>OY293832.1:25819698-28543448 GCA_958507055.1 Crioceris asparagi
TTTGCTGATATGTCTATTCAGAAACTGAGGGCGTTTCTCAGCATTTATTGCAGTCTGGACTCTGGCAACCTGAACCATACTGAGACCCAGAATCAGCCATTTAGATCCCAACCTAACCTAACCTTTTTTTTAGAGAGGGGAAATTGCGTTTACGCACACACTCCTGCTGGGTGATGGTCGTAGGTGGTAGTGTGGGACTCGTGCTTCAATACCCACTAAAAACCCCTCTTCTTCAAACGCTGTTTGTAGGTCCCTCGGGCTATCTTGAGGCGACTTAAGCGTCAGAGAACCCCAGCATCTAGCTTAACCCGTACTCATTCTCTTCCTCTTCCAGCAAATATCAGTTTTCTACATTGATGATTTTCCCGCTAAGCTAGCACTGCTTGCTGTCTTGCTCTTTTGTCCACATCTTTCCTTTTAAGTAATTCCCTGATGTGCCCTCTGATGGTCCCCGACTTCTCCTTGGATTCCATCATTTGTGAGATGATGTTGCTTTTATGTAATACCTGTGCTGCCCAGAAGTGCAGTTTCAATCTATTTTGTGTCCAACGAGGGCATACAAAGAAGGTATGGTCTGGAGTATCTTCGGGGTCGCCACAGTAAAAGCAGTGACTATTCCCTATTTTATGGACATACGCCATAAAGCAACCACGCCCACTTAGGAACTGGGTCAGCCAGAAGCACACTACCCTGTGTCCTCAGTCTAACCATGGCCACTGAATAGGGATGAGTGTCTTCGTCCACTGTATCTTCGAACTGTTTTCGGATCATTCTTTCTGCCAGGCTCTAAGCGTTTGCGCCTTCTCCTTCTCCGTAATTGAGAATGGGTTTTCACCTTGTTCCTTGCGGTTCTGGATGCTCTCCCTTTCGGTGGCTACCAGCGTGATATCATCGGCATAAACCACTATCTTGCAGCCTGTGGGCACCTCTCGCTCCAGCATGGGGTTGTTCAGGATGTTCCACAGGGTTGGGGCGAGACAGGCCCCTGTGGGACTCCCTGGGTGATCACCATGCGTCTACCAGGTAATACGGTTATCGTTCGGCCCATAAAATAACTGATGATCAGGTTTACCATCTATGCACTTATGACTATCGCCTGCATCCTTTCCACGATTTTGCTCCATCAAGTCATGTTAAAAGCGTTACGGACGTCAACCGAAATGGCCGCGGTCCACGCCCGGTAATTTCTGCGTACAATCGCCTTGACCGTCTCTATCGTTGAGCAGCCTCTTCGGAACCTGAACTTGCTCGCCGAGATGACACCCCTTTCTTACAATTCTGTATCAAGCCTTGTCCTTATCAGGTGTTCGAAGAGAAAATATCCAAGAGACATATGGGCCGGTATTTGATTTGCCTTTCTTCATCCGTGCCCTTTGAAATAAGGACCACCTTGGCTATTTTGCACGCTTCTGGGAATCTCTGGATCCTGAGGAGTTCAATGTAAATACACAGCATTTTGTCCGAGATGACCTGGAGCCTTACCCGTCTTGAGCTTGAGTTTTGAGGGTGTATTTTAGTTTAGCGGAGCTTGACCTCAAACCCGTGCTGAGCAGCTCTAGGCATAGCTTCAATTTGGTACGGTCGAGCGACCGGACATCCCTTTTGTCGGGAGAAACATTTCTCTTTCCCTTGGCCTCGACCTCGAAAATGATGTACCTGTGGTTACTGAAGTTCTCTTCCAGAAGAACCTTCCAGTTAGAGATATACCTTGCCAGGCCACTAGTGCTGATGGTGACGTCGATGAAGGAGCTGCTGGTCCCTCTTTGGAAGGTTGGAGTATCACCTTGGCTATGTACTACCAGACCCAGGACTGCGGCCCATTCAGCCCATAGCTCGCCTCTTTTGTCTATGACTTTGGAAACCCACAGGGCAGATTTGGCATTTAGTTCTCCCATAACCACCATGTCTTTGTTCGAGGTACTCACAGTGTCCATGATGTGGTAGTCATCAAAGGCGATGTTTGGGGACAGGTAACATGCCAGAATGTTTAGGTTTGGGAGCTCCATGGCAACATATCCATCCCCGCTGCTCGCGGCGATAACTCCTATCCTTCTGTTTAAGTAGAGAATGGAGACGTCTTGAACCTTGTCCGAAAGCCTGTAACATCAAAAGTTACTTTGGCCTATCGACTGCACAGTTCAAGCGGTGGGTCGCGGTTCGTAATACAATGAGGACCTTGAAACTATTATGATTGGGCGCCAGGCTCAACACAAATAACAAAACAAATAAATAAACTATCATACAATGGCCTGAAGGGCCGAAACTATCAGTCCGCTTTTCCCTGGAGCTGCTGGATAGATAGAATTGACTTACAGATTGGGCGATGCTGGAAGCAATTCGGGGAGACAACAGTGAGGTAATATCTGCGCTGGACAAGGATGGTGGGCTCGATATGTTCTAGTGGCGGTCATGTCATCAGAAGTGGTCAGAGAACCCACAAAGTTGCATCAACCAGAAATGGAGTTGAGGTACCGGAGGCACTCAATGATTGTAAAAACTGCAGCCAATCGCCGCCCAGTAATGGTTGTCTTGGAATGGTCTAGTGGTTGGACCCAACGACTCGTCGGAACCCTTTTTCTTATCAGGTTTTGATAAGGCAACTGCTGGCCTCACCGGAGCTCTGAATTTGGTTTTTAAAACCAGGCGATAAGAGACAACAGGCTTGATCTCTCCGGTATCCATGAGATTATCAGGAAATAAATTTAGCAGGACTGAATGCATTAGCTGGAGACATTAACAATGTCTCAATGATGAATTTGATATGTATACATATATATATATATATATATATATATATATATATATATATATATATATATATATAAAAATATTTAGAAACTAAATATTACCAATGATATAAAATTCAACCAGAGTAGTAACAATCAGTAAATAAATAAAGATTACAAAAAATTCAATATGAATATCTATATATATAAAAGAAAGTCGTGTTGGTTACACTATTTATAACTCAAGAATGGCTTTACCGATATGGCTGAAAATTGGCGGGGAGGTAGCTTAGAGCCAGGAGACGGACATAGGATACTATTTATTTCGTTCGACAGCGTTCCCCTGTGACTTGACATAAAACACGACGTATGGATGACAATTTGATTTTTGTAAGAAATCAGTATTAAAACTATTTCTATTAAATAAATTACAATCATAATGTAATAATGGAGCCATTGCCTATCTCAAAAAGCTAAGTAATTTTGTCTATGAATGGTTGAAAATTTGAGTTTTGAAATAAATATTTAGGTGAATTGAAGTGAAGTGAAGTTTAATTACTAATCCCGCGACCAAGACGATCGAATCTTTCCCGACAAAGCCGTAATGCAAGAAGGATACGAAATACTGCAAATGAAAGGACTGAAGAAGAACAAGAAATTGCACGTGAACACCGCCGCGTTAGTATGGCTCAAGTTCGTGCTTCTCAATCACAAGAGCAAAGTGAGGCAGCCCGTGAAACGGCTCGGTTGACAATGCAAAATCGTTGAGCGAACAACAAAGGTCAACAAATAGATAATTTGCGACGCAGAACAAGAGATTGATCAAATGCTGATTTGAATAGAGCAGCGTTTCGATACGATTGCAGCAATGATTACAGCTTGCATCCTAGCGTTTGCATTGGGCAAATGGACGTTGTTTGCAAGTATTGTGGTGCATTAAAGTTTTCCGGAGAAACGCCAGGATTATGCTGCCTTAGTGGTAAAGTGAAATTGCCATTGTTGACTCCGCCACCTGAGACATTGTATTTATTGCTTTGTGGCGAAACACCAGAATCACGCCACTTTCTTGCAAACACTCAAAAATCTAATGGTTGTTTCCAAATGACGTCATTTAGGGCAGATATTATCGAAGAGCGAGGATTTAATCCGACATTTAAGATACAAGGACAGATTCATCATCGAATTGGATCATTACTACCACTCGAAGATGCACAGCATAAATTTTTACAAATATATTTCATGGGCAACATGGAAGAACAACTTGATCGACGTGGAGAGATCAATGCAGGAATGAAGCGAGCAATTCTTCAAAACTTGCAGCAACTGCTTCATGAACATCATGCGTTTGTCAGGTTGTTTAAGAGTGCTTTAGAGCGAGTGCCAAATGATGTCTATAAAGTTGTCATCAAAGCAGATAAACGACCATCTGGAACACATGAACGCACATATAACGCTCCAACAATCGATGAAGTTGCCATCCTGATTGTTGGTGAACAATTGGAAACACGCGATATTGTGCTTACAGGTCGCAATACTGGGCAACTGCAAAAAACATCTGAAACACATCGATCATATGACGCATTGCAATACCCGCTGATGTTTTGGCCAGGAGAAGATGGATATTATTTTAATATCAGAATGATAAATCCATTGAATGGTGAAGAAACTACAAAGAAAGCTAGCTCAATGAATTATTACGCATATCGTTTGATGATTCGTCAAAATGCTGACAACTATTTGCTGTGGTTTCGTCGATTGTTTCAGCAGTATTGCGTCGACATGTATGTCAAAATAGAAAGGGAACTTTTAACTTTCATTAGGTTGAACCAAGCCAAACTGCGTTCTGAGGAGTACATCCATTTACGTGATGCAGTTAGTACTGAAGGAAATGCAGCTAATATTGGTCGATTAACTATTCTGCCGGCGACGTACATTGGTAGTCCACGTCATATGCATGAATATGCGCAAGATGCAATAACATATGTTCGTCATTACGGTCGGCCAGATCTATTTATTACTTTTACCTGTAATCCAAAATGGATAGAAATTATTCCATTGCTGCTTCCCGGACAAACATCAAGTGATAGACACGACATCACAGCACGTATATTCAGGCAAAAAATTCGGTCCCTGATGAACTTCATTGTTAAACAACGCGTCTTTGGAGATACCCGATGCTGGATGTATTCAATCGAAAGGCAAAAGCGTGGCTTGCCGCACGCACATATTCTTATTTGGTTAGCGGAAAGAATTCAACCTGACCAAATAGATGATATTATATGTGCCGAGATTCCTGATCATGAAGCCGATCCAGTCCTACATGATGTTATTACAAATATGATTCATGGACCGTGTGGCGCTATCAATCCCCAATCACCTTGCATGGTCGATGAAAAGTGCTCTAAACGATATCCACGGAAATTTACGGCGGAGACCGTCACTGGTAACGATGGTTATCCGCTGTATCGGCGTCGATCACCAGATGTCAACGGTTGAACTGTCACAACAAAAGTGAAAAGAATGGATTTCGTTGTCGACAACAGTTGGATTGTTCCATATTCGCCACTTATTTCTAAAACGTTCAAGACACATTGCAATGTTGAGTAGTGCAATTCAGTAAAGTCCATAAAATATATTTGTAAATATGTCACGAAAGGCAGCGATATGGCGGTTTTTGGATTGCAATCCTCAAATACCAACGATGAAATTTCACGCTATCAAGTTGGTCGTTATGTAAACTGTAATGAAGCGATTTGGCGTATATTCGCATTCCCTGTTCACGAACGTCATCCTACTGTTGTGCATTTGGCGGTGCATCTGGAGAATGGTCAACGAGTATATGTCACGGCTTCGAATGCTATGCAACGTGCTGAAACACCTCCAGCAACTACATTGACCAGTTTCTTTGCGATCTGCCAAAGCGATCCGTTTGCACGAACTTTGCTTTACTCAGAGATGCCGCGTTATAATACCTGGAATGCTTCATCGAAGAATTTTCAAAGACGGAAGCAAGGCGATGCGGTTCCTGGGTATCCGGATGTGCGTTCTACTGATGCTCTTGGTCGTATGTATACAGTTTATCCAAAGAATGATGAATGTTTCTATTTGCGGTTGTTGCTGGTAAATGTGCGTGGGCCAACGTCATTTGAGACACTATGGACTGTTAATGGTGTAATATTCCCAACATATCGTGCTGCATGTGAAGAACTGAACTTATTAGAAAACGATACCCATTGGGATGCGACAATCGCTGAAGCCATTATCTCTGCATCTCCAAGTCAGATACGCACATTATTCGCTATCATAATTTCGACATGCTCTCCATCAAACCCATGTAACATGTGGCACAAATACAAGGATAATATGTCAGAAGATAATTTACATCAAATTCGTGCACTTCCAGAAATCACGTTGTTGAGATGAATGAGGAGATACATAATCGTGCTTTACTCTTGATCGAAGATATGTGTTACCTCATGTGCGGTAGTTTATTAATCAGGTTAGGAATGCCAGCGCCCAATCGCGAAATGAATGACGCATTTAATCGAGAATTGGAACGGGAACGTGAATATGTTCACCAGAAATTAGATTTAGTAGTTCAAACGAATGTATCCCTGTTGAATTCCCAACAAAAGGATGTTTATGATACTTTCATGAAGGCAATCGATGACGGAAATGATGGTTTATATTTCCTAGATGCCCCTGGTGGAACAGGTAAGACATTCCTCATGTCAGTAGTTTTAGCCCCTGTTCGTGCGAGATCCAACATAGCGGTTGCAGTTGCTTCTTCTGGAATAGCAACCACATTGTTAGAAGGATGCCGTACGGCTCATTCAGCATTAAAATTACAGTTAAATCTTCAAACTATTGAAGAACCAACGTGTAATATTACGGAAAATTCAGCAATGGCCAAAGTTTTATCGGCATCAAAAATCATCATCTGGGACGAATGCACAATGGCGCATAAACGTGCATTAGAAGCACTTAACCGAACATTGAAAGATTTACGGAATGACTCGAGCTGTTTTGGAGGAGCAATGATTTTACTGTCTGGCGATTTCCGCCAAACACTGCCAGTAATTCCAAGACCTACGGGTGCCGACGAAATAAACGCTTGCCTCAAATCGTCGAATCTATGGCGCTATGTGAAGAAACTGCAGCTGACAACAAACATGAGAGTTGCATTGCTTAATGATACATCTGCTGAAGATTTCTCTGAGCAAGTGCTGACTATCGGTAATGGTCAAGTACCTGTCGATGAATCGAGCGGATTGATATAATTTCCAAATAATTTCTGTAATTTTGTCTCATCAAAAGACGAACTTATCAACAATGTATTTCCAGATATTATTTCTAACTACAAAAATAATGAATGGTTGAGTGAGCAAGCAATTTTAGCGGGTAAGAATAAAGATGTAGACGACCTCAACTATATAATTCAAAATAAGATCATTGGAACAATGCATTCATTCAAATCTATCGACTGCGTCACAAATGAAGATGAAGCCACCAACTATCCAATTGAATTTTTAAACTCCTTGGATGTGCCTGGCTTACCACCGCACAATTCACGCCTAAAGGTTGGCTCCGTAGTAATCATGCTTCGAAACATAAACCAACCAAAACTGTGCAACGGTACGCGTTTGGTGGTTAGAAAATTGATGAACAATGTAATTTACGCGACGATACTGAAAGGAAAATTCAAAGGTGAGGAAGTTCTCATTCCGAGTATCCCGATGATCATCCTATCCGATTTGCTGTTTGAATTTAAAAGACTTCAATTTCCTATCCGTCTTGCATTTGCCATGACCATCAACAAATCACAAGGCCAATCCTTAAAAGTTTGTGGTTTGAATCTAGAACATCCATGTTTTTCCCATGGTCAATTATATGTGGCATGTTCACGGGTCGGAAGACCATCTGCGTTGTTTGTTTTTGCGCCTGATAAGAAAACAAAAAATGTCGTGTATCACAAGGTACTTTCAAGACTAATCAGAAAATATAATATAAATTCAATGTACATGAATGGTTACAAGTTTATTCAATTTCAAGAATAACTGGAAAAGATAATATATAATGAATCTAAAAGAATTAATACAAATTCTTCAATCTCAAGACTAATCCAAAAAGATAATATATAATCAAGATAAATGAATTAATAGAATATTCTTCAGTTTCAAGATTGATCGGAAAAGATAATATTTAATTAATAAAACTGAATTATTAATAGATTGTTCGAAATAAAATCATATATTATAAAAATGTAGAAGATTATAAGATTATTTATTCTCTTCTGGTAAATACCTAGCAAAAAAAAATAACAACAAGTTCGTATGCCAGTGGTTTTCAAACCAAGTTAGCTAGAATTTCAAGGATAACGGCAATAAGTACCCATCTTCCATTATTTATTGAATCAAAATAATATTTCACCTTTGATAGGGTTGATACAAATTTGGCTTTACGCCCTTTCAATTACCTATGAGTTGACTGAATAAATCAAATTGTAGCCAAAATAATTAAGCATATTATCATAGACTGTTAGTAAATTGAAAAAAAAAATAACTTAGTGAAATTTAAATGATGGTACTTGTCGGCAACCTTCTGGTATCCAGGGTACTCACAACATCGATTTCTTTCACCAGAAGAGAAACATGACCGCTTCTTCTCGAGTCTCCAAAGAGAAGAGCCCAGAGAAAGAGAAGTGAGGAGAGAGAGAAGTAGAAAGAGGGAAGAGACCAATCACTCGTTCATGCCATTTTTATATTATCTTCTTCGTCGCCCCGCTTCATTCTGGCGCATGGCTAAATTAATTAAGTAGGAAATACCAACGAAACAATATGCAACTAGTTTTTCAAATCAATAAATGTAATGTGAAAACTTGGAACGCTACAAGCCAACTATTGCAGCTCGTAATAGACCTGTTTGGTTCAGACACTACCAGGATCTCGACATTCCAATTTTTGGCACTCGCGATTGCCAAGTCGTGCGCAACCTGCGTTCTTTCTAGGTTGTTTTGGAGAATTTTTATAGGTAAAATTGACATTGACGTTTTGAAAGAAACAATCACAGTGTATAAATGGAAGACAAACAATAACGTATATATGGAATAATAAATATCCAGCGGCACAAAATAAAACTCTAACGGCCAAGAAATTGAGAGAAGAATTGAGCGCCTAAGTCTAGGATGGACAGCACAGTGGAGGTCTCCTCGTCTGATACGTCCAGGATCATGTTGCTTGCGCTGGAATATGAAGATAGTGTAGCATTTATCAGCTTCACTGAAGTAGTTTCGTGGAGTGGTGTGGCATCTTTTAGCTTCCCTGTTATAATTTGTGCCTCCTTAGATCCTTCTGGTGGTTTTGAGAGGCTCCTGGCTCTAGCCAAGGCTTATCGGAACCTTCTGCACTTGCTCGTGCCAAATGTGTGCTCATCTGAGTTACACAGCGCACAAGCGCTTTTTCCACACGTTTTGGCCGAGTGGTCGTCGCTTCCATATTTGTAACAGCCGTATCTCCTGGTGTCCCTTTGACATTCCGCTGTCCTGTGGTCATAGGACCAGCACTTCGCACATTTCTGAACAGGGATCCTTTCTTCCATGCGGCAGCGTACCAGTCCGATTTGCACATGTCGCAGGTCCAGCAGCTTCGGTGTTCTAGCTTTCCCTAAAGTTAAGGTTATCGCCTGGGTGTCGAAGGCGTTTGGTCGTAGCTTGCTGGTCTTGTCTTCTTCCTCCTAGCCGAACCTAATCTAAACTAATCTGACAGCCTTTTTTTTGTAGATTGGAAAATGGATTTATGCACACTTCAGCTGGGGTTCGCTAGAAGTAGTTTGGGACGCACAGGGTAATAGCCACGAAAAAAACTTTTTCGTATGCCTTCTAGGTTGCTCCCTGCACAGGCAATATCTGGAAACCATCGCGTGGATATCACATCAGATACCAACCATCAGTCAGCACTAATGAGACCTAGAAGAGATCCTTTCGTCCCTCTGTTGTAGGGCTCTCTCCTCCTCTTCCTTCTACTTCATCACCTTGGTAGTGAATTTCCCATTTATGTTCCATTTATTTGGGTCACTTACCATAGTTGAGACGATATTTGTAACCTTGACGCTCCCTATTTTGTTCGTCGGTTGGTTCCTGGTCTGTGTCCATCTTTGGCATTCCAGGATAGTGTGTTCTGGTGTGTCCGTATTTCCACAGTAAACGCACAGGTCGTTCCTGTTCTTATTGATCCTGTGTGTATAGGTCCTTAAGGAGCCGTTGCCGCTCAGAAACTGCGTAAGATGATAATTTAACCAGCGGTGCTTGCATGCTAGCCAGTCATGTAATTCTGTGATCAGGGTCTTTGTCCACTGAGCGACCTCCGTTGTATTCTCCCATCTTTCCTGCCAGTTTGACCAGGTTTTTTGGTTTCTTCCGCTCTTTACTACTTTACTACTCTATGACACACAGGTGCGGTATAGAGTATTATTGAGGTAATTACTGATCCTAGTAATAGTCTTTTTTCGGTGCTAGGTCCATCGATGTTAGGCGTCAGCTTATCCAGGGCTCTATATGCGTTGATCGGTTTTTCAACCATCAATTTGAGATATATGTTGAATATCAACTTGTCGTCAACAATGTCGGTCCAAGGACCAACCCCTGTGGAGCACCCTGGGTTATTTTCCTTTGTTGTTCCTGACAGTGTTTGTGTTTGTTGTCGAAATAACTGATAATGAGCTGGATCAGCTTGCATTATTGGAAGCGTTTTTAATATCCAAGCAGATCAGCACTACCCATGTTTTCCAACTTGTGGATAGGATTCTTTCCAGGGCCTCCACGGTTGATTTGCCTTCCCTAAAGCCAAATTGGTTCTGTGAAAGATTGATTATCTTATTGATCCTAGCTTTGACAATCTGTTCCAGTAACTGTATTTTTGATTTGTCGGGTTGTTACCCTTGGAAATCAATGTCACCCTTGCTTATTTCCACTCTCTTGGTATCTGTTGGATGCAGACAACGTAATTGAAAACCTTCAAAATTTGGTCAGGCATTAACTCCGAGGCTATCCTAACTGTATGCGCTGAGATATTGTCCAGTCCTGGTGTTTTTTCGATTTTAATTTTGTTTCCCGCTTCCAGTAACTCTTTCATTTGGATCGCTTCATAATGGCTAGTCTTAATTGGTTTTGGTATGCTACCGTTCCTAATCGGGAAGAGATCCTTGATTACCCGCTCCCTGTCTTGTGCGGGCAGCTCGCATTGGGTGGTTTTATTCCTTACGTTCTTCGTGACAATTTTGTAACCCATTCCCCACACATCATTGTTGACATTCTTACACATTTCTTTCCATTTCAGCCTTTTGGATCTGTTAATTTCCTTTTTATACTCGGATCTAGTTTTTTTTACCTGTTCTCAAGTTCTTCCGTTTCTGCTGGTTTGCTCTTAATCGCGTTATATTCCTGCGGGTTTCATTACATTCCGACTTCTTTTGAGCAATGGTGGTTTTCCACCAGTAAGGCTGGTGGTCTCTTACGTTTGATATAGGGAAGATTCTTCCTTGAGCTTAAACTGAGAGTAGTGTATTCTGGAGACTCTTGACGCCTGGTGTTACTACGTGCTTGAGGAGCTCCATCGTATCTTTGATATACTGTTTACTGTAATGCGTTTTTGTGAACAGATTTTGTTTGCGTTTTGTGTCTCTAGTCGTACTAGTACACATCTGAAATGAAATGAATCTGAGGAGACTCAGGGATTCCTCCAACGAAACTTTTCAGTTCTTCACCCGTTTCATGATTATGTTATTGGCTAGAGCTATATCGATATATGAGCTGGAGGCTCCTCTTACGAATGTCGGAGTATCCCCGTCGTTGATAGCTACCAGGTTAAAGGTAGCCATCCATTCTTCCAGATAGGCGCCTCTGGAATCCACTGAGTTTGATTCCCATAGCATGAATTTTGCGTTAAAGTCCCCTAGAACGATTTCTCCTCATACTACTCATTTATGTTGGGAGAAACGTAATCGTTTTATATTAGAATATTTGATATACATAATGTCACGTATCCATTCCTGGACCATATTCCCCTAATTTGGAGATGCCTGTTTAGTATTTGTACCGCAGTTGCATTTTCGGAATCGAGTGTGAACCCTTTCTACTTGGAGATTGCATACCAAGTCCGCGTTAATTCTCTTAGACATTGCCTCCACGACAACCTGCGATCTTATAAAGCGTCCGACGTTAATTTGTAGGAAACAGATAGTCCTAGGAAATACACAGTAATAAATAAATAAATAAATATGTATAAAATATGAATAGGTGTGTAGATAAAAATATATCTATATAAACACTAATGACGGGTAAAAAACAGTCACCCTATCAAAAATAAAATATCACAGTTCTATCACAGCAGTATCACCGGTATTCCTCCTCCTCGTGGCCAGGGTATGTCTCTCCAGTGTTTCTGGAGCCAATTTTTATCGGGACTTGTTGTCTCCTAGCTTTCCAACCAGCGGTTTGCTTGATTTCTTGGATGACGTCTTCTCTAGAAGTACTTGCCTCCATGCTTCTTATGTCCAGCTTTGGAGTCAATTAGGGTTTGCAGTTTGTTTAGTGAGCTCTCATCACTGTCCGTGGTGATTATGAGCCTCCATTTCTTCGTGCTTATCACGTTTCGTAAGGCCATTTTCGCTGGGTCATTTCCGATAACCCCCTTAACCTCGCTGAGGACATCTCTATATGGTTTTTTTGTCATCCAATATCAGGGCGTACGTCGGTCTTTGCTTATTGGCATTCTCCACGTTACCAGTAGTGGGGATATATATTAGTACGTTTGTGTCTGTCCCGAGAAATTGCCACTCCAGTGCCTTTCTAAGTGTCTTCAGGCTTCTACCTCAGATATGATGCACGGCAACGACCGTGTCTTTCTCTGTCTCCAGTCTCAATATTTCGAACTTGTTGCATAGATCTTCTATGGTCCCATCCAGTGTGATCTTAATGATTTTTGTCACTGTCACTGTGGTCTTCGATTTGATTCTACTCCTTTGCTCTATTACTTCGAAGTCGCTGTCGAGGTCCACCAATTCTGGGTATTGGTCCTTGAATATCTTTTGTATGCTTCTAGCCATATCCAGATCATCTGGTTCGACCATCACGACTTTCGTGCCCGAATCGTTACCTATGGTAGGGGTTCCCTTTGACGATTTTCTTGAACAGGTCATTGCTCCATTATCTGGAAGCAGTGAGTTTGAAGTCATTCACGTTTGAGATGTGCTCTAGCGATTGCATCGAATCCTACATTTCTGTCTGTGTTGCCATCTCCTTCGTTTTGATTTCAGTTTGGCCATCGGCCTCGTGAAATAACTTTGGTGTGGGTTTAAATTTTATCTTGTACAGCCACCCCTTAATGGAGTGTCTGGAGAAGACATCCACGCTGACCCTCATCATTCCAATCATCTCCTTGATATCCCGCTGAGTATTTGGGTGCTCATCCGCTAGCTTCACCAATCTTCTGGTGGCTTGTATGGCATTGTCTATTGCCTCCGTCAGTACAAAAACCTCCAAGCTTAGATATTTTTTGTATAGGCCCTCTTAATCATGTTGGTCAGGTTTCCTCTTCTTGCGAGTTTCCGTCAGATAATTCGCTCTTCTGGTCTTTCCGAGCAATTCTGTCTTCTGCGTGGAAGTTTTTGGGGCGTCAGCCTCGTTCACAAAATCTATGGTACATATATTCGACTTGTTTGAGTTGGATTTGGTTTGCGCCATAATCGGTTTATTGTCCCCCCATAATCCGTGGGGCAGCCTGCATTTGCATGAAGGGATTGTGGACGTTTGTACCCTCCTGGGGTACCGAGTTTTGTAAATCCGACATTGCATAAGTACTACGATTTTCTGTCAGGGTTATATCCCTTAGCCAGCGGACTCCCGCTTTTTGGCGCCGGAGATTTGCCCTCACCCTTCTGGGTTAGCTATATAACGTATATTCTTGCACGCCATATATTACCAGTATCTACTACGGGGAAGTGAATTTTTAATTATTTGCCTAAGTGGTCTCTGGGGACAGTCAAGACAGCTTTGGGACCAGTCACGCTCCAAATAGCAGCCTTCAATAGTATGTTTAAGCGTAATGGTGACCAAATCTTTAAGGCTTCCACACAGATACCAGTCAGCTACTCTGAAGTTCCAGAATCGGAAGTGGTACCACCAACCCCGCCCAGATAGTCAACATCATCAGTACCTTCACAGTGGGATTCATCCAGGTCAAGTACAGCTCTGGAAGATATTGAGGACACGGATTATCAGCCTAGTGGGTCTGATTCTTCACTAGATCCGTCTGCCCTTGTGACACAATGTCCTGTCAGACAAAGGAAGCCACCGTCGTTTTATACTCCTTAAGGGGAGGCTAAAAGTAGTGTATCTCCCTGTATGGGTTGGGAGACTGACAATTTAGATTGGCTGACAGTTCGCCATGCTTCTATCTGTTAACGCGGCCTAATTTTTCACTTAATAGAAATAAACCGTTTACCAAATATAGCATTGTTGTGTGTTAATCTGCATAGTCACATGCATACACCACACTAACTTAACCTAACCTAACCTAACCTAACCTAACCTATCCTAACCTAACCTTTTCTTTTGGTGGGTGGGAATACATCATGTACACCGATCGCTCTAGTTTCTATTGCGAATCGGTAGTGCAGTACTCGTACCTGCTAAAACCACCCGTTTTGCCCGCTCCTATACCGGAACTATCTTATCGACATTGCATCGGTACAGGCGGCCCACTAGTTAGTCTGTTTTCAAGATTTGTTTATGGTGACGTTGGTTCTGGCTGACTTTGTAGCTGACATTCTTCTATCTCCTTTCACGTCATGATTTGCTTTATGAATTGGTGTATTTTGGTCCATTTTCCCTGGGAGCTTATCATGGTGTGGAATATGTTTTGTGCTGTCAGTGTTTCACCTATGTCCGTCTCCGCCTCTCGTTTGATGCTGCCCCATCTGGTGCACTCCAGTACTGTGTGTGCAGGGCTATCGGTTTGGCCACAGTAAAGGCATTTGTCGTCGTTGGTCTTGCCGATTTGAAAGGTGAAGTTTCTAAACGATCCATGCCGAGAGAAATTGTGTTAAAAAGTAATCTGTGCATCTGAATTCATACTCTATCCACTGTTCTAGGATTGGGATTAGTAGTTTTGTCCATTGTCCGCTTGTATTATTGTCCTGCCATATATTCTGCCACCGCTGCATAGTTCTCCTGCGTTCTTCGAGTGCCACTTCGCCTGCTACTTCTGCTCTTCTTTCGTATAGGTTGTTTCTTTCTTTGGCCAAAAGGTCAATAGGAATGGTTCCCGTTATGACCACGATCGCCTCCTTGGAAACCGTTCTATAGGAGCACTTTGGGTTCTCAGCATCATATTGGCGTATGTGGATATGCCCATGGCTCTCTTCCAGATGGGAGCTCCGTATAGCAGCGTTGACTGGGCTACGTTGTATAGGATTTTCCTCTTTTCAAATTCTGTACCTCTTATGTTTGAACGCAACCGGGATAATGAGCTAACCAGTCTTTCTGCTTTAGCCACTGCGTGTTATGTATGAGCATTGTATATACGTTTGTCATCCAGGAGAATGCCCAAGCATTTTATGGACTTTTGAGGACATATTTGTGTACCGTCTATCGCAAAGCTGATACCCTCTCTTTTTCTGGGACCCCTAATGAATGACTGCCTCGGTTTTATGAGGAGCCCTAGATAGCTCGTTTTCTTTCATCCAGGTAGATATCCGGGAGAGTGAATTGTTTGCCTTTTCCATCAAGGTGTTTTTATCCTTGGCTCCTACTATTAAATCTATCCTGTCGATAATCCGACTCCATACCGCAGTGTTAAACGCGTTTTTGACATCAATGGTTATTGTAGCTGTCCAGGTGAAACTAGTGCTTGTACCATGGCTTAAAATTCTTGCTACTGCGTTTATTGTTGACCTCTTTTTTCTGAATCAAATTGTTTGTTTGATATACCATGTTTTACTTCCAGTTCCTTCTCGATCCTGTTTTTGATCAGTTAATTTAACACATTTCCCGGTATGTCAAGTAAACGTATAGTGCGGAATTTTTTTGCCTCGAGGGGGGCCCTTAGGTATAAGTATAACCGTGGAATTCTTCCATTTTTCTTGAAAGTTTTGATTTGATAGAAGTGCGTTGTATACGCCAATGATTTTATGTGGCTGCGCTTGGTTGGCAAGTTTCATTGCTTCGCAAGTTATTCGATCGGGGCATGGTGATTTTCCATTTTTGAGTTTTGAGCATACTGCCATCAACTCACTTACGTCTAGTTCAGGGGATTTGTTTGTACAGGGTATTTGGTATTCCTTGTCGATGTTCATAAGAAAGAGTTCTCTTATGATATCTCTTGTCTGTTCTGGTGTCAGTTTAAAGGGGGTGTTCTTATACTTAACAGACTTGGTGACTATCTTGTATCTTGTACCCTTGCCCAAAGATATCCTGTCCAACTTCGTCACAGAGCTTCCTTAATTCCAGCCGTTTTGAGTCCCCTACCGCCTTTTTGTAGGATTTTCTATTTTCATTGTAGGTGTTTTCCAGTTCCTGAAGTACTTCTGGTCCAGTTGTCCCAGCTCTTCTCCTTCTTTGCAGATCCCTTCTCGCTGTGTTGCGCTTTTTTCCGGAGCCTGTCTACGTTTCCGTTCCACCAATGCGGTTGTTGTATCCTACTGTGTCTCTGGCGTCTTATCGATCCAGCTTGCGAAAGTTTAATGACCTGAGTGAGAGTTTCAGAGCTACTCATGTTTTTTGCTAGCATAGCAAAGGCGTTTTGAAAGGCCTCGTTGTCAATGACATATGTTCATTTCAATTGTTTATTGAATTGTTTTCTCCCTTTGCTTTCCATGTTGAACATTATAAACCAGTGAAGACTAAGAGTTTCCTCAAGAGACACCTCTCAGTTTTTAATTTTACCAGAAATGCCTGCTATAGCTAGAGTAACTTCTATATATGTAGAACTATTCCCTCTTATAAAGATGGGCGTGTCTCTTCTATTCTGCACTATGATGTTGACGGTGTTGATCCATTCTGCCCAGTATTCGCCTTTCTTATTTGAGCGTGGCACCCCCCAGAGCGGTGAGGCAGCATTAAGATCAGATCACCAGTAATTATGCATTCTTTCCTGTGGTCTCTGACACGGTGCATGATGTTGTCTACTTCTTGTTTGTATTGGTCGATGCCTATGTTTGGGGATAGATAGCATGCGTAGATGTCATAATCCCCTAAGTCGAAGATGATAAAGCCGGTTTCCCTGACCACTATTCTTACTCCGATGTCTCTATTTAGGCATTTTATGGCAATATTTTCCGTTTACAATCGATTCCCCTTTCGCCACTATCTTTTTATTAGGTATATATGGTCGTTAACAGAGATCTGCACGTTATCGTGTGCTGCCCCGGACCGCCCTCGGTTACTTTGCAGGAAATTTATCATGTTTTCTCGTTTTCCTAGCCCTTGCCAAAGTTTCCTTAAACCTTCCACATTTTATTGTCCCGAAGATATGATTCTTTGAGTCACAAAGTGCACAGCTCCTGGTGATGTGATCTGCATTTCCACACTTGTAACATCCATTTCTTTTTCCTCTTTCTTGCAATCTGATGCGACGTGGTCTTACGACCAGGAGCTCCCGCTCTTCCGCACATCTACTCTCCTTTCGAGCCGACAGCGGGTGAGCCCTATCTGGATATAGTCATTTGCGAGGAGCTTTTTAGCACAGTGTTGTCTCACGTTTACCCTCATGGCTTGAGTGTCGTATGCATTTAGCCTCATCTCACTGACCTTATCTACGCCATCGGTCCACCCAGCGATATTCCTGATTTATTTGATGACCTCTTCCTTACATGTGGTGCCATCCATGCCTCTTATGTGGATGGCAACAGTTTTTTCCATCGGCCTCCTTGTTTGAGGCCAGTATTTATTTTGAGTAGATCCTGGTTTTTGCCCACAGCCTTGTCGTTCTTGTCGGTGGTGATGATTAGCTTGCCGTCTCTGGTGCTTTTCACACTGCGGATGACTTTTTTCGCTGAATCACTCCCTATCGTGCTTTTGACGTCGCTTAGAACGTCTTTGTAGGATTTTTGGTTTCCCTCGAATATTAGCGCGTAGGTCTCTCTTGGCTTTCTGAACCTCTCGTGGCCTGTGTCAGTGGGAGTAGGGGTGAAAATCTGGATCCGGGTGTTTGATCCATAGAAAACCCACTCAGTCAGCATTCGGAGAGATCAGAGATCCGTCCCCCTGATTCGATGTATGGCAACAATGCCATCCCCCTCAGTCTCTTGTCGGCAGTTCTGAGCTTTCCATGTAGGTCCTCGATGGAGCCTTCGAGCTTGATTTTTACCTGTCTCCTTGAGATTATATCTGCTGGGCTCTTGGATTTAATCCGACATGTATGTTCGATGATCTCGCAGTCTCCTTGAAGTTCTGCCAGCTCCAGGAATCTATCTTTGTAAATCCTCTGGATGCTAGCATTCATGTCTAGATCATCTGGTTCTACCAGGATGACTGACCACATTGTCTGGCGCTTTCATAGGGTTACCAACCACAATGCTGGTATTCCTGAAAAGGCATTCATCCCACATCTTAGAGGCCAGGGTGGTAAACTCTTCGAGGCTGCTTGTATCTTCAAGAGATTTGATGGGTTCTTCTACCTTTTCCTTATTGGTTTTGGTGAATTCCTCATTATTTTGCTTAAAATCCTCATTTTCTTTCTTGAGTGTTTTCATTTCAGATTTGAATTTCTGAATCTCCTTGTCGTTGCTCGCCTGCATGTGTTTTGGAGCAGCTCTTGCAAGTCTTTTGCCTTCTCAGGTTTATTGCCGCATCCTTGATTTCTCTCTTGGTGTTATTTTCCTGGGACCAGGAGCGCTATTCTGTACACATTTCCGATAGCCGTCGTTATCGGTATGTTATCGACAAACATCGGTTGCGCTGCCGACGGGATCATGACGACGCTATTCTGTATTCCATTGTTACCGACGCTCGGAAACCGACAACTATCGTTAGACGAGTAACTTCACTTAAATATCCCTCGTTTTGGTATGTTCTACCAATGAGCTTTGAGGCGAGCTGTGAACGTCAACCGAAACGTCAGCTTTTGCGATTTTAAATTTGAGGTAGTGCATAGAGGTAGTGTAGATAACCAAGATCAGCAGTCATCTGTCAAGAAATCATTAAAATAATTATTATCGTACAACAGCGTAATTCTGAGAATGATTTCTTGTGAAGACTTTTGCACATTTATATATTTATGATAAATATGAATAGTAAACTACTTTTATAAAATGATTCGGACATTTCTTTAATCGAAATATTCATTTGTGTACGAATTAGAAAGGGTTTTGAATAATAATGTGATAAACCATTGTTAACTCTAATTCCTAATATTTTTAAGAATAAATAAAAATATTGCAATATGTTGACTAATAATTTTTACCTACCTCGTAAAACGCTAGTCACTACACTGTGAAATTACCCTTCAAATAGTCCAATAGTCCAAATTCTCTGAAATAATTCGCAATTCAAACATAAAGAAAACATCAACATTATTTGTTGTAAGTCGGTATCGGTTACCGTGGGGTTCACGAGGCAAGGTAGAGATACCGACTCTTGTCGACTCGCATTCGCGATATCGGTCGGTAACAGAGCATACAGAATGCTGCACAGTGCGAGTTACCGACGGCTGTCGGTACGTAACACTTACCGATACCGACGGCTATCGGAAACGTGTACAGAATAGCGCTCCAGGAGTGTATCGTCCTTGACTCAACATCGATTCTTTTCAGAAGCTGTATTGCGATTGTTTTTCGTCACTTCTAGACTTCCTTTTAATTGCAATCAGTTATTCTTCATCTCACTTAAGGTCCAGGACAGATACATTGGACGGAGTCGTCGGAGTTGAGGCTAGTGTATCTTTGCCTAACTCATTACCACTCATTTTGAGTCTCATTTTTTTGCTTTTTGCTACCCCCATAGAGTCCCATTTCTGGGTTTTGATTTGTGTATTCGTTCGGCTATGCTCTTCCTCTTCTTCCAGATATGGGCTGGTCATCCCCCAGATTTTTTGAATTATTAGAAAACATATAGGTCCCACGAGTGTGGATGAAAGTATTGGTCTGGTGGGGCAGTGCACCGTACCCCACTAAGACCGCCTACCCCGAACACCCTCACCATGATGCCGGAGGGCTGCTCCAGACTCACTCCGGTTGAGCCACGCATCCCTCGCCGCAGTTCCCTAGCTTGGATTCTGGAACTCTTATGTCAGAATTACAATACCTTAGCCAGTGGTTTCCGATATCAAGACGCCGGAGGTTCAAACACCCATTGTGCGCTATTTATTTACAGGATCTACTACGAGGAAGTGCAGATAGGATTTGCTGACGAGTCTATTCTGAGACTTTGGGCATTGCTCAGCATTTATTGCAGTCCAGACCCTGGCAGTCCAGACCATTCTGAGACACAGAATCAGCCATTTAGATCATCATTAGATTCATCTTTTCTTGCTCTGTGGAAATGGTCATCTCCGAGAGATAGTTTGCTACGAGACGAGTGCAATGGCTGTAGCCTATGTATTCGGGTTTTTTCGAACGACCTCACTTATGGTCTCTATAGTTGATCTTCCCGGCCTAAAACCGAATTGATGCCTTGAGATAGCTTCCATGTCAGCCAGCTCTGTATCCACTCTTGCTCTTGTCAGGTGCTCAAAGAGCTTTCCCGCTACGTCCAAGAGGCATATTGTCACTGCTTTTTGGAATCAGGACAACTTTTGCCGCTTTCCATTTTTTGGGGAACCTTCGCTCCTCTAATAATTTATTATATGCCCGGATCAGGCACTCAGGGATGACCTGCGCAACGGTTTTCATGACTACACTCAAAATTTCGTCTGGGTCTGGTACTTTACCAGTTCTGATTCTTGAGGAGGCTTTTTCTAAAACCACATGATTATCCGTTACTGCTGGGAATAGGGATTCTATCGTTATTTTCCTTACGGTCGGGTCCATCTCGTGGGGTTGATCGCTGTTCTTTTTGATTGCCTTCATTACGTTCTCATCTACATTTTGGATTAGTTTGATCCAATAGTCTTTCTTGGATTTCAATATTGCCGATTTATAAGTTTTCTTCAGAGCTCTGTACAGCTCCTTGAGATTCTTTATATTGATTTGGGAATCCCTCTTGGACCTGGATCGCATCCAAAGCCTTCGAACGTAGTTACAGCGATTGTTCGAAAAGCTTTTTTCTGCAATCAAAAAATTGTAATGGCGTTGGAACAGTTTCCCCAGAGAACAATACAAGATAGATGTGCGCGAAACAAGAAGTGATAGGCATTAGGTACTGATGTATGGTGTAATAAGGGTTTTAATCGCCTTATGAGGAAAAGTGAAGAAGATAACTTATTTTTTAGGATCCCAATATGTGGAGTCCAGCTGAGATTTTCATCTAGTATTAGACCTAGAAATTTAGCGCTCTTTCCTTCTATAATTTTTCAGTTGAAAACAACAATTTCTGTGTTTTTTCTGCATTCAGCTTTAAACAGTTTTGGCAGAACCAGAGCTCCATCCTTTGTGCCTTCAGATTACAAGTATTTCTAAGACCATCAATATTCTGATCACTACAAAGAATGGACGTATCATCTGCAAAACAGACACACTGACCTGGCGACAAAAATGAAAACAGATCATTAATATAAATTATAAATAGTAGTGGTCCTAAGACGGAGCCTTGAGGAAGGCAACTATCTAATACATGAAAAACAGAGCTTTTTCCGTTCATCGAGACACACTTGCGTGGTGGCCATTACATCTTTGGCAGTTGTTATTGAGCAATTTGTTAAATAGCTAGCGATCAAATTAATCAGGTACTGAATAACTCCTATTAATTTCATTCTATTAATGACCCTACTCCAAACTGCGGTGTTGAATTCGTTTTTGACATCTATGGTAATTATTGCAGTCCATGTAGAGTTCTTATTTGTAGCGTAGCTTAGGATTTTTGCTATTGCGTCAGTTGTTGATCTACTTTTCCTAAAGCCATATTGGTTATTTGAAAGTCCGTGTATCTCCTCTAGTTCCTTCTCGAGCCTATTTTTGATCAGGTGTTCGAACACCTTTCCAGGTACATCTAGGAGACATATGGTCCGGAACTTTTGTGCATCAGGGGGTCCATTCATTCGGGAAGCTTTGACTTGCTAGAAGTTGGTTATATACCCTTAATGTGTAATCAGGTTGCGCTTGAATGGCGAGCTTCGCAGGTTGTTCGGTCGAGGCCTTGCGCTTTTCCGTTCTTGAGTTTCAAGCTTACTGCCATTAGTCCCGTTGTGTCGAAGTCTTCGTACTCCTTTGTGTGGGATATTTGTTGTTCATTGTCAACGTTTATAGGGAACAGTTCTCTGATGATATTTTTCGTTTGGTTCTGTGTCTTATTGAAGGGAGTGTTCGTATGCTTAAGGAATTTGGTGACTATCTTGTAACCTTGTCCAAAAATGTCCTGTCCAGTTTCATCACAGATTCTCCTCCATTCCGCACGTTTTGATTCCGCTATAGCCTTTTTGCAGGTTTTCCTGATAATCTGGTAGGTGTCTTCCAATGTCTGCACTTCTTTGGGTCCACCTATCCCAGCTCTTCTTTTCCGTTGCAAATCCCTTCTCGCAGCATTACATTTCGGAGCTTGTCGATATTTTCATTCCACCAATGCGGTTGTTGAAGCCTATTGTATCTTTGGTGGCTTATGGATGCAGCTTGCGCTAATTTCATGGCGTCTGTGAGTGTTTCGGGGCTGTTTATATTTTCTGCTAGAATGGAGAAGGTGTTTCGGAAAATTTCAGAATCAATGAGGGATTTTTCACTATCTTGTTTAAGGTGCCGTTTTTTTCTAAGCCATCCAGATTAAAAATTATGTACCTATGAAGGCTAAGGGTTTCCTCAAGAGATACTTCCCAGTTGTTGATCTTGCGAGCAAGGTTAGCTGTTGATAGTGTGACATCTATAAATAATTCACTATTTCCTCTTACAAAAGTTGGTATGCCGCCTCTGTTCTAAACCGTAATATTTAAAGTATTGATCCAGTCTGCACAGTGCTCGCCTTACTTGTTTGATAATGATGCCCCCAGAGCGGTGAAGCAGCGTCAAAATCACCAGCAATTATGCATTCTTTCCTGCGGTCCCTAACCTGGTACATGATGTTGTCTACTTCTTGTTTGTACTGCTTGATGTTTATGTTTGGGGATAGATAGCATGAACAGATGTCATATTCACCTAGGTCGATGATGATGAAAACATTATTTCTGACCACCTTCATGACTCCTATGTTTCTTTTGATGCATTTTATGGCAATATCACTTCTGCAGTCTACTACCTATTCCCCGTTGCTAACGATCTTTTTATTAGGTTCCGAAACTATGAGGATATCTATGTTGTCATTATTCACGGCAATCTGCACGTTATCGTGTGCTGCCCTGGCCCAACTGAGGTTGTAGCTCTTTAGCTCTTGCCTTTCTAAGGGCTTCTTTGAAGGCGCTACACCTCAGGGTTCCAATTTTGTGCCCCTTTTGGTTACATACTGGACAAAATTCTTCGTTCTTGCATGTCCCCATGCTGTGCTACGGCTGGGCGCATCTGAAACAGCTTTTGGATCTGTCTGGGCCATTACACCTCTTGGTCTCGTGGTC
Source organism: Crioceris asparagi (assembly GCA_958507055.1). Classification (NCBI taxonomy): domain Eukaryota; kingdom Metazoa; phylum Arthropoda; class Insecta; order Coleoptera; family Chrysomelidae; genus Crioceris; species Crioceris asparagi. Next base: position 25,843,109 of record OY293832.1, read on the forward strand.
GTAGGCCCAACATTTAATACATTTCGGTACCTTGACTCTCCTCTCGACCCTACATCTGACAAGGCCAATCCTAATATATTCCCTTGTGAGTAGCTTCTCAGCCGACTCTTTCGGCATTATAACCGTGGCAGCCATTGTCTCGTTTGTTAACGGTCTGGGTTCTCTCACTTTGATTTCCGGGCTGTCTCCTAGGGTTGCTATGATTGCCTCAGTGATGTCTAATTTGGTTGTGTCTATGGACATGCCTTTTACATGCAGTGTTTCTGGGTTTTTTTATCCAATCCTTCTTGTTTTTAGAGTGCCATCTCCCTTCAGTGCATTGCTCAGGTTATCCAGAGCTCCTATGTCTTTATCTAAGGTAACTAATAGTTGTCCATCTCTCGTGCTTTTGATGCTTCTTATAGCAGAGGCAGCTGTGGTGTTTTTAATCGCTCCGGTACCTTTCCCTAGAACGTCGTTGTAGGTCTTTCCTTCCGTGCTAACTATCATGCCGTAGGTGTTTCTTTCCCTTCTTTTTTTGTTTTTGTCCTGTTCAGGCCGTGCGTACTCTACGCTATTACTGGTGTGCGTGAAGATCGTCTCCATGATCTTCCGTGTCTTAGTTTTTTTCAACTCAGTTGGTGTGACTATTTGGATCGTTCCAGTTCTATTTTCCCTTTCAATCATTTCCATCGCACTATGTATTGTTTTATATATTTCCAGGTAAACGTCCTCGCCCTCGCTTAACTTGTAGGGAGACAGAAATATGTATTTCCTGCTCTCCTGCTTCTTTCCTCTGCTCGTTTCTATAACGCTATTTCTAACAACGTACTTTGTTTGGGCAGGTATTAGTTCCATGTTTAGGATGGTCTCTACTTCTGGGAATCTGTCTACCAGGTTTTTTATCAGTCTTTTTTTATTGATGTCATCCAGATTGAATGTCACGACTATATCGTCTCCTCGGCTTTCTTTCAGTAGATTGGTATACACCACCTTTGTTTTTTGAAAGACTTCTTCTGGTCAGTCCTTCTCTAAGAGTTCTCTGATACTCTCATATCCCTTGCCTTCTTCTAGTGTGCTCCTGATTTCAGCAATGTGGGGGGTTAATGGATCCACGATGATTGTTTTTTGAAGCGCTGTGAGCTTCTCTATCTCTTCCTTGAGGTGTCTGTTTACTTCTCTGAGGAGTTTCATTTCCTCTTCTGTGGTTTCATCTATCGTATCTTCCACCGTTGCTTGTTCTGCCGTGCTTGTATGCTTGACCTTTTGTAACAGGGCCTTCATCTCGCTGGCCATGATCTGGCTCATCAGACTTTGTAGTTGTGCTGACGCCTCTTTAGTTTGAGTTTTGGTGTTCCTTTCCATAGCAAAGTGGTTAATGGTTCTTGCTGCCTTATCCACCCCAGTCAATAACTTCTCAGAAGTTCTGCAAGATTTTGTTGGCTGGTGTCCTTGGTCTCAGGGAAAGAAAACGCTCCTAGTAATTCTTCCTCATCAGTCTTCGACCTTTTTACGGACGTTGCCTCCTCCTCGTCCAATGTAAGGTCGAGTATGCCGACATTCGTCGGTGTCGTCGAGGCCGATCTTGTTGCTCTGCTTTCAATGTTTCCTTTATTCATTACAAGTTTCAACTTCTTCACCTGGTGCAGTCTTCGTAATGCCGGGTTCTTATGTGTTTTGCTAATGTCGGTGTTCGATATTTTGCCCCCCCCATAATCCGTGGGGCAGTCTGCCGAAGCAGAGGGGGATTTCGGACAGTTTGTCCTACCCTCCTGGGGTACTGTGTTTTAAAGCTCGTCTCCCATATTTGGTTTGAATTCGGAGTGCCTTCTCCTAGATTTTCTGTCAGGGTTTACTCCCTTAGCCAGAATTTTCCCGTTATAAAGGCGCCGGTGGCTCGCCATCACCCTTCTGCTTTAGCTGCATAACTTACACCCATAGCACGCCATGCATTACCAGGATCTACTACAAGGAAGTGCAGGTAGGATTTGCTGATACGTCTGCTCTAAGACTGCGAGCATTTCTCAGCATTTTTTGCAGTCTAGAATCTGGCAGCCTGAACTACACTGAGACCCAGAATCAGCCATTTAGATCCCAACCTAACCTAACCTAACCTTTTTTAAGGAGGGGAAAATGCTCTTACGCACACCCACAGGTAAAGGGGTAGTGTGAGACTCGAAAGCTACCATACCCACTAAAAACCCCTACGTTCATCAGAACCGCTCGTAAAAATTCGCCCATCTCGCGCAGTAAAAGATAATATGCGGGGTGTGTCTATTTCTCCGTAATACACACATACGTCATCTATGCTCTTTTGGATTCTCAGTGTATAGCTCCTGAAGGAACCATGGCCACTGAGGCATTGAGTCGTCTGGTAATTTAACTTCCGATGTGTGCAAGCCAGCCTGTCATGCAGGTTTGGTATGAGTGTTTTGGTCCATTGCGCGACCGCTGTCGTTGCTTTCCATCTTTCCTGCCAATTCTCTGTAGTTTTGCACCTTTCTTCCACTCTAATGGCAGAAGTTATTCCTTGCGTCTTTTTCGATTACTGGTAGTTGTATTGGAGGAGTCCCTGATATTACGCATGCCGCTTCTGCTGAGATGGTCCTATATGCTCAGATTACTCTTATTAACATTTTCCGCAGCATACCTGCAAGCAGATCTCTTTCTTCGTGTTTGCTACTCTGTGTTACACAGGTGCGGCATAGAGAAGAATTGAGTTTACCACGGAGCCTAACAACATACTATTCTCTGTGCTTAGTCTTTCCATGTTGGGCATCAGCTTTGCAATTGCTTTGTACGCGCTGCTTGCCTTTTCCACCGTTTTTTTGAGCGTGAATATTAAAAACCAGCTTATCGTCTATATGAACTCCGAGGCACTTTATACTTTTCCCGGGTGTGATGACCTTTTATACGATAAAGTTGATAGCTGCTCTTTTCCTGTGACCTCTAAAGATAACGGCTTCCGATTTATGGGCTGCGAGTTCTAGTTGGTTTCTGTCCTGCCAACTATCTATTTTCGACAACGCCAGGTTCACTCTTCTGACCAGTTCCTCTTTATTTTTGGCGCCTGTTGTTAGGGTTAGGTCGTCGGCGTCATCGTACACGATGTTCCATAGCGTTGGACCAAGGACTGACCCTTGAGGGACCCCTTGTGACATCTCGGAATGGTACGGTCCGCTATAGATTTCCCTGATGTCCAAATAGCTAGCAATGAGCTGGACCAGGTAGTTTGGGGTACCCTGGGCTCTATGGTTGGCTATGATTATTGGCCGACTAGCTGTGTTGAGAGCATTCTTTACATCAAAGCCGATTAGTGCTAACCATGTTTAATTGCTTGATGACACAATTCTCTCCAGGTCCTCAAAGGTTGATCTCTCATGGAAGCCGAACTGGTTTTCAGAAAGAACTAGTCTTTTCGATCCTGACCTTGATCATTTGTTCCAGAAGTTTTCCAAGTGTATTTATAAGGCATATTGGTCCATATTTGTTGGCTTCCGGGCTTCCTTTTGGGATTAGTGCTACCCTAGCCTTCTTCCAGTTTTTGGGGAACTGCTGGGTGCAGATAATGTTGTTGAACGCCCTTAGCATTTCGTTTGGCAATAGCTCTACGGCCAGCCTGATGGTGTCTGCTGTTATTTCGTCTGGTCTTGGTGAATTTCCTGTCTTAATCCTGGCTCCCGCTTCTAATAGTTCCTCCAAGTGAAAAAGCTGGAAATCATCTATCCGGATTGACTTTAAAATACCGTCATTACTTGCTGGGAATAATTCACTAATGACTTCTCTCAGTTTTTCAGGAGTCAGCGTGTACGGGCTGTTTGGATTCCTAATATTTTTTGTTGCTATCTTGTACATCCCATACATCGTTGTCAACTCTTCTACATAGCTCTCTCTAGTTTTCTCTTTTAGATTTGTTAATCTTCTTTTTGTAATCCCTCCTAGTGCTTTTGGGGCTGTACCCTAGTTCCGTTATCTCTGATGATAGTCTCACCCTAGCTCTCAGCCTCGCGAGATTTCTTCTAATTCCGTTACGTCTTCGTCTACTTTGGAAATTAATATTATTCCAGGCTGCTCCGACCGCGCTTGTGCATCAGTGGCGTTATAGAGCGTGTTAGTGAGACTTTTGGCGCCAGGTGACACTGATTGCTTGAGCAGTTCTAGTGCGCCTTTGATACGCTCTTGGTTGTAATTCTTAGTGGTTATGTTATTTTGCCTAAGCTTTGCGTTGTTGGTATTGATTCTAAAGATTATAAATCTATGCAGACTAAGAGATTCCTCTTCCAGCACGGTCCAGTTTTGGAGACGTCTTACCATGCTGGTGTTAACCAGGGTTATGTCTATGTAGGAATTGGAGACTCCTCTAACGAAGGTAGGCGTGCGGCCATCATTAGCCGCATCTATGTTAAGCGAAGCCATCCAATCCTCGAGATAGTTACATCTGTGATCAATAGAGTATGGGCCCCATAACAGCGATTTGGCGTTGAAATCTCCCAAAATAAACACATCATTTCTTTGTTCCTGTTGAACGTCCCTCATGATACTTTCCACTATGTTTTTGTAGTCGTTAGTATGAATATTGAGGGAGATTTAACAGTTATATATCGCCATGTTAATAGTAGAGATCATTATATAACCATCATTGCTCCAGGTTCCGCTCACTACAAGATCTCTGTTCCTGAATTGGACCATAACTGTATTTTCCAAGTCGTGGAGGAATCCTTTTCTTTTGGAGAATAGGATGTTGGGTTCCTGGAAACAAATCATGTCTGCTTTGGTTCTTTTTCTAACGCCTCCATCACGTCATGGGGCCTTCTGGAGCGTCCAAGGTTTATTTGGAGTATGGAATACGACATAATAAATGTTAGGTCAATCTGGAGACGGATACAATGTAAAACCAATAAATAAATAGTTAGATCGTTAAAAACTTGAAAAAAAAACTAATAAATAAAGAAATAGATATAGGTGTACAAAACTATCACAAAAAAATATCACAGTTTTTATTCACAGTACTACTAATTACGTCAGAATTCTCTGCCTCTGATGTTTTAGGCAAATTTGATCGACTACTCCTTTCCGAGTCTCTCCTCATCCACCTTCTTTCCTCCCTAAGGGCATGCTTGAAGACTAAGCACTTGCTTGTGTCTATCCTGCGGTTATCCTCCTTGCAAATAGGGCAAATCTCTGTTTCACATTCCCGAGCCTCATGGCCTGAGTTTCCTCATTTAAAACATTTTTTTCTGCGATCTGGTCCATTGCATTCGTTCTGGAGATGCTAGTATGACCAGCATTTATTGCATCTTTGAATATATAGCTTTTTCTCCTTTGGTGGCTTGATCGCTGCCTACCGCCGTCTTGACCCTTCCCAGAACCTCCTTAAACGTTTTACCTTCAGACTCAATTATGAAGTATTGGATATTGCTCTTCCTTTTGGAGGTTTGTCTTTTCTTAGTGGTGTGAATCACCACATGGCTATTTTGAAATATGCTTAAAGCCATTTTTTCGAGGTGATGAAACCTGAAGTTTGTTTCATCCTTCTGGTCCTCTCTCAGCCAGACAAGTTGGTTCCATAGGTCTCTTCCGTCTCCTGTGGTAATAGTTTCTATAACTTTTCTGGTTACTGGAGGTTTGTTTTTTATTCTAGTGGTGTTTTCCAGCACCTCCCTGTCTTTCAATTCTGGATATTTATCCTTATACAGCTTCTGTATACTTTTTTCCATGTTCTTACCCTCTGGCTCAATAAATACAATTTTAGTTGCACCATCACTTAGCAAGGGACTTCCTGCTGCTATATTTACATTTTTAGGTAGATTTTCTGGCCCCGGTTTGTTAGCTATCTTCGTAATTCTTCGTTTCCTCTACTGTTGGGCTGTCTATTGTCGTCTGAGTGCCTCTCTCCTGCTTTAGTAGACCGATTTTCTCTCTGAAATTGTCGTTTTATTTCTTGATCAGATCAAACTCCTGTATCATATTGGCAATATCTTCAGGGGTCTCTGGATCATTTGAATTCATTCCTGATTGACCGAGTACCTTTATCATCCTCTGTATATCCTGCGTGAGTATTTGGCTGACAAGGCTAAGTAACTTTACTACCGCCTCCTTGATCTCCCTTTTAGTGTTTTACTCCTTCGAGTCTCTCCGTAGCTGATGAGGCTGCCGAGCTATCATCTTCATCGGTTTTCTTTCTTTTGACAGGTCTTGAATCCTCCTCGCTCCCTCCTTCTTCCCTTTTTTCTCCGTCCAGATTAAACTTTAGCTTCGGTCTGGATTGATGAGCCAAAATCGGGTTATTGCCCCCCCAGAATCAGGAATTCTGGACAAATTGCCCTACTCTCCTGGGGTACGTTGTTTTTTAAATCCAACATTTCATGGTCATACGATTTTCTGTCAAGGTTGTCTCCCTTAGTCAGGGGGTTCCCTTTTATAAGGCGCCGGAGGCTCGCCTTTACCCTTCTGCGTTAGCTCTATGACGTACATCCATTGCACAAAATACATTACCAGGATCTGCTACGAGGAAGTGCAGATAGGATTTGCTGATGTGTCTATTCTGAGACTGCGGGTATTTCTCAGCGTTTATTGAAGTCCAGGCTCTGGCAGCCTGAACCACCCTGAGACCCAGAATCAGCCATTTAGATCCCACCCTAACCTAACCTAACCTAATTTAACCTTTTTATAGTTGGGAAAATGCGTTTCCGCACACTCTGGAGTATCGACACTAAAAACTCCTCTTTCTTGGCTGCGCGTATACGAAGCCATGGATTATCCTGACAGACATAAGCATCAGGTTCCTGGTAGCATCTTTTGGACCATTAGATGCAATGGCTCATTATTCTCTCCTCCTCCTCCTTGGTCTTGATGACGTCCACGATGTAGTCACGGACAGGATTCCACCTAGTCTGACTTGATATCATCGTACCCACGATAGTGGTAGAATCTAGGGAATACCCTATTATCTGGAACAGGCTATCTCTTCTAGCATGCCATCTGCTACATGAGAATACCGTATGCTCAGGAAAGTCCGTCTCAGAAAAGTACGGGCATCTGTCATCGGCCGCCTTGCCAAACCTGTGGAGGTATGTTCTGAAGCATACGTGTCTACCTAGGAACTGGGTTAGGAAGTAGTTGGCATCTCTGAATTTGCAGCTTACTCATGGTATGAGGGTAGGAATAAGCCGCTCTGTCCATTGCCCTTTGGAGTTATTTGCGTCCCATTTATCCTGCCATAAATGCATAGTTTCCTTGCTTTCTTCGTCCCTTATCTCCCTTATGTTGACACCTTGATCTTTCCATCTTTTTAAACGATTCCTTTCCTCCACCATTAGTTCAATGGGAGGAATCCCAGCTATAACGTTAGCAGCTTCCGCCGATGTAATCCTGTACGCTGAGATTATGCGTGGTAGTGCCTTGCGTTAGCAGCTTTTCAGCATACCAGAGTACTTCGCAGTTCTTGATGCAGCGCTAGCGCAGAGGTCATTTTATCGGCTTTATTCACGGCTTGTCTGACATGCTTATTGAAAATTAATTTGATGCTTTTCCTCCCACAGTAATTTCTATACCGTCTCGCTTCCTAGGACCTCTGAAGATAACCATTTCGGTCTTTTGGGGTGCTATTTCGAGGCTGTTCAGTGCTATAGATGGCAGAGGTGGACCTCTGGAGGAGTTTGCACGAGCGATCAAATCCTCCTTCCTTGTGGCTAATACAATCAGCGTTGTGTCGTCGGCGTATGCGATTATTCTGCATCCCGCTGGGACGCTCAATTCCAGGACTGGGTTGTACATAACGTTCCATAGTGTAGGTCCCAGTACGTATCCCTGTGAGACGCCTTACGTCATACATAGCTGGGTGCCAGTCGAGATAGTGATAATAATTTCAGAAAGGTAGCTGGCTATCAGTTTCACAAGTTATTCGCTCACTGCCATCTCATGGAGTCTTCGAACAAGAATGCTCCGACTTGCTGTGTTGAAGGCGTTCTTGAGATCTATTGCAATTGCCGCGGACCAGGTGTGTGGAAAATCTCACGCACTGCCTCCACAGTAGATTATCTCTTTCTAAAGCCAAACTGGTTATTTGAGATGGCTCCCTTAATTTTCAGTTCGTTTTCAAGTCTTCCTCTGATCAGGTGCTCGTAGAGCTTTGGTATGAGGACCACCTTAGCGAGTTTCCACTTTAGGAAAAGTCTGTTGATTCAGCAATGTATTGTAAACACTGAGAGTGCGTGCAAAGAAAAATGGATGGGGGTTTCCTCCACATTTCCAGTCTCAATAACATCCTGGCAGGCAGGAAATAGAGACTCCACTATTGATGCCTTAGAGGACGGGTCCATTTCAAAAAGGGTGCCGCGTTGTTTTATAGCCTTAGTGACTATTTTATATCCCTGTTCCCACACATCCTGGTCGACATTCTGAGGTATGCTGTGCCACTGAGTTTTCTTGGATGCAAGGATTTCGTTCTTGTAGAGTTCTCGCAGCATTTTGAACGACTGCTCAAGATGTTCAGCGATAGAGAAACTGATCCATTTGTGATGGCTGAAGTTTTCCTCTTCCAGAACCTCCCACGTTAGGATCCTGCTTGAGAGACCGCCAGTTGTTAGGGTCACGTCTATGAAAGACTCGCTTTGGTTTCTCTTGAATGTCGGGGAGTGGCAGCGGTTCTGAACTACCATGTCTAGAGTGGCAATCCATTCGCTCCAATAGTCCCCTCTGTTGTCGCAGACTGGTGAGCCCCTCAGTGCTGATTTTGCATTAAAGTCCCCTAGGACCATAGCTTCTCTCTTCCGAGTTGATACGAGGCCCAATATTTCGTCCACTCCAAACAAACATATCCGCTGGCTTCAATAACATTGGGAATGCCTATTTGTCTATTTAGGCATAGGATGGAGACATCCTGCAAGTTGTCCCCCAGCCATTTGGTTGTACCAGTTATTTTCTTGTTGGACTCTGATACGATCAGTATGTCGACATTTTGCTCCCTGGCACTAGCGAAGGCAACGTCGTGAGCTATCCGAGCTCTGCCGAAGTTGGTAAGGAAAATATGAATAGTTTTTGTGTACATAAATAAATAAAGAAAAGACAAAAACGTTCTAAAAGTTACATGTAGCTAAAACACAGTCACATAAAACAGATCATAGAGATGTATCATAGTTCATTTCTGTCTATCACAGTTTGTTATCACATATAGTTATCCCAGGCCGAGTATATACCTAGCAGGGCCTTGCTGGTAGGGCTCTTCTCCGTAGACAGTGTCGGGGATTTGGCCACTTCCTTTGATCCAGTCGGTGATGATGGTGGTCTTCTGGCTCTTTGGTTTGTTTGATTCAGTTTGGCCGGATTCGGAGAGGTATCCCTCATCCGTTTCCGGGCATTGATCAGCGCCTCCCGAAATTTCTCACACTTGGTTCCGAATAGGTGCTCCGTGGTGCACATGCTTTGTCCATGGTTTCCTAATGGGCTAAATTCTGTCAGCCACAAAGCGATTGGTCCGACGAAAAAGCTCTGATGAAGTTCTTCACCACACATAAATATATATGTAGTAGGCATTTTAAAACAGATGCCTACAGTGAACTGTTTCCTTCAAAATTGACTGTGTTCTCTATTCCTTCCGTAAATCCTGTTGTTGTGACTCCTTCAGAGGCTCCTGCTAATGTTTCCATATCAATGTCTGCATCTTCTTTGTGTGGACCCTCATCTGGTAATGGTAGTATCTTCGAATCAAGAAACTGTACGCAGAGCTAAAATAAAAGACAGAGGCTAACTCATTGGAATTATCTGTGTTCAAAAATCTTCCACCTGCATTAAAGTTCATTTAAGGTTCCAATATGAGATGTGCGGAACGAAATCCGAACGGTCTCCTGATTAAGTTCAGGCCCTGTCACCCTTCTAAAATTCGCCAAGAGATAATAATTTTTTGAGAAAGTTGTTTCTCCTGCCATGTCGTCATACTCTTCGAAACCTTTTAGGCAGTATGTCATTTTCCACAGGAATTTGCAAACCTGTGCTGAATGCTCTGAAGACTAAGATGGAAGGTATTGACCGAAGGGACCGCTTTGTCTCTTTGATGTTCTATGAAATGTCCATCCGTCGTCATTTCTCGTACAATGGGAAATTAGATCAAATAGAAGGCTACCAAGACCACAAAGGACAAGGCTACAGCGGCAAGGTAATATTTATGAAAAATGAAAACTCGTAACGACATATGTCATTGCTCTTTTATTTTTGACTAACTTCAAAAGAGGAGATTTTCAATTCGCTTATTCTAATTTTTTTCTATATTTTTTCACCGATTACTAGAAGACGTCTAAACCGATTTGGAAAGAAGAGATATTTTCTGAAAACCTTTGAATTGGACATTTTCCAAAAACTTCAACGGTTTGCGAGTTATGGCCCTTGGAATGTAAGAGTTAATAAATCATTGAACATATTCAATGGAACCTTAATTGTATTGCCACTCAAAATATGAGATAATTATTTTTTTCAAAACAAGAACCGACTTCATTAGATAATGCACTAAAAATTTTAACTAATATTAATTAATAGGTACTGGTACTTTTGAAGGTGGTGGTGTCTTCTATCTACCTATATAAATAACACCTTCAAAAGTACCAGATCAATAGAATTAATATTACTTTCTAACTTTTAATGCATTTAATGCATTATCCAATGTTCTAGTTTTTGTAAGACAATAATTATAATTTTGATCGAAAATGTTAATTAGTAATAATTCTTTATTCTTCTATTTCCCCAGATCGCAGACCATGCTCTTGCATTTATGTTGCAAAGATTGAGACGGTATCTGAAGCATCCAGTTTCTTATTATTCTAGCTCTTCGCAAGCTTACAGTGATGGCCTTGTAGTATTTTTGCGCAAGTTATCCGGGCGTGTGAAGAAGCTGGGTTAAGAGTGATCTCAACTGTAAGCGACATGGGCTCCAACAATGTGAGGGCATTGAAAAATCTCGGAGCAACTGAACCAGCCCCATACTTTTTTTTGGATGGTCGCCGAATATACCCTTGTCATCTCTTCAAGCGTACGCGGAACAACTGGATGAAAAAGCCTCTTCAGCTACAAGGGGCTGTGGGACAACATACAATAAAAGGTTTGTGCTTTCAGATTAATTTGTTTGTGAATAAGTATACTTTTCACGATGTTATTCTTCTTATTGATATATTATATACATACTAAATGGGTAGCTAAATGGGAAGATTTAGAAAATGCTATTGCTGGTGATCGCCAGGCAGGCAGAAAAATTGAGAGTGAATATAAGCATGGTAAATTAATTATTACAGTTTTCTGCTCCGGTTTTCATACTTCCAACATTCTTATATATATATATATATGTATATATATATATATATATATATATATATATATATATATATATATATATATATATATATATATATATATATAATTAATATCTTTGCATCTACCTATTTCACAGGTTGCCTGAAAGATGATGAATCTGCTATGGTCACGGCGTTCCCGGTAGAGTTTATGGACAAGTTGTTCGATGCAACGAACGCAAGAGGTGGTATTCCCTATAGAGGCAAAATACTGAGACCACAACTGACTTCTTCAAGTCATCATCTTCAATTTTTTGAAATGGCCGCAGATGTTATCAGGACATGCTCTTATGCAGTGCACACAAACTCCAATCCCCCTCCTTCACAGACTCGTTGGCTGTACACCCTCCGTGCCATTCAGCATATCTGGGTGGATCTTCAAAAAGAAGGTTTCTCCGATCTCGAACCCAAAGCACAAAACCAAGACCCCCTAGAGAATTTCAACGGTGTAGTACGGTCCAATTGCGATGGAAATAGCAACCCAACTTGCCGACAGTATACTGGAGCTTTCAAAACAGCCATAATTAATAACTTCGCATATTCTGACATGGCTCGCACTAATTATGAATTCGACAACATAGAACTGAAAGACGACTTAAACGCGTTACTAATGAATGAAGATGCGCATGCTGACTCCAAAGATTTCATTGAAATAGAGAAATTATTAACGGAAGTTCAAGAAATGATTCAGAACGGTTCTGCGACATCGGAGTCAATTAAGGAGGCAGTGGCGAATGGCGACAGAGTCTCTCGTCCCTTGGCATACATTGCTGGTTTCATTGAAAGAAGACTAGTTGCCAGAATTAAGTGCAATGTTTGCAATCAATTATTAGTTGTCGACAGTGAACATCCTTGCCATATTTTAATTAAGGGTAAAGAGCACACTAAAGAGCCAAAAAGTGACTAACTTATCTGTCGGTGCAGCTGGTGGAATGTGTAGGTTCTTTTCTTTTCTGACATTCACAGACAACTTCCTCAATAAAAGAGCATACTTGCGGAAGATAAAGACGGTTATAGCAGTGGCACTTCAGAGAGCTTTCAATTTTGATTGGCTCTCTTGTGGTCCCTATCTTGACCATACTTCTATAATTTCATCGCAGATTTCTAGTGATGTCTTTTTTTATTGCAGCGAAATAGTGGTGAACAAAGCAAAATCGAATGTTTGCTAAGGAACAACGGAAGAAGAAAGACGAAAGGAATGTGAAGCACTTCAAAGGCATTTGAAGTAATTCTTTACCTGCTCCTGGTGGTGTAAGGCGAGATCACAATAAATGTGAAAGTATTCGCAATAATACAGAAATATTAATATTTGTGTTTACTTACTTGCTGGTAAGAAGGACGAAAGGAAAGTGAAACACTTTAAATGCATTTGAGATAAGGTAATTAGTTACCTCCTCCTGGCGGCGTAAGGCTAGATCACATTAAAAGTGTAAGTGTAAGTAAGTGTATTGTTTGTTATTATTTGTATTAGACATTAGAGATTTTTTTAAAAATTTGTTCTTTTTTATTTCTATGTCCAATAAGAACAATGAAAGAAGGACGATGTGAAACTGAAGCACCTCAAACGTATTTAAAATATCTAGTTACTGGTTCCTGGTGGCCTCATGAGAGAGCACATTGAATTTGTAAGTATATATCTACTGTGAGTATAGTAGAATATCTATTGTATATTAATATTTGTGTTTACCTGCTTATGTTATATTCTTAAAGTTTGAACTTTTTTATTTATATGTCCAATGAGGAACAACGGAGAAAGAAGGACGAAATAAAAATGAAGCCCTTAATATTCGTCTGTGTATTGTGTGTGTTATTATGTTTTATGTTAGGGAGCTCATATATGTTTTATATTTGATATTCTTTCTAACTATATCTTAAAAATGATATAATTAATTATTTTGAACAATTTACTATGTATACTTTATATATGATAGCTTATGCAATATTAAAAAATTTACTAATAATTTGTTCAGTTTCTATAGCCTTATTAATCCACTTTAGAAAGTTATTTTATATAAATTTCCTTCAACAATTTCTGAAGGTTTCCATTCCTTTCTTTGATTCTTCGCTAGCTTGTTACTTTCGAATTTGCCGCCATCAGTATGTTTAAATTTTCCGCAACTACAGTGTTAGCAAGGCAGCCGTCACAGTGCTAGTGTGTCATGGTCAAAACATAGTCAATAAGATTTACATGGGAGTTACCATTCTCTTGCAGGTATATATTCTCTGATCCGGCCAGGGCAGTCAGCCCTGTGCAATCAAATTAGTCTGAGGAAGTCGGACGGGTGCAGTCGAGTGAGTCAGTACGATGGAGACCGGCAGTATGGTGTTGTGCGGTGGAAACCGACAGCAGAAATAAATAACGCTCGGTTGTAAATAGTGTAAATAATAAATTGTACATAGTATTCGATAGTTAGGGTAGGTTATATAATCAGTGTAAATAAATAGGCTGTGAAAATAGTGTGCAAAATAAATAAACTTTAAGAAATTATTTATTTTTAAAGTTTTTTCCCGAAAATGTTTATATGCCCGTTACAATATCATAGACATAACGATATCAAAACTGACAATATTTAAACAAGTGCATGTGATTTTATAGTTTTTTCTAAATTGTCCATGTATATTTCAGCTAAAAGTGGACTCAGAGGATTTCCCATAATTAAACCATTTTTAGCGGTAAATTTTTTTTTTGTCGAACTGGTAAAAAATTGTTTCGGACAAATTTCTAGTAACCCAGTAATTTCTTTCATACTAACAATGTTTGTTTTATTTATAACCGATAAGTTTTCTACCAATTTGATGGTTTCTTTAGGAGGAATACTTGCAAATAAGTTTGATACATAGAAAGAGATCGAAAAAATAATAATAAAAAATAGCTAAATTGATCTCTAAGGTTCCTAATAGATTCCAACCTGAAACTAAATTCCCCAATCATATATTTTACGACACAAATGTTAATCTTCCCAATACTGATTGCACAGCAGATGACAAAAAATGTCTTGATAAAATTTTCATTTACAATCTTGAATCAACTAATAATAATCGCTTAGAAATTCTTGGTATAGAAATGAAATAGTTCTTCATAATACTTAGGCTAAAGAATTATTCTCAAAAGACTCGGCAGCCAGAATAATTAAATAACAAACAATATGACCATCATATAATAAGAAAATAATCATTTTAAAGAATTTAAAGAGAAAGTCACAAACAGACAATATAATTTTTAATAGAGCAAAGGCAAAGGCTGATTTGTATTCATAAGAACGAATATTTAGATAAGACTTTTAATTCCTTGACTCTGATGATTATGTTATTTTAAATAAAGATCCTACATTGAAATACAAAGTTGAAATAAACAAATATATCTAAAGTAGTAGTGCTCTGTTTAAAGAAAACGAAAAAATAAAACTAAGAGACATGACTACACAACCACCGAAGCTTTATTCTTTAATTAAACTCCATATTAAAACATACCAATTTCAAATCAACATCTAGCATAAAAAAATCCTATAAAGTAATCAACAATAGTCGGCATTTACAAATAGGAAATAACTCTAAATTAATATCATTCGATGTCTCAAACTTATATCCAAGTTTTCCTGCTAAGGAAACATTTAAACTTTTAGAAAGTTTATTAGCTATAAATAAAAAACCTTGTTACTATGAAACAAATTATTGGGTAACTGGAAATTTGCTTGGAACAAAAATTATTTCCAATTCGACCATAAAACTTTTACCTCTAAAAATGGTTTAATGGTAAAATGACACCACTTGTTTAAATATTGTAAGTTTTGGTATCGTTATGTCGATGATATTCTTGTTTCTTTTAATGGAACCAATAGACAACTTCATTCCTCCTTTAATTTTATTAACTCTTTCAACCCACATATCAAATTTACAATAGAAAATGAAATTAACAATTAAATCAATTTTCTTGACCTCACTATCACCAGAAGAGTTAATATATTTGATTTTTCCATCTTCACACCATCAAACACAATAATAATAATATGTAATAATATTTATTCAGTAGAATCATACAAGATGATATTGAATAAATCAAAAAAATAAAAATAATATAATGTAACGGGGATTTATATTAAAACTGGGTTCGATTTATTTTACATTATATATTCACACTATATTTCTTGGACTATAACAACTTTCTATGTGATCTATGTGAACTGTCAATGACCGTGCTTTATGATTATACTCTGTCTATGCCTTCAGCCTTATATAAATCTAACCTAAAAAGCTCTACATGGTTCCAGTGTTTGTTTTCGTTGTTTCTGGAGGTTATTTCTCAATATATGGCTTCGAGAATAGACCAGGACTTATTCTCGTTGCCTCTGATGTCTCTCGTGTTTTCCAGAATGTACATTGTGTGTGTAGTTTATTATTCTGGTAAGTCTTCACGTTACACTGCCCCCTCCTTAGCATCTGATCGTCCCGATCAGAATCATCCTTGGTAGTACCTTGCTGGATTTCCGTTCCATGGCGGAATCTGCACTTGGTTCCTGCCAGGCAAACACCCTTGTTGAAGAAGTAACAGTCGATCGTCTTTCCCGAGTACACTCCTTTTGGATTGAAGCAACACACGGTAATTTGCACACCAGCGTCCTGGAAGATGTATTCGATCATGCTCCTTACAATCTTCCAATCTAGCCCGTCCAACCCGCAGCCTATTTTCGGAAGACCCAACTTCTTGATGTCATAATTCCTGACTTCATTCCTTAGGCTCTTCAGTGCATGCCAGATGTCCTTGTAAGTGGGTTTTCCTATAGACATCTTTTTCGTAACCAAATAGAAGAGGTTCCGATTACCCTCTGCTAGTCGCAGAACTTTTCCTACACTTGGTCGTTTGGCTGACAATTCATCCAATCTTCCAAACGTCCTTTTAAATACCAGAGCAATACCTCGGCCCATACGTAGATCCTCCGCTACACAATGGGCAATAGAAACGTCGGCTGGTAGTTTGAAAAGGTCTTGTTGAACCTCAACTGTCACACCGAGTCTGACCTTCCGATCTGCGTAGTTGGACATGAAGTCGTTGAAACTGACATTTCGCTCCTCAACGTTCTTTTCTTGAAGAGCCACTCGTGCTTCCTCCTGGTTGTTCGATCCAGCGTATGGTGCAAGTCAGTTTATGTGCACGACTCTAGGTTTTCTACTTGGTAACTTTCGGATACGATAGATGACGTCATTCATCCTCTTCATAATTTGATATGGCCCTTCCCATTGCTTTTGGAGTTTGGGACAAAGGCCTCGACGTCGTTGGGGATTATACAGCTAAAAAGGTCCCCCACGTTGAAGACTCCATCAGCTGATCGAATGTTGTAGTGGTGCTTCATTCGATCACTGGCAAGCTGGATGTTCTGTCTGGCTAACTCATGGACTTTATCCATTCTGGCTCTCAATTGGTCGACATATCCTTCTCCTGCGACACTGTCCACTGTAGGTCTACGGCCAAATTCCAGGTCACAGGGTAGGCGTATCTCACGCCCCAACATTAAACTAGCAGGAGTCTGACCAGTCGTTTCATTCACAGCCGCCCGATAGGCCATCAGAAACAAATGAATGTCCTGGTCCCAATCTCGCTGATGTTCTGAGACAACCTTAGATAGGTGCTTGCTCATCCTCTCTACCATTCCGTCTGATTGAAGATGCAAAGGGGTCGTTCTGGTCTTGTTCGCACCTATTAGTCTGCACACATCTTGGAACAGGGCTGACTCGAAGTTTCTTCCTTGGTCTGAATGGATTTCAAGAGGGACGCCAAAATGTGAAAAGAATTCCTTCACCAACACCTCGGCGACGGTCGATGCTTCCTGGTTAGGAATTGCGTACGCCTCTGTCCACTTTCTAAAATAATCCATAGCTACCAGGATATACTTATTCCCATTGTCGGTTTTAGGAAATGGCCCCGCAATATCCACAGCAACTCGCTCCATGGTACTCCCAACGTTATACTGCCTCATAGGTGCCCGCTTTTTGCCAAGTGGTCCATTGCTAGCTGCACAAACTTCACAATTACGACACTACTGTCTCACATCTTCTTTGCAATTCACCCAATAGAATCGCTCCCGAACCTTCTGCAGAGTCTTGGTGATTCCAAAATGCCCACCCGAGGCTCCATCATGTAGCTGACGTAGTACCTCTGGCACTTTGCTTCTTGGCACAACTAGTTGTAATTTGGATTCAGTGCCATCTTCAGACTCAAAGGTTCTATACAGCAGATTATCTCTTAACCCGAAATAGTCCCATTGGCTCCAATATGCTTTCACTTCAGGGCTTCGTAAGCTTATATCCTGCCAAGACGGCCTCTCCTTACGGCGCATCCACTCTAAGACCACTCTCAAACATGGGTCATTCTCTTGGGCCAGTTTCATTTGTTCGGGCTGCCACTCCTCATTCTCTACGGTTGTTCGTCGTATAGGGCAAAGCTTCTCTTCCATCTTCAAGCAGTGGGTGCAGTTATAGTTGCACGGTCTTCTGGATAAGGCATCTGCGTTTCCATGAACTTTTCCTGCCCTGTGCTCGATGTCATAGTCATATTCCTGAAGACGTTCTAACCATCTTGCCACTTGTCCTTCAGGATTACGGAATTGCAGGAGCCACTTCAACGCTGCATGGTCAGTTCTAACCAGAAAGCGGCGACCATACAAATACTTATGAAAGTGTTCGCAGGCTTTCACTACTCCCAACAGTTTCCTTCTGGTAACGCAATAATTCCTCTCCAATTTTGACAAAACCTTGCTGAAGTAGGCAATCACTTTCTCCTGCCCGTCTTGAATCTGAGAGAGGACAGCACCAATGGCAGTATTACTGGCATCTGTATCCAACACGAATTTTCCGGCATGCCTCGGATAACCCAAGATTGGTGCACTGATAAGAGCTTCTTGCAGTTGTTCGAAAGCTCTCTGACACTCATCATTCCAGGAATATTCTTTGCCTTCTTCTGTTAGTTTAGTTAGAGGCTTAGCGAAGTTGGCAGAACCTTTCACAAACCGTCGGTAGTAGGTACACAAGCCCAGAAAACTTCTAATCTCATGCTTGTTCTTGGGAATAGGCCATTCCTTAATGGCAGTTATCTTTTCTGGATCTGCCATGACGCCGTCCCCAGATACGATGTGACCCAGATATCTTACTTCACGTCGGAACAGATAACATTTCTTAGTACTCAGCTTCAGGTTGGCCTCACGTGATCGTTGGAAAACTTCTCTTAAATTCTTCGAGTGTTCCTCAAATGATTTACCTACCACGATTACGTCATCCAAATACACTAGGCAGGTTTGCCATGTCAGTCCTCTCAAAACTGCTTCCATGAGCCTCTAAAATGTAGCGGGAGCATTGCATAGTCCAAACGGCATCACAGTGAAATGCCAGAGCCCTGATCCTACCGAGAAAGCAGTCTTCTCTCGATCTGCGGAATCCATTCCAACTTGTCAGTATCCGCTTTTCAGATCTAGTGTAGAAAACCACCGTGACCCAGAGAGAGTCCTGGACAGTCTTGAGGACCACATCAATCAGCTCTTTCGAATATCTGGTCCTGGATGATTTACTAATCGTTCTTACAGAGCATATCGCTGAAACAGGAACACAATTTCCAACCATACTTCCCTTGCTCAACTTGATGGGGCTCTGCTTTAGATTCATTACTCTGACAGGAACGACATCTCTTACTCGAACAAGAGCTTTAGCTGTCAGAAATTCTTCATTTCTTCTACCAGTCTCAGACTTCCAGGTTTGCAGTTTCCGTCCGGGTTGGTCATCAATATTTTTTCACTATAGCCAGGTATTATTACGTCACTAGTCATTATCAATCGGACAACATCTTCGTTATCCTCGTAAAAGGGTAGTTCTTCATTGTCGACCTTCAAGACACCATTTTTGACATCCAACACAGCTCCAAGCTTCTTCAAAAGGTCCATTCCCAAAGTAAACTGGTTAGATATGTCAGCGATTAAAACTCTGTGCTTGGTGGTGATCTTGCCAATGCTGATGGTAATGCTTGCTTCACCATGTGTTCTTATTTTCTCTCCAGTCGCTGTTCTGAGTTGGACCTTTGTTGGTAGTATCCGGGAATGATCTGCGATGAGCTCTGGCCTGGCTATTGTTCTTGTTGCACCGGTGTCTATAAGGAGTGTTCTGCCTTCTCCATTGATTCGACCATCGATGTATAAACTTAAGGCTCCGCCAGAAGATGACACATTGACCGTAATTACTGGGGCACTATTTCTGCAGGTCGACGATTGCCCCCTCATCTCGACCCATTCTAGTTTTCCGACTGTGCAACCTTCTTCTTACAACTGCGGCCTACGTGTCCTAGCTCGCCACAGTTCCAACACCTTGGCTCTCTCTTATTTGATTGCGCCCCCGTAACTAGCCTCCTTATCATTTCTTACAGGGACTCTCTGTTGGACTGATCTTCTTCCTCGATTGCTCTTAAACGGTGCCCTCGGGAAGTTTGGCTAGCGGCTTCATGCTCTAAAGCAATAGCTAGTGCTTCTTCTAGCAATTTTGGTATGGCCAGCTTCAACGCCTTCTGCAACTCGCTCTCCCACAATCCATTTACAAATGTGTCCACTGCAATTTCATCAAGGAAGCTATCGGCAGCTGTAGGATATGCTAGCCGCACAATACGAGCTACCTCCCCCTCAAATTCTTGCAGACTCTCATTTGCATGTTGCACCCGAGATCGTAATTGGGCTTTGTATACTTGCTGAAGATGGCTGTCTCCATAACGATTCTCCAATTTAGATAGCAAGACATGGTAGTTTGCTTGGCCAGCTGGAATAGACCTAAGGATATCTGCTGCATCACCTCGTAAAGCGGCGGTTAACGAAACAGCTTTCTGCTCTTCGGTCCACTGGTTAGCCATTGCCACTGCTTCAAATTGCCTTCGATAGGTTGACCAAGAGCACTTTCCATCAAAATTTGGTAGCTTATCTCTCATACTACCTGGGGCTAAGTCCCCTATATCTTCGCCTTTGAAGGTCTGGCTCGCATTTTCATCTTTTTGTACACTGCAGTGACCATTCTCAACTGCCATTTCCAATGTCTTGATTTTCTGTTGCAGTAGCTCCATGTTCTTTTCTGTACTGACAAATTTTTCATCAACTGCTCTTGAAATTTCTTCAAGTCTTTTGTCAGTTTTACTGGAAATATCTTTAATTTCATCTTGAAGAGTTCTAGAAACTTCTTCAAACTTTTTCGAGACTCCATCGAATTTCACTCCAAATGTTCTGGTTACTTCATCGAATTTTTAATTATTATTTCTAGAAATTTCTTCGAATTTTTCATTATTATTTCTAGAAAGTAAATGAGCTACACCGGTTCTGGACCAAAATCGATCAATTTTACATGTAATTTCCCATAAGGAATTCTAAGGTCAAAAATAGCGAAAATTGGCTCTTTTTTCCCTAGATTCTAGGGAAAAATGCTTCGGCCCCATGTTTTTGGGATAGGAAAGTAGCAAATCTAGGGATGCTACCCATGGGGTCCATTTGTAGGTATTTGTATGATCAAGTTACTATTTCACTAGATTTTCAACCCTAAAATCCCCAGATGAAGAAAATTCCCTAGATTTTGAAACCTAAAATCCCTAGATGAAGATTTTCAAACGAAAATCCCTAGATGAAGAAAATATAAGTTTTTCCTACAATTCCTGCTATTTTCTCAAGTTGTTCTCTGATTTTTCATATTTTCTAGCTATTTTTCGTTGCCTTTCCAGTAATTCTAGCCGTTTTCCGTTGTTTTTATTGACATTTAGTCGCTTTTCATGCAATTCCTACCGCGATTTTTCATAATTCACACCCGTTTAGCTACTTTCGCTTCAACAATACATCGTTTTGCATATCATTTTAACATTGTCAGAAAGAATTCATCTAATTAATGCTAGTAAAGCGCAGGTGATTAAGTAGATTAGTGTGGTAGTGTAGCGTCCATATTTCATCACACTGCGCATGCGTCTCCAGTGCTATATAAAGGAGGATCCTAACAAATATCATCAGTCAATCATCGACTACTGTACGAGCAAGATGTCTCTCTTCACTGATTTATTAAAATGTATCGCTGGCATATTGCAGCTCTTGTCATCTCATTATGATGATAAAGTGGCTCGTAAAGGGCTAAGTGATTGTGCAAAGACGTCAAAACGTATTAAAAATGCTATGAGATATGCCAAGACCATAGGCGAGAAACAGCATTTAGAAGCATGTTTAAGAAATGTCAAAACCTTGAGGAAGCAGATTAAAGCTGAACGGAAGAAAGGAGCAGGGTCATTTTCCAGACCAGAAACCGCAAGGGACCGTGTTTGCTGGAGCGATAGCGAGTCTGCATTCCAAAACCGCATACGTACTGGAATTATCTCGAACCTCAAACATAAAGATCCCATCACATTTTTCCAGGACTGTTTTAAGCTATTCAGGCCACGCATCATCAACGCCTTAAAGAATGATATAGCCATTAAGGTTAACGCTGTATTCGGAGGCGAGTTTGAAATAGTGAAAGGTGATCGAGTGTTAACAGAATATAAATATTTCACTACCTCCAATTCACCCATCTATCGTGAGACAGATATCGAGGAGTGGTTCATCTCAAAGGTCATCACCCCCCTCCTCAAAGACTTGGAGGAATTTAAGGAACGTGATTCTGGATGGGCACTGAAGCGAGTTATGAATTTGGGAGTGAACATTAACAAATTTACACCTCAGCTGGGCTCATCATATATTGAGCTACCCCCACAGATTAAGAAGAAGAAATCCTGCGTTAACGTTAAAAACGATGATCAGGCCTGCTTTGCAAGGGCAGTTACTTCAGCGCTATATCCTGCTGAGAATCATTCTGATCGCCCATCTTCTTACCCCCACTACTCATCTGTACTAAAATTAAAAGGTATTCAGTTTCCAATGACCATCAAACAGATTCCATTATTTGAGAAGCAGAACAACATATCCATCAACGTATACATTCTCCAAGAGGAGAAAAAGACATTCACCACATTACCAACATACTTGACCAAGGAAAAGCGTGAGAAACATGTGAATCTGCTACTTATTCAGGACAGATATGATGATACTGAGGGCCCCGTCAAATATCATTATGTCTGGATTAAAAATCTCTCCAGGCTTCTATCCAACCAACTTAGTAAAGAAATGCATCAAAAGTTCTTCTGTGAACGCTGTCTCCATTATTGTAGATCTCCAGAAAAATTGGATAAACATTTGGAAGACTGTCAAAAAATTAATGAAACAGCCATCAAAATGCCAGAGCCAGGAAGGAACATCCTTAAATTCAAAAATTTTAAAAATAAGGAAAAAGCTCCTTTTGTTGTATATGCTGATTTGGAGAGTATCTTGGAGAAAACTAATGACCCAAAAAAACCACAACGTCACGTTCCAGCTGCGATTGGCTATTATGTTAAGTGTTCCTACGACCACTCCCTTAGTTTTTTCCGATCTTACCGCGGACAGGACTGTATGCAGTGGTTTGCTAATGAGATGGGCAGTTTAGCGGAAGATATGGCTACAGTCTTCTGGTGCTCATATAACATCCATATGACATATGAACAGGAAATAGAGTATCAAAAAGCTACTCACTGTCACATCTGCGTGAAATCATTTAGCCCTGAAGATAAGAAAGTGCGCGATCACAACCACTTGTTACCTGAAAACAATTATAGAGGAGCAGCGCACGAGGGATGCAACATCAATTACAAGGACAGCCATATGGTTCCAGTTGTCTTCCACAATCTATCAGGCTATGATGCTCATTTCATAGTTACAGACATTGCTACGAAGATTGGGGGAAAAGTTGACCTACTTCCCATTACAAAGGAGAAGTATATCTCATTTACCAAACATATAGATGATTACCCTATTCAGTTCCGTTTCATAGACAGTTTCCGATTTATGGCATCCTCCCTTGATAAGTTGGCATCATATTTACCGGAATTTCCAAATCTGAAGACACAGTTTCCTGAAGTAGATGAAATGCATTTTTCACTTTTAACGAAGAAAGGAGTAATGCCATATGATTACATCGACTCCTTCGACCGTTTTTCTGAAACGAAGCTACCACCCATAGATGATTTTTATAATATGCTGAATAATAAACCATGTCCTCGCCGACTCTACCGACGAGCCCAAGACGTTTGGAGCAGCTTCTCATGTGAAAATTTGGGAGAATACGTTGATTTATATATGAAGACTGATATTCTACTCTTGGCTGATGTATTTGAGATGTTCCGCACAAGCTGTCTGAACACGTATAATTTAGATCCAGCTCACTATTTTACATTACCAGGCTTCACTTGGGATGCCATGCTGAAGCATACAGGAATCGAGCTGGAGCTGTTAACCGATGCTGATATGTTTCTGTTTATTGAACGAGGCATTCGAGGAGGTTTGAGCCAAGTATGTAGTAAAAGACAGGCTAAAGCTAACAACATGTATATCAATAATTATGACCCATCGAAGCCAAAAACATTTTTGATGTACTTTGACATAAACAACCAATATGGATGGGCAATGTCACAATATCTACCGTATGGAGGTTTTGAATGGGCTGATACTAACATTGATGTCACATCAATACCTGATGATGCAGATGAAGGATATTTTTTGGAAGTAGACCTAGAATATCCTAAACATCTTCATGATAAACATAAAGACATACCCTTCTGCCCACAACATATTAATCCTAGGACGCTGAAGCCTTCTAGGAATGTTAACGAGCCAACAAAATTAATGGCTACATTGTATGATAAACATAAGTATGTTATACATTATGTAGCACTCAAGCAGGCATTGGAACACGGGCTTGTGCTTAAAAAGATTCATCGAGCATTAAAATTCAAGCAGAGTCCTTGGCTTAAAAGTTACATTGATCTCAACACCGAACTTAGGAAGAAGGCTAAAAATGAGTTTGAAAAAAATCTGTTTAAATTGATGAACAATGCTGTTTTTGGGAAGACGATGGAGAACGTTAGGAAGCGTGTGAACATCAAGCTTCTTACTGAGTGGACTGGAAGATATGGTGCTGAGTCATACATCTCTAAACCTGAGTTCAAGACTGCTACAGTTTTTAATGAGAACCTAGTTGCAGTGGAATTAAAGAAACTGCAGGTATGGTTAAATAAACCAATTTATGTTGGACAATCCATCCTTGATCTAGCTAAAACTACCATCTACGATTTTCATTATGGTTACATGCGACAACGTTATGGTGATGAATGCTCTGTACTCTACATAGACACTGATTCCCTGATATATGAACTCCATCAGGATCCATATATATTAATGAGGGAAGATTGTCATAGATATTTTGATACTAGCGAATATCCTCAAGATAATCACTATGGAATACCTTTAGTAAATAAGAAGGTACTTGGAATGATGAAAGATGAGAATAATGGCGTTCCAATGATAGCTTATGTAGGGCTCAGATCCAAGTTATATACTACAAAAGTGCATACGACCGATAATGATTTAGAAAAGATGATAAAACATCTGATGGAAGATGAGTATGAAGAGGATGAAATTGCTGAGAAAATAAGAAATTTTGGAGTGACCAAGAAGGCCAAAGGGGTAAAATCTTCAATCGTCAAGACCGAGATAACTTTCGAAGACTATATTGAATGCTTAGAAGGGTTTCAAAAGAAGACGGTTACTCAAAACCTTATCAGATCTGACAAGCACGAGGTCCATTCAATAACACAAGAAAAAATAGCTCTCAGTCCTGATGATGATAAGCGTTTCCTTGTTTATGGAACAGATGACACACTTCCATGGGGACATTATCAAATATGTGAAGTTATGGATATAAACTAATTATGTTTTTTATATCTTTTATATTTTTGACAATAAAAATAAAATAAAAATCTCGTTTCTTATTTCTTTAACTCCCTTCAAAATTCTCTATATAAATTCTACAAACGACAAATTCTCTTACAGTGTGGTACCTGGCGTGCCTTTGTGCAGGAAAAAGTCGACAACCTCGGTAATTTAGGTAATATTTGAGATTAACTGAGATATTGATATAGCCGGAGGCCGATAGGTGATTCTTTGATAGCCATCAGGCGACAATTTCCTCAAATCAAAGACACTATACGCACTCTGCTTAATAGGTGACAGCCCGGTTTGTAAGCGGGTCTAACAGACACCCTAAGCAAGTACTTCTCCCACAGTGTGGTACCTGGCGTCCCTTCGTGTAGGAAAAAGTCGATCGCCCCTTGATACCCGAAGGAGCCTCAACAGCTTATTATCATATAGATTAGGAATTTAATTGGTCAATTTTAAATTAAGTACAGAAATAAATAAGTATATAAAAACTCACCTGTAAACTCCTAAACGGCAGTATGCTGGAATGATGAAATATCTCCATCTGCCATCATTTTGGTGAATTATCTATAAAATAGAAAAAGCATGAAAGTATATGAAAACTGAAAAAGTATGACATAATCCTTATAACACATGGACCGACATTGGGGTGATAATAAAATATTATTTGATTAAAGTTTAGAATAATGATTATCGAAATTACTTAGAGATGATATATAATTATAGCAATTCCTTCAGTCTACAACAATAATCTACATTATTACTGATACTAACCGCAAAAGAGCGGTCTATTAAAAACTTGAAAATTGCAATAATAGGAACGAAAAACAAGCCTACTATGAATCACGAAAAAAAGTGGGTTGATAATATCTGTTCGACTAGATAGATGAATAAAAGGCGAATGAAGGATCGATGAAAGCTACGTAGTATTTCTAGCAAGTACTCAACATATCATTTATTTTGAAACCTTTCCTGAGGCCCTATCTCTTATATCAAGGAAACTAGCTTCCTATGCTATTATAACAATTAAAAATGCTTAAATGTTGTTGTTGACGTCGATACGAATCTATTGATACCCGATTTATCAAAATCGGACGACCGGAAATGGCCGACCGGAAGTAGCCATTTTAATGCAGATTTGGAATCTACGCATCGCATTCAACCAATATATGACATTTTTATTGTATTTCATAAAGTTTTACAAACCGGAAGTGCATAATTTTTTATGAAACGTAAACATTTGAGGTAAGGATTTCTGAAGGTGGTTTGAAGATTTCCGATGGTAGCCGGAGATAACTGAAGATACAAAACGGATATAAAACGGATACAAAAACGGATACTAATCAGTTCCACTTTACTCGCCCCAAGAAACAAGATGTATACTTGTCAAATCTGTAGAAAAAATTTCACTCTTCCTAATAATTTGAGCAGACATCTAAATAAACATAAGCAAATTGACTTCGCTTGTACTGAGTGTGGAAAGAAATTCACGCGAAGTGATACATTGAAAAACCACTTCTTCATGAGACATGTTGAAAAGCTGATCACAATGGTCCGAATAATAGAAAGTGTCGGCTCAGATATAAAAGATTACAGGACACCGAAAGAGATGATGCTACAAAGCAGCTTGATGAACATGCAGTATCCGAAAGAGTTACATTGTTTGCATGCTCGACCGTCAACTTGGCTTTCTGGTATTCGAAAACATTTCTTAATACAAAAATTTTGTTCTTCTGAGGAATTTTGCTGTGATGCTGCTGCTGCTGTTGACATTGTGTTGAATAAGCTTAATTTTACTGATATATATTCGAAAATATCCCACCAGCAGTCCGAATTTTCCAATTGATTTTTATTTTTCCTTCATACAGTAGTTAAATATACGAATAAGTCTCTCCTTTGCTCGATTTAAATGGCTCAAAAACTGAATCGCCATCAAATTTTCGGCAGAAGACGATTTTGGGAGTCGTTTGCTTGAAACGATGAGGGCTGTCCGAGCGCACAGACCCAAACGGCTTATCGCCCTTGCTTACGTCGAAGCGGTGTCGACATCGATGTTAACACATCGACAACATTTCAATTTATGAGCTGTCGTGTTATCTGATGTAAGTGCGCACGCGCCGCCATCCAACATATATTCTTTGATTTCTCACATTCACATGGGTAAAAAGCAAATTTTAAATATAATGTTTTATTCAGAAAATCTTTTTTGATACAATATTAAACATAACACATTTTCTTTCACTCCTGATTTCTTGTTTAAGCACTTTTAATAATGCTGTTGTGTCGAATAAGCATAATTTGTAATTTAACTCGTATATTCTATACGAAAATCAAATCTTGGCCGATTTAAACGAATCAAAAACTGAATCGACATCAAATTTTCGGCAGAAGACGATTTTGGGAGTCGTTTGCTTGAAACGATAAGGGTTGTCCGAGCGTCATACCCCTCCGTTGCTGCCACT
Organism: Crioceris asparagi; assembly: GCA_958507055.1. Taxonomy (NCBI): domain Eukaryota; kingdom Metazoa; phylum Arthropoda; class Insecta; order Coleoptera; family Chrysomelidae; genus Crioceris; species Crioceris asparagi. Next base: position 25,870,721 of record OY293832.1, read on the forward strand.
CATCGTACGCTTCCCGTCTGCACACGTCGAGCAGCGCCAGCCCCCTCTCCAACCGTCGAAGCAATCGTCTATTTCAACAACAGCTACAAGCGTTTTCGATAATACATGTATTTAAATGGGAAAATGGATCATTTTAGCTGAATGTGATAAAATTGCATTGTTTCTTATGGAAAATACGCACAAATTAGTTGTATTAGGAGGCCTTTTAGAAACATCTATCGATATTTTTCTGCGGTTTCATTATCGCGATTACTCGAAGTGTGGGAAAATGAATCCGGTTGGCTCGAAAGTAGTAAAATGCATTGTTTCTTATGGAAAACTAGCACAAAATACAAAATTTGAGGGGCCTTTTTTAACAAATCCTTCATTTATGCTTACGTCATATAATCCATACGAATATAAATAGCTTGCAGAATAGATCATTTATCAGTAATGTGTGGTGAGTTGTTATGTGAACGTTGATTGTGATGTTAGTTTTATATAACAGGTGAGATTTTTTTGTTGCATCATTTTTGATAAATATGGGTGATGTCTTTAATCGGTATTCTTCACATATAACTTTGATAACATACCAAAAGGGCCTTATTCATTTCAACGGTTGACTGTTCGCTGTTACTGGCTCGATCTTAAAGGGTTCAAAACTGTCTATTACAGAAGTAGTGTAAGCTATATTTTTAATAAGAAATCATGCTTAGTAGCTCCTACTAAAAGGGCGATGTCGGTTATAGTGATAAATTTAATAATAAATATTGCCTGAGAATATACTAGACTATGAAATTGAGATAAAATCCTTACCTCAAATGTTTACGTTTCATAAAAAATTATGCACTTCCGGTTTGTAAAACTTTATGAAATACAATAAAAATGTCATATATTGGTTGAATGCGATGCGTAGATTCCAAATCTGCATTAAAATGGCTACTTCCGGTCGGCCATTTCCGGTCGTCCGATTTTGATAAATCGGGTATCAATAGATTCGTATCGACGTCAACAACAACATTTAAGCATTTTTAATTGTTATAATAGCATAGGAAGCTAGTTTCCTTGATATAAGAGATAGGGCCTCAGGAAAGGTTTCAAAATAAATGATATGTTGAGTACTTGCTAGAAATACTACGTAGCTTTCATCGATCCTTCATTCGCCTTTTATTCATCTATCTAGTCGAACAGATATTATCAACCCACTTTTTTTCGTGATTCATAGTAGGCTTGTTTTTCGTTCCTATTATTGCAATTTTCAAGTTTTTAATAGACCGCTCTTTTGCGGTTAGTATCAGTAATAATGTAGATTATTGTTGTAGACTGAAGGAATTGCTATAATTATATATCATCTCTAAGTAATTTCGATAATCATTATTCTAAACTTTAATCAAATAATATTTTATTATCACCCCAATGTCGGTCCATGTGTTATAAGGATTATGTCATACTTTTTCAGTTTTCATATACTTTCATGCTTTTTCTATTTTATAGATAATTCACCAAAATGATGGCAGATGGAGATATTTCATCATTCCAGCATACTGCCGTTTAGGAGTTTACAGGTGAGTTTTTATATACTTATTTATTTCTGTACTTAATTTAAAATTGACCAATTAAATTCCTAATCTATATGATAATAAGCTGTTGAGGCTCCTTCGGGTATCAAGGGGCGATCGACTTTTTCCTACACGAAGGCACGCCAGGTACCACACTGTGGGAGAAGTACTTGCTTAGGGTGTCTGTTAGACCCGCTTACAAACCGGGCTGTCACCTATTAAGCAGAGTGCGTATAGTGTCTTTGATTTGAGGAAATTGTCGCCTGATGGCTATCAAAGAATCACCTATCGGCCTCCGGCTATATCAATATCTCAGTTAATCTCAAATATTACCTAAATTACCGAGGTTGTCGACTTTTTCCTGCACAAAGGCACGCCAGGTACCACACTGTAAGAGAATTTGTCGTTTGTAGAATTTATATAGAGAATTTTGAAGGGAGTTAAAGAAATAAGAAACGAGATTTTTATTTTATTTTTATTGTCAAAAATATAAAAGATATAAAAAACATAATTAGTTTATATCCATAACTTCACATATTTGATAATGTCCCCATGGAAGTGTGTCATCTGTTCCATAAACAAGGAAACGCTTATCATCATCAGGACTGAGAGCTATTTTTTCTTGTGTTATTGAATGGACCTCGTGCTTGTCAGATCTGATAAGGTTTTGAGTAACCGTCTTCTTTTGAAACCCTTCTAAGCATTCAATATAGTCTTCGAAAGTTATCTCGGTCTTGACGATTGAAGATTTTACCCCTTTGGCCTTCTTGGTCACTCCAAAATTTCTTATTTTCTCAGCAATTGCATCCTCTTCATACTCATCTTCCATCAGATGTTTTATCATCTTTTCTAAATCATTATCGGTCGTATGCACTTTTGTAGTATATAACTTGGATCTGAGCCCTACATAAGCTATCATTGGAACGCCATTATTCTCATCTTTCATCATTCCAAGTACCTTCTTATTTACTAAAGGTATTCCATAGTGATTATCTTGAGGATATTCGCTAGTATCAAAATATCTATGACAATCTTCCCTCATTAATATATATGGATCCTGATGGAGTTCATATATCAGGGAATCAGTGTCTGTGTAGAGTACAGAGCATTCATCACCATAACGTTGTCGCATGTAACCATAATGAAAATCGTAGATGGTAGTTTTAGCTAGATCAAGGATGGATTGTCCAACATAAATTGGTTTATTTAACCATACCTGCAGTTTCTTTAATTCCACTGCAACTAGGTTCTCATTAAAAACTGTAGCAGTCTTGAACTCAGGTTTAGAGATGTATGACTCAGCACCATATCTTCCAGTCCACTCAGTAAGAAGCTTGATGTTCACACGCTTCCTAACGTTCTCCATCGTCTTCCCAAAAACAGCATTGTTCATCAATTTAAACAGATTTTTTTCAAACTCATTTTTAGCCTTCTTCCTAAGTTCGGTGTTGAGATCAATGTAACTTTTAAGCCAAGGACTCTGCTTGAATTTTAATGCTCGATGAATCTTTTTAAGCACAAGCCCGTGTTCCAATGCCTGCTTGAGTGCTACATAATGTATAACATAATTATGTTTATCATACAATGTAGCCATTAATTTTGTTGGCTCGTTAACATTCCTAGAAGGCTTCAGCGTCCTAGGATTAATATGTTGTGGGCAGAAGGGTATGTCTTTATGTTTATCATGAAGATGTTTAGGATATTCTAGGTCTACTTCCAAAAAATATCCTTCATCTGCATCATCAGGTATTGATGTGACATCAATGTTAGTATCAGCCCATTCAAAACCTCCATACGGTAGATATTGTGACATTGCCCATCCATATTGGTTGTTTATGTCAAAGTACATCAAAAATGTTTTTGGCTTCGATGGGTCATAATTATTGATATACATGTTGTTAGCTTTAGCCTGTCTTTTACTACATACTTGGCTCAAACCTCCTCGAATGCCTCGTTCAATAAACAGAAACATATCAGCATCGGTTAACAGCTCCAGCTCGATTCCTGTATGCTTCAGCATGGCATCCCAAGTGAAGCCTGGTAATGTAAAATAGTGAGCTGGATCTAAATTATACGTGTTCAGACAGCTTGTGCGGAACATCTCAAATACATCAGCCAAGAGTAGAATATCAGTCTTCATATATAAATCAACGTATTCTCCCAAATTTTCACATGAGAAGCTGCTCCAAACGTCTTGGGCTCGTCGGTAGAGTCGGCGAGGACATGGTTTATTATTCAGCATATTATAAAAATCATCTATGGGTGGTAGCTTCGTTTCAGAAAAACGGTCGAAGGAGTCGATGTAATCATATGGCATTACTCCTTTCTTCGTTAAAAGTGAAAAATGCATTTCATCTACTTCAGGAAACTGTGTCTTCAGATTTGGAAATTCCGGTAAATATGATGCCAACTTATCAAGGGAGGATGCCATAAATCGGAAACTGTCTATGAAACGGAACTGAATAGGGTAATCATCTATATGTTTGGTAAATGAGATATACTTCTCCTTTGTAATGGGAAGTAGGTCAACTTTTCCCCCAATCTTCGTAGCAATGTCTGTAACTATGAAATGAGCATCATAGCCTGATAGATTGTGGAAGACAACTGGAACCATATGGCTGTCCTTGTAATTGATGTTGCATCCCTCGTGCGCTGCTCCTCTATAATTGTTTTCAGGTAACAAGTGGTTGTGATCGCGCACTTTCTTATCTTCAGGGCTAAATGATTTCACGCAGATGTGACAGTGAGTAGCTTTTTGATACTCTATTTCCTGTTCATATGTCATATGGATGTTATATGAGCACCAGAAGACTGTAGCCATATCTTCCGCTAAACTGCCCATCTCATTAGCAAACCACTGCATACAGTCCTGTCCGCGGTAAGATCGGAAAAAACTAAGGGAGTGGTCGTAGGAACACTTAACATAATAGCCAATCGCAGCTGGAACGTGACGTTGTGGTTTTTTTGGGTCATTAGTTTTCTCCAAGATACTCTCCAAATCAGCATATACAACAAAAGGAGCTTTTTCCTTATTTTTAAAATTTTTGAATTTAAGGATGTTCCTTCCTGGCTCTGGCATTTTGATGGCTGTTTCATTAATTTTTTGACAGTCTTCCAAATGTTTATCCAATTTTTCTGGAGATCTACAATAATGGAGACAGCGTTCACAGAAGAACTTTTGATGCATTTCTTTACTAAGTTGGTTGGATAGAAGCCTGGAGAGATTTTTAATCCAGACATAATGATATTTGACGGGGCCCTCAGTATCATCATATCTGTCCTGAATAAGTAGCAGATTCACATGTTTCTCACGCTTTTCCTTGGTCAAGTATGTTGGTAATGTGGTGAATGTCTTTTTCTCCTCTTGGAGAATGTATACGTTGATGGATATGTTGTTCTGCTTCTCAAATAATGGAATCTGTTTGATGGTCATTGGAAACTGAATACCTTTTAATTTTAGTACAGATGAGTAGTGGGGGTAAGAAGATGGGCGATCAGAATGATTCTCAGCAGGATATAGCGCTGAAGTAACTGCCCTTGCAAAGCAGGCCTGATCATCGTTTTTAACGTTAACGCAGGATTTCTTCTTCTTAATCTGTGGTGGTAGCTCAATATATGATGAGCCCAGCTGAGGTGTAAATTTGTTAATGTTCACTCCCAAATTCATAACTCGCTTCAGTGCCCATCCAGAATCACGTTCCTTAAATTCCTCCAAGTCTTTGAGGAGGGGGGTGATGACCTTTGAGATGAACCACTCCTCGATATCTGTCTCACGATAGATGGGTGAATTGGAGGTAGTGAAATATTTATATTCTGTTAACACTCGATCACCTTTCACTATTTCAAACTCGCCTCCGAATACAGCGTTAACCTTAATGGCTATATCATTCTTTAAGGCGTTGATGATGCGTGGCCTGAATAGCTTAAAACAGTCCTGGAAAAATGTGATGGGATCTTTATGTTTGAGGTTCGAGATAATTCCAGTACGTATGCGGTTTTGGAATGCAGACTCGCTATCGCTCCAGCAAACACGGTCCCTTGCGGTTTCTGGTCTGGAAAATGACCCTGCTCCTTTCTTCCGTTCAGCTTTAATCTGCTTCCTCAAGGTTTTGACATTTCTTAAACATGCTTCTAAATGCTGTTTCTCGCCTATGGTCTTGGCATATCTCATAGCATTTTTAATACGTTTTGACGTCTTTGCACAATCACTTAGCCCTTTACGAGCCACTTTATCATCATAATGAGATGACAAGAGCTGCAATATGCCAGCGATACATTTTAATAAATCAGTGAAGAGAGACATCTTGCTCGTACAGTAGTCGATGATTGACTGATGATATTTGTTAGGATCCTCCTTTATATAGCACTGGAGACGCATGCGCAGTGTGATGAAATATGGACGCTACACTACCACACTAATCTACTTAATCACCTGCGCTTTACTAGCATTAATTAGATGAATTCTTTCTGACAATGTTAAAATGATATGCAAAACGATGTATTGTTGAAGCGAAAGTAGCTAAACGGGTGTGAATTATGAAAAATCGCGGTAGGAATTGCATGAAAAGCGACTAAATGTCAATAAAAACAACGGAAAACGGCTAGAATTACTGGAAAGGCAACGAAAAATAGCTAGAAAATATGAAAAATCAGAGAACAACTTGAGAAAATAGCAGGAATTGTAGGAAAAACTTATATTTTCTTCAACTAGGGATTTTCGTTTGAAAATCTTCATCTAGGGATTTTAGGTTTCAAAATCTAGGGAATTTTCTTCATCTGGGGATTTTAGGGTTGAAAATCTAGTGAAATAGTAACTTGATCATACAAATACCTACAAATGGACCCCATGGGTAGCATCCCTAGATTTGCTACTTTCCTATCCCAAAAACATGGGGCCGAAGCATTTTTCCCTAGAATCTAGGGAAAAAAGAGCCAATTTTCGCTATTTTTGACCTTAGAATTCCTTATGGGAAATTACATGTAAAATTGATCGATTTTGGTCCAGAACCGGTGTAGCTCATTTACTCTAGAAATTTCTTCCTTCATCTCTTTCAGTAACAGCTCTTCCGGAGAGTGGAACTCGAAATTATCAGGATCGTCTCCATTTTCAATCAGAATGTCCCTTAACCGTTTCTGGAGGGTTGCTTTTTTTACCGGAATCATCACAATCCCGCCCCACCAACTGTTCTTTTAGTTGTTTCACGGTTAACTGCACTAATTTCATTTTTAATTGTCATTATTAACTCAATTAGTCAATACAGTTTTAAAGTCTTCGACACGAAAACGAACAAAAGAGTTTTAAACTTAAACTTAAATCTAACAAAAGTCTCAAAACCACTCAAATCTGCACGAAAACGCAGTCTCTTAAAGTCTGTCCAATTTTAGAATCATTCACTGATTTCAAACTGACACCAATGTAACGGGGATTTATATTAAAACTGGGTTCGATTTATTTTCACTTATTTATTTACACCAATAACTACTTGTCTATATACAAATTTATATTCACACTATATTTCTGGCACTATAACAACTTTCTATTTGATCTATGTGAACTGTCAATGACCGTGCTTTATGACTAACTAACTCTGTCTATGCCTTCAGCCTTATATAAATCTAACCTAAAAAGCTCTAGATGATTCCAGTGTTTGTTTTCGTTATTTCTGGAGGTTATTTCTCAATATATGGCTTCGAGAATAGACCAGGACTTATTCTCGTTGCCTCTGATATCTCTCGTGTTTTCCAGAATGTGCATTGTGTGTGTAGTTTATTATTCGGGTGAGTCTTCACGTTACAATAATATAGTACTGCACAACAATAAATAGTTGAACAGTTGTGACATTAATAAATTGTTTAAATATACCTATATTATAGAGATATAGAGTATCACAGACTGTCATTTAAATATTCATTAAGCGTGTAATAGGATTTATCAAAGAGTAACTCCTTGATTCTATGCTTATAGAGTTTAACAGACAAATTCTTGATATCATTTGGCAATTTGTTATAGACTTTCATGACCATATATCGAGGACAAGTTTTGGTCACTGTCAATCTGTGTATGTTATATGTTATGTTTATTTTTACATATTTCAGTAACTCCTAGATATATGTACTTATGAGGGATAAGATTCTGAGGCTTCGAAAAATGGACTTACAAGTGGTTCTTCCACTAACTCCTGCAATATACCTGATAGCTATTTTTTGAATTTCAAAAATCTTGTTCCAATCGCAAGTTGCTTCCCATGCCACAATTCCATAGGATATAAAAGAGTGAAAATGTGCATGATAATATATTAATAATAAGGATCTGCTCACGCTGCGGCGTAGTTGTTGAATGCAATAGGGTACTAGAGCAATTTTTTTACACACCATATCTATGTGACTATTCCATTTTAAATTTTCAATTATTTTCAGGCCCAAAAATTCTATCTCATTCGGTTTGAAACATAGGAGTACAGTTTTCTTGTCATTCAGAACCAGGCCATTATCTGTGAACCATTTTTGAGCTTTCTTAATTTCTTCAGATGTTTTATCAACTGTTGATATGATATTTTTTCCAGTAATTAATAAAGATGTGTCAACAGCATACATTACAAAGTGATCGCTATGGAAGTCATTAACATGTACTATATAGTGAGGAACAAAAGTCCGACCCCTCCACCGTAACTTCTTTATTTTCAATATTACAATAAAATATTGAATACATAAGTTGTAGGCTTTCATTTGACCTTTTCAATAACCTAATTTTAATTTACAAAGGGTGTCTCAAAAAACTCCACTGACTTATTAGTTTATGTTTTCAAATGGAACCCCCTGCATGTATATTATTAGATATAATTCTACGTGATATTCCAAGCAGAAATCATTCAGCATTTACTATAAGCTAAGTTGAAATGATTCAAAAAAAGTTGATCCAAATTGATTTTCGATCCCTTACGTTAATCAGTCAGCTGTTTATACTGTGAGTGTCTTAGTAACCATACGAACATGTAAATAAATATTAACTCTGTTGTCAACAATTGTCAGATTAGAGTTAAGCGACTAATCAAAATTTTGCACCAGTTGCACCCATCCTGAATTTTGCGAGTGCATGGTAGAAATAATTATTTCAAATCTTTTTTATTTGCAACACATTTGTTTTAGTGATGGAAGCACTTTCTATCTATATGGAACTGTAAATACCCAGAATTGTAGATATTGGTGTGATGAGAATCCACATGAGTACCGCGATGGGCATACTCAATTTCCTCAAAAATTAATGTTTGGGCTGGTATTTTAGGTGACCACATTATAGGTCCCATATTTCTAGAAGAAAATTTGAATGGTGCCAGATACCTCCAACTGCTGCAAGACACAATCGCCAGTATCCATGAAATAGTTGCTCTAAATCCACATGAGTTTAACTTTGATGTAGTATTTCAGCAAGATGGAGCCCCACCTAAATATTTTCGAGAGGTAAAAAATTTCTTAGAAAAAAGGTATCCAGGTAGGTGGATTGGACACCGAGGTCCAACAGAGTGGCCAGCTCGCTCACCGGCTCTCACACCTCTTGATTACTTTTTTTGGGGATTTGTGAAATCAGTGGTTTTTAAGATAGTTTGTGAGTCATTAGATGAACTTCGCCGTCGAATTCTTTATTGAGGTGTGTTTAGAAATAGCAACTCAAATACTGAACAATGTTAGGAGAGAATTTACTTCCCGACTATTTATTTGTCAAGAAATGCTGGGAAATCATAGATAATAGCTTACCTTTTATTGTAGATATAAGTTAGAATAATTATAAATTTTATTCTATTTTCTTATTCCTACTTAGAATATTCTAGAACATTTGTGAAGTTATTCAAACAAAGTTTCAACCAAGTGAAAAATGGTATAACAAAGTTTATATTACATTCATGGTGCTCATCAGCAATTCGCAACATTAGATTGCTTCCAAAAAAGCTGGGATAGTAGGTATAATTGAAATTATAATTTAGAACTATTTATAATTCAAGAAATAATATTTTATTGATATATTACTAACATAAAACTTGTTTAGAATTTCGCCATTCGCCATTTCGTCGGAGAGATTTTCCACATATTGGACGTTCGGGAAATCTTTCATTGAAAATGCTTCGCCAAAGATGATAACGGCTTCAACTTTGTCTTCTAATGAACGAGCCATATTAACTAATCAATAAGAAAAAATATGAAAAAAGTAATCAAGGAGATCACAAAATATTGATAATTCTAATTTAACATTTGTTGACAGAGTTAAGATTTATTTACTTGTTGGTTTGGTTACTAAGGCACTCACAGCATAAGCTGCCGATTGAATTAATGTAAGGGATCGAAAATGAAATCAGTTTGGATTGACTTTTTTTATCATTTCAACTTAGGTATAGTAAATGCTGCATGATTTCGGCAAAGAATATTCAAGGCGTTACTCTTGGCTAAACTCTCGAATTCAGTGTTTTAAAAAAATAACAACAATTTCTACTTAAATTTGAGTTACATGAAAATAAGTCAATGTGTCTTTTTCACATTCAAAATTAAGAACCTCTTTATATGAAGATAGCTTAGGAAGATGACTAATTTCATGAGATATTTCATCAGTATTTAAAACTATGTTCATAGATGAAGTTGAGAGGAAGTTTTTAGCACTCTCAAGAATATAGCATTTAGACCCTTTATATCTGAGATCGTACAAGTACTTTACAGAAATGCGTCTGTATTGCTTCCTGAAGAGCATAAGTTGTTTCTTCAGTTTTTTTATTAATATTTGGTTTACAGGCTTGTGACGTTCCGAAATGAATAACAGATTGGTATATCTACATAGTGGTAAAAACTGTTTTAAGGAATTTTTGTTATTACTGATATTATTGGTATTGAACATAATTATCACATAATCATCCAAACCATACTTCAATGTATCTAGAACAGCACTACTAGTGAGATCTGAAATTCAGTGTGCGGTTTGAAAATTTCTTTTATTGAAAATGTATCATTAGTGGAAAACCTCAAAACACGGGAAAAACCTTCTGCATACTCATCTCCTATAATCAGTATTTTCCTCTTCTTAAAGTCTCTCTCCAGGTCTGGAGAAGTGTTTGGCAATGTGGAATCAACCACGTTCAGTATCTGCGATAGAAAAATGTCTGTGGGCACCAACTGATTACATGTGATATCAATACTCTGCTTTACAGCTTCAGGCTCATATTATTTCGCACTTCTTCCTTGTTATTAAAAATGTGCTGACTTGCTGTTTCACTGTTTTCATCAATTAGAGAATTAATATTTTGTGGACAACCTATTTTCTCTGCTGCTTCGTCCATTACTTTTTCCAAACTCTATTCATGAACATCCCACTCTGTCTATGAATCTTTTTCCTGATTGTCAACATCATAATCTAGGTTTTTCAACACTGTAAGATCTCTTTCATTAGTTGAAGTAGAAATATTTACCCTTTTCTTTTCACAGGTATGGGTGCCGGTAGAGATATTGAGATATCGAGTATAATTAAAAAAGCATTGAAGGAGGACAACAAACAACACTGTGAATATATTCCGAAGCTGAAAATGAACGTAATCTATTGTAAGCCGAATACTTGAAAATGGAACAAGATTTATTAAATACAATCACGGAGCAAAAACAAATAATAACTGAGTTGAAGGAATGCCTACAAAGAGTAGAGAATAAACAACTTATCTCTACCGGCACCCAAAAGTAAATTTAAAAAATGCTGCAGTTTATAACTTTATGATCTTCCGTCTATTCTTATGCCAGAAGATACCTTTACCACATAATATAAGTTAATCAAACAGATAAGATAGTTGCTGCTTTGGATAATTAAGTTTTATCTATAAGTTTTGTAAAATTATAGATTTATGTTTATAATTCTATTATAACAACTTTATACTTGAAAAGAAAATGTTTTCTGCAGTCATCTGATAGATCTTTGGTCCTGCCTGATTTATGTAAATTTGCTCAACAATTGCGAACATGGACTGTTGCGTTGTTGTTTAGGGAAAAAAATCTTGATAAACACTCCACGAGGCCAGTTTTCATCCTTATATAATCATCCGAAGAGAATAGTCAGCCCCTACCAAAAACGCGATGCTCCTGGAACTTCCCTAGTAGGTAGGGCAGTAACTTTGGTTTTGATATACATATTGTATAGATAACTTTTTATGTCACCTGCTTTGACCGTCTTGTTGACTTTACCAACATAGATCCATGCTTTTCTCGCAGCAGCAATGATATTTAGAGCGTGAGTTATACTGCCTTTGCCATCACTCAAAGGTGCGTTTCCTATTATGCGATTTCTTTGTTTCGTGTTCTTTTGTGTTTACTATGACGCCTTGGCTGGTTAATTTCGGTGGGCAGTTTCCCCTTCATTTTGGGTATCTTTGCAGTATTTTATAATACTGTTTCGGTTGAATCATCCAACTCAAATACTGATTGCACATCCTTCTCATCATTGTAATTTATTTCTTTAGAAGAGCTTAGATTGGATGTTTCTGAGACTGATCCTAGTTGTACGGTAAGATTAGGCAATTTCTCTATTAATTGTGCAGCTTCTTCAGTGAGTGGCTTAACTGCGTCACAGATTCTCTTATTGGGTTTTAAGATTTTTTTAAATAAGAAAAACTTCTTCATTGGAAAAACTTTTTTTCATAAAACAAATAATAGACCAACAGATAGGACGACCACTGCCAGAAATTATTTTTCTCACAATTATGATTGTTTATAGAATATATTTAAATGGGATCAATAAGTAGTTTATAAAACCAAACATTGGACCGACTTCTTTACACGACCATATAACATCATATAACAGTTATTATTTGTGGATATATTCTATTCGATATACCTACCTTCCGGCTATTTTTGATTTAAGTACCAAAATGAAAACATTGTGACAATTGTTTTGAGTATTTCAATGTTTGTATTTCTGAAACTTTAACGATACTTCAAAATGTTTCATGTAAGAAGCTGAGAAAGAAGTAATAGGTCTACTAGTATTTAAGGCAAAATAAAATGTTCATCTAAAAAAAACTCTTGGAAATTCGTGTTTGTATTACTACCAAAGACATCTTTTATATATAATGACTAGAAATAAGGCATATTGACTAAATTTCTAGAGAATTTGATAAATTGGTTATTTTATCGAGATATAATTCATAAAAGCTAGATAGAGTTGGTTTAAGTGATAATCAAGAAGAAGAACTACTAATTAGGTCTCACAGTAAAGAAAACATGTCATAATGCAGATATATAGGATTCACCTTTGCTAATGTCTCAGGAGGCAGGAGTGATAAATGCAAATAATAAAGCCAAATGTCTTTTGTGATACTCTATATACTCTAACTTCTATGAATGACAAACTTTGATTCATTCTCAGGCTCACAAAGTTGTATCATCTGTGAATTGGATATATGTTCAGGTACTTGAGGAGTGAAGTGTCGCATAGATACAATGTTCTTGAGAAAAATGCCTGTGTAGTACAAATGTACGAAAACTTTTCAAACAAATTTTGGCTCAACCATCTTTACAACACAAAAAAAATTCTGTCAGTAGGACTGGTTTTATCTGATGTATAATTATGTAGTATTGTATTGATTAGTTCTATATCAAATTTTGTTGAGAAGTTTTTATCAATTGAGATATTTCTTTGCGAAGGGCTCGCGTGAAAAGTGTTCCGTACTACGGAAACTTTGACTAAGGCTCTGTATTTTTTAAATAATATTACGCTTAGTAATTTTGTAGACAGTGAGAAACGAATAATTTTAGTTTAAAAAGAAAAGTCTTGATAATATCAAAATTCTATTATAAAGTTACAAGTGAAAGTGATCATGAAAATCTATTATCTCATTAATTAATATAAGATTTCTATAATTAGCTCATTCAGTCGTAATAACATTTACAACGAGTTTTGTACCCTTCTCGCGATGAAAGATAGCCACATCTTAAAAATAATCTATCCAACTTGATACGATGAATATTCAATTCATTATATAGTCCTATTACAATTAATACTGAACATTGCATTCTTAACATAATGTACCTTCACATAGAGATACAAATGCAGGCTGTTTCGTGAGGATTTAGAATTATATGTGAAGTACATATCTAGGAATCCAAAATAAGCATAATAAATACAAATGTTCCGATTTTCATTTATCAGATACTTTTGTTATTATTGTTATTTTTAGTTAGGATTTCTTACCTTTCAATAAATCTCGACACAATGGCATAGATTTATCTTTTTTCCACAGTACAATTTATTTATTTATTTATTTACGGGACGACACCATTAACTTGTAATATTATCATAAATATTTCCATTTCATCCCGAAACACCTTGTATACAAATGATTAACCAAACATACAGAAACTTCTTAAGCTAGCTAAAAACTTCGTGTTAGTACCATCCCCTCTCTAAACAAACTTCCGCTGTGTAATAAGCTGCCGTTCTTCCATCTTCTGTAACTTCCTTAAGCATAACGTCAGTTGACGGAGTCTCTTTTATGTCTTTATGACTTTCTTTGGTTTTTTCAGACAAATGGACTAGAGTTGCAAAAGCAATGGCATGGCCCAGCTCGTATTTACTCTCTAATTTGAATTCTTTCATGAACGCATCATAGCCGAATGGTGACGTGTTACATCCGTGTTCCTTCAGAACGTTGAGCAAATGTTTATGATAGTATTGAAGTAGATCGTCCAAATGTTGTTTAAGTACGTCCACCTGTACGCTGGTGAAGAGGTAGAAGAATACATCGCCAGCAGGAGAGCCATAGTCTATTCCTTGGAAGTCTACTATTTTATTAGCGAATGGTTTACCATCAACAAATTTTTGCATTGTATTGTTGATCCATAAATCGTTATGGGTAATTGTGGCAAATGGTTCCCTTACTGGAATATTTTGGTAGAAAGCTTTTACGTCTGGAAACTAGAATTTAAATCAAAATATCAAGATAATATAATCTGATTAACCAAAGAAGGAGGTTTGTTATCATTATTATTAACTAATAAAGTTGGGTGGTGTAAGATAAAATTAAAGGATGATAAAATCATTTATTGAATACTTAGTCCAACTCTTAGCAGTAAAGTGGATTAAAAATCTAGGTATTATTCCTAATTCCGTAAGACTGTATTTTAGATACTAGGAAAATATGTGAATTCGACTTTCCAAATTTTTTTTAATTCTCACAAACATAAAATTTATATTATCTTTGAAAAATATTTTGTTGCATAATTACTATACCACATATATTTACTAAGATACCAATAATTATTCTCTGATTTGGGTCACAGTATATAACTGTCCGAAAGGAACATATAATTTGATTGCTTGGAGTTTCTTCTTTCTCAACTTATATTCTACTCCACTTTGAGATCATGGACTTTTACTTACATTATAATTTGATTTTTTTTTTAATTGTAATTGGTTCAAAGATCACCCTGAGTATACCAAATATTTCCAAAATATGCGCATAAAAAATAGAGATTGATGAGTCCTAGCGACTTTCTTGAAAATTGACTCCTTTTCATTAATAACTCTATATATTCGTCTCTCACTGTATACTTAATAATAATAATAATAATAAAAAGATTAAAAAATATAGCATAAATCTTAGAAAATATAGTAATTGTTTATTTATTCCTAATGGCTGCTAGTTGATAGCAAATTAGGTACGGAAACTTAAGAAAAGTTTTGTAACCGGGTATAATTTTCGGTGTCCGGTTTTCAACAGATATTTAGATTTGTCTGTCTGTGCCAATATTATTTCAGTAACGGATGAACCACTTTTGTAGCTTTCTTTTTTATTTGTAGGGTATGTAGGGTATCGATAAGGCTCACCGGATTGGACATCCTACTCGCATTCGATGCTAGGCAACAGATGAGAAACGTGTTTTGCTCAAGACTATAGCGCAATTTTGATAAAACTTGTGTGAAACATTCATATTCTGCCTAAAACAATTTTTCTACGTCAAAATTGCATATGCCTATTGTTACTTGTTTTCGAACACTGAGAAAAATGAATGGTAATACGACCTGATCAAAAAATTTTAATATTCGATGGCATTCGTCTGAAAGCGGTAAGAAAGGTGTTTGAGATTTTATTAATATGAACTGTAGACTATGCTTTCCGTAGGACCGTATTTTTTTTTTTAGCAAATTTCCTTAAAGCAGCTTACGGTTGGCAGAAATAGTCACGCGATAAGCTCAGTTGATACGACTTCCTCTCGCCGGCACTCTCTCTTTCTCTTTTTATAGTATCTTGTATAATTATATGTATGAGCATGCGAGAATTATTAGAATAAACAAGCATACATAGAAGCATTGTACCCAGCCGATTGTATAACCTTAATAATAGATCTCCAAATTAAAATTATAACACTATAATACATTTCCACTAATATATTGTTTAAGCATGTCAATTATTTCGCCAAACTGCACTTTTCTCATATGTTGGTATTCTAAATTTTCAGAGATTATCTACGTTTATTTCTTTATAATAACTCAATTAAATTCAAGTTAAATCTTTCCTTTCCGGTATGTAAGATTTTGTCTTGTTTAACCAATATATTATTAGTAATTTATTATGGTGTTTTAATTTAGATTTACTATAGATTTTTATTTAGTAACAGCCAATCCAGTTCTAGCTAAAAACGAAAGCAAAAGTTTGTTAATTTTATCATTAGGGGTTATAAAGATGAGAAAAGAATTGTCGAATACTGAATATTTACTTTAACAGCATCTAAACTATTTTTATGAAAATCAACAAAAAAATATATTTGTTATACTCATAATAAGCCATTTTATTCTATAAATTACATGAACAAAGTAGCAAATTATACACCAGCATCAGACTTCGTTAATTTATGCTTTAGGTATATCCGATATAGGGTCACCTTAATCTATAAATGTACCAAATTACACTATTTTTTTTTTGTTCAACAAATTCGAAGACATTTTACACTTAGGTACTTATAGACAGACAGACAAACTCAAGAGTGATCTTAGAAGTGTTCAACTTGTTATCGGATTTATCTACAAAATATCTAGATTAGGATTCGAATAAATATTTCTTACAAAAAATTGGATCAACTGTATTAGTTGGCACACTTAAAAATACAAAATAATATTATTGCTATTGGTACCTACTGGTAATTTTGAAGTTGTGCAGTAATAGAATTAATATTATTTTGTATTTTTCGGTACACTAACTTATAAAGTCGATCCAATTTTTTGTAGAAGATATTTATTTCTCACTTTTGAGTGTAACATCAGTCATCAAAATCAGACAACGTTCTCCAAAAAAGATAATACTGTAACGGAAATTTATATTAAAACTGGGTTCGATTTATTTTCACTTATTTATTTACACCAATAACTACACGGCTATATACACATTTATATTCACACTTATTTGTCGGACTATATACGACTTTCTACTGTCTGTGATCTATGACCGACTATCTATCATTAACTGTCTCCTGTAATTGCCATCAGCATAATATATCTAACCTAAAAAGCTCTAGATGATTCCAGTGTTGTTTTCGTTGTTTCTGGAGGTTAGTTCTCAGTATATGGCTTCGAAAATAGACCAGGACTTATTCTCGTTGCCTCTGATGTCTCCCGTGTTTTCCGGAATGTGCATTGTGTGTGTAGTTCATTATTCGGGTAAGTCTTCACGTTACACTGCCCCCTCCTTAGCATCTGATCGTCCCGATCAAAATCATCCTTAGTAGTACCTTGCTGGATTTCCGTTCCATGGTGGAATCTGCACTTGGTTCCTGCCAGGCAAACACCCTTGTGTACCAGAAGTAACAGTCTATCTTCTTTCCCGAGTACACTCCTTTTGGATTGAAGCAAAAAACGGTAATTTGCACACCAGCGTCCTGGAAGATGTATTCGATCATGCTCCTTAAAATCTTCCGATCTAGCCTGTCCAACCCGCAGCCTATTTTCGGAAGACCCAACTTCTTGATGTCATAATTCCTGACTTCTTTCCTTAGGCTCTTCAGTGCATGCCAGATGTCCTTGTAAGTGGGTTTTCCTCTAGACATCTTTTTCTTAACCAAATAGAAGAGATTCCGATTACCATCTGCTAGTCGCAGAACTTTTCCTACTCTTGGTCGTTGGGCTGACAATTCATTCAAACTTCCTTTTAAACACCAGAGCAATTCGTCGGCCCATATGTAGATCCTCCGCTACACAATGGGCAATAGAAACGTCGGCTGGTAGTTTGAAAAGGTATTGTTGAACCTCAACTGTCACACCGAGTCTGACCATCTTCTGATCCGGGTAGTTGGACATGAGGTCGTTGAAACTGACATTTCGCTGCTCAAAATTCTTTTCTTGAAGAGCCACTCGTGCTTCCTCCTGGTTGTTCGATCCAGCGTATGGTGCGAGTCGGTTTATGTGCACCACTCTACGTTTTCCCCTTGGTAACTTTCGGATACGATAGATGACGTCATTTATCCTCTTCATAATTTCATATGGCCCTTCCCATTGCCTTAGGAGTTTGGGACAAACAAGGTCCCCCTCGTTGAAGACTTCATCAGCTGATCGAATATTGTAGTGGTGCTTCATTCGATCACTGGCAAGCTGGATTGGTCGACATATCCTTCTTCTGCGACACTGTCCACTGTAGGTCTACGGCCAAGTTCCAGGTCACA
This sequence comes from Crioceris asparagi, assembly GCA_958507055.1. NCBI lineage: Eukaryota > Metazoa > Arthropoda > Insecta > Coleoptera > Chrysomelidae > Crioceris > Crioceris asparagi. Next base: position 25,888,930 of record OY293832.1, read on the forward strand.
GGGTAGGCGTAACTCACGCCCCAACATTAAACTAGCAGGAGTCTGAACAGTTGTTTCCTTCAAAGCCGCCCGATAGGCCATCAGGAACGAATGGATGTATTGGTCCCAATCTCGCTGATGTTCTAAAACAACCTTAGAAAGATGCTTGCCCATGGTTCGGTTCATCCTCTCTACCATTCCCTCCGATTGAGGATGTAAAGGGGTCGTTCTGGTCTTGTTCGCACCTATTAGTCTGCACACATCTTGGAATAGGGCTGACTTGAAGTTTCTTCTTTGGTCCGAATGTATTTCATGAGGAACGCCAAAACGTGAAAAGAATTCTTTCACCAACACCTCGGCAACGGTCGATGCTTCTTGGTTTGGGATTGCGTACGCCTCTGTCCACTTTGTGAAATAATCCATGGCTACTAATACTTATTTCCATTGTCCGTTTCAGGAAACGGCCCCGCAATATCCACAGCAACTCGCTCCATGGGACTCCCAACATTATTCTGCCTCATAGGTGCCCGCTTTCTGCCAAGTGGTACATTGCTGGCTGCACACACTTCACATCTACGACACCACTGTCTCACATCTTCTTTGCAATTTACCCAATAGAATCGCCCCCGAACCTTCTGCAGAGTCTTGGTGATTCCAAAATGCCCACCCGAGGCTCCATCATGTAGATGACGTAGTACCTCTGGCACTTTGCTTCTTGGCACAACTAGTTGTAATCTGGATTCAGTGCCATCTCAAAGGTTCTATACAGCAGATCATCTCTTAACACAAGAGAGTCCAATTGGCTCCAATATGCTTTCACTTCTGGGCTTCGTAAGCTTATATCTTGCCAAGACGGCCTCTCCTTATGGCGCATCCACTCCAAGACTACTTTCAACCATGAGTCGTTCTCTTGGGCCAGTTTTATTTGTTCGGGCTGCCACTCCTCATTCTCTACGGTTGTTCGTCGTATAGGGCAAAACTTCTCTTCCATCTCCGAGCAGTGGGTGCAGTTATAAATGCACGGTCTTCTGGATAAGGCACTTGTCCTTCAAGATTACGGAAATGCAGGAGCCACTTCAACGCTGCATGGTCAGTTCTAACTAGAAAGCGGCGACCATACAAATACTTATGGAAGTGTTCGCAGGCTTTCACTATTCCCAACAGTTCCCTTCTTGTAACTCAATAATTCCTCTCCGATTTGGATAGAACCTTGCTGAAGTAGGCAATCACTTTCTCCTGCCCGTCTGGAATCTGAGAGAGGACAGTACCAATAGCTGTATTACTGGCATCTATGTCCAACACGAATTTTCCGTCATGCCTAGGATAACCCAAGATTGGTGCCCTGATAAGAGCTTCTTGCAGTTGTTCGAAAGCTCTCTGACACTCGTCATTCCAGGAATATTCTTTGCTATCTTCTTTTAACTTAGTTAAGCGTTTAGCGATCAAGGCAAAACCTTTCACGAACCGACGGCAGTAGGTACACAAGCCCAGAAAACTTCTATTCTCATGCTTGTCCTTGGGAATAGGCCATTCCTGTTATCTTTTCTGAATCTGCCGTGACTCCGTCCCCAGATACGATGTGACTCGGATATCTTAATTCACGTCGGAACAGATGACATTTCTTAGGACTCAGCGTTAGGTTGGCTTCACGTAATCTTTGGAAAACTTGTCTTAAATTCTTAGAGTGTTCTTCAAATGATTTTCCTACCACGATCACGTCATCCAAATACACTAGGCAAGTTTGCCATGTCAATCCTCTCAAAACTGCTTCCATGAGCCTCTCAAATGTAGCGGGAGCATTGCATAGTCCAAACGGCATCACAGTGAATTGCCAGAGCCCTGATCCTATCGAGAAAGCAGTATTTTCTCGATCTAAGGGATCCATTCCAACTTGCCAGTATCCACTTTTCGGATCTAGGGTAGAAAACCATCGTGACCCAGAGAGAGTATCTAGGGTGTCATCTATTCTGGGTAACGGATAACTACCTTTCTTAGTGACTGAATTCAGAAGTCGGTAATCTACACAGAATCTTATAGAACCATCCTTTTTCTTCACGAGCACTACTGGCGAAGTCCATGGACTATTTGATGGCTCAATGACTCCTTGTTTGCTCATTTCTTGAAACATTTTCTCGGCTTCGGCTCTTTTGGCCAATGGAAGTCTTCTTGGCTGCTGTCTTATTGTCTGAGCATTCCCCGTGTTTATCGTGTGTGTCACTATACTTGTTTTACCTTTGTATTCTTCTTCCATCGTAAATACGTCCTGGAATTCTACAAGCATATCTCTCACTTTTCGTAATTGTTTTTCGTCTAAGTGCTGGACAGTCTTGATGACTACATCAATCAGCTCTCTCGAATATCTGGTCCCGGATGGTTTACTAGTTGTTCTTACAGAGCATATCACTGATACAGGAACACAATTTCCAACCATACTTCCCTTGCTCAACTTGATGGGACTCTGCTTTAAATTCATTACTCTGACAGGGACGATATCTCCTACTCGAACAAGAGCTTTAGCTGTCAAAAATTCCTTATTATTCATTTCTTCTATCAGTCTCAGACTTCCAAATTTGCAGTATCCGTCCGGGTTGGTCATCAATATTTTTTCACTATAGCCGGGTATTATTACATCACTAGTCGTTATCAATCGGACATCTTCGTTATCCTCGTGAAAGGGCAGTTCTTCATTGTCGACCTTCAAGACACCATTTTTGACATTCAACACAGACCCAAGCTTCTTGAAAAGGTCCATTCCCAAAATATACTGATCAGATATGTCAGCGATTGAAACTCTGTGCTTGAAGGTGATCTTGCCAATGCTGATGGTCATGTTCACTTCACCATGTGTTCTTATTGTCTCTCCAGTCACTGTTCTGAGTTGGACCTTTGTTGGTTATATCCGGGAATGATCTGTGATGAGCTCTGGTCTGGCTATTGTTCTTGTTGTTCCGGTGTCTATTAGGAGTGTTCTGTCTTCTCCATTGATTTGACCATCGATGTATGAACTCAAGGCTCCGCCAAGATGACACATTGACCGTAATTACTGGGGCACTATTTCTGGAGGTCGACGATTGCCCCCTCATCTCGACCCATTCTAGTTTCCCGATTGTGCAACCTTCTTCCTACAACTGCGGTGTACTAGTCCTAGCTCACCACAGTTCCAACACCTTGGCTCTCTCTTCTATGTTTACGCTCCCGTAACTAGCTTCCTTATCATGTCTAACAGGGACTCTCTGTTGGATTGGTCTTCTTCCTCGATTGCTCTTACATGGTGCCCTCGGAAAGTTTGGCTAGCGGCTTCATGCTCCAAAGCAATTGCTAGTGCTTCTTCTAGCAATTTTGGTATGGCCAGCTTCAACGCCTTCTGTAACTCGCTCTCCCTCAATCCATTTACAAATGTGTCCACTGCAATTTTATCAAGGAATCTATCGGCAGCTGTAGGATTTGCTAGTCGCACAATACGAGCTACCTCTCCTTCAAACTCTTGCAGACTCTCATTTGCACGTTACACCCGAGATCGCAGTCGTGCTTTGTATAATTGCTGGAGATGTCTGTCTCCATACCGATTCTCCAATTTAGAAAGCAAGACTTCGAAGTTTGCCTGGCCAGCCGGAATAGACCTAAGGATGTCTGCTGCATCACCTTGTAAAGCAGTGGTTAAGAAAACAGCTTTCTGTTCTTCGGTCCACTGGTTAGCCATTGCCACTGCTTCAAACTATTTTCGATAGGTTGACCAGGAGTACTTCCCATCAAAGTTTGGAAGCTTAACCCTCGTACTACCTACGGCTGTCATCTTCGCCTTTGAATGTCTGGCTCCCACAGCAGTTACCATTCTTAACTGCAATTTCCAGTGTCTTGATTTTTTGTTGCAGTTGCTCCATGTTCTTCTCTATCGTGACAAAGTTTTCGTCAACTGTTCTTGAAATTTCTTCAAACCTCGCATCACTTTTTCTGGGAACATCTTTGATTTCATCTTGAAGAGTTCTAGAAACTTCTTCAAAATTTTTCGAGACTTCATCGAATTTCACCCCAAATGTCCTAGTTACTTCCTCGAATCTTTCATTATTATTTCTAGAAATTTCTTCGAATTTTTCATTATTATTTCTAGAAATTTCTTCCAACTTTTTCGAGACTTCATCGAATTGTACTCTAAATGTTCTGGTTACTTCATCGAATCTTGCATTATTATTTTTAGAAATTTCTTCGAAGTTTTTCGAGACTTCATTGATTTTTTCAATATTATTTCTAGAATTTGTTTCCAGTAACAGCTCTTCCGGAGAGAGGAACTCGAACATATCAGGATCGTCTTCATCAGTGTCCCTTTCTGGAGAGTCGCTTTATTACCGGAATCATCACAATCCCGTTCCACCAATTTTTCTTTGAGTTGTTTCACTACTAGCAGCACTAATTTCATTTTGAATTGTCTTTAATAACGAAGTTAATTAGTCAATACAGTTTTCCAAGTCTTCAACACGAAAACGAACGAAAAGTCTTCACACGAAAACGAACTAAAGAGTCTTCACACTAACACAAAAACGAACAAAAAGTCTTTACACCAACACGAAAACGAACAAAAGAGTCTTAAACTTAAATATAACAAAAAGTCACGAAAACACTCAACTCTACACGAAACCACAGTCTATCCAATTTTACAGTCACTCACTGACTGATTCCACACTGAGACCAATTTATATTAAAACTGGGTTCGATTTATTTTCACTTATTTATTTACACCAATAACTACACGGCTATATACACATTTATATTCACACTTATTTCTCGGACTATATACGAATTTCTACTATCTATGATCTATGACCGACTATCTATCACTAACCAACTCCTGTCATTGCCATCAGCATTATATATCTAACCTAAAAAGCTTTAGATGGTTCCAGTGTTGTTTTCGTTGTTTCTGGAGGTTATTTCTCAGTATATGGCTTCGAGATTAAACCAGGACTTATTCTCGTTGCCTATGATGTCTCCCGTGTTTTCCGGAATGTGCATTGTGTGTGTAGTCCATTATTCGGGTAAGTCTTCACGTTACAATACGTTGCTTTTACTTATTCAGAGATTTCAAAACATCGCTGAAATAAACATATTTCAGAATTTCCCACCGCTGTTAAAAAAAAATTTAAATGACCAATTGAAATGTTGCTACATATAATCTCTTCTTTAGTTTGGCCCTATCTTATTTTAATTTTTCAAAAAAAATTGCCCCCACCACATAGCGGTGATACATATATTTCAGACTTTACCACTGCTGTAACTCGAAAGCCTAAGATGTTTTTGAAAAATGTCTCATTTAAACGTTGCAGCAGGTAGTCGCTTCTTTAATTGAAACGTCTTAAGCTTTTGATTTTCGCAAAAGAATACCTCTTCCACCCCAGAAGTTTTTGAGGGGATAGACATGTTGAGTTTCGATTTCTTTTCACTGGGACCAATTCTCCACAGTCCTTTATCAAATAAAAAAAAATTATGAAAATTGGAGCACGTGTTCTATTCAAAAGGCCCGAACATCAAAAAAAAACTATTAGACATTACAGTCGAATGTATACCTCCTCCGTTTGGTTCGTCGGTCAGAAACCTTGGAAAGCAATCACTTTTTTAAAACATTTTTGAAAAGAGATCTGAATTAAAGGATAATTTTTCTCCGTTCTAAATATCACTTGTAATTTATTATTCAAATTTAAATTCAGCTCATCCATTACATCCTACTTGGCAATTTCTAAATATTGACGATTGATGATTGATCATTAACAAAGTACTATAAGACGTACAAGTTGTAATTTTATAGTATTATGTTTGATATCTCCTCTAACTATTCTGTGGACCTTATAATATACTGATTCCAGTGAACTATTGTCTCTGTATATCATCTGACATAATATACATACTTCTTATAGTACACGAATTCTATTTCATAAAGGATGTAGCATAAAATGACTTACCTTTGATCTAAATCTTTCATCGTCATCCAATAATTTTTGCACGAATTCATCCATCGCACTATTACTTGGCTTCAAACCAGCCAAGTTTTTCTTAATTTTCTCTTCAAATATTTCGGGCTTTTGCAGTTTCAGTGCCAATGGTACACCATGGAATTCTGCCAGAGATTTCAAAACCATTTTTGTAGTTTCATAATCAAAGCAGAGCTTGCGTGATATATTTTTGTAACCTAGAAAAAAAAAATTGTGCGAATTCTGAAAAGATTCTTCATCACAATATGTCAACTGTAATCAGCTATCACCATCCATGATCAATCTTAGTTCGGTAATAATTTAATTTGTTTATTAGATACTATTCTAAACGATAAAATCAAACGTGATGTGAGACTAAACAAGTACGGAACTGAAATTATTATGAATAACCTGTATATCAATAATCACATTTATCTTTCAAAATATTTGATATTAGCGGTTGTCAACGACTTCGTCTGCGTGGGATTTAGTTTCATCTTAATATTTTCAAATGAGGATAGCCCTATCTACTTGTGAAATCGGCATTCAAATCCGTTCAGTAATTTCGGAGACAACCGCGAGCAAACACATCTGGTTCTACGGTTTTACTCTGAAAGAATGAACGGATTTTAATGCGGTTTTGACTGGTAGATAGAGTTTGGCTTGGAGCAGAGTATTAATATTTTATTCGAATCGGAAGAAAGTTATCCTTATTTATAGATAATAAAATGAAACAAATGACATTTGTAATTGATTTCTTTGAATTCTTTTCTGTGTTTGGCTACTACATTCTAAATTTGCGAGTTTCGCCCTGACTAATATAATCAATATTGTCTAAGATCACGTGGGTATAGTGTAAGAGATTTTGAATAAACTGACCATTCGCGTTATCTTCGGAAATGCTTAAATTTTGTACAAATCCAAAATATAGGGTTTCAGTTACAGTCTAAAGGGAATCTTGAGTGAAAATACTGATTACAGAACGGAACTGAGATGGATCCTGGTTATTTGGAGAATTATGAAACTGAAATATTTTGTTCCTGATATCCGATTTAAATGGAATAAGGCCCTATATTCTGCTCCAAGCCAAGCTTTATCCACCTGTGAAAACTGCACGGAAATCTATTCAGTAGATTCAGAGATTACCGCGAACAAACAGACACGCCAAGTTTTACAGTTTTATTATAAGTATATAGATATTTGAGTAATTAGAAATAAGTAAATGACCAAAATAAAACGGCCTCTTTGTATCTCGTTATCTCGCTTCCTAGCTCATTTATTCATTTATTTTGTCGTGCTGTGTATGTATATAACTACATTCTCTTATATACCTTAGATATATGATTCTGATGGTTCTCAGTTATCAAAAATGTAAAAACTTCTAGATTGAATAAGATACTTTTAAAAAAATGAAAAGAATGAAACAATCCAATAATCCGAATGGAAACCACCTAGATTGGAAATTTTTATTTGCTGTGTTTCTTCTTTGTAAAAACATACAAGTCCTGTGTAAAGCTGACCCGTCATTTTTTTCTGAAATACAGCATGGAACTCAAGTGTTAGAAGAAAGCAACAAAATCGGTACATTCGTTCTCGAGATAATCTTCTCAAAGGCCGACAGATAGAGAGAATTATGGCTGAAAATAAGTTTTTTGAATTCCGCAATCTTTGTTAAAATTCGGACACTAAAAATTCTAGGACGTTTTTCTCAGAGTTGCAGTAGAAAATTAAAAACTCCTCCGAGAAACAGTTTCAAAGAACAACTTTAGAGTCCTTCTTTGAGCTAGAGTCATATTCACAATCACCCAAAGAATATTATTCATATATGTATTAAAAACTAATTTATGGACAGTTCAATTCAAAATTGTTTTATATTTGGTTCATTTTCCTATCTAATTGTGTGGTTATTTCTTGTATTTATTAGATAACGTTTGGGTCATTTTAATAAGTTCACTTGAGTGCGTAGAATATGAAAATTTTGAATCGTATTTTTTTATGAAGGATTATCGAATGTGTGGCTTGAAAAGGCCTGAAGCTATTGTAATTCAACAATTTCCAAACCAAAACTTATACAATAAAATTTTTGTGAATATTTGTGAATATTTTTCTGAGAATCATATAATATTATAACAGCCGTAGGTATAGCATAAGAAATGGAAATACATATCGCTCATACGATTAGACTGTCGAATCTAAAATTGTTTCATGTGAAATGGTATTCTTTTCCAGAATAATCAGGTCTGAAAACAACGTTCAGTGTTGCATTCTAACATATTATGTTAGGTACAAAAGGTACCGACGCCTATTTACAGTTTTTTTTTCAAAATATTTCAGGAACGGTTGAAATATTTCCAGTTTGCAAAGCTTTGTGAAATTGGCATCGAAAATACGAAAATAAAATTTTTTTACATGGCAAACGATTGTACCTTATTAGTACCCCATATATTATATTGCTTTGAAGTACGTTTTGCCCCAATTTCACGTCATTCTGGATAACTTCGAAATGTAGTTAACAATTTTGAATGGTTTGTGAATTATGCAAGGTCAGCGGCTGTCAAATTCATCAATGATTCAATTAACTTAAATTAAATCAATATTATATACCTACCACGTGAACCACTAGAATTTAATCAATCTATCAAACATTTCTTTAATATCTTGTATCGCTCTCTTAGTATAATAGCACGCGTTTTTTATATAAATATTGATAAAGTAAAACTTGTAGGCCGATTTCAATACGTTCAAGAGTAGTTATATTATTATTTATTATTTGAATAGATAAGAAATGGTATTTGTGTTTATACCAGAAACATGCAAGTTTTCCATCACTAAACAAGCATCATCATCAACCACATCACTTCCATTTAGATTAAATCTTGCACCATATACTTCCGCCGCCCAGTCAATCAACTTTTCAACACCAACTTCTCGTTGGAATTCCTTTAATGTTGGCACAATCACTGTATATATAGCAGCTTCGATCTTACTAGTCGTCTGGACATTGAATACTTCTCTTAGATTTTCACTTTTCGGTAAAATTTTTGCGACTGAATTAACTATTGCGACTTCACCTGTTTCTTGATTTTCCACTGTCACATCCAGTCGCAGCATTATGCTGCCATAGTTTTCACCAGGACCAGTTAGTGAAGTCAAATCGGTTTTCAGAATTTTTCTTTTGGGGCCCAGATAATCCTTGAGAAGATCATCGATGTTGCGTATTTCAAATTTCGACATAATTCACTTTACCAACGCGCTGTGATGACTAATTTTCCTGACGTTACGTTATATCGTTTTAATCTAATATCTCGTGTGAGAGTTCTTGTCGTCATTAGTACGTTCAAGGTTTCAATAACTCGGTTAAATAATATAATATAAAGTTTGTTCCTACTAGTGGATGTTTATATAACTGCTACCTGGGTATTTATATACAGTGTGGTACAGTCAAATACAGTATAACATCCGAATTAGCGATGCTTACTGGCGGCACTTTTGTGCCTTCAACTGTATAACGACCCTGAGGTGTGGCATAAAACTGGCGCCCAACGTCAAATTATTGCATTTTTCCATTTTTTTCTTTCGTAACAAGCGTTCTGTAGGGTTGTAAATGATCATATCACATGTAGAATCACTACAGGGTGACATAGTTCCAACATAAATTGATATTAATTTAAAGTTATCTCATCACATTCACCAAGGGTTTCATTGGTTTCACTCAGTGGTTACGTTGAAAGGGAGAATTAAATTTACACGATTGTCTTATATTTGCCTACAATCTACCACTGGGTTTCCTAATTTTAAGTGTATACCTATATTATATAAGTATTTATTTGTAAATATTTTTTTAGCTTCGGGTTGAATTTAGTTACTAAGTGGTTGGTATCTCATATATAAAGGGATATTCAACTGCGTAAGCTTGAACTCAAATAATTATTTATGATTGTAAAAAGCTACAAATTGATAGGTCTTTATTGTTTGTTGGCGCATGCGCTTGCTGTTTTGGCGCGTCTGAGAAGAGGTGGGGATCTGTATTCTACATGTGTTAGTCATATACCTGTTGGAGGTTATAGTTTCGCGTTATAGTGATAAAATGGCAGTTAATAGATTGAGAAGTGATGAACTTGGGAAATAAATGCAAGAGGATGTAAGGTTGTGAGCACGGTTGAACAGAAACGTGTAAGGGAAGTTTTGCAGAGACCAATTGTGGAAGAAGTCATTTCGAATTTAGATCCAGACGTAGAACTGGCTATTTGCATTGGGAAACTAGATGAACTAGTGGGCCAATTTCAAGAATTTAATGCGGATAATCGAGACAATGAATTCAAGCGGATAACTAGTCGACTGTTCCATGTTCAAGTTCGCTTGGAAAGAATTGTCACAGCTACCAAGCGAACAGGAGCTAAAAAGGAAAACCTAATGTTTTTAGTCGAGGGTGTTTACGAAGCCTTGCGAGATGCCAACCACATTGCGCAACTTCATTACTCCAGACGCTCGAACCTCGGCACTGCTGAACGTTCTTCAGGTTTCAATACTAGACAACCAGTGCCTAAGGTTGTCAGCTCCACAATCTTACTTTCCCATCAATGGAGAACCCCCTGGATAATTTGATAGACCTGGAAGAAGCAATACCTATTGGATCTAATGAAAGTGGAGAGCTAGAAGGGAATCAGTCGGTCCAGAACTGTCAAGAGCTTATAGAAAATCAGAGGAGTACCTGTGAGGAATTGGCCAGATACCTTCAGCAGGTATCCTTTCACGATATTTCTCGGCGAGTATCTTTTGCTTCCGAAAAACGTGATATACCAGGAAGGCCACTGATTGAAAAGGTTCGTACAGACGATTTCGAAATTCGTAATAGTATTCCCTGCCCATCTTCGGATTTTGTCTTCAATCGTAGTTCAAAGATTTTACCTTACATTCTTAGAAGATGTAGAGAACCTTGCGGAAGCGAGAGAGGTTTCTAAATATCAAGTATTTCAGTCGGTTCATGAGATTTTGAAAGGAGACGCTCGAGATTGGTATCTTCCAAGGAAATTATTTTTTGTAGACTGGGAAGATTTCAAAGTCCAACTTAGAGAATTATTTATGCCACCCAACTATGAAGAGAGCTTGTTGGAGGATATTAAGAAACGTACTCAAGGAGCGGATGAAAAACTGATTCTCTATGTGACACGAATGCAGAATCTCTTCCGGAAATTGTCTGTCAAGCAACCCTCATTATCAGAACAAAGCCATCATCAAGCGGAACCTTTTGCCACATTTACAAACCGCCTAAATGTTTAATTCCACCGCCACCATTAAAGAACTCCTAAATAGGGGAAAGGAAGCCGAGTTGATTTATTGGCAGTCGAAACAATTCTGTCCACCGCCCTCCCAACCTAGATTAGCTCAGGAACCGCACCTCACTTATCGAAGACTCCCAACATACAGTCGTCCCGCTCCAGTCCATATGGTCACTACTCGAAACGTTCTTGAGAATGATGAGAAATGAGACAGATGGTATGGTTGAAACAATGGATTCGAGAGATTCCCGACAACCTCAAGCAAGTTCAAGGAATTCCTGTAACTGCAACCAACCAGGACACCGAAGATCACGCTGTCCTCAACTACTGAAGTTACTATGTTTTCGATGCGGGCAGGAGGGATTCACTGTACATCATGCTCAAAAACCGAAGGGTGGGGGAATTAAAAGGCCGAGTTGTTACCCCCTGCTCAGTTCCATCGGCCATAATCAATGATGCATCTTACCTTCAGAGGCAAGCTCTTGTTAGATTCATAATTTCTCATGCCGAAGGTGATCGACGACCTTATCTTGAAATCTCCATACTTGGACACAAGATGCTTGGTTTACTTGATTCTGGTAGTACCGTCACGCTTGTAGGAAAGACCACTTTCGAAACATTGAAACACCTTGGTTTGAAACTGGATACTTCACGTAGGATAAAATGTTCCGTAGCCAATGGCCAAGACTGTTTCAGCATAGGAGTAGCTCCAATTTGTCTCATGGGAAAGGTATGTATGATAGATGTGCTCATTGTCTCAGAACTTTCCAGCAACCTAATCCTTGGTACCGATTTCTTTATGAGTATGGATATAATACCGAACCTCAGGGAAAATGTGTGGCACTTTGGAGAAGAAAACTTCGACGAGGCTTGATGAATCATCGATGAGACCAATTGAGAAGAGGAGCAACGGAAAAGACTCATGAAAATGGTGGAGGAAAAATTCGAGAAAACGGGCACGGGTCTAGGATTCACCCCCGTTGCAATGTATGAAATAATATTGGAAGAGAGAACAAGATCCATCAAGCAGAGGTATTATCCGGTCTCGCCGTTCAAACAACAGAAGATCGATGAGGAAATTAGGAAAATGTTAGAGCTAGGAGTTATTGAATCCTCTAAAAGTGCCTGGTTATCACCCATTCTAGTGGTTCCTAAAGAAGACAAAACGTATCGATTTTGCGTGGATTATCGTGCCCTCAATAAAGTGACGAAAAAGTTTGCCTATCCTCTACCTTATGTCTCGTCAATCCTTGACAGATTAGGAGGAGCAAGGTTTTTGAGTTCGTTGGATACAAAGAGTGCCTATTGGCAGGTTGGGGTCAAAGAAGAATGTCAAGAATATACGGCGTTTACTGTACCCAACAGAGGTCTTTATCATTTCAAAAGGATGCCTTTCAGATTGACTAACACGCCAGCAACGTGGCAAGGCCTCATCGAAAAGGTACTAGGAGTTGACTTGTAGCCACATGTGTTAGTCTACTTAGACGATATTATCATTATGTCATCGGATTTTGACCAACACCTTGATATTTTAGGGAAAGTATTCGACCGCCTAATAGAAGCTGGCCTAAGATTAGGGCGAGAAAAATGTAAATTTTATAGACCGTCCTTCAAGTACTTGGGATATAGGGTCGATGCCAAAGGACTTCACGTGGATGTAGAAAAGGTAGAGGCGATCATGAAACTTCAACGTCCCACGAATATGACTGAAATTCGTCGATTCATCGGTATGACCGGGTGGTATAGAAAATTCGTTCCAAATTTCTCGACACTGATAGCTCCCCTCACCAAGCTTATTCATAAAAATGTACCCTTTATTTGGAGTGATGATTGCGAAATGGCCTTCAACCAACTAGAGAATTCACTTATAACTGCACCGATACTTACCTGCCCAGACTTTACCAGGCCTTTCATCCTACAGACCGACGCGTCTGCCTATGGATTAGACGCCGTGTTCAAGGAGGGACAGAAAGTGATCTGTTTTCTATCCAGATCCCTTTCTAAGGCCAAACGAGTCTATACCACCACTGAGAGTGTTTGAGAGTTATTTGGGCGGTGGAGAAGCTTCGACACTATCTGGAAGGCACACACTTCACCATTATTACCGATCACGCCTCTTTGTTATGGTTAGATCCCTTGAATGATCCTATGGGAAGATTGGCCAGATGGGCCTTACGATTGCAACCTTATGACTACAGCATCGTACATCGTAAAGGTAAAGACCATCTTGTACCCAATTTTTTGTCTAGAAGTGTCCCGTTCACGTAGATTCCGTGTAAATCTCTCAAGATAACCCTCCCCAGGAGTTCTGTGTTACGACTGACAAATGGTATCATCGGATGATGGACAATATTGTCAGTCGGCCGGACAAATTTAAGCAATGGAGAGTGGACAATGGCATAATCAACAAATACGTGAAGTGTGCAATACCCGACTTATCACAAGAAAGTGATTACTGGAAGATTGTCGTACCGAAAGACAAAAGGAGAGACATAGTTCGAAAGCATCATGATGATACCCGAGCCGGACATACTGGTACCTACAAGACCTACTGGAAAATTCACAGTCGGTATACCTGGCCCAAAATGCGATGTGATATAGCCCAGTATGTTAGAGCCTATCAAATCTGTGCTCAACATAAACCCGAACAGAAAGCGGCTGCCGGACTAATGGGCTACAGGCCTCAGATAAACAAACCATGGCAAATGATTAGCTTGGATTTCCTAACCCTTAAGTAATGTTATGTTTTGTTTCAATCGAATATATCAGTGTCTTGTCACCTTCTAGTGATTTTATCTATTAACTGGTCAAATATTGTCAATCCCTTTTGGTGGACCAACCATAGGCGCGACAAAAATAGCTAGAGCTAATCACATTACTTTTGTCAGTACGGTAATGTCTCCCCATATTTTCATTACGTAGTTGGTTGAAAGGTTCAACGGCAGACTCCCAAACCCGTGAAGGGCTCAGGTCACGGTATTCCTACCGCGAGAGCACTCCTTGATCCCCTTTTCCCACTCATACGTTACGGTAATGTAGCCATTGACCTTCGATTTTTATTTCTTCTATTGTGGTTGTGTGATATATGGATTTAATCAGTTGGCAAAGAGTTGATACCCCACTATTTTGGCTTTTCGGTAACGAAATAGGCTGCTGAAAACAGAGAGGGAGTGTCTCACGTTTTTTTTAATTTTGGAGATTGCTAGGCAGAATAGTGGTTGAGAGACGAACATTGAAAGTTTTAATTTTGGACGTCTATCCACACGTTGTCGGGGATTTATTAATTTTCACTACAAGATTCCAGGCTTCTTTATCGGTTTCCGGTGGAAAGAAGGGATTTTTCGTCTCGGACTACTCCACGTGGACTGAGCCGTCATTTTGCTCTCATCATCCAGATTTCTAACAACATCAGGAACTTCCAGCTTGTCCAACTGCCCTCCATTCTGGCAGATCGAGTTCTATAGTACTCCCGTAGGAAATATTTTGCAGAGTTGGCGTTATCCAGATACCGGCCAGCAGACCTTCCCCCAACCGTTGTTCGGAGTACCAGAAAAGTTGTATATCAATTACTTTTCACCTATTGGGAAGGCTTCAGTGCCCTGAAATCTACCTCAATTTAAAAACAACAGATGTTCCTACTTTTCTTCCACTTCTTTTTGTATAGTTATTCTTATTATTAGATTTATTAGATTTAGATTTAATTATTATTATTATGTATAGGCCTTTTTTTTCCTTCACGAGTTATATCAAACTTCCTTCTGGAAGTATATGAGTACTAAGAAAGATAGCAACTTTTTTATTCATGTAATTTACAAGTTTAGTGTTGAGATACGGTAAAACAAAATGAAATTTCTTTTATATGTGAACAGAGTTTATAGATATCTATAAAACTGGCCAACTATCGCTATGTCACAATACAGTATTTATCTCTTATATATCAACCAGTGTTATTCACTGATTATGATTGGGTTTTACAACCTTAATATACCGTTCATACCGTCAATTGTTTTATTGTAACACAAATTTTTCGTTGGGTACAGAAGAGAGAGCAATATTTATGGAAAAACTTGGTTTCGTGATTTGTTCTTTTCCCTGGCAATTCCCAAATATTTGGTACAGGAAGCTGATACAAAGTTCTCAAATCACGTGGCGCCCCTACATCTTATTCTTTGTTAGTTTTAGACCTTCCCAACGAGCCCAAAGAAGTATAACCCAAAAACGGGAAACTATCAAGCCTTCCAAAAAATAGACAAGTACAGAGAAGAGCCAGCGAGGGAGTACCCATTTTTGTAGACCATTCAATTCATACAGAGCTAATCCAACTGAACACGAACCTAGAGGCAGTCGCAGTTTCCATCAAAGGTGCACTGAACATTAACATTTGCTACATGTATATTGCTCCAAACGCAGAGATAGCCGACCAAGCTATCAAAAACGCGCTTGAGCCAATACCCAACACACTAAGTGACCCATCCCTAGCACCCATACTCACATGGGACATTTTACCATATCTATATGACAGCGACCACTTTCCAATACAAATAAATTATGACAAATTCACTAACGAACCAGGAAACTACCCACAAAAATGGAAACTGAAAACAGCAAACTGGACGCTCTACGCTGAACTAATCGACATACCACAAAATGTTCACATAGACGCCGATATAAATAACACTGTAGAACATTTCAGTCAGATAATAATTGATGCAGCTACAAACTCCATTGGTAAAATATCTCCAGTTATTGGACACCACTCAGTTCCTTGGTGGAATAAAGACTATGAGGAAAGCACCAAGTCAACAAAAGATGCTCTAAACAGGCACAAGAGACATCATACCCTGGAAAACTTATTGGAATTCAAGAAACTGCGTGCCCATTCCAGATTTATTATCAATAAGAGCAAACAAGAATCCTGGCAAAAATACATCTCCTCTATAGGACATATGGAAAAAAAATTAAAAAATCAAAGGCGCCGCAACTCACCACAATATAAGCTTACTAGAAATCGAAGGAAATGACATTATAAACAAAGAAGCTATCGCGAATATGCTCGATTCCAAGAATTTTCCAGCAATAGCGACTACAAACCAGAGTTTAACGACCACAGATCCATATTAGAAAGAAAGCCTATAATTATATCAGAAGACAATAATAATCCCCTTAACGTAGTGATAACATTAATAGAACTGGAGGAAGCACTGAATTCAGTAAAATATTCTAGCCCAGAACCAGATGACATACCATACTGCTTTTTTACCCCCACAAGGCAAGAGTACATCTATTAAACATCTTCAATCTGATTTTTCTGAATAATAAATTCCCCAACAATCGGAAATCAGCTATAGTCATCCCCATAGCAAAACCGAGTAAACAAAGAATAAATCCAATTACATATAGACCCATATCTCTCACATGCACCATGTGCAAACTACTCGAAAAAATACTCAACCGAAGACTGTAGTTTCACCTGGAAACGAATAATATACTAATAGGGATATTTTAAGCCAACTATTTGAACAGCAATATACTTTATATGTTATAAATCGCATGCGCAATAGCGCTGAAATAAGGGAAAACGTTATTAACCGATATTGCTTTACGTTATTAATGTTGAAATAACGTTCCCTTAATAAAGGAAATTGATTTTGCCATGATGCCACCAGTAGAAAATTTATATTTAAATTTTATCATAAACTCCAAAGTCTATGATAAATACATGTAAAATTAAGAAGATTTGAGTAAATCTGTATTTTTCACCATTTCTATCACTATTTTTTGAATATCAAATGAAAACATTTTATAAAATTGACTATGGCAACATCAGATGTGGCATATGGCTACCGTCCGTCTTGGAGGTGGTGTTCTCTGCATCCGTCACATTTAAGTATTGTACCTAACCCATCTTTTGTAGTATTTGTCTATATTGATGTTTTCTTTGGTCTGTATGTTTGTCTCTGGTATATTGTATAATTTTTTTACTTCATGGTACCTGTTTGTTTCTTCCTGCCTTTTGGTTGTGCGTTCGTTTTTTGTTTGTTAATGGGAGGTGGGTTTTTTGTGTAACAGTCACTTATCACTTAAATAGCGGCAGAATGCAATGGCTTAAAAATTTATTTTTTAACTACGTTATAAGCGTACTGTATTTACTTTAATAGCGGATAATGGGATTTAACGTATGATGCTCAAGCTGTGGCTTAAAATCTCCCTAATATCTCAACAAAGCGGTTTTCGCCAACATCGATCAACACTGGATAATATAATAAAGCTCGACACAACTATCCACGGGGCGTTCGCTGCGAATCGCAAAGTCATTGCAGTTTTTTTCGACATTTGTAGAGCCTAAGACTCAGCATGGTGATAAACATACTGAAAAATCTCAAGACGTGGGGAATAGATGGTCATTATCTAGCTTTTGTTGAAATTATTTTAAAGAACCGGTCCTTCCGCATCAGAGCGAACAACACAGAAGATAAAAATCTTCAGAACGGTGTCCCACAGGGATCAATCCTGAGTACAACACTTCTTCTTGTATCAACAACATAATGCAGAATAGAGAGAGAGAAAATATACTTTATTGTCAAAGAAAAAGGTTCTTATTGACAAAGTTAAAAACTATTTCTATAGATATATATATATATATCACAAGAACTAAACTACACTACATTCAGACTAATATACTACATTAATAACTTGCATAATACTGAAGTAGTTTGTCGATTTATTTGAGAATATATAGGCTCATTGAAGTACACAAATATAATTTAATAACACTAATTTACACTACATACTACATATTACTATCAGAGAAGAGATGGCTCTCTTCTCGGCTACTACTTTCGTACCTGTTATTGTATACTAAATTACTAATTTACATAATACTAGTTTGTGAACTTAGCCACTAACGTACAAAGATATAAACATATTGTAAGGACACTTCATTACTGTGGTACAGTTACTCGAAATCATCAGCATGAACCGTGTTTCCAATTCTCAGAGTAGTATTCGTCCAAATTATGAAAAGCTCCATCGAGCAACACATATTTTGCAGAATTACGGAATGTTTTGAACGAGGTAATGATCTTAATGCGTACGGGTAAGTGGTTATACATTTTAATGCCTTCATATATAATTGATTTCCTGACCAGGTTCGAGGAGGGTATAGGCAAAGGTATATTACAATTTTTGGTCCAACGAGTTCTGTGATACAATTGTGGATTTGCTGAATTATCACGGTTCTTAAAGACTAGGCATACGCATAGTATGAGTAGGCAAGTTAAAGTCAATATTCTCTGTGAGGCGAAGAGTGGTTTGCAGGATTGCTTGGGAGATACTCCACACATATATCGTAATGCTCTTTCCTGTAGAACGAATACACTGTTAAACTTTTCTTGAGTGCACATGCCCCAGAAAGCAATCCCGTATCTGAGGTGAGATTCCACTAGAGCATAATATACTGTTCTGGCTGTTTCTGAACCAATCTCACTTGCAGCAACTTTTACTGCGTAGCCAGCTTGCTACTGAGAGAGAATATGTGTTCTTGGAATCTCAGTTGGTTGTCAATACATAGGCCAAGAAATTTTACGTTGTTATTATTTTCCATTTTATCGAGTCCAATAGAAATGCCTTCAATGTTACATTTAATGGAGAGTAATTTTGTCTTGTTAATATTCAAGGCAAGCGAATTGCATTCACACCATTCCTTGACCTTTTTTTATATCGAGCTACCAATCAAAGTCAGCCTCTACGCTGACGATATAGCACTCTTTGTCAGTAGCAACAATATCTCATCCTCAACCAAACAAAAACCTCTAAGAAATCTAGAGAAACGGTGCTCGGAAACCGGCTTGCAGTTCTCCAATACGAAAACGAAGTGTATTCTCTTCAGCAAACGATACACTACAACATACCCAATCCTGGAATTGGAAGGAAAATAACTAGAATTCGTCAAAAATCTCAAGTTAATGTGTATGGTGTTCGATGAAAAAAAATGAAATGGGATTCTCATATTCACTGTCTCAAAAAGCATTGCAAGAACCAACTTAACCTGATGAAAACCTTGTCAAACCATGAATGGGGAGCAGACAGCATCACACTAACAAGAATCTATAGATCCCTGATCAGAGCAAAAATCGATTATGGTTCAATAGCCTACATTACTGCAAGAAAATCACTCCTAAGACAATTAGATAACGTATATAATACCGCAATTAGATACGCTCTTGGTGCTTTTCGAACCAGCCCCGTAGAAAGTATCGAAGCTAATGAACCACCTCTCGAATTAAGGAGACAATTATTGAGCCTGTCATTCGCTGCAAGGATATCCGCGAACAAAAGTAATCCATCTTACGAATATACATACCCATCCCACACATACGAAGAAAATACACATAAAGCAGCTCCTTTCAGAACACGAATACAGAAACACGAGATCGACTTTAGCACCATTCCTTCAAGAGTCCCACGAATTAGAGACTAAGTACAAAAACTGCAATCCCCTTTACACAGATGCTTCTAAAACATCAGGAAATCAACGCGTTGGAGTAGCTATTGTTTCAAACACAAACACCATGATTTTCACTCTGCCCCCCAGCTGTAACATTTACACGGCAGAGCTATACGCAATAGCTGAAGCCATCAAAATAACAGCTACTCAAGATGCCAATGAGAGAATCATTTTCATTGACTAAACGAGCGCCGACTCAAAGAACTGTACTCCAAACATCTCTTACTATAACAGATCAAACAAAAAATATATGACTTAGAATCCCGTGAAAATATATTAAAATAGCATGGATGAACACATTGGTATACCGAGGAATGAGAAAGCCAATATAGCTGCCAAAAATACTACCGCAGACCCAACCTCAATTAGACTTGAAGAAACTCCTTTTATGGACTGGAAAACCAGCATTAAAAAACACATGAACAATCTATGGCAGAGAAGATGGCGAGAATCAGCATCCAACAACAAACTATATGAACTGAACCCCAACTTTAACTTCATCCAATGCCAGGGTCTCAACAGAAAACACCAAGTAATCCTATCTCGCCTCCGCATTGGCCATACAAGATTGACTCACAGACATATAATGGAACGTACTGACCCCGAGCAATGCAACATATGCGACAGCGAATTCAGCGTGAAACATATCCTTATAGAATGCCCATTATTTCAACAACAAAGAGTGGATGCCAAGATCGTCCTCAGACCTGAAAACATCAAACAATCAGTATATTTTCTAAATTAAACTAATCTCTTGAACAAACTGTAAGAAACTTTGTACCCCGCTAGTAACCGCAATGGTTGATGCGGAATTTTTGAAATAAAAAAAACAATTAAAATAGTTTGTTGGTATATGAGAATGGTGTATTTGTTTGAACATTATAGTCTTCGAAACCACAATACACAATATCATAATAATGAACATGAGCAAGAATAGAGCCCAGTATAACAACCTTGGTAAATATACATAAAAAAGTCGATAAAAATAAAAACGACCATTTGTGCAAACAATGTTTGGGGATCCCAGTACGAACTTTAGGTGCATTAATCTTCATACCCATATTAGTTGTTACTACCTATAAATTATGCGATAGAGGTGAGTGCTACATCAGAGTTTGATTGGGATGCACATTTGAATGAAGCTGTGTCCGGTCTAATTGGAACTACTAACAAACGTTCCGGATTTTCTCCCGCTCAGTTGAAGTTTGTACATATCTGCTGATGTTCTATCTAGGGAGGTGCAACGGGCAATGGCGTTGTCAGAGATTGTATCTCAAATTATATGTGATTTGAATAAACTTACTAGTGAGAAATGAATTCATATGATTGTGAATAAGAAAGTAACTGAGAATTGATGTACAATGAGTCATTTGGTGCGAATATTCTTAGAAGTAAATGATAGATATATCGATGAAGTATTTTGTGACGAATCTAGTACCAAAAATACTTGTTAAAAATTGGATTGCGTCAAAACCCAGGGTGACTTAAAAGGCTATTTGATGAAGAAGCAAGGTCTACAATATTTAAACAAAATAATTAAAATTTAAACGATAATGATAAACGTAAGTTTAGTGCTTGCTACATTATTAGGTGCTTGTGAAAGGTCAACATTTTAACTGCAATATGTGGCTGTGGCTGCAACAAACTTTGAGAAACAAACCTATATACGGCAGTAATTCTGAAAATTCAACATGCCTGAAACCTATCGTTAATTTATCTTTCTTACAAGTTTTCAGCTGCGATAACTCATATCACATGACCTATTGGAGCTTGCGTTAATCGTTTTCTTTTTACGCCCGGGCTGCAAAACGATCGAAAAAATGGCATATGATTATCCTTCCATGACCCATGACATATTTTGCTAAGTGGCAGAGGATTCAGTACTCTGAAGTCTGACTTTTGTCATATTTAATTATGCAAAAAAGTTTTATTGGCTTACCAAAACATGAGCTAATAAAAATAACATTAATCCCATGTGTATTGAAGGTATGCTACTTGCAATTTACAGCCGCAGCACTTTTACTCATTTACGCAATTTTAGCTAGAAATAATTTGGAATGCTCAAGTTTTGATTATTGTTCTGAAATAAAATATCGAAATATCTGGGGTTTCATGTTGTTATTCTTCTGGTAAAATACTATTCTGTCTATCTGTATGTTGAATGCAGTTTTCCACGCACACGAACTCGCGGACAAAAGCTAGTATAGGTATAATAAAATAGTAACAGGTCTATGTCTGCCCATTAAAAATATTTAAGAAATAAATAAATAATTTATATTATAGGCTACATTCTATCTTGTCTGTCTTTCTGTATGTTTGTACACGCATCACGTAAAAACTACCGATTGGAATGGAATGCAATTGTCACCAATGTATTGCTAGAGGTCTAACGCATCATTATGTCCATATCTCTGTACAAGCATCACGCAATAACTACCGCATGGAATTTAATGCAATTTACCCATTCTAGTATTTATTAAAAAACAACATAATTTCGATAGAGAGCTTCAATTTATAACGGGTAAATCTACTTCATGCGATATTTTAACATATTTATCAGAAATGATCGATGCTCCTGAGGCAGGTGAGCGTCCTGTTGGGATATTTTATGATCTTACATGAGAGGTAATGCCTTGAAGTGGATGGCTTCTTTCTTGGTACATCATACACAAGGTGTGTGGATTAGGAATCCATCAAGTCTTGCTTGCTCAGATAAACTCCAGGTTGACGTTAGATTATCACAGGTCTCAGTACTGGGCTCTGTGATATTTATCTGGCCAGTAGATCTAGCGTATAGTCATGTCAATATTTATGCGGCTGTCACTTCCGCACTAGTTCGAAGTCAGAAACTAAGGACACCTCTGCCAAAGACGCCTTGCCTGAAGCAGGAACAGAACAACTCATTTTCTTCAAACGAACTCTTTCTAATCTCTTACTTACATAAATCAATTCCTTGCACCCCTCAATATCTTTC
This sequence comes from Crioceris asparagi, assembly GCA_958507055.1. Lineage (NCBI taxonomy): Eukaryota > Metazoa > Arthropoda > Insecta > Coleoptera > Chrysomelidae > Crioceris > Crioceris asparagi. The sequence goes on from OY293832.1 coordinate 25,911,628, forward strand.
AAAAGGGAGATAGAAATAAATAATTGCTTACCATTATTAGATCTATTAGTTAAAAAATCTGATAACAAATTCGAGTTTTCAATTTATAGGAAACCCACCCAAACTGAAAACATAATACCTTTCTTATAGTGTCATCCCATTTCTCATAGGTTAAGTTTTTTCAATTCCTTATTCCACAGACTATTTTCAATACCCATGAACCCCTATGAATTCAATATAGAATTCAATATTATTAAACAAATTGGTAATGACAACAATTTCCCCCTTTACCTTATTGATAGAATTTATCACAGGCATCTATCTAAATATGTTAACAGTAATTTACATAATCCCGTTTTGCCCTTTAGACATTTTTCTATACCTTTTCTAGGAAAAGTCTCTCAAGATATAAAGAACATATTTCAACGCTACAGAGATGATTTTAATATTTGCTTCTTCACCACTAACACCTTACGCAAAAAACTTGTTAATACTAAGAGATAAAGTCACTCCCTTAGAAAGATCCGGAGTTAAGGAAATTTCTTGTTCTACCCCCAATTGCAATACCAAATATGTAGGTCAGATTGGCCGCAGAATTATAACTAGAGTAGAAGAACATGCAAAGATTATTGATAAATATAAATCTATGTCTCTTACGACACCCTTTTATGAAATTAATTCTAGTAGTTCTTTTGCAAATCATGCAGTTGACTCTTAACATGCTTTTGATATTAATAATGATATAAAAATCTTGCATTATGCTTCGATAGGTCGCTTGTTGGACATTTTAGATTATTTTCTAAATTCATTACAATAACAAAAATCCCGATGGCCTGTAGTCAACGGAAAGGTAAATTTTTCAAAATTCATTGAAGTGAAATTTAAACAACCCTTTCATTGGTATATATACATGTTATTACAAAAAATTGTCTAATGTGTGATAGCCTTGCGGTTAGAGGTTTTTGTTTTGGCTGTTGAATATAAAGCAGACAGGGTTCGAGTTCCACTTCAAGGCATTTTTTTTTTCGCCTATTTCTTTTCAATAAATATACTATATATTTTTTTTAATCAGGGTCTATATTAAGATCTCCAGAAAATGTACAATTACATCAAATTTATATTGAGTGTTCATGTTTTATCAATATTTGTTATTTTTCTTTATTATTTTTTTTACCTGTGTATTTTATGAAAAATTGCTTTGAACAAAAGTTGTAGGTACTGATTATATCTATAACCTAAAATTATTTTTGATGTTATTTACACTACGGCTCTTTTTTGATAATTTTTTAAATGTTTGAACGGTCGCCATTTTGAACTAAACTACTTACCCGATTTTGCCCAATAACGAACTCGAGCGAGATATTTGAGAGATTGATTTTTGTAGCAAATTTGAACTTGATACCTTCAAAACTGCGACCTCTATCGTGTTAACAAATTTCGTAATATATATATATATATATATATATATATATATATATATATATATATATATATATATATATAAACTTTTGAACCAAATGTTTTTTTGGACTAACTTATAGACATATAACAACATGCCGTTGAAATTTTTTCGAAATTCAAAAGTGTGAACGATCACAATAGGTACATTTCTATAAGAAATTTACCTAAAAATATACAAGTCACTTCAATAAATGATCAAAATAATTTTGATTGCTTACTTTTCTTTGAATCTCTTTCATTCTAATTTCCTTAAATAAGTTGTTATCGAATCAAAGATTATGTGGACTTCTCCTTATCTTCGTTGATTCATTTCTTATATTACAATTTTCTGCTAAATTTCAAAATTATTAACAGCAGGGTTATAAGCGACCACACATATTACATTGATAATATGATATTGGAATCAACACAAATTATTAATCTTGTTTATACTTTTTACTAATAAATGTCACTATCATAATATTTCTTTCTAATTGAATTATTTTGCTGTTCATTCAATCATTCTCGTCTCGACTCTCTTTCTAAGATGTAGTTCATCCTAATAATTTTCAAATGTAATAGTGTTATATTTTTTCCCTTCATGTGAGGGCACTTTTTCATTTTTCTTTTTATTTTTAGTTTTATGTTTTATTTCGTTTTATTTTATTAGAAGTAATGTTTTAATCTTCGGGATTTGGTGATGTTTATTTTTAATTTCCGATTTATCTCCACGTGAGTATTTATTTAATATTAATTTTTGTGCTACATTCTTTTGTATATATTAGGTTGTTAATTATTCCACCCTTTCAGGCAATCCTTGTAACATGTCTCAACCCCTAAATTATTATTTTTTAATAAATTGTGGCGATGACCTTGAGATTTATTTTCCTCAATAAATCCACTCCACTTTGAGAAATGGACTTTTTTCTACAAATTAAGATAGACTGAAATTTCGGTGTGCAGGAAGATGTCGGTCTCTTATGTGCAGGGAGGATTCTTAAAAATGTATTCAAGCTAATAGATTTTGAACAGCAAATGTCATTCGAAAAACGTTTTAGTGATTTGTAGAGTAATCCTATTCTATATTCTGTTACTCCTTACTCCTATTTGTTTTTCGAATACTCAGCTGCATCAGTGCACATTTTTTTTAAACTTTTTGATTCCTATCCACATCCACAAAAAACAAGTTCGTTCGATTTGTTTCCGAGATAAGTGGTCTTAAAATTGGTCTTGAAAAAAAACATAAATCTGAACATTTGAAAAGTCCATGATTGTACAGGGTGTTTTCCTTTTATAGAACGCGCCTTTTTACCATACAATATAGAGAAAAATGCTTCATAATAAAGACTTAGGGCCCTGGGTGATTTAATAGAAAATTATATTTTCTTTATACAGAGTGACCCAAAAGAGCTGGGCTAACCAATGTTGTATCTTTTTAGTGGAATAATTGTATTTTATTATGTTTCTGAACATCTCTCATGAAGCTTGTTTGTGACAGACATTACTTTCCAACTAAGCAAGATTTTTCAAATCTTTGGAAATCAAATTTTAGATAACATTAAGGAGACCGATTTGGAAAAGAATTTTTTTTCAGAAAATCTAAAGCATTTTACTGACACAAAGTATAGAATAACCCGCAGGAACGAAGACTATGCTGTTTCATTATGTACCCCAATAATGCAACGTGTAGCAAAGCACCTGATACACGCATCAGACATTTTGTTCGTGGAAACGACAAGTTACTGCGATGTGCAAAATCACAAATTCTATTCTTTCGTCACAAAATCTTCTACAGGAGGTATACCCTTGGGCTGTATTATCACCTATAGCCAGAAAGCTTCAATTTTTGATGTAGCTGTGAGAGACTTGATAGAGAAAATTTATAAGAAAATTTCACCCTCTGTCATTATGACGGACGACGATCTAGCAGAGCGGAATGTGCTGCATGGTTTGAAAGGCGTTTGGAAATGGTTGCAGATTTCCAAGAATGGGATAAGAAAAGAAGATAGGTAGACAACCGATGTATTAGCTATTCCGGAACATTCTTATGTCAAAGACGGAAGAACCCATGGAAAAAATCTTACATATTTTCAGGCAAGGCTATAAATACGATCAATATATGAAATACGTCGATGTTAAAATTGAACAGATTCATACTTGTTGTTTATTTCATCAACAAGACTTCATGATACGTGGTGCTGATACAAACAACTACGTCGAAGTCATGTTCGGCTTATTCAGATATTTTTCTAGAGCGAACAAAAGCCTATAATTTAACACAACTGACCGACTTTCTTGTGAGCAATTTCGAAAGCTACTTCAAATCCAGATTGCTCGATTTGTTTATGACCAAGCTAAGCAGCTAAGCTAGCAGCTCCATCTCCAGTCTGATGAGTGGCTTACACACTGCATTTAAATTTGGTAATTATGCGCTTTCCTTGACTGTAAGATCAAATGCTTTGAGAAGAGGGAAGAAAATTGCAGTTCAGCCGACTTCTGTATCTAGAAGCTAGAAAAGTCAAGGTGACTGGTAGAAGATCAGTGCAGGAAGGACGAAAGGTCGGGTCAGTCAGAGCTAGAAAGTCCAAGGCGCCCCATACCTGCGTTAACAACAATATCGGCCTGGGATATAGTAAATATGCAAAGTGACTTCTACAATAGATTAAAATATCTGTTATGTGTGCATTACTGAGTTAATACTCACTGCTATCCCAATTTCCAGATTCGCCTGTAAGTTTTTAAAAATAATACGACTTGAGTACTTATCTTTCTCAAGCTAAAAATGTCGAACCTTTGTCGGACATAGCAAATTTAAGGTCTTATGCTGCGAATTATGTCTGACTTATCTGTCGGTGCAATGCAAGTAGCTGTTAGTCACGCTATTAATTATTATCACATTGATGACAAAAGGAAAATAGCATCGCAAGCAACTGCCAAAACGAGCGCATAATAATCTGAACATTATCGGTCTATCATGCGCTCTTTACAACGGTGACGTCGGGTGACACGAACGCGGCGTACCATTTGCTCGATACAAATATGCTCGGGAGCATGCTCGACAGCATAGCTCGCAGCAACAAGCTCACTCGTGTGTGGTTAAGCTCACCAACATGATCGTGAGTTGTTGGTTGACGGGAAAGGCCAGAAAGCCGCAACAGGAGCGGAGCATGTTGTTCTGTATATGGCGATCTTCAACATGTTGTTAGTTGTCTTCTATCAGTTTATATGTTTATATCCGAATATTTTCTTTATAATATGAAAAGAAAGATGTCAAAAATACATTATTATAGAGATATAATATTGTACAATTGATAGCGCGTAGCTGCGGGCTAACACTGACCGACTTCGATCATCGAAGTTAAGCAGCACAATACGTGGGGAATGGTTTGGAAGAGTGACCGTTGATGCGAGCTTGAGTTCGAATATCTGACTGTCCTATTGCATTCTCCTCATCTCGCAAGGAATGGGAAACCACCGAGAGTATATTTTCCCAGTACAGCTCTCTGGAATGGTGTACCTTGAGATTTATCTTGAGACACATAGGTGGTTCGGAATTCACGTTAAACTGTAGGTATCCTTGTCTGTGGTAACACTTTTAAGACAGAGAAGCATCCAAGGCTCGCATACGAGTATGGCACTCAAAGAAGAAGGAGAATTAACTGTTTTTTTATTCGAATATTTTTAATTACGTTTTTATTTTAAGAATGTATCTGTTACGATAATAATTAAATAAAATCATTTAAAACTAATTATAGAATTATACATCAAACAACTATAGTGAATAAGCTAGTAGAAATAAATAGAGACTAAACGAATAATAACTGTAAGTACATGACTACTTATCCACGTTACACTGCCCCTTCTTAGCTTTAATCGTCCCGATCCGTCGTGATCTTGAATTTCGATCACGCGATCTAGTTATGTGAAAAGAAAATATCAATTTATGACAGAATATTCTATCATATCCTTCTTGGTAGACTTATGTACCTCATGCCGCGGTCGTTACTTAGACTCATGCGGCTTCTATTGCGGCTGTAGTACATTCTACTTCCTGGGCCTCTGGGAGGACTACCGCAACGTAAGCTGTTTTGCTTACGACTGTAGTTGCCAACATTGGTGCTTCTGTGACATCTGGATAAACTGAGCCTTCTAAATGGACTTCTTCTTCTACTATTTGAACTTTCTCTAGAGATACTGCGCTCTGACTTAGGTCCGGCATCTTCCATGTTAACATCAGGCTAGCTATTTGAGCTGTCCTTGTTGGAGCAATAATGAAAATTCTGTTGGATGCTGTTTTCTGTCTAACATTTTTGTCTAATTCTAGCCTGTTCTTCTCCATATTCTTGATTAATCCTTGCCAGTTCCTCTTTAAATTCTTGTCTAATTGTTGACTGTTCTTCATCGTGTTCTTATCTAATTCTTGCCTGTTCTTCTTCATATTCTTGTATGATTCTTTCCTTTTCTTCTTTATCTTGCCTAATTTTGGTCCATCCTTCTTTATATTCTAGCATAATTCTGGCATGTCCTTCCTTACGTTCTAGTCTAATTCTTGCCCATTTTTCTTTTTGTTGTTCACTTTTTTTACTCATTCTTCTTTTTCTTGTTGTCTTTTTCTTGCCCATTCTTTTTTTTCTTGTTGTCTTTTTCATTCCCATTCTTCTTTTTCTTGTTGAATTTCCTGTTTTTGTTGTTGTCTGCTTCTTTCCTGTTCTTGTTTGTTTATTTCTTGATTTCCTAGAATTTTACTTATTTCTGTTTGGAATTCCTTTCTAAATCTTTCCTGGTTTCCTTTTTCTGGTTGTCTAATTCTTTCTTGCTCTTCTCTCTCTTGTTGTCAAATTCCTAATTGTTCTTCTTTTTGATCTTCTAGGAACTTCATTATTTCTGCAAAATTTGCCATTTCGTCGTAACCCTTCGATCTAGTATTCACCATATATTCTCAGCAGCGAACATCCCACTTCTGACAACAATTGTAACATTTAACCCTGTGCTAAACGTTGTGGGGTGAATTCACTTGCGTAAGATTCAGAAGTTCGCAAATTGCTTCAATGGTTTATTTTAAACATGCAGCATGCTCCCGAGCATAACTGCTAATGTGTGTCCTGCTTTATATAAAAATATTTTTTCAAAAGAATGGCAACGACTTTTTGAATGCCCTGAAAAATACAGAATAGTTCAAGGTTGCCATTACCAATAAAATGTATATTATTTGAAATTTATACGTCCTAGATATATGTTCGCATCATTTCAATAAAACCATAGTTTCCTAAAAATGTGAGGAGTCTTTTGATACGGATTTCTTTAGAGTAATCCGCATCACTTCATTTTATAATAACCATCTATCTGATAGTTAAAAATATATATTGATATAATCATATATTTTTATATATGAATGTAATTATGTTATGTTCAGTGAAAAATGCTTATCATATGAAATAATTACCAACCAACATGAATGACTTGTGTAATGATTTTTGAAGCCATCATGAATAATTACGTAGAGAATAATTAGTCAAGCTCTATTAGGAAATATTCTTCAATATGTTCAATCAGAATTTTTAAAAGTGCTCTATCTTGATTGCCCTAAAATATTTAGAAATAATTGTTAATAAAAAAAATATATTGATTTCATTTCCTTTCTTACATATAAGTCCACAAATCTACTTACTTGAGTCAGATAACGATATCCGACATATTGGATAGTCAGAAAAGACTTGAGATGCTGTATGATTCTTATAAAGTCCTACCACAACAGAAAAAGTATTACAGTTTATCGAAGATAAGGATGTGATAACATTCAGTGGTTCATATAAAAAATCTAAATTGATTATAGTTTCTAAAAATAAGAATCAATTCGCACATTTTTTCTCCAATTAACTAACTTTTATCTTTTACTGCTATACTATCCTCATCTTAGGTTAGATAATTGGACATTGAAAATATTTTTTACAAAAAATTGGACCGACATTATTAGTTATTGCACTGAAAAATACAAAATAATATTAATTTTATTGGTGCTGGTTCTTGTGGGAGTTGGTGCCTACAACAACAAACTACAACGACACATTTTGAGTGTAACATTAGTCATGAAATTTGTTGAACGTTTACTAATTACCCAAAACGATATAGGCTTAGCTTGTACCTGTTATTTATTATTCAGAGATCTCAAAACATCGCGGCGCAAATATACATATTTCTAACTGTACTGCTGTAACTCGAAAACCGTAACAAAATTTAAATGTTGCTAAATATAAGACGGCCAAATTAAGGAAAAGATTATATGTAGCAACATTTAAATTGAGTAGCGGTTCTCGAGTTACAGCTGTAAAGTCTGAAATAGGTATGTATATTTGCGCCGCGATGTTTTGAGATGTGTATTAGTGAGCGTTCAAAAATTTTAATGACTAATTTTACACTCAAAAATGTGAAATAAATCTTTTTTACAAAAAATTGGATGGACTTTACTAGTTTTTGCACTAAAAAATGAAAAATAATATTAATTCTATTGATGCTGGTAATTATTTTGAAGATGAGCCGTTTTAGTTTGTTATTGTAGACACCAACTCGAAAAGAACCAGCACCAATTCAATTAATATTATTTTGTATTTTTCAGTGCAACAACTAATAAAGTCAGTCCAATTTTTTGCAAAAAATATTTAAACAGTTTATTCGCTACGTAAATGGAAACATGGTAATTCAGAAACCTGAATTCTTTATTTGATTTCTTGAATAATCGACTGACAACACAAACACGAGATGGAATTATTACGCAATCAACCACGGAGGATTCAAATACCTACATTAATTTAGAAATTCCTATATTATTTAAGAGAGCTAAAATTCAGAACCTCATTATCCAGTTTATAAAATAATATAAATATGTGATTTGTTAGGTTTGTTAATTTATTTCCAGTGTTCGTCACAATAGAATATTTGTCCTCCTAAAATTAACAATAGATGATGAGAAGAGAATTTAAATTTGACAACTCGTAGAATCAAATAAAAAAAAGTTGCATCGGCCGGGAATCGAACCCGGGCCGCCCGCGTGGCAGGCGAGCATTCTACCACTGAACCACCGATGCTTATTAAGCAGTTTAATAAAGCTCTTTTAAGTGTGCATGTAAAATGTAAATATGGAAACAAATCTTTGCAAATCGTTTTAAAAATGAATAGATTTAGGTTAGTATCAAATATAAATAATATTCCAACATCTTCACGCTCTCATGGACAATATCATACAATACACAATATTATGCAATTATGCACCAATGGCATGGACATGACCGAACGGACATTGAAAAGATAATAAAAAAATACAATTATTATCTATATACATATTTGTATAGTGCTATAATGTTTCTGTTACGTTGAATTCATAACATAAGAGTCATACAGATTCATTTATTTTATGTCATTGTTATCGCTGCCGTTGATCGTTGGCATTTACAACACTCACAACTGGTCATTGTTTATGACATGCCAACTAATTCCAATCTAGCTAACGCACATGCTGAGAAATATTCTTTATTATAATAAAGCAAATCATACATTTGGTATCATCATTGCTTTAATTGAAATAGTTTTCAAAATAATTATAAAGCTTATTAGTATAGTGTAGAGAATTAAATCAATATCAAACTGTTAATTTGTCATTATAATTGATTTAATAATTGGGTAAATATATACCTATTTATCGAAAGAACCTTGATATTTCTGGATGGCTTTATTTATATATTATGTAGGTACGTGATAGCTACCGGTTATATGATTATCAATTAATTATAAAATCCCCGTCTTCAACCTATGTTGTTATACTTATTTTACAACTAGGTACTATTATCTGACCTCGGAATCTCGCGATCTTTACCTTACTACAAGTTGTTGCCATGATTTCCTAACAAACACCCGTAATACCTACTTAATATTGGACCATCATTGATTACTGCTTGTCCGTTTTTGATTTTATATGAAGTTAAGATTGGACTAAAAAATCACTACCTATATGTGGAATATCGACATATTTATTGTCTGTTCAGTGCTCCCAAACGTAGTAGAGGGGTCGATTTTTCTCCGAAATCTAGAATCTGAGAAGCAAAAATTAAAAAAGGCAACAGTTAAAATGAACCTTTCTAGAAAAAAATAAGAAGATTGAAAAATATATCATAGCAAATATGCTTTTTGTCCTAAAGGCTACCAGAATATCAAAGTCTTCAATTCCATTTGGAAGAGAATGGTATTCGCTTAGAACTTTTACAAATATCGAGTTCATACCTTGTCATGATATAACTTTTTCTATGCAAAAATTGTTAGCACATCTAATGAAGGATTCGTGAATTCCAAAGTTGAATTTGATGAATTTATTGAAATATGTTGGCATTTATCCTTTCAATATTAATAGTTATTTAAGTAACAAGGAATGTATAGACATTTAACATCCAAGGCAAGTGATTACGAGCCGAGATTAAAGCCGGGACTTATCACTTGCCGAGGATGTTAACAGTCGATACATGCCGTTTTACTTATTCAGTTTTTCCCGCTGCCGGTAATGTAAACAATTCATACATGCATAAATACAAAACATGAAAATGCCAAATTACTCTTTTTTATTTACCTAGGAATGTAAATGACAGTATTTACATTCCGTCGTCTAGGAAAAATAATACACGAATGATATTTGTCATTTTCATGTTTTGTATCTAAGCATGCATACCTAAACTGACAATATTTAAACAAGTGGTGTGATTTTATAGTTTTTTCTAAGTTGTCCATGTATATTTCAGCTAAATGTGGACTCAGAGGGTTTCCCATAATTAAACCATTTTTAGCGGTATTAATTTTGTTGTCGAACTGGAAATAATTTTGTTTCAGGAAAATTGCTAGTAACCTAATAATTTCTTTCATAGTAAAAATGTTTGTTTAATTTATAACTAATAGGTTTTCTACCAGTTTAATGATTTGCTTAGGAGAGTAATACTTGGAAATAAGTTTGAGACATCGAAAGAGATCGAAAAAAAACTAATAAAAAAAATTGTTAAATTGATCTCTAATGTTCCTAATAGATTCTAACCTGAGACAAAATTTTCAAATCATATATTTTACGACAGAACTGTTAATCTTACCAGTACTGATTGCCCAGCAGATTAATTAAAATTACGTAATAAAGGTTTCTATTACAATCTCAAACCAACCAATAAAAATCGCTCAGAAATTCTTGGTATAGAAACTGAAATAGCTCTTCACAATACTCACGATAAATAATTCTCCAAACACTAGGCATCCAGAATAATTATAAAACAAACAATATTACCATCATATAATAAGTAAAATAATAAAATAATCATTTTAAAGAACTTAAGTCAGAAACTAACAATATAATATTTACTAAAGCAGACAAAGGCAAGATCCTGACTTTTAATTTCTTCGACCCTGATGATTATGTTATTTCAAATAAACAAATCTATCGCCACATGCTCTGTTTAATAAAAATGAAAAAATAAAACTAAAAGTTATGAATCCACAACTACCGAAGCTTTATTCTTTAATTAAACTCCATAAAGAAGAAAAATCTACTAGGCCGTAGTTTCTTTCACAACAGCTCCATCGACCAACCTCTCAAATAAATTAATAAATATAATATTAAAATATACCAATTTCAAATGAACACATAGCATAAAAAATCCTATGAACTAATCAACAATATTCGGCATTCAAGAAATAGAAAATAACTCTAAATTAATTTCATTCAATGTCCATTAAACCATTAAACTGGTAGAAAGCTTATTAGTTATAAATAAAAAAACCGTATTACCATGAAAGAAATTATACGGTTACTAGAGATTTGCCTGAAACAAAATTATTTCCAATTCGACAACAAAATTTATACCGCTAAAAATGGTTTAATGGTAAAATCACACCACTTGTTTAAATATTGTCAGTTTTGGTATCGTTATGTCGATGATATTCTAGTTGGAACCATAATAGACAACTTCATTCCTTCTTTAATTTTACTAACTCTATCAATCCACATATAATATACAATACAATAGAAAATGAAATTAACCATCACACACTGATACTACTATACACTCTACCTCACATCACCCTATTCAACATAAGTTCGCAGCCGATAACAGTATGATCTTCCGTCTGTTAAATGTTTCTATGCCAGATAACTTTACCACAGAATATAATCTAATCAAACAGGTAGCACATTTGCTGCTTTGGATAACTATGTTTTATATATAAGTATTGTATAATCATACATTTATTTTTATAATTCTATTATAATTAATATTACTTTATACCTTTTTCTGCAGTCATCTTATAGATCTTTGTTCCTGCCTGATTTATGTTACTTTGATCAACAATTGCGAACATAGACTGCTGCTTTGTTGGTTACGAAAAAAAAATCTTGATAAATACTCCATGAGGACAGTTTGCATCCCTATATAATTCATCAAGAAGAGAATAGTCCCCACTCAAAACGCGGTGCCCCTGGAACCTTCTGTTGTAGGTAGGGCAGTAACTTCAAACTTGTTTTCGATATACATATTTTATAGATAACTTTTGATGTCATCTGCTATGACCGTCTTGTTGACTCTACCAACATAGATCCATGCTTTTCTTGCAGCAGCACTGATATTTAGTGCGTGAGTTATACTGTACCATACAAGGTATCTCAACAAACTTCAATAGATTCTTAACGCCAGTGCATCTTCTCAATCAAAGTTGAACTCAGCATCAATTTTGCGTTGCCCACTAGGACTTTTTGAAAATAGCAAATAACTAATTGCAATATCTCAAATGTTTCAAACACAACACGCTATATATTATTGAGCTAGTATATGGCATTTCTTTATGGCTTTCTGCTAATATATAGTTTGTGGGGTCCAATCTGTGAGATTTGCGAGATTTGTTGCAAAATAAGAAATGTTGATAGTAAAGAGAAATCAAGTAGGCTGCTGTCATAAAATTTGACACCATTCATATATTTTAAATATAATAATGTATCGAAATCTCCACAATATCAAGAAAGGGTGAGTAACATGAAACAGTGTAAACAGTTGAAAAAAGGCTTCTTATAAATGTTCAAACAGATTACCGTCATGTTCCACACATGCTGCTAGTCTTCTAGTAAACGACTCCCGAACTCTTGCAATCATTGCTAAATTAATTGAACAGAAGGCTTCCGAGATCCTGTTCTTCATGTCTTCACTAGTTGTTGGACGATCTTAGAAAACCCTTTCCTTCACGTACCCCCAAAGGAAGAGGTAGGTAGGAGTTAGGTTAGGTTAGGTCCTCTACCTATCCAACGATTCGAATAAGATTCATCTAAAAACTCTCGCACTGTTCTATTATAATGCACTGGATTTTATGTTTTAATATTATTCTGTTTCCGCTGCTATTTCCCTAGTACTTAAGAGAGGATTTTCTTGCAGCATTAATAAAATTTCAACTCTTCTTGATCCGTGATCCGACCACCTATAATTTTCTTTTTAGTATAAAACACGGTATCAGTGAGTTCAGATCGATGTCTTGCTTCTGGACATTTTTGTCGGAGGATTCTGCTTGCAAACAATTTCTGTCAGCTTCTCCAATACAGTATTTGATATTCACTAATTCCAGCTGAGAGAAGTTTATTTTTAATAATCTGACCACTATAATTATTTAGTTGATATATCTTTAAAATTTTACGAAAGTGGTATACTCAATTTTTTTTTTTTGGGAGAACTATCCATCAACATTTCTTATTTTGCAACAAGTCTCACAAAATTTACATATTAGACCCCACAAAGTATATATTGGCATAAAGCCTTTGAAAAATGCCATAAAATAGCTGAATAATATATTAGTTATTTCTTATTTTCAAAAAATCGTAGTTAGCAACGCTACGTAGATGCTGATGATTAGTAGATGCGCAATGGCGTTAGAAATCTAATAAAAAAAGTTATCTTGAATGATACTTAAGATATGATTCTTTTTGTGGGTCGATGCACGACGCTATTCTGACACATACATTGACATAAGTCAAAAACTATTGCAGATAAGTTATGATATGTATTGCATTATATTGACAATATTTAAGCGAACTTAAAAATGTAACAAAAATATGGGGCTGCTATTTAATGAAATTCAACATAATTGTATATTTTACTTTGGAAAATCCCGTATTCTAATCAAGATATTTCCACAATGTGCTTCATTTGTTACCCTACTGTCAAAAAAGTCAAAAAGTCGATAACTTAAATAAAATAAAAGTTATGGGGCTTGCACGCACTCCTGGTTCACCCTGTATATTTAGGTACTTAACGGGTAAAGTGTCCCATAGATACAATGATTTTAAGAAAGATGTCTGAGTTGGTTTATGTTCAAATGTACGATATCTTTCCAAATTAATTTTGGCTCAATTATCTCTAGAACAAAAAAAAGTTGTCTGTCAGTAGGACTTGATATATTCGATGTATATTTATGTAGGAATGTATTGATTAGCTTTATATCAAATTTTGTTGAGACGTTTTTATCATTTGATATATTTCTTGCGAAGGACTCTCGTGAAAAGTGTTCAGTACCTACTCCGGATTACCTATTTTCTATTGGTGAGATAGTGGGAAACGATTGATTATAGTTTAAAAAGAAAAGTCTTGATAATATTTAAATTATATTATAAAGCCACATGTGAAAATGAACATGAAAATCTATTGTCACATAATTAATATAAGATTTCTGCAATTAGTACATTCAGTTGTTTTAACAGTTCCAACGAGTTATGTGACCTTCTTTATTCATTACATAATTTAATTAAAAATAATACTCAACATTGCATTCTCAACATAATGTACCTATACATACAAATACAAATATAGGTTGTTTAGTGAGGATAGGCATATGAAATTATATCAAGTACACATATCTAGGAATAAAAAATAAGCAAAATAAACACATGTTTCGATTTTCATTTATCAAATAATTTTATTATGATTGTTATTTTAATTTAGGATTTTTTCCCTTTCAATAAATCTCGCCACTATGGCATAGATTTATCTTTTTCTAAAATACAATTAATTGAGGTATCTAGCTTATTTTGAATTTACATACAAATACATAGAATATTTGCATTTCTTCCCGAAACACCTTGTATAAAAATGATCAACAAAATATAGAGAAACTTCTTAAGCTAGCTAAGAAGTTCTTGTCAGTACCATCCTCTCTTTAAACAAACTTCCGCTGTGTAATAAGCTGCCCTTCTTCCATCTTCTGTAACGTCCTTAAGCATAACATCAGTTGACGGTGGTTCTTTTATGTCGTTATGACGTTCTTTGGTTTTTTCAGACAAATGCACTAAAGTAGCAAAAGCAATGGCATGACCCAGCTCGTATTTGCTCTGTAATTTCAATTCTTTCATGAACTCCTCATAGCTGAATGGTGACGTGTCACAGCCGTGTTCCTTCAGAACGTTGAGCAAATGTGTATGATAGTATTGAAGTAGATCGTCCAAGTGTTGTTTAAGTACGTCCACCTGTACGCTAGTGAAGAGGTAGAAGAATACATCGCCAGCAGGAGAGCCATATTCCAGTCCTTGGAAGTCTACTATTTTATTAGCGAATGGTTTACCTTCAACAAATTTTTGCATTGTATTGTTGATCCATAAATCGTTATGACTAATGGTGGCAAATGGTTCCCTTACTGGAACTTCGTCATAGGAAACTTTTACGCCTGGAAACTGAAATTTAAATCAAAATATCAAGATAGTGTAATCTGATTAGCCAAATAAAGAGGATTATTATTAACTAAAAAAGTTGGATGGTGTAACTCTGTTAGTTTCATATGTCATAGAATAATAAATAGAAATATATTTAGGCTTCAATATACTCATAATCTATGTTGAATTATTTATGTTAATGTTGTGTTGTTAGTGCAGTATCTTGAACCTTTTTCGAACAATAATAACGTTGCAATGTAAAAAACTGTTTCGAATTTTTCTCATATATTACTTTGTTTTTGAGCCTCCTTCAGAGATAGTAATTGATCCATAAATTTAGTTATAATATCACCACCAACTATGTAACATCATACACCACTTCCATATCATGTTTTTTAGTTTAATTTTAATCTGTATGTGATGTAAGTTGTGTTTAATTGTAATTATGAGTGATAATCCTTTCGTAGTTAGTCTGTGCCTGTTTAAATTATGATCCTCACTTGCATTGTAAGTTTCTTCTATTTTAGTTTTTAATTAACTCTGAACTAATAATTTGTATAAAAAAAAAATTTCAGCCTTGATAATGGTAATAAAATTTACCGAAAGCTTGGGTAGCAGAAAGAGTATACTTATTTAAGCCCCAAATTAACTCGGCAGAATTCCCAATTTCTTTAAGAATCACTTTGTTATATATATATATATATATATATATATATATATATATATATACATATGTACTAAATGAATTCGGTCTTTACAGTAGATAAATGGCTATAATCACATATAGCCATAAACTACCAATGATGAAAACAACTACTCCAGCGCCACCTAGGAGTTAGAAGTTAAATTTGAACGCGACCCACGTATCAATGTGAAAAGATGTCAAGATTTCGCTACTGAAAGATATGTACTAAATGCCTTCGGTCTTTACAGTAGATAAAAGGCTATAATCACATATAGCCTTAAACTACCAACAATGAAAACAACTACTATATATATATAATATATATACAGGGTGGGGCACCGTATACGACACGGTCTCTCAAGGGGAATCCATACAATATAATGTTTTTATGATAAACGAAATAGATGCAGAATTTTTCTGGCCACAATCTAAAATTATTTTTATACATACAGGGTGATTCAAAAAAAAGATACATATCAAAGTTATGTTTTCTTAAATTGAATGTCCTATATTTTTTATTATTTTCGGATATAAGAGTCAAAATAAAAGTGAGTTTCTTCAGTATTCCCTATACCTATCTCTTTCCATTTTGAAAATATCCAAAGATTTGTTGAAATGTAAGGTATGAACTATTTTTCTATAATTTCCAAAGTTGCTCATTTTGAACTTGAGCTATACCTTCTATCATATTGATGAAGGTCAAGGTTATAGCCTGTATCATATTTTAATGTCAAAAATCATACAGGGTGTTGGAAAAATATGGTTGTAAAATTTCAATATAAGATATTGAAAAACTTCGTTATCTTAAATGGAACACCCTCTATATTATTACATATTTTAATGCAGAATTGAATCCTCTTTCGAATTGTATAAGGGTTCCCTATAACTAAACTCAACGAATTTCTTCAATTTCGCACTTCTCTAATAATTCTGTCTTATATTCCCAATGCCATTATGATTGGGATGACGTTTTAAAATAATCATTATTATAGTTAAATTCCATTATTATTATTACAGTACTAATTGATTCACGATTATTATCCAATCTCCTAGAATTTCAAAACTCATATGAAATAATTAACTGACGGGTAATGATACTATACTATTCTATTGCTGTCGGTTTTACCCTTAAAAGACAACTACTCCATTAATATATTTTTTTTGGAATATCAGCGTTTTACATTTACATAGATACTGTGAAACGTAAAGAAATACCTATAAGTATTTATTGATAACGTATTATTATGAAAGCCCAAGGAAAAATGTGGTAAGTCCACTCACACTTCTTTTCTACCTCTCTCAAACAAATACTGACGAATATGAGAAACATACAGACAGACAGACCAATAGCAAAACATATGTTTGTGGGACTCAAAAAGCCCTGGAACGTAGAAACAGAGTACCGAAAATTTTACACGAATACAATACTTCCCTTACACAGCTACTAGGCGTAGCGGTATAAAAGTATTAAGAACAAGACATTTATTGAATGATATAAAAATAATAACAGTATAAAAATATAATAAAATAAGAAACACTAGAGTAAATGTTCAAAATGTCGTCCATTTTCTTGAATACATAATTGAACTCTCTCTTCAAAAGATCTTTTAACTTTCCTCAACATCTGTGGTGTCACGGATCGAAAAGCGGCTCTTATTCTCTCTTTCATATTTTCAGCTGTTGTGGGCTGGGTGTCATATACAATGTTTTTAATGTATCCCCATAAAAAAAAGTCCACACATGTTAGATCTGGAGATCTTGGTGGCCAATTTTGCGAGCCGCTTCTTCCTATCCATCTGTTTGGGAAACGCCTATCAAGAAATTCTCTAACATTCCTTTGAAAATGGGCTGGAGCACCATCCAACTGCAGCCACATCTGCTGTCTGATATTCAAATGCACATTTTCTAAAAGTTCGGGTAGTTTATCACGTAAGAATCTTAGAAATTTTTGTCCATTTAAAATGCCATCAAAAAAGTAAGGACCTGTTAATTGGGACCCTAGAACACCCCCCCATACATTAACTGACCATCTATGTTGGTAATTAGTATTTCGAAAAATTCGAGGATTCTCATCACTATAATAATGGAAATTATGTCTGTTCACCAGGCCGTTATTATGGAAAGTGGATTCATCAGAAAACAGAATTGAATCTAGAAAGAGTTCATTATCGCCTAATCTGTCTAGAGTCCAAACACAAAATTCAAGTCTGTGATTAAAATCCATTTCATAAAGTTCTTGGTGTATCTGAATATGGTAAGGATGAAACCGATATTTTTTCAATATTCTTGAAATGCTTCTCCTACTAATACCTGTTTCTCTTTCTATTTTGCGTTGACTGGTATGAGGGTGTTCTATAACAGATCCTATGACCACAAACTCATTTTCTTCATCATCTACAATAGGTTTTAGCGTAGTTTTTTGTTTGTAGGATACAGTACCAGAATTCCGAAATTCTCTCAGTAACCGTTCAAACACAGCTCTATTTGGATGTGATACGGTTGGATATCTTTCAGCATATACTCTTGAAGCCAATAGGCAATTTTCATGACACTCACCAATTATTAGAAGCATATTTATTCTCTCTTCGATAGGATAAGTCTTCATTTTGCTTTATTTGAATAGTACACTGATTTAAATTGTATTTATAAATTAAACGCTTCAAAACTGTCAGTTATAAAACATTTCCATGGTAACAGCCTCAAAGCTGTCCAGATTAATTGGGTAATGTTCCTACTGTGATAAAGAAGCAAAATTCAAGAAATGCCTTGAGTTTAGTTATAGGGAACCCTTATACAATTCGAAAGAGGATTCAATTCTGCATTAAAATATGTAATAATATGTAAAGTTTTTCAATATCTTATATTGAAATTTTACAACCATATTTTTCCAACACCCTGTATGATTTTTGATATTGAAATATGATACAGGCTATAACCTTGACCTTTATCAATATGATAAAACCTTTAGCTCAAGTTCAAAATGAGCAACTTTGGAAATTATAGAAAAATAGTTCATACCTTACATTTCAACAAATCTTTGGATATTTTCAAAATGGAAAGAGATAGGTATAGGGAATACTGAAGAAACTCACTTTTATTTTGACTCTTATATCCGAAAATAATAAAAAATATAGGACATTCAATTTAAAAAAACATAACTTTGATATGTATCTTTTTTTTGAATCACCCTGTATGTATAAAAATAATTTTAGATTGTGGCCAGAAAAATTCTGCATCTATTTCGTTTATCACAAAAACATTATATTGTATGGATTCCCCTTGAGAGACCGTGTCGTATACGGTGCCCCACCCTGTATATATATGAATAATAATCTCATGCCTAGCTGGTAAATTGAACCTACACTTCGTAGGGTGCCGCAATAAGAACGAGGTTTATCGTCTACATATTGCGTTTGTATGCGTTTTTTTCACTATACTGCTCAATCAGATTGATCACCAAACATAGCATCAGTCTTCCAGACATATATCATGATATTGAGGTTGTTGCCTCTCATCAGTATGTCGCAGGGCGAAGAGCCATATTTGATAATCAATCCTAATTTGGAACTCATACTTGTATCAATCTTCAGTATAGAACTGTCGGTGGAGACAAGTATGAGCGAAATATTAAGCATGTATAATGGTGGATAAGAACAATTGGCAAAGGTAAATAATTAATTAAATAAATGAAGAGCTATCCGTACCAGATGACCATATTAGAATATGAATAATAATTTCATGCCTGGAGATCACTGTAAGTCTTTAAAGAATCATCTCGCTATACTATTAGTTTATTTTTATTAGGAACAGTTCTTTTGCCTAATACATTATCAAATTTTTATTCACATTGATTGTTGCTAACATTTTATGAGATTCAGAAATAATAAAATCACAATGCCTAACGACGGTCAAGCAAACGATAACAACGAAAATAGAACAGTCGAACCGTATAAGTTGAGTGAGATATTTTCGGTCGTGCCGGAATTTGATGGCAACCAAATCTTCTTAAACACTTTCCTTTTATCATGTACTACGGCTTACAATATGGCCGTAGGAAATCAGAAACCATTACTTATTTTACATATCAAGAGTAAACTGCGTGGCAGAGCTGCAGAGTTAATAAATTCAAGGAATCCTGCAACTTGGATTGAAATTAAAAGATTGCTAGAAAGTAATTTCGGTGATGCAAGAGATCTCGCATCATTGATTCAAGACTTACAAAGAATGAAACAGCTATCGAATGAATCGCCTCTCACTTTTATAACGCGACTCCAAACCCATGAAGCAAAGATTTATGCTTCAATAAACAAACAAGAATATAGTCAAGAAGAAAAAACTGCTCAGACTCGTTTAGCCCAATCTATGGTCTTGAATACATTACTTACCGTAGGGAACTGTAGTCCAATTACTTTGAATCTCAAAAATCTAATAACCCCAATAAGAATAGCAATATTCCGCAGAAAAAACCCAATCAGCCTCTTCCATCGAAGCAATGTTCTAATTGCAAACGTATGGGACACAATTCCAATGAATGTAGACAAAGACAATTTTCCCAAAGTCAAAACTATCAATCAAATTTCCAACAACAACAAATCAGACGAAGTTTTCCACAACAGTCTCAACAGCCAATACAACAACTTCAGTCGAACTTCCAATCTAATCCAATGTTTCGAAGAGATCGCCCTAGTGTGATTAGACAAAACCCTAATATAGGAAATATAAGACCCTCAGTCGTACAGCCTAATCCTAATTATAATAAGTTCCAACAAAACGGAACCTATCATTTCAATTACGAACAAGATCCTAACTCAGATTGTTATGATCCATATGAAAACGAAACTTCTTATGAATTTTCGAGTGAAGATCAATTATCTCAAGATCCCTATTATCATGATCCAAGTGTCCAACAAAATTCGAATTTTCAAGAAGGCCCGCCTTCGTCGTCGGAGCCACCAGGCGAGAGTCCAGAAATAAAAAACATTCAAGCCCAAATTCAAACCATGAATCCGGACGACTTCAACCCGAACCTCAACTTCCCCGAACAGAACTTCAATTAAATTCTCTATTTTCAGTCAAATCGAAAAATCTGTATTACATTACCGACACTTCAAAATCATTTAAATTCCTAATCGACTCAGGAGCAGGACTTTCCATCTTTAAACCTAATGCATGTCGAAATTTTCCTCAAAGATTTTCAGAAAACGTTATGATCCAGGGAATAACATATCAAAAAATCAATATAAATGAATCTACCCTAGTTCCTTTCAATTTCAAGGACCCTCATAAAGTTTACATATGTAACTTGGATATTGATTTTGATGGAATTCTCGGAACCGATTTTTTGGATCATTACGAATGTATAGACGAGAAAAATAAAGAACTGATAACAAATTTTAAGAAATTACCCTTATTTAAAGCAAACGAAAATTCAAATGTAGAATCGGAAAGTAGAACTAGTCATCTGAATTCAAACACTATGTCTATAGATGCTCGCACTGAACAAGTTTTCAAACTCAAGTGTACCCTCTCTAATACTGATGCAATATTATCTTCTAAAGAAATAGATAAAGTGCGCCTCCCAAATGCTCTCGTTAAAGTTAACGTGAAGGGCGAATTTTTCACTACCATATTAAATCCGAACGCAATTAATAAAACAATCAACCTCTCAGAAATCGTGCTAGAACCAATTCAGCATGTTTCTATTAAAAGTCTCAATGAATATTAACACAATATTGAAGCCAACAGAATTCCCGAAATTAGAAATCAGCTTTGCTTAGAACATCTAAATCAAGAAGAATCAGAAATGATTACAATATTTGCCTTGATTATGCCGACATATTCTACCTTGAAGGAGACAGACTTACATTTACGAACGAAATAAAACATACGATCAAAACTAATTCGGACAAACCTACATACACGAAATCATACCGATACCCTGACGTGCATAAAGAAGAAGTTAAAAGCCAGATAAATAAAATGCTCGACCAAGGAATAATTAGACCTTCAAACTCACCATTTTCATCACCTGTCTGGGTTTTTCCAAAGAAGATGGATGCATCTGGGAAACAAAAGTGGAGAGTAGTTGTAGACTACAGGAAGCTTAATGAAATTACCATAGACGATAACTATCCATTACCAAATATCTCGGATCTTCTGGACCAGCTAGGAAAATGCCAATACTTTTCTACCCTTGATCTCGCCTCTGGATTTCATCAAATCGAAATCGACCCAAAGGACATTCAAAAAACCGCATTTTCAGTCGAAAACGGACACTAAGAATTCGTCAGAATGCCATTTGGATTGAAGAACGCTCCATTAACTTTCCAAAGAGTGATGGACAACATCCTGTTGGGAATTCAGAACGAAAGATGCTTGGTCTATATGGACGATATAATTGTGTACTCCACATCGATCCATGAACACATAGACAGACTGACAGAAGTCTTTAAAAGACTACGACAGGCAAATATGAAAATTCAGCCCGACAAATGTGAGTTCCTTAGTAAAGAAGTAGCTTACCTTGGCCACTTAGTAACCAAAGACGGTGTCAAACCCAACCCATCGAAAGTTGAGTGTATTTTGAATTTTCCGCAACCGAAAAATCAAAAAGAAATAAAATATTTATTAGGTTTAGCAGGTTACTATCGAAGATTTATACAAAATTTTGCTAAGATTTCCAAACCACTTACTCAAGAAAGATATACCTTTTGATTTTGATTCGGACTGCAAGAAATCTTTCGAAAATCTGAATGAAGCACTAACATCCACCCCTGTTCTTATATACCCAAATTTCGAGGAAACATTTGTTCTTACCACCGATGCTAGTAATTTCGCGATTGGAGCTGTTTTGTCCCAAGGACCAATCGGAAAAGATCTCCCGATTGCGTACGCTTCCAGGACCCTTTGTAAGGCCGAAACCAAATATTCAACAATCGAAAGAGAACTTTTAGCGATTGTTTGGGCCGTAAAACGTTTTCGACCATATCTTTTTGGCCGAAAATTCACCCTTATTACAGACCATCGCCCTCTATCATGGCTCTTTTCAGTTAAAGATACTGGCAGCCGTTTAGCTCTCTGGAGATTGAAATTAGAGGAATAAGACTACGAAATTCAATATAAACTGGGAAAAATCAACAAGAAGGCGGATGCCCTTTCCAGAATCAAAATTAACCATGTGAAAGATTTTTCAAAATTTCAAGCTGAATCACAATTAACCCCTTATCGAACTCTCATTACATCTGAATGCGATGACGAGACAAATGAAGAAACAAATTTAGAAGATAACAATAGGATGTACGAAGAATTTGATACTTTCGTTCACCTCTTTAAGACTAAATCTCTGATAGACTACTCGAAAATAGAATTTTCTAACGGTCAAATTTTAGATAAAAGTAACAAAAATATTATTAGTTTCTTCAGGCAAAACGAATTAACGGATATTAACGAAAAAATTATAAACGATATTTTTGAAGACAATCAAGATTTCGAACATCTAAAGATTAAAGTCGCATCTAGCAAGACAGTTAAAAATAGGAAATATTTTCTTATTGCCCTACCATACTCTCCAGATACAGTTAATGAATATCTATTCGGAGCACTGTATAGAAGCCAAGATCTTCTATCGCCAAACGAAACATACTGCATAGATACGAACATAGATTTACCAGTTATAGAAGTTTTATCTTTCATCAACGCTGAAAAAGAAATCAAATTCAAAGTTTTCCAAAATATCACTCAAACACCAACCGAAGATCAAATACCATTGATTCTTGATCAATATCACAATGGCAAAACGAACCTACACAGAGGTATCAACGAAACAATTAGAAGGATAAAAGAGAAATACAACTGGAATGGTCTAACTAGAGACGTAGAAAAATTTATCAAAAACTGCGAAAATTGTCAAAGAAACAAAACATGCCGTAAAAACCTCGACCGACCGCTGGTTATCACCGAAACACCAAAGACCCCTTTCGAGCGAGTAAACATCGATATCCTAGAAATTCCAACAAGAAACTATGCGTTAACCATTAGAGATGAGTTGACAAAATTTAGTTAAGCTTAGATCAGTTGAAAGATTCCACTCGTCTCTGATAGAAATGATTCGAGTTCACATAGCAGAACATCCTCACGAACATCCGTTCAATATACTACCGTACGCAGTTATTTGTTATAATAATTTCGCGAATAAGACACACGGATTCACTCCATATGAACTTGTCTTCGGACACTGTTCCAGTATACCTCCTGAGAAATACTACAATGAGAAAGAGTTAATTACAAAATACGTAAGAGATTTGAATAATCGTCTCTCTCATTTTTACAAATTAGCCAGAGCCCGAACAGAAAAACAAAAGGAGAAAGCCAAACTTCGTTTTCATTCACGATAACATTCAAAATTTTAACGTAGGTAATAAAGTTTATATCAAAGAATCGCAAATAAAAAATAAACTCGCAAACAAATTCAATGGACCATTTGAAATTTTAGATATCCATAATAATTCAGCAGTATTACTAAATCCTAATACTAATCAAAAATCTAAAATCAACTTTGATCGCATGAAACTATGCTCTGAGATCTAATTGGTTACTCCGTAATGGTCACAACGGCCTTTTGTCAATACCAAATAGAACCAATAAACAACACCCTTAGAGTATTTTATAATGACGAAAGCCGAATAGTCATTTCAAACGACAAATGAACGCTTCTTGTACACAAAAATATATCGGGACTACTAAATGCCTTTGAGAACAACAACAGAATACTCGACATAATACACAAGACTCTAAAGCCAGACTATCATTCTATGAATCTTTTGACACAGATTTCGAGAGCAATCAAAGAAAAATTTAATGAAGTGATAATTGACACTAAACGCAATAAACGAGGAATTATAGACGGAATTGGTAGTATATTCAAGGCTATAACAGGTAATTTAGATGCAGCTGATGGCGAATTTTATACCAACAGCATACACAAATTACAGACCGACCAACATCAAATCGAAAACCTATTAAAGAATCAAATATCAGTATCCACTTCTCTAATCAAAACAACATACAAAACAACTATTGATAGAAAAGTTTTCAACGATAATATAGGTAAAATTGAGAGAGCAGTTCATCAGCTGAATGATAAGCTAGCTATCGTCGAAGCCAAACTCTTCTTCGAGATATGTGAAAAACTTATGGAAAGCTATTTAGTAATTGAGGACAATTTGAACGATATTCTGAATGCCATAACTTTTGCAAGAATGTCAAGGGTTCATAGGAATCACAAAAGTTCAAGCCGACAACCAGAGGTTTACGGACTTATCCGATAATCCACATCCAGTGATTATCCCCTACGAGTGTTACTTTCCACCTTCCAAGCAAAATCCAACTTCCAAAACTAGATGCCCTGAAATTAAATGAAATCAATATGGAAGAACTCAATGTTGCGAACCATAAGCTCCAACAGTATTCAAGAGACTTGGACCATTTGATAAACGAACCATTCGTATCTAGGAATATATCATGGATCACATATCTAACAATTAGTATCATTTGTGTGCTTTCAGGCGCATATGTTACAGTTAAACTTCTAAGAAAATTCAAACCAAAGTCTCAAAAGAAGCCCTTAACCCCTTTGAGGAGAATTGGAAGTTTCTTCCCAAGAAGAAGACCAAATCTACAAGTTCCCGAGGAAGAAAATGACGTTCCCATGACCGAACACATCAGTCTTGCTTAAAAGTTGCTGCATAGCACCAACTTTTCAATAATGAGGGGAGCTGTTATATAACATTCCATATGAACAATGTAAAGTTCAAGGACATCATCCCATTTTTTCCATAATACTTGGTAGCAGGCCTAACACGGTTCCCATGGTCGAATTTCGGCGCCATATTTCCTAGACGCTGATAAAGCATCACGCCACTACCATTTCCAAGGATAATACAGTGAACCGAAGTTCCCAAGGAAACGCTGACGGAACATCACACTACCACCATCATCCGATGTGCTCAAATGGCCTACGTGACTTTACCACATATATCAGCACTATTTTTAAATAGTTTTTATTACTTTCGGTTCGTGTGTCAATGGACTCCGCAGCGATTTCTCAGGCCCCATACGATCTAGAGACTTGATATTTCAAATTCGTACTTAGATCGCAGACATCTCGCCGCCTGTTAAGCTCCAAGTGGGATCCAATATTGATTAATTATTAATTATATTATCTTATTCAAGCAAGATTACTTCGACATGGAACGACACTGGGATCCGTCACTGGAATTACGTACGAGCATGGAGCATATTAGTGGCTTGTCTATGGAGCGTATATATACATATCTGGCAGATCGTAGTATATATTACTCTATGGTTATGTGGCGCTTTTCAATATCAGCTGTCGCAATTGTCAGACGCTGATATAATACTAATTTCAAATTTAATTTTGTGTTGTGGTAGACAAACAGTAATTTGTTATGGAGTTGCTGTTTCTGGCAAATAGATATACATAAGTATAGTTCAAATCAAGAAAAGGATAGATAGCAATAGTAATCATCAACACGGTTCAAATCTTAAATGCCTAATAAAAACTATTTTTAATTTTTTTTCAAAAATTTCACTTGTTTTATATAAATAAGGAACATTGTAATTATAGAATTAGTTATTAACTCACTTTAGTAAGGACAAGACTATGTCCAAATTTGTAATAATTTTTTTATAAAATATTATATTATAATTAAATAACTTGTTTTTAAAAACTTAAAATTCAAAAAGCAAATATTATATATATATATATATATATATATATATATATATATATATATATATATATATATAAATAAAAAGATGTTCTTGGGGATGCAGTCATATATTCAATAAAATTCTTTGATTGAAGCCGAGCTTTCGAGAATGTTTATTCTCTTCTTCAGGGCAAACTACAAATCGTTACAAAAAACAGGAAAGATTTCATAGCCATCAATTTCAAATGTCATTATTTATATTTGTCATGGTAACACAATAAGTAAGAAAGTATCTAGATTTTGTTGATAAAAATGAATATTAATGAATGATCTTTATCTTTATCAAAAGAATCTAGATAATTTCTTACTTATTGTGTTACCATGACAAATATAAATAATGACATTTGTAATTGATGGCTATGAAATCTTTCCTGTTTTTGGCTAATTTATTCTAAATTCACGATTGTAAGTATTTTTATAATACTATTAAGTTGTTGTTGATATAATTTTGTAAGGATTTGTAGTTTGCCCTGAAAAAGAGAATAAACATTCTCGAAAGCTCGGCTTCAATCAAAGAATTTTACTGAATATATGACTGCATCCCCAAGAACATCTTTTTATTTATTATTAAACCAGTCAAGAATACAAAATCAATCTATATATATATATATATATATATATATATATATATATATATATATATATATATTTAATTCAATTTTTATTCAATGGCGGAAGGGGTGTTTGCCCTCGCAGTAGTTGTTGTCGGCACAGTTAGACGTCCTAGCGTAATCTAGTTATTTACCAGTAACGGCTTATGTTATATAATCATCTTGATTATGTATAAATTGAATTCATATTCAGAAATATCATAATATGACTGGTACAGGATAATCTTGAATTAAATAATTCCACTTGCCGGGTGCTTATATCCACCCACTATACGTGTTCAATGCATCGCTCATATTGGTCACCACCGTCAGCGCCACGCTGAAGATTGATACTAATATGAGTTCAAAATAAGGATTGATTATCAGACACGGCTCGACGCTCTGCGGCAAACTGAAGATAGGCAACAACCTTGAAATCATGATATTTGTCTGGGTGGCGGTGCTTTGTTTGGTAATCAATCTGATTGAACATTTATAGTGGTATTATGCAATATTGTGACAATGTGAAATTGTAGGTATTGCCCTAACAGTTGTTGACGTTATTCAATGGCGGAAGGGGTGTTTGCCCTCGCAGTAGTTGTTGTCGGCACAGTTAGACGTCCTAGCGTAATCTAGTTATTTACCAGTAACGGCTTATGTTATATAATCATCTTGATTATGTATCAATTGAATTCATATTCAGAAATATCATATATATATATATATATATATATATATATATATATATATATATATATATATATATATACATATATATGTATACCTATATATATATATATATATATATATATATATAGATTAGTGACTATTCTTTACTGATTTTATAACAATTAACTTTTAGAATCTTGGGTTTCCATAAACAATAAAAATAATTTGACCAACTGATTAGTGAGAGAAATCGGCCTGTTTTGAATGAATGAGTATAAATTCAATTTTCTGAATAATCATGTTTAACTTATGTATGTCGTATTGTGAGAGAATATGATTATACACATTTTTATACAAATTTTAAATTATATTATATATCTTTTTTTCCTTTAAACGGTCAGTTCAAGCCCAAGAGTAAAGGTAACTTAGTCTAGGTATGTATGGGTATATTTTTATTTTTTTATGCAATATTCTTAAATTATATGAAATATTTTTTACACTGAACCTGCATCTGCCTTACGAATAATTTTAATTTAATTGTGCTCCTTGTTCAAATATATGAAGATTATTCATAAATATTAATTTTTATCAACTACATCTAGATACTTTCTAACTTATTGTTACCATGATAAATATAAATAATGACATTTGTAATTGATGGCTATGAAATCTTTCCTGTATTTAGCTGATTTATTCTAAATTCCCGAATGTAAGTATTTTTGTAATACTGATAAGTTGTTCGTTTTTTATTATGTCCTTCGGAGATTTGAGGAAGTGGGATAATTTATTGTCAGCTGAGACAGATGGTCTTAATGTCTTGCCGCATTAGGATTCGTGCTATTTTGTCAGTTACATCTTTTACGTAGGGTGAATAGGCTCTTAAAAAAAACGAATCGGCAGGTGTATACGAGATTTCTTGTTCACAATGCCCCAGAACATACGTGGGTTACACCAACCGCCGTATTTCCAACAGAGTTTATGAGCATGGTCTCTCAATCCGAAATTAAATTCCACATCAGCCCTAGCCCAACATCACATAGCTTCTGGACACAAAATCGATTTAGAAAATTCCAAGACTTTGGCCCCCATAAAGTCTTTCCAAAGCCGCATAATAAGAGACGCCATAGAAATTGAAAAACGTCCCAATTCTTTGAATATTCGAGATGACGGCCGACGATTACCCGTGACCTGGAAACCTCTAATTACCAAACTAACCATAGAAACATTAATTCCCAATAGGGTTACCCGCATTAAAACCCCATCTCAAAACCCTATTAGGGAATATCCCGGCCGAGTTCGTTATTGGGCAATATCGGGTAATTAGTCCCAAAATGGCGACCGTTCAAGCATTAAAAAAAATATCGAGAAAGGGCCGTTATGCAAATATCATCAAAAATTATTTTGTGTTTATCAGTACCTACAACTTTTGTTCGAAGCAATTTTTCATAAAAAGCACAGAAAAGAAATAAAATTAATAAAGAAAAAAATAAGAAATTTTGGTAAAACATGAAAACTCAATATAAATTTGATGTAATTATACATTATCTGGAGATCTTAATATAGACCCTGAATCAAAAAATATATAGTATATTTATTGATCAGAAATAGGCGAAAAAAAAAATCTGCCTTGAAGCGGAAATCGCTCCCTGTCTGCTTTATATTCAACAGCCAAAACAACAACCTCTAACCGCGAGGCTATGACACGTACGTTTGGAATAGGCAATTTGCATGTAATGACAATGCACCAATGAAAAGGTTGTTCAGATTTCAATTCAATGAATTTTGAGAAATTTACCTTTTCGCTGAGTACAGGCCATCGGCAGAGAATGATCTGAGAAGTGTTCAACTTGTTATCCCATGAATCTACAATGTCTAGGTTAGGATTAGAATAAATATTTTGTAAGAAATTGGACCGACAGTATTAGTTACCACACTGGAAAAAACAAAATAATATTAATTCTATTGGTACCTAATGGTAATTTTGAAGCTGTGCAGTTGTAGTTAGTTTGGAAACTTTTGGCACCAACTTTAAGAGTACCAGAACCAATAGAATTAATATTATTTTGTTTTTTTCAGTGCACTTATAAAATCGATCCAATTTTTTGTAAAAAATATTTATTTCAAACTTCTGAGTGGAACATTAGTCATCAAAATCATTTAACGTTCTCCAAAGAAGATAATACGTTGCATATACTTATTTAGAGATTTCAAAACAACGCTGTAGTATACATATTCCAGAATTTCCCACCGCTGTAACTCGAAAATCGTTAATTTTCTAAAAAATGTCCAATACTACTGGTGCTACATATAATCTCTTCTTTAGTTTGGCCCTCACATATGTTGTTTTCGAAACAAAAATCCCCCACCACATACCTGAGATACACATATTTCGGACATTACCACTGCTGTATCTCGGAAGCCTATGATTTTTTAAAAAAATTTGAACGCCTTTGGATATGGTCTCTTCTTTAATTTTGTCGTCTCAAATTTTTGATTTTCATAGAAAATTGCCTCTTTTACCCCCTTTGGGAAAAGTTTTTGAGGGGAAGGACATGTTGAATTTCGATTATTTTTCTATTGGACCAATTCTCAATAGTCCTCTATCAAATGAAAAAAGAAAATACATGAAAATCGGACCACGTTTACTATTTAAAAGGCGCGAACATAAAAAATTAAGATATTACAGTCGAATTGTATACATTCTCCGTTTGGTTCGTCGGTCAGAACATATGCAGACAAACAGTCGAATTGAATACCTCCTTCGTTTGCTTCACCGACCAAAAACCTTGGTGAGTAATCACTTCTTTTAGAAAGTTTTTGAAAAGTGAACTCATTTAAAGGATAATTTATGTTTTCATATATTTATTTCTAGATTTTCACATTGAAGTGTATCACGCCGATTTCTCCGTTCTAAATTTCACTTGTAATTTATTATTCTGATTCCAAATAATACAAAACAATAACAAAGTAAAACTTCGCGTACTATAAGACGTACAAGTTGAACATTTATAATATTATGTTTCAAATCTCTTCTAACTATTCTTTGGACCTTATAATAGACTGGTTCCAGTGAACTATTGTCTCTGTATATCATCTGACATAATATACTTCTTATAGTACTTAAGTTCTAGCTTATCAAGGTTGTAGCACAAAATGACTCACTTTTGATCTAAATCTTTCATCCTCATCTAATAATTTTCGCACGAATTCATCCATCACATTATTACTTGGCTTCAAACCAGCTAAGTTTTTCTTAATTTTCTCTTCAAATATTTCGGGCTTTTGCAGTTTCAGTGCCAATGGTACACCATGGAATTCTGACAGAGATTTCAAAACCATTTTTGCAGTTTCATAATCAAAGCATAGCTTGCGTGATATATTTTTGTAACCTAAAAAAAATATTCAGTGTGAATTCTGAGATGATTCTCCATCACAAGTTGTCAAGTTACAAACTTGGAATAAACTGTAATCAGCTATCACCATCCATGATTTTAATTCAATCTTAGTTCGGTGATAATTTAGTTTGTTTATTAGTTACTATGGTAAACGATAAAATCAAACGTGATGTGAAACTAAAAAAGTACGGAACTGAGAATTATTGTGAATAGCCTGCTTATCATTAATCACATTTATCTTTCAAAATATTTGATATTAGCGGATAGTTGTCCACGACTTCGCCCACATGGGATTTAGTTTCATCTTAATATTTTCGAATGAGGATAGCCCTATCTACTTGTGAAATCGGCATTCAAATCCGTTCAGTAATTTCGGAGATTACCGCGTGCAAACAAACAGACACACCAGGTTCTACGGTTTTACTCTGAAAGAATGAACGGATTTTAATGCGGTTTTCACTGGTAGATAGAGTTTGGCTTGGAGCAGAGTAATAATATTTTATTCGAATCGGAAGAAAGTTATCCTTATTTATAGAAAATAAAACGGAACAAAAGAAATTTGAGATTGATTTCTATGAAATCTTTTCTGTGTTTGGCTACTTTATTCTAAATTGAGTTTCACCCTGACGAATATAATTAAAATTTTCTAAAATTATGTAGGTATGTAGGAGATTTTGAATAAAGCTGACCATTCCCGTTATCATCGGAAATATTTTGCCTAGATTTTGAACAAATCCAAAATATAGGTTTTCAATCACAGTCAAAAGGAAAGCTTGATCGGAAATACTGACTACAGATCCCTCAGAACAGAACTGAAATGGATCCTGGTTGTTTGGAGGCTTATTAAATTAAAGTTTTTTTTCCTGATATCCGATTTAAATGAAATAAAAACTGCACATAAATCTATTCAGTGGATTCAAAGATTACCGCGAACAAACAGACACGCCAGGTTTTACTGTTTTATTATAAGTATAAAGATATTTGAGTAAATAGAAACAAGTACAGTATGACCAGAATAACTTGGCCTCTTTGTTTCTCGTTATCTCGCTTTCTAGCTCATTTATTCATTTACTTTGTCGTGTCGTGTATATATATAACTACATTCACTTATCCACCTTAGATATATGATATTGATTGTTCTTTTAGAAAAAACTAACAGTTCAAAATTGTTATAGATTTGTTTAATTTTCCTATCTAATTGGTGATAATCTTGAAATTCAAAAGTATTTCTTGTATTTAATGGATAAAGTTTGGGTCATTTTAATAAGTTCACTCGAGTGCGTAAAATCTGGAAACTTAGGAATCGTATTTTTTTCATTCTTTTATGAAGGATGATCCAATATAGCTTGAAGAAGCCCGAAGCTATTGGAATTCAATGATTTCCAAACAAGAACTTATACAATAAAATATATTAAATGTATCATTGAATCCAGTTGTATAACCACAAAGTGAATAGTTTTCTGAGAATCATATAATATAATAACAGCCATAGAGTATAGCATAAGAAATGGAAATACATATCGCGCATACGATTAGACTGTCGAATCTAAAACTGTTTCATGTGAAATGGTATTCTTTTCCAGAATAATCAGGTCTGAAAACAACGTTCAGTGTTGCATTCTAACATCTTATGTTAGGTACACAAGGTACTGACGCCTATTTACAGTTTTTTCAAAATATTTTAAGAACGGTTGAAATATTTCCAATTTGCAAAGCTTTGTGAAGTTGGCATCGAAAATATTTTTTTTTTTCAAATGGCAAACGATTGTACCCTGTTAGTACCCTACTGTACCGCAATTATGTTTTTTTGTACCCTCAACCCCTCTGCGAAAGGGCTGTAACAAAAATCTGGCTAAATCAACTTGTGAAGTTGGCATCGAATTTGGGAAAATTCAAACTTTTCGAATGGCATGCCATTGTACCCATTCAGTATCCTACTGTACCGCTATTATTTTTGTTTATCCTCCACCTAAGGTATGTAACAAAAATATTGCAAATGCCGAAAATGGGTAGAAAGTTAAAGATTTTGCCTATGGTGAAGAAGTGCACCAAGCTCAATAAGTTATTTTAATTATCGATGTATATGATCATGAAAATAAATGTGGTGGTGCAGTGGTAACGTTCTTGCCTTTCTTATAGCTGAGCCGTGATTGAATTTTCGCCACCTTTTTTGACAAATCAGTCAATAATTTTTTTTATAATTTTATGTACCATTTCCTGTCATGAATCCTTTTAGTAAAAGTGCATAATCGGAATTTTGTATTCAAATGTTTGACAATATCTACAATATAATTCAATCATGTGCATCATTATTATTTTGGTGAATATAGGCATGTCGTACCAACTAACTTTTAAAAAAGTTTAGTAGACATTTATTTGTTGTGATTGGCTGTATCTTTCTAGCATTAGTTTTGGGAAGTGTCAATCCCATAATCATGTTTAGTACTTATATATTTCGTAAAGATAAAAGTTTCTACATCATTATGAATGTAGTAAATGTGTGATTCATTGCACTTATCTAATTTTATATTGCTTTGGAGTATGTTTTGCCCCAATTTCATGTCATTATAGATAACTTTGAAATATAGTAAACAATTTTGGATGATTTGTGTATTACACAAGGTCGGCGCCTTCTAAATTCATCAATGATTCAATTTGTTAACTGTCATAGTGAAGGATGAATATTAAGCTATATACTAATCAAATTGAACCTGTTGACTGTCTAGTGTAGACCTAATAGTGTGTATGTATCTTTTTTCAAAGTATATTGGACACTACTAATAGGTTGCATATTCGATTCATCATTAATAAACATTGTTAAAATCAAACCCCTACTAGCTGCAATGTGTAAAATCATAATGCAATTAGGTTCCAGTAGATTATATAGTAATATTGAACGACTGTATAAGCCTTAAATTATCATGCATAAAAATTAAATTTATTATCTATTATTTAAAATCAATGTGATATACCTACCACGTGCACAACTAGAGTTCATTCAATTTATCAAACACTTGTTTAATATCTTGTATCGCTATCTCAGTATAATAGCACGCGTTCTTTAGATAAATATTGATAAATTAAAACTTGTATAGTAGGCCGATTTCAATGCGTTCAAGTGTAATTATATTATTATTTGAATAGATAAGAAATTGTATCTGTCTTTATACCTGAAACATGCAAGTTTTCCATCACTAAACAAGCATCATCATCAACTACATCACTCCCGTTTAGATTGAATCTTGCTCCATATACTTCCGCCGCCCACTCAATCAACTTTTCAACACCAACTTCTTGTTGAAATGCCTTTAATGTTGGCACAATCACTGTATATACAGCAGCTTCGATCTTACTAGTCGTCTGGACATTGAATATTTCTCTTAGATGTTCACTTTTCGGTAAAATTTTTGCGACTGAATTAACTATTTCGACTTCACCTGTTTCTTGATTTTCCACTGTCACATCTAGACGCAGCATGATGCTGCCATAGTTCTCTCCAGGACCAGTTAGTGAAGTCAAATCTTTTTTCAGAATTTTTCTTTTGGGGCCCAGATAATCCTTGAGAAGATGATCTATGTTGCGTATCTCAAATGTCGACATAATTCACTTTACCAACGCGCTCTGGTGAGTAATTTTTCTGAATAGTAAGCATCTGCTTTGAACGTTAGGTTATATCGTTTTTTTATCTAATATCTTGTGTGTTCTTGTCGTCATTAGTACGTTCAAGGTTTCAATGACACGGTTAAATAATATAATATTAAGTTTATACATACTAGTGGATGTTCATATAACTGCTACCTGGGTATTTCTATACAGTGTGGTACAGTCAAATACAATATACCTAATATCCGAATTAGCGATGCTTACTGGCGGCACTTTTGAAGTCGGTGGTGACATCGAGCGCCATATTGTTATTCCTTTTTTGATTACGAGGTGGTAAAACAAATAAAATAAACATTAAACTTAGAGAGATGCCTTTTAAATGATTTTTATTGGTTTTCGCATGAAAACTATAAACTATATCGCTTGATGAAATGTATGAAATTGAATTTATTCAACTTGCATAAAAATATTAACTTTTCTATCTACATATATAGGTACTAACAGAAAACAAGACTATTAAATTCTATTATAAAAAATATATCTTATACTTATTATAGAATCATCTCAACAGAGATATATAGAGATAACAGTTTTTGCATCAATTTTTTTCTATATCAAGTAAAGCGCTGTATAGATGAGTATTATCGCCGCCCGTCATTGTGTGTCCTGACTGTCACGTCAGTGGTATCAATTTTTAGGTTATACACGTAGACAAGCGCTCTACCTATATCACTGACGTGACAGTCAGGACATACAATGGCCGGTGGCGATAATACTCACCTAATATGCTCTAATATGAAGTGTTTACTGACAGGCTTTGAAATTCGTGCAAATAATTGGGAGCTGGCGTTATTTAGTTTTTTAGTTTATCTTAAAGATTTGAGAATGACATAAAGATACCAAAAATGAGAAAGCTGAAATATGCACAAATAATTTATATAATGTAAATTGAAAATTCACATTTCAAAACTCGCTCGTAAACGCTCAATGGCTTGACGTCACGTCAATCTATAAGATATACTTTACATTGCGCATCTATATCATTTGTATAACACAGAAATAATTTATTTTCAGTTTCATGTATTATAATAAATAACACTTTCTTATGACAATGTATAACTGTTCAACAAATAAAGATAAATTTGACAAAAAAGTGTGTATGTACAGTGATATATTGTTTTGTACGTTACAATTCTATAAATTTTCCTGACAAAAGTATTTTCAACCGTGACTTAAGAGCCTAAATTTAGATAAAAGTTGAAAGTAGCTAGAAGACAATACTTATCTTTCGATGTTCAATTTTTTGATGTAAGTAGGATGTAGATGGAAAAATCATAACCTTGGAAGGAGTTGCAGCACTAATGTGTATGAAGTAAAACAGAAAAAAGGGTTTTTGAGACTTGAGTACAAATATCTTGAAGATTGAACATTTTTTGACCAACGACCCAACCTTTAGGATGCAATTCGACTGTTTATTTTTAGTTTTTATTGGATGCAAGCACCTTATAAATAGTAGACGTTCTTCGATTTTCATGTTTCTTCTTTCATTTGAAAGAGGACTATTGAAAATTGATCCCAATGTAAAAATCGGCAATTGAAATGTCCTTTCCCCAAAAACACCCCCAAAGGGGAGGAGGAGGCAGTCTTTTTCGAAAATAGAAAATTTGAGAAAATTAAATAAGAGACTATATCGAGCAAATGTTCTCAAATAGGACATTTTATGAAATAATCATAGGTTTCCGAGTTACAGTACTGGTTATGTCTAAAATTTGTGTGTTTCCGCTATGTGATGGGGGCATTTTTTGCGAAAATTGAAAAGACGAAACTGCCAAAGCAACGTATTATCTTCTTTGGTGAACGTTGAATGATTTTGATAATAATGTATCACTCAAAAGTGTGAAATATTTTTTTTTACAAACACACAATCATATCAATTATGTTGGTGCTGGTGCTTTTGGAATTGGTCCTGCAACAACTAATTACAACTGCACAACTACAAAATTACCATTACCAATAGAATTAATATTATTTTGTATTTTACTGTGAACTAAATAATAAAATTGGTCCTGTTTTTTGTAAAAAATGTTTGTTACAGATAGAGAATGATGTTGAAAATTGAATTGAAAGCAGACATCAAAACCTCGATCTGTTTCTTTGAAACACAAAAAACAAGAAATCCTTAAAAGTGTTGAAAATGCAGAAGATGAAAACTTCATTCCTATATATCTAACATCTCAGAGAAACTCATTTAATATATATTTTTTTAAATTTAGGTACTCATTCTTAATCAATATGTAGCTATCTCTCTGAGATATTTTTATCTATTGAAACATTTGTTCATTTTCTGACTTTTGTAAAGAAATATTTTCTTACAAAAAATTGACCGACGTTATTAGTTGGTGCACTGAAAAATATAAATTAATATTAATTCTATTGGTGCTGTTACTTTTGACGTTTTGCAGTTGCAGTTATATTGATAACTTTTGGCACCATCTTCACAAGTACCAGCCCCAATAGAATTAATATTATTTTATATTTCTCAATGCAACTGATAACGTCGGTCCAATTTTTCGTAAAAAATATTTATTTCAGACTTTTGAGTGTAACATTAACCACGAAAATCGTTGAACGTTCACTAATACCAATGAAGATAGTACTTATCCTATTACCCACGTATTCTTATTATTGATATCTCAAAATATCGCTGCGAAAATACGCATACCTAAGCATTTTAGTTGTTACCATTTTAACAACGATTTAACTCGAAAACCGTAACTCTAAGGAAAAAATGTTCATTATAAATGTTGCTACAAATAATTATATCTTTCATGTATCGCAAACAGATTTTCATCAAAATCGGAGTACGTTTACTATATCCAATGCGCGCACATACCTCCTCTGTTTGGGTTCGGCGGTCAAAAATAATATTTCTCAGAATTTTCGATTTAGAAAAAACGCTGAAGGATAAAAATGGCAAACAAAAAAAAATATTTTTGAAAAAAGGTACCCAACTTAAAAGTATGAGAATGTGTGTTAGTTAACATTGAGAAAGTGAATCATGGCTCAGCAGAGCCATATAAGATTATTTCTGTTGTCACTGATATTCAGAACTGTCTTTATCAGGTGAAGACAACGAACAAGATCTAAGGAAAGTACATAGTCGTTTGTAATATCGGAACAAATAAGTCGAAGCAAATTTATTTCATTATTTCTCTTCAATCTGTGTTTTAAAGGTCAGAAATACTTCACAAACCTTGTCGACCTTCTAAGGTGCAATATAGAAACTGTAATAGATTCAATGTTATAAGGCAAAGCTTCAATGTAATGCTTGATGTCATGATAGTGGTAGTTTTTCACTTTCTTTCTATTACATTTTTTTATATCCTAAATCTACGGCAACGGGGCAAAATCCATCTATTTCCTCTGTTTTTCAACCGATTTTCTCTAACTTTTTTTGTTTAATAATTATTGACGAGCTTGAGTGTTATCAATAAAAATAATGGAAACAGTTATTTTTTAGGCATCCGTTCATCCGATGAAATAAACGAACCATTATAAGATCACTGTCTATTTTGCCCGAATCTACATAACGGATAAAGTTAAAATCTGGTACTCATATAAAGTTAGGTGGCTGCAAAGTGAATATATAGTTTGTAAGAACGAATTTTGTTACTGAGGGTTTATTTTTTGGAGCAAATAAGAAAATGAGAAGATAAATATTCATCAGGCACATTATCGCATCATCGTGGTTATGGTCACATTTCAACCAATGGGCAAACACTAGTAAAAGAAAACAGCTTAATAAATATTTCTTAAAAAAAATTGGACCGACGTTATCAGTTAGTGCACTGAAAAGTATAAAATAATATTAATTCTATTGGGGCTGTTACTTTTGAAATTCTGCAGTTGCAGGTAGATTGATAACTTTTGACACCAATTTCACAAGTACCAGCCCCAATAGAATTAATATTATTTTATACTTTTCAGTGCACTAACTGATAACGTCGGTCCATTTTTTTGTAAAAAATATTTATTTCGCACTTTTGAGTGTAACAATAGTCACGAAAATCGTTAAACATTCACTAATACCAGTGAAGATAGTACTTGCTCTAAAAAAAATATTGTTCTTATCTTCTTATTTTTCTCTTCCAGATACTCCCATGGTCAAAACATATATATCGACCTATTTCATAAATAATTTTTGGTTGGCATTAATCTGGACTTCTTCAACATGTACCTATTTTTATGCATAGTAGCCAAACTTGCTCCTGTCTAAAATAAGGTTCTGAAAGTTGCACTTAATGTGTGAACAGTCCTCACAGAATTCATCTTTTGAATATTATTTGGAAGTATGTGCCCATAATCAATTCTTGTTGCAAGAAAATACTTGTAAATGCATAACTTCAAAAGTACCAAAACGGACTAATAATGTTGGTCTTAGTTTTATTGAAAAAATGTATTCTATATAAAAAATTAGGTCCCACAGAAAATACAAAACATTTCAAACTTCTAGCTTCATAATAGGCAGTGAGAACTATTTTTTCTATTTCACTAATATTATTTCGAATAATCATAAATTATGGATTATATATAAATTATATCAGTCTATCATTGTTTAAACGTTTAAGAAATGATAGACTTTGATATAATTTATATATATGATAATCTGTACATAAGTACAGATTATCATCCATGTCAAGATGTGAGATAAAGTAATTAACTTTTTGTGTGTGTATTCAACTATCAAGATTTGTATGACATGACTCAGTTGATTTTAAATTCAATATTATGAGGTATGCCATTTTG
Organism: Crioceris asparagi; assembly: GCA_958507055.1. NCBI lineage: Eukaryota > Metazoa > Arthropoda > Insecta > Coleoptera > Chrysomelidae > Crioceris > Crioceris asparagi. The sequence goes on from OY293832.1 coordinate 25,951,284, forward strand.
TTCTTGATAATAATCCTTTTGAAAGTTACGACTCATTGAGTTGTGTTTATTCATAGATGTATTTATGCTAGTAAAGATTACAATGTAAATTTCTGGAAATAGTCATAAGATAATTATTATCAATGTTTGTTCATCCGCATCAATGTAAATTGTAATATACGTGATAAATCCGATATACATACCTTATCTAATAAATGATATCTCGCATTTAAATTTTGTGAACAGCTATGTACCGATTTAAATTGGGATTCAACGCAAGAACTTATCAAATCTGAGAAATGCTGGTAGTTTTTTAATTCTATGGAACTAGCGCTTAGGATCAGAGACAGCTATGGTTGTCTCAGCTGGTATAGGTAGGTACATACTGCTCAAAAAATTGAAAACCTGAAATTCGCCTTCTTGTCTATCGAATTCATTTATCTAACGTTGGTCTATTTTTGTCCAGGAGAACTATTCGTTTATCCACCTTTTGTTCAAAGATATATTAGAAAAACTATCTTTTATGACAATACCCATCTCAAAATAGTCAATCACGGAAATTTGTCTTTTATTTTAGCTCATTTGTTTGTCCAACGTTTATCCAGAAAAGTTTTTTGTTTGTCCATCTTCTGTTAAAAACTTGGATACAGATTTTTTTCGAATAAAACTACTGAAAGAATTGAGAAAAGGAAATTCGCCTTTTTCTTTAGCCCATTCGTTTGTCTAACAATGGTCAATTTTTGTCCAGGATTATTTTTGTCTTCAAAAGATATATTAGAAAAACTCTTTTTGATGAAAATTTCTTAAAAAATAAGTAGTTAATGAAAATTTTCGCTTCTATCCCGATCTTTTGTTCATATTTTTCCATGAAAAAAAATCGTTTGTACAACTTTTGATAAAAAGTTACATATGGGCGTCTATATAAATGTCAAATAAGGAAAGTTGCCTTTCTCTCTACCTCATTTATTTTTCTGATTTTTCGCCATATTTACCTAAGAAAAAGTTTAGTTTTTCCACCTTTTTTATGAGGAACTCTTTTTTCGATTAAAACTACTCAAAAAACGGAAATTCGTCTATTTCTCGAGCTTATTTGTTTATCCAGGAGAAATTTTCATTTGTCCACCTTTTTTCAGAGAAACTTTCTTTAAATATCTCAAAAAAGGTATAAAGGAAATTTTGCCCTTTTATTTATTTGTTTGTCCATCTGTGTTCAAGAAAAAGTTTCTTTTGTAGACTTTTTGTTTAAAAGTTTATATTATATATTATTATATATATTATTTTATATTATATGAAAAAATATGAAAATAAGCTCGGAAACAATCAAATACAGAAATTTGCTTGATATCTATATCATTTGTTGGTCCATCTTTGCACATGAAAAATGTTCGTTTTGTGAGAAAGATTTACTTTGGAATAATCTTCTTTTGAGTAAAATCTCTCAAAAACTAAGGAATAGTCGGAATTTTTATTATAAATAGAATGAATAGAATTAGAATAGTTGGTGGACAAATGAACTTGGTAAATGGACAAACGAACAAGCCCTTTCAACCTTTGAAGACACGAATTTGTTTAAAAAATATAGACTTCGAAATCCGAATACATACTGATGTGTATTAATATTCATATTATTATTTTTATTATGAATCAACAATTAGAATAGTTTGTGGTTAAATGAAAATGGTGTATTGATTTGAAAAATACAGACTACAATACACAATATCATGATAATGAACATAAGAAAGAATAGAGCCCGGAATAACAACATTGGTAGATGGGAAAGAGGCGATAAAAAATAAAAACGACAGTTTATGCCAACAATGTTTGGGGTCCCCACTACAAGCTGTAGGTGCATTAATCTTCATACCTATATTAGTTGTGATTATAAGCTGTACTAGTGGAACCCGAAAATCATTATTCTGCCTCAAACATCTTCATATACCAATAAAATCCATGGCGATCAGTAAAACCGTTTTAAAGAAGCTATTGCAAGCATTCAAATGCTCAAACAAATGCGTGTATCAATTTTCATGGTGATCGATGAAGCATTGTTGAAATTGATGCGCCTCAGCGCCATCTATCAGCGAGGCTCAACAAAGTTGGTAGGGTTTAAATATTCTCAATGGTTATGCTTACTAATTGCTATTGTGATCGATTAAATGGTGTAGAAGCTGGTACTCTGCAGCGCCATCTCGTGGCGATGTATGATGAAGTACATAGGCTAATTGACTGATGATCTATTTTTTTTGTCAGAAATAATCGCTGGAATCCGAATATTGATCTGAAAAGGCATTTTATATGTAGTAATGATGATTTAGGTAAAAATTACCATTTGAATGATCAAGGGAACTTTTATGATTTCGCGAGATCAGCTATGACGAAAGAGACTGTAACAGCATATGAAACTGAAACCTTAAAAAATGACGGTTAAGACTTTTTCTTGGATTGTAATAAAAAATGAGTATTTTAGAGGTGTTTGTTGATATTTTAAAAGAAACTAAAATCAAAAACTCGACAGTTGAAAGTTTCAGGAATAATTTGCCGTTATCTCAATTGGTTGATCGTGATCATAAATTCGACTGGAAAGATAAGTAATTTCTTGAATAGAAGGATGACAATAAAAAAAACATTTTTGACTGATCAAAAATTGATCTGAATTTTTCAGAAATTAAAAATAGAACGAAACAATCGCTGACAGAAATCGGAAATAACCGGTTCTTCTCTGAATTTTCGATTACATTATAATCGACCAGTTCTTAGAAGAAAGAATAGATTCTTTTAAATGGTAATTTATGAAGACGAATTCAGTTGAGTGTTATTTTAGTTTACCTACGTCGAGAAAATCTGCACACTCAATTCGACTTTTAAAATTTTAGCAAATATAGCAAATTTCTAATGAGAGTATCCCGAAACAAATTTTGGACGAGAACACCGGAAATATAGTTTTTGCATGTATAAGGAAATCTGTGACAAAAGGAGTAAGCGCAAGTTCATATGAAGTGCATGTAATTATGGCCAGTACAGTATTTGAACCCAAAAATAGTATCATAGTTTTTTCACTTCTCTATATTGCTGTTTTCATTTATTGTAACGGTTAGAAAATTCTTTTTATCTATAAAATATTTCTTAAAGTTTTATCAACCATTTCATTTATCTATCCAACGTCTTCTTCAAACATAATTTCCGTTTTATCTGCGGTTCTCATTTTTCAGAATATACCGATCTTTTAAACAAAACTTGAACAAACGAATTATTTTCCTGGATAAACATGAACATGAACAACGGTTGGTCAAACAAATAAACGAGATACTACGATAAATTTCCGTTTATTCATATTTTTTTATAAATTTTCATTGATAAAAGTGTTCTTTATATTATATAAGTTTTAGAGAATGATAAACAAACGAATTTTTCCTGAGCAAACATGTACAACAAATGAGCTAAAGCTAAAAAGACAAATTACCGTAGGTATTTATATTCTTTGAGAGATTCTCATAAAAAAAGATTTCTTAATTCATATTTTTTTCAACAATAAATGGCCAACTTAAAATTTGTCATAGGCAAATATGGACTAATGTTGGACAAACAAATGAGCGAGAGAAAAAGAAAAAAAATATTTTTTTCTAGTAATTTCTATCAAAAAAGTTTTGAACAAAAGATGGCCAAACGACAATTTGTCATTGGCAAATATGAACAAATGTTGGACAACCAAATCAGCAAATGAAAAATACAAATTCACATTTTGTGGTGTCAACTGCATGGGGCTACCAATGACAGTGCGGGAGAACTGCAGTCCGAGTGAATAGTCCGGTGGAGAGACAGAACCATACTTTGTTGAGTGCGATAGAGGTGAGTGCTACATCAGAGTTTGATTGGGATGCAAATTTTTATGAAATTGTGTTAGGTCTTAATCGAACAATTAACAAAAGTTCAGGGTTTTCTCCGGCTCACTTGAAGTTTGTACATATCTACTGATGATGTATATGATGATTAAATAAAATTACTAACGAAAAATCAATATAAAGGATTGTGAATAAGAAAATTCCTGAGAATTGTGAATTGCTGCGAACATTTTTAGAAGTAAATGATAGAAACATCGATGAAATGTTTTGTTTAAAATTGGCTTGCGTAAAAACCCAAGGCAACATAAGAGCTTTCTGCGGCCAAAAGGCTAGTTGATGATGAAGAAATGTCTGAACGATATTTAAACAAAATAATTAAAATTTTGAATGATAACGAAAAACTTCTAATAATAACTAATATAGCAAGGACTAATTAAGGTTAATGCTTGCTATATTAGCAGGTGCTTGTACACGGTCAATATTTTAACTGCAATATGTGGCTGTAAGAGTGGCCGGCATCATTGCCAGCAATCACAGCCAGACACACATGTCTATTATTGCCAATGCATTATTATGTTTTGCAGAGAGGTTGCCAGACGATCGCTAGACGAGCAGAAATATTCTGCAATATTGATGTTTTTGTATTGGTTTATTATTGCTTTGGATATTTCGAAGCTTAGGTATACTTGGTCTAATGAGAGGACATGAGGATTGACATTAAAAATGAAGTACCTATATTTACAACCTTCGTTGTGGTATTTGAAAATCGGAATATACAGAGATTGTATTGCTAAAACAGATTGATGGGCTGTTATCGCGGAAAAAATAGTATTTCAATTGATATTGCTTTCAAAGAATTAAGAACTTTGAAAAATCACTGCGCAAACTTCTAGAACAAATACAAAAATCGAAGCCTCTAACACTCTCAACCGATTCATCCAAGTTTTATATGAATCTCCAGTCACTAAACAACGAGTTACTCGAGGCGGCCTATATGATTGAGAAGCCTAAACATAAAATAGTAATAAATAATAGTCAAAAAATAAGTTATCAGCAAAAATGACGATCTGCAAAAACCCTAACAGGAAAGTGTGATATATTGTTTATAAATTAAATAATAACAAGAATAAATTCTCAGATCTTAAAATAGAAGATAAAAGGTTTTAATAGAAGATCACAGAAAAGTGAAAAATTCTTTTAATGAGTTTTTTACAAGAAGCTAACAAAATTTTGAACAATTTAAGAGAAAATAAGGACATATCTATTTTAAAAAAATATGCGCAGTCGATGAGACTGTTCAATAATTATATCTTTCAGTGAGAAAAAGGCTCGAAATATTGTACGAACCAAAATAAAACATAAAAGTACTGGAGGACTTGATAACATTCCGTTATGTTTATTCAAGTAAACCGCGCAAGCTTGCATTAAGCCTTCAAAACATGTTATGAAAAGGAAATTTTCCCCACCTCGTTAAAAAAATTATTCATGTGTTAAAAAATCCCGATGGCCTGTAGTCAGCGGAAAGGTAAATTTTCCAAAATTCATTGAATTGAAATTTGAACAACCTTTTCATTGGTATACCTACATGTTATTACATTAAATTGTCGTATGTGTCATAGCCTTGCGGTTAGAGGTTTTTGTTTTAGCTGTAAAATATAAAGCAGGCAGGGTTCGAGTTCTACTTCAAGGCAGAATTTTGTTTTCGCCTATTTCTTTTCAATAAATATACTATATATTTTTTTAATCAGGGTCTATATTAAGATCTCCAGAAAATGTAAAATTACATCAAATTTATATTGAGTGTTCATGTTTTATCAATATTTGTTATTTTTATTTATTAATTTTTATTTTTTTACCTGTGTATTTTATGAAAAATTGTTTTGAACAAAAGTTGTAGGTACTGATTATATCTATATCCTGAAATTATTTTTGATGATATTTCAATACTGCTCTTTTTTGATAATTTTTTTAAATGTTTGAATGGTCGCCATTTTGACACTACTTACCCGATATTGCCCAATAACGAACTCGACCGAGATATTTGAGAGATTGATTTTTGTAGCAAATTTGAACTTGATACCTTCAAAACTGCGACCTCTATCGTGTTAACAAATTGCGTAATATCCCATATATACATATATATATATATATATATATATATATATATATATATATATATATATATATATATATATATATATATATATATATATATATATATATAGGGTGTCCCACTTAAGCGTACTTCCCCGAGAGCTCCGTTATAAATGAGAATATGAAAAAAATTGCTGAGCAAAAGTTTTATCAATTCAAATTTTCTATTTCCTAAAATTATTTTCAGCTATACAGGGTGTCCCATATCTGCTGGGCCGGACTCAACTTCATTTTTTCAAATGAAATGATACTATTCTTATTGCATTTTTGTATTTCTTATTAAAAATAAGGGTCCGTTTCATAAGCCTTCTTGATACTTAAAATCATGGGTTTTCGAAATAATCAGAAAAAACAACTTTTGCAGCGTCTTGCGCCATTTTCAATATCTCGTGAACAATCAAACTTACAGCAATGCAGCTTAGACCGTTTGACTTGAGAAGAAATGAACTATCATTTTCACTATTTGCACAAAGCTTTCCATAAAATAAACTCTTATCTTTTTAACTGTCAAAAAAAATATTTTTTATTGCTAATAACATTTCTTTCTTAAATGGAAGTACCTATGTATTTTTTTCTTGTTAATGAAAAGCTAAATTTAATTTACTTTCTCCCGATATAAGGTTGTTTCCACTTATTTACAACGGTTTTCGAGATATTTAGAATTTTTGGAAAATTCTGTTAATGCACTATAATCTTGTATGCTTTGTATAACGATTTACTTGTGACAGTCGTTTGACAGCCGCAAGGTAAGTTTATTTCTTCGGTGTTCCTAAGTTCGCCTTTGTGTTTTTTTTTTATTAAACATATCCGCATCAGCCAAACGGCTATTAGCGGTAAAACATTTTATATTAATGACAATTTGTTATATTTTATACAGGATATTTGATTCCCGGAGAAATGTTATTATAATGTCTGTAGTACAGGAACTGAAAATTTCGCCAAAGTCACTGGGAATTCCATTATTTAGTCTTTCTATTTCGAATCGAGGACACTCCACTAATATGTGCTTTATGGTTAATGGCACTTCACATGCGAAACATTCTGGCTAAGGTTCCTTTTCGAGTAGGTCTTCGTGTGTGAGGCGAGTGTGTCCTAGTCGGAGTCTAGTGATGACTGTATGACAAAAACGATTGGTTGTTGGGATGGTCCATGGTTGAAAAACTGGTTTGATCTCTTTCAGTTTTGAGATTTTGGTTTGCCAGTATTGGGTCCATATGTTAGTTATTTTAGAACGGAAGTAAGGTTCCAAGTCCACTGCGAATGTTCTCATATAGGGAATGAGTACTGGGTTCTCTAAAGCTTTGCTCGCGTGCTTGTCAGCTAGTTCGTTTCCTCTTATTCCAGTGTGAGAGGGAACCCATATAAAAGTGACTAATTGGTTTTTGCTGAGAAGGTTTAGTTCTTCTTTGATCAATTTTTCTAATGGATGATGGGTATATACTTTTGATATTAAGTATAGTGAATTTAGAGAGTCAGTGATGATTAGAAAGTTTCTTCCAGATGTTGTTTTTATGTAACATAGAGCATTGTAGATTGCATACAGTTCTCCAGTGAGGATGGAAGCAGTTTCGGGTAGTTTGTATTCTTTTGTCACGTTATCTGTCACAAATGCACAAGCCACACCACTATTTGTCTTGGATGCGTCGGTGAAGATTTGTAGATGTGAAGGATATTGGGATATTATGGTTTGTCTTGTTTCCTCAAGTTCAATGGTAGCTCTCCGAGTTCGCAGTGTAGGCTATCAATGGAAGTTGTACTATAAGCACCAGAAATAATGCGGAGTGCGTTGTTGTGAATTGTATCCAACGCTTTGAGAGTAGTGGTGGAAGCTGATGAGTAGGATATGCAGCCGTAATCTAACTTTGAACGGATCAAAACTCTGTATAATGTCAGTAGTGTTTTGCCATCTGTACCCCATTGTTTGTTTGAAAGACATCTAAGAAGGTTAAGCATCTTTTGGCATGTTACAGATAAGTATCGAATATGGGATTTCCAGGTGAGAGATTGATCGAATATCAGTCCTAAGTATTTTATTTCAGTTTTGTAGGTCAAGATATGATTGTTGAGTTTCAGAATTGGTAAGTTTTGGAGTTGCATTGGCCGTTTAGTAAAAACAATACAGGTTTTTTATGGGGAGAACTTAAGTCCGCTTCGGGCTGACCAGGAATCGAGGTTTGCTAATTCTTGTTGCAACCAACTGGCCATGCTTTGAAGATTTCTTCCTTTTATGAAAATAATGAGGTCATCAGTAAATAGTCTGGCTTGAACTGTTTTTTGAAGAGTTTTCAGGATGTCGTTGATTCCTATGAGAAACAAAGTGGGACTTATCACAGAACCTTGTGGGGTACCGTTTTGTAGATGATGAATAGTTGATAGAGTGCCATTGGTTTTTACTTGAAAATTTATATTTGAAAGAAAATTTCTTATGAAGGCCAAGATGTTGCCTTGGTATCCCCAGGACGCCAAGGTTCTGTATATTTTGTGGTGCCATGCCATGTCGAACGCCTTATATAAGTCAAAATATATTGCCATACATTTCTGTTTATTTTGAAAGGCTTCATCTATGTTGGTTTCAAAGTCAACGAGATTATCTGTTGTGGATTTTAAGGGTTGGAAACCCATCTGTTCCTTGATCAATTGGTTGTTCTTCTCTAAGTTCCATATGAGACGCTTGTTGATGATTTTCTCAAGAAGTTTGCACAAAGCACATGTGAGAGCTATCGGTCGATAAGAATCAGCTTCTTTGGGTGGTTTATTCGGTTTTAATATTGGAATTATATTAGATGAATTCCATAGTTCTGGAAATGCATGTTGTGTCCAAATTTTGTTGAAAAATTCAAGTAAAAAGTCGAGAGATTCTTCTGGCAGATGTTTAAGAAAAGAGGCAGGTATGTCATCGGGTCCAGCGGATGTATCTTTTAATGTGGCAAGGGCTTCAAGTAGCTCGGTTTTAGAGATTGTTGTATTGATGGGATCATTATTTGGAATTATTTGTAATGGATTCTTCTTTTCTTTTTCTTTATATGATAAGAATTTCGGGTCATAATTGTGATTTGCTGATATTCTTCTGAAGCTTTTGGCCAATTCTTCCGCGATGTCAGATGGGTTGGTAATTGACATTCCCTGTACTTCTAGCTCTTGAATGCTGTGATGGGTGTTTGTACCAGTAATTCTCTTGATTTTCCTCCAAACTTTGCTGACTGGAGTATTTGTGTTAATACTTTGTACATATTTATACCAAGAATCCTTCTTAGCTTTGGTAGTTACTTGTTTAGCAATCGCTCTTTTTTTCTTTAAATCAATCAGATTGTCTGTGGTGCTGTTGTGCTTGAAAGTATTTAGGGCTTTTTTACTCTGTTTTATTACTCGATCGCAATCAGGATTCCACCATGGTACTATCTTATCCTTGTCGATATATTTTGTTTTACCTATATCCTGTGTGGCTGAGTGTATTAAGATTTCGTTGAATTGTGAAAAGATGTTATCAATGGTGTCGTTCATGGATATAGTCAATATTTTTGTTTTAATAAGTTCTTGAAAGAGGTCCCAGTTGGCTGTGTCCAGTTTCCATTTTGGTTCAGGTAAGAAAGGAGTTTTGGTGCATCTATTGTTGGTTATTATAATTGGGAAATGGTCGCTTCCATATAGATCTTTAGTAACTGCCCATGTATGGTCAATTAAGATAGAAGGACTGCAAAGGGAGAGATCAATGACTGACGAACTGAGGCTAGATTGAAATGTGTGTTGGAACCATTATTCAAAAGTGCAAGATTGGCACTGTTGATTATAGCTGCAATTTTTCTTCCAGTAGGTGTAGTTTTTTGTGATCCCCAAATAATATTGTGTCCATACTCCTAGGATCATTCTAGGTGATGGAATCTGATTAATTAAGTTTTGGAGATCGCTTTCATCTAGGTCATAGTTTGGAGGAATATATATATTACAAAGATGAATTTTCTTTGTGTTACCAATTTCTACTGCAACGGCTTCTAAGTTTGTCTTGAAATTAGATGAGACTTCAGGTAGATGGCGACTCCTCCCGAAGCGTGGTTTCTGTCTGCTCGGTTTTTGTAATATAGGTATGTTGTACGATTTCAGGTTTTGATAGTTGGAACCCTTGAAATTTGTTTCCTGTATACAGATGGCATCTGGAGAATGTTGACTAATGAGAATTTGAGTCATTGGTAGTCGTGTTCGGAATCCGTTGAGATTCCATTGCATGATTGTCACTTTCGGTATCAATGGTTCCTGTAGCAATTTGTTTCAGTAGTCTTGTTTTCAGCTTGGTACATCTAGCTTTGATTTTTTTTTCTGATAGTTGGGGACGAATTTCTTCAATCATTGAAATAATTTTTAGGGGTTCATTGGTGTAATCCTTGACGAGAGCTAATAAGTTTTTAGATCCAAAGGAATTTTCTATAAAAATTTCGAGCTGTTGACTGTTGAGAGGATATTGTGGATAATGTTTATCTATAAATTCTTTTATGTTATTAGGGAATCTATAGCTGTAATCCAGTTGGTTTTTCTCAGATTTGTACTTTTTTTCTGGTTACTTGTTGGTATAGCAAAGGTTTTGTTGTTGTCCTCTGGTGTGGGTGTTAGTATATCTGAGACATTCCGTTTGTGTGACATGGTATCTGTTGGGGTAGTTTGAAAAGGATCTAGATGGATGTCATCAGCAGGGAGTTCTTCCTCGTGGATGGATGTTTGTGGTTTGTTGGCGCGATCGATTGTTTCTTGTGAGATAACTTGTGATGAATGTGAAGTATGAGTAATTGCATGTGTGATGTTTTTGTTGAGATTACTCTCAGGTGTTTGTTGTGGTGCTTGTGGGATGAGTTGAGATTGTTGTGTTGAAGGATTAGAGTGTTGATGTGAAGTTTGTGAATAATGCATGGGTGGAGATGGGGAAGGAATATTGGGTAGTCATGGGCTTTGTGCATTGTTATGCATTATGACTGGCTTGGTTGCATTTTAAACAGTCGTGATTTTCTCTTGAAATGAATATTCTGTATGATGTTTCATCGTAGTCCAAGTCAATATGTTGTGGTATTTGTATATTTTCGGATGGAGAAATATATATATGCCTTCTGAAACTGAGGATGTGACTGTATGCCGGATCAGTGGCATATGGCATATCTTTAGAGATGACATAGGATACATAAGTTTTAATCTTATATTGTGGAGAGTATCTGTGAGGATTTTATGTGGAGGACTCACATTTGAAAAGAGAAGTCTTTCTGATAGGGTGATTAATCGACGTGCTAGGATTATTGTGCCATTGATTGTAATTGCACCGTGGTTATCCAAAAATGTATCTACTAGTTCTTTCTTGGTTAGGTATACACAAATCCGATTATTTAATATGCGTGAGCAGAAGGTTATATTTTTAGGGTTAACAATGGGCCCAAGTTTCAGTAGGTAATCTTGGATTTTGAGTCCTTCTAGGGAGGTGAAAACAATGGCTTGATCTTTGTTTGGCAGTTGGTTTGATGTTTGTGTGAGAGCAGATGAGTATGATTTTGATTTGAGGTATTGTTGTTGTCATGATTCGCAACATTCGTGACTTCCATTTCAGTTGGAGTTAGACAGGTGGATTGTTCCATATTTTTGGCCAGAAGTAATTTATTTCATGCGTGCTCTGAATCCGCCCCTGTGAATCTCAGATACGCGCGATAAGTTTGTTGACAGTCTACTATACTATAAAAAATAAAAAATTTTCCTTTGTGAAATAAAAGGATCATCAATCGATATCGATCGATTGAGTTCAGTGCGGCAACACAGGAAAATATAATTTAGGCGTCCGTATGAATTCGTCAGCATTCGTCGCAAATTGGAATATTGTTGTTCGTTGTTTCATTCATAATTTGAGTGCTGCTACTACGGTTTACGCCTACGAGCAAAAATAAAACAGGAGAGAACATATTGGTGGTGGGAGTGGGTACTTAGCGCGACGGTAGTCGGCCATTTTAAAACCTCCTTTGTGCGGGTCAGTTTTCGTTTTCAGGTTACGGTTTACGGTTACACTGACAGTTGTAGTTGTAACATAGTAGTGATTTCCTACAGAAAACATTCAGAAAGTGAATTTTATTTTGTTATGTTCGGTCACTTGGTGGCCACAATAATAATCCAAGCTGCTTGCAATTTCGAACTGCTTACTGAAAACTCCTAATTCATTCAGAGGTGAGAAGTGGGGGTTTGGGAAATTGTATTCCGTTGCAAAAAATTAATATTTTAAATTACACCGGAAAAAGGGTAGATCCTGTACAAGTTATAAATGAATCCAGTGTGAGTTTCAGTTTAATAGAGGATGGCGAGGACAATATATTAAGTGATCACAACTATACCTTTTTGTGTAATCAGAACAATTTATCACAATTTGCTGAAGATGTCGTTACATATTTAGCTGGTTTTGTAAGTAGAAAGTTAAGTTTCATAATTAAATGTGAAACAAGTGTATCAGCATTATTTGGAGATAAAGATAAACTATTACAAAGTTTTATAGACTTTAAAGATAAAGGCGGTCTATCATACTCTTCCAAAGATGTTATTTTTATTAGCTTACAGTCAGAGGTATACTTAAGAGAGGCAATTGAAGTTTGTGGAGTAAATAAAGACGTAATTTGCATTAAAGTTTTAAAAAAATGTTATGTACAATCGTTTCATCACTTCATTACCATAATAATAGTATATTACAAGATCATGTAATTTTTTTGATAAAATCAATTGTAAATATATATCTCACAATTCGAATTCATTATACATGTAACAATTTATCTCCGGCCGATAAAATTAGAAGCCATTTTACAAAACTGATTCAATTTAAGGGACAGTAGAATATAGTTTACAATATGTAAATTTTGTAATATGTAAGTTTGAAAGTAATAAATGTTTACCAAAACTTATTTTTCTTTACTTATCTCCCCTGTGCCTACGTCTATGTCCTTGTAAAGATATGGCGCATACCGTCTCCCCACTCCTAAAACCTCCTATTTGGCCATTTCCGTCGCGTGCTAATATAAGGCAACGTTCTCTCCTGTTTTTATTTACTCGTAGGTTTACGCATTTATAAATTTCTACAGAGGTACACTGTTGCCAAAATTTCATATAGGAAAATTTTGTCTCTCTCTTACACATGAAAATTACCAAAACAATTCCCTAACAATAACAGATCGCCTTTAGATACATGTTATGAATGAAATGCTTGGTCTAGGTGTTCAGATGTCTATGAGCGTACGTATGTTTTTAGCCATCTCAAGCGGAAAACGATCGTTCAGTCGTACACGTCGATACGGGAATAGTAAGTAGCATTCTCAAAAATTTAAAACTTCCTTTACAGACCTTCTTATGATAGTGTCGAATTATTCAAAGTAAAATTTTCTATAAAAATCGCTTGGTGTCTTGAAAAGGTGCAATTCAGAGCTGCTGTCGTATCGTCTCGACCCTTCCTCATTCTCCTAAACCTCTGTGTCATCAATGTTTAATTTTCTAGAAAACTTTAATCTGTTGTTTCATATTGTTTAAAATTTTTCATCTGTTTGAAACAATGCTATCATCGTTTTAAAATTTTCTACGTTGTTTGCAACTTTTGATAAATATAAAGACATTTTCTACAAGGAAGCATTAAAATTTTCAATTCGTCCAAAATCTTCAATCTGGCACTAAGTCAGGAAGACAAACTCAAAAGTACTCCAATGTTTATGAAAACCTTTTGCCTTTCGGCCAGTGTCGCTGTTCAGTGTCGATAAGAAAATTAAATAGTACGTTATTATTAATTATATATATAAACTATAATATAAAAATGAATCTCTAAATGTGTTGCTAAGCGCAAATCTCGAGAGCAGCTGAACCGATTTTGCTAATTATTTTTTTATTATTATTATTCCTTGAAGTACGAGGATGGTTCTTACGGAGAGAAAAAATTAAGAAAGTTGAGCGGAACATTACAAAAATTTAAGAACATTAAAGAAAATTTAACAACAATATTAATTTTACATACAATACATACAGTTGTTTAACATAACTGTCAGTTGTTTGAAATAACTGTCAGCAATTGACAGAACGCGGTTGATAATAGTTTCATTTCAATTTATCATACAGTGAGTTTTTGAGAAGTGTTTATTCATCTCGATAAGTTAAAATCAATCACACCTAATTTTGAAAGAATGAAGCACCTGGATTGTGTTGCGGGAGCGGTAAAGTCAAATTGACGACATTGGTACTGCCACCAGAGCCTCTGCATTCATTGGTTTACGGAAATGGTACAGATTCGATACATTTTTAACTCATATACAGGAATACAGTAATTGTTTTCAAATGAAGTCATTTGGCGCAACCAAAGTTATTCAAGACAATTTTATGCTAACTTTCAAGGTAACTATATTGTAAAACAATAAACTTTTACCACCACGTGCCTGAATTTGTTGGTAATTTTCAATTGAAATCATATATCAATTAAAGTAGCTTATAGTAGGTTTGTAGCTAGGTGAATAACCAAAAGCAGTCGGTCTTGAAAATCACATGGTGGTACAATTTTTGCAAATTTATTTCATGGACGATTTAGCAAAACAAGTCGATCGGCGTTATGCACACAATAAATCGGTGAACAGACCAAGAGTGGAGCAACTTCAAATGTTTTTCCATCAGACAACGATTTGGTTGTATTATTCAAGACTGCATTAAACCGCATGCCATCTGATTACCACAAAATTGTCAGCAAAGCCGATAAGACGCCTGAGGACAACACGCAAGACTCTATAATACGGCAACAATTGATGAAGTTGCAATTGTTGCCATTAGTGGAAATTTAGAGAACCAAGATATTGTTTTTGCTTTTGTTAAGACAGGACAACGTCTGTCGGGTCAGCTAGTTTATTATAAAATTTATGTGATAAGTTTCTACCCACCTTTTTTGAAGACTCCGCCCCTTCTTCATGGAACTTGTTGTATTTTCTAAGCTCGTGTCATCAGGTTCAGCCACAGCTTCAACCAGAATTTTACATCCGTTTCCGGAAACTGAAGGTGAAATCGTTGTGGATATGGATATGGATGGAGACGCAACAGACGCAGAATCCGATTCCGATACCACATTTTCTTTGGGTATTCTAATGACAAACTTATACATTTTAACCGGAAATTTGATCTGAATAAGTGTACAGAAACCGAAATTATGAAAAGAGTAATATACCTCTAAGTGAATTACTGAATACAATTACTTTACTGTTTACGCCTATGGGCCTATGTCCTAAGTATTATTACCTGAGTACCATTCCCAAATACGCTACGCCTAGATCGCTACCATCGAGTCAGAGAGCTGAGAATATATTCACAGATTATAAAGGTTTGGTTAGGTTAGGTTTAAAATAGATTTGAGACTGGAAACGTCTTGTACCCCATGTTACTGGTAGGTGGAATTACCTAACATTTATTAGCGTTGAGTCAAGCCAACTTTTTAAATTTCTGAATTACTTTCCTCAGATTTAGCAGTGTAATCTCTAGGATCTTTTGCGGACCTCATGATGACATTAATGACAGAGACGTCTCAGTTTTGTATGTAAATCAGCCCCGGAGCACCCACGGAATCGGCGCCTATCATATAACTGCTCATTGTTTATGACCTGTCAACTAATTCCCATTTGACTCTAGCAAACACATGCTGACAAATATTCTTTATTATAATAAAGCAAATCATAAATTTGATATCATCATTGCTTTAATTGAAGTAGTTTTCAAAATAAAGCATATTAGCATAGTTTAGAGAAGTACTGTTAGTTTGTCATTATAACAGTATAACCTTAGACAAAGCTAATCTAAGAGTATAACTTATTTTTATGTATAGGTACATTAACTATCGGCTATAATTATATAATCAATTCATTACAAAATCCCCGTCTTCAACCTACGGTGTTATATTTATTTTACAACTATTATAAGACGTACATTATTTTGCTTACAGGTCATGTTTCGGAATCAAGAGATCTTGCTGCTTGCCTGTTTTTCATTTTCTATGAGGTTAAGATTGAACTAAAAAAATAACTATATGTGGAATATCGACATATTTCTTGTCTGTTCACTGCCCCAAATGCAGTGGAGGGGGCAATTTTTTGGGAAATCGAGAATCTGAGCAGCAAAAATTAAAAAAGCAACATTTAAATTGGACGTTTCTAAAAAAACGGTTTCCAGTTACAGCAATAGTGAAGTTTGACATATGTGTGTTTCCGCTATGTTCAAAAATCTCGGTATATAGGTAAGTGAACATATAGTTTTGATGACTTTAAATACCTACGCTCAAATTTGTTAAATATTTTATTGCTTCCGCTGGTACTTTTGACGTTGGTGCCAATAGTCTTCTATTCACCTAAACTAGAACTGCACAGCTTCAAAATTACCTAAAACAGTATAATTATTATTATTTTCCTTTTTTCAGTGCTCCAGCTAATAAAATCGCTCCTAGTTTTTGTAAAGAAATAAAAAATGTAATTTATTACTTAGATAAATAATATAATCTGTAAATTTTTCATTTTCTTCTATTGCTATTGGCTTTTATTACAAAGCAGTTGTTTTTTAATAAAATAAAATAAAATAAAATACATATATTTTCCTTTTGGACAGTTTTTACAACAATATGGGAGTCATCAATGTGAATTAGAACTAAAATTATAAAAATGTTAAACGTAAGACTTAAACTAGGTAGGTATCTGAGTTAACATTAATTTATGTTGTAAAGGCATCTATCTAATAAATACTGCTTTAAATGCTTCTTAAAAATAGTGACAGTTCTTATATCTTTAATATATACCAATACATTTTGGTGAATCGTTTGCAACTTTTATCCTTGAAAAGGGAACGCAAAAATCTGTACCATGTCGTGTATAAATGTAATGATATTCACTATTTCTTATAAACTTATTTTTATTATTAAATACATACAAACACATGTAGAATACATACAAAGACGTAACAGTCAAAATTTTCAAATCAGTAAACAGTGTCCTACAGGAAGTTCTTTTAGAGATACCAAAAATACAGCTCACTATTCGTTTTTGGGTAAGAAACACGTCTTTTACTGATGAAGAATTTCTCCATAAACATATCCCGTATGGCAGCCTTGAGTCTACCTGCGCATATTAAAGACCTAATTACTGGTCTTGTGTAGTGTTAATGATCGTAGTCTAGAAAGAAGCAACGAGCAGTGTGCTTTCCAATTCACGTTTTGATCTAACTGAATTCCTAGAAACCTTACATTGCTAAGTTGCTGAATTCTTTCGTTATTATTTGTGACCTCAATTGCGTCACAAGCTTTTTGCCTGTTATGAAATCTCATTATATTAGTTTTTAAAGAGTTAAAATAGAGGAGATTTTGTGAAAACCACTTATGTAAATCTATGACCATATTGTTGCATTTTTCCTGCAACATATAGGTAGAATTAGCTGATATTACGACAGATGTACCGTCTGCATATAACTAGAAATGAGCACCAAGGGTCAACAAATCAAGCTCGTTGATATAAAGGCAAAAAAGCACTGGGCCTAAAACTGAGCCTTGGGGGACCCCCATTGTGACTTTATTTGACTCTGAGCTAACCAAACTTGTGCCATCAGGACAAGAGTAAGTTATGGCCACATACTGTTCCCGGTTTGGCAACAATGACCTAATCCATTCCATGGAATTTCCCCTAACGCCATACATATATAATCTATTTATTAATATCTCATGGTTTACTCAATCGAATGCCCTACTAAGATCACAAAAAACTGCAGCTGGGCACTCGCCTACCTCGAGAAAATCCGCTAGGGCATCGTAAAAACAAGTTAGAGCAGTGCCAGTAGAAATTCCACGCCTAAAGCCATGCTGATTTCCACTTAAGATACTATTCACATTCACAAATCCATCTAGGCGTTCCATAAAACAGTATTGAAAAATTTTTGAAAAACTGATTGTTATTGTAACTGGTTGATAGTTTGCTAGACATTGCGAATCGTCCTTCTTAAACAAGGGTACTACTACTTTCCCAACTTTGAGACAGTTTGGAAAGCAACCCATTTGAAAAGATAAATTTACCAAATACGTAATAGGTCGTATAATACAAAATAAAATCCTCTTTAAAATAAATGGAGGGATGTCATCACTACCTGAAGATTTCTTATTTTTAAATTTTTCATTTAATAATGTAAATAAACGCAAGAACGTAGTGTTTACAACATTTTTAACAGGTAAATGAAGCGGTTCATTTTTCATTGAAATTTGATCAATAATTTTCCGTGGCGCCTCTACGAAAAATTTACAAAACAAAGATGCCACATTTTGTGGATCAGCATGAATAACACCATCTTTTTTTATTGTTATATTGTTAGATTTTTCGTTTTTATTTTTATTTGACATTTCTGATATCACATTCCAGGCTGTGCGGGTCGGATTTCTTGATGTGGTTATTTTATTTTGGTAGTACTGCCTTTTTAAATTAACTTATAATGCAACTTCTTGGCAACTTTATACTGTAGCGAAAGCTGCAGAAACCAACTTTGCTGTCTAAAGAACTCTTTAAGGTGATAGCTTGAATCCTTGACCTCCTGGTTTACCCACCCATTATTATTTCTGTGCGTGTTTTTAAAACATTTTTTTTGTAGGAAAATGCAAGTTAAAATAAAACAAAAATATACGATAAAAGTGGTAAGAAGCTACGTTAATGTCTTGTGGAACATAGATTTGATACCAGGATTCACTAAATGACCTCTTGAAGTAACTAGTATATTTATGTTTCTTTCCCCGCGTATATATATATATATATATATATATATATATATATATATATATATATATATATATATATGTTAAATTACATAACTCCAAGATAACTTTTTAAAAAACAATTATTTATTAGTACAAAAAAAATAAAATACAAATAAAATCTTAACTTTACATGACTCTATGAATATTGACTCACAAGTATCGACTCACAAGTAAGTGAAGTGAATAAGTGAATGATGCTGTTAGCTGGAGATCTAGTATTTATAAAATCAAAAATGTTTAATCATCAAAAATATAAAAAGAAACGTAAATTAATACAATGGATCTTTTCTCCTAAGGTTAAATCGAAACTTCTAGAATATTATAAATAAAATACATAGTAATGTCTTTTTGGAGGCCAAACTAGATAAACAACTAACAATGGTCTTTATGGTAACTTGCTGACTACTGGTCGGCATCTCTGGCACGTAAATATCCTTATCACTTTTGTTACCTTCTTAAAACTGCGTCTTGCAGATGTAATATGATATGGTGCAATACTACTGCGTCTTGTAGATGTAATACGATATGGTGAAATACTGCGTCTTGCGGATGTAATATAATATTATGAAATAATATTTAAAAATAATACTTTGTTTTTATTATATGACTTAAAAAAAATAATTCATTTATAACTTTATATAACAACTCCCCCATTTAAGAAAATTTGGTGGAGTTTGCAACAACTTTTTAAGTTAATGATTTATTTGGATTTAATACGATGTTTTCTTCTTTGGATTCTTTGACATGGATACTTGCTCTTCTTTTAGAAGAATTCTTCTTATACTTTGCTGGACTGAAATACTGGAACCTGGTCCTGGTGGTGATGGTGGGTAATCGTTGGTTAAAGCTATTCCAATTCGATGATGCTTTCTTCTACATTTACAGGTCACATAAAGTATTATCAATAAAATTATTATTACAATGGTTAAAATGGTGAACCAATGTGTATATTTACTGATCGGGGATTGTTTCATCATTTTTTCTAATTCTTCTGAATACTGATTTAGTTTGTGTTGTGCAAATCTTCGGAATCAATTTTGTTCAACTTAAGAGGTTCTAGTTCAGGAATTTGTAATTTTTCAGGAATATTTTTGCAACAGTCAAATGGAATTGTGGCTGTATGACTTCGATACTTGATTTCTTGGTATGTGTCAATTGGATATTGAGCATGAACTCTTATACTTCCAATAAAGGCACTACACTCAGGTTGTAATTTCAGTAAACTATTAGTTTTAATAATTTCTGATTTAATTTCCCTATTTCCACATTTAATCGTGATTGGCAGAGGGTCCGAAACAGTGATTAACCATAGATTTAAATCAATTTGGTAGACATTATAATCTTTAATAAAAAGAAGAGATGTTTGACATGTCTTGGGCATCTTTAAATCCGGTAATTTATTTATCGGTTACGATAGCTGCAGTGTTTTTGATGCTGTTGATTTGCATCGTTGTTTTAAATGCAACGATTATAATCATTCTTCTCGCACTTGTACTAAGCCTTTAACTTGTCCGAGGTGTGGTGATTCTCATGAGTTAAAACAGTGCGAATCTCAAATAAAAAAATGTTCGAATTACGTCAGTCTGAGAGATGAAAATATTAATTTGGATCATGCCGTATGGGAAAAAGATAAATGTATATATTAGATAGAATCGTGCAAAAAATTCAAGAATAATCATTTTCTCAATAAATAGCAACCACCGTTAATATATCGGCATCCCGTCCTAAATATTAATATACCTTTGAATTATTGTTCTGAAACAAAGTCGAATAGTGATAGTAACAAAACCATGTTGTCCATATTTTATCAGAATACTAGAGGTCTAAAAACTAAAACGGTACAAATTTTTAATGCTGTTGCTCAAAGTAGTTATCAAATTTTTGCACTTACAGATACGTGGATTGATTCGTCGGTTAATTATTCGGAATTACTCCCAAGTAAGTTTAATATCTACAGAGTGGATCGTAACTTTTTACTTAGTAATACCTCCAAGGGTGGCGGTGTACTTATTGTAGTACATAATGATTTTTTGTCACAACAGGTTAATCTTAATGATTTTAACTTTCCTATTTTCAGATTTATTGACTTAGTACTAGTGAAAATTAAAATTTCATTTAAAGATGTTTATTTATTAAATCTATATATACCACCAAGAACTCCATTTACTGAATTTGAACAATTTTTTTGAAGCTTTGGAATCGTTAAATATTTTATCAAGTAGTATTAATATCATTTTTGATGATTTTAATGTTCCAGATTTTGCATGTTTTCTGAATAATGTTAAACCAGCTAATAGAGAAATCTGTTTTTTCAGATTTTGCGGATTCTTTGGAATTGAATCAGTGTAACTTGGTGGTAAATGATTACGATAAACCTCGTCTTTTATAAAGACACATGCTGCGTTGAAAAGTCGCCTGCTCCATTTGTATCGGAGGATAATTCTAGGAAAGCCAACTTTTCAGTTATGTATGAACTAATGACAACTATTAATTAGATATTTTTAGAAACATTTAATGACCCTGAAAACGCCTGCTCATTTTTACGATAAGCTTTATAACATATTGGATGAATGTGGCCCTAAATACTCAGTGAAATCAAAAAACACTTATCCTCCATGGTTTAATGGTAAAATTATAAAGAAACTGAAAATTAAACATAGTTTGTGGAAAAAATATGAACGAGAAATTGATATGTTCGCATACACAGAATTTAAGTGAATTAGAGATGAATTAAATCGGGAAATTGATTTGTAATATAATCAATTCGTTAACCAATCCGAAGAACATATTTCTAGTAATCCTTCAAAATGTTGATCTTATGTAAACAGTAAAATCCCGCAAGTGATGTCATACGAAAATACTTTCATGGATAACCCACATGTAATTCTGAATTAATTTGTAGATTTTTTCTGTAAATCATATTTCACATCCACTCCGTTTACTCTGAGCTCAAGCGATGCTTTTATTCCTCATCTGCACATAAATGGCTTCACTGAAG
The DNA here is from genome assembly GCA_958507055.1 of Crioceris asparagi. Taxonomy (NCBI): domain Eukaryota; kingdom Metazoa; phylum Arthropoda; class Insecta; order Coleoptera; family Chrysomelidae; genus Crioceris; species Crioceris asparagi. Next base: position 25,973,044 of record OY293832.1, read on the forward strand.
ATGAGGTATATGAGGCCTTAAGATCTCTTTAGCCTAAACAACCAGATCACTTTCCTGCTTTTTTGCAAGACCATTGTCTATTGTTATTAACTTATGCTTGAAAACCACGAAAATACCAACTATCTGGAAAACATCGAAAGTCTGTCCAGTATTTAAGAAAGGTGATAAACATGACGTATCAAACTACCGACCCATTTCCATAATATGCAATTTCGCTAGTCTTTGAAATCCTATTAGAAAAAAATATTTATAGACATTAGGGGTCACGATGGCTGAGTGGGCTAAGGCGCTGGAAGTGCGTTCGTAGCTTGCAACAGCTGATCGTGAGCGCGGGTTCGAATCCCGCCTGAGCCATGATTGTTTGTAAACTGGACCCGTTCACAGGTATCCTGTATACCTCTTCGGGAGTGTATTCCAGATATTAAAAAAAAAATATATGTTAACAGTAGGATCACAAGTTATCAGCATGGTTTCATGAAGGGGCGTTCAACAGTTACCAACTTGATTACAATTACAGAGCACATCGCTGGATCGATTGACGATAGAACTCAAACTAATATTATTTATACAGATTTTTCGAAAGCTTTCGATAAGCTTGCCCTCGGTATTCTTCTTAATAAGCTTATAGCATTTGGGCTCTCAGATTTCCTAGTTAAGCTATTCCATTCTTATTTACAGGATCGTAAACATTTAACATTTTCATAAATGATATCTCCGAGTGTATAAACGTCAAATTGTCTTTTTATTTAAATCAGGTAATCAGCTGGTGTAAAAGCAATAATTTGTCCCTCAATCCAGGTAAATGTAATGTGATGTCTTTTAGTATTAAAACATATATTTATATTTTCAATTATACTATAGATAACATTTCCCTAAATCGTCCTGAAACACTAACTGACCTTGGAGTTATATTTGATTCTTCTCTTTCTTTTAAAAGTCCCATTGACTCCATAATTGCTTCTGCTAACCGCTTGTTTGTTTTCATTGTAAGAACCTCTCGTGATTTCAAGAACGTGTCCACATTAAAATCTCTTTATTACGCTTTTATAAATTAGAATATGCGTCCGTTGTGTGGAGCCCGTTTTATCAATGTCATGTCAACCGCATTGAAACCGTTCAAAGGCAATTTTTAAAGTTCCCAAATTTTAAGGCTGATGGTGTTTACCCTCCTTTTAGTATATAATAATAATAAAAGGACTTTATTTGAACGAGATTAATAAATTACATATAATTATTTAAGAACTCAAATTTTATAAAGAAAGGGTTACTGGAATGTGGCGAAGTCTAGCACCAGGAGCTATTTTTACTCAACCAAAAAACAGGCCCTTATCTAAAATAACATTTATCCAATTTCATAAAATATACAGCATACAGAGTATAGAGTTGAAGTTTAATAATTCATGTTTTTTTTTGTTCTTCCACAAACCGACTCTCTCATCACGCACATTCACTAATATGCTTCTAATGCTTTTTAACTTTTAACTGTTGCTGCTCTGAACGGAAAACAAAAAGTATCGATATTTAATTTTAAACTGATTGATATTTAGTTCTTTCAGCTGGGCTGGTATTTCATTATACAGTTTTATGGCATTGTATATGCAACATCTTTGATACATACAGGTTTTGAAACGGGGAATCTGATATTGTTTTTTGTGTCTAATATTAACATGATGAAGAGTGGACCGAGGGATAAACTTACTTTTTAAAATGTCAGATGAGCTATCTGTTGTCAGAAGACTATGAACGAAGTTAGCGACGTGGTGTTTTTTGCGATTTTCCATTGTTAATCATGAAGTTTCTGTCACTTTATGTGATATTCTATCAAACTTTCGTAATCCGTAAATTAATCGACAACAATTATACTGCATTTTCTGGATTCTAGCTTTATCACTAGTATAGAGATAATTGCTGTATAGAAAGTCACGGTCATTATAGTTTGATAGGATTAGACTTTCACAAAGTTTTTTTTAGCCGTTGATCTGAAATATGCCTATTTGAATACAAAAGTTTAATTGAAAAGAAAGCTCTTTTGATTGTGTTTTTAACATGCTTCACAAATCTTAGATCGTCATCAATTGTAATACCGAAGCTCTTGACGGAAGTCTCAAATGGCAGTAGTATATTATTAATTTTGATGTTTGATTTTTTTTTGATAAATATTCGATCCTTCAGTTTATCAAAGCAGATGACTTTTTGATTAAGTAACAGGTTGTATTCTTCAGATAGCTGCTGAATTTTACTTAGCTCACTATCAATTGTATTTTCTGCTACTTTGTAATCCGAAATTTTGAAAGGATGGTAAATTTGCTTGTCATCTGCATAGGCTGCTACCGAACAGAGGTTTAGGGATTAATAAGTAATAAACAATAGATTGAGCCTTGCGGGGCCCCGCTTAAAATGGCCGAATTTTGGGAAAACACACCGTTAAAAGAAATTTTTTGAAATCTGTCAGTAAGGTATGATTTGATTAATTGAATAGAGTCACAGTCAAAGCCATAATATTTTAATTTTGAATACATTAACCTATGATCGATTGTATCGAATGCTTTAGAAAAATCTAGCAGAACAAGCACGCTAATATCCCCAGAATCCCAGGCTGCCATAATGTCATCTAACATTGTAATTAACGCGGTTGCTGTGCTAAAATTTTTCCTGAAGCCGCATTGCGTGTCAGGAAGAATTTTATTTTCTAATATGGTCTTAAAGATCTGATTGTACAGGATACGCACCGATATTTTAGACATAGCTGGCAATAGACTTATTATCCTAACGTCTGCAAGACTTTGAGGAATTGAGTTTTTTGCTAATGGTTTACCAAAACTTCGGGAAATAATTCTGTTCAATACAGCAATTTACTATGTTTAAAATATAGATATCAATAAATGGACAGCACATTTTTAACATTTTAGCAGTTATATTGTCAACCCCGTATGCATTGGTTTTGATACTATTCAAAATTTTATGAACCTCTTAAACTGACGTCATCGAAGGAGAAAACTTGAATTCTTGAATAAAAAAGTTGATCTGATTATTGCTTTTTGAAAGAAAGGTGAGAAATAGTTATTGATTTCTTCTGCAGAGAAACGCGTTGATGGTATCACACAGTTATTTTTTCTAGATCTTACGTTGAAGGTTTTCCATATTTTTTTAGGATCGTTTTCGACAGTTATATTTTTTAAATATTTTTTTTTGCTGTTCTCATAAGTTGAAGTGTATGGTTGCGCAGATTTTTCAAATCAGTAAACAGTGTCCTACAGGAAGTTCTTTTAGAGATACCAAAAATACAGCTCACTATTCGTTTTTGGGTAAGAAACACGTCTTTTACTGATGAAGAATTTCTCCATAAACATATCCCGTATGGCAGCCTTGAGTCTACCTGCGCATATTAAAGACCTAATTACTGGTCTTGTGTAGTGTTAATGATCGTAGTCTAGAAAGAAGCAACGAGCAGTGTGCTTTCCAATTCACGTTTTGATCTAACTGAATTCCTAGAAACCTTACATTGCTAAGTTGCTGAATTCTTTCGTTATTATTTGTGACCTCAATTGCGTCACAAGCTTTTTGCCTGTTATGAAATCTCATTATATTAGTTTTTAAAGAGTTAAAATAGAGGAGATTTTGTGAAAACCACTTATGTAAATCTATGACCATATTGTTGCATTTTTCCTGCAACATATAGGTAGAATTAGCTGATATTACGACAGATGTACCGTCTGCATATAACTAGAAATGAGCACCAAGGGTCAACAAATCAAGCTCGTTGATATAAAGGCAAAAAAGCACTGGGCCTAAAACTGAGCCTTGGGGGACCCCCATTGTGACTTTATTTGACTCTGAGCTAACCAAACTTGTGCCATCAGGACAAGAGTAAGTTATGGCCACATACTGTTCCCGGTTTGGCAACAATGACCTAATCCATTCCATGGAATTTCCCCTAACGCCATACATATATAATCTATTTATTAATATCTCATGGTTTACTCAATCGAATGCCTTACTAAGATCACAAAAAACTGCAGCTGGGCACTCGCCTACCTCGAGAAAATCCGCTAGGGCATCGTAAAAACAAGTTAGAGCAGTGCCAGTAGAAATTCCACGCCTAAAGCCATGCTGATTTCCACTTAAGATACTATTCACATTCACAAATCCATCTAGGCGTTCCATAAAACAGTATTGAAAAATTTTTGAAAACCTGATTGTTATTGTAACTGGTTGATAGTTTGCTAGACATTGCGAATCGTCCTTCTTAAACAAGGGTACTACTACTTTCCCAACTTTGAGACAGTTTGGAAAGCAACCCATTTGAAAAGATAAATTTACCAAATACGTAATAGGTCGTATAATACAAAATAAAATCCTCTTTAAAATAAATGGAGGGATGTCATCACTACCTGAAGATTTCTTATTTTTAAATTTTTCATTTAATAATGTAAATAAACGCAAGAACGTAGTGTTTACAACATTTTTAACAGGTAAATGAAGCGGTTCATTTTTCATTGAAATTTGATCAATAATTTTCCGTGGCGCCTCTACGAAAAATTTACAAAACAAAGATGCCACATTTTGTGGATCAGCATGAATAACACCATCTTTTTTTATTGTTATATTGTTAGATTTTTCGTTTTTATTTTTATTTGACATTTCTGATATCACATTCCAGGCTGTGCGGGTCGGATTTCTTGATGTGGTTATTTTATTTTGGTAGTACTGCCTTTTTAAATTAACTTATAATGCAACTTCTTGGCAACTTTATACTGTAGCGAAAGCTGCAGAAACCAACTTTGCTGTCTAAAGAACTCTTTAAGGTGATAGCTTGAATCCTTGACCTCCTGGTTTACCCACCCATTATTATTTCTGTGCGTGTTTTTAAAACATTTTTTTTGTAGGAAAATGCAAGTTAAAATAAAACAAAAATATACGATAAAAGTGGTAAGAAGCTACGTTAATGTCTTGTGGAACATAGATTTGATACCAGGATTCACTAAATGACCTCTTGAAGTAACTAGTATATTTATGTTTCTTTCCCCGCGTTATATATATATATATATATATATATATATATATATATATATATATATATATATGTTAAATTACATAACTCCAAGATAACTTTTTAAAAAACAATTATTTATTAGTACAAAAAAAATAAAATACAAATAAAATCTTAACTTTACATGACTCTATGAATATTGACTCACAAGTATCGACTCACAAGTAAGTGAAGTGAATAAGTGAATGATGCTGTTAGCTGGAGATCTAGTATTTACAAAATCAAAAATGTTTAATCATCAAAAATATAAAAAGAAACGTAAATTAATACAATGGATCTTTTCTCCTAAGGTTAAATCGAAACTTCTAGAATATTATAAATAAAATACATAGTAATGTCTTTTTGGAGGCCAAACTAGATAAACAACTAACAATGGTCTTTATGGTAACTTGCTGACTACTGGTCGGCATCTCTGGCACGTAAATATCCTTATCACTTTTGTTACCTTCTTAAAACTGCGTCTTGCAGATGTAATATGATATGGTGCAATACTACTGCGTCTTGTAGATGTAATACGATATGGTGAAATACTGCGTCTTGCGGATGTAATATAATATTATGAAATAATATTTAAAAATAATACTTTGTTTTTATTATATGACTTAAAAAAAATAATTCATTTATAACTTTATATAACAACTCCCCCATTTAAGAAAATTTGGTGGAGTTTGCAACAACTTTTTAAGTTAATGATTTATTTGGATTTAATTCGATGTTTTCTTCTTTGGATTCTTTGACATGGATACTTGCTCTTCTTTTAGAAGAATTCTTCTTATACTTTGCTGGACTGAAATACTGGAACCTGGTCCTGGTGGTGATGGTGGGTAATCGTTGGTTAAAGCTATTCCAATTCGATGATGCTTTCTTCTACATTTACAGGTCACATAAAGTATTATCAATAAAATTATTATTACAATGGTTAAAATGGTGAACCAATGTGTATATTTACTGATCGGGGATTGTTTCATCATTTTTTCTAATTCTTCTGAATACTGATTTAGTTTGTGTTGTGCAAATCTTCGGAATCAATTTTGTTCAACTTAAGAGGTTCTAGTTCAGGAATTTGTAATTTTTCAGGAATATTTTTGCAACAGTCAAATGGAATTGTGGCTGTATGACTTCGATACTTGATTTCTTGGTATGTGTCAATTGGATATTGAGCATGAACTCTTATACTTCCAATAAAGGCACTACACTCAGGTTGTAATTTCAGTAAACTATTAGTTTTAATAATTTCTGATTTAATTTCCCTATTTCCACATTTAATCGTGATTGGCAGAGGGTCCGAAACAGTGATTAACCATAGATTTAAATCAATTTGGTAGACATTATAATCTTTAATAAAAAGAAGAGATGTTTGACATGTCTTGGGCATCTTTAAATCCGGTAATTTATTTATCGGTTACGATAGCTGCAGTGTTTTTGATGCTGTTGATTTGCATCGTTGTTTTAAATGCAACGATTATAATCATTCTTCTCGCACTTGTACTAAGCCTTTAACTTGTCCGAGGTGTGGTGATTCTCATGAGTTAAAACAGTGCGAATCTCAAATAAAAAAATGTTCGAATTACGTCAGTCTGAGAGATGAAAATATTAATTTGGATCATGCCGTATGGGAAAAAGATAAATGTATATATTAGATAGAATCGTGCAAAAAATTCAAGAATAATCATTTTCTCAATAAATAGCAACCACCGTTAATATATCGGCATCCCGTCCTAAATATTAATATACCTTTGAATTATTGTTCTGAAACAAAGTCGAATAGTGATAGTAACAAAACCATGTTGTCCATATTTTATCAGAATACTAGAGGTCTAAAAACTAAAACGGTACAAATTTTTAATGCTGTTGCTCAAAGTAGTTATCAAATTTTTGCACCTACAGATACGTGGATTGATTCGTCGGTTAATTATTCGGAATTACTCCCAAGTAAGTTTAATATCTACAGAGTGGATCGTAACTTTTTACTTAGTAATACCTCCAAGGGTGGCGGTGTACTTATTGTAGTACATAATGATTTTTTGTCACAACAGGTTAATCTTAATGATTTTAACTTTCCTATTTTCAGATTTATTGACTTAGTACTAGTGAAAATTAAAATTTCATTTAAAGATGTTTATTTATTAAATCTATATATACCACCAAGAACTCTATTTACTGAATTTGAACAATTTTTTTGAAGCTTTGGAATCGTTAAATATTTTATCAAGTAGTATTAATATCATTTTTGATGATTTTAATGTTCCAGATTTTGCATGTTTTCTGAATAATGTTAAACCAGCTAATAGAGAAATCTGTTTTTTCAGATTTTGCGGATTCTTTGGAATTGAATCAGTGTAACTTGGTGGTAAATGATTACGATAAACCTCGTCTTTTATAAAGACACATGCTGCGTTGAAAAGTCGCCTGCTCCATTTGTATCGGAGGATAATTCTAGGAAAGCCAACTTTTCAGTTATGTATGAACTAATGACAACTATTAATTAGATATTTTTAGAAACATTTAATGACCCTGAAAACGCCTGCTCATTTTTACGATAAGCTTTATAACATATTGGATGAATGTGGCCCTAAATACTCAGTGAAATCAAAAAACACTTATCCTCCATGGTTTAATGGTAAAATTATAAAGAAACTGAAAATTAAACATAGTTTGTGGAAAAAATATGAACGAGAAATTGATATGTTCGCATACACAGAATTTAAGTGAATTAGAGATGAATTAAATCGGGAAATTGATTTGTAATATAATCAATTCGTTAACCAATCCGAAGAACATATTTCTAGTAATCCTTCAAAATGTTGATCTTATGTAAACAGTAAAATCCCGCAAGTGATGTCATACGAAAATACTTTCATGGATAACCCACATGTAATTCTGAATTAATTTGTAGATTTTTTCTGTAAATCATATTTCACATCCACTCCGTTTACTCTGAGCTCAAGCGATGCTTTTATTCCTCATCTGCACATAAATGGCTTCACTGAAGATGAGGTATATGAGGCCTTAAGATCTCTTTAGCCTAAACAACCAGATCACTTTCCTGCTTTTTTGCAAGACCATTGTCTATTGTTATTAACTTATGCTTGAAAACCACGAAAATACCAACTATCTGGAAAACATCGAAAGTCTGTCCAGTATTTAAGAAAGGTGATAAACATGACGTATCAAACTACCGACCCATTTCCATAATATGCAATTTCGCTAGTCTTTGAAATCCTATTAGAAAAAAATATTTATAGACATTAGGGGTCACGATGGCTGAGTGGGCTAAGGCGCTGGAAGTGCGTTCGTAGCTTGCAACAGCTGATCGTGAGCGCGGGTTCGAATCCCGCCTGAGCCATGATTGTTTGTAAACTGGACCCGTTCACAGGTATCCTGTATACCTCTTCGGGAGTGTATTCCAGATATTAAAAAAAAAAAATATGTTAACAGTAGGATCACAAGTTATCAGCATGGTTTCATGAAGGGGCGTTCAACAGTTACCAACTTGATTACAATTACAGAGCACATCGCTGGATCGATTGACGATAGAACTCAAACTAATATTATTTATACAGATTTTTCGAAAGCTTTCGATAAGCTTGCCCTCGGTATTCTTCTTAATAAGCTTATAGCATTTGGGCTCTCAGATTTCCTAGTTAAGCTATTCCATTCTTATTTACAGGATCGTAAACATTTAACATTTTCATAAATGATATCTCCGAGTGTATAAACGTCAAATTGTCTTTTTATTTAAATCAGGTAATCAGCTGGTGTAAAAGCAATAATTTGTCCCTCAATCCAGGTAAATGTAATGTGATGTCTTTTAGTATTAAAACATATATTTATATTTTCAATTATACTATAGATAACATTTCCCTAAATCGTCCTGAAACACTAACTGACCTTGGAGTTATATTTGATTCTTCTCTTTCTTTTAAAAGTCCCATTGACTCCATAATTGCTTCTGCTAACCGCTTGTTTGTTTTCATTGTAAGAACCTCTCGTGATTTCAAGAACGTGTCCACATTAAAATCTCTTTATTACGCTTTTATAAATTAGAATATGCGTCCGTTGTGTGGAGCCCGTTTTATCAATGTCATGTCAACCGCATTGAAACCGTTCAAAGGCAATTTTTAAAGTTCCCAAATTTTAAGGCTGATGGTGTTTACCCTCCTTTTAGTATATAATAATAATAAAAGGACTTTATTTGAACGAGATTAATAAATTACATATAATTATTTAAGAACTCAAATTTTATAAAGAAAGGGTTACTGGAATGTGGCGAAGTCTAGCACCAGGAGCTATTTTTACTCAACCAAAAAACAGGCCCTTATCTAAAATAACATTTATCCAATTTCATAAAATATACAGCATACAGAGTATAGAGTTGAAGTTTAATAATTCATGTTTTTTTTTGTTCTTCCACAAACCGACTCTCTCATCACGCACATTCACTAATATGCTTCTAATGCTTTTTAACTTTTAACTGTTGCTGCTCTGAACGGAAAACAAAAAGTATCGATATTTAATTTTAAACTGATTGATATTTAGTTCTTTCAGCTGGGCTGGTATTTCATTATACAGTTTTATGGCATTGTATATGCAACATCTTTGATACATACAGGTTTTGAAACGGGGAATCTGATATTGTTTTTTGTGTCTAATATTAACATGATGAAGAGTGGACCGAGGGATAAACTTACTTTTTAAAATGTCAGATGAGCTATCTGTTGTCAGAAGACTATGAACGAAGTTAGCGACGTGGTGTTTTTTGCGATTTTCCATTGTTAATCATGAAGTTTCTGTCACTTTATGTGATATTCTATCAAACTTTCGTAATCCGTAAATTAATCGACAACAATTATACTGCATTTTCTGGATTCTAGCTTTATCACTAGTATAGAGATAATTGCTGTATAGAAAGTCACGGTCATTATAGTTTGATAGGATTAGACTTTCACAAAGTTTTTTTTAGCCGTTGATCTGAAATATGCCTATTTGAATACAAAAGTTTAATTGAAAAGAAAGCTCTTTTGATTGTGTTTTTAACATGCTTCACAAATCTTAGATCGTCATCAATTGTAATACCGAAGCTCTTGACGGAAGTCTCAAATGGCAGTAGTATATTATTAATTTTGATGTTTGATTTTTTTTTGATAAATATTCGATCCTTCAGTTTATCAAAGCAGATGACTTTTTGATTAAGTAACAGGTTGTATTCTTCAGATAGCTGCTGAATTTTACTTAGCTCACTATCAATTGTATTTTCTGCTACTTTGTAATCCGAAATTTTGAAAGGATGGTAAATTTGCTTGTCATCTGCATAGGCTGCTACCGAACAGAGGTTTAGGGATTAATAAGTAATAAACAATAGATTGAGCCTTGCGGGGCCCCGCTTAAAATGGCCGAATTTTGGGAAAACACACCGTTAAAAGAAATTTTTTGAAATCTGTCAGTAAGGTATGATTTGATTAATTGAATAGAGTCACAGTCAAAGCCATAATATTTTAATTTTGAATACATTAACCTATGATCGATTGTATCGAATGCTTTAGAAAAATCTAGCAGAACAAGCACGCTAATATCCCCAGAATCCCAGGCTGCCATAATGTCATCTAACATTGTAATTAACGCGGTTGCTGTGCTAAAATTTTTCCTGAAGCCGCATTGCGTGTCAGGAAGAATTTTATTTTCTAATATGGTCTTAAAGATCTGATTGTACAGGATACGCACCGATATTTTAGACATAGCTGGCAATAGACTTATTATCCTAACGTCTGCAAGACTTTGAGGAATTGAGTTTTTTGCTAATGGTTTACCAAAACTTCGGGAAATAATTCTGTTCAATACAGCAATTTACTATGTTTAAAATATAGATATCAATAAATGGACAGCACATTTTTAACATTTTAGCAGTTATATTGTCAACCCCGTATGCATTGGTTTTGATACTATTCAAAATTTTATGAACCTCTTAAACTGACGTCATCGAAGGAGAAAACTTGAATTCTTGAATAAAAAAGTTGATCTGATTATTGCTTTTTGAAAGAAAGGTGAGAAATAGTTATTGATTTCTTCTGCAGAGAAACGCGTTGATGGTATCACACAGTTATTTTTTCTAGATCTTACGTTGAAGGTTTTCCATATTTTTTTAGGATCGTTTTCGACAGTTATATTTTTTAAATATTTTTTTTTGCTGTTCTCATAAGTTGAAGTGTATGGTTGCGCAGATTTTTATAAGTAACCCAGTCTTGTACAAATTTTGTACGTTTGAAGTTTTGAAGAGCCCTGTTTCTGTATTTTTGTGTACGTTTGATTTCGTAGCTTAACCAAGGAGCTTTGGGCTTTGTAATTGTGCATTCGCGAATAGGAGCATGGACATCAAAAACATTTAAAAGCAACGTGTTTAAAATGTCCAGTTTCTTATCAATATCTCTTTCATGAAATATTTGCTGGAAACTCTGGGGGATGAGATCTGTGTAGAATGTATTAATGTTGAAATTACGGAAGCATCTTGTTTTAATAAATTTTGGCTTAGGCCTCTGAAAATTTAAAGAGTTTTAAATGCACTAGATGATGATCTGTTATTTCATGACAAGAAATGGTTCCAGCTGATTTTTCAAGGGATAGTTCATACAAGAAAATGGGGTCAATTAGTGTACTTGATGTTTCAGTCACCCTGGTAGGCTCATTTAGTATCTGGGAAAGACCAAAAGACTAAAAGCAGGTTAAGCTAGGATTATTGAGATCAAAGAAGTTAATATTTATCACATTGCATAGAGAGGAATGATAGAATATTTTCAGTATCAGTAATAAAATTTTTGATGTTAGTTTTAGGTGGTCTATAGAGGGCCCCTACTAATGAGTCAGTAATATGAAAATCAAAAGTTATGATAGAAAATTTGAGTATATTTTTGATATATACGCAGACTCCACCACCCCTGCCATCTCTGTCTTTACGTATTAACATATAATCATCTATATTGACAGCATCATCCTGATTATTTTCAGATAACCAGGTCTCATTAACAAAGATAACATAGTAGTCCTTTTCTTCTATTAGATTTTTAAAATCGTTAAACCCCGTAGATAAAGATCTGATGTTGATATGAGCTATTTTCATATTTTCATAGCCGTAAAAATTGCATTAAAATCAAATAAATCATCTAATTAGAGTGTAGCGCATAGTGAGTCAAGAGTCGAAAATGTGGATAAGAATATTTATAATTTAGAAAATCCGCATAAATTAACAAAAGAAAACAGAATTCATTTACCTTAAAAAGTTGGGAAGAGCCGAAGATGGATTATTTGGAAAAACAAAAAAATATATATAGTATTTGCTACTGCAAAGGTTTGGAAGGAAGCAAAAGAAGTTAATAGCAGACTGTACAAAAGGCAATACGTTAACTGCTCCATAAAAATACGATATTTAAACGTGATATGGTACAAGATATAAATAGTAATGATTTAAATTAATTCTTAACATTCTTTGATTTTGTCGGCTGACTATATATTTACAAGTACTTAAAGATCAATATAACAATAGAAATCACCATAAGCCCTGGAACCATAGTTTTTAATAGTACAGTAGGTAGCCTACAACGGAAATAAAAAAACAGAGTAAGAAGTCTTGGAACACAGCATTAAATCGAATTCTGAATACTAACAGGAATACAATGTTTATAATTGAACCAATAGGATGTAACTAAACAAAAGGTTCCCAAAGCAAAACTTAATCATATTTATCGTATGTATCTAAAATGAGATATTTAAATACACATAGGTAATAAGGAACAAGATCTAATAATAATGATTTAAATTTAACCTTTACATTCTTTGATTTGTCGGCTGACTATGTATTTTCAAATACTCAAAAATTACTGAAAAATAAAAATAACCATAAGCCCTAGATCCACATGTATTAATAAAACAATAGGTAGCCTTCTACAGTATTCTATCTATCTATGCTTGTTGTTTAACCAACGAGATAAATACGTAAAATGAAAATAAATAAAAGGTTAAGCAAAACTTAATCATAATTATAGTAGGTACCTATTGTCTATGTTATTATAGTAGAAAAGAAAAACTACACCAAATAATAATATATCTACCAGAAAGAATTATGTTAAGTATTTTTTAGTAATTTATGGACTGAAAAATTATAATAAACAAACTGGAGAACGTTACCAATATGGACCCATAATATTTGGTTATAAAAAACCATAATGAATGATAGCCTTAAATTTTCACAGAATGTTTTCAGTAACTTCACTACCTTCGTTATTTGTTTCACGTTAATAGAGTTTTCATCACTGATTATCTCACTATTACCATTAGAATTTACAGTATACACTAATCCGTTGAAGGTCCACACGTTATTTTTGTCATATAAATCGCGTGCTTTTTCAAAAATTATAAGATTTTCAGCAGTAAGTAGTTCGGTAATTAGGATTTTAGAACCTTTAAATTGTTTTTTGTTTGTAAGCACGGTATTACGCACCCAGCGACTTACGAATCAAACTAAAACTTGCCTTGGCTTAGGCGATTGTTGTTGCTGTTTTATCCAGATGTTTACCCATAAGGTAGCAGAAGTTTATTTGAAATTTTTGTAATTGAACATTAAGTTTATATTGAAGAAATGTTAAAACTATTGTAACGGGCAAATAAAAGTGACTGGGATATATTTATCTACAAAGTTTATTTATTTCTACAGTATTTATATACACACACTAAATATCCATAACTATATACAACTTATCTTCACTATTTATCTAACTTAACACTATTTATATTTACACTGCACTATTTACAACTATTTACAATTTATAAGTATTCACTGCCCCAGACTTACTCGTCTGCACCGGGCGATTGCCCCTGACTGACTCCCTGACTCCGCAGCACACTCCAATATATAGGCAAGCAGATTGGCTCTCGTATTTTCCATACCCATCTTCCGATGCCAAGCGAGCTCTCCCGAACTTGCGCGAAGTTACTAGAAGCTTCGGGGAAATGTTCTGACCCAGGCATGCATGGCTGACCAATACCAATAGCGGTATGCAACACACCACCCGGGTCCCACCAACATCCGCACTCGCTAAGGTGCTCCGCATTCCGACGAATCGCACACGCCCACCATTATGGCACCAATCACCCAAGCCAAGTTCGTTACATTGCCCCCTCCTCAAATCTGATCGTCCCGATCAGAAACATCCTCAAGGCTCAGCCATCTTGTCCATGCAGGCAACACGACTTCTTGTCTGCAATTGACACCTACCTTGTGCCAATAACAACAGCTGCATTATCGTTGCCAACCATTGGCCCCCACAGCTCCGCCGTGACATTATCGGACACTCACTGGTTTAAACCAAGTTCAACGGCACCTTCCTATTGAACTTCACCACTAGGCTTCATTTACGTTCACGTTGCCATATACTAGGAGTGGATGCCCACAGCTACCACGGTCTCGTTCTCCATACCTAAGTTTAGCTCGATGACCATACCAGCTTCTATACTGTCTGTATCTTCGGCTTAGTACCCAAAGCCCATCTACACCGCCGGCATCTTCACTTCGCACCCATCTCTAAGCGATTTCTCGGTTGCACCCTCAGAAATCTTCTCTCCAAGTCTAGCAAGCTACCATGCCATCCGGCCATAAATTACAGCTTTCAAACTTAAGTACATCTGTACCATTAGATCCCCTCCAGGACGCACTAGTCTACTCCGTTGGCCTTGCACTCACAGCATCTCCACGTCCTCCGCTATTCCACTGGCAATTTTCGGTGACACCCACAGGAAACTGGTCACCAATACCCAACAAGTTGCCACACCACCCGGCAATGCAGCATCACTTGCGGGATTGCATCAACACCACCAGATCCTTACCATGGTTCCATGCCCAGCGTCGAGGAACTTCTTCATGATGCCATCGTAGACTTCTATCACTCGAACCCACCAGATCCTAGCAGCTCTTGACTGTTCAGAAGATGACGGTAGCCAAACCGTTTAGGACCCTTTGGTTTAATGGTACCTACACCACATGGTATTCGGAAGCTGGATACTGTCATCAAATTTCTGTTCAACCAATTACGAGGAGGATCTTCAGTACCGTACCCTGCTTTCCTCTATTCTTCATATTTGTGATTCGCCAACAGCTCAGGATCGTCGCTGCAGCAGCTATAACAGCATTTATTTTAACATCCAGCAGAGCACCGAAGGCACCGAGCTGCACCCCATTATCGCAGCCAACTCTTTCTCGATAATGTTCGAAAGAGAATTCCGGAACGTTCTCAAAAGTCACTGCCGAAAAACCGTGAAGCGCGACACACTTCCTCGCGAAATCTGCAGTCACGTAGTTCAGTCCGAGTCATTCTTCCCAGTCACTATCACCTTTATATCCCGTTTGATACACCATACTACCCTACATCCGACACCAATGTAACGGGCATATAAAAATGACTGGGATTTATTTATTTACAACAGTTTATTTATTTCTACACTAAGTATTTATATCACAGGATAAATATCCATAACTATATACAATTTATATTCACTATTTATCTAACTTAACACTATTTATATTTACACTGCACTATTTACAATTATTTACAATTTATAAGTATTCACTGCCCCAGACTTACTCGTCTGCACCGGGCGATTGCCCCTGACTGACTCCCTGACTCCGCAGCACTATCCAATATATAGGCAAGCAGATTGGCTCTCGTATTTTCCATACCCATCTTCCGATGCCAAGCGAGCTCTCCCGAACTTGCACGAAGTTACTAGAAGCTTCGGGAATATGTCCTGACCCAGGCATGCATGGCTGACCAATACCAATAGCGGTATGCAACACACCACCCGGGTCCCGCCAACGACCGCACTCGCTAAGGTGCTCCGCCTTCCGACGAATCGCACACGCCCACCATTATGGCACCAATCACCCAAGCCAAGTTCGTTACACTATTTTATATACATCCTCATTCTGTTCTTCCACCAAGCCATGTAATCAGCAAGGTATTGATGTTTTTGCAGCTTCATTTTTAGGATGTCTTGCTTGACCCTGGATAGCTCTGTTTCTACAATACTCACATTGTTTTTTTTTTCCAGTAGGGAAGTTGTGATGCCCTCCTGGAAACTGTCTAATTTCTTCAAAATTTCGGAGATGTCACAATTCCCAAATATTGTGATCGGTGATTGCTTTATGTTTGCGACCTCTGTGCGTAAAATTTCAATGCCCTCATTAAATGGTTTTGAGAGTAATTCTACACGTGCATTCACAATTTTCAAAGTTACATTTTGTGATTTTTCTGGTCCCAATTTGACGCAACAAGTATTTCCACTGAACTGCTAACACTTACTTCACCGAAAACAACTAGAAAGGATATTTGATTGTTGACTGCACCATTTCAGTTCAAAAGATTTGCAGAAGCTAACAATGGCGTGTCTACTACTAACCAAGTACGGCCATGTCAGTTTTGTTACAGCGGCATAGTTTTTTACTTTGAAAACAAGACGGGATTACTATTGCATAATTTTTGCGTACAAATTAATAAATAATATAATTAACTGTCCAGGACTACTAGAAAGACTCTGTTTTCACATTCCGAGAATAGAGTCCAGAAATTCAAATACCTTCTATTTATGTACACCACGCACTAATATCCTGAAGAATTCTCCACTTCACACAACATGCAACGTAGTTAATTCCATGAATTGTGATAGGGGAGACCCATGTCAATTGTAACAGGGTATCAAATGTAACATAACTCTTTTCCGCACCATCTATGCGTCAAATTCGAAGTGACTTTCAGAGTAGGTTCCATTGGTTCCATTCTAAAATAAGACAGAAGTTCAGCGCGATCGGTTGGCTATTTACAAAGTTATCATCTAAACTGTAGATTCTACTGTCTCAGGTAAGTTTCAACTGTTATATTAAATATGTAATAACTCAATTGATGCTGCACTTTTTTCTGCTTTGTTGGTATTGTGTGAAAGAGCATCTTTTAAGCTTCCAACCGTGATATAAATCTATCTCAAAATGTGGGGTTATGTTATTTCAGTCGCGGTGAACGGCTAATTTCGGCGGGTGGTCACGTTTGTAACACTCAATGTGGGTTTCAATTGTAACATGTTACAATTGATACCCACCACGTCTTTAAATTATTTTAAGCATTTGATTAAAATTTTTTGTGACAATATAGTTCAAATCTTTACAGAAATGGTCAAACCAAGAGTTCCGAAAACAGCAAGAGGGCTAATTCCTCAAGGTGTAAAGCAAATCGGGGCTATTACTTCCCAGGAAAGAGGAACATTGGTTACCCTTTGCATAGCTGTGAATGCTATAGGGAATGCCATTCCTCCAATGTTTATATTTCCCCTGAAAAGGTAAATTTTGTACGAGATGGTTGCGAAAGCTGTATTGGCAGTGGGAATAAAAGCGGCTGGATGCAAGAGGAGGACTTTTATTTGTTGATGTTGATGAAGCATTTCGTGAAGTATGCTAAACCATGCGAAGAGAACAAGGTGCTCTTATCCTGGATAATCATAGCACTCATTTATACTTACCAACGATTCAATATTGCAAAGATCAGCACATAACGCTGTTGACCTTCCCACATCATACTTCACACAAATTGCAACCCCTTGATAGGGGGTTTTCGGACCATTTAAACGATATTACAATGCCGCTTGTGAACAATGGATAAAAAACAACCCAGGAAAGTGCATGGTTGTTTATTATATACCGCAAATTGTTAGACAGGCACTTCCTTCAGCAATAACTCCGAAAAATATTCTGGCAGGATTCTCCTGCACTGGAGTGTGGCCATTTAACAAGAATATATTTTCGGACGACGAATTCTTACCTGCTCAGGTCACAGACCGTCCTCTGACCACTGAAACGTTAGCTAATAAAGATCCAAATGTCACAGAAGAAGAAAATGCGTCGGAAAATGATCCTGTAGAAGTCAGATTAAAATCGCTTTCAACGACACCACCAGTTTCCGTTCAAATTAACCATTTTCCACCTTTACCGCAGAGGAGTGCAACTTCATCTCCGGCAGACATCAGGCCCTGCCTCGAGCAGATTTTTCTAAGCCAAAGACGAATCGGAATAAAGGAAGAACTGCCATCCTTATCAACACCCCTGAGAAAGACGAAATCGTTGAAAAATATAACAAAAAGCAGATCTTACTGGCCAAAGAAACAAACAGCTACTAAAGAAAGGGTTCAAAGGATCAAGCAAACTAAGAACCGGAGGAAGGCACACGAAACTGCAAACGATTCTTCATCGGATGAAGAGGAAACAATTTGTCTCAAATGTTGCGGATCCTACAGGAACAGCGAGGAGGACTGGCTACAGTGCTGCCTATGCAAGAAATGGGCACATTCCACTTGTGCGAATAATGACCCTTTGTTCGTTTGCAACAATTGTAAATCAGATTAGGCAGAATAATATAATATATTGTTATTTCTTATTATTCTAAGATCAGAATACTTTAATGTTTTTTTTTAAGGTATATTTATTTATTTTTGTACCCTCAAATGAATATTTACTTATGTTGTTATATTTATCAGAAATAAAACTTTTCTTTTTTTGTATTTGATTGTTGTTACAATTGACACCGTCTACTGTAACAATTGAAACCTACCTGGTTTCAATTGTCACATAGGTCATGCTTGAATATTTCTTTTTTTCTACGCCGACTGAACGCAATTTTTCCAATATAAAAATTAAACTGTCATTTACCACAGTCGGAACAAATTAAAAATAAATAAACAAGCATTCTGATGCCTCCACGTTACCGCGTAATCAATAAAAACGAAGAAATGTTACAATTGACATGGGTCTCCCCATATTCTTTTGTACAATACCTTACATTAAGTCTCATTTCTTCATCTAGCTAAAAATGTCATATTTTTGTAAATTTTGTAAATTATTTTAAGATTTCTTAATGCCACGGTATTCCCCTGCTCTGTAGTTGGGTTTTTTCCCGTAGAGCAGTGTAACTAAACTAAATAAATTAAATGAGACTTTCATGTGGTATAACATTCAGTAGTAAGTCTAGTTCTTTAAGTTTAGTGAGGATTGTCCGTTCTAGTATTTTTCCTAAATTTAAAAGAAGGCTAATCGGTAGGTAATTTTGCGGAAAAAGATGATCTTTCTGTGAATATAAATGTTATATGATCGGAAAGTATGTCTGCCGGAAGCATGAATTAAATAGCTCTACAAGTCTGTCTACGTATTTGTGTGGTAGTTGTTTTAGTCGTTTGTTTCTAATTTTGTCATGGCCGGGTGCTTTGAAATTACTATGAGCACTAATAATTTGTTCTATTTCGTCATTTGTTGTGGATCTATAGGTATTATCCGGTATTGTGTTTGTATTAAGAGAGTTTATTTGTTGATTAATGTCGTTGTAGGTATATTTGTTGGTCATTTACTGTCGTCCTGTTCAGTGTGGATTGTTCCTCTATCGTGTCAGCAAAAGCCTCTACTTTGTCATCATTTTTGTATGCAAGTCCGTTCATTCCGTGTATAGGCCCGTTAGTTTGACAGTTGTCTTTTTTTAATGCTTTAATAAATTTGTAATAGTTCTCTGGTGATATGAGTCAATCAGTGCGTTTATGTAGTTGTCCCATTTGTTAGTTTTTAAATAGTTTTTATTACTTTCGGTTCTTGTATCAATGGACTCCGCAGAGATTTCTCAGGCCCCATACGGTCTAGAGACTTGAAATTTCGAATTCGTACTTAGATCGCAGACATCTCGCCGCCTGTTAAGCTCCAAGTAATGGTAATTATAATTATCTCATTCAATCTCATTCAACCAAGATCATTATTTTGTCGACATGGAACGACAATGGGATCCCTCACTGGAATTACGCACAAGCATGGAGCGTATATATACGTCTCGTTCTCTGGTATATAGGTACTTTCTGGAAGATCGTCTATGGTTATGTCGCAATTGTCAGACGTCAGACGTTATTGTTAATTTAAAGTTTAATTTTGTGTTGTGATAGACAAACAGTAATTTGTTATGGAATTGCTGTTGCTGGCAAACACATATACATAAGTATAGTTAAAATCGAGAAAAGGATAGCAATAGTAGGTACTCATCGGTACGGTTTAAATCTTAAATGCCCAATGAAATCTATTTTTAATTTTTTTTCAAAAATTTCACTTGTTTTAGTATGTCTACTTGATTGATTTCTTGATCAATTTTGACTGTAGAGTTTAGTTCTTTTTTATTAGAGTCTGTGTTTTGTAGAATATTGTGGAATAGTTATTTTTATATTATTATATTATATTATTTTTCGTTATTTTTTAACTTTTGTTTGTTGTTAATACGGCATCACTTAAAGAGAGATGTACCACATCTGACCATATATGTTTCTATGTTTGTGTAGATGTAACAGTATTTGTCTATATTTTTTATTATAAATATGTCAATGATGCCATTGGTGCTGTTTAACGTCGGTGTATGGTCCTAGTATATTTATTTTACCTCTCATATTTTTGTGCGTAATTGTAAGGAGCAGTGCCTTTTTGTTTTTATGTCTAGAGTTCCATTCTTGGTGCTTGGCGTTAAGATCGCCACCAATAATGGTTCGTACGTCATCTTTTAGTAGCTCATCGAGTTCTTGGTCTATTATATTTTTTGTAGGTGGTATGTACATTGAACCTATTCGTATTGTCTGTCCATCGTGCAATTTTGTCTCTATAGCTATTGCTCTATGTTCTCTGTTGATTTATCAAGCGTAATGTCATGTTTTATGTTACTTTTAATAAGTATTGTTACTCCTCCGCCACATCCTGTATTTGTTTCACACCTGTGTATAGTGTAATTTGGATTTTTAAGGTTATTTTGTACTTTCAAAAAAGTATCTTGTATCAGTAGTATATCAGGGTTGTGTTCGTTTATGTAGTTTATAGTTTCAGTTTTTTTTGTTTGCAATGGAATTTGCATTCCAAGTGATATTGTTTAATTTCTTAATAATGTTCTTGTTAGACATTAAATTTGGAAGTCAATTTTTGCGGCAAGTCTTTTCATCTGACCAAATAAATATTTCATTTCAGTTATTAGTCCTAGGTTGTTAGTTTCTGTTTGTTTCGTCTTGTTTGTTTGTACGAGTTCCGACTTGTTTGTGTTGTAGGTCAATTTGGCCACTAAAATTAGCTGGATATGTACCATGACAATGATAACATTTTGGCGGTTGTTTCGGATCTTTTTAGCACTCATTGCTAAAATGTGTACATCCGCATTTGACTCAGTTTTGGTCTAACGTACAGTTAAATTGCGTATGGCCACAATTTTGGCAGCTATAACATTGACTAACACGAGCCTTAGCATGCTGACTTTCAATTTTATTGCAGAGTCCGTGCAAATATTTAAGTTCGTAAATTTGTTTTTAATTTTTTGGTAATAATACCAAAACTAAACGAATCGGTCTTTTATCTTTGCTCATCCAGCGACTTTGACTGGACTAAAGCCTAAGTGTTTAGTCCTTTGAGGACTATTCTCAATTCTTTATCTTCAGGTAGAGTATGCGAAAATACCTTCCAACCTACTTTATCAAAATATTTTTGCATATTCCTATAGTTCTCAGATGTGGAGGGGATAAATACAATAATTATTGGAACTTGAGGCTTTTGTATAATTAATTTTGTTATTTTTGAAATAAATAGTAGCTTTGTCCCAGAAGGGCACGTTAGCAAGCGTAATTAGAGAAACTTTGAGATTCTCCCTTGGATTTGTAGTATTTATTGTCGTTATAGTTATAGGTATTGATTGTTTTGGTAATTTGCTGATTGATTGGTTTTGACTTGTCATTATTATTGAGTGCTTTATGGTTATTTATCTGAGTATTGAGTATTGAGTGAGAGTGGACGTGTTTGTATTAGTAACAATCCTTATCAACACGAGATCTTTTAATCGTATGCAAGAAAAGACTGATTATTACAGAGGAATTGCATTCAGAAGAAAATAACGTATATTATACCAGTTAAAAATGTAGAGGGCCCCGCTCACCTTCAAATCCCTTAAATTGCTCCCAAAAGAAGATTGGAATTTCCATTCCAAAGCCCAGATAGTGAGTGGAACCAAATACCACAGTATAAAGAACTATACTGTAGTCCAACTCTCGGCGGAACCTTCGACTTTTTTATTCAAAGTCAAGAGCTGGCGGCCATGTTTTAATCTTAAAAAGTCAGGTTTGTACTGGAAATTAACATGAACTGCACCAAAACTAATTCATTGAACTGATATTATAGATATTATAAATTGGTCCATAAGATAATGTCGTCATTATTTGTTTTTAATTTGTATATAGTTGTAGCCACTTATGCTTTATGAATCTTAATCACTTTTTGGACTGGCTATTTAGGTAATATTTCAATCCCAAAGCTCAGTGGAGACGGGGAGGTTTCAAACAACAAAGCTCGTGTTAAACTATTTAATATCAGATATTGAAGTACCAAATAACTATTAATTCTAAGGCCTATAAAATACTGTAAAGAAAATTATCAACAAAATGGGTGATCCTGCGTATAAAAGTATGGTGGTACTCAATCCCGTGTCGAGGGTGACATGGGTGAGAAAATTTATCTAATCTTATTTCTTATCTAATATCTTATCTGGGCGTCCTCCTAGGACAGTATCCGTCCGACAGTCCGTTGACAGTTTCTCCCACGATTTCTATCTTCCCTGGGGCTTGTCGAGGTTACGCAAGGAAAGAATGGGGTAATACTTCCCACTTAGCTCTGCTGAACAGGACTAGAGGACTCCAATAAACTCCACCGATGAGGTCACTTTAGGTTAAGAGGCCTGTGATAATGGGTGGCCCGGGTCTGACATAGAATAATCGTCCCACGTGTCCCGTGAGGGTGAAATTTCGAAGAAAGCTGATGAAATAGGTTTCCACATGAAATGAGTAGCTGGTTTCTACCACAGGCTACGTTTTCTTCCCAATAACTCGAATCTCACAATCCAATTGATAAATCCGCAAAATTGCGTTCACTTCTCTTCCAATCACATGGACAAGAGATCTAGGTTAAAGATTTTTGGATTCTTTGTTCCTCGCATGGGTAAGTTGGTAATTCTTGTAGGTCGATTGTCACAGAATACGGAACCGTATAGAAAAGAGTGAGTAGGCCACCTCACAGGACAAATGGCATGGGAGCAGAAAATACAGAAGAAGCAGAAGGACAAGCTGTCACCTAGATCGAATCTATTTTCGAACTAGTTACCCCCGGGAGGCCCGGGAACGTAGGTACAGCTGCAGCTGACTAGAAGGCAGACTCAGAAAATTTCGTTTTAATTCGCAAACTGATTATTTCCCTTTGTCTTAGGAGTCCTCTTTTCCCAGATCTCAGCAGCCTAATATGAAATATATCCATATAATGTCCACAGTATTTTTAATAAATTATTTTTCTCAACCTAAGCCTTATTAATACCAATTAAAAGGACGGATGAGGTGATAAAATAGAATGAGAAATATAAATGGTAACATAGTTTTCAGAGTATAATACAATGAGACCCAGGAAATTAGTTTCAGTCAGATTCAGATTGTTAATTGGTGCAAGTATTGAAGATTTACAATGTACACAAGTCAAAATAATGATAATAATAATAATAATAATAATAATAATAATGCAATAATAGTTAATATTTAAAATCGTAAAATTAAAATTCCTATAAGATAAAGATTAATCGATATATTAATTAAGTAAATAAGTTTATAGTTAATATTTAGAACAGAACACAAATACTACATGTATAATAGCATATTACAATTTAAAAATTCAGCACATGAGTAAAAAGGCCGGGAAGTAAGAATCTTTTTTATTTTATTTTTGAATTGCACTAGTGGAAGATCCCTGACCCATCTAGGGAGTTAAAATATTTGATTGCTAGAAAATTTGGTCCGTTCTGGCATTTTGTAAGCCTAAAGTAGGGAGTAACCAGATCGTCTCTGTGCCGTGTACTGTAGGTATGGAGATCACTATTTTGACTAAATTTATGAATATTTGTTTTTACATAAAGAAGATTTTCAAAGATAAATACACATGGAAAAATTAAAATATTACATTCATTAAAAGCAGGCCGACAATCTTCCCTGTACGACAGCCCTGCCACATCCTTACAGCTTTTCGTTGTAGAGCAAAAATCCTGCCTGCATCAGCAGCCTGGCCCCAGATCACTATACCGTAAGAGAGCAGTGAGTGACAAAGAGCAAAGTATGCCGTTCTCAGAACATCCGCTGATACATTACCTGCCAGATTCCGAAGCACAAACATATTCTTGCTCATTTTTGGTGCAAGGCTATCAATGTGGCAGTTCCACTTCAGCTTTGGGTCCAAGGTAACACCAAGGAATCGTACAGTGTCTACTGTTTCTAGATCCGTTTCACAATCTCGAAGAGAAAATATCATTCGGTTAGTTTTTGTCTCGATAAAAATAAGGTTGTTCTTAGTAAACCAGGCCCCAATAGCCAACTGTGCCTCGCGCGTCCTTACAGAAATTTCATCCAAGTTCCCAGATCGGAGACTAACAGAGGTGTCATCGGCAAAAGATTGAAGTTTGCAGTATTAATGCTTTCAGGTAAATTGTTAACATAGATTAGACAAAGCAACGGTCCCAAAACTGAGCCTTGCGGGACGCCCACTGTCAATGCCATACTATCCGACAACTCGCCATCCACCTGCACACACTGAATCCTATTGGAGAGATAAGACTCCATAAGAAGAGAGAGAGAAGACTATTTGCATCAAAGTTGTAGGATCTAAGCTTCTCCACTAAAAGAGCGTGAGAGACTCAATCGAATGCCTTAGTTAAGTCACAAAATATGGTGCTAGTAAACTCCATATTCTCAAAACCATCCAATACAAAAGTAACAAAATCAATCATGCTTGATATGGTGCTCTGCCCCTTTCTGAAACCGTGCTATGTTTCAGTGAATAGGTGATTGGTTTCAAAATATTGTAGAATCTGTGCTACAATGCACCTCTCAAACACTTTTGATATCACTGGAGGCAGAGAAACAGGTCTATAATTTCCCACATCATCCCTGTTCCCTTTACCTTTATATATCGGGACAACTGTAGTTTGTTTTAGCACATCGGGAAAGTGTCTACCTTGAATAAATAAGTTTATAAGTTTTGTCTGATAAATTATAATTTCTATGACTATCTTTATAAGAGGAACATTTAGTTGATAAATATCACGGCTTGATTTGTTCTTTAGCCTTTTGATTATATCCCTAACTTCAATATAAGTGACAGGCCGAAATGAAAACCAGGGGTCTAAATTTGTTATCACTGGAAAGGGATGCCCATTAGTGACATTAAGGTCCTGGAGAAGTGTGTAAGCAATATTCACAAAGTATTCATTAAAGCTATGAGGAGAAATTTTGATCTATGATGATTTTTCTTGGCATCAATCCCTGATAATATTCCACATTACCTTGGAGGGATCGTTTGCATTTCTGATACGAGCATCGTTGTGCCTTCTTTTTGCACATTTAATTGTTTTTTTTTGTATTTCCGTCTATAAAGATTGCGTTGTTGAAGAAAAATTTCTGTGGGATTTGATTTATAGAGGTCATTGAAAAAGTTTACCCACTCTCTAAACACCCTTAAATAATTGTCAAACCATGGACAATGATCACTGGATTTTTTTATTTTAAGTGACTTTTCAGGGAAGGCTTAAAAGCTTTGACGAAACTGTAAATAAAAATAGCCATTCTGTCATCCAGCATGATTGACTCATCATTAGTAAAATTCCAACAGATTCCCTCAACTAAACTAAAGAACCTTACCTTACCTTACCTTGTTATTGGTCTACAGGATTTTTTAAAAATTGTTTCTGGGACACCATCAATAACAGCATAAACCTCCAAGATCTGAGCCGAATGGTCCGAGAGGTTAAACTCCATGCTCATTTCCGCACACTGCTCTAATTCAGAGTTAAAGTTTAAAAATATGTTGTCCAAACAGTTTTTACCTCTAGTTGGCCAAACATTTTTTTGTTCAAAACCGTAGCTGTTCCCCTAATTCCCTAAACCTACATTCCTCATTCTTGTTAGTACCAAAATGAATATTAAAATCTCTCACTACTACAGTTCTTTTATCACATCCTACCAGATTTAAAAATTCATTCATAACATTTAGAAATAAATCAAAATTGTCAGAAGGTGGCCTATAGACTGAGATAACATACATTTTACAAACTTTTACATATATGCAACAAATTTCTATAAGTGTTTCAAATGTAAAATTTCTTATGTCGAGCCTTGATGTCGCTTCCAGGCAGTGGTTGACAAAGATTGCAGTTCCTCCCCTGGCATGATGTGTACGGCTAAATTCAGCTGATATTTTGAAGTTATACATGTTTACCATTTCATTTTCATCCTTCTCCATGCTGTGCTCACTATATTAAAGTTGTTTTCACTTAAAATTATCTCCAATTCATTGGACTTATCCCTTAATGAACAAACATGATGTCTTAACTGTAGCATTTAATGTGCTTACGTTTCCATTTGTGCCTGCTTCTAGCTTTGGTCGATTTAATGTTTTCCCCGTGTTACCTTCATCCATTCTTTTGTCATTTTGACGTCAACATTTATTCGTTTTGAGGCTTGAGGTTTTACTTTGATCCATGTTGGTGCGTTGTTAGCATTGATTTCCTCTATGTTTATATTTTGATCTATTGGGGATAGAATTTCGTCTGTCAGTTTAGACGATATTTCGTTGTGCGGTAGTTCCAGTGCACCGTTCTCTTTGACTACAGGGCTGTCAAGATTAATGATGTTAGTCGTCTCATTTGCCAAAGTGTCAATTTTCTTGAAGTGTGGCAACAATGGTGGTCGATTGGAATTTTTTCCTATATTTTGTTGCTCTTTCTTTTTGACTTTTTCTTGTAAAAGGGTATTATTCTCTTGCAAAATTAAGTTTTTATCTTCTAATTCTCGTACTATCTTTCTATAGAGTGTAATGATCTCACTTTCGGTGGGTTTATCATTTGTTTTCCTGACCTAATCATCGATTTCTGCAATTACATGCTCACAAGCTGCGGATTTTGTAGATGCCGACCGTCTGAGACATGAGGTGTGAAAGCAATCACAACACTTAACACACTTTACTGCCTCTATAACTTTTTTATTACAGTGTTTGCACACCATTTCATCGAGGGATAGTAACGGGTCTTTAATTAAAACTTCTTTAATACAAAAACAATTATTTGTTGAAGAAATATGAATACCTATCACAAATTGTTACATACAATCATATTTCCTCTATTTGTTTTTAATTTAAAATTATCATTTAGGGTTCTTAATGTATAATGTAATGAAACACGAAAAAATAACTTCAACAAATAGTTTTATAGAAAAAAATTTTTAGTTGTGCACTTGCAGTTATTTTGAAAACTTTTGGCACCAACTTCACAAGTACCAAAACCAATAGAGTTAATATAATTTTGTATTTTTCAGAGCACCAACTAACAACGTCAGTCCAAATAAAAAAAAAAATGTTCAAAGTAAATGTTGTTAGAAATAATTTGATATTTAGTCAGTCATTCTCAGATTTTCAATTTTCGAAAGAAATTACCCCTTCCACATAGTGAAAATACACAGATTTCAAGTTTTAACATCGATGAAATTCGAAAACCGTAGGCCTTTTTAAAAAATATTAAACGTTTCCGGATATTTTCTTATCTTTAATTCTGCTGTCTCGGATTTTCGAGAAAAACTGCCCCATCCACTTCCTTCGGAGGGAAGGAGATTTCTGATTTGAGTTTTTATGAATATGGGACCTCAAGTCTCCCCCCTCAAAAAAAATCATCAAAATCGGAGCACGTTTACGATGCAAATGTAACACATACAGTCGAATTGTATACTTCATCCGTTAAGGTTCGTTGGTCAAAAATGATCGAATTTCAGTGTAATAAACTTATCATCAGGTATCATTAAACCCCCAAAGCAACTGGTGAACCTTGAGGAAGAAACAAATTATACCTAATTAGTTCAGAAACGTTTATATTTTAATAGATACAATAGTACCAACATATAAATGTAAATTTAAGTTGTTACCTGTTCTTATCTTTTGGGAAACCCAAAAAACTGCAGTCAAACTTGTAGCTTTTATTGCTACAATTCTTCGTAACACATACATTTCCACCTTTCGACATTTTGTAACAACAAATTGTATCTACTTTTTATAGAATACAATCGAGATGATAATATGGCCAATCAGTATACAAAAAAGAGTTCACGGACGTCACTGAACTAGCAGGTAGCGTAGCAGCAGAAATAATATAACGCATCTGTATTCTCAAGGTTTTAAGATTAAAACATGGCTTGGGTTTATGCGGTTTTACCCCTTCCATGAGAGTTGGAGTACTGTATAGTTCTTTATACTGTGCAAATACAAAACCATTCAGTGGCGTAGTATAAA
Organism: Crioceris asparagi; assembly: GCA_958507055.1. NCBI lineage: Eukaryota > Metazoa > Arthropoda > Insecta > Coleoptera > Chrysomelidae > Crioceris > Crioceris asparagi. The sequence goes on from OY293832.1 coordinate 26,001,525, forward strand.
TGAATTAATGATTGGACATTGAAGTGAAAATTAGAAGCAGCATAAATATAGCAGGAGATAATGGTGGGAGACGAAGCTTCAGCAAATGGACACCTACCCAATTCTGAACTTCTCAAACAATTACTGAATGTGATAAAGGACGAAAACAGGCAGATCAAGGAGGAAATAAAAACAATATAGCGTGAAAACTGAAACATCTTGGAAAAAATCGACTCATGTCTCAACAATATCAATAATCTAGAAGAAAAGTGCAAACAACTAAAAACCAAATGTGTAAGCACTGAGAGGCAGATTCGTTAAAACAACATACCTACTTATCTTTGGATTGGAAATCACAGAAAGCACTGAAAGCAGAGACACCATTACTGCGGTCCTAAGCGTAATCAAGGAGCTGCATGATATTGACGAAAATGTGAGCGAGATAAATAATATGTACCAAATAAAAACAGGCCTAAATATTGTAATCAAAGTCGAATTCTTGTCTTACCTAAATAAGAACCAAATACTCAAAAACTGTAAGAAATTAAAAGGAAGAAACGTATACGTTGTTCAAGTTCTATGCTATGAAGATAGACAGCACAATAGAGTATTAAAATACACCTAAATAACGCAAGGTCGCAAAATTATTCTGCCAGGATAAAGGGACGAATTGTTCTTATAAATAATGATGTATATGCAGTAGATCAACTCAAGAGCTGCTACCTCAACGACAGCACAGACAAAACCATAGCGCACGACAAAAACCGACTATTCAACCAAACGTTCTTCGACGACAGTATACGATTACATTAATCAAAAATATCGCAAACAAGAGGAAACAGCATCGAAGAATCAATTAAAAAAGAAAAACTTGAAGATCAAAAACAACACGAAAAAAAGAACATTGGATAGAATATAAAGAGCAAGAAGAAAATAAGAAAAACAACCAAAGGATCAGAGAAAAGAAGGCAGAGGAACCTTTACAGAAAATAGAAGCAACAAGAGCAAAAGACAGAAGGGAAAAGTCCAATACACCAAGGATAAATATTTTTTACAAAAAATTGGACCGACTTTATTAGTGTTGCACTGAAAAATACTAAATAATATTAATTCTATTGGTGCTGGTTCTTTTGGAGTTGGTGCCTACAACAACAAACTACAACGGCAAAACGGTAAAAAATATTTATTCCACATTTTTGAGTATAACATTAGTCATGAAAATTGTTGAATGTTCACTAATACCCAAAAATGTATAGGCTTAGCTTGTACTTGTTATTTATTATTCAGAGATCTTAAAACATCGGGCTGCAAATATACATATTTCAAACTTTAATGCTGTAACTCGAAAACCGAAACTCTATTTAAATATAATCTTTTCTTTAATTTGGCCGTCACATATTTTCAATTTTCGAAAAAAAATGCTCTTCCACATAGCGGAAATACGCATATAACATATTTCAGGCTTTACCATTGCGAAACTCAGAAACCGTAACTCTTTTGAAAAAATGTTCAATTTAAACGTTTCCTAATATGGTCCCCTTTATAATTTTCAAATCTCGAATTTTCGATTTTCGGAAAAATTTCCCCCTTTCACATAGCTGAAACACATATTTCAGACTTTAGCGCGGAAACGTATGATTATTTTTAAGAGTGTGCAATTTAAACATTTCCGAATATAGATTTTTCAATAATTCTGACGTCTCGGATTTTCAATTTTCGAGAAAAATTGGATTTGTTTTTTCTCAATATGGGACGATTTATCAACTATCTTCTTTCGAATGAAACAAAAATCATCTAAATCGGAGTCCGAGTAATAGGCAAAACGCGCGAACAGCCATAAAAAGTAAATAGAAAAAGCAAACACAACCGAATTGTATACCTTCTCCTTTTTTAAGTCGGTCAAAAAGAGAAAACTCCACTTCTACCTTCACCAGCAGAATCATAACAAGCCAACAAATTAACAAGTAAACAAAATCATCCTTTATGTAAGATAGCATAATATAATATTATTTATTTCTATCAGATACGTCATATCCTTATACAAATTAATTTATAGTTATTTTTATTGATAGACATATGAGTCAATCTCCAAACAAAAATGAATCCCTACATAAACAAATTCAAGATTAAAACAATTGATACCTATATATTAGATAATGTCAATGAAACAAGATATTATCAGTAAGCAAAGAAAATGAAAATTTCAAATTAGTTCACAATAATACAGGAAAGGAAGCATTGCTAAGAACCTTGGTGAATTCATAATCTATATCTCTCAATATGATTTTCAATTTGATTGCCTCAGATTGGCAGATAGCTGATATCGGCAATTACAAAATCGATGGATAAAAAACTTTGTATATCTAATGAAGGAAAACAACCAAAATGATGGTGTTATTTTCATCAAGTTAGAGCTCTATAATTCACATTAAGTGATACAACTCAACGACTCATCCATTATAAGACTGAAAATAAATGTAAATGGTGGCATCATCATTATCAACGAAATATACAGATCCCCTGCTAACTCTATAAATCAATTCAACGCTGAAATAAAATCTCTATTAGAGTCAGACAACAACAGAACTTGCAAATACCATCTAATGGATGGCGACATGAACAATGATATTCTAGAAAAATCAGACCTCTCAATCGAATACCTAAATATTATGAGTGAACACGGTTTTTTTTCCTGCGGCAAATAAATATACTAGATGCCAAGGTGAATCTAAATCATCTATCGACCACATATTCGTCAAAGATAGTACTGAGGAACTGGATATATTAATACCCTTAATCGCTCGCACTGCAATAACACATCACACCAATAGAATCAATATTATTTTGTATTTTTCAGTGCAACAACTGATAAAGTGGGTCCAATTTTTTGTAAAAAATATTTATTTCACATTTTTGAGTGTAACATTAGTCATGAAAATTGCTGAACGTTCACTAATACCCAAAAAGTTAGAGGTATGTTTACCTTGTACTAGCGAAAATACGCATATCACATATTTATTTACCATTGCGAAACTCGGAAACCGTAACACTTTTGAAAAAATGTTCAATTCAAATGTTTCCGGATATGGTCCCCTTTCTAATTTTCAAATCTCGAATTATCGATTTTCATAAAAATTTGCCCCTTCCACATAGCTGAAACACATATTTCAGACGGTAACGCGGAAACGTATGATTATTTTTAAAAATGTTCAATTTAAACATTTCCGGATATGGAATTTTCGTTAATTCTGCCGTCTCGGATTTTCTATTTTTGAGAAAAATTGCCCCCTCCACCCCATTTGGGGGCAGCTTTTGAAGGGAAGGAGATTTTGGATTTGATTTTCCTGAATATGGGACTATTTCTCAACTCTCATCTTTCAAATGAAACAAAAATCGTCTAAATCGGAGTACGTTTATTATGCAAAACGCGCGAGCAGCCATAAAAAAAATAATAAAAAAGCAATCTTACAACCGAATTGTATACCTTCTTCTTTTTTTGAAGTCAGTCAAAAAGAACATTCACTCAACTTATAGAGAATGCCTCAGACGAAAGCACCAAAACGATTAAAATAAAAGGTACCTTGGATAACAAGCTCACTGATTCGTTCTATAAATAAGAAAATAAAATGTATCTGCAGCTAAAATATGAGCCCACCAACTTTCAGCTGGCAAACGAATACAAAACTTACAACAAAATGTTGACAAAAGTAATAAAAAACACCAAAATCCAATATCATAGATCTCAAATAAATAAAAAATGACGCATTGCCATGGAAAAATATCAACGATAGAATAGAATAGAATATATTGCATCCGTAAATTACAAATTGGACAAATCATAAATACAATTTAAAACAATATGTAGGCATAAAATTAAAAATAAAATTAACACTCAACATACAATAACAATGAAATAAAACTCACCAATAGGAACACTAGCTGCTTGCAACTGAGTCTTCAAGGAGTGAAATCATCGATTTGATAAAGGCTCATGTTTATTAAAATTCTTTTCAATGTTCTCTTGAATGATTCCAATGGCAGTTCTCTAATTCTCTTCGGCAAGGAATTGGAATAGAGGAATACCTATTGTTTTACTCCTATCTAGTCTTTTCATGAGAGGTACAAGGTTTTGTCCTTTCCGGGTATTATATGTGTGGATATCTGAATGTGTTGTGAATGTGTGCAAGTTTTTTTTACGTATATGATGTTTTCGTAGACAATATGTAAGAATAGTGTCATGATTCTTAAGTTTTTAAACAGAGATTTACAGTGTTCAGTATAGCTAGCTTTTACAATGCTAATAATTTGTCATGATTGACGCAATTAAAAGCCTCTGACAGGTCCGTAAAAATTGTTAGGCATGAATGCTTCGAGAATATTGTTAGCCAATTTATTCACGGCAAAAACTGTACCTTTCTTTTTTCTAAATCCAAATTGATAAGCATCAACAAATTGACTTTTTCCAAAAAATCACTAAATTGTATCAGGATCGCCTTTTCAATTACTTTAGAAAATGTTGGCAAAATATGTATTTGTCTATAGTTTTCAGGCAGTTGTTCATCACTTTTTTATGAATAGCAAGAACTTGGGAGTGCTTGAACACAGATGGAAATAGTCCGTCAGAAAGACAGCTGTTTATTATAAAAGTAAAAGGTTTGATCAAAATTAGTATGCATTGTTTTAGCAATTTAGTACTGACGCCATGTATATCTTGAGATTTGCTAGTTTTGAGGTTATTGATAATTGAGAGGATTTCTTGTTCAGTAAAAGGTCTAATAAATAAAGAACCTGCTGTTTTATTGAGTTCATTTATAATTGAAATATTTTTCAGTATTCCAATATTATCAATATTATCAACAATGTCATCCGCATGATCGGTAAAAACTATGTTGAAAATTTCTACATCGAATTCATGTTGAGTTCTGATGCTCATATTGACTCTTTCGCTATTTATAATTTCCTTTATTGATTTATTCCTATTGTCGGATAAAGTTATTTGCTTATTGTAGTAATTTCTTTTTGCTTCCGCCAATGTTTGTTTATAATTTTCTTTTGCTATGTTATGTTGACATTTATTGTAATTACTTGGATTTGTTTTCTTTATATTATATATGAATTGGACAGTTTGTTTGAGTTTAACGATTTCAGGGGTTCTCCAGTAATCTGTGTTTATTTTTTTTCCGATAGCATTAGATTTGAAAACAAGAAAAGAATTATTAAAATGCTTCATAAATATCTCATGAAATTTTAGAGCCTTTTCCTCAGATGTTGATTTGTTATACATACTTGTTCAAGATTCATCAGTCATGGTATTTTGAAACCTTTGAAAATTATGACTTGAGAAGTTTAATTTATATTTAAAATATAACTTTCTATGATTTTGAATTTTAAATGTTAGTATTTGAGAATCATGGTCCGACAATGCTGCAGTGATGACTTTAGAATTGGAATTTTCAATGTTTGTAAATATATTGTCAGGGCAGGAAGTTTTAGAATTCCCTGATATTCTGAATGATTTTTTTGTTCAAGGTTGAATTGTTTTGAGAAATCAATTACCATATTTGATTTGTTCCCGTGAATCAGAAAATTCACATTAAAATCTCCGCAAATCACAACATTTGCTTTGCTATAATATTTCTCAATGTATAATAGAGCTTCCAAAATTATTGCTAGAAAATTTGTGATATCAGAATTGTCGCAGGGCGATCGGTATATACACATTACAAATAAATTTAGTTGTTTAATGAATATTGCAGATATTTCACAGTGAAATTCTTGTGACAGCTGCTGTACAGCGTTAACCTCTTTGGCACCAAAAAAAATATTTAGGTATATGCAGGTGCCCCCATGAATGTGTTTCGTTCTACTGAATATCGAGACTAGTTTAAAATTAGTAATATTATAACAAGAAGACTCACGTGCAGTCAGCCAGTGTTCTGTGAAACACAGTACACTTAGATTATTCAGGTTATTCACAAAATTGTCCAATTGCAGAATTTTGTTGCGAATACACTGAATGCTCAGATTCAGAATGAAAATATCTGCCTAGCTTCTACCATTAATATTTATTTGTTGGTCCCTGAATGGCTCTGTCTGTGTGGGTGATATGTTAAGCAACTCCACCAGAAATGAAATTCTAGTATCAAAGACTGTTTAGGCAATACAACAGACGATCTAGAGAAAATTGTAGAAATATTCAACGATACCTACACAAATATGGGGAGAAATCTAGCAAATAAATTAAATATGAAAGACAACTATACAATACGAGAAAAAGATTGCAGAAACTCAATTTTTCTCAGCCCAACAACGGGAACCGAAGTAACCAACGATTAAAGCTGAAACTTTGAAAACGATAGCTCATCAAATAGAAAGTCCCCTTGAATTTATAATAAACTTATCAATAGAAACCGGATATTATCCATCAGATCTCAAGACATCGGTAATCATACCCATTTACAAAAATGGCGATAAAACAGAAGTGAGCAACTACAGACCAATCTCTCTGATCACCAATTTCGAGACTGACAATTTACCTCCAAAAATATAATCTTCTATCAGGCATGCAATTTGGTTTCCAAGAAGGGAAGTCAACACAAGACGCCATAATAGAGTTGATAGAAGCAAACCATGCCTTTCTGTATTCTTAGACCTTGCCTAAGCCTTCAATACAGTTAGCCACCCTATTTTACTTGGTAGACTTGAAAAAATGGACATACGCGGTAAGAGTCTGGATTTATTCAAATCATAGTTGAGTGATAGAAAAAAACTACGACTACGAAATACTTCTGGTACATATAAATCATAGCTTATGGAGTAGCACAAGGAACAGCGTTGGGACCAGTACTCTTTTGAATATATATAAAAGGATTATTCGACATACAGAGTCAAGGCAGAGTCATCAGTTTTGCTGACGACACCACAATAACTTACACAACAATATTCAGAAAAAAATACATTAATCACGCTTACCTATGAATACAATACCAGGCAACACCTGAAGTACTTTTATCCTACAATGTTCAGATCAGTAGACAAAAAAGTTATGCATACCTGGGACTAAAACTATAAAATACCCTCCCACTATGCCTTCAAAATGAAAGTAACTTAAAGGTTTTTAAAAAGAAACTTTCTCTTGACATCACTAGTCTTCCAAGAACATATGTTCAAAACTTGATAGACAAAGAAATCAATGTCCATCCATTACATTAATTCCGTCACTTGTGTATTATTAGTCATTTATCTTTGTAATTATAGTTTAACTGTTTTATCCTACAAACGTATACTTATTTTATCTTTACATTTATGATTTATCTTTCCAATTATAATTTTATCTCTACATTTTATCTCTACATTTCTGGTTTTAAATAATATGTTCTCTACTTATTATTTTAGGAACCGCACAAAAATTTCATAACTATTCTGGATCCGCCTATTATTGTTCCACAATCCTTCTTTTGTAATTTGTAATTTCTATACTGTACTGTAGCTTTATTTCTGGAGCAATAAATATTATTATTACATTATTATTGTCTTGTTAATTACAATATTTGGAGTGTCAGTGGTTGTTTGTTGAGCGTTGATCTATTTTTTGGTACGTTTTTTCATTCGGGATCTTGAAATTTTGAAATTTGAATTTGAGAGATGATAATTTTTGTTGTGACAGCCAATAGCAAAATTCGTTATTTTTAACCAATTAAAAATATTTTTATTTTGACCAATAGCAAAGCAATTTGTCTGTATAAGGCGTGTTGCGGCCCATTATGATTCAGTCAAGCTCCTCGATTCATTCCGATTTCTCATGACCGTATTTGCAGTTTTCTCATTAAACTAGAATTTTATTGCTCTATTATCCATTTGGTCTTGCTAGTGAATATCTTGTCTTTGACCTTGAGTGAATACTCCAGGGCATCGAAAAATGCGAGTTAGGCCAATAGCATTTTCTTGCGACCACTATCCTCAACCTTTGCACTAATTCATAGGTACCTGGAAGACCCCGAATACGCAGTATTATCAAGACCTTCTGAGAAGCTGTGCAGACTGACTACCACCTTATATACAGCACTCGACAGTTTTTATGTCACCAAACTACACTTTTCTAAAAATATTTATATTCCTCAATTATTATTTTCGTGTTTGTTATAGGTATACCTTGTCTTCTGTACATGAGCACTCCACTAGTATGTCGGACTTTCGAATCACATCTTATCAGATATTAATTATTTAAATACATTTCAAGCTTTTCAAAATCCTGTGTAGGGCGAATTTCACTTTTAATTAATATTTTGCGGCGCAGCAGTTTTTTCTTCATTTATGCGATCTTTGTGGGCTATTAAACTTGCGTTTATGTATAACTTAAACAACTTATATGTCGTTAAAGGCATTCATTGTATGAAATACTTACGAATTATTAACATAGAAGAGGATTCTGTTATGTTTGTTGTTTACATTAAACTGTCATATGTCATACGGATAGAATAAATACCATATGTCATATATTGAGAACTTACTTTAGCGTGCCTATGGTATGTATGTGTGCGTTTTCTGCTTAGACTAGGAAAGAAAGGGGACTCCGGGACTCGTTACATCCATTAACTGCGCGTGTGGGGTTATGTGACCAAATTATGAAGAAGACGACATTTTTTGGTGACAAACATTGGTGGTGACATCGTTCGAATTTTGTGATTTTGTGACTAAATTTGTGATAAAATTTCAATATTTTCAGTGAATTAATATGGTTGGATGTTCTGCTTATGGCTGCACAATCCGCAGTGAGAAAAAGTATCAAGGAATTACATTTCACAGGTACAAATCAATGTATAGTTAGTTTTCTTGATTACAAAATTTACATTTATTCCGTTATTAACATACTATTTTGTAAAATAATCATACTTCTAGACTGGCCATACCTAAAACATCCCAGTCCTATTCATGTCAGGTTGTATTTTCTGTTTATTATTCTATAATAGTAGTTGAAATCATAACTTAGAATAATCATTCATGATTTCTCCAGTGGCGTTGCACCTACATACCTATTTTATTATAATAGGATGATCTATCAATATAATAACTTTTCTGGCAGTTTTCAGGGTTTAAAGAATTGTAACTGTAATGTAAACATGTAAAATATTTGTTGTTTCAGATTCAATTAGAAGTAATGGATCCTGGAAGGAATCAGTTAAGAAAACTCATATTATTTAAGGGCCAATAATGTAAATTATGAGTAAGTTTGATGAATTGGAGAGTAATTGATCTTGCTGAAAGTCCTTTTCTGTTGATATTTACTATTTAATATGAAATAGTAAATAAATAGTATACTCTTGTTATTTACTGTTTTATAAGATTTGAACTATATATTTTACTTTTGGATTGTATCACAATTTTTACAATCACATTAGCTACTAGAAATAATGTAATTGGAGAGATACAAATATGTATGTAGTTGTTTTTGTCTATGTGAATTTGAATTCAAATGTATGAAGTATTGAAGTATTTATTATGTGACACCATTTATTCTAGTTTCCAAGGGTTAAAGCGTTTTTGTTTTTAGGTAAATTTCTTATAGAAAAAATTTCAACGGCATGTTGCTATATGTCTATAAGTTAGTCCAAAAAAACATTTGGTTCAAAAGTTTATATATATATATATGGGATATGACGAAATTTGTTAACACGATAGAGGTCGCAGTTTTGAAGGTATCAAGTTCAAATTTGCTACAAAAATCAATCTCTCAAATATCTCGGTCGAGTTCGTTATTGGGCAATATCGGGTAAGTAGTTTAAAAATGGCGACCATTCAAACATTTAAAAAATTATCAAAAAAGAGCCGTAGTGTAAATATTATTAAAAATAATTTAAGGTTATAGATATAATCAGTACCTACAACTTTTGTTCAGAGCAATTTTTCATAAAATACACAGGTAAAAAAATAAAAATTAATAAAGAAAAATAACAAATATTGATAAAACATGAACACTCAATATAAATTTTATGTAATTGTACATTTTCTGGAGATCTTAATATAGACCCTGATTAAAAAAATATACAGTATATTTATTAAAAAGAAATAGGCGAAAAAAAATTCTGCCTTGAAGTGGAACTCGAACCCTGCTTTATATTCAACAGCCAAAACAAAAACCTCTAACCGCAAGGCTATGACACATACGACAATTTTATGTAATAATATGTAGGTATACCAATGAAAAGGTTGTTCAAATTTCAATTCAATGAATTTTGAAAAATTTACCTTTCCACTGACTACAGGCCATCGGGATTTTAGGTAAATTTCTTATAGAAATATACCTATTGCGATCGTTCACACTTTTGAATTTCGAAAAAAATTCAACGGCATGTTGTTATATGTCTATAAGTTAGTCCAAAAAAACATTTGGTTCAAAAGTTTATATATATATATATATATGGGATATTACGAAATTTGTTAACACGATAGAGGTCGCAGTTTTGAAGGTATCAAGTTCAAATTTGCTACAAAAATCAATCTCTCAAATATCTCGGTCGAGTTCGTTATTGGGAAATATCGGGTAAGTAGTTTCAAAATGGCGACCATTCAAACATTTAAAAAAATTATCAAAAAAGAGCAGTAGTGTAAATATTATTAAAAATAATTTTAGGTTATAGATATAATCAGTACCTACAACTTTTGTTCAAAGCAATTTTTCATACAATACACAGGTAAAAAAATAAAAATTAATAAAGAAAAATAACAAAAATTGATAAAACATGAACACTCAATATAAATTTGATGTAATTGTACATTTTCTGGAGATCTTAATATAGACCCTGATTAAAAAAATATATAGTATATTTATTGAAAAGAAATAGACTAAAAAAAAATCTGCCTTGAAGTGGACTCAAACCCTGTCTGCCTTATATTCAACAGCCAAAACAAAAACCTTTAACCGCAAGGCTATGACAATTTTATTTAATAACATGTAGGTATACCAATGAAAAGGTTGTTAAAATTTCAATTCAATGAATTTTGAAAAATTTACCTTTCCGCTGACTACAGGCCATCGGAATTTTTAGGTAAATTTCTTATAGAAATATACCTATTGCGATCGTTCACACTTTTGAATTTCGAAAAAATTTCAACGGCATGTTGTTATATGTCTATAAATTAGTCCAAAAAAACATTTGGTTCAAAAGTTTATATATATATATATATATATATATATATATATATATATATATATATATATATATATATATATATATATATATATATATATATATATATATATATATATATATATGGGATATTACGAAATTTGTTAACACGATAGAGGTCGCAGTTTTGAAGGTATCAAGTTCAAATTTGCTACAAAAATCAATCTCTCAAATATCTCGGTCGAGTTCGTTATTGGGCAATATCGGGTAAGTAGTTTCAAAATGGCGACCATTCAAACATTTAAAAAAAATATCAAAAAAGAGCCGTAGTTTAAATATTATTAAAAATAATTTTAGGTTACAGATATGATCAGTACCTACAAATTTTGTTCAAAGCATTTTTTCATAAAATACACAGGTAAAAAAATAAAAATTAATTAATAAAAATAACAAATATTGATAAAACATGAACACTCAATATAAATTTGATGTAATTGTACATTTTCTGGAGATCTTAATATAGACCCTGATTAAAAAAATATATAGTATATTTATTGAAAAGAAATAGGCAAAAAAAAAAATCTGCCCTGAAGTGGACTCGAACCCTGTCTGCTTTATATTCAACAGCCAAAACAAAAACCTCTAAACGCAAGGCTATGACAATTTTATGTAATAACATGTAGGTATACCAATGAAAAGGTTGTTAAAATTTCAATTCAATGAATTTTGGAAAATTTACCTTTCCGCTGACTACAGGCCATCGGGATTTTTTTTATTTCGCATCTTCCCCGTTCCCCTAAAATTTTACTTCAGCATATTAAAAATGTATACCTAGATGTTACTCAATGGAAATTCTCATTCATGTTATATAATATTTTATTTTAACAGATTCATATTCGGTATATTCAGACCAGAGAACACTATCTCGAAATTCAGACGCTACATGGGTTACGCCTCTGGCGAACCCTTTTTTGGTGACAAATTGCCTCATTTTCGACAGCATCGTTACGAGTCCCCTCTCATTCCTAGTCTAAGTTTTCTGTGTTACCTGAGGCCCTTCTTGGAAAACATAAATGGTAGGTGCCTTTAAAGCTTATAAATTTAAAGGTACATGCAACAATTGTGGAAAACTAGGTCATAAAATGAAAGAATGTAGGTCAAACCTAAACAATCATTCCAAGCAAGGTGACACGAAACAAAGGACTCAATCAAGTAGTGGCCAGTTCAGGCATTGTAATAAATGTAACAAAGATGGACACACAGAACATTATTTTGCAGTGGTAAAACTTTCCAAATGGGTAAATACTTCAAGAAAGATAATCATCCCCAAGAGAAGTGCAAATATAAAAAAGACCATGAAAATAACCCCATGAGACAAAATAACAATAATGTCAGGTATCTCATGGATACATACAAGATGGAAAGTACAGATGAGAGAGACACTATATTTATGGTTGACAGTGGTTCAACAAGTAATCTTGCACATGAAGAACATCTGCTCTCTAAATTGAAGAAAGAAGCAGTAAACATAGGATATACAAAGAAAGGGTCAAGTCTTGTGACCAAATCTGTTGGAAAAATTGAAATTGACACTGTTACTCTGACAAATGTGTCTTATGCTCCAAATTTGTCATGAAATCTCTTGTCGATAAATATGGTAAAAAACAAAGGTGGTATTGCAATATTTGATGATAAAAATGTGAAATTTATCCATGAAAAAGTAACCTATAAAGAAAAAGATGTTGTGCTTGTTGGTGAAAAGCAAAGAAATGGTTTGTACACTGTTGATCTGAGTGTCGATGAAGAGGCCATGTTAACTCAAAAACAAAAGGCAATATAATGGCACAACAAACTTGGAGATCTAAACTTTCAAGACCTCAGAAAAATTCCTAAATTTTGTGATGGAGTAAATGATGAAATAGAAAAATGTAATGAAGAAAATTATGAAGCTTTTATCAGAGGGAAACTGATATGAAAACCATTCAACACTGAAAGAACAAGAGCAACGAGGCCTCTAGAAATAATCCACCCTGATGTTTGTGGGAAAATATCTCCTGCAGCATATGATGGTGACGAATGTATGATTATACTCACTTTTTGAAGGTGTATCTGCTACGCACCAAGAATGAAGCTGAACAATACATCAAAGAAAAAGTCTGTGAAGCTGAGGCATACTTCAATCTGAAGACGTCGAAACTGAGACTAGACAATAGAGGCGAGTACTCAAGTAATGATTTCAAACTGTGGTGTAGAGAGAGAGGCATACAATTGGACTACACAATTCCACACTCATCAGAGATGAACGGAAAAGCAAAAAGAGTAAACTTAACTCTCTTTAACAGAGTCCGAGCAATGTTGTTACATGCAAAGCTGGAAAATAAAATGTGGGGATTTGCTGTATTGACTGCTACATACCTATTCAATAGGAGCCCAGCAACCACAGTGGAGAGTACACCATCAAGAAAATGGTAATGGAAGAAACCAAACTTGTCAAATTTGAGAGAAATTGTTCAGGTCGTCTACACGAAAAACTTGGAGTATCTAAGAAACTGCAAGACAGAAGTAATAAATTAATATTTGTTGGCAGGGTCTGGAATCCATTGACAAGAAAAATCTATGTGTCAAGAAAGAATATCAAGGAGTGATAATTCCAATAGAAAGTCTACAAAAATTTGAGGATGAGCATCAAGATGATGAATATGTAAATAATTATGACGAAGAAATACTCAGAAATAATAATAATAATAATAATAATGTTTATTTATTTACACAAAATACAATATATAATAATAATCTTAACAATAAACATTTGGGTACCATCGGAAGCAGTAAATGCTGCTTGTGTGTGGTAAGAAATGTAATAATTTGTTTTGATAGATATCCCTTTTTTAAAGAAAGAAAAAAAATGGTTTGATGAATAAAATGTAAATAATAACAATAATAAGATTGCTCCATTTGTATGCTCATAGGCTTAAAACTAATAACTTTAGTTTGTAATAAGATATTTATTTTTACGGTTATATACATACATAAATGTTTGGGCATTATCTATACTCATATTTTTATAAATGTGGGTGTTTTTACGTTTAGCTAAAGAGGATAATAATTTTGATAATGTGCAACATTATGTAGCGCCTGAGGTAGCTCAAGGTTTTTAAACACCAATGAATTAAGCTTTAGCTTGTGCGTCTGATGTCCAATTTACCCAATGCTGTCCATTTAATTTTTTTAGACATAAATACATAAAAACTTGTATACGAACTCATACACAGATACATATTTATCTATACTCATGATTGATTGTTAATAAATCTCCGTTTTTCAGTTGAATAATTCATTTTTATTTATTTGACCAGATTCAATGAAGCTTTCTATAACTTTGACATCTTGCTTCGATAACCATTTATTAATTTCTTTTTTGTATTTTATACCATGTGTTATTTCTTTAATAATATCAGGTAATGTATTATCTAATCGTGGAGCTAAGAATGAAATTGTTCTCATACCAATTGTTTTTTGGGCTCTTGCTACTTGATCGTTTGCGTGTATTTTTGCCCTAGTAGAATATTGATGTGTTATTGTATTATTTCTACTTTTGTATTTGAAATGATGATTTAGAATAGCTTCACTGTAAATTGTACGAATATGTAGGACTTCGGAAATTCGGTATAGATGTTTTGTGATATATCGTTGAGGTTTATTGTATTGTATTTTCAAATATCTCTTTTAAATCTGGATGAGAGGTTTCATATGGGTCTTATTTGCTGCTCCCAATCCTAATATTCCATATTTTATAACTGATTCTATAATCCCGATGTACACTGTTTTTGAGATTTTTTCATTTTTTATAGTGTGTCATACTTGTTTAAAGCAATATAGTAGCGATCTTAGTTTTTTTACGGTGTTTCTTATATGGCTGTTCCACTTCATATGCGAATCCATTATTATATTTGTACAGGGCAGTTTCTGAAGGTCGAGTTGAAAAACAACGTTAGTTGACACTCCGCCCATTCGCTAATTATATGTCTTAGTATCTGATTAGTACCTACTGAATATTAGTACAATTCTGGTATGATGTCTACATACTTAATTGTTTTACCTGTGATTCCTTTCTCTTTCAGTTCCTCCAGTTTCCCTTTGATACTAAGAAAGTATTCTTTTTGTTTAGATATTGTTATTTTTTCTGTAATTTTGTTTTTTCCTTTCATAAACTTTATTGCAACGTCTTTACTTTTTTAATTGGACGTGTGTTATGTTTTTCATATTTTCCCAACCCCTGGAGTTTGAAATCCTCATCTCTAAAACTTTTCATATTTCTTATCATTGTTCTTGTGGAGCTTTTCTCATTTTCCAGTCCTGTTTTGTTATTGACTTCATATATCTCACTAACTTGAATAAGATGATTTTTGATGCTCTACTAATTTCACTCCCAGCTTCCCAACAAGTATTCTCTGCTCCGTATTTTCATCACTCAGAGTCCTGAATTATATTATTTATTTCTTCACTTAATTTGTTTTGTTTATATAAAATCTGAACGATTCCTCAAATAATCGGCAGACGCATTGAGTTCCCGAGTTCCTACTTTGGTTATAAGGGTTCAAAATATCATTTAATTACAATTAATCAATTGTAATTCATTGTCGTATCTCATTGAAAAGAATCAAAAATAATAAACATAGAATTACCACTTTAAATACCAACACTTTATATTGTCAAACCCGACAATTATTTCGCCAACAAGGTTGGCATCTTCAGGGGGTTAACCTGTAACTGTGGAAGTTACATATCTCGAGAATATTGTTATTGAATTCCAATACTCAATATTTAGATGGAAGGTGTATAAAAGCTTTTGCCTTATCTACTTAGTTATGAGCGGAAGCTTTATCAGAGAAATATAACCATAACTCAATTGAAAACTATTATTACATTATTTATTTGTTTTCAAAAACAATGATGTTCCATAAGAACTTCTTGAACCTATAATCATTGACTTATTATGAATGTTCAATTGCCTTTCATTCATCTAAAATCCATTAATCAGACAGATAGATGGAGAAAATTGAAAAATCACACAATTAAAATATCAATACCATCCTCTCTCCAGACAAATCTCAGCTACGTAATATGCTGCCTTTTTGCCTTCCTCTGTTATATCCTCCAGTATTTGGTCCGCTGAAGGAGGACTATTTAGTTGATCTTGTTCCTTATTTTGTTGCCTCTCGCGTACAAGAGCAGCAAAGCAAATGGCATGACCAATTTCGTATTTGCTTTCAATTTTCAACTCCTCCAAAAAGGCTTCATAGCTGAAAGGCTTGGTATCACAACCATGCTCAACAAGAATTTTCTCTAGATGACGATGATAGTATTTGAGCAAATTGTCCAAGTGTTTTTCGAGGACACTAACTTGAACGCTGCTGAAGAGATAGAAGAAAACGTCACAAGCTAGCGAACCGTAGTCAAGGGCTTGGAAATCGACAAATTTATTTTCAACTGGTTCACCGTTGACGAATTTTTGCATAGTGTTGTTGATCCATAAATCGTTGTGAGTGATAGTGGCAAAAGATTCTCTGGTTAAAGGATTTTTCTGGAATACTTTGATGCCTGGAAACTAAAATAAAGCATGTAAGAATAATTGACAATTTTCCAGTTTTGATTTGTTGCTGTGTTCTGTATTAATTAGCTCTCTATGTGAACTAATATTAAATATTCAGTGATTTAAAGTTAGAGTTATTTTTCCTTTTTTTTAATTTCCTGAAGAAGTATCTTCTTTTGTATGATGATCGTTCTACGAGGCTTTCAGAAAATTTGGAAAAACTCATGATTGTGAGTTCATTGAGAATCAAGTAGTCTTCACACAAATATTAATTGTAATGATATTTCAAAATCAATATTTAGTTGCAGATACACAACAAAAATAAAAAATTGCAGAGCGGAACTCATGCTCCAATGGTTCCGTACATATATATGAAGGAAAACTCAAGGATTTCATGAAAGAAATATACTTCACTATCTTCGGGGATTATGGGGCGAGATAGGACGTAAAAAGTCGTGTCTATAAGGGTTCCTTTTTTCACCTTTCTCGGAACCCTGAAAACATAGAAGATATGAAACTCTAAAATAGGTAAATCATTCTAATACTAACAGTAGGTACTGATAATTTTGAATAAAAATAAAGAGACCATATCCGGAAACGTAACGTAACGTAACTTCGTTGTTGAGAAAGCTAGAAATCTGAATTTACAGAGACTTAGAGGACATAATATATCTAGTTATAATTCCAAATGACAACGAATTCATAACTTTAGTTTACGAGCTATCGCCAGTCGAATTTCTGTCACTGACACACTCACCGATCATCAAAATTCTAAGGTACTTCTAGGAGACTCAGACACTTCTTATTTGGAATTTAGTTATCTTTTTACGTATAATGAAAGAAAAAACTAAAACATTCCTAAATTTCATTTTCGTTTTCATAATAATAAAAATAATTATGATTACGTTCAAATATTGCTCAGTATTCATGCGACTCCTCACGATGGCATTGGAGTACTGACCTCAGAATACAGATTTAACACAGAACGTTCTAACTACTAAGACTGTCCAACATATGATAAAGCGCGCGTCGCCAAAGTGCAAGGTTGCCGGTTTTCCAGTTATTACTGGCATTTGCAAGTATTATAGCGTTCTACCAGTAAAATAGTAAATATATAGATTGATCAATTGACTTAGTAAAATTAAAGAAAGCTAAATCATAAATTCAATAACATTCTGGTTGAATTATTGGAAAACTTTTATTAATAGCCATGCACATTGACTATCCATAGCTAACGTACAAGAAATATTACATGAGAAGAAATAGAGGAGAATTACATACAAAAAAAGATGAGATCCCATAAAAACATAAAATGTAAGAAATGCAAGTCTCGCAACGCAGTCCTTCCAACGCAGAAAGTTGTGAGATCACACGTAAATCCAAGTCAGTTAGCTTAGTTCCTATCAATGGAAGTACCTATTCAACAATATTTTCATAAATTTGATATAATTATTTACCCACCATCATTTATAATCACCGAATAATTTTATTAAACATCTTTATTTCTATAATACATGTATAATGATTTGGCAATCGCACGGCTCCCTCACTGACAGAAAAAATCATATACCAATGAAATATACACTAACGTTATAAACTTAGGTTTTAAAACAGTATACATGTAGGTATATTAAACTATCACGGCAACATGATCACGTAAGAATAAACTACTATTTTAAATACTTTAATTTTTAAATGATTATTGCCTTTCGATTGCCAAGTCATTATACATTTATTATAGAAAAAAGATGTCTAATAAAATTATTCGGTGACTATAAATGATGGTGGGTAAATAACTAGATCAAATTTATGGAAATGTTGTTGAATAGGTAGTTCCATTGATAGGAACTAAGCTAACTGACTTGGTTTTACATGTGATCTCACAACTTTTTGCGTAGGAAGGAATGCGTTGCGAGACACATTTTTTACATTTTATGTTCTTTATGGGATTGGATTTTTTATTTTATTTTACGTTTGCCGAGTAACAGCAATAGTGAAATCTGCATTGTGTGTTACTGCAACTGTCATGTACAATAGGTCTAGAGACATCCGCGGTGGGACTGGTTCTCTTTTTGAAGCCAAAATACATAGTTCATCGCACTGTCCCTAATCATCGTTGTGATCTATGATAATCCAAACTGCGAAATCGTGTCGTGATAATTCCCTTTCACGTAGACTTCAATCCAACGGCATTTTTGATACGAAACAGAATATAAAACTTATATTACATGATATTTACAAACTTTGCTGTCCATGAGAATGCAGGCATAGATATACATCAAATTCTTATGTGGAAACCAGATCACAGCGACATCCGTCTTCTTTCTTTAATAATGAAAAATACGAAATAACATTAATTACATTGGTGCTGATAGGTACCTTCTATTGACGCTGGTGCCAAAAATCTTATATCTGATTATATTAATTATAATATTACCAACACCACTATTGATGATATTTTATTTTTTCCGGTACAACAACCGATAAAGTCGATCTTTGGTTTTGTAAGAAATGTGACTTTATTGAGTACAGAGTACAGTACAGGTAACTTAGATTTAAATAAGGGCGCGTTATTTATCGAATACTAAGGGCCGATTTCATAATGAATCCCTAATGGGAGATTAGTTAATTCTCCAAATTGTAGAACTTATATCATGATAACAGAATAAGGGCCGATTTCATAATGACTCCCTAATGAGAGATTAGTTAATTCTTCATTTTGTGTAACTCATATCTTGATGACAGAATAAAAATAGTGCATTTTATAGAAAAACTTTATAACGTCAGTCACCTTATCAAAGTATCTATGAATTATATGTTTAAGAAAAAAATTAAATTTTAATGTAGGATTAAAATTAATAGGAGATTTAGGGCCGATTTCATAATCAAATTTAATCTCCTATTACTTTTAATCCTAGATTAAAAATTTCATAGTTTTTCTGGTTGGTCATATAATTTAAAGTTACTTTAAAAGAACTTAGCATAAGGTGACTAATGTTGCAAAATTTATGGAAAATGCCCCCTGTTTATTCCGTCATCGAGATGTGAGTTAAACAAATTCAAGAATTAGCTAATCTCCCATTAAGGATTCATTATGAAATCGGCCCTAAATTTGATTACGACATCGACCCTAATGCTTATGGAATATAGAAAAATGCTCTTCATTTTCCGTATCCCATAATTATTGCCATTGATATTGATATTGATATCGGACATACAAGAACATCTCCCCTTTCAGTAACATCCATTTTGGCTCATATCCAAACACGTACTTCGGGTTTTCCAATTTTGTGTTTAGGCATCAATAATTCCCACTCAATATCGTTATTTTTCAATTTAAGCAATTTTTACTAGCAAACTTCGATAGATATTATCATTATGTTTATAAATATAATGTTAAAATCAATTTTGAGATGCTGAGAATACAAATTTCCTTGTTGGAGGTGGATCTATATATAAATCTACTATTTATTCTAACGATATCATAATCATAAATTGACTGGACTCCGTGCTTCTACTTTCTACTCTATTTCTCAATTAGTTAATTGAATTCCAGTATTTTTTATAAAATCCTAATAATATAATTGTAATTCAGTTGTCTTGGGAACCCATTATTGTAATTTTTTTCTATTCAATAAAATATCTTCTAACTCAATATGTGTCGATCTAAAAATTGTACCTTGGACTTAAACTTCTCCTTTTGATCCAATAACGCTCTAACAAAATTTTCCAAATAATCAACATTTGGGCGAAAACTGATCAAGTTTTTTTTCACTTTCTCCTCAAATACTTTAGGCTTTTTCAATTTTAAAGCCAGGGGTACACCATGAAACTCTGCCAAAGATCTAAGTACCAGTTGAGCTGTCTGAAGGTCAAAGCAAATGGATCTTGATATGTTGGTGAAACCTGGAAAACAATTCTTTCTCAGTTTTTCGTCTGGGTGCAATAATTCACTATTTATACTTATACAGTGTAAAAGAGCCAAATGGTATAGATTCATTATTTCAATTATTGCAGTTTTTTTAAGAAACCCTATAAAATTTTAAAATGATTAAATGAGATACTGTGACAAATAAAAATCATTCGTACATCGAGCACCTATTGGTTGACAACTCAGGCAAACCAAAACAAATAACATAAAGATGACAGATGACATAAAAATAAGCGACGCAAAATTCCACAGTTTAGTTGAGATTGAAATTAGGTACTTATTGATTTTATAATTGAGTTCCATGGAAGTAAAAAATATTTTCATTCTTTTTTCAGTGCCACCATTTAAAGGTGAAGTTAGACAATTCCACTATATGTTTGTTAGCGGCGATGTATACGTGAAAAATAATTTCGATCCTCGAGATTGCCTTTTTAAAAACTAATTTATTTACTAAAGTTACAATTTTATTATGTTTATACAACTAAGGTTACTACAGAACCATTCTAATTGTTAACGATCTTATGTTTATACTATATACAAAAGTGTTTATATCAGCAGAAATAAGATTCCAATAGGAGACCTGATTGAGATATAATTCCCCCCCCTGTAGATCCAACTTCGGAGAGTTCAGCGAGGAAGTTGGACGTTAAGGATTTCTGTTGGTTGGGCTGGACCATTTTGTTTCCCATTTGGTTTGGCTTTCTTATAGGTGAAGTAGATGATCAAGAATATTACAATGCAATATATAATGATCGTCTAGGCATCAGAAATATATAGGTGGGCCATGCTGTCTTCTTTGATCGTTGGAATATTTTCAACGAACCTGGTTTCCAGATCCTGGAGTTCATCGAGCTGAAGTTGATCTAAAGGTATGTTCATGTTGGGTATTTTTGAGTCGTATTGATTGTTATTGAGATCTGCAAATATTATTGAGTCGTCTATTTCGTAGATTTCAGTATTTTTACAGATGTATTGCCTATCTGCTATTTGTTCACAAGAGTTCCTCATTAGAGCGTAATGTAACTCACTTTTGATAAAAAATTTACCCTTCGGAAGAATGGTTCTGAATTGATCTTTCGAGAAGACTGGTATAGAAAATAAATGATAAAGATGGAATTCGGAAGGATAAGTTATTGGAATTTTAAGTATATACACAATTCTATTATTGAGTATAAAGCATTCCACATCTATTAATTTTTCAAAAAGAAGGGTATTTCCTAGATCAACAGGTATTGGAAATTGGTCAGGAGTGAATTTTGTTTGAAGAGTTTTTAATATATTATATAAATCTGATATAGGCATTATGCATGGATGCATAGTTCTAAGTTCTGCAAAGGTAATAGAATTCTCTATATCCTGTAAAATAGATATTATGGTTTCGTACAAATTAATGATTTGAGTCATAACATCCTTTATAACATTACTATTCTCTCTGTAGGCTCGTGTGGTTACAATTAATGAGATTTGATTTAGCTTTTCTTCCGAAAGTTTTTCATTATGATTAATCTGGCTAATTGCTCCATTAAATTTGTCTATCAAGGTAATGGCAAGTGAATATTGAGATTTTACGCTTGAAGTTTCGTTTCGTTCTTCGTGAATAAGGTATAATTTCTGATATATTTGACTCAGCCTTGTTTTCAACATATCTTAATATTTTATGGTAATTTGAAACATCTCTGGATTAATTTGCATTCATTTGAAGCGATAATATTAAATTTGTAGACTTATTTTTAAGCTTATTGATTTCTAAAATTATAGGATTCAGATCGTAATAATGAAAGAGTGAATGTGAATATTCTTGTAGTTTAGCGGTACCGATCTTTAGGGGTATTAATCCTGGGTTGTTTTGTAAGTTTCTTACAGTGATAGTTTCTCGGATACCCAAGACTACGAGAAACCTGTAATATATAATATAATCTATCTTTACTGATCGAAAGACTAAATTTTTCTTAAGGGACGCTTAAGATTGTTCATGTGATTTTTTTCTTGTTGATCAGATTTCACCACTTTTCTTTCGATATTGATATTTGTTAATTTTGAGGGTTTATCAAATTTATTGGCGTGCTTTTGCCTAATGTGTTTCTTAAAAACTACATAGTTTTCTTCAAATAAAGCTGGCTTATCTCGTTTTTCATTAGCTTTTTCAATAACCTTTTCCTTTTTAATAAGTAACGCTGAATTTATCTTAGAGTGTAATAATCTAGACTTTTCTCTATGTTCATTAACATAGTCATTCAATATAAGTTTATCTATTTCAATATTAAATGGATCGTTATCTGTGACATGTCCGTTTATAACGTCTATAGGTTTGAGTTTGGTGACAGAGTGGATTGAATTATTGTATGCCAAAATTGTTTATAGCATTTTCATTTTCGCTGGTGTTTTTGAAAAACTTTGAGTGTTCAGTAATCTGAGATGTTCCGTGATTGTAGAATGGAATCTCTCAACTATGCCATTTGATTGGGGATGATTAGGAGAACAAAAGTGAATTTTGATTTTGTGTAAGTTTAAAAGCTCGGTAATAACAGAGTTTCTGAATTCTCTTCCGTTAACTACAATAATAAGCTTAGGTAGGTATACTATGATTTGAGAAAAAAATAAATAGGTAATGCAATTTAATTCTTGCATTCGGAGTAATAAGAATGTCTCTACTAAAATCAACACTAGCTTGTAGGTTTTTCATATTTTCTGTCTAGATTGAAAAGGACATTAAATTTGAAGAGGTAAAATTTCATGTTGCCAGGGACGTTAAAAACTTGAGGAGTCGGAATTTCTGTGCCATATTTATGAGATGATTTTTGATACACTGTGGAAACTATAAAAGGGTCATTTTTAATTCTATCTGGAAATAATTTAAAAGCTAAATCTGGGTCAACAAAAGGTTTTTTAGAGCCAGAATCAATTAGTGGTTTCAAATTATATTATGGAATCATTATATAGGGAAGTTCATTGGATTCTGAAAAACTGAATGAAAAAACTTTAGGGGTTAACTTTCCTTGATTTTCATATTCTACTTCGGGATAGTAGTTTTGATATTCGTTTAAATAGGTTGGATCATAGTCAGATTAGCAAGTGTTTACTTCTAAATTATATAGTTCTTCGACTTTACAACGAGGAGGTTGATTAGATGGTTTGAAGAAATTCGAATGAGGTTTGAATGTTTGTTGAGATGAAATACTCATTGGAGTTGGTTTTGTTAATTGGCTAGGATTTTCGTGTTTAAAAGTACCTTGATAATTTTGTGAAAATTTGGAGCTCTGAAATTTTGTGGAGCTCTAGGATATTGTGGATGATGAGCAAATTGTTGCGGAGGTTGATTGAATCTTTGTTGTGTTGGGACTTGCCAAAACGGGGGTCTAAAAGAATTGTTCTGATAAGATTGCTTTGAATTTAGGTTTCTAGGGAATATGTGATTTTGATTATTTCTATTATTTCTCTTCAGTTATATACTGTAAGGCTTCGCTCAAACTTTTCGGTTTCATACATCGAATTGTTGTTCCTAGCGATTCGCGTATGCCTTGCTAAGAATGTTTTAAGTGCTAAATCTTGGTATAAATCTATCTTAGCCGCTCGTGCTTCCTTAGTTAAAACTTGAGAATTAACATGGCTGCAAAATAAATTTAGAATATAGAAGATTCTATCGTAAAAATGTTGTGTTGTTTCACCAAAAGTTTGTCGTAACATGACAAGATCTCTATTTAGACAACTTTCGTCACGTTGATCAGCAAAGTTCCTAATTAATAATTCTCTTAATTCTGTCCATGTGCTAATACCTTCTATATTGAATAGAGTTTTTGCATTCCTACTGAGCTTTGATATAAAGTGTTTATATCAGCAGAAATAAGATTCCAATGGGAGACCTGATGGAGATATAATTCTAGTGCCGATTTTAACGATTCATTTTTATATTCAAAACAAAAGAACACAGCTGTGAAGGTGTTCCGGTTCAAACTTTCTGAAAACCAACCTCTTATTCATACAACATGAATCTGGGTGAATATTTAAACAAAACAAAAAAACAAAAAAAAGTTTTTATGAAAAGATTGGAGAATATATAGATTCCAGAAACCTTTATTTCTTAAGTAATCGAAAATTTTTAAACGCTATCTTTGAAACAAAAATCTCTAGAAACTTCTCTCACTACCTAAATGTGTATGTCATTGAGGGTAACTCATCAGAACTATTCAAAAATGTGATATAAAAGATTTTTTCGTTGGCTTCATTGGATGCACTGAAAACCGGCTCCGTGAACTTGGAACCTGCAACTTGGACATGCAAATAATAATAATAAAAAATATGGTCCAAGCTAAAAACATGATATTTCTTTGTAGTTTTTAAAAAAATGTCGGGAATCGAAAAAAAAATCACTCCTACATTTTTTTTTGTGAAATTTATTTTTTTGTAATTTTTCAGAAATCCCTGGAAATCACAAGAATTGTTTTACTCTTATATTCTTTGATATTTTTATGGAATCTTCCAAGAAATGTGATAAATATCATTTGTAGGTTTTTAGTCAATTTATAAACTACAAATTACACAGTTGATTGCAGTGAAATTTATGTAATGTTGATCTTCAAAAAATACTGAAGAACATAAAAAATGTTTCACTGCCAGATTTTTTGATGGTTTTACTGTATTTTATAAGGATTATGATAACAATCGTAGTGTAGTGACAACAACTTTGTGCTATAAAATTTGTTAAGCGTTAAAACAAATTTACATGATTTTTTTTTCTATTTTATGGCATTTTCCAAGAAACATGTTTGTAGATTTTAATTTATTATTTACATCTTATTTTCGAAGGGTGTCAATGAGACTACAAAATGAACTGCCTGTTTATATTTTATGGAACAAGAAATGAATTATTAGATTAATTTTTGGGAATATAAAAATGTTTCGGTAAAACATTATTTTTGATTTCCAGAGGGTTTTGAAAAAGTACAAACAAATAAATCTCACCACAATCATCTGCGTTGTTTGTTGTTTACGATCATATTTTTTTATTATTATTATTTTCATTTCGGGTTCCAAGTTCACGGAGCTATGTACCAACTAATATTTTTGGTAGTATAATAACAGCGGATATCAAATTAATCGAACAAAATGTATCAGTAGAAGACAAGTAAATTCTAAACATCATAAAATAATTGATTCCCGCACCTACCATTCTTAGGTTAACTTCAGAAGCATAGTAATATCAAAGTTTACAGATAGTATACAATATGCACAATGCACATGTCTGTAAATACCTACATTTCGTTTAATTCACACAATATACAAAAAAATGTATTTGTGGTTCCAACATAAGCTGTATGTTAATATGTGAAAATTTCTTGGACTCTATTTTAAAAATAATGCGGTCACAGGGGAATATGAGATCTGGCATAGTTAAAGCTTATATGGCGAAGGAGTGCATGGTCTATAAACAGAATGGTCAGCCTACTCCACTCACCGACTTCCAGGTGAGTGAAAAATGACGGTAGGCGCAGGCAATGGATATGAGCGTTTACCTGAGCCAAAGACTAGAAGTGTATTTATTCTTTGCTTGAGCTAAGAAACAGCGGACTCCTGTCATGTACTGGGTGACATATTTTGTTTATCACTAGCGTAGTGTTTGGTTGTGAGAGTATTTTATCTTCTTTGTGTGTGTATTTGAATATTTTTGTTGTAGACTTGAATGTTTTTGATTTAATTACCTATATCATTCTAGACGCTTCTAAGAATTGTGTAAGTATCTATAAGGGGTATGGGTGGTCTGAGTGATCACCCTGCTACAATGGACGCAATTTACCTTATCAGGATGATCATTTTAGGTAAAATCCTGCAGTTGTAAAAAATAATATGAGCACAATAGCTTGTGACCAAGATGAATTTCTAATCACAACAATAATTATTGATTTCTATTCTACCGAAAGTATTACGGATGGATGTGATCCTTGTATCTTGGACACAGATATTTAGAATTAAATGTGCTTCTTCTTCTGATAATTTTAAGAGATTTCAGAAATGCAAAAAAAATTATGGAATTGAATACTTAGCAGGTTGGGTGGCATATAAGTTGAAAGGGAAATATTTCGACATGGGAGACCCCACTTTTAAAATCCAAAGAGGCCAACCATACAGTTTATAGACCATGGAAGGAGTCCACCAAGCTAAAATTAATTCATAATTATTGCTACAAATACATTAAATTAAATAGAATATTGTTATACTGACCAGCCGTCGTGCTCTGAATAATAAAAGATTACTCTTTATTAGCGTCAGCGTGGCCTAAGATGATGAGATTATCGGGTCAATTAAGCAGAAGCTAGAAAACTCTTAGTTTTATATTATGCCTGTAATGAAAAAACTGTGCATATGACAGGCGGCAAACTTTGACAGCTGCCTATGTAACTAACCATGCATTTAAAAATTATAAATAATACTGTTGCGTAAGCGGGTTTACAGATAACTGAGACTAATTTACAATTGGTAAATTAACTTTATTTACACTCGAAATAATAAAAATTACAACTTCTCTTTACTATATTCTCACTAGCTTACTCGGACTATTCTATTGTTGCACACTGTCATTTACACTCTGTCTTTACACTCTCTGTCTCCCAAGCCGACAATTCTCCCATATATATACCCGACAAAGACTCCAGATCTTTCGAGCCGCTTCTGGTCTTTGATTCACTAGCCGCCACTGGGCTTCTCTCGAAATCCTTTGTCGGCATTCTAGTGAAGATACCGACACGCGGACATAGCACTCTTTGTCAGCACTGCTCTTGATTTTCCCAACGCTCGCGTATGCATCAAAAGGATGCTGCCACTTTGTGGTCAATACCGGCGGCTGTTCCCGTTGCACGTTACACTGCTCCCTCCTTTATAGCTGTTCGCCCCGAACAGCTTCTTCCATTTGTCTCCAGACCGGTGGATTATTTCCTCGATACAGACTTTCCACATGTACCACTTTTGGCTTGGCTCTCGGCGAAAGTTGAATCCTTGTCAAGTCTCATTTTTATTTTGTCGCTCTTCAACTGAAGACTTTCTCTGGCAAAATCGTGGACCATTCTTAGTCGCTCCTGTAGGTCAGCTACTTAATGTGGAAGAGACACTTCTTCATGCTCGTCGGCTGATGGTCTTCCAAACATCAGCTCTACGGGAAGCTTCATTTCTCTTCCAGACAACAGCATCGATGGTGTATAGCCAGTAGATTCATGCTGGGAGCTTCTGTAGGCCAGGAAAACAGAGGTTTATCCCAGTTACGTTGGTGCTCATCCACAAATATTGAGAGGTATTGATTGATGTCATATTGTGCTTCTCTCCATCTGACTGTGGGGTTGTTCTTGTTTTTCGGATCCCCAGCAACCTCATTAAATGCATCCATACTTCCGATTCAAAGTATGTGCCTTGATCGGTATGCAGCTCCAAAGGCAGTCCGTGTATGATATCACGTTTTCTAGTAGGGCTTCGGCCACTGTAACTGCTTCCTGATTCGGCATCGGCACTACTTCTGGCCACTCCGAGAATTAGTCCATGGCAACCATGATGTACTTGTTTCCCGAATCTGTCGTAGGAAATGGTCCCGCAATGTCCACCGCAATTCTTTCCTAAGGTTCACCTGACAGACACTGCTACATTTTCCTTCGGAATCGTGTCTTCGGACCCTTCTTAGAAGCACAGAGGTCACATGTTCTGCACCATTCTTCCACATCTCTTCGACAGTTGATCCAATAATACCGCTCTTTCACACGTGCCAGTATTCATTCCAAAATAACCTCCACTGCGACTGCCATGCAGTTCACGAAGTACTCCAGCTACCATCGTTTGGGGTACAACGGTTTGATACACAATGCTCCTACCATCTGGACTTTCCCATTTACGAGTGATCAAGTCATCCCGCAAGCACAACGAATCCCACAGAGCCCAGTACCCCTTGACCGTCTGATCAAATCTGGAGATTCATTGCCACTCAGGTCGTCGCTTTTGGTTTAGCCAGCCTCGTACTATCGTCAAATTTTTGTCAGTGATTTGTTCCCTTCTAAAAATATCTCTGGTGATTTACTCGGTAATTTCCGTTTCTTTATTCCTAATCTGCATTTGTTGGATATGTGCAACATCCTGGGCTGTTTCTCTTTATTCCTTCCTTTTACAGAATTTACAGGAACTGCCACAGGGTCTTCGTGACAAACTGTCAGCATTGGCGTGACTTCTTCCTTTTCGGTATTTAATTTGTCGTAACTCTGCAGTTTCTCCAACCAACGCGCTATCTGTCTCTCCGGATTCTATAAATTCAGTAGCCACTTTAATGCAGAGGTCTGTTCTTACTAAAAATTTCCGTCCATAGAGAAAACTGTGGTAATGCTCTATAGATCGTACAACCGCTAGCAGCTCTTTCCGGGTCGCACAGTAATTTCGCTCTGCTTTTCCCAACGTTTTACTAAAATATCCAATTATAGCTTCTTCGCCATTCTGTATTTGGGAAAGAACAGCTCCTATTCCAGTTTGTGAAGCGTCGGTGTCTAACATGAACAATCCTTCGTCCAAACGGTTTTTCAGCTCCAGAAACGACTGACAAAGTGGAAGTTCTTTTCGGTTAATTGATGTAATGGTTTCTCAGTCTTCACAAAATCCTTAAAAAATCGGCGATAGTAACTGCTGAGTCCCACAAAGCTTCTAACTTCGTGCTTGTTCTTTGGTCTCGGCCAATCTCGCACTGCCTAGACTTTTTCTGGATCGGTCTCGATTCTTTTCGATGATACGACGTTTTCGAGAAAGTAGACTTTTTCCTGGAATAGAACGCATTTCTTTGGATTCAGCTGGACATTAGCATAACGGATCCTGGCGAAAACTTTCTTCAAATTCGATTGGTGTTCGTCGAAATCTTTGCCAATCACCATTACGTCATCCAAGTATACCAGGCACATCTCCCAAGTTATCCTCGCAGAACTAATTCCATTAGCCTTTCAGAAGTGGCAGGGGCATTGCTTTTTGTCAGCGCCGCTCTCGATATTCCCAACGCTCCCGCGTGCATCAAAAGGATACCGCCACTTTGTGGCCAATACCAGCGGCTGTTACCCTTGCACGTTACAATACATACATAATAATAAAATAATATTTTATGACATAAAAATTACATAAATGATGGGCAGTTGGTTTATAGATATGACATGTTGATTATATAATTCAATATACAGTGTACCACGTAGAGTTTGAATTATTTAATTGTACTCACAGGGATTCTGCGGGTTCTACGGGAAGTTTGATATTTGAATTCTATTAAGGGAAAGGGAGTATTTAAAGTAGTGCCGGCTTATCCAATTCCAGTACATTTTCAAAGACATTTGAGAAAATAATACCTACATGCCAAAATTATCTCCTTTTTTGTTAAGTTTGATCTTTTTAATAAACGCCGGATTCTTACCCAATAAATCTACTGAATCGTCTTCAAATCAATTGTTAAATATTATCTATATCAGTCTCTACTCCTGCTCTATTTTTTCATTTGTCTATTGCTTTTGACACAATTGACCAAAACTTTCTTATCTCAAATATAATATAGGCAATTGTGATAATCTCCTGCGCTGGATAGAACTTTACTTGTCGACTATATACATAAGAGTGAAGTGTGAAGAATTCTTGTCAAAGTCTAAGCGGGTACGAGTAGGGATACCAAAAGGGTTGGCTGAGGGATCGGTATTATGTTTATTATGTGTAAACGATCTATTAGGTAACCTTAGTGCTGATCATGTCACCAGTTATGCAAATGCTACAATAGTGGTGATAGCATCCGATCTTAAGCAGTACCTTCTTGAAAGAGTTATGACCGTAAATAACAATCAAGTTAATAATATATATCGAAAAAACAATTTCTGTGATTTTTTGTAGACACAAACATAACATATAAAACTCATGTAGTATATATTTGCTCAAAAATCAAATATGCCTACTAGAAATTTGAAAAATTCTCTTGATGAAGCAACAGAGCTTCTTTCAGTATATAATGCAATTGTGTATAGTCATTTTTTACCGATAAACCCTGAACGAAGCGGGTATACAATTCAACTGTCTGCTTTTTTTGTTTGTTATTTTGATGAGTTTGGAGACTTGAGAAATGGTCCCATATTCATAAAAACTCAAATCCGAGATCTCCTTTCGTCTGAAAACCGCTCCCAAAGGGGATGTATAGGTAAATTTTCTCAAAAATCTCGAAAATTTGAGATGCCAGAAATAAATATAGGACAATATCCGGAAACGTTTAAATTGAACTTTTTTTTTCAAAAGAGTTACGGTTTTCGAGTTATGGTGTGGTAAAATGGTTAAATCTAAAATATCTACTTATGCTTATTTCCGCAGCGATGTTCTGAAATCTCTGCATAATAACATGTATATACAAGCAAAGAATATACTTGGTTAATAGGATAAGTACTATCTTCGTTGACATTAGTGATTGTTAAACGATTTTAGTGACTAATGTTACACTCAAATGTGTGAAATAAATATTTTTTACAAAAAATGGAACTACATTATTAGTTGGGGCACTGAAAAATACGAAATAATATTATTTCTATTGGTGCTGATACTTGTGAAGTTGCCAAAAGCTATCATTCTAACTGCAACTTCACAACTTCAAAATTAACAACACCAATAGGATTATTATTATTTCGTATGTTTCAGTGCACCAACTAATAACGTCGGTCCAATTTCTTGTAGAAAATATTAATTTTTTTTCTTGTTATCAGTAAGCATAATGCGCTGGGGTGGCAGGAGTGGGAGTACTTGTCTGCTTGTGGCGCTTAAAAGAGTTTTGTGGCTAATATTGGAAAGCTCTAATCATCTTTTATTATGATTGACAAATTTTAACAGGTCCAAGTATTTTTATTTTGAAATGTTTGATGTTTTTAAAAAATACTTATATTGGATTTAAGAAATTAATAGATTGTAATCATTCCACTAGAAATCACAAAACTCTTAAAATTCCATTGAATAGAAAATGGTTTTACAATGGCTTTCCCCTTTGCAACTGCATTAATTTATGCCACAAATTACAACAGAAGTTCAAATCACATCCCACTGTTCAACACCTTCTCCAGCTATCAGATTATATAAGAACTCAATAACTCGCTTACACTTTGATATATGTACCTACATTCTATTTTGTTGTGTACTAGAATTCCCTCAACCAAAAATTCAAAATAATCGCATCTAGCGACGCCGTTGACGATGAAATGAAGTATTTGAATGAAATATAATGTCAGTATGTACCTATTTATCCAAGTTATTGTCATTGCTGTAAAGTTATTGAGCTTGTTAAGTTTCAATATAAGCAAGTGTTTTGAGAGAGGGGCATTGAGAATTGGTCCCAAAAATCAATATTAGACAAGCTTTACCCTCAAAACTTCTCCAAAGGGGTGGTGGGGGCAATTTTTTCACAAAACATTTTTTCAAAAGAGTTACGGTTTTAGAGTTACAGCAGTAAAGTCGGAAACATCTGCGCCGCGATGTTTTGAGATCTCTGTATAATAACAAGTAACAAGTAGGCCTTATATATGGTAATACTAGATATAAGTACTATCTTCTTTGGTATTAATAAACGTTCATCGATTTTCATCACTAATTTTGCACTCAAATTTGTGAAATAGATATTTTTTACAAACCATTGTACCGACTTTATTAGTTAGTGCACTGAAAAATACAAAGTAATATTAATTCTATTGGCACTGGTACTTTTGGAGTTGGTGCCAAAAGTTTTCAATCTAACTGTACTGCACTTGAAAAGTACCAGCACCACAATTAATATTATTTTTTATTTTTTAGTGCACCAACTAATAATGTCGGTCCAATTTTTTGGAAAATATATTTATTCTTAATGTATTTCTTCAATACCTTTCTATGTTTTGTTTATCTATAATGTTTTATAGAGTAGCATTAAGTCATTATTGTTAAAAATACTTACTTTTATTGAATATTTACAGTCTAAATATGTTTATAGCTATGACAGTAACTTTGCTAAATAGATAATGATATTAGGTGACATCCAAATAATTAATTTATCAGCCAACGACCACTTAGCTAGTTGTGCGATTATTGTTATCTCAGCAGCAATATACAAATATGTATATTTAAATCGGAAAGATAGAAAAATGCAGAGTGTTGATTTTAAATTAATCGAATTATTGGTTGTGAGTATAGAGGAAATTGGTTGGCCGATTTTAAACTTCTTGTACATTTTTCAAGTGTTCTCTCATATTGAAATATTTTCCTTCATGCGAAAAGTTATTAAAAGTATTTTCGATATATGGATTTCAAATGCGCCAGCAATCATCTACCTATCCTTTTTCGGTCGAACAAATTCCCTTGTCCCATTTCTCATAAACGCAACGGTGAATCTGACAACTTTATTATTATTCTTGGGTTGACAACAAGCGGACCCTATAAAACATTCCTATTTCATGTTTATGATATTGAGTGTAGTCCTGAGGATATTGACGCAAAAGAACGCAAATATATCGTAATATAAGACGAATAACTTTGAATGGCCTTATGCCAGTTATGTTTGATAAAACATATTTTATAAGCATGATGCGAGTGTATTTTTGTAAAAACATGCTGATATTCATACTTACAGAAATAAAGTCTTGAACATAAATTCAAGACTTTATCTCAGTAGGTAAACGTGACTAATAGTAGCATCTTCCTTAAGTCAAGCTAAAAATTATCTATCTCTCTATAACCACCTTTTTCTTGGAAACTGAGCTGAAAGATATATATTTTGGACAATTCATAGCATGCATATGTAAAGAAAACTATGTTTTCAAAGCAAGTATGTTTCTTTGCTTTACAGCATTATAGAATATCGATAAGAGAGTAAACATATACCTAAAAGAGATAGCTGTTGCCAAAGGATATATGGAAAAAGAATTTTATCACATAAAATGTCAACGTTCAACATAATTTATAATATATACCTATCCCATTCATAATGGGAAATATTTTGATTCATAAATATTGGACTCAAAATATGAAGATTTAATCCAGTGCCTCGCTACCCACTGATATCGTAGATCCCTTATTTCTCCGAAACGAATTATCCTAGCTGAATCAAATTTCGAACACTTCTTAAGAAGCCCAAGCTGAAAGACGGATCATAGAGAAAAAATGGAAAATATAAATATCAAGAAAAAAACTTTCTTAGTACACATTTTTCCAAAATAAAAAAAAATATATCCCCTTTCTTATGATAGATCTAGAAATATTTGCTAGATACAAAATGTCTCTAATTGTAAGGATAAAAGAGTTTAAAAGGAACTAGAGTTCTCTAGTTAATTATCCCTGTAAATGCTGCCCTCTGTCGTCTTAGTTCTAATCGCCACCCAAGGGTTCAAAGCGCGTTCAATTCAGAGGCGTATATTTTTCTCTTCGTTGTTGAGCAGTTAAGTGATTTATTCGTATTGTGTTTTGAGTTGTGAATTATAGAAAAACTGCGCGATTAAATAGTTTATGGTTTGGAAATATTATGAAGCAACCATCCGATAATGAATTTCTAATAATTTGATTAAGTTGGCCGTGGGATAGCCAAATGCAATTCTTAGCCAGGAATATCAGATCAGAATGAAATAACAATCTAATATGAATGAAAATTAATTTAGACTTTTGGTAGAATTTGTATTTAGTAGGCAACCCATTTATATTTCCAAGAAAGTATAAATCTCTTTATCTTTGTCCGGGGACAAATTCTGGTAGGAGATTAAAGGGTCGTAATTAGTATGGGGACGAATTATGGTTTAGGTACTACCTACTCGCTCGGGGACGAATTCATATTCTCGCCCATATTCTCATTTTCCTTTTCGAGTTCATCACAATATAGGTAGTAGGAATATTACTCTATATCTAATACATTCAACTGTATGAGACAAACTACTAGCAAAGATTAGAATTTATTCTTTGCCACTGGATTATATCCGTAAGTCATCCTGATTGGTCAACGGCATAGGAAATAAGTTCCTAATCGCAGGCCGTTATTGAATGGTATTTAGCGTAATACACACAATACAACAATAAACGTTGTCTAGTCTAGTCTTGTTATTTCATGTGCTTAACAGCAGGTCAGTCTTCTTACCTCCCCACGGGAAGGTGAAGAGGGGTGTATTTAATCTTTGGAAGAGGTATGTATAGTGCGACCAGAAATCTAAAAAGGTCGTAAATCACCAAACACTGGAGTTATCAGCAGGAAGTCTACGCAGAGTTATACCTGCCATTAAATTTTGTTTTATAGATAGGTATAATGGGTTTTAATAATTATTAATAAAAATCGCTTGAATATAATAGATAATTGTTTATGTATATACCATGATATGATATATAACACAAAAACATTGATAAATATCACGATAATGAATGTGATTATAGCTCAGAAATTTTTTAATATTCAAGTTGCTTAGAATTAAATTTAATATATACACACTTGTGAAGTTGCTGGTTTTTGCATTGTAAACAAAATTACTCACGAAGATCAGTTTCACTTTCACTGTCGTCATCCAAATTGATATTAAACTTTCCTTTGGGATATTTTTCTAAAACCATATATGACTTTTCCACCTTTTTAATATGGAAAACACACTTGGCCCAGCTGCTACCAGGAACGTTTGCAGTTTCTTAATAATTTACCACAGTTGAACTTAAGGTTGGAGAAGTATTATTTTTTCGAACTGCTCACTTAAGCCGAAGCCATACATTTTCAATTGAGTTAAACATACAGTGATAAGGAAGAAGTCTGAGCATCGTATGTAGCAAGCTTTCAGCCAATGAATCACAATAATATTTCTGTTGTATCGAATAACTGTGTAAAACTTCAAATAATAGATTTTTGTGTACTTTTCTCATTGTGCATATCATGATTTAACTTATATTATATATTCTTGTATAGTGGCTTTGGTACGAGTTTATTTTGGAACCAAAAATAATGGAGTACCCACTATTATTAAAATGCCAAACTATTTCATGAAATATGTTAATCCGGACCTGGAAATGTTTCAAGGGACACACACTTTTATTGCTTATTTATATTTTGAACAATAGGTAATAATAAGGATCGTCGGCTAATATGGATTAACGAACTTGTTAGATTTCTGGTTTTACTATACACTTCGAGAACACAGCATAAGAAAAAATACCTATGCTATGTCGAGACGATCAGCAATCGTCGCTATACAATTTATTCGACAATTGTCTTTTGTCTTACAGATCGTTTCAGTTCCTTCACCCTGATAAAATTTTTCAGTATTTTCAATTACCTCATTTTTCTGGCTCTATGTCTATTACATCAGTTAAGCAAATGCATTTACTCATAAGTGATTAAACTGGAAATGACCCACATAATTTATATAATAATACTAACGTTCTCTATTAATAGTTACATATCAACAAAGATCAGTTGAGTCGAATTTCTGTACCTATAGACAAACATTTTAAACCAGAAGGAAATTAGAAATCACCATTTCTATCCATATTTATGATTTTGTAATAAAACCTATACCTACCTACATAGAAAAAATGGATCCGATATCTCTAATAGAAAAAAAACCTACCTATCTTCCATTTTTATTAGAAAATATGGCTTATAGTCGCCAGAGTGCCTTTCACTAGAGTATTTTATTAATTGAATTGATGAATCACTCAAGTCTAGTTAGCACAAATACAAAGATGTTAGATATTCACATTGGTGAGTTATATTATTTCTCGAGCAATTCCAAAGTGTCATTTCATTTAATAATATTTCATACCTGACTCATGTAGATTCTCCAACACCAAACATGAATTACTGTCCACCTCATCACTTCCATTAAGATTATATCTAGCCCCATAAACTTCTGGTATGCAATTTATTTTGTTATTTACATGTATTTCCTTTTGAAATTTCCTCAAGGTCGGAAAAATTTCTGTATACATAGCTATTTCGATTTTACATGTAGCATTCACATTCAAAATTTCCTTCATTATTTCACTAGCTGGCAGTATTTTCGCTACAGTCTTGAAAATGTTCTCCTCATACGTGTCCTTATCCCTTAGGGTCACATCTAGCTTCAACATAATGCTGCTGAAATTTTCTCCTGGACCTATTAGTGGCGACAGATCAGTTCGAATAATATGTTTTTTAGGACCCAGGTAGTCCTGTAATAGTTCTGGAATGTTCTTTATAGTAATATTGCACATTGTTGTTGATATTATAATGTCTATAGCAACTGTGTTTTTTGTTGAATGAGAAGTAAACGTAAAATTATATCTCTCGAATTAGTATCTTCTAGTAACAGAATAGAAAGTCAATGTTGATAACGTCCGAAGGTCTTGTGTAATATTTATGTTGATATTCGTAATATTTATACAACATATTAAATACCTAATATGTTTTATAAATGAGTCTTGTAATTAATGGAATCATATAGAATTAATTTACATTCATTGTCACAAAACCAAAGTTAATTTGTTCACGCTATTTCACTTAACTCTGTATAAGTACCGAATTTCATCTATTTCATCAGTGGATTCTGAGAAAACTGATTGTCACTGTTCGGTTTAACGGGTTACCGACATAGGAAAAAACAATACCTTTTTTAAGGTTATTCAGATGTATTCGAGTTGTTTTCGGTCGTATGGTACCGATTAGAAAATATTCAACAGTAAACCACGAGCTACGCGAGCTTCTTTGCCTTATGGATAAGCGAGCTTAATCGGTACGCCTAAAAGCACGACTTTACTAGTTGTCGTTTAGAAAAGAGATTGTGTTAAGTATGTTTGTTTCATTGCATACCGAAGTTTATTTGCTGTTATATACACTGTGTCCAATTTAGTCGAAACCATATGGAAAACTTTTTTATTATTGGTTTTTTGAAAAAAGTTATTCGTGATAAAAAGTTCTGCATAGTCCAAAACTTCAAATGCAATCATCAGATATTAATTTATTTCATCCGTATACGAGGTAAGTAGAAAAATATGAATTTTTCTCAAGATTAAAGTACCTTCATTTTCAAAAATATTGAAAGTTTTTATAAAAACAAGTTGATCACAATTGAAAACTATTGTCAGATATCCAATATTGTTCATCCGCTTTGAAAAAACATATTTTATTATTTTTATTAACTTCTGTGTATTAGCATTGATAATTTACGTCTACCGATAAACATTTAATCTCGGATGCACTGACTCCAAACGTCAAATCGCTAGTTCGTTTTAGAAAATACAAGAAATGGCGGCTCTATTAACAAGCAACGAGAAAATTGAACTAGTTTTTATTGTCGGACTCGGACTCATACAGCCGGTTTCACAAAGCTCTGTTAACAGCTCATCATCGTTGATGAGCCATTAACAGTACTTTATCTAAAATTTGAGTTTCACAACTGAATATTAACAATCCGCTAACAATTGACGACTGACGAGCCATTAAATCTCTGTTAACTAGTTTTTCGGTTTCACAAGCAGTGAATAAGCATTCAGTTAAATAGGTTGTTATTTAAATCCACTGTGTTTCTTTACATAAAAGTATTTTACAGTTATATAATATAAGTTATATAAAAATTTCGAGAGAAAACAGTCGAATTTTGTAGAATGTCTCCTTCATCTTTGACGTCCCTGTCCTCCTTTACAGACGATGAGGAAATTGGTAGGCTACTCCGACATAGTCCGGATCGTTTTACTCCTTTTAATAAATACAGCGAACAAGAATTTTTCGAATGGTTTCGATTCAGAAAATTTTACTTATCTATCTAACTTGTAACCAACTTACCAAACTGTAATAATGCAAGTGCAAATAATAACAGAATTTTATTTATATTTTCCACATAACAAAACAAAATATGACGTATTTAACCTACTAGCTATGACACTTGTCACTTGTACTACCACAGAACAGAATTTTTACATGAAAACTCTGTTCACTCTGTAATCTATGGTACTTCAGTAATTTTTCCGTGATTGTGCATTGTTGCCCGACTGTCACATTGTTAGCGCTTCCTTAACGGGTCGTGAGATAACGAGAATTTAATTTTTGTTTGTGAAATGTGAGGAAGCTTTGACGGCCAATTTTAACAATCCGTTAGCTAACGAACTGTTAACAAGACCTTTGTGAAACCGGCTGATAGAGAAACAGCAGCTATTCTTAACAACAGACATCCGAATAGAAATATTCAGCATTCGACAGTTGCAAAAATTCTAAATAAATTCATGACGTCTGGAAGTGTTCACAATAATTTTATTAAATATTTTATTTTCAATGAAATAGCTATATATGATCAACTTTTTTCAATAAAAACTTTCGATACTCTCAAAAATAAAGGTACTTTACTCTTGAGCAAAATTCATATTCTTCGACTCATCTCGTATACGGTTTAAAAGAACTGATATCTGATGGATGAATTTTAGTTTTTGGACTATGCAGAACTTTCTATCAAGAATAACTTTTTTTCATAAAACCTATAATAAAAAAGTTTTCCATATGGTTTCGACTTAATTGGACACAGTGTATTTAATAAATAATTTATCTCTTAAAAATAAATAGTGTGGTTCTTATTTTATCATAGCGACCTTGAAAATACATAGAATAGATTCTACAAATTTAAAAGTAATCCCTTGAAAACAATTGAAAATACGAATTTGGAACTATAGTTATACTGTTTGAACGTTTATTTTCTTCAGAGAAAATAAATTTACTGTTGTATTAGGAATAGTCAGAGAAAGAAAAATTTTAATCTAAAGAACCTAATCCTATAACAGACTTACAATGTAAACACGAGCATAATTAACATTTCAACGACTGATAAATAAACTTATATCTCCATGTATTTAAAAAGTCAGTGATATTGTAGATAAATTTTGACAATAAGACACTTTTTGAGTTTATTTTGAAACTATTTAAAGGTAATATTTTTATGACAGTCGGCATCAAATTATAAATACGTGGACCTGCAAAATTTGGTGCTTTATAAGCAATGCTTTGCTTTGCTAATGGGAAATGCAACATATTATTGTTTTTTTGTCCAGTATTAACTAGATGGTAATTATCAACTTGTGTAAGCAAATGCAAATTCTTATGAACATAAATACAAAGTCATTTTCGCTTTTGAGTGTCTGGCTCTCACTGCAGTTACCATTCTTAACTGCCATTTCCAGTGTCTTGATTTTTTGTTGCAGTAGCTCCATGTTCTTCTCTATTGTGACAAAGTTTTCGTCAACTGATCTTGAAATTTATTCAAACTAGTTCGAGACTTCATCGAATTTCACCCCAAATGTTCTGGTTACTTCATGGAATCTTTCGTTATTATTTTTAGAAATTTCTTCGAATTTTTCATTATTATTTCTAAAAATTTCTTCAAACTTCTCATTATTATTTCTAGAAATGTCTTCAAATTTTGTCGAGACTTCATCCTTCACCTCTTTCAGTAACAATTCTTCCGGAGAATGGAACTCGAATGTATCAGGATCTTCTCCATTATTAATCAAAGTGTCCCTTAACCGTTTCTGGAGGGTCGCTTTATTACCAGAATCATCACAATCCCGCTCCACCAACTGTTATTTGAGTTGTTTCACGGATAACTGCACTAATTTAATTTTGAATTGTCTTTAATAACAAAGTCAATTAGTTAATATAGTTTTTAAAGTCTTCAACATGAAAACGAACAAAATTTTTCACACTCACACGAGAACGATCAAAAAGTCTTCACATTCACCCGAAAACGAACAAAAAAAGTCTTCGCACGAAAACGAACTAAAGAGTCTTCACACTTACACAAAAACGAAAAAAAAGTCTTTACACCAACACGGAAACGAACAAAAGAGTCTTAAACTTAAACTAACAAAAGTCTCAAAACATTCAAATCTGCATGAAACCGCAGTCTCTTAAAGTCTGTCCAATTTTATAATCCCTCACTGATTCCATACTGACACCAATGTAACGGGAATTTATATTAAAACTGGGTTCGATTTATTTTCACTTATTTATTTATACAAATAACTACACGACTATAATCACATTTATACTATATACTTCTTACTACTGTCTGATCTATGAGCTATATCCGATTGTGATCTATGACTGGCTATCTATCACTAACTGACTATCCTGTCTATGCCACCAGCCTTATATATCTAACCTAAAAAGCTCTAGATGATTCCAGTGTTGTTTTCGTTGTTTCTGGAGGTTATTTCTCAATATATGGCTTCGAGAATAGACTAGGACTTATTCTCGTAGCCTCTGCTGTCTACCGTGTTTTCTGGAATGTGTTTTTGACATTTGTGAGTGTAGTTTATTATTCGGGTAAGTCTTCACGTAACAATATCTTAAGTTTGACTCAATCTCTGCATAGTACACCATAATCAGTTGATTAGTTGTTAATGTGTGTTGGAGTTTGAATAACCCAATGAAAATATTTCTATATGTTGGTACCACTGTCATCGTCAACTTGACAATGACAAGGGACAGTGGAAACGGAAGTGATTGGACAGTAGTATGGTAGACAAGCATGGTGAAGGTTGTTAATTTTGTAAAATTATATTATTACTTTATAATAAAATAGGGAAGTATCAAATAAGCATATCTTTATTACAATTTCGGCACACAAACACCCAACAGGTTATGGGCCCAGACGTTTTTTGCCATAAAGATTGTGATAGAGAAAGAAAAACTGATTAGTGAGCACGAGCACGTGTGGGTGAAAAGAGGTTATATCCAATAAGAGGGCGAAATCCGGAAAGGATAATTAAGTAAAACGAGTTACTTAACAATGGCTACAGAAGAAATGGAGATTTCAAACCTAACAAAACTAAGCAGTACAGATACATTCCAAATGTGGGACTTTGAATTACAAATCCTGTTTAAGGCTAAAAATCTATGGAGTATAGTAAGTGGTAAAGAGCTGTTATCCGAGTGTGGTACTGACCAGGAGAAGATCAAACCATGGCAGATGAGAGATGCAAAATGTCAATACTACATTATTAAAACGGTTGATAAAGCTGTTAAAACCATATTTTAACATG
This sequence comes from Crioceris asparagi, assembly GCA_958507055.1. Taxonomy (NCBI): domain Eukaryota; kingdom Metazoa; phylum Arthropoda; class Insecta; order Coleoptera; family Chrysomelidae; genus Crioceris; species Crioceris asparagi. Next base: position 26,043,163 of record OY293832.1, read on the forward strand.
CACTGAAGCAAAGGAGATGTATGAGACACTAAAATCAATCTACAGAAGGGATACAAGTCAATTAAAACAACAATTACTCATGGACTTTCATGGTTTTAAATTTGACAACACAAAAGATATAATGCAAAATGTAAGTCAGCTTCGAAACATAGTTTTTAAATTACAACAACTGAACCAAGAAATCTCTGATGATATGATGATTGCAAAAATTCTTTACACGCTACCTGAACATTTTCACTACTTCACAAGTGCCTGGGAATCGACACCAACTAGTGAAAAGACTGTGGAAAATTTGGTGGCAAGATTATGTGTAGAAGAAGAGTACAGAAGTAAACCCCAAAATAAGGCAGAAGACAAAAATGTTGCATTTTTTGCAAATAAGAGATCAATGCAAACAAAAGGTTCCGAAATTGTATGTTACAGATGTAATGAACCAGGTCATATCAAGGTAAATTGTCAAAAGAAAAGGATATGGTGCAAGGTATACAAGAAATCAAATCATGAAACAGAAAATTGTTGGTTTAAGAAGAATAAAAGTTCACAAGAAAAGAAATCGAGTGACCAGGCTTTCATTGGCAAGTCAACCCTATTAAACTGTTGTAATATTGTTGAAGTTTTAGGGAAGGAGAATTTGAAAACTAATAACTGGTGGCTGGACAGTGGAGCAACAGATCATATGTGTTACGATAAGGAACAATTTACATCGATAGAGGAAATAACAAATAAAAGACGAGTTAAGATGGGAAATGGTACATTAGTAGAATTACAAGGCATAGGTACAGTAAAAGTAAAAGCATGGAACGGTAAATATTGGGTGAGTACAGATTTAAATAAAGTACTCTATATACCAGATCTAGCTGTAAATTTGTTCTCATTGAGTACGGCCTTAAATAAAAATTTCGAAATGCACTCAGATAAAAACAAATGTGAATTATTAGATAAACATAAAATGACTAGAGCCATAGCAGAAAGACAAGGAAACTTATACAAAATGAAATTCAAGATCGAACTTTATCAACTTTGAACAAATTAAAAAGACTCTCAAATTAAACCACATACCATTTAAAGATGAAGCGAAACCGTTTTGTATTGAATGTCTTGCCGGTGAACAACATAGACTCCCTTTCCCCGTGAGTAGCAATAATTACAGGAGAATTAGTACATGGAGATTTATGTGGACCGTTTGAAGTCAATTCACTTGGAGGCTCAAAATATTTTCTCTTGTTAAAAGATGATTTTTCAGGTTATAAATATATCTATTTTCTAAAAAATAAATTTGAAGTGGAAAGAAAAGTAGAAGCGTTTATTAAAACGGTGAAGAATATAACTGGTAATAAAGTTAAAACTATACGAACTGACAATGGACTTGAATTCGTAAATAGAAATATCACGGATTTATGTGAAAAATATGGAATAATTCATCAAAAATCTTGTGCTTACACACCAAAACAAAATGGTAGAGCAGAAAGGGAAAACAGAACAATAGAGGAAACGCTAAGAACCCTATTGCACACATCAGGTTTAGACAAATGTTTTTGGGCAGAGGCTGCAAACACAGCAGTTTATTCATTAAACCGAGCAGGAAATAGTCCTCAAACTAATAAAAGTCCATATCAAGTTTGGTTTGAGAAGGATTGCAATATTCAAATATTTAGAGAATTTGGTTCAAAAGTGAGCGTGCATGTGCCAAAGCAAAAACGGCTTAAACTAGATGCTAAGAATAGAATGGGAATTTTTATGGGATACTCTGAAGAAACTAAAGGTTATAGAATATATCTACCCGATACAAATAGAGTCGAAATACATAGAGACGTGATATTCATTCCTGATAACAAGGAATTAAATCCCAAATGGGAAACAGACGTTATAATATTAGATAACGAAAAATATAAATGTGAAAATCAAAATCAAATATCTGGAAATAATAGAGAACGCAAAAATGATGATGATCAAATAAAAAATTTGGATAAACCATTGGAAACTTTAGAAGTTGAAGAAGATGGAGATAGCCAAATAACATAAGGAAAACGAAATATTAGAAGACCAAAATGGATGAGTGATTATGACATGAGTGAAGGAGACATGTGCTTCTTTTCAAATGAAGAAGAAACTATAAGTATGGAAGATGCAATAACAGGAACTAATGGTGAAAAATGGAAAGATGCTATAGAAACAGAGTTAAAAGTGCTTAAAGAAAACAATACTTGGAGTGGAGTGCCTTGGCAAAAAAATCAAAAAGTAATAGAAAGTAAGTGGGTATTTAAAGTGAAAGATGAAAATAATTTTAAAGCGAGATTAGTGGCCCGTGGTTTCCAACAAGATATAAGTGATAATACATATGATATTTATACACCCGTTGCAAAATTGACTACTTTTAGAGTACTATTAGTGGTTGCTCTTAAGTTATGTAAATCCATTTATCAAATGGATGTTCGAGGAGCATTTTTATATGGTGAAATAGATGATGAGGTTTTCATGAGTTTACCAGGTAAAACTAAAGAGAACTGTAAAACAGTGTGTAAACTAAATAAATCAATTTATGGCTTAAAAAAGAGTCCAAAATGTTGGAACTACAAGTTCGATAAATTCATGAAAGACCAAAATTTCATTAAATCTGAGAGTGATTTTTGTCTATATTTAAAATGTAACAATAATAAGAAATTTATGTACTCATATATGTAGACGATTTGTTAATCTTAGGAACCCATTTAAATGATGTTGAAAATTTAAAGTTAGCACTCAACAACAACTTCTGCATGAAGGATTTGGGAGCAATTTCCGAATATTTGGGTATTCATGTAAATCATAATTTAACAGAGAATTACATTAAATTAGACCAAGAAAAATACCTAAAGACTGTTCTGCAGAAATTTGGGATGAGTGATTGTAAATCTATATCCACACCTTTAGACGAAAATTATAAACTAGAACTAAGTAATAGTCGAAATGATATATAAATTCAAAATCTTTGTAGAAGAATTATTGGCAGCTTAATGTATGCAGCACAAGGAACTAGACCAGATCTTTGTGAAAGTGTTAGCTTATTAAGTAGATACCAAAATAACTCTGATAATAATTTGTTGAATGCATTAGAAAGAGTATTAACATATGTTAAAGGATCAATAAATTATAAGCTTATTTTTAGACCTGTTAATAGCAATTTATGTGGATATGTAGATTCAGATTGGGCGAGAGATGTTGAAGATCGAAAATCCACGACTGGATATGTTTTCAAATTGTTTAATTGTACAATAAGTTGGTTAAGTAAGAAACAACAGAGTGTAGCAATATCTTCCTGCGAATCTGAATATATAGCACTAAGTACAGCTGTGTGTGAAGCTTGTTGGTTGACGAAGTTGATAAATGATTTTAACTTACTAAGAAATGAACATGTCACAATTTATGAAGATAACCAATCAGCTATAAAAATAGCATATACACCAGAAAATAACAAGCGTTTAAAGCATATCAGTGTTAGATTCAATTTTATTAAAGAAAAAATTGAAAACAAAATAATTGAAATAGTGTATGTGAAAACTGAGGACAATATTGCGGACCTTTTTTACTAAGCCACTATGTAAAGTAAATTTCGAAAAATTTCGAAAACAATTAGGTGTAATAGTTAAATAAAATTATCTGCGATGACTCTGTTCAATAGAAATATGTTCATTGAGGGGGAGTGTTGGAGTTTGAATAACCCAATGAAAATATTTCTATATGTTGGTACCACTGTCATCGTCAACTTGACAATGACAAGGGACAGTGGAAACGGAAGTGATTGGACAGTAGTATGGTAGACAAGCATGGTGAAGGTTGTTAATTTTGTAAAATTATATTATTACTTTATAATAAAATAGGGAAGTATCAAATAAGCATATCTTTATTACAATCTCGGCACACAAACACCCAACAATGTGTATATTAAATTTTTGAAAAAGGATCCAAAACATAACTCTCTCTCCCTAACTTCAGAACAAACATTACGAAGATTTCCTCTCTCCAGGTTATTAAGATCCATGGTCATTATGGACCATGAATAAGATCTACCTACTGGGTACGACCGCGTAAAAAAGATATTGGAAAACCACTTAGGTTTTTGTAATCTTGTTTGCAATGATAAGAATGACTGTTAACAAAGTTAGAGTGTAATGATGATCATAGTACTTGATTGTGAAGATTACGTATACCGAATTGAGACGAGCCAGGCGATCGCACTGAAATCTATGTAAATTATCAGATCTATATAAAGATCTTCAAGTTGTGACTCCTCGCACACTAACACTAACTCCTGACAAATAAGTGAAAATTTGAAAATGGTTTGATTGATTTCGAAACAAACAGAAGTTTGTGAAGCGATAGTTTTAAATGTTGTTTTATAATATGCTTGTCAATCAAATATGTTTGAACAAAATAAAGCCAATGTGTTGCTCTAAAAGAAGAGAACATTTATTGATCTTCAAATCTAACAGTAATAAGAAACATTAATTAAAACTATCACTAACATGGTACAAATAGACTATGTATGTTTGTTAGACAGACGATTTTGCGTTCAGTTGGAGTATGTTAACCAGCCGACTCCATCTTGCTTTTATCCCGCCTGCCAATTCAAATGTGAAAAATGTAAATATATTTCTTGCAACAATTCTTGAGTATATCAATTAAACGGAAATCTCTTCTTTCGCATTTGTATATCTTAAATGATCAAATATTTATTCTTTAAATGTAATTGATAGTAGAAAGACTTTTTTATTAGTCTATGAGAAAGATTGATAATACAAATAATTAGATCAAGAATGCCACATGAATCTCCATCAACTTTTTACAGCTGAAACTCTAATGTATTGTGTAATGTACCAGTCTAAGTTACTTATACTTATTTTAGCAGTACTACTACAAACAAAAATAAATTCCAAGAATTTACAAAACAATAAGCAAAGACTAGCTACAAAAACCTACAACAGCCTGCCCAACAATTCGAAAACCTTAACATAAACTGAATATACTAAGTTATCCCTACAATTGTAAATATTGTTATCGCCAAATATGTAGGTACAGAGTAGAACACAAGACACATGATAAACCCAAAAACTGATTAACGATAGACGCCAGTCGTAAATAAACAATGTGGCCGCGGCTGGTTAACGGACGGTCGAGAAAGTGCATCCCACACCACGAAAACCCTGTGCAAGAACATACCTAGTGTATTTGTACCATGATCACTAATATCTTACCTAAAAGAAGAAAGACAACATTTAATACTATCGCTTCACAAACTTCTGTCTGTTTCGAAATCAATCAAACAATTGTCAAATTTTCACTTATGTGTCAGGGGTTAGTGTTAGTGTGCGAGTAGTTCAAACTTAATGAAGATCTATATATAGATCTCCAGTTACGTCTATATATTATTACTTGTAGATAATTCTTTGGACCCCATCTTAAAATAATGCGGTTACAGACGAATGTGAGATTTGGCATTGTTAAAGCTTGTATGGCGAAGAAGTACATCGAGCCAAAATTAATTATTTAAATATGCTAGAAATACATTAAATTGAATAGAGTAAATTTCCTTTGACCAGCTTTTCATATTAACCGATGTATAGAATGACAAAAAAATGCTATGGTGGTGTAGTAGTAACGTAATTGCTTTTCGTACAGCTGAGATGGGTTTTATTTTTGCCCACTGCATTGATAAACAAAATTCATAAAATTATATCGAACGAATAGAAGGAACTTCTCAAACTGAAATTTAATGAATTACGGCCGAATTTCGACTACTGGACAATTTCTAATGAGTAATGAAAATGGAGCCATGAAAGATGTAGATCTGTTGAGAGTCATTGCTAATACATTTTGGATATGATGTGACGTGTATATGATTTAATGTGCTACGGAAGGGATAGGATTCTTACGTCAATGACCATTATCTTACATTCATGAGAAAATGTCGACAAAATAAAGTTTTATGCAAAAGTCTAACACAAGAATCAGGACCATCTCAACAAATGTGCATCTGTTGAGGTAGTTATATTATAAAGTAGTCGCTCAAAGCCATTCGCAGAATAACCAAGCCGGGGTCAGGTCGACGAACATTTCCCTTGGGTACCCGTTGAGTTATCGAGATGCATAATAATATTCGAAAAAGTAGTTCTAAAGAACTATATTACATCATACCACGTCTCCAAGCAATTTTTTCTGTTACTTTGAAGAAACAAATATAAATATTTCTCCCATGCATTGGTAAAGATAACAGGAAAGAAAGATTCCAATACAAATGCTAAAAATTGAGGAACACAAAACAGTAATTCTGTATTGCTGTTTCTTTTATGCATATATGTTACGAGAAAAAATATAAATTGAATACTCTATTCAGAGTTGATCAATAATATTCTAGAAGTTAAATCTAACAAAAACATGATCAAATTTCAAAAATTATCGAGTATAATAATAATAATGATCAAAATAATAATATTAATAATAAAAACAACAGAAACCTCTTTGCCTGTTACATTGACTACCAGAAATGTTTCGATTCACTACCACACTCTTGGCTCCTGGAAACACTGAGAATATACAAAGTCAGCCCATCCATCATAAACCTAATGACCACATGCATGCAGCACTGGAAAACCGTCATTGAGGTCATTTCAGCAAACCAGCACTCAGCAGACGCAAGAGACAACCAGCAAGTACCCTACCGTTCAGACCCTATCCCTATCAAGAAAGGTATTTACCAAGGGGACTGTCTAAGTGCCCTCTGGTTTTGCATGGCGCTAAACCCTTTGAGCAACTTGCTAAAAACAAGCAACATTGGTTTCCAAATTAAAACGGAAGGGAGGATGCAACACAAAATTAACCACCTCATATACATGGATGACTTAAAACTGTATGCTTCAACAAAGAACCACATCAATGAACTCATCCAGATAGTGGCAGACTTCAGCAAGGACATCCGAATGAACTTTGGAATTGACAAATGCCGAACACTGAATATCCGAGCTGGCAAAATCACACTTCCTCAAGAGCCAGGCCCCATGCTAATACCCAACATGGATACTGATAAGTACTATAAGTACCTGGGTGTCATGCAGAGCCGACAGATCGCCCACACCGAAATGAAAAAGAAACTCACCACAGAGTTCAAAAGCCGCCTGTACAAACTAACCAAAGCGAAGCTGAGCGGCAAAAACTTAACTAAAGCTATCAACATCTACGCCATACCTTCGGAGTGGTAAAATGGTCGCCAGTCTATCCCAAGAGGAAAAAGAAAACATCTGGAAAGGAAAAGCCATCCATGGACGCTACCACCACGCTCTCAACGACACGCACGTTGACAAAGAAATGTCAAACAAGTGGCTGGGAGACAGTGGTATCTTTGCTGGAACGGAGGGCTTCATGATCACCATCCAAGATGAAGTCATCGCGACAAGGAATTAGGTCAAGCATGTAATGAATAACCCTAACGCGCCAGAGGATCGCTGGCGGAGATTCGGCACACCGAGAGAAAATATCGACCATATAATATCAGTCTGTCCAACCCTCGCACAAACAGAATATCTAAGAAGACATAACAATGTGGCCAAAATCCTTCATATTGAGCTCTTGAAACTCTACAAAGTAGTGGAAGCATATCCACCATATTACGAGTACAAGCCTGAACCTGTAATTGAAACCAATGATATCAAGATCTACTAAGACAGTACCATCCACACTGTCCATGGCAGAGAGCACAACAGACCTGACATCACAATCGTTGATAAGAGAAACAAAACTGCCACACTGGTTGACATCACTATACCACTCAGCCGAAACATGACAAGAGCGAGACACGAGAAGATCTCAAAGTACTCCGAACTCGGCATTGAAGTCAAAACTATGTGGAACCTGAAATCCGTCCGCATCGTTCCTATCATCATTTCAAGTGCTGGCCTAGTACCCACCACCCTAAGAGAGGACCTGGCGATACTACATCTGAAGCCGGTAATCATTTCGAACATGCAGAAGGCAATCATCATAGATACCTGCCATACAGTTCGAAAGTTCATCCAATCAGTTGCTGATTCCAGCCGGACCTAGGTCTCTGGACCAGAACTTAAGAAAACCCCCGCACATGCGTGAAGACAACCATAATAATAATAATAATATCGTTTATTGACTTTTTGTTAATATTAGTTTAAATTTGGCGCCTCTTCTATGTCATGTGTCATGTCAACTTGTCGCGCACTCTTGAAGGTGCAGCTGATCTTAGATCACATTATTATATTTGAAGATATCCGGTTGTTAACATGTCGCCATCGTAATTGTCTTGAATAAATAATCTTATATCTTATGTTAAAATACTCGTTTTATTCAACAGGTTATGGGCCCAGTCACCCTCATAACTATTTGTTCGTGAGTTCCGTAACGTAAATTCAGTGATTACCGAAAAATAAAATACCAAACTATTTTTTCTGGTACTTCCGCCACGTGTCGGTTTTGGAATACTTATCTTTCAAGAGAAATAAATCTTAATAGAAATTAAAAATGTCATCAAATAACCACATGGCATTAATTGAGAGACTAACTGGCAGAGATAATTTCGCAAGCTGGAGGTTCGCAGTTCAAACATATTTAGAGCACGAGGAACTGTGGGAGTGTATATCCGACGACGCAGTTGTCGATGCCAAGAAAGACAGTAAGGCCAAATCAAAAATTGTGTTACTAGTAGATCCAATAAACTATATCCACGTGCAAGAAGCGAAGACTGCGAAGGAAGCCTGGAGTAATCTATGCAGAGCCTTTGACGACTCAGGTCTTGTTCGACGAGTTGGATTACTTCGTGATCTTATAACTACTTCTCTTGAAAACTGTCAAGATATTGAAGAATATGTCAGTAAAGTTATAACTACAGCACACAAGCTTCGGAATATCGGCTTTAAGGTTGATGATGAATGGCTAGGCACCTTGTTACTGGCTGGATTACCTGAACAGTACAAGCCAATGACAATGGCCATTGAAAGCTCTGGTGTCACTATAACAGCTGATCTAATTAAAACAAAACTACTACAGGAAGTCAAGCAATCTGAACGAGGCGTATTTTATGTTAATAAATGTCAACAAAAACAGACATTCAAGTCAAATATAATCAAAGGACCAAGATGTTACTCGTGTAATAAATATGGACACATTAGCAAAAACTGTAAGAGCAAGACTAAGAAGAAACAAAGTGATAACTCTTTTGTAGCTATTCTCTCAGCGGTATCAAGCAACTATGACTCAGGATGGTATGTGGACTCAGGCTCATCGATGCATATGACTATGCACAAAGAATGGATCTATGATGAGATACCACCGCCAATCAAAAGTATCCGTGTTGCAAACAATAAAGAATTACAAGTAGAGTGTTGTGGTAAGGTTAATATTAATGTACCACAAAAGGATGGATCTATCAGTACCATACAGGTAAAAGATGTACTTTATGTTCCTGATCTTTCTACTAATCTTCTCTCCGTCAGTCAGATGATTAAAAATAATTGCAATATTAAATTTAATAGCAAAGGCTGCATTATATTTAATAAAGATAATATTGCAGTAGCTACTGCTATACTTATTAATAACATGTATAAGCTTAACATAGCTTCTGTAAAAACATGCTTATCTGGAAATATTAATGATAATTTTTATTTATGGCACCAACGTATGGGTCATCTCAACTACTTTGATCTGAAGAAACTGGAAAACTGCACTGAAGGTGTAAAACTATACCAGAGCAATAACATGACCTGCATCTCCTGTTTAGAAGGTAAACAAACCAGGCTACCATTTAAAAGTGAAGGTTCCCGAGCAACAAGGTTACTAGAACTAGTTCACTCTGATATATGTGGGCCCATGGAGGTGAAGTCACTGGGAAATGCAAGGTATTTTCTGACCTTTATTGATGATTTCTCTAGAAAAGTGTTTGTTTTCATTTTGAAGTCAAAGTCTGAATGCCTAGATAAATTCAAAGAATATAAATGTTTAGTAGAAAATCAACTTGACGCAAAAATCAAAGTACTGCGTACTGATAATGGAACTGAATACATAAATAAGAATTTTTCTGAATTTTTAAAGTTATCCGGCATACAACATCAAACATCGACTCCTTACTCACCTCAACAGAATGGCTTATCTGAGCGTATGAACAGAACACTGCTTGAAAAGGCCAGATGTATGTTAATTAATGCTAATTTACAGAAAAATCTGTGGGCTGAAGCAATAATGACAGCAGCATACATAGTGAATCGTTCACCGACACAAGCATTGAATTATAAGACACCCGAAGAATTATGGTGTGGTAGTAAACCTGATGTAAGTCACATGAGAATTTTTGGATGTTATGCAATGACACACGTACCTAAAGAAAAGATTAAGAAATGGGACACTAAATCACAGAAGCTTATATTTGTTGGTTACTGTGAAAATAGCAAAGGTTTTAGATTGTTGGATCCTAAAACAAGAATCGTCACAAAAAGTAGAGATGTAATTTTTATGGAGAACAGCATAAAGAGAAATGTGGTACCAGTAGACTCATCAGATTTAGAAGTAGACAATAAAAAGGGTCAAGTGAGTGAAACTACTTTATCAGATAGTGAAAACAACAGCACTGATACCTTAACACATACAAAGGATGATCTCAGTGATATTTCAAATACTGATGATCTCGATTATGTAGCAGAGATAACAAAGAAGTACCCCCAGAGCTCCAGTATGACGCTTCGTCCTCGGAATAAAACTATGATGAACAATAAACATAGAACATACCTATGTCCGAATAACGGGTCATCTTCCATAACGCCACAAACATTTGCAGAAGCACAATCATCCAAAGACTCCAACTTGTGGATGAAATCCATTCAAGAAGAGTTGAAGGCACATAGTGATAATGGTACATGGCAGTTAGAGGAGAAGCCACCCGACGTCAGAGTTATAGGATGTAAGTGGGTGTTTCGTATAAAGGACGAACCGGATGGACCAAGGTACAAGTCTAGGTTATGTGCAAAAGGGTTTGCACAAAAGAGCGGCATTGACTACACAGAGATATTTGCACCAACAGTCAGGTATGATTCAATTCGTTTATTACTGTCTGTTGCTGCAGAACAAAATATGACTTTGATACAATTTGACATTAAAACCGCTTTTCTATATGGTGAATTACAAGAGCAAATCTTCATGACGCCGCCAGAAGGACTTACTGTTCAAGAAAATATGGTATGCAAACTTAAGAAGTCACTGTATGGATTAAAACAAGCACCAAGGTGTTGGAATGCTAAATTTGATCAAGTTTTGAAGAAATATGGCTTCAAGAATAGTCATGCTGACAGGTGTGTTTATAAAGGCGGTACAAAAGAAGCAAGAGTATATCTGTTGCTTTATGTGGATGATGGGTTGCTGCTTTCAACAGATTCCTCAGCTCTCAATGAAGTAATTAACGATTTGAAGAAGGAATTTGAAATTAAGATCTGTAAATCGTCACATTTCATAGGAATACAGATTGAACAGTGTCACGATTATATCTTCTTACATCAAAGTAAATACGTTGATGAAATGCTTCAAAGATTTAATATGTATAACGCTAATACTGAGAGTATACCAGCTGATCCGCATGTTACATTGGAGAAAAGCACTGAGCCTGATAGAGACAACAAAGACTTTCCATATAGAGAAGCTGTGGGTTCTTTAATGTTCACTGCTACTGTGAGCAGACCGGACATTATGTATGCAGTGTGCACAGCAGCTCGTTTTCTCAACAGCTATGACCAAATGCACTGGAATGCAGTCAAGCGCATCATCAAATATTTACATGAAACAAAACATTTTGGACTCTGTTTCAGGTTAAAGCAAAGTAACACACTTGAAGGTTACTCTGATGCTGATTATGCCAATGATCCTGCCACAAGAAGGTCCACTACGGGTTATGTCTTCATGAAAAATGGAGCAGCAGTGACGTGGAGCAGTCAGCGACAACCAACCATTGCCTTGTCCACTACAGAGGCAGAATTCATGGCATCATGCAGTGCAACCAAGGAAGCTCTCTGGGTTCGACAACTAATGCTTGATATTGAAGAATATAAACAAAGTTCTATCAATCTTCATATTGATAATCAAAGTACCATTCATTTAATTAAAAATAATGATTTTCATAAACGATGTAAACACATTGATGTAAAATATAACTTTGTAAAAGAAAAATATGCGCAAAGAATAATAGACTTGAAGTATGTTAACACTGATAGTCAATTAGCAGATATCTTCACAAAAGCTTTACCTAAAGTAAAATTTCAATATTTTAGAGAGAAACTTGGTGTAATTAAGAATCCGAAGATGTAAATTAAGTAGTCTTCAGAATATATTTTTTATTGCTTGAGTATTTGAACTGTTTAGTTAGCCCAGCTATATTCATTTTTGATTTATATTAATAGGAATAATATATTGTTTTAGAGAGGCTGAAATTTAGAGGGAGTGTTAATATTAGTTTAAATTTGGCGCCTCTTCTATGTCATGTGTCATGTCAAGTTGTCGCGCACTCTTGAAGGTGCTGCTGATCTTAGATCACATTATTATGTTTGAAGATATCCGGTTGTTAACATGTCGCCATCGTAATTGTCTTGAATAAATAATCTTATATCTTATGTTAAAATACTCGTTTTATTTAACACTTTTAAACATTTACAGTTTCTTGTCAAGATATGAAATAACTTACATTAAACAAACATTAAATTAATTAAACATTAACATAAACATTAAATAAATGTATAAACATACATAAATACATATATATCTGCTTTGCCTTTGAGGATGCAGATATAGCTGCTTCTCTAAATAAGCATGAAGTGAGCCGAGGTAGACGTATTTGTTCACAATATCGATCCATTCATTTCAAATTTCATAGAGCGTAGGTTATTATAACCTCCACGTGAAAAAGGAAGTGTTTTTGTCTTACTCATATTGACGGATAAATGATTAATTGCAATGAATTTTTCAAGAATTACAAGATCATCATCGTATAGGAGCATAATAATATCAGTTTTTGAATTCACTGATATACCGCATGCTCCTTTGAGCCTAAAGGGTTCTCCATGTAGTACTCCAGATGAATACTGAAACTTTCGAATAAGATCATGACCTATTTTGACTTGAAAAGACGCTTGGTCATAGAGATTTTTTAATACATTTATGAGTTTAGTTGTAACTCTTCGACAGAACTTCTTTTGCCAAAGCAAAGCTCTGGCAAAGTCAACAAAAACAGCAAAACATTTTCCTTTCTTGAACCAAAGTTTGACGTGCACAATACCTGCTAGTGATAAAATATTATCAATGCAACCACGAGAGGGACGAAATCCTGATTGACAATCTGGCAGGACATCATACTGCTCTGTCGATGCTGTCAATCTATTCAACAAAATTGAAGTAAAGATTTTTGCTCAGCTGTTAACTAGAGCAATACTTCGATAGTTACTAGGGTCAATAGGGTCTCCCCTCTTAAGTATCATAGAAAGAAGAATCTCGCTCCAGCTACTTGGAGTAATACCATATTTGAGAATATTATGAAAAAGACTACATAAATAATAGACTAGCCAATTTGACGGAAAATTTAAAAAAAAATCGTATGTTAACATATCCGAACCTGGGGGGGAAATCAAGTTGAACTTCATCTGTTGAAATATCTCTGTCAAGTTCAGGATGATCAACACAATAGAAAGTCATAGATTTAAGAAATTTTAGGCGGGTATAGAGCCGAATATTTCCCACTGGTCTTTGGAATTTGGAGAGGTTTTGAAGTTTCCACGATATAATCTAATGGTATGCCAAAATGTACTGGAGTTCGCTTATGATACTTTCTTAATGTTGTATTTTCTTGTTTTTAACTAATTTTCTATAATCTCGTTTCATGGACAAATACTGATTTTTATAAGTTATAACAAAATTGTTTTTTTCTGGCGAGTTTAAGATCTCGATTAAGCTGCTTCTTAGATAGATAACAATCGTTGTCAAACCATAGATTTGATTTAACTTTCGGCCGTTTCCGACATGAGATACTCGATATAAGACCAGCCTTTTCCGCTGATTCATCAATAGCTTGTTTGAGGTTTTCAAATAGACTCTCAATATTTGGATGAAATAGGCATCTTTCGCAATATTGCATAAATTGTCTGTAAGTACTTGCAGAGTTTTCATACCATTTAAGAAATCGTCTAGGAGTTTCAACGGTATGAGAGCTCTCATTCGGGATTTGATATACACTAATTGCTTTATTAAGAGACACCGATATCGGAAAGTGGTCAGACATTGTGGGAGTGCTAAGGACTTTAAGGAAATTCATTTTTTATAAATATATATACTATTTACCCAAAAAAAGTCGATAACACTGTTACCCTGAGAGGAAACATTTGTAAAATTAGCAATACAGTCTGAGTTTGTTCGTCCATTTAACAGTGTAAAAGAATTAACACGAGTTAAGACATCTGTCAGCCACGTTTCACTCACACAAAGAATTTCGAACTAATCACAAGCATTAGATATATCGCTCAAATTATTAAAGCCTTGACAGTTCCAGAAAATAATATTGGAAAATTGCTGTATGGGAACATTATTACTGAAATTTGTTTTTTTGTCCGTCGGCAAGGACTGGTGTGAGTGTTCATCCCTAGCTCTTTTTGATGAGTTAGTAGAAGGAACCTCAACAATTTTTGGATCTTTATTGATATACCTTATTGTCAAGTTTTTATTGTGTTTTTGTTTGTCTAGTAACTCCTTTCTTAAGTTCTTGAGATGAGACAACTGTCGTGGTGTACTATCCGAGCTGATTACAATGTCGGGAAAGTCATTAGGGAGAGATGATTTATTTTTTAGTACTGAGAAAGCACAATGTGTATTATGAATCAGAATTTTATAGGGTCAAGGCTTATTGTTTGTCTGAACTCTTTCCAATCGGATTCCTGATTTAATGCTCTCAGCGGCATTACCTGATATATTTTTAACCAAATTTCCGGCTTGCTCTAATTCGTTGGATGTTTCTGAAAAATTCAAAATAATAATGTGTTTTTCTCTTTTACACCGTTCAGCAGATTCCGCTACAACATCCTCAGGATCCAAGGAAATATTTTCTCCCATCTTGTTTTCCAGGGTGAGTATTCGACTTCGTAGCTGTGTGTTTTCTTCCCGCAAGGCTGTCAGATCCTTCATACATGTTTCTAAGGCCTCGGCTTGTTTCAAAAACGATGTTGACTGCTCTCGATTTTGGAGTTACATAATGTAACAGCTTGTGTAAGCGTGGTAAGCTGTTTCATAATCTCCAGAAACTGCTGGTTTTGGAGTGAAAAGCCGCATTATGTAGATTGCAAGTTGCAATTATCGCAGGTCCAATTTTCAGGATTTATCGGTAGATCGACGGAATTTTGGGACGATCGAACCTCCTGTGTGAAAACCCATGGCAGACTATATATTCTAGCCGTGTATCGAGTTGTGACTATATTTTGGCAGTACAGGCAAAGTGGGGATGACATACCGTTGTTTATTGCCAATAATATTATTGATTGTGTAAAAAAAATAAAGAGATATATACTCACCTAAGTATTTCTTCACCACAATTTAATTACCACTTGGATAATAGTAAATTCACTTCAAATACTGCACTTCGATTGTTTTTACATAGAAATCAACGTATATAATATATTGTAACGAGCAAGGGGAACAGCCGCCGACCACAAAGTCGCGGCAGCCTTTTGATGTAAGCGCGAGATATATACTGTGGTTGGAAATATGAGAGCGGCGTTGACAAAGAGAAAGACGGCAGCATGTCGGCATCTACTCCTAGAATGCCGACAAAGGGATCTCGAGAAAAGTCCAGTGGCGGCTTGTGAACAAAAGACCAGAAGCCGCTCGAATGATCTGGAGCCTTTGTCGGATATATATGTGGGAGAATTGTCGGCATGAGGGACAGAATGTAAAAGACAGTGTGAATAATAGAATAGCCCGAGTAAGCTAGTGAGAATATAGTAAAGTTAAGTTGTAATTTTTATTATTTCGAGTATAAATAAAGTTTATTTAACAATTGTAAATTAGTCTCACTTATCTGCGAACCCGCATATGTAACAATTTGGTGTTAGAAGAGGGGTAAGTGAGTGAAGAGGCTTTTGTCTATGGTGAACACCCGAAAACAGACAGAAAAAATGGAAGAACAACTAACAAAGTTGTTCTCCGATTTTTCAAGAAAACAAGAAGAATTACGACAACAAGAAAATAGAGAAGAGGAGGAGCGAAGGCTGCGAGAAGAACAGAAAAAGGAGCAACAACTAATTAAGGTACTCTCTGATTTTTCGAGAAAACAAGAAGAGCTACGACAACAAGAAAAGAAAGAAGAAGAGGTACGGCGAAAGAGAGATTTCGAGCAGATTGCAGGATTGTTCCGAAATATTCATCAAGAAATCGATAACGTTAAACAAGAAGTACGAGAAGAAATTGGGACAGTTTGGGAAGACTTTGAGGAAAAGTACCGAATACTATAGAAAGTGATGAAGAAAATACGGGATACCAACCAAGACGAAAGCCGCAAACGACACGTCGAGGATCACTACAGCCAACGAAAAACTTAAGCCACCAACGTTTGACGGCGAAACATCTTGGGCCATGTACAAACATCAATTTGAGGCTGCAGCCAACGCAAATGGATGGGATCATCAGCAGAAAGCAACGGCGTTGGTATTGGCTTTGCGAGGAAAGGCACTTGAAATACTTCAAAACATTCCTGAAGCCAAACAAACTGATTATTCGGCTGTTGCGGGCGCCTTGGAATTAAGATACGGCAACAAATATGTTAGCCAAGTATATCAGAGCCAGTTGAAAAGCAGAATTCAAGGTTTAACGGAGACACTGCAGGAATTCAGTAGTAGCATTGGGAGCATAGTGCGACTGGCTTATCCACAGGCCCTGGACGAATTCATCGAGCAAATTAGTGTCCAGCACTTCGATGGAGTTCGAGATATCGACATGCAGCAAGCGTTGAGACTAATTAGGCATAACACCTTAGCCGAAACGGTTGTCCAGGCGCTGGAATACGAAGCTGCCAAAAACGCTTCAATAAATCGAGTAGTCAGGGTGTCAGACGAACCGGAAAACAATGAAGAGTTCTTTAAGAATCTGGAGTTGATGTTTCAGAAGTTCTTCTCTCGAGGAGGTAAGGAGTCCAGATATAGAAAACCGATTAAGTGTTACAATTGCAACCGAGAGGGACATATAAGAAGAAACTGCAAGCGACGACCCAGATTTGAAGAGCGAAATATTCAGAGAGAGAATACCCGACTTCAGGAAAACTCCGGTGTAAGGTGGCCAACGCTGGCGAGTTACATTTGCGCTGTATTAAGGAGAAACGGTAGAGTTACGACTTTCAAATTAAACAACGAAAAGGAAGAGGTCACGCCAACGCTGACCGCTTGTCATGAAGACCATGTGGCAGTTCCTGTAAATTCTGTCAAAGGCAGGAACAAAGAGCAATAGCCAAGGATGTACATATCCAACAAATGCTGATTAGGAATAAGGAAACGGAAATTACCGACAAAATCCCCAGAGACAACTTTAGAAGGGAACAAATCGCTGAAAAAGATTTGACGATAGTACGGGGCTGGCTAGACCAAAAGTGACGACCTGAGTGGCTAGAAATAAGTACATCATGGTCGCCATGGACTATTTCTCGAAGTGGCCAGAAGTAGTGCCGATGCCGAATCAGGAAGAAGTTACAGTGGCCGAAGCCCTACAGGAAAACGTGATATACAGACACGGAGTACCCTTGGAGCTGCATACCCATCAAGGCAGAAATTTTGAATCCGAAGTATGAACGCAGTTAATGAGGTTGCTGGGGATACGAAAAACAAGAACAACCCCACTTCATCCACAGTCAGATGGAATGGTCGAGAGGCACAATAGGACCATGAATCAATACCCTTCAATATTTTTGGATGATCACCAACGTAACTGGGATAAACTGGTACCTCTCTTTCTCCTGGCCTACCGAAGTTCCCAGCATGAATCTACTGGCTATACACCATCGATGGTGTTGTCTGGAAGAGAAATGATGCTCCCCGTAGAACTGATGTTTGGCAGACCATCAGCCGCCGATCATGAAGAAGTGTCTCTTCTAAATTATGTAGCTGACCTACAGGAGCGAGTTAGAGTGGTCCACGATTTTGCCAGATAAAAGCTTCAGTTGAATAGCGACAAAATGAAGATGAGACTTGGCAAAAGGCAGCCATTAAATTATTTTAACCAAAGCGATGCAGTATTCTCAAGGTCTCTATGTACTTTGCACCTCAGAGCTGTGCATTCAAAATCTTTTTCATGACATATTATATAACCTTTATCATAAGTAATGCCTTTTTTACATAAATTCCTACTCCTCCATGAATAAATTTATTTCTACAGAAAAAAATTGCAACTTCATAACCGGAAATTTGACTTGACATTAATTGGTCTTTTTTAGCCCAATGTTCACATACACAAAATACCTCACAGTTTGTATCATTAAGAAATAGTTCTAGTTGTGAGAATTTATTTCTGATACCTTGAACATTTTGATGTACTATATTGAAACTGTTTTTAAGATTAAGGATAGATTTCTTCACAATATCTTTTTCAGTGGATAGAATATTCTAGGTGTTACTCTTGGCTAAATTCTCGAATTCAGTGGAACTCCTGTTTCCAAAAAACAACAACAATTTCTACTTAAATTTGAGTTACATGGAAATAAGTCATGTTGTTTATCTACTTTTTCACATTCAAAATTAAAATTCTCTTGATATGAAGATAGCTTAGGAACATGACTAATTTTATGAGATATTTCAACAGTTTTTGAAACTATGTTCATAGATGAAGTTTAGAGGAAGTTTTCAGCCCTCTCAAGAATATAGCATTTAGACCCTTTATATCTGAGAACATACAAGTACTTCACAGAAATGCCTCTATATTGCTTCCTGAAGAACATAAGTTGTTTAATTAAAATTTGGTCTACAGGCTTGTGACGTTCCGAAATGAATAAGAGATTAGTATGTCTTACATAGTAGTAAAAACAGTTTTTAAGCAATGTGGAAACTTTCGTTACTACAATTATTGGTATTGAACATAATTATCACATGATCTTCCAACCTATACTTCAATGTATCTAAAAAAGCACTACTAGTGAGATCTGAAAGTTCAGTGTGGGGTTTGAAAATTTCTTTTATTAAAAATTTATTATTAGTGGAAAACCTCAAAACACGGGAAAAACCTTTTGCATACTCATCGCCTATAATCAGTATTTTACTCTTCTTAATGTCTCTCTCCAGGTCTGAAGAAGTGTTTGGTAATGTGGAATAAACCACGTTCAGCTTCTCCGATAGAAAAATGTCTATGGGCACCATCATGCAATGTCAATAGTCTGCTTTACAGCTTCAGAAGTTGCTTCTGCTGTGGATGATTTCAGTTTGGCGAATTCTTCTTGCAGGCTCATATCGTTTCGCTCTTCTTCCTTGTAATTGAAAATGTGCTGACTTGCTGTTTCACTGCTTTCATCAATCAGAGAATTTAATTTTGTGTACAACCTATTTTCTCTGCTACTTCGTCCATTACATTTTCCATACTCTCTTCATGAACATCCCACTCTGTCTGTGAATCTTTCTCCTGATTGTTGACTTCATAATCTAGATTTGTCAACACTGTATGATCTCTTTCATTAGTTGAAGTAGAATTATTTACCCTTTTCTTTTTACTGGTTTGGGTGCCGGTAGAGATAAGTTGTTTATTCTCCACTCATTGTAGACATTCCTTCAACTCAGTTAGTATTTGTTTTTGCTCCGTGATTGTATTTAATAAATCTTGTTCCATTTTCAAGTATTCGTCTTACTATAGATTAAGTTCATTTTTCAGCTTCCGAATATATTCACACTGTTGTTTGTTGTCCTCCTTCAATGCTTTAATTATTCTCGAATAGTTTCTCTGCTCATCAACAAGGTCGTCATTTTCACTATTTTCACATTTTCTGCAGATAATTTTATAGCCATTCATTGGTTGTCCTTGTTTTGCTTTTTCATAACAGCTTCTGTGAAAAACACTAATACATCTAATACACACATTATACATTGAATTTGACTTTTTTACAGCATCCTAATGTATTAGTAGCATTTTTATGAGAGAGACATGTCATTGTCAGCCATTTTATGATCATACCTGAGCCCCCTGGTACGCTAATGGTACTCTATCTAGTTCGCTTCCGCTTGGTCACTACAAAATCCGTTCGACCCGTTGGTGATAACGGAATGACTTTGAGATATATATTTATTTATTTATATTAAGATACTTATAATGCAATTTAATCACCACAGAAAAACTTGCTTCCAACGACCACCACTCTGCATCGAACAACACCCCTGCATCCTAAATTATTCTTAATCAATCAATCAATATATTTATTTCATGTAAAATAACAGATAATATGTTTAACAATCGTCAGTTCGCATATTGTATATATTAATTTTTAATATACCTATCTAAACATATAAATATACATATATTACCAAAACCTATATAAATAAAATAATATTTAATAATAAAGTGTTTCGTATAACACAAAAATACCACAGACTGGCGTTAAATGTTTAAAGCCCAATCATGAGCCAAACTATCGCTTAAGGAGTAGAATGCCGCGTTTACAAGGTAATTTCTTAAGTTGGTCTCAAAAACCTTCGGCTGAAGGGTTCTAATATTGTGGGGTAGTTTGTTGAAAAGGGATGGTCCATAATAATTGGTGGCATTTCCACTTGTTTCCACCCTAAGAAACTCCAACTTTTATAATTTCACAAAAATCACATTCACGTATAACACCATTACTTTGAAACCAGATTATCAAACGATGAGAGGTGAAGCATGAGTAAAGATTCATAAAATCAGAAAAAAAATAAGAAAAAAATTATAAAAATGGAAAAAAATTGCAGCAGCCGATAACTGTATGATCTTCCGTCTATAAAATATTCTTATGTCAGAAGTTAACTTTACCACATAATATAATCTAATCAATCAAATAAGACATTTGCTGCTTTGGATAATTAATTTTTATCTATAAGTTTTGTATAATTATACATTTATGTTTAGACGGAGTAAATGGAAACCGACACATACAAAGAGAAAGGACAATGATTTTTGGAACATTTAATACACAGGGTTGTAGAGGAAAATTGACAGAGATTGCTTATGAATTAAACAAACATCATTTTAATATAATTGCCCTAACAGAAACTAAAAAGAAAGGATATGGCACTGGAATAGTTGGTAATTATCTTCATATATATAGCGGTGTACCGAAAGTTCAACACGCACAACGAGGGGTGTCCATACTAATAGCTAAAGAACTAAAATCAAAAATTACGGATTGGGAAGCACTAGATGAAAACATAATAAGAGTTAACCTGAACATCTTTCAACACAAAATTACGGTATTTGGAATCTACGCGCTATTAAATGACACTATCGTTAACGAGAAGGACCAATTCTTTGAAAAATTAAACCAGGAAATAACAAACATAGGAAACAACAGGGAACTAATATTATTGGGGGACCTAAATAGCAGAACAGGAAGAAAATCAAACGACAACATAATAGGACCATTTGGAGAAAACACTGTGAAGGATAATGGGGAAAGACTCGTAAATATCTGCGAACAACAGCAATTAAAGATTGCCAATGGTTACTTTAAACACAAAGAAATACATAAATTCACATGGACGCAAGAGACGAGAAATTTGAAATCAATAATAGACTATGAAATAGTCAAACAAAAAACAAAACTAAAAATTGAGGACTTTAGAGTTTACAGAGGAATCTGCAACGTTTCGGATCACCATTTACTAAAGACCAAAATAAGTTTCCCCATTAATCATACAACGGTAAAATCAGAATCAACCATCACAGTCCGAACTACAGAAATCAAAGACGAGAAATATAACTTGGATAGCCTCCATCACGACATCATTAGATACCTTTTCCAGAAAAGATTAGATGAGTATCTACAAACAACAGATAACGCAAGCATAAAAGAAATATATGAGAATATAATAGATAGTATTAAAAGAGCTGCAAATGAAGCCTTGGGTATGAAAAAGAGACCAAAGAGCATTAAATATTGGTGGAGTCGTGAAATTGAGGAATTGGTAAATGTTAAAAAAAATACTGTACCAGAAATGGCTAAATACCAATAAAGAGGAAGATATCAGAGAATACAAAGAGAAGAAAAGAGAAGCACGACTAACAATCATAAAAAGCAAAAGACAATCATGGGACGAGAAGTGTCGAGAAATAGATAAGTGTATAGGTGGCAGAAAATGTGGCGAATCTTGGAAATTTATCAACAAAATTAAAAGGAACGAACGAACAAATAGTAGGATACAATTAATCCCAACGCTAGAATGGGTGCAACATTACCAAACTCTGCTGACAGAACATAGACTGGAATACGTACAAAAAAGTTACAAAACGGAAAATCTCCCGGACCAGGTGGTATAAATGCTGAACTCTTAAAAAGAGGAACATTAAAACTTTACGAAGCCTTGGCTTATGTATTTACGAGAAGTATAATTATATCTTTACACGAAAAAGGGAACAAACTGAACTGCAACAACTACCGTGGTATTTCAGTAACAAGCATATAGTGCGCAGAGTCTACGGAAGAATACTAAGAGATATGATGGAAAAAGAGTATAAGAAGTATGAAGAGGAAGAACAGTGTTCGAACGGGTAGATCTTGTACGGAGAACGTATTTTGCTTGAAACAAATTATTGAGAATAAGTGTGAAAGAAATAGAAAAACGCATATACTGTTCATAGATCTGCAAAAAGCATACGATAATGTACCCATCTCTAAACTTTGGGAAGCGCTCCAACAAACTAACATCAATTGTACACTTATAAAGGCCATACAAAACCTCTATAAAGATATGAAATGTACGGTTAAGATAGAACAACTAATATCGGAACCATTCAGAGTCAACAAGGGCATTCGTCAAGGGTGCTGTATATCCCCGACACTTTTTAAAATATGTGCCACTATAGCACTGACTATATGGAAGAGGAATTGCAGTGGGATGGGTATTCAAATTGACGACAATACCTGCCTATATACGCTTCAGTTTGCCGATGATCAAGTGATATGTGCTGATGATAAGGAAGATCTAGAATACATGGCACGCAAACTGAAAGAGGAATATGAAAAATGGGGTCTATGTTTGAACATACAGAAAACACAATACTTATGTGTAGGTGAAGAAACGGGCGACCTTACATTGGAAAACAACGTGATAATAAAACAGTGCGGGAGCTATAAATATCTTGGGGTTAACTTCAATAGAGAAGAAACAGGCGACTGTGAAATAACGACAGAATTAACTAAACAAGAAGAATAATTAACGCTCTAAATGGAATACTATGGAGTACGGAAATTGGAAAGACACGTAGGTTCAGAATCTATAATAGTTTGATTAAAAGCACGTTGATGTACGGATCAGAGACATGGATAATCAAAGAACACCAAAAAAGAAAAATTGAAGCACCAGAAATGAATGCCATAAGACGAGCATCAAGAATATTAAAACTGGAGAGAATTCGAAATGTTGAAATAAAAGAACAAATGGGAATAAGCAAATCTATTAAAGAATGTATTGAAGAAAAACAGCTTGGTATAGGCATGTACAAAGAATGAGCGAAGAGAGATTACCGAAAAATATAATGAAGTGGTTACCAAGGGAAAACCGCGAAAGAGGAAGACACAAAGCATCGCGGATCAAGGCCATAAATAGGTCAATGAGTGAGAGAGGCCTAAGAGAAGAAGACTGTAACAACAGAGGAAATTGGCGCTTAGGTATCGGACAACGTCGCAGGGCGTTTTAAAACCGATTATATATATATATATATATATATATATATATATATATATATATATATATATATATAAATAAAAAGATGTTCTTGGGGAAGCAGTCATATATTCAATCAAATTCTTTGATTGAAGCCGAGCTTTCGAGAATGTTCATTCTCTTCTTCAGGGCAAACTACAAATCGTTACAAAATTATTTCAACAACAACTTAATAGTATTATAAAAATACTTACAATCGTGAATTTAAAATAAATTAGCCAAAAACAGGAAAGATTTCATAGCCATCAATTACAAGTGTCATTATTTATATTTGTCAAAGTATCTACATTTTGTTGATAAAAATGAATATTACTGAATGATCTTTATATGTTTGTGGCTATTTGAACAAGGAGAACAATTAAATTAAAATTATTATTAAGGCAGATACAGATACAGTTAAAAAAATGTAATTTAAGAATATTGCATAAATACTTAAATACATACCCATACATATACTAAATTACTTTTATTCTGGGCTTGAACTGACTGCATCCCCAAGAACACCTTTTTATTTATTATAGAACCAGTCAAGAATACAAAATCAATATATATATATATATATAGATATATATATATATATATATATTTTATATAACTTTTCACAAGATTTACTTTTTAAAAAAGATTTATTCAATATTATAAAATTCAAAATGAAAACTAACATAGATTTGTCTAACAACTAAGATTCTTACTAACTATGTCGGAGCAACAATGCTCGTGTACTTATACTTAAATTAATGCACAATTAGCAGTTTTTGTCACGTATGAGTACATGTTCCCATGGCGATTTTTGCACGGTGTGTTATCTGAGAACACATGCTATGCTGCAAGTTGATATCCATGGATACTGCAAGTTCTGCGGAAAGTTCTTGGAATTAATGAAGGTTATTGTCAGGCGATGTACTTGGTATCTGGGAACTGCTAGGTCATCATAAAGTCCCATATAACAGCTCCCCCTAATAATTAAAAGTTGATGCCATGCAACAACTTTTATTAAATATTAATTTCATCCATTTCTTCTTCAGTTTTTTCGATATTTGGTCTTCTTCTCCTTGGGAGAAAGCTTCTAATTCTCGTCAGTGGAATTGAGGGTTGGCCCTTTGACTCTCGATTGCATCTTCTTATTACTTTTACCGTTAGGTAGCCACCTGCGAGTGTGCATATGGCGGCTATTGTGAAGTAGGTCATCCAGGATATATGTCTGGTTACAAAGGGTTGATTGATAAGAGTTTCTAAGTCCTTTGAGTACTGTTGTAGTTTGTGGTTAGCGATATTCAAATCTTCTACGTTTACATCATTTAACTTGAGGGGCTCTAGTTTTGGGAGTTGGTTCTTGTCAGCTATGTGCTTACAGCAATCAAATGGGATAACCACAGGATGAGAATTGTCGGCGACCTCTGTGATTCTTTGATTATTGGCTTGTACCTTGGTGATGCCAATAAATGCATGGCACTCCGATTCAAGTTTTACAATAGAGTTTTGGGACAGGGTAACAGTTTTTGTGTTTGCTTGAGGGCAGTTCACAGTCATTTGTAAGGGTTCTGATATTACAACTAGCCATACATTGTCTTTTAGCTTGTACACGTTATATCCTTGACTATATACTACCGCACTTTCACATGTTTTCGGTACTTCATGACGGTTCTTGAGAAGTTGGGCTTCACATGCTGCATTGTCGTCGATTGGGTAGGCATACAGATTAGAGCACAGTTTCTTATGTGGACCTAGATCTTTACAATTTTTGGGTTCCTTTACAGGAATATACATCAAAGAATCATCATTCCTCGCGATATATTTTTGATTAATTGACAGGATATGATGAAGACCAGTTCTCTTATCCAATATGGGGATAGGGAACAGGTGATAAAGGGTATAAAGTTGTTGTTCCACTAAAGGTATTCTTAGTACAAATACGATATTATCATCTTGTTGATATGCCTGGAGTTCAATGATTTCTAGGTATTGGGAAATTTTTGATAGTTTGACTGGTAGTGGTAAATTGTTTCTAATAAGATTTTGGGATATTTCCTGAAGGGCTGACATAAGATTTTCAGGGTTTATGATTGAAGAATGAATGATTTTCAGTCGTGCAAAAGTTATGGCATTTAAAACATCGTTCAGATTATCTTCTATAATCAGATAACTCTCTAAAAGTTTTTCGCATATCTCGAAGAATTTAAGTTTAGATTCAACTAATGCTAATTTGTCGTTTAATTGATGGATGCTCCTTTCAATTTTTCTCATGTCATCGTTAAATGTTTTTCTGTCAATAGTCAAATTCCTGATTGATTCGTTAAAGGTCTTTATTAAAGATGTTGATACCGAAATTTGGTTTTTCAAAAGGTTTTCTATGTGAAGTTGATCCTGATTCAATTTATAAATACTTTCTGTGTAGAATTTCCCGTCATCTGCGTCTAAATTGCCTGTTAGTGCTTTAAACAAACTGCCAATGCCGTCTATAGCTCCTCGTTTTGTTCGCTTTGTATTTATGATAACTTCGCTAAATTTATCTTTTATTGATTTGGATATTTGGCTTAAAAGATTGACGTGCGTTCTTACGTCTGAATGGAAGAGATTCATATTATGATAATCGGGTTTTAAAATGTCCTGTATAGCGTCGAGAATTTTGTTGTTGTTTTCGTATGCAGTCAGTAATGCTGAAATGTTCTTGTGTACAAGTAAAGTCCATCTGTCATTGGATATGATAATACGGTTCTCATCGTGATAGAACACTCCAAGAGTATTATTTATAGGTTCTATGGAATATTGGCATAGGGCCGTTCTGACCAGGACGAAGTACCTGAAACGAATTTATATTTCAGCACACAATTTCATGCGGTCGAAATTTACTTTACTTTTTTGGTTTGTATTGGTATTAAGAAGGGTTGCTGAATTTTGATGAGTTTCTAGAACTTCAAAGGGTCCGTTGAATTTATTGGATAATTTGTTTTTTAATTGGGATTCTTTTATGAATACTCTATCACCTACTTTAAAATCGTGAGTATTATTCTGGACGTGTTGATCGAAACGAAGTTTTGCTTTTTGTTTTTGTCTGTCAGTCCGTTCCCTAGCTACTTTGTAAAAGTGAGACAGTCGGTTGTTCAAGTCTCTAACGTATTTCGTGATTAATTCTTTTTCATTATAAAGTTTCTCCGGGGGTCTACTGGAGCTGTGACCGAACACGAGCTCATATGGTGTGAATCCATGTGTCTTATTTGCAGAATTGTTGTAACAGATGACTGCATATGGTAGAATATTGAACGGGTGTTCTCGGGGATGATCAGCTAAATGTACTCGAATCATTTCCAAGAGTGTAGAATGGAACCGTTCCAGAGAACCATTCGACTGAGGGTGTCCTACACTTGAGTAGGTCAGTTTTATATCGAATAATTTACATACGTCCTTAAGTAGCGCGTTATCGAACTCCCTTCCGTAATCGCAGTGGATTCGGACAGGTGTCCCATAGTGTCGAAAGTAGACTAAAAGCGTATTAACGACTGCTTTGGCTGTTTTATTTTCAATAGGGTAGGCTTGACTAAATTTTGTCAATTCGTCCCTAATTGTCAAGGCATAGTTTCTCGAGGGTACTTCCAGAATATCGATATTGATCCTCTCGAATGGGGCTTTTGGCGTTTCTGTTATTACGAGTGGTCTGTCTAAATTCTTTCGACACGCTTTATTTTTCTGGCAAATCTCGCATTGTCTAATGAATTTCTCGACATCCTTTGTTAATCCTTTCCAAGAGTATTTTTCTTTTATCCGTCTAATAGTTTCGTTCACACCTCTATGTAGGTTAGTCTTACCATTATGGTATTGGTCTAGTATGGTGGGAATTTGTTCGTCTGTTGGAGTCTGGGTGACGTTTTGGAATACTTTAAATTTTATCTCCTTTTCACTATTTATGAAGGAGAGCATTTCTAGAATAGAGAGATCTACATTTGTCTCTACGCAGTATGTTTCGTCAGTTTGTAGTAAGTCTTGACTCAAATATAATGATCCGAATAGATATTCATTAACACTGTCGGGATTGTAAGGCAGCGCAATAAGGAAATATTTTCTATTTTTCACTGATTTGCTGGAAAGTATGTTAATTCTAAGGTTTTCGAAGTCTGCGTCTTCTTCGAAGATGTCCTCTATAATTTTGTTATTAGTTTCAGTGAGGTCATTTTGTCTAAAAATACTTATAATATTCTTGTTCTTCTTGTCCAATAGTTGGTCATTGGATATTTCGATTTTTGAGTAGTCAATTACGGATTGTGTTTTATATAATTCAACAAATGTACTGAACTCTTCGTACATCTTATTGCGTTGAGCTAACTTCGTCTCCTCGTCCTCGATATTTTCAAGATTCTCGTCATCGGAATCTTCGGTTGTTAAGAGAGTCCTAAAGGGGGTCAGTTGCGTTTCTTTTTGAAATTTGGAAAGGTTTTTAAAGTGATTGATTCTAATTCTAGAAAGTGCGTCCGCGTTCTTATTTGTCTTTCCGGGCTTGTATCTTATCTCGTAGTTGTACTCTTCTAATTTGAGCCTCCAACGGGCTAAACGTCCACCGGCATCCTTGCAACTAAAAAGCCATGTAAGAGGGCGATGGTCAGTTACAAGAATGAACTTCCTACCAAAAAGGTATGGTCGGAAGTGCTTAACGGACCAGACTATGGTGAGCAGTTCGCGCTCTGTAACAGAGTACTTGACTTCTGCCTTGCAAAGGGTTCTTGAAGCATAGGCAATCGGAAGATCTTTTCCTATAGTTCCCTGAGATAATACCGAACCGATCGCAAAATTACTGGCGTCCGTCGTGAGTACGAACGGTTCTTCAAAGTTTGGATAAATGAGGACAGGTGTGGAAGTTAATTTTAGTTTCAAATTTTCGAAAGCTTCTTTACAATCTGAATCGAAATCAAATGTGACATTCTTTTGAAGAAGGCGGGTAAGGGGCTTGGAAATTTTCGCAAAGTTTTCTATGAACCTACGATAGTATCCAACAAGTCCCAGAAATGATTTAATTTCCTTTTGATTTTTAGGTTCCGGGAAATTTACTATACATTCAACCTTACACGGATTTGGTTTTACGCCGTCCTTTGTTACTAAATGTCCGAGGTATGCTACTTCCTTGCGGAGGAACTCGCATTTATCAGGTTGTATCTTCATGTTCGCGCGTCTCAATCTTTTAAATACTTCCGTCAGTCGGTCAATGTGTTCGTGTATGGATGGTGAATAAATGATTATGTCGTCCATATAGACGAGGCATCTCTCATTCTGGACTCCTAATAAAATATTGTCCATAACTCTTTGAAAGGTCGAAGGAGCATTCTTCAACCCGAAGGGCATACGAACGAATTCGTAGTGGCCATTTTCGACTGAAAATGCTGTCTTCTTTACGTCCTGTTGGTCAATCTCTATCTGATGGAATCCCGACGCGAGATCTAGTGTGGAGAAGTATTGGCATTTGCCAAGCTGATCAAGGAGGTCCGATATATTGGGAAGAGGGTATTTGTCGTCAACTGTGATTTCATTAAGTTTCCTATAATCTACGACGACTCTCCACTTCTGCTTTCCCGAAGCGTCCATCTTTTTGGGGACTACCCAGACTGGAGATGAGAAAGGAGAGTTGGATGGTCTTATTATCCCTTGATCTAACATTTTGTTTATTTGTCCTTTTACTTTATCTTTGTGTACGTATGGGTACCTATAGGATTTAGTAAACGTCGGTTTGTCGGTCGTTGTCTTAATTGTGTGTTTTATTTCATTAGTAAAGGTCAGTTTGTCGCCTTCTAGGTAAAAGATATCGGAATAGTCGATACAAAGTTTTGTAATAAGTTCCGCTTCTTCTTCGTTCAGGTGTTCTAAGCGTAGCTGGTTTTTAATTTCCGGTATCCTATTGTTTTGTATAGTATGATCAAATTCGTTAAGATTATTGACTGAGATGTGTTGTATGGGCTCTATTGTTAGTTCTGAAAAGTCGATAGTCTTGGGGATTGCATTGGGGTTTAAGACGGTTGTTAAAAATTCGCCGTTCTCGTTCACTTTCACGAGAGCATGAGGGAGACGTACCTTTCCTATTTCTTTACCTGATAATATCGCTTCCGTGTTGTACAGCGAACATCTAAGTTTGAAAACTTGTTCTGTCCGTGCGTCTATCGTGATAGTATTTGAATTCCTTCGAAATGTCTCGTGATCCCGTGTTTCTGTGTTGGGGGTTGTATCGTCGGTCACTTTGTAAAGGGGTATTGTCTTAAAATTTGTGATCAGTTGCTTATTCTTCAAGTCCACTATACACTGATAATGTTCTAAGAAGTCTGATCCAAGTAGACCGTCGAAGTCAATTTCTAGATTGCAAATGTACACTTTATGTGGGTCTTTGTAATTAAATGGCACTAAAGTGGATTCATTGATGCTAATTTTTTGATCAGTGATTCCTTGGATAACAACGTTCTCAGGAAACCTTTGGGGGAATTTTTGACAAGCGTTCGGTTTGAATATAGAAAGTCCGGCTCCTGAATCTATTAGAAATTTGAAAGTCCTCGTCGCGTCAGTAATGTAGTAAAGGTTTTTCGATTTAACTGCAAGGAGAGGGCTTATAGAAAGTTTTGTTCGAGGAAGTTCGCGTTCGGATTGTAGTCTTCCAGATTGATTGATTGAATTTGAGCTTGGATTTCGGCTAAGTCCGAGTCTGAGTTCGGAGGATCCACCGGTATAGGCGGGTCTTGGCAAAAATCCTGATTTGAGGGGTCTGTAGCTTCGCTATAATAGTTACTATCTGGGAATTCGGAATATTGCTGCGTTTCCTCATAACATGGGTAAGCAACAGGAAGTTGATTTTCGTATTGTTCAGTTTGATAATGATCCTGACCGTAATTGAGATGGTACGTTCTATTATGGTAGTTTGGGTTTGGTTGAACTACGCTCGGTCTTGGGTTTCCTATGTTAGGATTGGGACGGATGACTGAAGGTCGGTGATCACTGCCAACATTCTGATTGGGCCTAAAGTTCGGCAGGAATCGTTGTTGTTGTTGAAAGTGTTGCTGTTGTTGCTGTTGTTGGAATGGCGGTCTTATTTGGTTTTGGGAATTTGCTCCGAAATTATTTTGCGTAAATGTCCTCTGTCGGCACTCATTACTGGTGTGTCCAAGGCGTTTGCAATTGAAACATTGCTTTGGAGGTGGACCGGGATTAGATCTACGCGGAGGTGCTGTCGTGGTTTTATTCGTATTGTGAGTATGGAACTTTTGAGTTTCGAAGTAGTTCAGTTGTAATTCTCTTCTAACCCTGTTTGTAGCTGTTAGTATGTTTGTCGGGTCACTTGCTCTAACTATTTGTCCTAGTTTAGGCTCAAGTCCCGTTAAAAGGGTGTTAAGAGTCATTGTCTCGACAAGTCGCGTCTGTGCGTTCTTTTCCTCTTGAGTAAAGCTCTGCTTATTGATTGAAGCGTACATTTTCGC
Source organism: Crioceris asparagi (assembly GCA_958507055.1). Taxonomy (NCBI): domain Eukaryota; kingdom Metazoa; phylum Arthropoda; class Insecta; order Coleoptera; family Chrysomelidae; genus Crioceris; species Crioceris asparagi. Next base: position 26,074,544 of record OY293832.1, read on the forward strand.
TTCGTGAGTCTGTAGCCGTGTGATGAATGTCAATGGAGATTCGTTCGCTAGCTGTTTTAATCGTTGAAGGTCTTGAATCAACGAAGACAAGTCTCTCGAGTCTCCGAAATGATTCTCTAATAAAGTTCTTATTTCTGGCCATGTAGCCGGGTTACGTGAATTTATCAGTTCAGCCGCTCGACCACGTAACTTATTTTTTATATGTAGGCTTAAGAGAGTTTTCTGATTTCCTACGCACATATTGAAAGCTGTAGTGCATGGTAGAATGAATGTATTTAGAAAAATCTGATTGCCGTCAAACTCTGGGACGACCGAAAATATTTCGTTTAATTTGTATGGTTCAATTACGATAGTGTTATTTGAACCTTCTGGAAGGGCTCCAGTGTCGCTATTGTTACTAGCGTTTCCTGGCATTTTTTGTTTTTTTGATCTTAATATCATAAAATATTTCACGAAGGGTTTGAAATTACGGGAATAATGGGCAAGAGAACTGCGTATCTTATCCTTATAGCAATTAAATTAATTGAAATGAGAGAAAAAAAAACGAGATGATTCTTAATGTACTTACAGTATAATCCACATTTATAGCTGGCTCTGTCTGTACGTCGGATGAGTGTTTACTTGTTTCCGGCGTTGAAGAGGTCTTCTATAAAAGGGCTGGTTGCTGGCTGCTGGGTTTGTTTTCCTCTTAAAGGTTTAGGAACCACCACACACAGTTGAGACTGCCTTGTTCTGATGTCTTCTGGATCACCTAGTTAGGACTGCCGTGTTCTGTTGTGTAGAAGGATCCCACTTCTGACACCAATTTTATATAACTTTTCACAAGATTTACTTTTTAAAAAAGATTTATTCAATATTATAAAATTCAAAATGAAAACTAACATAGATTTGTCTAACAACTAAGATTCTTACTAACTATGTCGGAGCAACAATGCTCGTGTACTTATACTTAAATTAATGCACAATTAGCAGTTTTTGTCACGTATGAGTACATGTTCCCATGGCGATTTTTGCACGGTGTGTTATCTGAGAACACATGCTATGCTGCAAGTTGATATCCATGGATACTGCAAGTTCTGCGGAAAGTTCTTGGAATTAATGAAGGTTATTGTCAGGCGATGTACTTGGTATCTGGGAACTGCTAGGTCATCATAAAGTCCCATATAACATATATATATATATATATATATATATATATATATATATATATATATATATATATATATATATATATATATATATATATATATATATATATATATATATATATATATATATATATATATATATATACATTTATGTTTATAATTCTATTATAACAAATATTACTTTATACCTACCTGAAAAAAAAATGTTTTCTGCAGTCATCTGATAGATCTTTGGTCCTGCCTGATTTATGTTAATTTGCTCAACAATTGCGAAAATGGACTGTTGCTTTGTTTTTTACGGAAAAAAATCTTGATAAACACTCCACAGGCCAGTTTTCATCCTTATATAATACATCAAGAGGAGAATAGTCAGCCCCCACCCAAAACGCGATGCTCCTGGAACCTTCCCTCATAGGTAGGGCAGTAACTTCAAATTTGTTTTCGATATACATATTGTATAGATAACGTTTTATGTCATCTACTTCGACTGTCTTGTTGACTTCACCAACATAGATCCATGCTTTTCTTGCAGCAGCAATGATATTTAGTGCGTGAGATATACTGCTTTTGCCATCACTCGAAATATTATGCGATTTTTTGGTTTCGTTCTTTTGTGTTTACTATGACCCTTTGGCTGGTTAAATTCGGTGGGCAGTTTCCCCTTCTTTTTGGTAATCTTTGCAGTATTTTATAATACTGTTTCGGTTGAATCATCCAACTCAAATCCTGATTGCACATCCTTCTCATCATTGTGATTTATTTCTTTAGAAGAGCTTAGATCGGATGTTTCTGAGACTGATCTTAGTTGTACGGCAGTGAATGGCTTAACTGCGTCACAGATTCTCTTATTGGATTTTAAGATTTTTCTAAATAAGAAAAATGTCTTCATTGCAAAAACTTTTTTTCATAAGACAAATAATAAAGAAACAAATAGAACGACCACTGCAAGAAATTATTTTTCACACCATTATGATTGTTTATAGAATATATTTAAATCGGATCAATAAGTAGTTTTTAAAACCAAAAATTGGACCGACTTCATTATACGACCATATTACATCATATAACAGTTATTATTTGTGGATATATTCTATTCGATGTACCTACCTTCACGTTATTTGTCATTTAAGTACCAAAATGAGAACATTGTGACAATTGTTTTGAGTACTTCAATGTTTGTATTTCGGAAGCTTTAACTATATTTGAACATTTTTCATGTAAGAAGCTGAGAAAGAAGTACTATGTCTGCTAGTATTCAACACAAAATAAAATGTTCATTTAAAAAAAAAATCTTGGAAATTCGTGTTTGTATTACTACCAAAGTGATTTATTAGCTTCTATATATAATGACTAGAAATTAGGCCTATTTACTAAATTTATAGATAAATTGATGAATTGGTTATTTTATCGAGATATAAATCATAAAAGTTAGATGGAATTGGTTAAATTGATAAAGAAGAAGAAGAACTACTAATTATTTCTCACGGTAAAGAAAACATGTCATAATACAGTACATATGTATAGGATTCACCTTTGCTAATGTCTTAGGAGGCAGGAGTGATAAATGAAAATAATAAAGCCAAATGTCTTTTGTGACACTCTTACTTCTATGAATGATAAACTTTTAATCATTCTCATGCTCACAAAAGTTGAATTATCAGTGGAATGGATATATGTTTAGGTACTTAAGGAGTAAAGTGTCGCATATATACAATGATCTGAAAAATGTCTGTGTAGTTGTATGTACAAATGTACGAAAACTTTTTAACAAATTTTGGCTCAACCATCTCTAGAACACAAAAAATGTCTGTCATTAGGACTGGTATTATCCGATATATAATTATGTAGTAATGTATTGATTAGTTCTGTATCAAATTTTGTTGAGAAGTTTTCATCAATTGTTATATTTCTTGCGAAGGGCTCGCGTGAATAGTGTTCTGTACTCCGGAAACTTTGACTAAGGCTCTGTATTTTTTTATTAATATTACGCTCTGTAATATTGTTCATAGTGGGAAACAACTGATTTGATTTTAAAAAGAAAAGTCTTAATAGTATCAAAATTCTATTATAAAGCTACAAGTGAATATGACTATGAAAATCTATTATCACATTTATTAATATAAGATGTCTACAATTAGCACATTCAATTTTAAAAAAACGAGTTATGTGCCCTTCTTGCGATGAAAGATGGTCACATCTTAAAAATAATCTATCCATCATGATGCGATAAGTATTAAATTAGTTATATAATCTCGTTCCAATTAATACTGAACATTGCATTCTCTACATAATGTACCTACACATACAAATACAGGCTGTTTCGTGAGGATTTGAAATGATATAAAGTACATGTCTAGGAATCCAAAATAAGCAAAATAAACACAAATGTCCTGATTTTCACTTTTCAGATACTTTTATTATTATTGTTATTTTTGGTTAGGACTTTTACCTTTCAATAAATCTCGTCACTATGGCACAGATTTATCGTTCTTCCAAAGTACAATTTATTTATATATTTATTTACGGTACAACCCCAATAACTTGTAATGTACAAAAAAATTAAGTGAGGTATCCATTTCATCCGGAAACAACTTGTACACAAATGATAAACAAAACATACAGAAACTTCATAAGCTTGCTAAAAATTTCATGTCAGTACCATCCTCTCTCTAAACAAACTTCTGCTATGTAATAAGCTGCCCTTCTTCCATCTTCTGTAACGTCCTTAAGCATAACATCAGTTGACGGTGGTTCTTTTATGTCGTTATGACGTTCTTTGGTTTTTTCAGACAAATGCACTAAAGTAGCAAAAGCAATGGCATGACCCAGCTCGTATTTGCTCTGTAATTTCAATTCTTTCATGAACGCATCATAGCCGAATGGTGACGTGTCACAGCCGTGTTCCTTCAGAACGTTGAGCAAATGTGTATGATAGTATTGAAGTAGATCGTCCAAGTGTTGTTTGAGTACGTCCACCTGTACGCTGGTGAAGAGGTAGAAGAATACATCGCCAGCAGGAGAGCCATAGTCTAGTCCTTGGAAGTCTACTAGTTTATTAGCGAATGGTTTACCATCAACAAATTTTTGCATTGTATTGTTGATCCATAAATCGTTATGGGTAATTGTGGCAAATGGTTCCCGTACTGGAATATTTTGGTAGAAAGCTTTTACGTCTGGAAACTAAAATTTAAATCAAAATATCAAGTTAGTATAATCTGATTAGCCAAATAAGGACGATTATGATTATTATTATTAACAAAGTTGGAGTGAGATAAAATGAAAAAATAATAAAAAAATATTGAAAACATTGTCCAACTCTTATCAATAAAGTGCCTTTAAAATCTAGGTATTTTTCCTAACCTCGTAAGACTGTATTTTAGATGCTAGAATGGAAAGTATATAAATTCGGCTTTCGACATTTTTGTCATTCTCACAAACATAAGACCTATATTATCTTTGAAAGGTATTTTGTTGCAAAATTACTGTACCACATATATTTACTAAGATACCAACAATTATTTTCTGGAATTTACTATCAGATATCGTCACGTGATATGCTCCCTTGATATGACTTTCTCTCGCCGGCTCTCTCTCTTTCTCTGTTTATACTATATAAGAGTTTATATGTCTGAGCGTACAAGTATATATATTATAATAAATAAGCATACATAGAAGCATCGTACGCAGCCGATTGTATAAATAAAGATGAGGAAATAATTACTGAATATTTTTACTTTAACAGCTCCGTAACTATTTTTATGAAAATTAACAAAAAAATATATTTGTTACACTCATAATAAGCCATTTTATTCGACAAATCACATGAATAAAGTAGATAATTATACACCAGTATCAGTGTTCGTTAATTTATGCTTTAGGTATATCCGAGATTGGGTCACCTCAATCCCAGAGTGATCTAGAAAGTGTTCAACTCGTTATCGGATGTATCTACGAAATGTCTAGGTTAGGGATAGAATAAATATTTCTTTCAAAAAACTGGACCGGCTGTATTGTTTGGTACACTGATAAATATAAAATAATTTTAATTCTATTGGTAAACTAACTTATAAAGACGAACCAATTTTCTGTGAAAATATTTATTTCTCACTTTTGAGTCAGTCATCAAAATCATTCAACGTTCTCCAAAGAAGATAATATGCTGCTTTTACTTATTCAGAGATTTCAAAACATCGCAGAAATACACATATTTCAAAATTACCTCGGAAACCGTTATTTTTTTTGAATGACCATTATTATTGTTGCTACATATAATGTCTTCTTTAGTTTGGCACTATCTTATATTAATTTTTCGAGAAAAATTTCCCCCGCCACAAAGCGGGATACACATATTTCAGAATTTACGACTACTCGGAAGCCTATGTTTTTTTTTAAAATGTTCCATTTAAACGTTGCCACAAATGGTCTTTTCTTCAATTAGGACGTCTTGAATTTTTGATTTCTCACAAAAAATTACGTCTTCCACCACCTTTGGGAGAAGTTTTTGAGGGAATGGTCATGTTGAATTTAGATTTTTTTCCCCAATTCTCAATAGTCCTCTATCGAATGAAAAAAAGATGAATAGCACGTATACTATTTAAAAGGCGCGAAAATCCCTAAAAAAAACATATTGTAATTACAGTCGAATGTTTACCTCCTCTGTTTGGTTCGTCGATCATAAAACATGAAGACATTACATTCGAATTACTACCTCCTTCGTTTGTTTCGTCGGCGAGAAACATTGGTAAGCAATTACTTATTTTAGAAAATTTTGGAAAAGTGATTTGAATTAAAGGATAATTTCTGTGTCCATACATTTATTTCTTAGATTTTCACATTGATGTGTATCACGTCGATTTCTCCGTTCTAAATTTCACTTATAATTTATTATTCAGATTTCAAATCAGTTCATTTATTACATCCTACTTGGCGATTTCTACATATTGACGTTACGAATGTATTCTAGAATAAGAGCCGGTTGTACAAAGGATATATTAGTTACAATAATAAATTTCTATAAGAGGTACAACTTGTAATTTTATAATAGGTATTATATTTCATATATCTTCTAACTATTCTTTGGGCCTTATAACATACTGGTTCCAGTGAGCTATTGTCTCTGTATATCATCTGACACAATATACTTCTTATAATACACGAATTCTATCTTCTCGAGGTTGTAGCACAAAATGACTTACCTTTGATCTAAATCTTTCATCCTCATCCAATAATTTTCGCACGAATTCATCCATCACATTATTGCTTGGCTTCAAACCAGCCAAGTTTTTCTTAATATTCTCTTCAAATATTTCGGGCTTTTGCAGTTTCAGTGCCAATGGTACACCATGGAATTCTGCCAGAGATTTCAAAACCATTTTTGCAGTTTCATAATCAAAGCAGAGCTTACGTGATATATTTTTGTAACCTAGAAAAAATATTCAGTGCGAATTCTGAGATGATTCTCCATCAAACGTTGTCAAGTTACAAAGTTGGAATCGACTGTAATCAGCTATCAGCATTCATGATCAATCTTATGTCGGTATTAATTTAGTTTCTTTGATAGTTACTATAATAAACGATAATATAATGAACACACTGTATATTATTTATCACATTTATTTTTCAAAATATTTGATATTAGCTGTTCTTCACGACATCGTGCGCGTGGGATTTAGTTTCATCTTAATATTTTTAAATGAGGATACCCCTATCTATTTGTGAAATCGGCATTCAGATTCGGTCAGTAATTTCGGGGATTACCACAAGCAAACAAACAACAGGTTCTTCGGTTTTACTCTGAAAAAATGAACGGATTTTGATGCGGTTTTCACTGGTAGATATAGTTTGACTTGGAGCAGAATAATAATATTTTATTCGAATCGGAAGAAAGTTATCCTTATTTATAGATAATAAAATAGAACAAATGACGTTTTTCTCTTCTGTGTTTGGTTACTTTATTTTAAATTTGCCACTTTCTCCCTGATTAATATACTCAACATTTTCGAAAATCATGTAGGTATAGTGTAGGAGATCTTGAATAAAGCTGAACATTCCCATTATCATCGGAAGTACTAAGCTTAAATTTTGGAAAATCCAAAATATAGGGTTTCAGTCACTGTCTAAAGGAAATCTTGAGTGAAATTACTAATTACAGAACACTCAGAACAGAACTGAAATGGATCCTGGCTATTTGGAGGCATATGAAATTTAAATATTTTTTTCCTGATATCCGATTTAAATGAAATAAAAACTGCTCATAAATCTATTCAGTGGATTCAAAGATTACCGCGAACAAACAGACACACCAGGTTTTACTGTTTTATTATAAGTATAAAGATATTTGAGTAAATAGAAATAAGTACAGTATGACCAAAATAACTTGGCCTCTTTGTTTCTAGATATCTATGTTTCTAGCTCATTCATTCATTTATTTTGTCGTGCTGTGTATGCATGTTGCTACATTTACTGTACCTTAGATATATGATATAGATTGTTCTCATTTATCGAAGATGTAAAATTTTTTAGATTGAATAAGATACTTTTTATGAAATGAAAGGGTAGAAAAATTTTGAGTGGAGTTGGATTAACAGCAAAAACATAAAAGTCCTGGGAAAAGCTGACCCATCACTTTTTTATGAGATACAGCATGGAACTCAAAAATTAGAAGAAAGCAACAAAATCGGTCCATCCTTTCTCGAGATAATCTTCTTAATGACTAGCTGACTAACAGACAGACAGACTTATGGCTGAAAATACGTTTTTTTGGATTCAGGCATCTTTGTTGAAATTCGGCCACAAAAAATTGTAGGGTACTTTTCCTAGAGTAGCAGTAGAAAATTTAAAACTCCTACGAGAATCAGTTTCAAAGAACAACTTTAGAGTCCTTCTTTGAGCCATATTCACAATTACCCAAAGAATATTCATATATGTATAAAAGAATGATTTATGGACAGTTCAATTCAAAATTGTTTTAGACTTGGTTCATTTTCTTATGTAATTGTGTGAGAGTCGACTTGGTGATAATCTTCAAATACAAAGGTATTTCTTGTATTTATTAGATAAAGTTTGTGTCATTTTAATAAGTTCACTTGAGTGCGTAGAGTCTGAAAACTTTTGAAATGTATTTTTTCATTGTTTTATGAAGGATGATCCTGAAGCTATTGGAATTCAATGATTTCCAAACCAAAACTTATTAAATACATCATTGATTCCATTTGTATACCACAAAGTGAATATTATTCTAAGAATCATATAATACCTATAATAACAGCCATAGACTCTATCATAAATAATGGAAATACATATCGCGCATACGATTAGACAGTTGAATCTGAAACTGTTTCATGTGGAATGGTATTCCTTTTCAGAATAATCAGGTCTGAAAACAACGTTTAGTGTTACATTCCAACATATTATGTTAGGTATACAGGGTCCTGACGCCTATTTACAGTTTGTTCAAAATATTTCAGGAACAGTTGAAACATTTCCAGTTTGCAAATCAAAATTTAGAAGATTTCTAAACTATAAAATTTTTCTTTTTACCGTTTAAAAAACAGCAATACTGTCCGTATGAAATAGTCGGGACACTCTATACCTACCCACTATTACATTAACGTTTTACTACATAGATAGTTAATAAAGATAATGTTTGTCTTATCTGGGGTTGAAGAATAATATTTACTCTTATTGGCCATAAATATGCAAGCTGAGGTGGGAAATTTGTAAACTTGAAGATGATTAGTTGGACCCATTTTATGAATAATGCGGTCACAGAGGAATATGGGATTTGATTATTTAAAGTTTATATGGTGAAGGAGTGCACCAAGCTCAAATTAGTTAATAATATATGTTACAAATACATTAATTTAAAAGAAGGAAATTGACGTTGACCAGCTGATTATAATTATCGATGTATATGATCATGAAAATAAATACTCTAGTGGTGCAGTGGTAACGTACTTGCCTTTCTTATAGCTGAGCCGGAATTGAATTTTGGCCACCTTTTTTTGACAAATCAATCAATACATATAAATTTTTATAATTGTATGTACCATTTCCTGTCAAGAATCCTTTTAGTAAAAGTAGATAATCGGAATTTTTTATTCAAATGTTTGACAATACCTACAATATAATTCAATCATGTGCGCTGCATTATTGCCAAGGTCATTTTTGTTGAAAATGGGCATGTCGTCTCTATCGTCCCAACTAACTTTTAAAAGAGAACCAATTATTACATTTAGTAAACATTTATTTGTTGTGATTGGCTGTATCTTTCTAGCATTAGTTTTGGGAAGTGTCAATCCCATAATCATGTTTAGTAAGTATAAATTTTGTAAAGATAAAAGTTTTTACATGATTGTGATTCATTGGCCTTATCTAATTTTATATTGCTTTGAAGTATGTTTTGCCACAATTTCATGTCATTCTGGATAACTTCGAAATATTGTTAACAATTTTGAATGGTTTGTGTATTACGCAATGTCGGCGGCTATCAAATTCATCAGTGATTCAATTTGTGCCAAATTTACTAAGGCAGTTGTAAATTTGTAGATCTAATTGTGCGTATGTATCTTTTTTCAAAGTATATTGGACACTACTGATAAGTTGCATCTTCGATTCATCATTAATAAACTTTGTGTTATAGTGTTGAAATCAAGCCCCTACTAGCTGCAATGTGAAAAATCATAATGCAGCTAGGTTCCAGTAAATTATAGAGTAATTTTGAACGACTGTATAAGCCTTGAATTATCATGCATAAAGATAAAATTCACTTATATAAAATCAATGTGATATACCTACCACATGAACCACTAGAGTTTATTCAATTTATCAAACACTAGTTTAATATCTTGTATTGCTATCTTAGTATAATAGCACGCGTTTTTTATATAAATATCGATAAAGTAAAACTTGTACGCCGATTTCAATACATTCAAGTGTAGTTATATTATTATTTATTATTTGAATAGATAAGAAATGTTATTTGTCTTTATACCTGAAACATGCAAGTTTTCCATCACTAAACAAGCATCATCATCAACCACATCACTCCCATTTAGATTAAATCTTGCACCATATACTTCCGCCGCCCAGTCAATTAACTTTTCAACACCCACTTCTCGTTGGAATTCATTTAATGTTGGCACAATCACTGTATATATAGCAGCTTCGATCTTACTAGTCGTCTGGACATTGAATATTTCTCTTAGATGTTCACTTTTCGGTAAAATTTTTGCCACTGAATTAACTATTACGACTTCACCTGTTTCTTGATTTTCCACTGTCACATCCAGTCGCAGCATGATGCTACCATAGTTCTCTCCAGGACCAGTTAGTGACGTCAAATCGGTTTTCAAAATTTTTCTTTTGGGGCCCAGATAATCCTTGAGAAGATCATCGATGTTGCGTATCTCAAATTTCGACATAATTCACTCTACCAACGCGCTGTGATGAATAATTATCGTGAATAGCAAGCATCTGCTTTGAACGTTAGGTTATATCGTTTTTATCTAATATCTCGTGTGATTGTTCTTGTCGTCATTAGTACGTTCAAGGTTTCAATGACTCGGTTAAATAATATTATATAAAGTTTATACATACTAGTGGATGTTTATATAACTCCTACCTGGGTATTTCTATACAGTGTGGTACAGTCAAATACAGTATAACATCCGAAGTAGGTAGCGATGCTTACAGGCGGCACTTTTGAAGTCGGTGGTGGCATCGAGCGCCAGATTGTTATTCCTTTTTAGGTCAATTTCTTATAGAAATCTACATATTGTGTTCATTTACACTTTTGAATTTCGAAAAAAATTCAACGGCATGTTCTTATATGTCTATAAGTAAGTCCAAAAAATATTTTGGTTCAATAGTTTATATACAGTGTGCTACAAATTCGAGGCTAAGTTTGGGGATCTCGTAAACAGTAATAGATACAAAGTCGTTTAAATGGGGGCAAAGTTGCGTATTTTGATGCTGAACAAAATGCCGTTTTGAAAGTCTAGAAACTCCTTCATTGCCACTTTTTGCCCTCTACAAGATAGCGTTATTAAATTAAAGAACCGACGTTTCGTCTCTGAGCAGCAATCATCAACTTTGTTTTTTTTTTTAAATACGGTTCTGGATTTTTTATTTTGGTTTTTGTTAGTTTTTGACACCCCAAAAGCAAAAGCATTCAGGTATCACAAGTATGAAAACAATTATTAGATCTATGAAAAACAATGCTTTTAAATTCATGCTCAGGTCCATCTTTGTCCAATACATAGTTTCCGTCATAAATGTATCTTTATATTACATTATCTTCTGAAGATTAAGAAAAAAATTGTCATTGGATTGTAGGCCAGGCTGCACATAATAATGATTTTTTAAGAAACATCATCTGGGCGGACGAAGTTTACAAACAGCGCAATATTCAATAGACATAATGAACACGTTTGGGCAACAGAAAATCCTGAAAGAGTTCGGCAAGTTCTTCCCCTAGACAGATTTTCAATTAACGTGTGGGCAGGCTTGTGTGGCGACAATATTTCGGGTCCATCTTTATTTGATAATAGTTTGAATTCTGAAATGTGCAATTTCAAGATATGTTGATGGAGATTCCACTGGCCAGACTTCGACATCTCTGGTTTCAGCATGATGGCTCTCCTTCACATAATGGTAGAAATGTATGAGATTTTTTGGACAGATAGTTTCCTGAAAAGTGGATCGGAAACAGGGGCTTGGTAACGTGGCCAGCGAGATTTCTCGATATAACACCTATTTATTGTTTCTTTGGGGTGCAATAAAAAATAAAATTTATAAAAATAGTCCTGTTGCCAGTATGGAAGAGCTTAGAGAAAAAATTCTAACTACATTTCGGTCTCTGTGAAGAAGATCGGTTCTGAGGGCAATTGACGAGGTTCATAATAATGGAATGGAAATCATTTAATATAGTAAATATGTTTTTTTTCTGTTATAAATACAATTGAATTTTAATTAAGTTGCTGGCTTAGATTAGCAAATTTCTGGGCACAAGCGAAATTATTATTTATTAGACAAACCATTCCTAAAATATCATGAACTCATACAAGCGCAGAGTCCCATTTGATTTATGTTAGTTGTCTCGCATTTGTAGATTAACTAAAGAAAAGAAGAAGAAAACTATATCGCTTGATGAAGTTGCATTTATTAAACATGCATAAAAATATTACCTTTTCTATCTATATAGGCAGGTAATAACAAAAAATAATACTATTACATTCTATTATAAAAATAAATTTTATATTATACTTATTATAGAAAAAAAAAATCATTTCAACTGATATGGAAATCACAGTTTTGCATGAGTTTTTCTTAGTGTTTACTGACAGACTTTGAAATTCGTGCAAATAATTGGGAGCTGGCGTTATTTAGTTTTTTGGTTTATCTTAAAGATTTGAGGATGACATAAAGATGCCAAAAATGAGAAAGTTAAAATATTCACAAATAATTTATATAATGTGAATTAAAAATTGACATATCAAAGCTCGCGCGACATACACTTTTCATTGCGCATGAATATTATTTTTATTTGTAAAACACAGAGATAATATATTTTCAGTTTCATGTAATATAATAAATAATACTTTCTTACGACATTGTATAACTGTCCATCAAGTAAAGATAAATTTGACAATAAATATTTTTTACAAAAAATTGGACCGACGTTATTAGTTGGTGCACTGAAAAGTATAAAATAATATTAATTCTATTGGTGGTGGTACTTTTGAAGTTGTGCAGTTGCAGGTAGATTGATAACATTCGGCACCAACTTCACAAGTACCATGAAAAATTTTTCAATTTAAACGTTTCCGGATATGGTCCTATCTTTAATTATACCACCTCAGATTTTCAATTTTCGAGAAAATTTGACCCGTCCACCCCCTTCGGGGTTGGTTTTCGGAGGGAAGGAGATGTCGGATTCCAGTTTCTATGACTATGGGACAATATGTCAAGGCTACTCTTTCAAATGAATCAAAAATCTTCAAAATCGGAAAAAAAAGCACACAGTCGAATTGCATACCTCCTCCGTTTGGGGTTCGTCGGTCAAAGAAAGAGTGTACAGTTATATATTGTTTTGTACGTTCCAATTCTATATATTTTCCTGACAAAGTATTTTCAACCGATAAAAGTGAAAATTAGCTAGAAGACAATACTGATGTTGTGAAGATCAATTTTTTGATGTGAGAAGAATGTAAATGTATAAAATGATAACCTTGGAAGCACTTGCATCACTAATGTGTATGAAGTAAAAAAGACAAAAGAGTTTTTGAGACTTAAGTACAAATATCTTGAAGATTGAACATTTTTTGACCAACGACCCAACCGTAAGGATACATATAATTCGACTGTTTAATCTGTATTTTTTGACCGACGAACCTCGAACGGAGGAGGTATACAATTCGACTGTCTGCTTTTTTTTGGTTTGTTCGCGCCTTATATATAGATAACGTGCTCCGATTTTGATGATTTTCATTTCATTTGAAAGAGGAGACTTGGAAATTGGTCTCATATTCGAAAGGGGAGGGGGCAAATTTTCTCGAAAATTGAAAATTCGAGATGCCAGAACTAAAGATAGGACAATATCTAAATATGTTTAAATTGAACATGTTTTCAAAAGAGTTACGATTTTCGAGCTACATTCATTTTAAAATCTCACATATGGGTATTTTTGCTATGTGGAAGGGGCAATTTCTTTCCAAAACTGAAAATATTTTGATGCCACATGAAAGACAATAATATGTGTATTACATTAATACATTTATTAAGAACATTGAGTTACGGTTTCGAGGTAAGCGGTGGTAGAATGGTTAAATCTAAAATATTTGAGCGTATTTCCGCAGTGATGCTTTGAGATCTCTACATAATAACAAAGACAAGCAAAGTATATATGTGGGTAATAAGATATTAGTAGTGAACGTTCAACAATTTTTGTGACCAATGTTACACTCAAAAGTCTGAAATAAATACTTTTTTACAAAAAAACTGGACCGACGTTATTAGTTGGTGCACTGAAAATTACGAAATAATATTAATTCTATTGGTGCTGGTACTTGTGAGATTGGTGCCAAAAGTTATCAATCTAACTGCAACGGCACAACTTCAAAAGTAACAGCACCAATAGAATTAATATTATTTCGTAATTTTGAAGTTGGTGCCAAATGTTATTTATCTACCTGTAAATGCACTACTTCAAAAGTACCAAAACTAGTAGAATTAATATTATTTTGTATTTTTCAGTGCACCGACTAATAAAGTCGGTCTTAGTTTTTGTTATATACAGAAAATCAGGTCTCACAGAAAACATTTCAATCATACAGCTTTATACTAGGCAGTAAGAACTATCTAAGATTTTTATTTCACTAATCTTATTTCAAATAAACATAAATAATGGATTATATATAAATTGTTCCAGACTCTATCATTTTTTAAATACACTGCTGTAATATGTACACAATATCATCCATGTCAAGATGTGAGATAAGTTAATTACATTTTTGTGTGTATATTCAACTAGCAAGATTTGTAAGACATGACTCAGTTGTTTTTAAATTCAATATTACAAGGTATGCCATTTTGTTACGACTCATTGAATTCTGTTTATTCATAGAAGTATTTACATTAGTAATGATTACAATATAAATTTCTGTAAATACTCATAAGATAATTATTATCATCAATGTTTGTTCATCCGCATCAATGTAAATTATTATTTACGTGATCAACCTGGAATTAATTCCTTATCTACTAAATTATATCCCGCATTTAAATTGTGTGAACAGCTATGTACCGATGTTTTTTAGGCGAATTATTTTGTAAATTGACTTTTTGTATCTTTCATAGTTAAAATTAGTTACAACCATTTAAATTGGGAAACCCCGCAAGAGCTTATCAAATCTGTGAAATGCTGGTAGTTTGCATTTCAATTATTGCTAAAGCCTTAATGACATTGAGCTAGTTGGCTTTTTCTCAAGCTGCTAATGATCTCGCCCAGTTTCATCATGTTCGCTAGAGAACTAACACCTCGCAAACTAAGAGAAAAGTTTAAAGCTGGACTACTTTGCTTGCTAACAATAGGGATTATGACTTAGTAAAGTATCCCTGTGTCATCATAGTTGCTAGTGAACTAGCTGCTAGTATCAGAGATAACTATTGTTGTCTCAGCTGGTATAGGTACGTAGTAAAACTGCTCAAAATAGTGAAAAGCTGAAATTCGCCTTGTTCTCTATCCAATTCATTTGTCCAACGTTGGTCTATGTTTGCCAGGAGAAATTTTCTTTTTACCACCTTTTGTTCAGAGATATATAGAAAAACTGTCATTGATGACAATACCCATTTCAAAAAACTCAATCACGGAAATTTGTCTACCTGTTAAAAACTTGTTTACAGAATTTTTTCGTATAAAACTGCTGAAATAATTGAAAAAAGGAGATTCACCTTTTTCTCTGGCTCATTTGTTTGTATAACAAAGGTAAATTTTCGTCCAGGAAATATTGTTGCCTCCAAGAGATATATTAGAAAAACTTTTTTTTATGAAAATTTCTTAAAAAATAAGTAGTTTTTGTTGTTTTCGTTTTTGTCTCGAATATCCCATTAGTAATATATTCAAATCTAAGACAATCAATTCCTGATCCTCCTCGATTTCTCACAATTCCCGATTATCAGGGCACCAATTGGGATGCCTTTGCTAATCACATTTCTATAAATACTTATAATTTACCATTAAACAATTCGAATGAAATCGATGCTGCAATCCGGTTACACGAACTCACAATTCAAAATGCCATCGCTGAGCACGTCACCACCCGTACCATTCACATTTCTCGGCGCCCTATTCCACGCTTTATTCTTAACCTCATTAAGATATAGCGAAAAATATTAAAAGATTATCGCAAAACTGGTGAGCCTTATCTCAAGAACGAATGGAATCGTCTTAATTCTCGTATTCGTATACTTATAACAAAATTCATAAACAACAGTGGCAACAAGCCACTGCTAATTTAAATTATCAAGACGGTTCCAGGTTCTGGGATAAGCTTGAAGTTCTCACTGGCCAGAAGCGCAGAGAGCACTCACATTTAGTCGTGGATGATAGAATCATTTCTGACCCGCTAGACAAAACCATCTAGAAACGGTGTTCCTCATTCCTGAGGATCCCCGTTTTGATAATCAATTTTTTCAATCCGCGCAGCATCGTTACGAGAGATTCCTGGCAACTAACCCCCATGCAATACCTGGCAATGCGGATTATGACGTTCTTACTAGACATATAACTACAGACGTAGTGGATCAAATTCTTAGATTCTCTAAGAATTCTACCCCGGGCCCGAATTGCATCAACAGGAAAATCCTTAAAAAAATCCATATTCATTAATCCATCAATACACGCGTATATTCAACGCGTGTCTTGATCATAACTATTTTCCGGTTTCCTGGAAAACTTCCAATACTATCATGATTCCGAAGCCCAACAAACCGTTAACTAATATAAATTTTTATAGACCAATATCTCTATTAGACTGCGTCCACAAACTTTTTCACAAAATTATTTCATCACGCCTGAGACAATTCGTGGAGGACAGGAACATCATTCCTAGTTTCCAACACGGTTTCAGGCAAAACCATTCCATCCATGACGCATTCTTAGAATTTATCACACATGCCACCACCACATTAAACGACGGTAACGCCACTCTGGCGATATTTCTCGACATCCAAAATGCTCTTGACAAAGTCTGGCATGCCGGACCTGTGTCGAAGCTTATGGATATTAACCACATTCATTCATCAGATTAATAGCATCATTTCTGACAGATCGAGTCGTCAGAGTGAAAGTGGGGTCTCACCTATCAGAACCCTTTACTCCCTTAGCCGGCGTTCCTCAAGGGTCAATCCTTGGCCTTTTATTATATAAAATTTACACTTACGATTTTCCAAGACATATTAAATCTATTCAATATGCGGACGATACCGTGCTTTTCACTTCATCCAGGAAAACGGAAATTCTCAATCATCAAGGATTTGTAATAATTGATGCATTCACATGCTTCTGCCAACGCTGGTGCATTAAGCCCAATCCACTAAAGACGCAGACTATCCTTATTAAACATCGCGACCTCACGAAACAAAAACATCAATATCCGGAGAATATCCGTTTAACGTTGTGGGGTGAGAGATTAGATCTTTTGGAACAGGTGAACTACCTGGGGGTGCGTATAACGCGCACTCTATGGTGGAGCACTGACATCCAAGATGCCGGTAATAAGGTCAAACAAAGGTCCTCTCTTCTCACTGTTAAACGGACGTTTTGGAAAATGTACCTCCGAAACCTTAATTTTTACATATAAGACTTTCGTGAGGCCGTTAATGGATAATAAGTTCATACAGGCCTCTATCTCTTCAAGATACCACACTAACAAATTTACCACACTCGAGAGGAGGGTATTATGTAGAATCTCGAGAGGGACCACCGCTCAGCGGACCTCTACAGAATTTTAACTAATTACAATATCTCTCCTATTTTCGACAGATTCACCCAACTCCAGGACCGGTTCTGCCTTCGAGCCTTCGGCCACCCAGGTCGGGAACACGCCAGGAATACCCTGCTGTCAACATGGACCAACAAAAACCGTCCAACCAGAAAACCTCTCTACCGTTATCCCTTCCCACCTGTGTGCCTTATGGAGGCTATGAGGGCACCACCACCTGAAGCTACCAACCACATCGACCGGACACCGCTATCCTACAGAAGAAGACGAAATTAGGGCCGCCCCTGTTTGTATTCCGCCATGGACGTGGGTTTTTGTTGTGGTTTTCCCCGTCCCCAGCTTCACTGTGCATTTAAAGCATGGCTGGTCCCCTGGTAACATTCCACAGGTGTTACTCCGCGTTCCCCCATTAACATTGTAACTACAGGGCCAGTCTGAAAAGTGGGAAAGCCCCCTATCAGACAAGAAGAAATCAAATAAATATATAATTCAAAAACAATTGTAAAAATGTCTGAAACCAAATAAATGCTTTTGAATTGAATTGAATTGAATTTTGTCTCGATCTTTTGTTTCTTCATATTTGTCCATGAAAAAAATCTTTTGTCCAACTTTTTAGAAAAAGTTACATATGGGTATCTGAATAAAAGCTTAATTTGTTTAAAATCGCTCAAAAATATCAAATAAGGAAAGTTGCCTTTCTCTCGTTCTCATTTATTTTTCCAATGTTAGGCCATATTTGCCCATGAAAAAGTTTAATTTTTCCACCTTTTGTATAAAAGACTCTTTTTTCGATTGAAACTGCTCAAGAAACGAAAGTTCTTCTATTTCTCTGGCTCATTTGTTTATCCAGAGTTTGTCCAGGAGAAATTTACTTTTGTCCACCTTTTATCAGAGAAACTTTTTTTATGAAAATATCTCAAACAATAAGGAATAAACGAAATTTTGCCCTTTTATTTATTTCTTTGTCCATCTTTGTTCATGAAAGAGGTTCTTTTGTCGACTTTTCCTTTAAAAGTTTCTATTCTAGGTCGGAAGTTTTATCATGAATAGAATGAAAAGAATTAGAATAGTTCGTGGACACATGATCTTGATGAATGGACAAACGAACCAGTTCTTCTAAACTTTGAAAACACTGATTTGTTTAAAAAATGTAGACCTCGAAATTCGAGTACTCAGTATGTATATTATTTTTCATAGACTTCGAAACCACAATGCACAATATTATAAAAATGAACATGAGCAACAATAGAGCCCGGTATATCAACCTTGGTTGATAAACAAAAAAGTCGATTAAAAATAAAAACGACAGTTTGGGCAAACAATGTTTGGGGACCCAAGTACGAACTGTAAGTGTATTAATCTTCACACCCATATTAGCTGTTACTACCTATAAGTCATACTAGTGGAACCCGAAAATAAAATAAAACGTTTACAAGAAGCCATTGCAAACATTCATATGCTCAAATACCTGCGGGTATTAATTTTCATGGTGATCGGTGAAGCATTGTTGAAATTGATGCGCCTTAGCGCCATCTATCAGCGAGGCTCCACAAAGTTGGTAGGGTTTAAATCAGGGGTGTGAAACTAATGTATAAATTATGTCATAGATTGATATCATGCGCCCCCTTTTCACCATCACTTGAAGCTCTACAAATTTATAAGAAGACTGACAACCTGTCAATCAACCAATCCGACTATTTCGAGTTCTTATTTTCATTTTAAAACAGTATTCAAAAAATATAATATGGTCGGATCGTGTTGTGTTCCGGATAGTGACAGTATAAATCTGAAAATATTGCGATTAACCTATTGACAAAAGAATACCTCTGCACACTTTGCTCCACGACACCTGCACACCTAAGAAGATAACAGGTATGTCATCATTTATCGACTCTGTATGTTTGTGGTATTCTTACAGCCGGTTTCATAAAGCTCTGTTAACAGCGCATCATCGTTGATGAGCCGTTAACAGTCCGTTATCTAAAATTTGAGTTTCACAACTGAATGTTAACAATCCGCTAATAATCCATTAACAATTGACGACTGACGAGCCATCAAACTGTTAACTAATTTTTCGGTTTCACAAAGCTCTAACGGCTTGTTAACGATCCGTCAAACTTCTGTCAGATTAATCAGTCGACAAGCAGTGACTAGCATTCATTTAAATAGGTTTTTATTTATATTCATTGAGTCCACTGTGTTTCTTTACATACAAGTATTATATTATATAAGTTATATAAAAGTTTAGAGAGAAAACAATCGAATTTTGTAGAATATCTTCCTTTGACGTCCCTGTCCTCCTTCACAGATGATGAGGAAATTGATAGATATTTTCCAGACAACAAAACACGACGTATTTAACCTAGCTATGACACTTGTCACTTGTACTACCACAGAACAGAATCTTTACATGGAAACTCTGTTCAGTCTGTACTCTATGTACTTCTTCAGTAATTTTTCCGTGACTGTGCATTGTTGTCCAACTGTCACATTGTTAACGCTTCGTTAACGGGTTGTTAGATAACGAGAACTTAATGTTTGTTTGTGAAACGCGAGGAAGCTTTGACGGCCCGTCATATTTAACAATCCGTTAGCTTACGAACTGTTAACAACACCTTTGTGAAACCGGCTGTAAATATTTATTATTATCTTTAAATCTATCGTACCCTTCCATGTCCACCTCGGTATAATAAAATTAATAAAAATAGCATCCTTGTTGCATTCGACAGTAGGTACGGCTTCAAAAGGTCTGATTTTCTCATTTTATTCGAGTGTTCTTCTTATATTTTCTCATCACTTACAGGTCACAACAATTGGCAATTCTTCAGAAAATTGGGAATATGCCGCTTTGAAGGTGCTTCAATTCTTGTAAGTGAGTCTAGCACAACTAAAAGAAGAATACATGAAATGATTGAAATTACCAAATATCCCAAAGCAATGAATACATGTTCCGATGTTCGTGGACTTAGCTCTATTTATTCTTACCTGATTTCAAGATACTGCACTAACAACACAACATCAACATAAACAATTCAACATAAGTTATGAGTGTATTGAAGCCTGCATATATTATGAAACTAACAGAGTTTGTGGGTGTTGAGATCCTTGTCATAAGTAACTTCATGTGTCATTGTCCAATTTGCTATCTATATGCTTTGAGTAATTTTAAATTTCCCACCTTTTTTCGAACAATAATAAAGTTGCAATGTAAAAAACTGTTTGGAATCTTTCTCATACATTACTTTGTTTTTGAGCCTCTTTCAGAGAGGCTAATTGATAAATTTAGTTATAATATCACCACCAACTATGTAACATCATACACCACTTCCATTTTAATAATTTTAACCGTTTTTATTTTAATTTTAGTCTGTTTGTGATGTAAGTTGTGTTTAATTGTAATTATGAGTGATAATCCTTTCTTAGATATTCTGTGCTTGATTAAATTATGACCCTCAATTGCATTGTAAGTTTCTTCTTTTTTAGTATTTAATTAGCATTCTGAACTAATAATTTGTATAGAAATTTTTTTTCAGCCTTGATAATGGTAATAAATTTTACCGAAAGCGTGGGTAGCAGATAGAGTATACTTATTTAAGCCCCAAATTAACTTGGCAGAATTCCCAATTTCTTTAAGAATCACTTTGTTATACAACAATTACTGCCGTACTTCCATTTACTACTATATATATATATATAATAAAATCTTTAAATAAATATTATATTGCTTAATGATTTTCATTCATTATTTTTTATTTGCTATTCCATTATTCAGTCTCAATAACTATACCAAACCTATAATTTTTTCCTGTATTATTTGTTGCTTTTACAATCAAATAAACGATGGGAGATTTGGTTTGGTATGATTGATGAAACTGAATTTAATTAGAATATAATTTACTATTTATTCCATTGAATGGGTGGCACCCATAGACATCTGAATACCTAGACCAAGCATTTCATTCATAACATGTATCTAAAGACGATCTGTTATTGTTAGAGAATTTTTTTGGTATTTTCCATGTGTAAGAGAGAGACAAAATTTTCCTATAGGAAATTTTGGCAACAGTGTACCTTTGTAGAAGCGTATAAATGTGTAAAACGTAGTAGCAGCACTCAAATTATGAATGGACAATATTCCGTCTAGCGACGAAAGTCGACGAATTCATACGGACGCCTAAATTATATATTCCTCTGTTGCCGCACTTAACTCAGTCGATCGATATCGATTCATGATCCTCTTATTTCACAAATGAAAAATATTTATTTCGTGTTGTAAAATATAAACTTGGTACATAATTTAATCTGCAGGTGTGTCTGAATAATCAATTGTAACTATTACAACGACCACCTTTTAATTACGAGTGTATTTGATTATTACTTTATAAATCAGAAGTTGCCATGAAAAATAAGAAGTTTGGCAAATATGTTAATCGTATCGGGCGGACACGAACCATTATGGACCAGAAGAATAATGGTCTTGAGATGTTGGATCGCTCTGAAAGAGGCTATGCGTGGTCTAGGTGTTCAGATGTCTATGGTGGCACCCTATCAATTAATTATAGAAAGTGGATTTCTGTAATTGCCGGAAATATTAGTACCAGTCGCTACTGAGCTTTTCTAGTTCGAGTAAGCTCTCCTAGATGACTCTTTTTTTAATAAAGAGTACAGTGACTCTAATGCCAGTGGCGACACAGACATGTCCTATTTCTGATTGGCTGCTGAAGTCACATGGGTTCGTCCGCCATTAGGAGGCTAATTCTGCGTTTGTTTACATCAGTTGACATAGGATTTTCGTGGCGTTTTATTTTAGTTTCATTAAAATTGTGCAATATTTATTATTTCATAATTGTTAAGACCAGTTAGCCTGTACAGTAAGAGGTTGAGCTTAGGCAACAAACGTGAGTGTTCTAATTCTAATAATATTTCTTATTATTGTAGGTATAGGCTTAATAGATAAGTTGTTTTATTTTAGGTTTAGCTCACAATGCCTGGTTGTGCAGCAGTAAGCTGCAGTAATTCTGACAAAAAAGGCTTCATTATGAAAAAGTTTCCCAAAGATCGTGCCCGAAGGAAGCAGTGTTGAATAAAAATGAAAAATGTGAGGATAGTCTACAATTGTGTGTGATATCAAGTGATCAAAGGTCTGATTTCCTAGTAATCTGTGATGGGGTCTGTCAAGACAGATACAGATGGATACAGAAGGTGTGTAGAATATATCCATCATAGAGATAGCAGTGAGAATAGACGTTGTCTGTCACATTATGGTAAATAGAACTTTCTAGGAAACCAGACTTTTTGTTATTGTATTATCTTTCTCGTGAATAATAATTGATATATTGTTTCTGATGAAATTGAAGGTGTATTTTGCTCCTGACATGTGGAAAAAGACTCGTCAAGATTGACGAGGAAATTGACTTTTAATGCTTTTCCTATAATCTTCGATTTTGCCCCACCAAAAAAAGCAGACAACCGCCAAAAATACGTCAAACCTCGTTAAGAAAGGGTAAGTCTTATGAGCTGTCCATAACAATAATATCAACTTTTTTATTAAAGTGAAGCTGGATTGGAACCACAACCATCTACTTCACGTGATGGAATGTTGGCCAGTACTGCAGTTTCATGTAAGAACGATATTCAGTCCAATTGAATAATTGATTAATCAGTATTTAAGAGCGTTTTATTAGTATAATTTTCACCTTATTTATTTTAGACAGAATTAATTAATAACACCACCGTTTTCATTTTATATGCACAATTGTTCACTAATATATGTTTGTTATTTTATTTACTTAGGTGCCGCAAAAGTTTTTGAAACTGAAGAATAGGATACAAGCCCGTCAATGTGAATATTACTTTGCATGAAAAGCTAAAGAGCTACAACTTCTAAATTACGTTGTCTGGATATTTTTTGAAAGGTCTAATAAGTAATCTGTAGAATTTTTTAATAATAATAAAAAGATGATTACCTATCCGTTTTTCATTTCTTTAAATCAATTCTGGTTCATTTCATTCACCAATATCACCATGTTTCTACCTACTTCATTTCATTTGATTTCAAACAAATTCCTAATTTTGGGAAACAGAGATATATTGAAGCAAAATGGGGTCTTCTACAGTGACTATACAAGTATAAAGTCACTGTAGGGTCTTCTAGCCACTGTAAAATAAATGTATTTGTTGAATGGTATGCCAAATGATACGATATTATCTTACGCTGATGATACAGCTTTGATATCAACAGGGAAAACTTGGAATGAAGCAATAACAAACATGAATAGTTATCTGCAAAAAATTGCCATTGGGCTTGAACTAAGCAAGCTATCACTCAACGTAGATAAAACGGTATATATGACTTTTGGAAACTATTGTGATAGTGTGCCTAAGGATATTCAAATAGAAATTAAAATTAACGAAAGACCTTTAAAAAGAGTAGAAAGTTGTAAATACCTTGGAGTTATCTTTGACTTTAACATGAAATGGGACAAACATATAAACTAGATAATAAAAAAAACTAAATATCTAAATATATTTTCTATAAAATAGCAAAAACAATGTCTACAAAAACTCTAATGATGATTGATATATAATGCATTTTTTCACAGTATGATAAACTATGGCATAATAGCATGGGGCGGAGCTTATAAAAGTAGTATGATATTATTACAAAAACTACAAAATAAATTATTAAGAATTATAAATAAAAATACATTGATAACTGAAAATTATCCGCTCAACTTGGACCAACTATTTAAATTAGAAGCACTTCATTATCATTACACAGATCTTAAAAATAAATTCGAAAGCTCAGATAATATAACTAGGAAAAAAAGTATACAGCTACCGAAAAGCTCGAAAACTGTTAGTGATAAAAGTAGCTATATAATTGCAATTAACATATATAATCAGTTGCCTAATTCTCTAAAGAATTTATCTAGCAAAATGATCACTGTTAAACATAAATTGAAAAAATGGATAAAAGATAATAATACAACTTGAAAAACAGTGAATGAATATAGTGGAAATAAAACAATATTTTATTCATTTTCTGTCTTTTCACTTAAACTAATTAATTATAAATTATAATTAATTATAATTTAATATACAGAAGACACTACGGGAGAACTGCAGTTGGAGTGAATGGTCAGGTGGAGAGATAGAACCATACTTTGTTAAATACGATAGAGGTGAGTACTACATCAGAGTTTGATTGGGATGCAGGTCTAAATGGAAATACTAACAAAAGTTCCGGCTCAGTTGAAGTTTGCACATATCTGCTGATGATCTGTCTAGGGATGTGCAACGGGCATTGGCGCCTTCAGTGATAGTATCTCAAGTTATAAGTGATTTGAATAAATTTACTAATGAGAAATGAATTTATATGATTGTGAATAAGGAAATCCCTGAGAATGGCTGGACAATGTCATTTGGTGCGAACATTTTTAGAAGTAAATGATAGAAATATCGATGAAGTGTTTTGTGACGAATCTGATGGACAAAATACTTGTTAAAAATTGGATTGCGTAAAAACCCAAGGTGACTTAAGAATTGCGAGAGTCGAGCTTTCTGAGGCCAAAAGGCTAGTTGATGAAAAAGAAAGGTCTGTACAATATTTAAACAAAATAATTAAAGTTTGGAGTGATAACGAAAAACGTAAGGTTATTGCTTGCTACATTATTAGGTGCTTGTAAACGGTCAACATGTTATCTGCAATATGTGGCTGCAACAAACTGTGAGCAACAAACCTATAATCGGCAGTAATTCTGAAAATTCAACATGCTTGAAACCTGTCTCTAATTTATCTTTCTTACATGTTTACACATTATATCCAAACACAACCTTCGATGATATGCATAATTAATTAAAATCAATTATTCCGGAAGTACAGGTGGACTTGTAACTATTACTTGTCATTCAAAGTTGCAGTTATTGAAAGCATGTTTTCAGCTACGATAACTCGTACGACCTATTGGAACTTGCATTAATCGTTTTTTTACGCCGGGGCTGCAAAACGATTGAAGAAATGGTATATGATTATCCTTCCATGTACCATGACCTTTTGCTAAATGGCAGAGGCTTCGGTACTCATATTGATTACGCAAGACAAGTTTTATTGGGTGACCAAAACAAAACAAACAAACAAAAAATAATAGGTTTAAGGTCTAACTTATATAGGTTCTATTTTACTGCATCTGTCTGACTGTTTCTTTGCATTACGCAACAACTACAGCATGGGATTGAATGTAATTTTTTCAAGCCAGTATTTATCAAAAACAACATAATTTCGATCGACACGAGAGCTTGAATTTATAATGGGTAAATCTACTCCATCCGATATTTATCAGAAGTGATCGATGCTGTTGGGATACTTTGGGATCTTATATTGCATGAGAGGTGGTGCCTTGAAGTAGACGGCTTCTTTCTTGGTACATCATACACAAGGCGTGTGGATTAGGAATCGATCAAGTCTTGTTTGCTCAGATAAACTCCAGGTTGAAGTTAGATTACCACAGATCTCAGTACTGAGCTCTGTGATATTTATCTTGCCAGTAGATCTAGTGTATAGTCATGTCAATATTTATGCGGCTGTCACTTCCGCACTAGTTCGAAGTCAGAAAGTAAGGACATTACTGCCAAAGGAACAGAGCAATTTATTTTCTTCAAACGAATTCTTTCTAAACACCAAGAAAACAATCATATGCGATTATACATTCAAAGATCCTCCATGGTAGGTATCTTGTTCTGGAAACTTACGTCACATGCACATCGGGTATTCATAGATCAAAAACAAATCATCAGATTTATTGCAGGGGTGCTGCCCGAAATTTCCTGTTGACCTATATCTGCACAGCTTAGAATTTTCACTGTGCCCTGTTTAATTATATTTCAAGCTTGGTTAGATTAAATCTATAAGAGGATTAGTTAGTTAGAAAATAGTTCCAAAATTATAAAATGAATTACCAAACAACATAAATAGCAACAAAAATGTTTTTAATCTGTATATATTACTATGACGTTGAGACTTATCTCAACGGGTAAATAATAATTAGCTTTTATTTTTTTTATGTTTCTTATAGGTTTTCTTTGTATGCTCATTTTGTCCATACACTTTTATCAATTGAAAAATAAAGAACCTTGAAGATTTAATGAGAGAGTGGCCATGAGTGATTACATAAAAAAATATTTTTCACAAAAAATTGAACCGACGTTATTAGTTGATGCACTGAAAAATACAAAATAATATTGGTTACTGTTACTTTCGAAGTTGAGCAGTTGCAGTTAGATTAATAACTTTTGGCACCAACTTCACAAGTACCAGCACCAATATAATTAATATTATTTTGTATTTTTCAGTGCAACAACTACTAACGTCGGTCCAATTCTTTGTAAAAATTATTTAATTCACACTTTTGAGTGTAACATTAGTCACGAAAATCGTTAAACGTTCACTAATACCAATGAAGATAGTACTTATCCTATTACCCACGTACATTCTTTGCTTGTAGTTTTTATTATTGCGATTTCAATACATTGCTGCGGAAATAGGCATAAGTATTTTAGATGTTATCATTTTACCACCGTTGTAACTCGAAAACCGTAACTCTAAGAAAAAAAAACATTTTAAATTTAGCTACAACTAATTAGGTCTTTCACGTAGTATCCACAGATTTTCAATTTTCGAAAGAAATCGCCCTCTCTATGTATCAAAAATATACATATTTGAGAATTTACCATGCCTCTATCTCGAAAACCGTAACTCTTTTGAAAAAATGTTCAATTTAAACGTTGCCCGATATTGTCCTATCTTTAATAATACCACCTCAGATTTTCGAGTTCGAAAAATTGTCGAAACCTTTTGTAAATAAACACCATATAAACTAGAATAATACAAATTATTCAAAATCAAGAGTCCCAAACCCAAGAAAGAATCTAAACTTATTATATATTTTTATATATGTAGGCAATTATGTCATGTTCATTGAAAAATACTTTAAAATCATATGATTTTTGAAGCTATTATGAATTATTACGTAGACACTAACTAGTCGAGGTCTATCAGGAAATATTCTTTTATATGTTCAATCCGAATTTTTAAGATTGCCCTAAAATATGTAGAAATAATTGTGAATTGAAGAAAAAATATTTTGATTTCATGTTCTTACTTGCATATAAGTCCACAAATCTACTTTCTTGATACTTTTTTTATCCGACATATTAAATACTCAGAAAAGACTTGAGATGATGTTTTGTTTCTTATAAATTCCTACCACAACAGAAAAAGTATTACAGTGTATCCAAGATAAGGATGTGATAGCATTCAGCAGTTCATATAAGAAATCTAAATTGATTATCGTTTCTAAAAAAAGAACAAAAATTCCCACATCTTTTTCTACAATTAACTAACTATTATCTTTTACCGCTTTCGAGTTCATAATGCTATGCTATCCTTATCTTAGATTAGATTATTGGACATTGCAAACAGTGCATAGGCACTGATAATAGTTATAATTCTAACCGAAGTTCCATAAATCGCTTCAAGATGCGTTGTTGATTTTTATCTCTTCATGTCATCGGAGCCTTGCGATCATGATAGATAATATTATATCGCAGTTCATTGTTCAAGTTAATGAAAATTCAGTAACCTGAATTCTTTATTTGATTCCTTGAATAATGGAGTGACAACCCAAACACGAGATGGAATTATCAAACAAGAATGATTCAAATAACTACATCAATTAAGAATTTCGCACATTATTTAAGAGAGCTAAAATTCAGAACAACATTATCCGGTTTATAAACTAATAAAAATATATAATTAGTTAAGGTTTGTTATTTCTAGCGTTCCTCACAATGGAATATTTGTCCTTCTAGAATCTACAAGTGGTGATTCTTTATCAAAGAAAATATATCAAGTTCATAAAAATATCAATAGATGTAACTACTAACATATATATATACAATTTTCAATATAATTTCCTTCTTTCTCGCATCGACCTCAAAATGTAACACATAAAAAATATTTTTTCCGTTAGAATTTAATTTTAATTTTTGCTTTGTAAGAATTATGTTTAATTTATTTTCGGGTTATTATTTTTGTTTGGGTAATTATATTATGTGAGGGTATTTTGAACTATTTTATTTTATTTTATTTTATTTTATAATTTGACTTGTTACATTTGGATCCCTAGGATGGTTCGACTACCATGTGGGTAAATTTCCATGACAGCCATATTAGCAAATTGTATTTCGATTCTGCAACATTTTATCTAATTATTATATTTCTCTATTTACAGAACCTTATAAATTGATAATGGGATTTACCAATCCCGAAACATGTCTCATTTAAGAAATTTTAATTTTTAATTATAATATTATGGAGATGACATATTTTTTTATTTAAATTCATCACTACTCAACATTGAGAGTGGATTTTTTCTTGAAAAATATATCAAGTATCTAACATGTGAAGTTTAATAATGTAGAGACAGAATCCAAATTTGACTACTCGTAGAATCAAACAAAAAAAATATGCATCGGCCGGGAATCGAACCCGGGCCGCCCGCGTGGCAGGCGAGCATTCTACCACTGAACCACCGATGCTTATATTCTGATATGCAAAATTGAGCTACACAATAAGACTCTTCTAAGTATATCATGTAAAATGTAAATCTGGAAGCATATATTCACAAATCGTTTTAAAAAATGAATAGATTCAGGTCGGTATCGAATCTAAATAATCTTCCGACATCTACACGCTCAAACAATATCATACAACACACAATATTATGCACCAATGACATGGTCATGACTGAACGGATATTGTGATTATGAAAAAAATATGCAATTATTATCTGTATACATATTTGTATAGCGCTATTATGTTTTTGTTACGTTGATACAAGTCATACAGATTCATTTATTTTATGTCATTGTTATCGCTGCCGTGGACCTTTGGCAATTGTTCAACAGCAACTGTTCATTGTTTATAACCTGCCAATTCCAATCTGACTCTAGCAAACACACATATGCTGAGAAATATTCTTTGTTAAAATAATACAAATCATAAATTTTATATAACCATTGCTTTATTTGAAGTAGTTTCCAAAATAATTATAAATCATATTAACATATTGTAGAGAAGTAGATCAATATCAGACTGTTAGTTTGTCATTATAATAGTATAATTGGGTAGATATATATTTATCAAAAGAGAGTTGGTGTTGTGATGCTGGATTTCTTTCTGATTGTGTTCATAATCTTTTGCCTAAATATATAGCATAAGGCAGAAATTATGATTATTGATAACATAATAGAGATGGCGAGATGTCCATGGTGGAACTCGATTGGTAATAATTCTGGTTCTTGGTATACTGGAATTATTTTCAAAGGTTCTTCTAGATGAAAAGGTTTTATATTGACTTTATGAGGTACTCTCAATGGTTCTTGAAGGTTGGGCCATTCTTGAGCGAATGATCGATTGGAACCGGTCCAAGTATGTTTTTGGAATGAATAGATGCAGTCACTTTTTCCAAGAATTACATTACATTTCCTTGCCTTTATACTTTTGAATGTTTTTAAACAGTCTTCATTAATATCCTCAAGGTATTTAGAACAAATTATAGTGTTCCCATTTGTTAATTGAGTGAATAAAGAAAAGTTGTTGTTGACTCTGGCATCATTGCATTTTGATAGATCTTCAAAGCCGCAGGAATCTTCAGTTGGTAGTTTTTGGCAGTACCAAAACGAGAAGGTTTTTGTCATTCTTCGTTAGTCCATTTGGTTGAACCTTTTCAATTCAGTGCATAGGTGTAGGATGGCAAGAGAATATTATTTTCACTGCTTGGGATAGGAATGAATTTCGAAAGATGGTATAATTCGTCGGCTAATATAGGCACTTTTAGTGTACAATATAATGTTTTGGATGTGAACATAAGACTAACTTCAGTTATTTCTAACAAAGTTGGAATATCTGGAGCAATTTCTGTATGTGAATGAACTTTATGTAAATAAATGAAGATTTCTTGAAGCTCTTGTTGCTTGATTAATTCAGCGTTTAATATTTTCTTATTACTAAATGAAACTGTTCTCAATAATGTTTGGATATAGTTTCTAAGATTTCTGATTTGTTCTAATTGTATATGAATGATAATTTCTGTGTTCAATTTATCATTTAAGTTAACCACTTCTCTATAGACATCTTCTGCATTAGATTGTATTTTTTGTAAATCGGATTGCCATCTTTGAGTAATTTGTCCAGCTATTGTATGAAATTTTCTGATTTCGGTCATTAATTTCTTATCATTTGAATCAATCTTGTCGAAATTATTTTCAATTTCTGTTAAATCGGTTTGATCTAGATTTCCAGAAATATATCTGACTATTGCTCCCAAACCACTGATTAAAGCTCTCTTATTAATTTTATCTGGATGAGTATAAATTCTTAACTTATTGATATCTTCCAACAGTAGATCGATATCTCTCTTGTAGATACTTGCTAATGTTAAATCGTCATGATTTATTTTATTATTAGTTAGGGTTGAATGAGCTCGCTCTATTGGTGAGTTACCAGTATGCGATTGGGGTGTTGTATAATGTATATTGATTTGAAACATTGACATGAATTCTTTGAATGTATCACTTGAGAATTCTTTTGCGTTATCGCAAGTTACTTGAGATGGAAAATTGTGATGTGAGAAGTAATGACGTAATTTATTTACGATAGTGATTGAATTCGTATCAGAGAGTTCGTAGGCTTGCAGATATTCTAGTAAATAATTCTAGGATGGTTAAGTATCTTTTATTTTCTACATAAAATATACCAATATGCAAAATTTCAAATGCTTTTTTGGCAATTAAGGGGCCTGAAAAGGGGAATCTTCTAGGGTTTCTGTCATATTTTGAAGTTAGACAAAATTCACATTTATTAATATGATTAGTGAGTAATACATTGATTGGAGATGTTTTACGGTTTCCGTTATTCCATTATGGGTTTCTGAATGGTAATCTGATATAATTCTAATGTGTTCGTATTTTGATAGAATGTCTTTGAGAAAAGTATTGACTTTGATTATTTTAACATTCGGTTCAAATATTTCAGAAAATTTTTGAGAGGCTAAATTAATTAATGAATCATCGGTTGAAAATATTTGATATGTTTTGGTGGGGCCTATTATCTCATGGAGCATATTTCTTAGAATATTATCATCTGTACCCTTTCTGATTCTGAGGCAATATCGATTTTTACCAAAAGGCTTGGTGTATTCGATATCATTCTTATCACTGTATATTAATATTATTTGATAATGTGTGACATTTAGAGATAGTTCAGAAATAGGGAAACTGAATACAGGACTTTCTCGAGCAGTATGCCTAGTTTCGCCGGTATAATTGCTTTAATTATCTGATGGGAATGGATTTGTACTAAGAATATTGTCTGCTTCACTAAATGTGATAGACAAGTTGGATTCCGAATCAACTCTAGGGAGTATTGATAATAAATATAAATCTCTATCGAAGTCTTTACTTAAATCTTCCTTAAGTATTTCTAAATTTTTCATAGCTGTTGCTTTTGGGGGTACAACTACTATTTCACTAATGATATTTATTTTGGGTTGTTTCTTAGCCGGTTTAACTGGGGTTCTTCTCTGACGTCTATTGGAAATTACTTCATCTATTGCATTGATCTCAATTCTAGATAGTGCATCGGCAACGTAATTTTCTTTACCTTTCTTATATCTGATTTCGAAATTGAATTCTTCTAATTTTAATTTCCATCTTATTAATCTTTGATTTGGCTCTTTAAGTGAATGAAGCCAAACAAGGGGTTTATGATCAGTTTCGATTAGAAATTTTCTGCCAAATAAATAGGGTCTAAAGTGTTTGCAACTATCTATAATTGATAACAATTCTTTTTCAACTGTTCCGTAATTCTTTTCAGCTGAATTTAAAATTCTTGAGTAAAATGCGAAGGTGAATTTTGTGAAAGAACACTACCTATTGCAATGTTGGAGGCATCAGTAGTTAGAGTAAAAGATTTACTGAAGTCGGGATAAGTTAAGACAGGGGCATTGCAAATCAGTTGTTTGCATTTTCCAAATGCGTGTAGATATTCTGGATCTTGTAAATTTATAGTTGAACCTTTTTTGAGATATTTATTAAAAGGATGTGCAATTTTAGAGATATTTTTAATACATTTTCGGTAATAGGATAACATGCCGAGAAATGATTAAATTTGTTTTTCATTCTTTGGTAATGGAAATGCTTTGATTTTGTCAGGGTTCCGCTTAATGCCGTCAGGTGTTATAATATGCCCTAAGAATGCTACTACTTTTCTTAAAAATTCAGACTTATCAAGTTGTATTTTTAGATTATATTTCTCGAGTTCAACAAAGATTTGTTTGAGATGTAGAATGTGATCTTGTAGAGATTTCGAGAATATAACAATGTCATCCATATAAACAAAGCATGTTTTATAGAGATAAGGACGTAGTATATTCATAATGTCCATTATCAACAGTGAATGCTGTTTTTTCTGCTGAATCGGGATGAATTTCGATTTGATGAAAACCTTGAGCGAGATCTAATGTCGAGAAATAAACGCATCTACCAAGATTGTCAAGAATCTCATCGATGCGTGGAAGTGGACATTTATCTTCAATGGTTTTGTCATTTAATTTTCGATAATCAATAACCATTCGAAATTTCTTTTTTCCGCTAGCGTCCATCTTTTTGGAACAATCCAAACTGAAAAACTATATGGTGAAATGCTAGGTTTGATGATTTTGTTATCTAACAGCTTTTTAATTTGATTCTGAATTTCCTCTTTAAGATGATAGGGATATCTATAGGATTTTTGATAAATTGGATCTTCGTCTACTGTACGGATATGATGTTTAATTCTTGCACAATGAAACAATAGCAACTTTTTCTTCCGGATTCAAGTGATCTGTTCGAATAAGTTTTCGAATGTTGATGTAGTTATTAAAGTCAACTTCAGGATTAGATTGATGAAATATTGATAACGGTTGGACTTGTACAGGTTCATGGAAATTTATTGAAAGATTATTGATGGATAAATTTTGTTCAATCGGAACTAGACAAAATCCATCTGAGGCTGTAGTTATACATTCGGATATGATGATATTGTTTAAAGAAATTTCGGGTATTAATACGGGACCGTTATCTATTGAGACAGGTACTTTTAAAATAGGTTTATGTAAAGCTTCAGTGTATGGAACTAATAAACTTGGATTTAATTCAATGAAAAATGGTAGCTTAATATTTCCTACTTTTAGAATATGTTTCTCATAATCTATTAGTGCTCTCAATATTTCAAAATCCTGACTTCCGATTAAAGCATCGAATCTTTCATGCCACGGTACTATATACATATCGAAAGAATGTCTTATGCCGAATTCTTTTAGTATAGGATGATTGCAACTAAGAGTTCCGTTATAAGTTGTTTGAATGGATTTTACTGAAGATGTTGAGTTGTAGATAGAATTTGGATATAGTCTGTATGCAGGTTCAGGGTTGACTATTGAATTTCTGGCACCAGGATCTAAAATACTTTTAAATCTAAACTGGGAATATAAATAAATGGTAACTTAGGTGGAGAATTTATATTGTTTTTGTCAATTCCGAGGCTTTTAATAAAATATTTTCAGATTCTTCATCTTATTCATTAATTATCTCCTCAGATTGATCATTTATCTATTGATACTTTGGATTATTTTCAGAAGTATCATTCTGAAAATTATCGTTGTCATAATTATTGGTTTCATATTGATCTTGAGTATAATTTTCCACGTTAAACAATTCTTCTACTGCAACTTTGGGAGGTCCAGTAGATTTAAAGTAATTATTGTAAATAATTTTGGGTTTGTCTATTCTGATTTCCTATGAATGTATGTGCAGTAGTAGTGCTCATAGGCGTTGGTTTGAAGGCTTGTTTTTGGAAATTATTCTGGAAATTTTGTTTTTGAGGCATTGGTCTTTGCATATTTGTATTCAGAAATCTTTGATTATTTTGGGGTTTAAATGAATGATTTTGGAAATGTTGCCTGAAGGCTGGATTTGGCAATATTATTGGATGTAGCTTTACTGGATAATTATTCGTAATCTGTGGTTTCGGTGGATTATTAGATATTGAGGATTTTTGTGCTCGTAAAAAATTGGCAAATGCTATTTGAGATTTTTCATTATCTAGTTTCTTGCATTCATACAATGCTTGCTCAAGAGAAGGAATGGTGATATGCAAAAGATGATCTCTATATGGATTTAAGAGGCCAGCTTTGTATACGGCTAAAGCTTGTTTTGTATACATAGCTTACATAGCAGTATTAATGGCTAAATGTTCTTTGAGAACTTGTAACTTATTTATAACTTCATCATAAAAGTCAGAAAATGTTTGTGGATGGATTTGGATAGATGTGTTTAAATCGTGAGATAGCAATTCTTCTGATCTTGGGTCTCCGATTCGTTCGGTTAATGCTTTCTTAAGATCAGCCCAGGTGTTATAAGATATGTTAACTATTACATCCCTAGCAGGACCAGATAATTTAGATTTTACTTGTTCTAATAATAGGGAGTTAAATAATTCATTAGTTCCTGAAGCTAAAAGAAACAGATATTTTTCGGATTGTCTAATGAAGTAAGCTAAATCTTTCGATCCGCCTGAATAATTTGGCAAAATGTTACTAGCCACTGAAACCTCAAGTTGGGTTATTGGTATTTGTGGAGCCTGTGCTTGAGCCATCTCGCTAATAACTAGATTTTTCGATGTGTTAGCAATAGGAGATCTAGATCGGATTCGATTGTAATTCATAAACTTAATAGAAATTAATTACCGTATCAAGTTTCTACTACTGTAATCTTTGCAGAAAATGTTTTCTAGTT
The DNA here is from genome assembly GCA_958507055.1 of Crioceris asparagi. NCBI lineage: Eukaryota > Metazoa > Arthropoda > Insecta > Coleoptera > Chrysomelidae > Crioceris > Crioceris asparagi. The sequence continues at coordinate 26,110,089 of OY293832.1, forward strand.
TATTTCTTTATAATTTTATATCAAGTACTTGAAGTTTGTCTTATTCAAATTAATATTCACTTAAGGAATAAAATTGGTCTAAGAATTTTTGAAAATTATTTGCCAACAAATTAATTAAAGGAAAGAGGACTTACAGAAGGATGCACTGAAGGATCATATGTGAGCTTCTTCTTCCTTGTCTCGTGGTTCAGCAGAAGGAATACGAGCCTTATTGACGACCTGGTTGATCTCTGAAGGATCCAACGGTGTGTAGGCCGGAGTTATATCTTCTTTACACTTTTGCACCACTTTGAAAAGTCTTTTTACGATTTCTATTTTGATAAGAGTTCGGTATTCCATCTCAATTTCTTGATAGAAAAGAGTAATCATTCGCCACACAGAAGGCACTACACGAATTACTTGACGAAATCCTTTTCGCAGCGCCAGTTAAATTTATGATATTACTGATTGACTTTTTAAAAAGGATTTTATTTCACAATGAGTATGGTACAAAATATTCAATCAAAATATAACAGAACTGAATTTACAATTTGTCTAAGCTTTTACAGTTATTATATGCTGAATAAGGGCTTTGTTGACCTTGGAACCCATGATGGTGGATGCTGCTAAGTTAGAGCTATATAACTCGCGCCATCCCTTTCCCTACATCCAACTAGCCATGCACTCGTCTTGTTTCATGCATCCAACATATAGCGCAGACCATAATATAATATAATATAGCGGGCACTACAGTCTCTTTACAGGAAATGTACTCTCCCCCCTTGCGACCCAATATTAGCATCGATATATCTCAATTAATATAAGACTTTAACCAAAAATGTGCTTAGTTACCCCATATAAATCATCAATGATCTATCGATTGAGACCAAATTTAAAGTTAATAATTATATATTAATAAAAATATTTCCGTAGCAATGGTAAACCACCCCCCTACTTCGAAAAGTTTCCCCTCATTATCACGGTGGTTTCCTAACTTTTGAAGAAGAAAATCCGTGCTGAAGAAGAAGAACAGTAGCTGAAGAAGAATACCCTTGGTACTACATCGCCAGAAGAACACGCGAACGCTCACTTGTTGTGGTGATATTTGGAGAAGATTCTACAGAAGGATTCATTAGGAGGCGTCCTCACTCGTTTGCAGAAGCATTCCAGAAAACAAGACGTCAAATGGTCGTCGTACTGTAAGTGAATCATCTCGTTATTTCTTTTATTGCTGTTTTACTGTTCGAATTTCTAATATTAAGTGAATTTTATTTTTATTTTTTATTGATTGTATTGGTGATAATTACCCTATTATTATATTTTCTTATTATTATTTTTTTAAGAAATACAATGGCTAACGAATACAAATCATCAGAAATATTTTGCATTATCCCTGAATTTGAAGCTGAACAGATATTTCTTGCTCAGTTCCTCAATGCATGCGATTGTGCATATAACATGTCAACAAGAGATCAAAAAGCTCTCTTGGTGATTCACATAAAAAATAAATTGAGAGTAAGAACTGCACAGTTAATAAGCTCGCGAAATTTATAATTTTATCCCGAAATTAGACAATTTTTGAATCTACATTTGGGAGATTCAAGAGATCTTTCATCATTAATTCAGGATATACAAAGAATAGAACAAATTCCAAATGAATCAGCCTTAACTTTTTTCAATATGCACGCAAATATTCACAAATCTGCAAGTTTATCAGCTGAACAAAAGCTAGCACAAGAAGTATTAATAGATTCAATGGTACTTAATACATTATTAATTAGTCTTGAGCCTCGCCTTGGACAATTAATCCGTGCTAGACAACGCGCTAATTTATTAGAAGCTCAAATTCGAATTAAAGGAGAAATACAACTTTCAAATTTTGAAAATCAGAAGTTCAATAAACAACCTTCCAATAATTCAATGAGAATCCCAACAATTACACCAACCAGGAAACCACAAACACAAATTCTTAAATGTTATTCATGTGGACAAATTGGCCACACATCTAATCAATGTCGCTTTCAACAGCAAAGAGCTGGTCCAAGCTATGTCCCGAATTTTAATCTCAATTCTCAAAATTTTCAAAGATCACAATTTCCACAGTCTAATGTCAATATATCACCTACTAGACCCAATAATGATTTCAACAACCAACAAAAAACTTTTCATCCACAATCTCAAATAAGACCCTCAGTAATTCAACGAAATCCGAATATTATACCAGGCCAACATAGAGCCTATGTCATTGGTTTTAATGATAATCATCATGATGATTATTGATGTCAATATTTCACCACTCTTGATTTAGCTTTAGCTTTCCATCAAATTGAAATTAATTCTAACGATATATCCAAAACAGCTTTCTCAGTTGATAACGGTCATTATGAATTTGTTCCTATGCCGTTTGGACTCAAAAATGCCCCGTCCATTTTCCAGCGAGTCATGGACAATATTCTACTTGGCATTCAAAAAAATATTTTTTACAAAAAATTGGACTATTGGGTCTGATACAGTTGAAGTTGTGCTGTTGCAGGTAGATTGATAACTTTTGGCACCAACTTCACAAGTACCAGCCCCAATAGAATTAATATTATTTTATACTTTTCAGTGCACTAACTGATAACGTTGTTCCAATTTTTTGTAAAAAATATTTATTGAGATCTCAGAACAATAAGCATCTTAGTTGTTACCATTTTAAAACCGATTTAACTCGAAAACAGTAACGCTAAGGATAAAATGTTCATTATAAATAATTATGTCTTGTAGTGCAAACAGATTTTCAATTTTCGACAGAAATCGCCCTTTCCACATAGCGAAAATACATATTTAACATGCGTCTATCTCGAAAACCGTTACACTTTTGAAAAAATGTTAAATTTAAACGTTTCCGGATATTGTCCTATCTTTAATTAAACCACCGCAGATTTTCAATTTTCGAAAAAAAATCCCCCTCTACCCCCTTCGGAGCGGTTTTCGGAGGGAACGAGATGTCCGATTCATTTTTATGAATATAGGAAAATTTTTCAAGCATCCTCTTTCAAATGAATCAAAATCGGAGTAAGATTACTATTTGAAAGGCGCGCACAAACCAAAAAAAGCACACAGTCGAATTGTATAGCTCCTCCATTTGGGGTTCGTCGGTCAATGAGAGATGTCTTGTTTATATATTCTGCTACCATTCATGAACATGTCACTCGTCTCACTGAAGTTTTTAATAGACTTCGAAAGCCAACCTAAAAATTCAACCAGATAAATGCGAATTTATCTTGGACATATTATTACCCAAGATGTTGTTAAAACATACCAAATAAAAATAAAATGTTTACAAAATTTTCCGGAACCCAAAAATCCAAAAGAAATTAAATCTTTCCTTGGTTTAGCTGGATATTACCGCGGATTTATACCAAATGTTGCCAAAATTTCTGAACCCTCAACAAGACTTTTACAAAAAGATGTCCCTTTCATTTTCAATACCGAATATAAGAAATCCTTTAATGATCTAAAAATTGCACTTACTTAGGATCCTATTCGAAGATATCCAAAATTTTAAGAACCATTTATCCTTACAACAGATGCTAGATTTGCCATTGGCGCTGTTTTATCACAAGGTCCCATTGGTAAAGATCTTCTTGGAAGTTATGTTTCCCGAACATTGTGTAGTGCAGAAACAAAATACTCAACAATAGAAGGAGAACTTCTTGCTATTGTATGGGCAGTTAAACATTTCCGCCCTTATCTGTTTGGAAGAAAGTCGACATAAGTCACTGACCATCGTCCTTTAACATAGTTATTTTCCATTAAAGATCCTGGAAGTAGATTGGCTCGATGGCGACTCAAATTGGAGGAATATGACTAGATTGAAGATTGAGTATAAACCAGGCAAAATTGACAAAAATTCGGATGCACTTTCACGAATCAAAATTAACCATTTCAAAGAATGTGCAAACTTACAATCTAAAATTACTGATTTAGCAACTGATAAAGACGAACCCTCTACAAGTAAAGAAATGGATAATACAGAAGAACTTACATACGAACAAGAAGAGTTAATGAAAGAAGAGTTTAATAGATTTGTTGATCTTTAAAAAACAAAATCTGATATTGACTATTCAAAATTTGAAACAATGAATGAACAACTATTAGACAAGACTCATAAGAACTTGTTTTTTTGGCAAAACAAATTAGAAGATTTACATCACAAAATCATAGAGGATATTTTTGTAGAAAATTCTGACTTTCTTGTGAATTCAGTAAATGTTTATTCTAGCAAGACAGTAGAAGATCGTAAATATTTTATAATACCTCTTACTTATGATCCAGAATTAGTGGTCCAACAATTGTTTTTCTCTCTATCTAAAGATCAGAATAAATTTGACCATTCCAAAATTTATTTTGTTGAAAATAATCTTGAATTACCAATCTTAGAAATAATATCGTTTCAATATATTAATATCTTTTTTGCTGATATTAAAATACAATTTAGAGTGTGTCAAAATATTGTTAGAACACCAGATTTAGATAAAATACCTGTCATTCTAGATCAGTACCACAAAGGTAAAAGTAACATACATCGAGGAATTAATGAGACCATAAGACGAACCAAATCAAAATATAATTGGACAGGACTAACAAAAGACGTAGAACAGTTGATTAAGAATTGTGAGATTTGCCAGAAAGTCAAATTTGGTAGAAAAAATTTAAGTACGCCTTTGGTTATAATGGAAACACCGAAAATACCTTTCGAAAGAATTAAAATAGATAGATAGATAGATAATCCCTATGAACATCTATTCAATATTCTGCCGTATGCAGTCATATGTTACAATAACACGAATAGTAAAACAACAGGATTCACTCCATATGAGTTAATCTTTGGGCACACATCTAGTAGACCACCCGAAATTCTATACAACAAAAGGGCTCTTATTACAAAATACGTACGTGACTTGAGTAATGGAATGGAATATTATTGTAAACTTGCTCGAATGAAGACAGAACATCAAAAAGAAAAAGCTAAAATTAGATGCGACAAAAACATATCAGACAGACAACCTAATTTTAAAGTAGGAGATAAAGTATATTTGAAAGAATCACATATTAAAGACAACGGGCAATTTTTTTTACTACACACAATACCAAAAGTTCCAATGGTTAAACGAGATTATGAGCCGAATTTGAAGTTGATAGCAATTACGCAGTATATTTTAGTAAATGTGGATAATCGTACATAGTCACAATTTTCTTTCCATTTATCAACAAAAACGGACGCTCAACACATGAGCCCATCTCCTTTAATGCTCGTACATTAGTTGAGCCCATATCACATATTGTTATAACGACATCTAGTCCAGCTATCTGATTGTAGGCAGTGTTTCAATGTCCCTTGGACAGGTAGAAAGCAATTGGTTGCTTCCACTTACGCACGAGGCCCTGTTACATAACACTAAAACTTTGTCTTTAGCTATTTTTGTCGTACTGGAGTTATCAGCCAACTCCTCAAATCCTATTGTACGATCCTCGTGGAAATTAAATTGGAGATGGTCCTTTATATCCATCTCGTCGAAAAATAAACGACAGTATTTGTCATCTAGATTGGTGAGTGACTCCCCAATATATTTGAAAAGATGAATTTGATGCCTGATTGAAATGGTACCTAAAACAAAATATCACTATAAACCATTTATCAAATTATTTTTGCGTATTACCTTGCGCAACAAGTAGAGTAAGTAAGTAGTAAGTAGAGTATTCTTTGAAGTCAACGCTACAATCTTCCTCAGCAATCTGTAGCTCGCCGGGCTTTTCTTGAAGAGTGCCAATGCAAGGACTGTCATCTGTTGTCCACCTACACCCATGAGAACTTCCCTTTGCACAACTTAGACAACATGAAATTAAGTATTGTACTATTCATTCCTTGAAAGACTTTCGCAAACGTGTCAGATCTGTGAAAATCTAACATAGATTTGATATCACCCGCATTTTTTTGCACATTTTTTGAGCCTCTTTATTCGAGTATCTCTAGTTTTCACCAAACCTAGAAGATGTTGAGTACTAGGAGAAGAAGTTCTCTTAATAGTTTTATATGAAGAGCGACAAGTTCTCTTGGCTGTAGGTGCTTGAGTTTCTGAGCAGCTTGGAATCGGCTCCTCATAAGTGACTTGCTCAACAATCGATATTCTCGTACTTGGGAGTAGTTCCTCATTAGTCACTGTTTCTGCATCGACCTCACGAGGAATACATGGATATAAAGTTGGAGCTGTATTATAAAGAAGCCGTCTTTCAGCAACAAACGCATAATCTCCATCAAGAAAATGCCGAATACAAATCGGAGAAGACGCACTAGGCAAACTCTTCAATCCCATATTGCCAACCACATTCCCCCATAGGTTCTTCGAAAACTCCCTAGGATATTTGAATTAGTCGGGTCAATTATTGAAAATACAAAATTATAGCCCAAGCAATAGATATTTTTCTTGACAAAACGAGCAGCAGGATACTGATCGCCAATGGCCATAACATGCGAGAAAGATCTCAGTTACATTGTGCTTACTCGCATTTACCATTTTCTTTTTATTATTAACAATTGAAGACAAATTATCGTATTTTTTCCCTTGTAAGAGAAAATCTTTGCAGAGATGAATCGCAGGGAATTAAAATGAGAAGACAATGAGTACCAGGGCGACCCTCATCTGATTATTATGAGGGAAGAAAAAAAACAAAGAGAAAATAGTGTTTGAAAAAACATAGTGCAACCAGGTGCAAACAATATTTAAGTTGTAGCACAGTCTCTCTACAGAATAGGAGATACTGATATGATATTTCTGTGCGCTGTCTGGGCCCTGTCCAAATATTAGTTCTGGAGATCATTCGATTTCAATTTTCTTCTCCACCAAATTCACAATCTTTATCGTTATCAGTCCTATTTGCACGCATTTTTCACTAATTGCGAAACCCTTTAGCGAAAATGAAGTCTGTAGTTTTGCAGTACAATGCCTTACTGTTCAATATTCATTTGGAAAATTGATATCAACTGATCTCCAGAGCATCCAGCCGTACTACAAAATAGGGCTTTAAGAAAGTCTAATTGTAGAGAAACTGTGTTACAACTTGAAAATTGCTAACGCTATGATTTTCTTAAGAACGCTATTTTGTCTCCCTTAATATTAATCAGATGGGATCCTTTTAATTTCCTAGATTTCTGCCTCTCAGAAATTTAACATAGCTTTATTAGCTTTTGTTTTATAAGTGAAATAACAAAGAAAACATAATTTGTCTTCAATTATTGTTAATAAATAAAAGAAAATAATAAATGTGAGTAGGAACTTTGACAGAATATAACTACGGACTGATAACACCATCGATATCTTAGTGCTATTTTTGTTTATTCTGCTCTATCGCTTGGTCTAAAGGAAAAATTGAACACAACACACCTTTTGCGATGTAATCAAAGTTTTTATATTGGATTGGGACAAAAAGAGTGCTTGTATAGGCTCTTTAATTTATTTTCCAAAAAGATTTCTTTATAAGAATTTTAATTTTTATACAGGCAAGATCTTTGGTATTCGTCGTTTTCAACAAGATTTTTTAACTTAGATGTACATATAGGAAAAACAGGAAAAGCTGGAATATAGTTATAGTGCATGTGAACAGAGATGCATGTGAATTGTACAATGTTAGAAAATTGATACAATAATGACTTTCATTACATATTTTATTTTAAAAATATCGCTACATTGTACTTATTTTCAATTTGAAGCCTTTTAGAAAAGGTGCCTGGCTCTTGTAACTCAATGCATCTGAAAATCAAGAATTACATTCAATTTTTATGGCTGCGAAAGCTTATTCTACGAAATTTACCAGAACTAGCTTGATATATGCCCTTGAGACTTCGTGAAGGAATCAGTATGCCTCTTGAATTAAAATGTTCAAGTTTGGAGATTCCTAGAAATGAAACATTAATGTTATTGTAGAAATAAACATTGTACATTATTATCTAGATTGGTCATGTATTTTCTAGTAATTTATGTAAATGCTTAGAACATTTTTATTGATGGAGAATTAGTTGACCATAAAACATGTATTAAGATATAATGAGTATCATGTTCAAGACCCTACAAAACATAATTTTAAAGATATTTATTATAAATTTATCATGACACCTACCTTATATTACACAAATGTTTTTTTTGAAATCAATTCCCTTGCTCTTCACATTTTCATGTCCTATATGAACTATAATTAACGAGTAGGTGGATCAAACAGAATTGTAAAGTCAAATTTTCAAAAATTGACGGGGAAGCATCAAATGAACTATTGGCAATGCTCATCTTGTTGTTTTGGGAGTTCCATTCATTTTCCAGGCTAAAACAAATTGCGTACTTACGGCTTGATTCAGCTACTATATATTAGTACGATTCTGCAAAAACTATACTGAACAGTTTAATTTCATTATAACTCTCAATTTTTTCAGTCTTGCTCATCAGAATACAAAACAGCACAAAATTCTGATGTCAACAAACCGAGTTTCCATCATCCAAAAAGTACCTGTAAAGAATTCATATTGTAAATATAGTAAAATAGAGAACTTACCTTTCAGCAACAGTTTGTGAGATATACCTCTTGATAGTAACCATCTTTTGTTGGTTTCTAAGTTTTGGATCCAGTATTTCCCAGTGCATAAAATTAATATTAGCATTTAAAAGTAAAAGGATATTTTCAGAACAGAGCAAGATGACGAAATCATGGACTATAAAACGTGATCCGAACTCCGAACTAACGTATCGCAGTAGCACTAAATTTTGATAGAATAATTGATTGAAAAGAATACATCTAAATTTTAACAAACATAACAAATATACCTTTTATGATAAATAAGTCTTCTTGAATAATTTATAAAATTAATCAGATTCTTGATCAGACATAACCCATAACCGCCATAACCTTTAATATTTTGATTAGATTTTTCGCTCGGTATTGATAGAAAACGTTCGTGAATAAACGCCTGTTACGCCACCTAGAACTTATTAACTCCTAAGATCTGAAACAAAGAAAAGGATAGCAAATGACCATTTATTTGCGCAAATAAGGATGGAGGTATAGCAACATGAGAGAGACGACCACTTTTTCCCATTGAGTTGACTGTCTCTTCTTTGTCTCTGCCCGTAATACTTAATATTGGTACTAACTACATCATTGGTTACTGCTTGCCCGTTTTTTATTTTCTATGAAGTTAGGATTGAACTTAATAAATATCTTTCACAAAAAATTGGACCAACGTTATTAGTTGGTGCACTGAAAAATACAAAATATTATTAATTCCATTGGCGCTGGTACTTGCGAAGTTGGTACCAAAACTTTTCAATCTAACTGCAAATGCACAACTTCAAAAGTACTAGCACCAATAGAATTAGGTAATATTATTTTATATTTTTTAGTTCACCAACTAATAACGTCGGTCTAATTTTTTTCGTAAGAGATATTTATCTAACAATGGTCTGGCATTGAGAATCTGTTCATGTGTACAACATCCTTTAACAAATCCGGCTTGTTCTGGACCTATTTGATGCGCATGAAAGGCATTTGGTCTTGCTTGAAGGATGTACAGCATTATCTTGCTGGCATGTGATATTATAGCTATAAAGCGATAATTTTGTCAAATTTTTAGGTAGGTACTGGTCCTTTCTTGTGCAAGGGAAGTAACACAGAAGTAGACTAGTCTTCTGGCCCGAAGCCGGTTTTCCAAATCTTATAACAGGATAAACATGGGTAATAGGATAAGTACTATAACTCTTTGGTATTAGTGAATGTTCAACGATTTTCATAACTAATGATAAACGCAAAAGTGTTTATTAAACAAAAAATTGGTCCGACTTTATAGGTTTATAAGTTTTTGCACTGGAGCATACAAAATAATATTAAGTTGTGAAATTTTAGTTAGATAGAAGACTTTTTGCACCAACATCAAAAGTACCAGCAATAATAGAATTATTATTTTTTTGTATTTTTAAGTGCCTTTACTAATAAGGTCGGTAAAATGTTTGGTAAAAATATTTATTGATAACTTTCTAAGGAAATCTACCAGCACCACAGATATTTTATAAAATGGGATTTTTTTTCTATTGGCAAAAATAACGATAAGAGTTGGTGATTTATTGTTTTCGTGAATAACCCTGTGAAAGCACAGAGTCTTGCAATTACTGAATAATATTTAGATAAATATTTTTGACAAAAATTTGGACCGACGTTATTAGTTGGTGCACTGAAAAATACGAAATAATATTAATTCTACACATAATTACGTATTTCATGTAGTACCCACAGATTATCAATTTTCGAAAGAAATCGTTCTCTCTACATAGCAAAATTAGACATATTTGAGAATTTAACAAGCATCTATGTCTAGAACCGTAACTCTTTTGAAAAAAGGTTCGACTTAAACGTTTCCACATATTTCAGACTAACGCGGAATCCTATGATTATTTTTAAGAATGTCCAATTTAAACGTTTCCGGATAGAAAGGAGATTTTGGATTTGCATTTTTTGAATATTGGACCATTTTTCAACTCTCCTCTTTAAAATGAATCAAAAATGGTCTAAATCGGAGTAGGTTTACACTGAAAAACGCGCGAACAGCCATAAAAAATTCAAATATACAACCGAATTGTATACTTTCTTCTCTTTTTGAAGTCTGTCAAAAATAAGACAAATGGAAGAAAATATACGGAAAGAAAAAATATAGAAGAAAATAATTTTCAGTTGATTGAAACAGAAGAAGACACAAAAATCGATGGAGACGACAATTTATTGAAAGTACCAACTCTAGAAGTGAAAGAAATCATGAGAAAACTTTGTAACAGAAAAGCTCCAGGAAAGGATGAACTATACAAAGTACTGATTAAGTAAGGAGAAGATAAGCTGGCAGATAAGATACAATAGTGAAAATTTGTAGAGAAGAAAAGATAACGAAAGTGTGGGAAATAGGTCAAATAGTGATGATTATAATAAGGGTGATCAGGAATGTAATTCTTTTAATATAAGAATTCTAATATTCACGTTACAATTTACAATTATTTCACAATTGAAAATAGCAGAATACATTGATAATATTTATATCGCACAATAAATTGTTTCATCCAATATAGCTATGTCTTCGGCTATGATATACCTGGAAGTACGAAGATAATAAGCATGAAATGTACCTACCTTATCAATACAAAATATAAAAAATAAAAAATATATCATAGCAAATATACTTTTCCTCTTAAAGGCTACAAGATTATCATAATCTTCAATTTCATTTGGAAGAAAATGGTATTCGCTTAAAACTTTTACAAATATCTAGTTCATACCTTGTCGTGATATAACTTTTTCCATGCGAAAATTGTTAGCATATCTAATGAAGGGTTCGTGAATTCCAAAATTGGCATTTATCCTTTCAATATTATTAGTTATTTAAGTAACAGGGAATGTATAGACATTTTAAAATACAAGGCAAGTGAGTACGAGCCATGATGAAAGCCGGGGCTTGTCACTTCCCGAGGATGTTAACAGTCGATATGAACAACACACAACAACTGCATGTGCCGTGTCGTTGAATGTGTAAATCAACTGTCGGATATCGTGTCGGAATCGTTGTCGTGTCGTTGCCGTGTCGCCTAATGTGAAAACGCCCATACATTTCGTTTAACATTTTTCCCGCTGCAGGTAATGTAAATAGTCCAAACATGCTATAATACAGAACATGAATATGGCAAATTACTCTTTTTAGTTTCCTAGAAATGTAAATCACAGTATTTACATTCCGTCACCTAGGAAAAAATAATAAACGAATGATATTTGGCATTTTCATATTTTGTAACTATATTTAGATCTCTCGCACTGAAAAAAATATTATTAATTTTTACAGCCTGCATTTGTTCTGTAATAAATACTGCCAAAATATACAATACTTTTACAATCAGTAGTTTCAAAATAGTAATAGTGAGTTGTAAGGTTGTTTCACACGACTGATTGGTACGAAATCCTGATAGATTACCTGCAAATATATTGTTTGCTTCTATATACTGAATAATTTGATTATATGTAGCTCATTCAATCAATTTTTCAATATCAGGTAAAGTATTTATTGGTTTGAAATCAATTGCATTTTGTTTGATTTTTTCCTTTCGTTATAGTGCTATGATAGCTGTTTCAACTCACTGGGGAATATTCCACATTCAAAAGACGTATTTGTTAGGAAACCACATATGTCAATAAAATATTCATAATATCATATACCTCTCCCCTATCATCTAGATTAAATATAATCTTCAATACATTTAGACTAAATGTCTCCCACATTTCTTCTGATTTTTTAGAGTTAGCATCGGCATAAGCCTGTAATTTGGACCACTGTATAGAGGTCAAGATAGATTATGAAGATTAACGGTCCTAAGACTGACCCTTGAGGCACACAACTAGTAACATTTCGTTTTGACAACATTTCATAATTATATCATACCGGTTGACAGCGTTTCGTGCAATATGAACCAAATAGAAAGACTACCTCCTCCGAGAATCCATACTATTTCAATTTGAAACATAATAATCTATGATTTAAGTTATAAAATGCCTTCGAAAAGTCTAAGGCAACTAAAGCTGTCAACTCTTTATTATCATAATTTCGAATTATGTCATCTGTGAACTGAACGAAGGCTGCTGATGTGCAATACCCACTTCTAAACCCTGCGTGACAATCAGGAATAGTATTATTTTTATTTAGATATGAAATTTCTGAATGATGGATGAGTTTTTCTATTAAAGTGCAGAGAGTGTACTTATTGGAAGGAGGTCGGTGAAATTCACTGCGTTCGAAGTTTTACTCAAAGGTCTAACAGTGGCCATTTTCCACAGATTAGGAAAATATAATTTTTCTGAGCAACAATTTAAAATATGATTGAGATAACTATATACGAACTACAATAGGTAATCATATTGATGGATATACCATCAAAACCAGTAGCATTTGATTTAATAGTAGATAAGATTTGTTTTATGTGATCAACAAAGATGAATTTTAGTTTGAAAATACTAGAATTTTAAAAGGTCTTTATCAATATCGTCATCAATAAAGACTGAAGTGGATAAGTTATTGATTTCTTCAGGAATTTGAAAGGAATTTGGCAAATCAGTATTTTTGTATTATTATTGATATCCCTTAGGTTTTCCGTAGATTTTTGGAGTCTATAGATTTGAATTTATTATAATTCTTTATTTATTTATTTATATTATTCTCTTATTATTATTATTATTATTTATTATTATATAGCTAATTTCACCACACTTATATTATCTGTTGTAAGCGTGATAAAAGTGACTTGTACTAAAAAGCTGTGAAATTCTCTTCAATGAGATACAACAATAACTTACAATTGATTAACTGTAGTTAAATAATATTTTGAACCCTTATATCAAAAGTAAGAAAAGGAAATGCGAGAACTCAAGGCGTCTGCCGATTATTTGAAAAATGGTTCAGATTTTAGATAAACAAAACAAATTAAGTGAAGAAATAAATAATTATCTCAGGACTCTGATTGATGAAAATACGGAGCAGAGAGTGTTCTGAAGCTGGAGAGTGAAATTAATAGAGCATCAAAAGTCATCTTATTCAAGTTCATGAGATAAATGAAGTCAACAACAAAACAAGATTGGAAAATGAGAAAAATGCCACAAGAAATATAATAAGAAATGTGGAAAGTTTTAGAGATGAGGATTTTAAACTCCAGAGTATAGGAAAATATGAAAAACAAAAAACACGTCCAATTCAATTTCAAAGGAATAATAAAAAGAGTACTTTCTTAATATCAAAGGACAACTGGAGGAATTGAAAGAGAAAGGAATCAGAAATAAAATAGTATGTAGGCAACATTCTTGATACAACGGAACATTTTCAATAAAAAGTACTAATATTCAGTAAGTACTACTCAGATATAATATACATAAAGGCATAAAGTTTTATAACACACAAAGATCAAATAATTGAAGAACTAATCTGCTACAACACCAAAATATTAATTCTAAGTGAAATTCGAACTACAGAGGATTTTGAGAAGGTTGAAATGTATTTAGCTCATGTATAGAAGACAAGGTATAACAAACACGAAAATAATAATTGATAAATAACTATTTTTAAAAAAACTGATTTCTGGTGACATCAAAACAAACTTCATTCTCTAAAGGGTTACCATGAAAAATTCATAAGCTATTTCGTAGAATATGTGATAAGTTCAAGAAAAATCAGTCTTGAATTTTTATTATCTTTTCTATCGCTATTTGGTAAATATGCTTCATACAAATATTAAAATGCTTTTGATATATTTCTATTATTATTACATTGAATTTCCTAAATATACCTAAGTGTTCTGAAACGAGATAAGAGTATATTAGAATGTTTCTCTTATATACCTTTATTATTAATATTATAAAAAATATATATAGCACAACAGTTAATGACGTACCTTGGCAAAAGAATCACTATTTCTGTATTTTTTTCATACTATATTGATTTGTTCACAATGATTATATTTCGAGATTTAATGCATTAGGTATTAACTTTTATTCTTCTTAGTTTTGTGTGTGGCATGGTAGGAATTTAAATATAGTGGGTATCGAGAGGAAGTGTCTCTTCGAGTGTTTTGTCATTATAAGGTTCGTTCCAACACCCCCGGTCATTTCGATACTTGGTTGAATCCTCGTACGCTTTGGACTGACTTGCGCATTTTACCGTTTGTGAGATTTCCGTCTGTCAATTCTATTACTTCCTTGTTGTTTGTATTGACTAGTCATTTCACAAATAAGATATTATTATAAAATTAACCAAAACTAAATAAATTATGAATAACAATGGGGACAGGGATTTTTTCTCAAATGGTGAATCGTCTGATGATTTGGAATTTCTTATAAGCAAACCCTGACTAAAAATGAAAATTATTTAGGTATGTGTTAAATTTTCTTAAGTTCAAATAAAAGGTTTATAGTTGTTTAATTTTAGAGTACCACAGTACTCCGACACAGTATTTTTTGAACACTGAAAGATTTTTGTAATATTAAAATTTGGATTGTGTTTCTCGTTAGTTATATGTTTGTTTAAAGCAGTTTTAAAGGATTTCATATATTTGTGGCCTTTAATGCGATTTTCTAATAATTGTGTTATCTCACCTATAGACTCTTCAGTCATTGCAAGGGATGATGTATATGACGTAAGATTTTTTTCAGTCAATTATCCCTAAACCAATACATCAGAATGTATCACTAATCTTTCTCAAACAGACATTGTCAAACATATAGAACAAGTTGGCTGTTATCCCAATAAAAATTGAAAACATCCCAACCCTTAATATAATTGCCAATATTGGAGCAAACTTGATAAAAGCTCCCGAAAACATCAAGCATCAGATAATTAAAGCAATCATTACTCACAAAGAAAAAATAAACTCGATTGAAACCTTAACTGAATAATAGAACATAAAAAATAGGTATTGATTTCGATATATATAACATTTATCCGCAAAATTCGGATTGTCGAGTATTTTGTTAAATTCTAATGGTTTTAACAACTCAATCAATGTTAATAGGCTTTGACGTAAAACGTACATGTACTGTCAATCCTCCAATACTGAGTGCTTAGAACAGAGAGGTTTACAGAGAATAAACCTTGAAAGTTGAAAAGAATCTACCTACATTTTGTAAAAGATTGTGTATTATGAGTTACATTTCACCCGAGTTTCCATCTAGTTTCAAATAAACCACACACAAAATATCCTTATCAAAGACATAAGCTTTTTCTAAGAAATAAACCATAACTTATCATAGTAGGACCTGACAAAAGCAGTTAAACATTTATCATGAACAAAAATGACTATGAGAACAAAATGGAAAAGTTATTAAATGACAACAACTTTTACAAAAGACTAAAACACAATCCTAGGTCACTACGTGACCTTATCTCTGGTAACACTTTCTAGGCGAACGTACCAAATATCGTCCCCAGAAATAAAATAAAGTAATAAGTTAATCTCTTACCTGAAAAAGTATCCCTAAACTCGTCCCCAAGAAGAGTAGGTCCTCAAAAATAGATCCTTAAATTTGTTCCCGATGTTATCGCATTATGAATCACCAATATATCTACTTATTAAAATCTATAGATTAACTGCATTCATAAAATATTTTTTCATATATTTATAGCAAAAAAACATTTAAAATATGAGTTCGGCACTCACAGAAGAAGAGTATATCACTCGTAGATCTGAAGTTTTGTTGGAGTAGAGTCTAGGTGAAAATGAATTTTATAACATAGCTTTCGAAATGTAAGAAGATAGATAATCGTTCAAAGAGAATATCAAAATATTTATAGAAAATGATGGCCTTCGGATAGAACATTTATGATAATTTTCGAGAATCAGATAATTAAAGCTTAAACTTTTTCCTAACATTCAATGATCCTTCAAATATCTTCGGAAACATAAGAGATAGGTAATATAAAGCTAAATAGTATTCTATGGGGGATTGAAAGAGCTACAGTTTTGTTGGAATGTATACAGCAGGTTGTTCCATTCAAAATAATAAAGATATGTCGTTTCAAATAAAGGATATTAGAGCTCATCTAAAGCAACACCCAGTATATTTTTGGGATGTTCAGTGATCAACATACAGTAGAACAAAATAAGCCGAATCAAGCATAGAAAACAGAAATTGCAGTTTTTCGTTGGTTCTAGAGTAACTAATATCAGTATTTCAAAAAAAATTGAAAAACCGTAGACAGTAAACTCTTATCAAAGTGAACTATTTTGAGTAAAATCATATTATCCAATAAAATATACGGTGTTCTATTAAAAAAGACAACTTCGATATCTAGCGATTTTTTGGCACACCATGCATAAATGGAAATAACTTTAAATTGAGACCATCATAATCGTTAACCTTCCTCTAGAAAAAGAATTTAAAAAAAATCAAATCGGCAGCGTCAGACCAGAGTAATGTATATAGACTTTGAAAGGGGTGGGAGAATGACAGCAGCCTTATCTTAGTCCCTTTGTGGTATGAAATTATTTACTTAATTTATTCTCACATTTGAGGAATGGTTGTTGTTACACAATATATATATACCAAATTAAGAGAAAGCTAATTTCTACATTATTTATCTTTGACCTCAGCTAGGTTACGTTTTTCTCTAGAATTTAATTGAAATGTGTTGTCTATTGCTGATCAATACTGTTCTTCAGGTTGTTTTGTTTTTATGTCGCCTTCTATCAGATTTCGCAAGATTCTGGAGTACACTCGATCTATATTATAAGTATCAAAGCAATTCCTCTGCAAGTAAGTACATCATCTTTTGCGATTTTTTTTTTGTAATATGTCTTTCTGATAGAGTTTTCTTAACATAACATAAATAATGAACTCAATCTACCTTTAACGCTTACAGAACTCCAATTAGCCCTCTCAAATATGAAAAACTCTGCTGCCGGACCAGACAATATACCTACAATATTTCTAAAAAACCTACACACAAACTCAATTGCAAAAATCCTTGAACTCTACAACATAATCTGGATCACACAACAATTCCCATCTTCCTGGCGACAATCAATCATAATGCCATTTAAGAAGTCCGAATTACCAACATCCGACTCCAACTCATATAGACCAATATCCTTGACGTCCGTACTATGTAAATTACTTGAAAAAATTATAAATCAACGACTCATCTGGTATTTGGAAACAAACAACTCTCTAGATAACGCCTAATCAGGTTTCATACCAAATCGCAGTTCTATAGATAACCTATTTCTCCTTCATACAGAAATTGCGGAGGCTATCGTGAATGAGCAGGAGGTTGTAGCTCTAACTCTTGATATTGCTAGCTCTTTCGATACCACCTGGAGGCCTGGCATAATCAAAAAGTTACAAAACTTAAACATAATAGGAAACATGCTACTATTTATAAAAAACTTCCTATTTGAACGCTCCTTCTCTGTAAAAATAAATGGAAAGACATCTTTATCTCAAACATTAGAGAATAGAGTTCCGCAAGGATCGGTAATGAGCTCAACTCTTTATATAACTCTTATAGCCATAAATAATATTTGCACTTTAGTAAATCAACCTGTAAAATACGCAATATATGCTGATGATCTGATTATCTTTTGTCAAGGAAAAAATACAACAAGCACATACTCGTTATTACAAACAGCATTATATAACATTCTAGTTTGGTCCCAAAAGTCAGGCTTTGAATTTTTAGCACCCAAGTAAAAAATTATTCAGTTCAGCAGAAAAAACATCTTACAGACTCCAATCCTCTATCTTAACGGGATATCGTTGGAAGTGGTTAATGAAATTAAACTACTTGGAATGACGTTCGACAAAAGATTAACTTGGCGACGACACATACAGAAAATAAAAGGCAACTGCATTGAAAGACTAAACATAATAAAATCACTTGCTCACCATACATGGGGTGCCGATGAAGAGGCCTTGCTGAGAATGTACAGGATGCTAATCAGATCTAAACTAGACTATGGTTGCATACTGTACATGTCCTCTTGCAACTCAAATCTAAAACTTCCTTTACACTGTGCAAAATACTTCACGGCGGTTATGCCTTGGAGCCTTTAGATCCAGTCCGGCTTCCTCTTTACAAGTAGAATCCTTAGAACCACCACTTGCTCTCAGGAGAAAACACCTGCGCATGTCTTATTCAAGCAGTGTGTCAGCACAGCCAAATAATCCTGTCTATGAACTTATCACACGTCCCTTTTTAAACTATACCAATAGTCCGAGATCCCTTCAATCAATACCCCAAATACTAAATTCAATAGAACATAAATTCAATCTAGCCAATACTATCGGAGCATACCCTACAAAAACCCCTCCCTGGTTCAGAAAACCACCTATCCTTTCGAATAATTATGGGACAGTATTCCTCACAGATGCCTCAAAAGACGACAACATCGTTGGATGTGCTGTCACAACAACGAACGAAATAATTGACTCATTTCGCATATCCAATATCTGCAGCGTATACGCAGCCGAACTCTATAGCATATATAAGGCTCTGACTATTCAAGGGAGCGAAAACAAACTCATAGCAATATGTACTGACTCACTATCCTCATTGACTTCGATACAAAACATTTACTCATCACATCCGCTGGTGCAAGATATCCTCGAATTATGTCATAAACTTGCAACACAATCTGTAACCATAACCTTCATATGGGTCCCCTCCCATGGCGGCATAATAGGCAACGAACTAGCAGATCAAACTGCAAAGGAGGCCAGCTCCTTAAGCATTCCAAGAGACCACATCCAGCTGTCAACAGATCTAAAATGCCATTCAAGAAAGATAATGGACAAGTCGTGGCAGAATTACTGGAACACACAAAACACTAAACTCAGTCACCCATGGATACATAATGACATCAGAGAATCCACCCACTTGCAGCAAATGTACCTACAGTAGACGATCCAACACATCCTCACCGAGTGCCAGCAATACCAAGCATTACGCCAACAACATAATATGGAGGGAACCTTAACAGAAATACTTGGCTCCATTGAAAACCTCTCCACAGTTATGAACTTTTTAAACGGTGCTAATCTCCTTCATCAAATATAGTAAAAAATATTGTTAATAATTGACTCTAGATGTGAAATCTTAGATGTAATTGCTTAAAAATATGTAAATGTAAATATATCTTTATTGTAATTGTGTCATGGCCAAAGATGCAGAGACATTAATTTTAATAAAAAAAAACATCAAAAATTTTAAAATAAATATACTTGCACCTGTTAAAATTTGTCAATCATAATCCCATAAAAAAAATAAAATGTAAAAAATGCAAGTCTCGCAACGCAGTCCAATTTGCAATTGAATCCGAAATTATAAGTTAACCAATAGAAATATAGAATAGATGTTCTATTGGTTAACTTATAATTTCGGATTCAATTGCAAATTGGACTGCGTTGCGAGACTTGCATTTTTTACATTTTATTTTTTTTATGGGATTATGATTGACAAATTTTAACAGGTGCAAGTATATTTATTTTAAAATTTTTGATGTTTTTTTTATTAAAATTAATGTCTCTGCATCTTTGGCCATGACACAATTACAATAAAGATATATTTACATTTACATATTTTTAAGCAATTACATCTAAGATTTCACATCTAGAGTCAATTATTAACAATATTTTTTACTATATTTGATGAAAGAGATTAGCACCGTTTAAAAAGTTCATAACTGTGGAGAGGTTTTCAATGGAGCCAAGTATTTCTGTTAAGGTTCCCTCCATATTATGTTGTTGGCGTAATGCTTGGTATTGCTGGCACTCGGTGAGGATGTGTTGGATCGTCTACTGTAGGTACATCTGCTGCATGTGGGTGGATTCTCTGATGTCATTATGTATCCATGGGTGACTGAGTTTAGTGTTTTGTGTGTTGCAGTAATTCTGCCACGACTTGTCCATTATCTTTCTTGAATGGCATTTTAGATCTGTTGACAGCTGGATGTGGTCTCTTGGAATGCTTAAGGAGCTGGCCTCCTTTGCAGTTTGATCTGCTAGTTCGTTGCCTATTATGCCGCCATGGGAGGGGACCCATATGAAGGTTATGGTTACAGATTGTGTTGCAAGTTTATGACATAATTCGAGGATATCTTGCACCAGCGGATGTGATGAGTAAATGTTTTGTATCGAAGTCAATGAGGATAGTGAGTCAGTACATATTGCTATGAGTTTGTTTTCGCTCCCTTGAATAGTCAGAGCCTTATATATGCTATAGAGTTCGGCTGCGTATACGCTGCAGATATTGGATATGCGAAATGAGTCAATTATTTCGTTCGTTGTTGTGACAGCACATCCAACGATGTTGTCGTCTTTTGAGGCATCTGTGAGGAATACTGTCCCATAATTATTCGAAAGGATAGGTGGTTTTCTGAACCAGGGAGGGGTTTTTGTAGGGTATGCTCAGATAGTATTGGCTAGATTGAATTTATGTTCTATTGAATTTAGTATTTGAGGTATTGATTGAAGGGATCTCGGACTATTGGTATAGTTTAAAAAGGGACGTGTGATAAGTTCATAGACAGGATTATTTGGCTGTGCTGACACACTGCTTGAATAAGACATGCGCAGGTGTTTTCTCCTGAGAGCAAGTGGTGGTTCTAAGGATTCTACTTGTAAAGAGGAAGCCGGACTGGATCTAAAGGCTCCAAGGCATAACCGCCGTGAAGTATTTTGCACAGTGTAAAGGAAGTTTTAGATTTGAGTTGCAAGAGGACATGTACAGTATGCAACCATAGTCTAGTTTAGATCTGATTAGCATCCTGTATATTCTCAGCAAGGCCTCTTCATCGGCACCCCATGTATGGTGAGCAAGTGATTTTATTATGTTTAGTCTTTCAATGCAGTTGCCTTTTATTTTCTGTATGTGTCGTCGCCAAGTTAATCTTTTGTCGAACGTCATTCCAAGTAGTTTAATTTCATTAACCACTTCCAACGATATCCCGTTAAGATAGAGGATTGGAGTCTGTAAGATGTTTTTTCTGCTGAACTGAATAATTTTTTACTTGGGTGCTAAAAATTCAAAGCCTGACTTTTGGGACCAAACTAGAATGTTATATAATGCTGTTTGTAATAACGAGTATGTGCTTGTTGTATTTTTTCCTTGACAAAAGATAATCAGATCATCAGCATATATTGCGTATTTTACAGGTTGATTTACTAAAGTGCAAATATTATTTATGGCTATAAGAGTTATATAAAGAGTTGAGCTCATTACCGATCCTTGCGGAACTCCATTCTCTAATGTTTGAGATAAAGATGTCTTTCCATTTATTTTTACAGAGAAGGAGCGTTCAAATAGGAAGTTTTTTATAAATAGTAGCATGTTTCCTATTATGTTTAAGTTTTGTAACTTTTTGATTATGCCAGGCCTCCAGGTGGTATCGAAAGAGCTAGCAATATCAAGAGTTAGAGCTACAACCTCCTGCTCATTCACGATAGCCTCCGCAATTTCTGTATGAAGGAGAAATAGGTTATCTATAGAACTGCGATTTGGTATGAAACCTGATTGGGCGTTATCTAGACAGTTGTTTGTTTCCAAATACCAGATGAGTCGTTTATTTATAATTTTTTCAAGTAATTTACATAGTACCGACGTCAAGGATATTGGTCTATATGAGTTAGGATCGGATGTTGGTAATTCGGACTTCTTAAATGGGATTATGATTGATTGTCGCCAGGAAGATGGGAATTGTTGTGTGATCCAGATTATGTTGTAGAGTTCAAGGATTTTTGCAATTGAGTTTGTGTGTAGGTTTTTTTAGAAATATTGTAGGTATATTGTCTGGTCCGGCAGCAGAGTTTTTCATATTTGAGAGGGCTAATTGGAGTTCTGTAAGCGTTAAAGGTAGATTGAGTTCATTATTGTTTCTGGACAAAATGGGCATTTTGTTTTGTATGTGGTTTGGCGTTCTGAAGTTTGTCTTTGTTTTTTCGTGAAAATGTTTTGCGAAGAAGATGTTAGCTATATGCTGATTATCTCACGATACTCCCTTCGTGTAGGAGACCAGGGACTTGACGTGACGTGTTTCTTCCTTTCATTTGTTTTACTTGCTCCATACTTGGATTAGGGGCGTATTAACAGTTATCGTGTGGGTGTAATGGTTCCAGGATTCTTTTTTGCTAACTTTAATGATATACTTTGATTTTGACCTCATTTTTTTAAAGTATATGAAGTCTTGTTCATTGTGTGTTCCGCGATATACATTTACGGCCTTTTTGCAGTCCTTGACGGCTTTGTCACATGACTCATTCCACCAAGGAACGGTTTTTTTATTTGTACTGATGGTTTTCTTTCCAATTTACTCTTCCGCTCATTGTATTATACAGTGAGTAATTTGTTTCACTGCTTCATTTATATTCACTGGCTAAAATACAAAGCCAGCTAAGACAAATACAAAAAGGAAATAAAAAAGAGAAAATGGGAGGCCATACGGGAAACCATGAAAACCATAATAGAGACCAACGAAGCGGCGAGGTTCAGAAAAATGTTCTCAAAAGACCCCACTGTCCCTAGAAGCATTAAAAGACCAGACGGCTCTTGGACGGACTCCAACAAGGAGACATTGGAGTTACTGATGGAGACACACTTTCTAGGGTGTACAGATAATACCGACCAGAGGCTGGAAAGGCAAAAGAAGGAGACTGTATAAAACTGGGAAGTAATCGATAGAATAATCACAAAGGAAAGAGTTACATGGACTGTAAACTCGTTCGACCCCTACAAATCGGCGGGAACGGATGAAATACTACCAATTATGGTACAGAAAGCTCTGAGTGAAATAATAGAGACACTAATAAGGATTTTCTCTGACTGCCTAAAACTAGGAGAAATTGAGGGAGGTAAAGTTGTCTTTATACCCAAAGTGGGCAAATCAAGCAATACGACACCAAAGGACTACAGGCCAATTAGTCTTTCATCGTTCCTGCAAAAGACACTAGAGAGACTATTGGACCTACATATCAAAGAAAATACAGCAGTGGAAAGAGAATGTGTAGCCCAGCACGCTTACCTGAAATGAAAGTCTGTTGAAAGTGAAGGAGAGAGAAGGAGCCTTCAATAATGTCAAAACAGAGTCAATTAAGGAGGCGCTGGAAGATCTAAAGGTGGAAGATGCCATATCATACTGGATAATTAACATGCTGCAAAGCAGGATAATAAGCTCAGAGATAGGAGAAAACAGAACCAGGAAAAGAATAAACAGGGGCACACCACAAGGAGGGGTCTTATCTCCACTTCTGTGGCTGATGGTGATAAACGGAATTCTGAACATTTTCAGAGGAAAAAGAATAAATATCGTAGCTTACGCTGACGACGTTGCAATACTAGTCACAGGAAAAGATCCACAGACAGTAAGCGATATTATGAGAGTACACCTTGAGGAGATTACGAGCTGGGCAGAGGTAAAAGGGCTAGGAGTAAATCCTAAAAAGAGGAGCCTAGTTTTGTTCACAAGTAAATATAAGATACCGAGGTATAGACCACCTAAACTAAGGGGGAAAACTCTGGTTATTTCGAAAGAGGCTAAGTACCTGGGAGTCATTCTTGACGTAAAGCTTTCCTGGAACAGGAACGTGGAAGAAAGGATGAAGAAAGGAATTAACTCCTTCTACACATGTAGGAAAATGTTCGGAAAAACATGGGGCTTACAACCGAAAATTATACACTGGATGTATACGGCCATTGTAAGACCTATAATAACATATGAAGCCGTGATTTGGTGGCAAGCTTTGGACAAAAAGATGAACCTGAATAAACTCACAAAAGTACAAAGGTTAGCAGCCATAGATACACCGGGAGCTCAAAGGAGTACACCACAAGCAGCTCTTGAGGTGATATTGGACCTACAACCATTAGAGTTGTTCATAAAAGGATAAGCAGCCAAAGGAGCCCTAAGACTGAGGGAATCCGAACTTTGGACGCAGACCAATTAGGGACACACTAGAATACTTCAAGAAATTGAAAATATTGCTGAAGAATATTGTAGAGGTCATCTCAAACAGAAGACCGGTTACATAACTGCCAAATTGGCCTTCGAGGAGGACATAGAGGTAGTCATACCGCCAAGAGAGGAGTGGGAAGAAAACCCAGGAAAGTGGGATTCAGGAACCTCCATTTTCATAGACGGGTCGGTGACAGAAAGAGGAACAGGAGCTGGAATATACTCGGACTCTAAAGGTAAAGGAGTCTATAAGACTCAAAAACGGCTGCAGTTACTACAGGCCGAAATTTTCGCTATAGAAAGAGCTGCGACACTACCTCAGTTGAGGGATGGAACGACAAGGGACATCACCATATACACAGACAGTCAAGCGGCTATCAAGACCTTAACAGCAAGGAAAATAAGATCGAAAGTTGTGATGAGCTGTCGTGAATCCCTTTCATGGATCCGCGTAAACAAGGTTAGGCTAGGCTGGGTACCTGGACACAGCAATGTAGAAGGGAACCAAAGAGCAGACAAACTGGCCAAACTTGGAGCGGATAAATGCGTAAGGGAAGCAATAGACAAACCACAACCAGCGATAAAATCACTAAGAGATAGAATAGATGGAATAATTAGGGCAGAACATGATAACAGGTGGTACAGCAGAAGCGACTGCATCATCTCACGATCTATGTGATAAAGAGATCGGAAATGCTCGATTCCATGAAACCCTCGATCAGAAGGATCATGGGAGCGATCACAGGGCACTGCCTGGTTGGGACAAGGCTCCGTAAAATAGGAGTAACCGACGACTATTGCAGAGAATGTGACGAGGAAGAAGAAACCAGCGATTCTTGGGACAAGAAACACTAGAGTGTCTAGAGGAAGCAGCTGAGATCGACATCAGGAATCTCCAAAATTTCATCTCTGGGTGGAAATGCCTGAGAGGAAGAAAGAAAGAAGATGGCGGAACACAAAGGGATAGGTGGGGCATTTTAAAAAAGGGTAACACAATGGGCCTAAGGCCACCGAGTGGACTACATCTGAAAGAGATGGAGTCGCCCTAGTAACCTTACCTTCATTTATATTGTCGGAGAGAGTCAATTCATTCGTTCGTTGCAGGACTGTGAATTGAAATTGCATTTGCAAGGTTCCATTTTTCGATGAAACTTGTAGGTTTTGTTTGGTTGTCCGATATGAGGATGGGAAAGTGGTCACTACCGTACAGGCTATCTGCCGTGTTCCAGCTTAGATCATGTGTTATTCTCGGGTTACAAAAGCTTAGATCTATGGAAGTAAGGTTGCCAGAGGCGGTGTGTAGATATGTGTGGCTTCCTGGATTGAGAAAATTGACGTTAGAATTCAGTATAATGTTTTCTATTTGTTTTCCTCTAATGGAATTGTGGTTTGATCCCCACATTGTGTTGGGTGCATTGAAATCACCAACTAAAATATATGGGGAGTTAAGTTGATTTATTAGGTCTTCAATATCACAATTTACAACAGAGTAATTTGGAGGAATATAAATACTACATATTAGTTAGTTTAGTGGGACAGAAAGCAGTTATTTCAATTGCTTCTAGGTTGGTATTGAGTGGGTGTTCTTGGTGATATAAATCTGTTGAGACAAATATTAAGGCTCCGCCACTGGCACGTTGATGCGTAGTGCGGATATGGTGGAAGCTCACGAAATTTTTCAGATATCGGTTGTGAGTATCTTTGAAATTTGTTTCTTGTAAACATATAAAATCGGGGGAGAGATCGCTAATAAGTTGTTGCAATTGGGCAAGATGTGGGTAGAACCCGTTCCATTGTATTATATTGAAAATGATTTTTATGTTTGGGTAGGATTGTCTATTGGTAGGAGGAGAGATTTAGATAGGTAGTGTTATCTTAGCGTTCAGTGCGCTTTCGAGCTGGGACTTTTCTGAGGAATCTGTAGTCGTCCTCCGTATGTTCCGATAGTGTTTCAATGTCTGAGAGATGGTTCGATGTATTTCCACTCTTTTTTGTCTGTTCCTTGATTTTTTTAGTTAGTCTTGTAATTCTATCTTTAATCGTTCTATCTTTTAATTCTGGATATATTATATATACGTCTTCTAGTAGCGATTTTCTATCCTGAGTATATTTTAGTGCGATAGCGAGTGGGTTGCCGCTTCCGAAAGAATTCTCAAGAAAAGAAATTAGGTTTTCTGATGGTATAGTGAATTTTTTGGGATTACTATGTTAAACAGCTCTGATAATCTCTTTTGAGTTTTCTGATAGGCTACTATCGTTGGAGGAGGTTAATTTTCTGTTTTTACGGTCAGTGATGTGCTTTTTTGGTGGGGTCATTTGTTCTTTAACTGTCTCTGCGTTAAATGGGTCTGATTCAGGTAGACTGGTTTGGTCACTAGGGGTTAGGATATCTGATAGACCCCGCTTTTGTCCTGTGTTAGTATTTAGGAAGTCTTCGTCAATTATTACATGTGAATTGGGTACATTGTGTACATTTTGATCCGGAGTTGGTTCAGTTAATAGAGGTGGTGAGCTTACAACTATCGTATCGTTTACTGTTGGGCATTTTGATGCAATGTGCCCAGATGTTTTACAGATAAAACATTCCATTCTGTCAGTCGATATGAAAATTCTGTTTTCGTTACCTTCATAATTTACGGTCAGGGATGTTTGAAGTTCGAAGGTATCATCAGGCGGAAAGATATACATTTGCCTTCGGAAGCTCAGTATGTGTGAAAATTCATGTCCAGGGATGCCGGCTCTCAGGAATGAGCCTGGCGATGCTAATCGCAGTCCTAGATTTTTAATAGCATTTTCAACAATATCGTGAGGAATACAGGGGGATACATTTGATATTACAAGTCTCTTAGTAGGGGATATTAGTCGGCGGACTTTGAGTATTATATTTTCAATTTTAATAGTGGGGTTTGATTTCAGGAAGTCATCAACAATTTTGGAACGCTGGAAAAATACATATTCTGTTATTGGATATTCGGGATCTGAAAGTGCTATTTTTTGGATCTATGTCGCGCCTACCGCCTTTACATAATCGTACAACTTGAGATTTTCATCTGCGTGCATTGTAATTGCTAGGTCCTTTTTCGGGAAAGTATATTTGGGGGCGGTTTTGACTTTAGAAATGTACTATGGTTGTGAGACGTTGTGAGAGATGTTGATTGTTCCATATTTGGTGCTGTTGTTATGTTTTTATTTGTTAATAAAACATTGTTGCCCCTGTAATCAGAAGCAGACGCTTTCGTTGTATTGGATATTCCACGAGTATCGTGGGACATTCTATATTGCCTGTGCTGTTGTAGGTGTTGCCTCTGTACCTGCTGGGCCACTGGATAGTTGGATGTATTATTGTTTACATCTTATTACTCGATTTTTGATATAATATTGAAGTTATATAGATGATAAAGTCAGCTGTGTGTGTTATTACACGTATATTTATACATACATACAGTTTCTGCTGTGTTGTAATCACTTATTCACACTATTTGCACAGGAGCTACACTAACTCGATGTCAGTCGTTCAAGCCACTTCCTCGTCGTTTGATGGTTTGAAAAAATAATTATATTGAATTTAGGAAATTAAGAGATTGTAATCATTCCACTAGAAATCACAATACTCTTAAAATGCCATTGAATAGAAAATGGTTTTACAGGGGCTTTCCCCTTTGCAACTGCATTAATTTATACCACAAATTACAACAGAAATTCAAATTACATCCCACTGTTCAACACCTTCTACAGCTATCAGATTATATAAGAACTCAATAACTCACTTACACGTTGAAATATGTAACTACTTTCTATTTTGTTGTGTACTAGAATTCCCTCAACCAAAAATTCAAAATAATTGCATCCGGCGACGCCGTTGACGATGAAATGAAGTATTTGAATGAAATATTGTCATTGCTGTAAAGTTATTGAACTTGTTAACTTTCAATATAAGCAAGTTTTCTGATTAATAATAACATGATCGGGTTACTTCACTCAATAACACATAAAACATATTCTATTATTTGAAGACATTGAATTGAATGGAACTAATTTGAAGAATTTATTATAGAATTCTAGAAGCTCTTCATTATTAGGAGATGTTATATATTTTTGACCGACGAACCAAACGGAGGAGGTATCCAATTCGACTGTATGTCTGCATGTTTTTTTTTCATATTTGTTCGCGACTTTTTGCACGTGCTCCGATTTTGATGTTTTATTTTTTTTAATTGATAGAGGGGCATAGAGAATTGGTCGCAAAAATCAATATTAGACATGCCCTTACCCACAAAAACATCCCCAAAGGGGTGGTGGGGGCAATTTTTCCATAAAATTGAGAATCCAAGACGGCAGAATTAAAGGAAATTACATATCCGGAGACGTTTAAACTGGAAATTTTTTAAAATAACCACAGGTTTTCGCGTTACGGTTTGAAATATGTATTTCAGCTATGTGGAAGGGGCAAATATTTCAGAGAATCGAAAATTCGAGATTTGAGAGTAAGAGACAGGACCATATCCCGAAATGATTGAATTGAACATTTTTTGAAAAGAATTACGGTTTTCGAGTTACAGCAATGGTAAAGTCTGAAATATGTGGTAGGTGTATTTCAGCTATGCCGAAGGGGCATTTTCTTTCAAAAATTGAAAATATGAGACGGTCAAATTAAGTTGTAGGAAAATAATATTATTTATAAAATCTAATATGTTTTGAGATTGCATTTGTATAATATTAGATTTTATAATATATATATATATATATATATATATATATATATATATATATATATATATATATATATATATATATATATATATATTCCTGTGAATATGGACATTTTGAACTTTACTATATATAAATAGATCCATGTTGTAAGTACTTAATATTTATTGATAGAAATATCATATACATTGTGGTTTTCTAATATTTTTTAGTTTCACTGATGAAGGCTGAAATTTAAACTAAGCCGAAATATACGATTTTACATGAAGATCTTTCATTGAATGCTCTTTTAGGCCGTATAACCTGAATTATTCTGACCAATATATATATATATATATATATATATATATAGAGAGAGAGAGAGAGAGAGAGAGAGAGAGAGAGATTTCTATCAAACCTGAGCCAGTGATAGCAAATCGTACATGCCGTGCTGAGCCAGAGCAACAAACCTGAGCCGTATATGTGGCTCAGGATTGTTTTTGCCTTTTAGAAGACTCGTATCTTACAAAAAACTATTGGCGCTAGTTTCCAGTGGTACCCAGTCTTATCCAATACGAAACGTTCGCTCCTGTCACCTGATAATATAACCGAAAAATTCTTACGCGCCAACTATTCCCTCCTTTCTGAAAAGGTCCAGTTGGGTTGTTCGATTAAAAATTGTGAAATTTATAGCACTGATCATAATATAAGAATGTCTGTTCGTTGCGTTTATATAAACATTTCAAAAATAAATAAAAATACATTTTATTCGAGATACGCCTTCATTACAAAATAAACTATTTTTAAACGCAATTAAAATCCAGCCAACAGATACTTCAGTGAAATTTTATTCGATATACATAGGAGCAACTGGAACAAATTTGATAATAATAAGAAATATATTTTCTTGAATCGATTGATTGAATCCAAATCGATCTTCATACATATAATTTTTTTATGGAAATTGAATAATACTAGAAAATTTTATTTTCTATATTTACTCTCTAGCTCAAATGCTATGAATTGTCAAATTTTCTAAATATTTTCTCATATCCTGGCTAAACCGTACCTTTTACGTTAAATTTGAATATGACCATTCTTGTTCATCTTGACGTACTTAAAAGAAAAGAATGGTCACACCAGTTTCTTTTATAAGAAACTATTCATTAGCTAGAACATAAGAATACTTTTTTTTATCAAAAACAGTGCATCAAAATTAGAAATCAACGAATCCAATAGATCGAAATAAAAATAGATCTATTGAATATTTTGTATCAACATTTTCCGTGTAATATAATTAAATTGAGTATGGTCATAAATAGGGTGAGTTTTACGTGTGTAGATATGGAAAGCATGTTCTCTAACAAGGTGACACATCAATATTATTATTATTATTTATTTAGTATTTTAACAATGACCCATTTTCACATTATTGCGTAAATTATGAACAGCGTAGGTAAAAACTCAACTGACATATTTGCTCAATATTTTTAAATGGAATACCCTGTATATACCCTGTTTAAATGAAAATAAGACATTATATTGGAAAAAACAAATAAAAAACTATTAAAAATCGTTGAAAAATCAGTTCTAGCTACTTTATATCCATTTTCAGTATCGATAGGAATCCAAATCATTGCTATATCAACTGAATACTTGATAAAATAGAATAGCTAATTTTAATATTATTATTGTTGAAAATGCTCGAACAAGAGTCAGTCATATTAAGTAGGCTGTGAAAAAATAGCATAGAAATATAATTTACTTGTCAGATAACCACATGTCTATCAGTATCTTGCATATCAAAAACTCTGAGTATATTTTCACTTAACTGCATTTTTGCGGTAACTTTTCAAATATTTGTTTGATGATTGTTGGGAAAATTTTCCTAATATTATGACTACATGATTAAATGATTATCTGCAGTAAATTATATTTTGTATGTATTTTTTCCACAGCCGGCTAAATATTCCAGTTTCTTGCT
The DNA here is from genome assembly GCA_958507055.1 of Crioceris asparagi. NCBI lineage: Eukaryota > Metazoa > Arthropoda > Insecta > Coleoptera > Chrysomelidae > Crioceris > Crioceris asparagi. Next base: position 26,141,277 of record OY293832.1, read on the forward strand.
CGAACATTTCGATCATTAAAATTCTTCAACTTTATTAATAATTAAGTTGACATAATATTACCATGCATTGCTGGAGATACGGAAAATTGATATTGAATAGTTGTAAATGACTTTTTATTGATTATTAATAGTTCTTTTATTATAATTTGCAATTGTTTTTCATTTCCATTCACACGATATACAAATTCCTAAGATTTTGAGAAGATTCCAGATCTCCACGAGCATAATTAACATTTCAAACGACTGATTAATATAAAGTTAAACAAACTTATATCTCCATGTATTTAAAAAGTCAGTGGTAATGTAGATACATTTTGACAATAAGTAACTTTTTAATTTTATTTTGAAACTATTTAAAGGTAATACTTTTATGACATCGACATCAAATTATAAATGCGTGCACATGCAAAATTTGGTGCTTTATCAACAATGCTTTGCTGTGCTAATGGGAAATTCAACATATTATTATTTTTTGTCCAGTATTAACTTGTGTAAGCAAATGCAAATTCTTATGAACATAAATACAAATTTCAAATATGTTTAGACTAAACTGAGTTAAATCATTACACTAAGAGTAATATTGAGAACAAGATACACTATTTTCAATTCCCGCAATACTTCGTATCACCCTTTTTTGAGCCAAAACTACATCATCAACGTTGGCCGACCAACCCCAATAGCAAATACCATATCTTAAGGGTGACTCAATCTCTGCATAGTACACCATAATCAGTTGGTTAGTTGTTAATGTGTAAGTATATTAATTTTTTGAACTTACAGTATACGGAGTCTAATTTTGACAATAACATTTCACAGTGGTACTTCCAATTTAAATTGTTAATATAAACACCCAAAAATTAGTTTGCTTGATTTGTTGACAAATTCGATCATTAAGAGTAATATTTAGAGAAACTAACTCTTCTTGCGGACTATGGAACTGAATTAGCACTACTTTTTCCATATTCAAATATAAAGAATAGTCATGAAACCAACTTTCAAGGTTCAATAGAGCCGTTAAACAGTTGATAATTGTTGAGTCCTGAGTTTTTTCAGAGATAACAAATGCTCTATTATCTGCATATTTGGTTAAAGAATCATAAGATACTGCTGAATCCACATTGTTGACGTAAATGACAAAAAACACAGGATGCAAAACATAAATGTCTCTCTCTTACTTCAGAACAAACATGACTAAGATTTCCTCTCATCAGGTTAATAAGATCCTTTGTCCTTATGGACCATGAATAAGATCTACGTACTGTGATCGACTGCTTAAAAAAGATATTGGAAAACCACATAATAAAAATTCTGTAATCTTGTTTGCAATGGTAAAAATCACTGTTAACAAAGTAAGAGTGTAAAGATGATCAGCGATCGCACTGAAGTCTATATATTAACACATGTAGATAATTATTTGGACCCAATCTTAAAATAATGCGGTTACAGACGAATATGAGATTTGGCGTAGTTAAAGCTTGTATGGCGAAGAAGTACACCGAGCAAAAATTAATTATTTAAATGTGTTAGAAATATAAGAAGAAGATGTTTATTTAGCATCGTGCTATAGAAACTTACAATTGTAGGTACGTTGAATTCAATTAAGTGAATCAAACTTAAAAATTAAAAACATCCAAATGAATAGAACATATTCTTAAATAAAGTAACAGAGAAAAAATAAAATTTTAAACAACATACCTATATCTATACATATATACACACATATATACATATATACACACATATATACACATATATACATACACATATACATACTAATATTTACTTAAAGTAAACATTTTCTCAAAAGCCTTTTAAAATGGTTTGAATTATCACAGTTTTTGATATGTACAGGTAGTTTGTTGAACTCAGTTTATACACTTGGACTTACAGTCTTTAGAAATATGATTTTCACTACACTTAGCACACACCTTACTTTCCTTGCAGTTTTTTAGTATGTGGCCATACCCACAGCACTTGAAACATCTTCTTATACCATATTCATTAAAAACTAAACAACGATTCCAGCCTATATTCATTTTTCCTTATTCAATAAAAGTTCCATAAGATTTGGATGTTCTTCAAGTACAATAGCGAATTTGCTGTTTGCAGTCTCAGATTTTTTTTTAATTGCAATTTTTTTGTTCAAGCTTTCTTCAACGTTGTTTTGGCGTTCAATTTCCGCACAATCTCTTCATCTATTAGAGTATATTCCGATTCACTGATGCCTACCACTTTTATTCGGTGTTCTAACAATATGGGGACATCAACACTATAACTTTCACCCATTTTTTTTTAATCTCGACTTGTATACATGTCAAATCCTTTTCATTGCCACACTAAAGGATAACACCTCCATTTTTAGTTGGTTTACCCATTGATAAACCAGCCCCTATGTCGGTAGGGTTAACTTGCTTTCTCAGATCTTGTTTGACATCTTTTTCAGGACACTTTTGCGTAAAAACCAATACATTAAATTAAATAATGTAAATTTCCTTTGATCAGCTTTTTATATTAACCTATTTATAGAATTATGAAAAAAATGCTATGGTAGTATAGTAATAACGTAATTGCTTTTCCTACAGCTGAGATGGGTTTAATTTTTGCTCACTGCATTGATAAACAAAATTCATAAAATTATATCAAACGAATAGAAGATACGTCAATAGTTTTCAAACTGAAATTAAATGAATTACGGCCGAATTTCGACTACTGGGCAATGTCTAATGAGTAATGAAAATGGAGCCATGAAAGATGTAGATCTGTTGAGAATCATTGCTAATACATTTTGGATATGATGTGACGTGTATATGATTTAATGTGGTAGAGAAGCTATAGGATTCTTACGTCATTGACCATTCTCTTAAATTCATGAGAAAATGTCAACAAAATAAAGTTTTATGCAAAAGTCTAATACAAGAATCAGGACAATCTCAACAAATGTACATCTGTTGAGATAGTTATATTATAAAGTAGTCGCTCAAAGCCATTCGCAGAATAACCAAGCCGGGGTCGGGTCGACAAACATTTCCCTTGGGTACCCGTTGAGTTATCGAGATGCATAATAATATTCGAAAAAGTAGTTCTAAAGAACTATATTACATCATACCACGTCTCCAAGCAATTTTCTAGGTTACTTTGAAGAAACAGATATAAATATTTCTCCCATGCATTGGTTAAGATAACAGAATAGAAAGATTCCAATACAAATGCTAGAAATTGAGGAACATAAAAATTCACTGCAATGCTGTGTTGATGTTGCTTTTATGCATATATGCTATAAGAAAAAATATTAATTGAATACTCAGAGTTGATCAATAATATTCTAGAAGTTGAATCTAACAAAAACATGATCAAGTTTAAAAAATTATCAAGTATCTGTAATAATCTAGAAAAAATATGGCATGGCTTAATAAAGCTAAACCATAGTTTAGAGAATAGAGGTGACAAAGGTTTCCAAGGAGGTGGTCCCTATTATCAGAGATCAAAAAGCAATAGGACAATAAGAGCAGGTAAAATGGAAAACAACTCCGAGGTCCAAGAAGTTACTAATGTTTCGAAGGCAAAATAGAAGAACTCGTTCCGGTATGGGTAGGTATAGCCCTTACCAAAATCTCGAACAGGGCACAAAGTGCTATAGTTATACCAAAGATTAGAAACTTAATCTTTGATTATACTTTAAAATTACTGATTGAGCAATCTGGTGATTTACTTCTTGATAGTAAAACAGCAATGTTTGTTCAGAGTTCCTATGTCTATTACTATGTTAGCAACGATAAATGACAATATAATCAATAGTTGCCTTCCACTTAACGAGGCGGAATATGAATTTATCTACGATAAACTAATCTGTGCTATGTTACTCGGATCCTGAAAAATAATAACATTATAAAGACAGTCGCACGATAGGAACGATAGGACATCCGTGTTTGATGAATAAGAGAGAAATTCCAGAGGCTACAAAAATGTGCTGGTTGCCAAAAAAACGTTTTTTTAATATGTCAGTGTCATCATGAAATAATTTCATACATATTTTTACAGATTAATGTAATTAATTAATTAATTAATTAATGTTAAAAACAAGAAAACTGGAAATAAGAGATCAAACTCGCCTTAAAAATCGTGTAAGATTTCATACGCATATCTTTTGTAAATGCGTCTTTGCGCACCATGCCATGCGCAATGAGCTGCTCTCTCTCTTAAAAAAGACAGCATTTCATAATCACGAATATAAATAAAGATAACAAATATTTAAGGTAATTGTCAAGATGTTCGTCGTACTCGACGCCACGCTATGATATGCAAATTCTATGATCTCATGTGGTTACGTAGAGAAGCATAGGAAGTTTACTCTCCTTGTTTCCAGTCTTCTTGGCTAAAAATATGGTAATTCATTGCAAATCTGTCATTATGTGCTTGTCAATTTGAAGTAACCTTTAATCTATTTTATTAAACCTTATTGAAAATCAGATGTTCCCAATGCGCCGTACCGGTTATTCACATAATTGTTTGGAACCTCTGATTTTAGATTCTAGAAAGTTGAGAATATTGATAATATAATGTAAAAGTTACTTGCAATTACTATAAAAATACCAACAGGTTATTGGCCCAGAGCTCTAAAGTGAAAAGAAGAAAACTTTGAACAATATAATGTTATCTCAAGAATACGAAGAATTACGAGATCTTCAATTTCTCAAATATACGTCCACTTACGCCATGTGGGAAGTGGAAATAAAGATTCTATTCACTACTAATCCGATATTTTGGAAGAAAAAATCATATGATGTCTGCGATACCTTAAAAAAAGAAGAAATTAAATCAGAAGGACAGCAAGGCGAAGTGTTTAATTATGGGAACTGTAGACAAGAAAGTTAAGCCTCATGTTCACGTAACACTTCAAAAGAAATGTTATATAAGCTCACAGCTATGTACAAAGAGAACTTAACAATTATTTCAAGATTTCTATGCATTCAGTTTTGAAATATTTACCTCAATAACAAAAAGATACTAAGAAATTAGTTTTCTTTGCATATGAAAAAGAAAAAAGACGAAAAAGAACTCACGTCTGGGAAAAAATAATCAACAAAAAAGAGATTATAATGATGGTATAAAGTGGTTGCTCAGGATATATGTGTAGAAACTTTGAACGTAAGAAGACTGTGAGTAAATATAATAGTGTTGTCAAAGTGGCAAAACTAGAAGGGTATATTGTAGCAAAAGGTCAGCTAGAGAGTTAATACCGTATTCTTCAAAATGTGTCCTATGTACCTGATTTCAGCAGAAATTTATTGTCAGTTCATTTAATGACGAAAAACGGAGGAATTGTTGTATTTTCTAAATGTTTTTGAGAATGAAAATGTAATCTTGCGGGGACAGAAAACACATGGAATTACATTGAAATCTGTGTAAGAATTACATTTGACGGAAGCAGAAAATGAAAAGTGGCATAGATGACTGGTCACCCGAGCTGAAGTCACATCTCTAAGATTGTCAAAATGTTTAACGGACTACGTTATAAGTTGAACTCATCTACGTCTATTTGAATCATGTGTAAAAGCAAAGATGACAAGAAAACCATTTAAAACAGTGAGAGAAAGAACTTTATGCAGAATTTGTAGTAGTATTAAAATTTACGTGGAGAAAAAGATCCCTAGACCTATGATGGCTATAAATATTACATGATTGTGTAGCATGAATACACTCATATTTGAACAACGAACCCCGAACGGAGGAGGTATACATTTCGACTGTCTGCTTTTTTTAGGTTTGTGCGTGTGTTTCATGTAATGAGCCTAATCCGATTTTCACAATTTTTGATTCATTTGAAAGAGGAGGCTTGAGAAATGACCGGAACATCCTTCCCACCGATAAGCGCCACCGGCGGAGTGGAATGTGCAAATTTTCTCGAAAATCGAAAATCTGAGGAGGTATCTATAATTAAAGACAATATCTAAAAAAAATTAAATTGAAAATTTTTTCAACAGTAACGGTTTTCAAGATAGAGGCTTATGCATTTTTGCTATGATGAGAGGGCGATTTCTTTTGAAAATTGAAAATCAGTGGGTACTACATAAAAGACCTAACTATTTGTAGCAATATTTATAATGAACATTTTTTTCTTAAGAGTTCCGGTTTTCGATTTAAAGCGGTGTTAAGATGGTAATCTGTGAAATAAATATTTTTTACAATAAATTGGACGGACGTTATTGGTCGGTACACTGAAAAATATAAAGTGAAATTAATTCTGTTGGTGCTGGTACTTGCGAAGTTTGTGCCAAAAGTTATCAACTGCAACTGCACAACTTAAAAAGTAACAGCACCAATAGAATTAATATTATTTTATATTTTTCAGTGTACCAACTAATAACGTCGGTCCAATTTTCTGTAAAAAATATTTTTCTATGACATATTTTTTGCAGTACAATTGTGAAGCTGAGAGATTTATCAAGAAGCATGTGATGAAAAGTGAAAACCATTTCAATAGGAAAGTGGCTAAATTGAGATGTACCAGAGGAGAAAAATTCACAAGTAACTCTTTTAAAAATTGGTGGGCAGTAAAGGGAATCATATTTGACTACATTATTTCCCATACACTTCAACTCAATGAGAAAGCAGAAAGAATGAATCAAACTATTATGAAAAAAGCAAGAGCTTTAGTCTTTGACTCTAATCTAAACAACGATATATGGGATGAAGCAGTATTTACAACTATATATTTGATAAACAGAAGTCCAACTGTCAATCAATAGAGAACACCCGCTAGAAAATGGTTTAGTAAGAAACCAGATTGGTCCAGAATTCAGGTTCATGACCGAGAGTTTTTGACAAGAATCCGGCTTATCCGAAGAAGCTAGATGTCAGAAGGAAGCCTTCCTTATATTTTTGTTGGCTATGCTATGAATGGCTATAGTTTATTTGATGGAGAAAACAGAACTGTCATAATTGCAAGAGATGTTCAATTTTCAAACAAAATAACTGTAGAAACCATAGAAACCTATCTGATGGTTGAGAACAAGAGTGAAGCGATTATCCTCATAATCTAAGAGATAGAAAGTATCTAAAGAAACCTGTTAAATATGCTGATTTTGAACAAGATATGTCAATGTCAAAATAGCAAATTTTTACGTATCAATGTTAACATATAAGGAATATTTTAAGTAAAATGAATGGCGGCAATAGAAGAGGAAAAAATGTCTTATAAAAAATAACACCAGTAGGCCCATAAGGAGCAAAAGGACAAGAAATACTGACAAGTAGATGGATTTTCAAAAGGAAGGAGGACGGAAGATATAATACATTAGTTGAGGGTGTGAGCAAGAGAAGACAATCTATTTCACGGAAATGTTCAACCCAGTAGGAGATGTTTGTTCATTGAGATTACTTTTTGCCATAGCTGCGGATAAATAATATCATATGAAAGGAAACACTGCGTTTCTCTAAGAAATCTTGGAGGAAGACGTATTTATGAAGATATCAGAAGGTTTTAAAGAAGCTGGAGAAATATGTGTACTGAAGAAAGCACTGTATGGACTAAGGCAAGCACAATCTAGATGGAATAAAACTTATACTGATTTCTTAAGATATAATATAAAAGTTACTTGCAATTACTATAAAAATACCGACAAACCAAGATCAAGCATTCTACTTTCCTACCGGTCTCAAAAGAATTCCACCGAAGATAAAAATTGTCGGAACAGGTCATGTTACCATTAATTTTGTTCTGCTTGCCAAGACAAACATCAATGATCATCTTTTATTTTGACGTGGGAGGAACTGTTTAGCCATAATATGAATATAAAGTTTAAAAACGTTTCAGTTCTTGCGTTATAGCGGGTGGAGGTTGCTTTAAGCAAAATTTTCTAGACAAGTTTTTCATCTATTACTATTCAATCAGTGCGAGCAGGATGCCCAATCTATTTCACAGGTGAGCGGAATCGATATCCTACAAAACAAAAAGAAAGAAAAAAATCGGTCCATCCGTTTTCGAAATAATCTTGGCAAAGACACACCGACAAACAAATAGATGGAAGAATGGCTAAGAAAATATGTTTTCTAGACTCATGGATCCCTGGATCGGTAAATCTGTTGAAAACCTAACACCGAAAATGTTACACGATTAAAGTATTTTTGTTACTACTTGGGACTATAGTAAGGAAGTATAATTATGGTTTTAGCGCTACCCCCGAATTTCTGTTAGCCCAGTGTTAACATCTCAGCGGCGCTTTGACTTCTTCGGACACATTCTGTATGTGAATCTAATGATTACTAATGAGAACAAAATCGGCGATCATACACTTGACTCAACTGCGATGTGTTCCAAATGAAATTAAAGCAAAAGGCTTAGAAGTTTGCCATATAAGTATTGAATAGTATTCAATGGTACAAATACAATTTACTTTCCAGTAGGAAGTCATTGCAATGGGTCCGATTTCCCGAAATTGTAATTTTGATAAATCTCAACGTTTTAAGGTACTCAAAGTCATATAAAATAGTTTTAGGAAAATGTCTGGGTATCCTGTTTTGTGAGTACGTATTTACGAATGTACGGGGTGTGTAGTGATTTTCTTACAACATTATCTGGACAACGAAAAATGATAGCGACACATGTACCTTGAAACAACACATAATCCCGTAGCATCGTGCTGATTAGTTTTTCGCCAAAATCTCTAGGGCAGTTTCTTGTTAATATAAAAAATGACCGAATTTCAAAAATTAAATATTGTACTATCGTAACCACACTAGGTACAAAAATCAGTAGTTGACTAACTAAAAAAATAATCAATAACATTGACTTTATAGTTTCCAAATTTCGGCCTCCAAAAACCTAAGAAACAAAAAATTAACCATGACTCATTGATATTGAAAATATTTCTGATTGATTCAGACGTCTTCAAGCTACATTTTTTCAATACAAGACTACTGGGAAGTTCGTAGTGTGGACCTCGAGTGTTACATTCATTTTTATCATTGGCGTCTCGTTTCGCAGAAGGTTACAAATTGCTTGTATTGTCGGTTGTGGAAAATTGAAAACATTGTGATTTAAAACCAATTTCATTGTAAAAACCTGCTTGTTTTTGATTGGTCAAATTGGGCTACTGACATCAATTAGGTATGTTTCTGATAAGGAAAATATGTATAACTAGGTAGTAGCAATAATGTATCTACAACTTCGAGATATCTTTTATTAGGTAATACAATTAAAATTTAGCGGCATATTTCAAGCGCGAGCTTGAGATGGATAACGCATCGTAACACCCGACCAACAGGTAGATTAAGGCCCTAAATCAGGAGTGGTTATTCATTTTCACTGCTCATCTTCGTCCGAGTCCAAACCGTCGTCTTCACCAATGTTGATAACGAGTGGTGATATCTCATCCAGAATGAAAATCCAGGTTTCATCCAAAAGGACGATTTGCCTTTGGAACGGTGACGTGTCATTTAGCTTGAGTTTCCTCAAAAATTCTGACCATTGGTTAACTAACTCTAACTAAATCCCGTTGCTCCATCAAAGCAATGCGGTTATCATCTTAACGTGCTCGTACTTATGTGTAAAATCTCTCGACATGCCAGTTCTTCGTACAGGGTGTGGAGTGTAGAATGCTTTCCTGATAAGTAATATCATTAAGCAATAGCATATGAAGTACGGCGTTAAAGACTTACCTGCGGCAAACATATCTTATAACACAATCCGTTTTGCCATTTTGCACCTTTGGACAATTCCGCACTCTTCCACTTGCGTGGCGTGTTCAAATTTTAGATTTACGCGCCTCCGGCTCATGAGGGGGTTCTGCGAAATTTTCTGCCTGCTCCTTCATAATTGTCCCTACAATCTTAAGGGAAATACCCAGTCCATTAGCCACCAGCCGTAACACAAATTTAAAAGTCATGATCTAACATAATTTTGTGAAAAAATATTTAACTCCTTGACACAGTTCAATGGGATAATGGTACCCCTATTTTCTATTGGCCACCATCTGCCTTTATTCTTCGCTTAATCTTTTGCCTGGCATTTCGACGTATGTGTCAAACAAACGTAAGTTGATAAAATACTTATACAATTTACTTACGCTATGGCGACATTGGACAAACTGCAGTAAAATGTAGTTTGAATACCCATCGAGTGGGGTTTCGTCACGATTCCTGACGTCATCTGTCATTTTACGCATGCCATAATAATTTGAATTAAATTTTAATTCCTAACCCCAAAACACTGACACTAACATATTTGTAAAGGGACTAAATCACTTTAAAAAAGAAATGTTTGACATTAAACGTCAAAGAGAACAAGAACAAACGTCAAAATAACAATCAGTCCATCTGATCGAAGACATATGTTTATGACGTTAAAATTTAATTTCAGCTAATTTACTGAATGAAAAAAAGAGATAGACAAGGTATGACGAAACCCCATTCGATGGGTATTCAAACTATAACAAACTGAACACGGCTGCCCATGTTTAACGAACATCGCGATAGAGTGAGAGCGGAATGCACTGGTGGCGTAGTGCCATCGGAACGTGTCAAGACATACGTCAAAACATAATTAAAATTTATGGAATGCCATGAAATGAACAAAAAGCTTATACAATTTGTCGGTGATTTGTTCATTCCATAATGACGCAATGGAGAACATTCATGAATCAGACTATACCATGCCAAGCCTCTATATATTGCAAAAAACACAAACAAAATATGTTCTTGCTTTTAGCCTAAATCATTCAAAACAGTTTAGAAGACTTGATGTGTTTTCCCTTTGTGAAGCGAATAAATGGCTTGTTTCAGGAACGACTTTAATACTGTTAAATTTATAAAAGCAAGTGATACTATAGGTATAATGCCGCGTTGTCGAGAAGAGCTAATTGGATTTCGTTAAAAGCCGATAATTCTTTGAAAGTTTTGATGAGATTCAATATTTTATTCTAATAATTAGTGATGATACTACTTCAAACTTGTAAACTCTTTGAAAGCTCCTAATTCTAATACAGCAAGAGACATGGAGTACCTCATAGATCCAAAAGCAAAGTGGCCAGTATTTCTTCCTGTTGAACGTCTCTCTCATCATGCCGATAAGTATTTTACATTCTTTTGAATCGTTACATGTTTACACATAGAGGGATCTTTTTGCACTCCCGAATTAGACATCTCTTTCGTGTATTTTATATTGCCAGATCGTAAACATCATAACTTTGATGATTTTACTTTAGAATTGGTAAAAATTATTATGATGTTCTCGATGATCGGTCCACTACTCAGAGTTGATGACGCACTGAAAATATAAAAGAATATTTATTTTATTTCTTTTGGTACCTACTATCATTATAAAATTTCGTAAGTACAAAAATAGATTATTGATATCACAATAATTTTCAAGTTGATATTTTTTGTTGGTACTTCGTTTCTTGCACCACTTCAAAATCCTTTGAATTCTTGCAATAAAATATTTTGTTTGATTCATATAATATTCCCAGTTTTTGTAACTATTAAAGTATTTAATTGCAAAGTTGATACAATTATTTGAAATAAGTTGTAAATACGATTTATATGTACAGTACAGGGTGACTCATTAAGTGTGGCAACCGAAGAAATTGCTTGTAGTGTCCAGATATAAGTTGTTGTCGAATGTTCAAATAAATATGTAAAAATCTAAACAAAACCAATGGATGATGGTCCAAAAAATTGAGATTCAGGAATATAGATACATATATTTTAGAAATATCTGATGACAAAGCAAACAAGGTAAGAGTCCCAACAAAATCAGATCATAAGCGCACCCTCGTTTTGTAAAATTTTAATATTGTAGACACAAAGTATCACAGTATATACAAAGGGTTGTATTATGTTATATTTGTTATTGATATGGATGGACAAGTAGGTAACAAGTACGGCAAGATTACTCAATTTTCGGAAAACACGAATCAAAAGAATGCACTCAGAAGTTTCACCAAAATGTTTCTATTGTAAGATCTGAAATTATGACTAGAATTCAAAAGCAAGAAAAGGATATAAAAATGCATGGCTGATAAGAACTTATAATTTTGCTTCAGTTTCAATTCAAAAAAGATCTATTAAATATTACAGAAAACCTAATAAGTAGTACTTATATAGCTTTATTTATTTTTATCAAAAGGGTCAGATCCAAAATTATTCAATGGAATAGTTATAGTAAAAAACGCAAATCTAGAATCTTTTGCTTTGAGAAAATAACATGTAAATTGCTCTACTTCAGGAGGCCTGGTTTAAACTGGTTAGAAACGTAAAAGATGGTTCTAACGGATTTGGTGGTTTGGCAATCCTACTAAGATCAGATATACTGCTCTCTAACAAAATCGCAGAAAATATCATTTTAATATACACATTGAAGCTCAATTAGGAGACCCTTCATTATCGGAGGAGACTTAACATGCACCGGCCTGGGTATGGTTGTCGAAACATTCCAAGCAAAGGAACAATATCACTGGGTGCAATTGAGAAGAAGATTTTTGAATTATGATTCCCTAACTAGAATCGATCTCGGAAGATACACAAAAGTTATCAATCTAACTACAACTGTACAACTTTAAAAGTAACAGCACCAATTAATATTATTTTATATTTTTCAGTGCACCAACTAATAACGTTGGTCCAATTTATTGTATCTTCCGATGTTCACGTATGTTGTTTATCACCGGCACGTTTTGGCGCTGTGTTCAATTATTTAAAAAATATGTACTTGTAACATTATTTGCATATATATTTTTTTCACTTAAATATTGAGATAGAGATATAAAAATTTGAACCTGGCTTTAATATGGTAGAAGAAGATCTACTTTAGTATCATTTTTATGAGATTATGATCTTTGTTAACACCGGGTGATTCAAAAACTAGCTCGATAAATAGAATCTAAAAAAATGTCAAAAGTCCATTTTTTTAAACTGAAAGCCCCATTTTTTATAACATTATCGTATTAAGCAGTAAAATTAAGGGTGACTTTGTGTAGGTATTTCTATAACAAAGATTAGCAGTTTTCGAAATAGATGGCAATTTTTAGTTTTTCTATAAAAATAATAACAACTGTCAATAAAAGTCAAAGTTATTTAAATTTATTTATTATTTATGAAGAGGGTGAAAATGTTTATTTGAAGAACATGTAATACATTTGCGAAGAGATTTTCACTGAAATATCTCTATCCAACAATTTATACAAGGCAACTAGCATTGGAACCGGGAATAATATACAATTTTTTTTTGCAGAAATTGCTTGATAGTCCGTACATCCCAAAATTAAGATTTCAAGATTGTCATTGTTAACAACGCGTCTCAAATTTATTACATGTTCTTCAAATAAACATTTTTACTTGCAGTCAAGAATAATAAAGCTACTTCACTTCTAGAATATTTCTAGAGCTGAGATTAATATTGACTTTGGGAAAACAAAAGCACTCGTATTTGGTAATTTGTAGTAGCGATCTACGATTGCACTAGATGATTTCAATCACTCTCTTCGATTATTTATCTTTTATATTAGAAAAAGATGAACTAAAAAAGATCTACAGATATTTTACATTTTCAAAAATTATCTCAAATGAAAATTTCTGCATAATAGCTGGATCTTGAAAGTGAGGAATAAAATTGATTCTTTTACACTAAAATATGCTTGTTCGGTTTAACTGTAAAAATATTTCACAGCTTTATTCCCAAATGGCTACCTACCACTGAGCTGATGTCGACCTGTATTTCAAACAAAGGGGGCGGCATGAAAGCGTTGCATAAATTCCAAATTAAAAGGCACATACAAAAAACAAACGAATGTTAAAACTCTAATTATAAATGCAAATAGCAGTTAGCACAAAAAATAATAATGCCTGACAGAGCAGCACGATGTTATGGCAATTCTACTGGAATAAAACGAACCTCCCAGTTAGATATAATAAGTCGTGCATGCTGGTGATTGTAGCTCTCAGTTTGTTGGCAACCAGATTCAAGAATAAAACTTGTATAAAACTCCGAGAAATAATAATAAAATTTAAATTACTAGAATAAGCCGCATAAGTTTAAATTTTTCTCACAAATTCTGTTCACCAGGGCCGATTCTCATATTATTAGAATTCTCAATCAATTATTACTTTTCCATTGCAAACAAGGCACTTTACTACAAATAGTGAAAACACACTTTTGATGCAATAAGAAATAAATGGTAGAAAGAAAAATGTGCTTGTGTAAAGGGGGTAAAATAAAACCAGAAATATAAGAAGGTCGTAAATCTATATAAGCCGACGAAAATCATTATTACCTATTGTTCGAAATAAGTAAAGATAATCAATAAAAGTGTGTGTCCCTTGAAAGATTCAAAGATCCGTATTAAAATATATTATAAAATATTTTGTTATTTTAATAATAGTGGGTTCTCAGAATTGACTGCCTTCTTATAACTCAAGGGTTTGGTGATTTGTGACCTTAAATTTCTGCTCGCACTATAAATAAACGCATCTCTTATAATAATGAATATATGTATTGTATATACTTTTACTCATATTTATTTATAATGATTCGATAGAATTACTTATATTAGGTCATAAACACATTATCAGGAAGATTGATTTCCTTCAGTGTTAATATGATATGGAACATTAATTTCATCTATGCTCTACTCTATAGTATCGACAATAATAAATGCTATAACAAAAGGATTGTGGTACGAGTAACTAAAATACGATACGTGAGTATCGGAAGATACAGGATTTACGAATTGCGAAAACATCGTACAATAGTTACCATTCTAGTCATCTTAATTGTTCAACCAGAAACAAAATATAAACTGAGTGCAAGCACAACTGAAAGCACAAATAATCCTGAAAGGAAGTGTCCTACGAAAAATAATATAGAACGTTTAAGTTTTAATTCTATTCAAACTAATCGTTATTCAAATATTTCCCAATACTGCTTGGACAGCCTGTATGAATATCGACTAGCGCGCAGGGCATTAAAAATAATCCCCTTTTAATACCATGCGCGAGATCTGTAAACGACTAGCGCGTGAGCTACCTGTGGTATACTTGACGTATACTTGCACCAGTGTCCTTTATTATGTGCTGAAAAAAAGTCATTTTTTTAATTTAATTAATTTATTTTTTTATGTCTTTTTTAAAATTAATCAAGTAATAGAAAAAAAAGAGGATACCATCCTTTTTCGAGTTTTTTTCTAGCTTGTATGTATAGATTTAGATTTAGATTTAAGAGGGGGTTACATTGCACTGCGACCATAAGGTCTATTGTGCCCCCCACCTGAGTTGCACTCGCCTATACGCGGTCTACAACTCGCCTTCCAGTTCCAGAGTTCTAATGAACTCCAGTATCTGGGTTGGCTTCAAGGAGGATACTTCCTCACTACTGCAGGTTGCTAGTCCAAGGCACTGTTTGCGTTGGCTAGCAATGGCGAGGCATTCCGTCACCAGGTGATCCGGAGTTTCCTCCTCTTCCCCGCAGAATCTGCACTCGTCATCCTCTGCTAGACCTAATCTCATTAGATGCTTCTTGAGGCAACAGTGTCCTGTAAGAAATCCAGTGAGTAGGTGTAGCTTGTTCTTGCTGAGATCCAAATACCTTTTGGATCTTGCAGTATCAAAGTTTTTTAGAAACTTTTTGTAATGATCCAATCCAGGGGTATCCCGCAAGAGTGTTTCTCTTACGGTTTTTTCCTTCTCCAGAAACTCCTTCTTGTAGGTGCCTTTATCTGTGCCACAGAAGGGTTCTGGGCCAGTAAATGGAGTTTGTGCTCCTTTCCTGGCAAGTGTGTTGGCCTCCTCGTTGCCTTTGATGCCCGAGTGGCCGGGAACCCAGACTAAGTAGACCCTGTTGTTCTTGCCTAGCTCATTGAGCTTCCTTCGGCACTCCCATACCATTTTAGAGTCAGTGGTATGAGAGTTCAGTGCTTTAATTGCAGCTTGACTATCAGAATGTATTGCAATGTCACATTTCTGATAGTTTCTTTCAAGGTTCACCTCCACGCATCTCTCAATTGCAAGCAATTCTGCTTGAAAGACGCTTGGGCAGCGGCCTAGCGCAAATGAGCATTTGGTGCGATTCCCAAATACTCCAGCGCCTGTCCCCGTCGTGGTCTTAGAACCATCAGTGTACCATTTGATGGTATTCTTTTTGAGAGCTTGGGTTGTGAGCCCCCTGTCCCAATCTTCTCTGCTACTTAGCACCGTGGTGAAAGTTCTCTCGATGCTAATTTTCTTTGTCATTACATCACTGGGAAGGTTTGCTGATGGGATGTGTTTGGACAAAGAGGACCAGGCCCTCTGATTCCGAATTCCCACCATTTCTGAACCTTCCCTAGATAGTCTTAGAATGGCCTCATGGGCCAATCTGTCTATCACTAGATGGAGAGGTGTGAGATCTGTGATGATCTCTAGTGCCCTGGTCGGGCAAGTTCTCATGGCTCCAGTGATACAGACACAGGCTAGTCTTTGTATTCTATCGAGGGTTTTCCTCGTATTGCTCTGACTTGCCTTGCTATGCCAGGCTATTGACCCATATGATATTATCGGTCTTACAATCATGACGTACATCCATCGCAGTATTTTTGGGTTACATCCCCAAGTCTTACCAGTCAGATTTCTGCACGCCATTAAGGCCTTTATTGCTTTGCTAGCAGTAGCCTCAATATGTTTGTTCCACAGAAGCTTGCTATCTAGTGATAATCCCAGATATTTGACTTCAGCCTTCCAGCTTATTATGTCTCCACTTAAAGTGAGAGGTTTCATAGCTGGAAGTTTCCCTTTCCTAGTAAATGGAATAATTGTGGTCTTGGATGGGTTTATGCTAAGCCCCACTGACAAGCACCATTGCTCAATAGTTCTGAGGCCCTCCTGCAATAATTCGCATAGGGTGTTCGCGAATTTTCCTCGGACTATTAGGACTATGTCGTCGGCATAGCCTATACATGTGAAGCCAAGCTCCGTGAGTTTGTGGAGTAACTCGTCTACTACTAAGATCCATAGGAGAGGAGATATTACTCCTCCTTGAGGTGTTCCACGAGTAGCTTTAACAGAGGTGGTGTGATCACCTACTTGGGCCTCAGCTATTCTCGTCTTCAACATCTCATACATCCATTTGATAATGGTCTTGTTCACTCCTCGCCGTGTGAGTGCCTCCCTGATTGACACATGTGTGGTGTTGTCAAAAGCCCCAGATATGTCCAGGAAGGCACACACTGCGATTTCTTTATTGTTCAGAGAGCTCTGAATGACCTCGGTTAGCTGATACAGCGCGGTTTCTGTTGAACGCCCCGCCCTGTATGCATGCTGACATTTATGAAGTGGTTTGTCCTTCAGAATCTCTGATCTTATGTAGTTATCCACTACTTTCTCCATCGTTTTCAGTAAAAACGATGTTAAACAGATAGGTCGGAAAGATCGGGGATCAGTCCCATTTTTCTTCCCTATTTTCGGTATGAAGATTACTTTGGCTCTTTGCCATATGCTAGGTATAAAGCCCCGTGCTAGGCAGCTTCTTGTAATCTTCAGGAGATGGGGAAGGATCTCCTCCATTCCTTTCTGTAGGAGTATTGGGAATATGCCATCTACTCCCGGCGATTTATAAGGTTGAAAGGTGTTGACTGCCCATTCCAACCTTTGTCTTGTAAATATCTTCTTAGCAATACTCCAATCTTCCTTGCGAGGATTCTTGGTTTGGATTGCTACGTCAGTACTACTGAGGGGTTCACTTCCAGGGAAGTGTGTTTTGAGAAGTGGAGCAGATCGCTCCTCTTCTCCCTCAGTGTATGTCCCGTCTGGCTTCTTGAGCGACATTAAGGGGCTGATTGCCCCTTTTGCCATGACTTTTTGCAATCTGGCTGCAGTAGGAGTCGAAGTGATCTTTTCACAAAAAGCTAGAAAGTGAAGCCTCTTGGCCTTTCTGATCTCCTTATTGTATTGTGTGAGCTTCTCGGTGTAGCCCTGCCAATTATGGTCTCTTTTGGCCCTGTTGAAGAGCCGACGGACCTCTAATCTGAGGTTTGACAGGTTTTTGTTCCACCAAGGTGCTTCCTTGCTTGGTCGAGCTTTTGAGAGTGGGCAACTTGATTGGAATGCCTCCGATATCGCCACACTGACCAGTTCGACCTCTTGATCCAGATCGCAGTATGGGTGTTTGACCCCATTACTTTCGATCTGTTCCAAGTTTTGCTTTAGAAGGGTCTTATATTTAGACCAATCTGTATTTCTAGGGTTACGAGTTGGAGACAGTGAGGTTACTTCCCCCGCAATCCTAAACTCTATAATCCTATGATCGGAGAGAGAGGGTTCCTCCATCACTCTCCAATCAAATACGTTATTCCTGGCAGTAAAGCTGGCAATTGTTACGTCCAGGACCTCTTCTCTTGCTCTCGTGAGAAAAGTGGGGGTTGTTCCCACATTAAGGGTTTCTAGATTAGTAGCTAAGAGATATTCAAGTAAGCACTCACCTCTAGGGTTGTTGTTCGTGCTTCCCCAAATAACATTGTGCGCATTGGCATCATAGCCTATGATGACTGGCAGTTGTCTGCTATTGCAGTATTGCACTAGCTCTTGAGCTTCTACTGGAGGTATTGCAGTATTGTCTCCAGCGAAATAGGCAGATGCAATAACTATGTCTCGGTTGATGCCCCCAGTGTTGAGGTGTACTAGAATTGGAACTAGATCCCGAGTCATGAATTCTGAAACACATGTGTAATTAATGTTGTTTCTCATGATCACACAGGCACGAGGGGACTCTTGCCTCTGGTCATAGATCAATTTTGAATCTTCAGATGCCAAACCTTTAATTTGGCCTGCTTTGCCTGTCCAGGGTTCCTGGATCAGTACAAAATCCAGTTGGGATTTCGCAAACAGCCTTGCAATCACTGCTGAAGCTCCCTTCGCGTGATGCAAGTTCACTTGCGCCACCTTGGAGAAAGCGATGAAGGTGCTGTAGTCTGGGGTGTAGGGGCTGGGTAGTCCAGCCTCTAATTCCCCCCTCCTCTCTTTCCTCCTGTCCCTCATCGAGATCCATCGGGAGGGTAGTCTCCTTGGAGCTCGAGCGGGTATCTGGGTCTCGGATTATGGCCTCGACCCCCGCATTGGTTCGCCCTTCCCCCAGGACTGCAGATGATTTCTCTGCCGCCCCGGCTTCTTTGGCAGAGCCAGCAGCGGCCTCGACCAGACCTGAGCTAGTTTTATCCTGCACACCGGAGTCCGTAGATGTGGAGGGCATCTCCGCATCTTTTAGACCTCCCGCAGGATTATTTTTCCGTCCTAGCCCCGAGACAGACACACGTCCAAACCTAAAGTTTAAGACGCATCCTTCTGCCTTCAGGGCCTCTCCTGATTGGTGATCGATCCCAATCGTGAGGACAGTGCCGGTTCCCTCCTTTTTGGAGTTGAGAACTTTCCAGGCTCCGGTACTGAGCCAGGTGTTCTGTACTTCGACGAGTCGGAGGATCTTCTCCGTCTCCATTTCGAAGCTTCTTGGGAAGTACACCGTTACAGTGACGGGCTTGGGGATGTTTTTCTCCTCCACCGCCACTAACTCGGGTCCTTCCCAAGACCTCAAGGCCGGCACTACTCCAATGAACCAGTCCGCCGAATCTTGAGAACCGCAGTCCACCAGCATCATTCCACAGCGGAAATGTATACCGGTGAAGTGCATTGCCTTCACCTCTCCACTGCACATCTCTTCCACTAGAGTATCCTCCAGTGTTGAGAGCCGCTGTGGTTCCAAGATTACTCTAGGGTAATCCTTGGGTATGATACCCACACGAATAGCCTTTACGGCCTTGGCAGCTGCAGCGTATCCAGTGGCATAGCCGATTTTTGCTGCAGCTGTTTTCGGCTTTTTAGGCTGAGGCCGTTCCGGAGGAGTGATATGCTCCGCGCCTCTCTTTCCCGTCCCTTTTCCCGTCGGTGTTACCTTCGGGGTCGGGACAGTAGGTGGTGTGGAGTGCTGAACAGCCTGTTTTCTGGCCTCCTCAGGTGCAAGTCCCTGATGGAGGAGTCGCAGGTACTTCCGCACTCCTGCTCCACTGAGCCCCTTTCTCAGTGGATCGTCTCTGCCGCCCGGCTGTCCGAGTTTCCGCAGGTCGAACGGAAAACGATTTCTTTGCCGTTTGGCATTTCCTTTTTTTACAGGGAGCCCGGATGAAGAGGTGGAGGCTTTCTCCATCTCTCCTCCGGTGAGTTGGGTTTTATGTGTGTTTTCCATAAAGTTCCCACGAGTAGCTGGGGACAAATCGGTCCACTCCTGCAGAGCCCCGCATGCAGGAGTAAGGGGTTAATACAGTGGAGTTCCCCCTTGTGCTCCAAGGTCGAAACCAGTAGAGACCAGTCCTCTATCTGACCATGCATCCCTCGGCCTGGTTTCCCGCCTTGGATTTAGAATTTTTGATGAGGTTATTTCCTCTTGGTCCGGGCGGTTAAGCCAAGACCCCCCCGCATCACTAGCCCGCGAGACATGAACACAGACGACCAGGATGCGTTGGTTTGACAGGGTGGTTTCGAAGTTAGCTCGAACGCACACCTGGCATCGTTGTACCTGAGTGCAATTCCCTTAGCCACGACACTACAGCTGGAACAGGTGAAGTTGGTCCGCGGCAGGGTATTCGTGGCTGCCAATTGAGTTTTTAGTCTCAATGAGCCTTATTTCCCCGCAGGCCCCCTTCTCATATAAAAGTCATCGTCAGAGGCCCCCTCCTATCCGCCACCTGGAGACGCGCCGGGTTGGCACTTCGCTCCTCCCAGATGCTGATTGACAACATCCGGACCCGGTATTGTATGTATATAATAGATATTTGATTTCTGTATATTGTAAAATGAGTGTTATGATTCTAGATTTTAATAAGATATTTTTTTATAGATGCACCAAGCAAATAAAAAATAACACATTAAATTTTATTCCAATCAAAAATTGATAAATGTTAGAAACATCGAAAGATATTTTTTCCATATTGGAGATTTTGAATATGCAATTCAAGATTCGCTGAAATCACGTTGGCCGGGATTAATAATCCATTTTTCATTTTTCGATGCTGATCTTGTGCTTGCTACTAGTTTCCTATAGTACTTTCATATACCAATATTATGAGTTTGGTTCGAGCTAGAAAATCAAATCGAAAAAGACTGGGATCCTCTTATTTCTATTATTTGATTAATTGAAAAAAACAACATATTTTTTTAAAAAGTACTGTTTTTTAGCGCCTTTAAAAGGACGCTGGTGCAGGTATACGGCAGGTACATCTCAGGTAGCTCGCGCGCTACTCGTATAGTGACCCTAGGGGCTATAAGCTGGTTTGCGTGCTAGTCGTCGAACGCCATAAAAAAGTATCTTTATTTATAGAGCTCCACAAATTGATTAATTATATTTGTATATCAGAATGGATAGATACAGATATTATTATCACAGAATATAAACCAACCAGAAGGCTAACAGAGAGAGAGGTCCGATACTCAGGTAGTTTTCCGCCCTCGAGCTTTGGCGGAAATTTGGAGGAACAATTCGCTTGCTATCGCTCAGTGCCGTGGTAGCTATGGCAGAAGCAAATATTAAATACACCGAAGTAAGTTGTTATACCAGTGCCGTAGTGTGTTTGAAAATAGGGCTTTTCTTCCTAGTTCATAGTAAACATGGAAAATAAATGCATATCTCACAATGTTTGTTTAGTGAAGAATTCTAATAGTGAAACCAATAAAGTGAAATACATAAATTCCTTGAAAGTTACAATAAATGAATTGCTTCAAATAACAAGAAAACCAAAACTTGCCGGTTTCAGAATTTTATTTTCCCAAAATAAAATTATTTTGGTACGCCACTGGCAATATAATTTGATAGAAATTTATTGATTCCATGTGCAGGCTGGTCTGGTTGCAGATGTCGTCTTCTTCTTCTTCGATGATTCAGCTGGTAATAATTTGATTTCGAATCTCACTGATTTTTGTTTCAAGGTCTCTAGGAGAAATGAATTGCTCGTCTTTGTAAATTTGCAGTTTATATAGGAAACTAGATTGATCCATCCTTTTTCCACTTATTTGAAGTGCATTTAGATATTTTTCACACTCAACAGATGGGTTTCATCTGGACGGATCATTGGCATTCCGTTCTCATTCCAAGTGAAATTCCTTCTCGTGCTTTTTGTTGTTTGTTGTAAATAGAGGAATTTTCTTTTTTCCTAATTAACTATTCAACGTTATTGAATAGAACCCTTAATTTTCAGTACACTGCCTCCTCCCGAACGAAATCCTGACTCATGCATGATCCGGTGGAGTAACTTCTTCTTCACCGTTGGTCCCCCAATATGGAGCGAGTCGATGTACCACTTTCATCTTTCCCCGTGGTTTTCATTGGATGCGATAAACAACATCGTTGAGTCGCGCCTGTATGGTGTAAGGACCTTCCCAATCGGATTGCAGTTTGGGAGAACTGCCAATCGTTCTTTTTGGGTTGAATAGCCAAACCCGGTCTTGCACCTGATAACCCTCGGAATTGGCGCGTCGATCGTAACGTGTTTTCATGCGTTCGCTGGCCATACGGATATGTTTTCTGGCTTGTTCATGAACTTCTCGTAGTCGTTCTTGCAGCCGACTGGTGAACTCATCCTTGGCTTCCGTTGATGGATAGGGCCTTCGAAAGAGCAAATCGCAGGGTAACCTCATCTCTCTCCCGAACATCATGCAAGCTGGGGTCTCTTTAGTAACATCGTGCACCGCGGCACGATATGCCATTAGAGCCAAAGGAATATATCGGTCCCAGTCACGTTGGTTATCAGACATGAACTTCTTTAGAAAGCTCACGAGAGTATGGTTGAACTTCTCGACCATGCCATCCGACTGCGGATGCAGGAGTGTTGTTCGGGTTTTTCTTATGAGAGAGAGAGAGAAAATATACTTTATTGTCAAAGAAAAAGGTTCTTATTGACAAAGTTAAAAACTATTTCTATAGATATATATATATTGTGTATAATTGTGGATTTGCTAATTATCACGGTTCTTAAAGACTAGGCATACGCTTTCTAGTATGAGTGGGCAAGTTAAAGTCAGTATTCTCTGTGAGGCAAAGAGTGGTTTGCAGGATTGCTTGGGAGATACTCCACACATATATCGTAATGCTCTTTTCTGTAGAATGAATATACTGTTAAACTTTTCTTGAGTGCACATGCCCCAGAAGGCAATCCCGTATCTGAGGTGAGATTCTTCTAGGGCATAATATACTGTTCTGGCTGTTTCTGAACCAATCTCACTTGCAGCAACTTTTACTGCGTAGCAACCCGATGCCAGCTTGCTACTGAGAGAGAATATGTGTTCTTGGAATCTCATCTGGTTGTCAATACATAGGCCAAGAAATTTTACGTTATTATTATTTTCCATTTTATCGAGTCCAATAGAAATGCCTTCGTGTTACATTTAAAGGAGAGTAATTTTGTCCTGTTAATATTCAAGGCAAGCGAATTACATTCACACCATTCCTTTACCTTTTTTAAATCACTCTGAATGTTTTTTTCCAAGGATAAAGAATCTTTTGCCTGCCACAAAATGGTGGTGTCGCCGGCAAACAGAGTGAACTTGCCCTGAATATCAAGAAGAGCCAGATCATTCACGTATAGCAGAAAGAGTACCGGTCCTAAAACTGATCCCTGTGGAACGCCGCAGTTAACATTACCGCAATTGGAAGATTTTAGTCCAATGAATACTTTTTTTGTCCGACTTTTAAGATATGACTGGAACCAAACAAGGGCACAACCTCTAAATCCATACATCTCAAGCTTTTGCAGCATTATTCTGTGACTTACACAGTCAAAAGCTTTTGTTGAATCACAGAATGCTGCTGCAGCTAGTCTTCCATCATTCATTTGACCATATAGGTGTTCCAAAAGTTTGAACATCGCGTCACTTGTACTTTTACCTTTTCGAAAACCAAATTGATTCTGTTTAAGCAGGTTGTGACGTTCGATGAAGGCCATGATGCGAACCTAAACAAGTTTTTCGATTATTTTGGATAATGTCTATATCAGTGATATTGGGCGATAGTTAGAAGGTTGGTCTATTATCCCCCTTTATATATGGGAATTACCTTGGCTGATTTCAGTCACGGTGAGAATTTACCAGATTGCATGAGTTATTGATAGCGGAAGCCAGTGAATTTGATTCAAAATCAGGTAGGTTTAAAAAAATATTTGCTGATACTCCCCAGCAGAAGTCTTGCTTTTAATATTTACAGTGATTTCTCTTAATTCCTGTGTGTTGGTAGGAGTAAAATAGAATGAGTCTTTGGGAGGTTCAAAATGCATATAACTCATGGGGTCGGTGGAGGAAACCATCTTCGATGAAATTTCGCTTACAATATTACAATAATAATCATTTAGTTGGTCAGGTGAGAGACCATTATCCATCTGATTCTATTGGTTTATCTGACGAAACTCATTTATGATATTCCAGCACTCTTTTTGTTTATTTTTTGCGACAGTAAGTCTAACAGTATAATAATTTTTTTTAATAAGTTTTTTATATATTTTTCTATATAAATAGAAGTACTGATGGACATATATATTATCAGTAAACTTCCTGATCATATGCAGCGAACGGACGTTTTCAGAAGAAATTTTTAGACCCTGAGTTATCCAAGATTTTTTACGTTTAGGCTTAATGATCTTAATAGGAAAAGCTGTGTTGAATTTAGAAATTAGTATTTTATGAAGTTCATGAATTTGATCACTGGCAGAAGAAATGGAATGCCAGTCTACGTCCGAGCATAGTCGTTGGAACTTTTCATAACTGAGCTTGTTGAAAATCCTGCCGCGTTTTGAATGGGGTTCGTTTGGCTTTGGCATTATGAAAAATCGCTAAGTATTTCGCAGACCCCTTGGAACAAGTGGCTCTCAAAATTCCGTCCTTGGTCTGAATGTAATTCCATGTGAATGCCGAAACGGCATAGCGTGTCAACCAGAGCCTGTGTCACCGTGACAGCCTCTTCATTGAGTAGGGCGTATGCCTCCGGCCTTTTCGTAAAATAGTCCATTATGACAAATATGTACCGGTTTCCATCATCAGTCATAGGAAACGGCCCTGCTATGTCGATGGCTATCCTCTCAAACGGTTCGACTACAGTGTATTGCTGAAGTCTCCCTCGGTGCGTCTATGCGGTCCGCGGGCGCTGACACACACATCGCATCGTCGCCACCATTCTTCCACGTCTGCTCGACATCGTACTCAATAAAACCGAGCTCGCGTTTTCTCCAATGTCTTGTTAACAACAAAATGTCCTCCAGCTAGCCCATCGTGAGTCTCTCGATGTACACGAGCCACCCTGACTCTGGGAATTACTATTAGCGAGGTGGTTGTTTCCCCATCTGGATGCTCCCATTGGTATCGCAGCACACCGTCTTCCAGTTTCAGGCTGTTTCAAAGACTCCAATATGCCTTGGTGATAGAACCAAATTCAGCTACTCCATACCAGTCTCGGCATTGGTTTGACTGCGTTTTCCATCTCATTATTGGCGCCAAGTCTGGATCAGCATGTTGATCACGACTGATAGCCTCGTTGGACCTTTCATCACCCTCCGGTACTAACGCCACCGGTCTCGTAGGAACGTCTTCCAGTGTTTCTACCCCATTGCATTGCTTACACGCAGTCGTGCAGGGTCTCCTTGATAGTGAGTTAGCATTCCCGTGCGTCTTACCACTGCGATACTCAATCGAGAAGTTGTATTCTTGCAACTGCTCCAGCCATCGGGCTACCTGTCCTTCCGGTTCTCGAAATCTCATCAACCAGCGCAGTGATGCGTGATCTGTACGGAGAGTGAATTTCTGGCCATACAGGTATTTGTGGAAATGTCTAATGTGCAATTCTCGTCTGGTGGTGCAGTAATTGCGCTCTGCCTTACTCAACACCCGACTGAAGTAGGCCACAACCTTCTGTTGACCGTCTTCTTACTACGACAGAATACCGACATTACTGGCATCTGTATCCACATAAAATCGGTGACCTGGTTGTGGGTAGGTCAGTATGGGTGCAGTATACAAGGATTCCTTCAACTTCTGAAGAGCCTCTTCGCAATCTGGCTTCCACTCGATTGGTTGTTTTCTGTCAGCCGATGTAATGGTAATAGGTACATAACCCAAGAAAGCTGCGAAGCTCTGAGACATTCCTTGGACGAGGCCATTCTTAAACCGCTGCTAGCTTGGCTGTGTCTGGTCGGAATCCTTGAGGAGATACTACGTGACCCAGGTATCGCAATTTCTTCCGGAAGAGTTCGCATTTATCCGGGTTCAACTTCAACTTGGCTCCTCTCAAACGTTGAAGTACTCCTTGCAGATTACGCAGGTGTTGAACAAATGTCTTACCCATGACTATCACATCATCCAAATAAACCAGACAGGTCTGCCAAGACAATCCTTTTAGAACTGCATCCATCAATCGCTTAAAAGTGGCAGGAGCGTTACACAACCCAAACGGCATAACGTTGAATTGCCAGAGTCCGTAAGGTATGATGAAGGCAGTCTTCTCTTTATCTTGTTCTTGGATGCCAACTTGCCAGTAACCACTGGGAAGATTCAAGGTAGAGAACCATTCAGTACCTGCCAGTGTGTCGATGATGGCGTCGATCCGAGGCAGAGGATAAGAATCCTTTCTTGTAATGTCGTTGAGGCGGCGATAGTCAACGCAGAATCTGGTGGAGCTGTCTGTCTTTCGCATCAAAAGTATCGGCGACACCCAGGGGCTGGTGGATGGTTCTATAACGTTCCGCTCCTGCATATCAGCCAGCAGTTGCTGAACCTCTTCCTGTTTGGCGAGCGGTAGCCGTCGGCCTGCCTGTCTGATCGGAGCGGCACCTCCGGTGAATATCGAATGCTGCTCCAGATTAATATGACCCAGATCATCGTCATGCAAGGAGGAAACGTCCTGATACTTTCGTAACAGTGCCTCGGCTTGCCGTTGCTCACCACCGGACAGGATTCTGGAGTCGGATATCAACTTTAAAGTTGAGGGTAACCTACTCTTATTGGTGCCTCGATTTTTGTCCAAGTGCATCACATGTTTCACTGGATGGCACGTCCCTAATTTCGTCCCAGATTTCAGGATCACCTCCTGGTCGCTCATGTTCATGATTCTGACTGGAATTCGACCATCTTGTACTATGTTCAAGGTGCGTCCCACCAGTAACTGTCCAATCTGCTGTTGGGGTTCCACCACTCCCACAAACTGTCTACCAGTATCACCAGTGATAGCAGCCATTAACACCTTTAACACCGGAGAACGGCAGCTGAATTATACCCATCGTCTAAGAGGATCTCTTCACTCTAGGTCTTCAACCTTCGCCCTTTTGGATCTATCAAGATGTCAAATGTCGCCAGAAAATCCAGCCCTATGATAGCGTCGTCCCTGATGTTAGTTATCAAGATCGCGGTTTGATATTCTCTAGAATCCAATCGAACTCTGACCTACCGTTGTCCCAGGATTGGCAAGCGTTCCCCTGAGGCCGTTTGCATCACACAGGCCCTGTCCAATGGTTCCCAGCCTCCTTTGATGATATTGGGTCGGACGATGCTTCGTACAGCTCCAGTTTCTATTAAGAGGGAGCAACTGATTCCCTCAATTTCTCCATCAACTGTCAAGCTTTGTCCTTGGGTCCCCACTCTACTAACAATGACAGCAGCTGATTGATTCCTTTTCCGTCGCTCGGTATCATTTAGGCTACACCGTCCTTTCCCATGTCCAAACCTTCGACACGTAGGACATCTCGACAATCGTGTTCTATTGGTTGTAGGATGTCACCATCTTTGATAGCATCGATGAACACTGACACTCCAAGGCGTGCCCGTACTTCACTGGTGACTCCCTCCGGATAATCCAGATGCGCCAACCTTTCAACATCCGCTGCCAACTCCTGTAACGATTCATTGGAGCGTTGACTTCGATGTTTCAATTGGGCGTTGAAGATGGCGGTCTCTCTCTAAATCGCAGTTCCATGGCCTCAACCAACTGCTGGAAACTCCATGATTGGCCAATACCAGTGCCGTCGCTTGTCCATTGGGCTCCAACGATTCGCGTTAGCGGCTGCCTCGAACTGTCTCAGCAAGGTTGCCCAAGAGGTGCTGCCGTCGTAGATAGGGGCTTGGATTTTACTTTCAGCTCTTGTAGAATGTCCTGAGCAGGTGCGGTTTTCTAAGAAGTTGAGCCGCTCCACAACATTTTCGGCATTGTCTTCATATTGCCTCTGCATGCTCTCCACCTTGATCTGCAGCTGCTCCGTTTTTGACTAGGCCTCTTCAGCTGTTGTCACGGCGGCGTTCGTCCTATCGTTAACCTCTTCTATTTAGTTCCATAGGTCCTTTTGCTCTGTCAACTGATCATGAAGGCGATCGACTTGTTCTCGTATCTCTCCCAAATGTTTGGCTTGCTCCACTTTCAACTGTTCTTCCATACCCTGCAGGATACGCTCCTCTAATCCTAGGGATTGCTCAGCTTGTGTTTTGGCCTGTTCTGCTAACTTGGTTTAGATGCTGCTGGACTGCTCTGCTAACTTGGCTTCGATGCTGCTAGCCTGCTCTGCTTGTTGTTTCGCTTGCTCTGTTTGTTGTCTCATCAATTCGATAAAGGTTGCCATAATGGATTCCAAGTCGGCCTTCCTTGTGGACATCTTCTGTTCTTGATATTTGATTAGATATCCCACTTCTAACACCAATTGAACAGAATTGCAGTTCGAGATCGTTTCGGATTTTTCAAAATAACAAGAAAACAAAACTTTCCGGTTTCAGAATTTTATTTTCCCGAAATAAAATTGTTTTGGTACGCCACTGGCAATATAATTTGATAGCAAATTTATTGATTCCACGTGCAGGCTGGTATGGTTGCAGATGCCGTTTTGATTTCGAATCTCACTGATTTTTGCTTTACGAGGTCTCTAGGAGATATGAACTGCTCGTCGTGCGAAATTTGCAGTTTATATAGGAAACTAGATTGATCCATCCTTTTTCCACTTATTTGAAGTGCATTTAGCTAATTTTCACACTCCGTAACAGATGGGATTCATCTGAACGGATCATTGGCATTCCGTTCTCATTCCAAGTGAGATTCCTTCTCATGCTTTTTGTTGTTTGTTGTAAATAGAGGAAATTTCATTTTTCCTAATTAACTATTCAACGTTATTGAATAGAACCCTTAATTTTCAGTACAATATGAATTGAGCAATTCTTGTATATATATAAATATGTAAATTTTATCTCGAAAACAGCTCTATCGATTTTGATGAAATTTGGTACAAAGATAGCGTTCTAATTTCTAAGATTATATATAAGTGGTTTTCCTTACAAAACGTGAGGGTATCACCTTCGAGGTCCATAAACTTTTTCTTGAATGCTTCGGCAGATTTGGATAAAAATTTACTTAAGACTTAAGACCCGAGAAATCGATTGGAGATACTTGCATTTTCAATGGATGTGACCCTCGATATCGACAATAGCTATTTCGGGAATGGCCCCGCAAATTGTGAGAAAAGTTCCAGTATGGTGTTTTGGGTTCGAGAAGGGCTGAGTTCTGGTATGTTTTATAATCATATTTATTTTGAAATCTGTAAATTATGAACTATGTAAACGATAAAGGCAATATTTACCGATCTACCGATCACAATACATTTTAACTGGAAATATGCACATTTTTGAACTGAGAATAAACATCCTAGTATATATATATTTAGAGATTTCTATCCAACCTGAGCCAGTGATAGAAAATCGTACATGCAGTCATGCAGTTCTGAGCCAGAGCAACAAATCTGAGCCATATATGTGGCTCAGGATTCATCTAATTTTATATATATATATATATATATATATATATATATATATATATATATATATATATATATATATAGTTTATATAACTTTTCACAAGATTTACTTTTTAAAAAAGATTTATTCAAAATTATAAAATTCAAATTGAAAACTAACATAGATTTGTCTAACAACTAAGATTTTTACTAACTATATCGGAGCAACAATGCTCATGTACTTATACTTAAATTAATGCACAATTAGCAGTTTTAGTCAAGTATGAGTTCGTGTTTCCATGGCGATAGTTGCACGGTGTATTATCTGAGAACACATGCTATGCTGCAAGTTGATATCCATGGATACTGCAAGTTTTGCGGAAAGTTCTTGGAATTGATGAAGGCTATTGTCAGGCGATGTACTTGGTATCCGGGAACTGCTAGGTCATCATAACGTCCCATATAACATATATATATATATATATACATATATATATTTTTTCGGAAACGGCTGCAACGATTTTGATCAAATTTGGTTTATAATAATAATAATAATAATAATAATATAATAATAACGTTTATTAACAACAATATAAGAATAACAAATAATAGTTTGTCAATAAACAACAAATAACCTACGAGACTCTTAAGTCTGTATGTAGGTGGTAAAACATATTACATTAATTATTATTTTATCATCATCATATCATTATTACAAATTTAAGTATCAGATTATAAAAAAATAATAATAATAAATACACACCTATATAATTATATACATACATACATACATACACTGGGTTAGTTGTATCTAAAAATTACAAATAAAAAAAAATTAAAATGAAAATGAAAATGAAAATGTGAAAGAAAAAGCGCAATCATTTTTCAATAATTCTCATTATAGATTTCCTTGAATTTGTTTTTAAGAAAACATGAATCTCAGCTTTGAATTTTTTAATTGAATTTATATCTTTGATATTTTTAGGTAAATAGTTATAGGCTTTTGGTCCTAAATATATAAAGTTTTTTTGACCTATAGTTTTTTTCATGTATGGTACTGAAATATTTTGTTTTTGTCTAGTGTCATAATCATGAGTAACTGTATTTTGTATTTTTTTGTTTTCAAACTGATCTATTACAAGAATTTTGAAATACATTTGTCTTGGATCAATGGTGTTTGTTTCTTTATATAATACATCACTTGGAAATCTATAATCCCTCTTTGATATTATTTTCAAACATCGCTTTTGTAAAATTTCAATAGGTTTTAAATGTGTCTTTGAAATTCCTCCCCATCCTATTAAACCATATTCTAGATGTGGTCTAAAAAGGCTATTGTACAATATTTTCATATGTTTAAAATCCAAAATATTTGAAAGCAATTTAAATTTGTATACTATTCGCCTTAGTTTTTTACTAAGGAAAGAAATATGTCTATCCCATCTAAGATGGCTATCTATAATAATACCTAGATATTTGATTTCAGATTTTGAATAAATAACTGTTTCTAAACTTAAGGACATTTCTTTGAATTCTGGAATACCTTTGCCATAACTACAAAAGGGAACGAAAAATGTCTTTTTTAAATTTATGGAAAGAAGATTTGTACTAAGCCAGAGTATAATTTTCTTGAAATCATTTTCAATCTTAAGTTTCAATTGTTTCCAACTGCTATTTTCATAATATACAACAGTGTCATCAGCAAAACAAATAATTTTACCTTCTGTTTTAATTGAGAAAAAGTCATTAATATATATAATGAAAAGTAACGGGCCCAAACAGTTCCTTGTGGTACACCACATGATATGATTTTTGTTCCACTTATTGATTTATTTATTTTGATTTGTTGTTTCCGATTTGATAAATAGGAACAGATAAGATTATGAGCCAATCCCCTTACTCCAATTTGATCCAATTTTTCAAGTAATAATTTATGATTGACAGTATCAAAGGCTTTTGTCAAATCCAAAAATATCCCAATTGATGGTTCTTTATTATCGATTGAACTATAAATGAGGCCAGTCAGATCCTTTATTGCATCTTTAGTTGATTTTTTATTTCTAAAACCATATTGCATATCAGATAATAATTTGTGTCTTTCTAAGAAATTGTAGATTCTATTTTTTAATATTTTTTCGAATATTTTGGATACATTTGAAGTTAAGGAAATTGGTCTATAATTTGACATATCTGTTTTGTCTCCATTTTTATAAACTGGTATAACAGTGGATTTCTTGAATTCTTCAGGAAATATTCCAGTAGACAATGATTTATTAAATATATTGGTAAGTGGTCCACTAATATATTTACATAGAATTTTCAGTGTCTCATTTTTTATTTGATCTGGTCCTGGTGATTTGTTGTTTTTTAATTTATGTATTATATTTTCAATTTCATTCTCATTAGTCGGATATAATAGTATTGTAGATTTTGAAATATTCCGGATTTCATTTTTGGTTTTAGATTGTGGTTTTTCCATGTTTTCTACTAATTTATTACTAATGTTACAGAAGAAATTGTTGAATTCTTCACAAATTAAATTTTGGTTTTTAGTTAATTCATTTGAAGAGTTTTTAATAATTTTTATGTTATTTTTTATTTTATTTGATGATAATTCATTTATCGTATTCCATAATTTTCTGGAGTCATTAGTGTTATTTATTATATTTTGATAATAATCTTTTTTGACTTGATATATTAATTTAGATAGAATCTTTTTATATTGTATATATTGATTTTTTAACATAAAATCATAAGGGTATTTATTCATTTCTTTATAAAGTTTTTTTTTTTAATTTACTGATTTGATAAGTGATTTTGTGATCCAAGGTTTTCTTTTCTGCTCTTTATTATTTATCATTATTTTATTTGTTGCATTTCTTACTGCATCTTGAATTATGCTTAAAAAATTCTTAGTTGCGAAATTAACATCTGTTATATTCAAAAAATCTGACCAAGAGTTATTTTCAATTAATTTTATAAGTTTTTTGTTGTCAATTTGAGTATAATATTTAGAATGTTTCATATCATTAATTTTATATTTATTTTTAATGGTTATTTGTAAATAAGTCATATAGTGATCTGTTATATCCGACTCAATGATCGCTGACATTACATTATTATAATTATCATCTTTAGAGCTTATAAAAATATGATCAATGCAAGTATTTGTTGTTGGTCTAGTTACAGAATTAATTGATGAAACCAGTCCAAATTCACTAAGTAAATTTAAATAACTTTGTGTTTCTTCATTCTCTTTAATAATATCAATATTGATATCACCTAAGAATAGGCTATATAAATAATCTTTTGGGTGTGTTTCTAACATATTTTGCAGATCATTTAAAAATGTTTCTACAGTGGAAATATTAGGTGATCTGTAAAAGGTATTTACGTAAATAATCTCGTTATTATAATTGATTTTAAGTTGAATTAGATTACTTTCAACTATTTTAATCAGTGTATGTGAAATGTACAAGTTTTGTTTTATGAAAATTATTACTCCATCATTTTGATTTACTTGCCCATCGTTATATATAGTGATATAACCATCTAATTTATAAAATTGAGTATCTATAACTTTCCATGTTTCAGTAAGTACTATACAATCAAATGAGCTATTAATTTGTTCAAGAAAAATGATCAATTCATCAAAATTTTTGTTTATACTACGAATATTATTATGAAGTACTTTAAAGTTGGTATTATTTTTATCAAGTGATAAAACATTATTGATTTCATCTATATTTTTCAGTTCCACATTTTCAATTTTTGGTATTTCAAAGTTTTTTATATATGTATCCATATAATTTTTTGTATAAAGAGATTTATTTTTGGATTTAATATTTTATAATTATTCAAATTCAATCTGAGACAAATGATTTCTTTTAAAGTAAGTTAAAGTAGGGCAAGATGGGTTAACAGTTTCATGATTAGTATCATACTTTTTCCCAAATTGACTATTTGAATGCATACAGTTATTACATTGAAATTTTTCAGATTTACATAATTCTATAGCATGTTTTGGACAAATAATCGAGTTTCTACAGTTTTTGCTATTATGATGAAATCTTTGACACTTTTGGCATTGTGACATAGCATTATTGTCATAAAGAGTCAAATTTTGCCAACCAATAAAAATTTTGTTATTATTGTCTAAAAACTTTTTATATAATTTTCCATTAATTTCCACAAAAATTGTATAAACTTTTTTTTCTTTATAATAGTTAATAAATTGTATATTGAACTCATCATTATCATCTATAAAACTATTTTGATTTCGAATCGATTCTTCAACTTCTGCTTTATCAAGAATATCATCACACTTTATATTTGGAATTTTTATTTTCGGTTTCATCAATTTCTTGATATATGTTTTGTATTTCTTGTTCAACTTGTTGTGAATAATTTCTTGTAGTTTTTGAACACTATCGTTAGAGCATTTTAATTCAATACTACCATTTTTCGACTTTCTTATGAAGTTAATTCCCATTTTAAGTTCTTTTATATTAATATGTTTTTCTAAATCCTGTCTAGTTATAGATGAGTCCTGTTTTGATATAGGTTGTATACATATTGATTCCTGTTTTACTATTTGTGAGTTATGTGAATGTTCTGAAGATGTTTTTAAAATTTTTGAATAACTTGGTTTTGATAGATTTTGTTCTTTAATTGATTTATTTATAACTGATAGTGAATCCATGATGGTATCTTTTTCTACAATATTTGATGTAAGTAGGTTATAGTTTTCTTCAAGAAAACTATTTTGTTTTCTTAAAAGCTCAATTACTGCATCTTTTTCATCAAGTAATTTACTTTTTTCCGTTGTGATCTTATCTTTTTCAATAATTAATAAATCTTTTTGTTTCAGTATTTCCTCTAAATGTTTCATTTGATCATTATTACTACTGGTCTCGCTATTTTCTGTATTTCTTCTACCCATATTTTATTTATCTTTATACTGACCTTAATATAGGTAAGGATAATTATTTTAAGATTTTCTATATAAGTTGCTTTCCTGACAAAATGCGAGGATGTTACCCTTGAGGTCCATAAACTTTTTCTTGAATGGTTTTTCGGATTTGGATAAAAATTTGCAAAAAGGGGTTTTAAGGGCCGACAAATCGATTGGCAACACTTTAATTTTTAATGGGTGTGATCTCGAGGTCCAAACTAGCTTTTTCGGGCTCCGCAGACTGCGATAAAAATTCAGTATGGAGTTTGGGTGATTCAGCTGAGTTCTGGTATGTTTCACATTCATATTTATTTTGAAATATATAAATTATGAGCTATGTGAACGATAAAAGCAATATTTACCCATCTACCGCTCGCAATACATTTTAACTAAATATATGCAATTTTTTTAACTAAGATTAAAGATCCTTAGTAACTCTTATAGACCCACTCTAAATCCTGTTACTCGTGCTAATCTCGGTCGCCCAGATACTATATACATATATATATATATATATATATATATATATATATATATATATATATATATATATATATATAAACATTGCTCGTTTAATATAATTAGATGTCTCTAAGACTAATTAAGATTAAAAGTCGAAATTTATATAGACACTACTCACTAACGAGTAATATGTTACGGTTGATTTATAATTCCTTGATATTATACAGGGTGTGCTCAAAACATATTTGCATAATTCTACTTGGGAATAAATGTTCATTTAACTCGGCCTTAAAATGATTTTTCAGAAATATTTACAATTTGTAATTAGCAAGAAGATATGAGCACAGACTCAGTAAAGAGAATTTTAAAATCAAATTCTTATCATGGCTATCATCCTATCCTACAGTAATATTTAGATGCCCAAGACTTTTAAAGTAGGGTGGAATTCATTAACTAGGCTTAGAATAAAATAAAAAATGAAGCAGATTTTTGAAATTATGTATTTTTTACGGACGAGTCCACGATCTGAAATTCCGCTCAACCAAATGAAAGAAATTTACATATGTATAGGACTGAGAATCCACATTTTAATAGCCTCGATAAACAGCATCGGTGGGCGTTATGGGAAGCAAAGTGATAGGACCATATTTTTAATCAAAATTTGAGTAGATAGGTCTATTTAAACTTTATGCAACAAGAACTGCCCAATCTTTTAGAGAATGTCCCATTGCATATTATGTGGTACCAACAGGATGGTAGTTAGACAATTTCTTGATTTAGAATTCGGTGAGAGGTGGATTGATTTAGGAGAACCACTTCGATTTCCTCCTAGATCAGCTGATCTTACACCTTTTCATTTTTTCTAGTGTGGCTTTGTCAAAGATATTGTATACCAGTACCCACACTGACCGAGAGAATATGAAAATTCGTATTACCTATGCATTCATAACCTAGTATCCTGCAAAATAGGAAAATATCATTTATTAGACGTATCAACTTATGTATAAATTGAACATTCATAAGGCTTATCTAAGATTGTTAAGTTTATTCAATTATTTTCTGTTTTTATTTAATTAATTTACCATTCCTTGAGTTGAGTCCTTTAATTTTATAAATAATTCTATGTATACTATTGATTATTTATCAAAATAACAACCTACTTTTAGTCATGAACCCAAGGCCTACCTGATTTATTTATGAAATTCTAATAAATAATCGTAAATATTTGTGAAAAATCATTATGAGGCTTAGTTAAATGTTTAGTTAACCCAAGTAAACTTATCCGATCTTTCCATCGGCAGCGTCAAAATTACACCGTTCTATTTGAAAGAAAATGAGTTATAGCAGATTTTATCAAAACTTTATACAAATATGTTTTGAACAAACCTTCTATAATATCAATGTCATCTAAATTAACCGTAACATATTACTCGATAGTAAGTAGTGTCCATAAAAATGTTCGTCTTAATTAGTCTCAAAGATACGAATATTTAAGTTATTCTATTTATCTGTCAATATTTTGAGAAAATAATTATTATCTCATAAAATATTAGCCATAAACATAAAGTCATATTAATAAACTGACAGTATTTTTCTATTTTGATTTGAAAAGTAATTTAAAATTATACACATACCATAAGAAAAAACAAATCATAGTACAGATCCAACTATTTAGAAACACCCGGAATAAATAAAAATATCTTCATATTATAGAATGTTTAAAATAAGGTGGGGTTAGTTTTAAACATTTTCTCCTAATCTTTATAATAACCCCTTGTATAGTTAAAAATAGATAGATAATAAGATACATCCTATCGAAACCAGTCTCCTAGACTTTTTACAATTACAAATATATTGATGATGAATCACCTTTTCAACTACATATCTGGGCTCCTACTACAAATACTGCCTTGGGAACGACATATCTCATTATTGATTGCCTCCCATTTAATACCGGTATGTGATAGGTTTATCTGACAAATGTACATTAACTTTAACTATATAGAAACATATTTTGTCAAACAGAAAGGTTTTACGGTCCAAAGGCAACTAGAGATAGGTACATGCATTAAAACGTATTCAACTTTCACAGAGCTAACTTATTGGGTGCAATCTGCATAACATTAACATATATCCAAACTTGCAACAAAGACAAACAAGTGTTCCTCATGATTATTCCGAGTTGAGTTGTAGAAACGTCCTGTTTTTCATTTAAAAAGCACATCCTCCCTTTAGTTATGTCATTAAAACTTTTTGAAAAAAAAAAAAAATTCTGTGTCTAATTTGAATAGCTAAGTAAATGTAAACTTTGAGTTTAATCAACACCGCAGAATTATTCAGAGGAGGAGTCAAACTAACAAGTAGGATGAGAATTGATTAATAAATCAGGTTTGTTGCATGAAAGTTGAACTCATTTTTCATAGTTTTAGCAAAATAGTTTACAACAGATTATTGTGAAAATTTGTACAATTGTTACATACCAGCAGGTGGTTGCCTTTAAACTAGCACTCTTCAAAAACGGCGATCAACGATAGACTATAGGTCCCATGTATTCTAAAAATTACGTGTTTCAAAAATATGCATAAATAGTCCTCAGCACAAGCACAAGTCCTCAGAAATGTCCAGGATTATATATGCCTATCTTGTAAGGATAACGATCCGTTCTGAATTTTACTTGTACTCTTTGTTTGCTGCGTCTTGTCTATCGCTAAACCGTCTTTGTTGAAATTTTATACTAAACCAGGATAAAAGAAGATAACCACAGGGAATGTCTTATCTTTTCTTTGATCCTTCATTTAGTCGAATTTATTGGTTATTATTTTTTATAACAGACGCCTTAGCGTTCTTACCACGAGACGAACGCATTTAACATAATCCTTAACTCCTGATGTTATGACTTGTAATCTATAGGAAAATTACTGAAACAAATGAACATTCTAAGCAGTAAATGTACTCAGATGAACATCAGGATGCCGCCAAGATGGATATCTCCTCACGGGCGGCTGGCTACTATCTTTATAAATTTGACAAAAAAATGAATTTTTGCTATATTTCCAGTTAAGAAGCAAGAAAAGACAGTTTTATAAACATATCTATTTAGTTTTCATCACAAATATTTTCTTAGAATAGAACAAACTTATATCACTCATTTAGTTGTAAGTTCCTCATCAATCCATGCTTATTGTAGTATCACATGTACTGACTACAATTGTACCTACCAATTAAAAACAACAAATAAAATAAACTTAACTTATTAACCAAATTTTTAATAGAATTATCTTAATCATTGTCTCAACTTCTAAAATCTTTGATTCTGAATACCTATGTCCTAATTGAAATCCGATGTTAAGACTTATTACTTTCTGCTAATAATCTGTAACATGCTGATGATGATTGACATACTGCCTATAACCCATATAATTATTCAAGTCATTGTGTTATGTTTCGTGGTACTTTAACATTGAAAGCAAAGAGGCAGAGACCATCTCTGGACGTGGTAACGTTCTACTCTAAGGGTAGCATCCAAGTTTAGAGAATGGACATCTATCGTTCCGTTTACCACATAATCTTTTTCATTATAAACATATTGAATAGACAATTCCCCTAATATGTGTAATTGTCGAAATAAATTATTTCAAATCTTTTGACAAGTATCAAAGTTTGTCAAATGAGCTAAGCAATGCATCAGTAATCAGTCGTGTCCACAAGATACTATTTTTGATTACTGATTACTAATCGAATGATAATCAGGCACTGCTGTGGACACGACCAATAGTATTCTGTACACTTTGGTAGCATGCTCATAGAGTCAAGCAAACTCAAGCTAAAAATGAGCTGTTGAAAACTTCAACATTAGCTAAAAGGTATATTTTTAGATAATTCATAGAATGATTGTGTAAAGAAAATTACGATTTCAAAAGCAGGTATGTTCTTTTGTTATATGTCATTATGGAAAAACGATGAGTGAGAAATAATATAAATTAAAGAGATAACTGCTACCAAAGGATATTTCAAAAAATAATATGACATGAAAGTTCAAGACTCAAAATATGAAGATTTAACCCAAATCACCAAGAAATAATATGCCCCAGAGTTAGTGGGTATTCTATATAGTCACTCAAACATCTTGATAAATTAAAATTATTCCGTTAAGTAGAATGGATAGCCTATTTATATAAAAAGTGTTAAGACATTGATTATTCATAATAAAATTGTTTAGCCACTCAGGCGCAGCTGGATCCATATAGAATAAAGTAGGTACAAAATTGTGTACTTTTTTCGTTTTTATTCAAAATAATGCAAGGTTTACTGCAACTACACTTCGTGCCAAGTATGAACGACATATAACAAATGGTTTCAACATTTTAATGAAACAGTATTTATATGTTGTGGTATTGTTATTTTGATGGTTAATCAAGGTATTTATGTATTATGAGAGGCTATTTAATTTAAAGTAAAAAATTCTGCTTTAACAGTATATATGATATTTTGCAACCGCTATCTTGATTCTTAATATTAAAATTTATTTTTATTATTTGTTTTATTACATACCATTGCATCATACTATTGATTCTTGGAAATACCTATTTATGTAAATGATTCCGCATTTAGAAATAATTTGAATTAAAATTCAGCAGAGTTTGAACCCACACTACTTATCTACAAAGAACTTCAACATTGCAGTTTGATATTAGAACATAACTAGATAGAAGGAATAATATGAAGAAATTGATCATCTTAGAACAAAATAATATGTATGGTGTACAATTCCGTTGTATGTTTGCTGTTTTTATGGCTTCTTGCGCGTTTTGCATAGTAGACGTATTCCGATTTAGACGATTTTTGTTTCAAATCCGATATCTCCTTCCCTCCAAAAATCGTCCCCAAAGAGGGTAGAGGGGGCGTTTTTTCTCGAAAATCGAAAATCTGAGAGGGCAGACTTAAAGATTGGACTATCTCAGACTAACGTTTAAATTGAACATTATTTCAAAAGAGTTACGGTTTCCAAGTTTCGCAATGGTAAAATCTAAAATATGTGATATGAGTATTTCCACTATGTGAATGAGCAATTTTTTTCAAAAGTTGAAAATAAAGAGACGTCCAAATTAAAGAAAAGATTATGTGTAGCAACATATAAATTGAGTTACGGTTTTGGAGTTACATCAGTAACGTCTGAAATACCTATGTATATTTGCGTCGCGATGTTTTGAGATCTCTGGATAATAAATAACAAGTACAAGCTGAGCCTCTATCTTCTTGGGTATTAGTGAAAGCTCAACAATTTTCATGACTAATGTTACACTCAAAAATGTGAAACTTTATTAGTTGTTGCACCGAAATATACAAAAAAATATTTATTCTATTGGTGCTAGTAATTTTGAGCTTGTACTATTGTAGTAGGCACCAATAGAATTAATTTTATTTTGTATTTTTCAGTGCAAAAATTAGTAAAATAGGTCCAAAAAATATTTATCAATAATATTTAACATTTGAAATACATAATTGCTCTTTAAATCATATCTTTCTTTTCACTCTTATTCATTAAATTTTACAAAGAAAAGTATAGCTTTTAGTTAAGTAAAGTGTTAGTCTACATAAGATATTTAATGTATCAGTTATAGATACCAATAAACAGTTGATGAAAAACAAGTCATTTTAGCTAGCTTTCTGAACATGTTACTCTTAGAGTATCATGTCGATAACACGTCAAAAGTCCTACTTAAAATGTATTTTGAGATTTTTCAAATAAGTTTTCTAGAAATAATAAACATAACGAATATTTTTCTCATATATTTGTTTCTATACAATCGCACTAAGCTTCGCTTCTTCCGGCCATTTCTGGAGATCCACAAGCGTTTTTTTTATTTCGAATTCAACGAATACCCTCATGCCTTACGAATCCTAAGGTTATTTCAGGAAGAGAAAACATCTTTCCTCTCTCTCTCTCTCTCTCTCTCTCTCTCTCAAAACGTTAGTCCTTGGTAAACATCCAAAGGCGAGACTCGTCCGTTCATTAATTTTTATGTCCCTTTGACTTTTTTTCTCACTGGCAGCACACAATAATAAACTTTACCTTCGAATCTTCTTGCCAACGAAGGGGATACTTATCACATAAACAGCCCACGACTTTTACAAGATCAACAAACTGGTTCTAATTACAATTTACAAGAGAATTGAATTGCTAATGCTGTGTTGCCATCGTGGAATAGAAAGCTATCCTCGAGAATGTCCATAGATAGTGGTGTTGTTCTGTTTGTTTCCGAGAAGTTGCCACAGCCAATTGCGGTTTAAGCAATTAGATTTGTATTTGTAGAATATTGGATAGATTGGCTAAATCAACATTGCGTCGACTTCTATTACCAGTATAGATACAATTGTAAAGTGAGATGCAATCTGGTATTGTGGCAAAGCTTAATGAACCCTGGAGTGTATTACAATATAAATGAAACAAGTAGTCTAGTTTAATTTGGAGACTTCTTTTGTGTTTTATTGAAAGGATAAAGATTATGAATTATTGAGAGATTGAATAATGCTACCAAAGATTTAAAGGGGAGGACCTTTGAAAATTACCAATATACTACGTGATATATGATCAATATCAAAACGAAGGCTTCTAGTTACTGAATATGACTGACTATCTATTGTAATGAATAGTGTCAGGAGACAAATTTACCCAAGACATGGTTTTTGACAGTTTCCGAAGCAGCAGTAACCGTTCACCATAAAGAAAATATGAGACCGCACCGCATGTTTTTTGTCCTCCGACCAATCGAGGCTCGAGCAACAGATAAATATTTTTTACAAAAAATTGGACCGACGTTATCAGTTAGAGCACTGAAAAGTATAAAATAATATTAATTATATTGGTGCTGTTACTTTTGAAGTTGTGCAGTTGCAGTTAGATTGATAAGTTTTGGCACCATCTTCACAAGTACCATCACCAATAGAATTAATATTATTTTATACTTTTCAGTGCATCAACATATAACGTCGGTCCAATTTTTTATAAAAAATATTTATTTCACACTTTTGAGTGTACCTAAATCGTTGAACGTTCACTAATACCAATGAAGATAGTACTTATCCTATTACCCTTGTATATTCTTTGCTTGTAGTTGTTATTATTGAAATCTTCGCTGCAGAAATACGCTTGAGCATTTTATATGTTACCATTTTAACACCGATTAAACTTGAAAAGCGTAACTCTAAGGAAAAAATGTTCATTATAAATGTTGCTACAAATAATTATATCTTTCATGTAGTATCGAAAACTTTTCAATTTTCGAAAGAAATCGCTCTCTCCACA
The DNA here is from genome assembly GCA_958507055.1 of Crioceris asparagi. Taxonomy (NCBI): domain Eukaryota; kingdom Metazoa; phylum Arthropoda; class Insecta; order Coleoptera; family Chrysomelidae; genus Crioceris; species Crioceris asparagi. Next base: position 26,183,746 of record OY293832.1, read on the forward strand.
TATCAAAAATACATATTTAACATGCGTCTATCTCGAAAACCGTAACACTTTTGGAAAAATGTTTAATTTAAATGTTTCCGGATATTGTCCTATCTTTAATTATACCACCTCAGATTTTCAATTTTCAACAAAATTTGCACACTCGACCCCCTTCGGGGGCGGTTTTCGGTGGGAAGGAGATGTCGGATTCCCGTTTTATGAATATGGGATCATTTCTCAAGGCTGCTCTTTCAAATGAATCAAAAATCATCAATATCGGACTACGATTACTATGTGGAAGGCGCGCACAAACCAAAAAAAAAGCACACAGTCGAATTGTATACCTCCTCCGATTGGGGTTCGTCGGTCAAAAAGTGCGCAAATTGAATTGACTGTTGTCTTGGAGGTAGTCTTCTGTGCTGTTGTATTTGTCAGAAACACTTTTAACAGTGTCTAGTAGGTAATAATTTAAATGAAAGTGACAAAGTGATTGAATAACAAGCATATATCCCTTGTAAGATCAATTGGAATGCTAATAAGCCTTTTATCAATTACGTTTATCTGAATAATCTAGAAAAAACAAATCGTTAGTAGCTAATAGAGATTATATTTCTATTGAATAAATTCAAGTAGTTACAAGAAAACTTCACATTGTTTCAAATAATTTTATTCATTCAAAGAAGATACACGCACAACCGTGGTACAAAATAATACATTTTCAAAAACATATGCACTCTTCACGAGTTATGGTATAGTTATTATAATTCCAAACATAAACAAAAGTGTAGGTTTTCAAACTAATGTACTCTACTTCTCCTAATTCTAGGTTGAATTATTTTATCTTTTTCTGCGATGAAACATAATATAAGATGTTATTATCAATTGAATTTTTTTTACATGAAATTAAACCGACTTTATTAGTTGGTATACTGAATAATACAAAATAATATTAATTCTATTGGTACTGGTAATTTTGAAGTTGTGCAATTGTAGAGGACACTTGGCACCAACTTCATAAGTATTACCACCAATAGAATTAATATTGTTTTGTATTTTTCAGTGCACAATCTAATAAAATAATTGTTTGTAAAAAATATTTATTTCACACTATAGTGTAACTTTATTCACGAAAATCGATAAAAGTTCACTTATACCAAAGAATAACCCATGTATAGTTGTTGCAATGAAATTTCCGTTGAACGTCATCAATTATGAAAATTGATTATCATGTTGAACAGATAAATCACTGCTGTTAGTTATATTTGTTGCTTTGCAATATTGAGTTAGGGAATTGGTATACATAACAGACAGTTGCCAAATCAATATTTCTTTTTATGACATGTATAATTGAACTGTCGAACGGTCAACAGTATTATTTTTGTGTTCAATAAACAAATTAATTTTTTTGATTCTTAAAATGCCTAAGCATTTAAATAGCCCTGCGAAAGAATCAGTGTGGTCTCTAATAATATATTTTGAAGAAGAACGAGATAATTTATTACCACTAAATGCAGTCAGAGAGTGCGTAGCAGCGGCGTTGAATTCGAATATTTCGCCAGTAAGCTCAATTTCCCAGTCTTTATAGAATAACTGTATTTTAAATTCTCCTCCAAAAAGGCGACCACATCTCAAACCTGAAACCAAAATTTTAAATTGTGACTACATTCGTGATGTTATTTACGATATGTATGAAAATAAACAACAAGTAACTCTTGCGAAATTACAATCACGTGGCAAGGTCTACTTTCACTTGTTTATGACGTGCATTGGAAATTTCATTGCAACGACTATATATTCTTTGTTTTTACCTGTTACAAGTATTATTTGGATATCTCAAAACATCGCAGCCGAAATACTTCATACACATATTTCAGACTTTACCACTGGTGTAACTCGATAACCGTAACTCTGAAAAAAAATGTTCAATATAAGTGTTGTTACAAATAATCAGGTCTTTAATTTGGCTTCCCACATTTTCTATTCTCGAAAAAAAACCTTCCTCAGAACGAAAATACAAATATTTCAAATTTAAACACAGCTGAAACTCGAAAACCGTAGCTCTTTAAATAAAATCAATGTAAACGTTTCCGGATATTCTATTATCTTTAATTCTGCCGTATAGGATTTTATAGCCCACTCCACCACGATCGTGGGCCTTTTTCCAGGGGACTGAGATTTCGGATTTGAGTTTTGATGAATATGGGATGAATTAAAAATCATCAAAATCACAGTGCGTTTACTATACACAGTGCGCAAACAAACCAAAAAGAAGCACACCGTCGAATTTTGTACCTCCTCTGTTTGGGTTCGTCGATCAATAAAAAACACCGAAAATATATCTCAGCATTGGATTATCAACCCAATAACAGATGGATTAGATACACAAACTTTATTTTTTTTTTCGAGCCATTCAAGATTCATTAGCTTCCAAGCTGACGATTGCAAAATCATATGACGTAAGTTAAAACCGATGGCAAGAACAATGGACGGTATAACCGGATCGGTAATATTTCCGAATGTCAAAGCTGAAATCTGAAACATAATTGTTCTCTTGGTACGAATATTTTTTTCAGGCTTTATCAATGTCTTATACAGTTTTCATTCGTTTTTTTTTTAAATTAACGTTCAAGTTCTCTTATCTTCTTGTATAATATTTCTTAGCCAGTGACCTTTGGATATAACAAGAAGTGAAGTGAATTTATCGTAGGCAAAATTGTAGGTACATCCTTAAACGCGCCGTCTTCTAGTAGCTAGGTAGGTTTCAGTTTATAGACCATGGGTAGTATTCACTTAAAGAAAGACATCAATGTATTTTATGATTAGGATTCTCATACCACTGGCTCAACTAATAATAGATTTTTATTATATGAATAAAATATGACAAATGTAGTATTTCAAGTTGGTACAATATTATTGGACTGAAAATGGCATTAGAATTTCCACACTTTTCATAAATAAATTATCAAAAATAGTGCTAAAATATACCTATTTTCGCATTTATTTTTGTACTTTTTTAACAAAAGCCACTAAACTAGACTTTTAATATTTACTATTAGTGAAATTAAATTGAACGAATAAATTATCGATCACTTCCGTTTCAACATCGGTCGAGTTTATATCATGCTGGAAGAAAATATTATAAGCTTTCGTGCGTATAGTACAATTTGGTAGAAGTCTTGGGGATGCCCTTCTCAGGTCAATTGCGAAGCCGTGGCAGTTGATTGGCCCCAAAGGTATCGAGTTTCAAGAAGAGGTTGATTCCAATCAAAGTTTTGAAATTTGGTAGCCCGTAGTATCGTGGTGGCAAGTAGGATACCTTGTGGAGTTGCGGAAAATCACAGTGTCGTAACAGTGATGGCTATACTCTGGGACTGGCCCAGTCTCGTTTTACCCAATCCCGTTATGTTATTTTAGGCATTTACACATCACATATTTTTTAAGCGGGGCTGTATTGCCTAGGGCCGTACAAGAACTTCTCCATCGTGTAAGCTGGGTAAATTGTCCAACAGAACATCGCACGATAGATGAAAATACTTGTGTTCAATTAAGAACACAAATGGATTAAGATGGTCGTCATCATGGTGTAAATCAGTTGAGATAATGCTGTTCTTTTTTAAAGGTTATGGTATATCAAATTGTTATCTTGCATTCAACCTAAACAAGTAGGTAACTTCTCAGGATTTTTTATGTGCTTTGGCATTAAAGAGCAACACACATATACCTATGCACTTAGAATAGAATTAATATTTCAACTCACAAAATATGTAAATTATCGCTCTAAAACCCAATGGTTTCAGTAGGTCAACTTAGACGGAGCATGGACCTGCCGTCACAAGCAGATGCCATGATCTTGACATTGAGATGGCATTTCCTTTGTACTTTTTGCATAGGTTTTGGAAACATTAGTTCCTTCCAAACATCATAGAACATTTTTTTTAATTCTTGCCTATTCGCTTATTTGATTGATTATTTATGAGGCTGACACATTGACAATTATTGTATACATTGAAATCCTATTACTAGATCAACTAGTTTCCATTCCCAATACCAGACTTGTTTCTTTGAATTATGCATAAGACTTTAAAGTGTATGTACTCTGTCTTACTATGTAGATTGTAGATAATCATATTTTCTTTTTACTCGCCGTAAGAGCTTCAAGTTAATGCATTCTATCGCAACATTTCAACATTAAAGCTTAGGATCATATTCTCCAAGTAGTTGGTAAAGTCTTCTCTATAAGGCTTTCAAAATTATGAGTCATCTAGCTAGACCCATAGTTGCTTTGATACATTATTTATGTGAGTATATCCGAAAAGAAACGCGCAAGGATTTTGTCTCTCACAATTCGCACTCTTTATGATTTACAGCTCTTAAGGGTTTCAGTGTGATTACTGATGTTGGGTGGTTGAAGGGATGCTACCATATGTGAAAAATTTGTCGTTATGACTGCAAGCACTAATGATACTAAGCTCATACACTCTTTCAGTTTATAGAAACTTACATATTTCAATTATTTTATAATAAATGTGTTAATGTGTTAATAGGTAGAGGACTTTTTTGCAATCAACTTTAATTATACACTCCAGAAATTCAAGCTTATTTTTTAATGTGAAAGAATCTGATAATTCTACCTACACGAATTTACGTTCCTCAGAATATTAGAATATCTACTGATTCCATGTTCACTTTGAAGCACTAGTTTTTTTATGTTAGTCATTACTTTCAAATATAAATGCAAATGAGTTGGACTGCTCATATATGTTTTTCAAGATATGTGGCAGGTTATAAATTAAAAAAAAACAAATAAACATGCATTTGCTTTCTATGCATCATTGGCTAGATGTCCATCCAAACATTTTACAATTTCTACTTTCTTTCATACGTCAAAAATTTAGTTGGTAATAAGTGAAAGGAATTGGTAATTTCTTGACAGTACTCTGCTATTCTCAATTTCAGTTTTTTTATCATTCAGGAAGCCAGGTACACAAAAATCCTAGAAGTAACTAAATTGATGTAGATCTTACTACTACTTACCAATTTGTTATTGATGTACAAGGGATTGTAGTCAGGAAACATTTTTGACGCAGCGTTCGATTGGCCATTATTGTAAGCGCCTCACTTTTCCGTTACTTTTGAAGTTGTGCAGTTGCAGGTAGATTGATAACTTTTGGCACCAACTTCACAAGTACCAGCAACAATAGAATTAATATTATTTTATACTTTTCAGTGCACCAACTAATAACGTGGGTCCAATTTTGGTAAAAAATATTCATTTCACACTTTTGAGTGTAACATTATTCACGAAAATCGTTGAACAATCATTATTACCAATGAAGATAGTACTTATCCTATTATCTCGAAAACAGTTTTTCTTTTGAAAAAATGTTCAATTTAAACGTTTATGGATGTTGTCCTATCTTCAATTATACCACCTCAGATTTTCAATTTTCGAGAAAATTTGCCCCCTCCACCCCCTTCGGGGGCGGTTTTCGGAGGGAAGGAGATGTCGGATTCCCGTTTTTATGAATATGGGACCATTTCTCAAGCCTCTTTTTCAAATGAATCAAAAATCATCAAAATCGGAGTACGATTACTATATAAAAGGCGCGCACAAACCAAAAAAAGCACACATTCGAATTGTATACCTCCTCCGTTCGGCGTTCGTCAGTCAAAAATAAAATAAAAGATAGGGTATACCATTTGAAATAGAGGAATAAGATTATTTTTATCCGATATATCCTTTTTGAATAAGGCTACAACCAAGATTCAAAATTAGTATGTTTATAGATCTCCATAAACGACCATCGCACTTGAAACACCCTTTATGTAGGTATGTACAATGAAGTAAATGTTGCTTAAATTATGCTACATAAATTACTAGTTGACAGCATATAATAATGGGCAAACTATTACCTAAATTAAAGATCAAATACAACTACCCCATGACACAAACTATTAGAACAATTGTTGCCATTGTGATTATAACAAACTACTCAGATAACAACTGAGGTATTATTAATTACCGAAAACCTAGGGAATGGTGCTGCATTTCAGTTGCTCGCTTCCTCTGTGAGCGCTATTCTCACAACAATTATTATAGCTCGCATTGATCTTCGATAAACTCTGCTCCGGGATAATCCGGTAATACATAAAATTGCACAATACCTCCGTGCAAATTGATCGCAGCCTACAATATGGAGGTCGATCCCCTTTACTGTTGAACTTTATCCTAATAAATCATCCTTATAGGTACATATAGAGGGCATTACCGAAGGACCAAAATATTTTCAACATTTTGTGGTTGTGAAGGGTCTGCCGTACGCTATGAATGTTGTGGCGTTATTAAAAGGGAACTCCAGTCTTCAGTCCGAAGCTGAAATACGTTTTTTCTAATTTTCTTCTGCATGGTATGAACGATGGAAAAAGTTTAAAATAAAACCGATAGGAGATTGAATTCTCTACAAATATTTACTTTAACAATTTTTGTAAATTAAGTGGGTTATAAGTTAAATATCCTTTATAAAAGCTGAAAAATATTCAATGTCTACCACGTGGAGTTAAAATTAGGCGTTTCTGGAAGATCACTCACGTTATTACGTTATGTTATATTATCACGTTGAAATGTACTAATGGGGTTTTTGATTAATTTTCAATCGTTAAGAAATATTGACTTTTTGAAAGGATTTCCGGTTCTACCGGATGTGGACACCAACTTGTTTATTTGAAATGAAACATGCGACTGTTTCGTTCATTTTTAAATTTCACTATAAAAATTACAGGTGAGTTTCATAAACATACTGCATCATTATTTTTGATAGTTTTCGTGAAATTGGGAGTTTTTTATTAAACTTCTCAAAAAACATGCATTTATCCCAGTCCTGTTAAAATTTTAAAGGAGAAATTCCAAAATGTTCTTTAACATTTGGAATATAATGAACTAAATAATAATGACTTTAACTGAATAATTTACTCAATAACATCAATTACTTACAATTTAACAGTCTAAATTACGTCAAAGGAATGTCAATAACTTTCTGAAATAAATAATGACATTAGGTGATATTCAAGTATTTCATTTCACAGCCAACCGTCTAGCTAGCTGACTGATTGTTATTTTTATCTAAGCAATACAAATATACTCGTACTTAAATCGGTAAAATTTAAGTATAGAAAATGCTAATTCCAGAAAAAAGGGGAATAAAATGTCATGGAAAAATACAGTGTGTCTTACTTAAAATAAGCGAGATATTGGGCTCTGAATTAGTCGAAATTGGTTGTTCGATTTTGAACACCCTGTATAATGAGTTATCTTACAATCCTAATATTATAGTAAGTTTTAGACTTTCTCCTTTGAAGTAACAATCATTTTTATGCAAAACTAATTTTTTGTTGTTTATTTACATTTACGCAATACAATTGTAATAATTATTTTTTTAATATTTGTAATAGTTGACTTAAATCTAAAGTACATTGTCTGGTATCTAGAAAACTTAATTTCCATATGTACCACGATATTTAAAATCTTTTATATCGCTTAAAAAACAATTGAAAATTACATTAAACACACTGTTCGAGGTGGATAAGAAAAGTAGTTAGAGAAATGATGCAATTTTTTTTGACCGACGAACCCCGACCGGAGGAGGTATACAATTCGACTGTCTGCTTTTTTTTTGGTTCGTGCGCGCCTTTTATATAGTAAACGAGCTCCGATGATGATTTTGGATTCATTTGAAAGGGGAGGCTTGAGAAATGGTCCCATATTCATAAAAACGCAAATCTGAAATCATCTTCCCTCCGAAAAACGCCTCCGTAGGGGTGGTGTGGGCAAATTTTCTCGAAAATTGAAAATCTGAGTTGGTATAATTAAATATAATTTAAATTGAACATTTTTTCAAAAGTCTTACGGTTTTCGAGATAGACGCATGTTAAATATGTATTTTTGATATGTGGAGAGGGCGATTTATTTCGAAAATTGAAAATTTTTCGATAATACATGAAAGATATAATTATTTGTAGCAACATTTATAATGAAAATTTTTTTCTTAGAGTTACGGTTTTCATGTTAAATCAGTGTTAAAATGGTAACATATAAAATGCTCAAGCGTATTTCCGCAGCGATGCTTTGAGATCTCAATAATAACAACTACAAGCAAAGAATATACAAGGGTAATAGGATAAGTACTATCTTCATTGGTGTTAGTGAACGGATTTAAGTACACTCAAAGGTGTGAAATAAATATTTTTTACAAAAAATTGGACCGACGATAACGTAGTTGATGCACTGAAAAGTATAAAATAATATTAATTCTATTGGTGGTACTTGTGAAAATGGTGCCAAAAGTTATCAATCTAACTGCAACTGCACAACTTCAAAAGTAACAGCACCAATAGAATTAATATTATTTTATACTTTTCAGTGCATCAACTAATAATGTCGGTCCAATTTTTTGTAAAACATATTTATTATTTTACCCAGACCATGGGATGTGTTTTCGTATACGTCTTCCCACGTAGCCTCCACAAAAACTACAACTACAATCTTCAGCATATGTTACTACCACCATACCATTCTCAAGGGGAATATCAGTCAAGGAATTTATGTATAAGGAGAAGAGTAAAGGTCCAATTACCGTGCTTTGTGGAATGCCAATTTGAATCTCGGAGGTATCACTATATAGATTATTAAGTTTGGTCATCTGTTTTCGACCCATTAAATAGCTCTTGAAGATGTCTAATACAACACCTCTGAGACCATAACATCTTAAAATGTCATGGGACACCGTATTGAAAGCCTTTGCTAAATCTAGAAAGGCCGCTAGACATTTTTCACCTTTATCAAGATGTTTTTGACTTTGAGAATAGCGTCTGCAGTGCTGATACCAATAATAAAAGAAAGTAATAATGTAATGAAATTACGGAAAAAGAAAGAACCTGTATCTACCCTCTAAACCTCTTTAAAACCCATTATAACTATAAAATCTGAGAATTCCCAAATACGTACCTGATATTACTTAGTTCGCAATTTTCAAAATGGATTAAAAATCCCTTTTTCATTTGTTCCGTAGTTTACTAATAGCACAGGGATAAGGTCCGCAATTTACATACACCGGCGAGATTAAATAGAGTTGATAAAGATGGAGGGTTATTCGGGTTCTTTGATGAATTATGTTTTACTGACAACTACTGGTAAGTAGCACATAGTGTGTAGCCGGCTTACTTTGAAAATATTAACAATATAATAGAATAGACATAATATATGCTTGATAAATACAACTATTTTTTTGACCGACTTCAACAAAGGAGAACGTATACAATTCTGTTGTAAGATTGCTTTTTTTATTATTTTTTTTATGGCTGCTCGCGCGTCATAGTAAACGTACTCCGATTTAGACGATTTTTGTTTCATTTGAAAGAGTAGAGTTGGGAAATGGTCCCATATTGTGGAAAATCAAATTCAAAATCTTCTTCCCTCCAAAAACCGTCCCCAAAGGGGGTGAAATTCCATATCCGGAAATGTTTAAATTGGACATTTTAAAAAATACTCATAAGTTTCCGCGCTACAGTCTGAAATATGTGTTTCAGCTATGTGAAAGGGGCAAATTTTTCCGAAAATCGAAAATTCGAGATTTGAAAATTAGAAAGGGGACCATATCCGGAAACGTTTAAATTGAACATTTTTTCAAAAGAGTCACGGTTTCCGAGTTTCGCAATTGTAAAGTCTGAAATATGTGATATGCGCATTTCCGCTATGTACAAGCTAAAGCTTTTTGGGTATTAGTCAACGTTCAACAATTTCCATGACTAATGTTACACTCAAAAATGTGAAATAAATATTTTTTACAAAAAATTGGACCAACTTTATCAGTTGTTGCACTGAAAAATACAAAATAATATTAATTCTATTGGTGCTGGTAATTTTGAAGTTGTGCCGTTGTAGTTTGTTGTTGTAGGCACCATTAGAAAATTCATAAGCACCCAGTTTAAAAGTAAAATATTGTTTCATGTAAATGTACCTTTATTTAAAAGAAAGATAAGAAAAACATGAATAAAGTGATAACCATAAATTCAAAGAAAATTCTCCACTTTCAAGGTACTATGTACTAGACTAGTGCTCTGGTGCTGGTTATATTATTGGCATGTCAATAATTATCTATAACAATAATTCCGTCAAGGAGTACGGTAGACTCGACTGAAACCTTACCTGAATAATAAAACATAAGAAAATTATGCTTTCGATATATATAACATATAGGTATCCGCAAAATTCGGATTGTACAGTATTTTGTAAAATTCTAATGGTTTTAACAGCTCAATCAATGACAATAGACTTTGACGTAAATCCCGCATGTACTATCAGTCCTCTAATGGTTGGCGATAATTGTTGTATATCTTACACTAAAAAATCATAGATACCTCAGGTAGCACAGAAAAGGCAGGTTAACAATTCATTACATACGCATGGACACATGCAGATACCATACGCTACATACATAACCTAGGCACGCAAGTAAGTAGGTAAAAGATTGTGTATTATGAGTTATATTTCACCCCAGCGAAGCTGGGTTTTCATTTAGTTTTGAATATAATGTTGCCGTTAAAAATAAAATAGCATATTTCAACTGAAAATACATACATAGACAGGAGAACTTGTGTAGTAGGTATATATATCATTCATGCTAATTACATAGGAGTCGTAGATGTTGTATACCAAAACAACCCTTCAAAGCATTAAGCTGTCTTTCAATTTCAACATTTCCTGGATCAAACGTAAGTACAGCTGGTGCATCGTACAACTGCTACATTAGATCGATATAAAATTTACAGTGCTGTGAATTTCTCTGCATCCAAATCTTGCAGTATTATAATAACAATATATGACCATCTGTTACAACACGATCCTGCAACACTTGAATGCTTGCAGTGTTAGTTTAGTAGTGCAGGTTTCATATAACTTTTTGTTTATTTAGGTACTGTTCAGGTGCATGGTTTGAGCTAATAGCCTTCATAGGTCTGATTTGCAACAGAACTTATTCAGAAACACTCTTTATTGTAAAACAATTATTTAATACAGCGTTGTAGTGTCTAATAGAGAGTTATAAAAGAACTGGACAAAACTAGGAAACAGTATGTAGATACAAGACGCGGTTTGAAAGACACCTATAATTTCTGAAGTATACAAATTTTAAAAGATCCTTGTCCGCAGCCCCCCACTTTTGATTTTATTTAATTGAACGTTTTATGCTGCATAATTGAAACCGAATGGTGGAGCTGGAGAAATGACAGCTTTCTGTTTGGACAGAAGTTTTGTGCTAATTCAATAACGAAGGGCTGGAAATTTGGATTTTAAAATTCGACTTTTGGATAAAAATTTTACTTAACGAATGGTACATTTTGAGCGCACATTCAATTCTCTCATCAATTTTTGCATCATTTTTGTCATCCGTATACTCACGTCGAAATACTTAAATGTGTGGACTTGTTCTACGTTTTTCTGGTTTAGCTTCCTGTCTTCATTATACATATATTACTTTGGTTTTATCCGCATTTATTCTGAGGTTTCGACTTCTCATGGCTTCTTTCCTGTGAAAACACCTCTTCGGTATTTACTTTCCTGTCTACCCGACATAAAGTCTCTCCTAGAAATGCCGTTGCTGCTCAGCTGCCTCCAAAAAATCCAAAAAATTAACACAGCTATAGTAATTGTTTTTTTATCATGATTTATTCCAGCTAGCACACATTACACGAACATTTCATATTTACAAAAAGAAAAGGTCTGAGTTTCTAATAAGGTTTCAAAATAAAATTCACAATAATTACTCTCTATATAGGCACATATATCTGACTCCATTTTTCTTATTATTGATATGACAGAATAACAGGATCTCTGTCAACTGACATAGAGCACGAAACATATCATTCATTTTTCACATTTCCATATATCTATATTATTTTGATTCTTATATTATGTTGATTAACCTCTTGCATAATGTTAACCATTATTACGTTGAATAGTGCTGCGCTTAGAAATGCTTCTTGTCCAGAACCTTCCTTAGTTGTGAATTCTTCAGATCGTAGGTTTCTTGTACTCACTAATTTCTTGTATTATTATATAAATTCTTTATCGCTTCGAGCAGGCACGAATTTATTCTTCCCTTTATTAGGATTGGACCTTATTATTTGTTCCTAAGACCTCAACATCTACACAACCTACTAGTCTACGTAGAAAAAATATTCTTCTTTTCAGATTCAATATGAGCATTCCGTCTTAATCCACTATCAAGGTAACTTTCGCTCTTACATGTGTCAACTTGACCTCAATCATCATTTCAAATTGATTGTCTTTGTGCGCCAATATAGTATCATCGGCGTACGGAACATACTTTTTACCAAAGTCTTGTTCAGACAAGTATAACAAAAGGAGTAGGAGTCCTAACATTGATCCATTTGGAATGCCTATATTACTGATCCTGTAAGCTGATAACAGGCCATTTGCGTATACTCTTTGTGTCCTGTTCGATAGGTATGATTTAATTTTTAAATTTTTTCACTGAAATTAAAATCTACCAGTTTTTCAATGAGAATTTCGTGTGATACGCAATTGAATGCCTTACACAGTTCTCAAATGACAGTACCTGTGTATTTTTTATTTTCGAATCCTAGCATTATGTAAAATGCTAGGCTCGAAATTACTGAAAAAGTGTATCTTTTCGCTCTGAACCTAAACTGTTGTTCATTCAGTAGAGAATTCTCCTTCATATATCCAACCATTCTATTAGTCATACCTTTCTCCAGCATTTTTGAGAAAACTGGGATTAAGGTGATCAGTCTGTATTTGCTAGGTAGGTTCTTGTCACCTTTTTTGAAGATTGAAACCTTTAAATACGCAGGAAAAATTGAATTAATTGATTTAGTTAGTGACACGACAATCAGTTCCAGTATGATTTTACTAAATGTGCTACTTAATCCAAAACAATATTCGGATTCTTTGCTCTTTAGTTTTCTAATGATATCTCTAACTTTATTCTTAGTTACTTCACGTATATTCTTGTTTAATTCAAGATGCTGATGAACAGTATCCTAAATTTTTTTTAAGGTACCTACTCCTTATATTGATACGGTTCAATTTGACGAGTGTCACCTTTTTGAGATGATTCGCGGTTATTGTTAATAATATTCCATATCGTTTTCGGCTGATTTTTGGAATTGATTATTAGTTTGTTGTTACAATTTTGTTTTGCTTGTTTAATAAGTGATCGGCATTGATTTTTCACTGTATACTTTTGATTCAATAGCCATAATGAGGGATCTCGTTTATAAAGATCATAAAGAAAACTTAATTGATGGCTTGTTTTACTTAGACTCTGATTAAACCACGGAAAAAAATATTTTTACTTCTAAATGATATATATTTCTTTTTTTCAGAAAATGCCTGTCAAAATGCATCCTTAATATGTTCACAAAAAGTCTCATTTTATTGTCTATGTTCATATCCTTGTTGTTTAGAAAATTCCATTGTAAACTTTCTACTGTCTGATAAAACCGAAGTACTTCACATAAGCAAGTCGCCTTTCCTTGGCTCGTAAAAAAAATTAATGTAACGGTACCAGAAGTATTCTCCTGTCATGCCATACATTATCAATAGCCCTGGTCAGTTGGTTAATAAATATTTCAAATTTTATATTATCTTCAAAAGGTGGCCTATAATTTAATAGAACATATAAATCAGTTGTATCCTGATTGTATAACAAAATATTATATGAAGTTTTTGTTTTGTTGGAACAGGGGGCTTACTCCCGACTGCGTCGAGTTCTAAATCAATCGATTTCGATCACAAAACAAATGACCACCGCTAACCGTCATAATGGTGGATCGGGAAGCGGTATCTTTTTTTTGATTTTCACTCTGTGACAGTTATTTCTAGCCTCCAATTTAAATGATAGCAGACATAATGAATAGAAAAGAGTTAGTGTTATTTATCAATATTCACCATTATTATGGCTCATCTTGCATTGTTTTCCAATGTCCATGAAGCCAATCGTGAATACAAATGTGCAAGAAGAGATATCCAATGAATAATTGGTTATTATATTAAGAGATATCCATATAATAGCCACGACAATAGAGATGGATTCTGAATGATTTTAGAGAAATTATCCATGCCTAACAGACAAAATCATATTTCAAATAAATAAGGTGAGTTTCGTTTTCATTACTACAACTATGATATCAAGTACAATAATTTCAGTGTAGGTAGGTACTATGATGTACTTATAATTGGTTGAAGTGTTTATAAATTATAACATGAACTAGTTTCCAAAACTTCAACTGTGGGTACACAACAATAAATTACCTCAAACATAATGAATATATCATAATAAAAAAATCCTATTCAGATTTTAATGACATGATCTTTTTATGGTTCTGGCAGCCACATACCTAAAGGATGAAGCAATGGTACCGGAGAATACCGCGATCGTAAGATACACAACCTATCCGATTTCTCAGGTTTCTTTAATAATCGAGAAAATCCAATACAAGCCGTAGGAGGAGTAGCCATCTATGTTTCAAATAAAGTGAAGTTTCAACATCTGCCATTGAGAACGCATTTAGAAGCAGTGGCAGTGACTGTAAACGGTCACAGGAAATTCCACATATATAAAATCTATATCCCTCCAAACGAAATAGCACTATAGAATATGTTAAGAATATCAAGTTCCTAGGCATGATGTTTGACGATAAACTCAAATGGAAGCTTCACGTAAGCTACCTCAAAAAGTTATGCCATAAAAGATTAAACCTTCTAAAATCAATAGCATCCAAAGAATGGGGAACAGATTCCACAATTTTGATTGGGATATATAGGACAATGATACGATCAAAATTAGATTACGGTTCTATTGTGTACAACTCAGCCAAGAAAACTGTACTGAAGGACTTAGACGTAATACAGAATAGTGCCGTAAGAATTACGTTAGGAGCATTTTGTACCTCTCCTGTCAAATCTCCTCAATATGAAGCTGGCGAACCACCCTTATCACTCAGATGACAATTTGTAACCCTTCAGTTTGCATCTTCGGTTATCTGCAATCCAGAAAGACCAGCGTTATTGCCAATCGATTCAAAACCTCTTTTCTCACCAGTCCCAACAGCGACCCCCCATTCTACGAGAGGGTGAACAAAGGATTAGTACTTTTCGACCTCACCTTAACAGAATCCTACCTCAATACCAATATTCCACCCTGGACAATTAACCTCCCTTTTTGAGCCTCACCCGCTTAAGCAAAAAAGAAAATAATGCTCAGTAGATGAGAATTCCAAGACCGTTTAGACATATACAAAGATTACATCTGCAATATACTGACGCATCAAAAAGGAAGAAGGAGTGGGGGCCTCATTTACTACAGATAATCATGATACCAATTTCAAATTACCACATACCGCCACAGTCTTCAGTCTCAAGAAAACCGAATGCTTATTAATATGATGTTTGCGCCCCCTCTCTGTGGTATCGGGAATGAAAAAGCTGATCGCCTAGCTAAAGAAGTGATAGCTAAACACGTCCCAACGTCTATGGTCAATGTTCATATTGACACGAAAATATTCCTGAGAAAAATCTAATCCAAAACATGGCAATCCGAATGGGATACCTCCAACACTAAGCTGTCTGAGGTTAAGAAAAGTATACTTCCAAACAAAGACTTACCAAAAAGCAGAAAACACCAGGTGATCCTAACTCGACACGAATAAGTCATACAAAGTTAACACATGAATACCTTATAACCTGCAGTCCGCAACCCATTTGTGATCGGTGCAACACCCAACTAACAGTAAAGTATATACTCTGTGACTGCCCACTTTACTGCCAAGAGCGAATACATCACCACATCCCGGAAGTACTGAGAACAGCGGTAGTGCAAATTCTGCATATAGGATACTACTCTACGCCTATATATCTCAAAGAGAGCACATGTTCTTCCAAATCTGGCCTCTTAGGGTAGGTACATACGTCAAAAATTACTAAAACTACAACAACGTGTTGATAATTTGTTCCTGACCTTGATGACCTCCGATGTATTATAACCGGGAGCACTGAGGCACTAATTATCTCGCCAAGGACACGCCAACCCCCTTCCCTCAAAATGTTAGTTTACCGCCACTACTTGTACAAGCAAATTAGCGAATACGATGACAATTATTATTCTATGAAGTATTGTTCCCGCAGGAATTCAGGAAGTGTATTTGTCATTTGTGGATTTGCCAGTAACTAACTGAATATTCTATATTACTAGAATTCGCACAATTGCCTTCAATCAATAATAGTTGTTTATATTTAGGATGCATATATGTAGATTCAAGGATGCCTCTTGTAGAACTGAAATTCTCAATTCGCGTAAACGAATATATTTTTATTGATTGACTTCCCAGAAGAAGGAGGTATACAGTTCGAATTTGCGTTTGTTTATTTATGCATTTAACCTCGTTTTGCATACTAAACGAGCACCGATTTTGATGGCTCTCTTTTTATTTGAAAGAGGACAGTTGAGAGGGTGTCCCATATTCAGATTTTCAGGGCGTTAGTATTTTTAAACTGATAAGATGAAAAAGAAACACAAAGTCTTCTCCACAGTTTATTCTTAAAGGTTAATTATTGAGACATGTTTCGAGATTGTGCAATCTCATTTTCAATCAAAAATGTTCAAAGTTATGGAGATGAAAATATTAAAATTCAAAGAAAAAGGAAAAACTAGAAAAACGATCCCAAACTAATGCAGAGCTTTGCTCTTTTGTTATCAGTTGACCAACGATATAGTCACGGGCAACCAGACAATGTTACGTGGTATTTCGTTTTTTGTTTTAGAGTTTGACTTTATTTTATAATTTATAATGGGATAATTTAATTGTTTTCGATTTCAAGTATTAATTTTAATTTTTGCATTGGTATGGGATCTTTTTTCTAGTTTTACCTTTTACTTAAAATTATAATATTTTCATCTCCATAACTTTGAATTTTTTTGATTGAAAATGAGATTTTACAATCTCGAAATATGTCTCAATAATTAATATATAAGAATAAACTGTGCAGAAGACTTTGTGTTTCCTTTTCATCTTGCCACTTCACTCCACTTCGAGAATGGACTTCTAAAACCATTATAATGAAATTGTATATACACGTAAAATTATATCTGTAGTTATCACCATCCCATTATTGATCAGATTTCTAAGATCAGAGCACTTCTATACATTCATAATTCAACTAGTATTCAATATTGAAGTAAATAATTCATTCCGAGGAAATTTACAGCCTTCATGGCTCCAAGCAAATGATAAGGATTTTTTTGAAGCGCATTGTAGGAAATCTTCAATAAGATTTTTACCTTTCCCCTCCGTTTCAACTTAGCCTCCGCATGGAATCCTCACACGCCTCAACGTACATCAAACTAAATAAAGAAACAAGCCCTCAGCTTAAAATCAAACGTGGCTTGAAGCAGAGGGAGTCCCAAACTATTTAACATCGTTGTCAACGATTTCAGCGTCAGCAACTGCCAAGGAGGCGCCACGATTGCCGGGGGTGTCCGAGTAGTTGCTGTGGGAATCGTCGACGACACTATAATGATTTCGGACAAGCCCAAGCTAATACAGTCCTCTCTAGACGGAGCAGTGATGTTCTTTGCGGCACGAGAAATGACCCTCAAGCCCAAATAGTGCGCCTCTATCTGTGTAAATTGGAGAACAGACTCACGTACTACTAACAGATGGCCAATGTACAAGGTAGGCGAGGAGATGTTACCTAGTATCGACGAAATTAACAGTATCAAATAGCTAGGACACATGTTTAATGCCTCAGGGCTTCTAAAACCATCAATAACCAATCTTCCACTCTGGCTACTGGGATCAGTCAAGCGGTCCTAAGACTGGACCAGAAGACCGCTTTAGTAAGTGACTTTACCATTCTCAAAATTCTGTACGGCTCCAGGGCCCCAGGATAACCGCAACTCATAATCATACACTAGACTCAGCGCTTTACGCTAGGATGTGCGACGGCGGCCTTGGGTTCCTGGAGCTGCGTACATCTGTACCCCAAATATTCATCAGAAGGCTAACAAACCTCATCAATGTCCAAGACGACGTGGTTCATCGAGCTACTCTTCAATCCGAAGAAGGCCGCAAACTTATGGCCAAAATCCAACGATAGACGGGCGACGTCCTGGGTGATCAACTGTGGCGTGAACGTTCAACGGCGGCCCCCACACTATCGTAGCTACAACAGGCAATTGAGAACTCATCCTTACGCTCCTCTATAATGAATAAATCCAATGGGTGATCGGGCCGCAACTACTTTAGAGCAGTCCAGCTTCGGAGCAACAACCTTCCCGTTTTGGGCTTTATGTCAAAAAACCCCAAGGCACGCCTATCTCGCTATCGAATGACTGAGACAATCAGCCACGTTCTACAAAATTGTCCAGCCACCCATTGGGAGAGAATCCGCCGCCACAACGAGACGAAAATGTAACATCGAGGAAGAGAGCCTCACGTACGCCACCCCGACGGTACTCTCTTCAAGCCCGACATCATTGTCCACAAGAATGCGACCACAATAGTCTGCGATATGGATTCTGTGATATGGGTTGTCAACTGGGAGTGCAACCTATCGCTTGTTACTGTGCACGCGAAAAAGAGAGCCATTGGTGATAACTCAAAATTCATAGAAGCGACAAAAAAGCGCTGGCCCGGCCTTGAAATAATGGCTTAGAAAGACTTGTTACTAAACCTACAATAATAGTTATAACCGAAACTTGGAAATATGATAATTATTCGTATTACTATCTACCTCAGTATAAAATGTATTATAATTATAGCCATATAAACCGAGCAGATGGTGTAGTTATATATTTAAAAAATTATATATAAAAGACTGCACATTCCTTAAGGAATTTTAGTTACTCATATGAGCCTTTTTAATTTGGTGGATATGAAAGTGGTTCGTTTCGTTTCGGTTTCTTATTTTGCGGTCTCCATTTAGTAATCTTCTTTAAAATTTCATTATTTCCTTTCCTGTTGATGTGCCCGTACCACCTTATCCTCTTTGCCTTGATTGTCCTAACTTCTTCTTCCTCCAGTATGTCTAGTATCTCCTTGTTGGTTAGTCTCCTGTATTGTTCATCCTCTATTTTCTTAGGTCCGAATATTCTTCTTATAATTTTTCTTTCAAGAACTCTAAGCTTCTCTTCATATTTCTTTGTTATTCGCATAGTCTCAGCTTTATACGTATACGTTACTACTGGTCTTAATATTGTTCTGTATATTCTCATTTTTGTGTTCTTACTTATTCTTTTGCTTCTCATCATCTTTTTGTAACTGCAGTATGCTTTAAACCCGTACTGAATTCTTTGATTAATCTCCATACTTCTATCATTTTTATTATCTATAATTGTTCCAAGGTATTTAAAGCTCGTTACCTCTTCAATTTCATATTCTCCAATTTTTTTAAAGTTCTTATTCTCTTTTCTACTTCCGTTACCTATTTTCATATATTTAATTTTTTTGTAATTACTTTCTAGTCCTCTTCTATTTGCTTCCTGGTTAATCATGTTTACCATTTCGTCCAGTCTTTTTGTATCTACTGAGATTACTGCTAGATCATCAGCATAGGCTATAATCTGAACCGACTTTTGCGTAAGATCCCCTTTTGCATCACAGCTCCTGATAATTCCTTCCAGTGCGATATTAAAAATTGTTGCAGATAATCCATCGTCTTGCTTTATCCCTCTTTTTATTTCTACGGTGTTTGTCCTTCCTTCATTTGTTAGTATAGCGGCTTTTGATTTATCGAAGGTCATTTTAATCAATTTTATAACCTTCATGGGAATTCCAATGCTTTTTCTGTCTTTAGTTATCATGTATCTTTTAAGGCTATCAAAGGCTTGTTCAAAGTCGAGGAATATTACATATTTGTTTATAGCATTTCTCAATCGTTTGTGTTAACGTGTGTATTGCATCTACTGTTCTGAATCCATTTTCGAATTCGCCTATTTCTTTCTCTGTATATATTTTTAGCTTTCTCAAAATAAGTGATGTGAATATTTTATACGCTGTATTAAGTAAAGTTATTTTCCTGTAAATCTCACATATATTTAGATCGCCTGTCTTTGGAATTGGTACAATGATCCCAACAGACCATTCTTTCGGTTTTGTCTCTTTTTTCCATATTTTTCTAATTAATTCACATATGCTTTCTTTTAATTCGTGTCCTCCATTTTTCAGCATTTCATTACATATCTCATCCGATCCTGCTGCTTTATCGTTCTTTAGTGTCCTTATAATATCGTTAATTTCCTCTATTGAAGATTCCATCCATGTTCCTACTTCTTCTACATTTTCTCTTTCTTCAACTATGTGTTCTTCTTCTGTTTCACTTCTTTTTTTAAGTATTCTTCCCACCTATACCTATCAATTGCAACTACTTTCTTATTTCTTTTCTTTTGTTTATTAATGTGTTGATATAGCTTGATGTTATTCTTAGAATCCCTTTCCATGTCGTCCATTGTATCGTCTATCAATTTCTTCTTCTTACTTTTACTTAGTCTATTTCCTTCTTTTCTGATCTGCATATAGATTTCATAGTCATTTTCTTGGTTTGTTTTTATCCAATTTAACCTGGTCTCTCTTTTTTTCTCCATCATCATTTCACATTCTTTATCAAAGCAGTTGTTTCTACTCTTCTTTTGGATTTTTCCTAAAATCTTCTGATGATCTCGTTATCGTTTGTTTTATTCCATTCTTCGTTTATATCTTGTTTTCTTTGGTCCCTGTTCATTGATAACTTCTTCAATTTTTTTATTGTCCATTTCTTTTTTATTTCTGCTCCATTCTTTTTTACGACTTTTAATTTAATTTTAGCTATTACTAAATTGTGATCAGTGTTTACACTTGTACCTCTATCAGATCTGGCATCCTTTCTTTTCGCTTTGTAATTAATACATGTTCTATTTGATTTCCCTTTGTTTGTCCAGGTATTGTCCACGTTATTTTATGTACTTTCTTATGTTTGTATTTGGTACTTGCTATTATCATATCCATCTCAGTTGCCAAATTACACACTCTTAATACGTTATCGGTTGTTGTTTCGTGCAATCTTTCTTTTCCAGCTATGTTTTTCAAGAATTTTTCTTTATCTTTTTTGTCGTTAAAGTCTCCCAATACAATTGGGCATTAGCATTTCATAAAACATTTCTTTTTCTTCTATTGTGGTTCCTTCTGTTGTTGCATACACATTTATTATCGTGATATTTGCAATATCATTCTTTAGTCTTATATATGTTATTCTTCCATTTATTCATTTTAATTCTATTATTTTGTCTCTAAATTTTCTGTCTACCATGAATGATGTTACTTTACTTCCTTGTTTATCTTCTCCACCATATAGAAGTGAGAATTTCTCCTTATCTACTCTTGCTTAACCACTCCATCTTGTTTCTTGTAGTGCTAGTATTCCTATTTTATACTTTTCCATTTCTAGTCCTACTTCTTCTATTTTCCCTATCTCTAGTAGCGTTCTTATATTCCATGTTGCAAATTTGACTTTATATTTGTTTTTATTTTTGCCTCTTATTGACCTCGCCGTTTTATGTTTTGTATTATTTGCTATTCGTTATTTATGTTTATTTTCCTTTCTGGTATTTGTCTTTCCATTTCCTGTTCTATTTATTTGTTCGTTCTACTCTTAAGGCCGAAACCCATAAGCAACACGCCACGCCATGCTATGCCACGCCACGCCATGTGACGAAAATGTATGCGTATATTATTCCATTTATTTACATGTGTCCCTTACACACTGGACATACGCGATCCCACGCCACGCTACGCCACGCCATCCCACGTGGGACGTTTCAAAACCTTCAGATGCTGCCTACGCGTGTTGGTACGTGTTGATGTTCCCCGGCCGCCTCTAGCCTCGTGCCAATCTGTTTCTGTATTTATTTAGTATTCTATCGCGTCGCAAATAGTAGGAAACAAAATGCAATATGAATTGTTGATACAAAAGGTACGGCAGTACGAATTCCACTATAACGTACATTCTACACCATATAGAGATCACAATATGCGCCATGAAGCATGGGAAGAGATAGGAAAATATTTAAAAACAACAGGTAAGTTTTTTCATGACGTGCAAAACCACTGCCGTAGCAGCACATTCTTCTAAAAACTCTGTGTCATTAGACGAACTGCTTGTATACTCCATAACGTATTCAATGCTACTGACAATTTTTCGAAATTATTTTTTTTTATTGAATGAGCGTATCATCACGTGGCGTGTTACAAATATGCCCACAAACTCTCCCACCTGAACCTATGTGACATGGCGTGGCGTAGCATAGCATGGCGTGTTGCTAATGGGTTTCGGCCTTTATCCTTTTCCATAGCCAGTTTTTTTTCTGTTAAATCATCCCAATTTTTTGTTGAGAGGCATAGATAACATTTTCATAAAAAATGCTCTATTAATAAACTTAAACAGCCTTTGTTAGATCATTATTCCTTATTCATGTCTTCAAAAAATATTCAATCATAGATAAATTACTTCAAATTGATTACTGTAGCCTTAAATATTCATTGAATTTGAAATATTGTCAATATCTGATCCAAATATTGTAATGGATATACAGGATGGTCCGAATTATAATGGAGAAACTTTAACAGCGTATTCAGCAGATAAAAATAATTTAAAAAGTTCATATAAACTTCTCTCCAAAAACGCTTCGTTTTGGAGATATGGGGTGTTGAAATATTCCGAAAAAAATCAGTTTTTTTTTCTTCTTCCAGATTTTGCTTTCCAACATAGTAGGTATTATTGCCACTTAAAAACATATTTTTAGCATGATAAACACTTGTTTTTGTTTTACCAGTGGCGTTCGTGAGACCGTTTTAACTATTTTCAATAATAAAAAAATTGTACGCCAAGGGTTTATCGCAATTTTGTTAAAAAATATATTGATCAATTCTAAACAAAAATGGTCTATTTAGTCTTTTCGTTAAAACGAACTGTTTAAAAAAAAAAAAAAATTTGTTTGCATGTGCACCTATTATCAAGTTTTGCAAATAATGTGACGTAAATAAAAAAGAATTGAAATAGCGCGAGTTATATTAATTTAATTTGCAAACCTCAGATATTAGGTGCACATGCAAACAAAAGTTTTTTTTTATCTCGAGAACGGTTCGTTTTATCGAAAATACCAAAGAGACCGTTTTTGTTTAGAATTGATCAGTATATCTAATTTTATTAACAGAATTGCGATAAACCATTGGTGTACAGTTTTTTTATTATTTAAAATAATTGAAATGGTCTCACGAACGCCACTTGTAAAACAAAAACAAGTGTTTATCATGCTATAAATTTGTTTTTAAGTGGCAATAATCCTACTAAGTTTGAAAGCAAAATCTAGAAGAGTTTTTTTAAGAATAAGTAAAACTGTTTTTTTCGCAATATTTCAACACCCCGTATCTCCCAAACGAAGCGTTTTTGGAGATAAGTTTATCTGAACTTTTATAGTTATTTTTATCTGCTGAATACGCTGATAAAGTTATTCTTTATAATTCGGACTACCCAGTATTGCGGGATAAAATCAAACTATGCTTAGCTAAAATTAAATAAAAGCTAAATAAATGTAATCGCATGATAATACATCGAAATAACTGGATAACACCAGCGATTGTTGTCTCCTGCAACAAAAAGCAATTATATAGGTATACAGGGTGAGTCACAGTCGACGGTATCTTAGACGTTTACGGAGAACGGAATGTCGGATCATTCTGAAAATTTGGTTAGATAAGCAATTGCTCCTGATCTATTGATCTATCGATCTAGCACACGATGCAGCGTTGCCTCTTATGTATTAAGGTATCAGCAACATTGTTATTTCAAATAGTACACCCTGTATATTACCACACTTTCGAACTTGTCGCTACTTTCTGATATTTTTTCGAGATATTAACTGTTTTCTATATTTTTTATCCAAAACATAAGTCATATTAAATGTTTATTTCTGCGGCATTTGAATTCCTAGGAAGCTGCAATTTTGTGTGTTATTCTTCAAGATCATGTATATTGATTCTATATAGAAAAGTTTTCTCTGCGTTGGACAGGGTCTTTCAAAATTCGTGATATTACTGCGAGATACAAAAAGGGTTGAAAGTGCGTTTTTTCAAATGGAACATCCTGTATATTATGAAATATCCTGAAAAGTGACCCACCTGTTATAATTACATAAAGAGTATGGAAAATTCTCAAACACGAAATATAAAAATTATGTAAAAATCTTAAATAACTAGTGAAATTAGCAGCTGATATAAATTTAATTGAAAAACATGTTAATGATCCAAAAAAACTACGGGATGTGATAAATTCCAAACTAGGCAGAAAAATTGAGAAACAAACACTATTAAATATATCTCCAATGAAAATAAAGTGAAAATTAGATAGCCCAAGGATATAGCAAATTACGTGAATACCTTCTTCAGCAATATTGTAATATTGTTCAAGTTTTGATTAACAAAATAAACAAATTAAACTACCTAAATCAATTTATCTGTACCCTGTCAGCAACTATGAATTAAATAAA
Source organism: Crioceris asparagi (assembly GCA_958507055.1). Taxonomy (NCBI): domain Eukaryota; kingdom Metazoa; phylum Arthropoda; class Insecta; order Coleoptera; family Chrysomelidae; genus Crioceris; species Crioceris asparagi. The sequence goes on from OY293832.1 coordinate 26,208,339, forward strand.
ATAATACTAGAAATGAGAATAAAAAGAGATGGAATAGACGGTATACATGCAAAAGTAATTAACTCATTACAAGGTTATTTAACAGAACTGTAGTTTATATATGTAATAGAATGTATAGAAATATCTACATGGCCTGGTTTATTGAAGACTGCTGAAATCATACCTGTTCATAAAGCCAACAGCAAATATGAAGTATCAACCTCTGTCGAATTTCGAATATTGCAAAACTACTTGAAAAATTGATTTTTTACAAAAAATTTAACCAACGTTATTAGTTGCTGGACTGAAAAATATAAAATAATATTAATTCTATTGGTGCTGTTACTTTTGAAGTTGTGCAATTATGGTTAGATTGGCAACTTTTGGCACCAACTTCACAAGTACCAGCACCAATAAATTTTATATTATTTTATATTTTTCAGTGCACCAACTAATAACATCGGTCCAATTTTTGGTAAAAACTATTTATTTTTTCGTGACGGGAAAAAAGTTTGACATTTTATCTTTGTTGACAGGTAACAAAGTATTACTTTTCTCGCCACGGGAAAAAAGTGAGTACTTATTTCCCGAATAGATATATATACACATAAATATCAATCAAAACACAGAATTAAACTGACAGATATTTGATAAATTCAAAGGTTTCCTTAGTAACGCATGTCCAATTGTCGCCTACCACTTTAAAACTTCAAATTTTACTTGGATAATCTGCTGTCTAATATATTGTGATCTTTCAATATTAAATCATCGTTTTTCCTGTCACCGAAAAAAAATCCCGATGGCCTGTAGCCAGCGGAAAGGTAAATTTCTCAAAATTCATTGAATTGAAATTTGAAAAACCTTTTCATTGGTATACCTACATGTCATTACATACCAATTGCCCATTTTTAACCGCATGTGTCATAGCCTTGCGGTTAGAGGTTGTTGTTTTGTCTGAGAATATAAAGTAGATAGGGTTCGCGTTCCGCTTCAAGGCTGAATTCTTTTTACGCCTATTTTTTATCAAAAAATATACTATATATTTTTTTAATCAGAGTCTATATTAAGATCTCCAGAAAATGTACAATTACATCAAATTTATATTGAATGTTCATGTTTTACCCACATTGTTTTTTTTAACTTTTATTTTTTTCTGTGCATTTTATGGAAAATTGTTTCGAAGAAAAGTTGTAGGTACTGATTATATCTATAACTCAAAATTATGTTTGATGATATTTACACTACGGCCCCTTTTTGACATTTTTTTAAATGTTTGAACGGTCGCCATTTTGAAACTACATACCCAATATTGCCCAATAACGAACTCGACCGATATATTCAAGAGATTGATTTTTGTACCAAACTAGGCATTATATAAAACGCGCGTAAAAAGTTAGTTTATTTTGTTCATTGCTTTTAACCGCAAGGAGATTTCATAGTTGTAGTAATTGTAATTAAACGTTGATTAACAATAGAAGAATACAAAATTGAAAGGTAAGTACATTATCTAATTAATACGTGAGTGATTTATTTTAACACATGCATATAGAAATTCGTATTATTTATTGTGTTCCTTCAAACATATCTTCTAAATTAAAATTCAAATATGAGCTATACAGGGTTGCATTTATTTTATTTAAATATTAGAATATAACAATGATGGTTATTCCGATTTTATGAGGAATTTTATAAAAGGAAAAGTAATCTTGGTACAAATTGTAGAAGTTTTAAGTCCTGAAAAATACAAAAAAATTATGGAAGAAGTAAAACTTTCAAAAAATATTTCTTGTACTTGCACAATTAATCTTAAGGAGTAAAATACTTGCTCCGACAACATACTGACTCTTCGAATGGCGGCAAAATTAGAGGAAATTGGGCATGGGCAATGTTTTCCACGATGCCATTGGAAAAGCAAAAAATGTGTATCAAATAAATGCTTATGTAAAAAATAAAGTCATATGCACTTCAAAATGCCACAGTAGCCTAAGTTGCCATAACAAATATTTTTTAATCTTTAATCTTTTTTTTAATGTTCTTAACGTTTTAATGTTTTTTAATAAAGAGAGTCTAGATAGAATAGATGTAAAAATACTGAATTATGTCACAAACTGCCTAACAATAAGTATGCAGTATAATACGGCCGACGCTGTTTATATAATGTCTAGTCGATTTATGAAATAGATATTTTTTATATAAACGGTCTAATAAGGGCAGTCAGTATATAAATGGTATGCGCGGTATATATAAGGCCTCTTTTCACAAATTGACTTTAACATATATATATGGAATATAACGAAATTTGTTAACACGATAAAGGTCGCAGTTTTGGAGGTATTACCTTCAAATGTGCTACAAAAATCAATCTCTTGAATATATCGGTCGAGTTCGTTATTGGCCATTATCGGGAAAGTAGTTTCAAAATGGCAACAGTTCTAACTTTTAAAAAAATTATCAAAAGAGGGCCGTAGAGTAAATATCATCAAAACTAATTACAGATATAATCAGTATCTACAAGTTTAGTACGAAGCAATTTTCCATAAAATGCACCGAAAAAAAATAATAAAGAAGAAAATAAGAAATATTACTAAAACCTGAACACTCAATATAAATTTAATGTAATTGTTCAGTTTCTGGAAATCTTAGTATACACTCTGATTTAAAAAAATATTTATTGATAAGAAATAGGCGAAAAACAGCCTTGGAGCGGAACGCGAACATTTAACACTCTAACAGCAAGGCTATGACACATGCATTCAAAAATGGGCAATTTGCATGTAAAGACATGTAGGTATATCAATGAAAAGGATGCTCAAATTTCAATTCAATGAATTTTGAGAAATTTACCTGGGATTTTTTCAAATCCATTGGTAGGTACAAGAGACGCAAATTACTGAAATAAAATGCAAATAATAAAATTGTCGATGAGTTTATTACCATTCTGTCTAAAATAAGAATCAGATTAGAATATAACAAAAAACGGAGTCAAAAACACAAAAACTTAAAATAATGAGAATGCCTGGATATCATGGATAATTTGGGCAATTTTTTTTTTCGTACACCCTAGGCATATCAGATTCTGGCAATCGTAATAAACATATGCCGTTCTTTTCTTCTTTTGATAAGAACAAAGAGAACATTTTTTCTATTTCCAACTTTTCCATTATAGTTTCAGGTAAATTTTCATCACTTTATTCACCTAATATCTCGAAAATACTAAATCGCAATTTTCGGTTTACCTTGGGATTTTTTCATCTACGCTGTAAATGACGTGTCACTAGTTGTAGAGCAATTTTTTTCATAAAATCAGATCTTTCTTTCTCACATTTTTTTGGATAACTGTGATATAAAATGAAGGAATTAATGCTGATTATATCGAAGAGTCTAAAAGATCGAATATTTGAGAAAATGCAGCTGCTGCATCACATAATTGTCTCATCATTCTATTCTCAGGATTATCAAATCTGAGACATGTGAAGAGAAAAGCAAATCTCTCTTTAGTCATTGTACACCTAATAATTTCTCGATCATTACATCGGTAGCAAATAAAGTATTTATAAATTAATTTTTTTATTTGAACAGGGCCGTATATGCAAGAAGTCCAAAAAATGCGTACAATTCTATTGCACCTGTAGTTAGATAGAAGACTTTTGGCACCAACTGCAATAAAAACGTTTCGCCTCTGGCCAGAGACATCATCAGTTTATTTCTAGAAAATTGAAAAATTATATCTTCTATAAAACAAATAAATCTGGTGGAATAAAATACACTTAGAATTAAAAAATATAATTAGAAATACGTACCATGGCAGTAATTCAACCAATAAGATACTTGAATTTTGCTTTATGTTTGTTGTTCATTTCGATGGTTGTCGATTTTGTTTGATAGGTATATATTAGTTATGACTTAATATGACGTAAAGGCCAGAAAGAAATGATAGTCATAGATAAGCGTTTGTCGCATATTTTTGTGAAAATTTTTTGATATAGGACGCGACGTATTCTGGGAAATTTAATTTCTCAGTAATATGAGTTGGCACTCTGTTTACTGTTTATGGTGGTGGAATGTGTGGGGTTGATAGGTGTTATATAGATATATGATTCTCGGAATTATTTTTATTTGAGCAGCTATCTTTCTATGACGATTATTCTCAAATTAAGCAATTTTCCAACATAACAGGCAACAGTCTCATTTATTATGTGTGGTTATTACTGATGCCTTCGAAAGTTCGGTGATTTAACTCAAACTCATTAATTTTGATATGAGGATGACATCTACTTGATGGTCACCTGAACGAGCAAAAACATTTTTTTCTGTAATTTCTAACTAACAGTTTATTCATAAAAGTGAATACCTACTTTTTAATTTAAATTTTGGGTTTTAATTTAATAAGTGTTTTTTTAACTGAATGCAAATATGAATTTATATTTGATAGCACGAATTAGCACAAATTATGTAGTCTTTTATTTATGTGCTTGTTTTTAATTTTTAATAATTTTTTTGATGTCCTGCTGAGTTCATATAAAGGTGCAGCGTCAAGATTTTTTCTCAAAACGGCAAGAGGTACAATTTTTTTTAGTAACACAAATGAGCACAAATTATTCTCTTTCTATTTATGTACTCATTAATAATTTTAAATTTGTTTTTTTTTGTGGTAATGCTGACTTCATATGAAGTTAGAAGTGCCACGATTTTTTTCAAACCGGCACGAGGTGCAAACATTTTTTTAGTAGCACAAATTATTCTCTTTCTATTTATCTACTTGTTTTTAACTTTTTATTATTTTTTTGTTGTGGTCGAGCTGACCTCAAATGAAGCTAGCAGAGCCACGATTTTCTTCAAAATGGTACGAGGTACAATTTTTTTCTTAGAAGCACAAATTAGCACAAAATAAGCACTAAATAGTGCGACGGGTGCATTTCGATTTTGCCGATATGGTCATGCCTACTTCAGAGAGGTGTTGTTATGTTGGCATTTATCCAAATACTCAATAGCTCAATATAAGACTCATAGGGTAGGGCATCGTAAGAAAACCAAGTAATACCACAATTTTGTTTACATCTTGTTCGATATGCACTATCTAAAAATCTTTTGATGTTACCAAAAAAATATACATACCAAAGTTACAATTTGTCAAATTAAACAGCCTAGTGGGAGTCCGGGAGACTTGCTCAGGTGGGAGACTTGAACCATCTCATAAATTTCGACTCAAATTTCGCGCCACCAGCGCCGTTGAATACTCTCGTCATCAGTTTTGCATCCAGTGGGCATGAGCATGACTTCGCTGTTCAACAGTAGAAAATTTAACAGTTTTGGATTCTTGCACTGTTCTAAAAGTTTAATAGGTAAGTCTTGTTGTTTATTCTTATTGTCTTTATTGATTAATATGTTTCACTTCAGATAAGCGTTTGGAACGACAGTTGTAAGAGTTTCAAGGAAACTTCGGTTACATAGAGTAGAGAGACTTGACCAGCGTCGTGGTAGGGATACATGATCAGCGGTTCAATTCTTCAGCACTATGCTTGAATTAAGGCTTGGTCTCATTAAATGATTTAAATATATTAAACTTTTTTTTAGAAAATCATGCGGTTTCGATACAAACCCAAAGAGGGTTTTACCGGCAAGAAATTTACCAAACAGGAATTAGAAAACGCCACACAAGAAATAAAGGGCGGTGAATCTAATCGTAAGATTGCAATCAAATATGGAAATTGATAGAAGCACTCTACGTATAAAGTAAATGAACAAAAATACAGGCTATAGACCAAAAGGGAGTCAATATAAAACTTAAAAGATTCACACTACAGCGGAAGAAAAACTGTTAGTCCATTACCTACAAACTTCTAAAAAATGAATTATGGGCCTTCACGAAATGATGAGATGAAATTGGCCGTGGAATTTGAAAAATTGCCAATTCCAAGAAAATACCGGATAGTTAAGTGGTCCCACGGTTTTCTTAAGAGGAATTTTGAGACAAGCTTCAGGACTCCTGAAGCTACAAGTTCATCGGGAGCAATAAGCTCGAATAAAAAAAACGTGGGAGATTTTTTTCAAAATTTTAACACTGTGAGGGAGAAATTTCACTTTGAACTCAGAATATTTACAATTGTCATGAAACAGGGTGAACTACTGTCCAAAAATTTACAAAAGTATTAGCTAGCTAGCGAAAAAGATAAACAAGTTGGTCAAGTCACTTCCGCGGAAAGAGGTGATTTGGTAATTGTATGTTTTGCAGTTAATACAATCGGCAATGTTATACCACTATTTATTGTTTTTTCTCGGGTTAAAAATCGAGATGACTTCGTTTTCAAGTTGACCAGATGGGTCAGATGGAGATGCATATTCCAGCGGTTGGATGACTGCAAAATATTTTTTTATATGGAACACTTCAAAAAACAATAACGTGCCCACAAAGAAAATCCAGTCTTGTTAATTCTTGACAATCATTAGAGTCAAGTTAGTCAGGATGTATTTCACTTTGCGAAGGAAACTTGCTGAGACTCCGCACTGTAATAACAAACTACAACCGAAACATTTTATGTGGATTTAAAAACTCTGGTATCCATTCATTTGATTCAGATATTTTTGGAGAAGAAGACTGTTAGGGTCAGAGACTATAATGATATCGAACATGAAGAAAACAGTCTTGCAACAGTCAAGCCGAGGTCGAATTCTCGGTCTCGAAGATTTAAATACCTCACAAATTGTTTTAACTGATGGCCCAGATGTACCTTCACAACATAATTCTATTCCTAAAGCTTCGTTCAACATCGTATCCAAAAGACAACCCAGATATGCTGTTTACGGCTTTGACTTTATCAAATCTCAAACATTTCATAACTTGCTGTAACACCTCATAAATTTTATCCTGAGATTGCTTCCTCTTCAACTGCTATCGTCTCTTCTCTCACCCATTTTTTCTTCAGCATCTTCCGTCATCGCTTCCAACTCGGAAACAATTACATCACACTCACCTATTCCATCCAAATCTAAATCAGGTGCAAATATTTAATCCACTATAATTACTCCAGAAATGATAAGGTCTTATCCAAAATCTGCACCTAGAAAGGTTACACGTGGTCGCTAAAGAATGAAAACTAAAATTTTCATTCATACTCCAGAAAAAGCTGACAAGTTGAATATGGAACCAAAGAATAATAACCTTAAATTCCAAATAAAAAATAGTAAAGGAGTAAAGAGGAAGGTGTTGAAAGAAAGTGACAGCGAAAAAATGAAAATGTAATTTCTATAAAGCAAAATAAAGTTTCCAAAGTTTTACCGTAGAAAAAAAAATAATGGAAAGGAATATCAGAAACTGGAATCAAAATCCCTAAAAGATAAAAAAATGTATGAAAGAGAGATGGTGACTCCGAAAATAAAATGTCATATCATGCATATGCGCCTGTGTAATTCATGCAAAAAATATGTTAACGAAGTTTGCGTAGGGTTGACTGACAAAGACAAATTTATTCGTCACGAATATTAATTACGTCTTCTATAAGTATTAGGTAACATGTGCCATTAATAATTGTAATGACTGATAGATGATCTCTTAGAAATAATTATATAAGATTAAAATTTACTATTAAAGGACTCACCTACCTGTAAGGAAGTTCAATCGTAATCATACGATTTAAACCCATGCGGAACACCCTCTTTTATAATAATGTTTCTGGACACGAATTGACAACACTGATTAAATATCTAGGAGTAACGGTCATACTACAGCACCGCCGCTCCATGATCCATTAATATTTTGTGTAATGTGTAATACACCAACTAGATTGCTTGGGCGTAAGAGTGATACTGCGGTAAGCGATAAAAAACTAGGTGGGTCTGTTCTGAATGGGTTTGAAGATTCGTCATTGCGGTGTTTTTGATGCTGTTGCCAGCTGGTGTCCCGTGGCAATTTCAAGGCAGAATCTGCCGTGTGCCCGCCATCCAACAAGGTTGCTGTTATTCCCGATGAAGCCAATGCTAGGGCTACTGTATTCTGCGATCGTATCTTCGCCAAAAGCATTTAAATTAAGAAAGTTTTTTTTCCGGGAAAGCACCCAAGAAATCAATTTCACCAACTCCATCGTTCACAGCTTCTATCGAAGAATCGTACACAACCAAAAGCATACAATTATTTAGAACTTGTGAAAGAGTGAACAGTTTTAGAAAATAAGTAAAGAAATCGAAAAATTATTTAATACCGATTTTGTTGCCTACCATTCCTTTCACTTGTTATACATATATATTTTAATTCTTTCTTATATTTTTATTTATATCTTGTAATAATTTCTAGTTTTAGATATATATTTATTTTGTAAGAATTATTGTTATGTTACATGGGTTTAGTAGAATAGCGTTAGCTAGACTTCACCCTTTAATTGCAATATTATTATTATTATTGTTTGACTCCACTTAGCGCTTGTGCTAAGGATTGATGTACTTGTGTGTCAACACCGAGTGTATTCCGTGCACCTAGGGTGTTGTTCTTCATGATTGATGACAGGTAAGAGTTATTATAGTACTTTGCATACTTAGGACTACGGCCTTTTGCAATTGTACGAGATTATGTTTGCCTGGGATTTCCTTCCTGATGATGGTGCTGACACTAGAGATGATTCCTGTAGCTCCGATGAAGACGGGGATAACTTTAGCTTTCAGGTTCTACATTCTTTGGATCTCTATTTGCAGGTCTTTGAATTAATTTGAACATTTTCCGCTTCTTTCTGTATTATATTGTAATCGGAAGGGATTGCCACATCTATTATCAGACACTGTTTGTGTTTCTTCTTTATTATTATTATTATTATTATATTGTATTTTGAATTTATTTATATTGGTTTTTAATTATTAGTCTGTCTATAAGTTGTGAGTTTTAACCAACAACTAGTTTGTTTTATTGTGGATGCTTCTTTTTGGGACGATACAGAACTGATTGGTAGTGATATTAGTCTATGGACATAATTATGAAAGACAGCAATTTTTTGGGAAAAAGGGTGGTGAGACGTGTTATGGATGAGTGAGTCGAGTTTGTTGTTAGATATTGAAATTGCTGCATCAAGGAAGCTAATACTTTTGTTTGAGTTTTGTAATTCTAAAGAAAATATTATTTTTCGACGTAGGTAAGCTATTGATGTAGGTGACAAAATTTTGTAGATTCCCTCTGCTAAATGACTATAAGATAATTAGGTATGTCATTTTCTTCTTCTTTAGGTGCCTATTCGTTCCGAATATTCCGATCATTCTGAATATGATAACTTTATTCACGGCTGCTATGAATAATTCGGTGGTAGTTTTTGGAAACCATGTCCTTAATTTTTTAAGCCATGAAATTCTTCTTCTCCCTGGTCCCGTCTTACCATATACTTTTCCTTGAAGAACATATTTTAAAAGGCGGTATTTACTTTCGTTCCTCATAATGTGCCCAAGTTATTCCAGTTTTCTTCTCTTGATGGTTTTCATTATTTCTAAGCTTTAATTCATTCGTTCTAGCATTGCCTTGTTGGTCACTCGGTCGACCCAAGAGATCCAAAATATTCTCATGTAGCGCCACATTTCGAAGGCCTCAAGTCTTTTTTCTGTTACCTCGGTTAGTGTCCATAATTCCATAAAATAACAAAGACTTGAGAAAATGTAGCATCTGAGAAGTCAGATATTAATATCCATGTTGAGGCTGTGCCTTTTAAACAGTTTAGCCATTTGATTGAAGGCAGCTCTTGCTTTCTCTATTCTAAGCCTTATCTCCTGCGAATGATTCCAATTCTCATAAATCATGGTTCTCAGGTAGGCGAACTGTGATACCCTCTCTATATGTGCATTGTTGATCATTATTTCTTACCTTCCACTTTTTTCTTTACTAATTACCATTTTAGTTTTCCTAATGTTGATTTCTAAGCCATATTGATTGCTGATGTCTGTTATCCTATTCATTATCTCTTGTAAGCTGTTAATGCTATCAGTAAATATCACAGTATCATTTGCGTATCGCATGCTGTTCAACCGCTCCCCATTCAAAATGATTCCTATGTTGGTATTCTCAATGGCTTTCCTGAAGATTACTTCGGAGTAGAGGTTGAATATGAGTGGCGAAAGAGTGCAACCTTGTCTAACGCCTTGAAGAATTTTGACTGCGTCTGTTATTTCCTCCATACTCAGTTTAACAGTGGCTGACTGATTCCAGTATAGGTTCCTGATAATCCTGAGATCTTTATCATCCATTCCTGTGTTTTTTAAAACCTCCATCATCTTTTTATGCTTTATTTTGTCAAACGCCTTTCGATAGTCGATAAAACATGCGAAGACATCACAATTCATTTCCCTACATCTTTGGAATAATACTTGCAAACAGAACAGGGCATCTCTTACTCTCTCTTCCAATATTGAAGGTGTTATTGAATATTCCAGTCAAGAAGAAGAAGAAGAACTTTGATGAATTCTGAATTTGTATGATGTCGAATTGTTCTTTTGCTTCCTCCGTTTTTCCATGAGTAACAAAATTTCTTCTGTCATCCATGATTTATGTTTTGTTTCCTCATCTTTGAGGTAATTGTCCTAGATATTCTTTGTTGCTTCCGTAAATGATCTTATTTGTTATTCCGTGTTATCAATTCCCTCATCAATCTGTCTGCATTTGTAATTGATTTCTTCCTTTACTTGGTTTCTTATCGTGTTATTCTTAAGCTTTCTGAGATTATATTTTGGTTGTTTTGTTTTTTGTATGATCTTGAACTTCGTCCTATAATCCCCCATCAGTGCATTATGGTCTAGCTGAATGTCAGCAGTCGGGTAAGTTTACACGCTTTTAAAAGTGTCCCTGTATCTTTGATTTGCCAAAATATAATCTATCTGGTTTCGAATGATGTGATCTCCGTCGTCTCTGGGAGACGTCCAGGCGTACACTCTTCTTTCTGGTAACTTATAGAAAGTGTTTATTATTACCAAGTTATGTTCAGATCCAAATACACTGAGTTTTTCGACTCTTTTATTTCTTTCCCTTCTTTTCCTTTGCCTACTTTAGCATTGAAATCGTCCATCAAGATGAGGAGTTCTTATTTAGGTAGTTTCTTTATAATGTTTTTAACCTGCGAATAAAACTCTTCCACTTCTTCTTCACCATGGTCACTTGTAGGTGCGGATACCTGGATGATATTGGTACTTACTGGTGACGCATCGAATTGTAGAAGCATAATTCTTTTGTTCACAGGGACAAAATTGGTGACGTGACTGCCAATATCCCTACTGATAATCAATCCCACTCCGTGCTCGTAGCTTCCATTGGTTTTTCCGGAGTACTCTACAATTATCTATGTTGCAGTAGCTGGAGCCAGGCCATCTCATATCACCTATCTCCATAATCTGTATACGCAGTATTTCCATTTCCCTTAAAGCACTCTGTATCTTTCCAGCTAGGGCCATTGTTCTCACATTCCATGTACAAATTTTCTTAATCTGCTTTGTTTTTAGTTTATGTTTATGATTATCTATGTTTCTGTTCCTGTTCGCTCCTCCCGGAGATCCGATCGGGGAGCTTGAAACTCCGAACTCATTTAAGAAGAACATATGTCATCAACACATCTGTAATAGAATTTGATATTGTTTAGGCTATAGGTGAGCCCATATTTAGATGTTCTTTTATTATGTGGCTGTTATTGTCAAAATATCCAAATACTGGAATATTTCTCGTGTGTTTTGATATTCATAATATACTTAAATCATTTTAAACTGTTTTGAAAATGAGAATAAGTTCTCTATGTATAATCCCCGTAAGATTTTGTGCAACCAATTATTAATTTTGTATGTAGGTGAGTTGTTGTAGGTTAATAATGGATCAAAGGGGATTTCTTGAAAAGTATCAAATTTGTTTGTCATAAGTAATCCATAAGTGCGCGAAATGTACTCACGATCTGCTAAAAAAAATCGACAATGGTGTATAATTAATTAATAAAATGAGGAGATATCCGTAGCAGTGAAACATATTAGAATATATATTTAAATTAAGTAATAACAGTAAAGAATAAATTTCTTCAAACATATGTGAACGTTATAGATATAATCAGTCCCTACAACTTTTATTTGAAACATTGTTCCAGTATGTATAGAATTCTGAAAACGTCACTGATTTATCAAGTTTGTAATGGAAAACACAAATATATTTTCTGAATAAAACTTTTTTACAAAAATAGGATCGACTATATTAGTTGATGCACTGAAAAATACAGAATAATATTAATTCTCCCGGTGCTGGTAATTTTAAAGTTGTGTTATTCTGTTATTAGTACATAAAAGACTTTTGGCACAAATTTCAAAAGTATAATATTATTTTGTATATTTCAGTGCACCAACTTTAGAAGTCGATCCTAGTTTCTGTAAGGAGTTCTACTTTCATTTGTGACTTTATCATTAGTTATCAAAATTGTTGAACATTCACATCAGAGACTTGAAAATATAGCGATAACACATATTTTCAGAATTCACTTGTTCCGTAACTCGGAAACAGTTAACTTGATGGAGATGTACCAATTTAAAAGTTGCCGTAAATGGTCTCATCTTTTATTTTTCCACTTCAAATTTTCAATTCTCCAATGATTTTCTTTATATTTTTAATATGGGACAATACTCAACACTTCACCTTCAAATATAAATAAAATCATCAAAATCGGAGCATATTTACTAGGCGAAAAGCACACAGTCGAATTGTATACGTCCTCCGACAGGGAAGTCAAAACAAAAGAATATAACCTGTCGAGTGGTGTATGGGTACTTCCTTTGCTTTGCAAGGCCCTTTTATTTATTTCTATCAATTTAGTCGACTATGATAAGTTCGGGGATTGTTACCTGCTTACGAACTGCCTAGAGTTTATGGCTTATGGACTGTCATCAGCTTATTGTTCAAGGGTTCATTTAATTCATGAACTTACGACCTATATATAGTAAAAACGCTGTATGAATTAAAGAGTTTTCAATTTTATTTATTTATTGACTATTCGAAGTAAGTATTTCGGTATTTCGACTGAGTTTTATTAAAATAATAGCTTATATCATTCCTTAAGATTCAACTTAAGAATTTCAAAGACATAGGGGCGTATTCTGTATCGTTTTGGCTAAAATTTTAGCGGTGATTTTAGCTGTGTTGGTATTCTGTAAACTTTTGACATTTTAAATTTATAACGTTTTCTGCCTAATTTGTCCGTCAAACCGATACATATTAGCGGCAGGTTAAAATTGTCCTCCGAAATTTTTAGCTGGTGAAAACTGAATTTGATTGGCTGAATAAATGTAACCTGTCAGTAGTGCGTGAGATTTGAAGTAAAAAGTGTTTCTTGTGGTTTCTTGAAGCAGATAAATAAATGTTAAAAGCATGGCATCTAGCGATATAATTGGTGAAATTTTGATTGAGGAATTACTGAATGAAGATGGAAGGTGAGAACATTTTTTAACTTAATTTATTTCTTATAATTTGTGCAACAATATATATATATATACCTAGAATATGCTTACTTTCCAAATCAAATTGTATCAAAGGCACATCCGAGACTTAAGTGGTCCCTTTGAAATTCCTGGAGATAAAAAAGATGTTGTAAGAATTATCATTGACTTGGTAGCACCTCACATGCAAGAAGGACAAAGGTCTACATCAATTCCCAAATAACTAGCATCTTTAAACTTTTATGGAAGTTGAAATTATCAGCTGTCAACTGGCCAAAGCTATCATTTAGGTCTTAGCCAACCCAGTATGAGCCGATGTATAACTAAGGTTTCACAAGTTATTTGTGATGATGTTATGGCAAATTGGATAAAATTTCCCAATAATCCACATATGAGGACTAGTGTAGAGAACGGTTTCATGGAAAAAAATCATTTTTCATGATGTTTGGGTGCTATTGCTCAATGCAATTATATCACCCTCAGAAAATTACCCGGCTCTCCCATGTTATTGCCGAAAGAGATAATACAGCATTAATTGCCAAATTATCGCAGATAGCAATTATATCATTATAAATATGAACGCTCGTTTTCCAGGATCAACACAGGATTCGGCTATTTGGCAAGCCTCTAGCATAAGACCGATTATGGAAAACTTATTTATACATGGTGGAAATTATTGTCTGCTACCCTTTGCAACCTTTTTATTAACTCCATTCGAAAATCCAGTAGTAAATACACCAGAGGAAAATTACAATTATCACTTCATCAGAAGCAGAAATGTAATTGAAAAATTGAATGGTGTGTCAAAATCAAGATTTAGATGCTTATTGAAGCATCGCGTTCTAAACTATGACCCAGTGAAAGCAGGAAAAATGATTTATAGCTGTGTTGTATTGCATAATATATCAAGATTTTACAATGACGATCTACAGGAAGAAGTCACAGAACCAGACGATGATGAAGATATCAATGTCCAAAATGAAAATGTGGATAAATGGCACAGAATAGTAGAAGAAGTACGAAATGAAATTGTACGACAATATTTTAACATTAATTAATTAATAAAAAAGATGGAATAATAAATGCTTTTTATTTAAATGATATTAAAGTACACATAATTTAAACAAAACAGTAGGTAAACAAAACCAGCATACTTAGAGTATATAAAATATAACAATACATAGATTACAAAAAATAAGTATATGACCTAATTATTAAAAACAAATCAACATCAAAAAAGAACAACCTAGAAAAATAAAAATCTAAATCAATACGAAAAAAAAAGTAAACAATAGAAATTTAGTAAATTTCTCTAATTAATCAACAACGACAAAAAACTAACTAAAAAATAAAAACAGAAACATTAAGAGAAATAGTAATAAATAGTTAACAATAGAACTAAAGTAAATCTTACGAAATATGAATAGAATGGTGATTGAAATGGAACTATGCTAAATTTACCGAAAAACAAATCAAAATCTACGCGATATCGCTTTTGATAGGTTCGATAGTCCCTGCCTAGATTGTCCTCTTGCAATGGCGTAATTGGTTTTTATAAGGGATACTAGAGTACGATCGTGTTTATTCATAGCGGTTACAGCTCTGCTCCCTTTTGGTCGTGTGTGTTTTTTTTCCCAGCTGTTTCCTTGTCTGAATTTATTATATTTTTAATACAGATTGACCGTTTAGGTTTCTAAATTCGGAGCCAAGAACCTGCAAAAACAGTGAATATTTTGTAATATTGTTACACTGAGAATAGGACTAACATTTTTTCATTATTTTGAATCATGCTAGAATTCACCTTTATGGAATTATGAAAAATTGATTCTATTCTCTAATTAAAAATAAAACTTACTTCTTGTTCGCTAGTAGAAGCTACTGATATAGTTTCAAGAATAGGGTGGTTTTATTCTCTATATTTTCTTCGGCACCGATAAGTTGAAAAAGCAACGGTTACAAAGCATTAAGCCTAAGACTCAAAATTCATAAATAACTTACACACTCCTGTCCTATGCTGGAAGCTACTGGTTATTGGATTTGATCGTACTCAATTATTACATTTTCAACGACCTAGGAACACAATGAAGCCAATTTTATCAAAATGGTTCATCGTGATTACAAAATTATACATAACAAGTCAGTAAATCGTATTATAAATTTAATATTAAATTGCTGATACTAGATTATTTTTAACAAAATGTAAGCTTCACTATTGCTAATACTAATCCCTCCTTCTGGTAAAGGTGCATCTTCTATAACTATTTTTGATAGCGGAGCTATTAAACGCTTTTCTAACGGTGTTAGGGCTTAATTGCAGCACCACCTCTAGTTCCCAGGTACCCATATTTAACATCCCTAGCACGCTACTTCACTTTAGTTTTCATTTCACTGAGTTTCTATAAAGAGACTGACCTAATCACATATACTTAGCTACTTCAAAATAAATCCTTCCAAGACTTAATAGATTTTGCAGGCCCAATCTTATTTAATTCCATGGTCAATGATTCCCACAATCTATTGGGCCACGTAATTTCGTATATGGGTACTTTTCCAACCAAAAGGACTTGGATCTGCTCAAGATATTTTATTATAAACTCTTTTTGAGCTTTAGTGGTTATTGGAGCGTGAGTCATTTTTGTTCTTCTTCTTCTTTATAGTTAATAGCCCTTGCTTCCGTTTGGTGCATTTGGCCAGCTCATTGCAACCCTAATTATTCTTCTTGTGTGTTAGGGGATTACTATAAAACATTCACAACACAGGATAAACTTTTATCGCTTCGGGGCAGCGGCGAAGCATTCCACACCCCAGGATACTGCCTCGGATAGGTTTAGCCCTGAGTTGCTAGTGTAGAGGAACGATTTTTTATGTTTATTTCATTTTTTTAATATAGTCTAGATTTATCCTATTTACAATTTTATTCTATTATGATCTAAAAATTTTATTATATTTTTAATTATTGTCAGATTGAATTGGTTTAAGACTACGTCCATGTTCAGGGGGTCTAGAATTCCATTTTTGATAAATATGAAATATATATCTAAATTTGCTATTCTATAAATCGGGCAAGTAAAGAATATATGATTTAGTGTCTCTATTTGACCGCATTCACAGTAAGGACTTTCTTTGTTACCAATTTCGTATAAGTAGGTGTTTATTTGTCAGACAATGTCCAGTTTTTAATCTCATGATGGTCGTTACGTGTCTTCTGTCCATATATGGGAGATGAAAGTACCATATTTTGTCCGGATAGTCGGGGCGAAGTTTTGCATAAGATTTTCCTTTCATTTTTATATTTTCTTTCCAGTTACTTTTAAATTCATGTCATAACATTTAAAAAAATTATCAAAAAAGGACCGTAGTGTAAATATCATCAAAAATAATTCTGAGTTATAGATATAATCAGTACCTACAACTTTTGTTCGAAGCATTTTTTCATAAAATGCACAGAAAAAAATAAAAATTAATTAAAGAAATATAAAAAATATTGGTAAATCATAAACACTCAATATAAATTTGATGTAATTTTACATTTTCTGAAGATCTTAATATAGTATATTTATTGACTAGAAATAGACGAAAAAAAAGTTCAGCCTTGAAGCTGAACTCTGACCCTATCTGCTTTACATTCAACAGCCAAAACAACAACCTCTAACACTCTAACCGCATGGCTATGATACATGCGGTTAAAAATGGGCAATTGGCATGTAATGACATGTAGGTATACCAGAGAAAATGTTAAAATTTTTATTTTTTTTCCGATGGCTATAGGTCATCGGGATTTATTTATATGTTCTAATACTTGCACTAAATATTTTCTTCCGATTTCTCCAATATCCTTGTTTATTTTCCTGAAGCTTTTTAATTGATTCTAATAGATGAAAGATTTATGGTCTATAGTCCATTCTCTTAATTAGGAATTTGCCTGCAAGCCATTTTCTTAAAAATTTCAGATCTATTTCTCCTGTTTCTGCCAGAAGTGCATTTATTGGTGTAGATTTCATACCTCCTGTTATCAGCCTCATTCCTTGGTGATGAATTTTATTTAGTTTATCAATTATAATTGATCCGTAGTCAAGATGTGTTTTGACCAGGCCATTATAAGCCATTAACATTGTTTTTGGGTCTGATCCCCACCATACCTTACAGAACGTTTTTAAAATATTGATCCCTTTCTTTGCTTTAACTACAGTATAGTTAATATGTTTATCCCATTTAAGGTTTGACGTGAAAATAACTCCCAGATAATTTATTTGTATTTGTATTTCTATTTTTTCTGCTCCCATAACAACTTCAGGAGAAGTCTTATTGTTATTTCCAGGACTTAACCACATCGCTTTACTTTTTGTTCTAGAAATTTCAAAATCATGTTCCTTCATCTACTTATTGATACAATCTAATGTATAAAATTTGTTTTGTTTTTCATTTCTATATGGTTACTGCCCTTAATTAAAATAACTATATTATCCGCGTAAGCTAGCGCCTATTGTGTTTCGGAATATTTGAGAATAACGATCTCAAGTAAATTTTAAATAGTACCGGACTTAATGGCGAGCTTGTGGCAATCCTTTTGAAACAGTTATTTAACCTTGCATGTTTCCATTATCATCTTTAATGTACATAAGTCTATTCGTTAGTATTGTTCTAATTAAATAAGCAATGTTTTTAGAAATATTATAATGTATTAAATAATCATATAATTTATTGACCTTAAGGTTGTCATAGGCCGCTTTCATATCCAAAAACACCGCTAAGATCGATTGACCTAATCCTCTTGAATGTATTGTAACGTGAAGAGTTACCCGAATAAGACACTCACACACACACACAAATATCTGGAGCCCTGGAAGCCTCTCTATTGCTCTACCGACTGAGAATGTTGGTAATAAGATCTTGGGAATACAGAAATAAGGAGAATTTACTGATTTGGTCTATTCTAGACGAGAAGCTTCGAGATAGAAGGTTAAGTGGATATAAACACACGGACCACGGAAGTAGTTAGTGATAGATAGTCAGTGGGTCATAGATCATAGACAGTAGAAAAGTCGTATATAGTCCGAGAAGTAAGTGTGAATATAAATATGTATATAGTCGTGTAGTTATTAGTATAAATAAATAAGTGAAAATAAATCGAACCCGGTTTTAATATAAATTCCCGTTAAAGTATGTTGAGAGATAAGCTATACAGTCTAATGTACCTTTTTCTTTTCGGAATCCCATTTGCCATTTATACAAAATTTGTTTTCTTTCTATGAACCATTCCAAACGATTTTTTACCATTTCTTATAGGATAACTTGATGTTAGGTTTGGATTTTTACTGGGTTTCAAAAACCCAAGATTATATATTTTTAAGTTTTCCACCGTTAAGTAATTTATTGTATATTTTCAGAAGTTCTACTTTTGCGTATTCTGGGATATGTAATAACATGGATTAGGATATTGATGATTTTTTCTTCGTTTGCATGGTAGTTTTTTATTCTATAATATTAAAAATTTCATCCTTTGAATTATATGTTGAAACCTTCTTTGTTGTAATAGTATTGCTGAGTTGCTGAGTATTTTGCTACCATATATTGCGAATTTTATTATTCGGTTGATTTTTGTTTTGATTATGATTTGTATATTTGGAGAATTTCCCTATAATTTTCCACACGTTTGAAATGTTCATTTCTCTATTAATCGAGTTACAGAATTTACGAAATCCTATTCTCTTTTTATTCTTTAGTAATTTTCTTGTTTTTGCTAGGATTTTCTTGCTTCGATATAATTATTAACTGTAAAGTTTTCTCTAAACTTTTTTAGACAATCTCTTCTTTCCTGGATAATTATGTAGCATTCACTATCCCACCACGGGTTTTTTGGTTTCTTAAATAATTTATTTTTGGCTTTTGGAATGGATATTTCTGCCGCATCGTTAATAACAATTTCTAAGTCTTCAAATTCATTTATTATATTATTATTAACTCTTTCACATATAAAACTTGAATATTCATTCTAATCTGCCTTTCTCTATATTCGTTTGTTTTCAATTATTTTCATGTATCTCAAATCAATATTGTTAAAGTGACATATTTCCACAATCCTCCAGAACGTTCCATACGCATTTTGTTGCTATTGAGCTGGATACCATTGTAACATCTAACAGACTCGGATTTTCCCTCGGATTGTGAAATCTAGTATTAGAACCATTATTCAATCATTTGAGTATTTTCTAATATTGTTTCCAGATTATTCCCGTTTTGATTCTTGCGCTTTCCCATATCGGATGATGCGTATTCAAATCACCCACCCATATTACATTTTCCGATAACCCTTCTATCATTAACTTGATTTTATTTACCGGAAGTACATTATTTGGTCTGTTATACATATTTGTTATATTTATATGATTTATTTTAATTATGTTTACTTGAAAACCTTCATTTTGTAAAGATGGATCCAAATCAATCGTTTGAAATTTAAAATTTTCCCTAATGAGAGTAGCTATCCCCCCGTAACCATCTGATCTAACATTTCTTATGATTTTGTAATATTTGATGTGAAAATACTGTTCCGGTCTCAGCCATGTGTCATTAAGTAAAACTACCTGAGGTTTCTTTTCCTCTAATATTTTAATTAAGTTATGTCGATTGGTTTTGACACTTCTAATATTCCATTGAAGGATGGAAAATTGTTTTGGATTAGTCTTGATTTATGATTTATATTAGTTTGTTAAAATTCAGAGTCCCTTATTAGTGGTGTCTATCTGATAAGCTGTTGAGAGAAGTTCTATTATCTTCAGTTTGGTGTTATTCGATGTGTTTCTAAACTTATTATAAATTTCCTCTATTAATTCTTGTTCCTGGATTGCACTTACTGGCGTATTATTTCTACTTATCGTATTCAATGGTCTACTTACTCTGAAGTTTAGGTTCATCTCGTCTGAGCTTGAATTTTTCCTTGAATCTAGATTTCTCTTTGATGTTTGAGGCAGATGTCCATCTAGATACAACAATAATTACTCTCGATGTTTTCTTTATCGTAACCTTCTGTTTGTTTTGTTGCTTTAGTAATTTTATTATACGATCTTTTATTATTAATTATCTTATCTTAATGCACTACTTGTCGTCTTTGACACACCTCGTTTGAGTTTTGAGTGTTACGTAAAATAGGGAAATCCTCTCTTCTTAATGTAGGGCCAGAGTTGTCATTTTTTGGAAAATATTTAATTGCGTCAAAGAAAGATATGTTCTCAAATGCCATCCTTTCTCTAATTCTTTTTTGTCTTTCAAATTCCCTACATTCTCCATTTGTTGACTTATGTTCAATACTTTTACAATGTAAACATTTAATTTTATTCCACAAATTATATTCTTCTTCCGATTCGTGATTTTCCGAGCATTTGAATCTCTTTCTTCCTTTACAATGATTTTTAGTATGCCCAAAAATTAAACAATTGTAACATTGAGTTACTGGAGGAATGTACGGAATCACATTAAAGGACATGTAACATAAGTTAATATATTTAGGTAATTTCTCACCTTCAAATGTAATTAACATTGTGGTAGTAGGCTTATATGTGGTTTCCCCGCTATATATTACCCTTCTATTACATCTTTTAATGTTCATTATTTTAACTGAGCTACCTATCAAACTTTTTAATTCTTCTTCTAAAAAATTTTGATGTACTCTTCTTATTATGCCTTTATAAGTTACTCTATTATAAGGGATATATATTTTATATCCTTTTTCTATTAAAACAGAATTTTGTACAGAGTAATTTGCTACATTTTTATTTCTAATCTCCACTCTTATTTTATTAGCTCCTTTTATATTGATTTTAATAATATGGTCTATTTTTAAAACGAAGATTTGCTTTGCTATTTTCAAATGGTTTAATCTTCCTACATTGTTTCCAGATTTTTCCGTAGCTTCAACAATAACTGTGTTGGTCCCTGTTCGTTTTTATAGAATAAAATTTTACAAATGTTGTTATTATTCTGTGAGTTTTTTTCATTTTGCATGGAATTTGTGTTATTTTCCCGAGATCATATGTGAGAATTCTTCGAACTCCCATCGTACGATAAGATAGAATTATTAAGAATATCACTAACTTCCATATCAGTACTATCTAGCGAGGAATTTTCTATAATTCCCTAACCTAACCTAACCTAACCTAACCTAATCTCAATTTTTAATTAGATTTTTTGTTAAACTATTGGGATAAAGGGAGATGTTACAAAGTGAATTCGTACATTGCTTTCGAGGATTCAACAATCTTCGACTACTAAATTGAACAATATTAAAACACTCCACTCCTGTTATACTCACTTTCATCAGCAATAGATATTTAAATTATTGGTGTTCAAAACTTGCTGAGAAAAAAAAATTAAACGCAATTATTCTCTCAACGAAACAATGCCTCCGACGTTTTTTCCTTGTTCTCAGAAAGATCACAATACAAAATTATTCTGAATCACTTTGTCAAGCAATAAAAGTACGAAAGAATAACAAAAAGTGTTTTTGACATTGTTGCGTATTCAATTTTTTGCTTCCGTCCTCTCTCTTGTTCTCGCACCCCAGTTTTACTTCAGCTCAGAATTCGTTCCATTCATATCGGTATTCCTTTGAGAGTAGAGGAGACAAGGCCTTGGTCCACTCGGGATTGCAAATAGGTCTCGGTTTTGGTTCATTTTTCTCCCATGTCTCTCCCAATTTCCCTTGTCGACCCTGAAGACGCTCTTGAACTTAGTAACCTCAGCCAGGCGGGAGAAAAAATATGGTGTTTTATTTCTGTTATGAATCTTGTATTAGAATGCCACAATTGTATAAAGTTACAAATTTCAAATGCGAATTTGTTTCTCAAGAGTATTGTAATGCCTTGTTCTGCTCTTAGGTCGAGAGCTGAAACTTATTTTTAATGAAAATGTAAAACTTTTACATTTGCAAATAGCATATGGTAAAATAATTTATTATTTAACTTGAAATACCCAAAAATATTTTTTTGTTGAATAACACCATCATTGGTAAGTTTGACTTCAATAAAACTCATTTTCTGTTTATAATATGTAACATCTGGTATGTCAAATATAAAAATCATTTGGTTAATTAGTTCGACAATGATTTTTCAGAGAGCCAAGACAAACGAAAATGGTCTATTAAATTTTTAGCGAACGAACTTTTTAGCCGGAATAAGAATAAGCTGTTGGAAAATATGAAAGGTATTTAAAGCATAACTTTTTTCCTGCTTTCGCTCAGACTATGACAATAGTTTAGGCAAGATTTATTTGAATTGTAAGATCTATACTATAACATGCCTTGGAGTAGCGGTAGAAATGAAAAAAAAATGCTTTTAATTTTAATTCTTCTCAAACACATTTATTGTAGACATTATGTATTTACTTTTTCCTGAAAAATAAACGTCAGGCTATACCAACCCATGTAGATTTGTAAGGGTAGTTTTCTAATCGTGTAAAATGTTTGGTGTCCGATTTTATACATATTGTAACGTGGATAGGTATTCATGTACTTACGGTTGATATTCGTTTATTAATTATTTAAGCTACTACGTTGCTTACAGTAGTTATTGCATGTATATTTCCTTATGTAGTTCTAGAATTATGGTAGAGTTATTCTCGATCCTTCGAGAAACTATATGTGAGGTACAAATTTGTCATAGTATTGTCAGTTTGACAAGGATCTAGAACATTAATTATGTGTGTCTAGATAATCATAGAACATTCTCGATGAATGTCATGTCATGATTCAGGTATATAAAGCCGTGTCGATCACGGGACAGAGTCAGTCTTGTGAAGTCATTGAGTCAAGTCAGTTGATAACAGCCAGTCTGTGGAAACAGAGGTTAATAGTAGTTCTGTCGGTGAAGACAGTGACAGTATAGATTGTCAAGGTGACAAGTGGTGACAGTTGTACCATAATAGAAGCTCGTGTACTGAGTGTTTAAAAATAAATCATTGGAAGCAATCTGCGAATTTTGAGTATTACGCAAGTGAACTCACCCCACAACGTTTAGCACAGGGTTAAACGTTACAATTGGTGTCAGAAAAAGGGATCTTCGCATTTTGCTGAGAATATATGGTGAATACCAGATCCAAAGATTACGACGAAATGGCAAATTTTGCAGAAATAATGGAGTTCTTGAAAAATAATAAAGAAGAACAAGAAAGAATTAGACAAGAACAAGAAAGAATTAGACATCAAGAAAAAGAAGAACAAGAAAGAATTAGACAAGAAGACCAAACAAAAATAAGTCAAATTCTAGACAATCAAGAAAGAAGTAGACAAGAACAAGAAGCAAAAATGAATCAATTTCTGGAAATTCAAGAAAGAATTAGACAACAAGAAAAAGAAGAACGAGAAAGAATTAGACAACAGGAAAAAGAAGAACAACAAACAAGAATAAGACAAATCTTAGAAGAACAAGCAAATCAAAAATTCAGTGACTATTGAAAAATCATTCTGTGGAAATTGTGAAGATATATCGAGCTATCTAAAAAATAGTTCCCAGTCTGCCATATAATTTGGCATCATATATTTACTTTAATCATCTGAGATTACATAATATTGAAACATCAATTTTTTGAGAAGAAATATTTTATTGAGCGATATTGATGGAAATCCACAAAACTGAACTAATGTGATAATCATAACAAATGATACCAGTTTTCTATATAATCAAATTAAGTAATGCCTAGTGTGAGGCGACAGGTTAACCTCCGAAGCTTAGAGCTCTTTTTGTCAATTGCCTCTGGTTTTGAGGTTCATAGCTAATCAACTGTTGTGTGGCTCAGTTTCTCAATGTTGCTATTAAATTTCATTGAGTACAATCCCCAAATGCCCATTGCTGTACGAGAACGCTAGCTAAATTTTATTTCGCAGTGGACATGTGTCTTCTTTTGTTAGTTTAGGACATTTCCCATCAATCTGCAGAGCAACATAATTACCTTCGCAGCCTTTTCGCAACCGTTTCGATGTGTTCCCAGTTTTTGGATCTCAAACTTGTCCACAGTCATGAGGATCTTTGAGCATATATGTCTTAATCGCATGCTCTAGTTCATGAGTTGACCCTAATCATCACCTGTTTCAGGTGTACTTGGATTAGCCCACCAGTAACACATCATGTGGAATTTTGAAGCGTAAGAGAATATCCTACTAGACAGAGGTCAGAGCTAGCAACAAACGCAAGTGGAATTGAATGCATTTTTGACGTCAAGCGTGACCAGCAATTGGTCGAGTCTGATGACATGCTTCATTAGCTTTCTAGACAGCGCTGGTCACCAAGATGGTTCTGAATTTCGCAGCCTGGCTCAGACGTGCCCCTCTTCTGACCTATGAGCAAGATCCTGGGCCCAACATCTTCAGGTATCTAGACTTCTCACGAATAAGCTAGAAGAGGATGAAGTCGGCAGATCGCCTCATTTTCAGATTCAGAAGAACTGGATCATAATTTATAGGTTTTCATCTCTTTCAGGGCTTTTCTAAATGGTTAGCATTGTCTATAATCTGGGGCATACTCCAGCAATATCAGCACAGGATACAGGTCGGTAGTTTAGAGTTGCTGTTTGTGAGCATTTCCTGCTTTTGTCTGGGCCTGAACAGTTCCTTCATATATGACCGAAACCGAGACAATAAAAACACTCTACACCTAAACGCGGTTATTTAGAGAACGCAGAATCTTAGTGCTTCTTGTGAATGGGTTCGTTTTCCATACCCCAACTTCACTTCGCAGCTTAACGTCCTCCATCTATTTCTCAATTGCCATTTTTGGTTTGTATTTGGGGTTCCTTCCCAGAATGGATAACTATCAGCTGTGAACAGTGACGAAAATGGATTGTGCCATCACATTACCAGACCGTTCCAAGTGGAGGACACAGGAGGAATTCATAACCTTGCGGTCTAATTCTGTTGGTGGCGGTACTTAAGTAATTTGTGCCAAGTCTTCTGTTGACCTACACTGCATGTTTTCAAACTTATCAGCATCAATAGATTCAATTTATTTTATATTTTTCAGAGCACCAACTGATAAAGCTGCTTCTTTTTTATTTGAACATAAATAACCCCGCATCAACTACAATGAGTTATTAACAGGAACAGAAAAAAACACAAGAAATATGTAGTTACATTTTAAAGTTACTGTTCTTTAGGAAACTAAGCACTTTCTGTACATCACCGTTGAGTCGTTGAGGATTGTTTTGATGTTTGTACCAAGGGTGTTGGATCTTCTTTCATCATTGTATAGAAAGCACTCCACCAGAAGATGTTTAACTGTCAGTTGGGTAGCACAGCTATTACAGAAAAGAGTGGGATTCTTTTGTAAGAGGAGAGGCAGCTTTAGAAGCTAGAGCGTCTACTTCCTCATTTCCCTTGATACCCATGTGAGAGGGTACCCATACATAAGTAATATTTTTTCCTTGATTTTGCAGTTGGTATGATACTTCTTTGATTGATAAGAGATTTGAATGATGAGGATATAGTTGTCACAGTCCCCGGATTGCACTCAGAGAGTCTGTAATTTTAACAAAATTGTCGTACTAGGTATAAGGTATATAAGATTCTGTCTGTGATCGTAAAAAAGTTCTTGCTCGAAAATATTTGTCATTGGTTAATATTTTTAAGGTTTCGCTTACAATTTTGAAATATATATTTTTCATTAATAAGGAATCTTTATATAAACGCAGTATTCTCTCTGTATGATGACATATTAGATTGACATCATCTGATGCAAAGTTTAACTTTTCCAACCAATTTGTCAATTCTAATTTATCGGAATTTTCCAAGACCAACAAAGTTAAACATTGCTCACAGTGAATTATTTTCCTTAATGTATAAACTATAAATTCAACGATATGTTTTATGATGTCGACAAGATATTCTGACTGTTCCAGTATGTCAAAACTACTATGAAGCATGTCATCGAATAACATATGTGGTATTTTGTTATTTTCGACAGAAGTCGTTAGCAGAAGTGTGAGATCTTGATGTGCGTAATAGACCAATTGCATCAATGGATTCAATTCTCCGCATGCGCGAATTATCGGTCATAGA
Source organism: Crioceris asparagi (assembly GCA_958507055.1). Lineage (NCBI taxonomy): Eukaryota > Metazoa > Arthropoda > Insecta > Coleoptera > Chrysomelidae > Crioceris > Crioceris asparagi. The sequence goes on from OY293832.1 coordinate 26,234,776, forward strand.
ATACCTATTTCAAGCTTATCTAGATGCATTGTTCTCTGGTACATGTTATATAAGGAAATTGATAGAAGCGCTCACAGAGAGCCATTAGCATGGAATTATTTGGACATAGGTATAATACATTCTGTTCAAAAGAGTGACATTTCAAATGAAAATGGCCGCTGAAACTGCCCGCCGCGCATGCGAAGAACACTGTTCGCTTAATGCAATCGGTCTATTGGCAGAAGCAGGAACTAAATACATTCACATTATTAAGAAGTAACTTTTTAAAGGCTGATTGAATCTGAATTGTGGTAGGATTATTATGAAATCAATGTATTCTCCTAATAAGCGCAAAAAACATTTCAACATGGTTTTGAGATATATGATAAAGAATATTTTACTATTTTTTGTGAGAAGTTTTTCACATGAAGAAGGTATATACATTTCTTAAACAAATAATGAAAACTAAAAAGCCAGTTCGAACCGATATTGATTAAAGAACAGGCCTGCGAATAGTTTTTTTAAAACTGAGGTTGATTTAAATGCTTCACATTGGATTATTTAAATTTACTAATCTTAACTTTATCTTGTACCTACATCAATTTCTAATTGTTGTATCTAACTAATATATAATTTAATTTTTGTTTCCAATTCAGGTAATGATTTTTCAGTTATACTCATCTTTCCAACTGTTTTACAAAACAGATTCTTGGTATTTAACAAATAAAAAATGTCATTAAAGTTTTTCAAGAATTTAGATATATGTATCTACGTTGAAGCATTTTCAAGTTCACTATCCTTTATTTCGAGTTTAAGTTAGTTTACTGCAGCTGAAGTACCTACTTGAACTTAAAACTTGCGCTGAGAGACAAACTTTATTTTTTTCATTATTAGTATATTGTTTACCGTTTAATTATCAACTATTTCCCTATTTACAAATTATGAAAACGTAACTGCTTCGGATTTCTATTTGAGTTTGGATGACGGCTGAGTCGGATGCGGATGACAGATAGGTACAGTAATCCACCAATCACAAGTGTTCTTTCTATTGAGGGTACGCATTTTCGATCGACTTGCCTGCTGTATGTTATCTCTATGATAGAATAGAATAGAATTGCGTTCACAATGAGGTTAAGGCACAAATTGAGATAAGAAAATTGACTTATTTTTTATCTATGGAGAGACTCGTCTGAGAAACATTACTAATTGAAAATGCTGGAAATGAACCAGCGTTATACATGGGATAAATTTGGGACATAATAGCGAAGATGGTTCCTATATTTTATTCGTATTCTCACTAAAGCTGGAACATGTACATATTGAAACTACTTAGCAGTAACTTAAGTACTGACTAGCATATCTCTTTGCCATACCATGACTAATTTCAAACCTGCGCAAAGATCTCTGCATGAATATCTGGTTTATGCTTATAATTTTCTGCACGTTTGTGCAACCCTCAATATTGGTGAGCATCTTGTTAGTTTTTTCACAGAATGTTCATTCTAATATAATTGTGATAAGTAAAAATTACCACCTAAAATGTGTGTGTAATAAAATTTGGGTTAAATAAATAATATTTGTCATTAATTTCTTTAATTTTTGGTAAAACTTACGAAGCGTTATTTTTTTGGTGCCAACTTATCTCAAAAACTAGATTGAAAATATTTTGATAGTTTCGGCTTTTACATGATGAAAATCCATATTAAACACAGTGATTTAGATTTTCACAAATATACTGTCAACATGACAAGTGTTTCACCGACACAGCGGCTTCTTCAGATATCTGCTTCAGATTTGATTTTTGGGACATTTTCTATGTTGTAACAATGATTAGAAATAGAGCTTGAAATGAACTGTCATTTTACGTACATGATGGCCTGCATCGTGTGAAGCCAACACAAGCAAGGGAGCCATCAACACACCATGCGCGGCAACATTTATCGGACCGTGCAGCAAAACAAGTAAGCAATCATGAAGGAGAACATAATCCGTCTGCAGCGGGCTTAAATCAAACGTAGACATACTGTTATAAGAGTATACTCTTGCAGAAGAATTTGGTGACCACTGCATCTTAATTGCACCTGAGTTTCCTCATCGCGTGAAAATATTTCAGTTAAATAATTTATTTAACTTATCCCAAAGTAGAAACGTATCCCTCTCCGCTTTAGAAAACTGTTCGGATCATAAAAGATTATCGGTCATAGTAGAGGGCACGGTCCCCGTTAAATCATTTAAAAATGAATGTGTGGGGGCGTCGAGGTTACAATCTGAAATTTGGCACAATCGTTACTTATTACCTACTTTGCTTAAATCCAAAAGCTGGAAAAAATCGGACAGTGCCGAAGGGCACAAAAAAAATCGAAATAATCACACCGTTGTAAAGAAGAAAACGTTATTGATTTTTGATATAAATACCATACAGATTTTTGTGGAAATTATATATTTTTTCAATTTTTTAAAGTCGCGAAATGTACGTGCCTTTATGGAGCTACGCTAGTCAAATAGTTGAGTATCTCGGAACAATACCAAGCATTTTCTATTTTTTTTTTTTTCGTTTAACCCGTGATATCTCGTAAACGAAGGCGTTAATCGAAAAAAACTATTGTTTGAAAAAGTTTCTCGCGTCTTTCATTCTAACACCGGTGTAAGATTAATAATTTTAGGAAGTGAAATAGTGATGTATTTCAATTAAATGCGATGCGGTGTCAAAATACACGGCTGCGAGTGCGTCTGCCACTTCGCGTCCCCACTCCCGACAACGATATCGCATCTCACTTTAACGCCGTAGCTCTATTCTGCTCTTGCTCAGACTGCATACTCGTATTGTAAAGTTTATTGTTTTTAAATTTTTTTTATGCTAAAGTTACTTGCAAAATACTTACATTTTATTATGTAACGAACATTTTTCTATATCCTAAAATCAATTTTCTGTAGTGATGGAGGGTAAGTGGGTATTTAAGCGGTTTTCATAAGATGACTGGATTAGATATTTTCCTTAACTATTCTTCTTTTTATCGGTAATGGAATCTAGAGCTTTGTCTTTTTAGACATTTGTATCTAAGGAGAATTTACTTGTAATACCCACATGTTTATGTTTGGGCAGTCTCTTTTACTCTGATAGTAAACAACCTCAACAATCCCATTATTTTAAGACCGTCTAAATTGACTGCACCTATGATTTTTATTTTATGTTCGATATTCATAGACGTAACCTGCGACAAACGCCGTGTTGTTGATCGTTTTTGACATAAAACGCACTTATTTATACCGAAAATATCTTTGCGCAGCATTTTACCAACAGGAGGGGGTGGTTTAATGCCCATGTACTTAAATTCTTCTTCTCTTATTATTTTCATTTCCAAACATTTAATGCTCTTCTTTCCAAGGTAAGTTACAAGATTTACGCCAAATGGCATTTTGCAAATTTCCATTTTTTCCTTCCTAGATAATGCTATGGATGTCAATATCAGAGTTTTTCGTTAATGCATTTCTCAGTGGCCTTAATGAAGGTTTGGAAAATTTTCTTGCATATTATGCACACTGGGTCAGTTTAGACTTTTAATTTTAGTAATGACTCTTATTCACTTTCGAAACTTGTACTGTCCATTTTATCACTCCAACGTAGGTACCTATAATACCTAGGTAATTGTGGTATTTACAATAAACCCTGCAACAACCCTCTGGTACAATGGAACTACACTTAGGTATACTGTCTTTTTTGTCACAAAAAAACATAGAAAAAGAAGAGTTGTGCACGAGCGCAATAACTCTTGCACAACAGCAAGTGGAAGTCGGGCAAAAGGGATGGAGCGATGGAGCTACGGTGTTAAAGTGAGGTGCGACATCGTTGTCGTGAGTGGAGACGCGAAGTGGCAGACGTACTCGCAGCCGTGCATTTTGACACCGCATCGCTTTTAATTAAAATACATCACTATTTCACTTCCTAAAATTATTAATCTTACACCGGTGGATGAATGAAGGACGCGAGAAACTTTTTCAAAGAATAGTTTTTCGCCTTCGTTTACGAGATATCACGGGTTAAACGGAAAAAACTCTGAAAATTAATTAGAAAATGCCTGGTATTGTTCCGAGATAATCAACTATTTGACTAGCGTAGCTCCATAAAAGCACGTATATTTCGCGACTTTCAAAAATTGATAAAATGTATAATTTCCACAAAAATCTGTATTATATTTATATCGAAAAATCAATAACGTTTTCTTCTTTACAACGGTGCGATTATTTCGATTTTTTTTTCTTGTGCACTTCTGCACTTTCCGATTTTTTTCCAGCTTTTGGATTTAAGCAAAGTAGGTAATAAGTAACAATTGTGCCAAATATCAGCTTGTAACCTCGACGCCCCCACGGGATGTAAGAAAAACGCCATTCTGACCTCTACTATCAGTGTCAGTATGAAGTCTATGTCAGATATACAGTATTCCTGTCATTGTGGCTTGCAAACGCACACTCTCCATACACACCAGCACTGTGCCAGACGATGAACTCTCGTATATTGAAAAACTTTTAATACCATTCGATAATTGTGTTATTTAATCAATATTCATTCTAATTCAGTGATTTTAATAATTCGATTAAGAGAATTGGTCCAAATGGACCAAAATATAGCAAGAACCTTAACTTTAAAGAGAAACAGAAAACTTTCCCTTACCCTCAGATAGGTAAATCAACTTTTATTTTTGTAGAAGTGTCAATTTATAGCTTGGATAATATTTAGGTGGACTACATTGCAAGATCGCCATTGACTGATGTAAGCCAAATGATCGTATACAAGCTTTCGTATCGGGATGTTTTGAAGTTAAGGCCCATGCAGATTTGCATAACAATCGAAGTTCAAGTAGGTAAAACTTCATCTGGAAAAGAAGGGGAGTTCATTAATAGCCGAACTACATAATTCTTACCTTACCTTATTCATGATAGAAAACTTAGCATAATAAACTACGAGTATTTCAATACAATATACATATTATAAGAACGAAACATTAGATATTAAAATATTAATATGTATATAAATAAATTCAACATTTTTATTTGCTGGTAGTTAACATCACCTTAATATTATACAACAAATGCCTAAAATAAAAGTATAATTCCTTGAATAATTGAAAATAGAAAATATTCTCCGTTATTGTCCAGTTCAAAAGCAAGCAAGAATAAAATCGACATATACCAGAAACATTGAAGGAAATTTTGAGTGAATAATGTAACATTAATATATTTTCTTCATAATATAGGTATTTATAGTCTTATTTAATATTGTATTTCACTATTGTAATTTTAACTATTGATAAATATACCATTTTCTCTTTGCTAGTGGTTATAACATCACCTTAATATTAAAAAATATCATACTGAAGTACGAGCGTTTCAAATTTATATCTTGAAATATTTCTAAATTATATATATATAAATAAAACTTGTTTCTTTGTTGATAATTATAACATCACCTTAGTATTATTATTCAAGCCACACGTTACTCAAAACTTCTGACAACAGCTGTTTTGCTCAAGAGAGTTTTCGATGTCTTTGACCGATTTCGCCAGACGGAGGACGTATACAATTCGATATGTTTATTTTTCTATTTTCAAGATATTTGTAAACCTACACGTATTTAAAAATAACATGATTATTGAAAATTAAAGTCCGTGACAGCTAACCGATTTCCAAAATAAATCCATGTCCCCAAAAAACATTCCCGATATAAAACTTTTGGAGGTGAGAGCTATATTCAACAAAATTCAACAAAACAACTCAAATCTTTCGCATATGCTCAGTTAGATCTGAACCACACCGATACAATTTTTGGTATGTTGTTTTGTATAAGAATTTTGTTTGAATGTTACATTTTCATCAAGTGATTCTATCGCTTCTCACCGCCCCCAAAATTCCTTCCATGAAATTACAACTTGACGTATTATATTCATAACCCACGTTTACAGTAAATCTGGACTCGAGCATTTCCATTTGCTCACCAGCCTGCATTTATGATTCGCAATATTAACGCATTATGATCGTCATCGTCAATTGTAAATCTTTTCAACTTCCTTCTCTTGCCCCTGGTCAATAGTACCAAGTGAAATTTTTGAAAAAAAATAATTATGAATATAATACGTCAAGTTGTAATTTCATGGAAGGAATTTTGGGGGCGGTGAGAAGCGATAGAATCACTTGATGAAAATCTAACATTCAAACAAAATTCTTATACAAAACAACATACCAAAAATTGTATCGGTGTGGCTCAGCTCTAACAGAGCGAAAGATTTGAGTTTTTTGTTGAATTTTGTTGAATATAGCTCTCACCTCCAAAAGTTTTACATTGGGAATATTTTTTGGGGATACAATATTACGATAAATCATTAAATCAATTTCTGTTAGAAAGAAAAAGAAAATAAACTTTCATATGTATGATATTTAGTTTGGCAAAACAATAATAAGGAACATTTCATACAGCTCCCGAGTTACATCCTCAGTTCAATGAGCCGGTGCTCCATAATCTAGTGAATGTCCTTTAGAAGACATAATACATTAAAATACAACTTTAGTTGATGTCCCATTTCTCTGAGAGCGTGTGGATTTTGGTGAGTCCAGAAAAGCTCATTTCATCTATTAAAAATGGTCTTCTTCGAAAATTTTGCATCGTCTGATCAAGTTAGGATCTTTCTATTGACGGATTAAAATTTTTTCACAGAATTGTATCATGCAATTACATTTTTCTGGTCTTAGGGCTTGAACTTTTGAAAACTTGTATGGTTGTCTCGAGTGAGTATCAAGGATTCTTTGTACAGTGCTATATTTTAGGTCTAAATATCCCTCTGCACTTCTAATAGAAGCTTGTGGATAAGCGTAAAAGTAAGCTAGAGCATTCATGACATTCCATGACATTGTCCATGCGAGTTGTTTGCTTAATTTGTGGATCAGTGTTTCACAAAAGTGACTTTCTATTGAAACGGAAAGTTTAGATGAATTTATTGGAGTCTGCTGTGGTCCCGAACTTACAACCTTTAAGCATCAAAGAGAAGATGTAGTTATTCTACCAGAAACCAGAAATTATATTGTGAATCAAATGACATTATAAGAAAAGTAGCAGAGCTGGCTGAGACAATGAATAAATTGCAAGATATTGCTGAGTCATTGATGGAAAGTGTCAAAAGTAATGTTGAGATAATATAGTGTTTAATAAAGTTGAAACCTATGATAATGTATTAAGATCAGATCAAAATAATAGGATAAAACTAAGCAATGATAGTATTCCTGAAATAGTAATAAAATCTAAAAAACTGCAGACAGCTCAACAAACTAGGATTCATGTGGTATCGAAATTAACAAATATAAAATCATGTCATAGGATAGTAAATATAAAATTGAAAGCAAGAATATTTGTTGCGATCAAGTGTAGCGATTTGAAAAGAGCCAATACAATGGTTTCAGTACTAAATGAGAAAATTGGGGAGAATACTAAAAGCAAAACCCGAGGATAAAAATTGTTAATTTATTTAAAAAATATTCAAAAGAAGAGACTAAGGTAATGGTTTAGGATCAAATCTGTATTTATGAAAGTAGTCCATGTTGCTGAAAGAGCCGATAATGTTGGTTATAATACAAAGTATTTGAAGACATGAATATTCGTAGATGTTATAAATGCTGTGTTGGAAATCATTCTAGTACTAATTGCAATAAAGATAACTATGTAAAATATCCTAATTGTGATTTTGCAAATAAAAAATTTGGTTTACGTCTTCCAATGAATCATATGGCTTTTGAAGTGAGGTAGTGTCCAAACTACAATCATATAGTAAGAAATCTGATAGAAAATATAGACTATGATGAATAACATAACAAGATCGATCAGGACTTAGGAATAATTTTCTGTTAAGTTTTATAAATTATTCAGCTTAAAATTAAATACTGTGCCACATGTTGATTGCCTAAATAGAAATCTTCATGAGGTAGTTGGATTGCTTATTCTACACATGAATATTCAAACCTTAAATAGACATTATGAAAAGTTACTTATACAACTGAAAGGTTTTACAACTAAACCTTAAAAAGTTATTTTGAGTTCAGAGACTTTGTGTTTGAAAGAAATAGGGTTATTATATTATTATGATATATTATAAAAATATCTTATTTTCCTACACATCTAGTAACACTTTTAACAAAATTAATTGTTCATTTTCATACAAGACATGAAATTGTTCGTTGTGAATACATGTCTGGTATATGCTCCCTTGTTGTCTTAATTTAGATTACAGAAAATTGTGATTTTGGCTTCAAATTCAACAGACCAAAGTAGTGCGTCTGATGATATAGACGATATAGTGTTTTAGTGCATTTATAGGACGTAGTCTTTGAATATAATTGCACTATAAATTGAACTGGACTATTGAGAGAAGATCAAATTCCACGTCTGGTTCCTGACATGTGTTCTAATATCATATCAAGATGGCTGGTGGTTATGATCCACCTGATAAAGAAGATGGAATGAATCTAATATATCAATCGAAGCAAAAATCAAAAGTTTCAGTTTGTCTTTTTGTGATAAAAGCTACAATCTTAGTGAATCTGAGCAGTCGGTTCATCCTGTTTTTTGAGTTCGGCTCTAGTTGTTTGTCACACTCATATTATAATTATAGAAAAAAACTCAATATTAAATGAAATATATGCAAAATAAAATAATTATACTGATGGCAACAAAAAAATCTTACTCTGAAATGATAGTTTAGTTTATATAAATTTGAATAAACAAAACCCAATAACTTATCAGTAAAATTAAAAGAGAAAAAAAAAGATGTGCTTAAGCAAAACAAACTAGAAGAATTAGCAAATGAAATCAGAACAAAACAAAATAAAACAGTATGTTCTGCTTATCAAGAGAGTTTCCTCAAGAAAATAGTATTATTGAGACAATTTAATGCTGAAATTATAGATAAAAACGCAATATTAAAAGAAATAATTGCAAAACAAAATAAATATTCTGATTGCAACAAAAAAAAACGACTCTGAAACGATAGTTTAGTTTATATAAAATTGAATAAACAAAACCCAAGAAATTATCAGTCAAATTAAAAGAGAAAAAAAAGAAGATTTGCTTAAGCAAGAAATACTAGAAGAATTAGCAAATGAAATCAGAACAAAACAAAATAAAACAGTGACAGCCAGCACTGTTTTCGATCAGCACCGGAGAAATTCAAAAGTTTCATATTAAATCGCAACCTTATTCATGATATTATCAGTTAATGTGAATTAGTGAGTGTGTGATGACATCAGTATACTACTCTAAGTCAGTTAATTTAATTAAATATTACATATCAATCTGTAAACAAATCCTCGAGTACCCTGAAAAAGTCAAGGTCAAACAAAGAATCACGGGGCCTGCGTCCGCGTTGGTGCACCAGGACCGTACTCAGGTCGGAAGTACCTTTCCATGATCGAAGAAAGTACTATGGAGACTACTGACTACAGTGGTCTCCAAAAGAATAAATCTACTAAAAAAACTCCAACGAAATCATACTCTTCAGTATTAAATCAATCAACTCCAAATTATCCAAACAAGAAACAAGCCATATTATTCAAATCTGTACCAAACGCGAAAGACGAGGATTATCTCTCAGCAGTTGCCGAAAAAATCAATCCAAGTCAAATACTAGCAATATCCAGAATCACTAACGAAAAAGTTTGTATCTATTTCACAAAAAACGAACAGACTGTCAACATCTTTCTAGCTATAGATAATGGAAAAATTGTGGTCAACCAACAACTCCTTCAAGCTAGGAAATTAATAACTCCTAATGAAAGACTGATTATTTCTAATGTATGCCCAACCATACCGCATGATATAATCGAAAAAGAACTCAACAACCTCGGAATATAATTGATTTTACCTGTAGATTTCCTCAGGATTGGTACAAGAAAAACGGAATTTAAACATATATTAAGCTTCCGAAGACACACATACATTGCCCCATCGAATATCGATAAAGTCCCAAGTTTATTGTTGATCAGTCATGACGACACCAGCTACCGAATTTTCCTCTCAATTGAAAAACAAAATGCTACATATGCAAACAGGAAGAGCACATATCATCAAAATGTACAAACACAAACTCTTTACTTCCACAGACTTCAGTTCCTACCAATTTAACCACAGAAATACCAATACAAGACCCACCACAAGCCAACAACGAACATCCAATACCACTCACTCAACCAACCCCAATATCTCAACGACCACAACCCCCTCAGCCAACACAACTTCCTCAACCAACACAACCTCCCAATACACACAATCATCCCAGCATACAAAAACCTCTCAACCAACTCCAAACATAACAATATGTCCTAGAAACACAAACAATGAAACACTTCAACCTGCCATCTCATCGGAAAACGTCGAAAACAAAACCACTACCAAGACATTAACATTAACACATACTGATCTAACACAAAACAACTCCAAAAGAAATGCCTCTGAAATTACTTCACCTCCTACTACATCTACCGATAAGAATTTCGTCACCCCCACAAATCGATCCAAAAGAGTGAAAACAACATCAGAAGAAAATCTCAGTACAATCGAAGAACTCTCAAAAAGCACAAAAAACTTCTTTGAGGAGAATACGAATGACGGCTGTTTAACAAGCGATGAATTCATAGATTTCTTCGAAAATGCTTGTGGTTCGCCTGATCCCTTCAGCGTAGCCCAAATATATACAGACAATATCGAAGATTTACTCAATACATTAACTAAAATATACCCTTACATGAACCCACGGTATTTGAAAACATGATGCACAAAATTAAGAAATAAAATAACGAAACAACTTAACAGAGATAATCGAAAAGATATAAACAGTGATTCATCAATCGATGCCATCTGAACCACATATCTTTTCAATTCTATAATACAATGGAATCTAAACGGGTTCTATACCCGTTTGGAAGAACTAAAACTCCTAATAGCCCAACATCAACCCAGCGCTTTAGTTCCACAAGAAACTCACTTCAAAGGAAATAAGTCATATAGCCTCAAAAACTATACACCCTTCTACAATAATAGAAACCATACTGACCATGCAAGTGGAGGAGTCGCTATTTATGTACACGAATCATATGAAGCTGAAGAAATTCCCGTCAGAACTGAGTTAGAAATAATAGCTATCAACATTAAAGGACCTACAAAAGTTAATATATCCAATGTCTACATCCCTCCTTGCCTTGAACCTAGTGCTAATGAAATCATAAACACATTCAATCAAATACCTCATCCCCGTATAATTCTAGGAGATTTGAATGCCCATAATTACATTTGGGGAGCGAAAACGATAACACCTCTAGGACGCACATTAGAACATATAATTACTGATTTGATCCTAAATGGACTAAATGATGGCCGAGAAAAAGGATTCAGTACTAGTACTGGTGGAGGCTCGGCCATCGACATATCATTATGCGACCCTGTCCTACAACCGACTTTATCTTGGGATATAATGCCGTACTTACATGGCAGAGATCACTACTCGATCATATTAACAAATATAGAGCTACAAATCCCGAACGACTCACCCAAAAACAAGTGGAATCTGAAAAATGCAAACTGGACTCAATTCTCGGATCTTACAACATGTTCTATAAACCAGCTGCCATCCATCTGTAATGAGATTGCTGATATAAACCACATACTGCAAGGTTTTGTCAATCTCATCACAGAAGCTGCCCAGGAGTCCATAGGTATATCAAATCTACCAAGAAACAGAATCCCCGTCCCATGGAGGAACACCGAGTGTGAAAATGCTATCAGACAATCTAAAAAGCGTTTAGTAGATTCAAAAAACATAAAACGTTCGAGAATCAATTAGAGTTCAAGAAAATGAGAGCTTATGCCAGATACATTCTGAAAACAAGTAAAAGACAGTCATGGCAGAAATATGTATCGACTTTGAATAACTCTACTCCTACCCCTGAAATATGGAAAATGATAAATAGAATATCCGGCAAAAATACCAACGTTAACATAAAATACCTTGAAAAGAACAATACCACATATAGTACCCCATATGAAATAGCTAGTATTTTAGCAGAAACGTACCAATACAACTCCAGTCATGAAGCCCTCCCCAGTGAGATATCCCAGAGCAGGCCTATCTCTCTAACATGCGCAATGTGTAAGCTATTGGAGAAAATTGTGAGCAATAGACTGACATGGTTCCTGGAAATAAACAACTTAATCACACCAATTCAAAGTGGTTTCCGGAAAGAACGCTCTACTATAGACAACCTTGTGGACTTAGAGTCTGAGATCCATGAATCTTTCGCCATTGGTCAAGTCTGCCTGGCGGTATTTTTCGATATAACCAAAGCATATGATAGGATAAGGCGAAATGATGTCATACATTCTCTGGAAAAATGGTCAATCCATGGAAATATATTACAATTCATTGTGAATTTCCTAAATCAGAGAAATTTCAGAGTCCGTGTAGGCAAAACGTTCTCTGTCTTGAAAACCCAGGCAAATGGAATACCTCAAGGATCTACTCTGAGTGTAGTACTATTTCTCATAGCCATCAACAACATAGTTGGATCAAGACAAAACCTCGTTAAATCTAGACTATTTGGGGATGACCTCGTTATACTTACCAGGGGAAAAAACAAATCTACCATACATAAGAATATACAAGAAACTATCCACGGCTTAGAGAAGTGGTCAAGCTCAACAGGCCTAAGGTTCTCCACTTCCAAGTCTAAGGCGATGCTATTCTCCAAGATTCCGTCAAGAAATGAGTCACCACCTACGCTACACCTTTATAACTCGCCGGTTGATTATGTAGAAAGAGTTTTTGGACATGACATTTGATCAAAAACTAACGTGGAAGGATCATATTCATTATCTACGCTTGGCCTCGCAAAACGGACTCACTTTAATGAAGACTGTCTCCCATAAACACTGTTAACCCTGTATAAAGTCTTAATCCGCTCAAAACTTGAGTACAGAGCAGTGGCATTCAACTCTGAGAAACCATCAGTACTTAAAGAGATTGATACAGTACAAAACTCAGCCATAAGAATAGCTCTGGGAGAACATTATTCAAGCCCCATAGTCTCTACAGCGAAGCAGGGGAACTTCCGCCACAACAAAGAAGAGAATATCTTAGCCTTACATATGCCTCGAAAATCTTTTCCAACCCCAATATCCCAGTGCAAAGAAATACTTTTGCAGACAGATTTAACACAGTCTTCAATTCAAGAAAAAGACTCGATACACCTTTTTACATACGAGTTAGCAAATACCTAAGTGATCTTGACATAGCAATGCCTAATATATATATGAAGGACACAACCCCTCCACCGCCATGGACAATTCGAAAGCCCAGGTGCGATACAAGCCTTACCTGCCACAAAAAAACAGAACACTATTCCAGCATACTTTAAAATACAATTCTTGCATATGCTGGAAGAATGCAGAGATTACAGGCATATCTATACAGATGCATCCAAAGCAGAAACAGGAGTAGGTGCTGCTTTTCTAACAGAGAACTAGAAGTTTTCGTACAAACTCCCTAAAGATACCACTATTTTTTCTGCGGAGGTATTTGCTCTTCTTCAAGCAATAAAATTTACCAACAACGAAAAACTTAATAAATCTTTAATCATTAGCTATTCATTGAGTTCTTTAACAGCACTCGATCAACTATATCCCAAACATCCTACCCTTATCTCTATAAAATACGAACTCCTCAATTCGCAACAGAATCATTCCTCTGTCCAATTCCTATGGGTACCATCTCACTGTGGTGTGTGAGGAAACGAGAACGCAAATGTGACTGCAAAAGAAGCGATACCAAACCAATTACCGCAAGGATAACAACCATAGTTCACCCTGATCTGAAATCTTTATTCAGGAACAAAATTATAGGCAAATGGCAAAACAAATGGGATGCTTCAAATAATAAGCTTAAATTAATAAAACCATCGGTACAAAAATGGAACAATCTGCCCACTAAGAGAAGAGACCCCAAGCACAAGGTAATTCATGTTAATTAGTTGTTTTAGAATTCATACAGTTTCCTTTCTTTTAATTTCTACATCCCTTGGTTCAATTTTTGTTCATTCCTCATGATTAAAAACAATATTAAAAAACTGCTTATATTTGATAATATTATCACAACAGGGTAATAAGTTTGAGGGAATACTTTTTAACAGTTTCGTCCCAAATTTTGTTATTTGGATGCAAAACTTTCCCGTCACAATCAAAAAGTATATTTTCATTTTGTTCTATAATAGTTTTAATTTTATCTCGATTCTCTGAAGGTTTTCTACCAACCATTCTGTATATTAAACAAATAAGAGTGACCATGGAAGAAAACAAAAATGCATTGTTTATACTACATATATAGAGTGTCCCCAAATTCATGGCACAAATATACTATAGATTCTTTGTCCAAAAATAATGAGAAAAAGTTTATATAAACCCATGAACAAACCTCTTCCGTTACTCAGATATAGTTTAGGTACTAAACTTGAAGACTAAATTATTGTTTTTATTAAATAAATCATTATAGGATATAAATATTTGGCACATTTTTTTACCTGCAGTAAGACACATATTATTTGAGCCTCACAGTAAATTAAGAATAATTATTGTAGCCCATGAAAACGAAAAAAGGAAGGTACCATTGATCTTATTATTTTAGTTGAAGGGAGTAAACAATTTGAATCAGCTAACTGGAGGGAAATTTTTTGGTTCGTAGGAAAAAGAAAAACCCTCTAAGAAGAGGGAAATTTTTTACTTTTAGAATAAATAGATATATTTAATAGATGTCTCTAATAAGATTGGATTTTTTTTATGTTCATAACGAAAATTAGAATACATTTTAATACACTCAAAGATTTACAGTACAAGATTCTCAACTAATACGAAAAGAAATATTTCTTTCTAATTTAGTGGCTATCTTAACCTTAATCTTTTCTAGAATATATTAACTTACCTTTAAGCAATTTATTTTTTGTTCACTCACCTCGATTAACCTAATCACGTTTTTGCGTTCAATGAACAATGAGAACAAAAATTTAATTTTTCTCTGGAATATCACCGATCACAAAACAACTGAGATACCTGCTACTTAAACATATAACAAATCTTTACATTTGTCGGCGCCTTTAAGGTTTTAGGTTTCGCTAGCACTTACTAGATGCGACTTTGTCATTTAAAAATGATAATTGTTAGTTCCTAGTTTTGCTTCTCCATTAAAAAGAATCTCGTAATTATGTATCACTTCTCTCTTTAAAAGGAGATGATACTGTATTTGTGCCAAAAAGGGACATTTTCAAAATCATTTCTAAGGTGTAGTGGCTCCAAAAAATACTGCCCATCGAAATGTGTTTTATGTATGTATGTGTGCATGTATTATGGTTTATCTAAACCCTTGATCTAATGAATACTAGGTAATATACCACTATTATTACCAACGGACCGAATAAGCAGAAAAAGTAGGTGGATTTGGATTGTGGATTTAACTCATTAACGAGACTAGTACTAATTCTCTAAAATGAGTACTAATGTATCAATAATTTTTTATCAAGTTTGTTACCGATCAGAAAAAGTGGTCATGTAGCGTAAAGTTAGCATGACCAAATTCAAATGCATTCAACTCATTAACGAGAAGAGCACTAATTATAAAAAAGCACTAATTAGCACTAATGTAGCACTATTTTTTTACCAACTTTGGTACCGATCAGAAGAAGTGATCATGTCATATAGTGTGAAGTTGGCATCGGGTTATGTGGTCATGTCAACTCTTTTTAGTTTGGTTTTAGGAACGACAAAAATACCGTTATGGCAATCCTAGACCTGGGTGTATCTATACTGGACTCCTTCAATAATCAAGAGTTCAGTGGCGTATGGTTCTGTGACTTGAGTAAGGAGCCTAAGACTGCGGACTTGCTAATCAATGGCAGAGAATCATGGCAATCAAGGGAGCTTCTCTTACGAAATTTATTACTCCTGAATACTACTCAAAGTTAAGATGAACATGGGTAACTATGGTTGCTGCAAGATATGACATTTCCCATAGAATTATTACATATGCAAAAATTGTTTCACTGCTTTTCACAGGAGCTGTGTACTACAAAATAAAACCAAACACAAAAACTTCCAGATTACCTGCTGCAGAAATGATTTAAATATAAGCTTAAATTGGGAGAAGTCTCTATTGGAACATGAACACAAAATACTATTTGAAGAAGTCACCCAGAGAGAGGAAGAGATAAACGAACAAATCAAATACTATCAGGAATGCTTCAGAGTACACAAAGCAGAAATCGCAGATATGCGCAACTTAAATGATGAAATAAATTTAAAAAAATAAACTGACAGTTTCCACTCAATCTTAAATTACAACTATAGATAATGCATCTCAAACTGATTGCGAAGTAAATAAAACAATAAACTACTCAAAACAAACCACCGAAAAAGTGAACTAAGAAAAAAAGCAGCTGATTTAGACAAGGAATTAAATGACCTGATCAAGAATATGTTGACGTCGATAGATAGATCAACCAGAGAAGAAGACTAAAGATGATAACACTTCATATAGATTTAAGACGAAATGAAAAAGTTCGATTGTGAGTAATTCTCGAGGTAGAAACCTGGGCATTCATTTACAGAAGCTATTGGGAGACAAATATTATAGTAGAAACCATAGTTAAACCAAATGTGCACAACAATGAACTAATAAATACGGCACAAAATAGTGCAAATCGTTTACATACAAATGACGTGGTCATATTTTGAACAAATAAAAGCACCAGCGACCTGATAGAAAAAGTATTAATTCTACTTGAAAACACTCATCATCATCATGGAACCATATCGCTGGGACTTGCTTTTCAGAATCAATGATGATATTTATGATAATAAGCTTGAATTGCTCCAAACGGCATATCAAACAAACTTAGGAGTCTGCATTTTCGAATATAACAGTATTAAGAAAAGGCAATTATATTATATATTATATTATAGTTACATAACAAACAGAAGAAGAAGACGATCATTATTCCCCATCCAAAAAACTTGAAAAACTGAATATTTGCCATCTGAATATTCAAGGAATTGAAGGTAAATGCAAATCATTGGGCTTATTAGCCGAACAGCATAACCTTGACATTATATGCCTCGACGATTTTTGTAATAAACTTAGCGCATCCGTCTTCGAATATAGCTGCATCCTCAGGTTTAGCAGACATGTTTATAACAATAGGTACTCCTGAAGTAACAATACTGGAATCAATCTTAATAACTTTTGATGATACATCATCGAATTTTCCTCCCCCAAGGTGGACTCACCTTTTTCAGCTGTAAGAGGGCTGGCCATATTGCCTCACAATGTAAGACCTTTTCAAGTAAAGCAAGAGTTCGCCATCACAAGCCTCTACTGAAAATCAGCAACCACCTGATACGCAAAGCCTGGCGCCACTACACATCGAGTGGTAAACGTCCTGTAGAAGATATATTAACACCAACTGACGAAGGCACCGAAACGGATAAGCTAGAAACTATAGTTCATCAAATAGAAGATTTATTCAAACTCACGGAAAATTTCATAAATATACAGTCTCCCTCAGTCGTTTTGAATTACAATCCAATCAAGGTCCTTTTCAACGATGCTTGGGGATTCACTGACCTGGCAGTGTAGCTCAATATTATACCAATGATATAAATATAAGCTCTGGTTTATATGCTCACAAAAATATATCCACACTTCAATGAAAGGAATATCAAATCGAGGTGCACCAAACTAAAGAAAAAACTGTTGAAACATCTGGGAGGGGAAAGAAATTAAGAGTCAGTCACCAATATTGAAAGTGACTCATCTTAGGAGGCCACTTACTAATTAAATCCATCATTATCCTCACTCTCAGCTTCACAGCATTCAATTCAATTCTGCAACTTACCAATGTTAGAAGTATTAATTTAGGAATAAAAACCAAACATAATTTGCTAACAAGAAAAACACTTAAAAACAATAAAATCTAGAATTTGGAAAAAATCAGCCGTTTCTTAAAAGCAGAATAGTGCAGGAGCATATAAGTGGAGATGTAGCTATATTCGTTGAAGAACATTTTCCAGGTAGAATTTATCGACATAGATACTAGTCTCGAAGCTATTGCTGTAATACAGGAAGGAAGTAAGATCTCTATCTGCAATATATATCTTCCAACAAATGAAGCAATTGATATCTCGTATCTACTGAATTTGATAGAACAGATTCTACAACCACATATCATTGTCGGAGATTTCAATGGTCATAATGTCATATATGGTTCTCTTCCGAGGTCGGTCCATCGAAGAACTAATAAGCCACTTCAATTTTTCCCTACTAAACAATGGAGGCAAAACCAGATTCAATGCGCAGACAGGAGAATACTCTATTCTGGATCTTACGATGTGTGACCCCAGTCTCACTCCTTTTACGGAAAGCTCTGCAGTTTAACTATAAAAGTGATCATAATCCTACAGTGATATCAAACATCCTAAGAAACGAACAGTCAAATCCTCGAACTCCAAAATGGAATATCAAATCAGATGACTAGAAACTCTTTGCAGGCACCATAGAAGAATATATATCAACTGACGTCATTGACAATATCGACGAAACTCTAGCCAATTTCACTAGTTATTTTGCAAGCAGCTGGAAATGTTATTGTAAAAACATCTTTTAAGTCTAAAAATAATCCGGTTCTCTGGAGTAATAATAAATTCAAAGAAGCTATACAAAATAGTAATAGCTTACCTCATAGAGACATTATATTTCGATAAGAGTTCAACACCCATGACTGAAGTGTGTAAAAATGTGAGGAGTATATATGGAGCCTTTTCGGTTAGTATAGTTGAGGAAATCAATAACTTGGAAGTGGATAATAGAATTATGTCAGATAAACAAGAAATTGCTGAGACTGGCGGAAATGTATAAACGAAACTTATATTCCTCTAACTGTGAAGAATCATTCCTGTCAACAACAAAAAAACATCAAGAAAAAGCATTTCAAATTCCCATCATCATTGACTACGAGGACCCGTTAAACTTGCACATAAGTAGAGAAGAATACGAAGACGCCCTCTCAAGCTTCAAAAATACAAGTAACGGCCCCGATGAGATCCCACTTATTTTTATCAAAAATCTCCCAGTTCCAATTCTGAAAGCACATAAACCAAAAATTGACGCTTGTTCACATCTGTTATGTGTAAAATCATGGAAATGATCAATTAACAGCAGACTGCTCTGGACTCTTCAACATCGAAAGCTACTATCTTCCGAGCAAAGTGGCTTTAGACAACGCAGACCCGCCAATAATTTAAAATCCAATATCCATGAAGCCCTAGCTAAAAAAAAAATACTTGGCCATTTTCTGTGATATAAAAAGGGCATTCGATACAGCATGGATATACCGTATTATGAAAATACTAGACTAATGGAAAATTCATGGCCATTGCATTGCTTTCACCCAGAACTTCCTGAAAACCAGAACATTTCGCGTTAGAACAAATGAAAATCTCTCAAGTCTTTACACACATGAGAATGACACTCTACAAGGACCATTAATCCAACTCTGTTCCTTATGGCCATAAACGACATTCTGAAAGAAAATAAACTTCCAATGAAAGCACATCCTTATGCGGATGATCTAGTACTGTTCTGCAAAAACAAAAATATGGACACTGATTTTGAATAAATATTCGCTAAATAGCGAAGTTAATAAATCTGAAATTATGAATAACAATAATAACGTTGTCTACAAAATACAAAAAATTTTAGAAAGCCAAGAGAACTGACTTTTTTTAAACGTAAAGTAAGTAATTAAAAAAACGGGTGCTTCCCTTACAAAGGCGCATTAAACTACAACAACCATTCTACTTATGAAATTCTATACCTTCATAACTGAATACCCCGGCTACTTCAAAATTATATCCAACTATATTGGCGGATGGTGGGTTCAATCCACGGTTGTATGTTCGATCCAAAACAAAACTTATTAAGATCCGCAAAGGATACCTTCTCATTCATCATCCATTTAGAGCTCAATATTTTCTGTAGGTATATATGATTATATCCTCTTCACTCAAGAGAAAATTTAAGATCTCATAAAATAAAACTTACCTGTGAAAAGATCTATTTATTTTCCATCTCTGTTGAGTTTGGTGACCTCTTTGGCAAATTTGCCTCAGTTTAGACCTTTGTGTACCAGCCTGTGTGTAATCTTTCTCCAGTCTTTTGTATTTCTCAGCCAAGATTTCATCTTCTATGACCATGTCTCATGTTTCACAGCCATATGGGTGCATATTTGTTGTTGGAAACCTTATAAAGATGGATAAATTTCGGTTGGCAGAGTTTGTGCTTATTATTAAATCTTGTTTTGACAGTTTCGATACATGGTGATCTCTTTTAAGTGGGTCGATATTTATCTACTTTTAAACATTTTTGAAGGATTGTTGGAAATGCAGGCGTGATGTTCTGTTCTTCCGAAGTTGTATTCTAGCTATTGGGTTGCTTATCTGCTATCCCAATGTGTAAGTTATTTCATTTATTATTATGTAGTAAGTGTGGTGTCGGTATATTGTAGATGCCGTTTCTGCCAGGGCAGAGATTATAATTTCATCTGTGTAATTGAAGTACTTGCAGTTATCCATCATCTAAAGCGTGGTTTACCTGAAGATAAATTTGATTTCATCGTTTGCAGACAAATATATTTTCAAATTAATTTTTATAACCTTACGACATGTATGCATTGCGTAAACCATATGTATACCTGAACCACACAATCTGGAATAATGAATCACTATTATTAATTTTTGATGAAAACAGTGATCAAATGACACATTGTTTACAAAATAAACAATCAAACAATGGAGACGCCGACTATTTAGAACAATTTCGTCAAATCTCGCCTACGATAGGTAAAGTTCACATTGTCAGAAAATATTTGTCTTTAGCGCCCTCTCCTACTCGGAATTCAGATTGTATGACAAGGACAGATAAATGCATGTACATAACCATTGAATAAGGATGCAGTTACAGCAGTATTTGTTTGTGAGACGAACACAATTTGCCTATTTATAGTTGATCTTTTTACGGTTGTCTCTGCTATTATAATTTCATACTACAGTTCAACGGAAAAGCAAAGGTAATCTTAGTATATCTGTTTCTGAATTGTTAGTGCAGGCATCTGCTAATTCTCCTTAAAAATGTCAAAACTTTCATATTTCTTTGATCAGCGGGTTCCACAGAACATTGGTGACAGTTATATTTGGAACGCATTTTGGACGAGGAGCAGATTCTCGAAATAAATTTATTATATTCTGAGGCACTGAAAAGTACAAAATTATATTATTTCTATTGACACTGGTAATTTTTTGTTTGCAGTTAATAGATTAATGTAACACTTTTAGCATCAACTTCAAAATTACCAGATCCAATGCAATTAATATTATTTAGTATTTTTCAGTACACCATCTAATAAAGTCGGTGCTTCCTTTTGTATAAGATATTTATTTCACATTTTTGATTATTTCATTATTTACCAAAATCGGTGTACATTTACTTATATAGTGGTAGCAATTCTACAATTTCCTAGAAACATAACTTGCTTTTTAAAATTATTGATCAAGTATCCAACTCACTATAAATGTTTAGCATCAAGTCATTGTCAATTCATAGTTTATGAGCAAAGATTGTTGACAGCGTGAAGGAGAAAACTTTTCGGTTTTTAACAATACAAATTCATCAATCTGCATTACATAAACATTCAAACTTACCGGAAAGGCAAACAAGTGTTTGAAATAATTATTCAGAGTACTTCAGAATCATCTTGTTTCCCAGTTAAGAAGCACATCTTCTCTTTTGTTATGGCATTACAACTTTTTCAATAAGATTAAAGTCAGTGTCTAATTTGAATAGCAAAGTGAATGCGCCTCGTGCTGATTTAACAGTTGGAGAATTATTTGGAGGATTTCTGTTGAATAAAATCAACAAGTAGCACCAGACATGGAAGCGAATGATAAAGCAAGTTTGATTGCACAGAAACGTGACATTAATAAACAACAAAAATACTGTGATTAGATTTGGAGAAAGATTGAATTTCCGACTAAGTTCTGGACAGCGTTTCATTATCAGTCCATTCTATAGCTAAAATATTCTCTACACAAAAGAAAACATTTAGTATCGATTCGAAGCACACTTTATATTAGTGTTAGGAGTAATTTATTTCAAAATAAAATGATGCATAATCATACATTGAATAAGATAAGATAATTTATTCATCGTCATCATAGTTAGATATGAAAGTATTTACACATATCAAAAATGATACAAACGAAAAATAAAATCTAAACAAACACAAATAATATAATTAAATAAAAAAATAATAATTTAAAAGAACTACAAGACAAGGTTATTCAAATTCTTCATATCTATGAAAATCTTTAGCGGAAATATATCTGCTGATCATTCTCCTTAACCTTATTCTATTCAAAATTTTAGGTCCCTAAAGCTAGCAGTGCAAAGTGAGCAGAACCCAAAATACATATTTGGTGCTTGTAGAGCTAATTAAGTGCTGTATTCCGAAATTAATTGCTCTTGTAGTTTTTTTGGAGAATGGCTGGTTTGCTAGCTTTAGATCTAAAGCTAGCAGAGCAACCTTCAAGAATAAACTTTTTGAGAATTTCTTTTTTAGTGCTTGCAGGGCTAATTAAGAGTACCGAAACTGAGCTCTTGGAACGGACATGAGTTAGTGATATTGTGTGGGGATAACATACTAAACTCGTCACAGTAACCGCTTTTTTCCCAAAAAGCCTTGACATGGAGACGGAGAAAATTTGTCGAGGTTCAGAATTCCAACCATAGTAAGGGGGCTTGGAAGGTTCTATGCTCCAAATAGAAGGGAAAGGAATAGTCCTCACGATTGGGATTGATCACCGATCGGGGGAAACTCTTAAGGCAGGAGGGTGCGCAATTAACTTTCGGTTCGGACTCATCCTAGTCTCGGGCTAGGAAAGAGAGGGAGGGAGAGGTTTCCAGAGATGTAGAGATGCCCTCTACATCCCAAGCATCTAGGGCTTCCGCCAGCTCTGCTGAAGCGCCCAGGTGGTAAAGAGTACTTCTGCGTCCCTGGCGGCTGGGCAGAGCCTTGTAGAAGTTGAGGGTCTGACCCGAGATCAAGAGACCTGCTCGAATTCCGGAGAGGATACATCCCGCATGGAATTCGAGGAGGAGAACGGAAAGAGAAGGGAAGGGGATATGTAGAGACTGGATAACACAGCTCTTCCATACAAATAACCTTCACTTTCAAAGATGTAGCGCAGGTGAACCTTGGACACCACAAGAATCTCTACGCTAGTCCCTTATGTACTCGTCTTTCTCATATTATCACAATATATTTTCTTAGTTGTTCTCTTGTTATTTTCAATTAGTAAGTAGTTTTGAAGACTAAACCAGTTTATTCTTATGTATTTTATGCTGCCTGTGTACAAGTATAATCCAATAGCTCTAAAAAGACAGCTTCCATCGCCAAACCTGACACGTCTAGCTGCTGGAAGTTTTTGTGTAATTCGTTGTGTACCGGACGTGGAGTTGGTTTTTGAGAGAGTGTGGTAGCTTTTTTCCTCGGGGAGTATATTATTATTATTTCCTACCTACCCTCTGGCATAGCCTGCGAGCTTTTCTCTATTCGCAAGAAGACGCACCCGGAAGAGGAGCTGACCAACCCCCAACTGTTATTCCCATGTCGTGTTGGCTGGTTCCCGCATCGGGCAATGTCCCAGTTGGCAGATAGGGGAAAGTTCGCAGATAGGCTGAGCAACCGGGAAACTGAATACCCTGGGTGGACCAAAATCCTGCTAGGGGAAGGAACTCCAAATAATAAACCGAAATTAGTAGTGAGTCTAACATCTTATTACCCCAAGCGGACAAAGGTCGGCGCAGGCCCCACGGACTCTGGAGAGGTTACTGCTGCAAAAGAACCAAACCGCACCTTCACCGACTGCCAGTCTAGCTGGGAGGAGTCATTAGTGGCTGAAATCGGACCTTCCGAAACGGATACTCTTGTGGAGATTATGTGACTAGAATCTTTGGAACTGGGTGGTCCGTTTCACAGAGGCATGCTTAAAGCCAAAATAGCAGATCTCGATCGGTTTTATTTTTCCAAACAACTAAGACAACGAGGTACAAGAGCTGATGCTCATCGGCCTAGCCTTGATAATGTGTCAAACGGTCTCAGGTTAGCGCCCTCGGAGTAGAGGGGTTATTTGATGGACCTCGAATTTTTTTTTAGTCCCTTTCTACTGTACAAAATTCCTAAGATCGTACAAAGTGCGTAAATACATATTCCTCCTCCCAATAACAAAAAAAAAATTATTCTATTCGATACGATGTCGTGCACCCAACTAGAAAATTTGGACTTATAACGTGTATAATCTGTGATAGTGGTTTTTGCAAATCTGAGTTTTCGGGAAAGGTGAATGAAGGAAAAGGTTTTTTATTTCAAGATACTCAATAGTATGTCCTGCGCATCTTAATCTATATTTTGCGATAACTGAAACTAGTGATTAATCTGATGTAGTCAATATAACATGAATAATCAAATTGTCAAGACTTGATAAAGAAATTAAGTTTTTTTAAAAAAGTTACCTGAGAACACAATAGTTGTTTTAAGATCATGTTCTCTTAATGCTGGATTTTTTTTGCTGAAGTCAAAACTCTTATGTTGGTGCTGTTATTAATCTTCCAAAAAAGCAAGAATTTGCTCGAGTCATTATAAGGCTTAAGAATAATTTCAAGGGTAATTCGTTAGAAATTATTAAAAAGCTAGTTGCAACCAAAACTAGTGCAAAAGTTTTACAAGCAGGCAAAACAAAAATGGCTCTGCTTTTATAAAGTGTTTTAGTAAACAATGTTCTGAAAATATTAGTAATAAGCATTGAAAATAATAAAATATTTACAGCTGAAACGTGTGTTAAATATAATCCATAAATATGGGTTGTAAACATTTCCGAAGATGTATGTATATAGGATCCAACCTACCACTGCTAATACAGGGCGATTTCTGAGGAACTTCATCAGCATATATTTTATCTTAAATACTGTTAAAATGCAGATATATTCGGATTCTGATGTTAGACTTGTGTGTAATTGTTTATGTTAAGAACAGCATTCAGTATCAAGTTATTAATGATTAATTAAAAGAATTGAAAATTACTAGTTGTTTAATTTAATTATCTAATAGAAAATAAAATCTAAGTTCCAGCAAACCAACGGATGTCGCTACTCAAAAGCATTTGATAGATAAATAATGGAATATTTCTAGACAAGTTATACAAATATGGTAGTATCAGAAGTATGTTTATTTCTAATTAAGAGCTATCTGCACGGCATGATACAAGTTGTAAGGTTTAATGGAGTCAAAAGTCGGCCTTTTATATCAAATATTGGTGTACCTCAATGCTCAATTCTGGGGCCCTTGCTGTTTGTAATGTATAACAATCATTTGCCTGTATTACGTAATAAATTAGTTGCTTATGCTGATGACATGGCAGTTACACTGAATAATTTTTCATATTCTGAACTTGCAATAGAAAATAAAACAACATTATATTTAATTAATTTTTGGCTTTATAATAACTATCTGGTGCTATACATAAACAAGTCTCCTTTCATCAAGTTTTATAATTAAAGTGACTTGTTCCCTAAAGATCTTGTAATTTATATGAATGGGCAGAAATTAAAGCGATTCACATGCTCTAAATATTTAGGGATAACTTATGACTGTAATATAAAATGGGACGTGAATGCAGCCAATATCGTAAAAAAATATTTAGTTAACGTCTTCTTCAGGTTTAGGTAACTGTTAAGCAAAAAACAAATATTACAAACATATTACTGATTGTTTCATAGTAGTATCTTCTATTATCCATCAATATAATGATTTAAAAATGAATTTATAAATAAACCAATTAAAACAAGACTTATAAGTCGGGTATTACCACTACGTACATTTTTTATTTACTGGACAGAGAAGTTTCGAATATTAGATATGCTAAAAGATATGTTAATGAATTACCAAATGAGTTGAAAACATAGAATAAATAGAAAAGTTCTCAAAAGAAAGATCTAAGAGAAAATTAAAAATATTATTATAGATTAGGTAGAATTGAAATAACTTGATATTTTTTTTCTTTTTCTAATCTAGATTTGTTTTCAACTGTATATTATAATAGATTTAATTCAATTTCAAAATCAGCCATCTGTATAAACGTATAGGTAATCCTTAGGGACTCAACCCTTATAAATTAATTAAAATTCCAGATTAAGAGAAATGAAAAAAATATTATGCGTACAAAAGAATTAATAGCATCCCGTTAACCATTATTACTGTAAAGGAGAACTGGCAATAACTATATATATATATATATGTTATATCACTTCTCGTGGAATTAACTTTTTAAAAAAAACAATTATTTATTAAGACAAAAAATTAAAGTACAAATATAACTTAACTTTACTTGACTGTATGAATCTAAACTCACAAGTTGACTGACACATTCGCCAGAAGATTCACAAGTGATGCCGTTAGCTAGAGATCTAGTATTTATACAATCGAAAATGTTTAGTCATTAAAAATATAAAAAGAAACGTAAATTAATACAATGGATCTTTTCTCCTAAGGTTGAATCGAAGCTTCTAGAAATATTATAATTAAAATACATAGTAATGTCTTTTTGGAGGCCGAACTGGATAAACAATTAACAATGGTCTTTATAGTAACTTGCTGACTACTGGTCTGCATCTCTGGCACGTAAATATCCTTATCACTTTTGTTATCTTCTTAAACTGCGTCTTGGAGATGTAATATGATATGGTGTACTGCGTCTTGCAGATGTAATACGATATGGTGGGATACTGCGTCTTGCGGATGTAATATAATATTATGAAATAATATTTAAAATATTACTTTGTTATTATTATTATTATATGACTTTAAAAAGTAATTCAATTATAACTTTATATAACATATATATATATATATATATATATATATATATATATATATATATATATATATATTGCTGTTCTATCACATAAATAATTGATATCTGTTATATGCCACTGAGTGATTTGTTTAAAATATAGATAAGGTGAACAAGTTTTTATTTAAAATTGAAACATGGAACAGAACAATTTTACTGAGCTGCTTTCATCATTTAAGTCTATGCTTCATTTTGATGTTTGTAGCTTCTGTTACGTATTCAATTTTGAAGTTAATTATCAAACCAGCCGCGATACAAGTTCGTAATATTCTTCATCAAATATTTTGAAGGATGAATGTGCCAGAAAATTATTATAACCTACGTGATCCCAATCAGTTCCGATTTTAGGAACTCACCGCTGACGTAATACAACTGACCTCCTAAATGGATTATATCAGATAATAATAGGAGTCAAATCCTACTCTCCAATCTTATAAATTTAATATGTGTGGCGATTGCGAAATCACAGATCGGCATATTATTTTTACAATGAGATTTTTTATGGATTATCACTAATTAATTTTGAAAAAGAGAGACAAGCCGTATACAATTAGCGATTCGAAAATCTTTCTCCTATTATACCGACCACAAGCACACAAGAATGGCACATGGATATCATTGAGAACCAAGGCTGCGGAATAGATCTAAAGCCTACCTACTCCATGTAAATTAAAAATTTCTTTCAGTTTATTCGAAGTAGGCTTGTGTGAACTAAGGCAATGTTTTGGAGCCTACCATTAAGGAGGGATAGTTTCGTATTTGCAAGTAGAATTCACTATAACTGCATTTTATGACCAAATATGGCTTATGAAACTTCCTTAAAAAATATGATACATGAGAAAATGTTTTATTAAGTTCGACTTATATTTTAATCTATTTATCTAGAAAGAAGACAATCTCACAAAGCTATTTTTATTAAATTAACAAATAATATAATCGTTTATTCGACAATCAACAAGTCTATAAGAAAAACATTCGTGAAACAAGTAATTACTAAGAATTATTCAAAATATTTTTTCATGAAAGAACACAAAAAGTTGTTGTTATGTACCAAATAAAACCAAAATATACTTGAAGTAGGATGAACAGCTTTGAATCAACTTAGATAATTTCAAAATGCTGTCTATCCATTATTCTTTATACATAAATTGCATCGGTTCGCAACACTTCGACACGCATAATAAATATGGATATTTGGAATACTATTTACACAGTCCAGAAAATGGTACAGTACTTCGAAATTGTTACTATTTCTCTTGTATAAAATGACCTTAATATTGCCCCAGAAGAAGAAATCGAGGGGTATCATGTTGGGTGATCGCGGTGGCCACATCAATGACCCATTCGTTCCTATCCAGTTGTTTCCAAAATTGATATTTAACTAATCAGAAACAATTTCTGAGTTATGGGGTGGTGCACCATCATTAAAAAAAATCTTATTTCGTCTTTCTATTAAAGGTATATTATTCATAAAATCTTCAATGACATGATGATTTATTATCTCATAATACCGTTGACCAGTTAAATTTGCTTGAATGGAATGCTATGGAACGCTAAAACCTGGCTATTACGAATTTCACACCAAACACTAAAACCAAATCCTGGCCTGAACGTTTAGATGTATGTGAGGATTG
Source organism: Crioceris asparagi (assembly GCA_958507055.1). Classification (NCBI taxonomy): domain Eukaryota; kingdom Metazoa; phylum Arthropoda; class Insecta; order Coleoptera; family Chrysomelidae; genus Crioceris; species Crioceris asparagi. The sequence goes on from OY293832.1 coordinate 26,263,477, forward strand.
GTATAAGACCAATAATGCTCTTTATATGCCTATTGAAAATTCCAGCACGACTAATATAAGCCTTATCTGCCCATATTCTCTTTTTAAAGAACAATGCGTTCTCATGCATTTTATTTACATACCAGTTGCAAAATCTGCTGGTTGAAGTTGGGGTTGTATTTTCATCACCTTAGGCCTGAAATTGTATTTCTTCGAAATATTTAAAGCTCCACGTCTTGAAACCGCCAATTCAGCTTCAATTTGAGGACTGGATATTGCTGTTGTTATAGCAATTACGTTGAAAGCAGCTTCTTCAGCATCTGTAATATTTTAATGTTCTTTTCTCGGTTTCTAAAATTGATAAATTTGTCTCTTAAAATTTTAAAAATATTCTCTTGAGGTTGTCTTCTCTCTGAATAAAAATTAAAATATACGTTCGCAGCTATAGGAATTGTTGTTGCTTCTACTCATATAATATTTTTCATAGTTTTGGTAAACTTTTTGATCATAAGTGAATCAAATATGAAACTAGATTCCTTAATGACAGACGCAACAACATACTTTAATTGATAAACGCCTGCTATGTATAAAATGAAAAATCAATATTATATATTTTATTTTATTATATTATATTAAATTTCATTTAGATATGTATAAAATAAGTAATAATTTCTTAACGCCCTATACGCCAATGGATTTTACTAAAAAAAGTGCCTGAAGAATGTCATAATAAATTTTTAACAAAAAACGATAGCTAATTTTTGTTTTCACCATTGAGTTGACCTCAAAAAAAGAGATCGAGACTGCATTATTGATTTTTTTCTTTATCTAATAGTTACCAAGTTACCCTATAAAAACATGGAAATTTGCCCACCCTGTATTTAAATAATCTGTGATATTCTAGTTTGTAAATAAATGAACTTGAATATAAATATTTCCCAGCCTCCTTTTATATACCCGTTACTGTATATTATAATAGATTCAATTCAATTTCCAAATCAGTCATCCGTATAAACGTAAAATCCTTAGGGATTTTACCCTTATAAATTAATTAAAATTCCACAGATTAAGAGAAATGAAAAAATATTATGCGTACAAAAGAATTCATCGCATCCCGTTCAACGTCATGAACATTGAATTGTCCAGATTTTTATCACATTATTAAACCCCCCATATTTTTTGAACGGTGCGATAATCCCCAGTGAATTTATTTGATATACGATGAGTTTAGACCTGACATTATTTAATTCGTTTTTAATGTATTATGGTTAACGAGTTCACGTTTCGAAATAACTGGATCAAATAACGACACGTGGACAACTGAGAAACTCATATATGTGGATACAGTTGGTTGGAATGGATTTATTAGAGCAATTATTTCCAATGAATAAAATGAATCTAGCTTTTTTGATATAAGTATATGTATAAACTTATATTTGAAATTCTTGAATAGCTTTTGTAGATCCTATTTTATTTTTATCTACGTCGAGATACTTGATCTATAAAAGCTTTCAAGAAATAAGTAATACAATTCGACTGTTTTTTATCTGTTCGCGCCTTTTGTATAGTAAACGTATCCCAGTTTTCATGATTCTCTTTTCATATGAAAGAAAAATATCCCACACAAAAAAATCGACATTCAACATTTCCTTCCCCTCAAAATCATCTCCCAAACGGGGTGGAAGGGGATTTTTTGGAAATTGAAATGGTGAGACGACTAAATTAAAAGAGGAGATTATATACAGCAACGTTTAAATTTTATTAAATACAGTTTCCAAGATACAGAAATACCTACCTAAAATACTTCTCCGTGTAAGACGAAGACACCATTTTTCTGTAGGAAATTTCGGCAAAAATGTACGATACTATACGACTTTCAAGACAGAGCCTATTTGAAACAATGGAGTACCATTTTGCTGAAATATGCGTAATGAACTAGCAAAACAATTACCTGATTTTTAGAAGAATATGTTGATCTTTGACTTGAACTTAAATCAACTTCGACTTAATTAAGAAAGAAATAATGTTTCATTTAATTGAAATATAAATAAAATAATAAGAAAATAAAGTAAACTCTATAATACTAATCATTTAGGTACTATTGTTTTTCTAATGAATTATTCAAAAGATATATTAATTTATTAGATATAAACAACACTCTTTAATACATAACAATAAGCAAATGTGTTATAACCTAGGAAAATACATACCTGATTTTGAGAAGATTATGTCTAACTCTGAATCAAACATCTGACTTTGTTATCAGAATTTTAGAATTCATTAACATAGGATATTTGTAAATATGTATTGAATCAGCCATAATATCACTAATAATGTTTTATTAATAATGAACCTATCTACTTCGTAGGTGAAAGATATAGAAACGACATTATCGCTATAACGCCATGCTAACTACAGAAGCAAAATTTGTTACTGGGTGCATGTCTGTAGAATATAATGATATATGAAGTTGAAAAAGAAGAAACTCCAAGTCATGATATATGAAGTTATATTCTGATTCAGTTTGTTATGATAATCGTCTTCCGTCCCTTTTGGTGAAGAAAAAAATACACAACTTCAATACATTCATATTGTGACATTAGATAACAATCGCGATCATCCTTTATCAACATATAACAATCAGTGAATGTCCACTGAAATATCAAGACTATCATTAATACTAGTACCTATATATTTACATGGCAACAGGTATACGAAAATTATTGGGATTAATTAATTAACACTGTTTATATATTTTACACTACACTATCGACTGCTATGTACAATTTATATTCATTATTTACACTATTTACAACCGTATTCGAACCGAGCGTTATTCATTTATGTAGTTGGTGCCCCCCTACTAGGGACCAAACTACAGCGGACTGCACTGTACTCTCGGTATCCACGATACTTTTGGTCTCAACGGACTGCACCATACTGCCGGTCTCAATCGCACCGCTGGTCTCCACCGCACCGTCGGTCTTCACCGCACTATCGGTCTCCACCGTAATGATTGTCTCAACTGCAATATCTGACTGACTGACTGACTGCGCAGCAAATCATCTCAAATATACAGGGTGTTACGTAAACATGTAGCAAAAATTCAAGAGGCTATTCCTTGGCCTATTCTAAGTATATTTTGTCCTATGATGATTAAAAAAAATCGTTTTGATTATTTCATTTTATTATCAAAAAGTACATGTAAAGTGGCTCAATCTACAATAAATGTTTGAAATGAAATCCTCCAGCCTTTTATTCATTATTCTCGTCACTGACAATCGAACTCATCCAAACACACCGGGGTCGTTTCTAATTGAGTTATACCTAGCAATTATCCGATTTCGCAAGTCATCCAGATTCTCCACTAGAGTAGCTTAAATTAATGACTTCAGATATCACCATAAGTAATCATCCAGGGGGTTTAGGTCTGGGGATCGAGCAGCCCATGCGTATGACCCACCTTGACCAATCCAGAGATCTCTGCATGTTTCTGTTAAAAAAATTGTTCAACCTGTATCTTCAAAACAATTTTTTTTAAAAATATATGATAGGACAAAATATCCTTAGAGTAGGCCAAGGAATAATCCCTTTGAATTTTTGCCGCATGTTTATCTAACACCCTTTATAGACAAGCCCCTCCATCTCGAATCTTCGACTGACATCTTCCAATGTCACGAACATGCCATCAATAGTGCGAACTCGCTGGATGTTTCGGGATATAATCTTGACATTGACATGTATCGGTGACCAATAGCAATATGCCTTAAGTTCGTTACAATATAATATATACATTAATCAATAACAATAATAAGACTTTTATTGGTTACCTAGCAGAAAAACAAAAAATAAACAACTCTATAAAGAATATGAAGACAAAAACTGTTTATAAGAAAAAAAACTTAATTAAGAAAACTAAAGGGTCTTTCAGATTTTCATGGAGATCATCCTCTGAATTCTGTTCAGGCCAATACTATCCTAAAGCATAACAAAAATTTAATATGATGTTGCTAGATTTAAGTACCTAATACTAAATATATCAGTAATAAATATAGTAAGATAATGGAATAATTTCACATACTTGCAGGAAAAGTTATTTTAAGGATAAGAAAGAATAGGAAGAGCTATAAAATAACGTAGAATCAAAAAGTTAGTTAATATTACTTCTCGTATAAAAAACACACTTAATGAAGATGACAAGAGCAGACACTTTGATATTGACAAAAATTAATGTTGGTTTAGAAGAAGCAGTTAAGTTTTTCGTTTAAAAACCATTATTGAGATAGTAAAATCAATTATTATAAATTTGTTGATCAACTGTATGATCGAATAAGAAAATGACCGCTTTAGAAATTCTTTGTTATGTGATGATATAGTTAATAGACTTTTCGTCTTAAATTAAGATTGTGCACATCATTACGATAAGTTACTTTTTTATGAAAATATGGTGGAGTCTTAAGCTTACGAGTTTTATAAAAAAAAACACAAGAGAACACTCACCTATTATACATATCTAGCCAACTTGCTACTTTCAGCTTACAGGAAATGTGTTTACGTCTTCTCACACCGAAGATTAGCCTCAGGCAGGAATTTTGCAGCTTTGTATTCTATTCGCGTCGAAGTTATCAAGACACGGACCGTAGATGGTGTCACAAAAGTTCAATGGTGATAACACTTGTGCTTCAGAAAGCTTTCTCTTAACACCAGAACTTATAAAGTGCATTTGCGAGAATATTGTTCTTATTTCTATTTCAATTTCCAGTTGCATTGCTCAATTATCCTAAGAATACCTCTAGGAATACCTTGAAAATGCATTGTTACCTAGCATCAACATTTATTTACACTTTTTCTATAGATATGTTGATGATTGCTTTACAGCTATTCCCAAAAATAAAGAAGATAACATATTGAAACTAGTTCATTCATATCATAACAAAATAGTTCACGATAGAAAAAGATCTAAACAATTAAATGAATTTTCTGGACTTAACATTAATTCACAACGCAGAATGGTACTTGGTCAATATCCATTATCCCAAAAAAATATAAACAGATTGCCGACAAATTAATTAAACTAACAGATCCAACGCAATAAATATAATTAAAACAGTCCTTTTACAGAACTAATCAACAAATATGCCAATACATCTATCTAAAACTTTGCAACAAGTGTTCTAAAGCTATAATATATCACTCAGTCATAAGGGCCATCATCTTCTTAAAAAAATCTACAGCAGTCTTAAGATCAATACGGACAAAAATAAAACTACAGACACCATTTACGAGATATCATGCAACGACTGCAATTGTAAATATATAGGGGAATCTTGCCAATATTCAGAAAACAGAATTAAATGTCACAAGTATGATAAAATAAATAAAACTACTCTATCCAATCATAAAGAACATTAGAAACACATATTTAATTATAACGAAACAAAAATACTAGTCTAAACGTAAAATACTGGAAATGATTTACATAAAGAAAAATCCAAAATGCAATCAACTCTAAAACAGATATTAAGCAACTCAGTAAATTTATTACAACTTTCAATAGAAAATTTAATAATATCAGCTAGAAACGTTATCAAGACTATCATCCAAACCAACTCCCCTTTTGGCTTAAAACTTTATGTCTTAAAATAAAAATAATAATAAAGTTTATGGATGTTAATATACTGAGTACTTACACCAGTCAAACACAATTCATGATAATATTCTAATTATAAAAAAATATATAATCAAATATAATTTTAACAAAATAATAATAAGAAAATAATAGGTAGTATGAGAATGATTACTCAGACTAATTAACTAAGGTCATGGACACTGATGCCATCAGGAAATCATAATATATTTTCCTCAACAAAAAGCGTTTAACCATAGATTTAAAGAGTTTTAAAGGTAATGACCTCGTTGGTAACGGAAGTTTATTTAAAAAGTGGGGGACTCAATAATTGATGCCATTTCTACTACAGGTGACTGAATGCAATACAGACTTTGTCCTGGTTACGTAAATTCAAACCGTGATGATCTGATCTACTATCAAAATCTGAAGAATTTGTTTTTACATATAAAAGGCATTAAAATATATATAAACATGGTAAGATGACAATGCTCAACTTAGAGAAATACTCCTTACAATCGGCTCTATATGACAATCCCGCAATCAGGTGAACAGCTCTTCGCTGCAAGCGAAGAACGCGATGAGTTGAGGTAGCGTGATCCCAAGCTAATAACGCATAACTTATTCGGGAGTGTATGATGACATAGTAAACACTCAGCAGGATATGATTAGAGACCGATTCACGAAGACTATGGAGCAGGTAGATACCCCTCGCGATATTTCCAACAATATAGTCAATATGAGACTCCCAAGTGAGGGATGTCTCAAGTCTGACTCCAAGAAAAGTAATGTCATTACTGGATAGTTCCTGTGTAACTGGATGAAGTGAAAAGATAGCTTTCTTGGTCTAAGATGCATTTAATGTGTGTTTATTGGCTGTCAACCAGTCAGATATCTCACACCTACACCTAATGCCGATATGGCGGTAGAAATGCCTTCCGCACTATCCACAGCAGTTGAATCATCCGGAAATAGCGTCAGTCTTGAGGTAGAAACAGATGCGGTTATATCATTGATGTAGATCAAAAAAAGGATTGGTCCCAGTCCCGAACCTTGGGGTACACGAAGTGTAACTGATCAAAGCTCAGATTTCGATCAACCATAGCCTACCATCTGATATCTGTCATGAAGAAAAGATGTTATAAGTGCATCTGAGATAGTAGAAATACTATACCTAGCCAGCTTAGATATTAATATATCAGGATCAGCACAATCAAAGGCTTTAGTTAGATCTATGAATAGAGCACTACAATAGAGACAGTGTTCGAAGCAGTCTGTTATCATATGGTTTTACGAGTTGTACATTTAACAGTGTCTCAAATATTTTCCCTATGATAGGTGTTATAGAAATTGGCCTATAATTGTTCAGAGAATTTACGCAGCCGTTTTTATGTATAGGCATGACCATGGAAACATTCAGACAAGCTGGGAATGATCCTTTAGTGATACACAAGTTGAAAAGTTTGGTTAAAGGAATAACGATATGTTGTGCAATGCACTTGATAATTCTTGAATTTAAATTATAGACATGAGTACATCTGGAGTTCTTAATATCGAGAATAGCATCTCTGACTTGATTGATATTCACACAGTGGAAACTAAAATTGGGACATTGAAGATTTAAACCGTCTATAAAATCATGGAATGATTTATCAGCGTTAGGGAGACATTCCCTTAGTTTCGTTGGAAACGTTGTGAGAAATGTATTAAAGGTAGCAGGTTCAATATCGGCAGGTTGGGTGCAACACTTTTTATGGAAAGCATTGTTAAACGCAGTCGCATAGTATTTCAATAAAGTAAGACATTTTATGCTCAACAGTAAGTGCATGATCATTTAAAAAATCCCAATTTATGGTTTGGATGAGATTATTGATATTGAACAGACCAGCCACAGTGATTGGCCTGTTCCAGCTATTCTCCTTCTTTGGTTCATCGAAAGTAATATTAAAACTTATCAAAATTGGAAAATGATCTGAGATATGGATAGATGAATCAACAAAGCTATCGTAAAACATAGCATCAGTGTTTGTCAAAAAATTATCTAGACATATTGAATTCTTAGTATTGTCTCTTATTGTGAAAGCAAAATTGAAGCAAGTCAAGATATCTGCGAATTTCTGAGACAATTCACAATTATCGTTCACATCAATATTAAAATCGCCACTGATTACCACTAGCTTGGCTTCTAGCCAGTATTTCTAGTAATGTGTACATAATATTGAAAAACAATTGACGGTCACCAATCGGTGGACGATATATTACTATAAGGATAAGATTAAATTTTCCAGACTCAGTAGAACATATTTCACATACCATTTCTTGCGATAATGAGTCAATAGTAGCTTTATGTTTAAGGTGAGAAGTATTTATTAAATGATTAGCGACGTAGATGGCAACACCACCGTGACGACGAGATTTACGACAGGTGGGGGTATAATTACATAGATTATAAGTTGATTTCATCATCAGTAAGCCAATGTTCAAAAATGCATAAAAAGTGATGTTTGAGAAGAAGACAGTCTATTTCATCAATTTTGTTACGTAAGCACTGGACGTTTAAGTAAAATATTCCGAGCGGCATACTGTCAGTAAAAAACTTATTATGATTACTCGTATCTAAGGTTTCGGGAAATCCTGTAGAGCGGCTATTTGCTTCTTTTTCGGGAACTAATAACGATTAACGTAAGTATCGGCAGGCCATAAGTTGAGATCAGAATTTTAGAATCATACTTAACGGGTACCTTCAGGACAAAAGAGGAGCTGCTTTCCCTCACAGATATTTGGTGCTCAACTTTGAAATTGGCATCAGGATCGATCTCTTTTAACACCTCCATAATTCACTAGGAGTTGTTGTTTTGTCTAGATTTGAAACAAATATGCATGCAAACCTTTCGACCGGTTTCAGCTTAGCTTTGGCTCCTGACATAGATACATCGTTTTTCGAAATGAATCTCTCTCTAGCACGGCGTCGATTTTTCAAAATAATTTTTAGATCCGTAGCCATCACTGGTTGAGACAAATCAGTATGAGTAGCCATCTGCTGTTGGTTAGCCAGAGCATTAGAGAGTTTTTGGATACCGTAAGTATGAATACGGTAAACGTTAAAATCACGTGGTTTCATTTCTCAATAATAGCGTATACGAAAGTAAGGGTCGTTTTGGACAACGTTCGGTCCTAAGGCTAACGCTAAACGGGTGTGACTCACGCCGTGTGAGTGTGTGGTGTTTTGGTATTTGTGGTATCATAACACAACACTTCTCTTAACAAACACAGGTCATCGGTAATAATAAATCGCAACCTTTTTTTAGATATAAAACTTATAAAGTGAAATAAGCCAACAACTTTAAATAGTTGTTTGTTTCAATTTCAACTTGAAGCTGGCGAGAAGGTAAAACTGACAGCTCATACCAACAATAAGCAGGTCTGCCAACGGAATATAAAAGATTTTCCTACTTACCGTAAACTTTAAACCAACACGCTAACCTAGGCTAAACTAGGATTAGCGTAATACGGTAAACGTTATTCGCTAAACGCTGATCATAGTACACAATGCGCAAGCGCAGAAGCACGTCACGTGATTTTAACGTTTACCGTATTCGCTCTTACGGTATCCAAAAATTCTCTATTATCTCTAGTATGGATACCGGGTGTACCTCTGCAAGAAGTGGCCTGGGCGAACGTAGACTATTTATCTTCCGTAGCAGTAGCGCAGATGAGCGATCCTCCGATGGTAATAGAGGACACTGCCTCGTGATTAGTGATGCAGAATTGTTTTCAACAGGGACATTTTTGTTTACAGAAATCTGTGTTATGTTTTTATTTTCTAAGATATGATCACTAACCTTATTTTCTTGTGAGATTAATAATAATCGATTATTCTCCTTAAGAGTTTAATTATTTTCTTGAGATTGTTCAACAAGCTTCATCCTCAAATCTCTTTCATTGATCAACGCCTCGATTTTTGCATAGAGTAGTTTCACTTTTATGTCATCACTAGGCGAACAACACTCAACTCTTGATTCATCTAGAATCACCAAATCGCGATTTTTCTTCGCACAAGATTGGTGAAAAACGTTTCCACCATTAATACTGGCAACACTCCGGGAAATACGTTACTCACAGCATTTATATCCTTTCGAAAACACTTTTTTTGGCTTGCTTGCCGTCAATATCCCCATCGTCCGACATCTTGGACGTATATTCCAGGGTAGGTTATGATATCGCCCCATCAACAATATTTTTCCTTACATATTTTACAGAACAATACTATTATACTTTAATGTTATTATACAACTGATAAAGACCCGAAAGCGGGTCGAAACGTTTTTTGTTATAAAAATTCTGACATGAAATAAATGTGTATTTATTTCAAATTTTTGAATCACTGAAAAACCCTGAACCCAAGACTCGACCCATAATATCCACGGAAAAAAAGTTTAAAGATTTATCGATATATAGAGATGGATTATGAAGAATTCTAATGAAATTATCCATGTCTAAAAGGAATCTTTGATGCATTGGTGGAAGATTAGCCACAGTATTTGAAAACAGACAAAGACAAAGTCATTTTTTGCTTAAATGCAAGGTGAGATTCGTTTTCATCACCACAACTATGTTATCAAGTACAATAATTTTAGTGTATATACTATGATGTACTTATAATTTTTTGAAGTGTTTATAAATTAGAACATGAACTAATTTCCAAACCTTCAACTGTGGTTATATAACAATAAATTACTTTAAACATAAATTTGGAGAAGGTGCTTTTATAATTTTAGCTCAAAATTTAGCAGTTTGTTGTGTCTTCCAAGGAATACAATACAATTGTTACTTCGAGCCATTTAAGTTTTAATCAACTGCAAAAGCAAATGCCCTTGAGCCATTTCATGATTTTCTTCTTAGAGTTTTACCAATATTTTCATCTATATGTTGCATTGATAAGACGTTTAAGAAACACTAAACATAATATGTATGTCGAATAAAAATTGTAGGTACTTACTATCATGTTTACTCAGAATATTTTTGATTTAGGATTAATAAAAACTTTTTTTTAAAATGCGTACTAATAAAGACCTTGAATATTTTGATTTTATTCGAACACTATAACTGCGCCTGAAGTTTATGACTTGACACTTGACGATTTATTCTTTAGAAAGCCAATTTCACATAACTCGAACGAGTGAGTATTTTTTGTTGGGTCGAGTTCTAAGTCGAAAAGAGAATAGTGTAGAGAATCGAATCGAGCTTCAGGTTAGTAAGGCCCCTGGTCAATCTTGCCATATAAAATCAAAGTTTTGAAGCTCTATAACCTGATTAGTGATATTTGCATGTAACCATGACTCGAAAACACCAATCAGATCATAATGAAAGTCTTGTATTAATATGCGCAATCGATTTTTTTTTATAAATAACTTATCACTGCTAAAACAGAGAAATGTGCTTTGTGTATACGTTTGAAGTAAAAAAATAATAGAAAAAAATTACTAACTATTTATAATTAAATCAACAATGTCACATTCGAGGCAAGAGAAAAAAATATATATGTAGTAATAAAAATAAAAATATTTCTTATATTAGTTGCAGATCATACTCCCTCCCGCTCTTTAAATATATCACTACAGAAAAAAATTCCGATGGCCTGTAGTCAGCGGAAAGGTAAATTTTTCAAAATTCATTGAAGTGAAATTTGAACAACCTTTCCATTGGTATAGTTACATGTTATTACATAAAATTGTCGTATGTGTCATAGCCTTGCGGTTAGAGGTTTTTGTTTTGGCTGTTGAATATATAGAGCAGACAGGGTTCGAGTTCCACATCAAGGCAAAATTATTTTTTTCGTCTATTTCTTTTCAATAAATATACTATATATTTTTTCAATCAGGGTCTATATTAAGATCTCCAGAAAATGTACAATTATATCAAATTTATATTGAGTGTTCATGTTTTATCAATATTTGTTATTTTTCCTTATTATATTTTATTTTTTTATCTGTGTATTTTATGAAAAATTGCTTTGAACAAAAGTTGTCGGTACTAATTATATCTATAACCTAAAATTATTTCTGATGATATTTACAGTACGGCTCCTTTTTGATAATTTTTTTAAATGTTTGAACGGTCGCCATTTTGAATTTTTAAATTGACATTTGTCATAAGAATTTTTTGCAGTATAAATGTCATACGTCAAAAACTACGACAGATAAGTTATAACAACTAGGGCTTTTCATACTTAATTAAATATGCAGAATTCAAATATCTAATAAAAAAACAGGGGTTTCCATTCGAGAAAACAAAGTTGGTACAATTTCCGGTGTAACCGGAACTACCACCATTTTGTGAATATTTTCACTAAATTAGGCAACGTTGATTACAGCCAAGTTTAAAATTTCATATTTCTATCACGATTCTTGAGTGAAAATTTTCTAATGGGCACGTTAAAAAAATCAGCCTGTATATATTTGACAAAGTATTTATGCTAATAAACATAATAATTGAGAGAATATTACGTGAAAATATACTAGCATATTTTTTGTGTTATTTACTGTAGCTCGTTTGTTCCTGAAGGTATTTCTACATAAGTTATCTCCACATTGTTTTCTTTATTAACTAAATCAGTAAAAGTTTCCTCATCGCGAATTAATTTGTGTGATCCACCATTTTCAACATACACAAGACCATTGAGAGTCCCAGCTTCCGATTTGAATGCCTCCTATTTTTAAATAATTTAAGACTTAAGATTTTTAATAATTAAGTGATAATAATCCGGGAACCTTGAAGATTTTTTCTAGCAAAGAAGACTCGATCTCGCATCCATCGACAAGTGAAATAAAAAACAAGTGAAAGCGGAATTTTGGTTTGTTTAGACTCTGAGGCTATTTTACTCATACGGAAACATTTGGACAGATTAACTTCATCTACATTTATGGATAGTTTGTTGTTAAATTAAGCCGCACCACCGTAAATGGGTCAGAGGAAGATTTATCTATGCCAAGCACAACAAAGGATTTGAGATTACTATTGATTTTCAATTGAATAGTTTTTTTTTCTGTAGATCGACAACATTTGCATCTATCTTTCTTACCTCTTGTGTTAGTTGTTGCAAGGATAAAGTGATATTTTCTTGATTAAAGTTAAAACAAAAAATCAGGGGGTTTTATATCCTACGTGAATATTTGTGTAGATTGTTTATAGTTGGTGAATTCGGTGCGCAGATGGTGGAGGCCATCATAGAATTGATTTGACAGCTCATCTACACGTGCCTTCAACACTTGAAGATTAAGATTTGAGCTTTTATTTGCCATTTTAGATGTTTTTTCCACAATAACACTGATTTCAAGACACTAGATAACTACTCTGTATTAAAGCTGATTAAGAAGCAGCCACTGTACTACCAAACTTTTAATAAAATTGCAGGAGCTTAGAACACTACTGCCTACTAGTCAAGCGACATCTCGACTATATGTCAATCAGAATGCTATTCAAAATTAAAAGCTACAGTTATATTTATGTCTTGAACAATAATAAACGCGCTCCAATGCACTCCACTGGTCTTGTGGTTCTTCAAAATATGACTATCGTAAACATAACCTATCAAACTATAAACTTATCTGTGAGATAAGTAACTTTTTACTAAATCTAGGATCGACTTCATGGTGAACTAAAAAAAAGAAATAATATTATTTCTATTTTTGACCGACGAACCCCGAACGGAGGAGGTATACAATTCGACTGTCTGCTTTTTTTTTTTTTTTGGTTCGTTCGCGCCTTTTATATAGTAAACGTGCTCCGATTTTGATGATTTTGGGTTCATTTGAAAGAAAGGGATTGAGAAATGGTCCCATATTCATAAAAACGCAAATCCGCAATCTCCTTCCCTCCGAAAACCGCCCCCGAAGGGATGGTGGGGGCGAATTTTCTCGAAAATCGAAAATCTGAGTTGGTATAATTAAAGATAGGATAATATCCGGAAACGTTTAAATTGAACATTTTTTCAAAAGTGCTACGGTTTTCGAGATAGACGCATGTTAAATATGTATTTTTGCTATGTGGAGAGGACAATTTCTTTCGAAAATTGAAAATTTTTCGATACTACATGAAAGATATAATTATTTGTAGCAACATTTATAATGAACATTTTTTCCTTAGAGTTACGGTTTTCGAGTTAAATCGGTGTTAAAAAGGTAACAACTAAAATATTCAAGCGTATTTCCGCAGCGATGTTCTGAGATCTCTATAATAACAACTACAAGCAAGGAATATACGTGGGTAATAGGATAAGTACTATCTTCATTGATATGGTATAGTGAACATTCAACGATTTTCGGGACTAATGTTACACTCAAAAGTGTGAAATAAATATTTTTTACAAAAAATTGGACCGACGTTATTAGTTGGTGCACTGAAAAGTATAAAATAATATTAATTCTGTTGGTGGTGGTACTTGTGAAGTTGGTGCCAAAAGTTATCAATCTACCTGCAACTGCACAACTTCAAAAGTACCACCACCAACAGAATTAATATTATTTTATACTTTTCAGTGCACCAACTAATAACGTCGGTCCAATTTTTTGTAAAAAATATTTATTAAGTGCTTTTGAAGTTGGTGACAAAAGTCTTCTTTATAGCTAAAATTGTAAGTTCAAAATTACCAATGCCACCAACTAGTCGGTAAGGTATGGAAAGTTTTTCACATGTGGAATTGGCACAGTCTTTATTTTAACATCGTTAGGTCATCAGTATTATCGACACATAAACTTATATGCTATTGATCTGGAAGCTAATCGCTTTTCAAATCACACAAAAATATTTTGCCTCAATATAAACAACAACAATAACAACACTCATTAAACATCAATTTATTTAGAGTAATATTGTTTTACATGATGGACTTTATTACCTACTTCATAAAATGCTATTTCTGTATAATCCAGCACTTCCAATATTATTAGCTTCATACCAAACAATGGATAGTGAAGGCATGAAGTTATTTCTCCCTATCGGTGGCTTGCTTGGAATGTTACCTTTCGGATATTTCACAGGAGATAACACATTAATATACAGAAAATATGGAGCTATCATACCTTTGTTATATTTGAGTATTCTTCTCCATCAATACTTCTTCAAGTATATTAAATATGAGGTGGATACTTTTGCATCAGATTTTTCAGTGTTTAGTAAAATGTTTTTCTACATACGACACTTTGCAACATTGGGAGTCTTAATTACTGGCTACGTAGATAGTGTATATTTTAAAAGAAAAGCATTGAAAAGCTTCTTCGAAACTTATTTCCATATGGAAAAGGTCTTATTTGGAAAAAATAATGAAGAGTTAAGTTACAGAAATGCCATCTTTATTCTTCCTCATTCATTTGTCATTTCGTTGACAGTATGGGAAGTTCTCATACTACCTTATCCACCAGAAGATCATTTGTTAAAGTTCTACCTGAATCTACAGGGTATGCTTGTGTGAATCTGTTGTTCATATAATAATTACTATATGTATTTGCAGGTATCTTTGTTTATGTGACAGCAATGGGAATGTGCTTGCGAATGCACCACCTATACAAACGTATAAATTTAAACACCAAAAGCATAGCATCAGATTTATCCAAATTCAAAATTAATTTAGATAACACATTGAAATATTATGGTGTTATGAAAGATTTGCAAAATTTATTTAATGATATTTTTGGACTACAATTTTGTTGGTTTACAATGTATTATATATCATGTGCTGCTGAAATCACGCATCAAAATGTTAAATATGGTTTGTTCAAAGTTGAACCGTCGTTTGCATTCATGAAAATAGCGTATATGGCAAGTAGAAGTTGACTTCATTAATACATTTCCACGTGATGTGGGCTATATATTTATTAATTCTATTCAAAGATGAACAGGCAAGAACTCTAGAATAATACAAAGCTTATTACTCAATTATTATTACCAACCCATGAAGAATACAAATATTTCAGATTCTTTAAGTCATTATAGAAATTAAATCATTTTCGAAAATACTGTCTATCCAAAGATTTTTCTATGATAAAAATTTCGATAGGTACCTACGTTTCAAAGTTTAAAATTTTTGTTATTTTTGACCGACAAATAGTGATGCTGCGAGACTGGTCTTGGTCTTGCAGTCTTGGTCTTGGTCTTGCAATTTTGCAAGACCAAGACCGAGACCAAGACCGTCTATGCAAGACCAAGACCCAAGACCAAGACCAATACTGGGATGCAAGACCAATACCAAGACTAACCTGGTCTTGGTCTTGGTCTTGCTGCAAGACTTGCGAGACTTGCAAGACTCTTGCATTTCCGTAACCAAACACCAAATTGGTAGGAAACATATTATTTTACTCAATGATTAGATAAGAAACGCTAATGAATAACCTAATTAATTTAATCTTTGAACTCCCTTATCATCGATCTTTATTTTACAGATTCTAAAAATATTGAATTAGAAGTTGTTGGGTGAAAAGCGTGTTCATTTTACCCTTCTAGGATTTCCGGATTTCAAAAAATTCTTAAATACCCCATACCTATACCGTAATTTCAACCCTTCTAGGATTTCACTTACCGAGCTGTTTTCAAAGAATCCCGACAGTTCGTAGCCAGGGGAAGGTAAACTACACGGTTTTTTATTTTTATTATTTCTTCTATCGCGCATAATGTTTTAAGCAAACGTTAAAAATCATCTATAAATCTGATTTTTTTGATGACATTTATCCAGGCCACTTTTGGAGATATTTGAAATTTTATATTGCCCTTATTTTGAAACTATTTTTTCGATCATGCTCATTAACTAACTCAACTGAGATATTCACACGACTGACTTTTTAAATAGATACCTAGTTTTATAAATGCGCGTATTAAATCTCCAACTGTTTTTAATTTTCATTTTTTGGAAAAAGCTTTCTACAAAAATAGAAGTTAGTTTTATCAGAAATACTTTTGATCGCTTTCAGAGATTCTTTCTATTTTATTAAAGAAAATGATACAAAACCATTGTAGAATGAGCAAGTGAATGAGTTATGAAATAGAAGTATGAAGTAGAAGTATGTAGTAAAATGAGTGCTCAGTTGGGACGGATGATACCAAGAAAACACAAGCAGACTAAGTCGCGCTAGTAAGATACGATTCCCATTTGTGAATGGTGATTATTAATTTATAAACTTTTACGCATCTCACTTGCCCTAACTTAATTCTAGGCACCTAGTTTTATTCTCATTACTTATTCTACATTACCAGGCGTGTTTGTTCTGGATAATGACAATTTTTTTATACGGTCAATATTTATCCATTTCGAATGATAATATAATTATAGGCAATCTTATAAGATTATGAATTACATACTTCCCATACATATGCAGGGTTCTTCTTCATTTAAATTAAGCAATTACGTTTTAGAGTCGCAACAACTTTTCACACTTATAAAAAGATCAAAATTTTTGCAAGAGTCTTGCGAAGTCTTGCAAGTCTTGCAGCAAGACCAAGACCAATACCAAGACCGTATATGCAAGACCAAGACCCAAGACCAAGACTAAGGATTTGATGCAAGACCAAGACCAATACCAAGGGTGCAAGACCAAGACCAATACCAAGACCATATCGGTCTTGGTCTTGGTCTTGCTTTGCGCATCACTACCGACAAACCAAAGGGAGGAGGTATACAATTCAACTGTATATCTGCATGTTTTGGATTTTGCCCCTTTTGCATTGTAAACGTGCTCCGATTTTGATGTTTTTTTTCATTTAAGAGAGGAATACTGAGAATTGGTCCCATTGAAAAAAATCAATATTAGAAATGCCCTTTCCTCAAAAACTTGGCGGTGGTGGGAGGAATTTTTCCTGAAAATTGAAAATCCGAGACGACAGAATTAGTGAAAACTTCATATGCGGAGACGTTTGAATTGGACATTTAAAAATATAATCATAGGTTTCCGCGTTAAAGTCTGAAATATGTGTTTCAACTATGTGGAGGACGCAAACTCGAGATGATGAAATTAAAGAAGAGATCATGTCCAGCTGGATTTGATCTGGACATTTTTCATTGCAGTTAGATTGATAATTTTTCAGTGCATCACCTAACAACGCCGGTCCAATTTTAACTAATAAAATATTTATTTCACACTTTTGAGTGTAACATTAGTCACGAATATCGTTGAACGTTCACTAATAACAATGAAGATAGTACTTATCCTATTACCCACGTATATTCTTTGCTTGTAGTTATTATTATTGAGATTTCAAAACATCGCTGCGGAAATACGCATTTTAGATTTTACCATAACTTTAAGGAAAAAAATTTGGGTATAAATGTTGCTACAAATGATTAGGTCTCTCATGTAGTACCCACAAATTTTCAATTTTCTAAAGAGTTCACCCTCTCCACATAGCAAAAATATACGTATTTGAAAATTTAACATGCCTCTATCTCGAACACCGTAACTCTTTTGAAAAAATATTACTTTACCGCATATTGTTCTATCTTTAATTATACCAGCTCAGATTTTCGATTTTCGTGAAAATTTGATCCCTCCACCCATTTCGGGGCAGTTTTCGAAAGGAAGGAGATTTCGGATTTGCATTTCTATGAATATGGAACCATTTCTCAAGCCTCCTCTTTCGAATGAATCAAAAGTCATCAAAATCGGAGCTCGTTTAATTTATAAAACGCGCGCACGAACCAAAAAATGCCGACAGTCGAATTGTATAACTCCTCCGGTCGGGGTTCGTCGGTCAAAAATATCCGGAAACGTTTAAATTGAGAATTTTTGATTTTGGAGTTTCAGCGACATTAAAATTTGAAATATGCGTGTTTTCTCTATGTGGAAGAGGCAATTTCCTTCGAAAATTGAAAATCTTAGAATTGATAATTAACGATCAGATTATTTGTAGCAACATTTATTTCGAACATTTTTTCCAATGAGTTACGGTTTTTGAGTTTCAGCTTTGATAAAACCTAAATATGTGTATTTTCGCTATGTGAAAGAGGCAATTTCTTTCAAAAATTGAAAATCTGAGAATAGCACATTAAAGACCAGATTATTTAAATTGAATATTTTTTCATATTACGGGTTTTGAGTTACAGCAGTCGTAAGTCTAAAATATGTGTATTTCCGCGACGATGTTTGTAGATTTCTGAATAATAACAAATACAAGTAAAGTATACATGGGTAATAATGGTATACTTGAACGTTCAACGATTTTAGTGACTAATGTAACACTCAAAAGTGTGAAATAATTATTTTTTACGAAAAATTGGACAGACGTTATCAGTTGGTGCATTGAAAAATACAAAATAATATTAATTCTGTTGGTGCTGGTACTTGTGAAGTTGGTGCCAAAAGTTTTTAATCTACCTGCTACTGCACAACTTCAAAAGTATGAGCACCAGTAGAATTAATATTATTTTGTATTTTTGTAATGTAAAACAAAAGTATTTTTAAATACTTTATATTAAGTTGTAAATTAAATAGTTTTGTCAAGACTTTTAGTTCGCCCTTTATTCAAAGAATTTTATTCATTAAATGACTGCATCCTCAAGAGTCATGTTCTGAATGTCGACATATTCTTTCCCCGAAAAACTTCTTCCAAATGGGGTGGAGGGGGCAATTTGTTTTATTCAACAAAAATTTGAGATGACAAAATTTGAGAAAAGACTATATATAGCATCATAAATTTAATTTTTTTTCTTTATGTACGGTTTCCGAGTTAGAGTAGTAGTAAAATTTGAAATATGTGTATATCCGCGATGTTTTGAAATATCTCGTTGGTGAACGTTGAATGTTTTTGATTATTAATATTAAACTCAAAAGTATGAAAAAAAATTGAGATGGTACTCTACCTCTTTTTAAAGATTAAGTTGATGATATGTTTTATAGGCTGAATTAGATATTGATGTCGACATTGTCTTCTAAGAATTTGATGTAGGTGATTATTTCGTTCGTTGTTATAGATTTCGAATACATGCTTGATGGAACTGCTAATTATTTGTTATCAAATCGTTGTTAAGAGGATTACTAGGAATATATTAGAAAAGTAACTTTTACAATAGTTTACCATATCTTTGTCATTTTCAGAAGGTTTGTTATGTCCATCGCTTATTCTAATATTTGAATTTTTGGTTATAGAAATACCATTGGTTGCCTCGTTTAGTAGTTGATATCTGTTTTGTTATCTATGCTTTTGTTAATTTCTTTCTTTAAATAATAATTATGTTTGACATCCTTTATGTATCTATTTTATGAATTTCTGTATGTTTTGTAGTTTCTTAACTTATCAGAGCTTAAATTGGTTAGGAGTTCCATTTTTAATTTATCTCTTGTTTTACTTGATTCGATATCCATGGCGTTAGTTTCAATATTTTGGTTTCCGTTGCGTTATTAATTGCAGTTTTTGATGCTTCTTTAAAGAAAGATATTTGTTGTGGTTTCTGAATCAGAACATTTTGTCAATTTATACGTTCACATGAGTTATGAAGTTTGTTGTAATCAATTTTTTGCCCCAGAGTCTTATCAGTAATATTATTCTCATCCCTTTTATTTGATGGACTTAAAGAACCAGTATTCTCAGGCGGGTCGTCACTGACCGAAATATCCCCCATTTCAGTATGACTTTATATTTTATATTAGGAATTAAGAGATGTGAAAGAAATGTTTACTTCTCTTATCTCCTAAGACTCAGACGCGTTTTCATACTAGAGAAACAACGATACGATCGTCACTGTAGCAAAAACAGACCTAATCTTCTAGTTATGTTAATTTCTATCTTCTGGATTTTCTACTGTTTCTTCATCGATTTGATTACTTTCTTGTACAGATTACAAAATTTGTCTTATATATTCTATTATCACATCAGCGTAATTTAGAGAGAATTTCTTTGCTTCAACATACATTTTGTGTAATAAATATATGAGACGTCTTAGATTTATAATTTCTTCGTCCCTTGCTTCTACGTCACTTGTGTCTCCTGGGAAACCAACATTCTTAAAGCTCGCCTCTATTGTTGAAGCATTGCAGACATTTAGAATCCACATAAACGCTATTAAGACACTTAAGTCTATTTCTAAACAGCTCTTGTTTAGATGGACATTGGTCTAAATTGCATATCAAGGGATGCGGGATGAGTTAAACTTCCACGAGGCTCCATCTGCACCCATATGAAATTGAAGCACCTCGGCTTAGCAGATTAACCGATTATAAGCGGTTTTAGTTTTTCACCGTCCATGCTGGTGCAAAGAACTACTGTATCGTTCTTTGGAGACTATACCTTCTAAACATTTTTCACCTTTAAAATATAATGTTTTACCCGGAAGAGCACGATATGGCAACATTGTTTCGTCTGCACTGACGATTCTCCATAAATGAGTTTGAATTTCATGCAGTGTCCGGTTCCGAAGCGTTCTAACCATCCTTTGTAATGTTATGTCATCTAATTCCTGGGTTATTTCTATAGCTTTATCTTGGATAATTGGGGTCCAGAAATGGGATTATTTGAATTCGCACTCGTTGAAACCCAATCAAAAACGGGTCAATAATCGCTTCAACAGTCACACCACGAGATACATGACATTGTTTGTTTTACAATGTCATTCATTCTCTTGGTAAGATTTCAATATTTCTACTTCATTTTTCAAAATATCCGTGATTTGAGTCATTCAGACTCTCAGCTAACTTCGGTACAGATTGTTTTTTTATGAATTGCACTATTTTTTTATTTTATGGTAAGAAACTTACGTGCCAATCTGAGTTTTCTCTTTGAAAACACGACGTATGCATAATACGATTTCATCAGATATTTCAAGCAGACTATTTCTGAAACAATATTTAAGCATATTGTAATCAGAATTCAATAACTTCTTTGAAAGTTAGGAATAATATCGTCCTATTTCGTAGTCCCATTTCACAGTCCGTTTGTTGAAAATCTTGTTCGATATAAATGAATAATAATATAGTAAAATTATATCAGATGTGAAATTACAATTATGACGAACTCGAAATTTATTAAAAATAAACACATAAAAGTTTAAGAAATCCATGATCATGGACAATCATGCTGGCTCAAATGATGAACAGGCATATTGATGGTTACGGTATTCCTGGACTGCGAAATGGCCTCATCTGCTGTTCTGCATTGGATACAACCGAAGGAAGCACGCAGTTTCTTGAGTGCAACGTGGTGGAGTCAAGATGGAATCCTCGTAGAATTGGAATGGTGACCAACAGCGTCACAAGCACCTATCTCGGAAAGAAACTAAGAAAAAAAAAAGAAACTCTAAGGCACTGAGGGGGGCCCCTCTCACATTAGATCCACCTCCGCTCAAAGTGAACATCAACAATAACACGAAAAAAACATTTACAGACATGATCAATACAAAACACCTAAATTGAGTAATCAGAGTAATTAAGCGCTGTGAGTACGTGAAACCATTATTTCATTAATCCGTTGTGCGCAACGGTAATATCATAGTCTTAGGGGCCCAAAGTCAGTTCAGCCAGTACTAAATATGCTCATCAGAGCTTTTCACAACGGAAACATGGCTTACTAAGATACTAAGGGCTACAATTGTTTATCTGATAGGGGCAACAAGCAGTTCAGCCAACGGAAGTTCGTCTGAACTCCAAACAACAGCTTACTAAGAACTTGCGCAACGACAACTGTATCAAACTCTGAATTAAGTCCACTAGTCATGCATAGTTCACATAATGTCTCAATAATAAATAATAATTTGGTTGATC
The DNA here is from genome assembly GCA_958507055.1 of Crioceris asparagi. Classification (NCBI taxonomy): domain Eukaryota; kingdom Metazoa; phylum Arthropoda; class Insecta; order Coleoptera; family Chrysomelidae; genus Crioceris; species Crioceris asparagi. Next base: position 26,285,818 of record OY293832.1, read on the forward strand.
AAGGCAAGTGAGAGGATTTTCTCAACTTTATTGAATATTAATTAGCATTTTGCAACAATGTAAATAGACTGACTGTATAGTTTCTGATTAAGAAAAAGCAGTTAATATCATTATGAAACTTACCGTGAATTATCGTTAAATTCTTGGATGTTTTTAGATTATTTTAAAATTGTCCACACACTGGCTTCATCTCTTTTTTTCATCTCCGTTTTCGCTTGACAACTGATTCGTTATGTCTTCTGACTTCCTTAAGCATATCTTAGACGACGCCTTAAAACACTAGCAAATGATTAGTCACGGAATAATAAAAAATAAATCAACGAAACAAAAGATTTATTAATCATACTTAAATTTACATGTCAAATTTTTTACTTTTCTAAAACCGCTAAATATCAAAAGTTGAAAACGAATATTTCGGAAACTAAGGAAACATGTATTTTCGGTACGGATGTAAGGAGAGTTGGTTTTAGACAACTCATTTATTTCAGAAACGATTGTTTATCTAGAACATTGATAGAAACAGACTGTAGCATTGAGTAGCTTACAAGAAAAAAGGATATTGACACCTGCTTGTCCTGATTAACAATACTTGAATTCAAACTACTAAATAAAACTTCAATTTATATATTATTTCAGACACGCATGCTTTTTTTATTTCAATTGAGGAGATTATCGAAGACTTTTATTCTCTTACACTAATCTGGGATATTTATAAAGTTTTTCCTCCTTTCAGACTTACTGCACAACTATAATAATTCTGTGTGATTATTTTGTATCAGAGGCTATCAAATTGAAAATCATTTGTCTACAAGTTTCAGAAGAATCACCCATGGATATTCATCAAAGACGTGAGCTAGTGGAACTGGCCGGACGTCTTGCAACTTATGAGCCAAATGTTTCAGCACTGACACTGTTTTCTTTGAGAAAAAGTACCATTCTAAGCATGATTAGTGTGGCAACTGATTATCTGATTCTGACAATACAATTAGAGGGAAAATAGCTTATATTGACTTATCTCTTTCTCTCGTTTAAATTCATCACAACCGGTGACACTGTTTTAATGCAATTTTCAATTTTGTTCAATGAAATTTCATATTACTTACAAATAATATTAGTAGATTAAATTCAAAGTAATCAATATACTGAGAAATATTAATATTAATAAAAAAAAATTCATCCAGTGAAACAACAATGGGTTGATAGGGACACAGATTTGGTTAACCAAATCTGTACTGTACTGTCCAGACTGGTAGGTGCCGGAATACCGAACTAAATTTATACGGCAATTGATAAAAGACTGCTAAATAGTAAGAGAGAAGAGCTAAGCCATTGTTCTTATTAGACATACCAATAAAGTGATTTGGAACGACAACAGAGTTTTTTTCTAACCTAGGATATCCCCAGAACAAGCAGAGCTTGTTGCAGCTCTTAGTATAATGATATAAATCCTTCAAAATGACTGGCATTTCCTATACAAATGATGAATAGACCGGCAAATCCACAAATAAAAAAAAGAGACAAAATCAAAGTTACCAGTATAATGGACTATGCCAAGTATAAGTACTGGTTGATCCTAAACTGATGTTCCACCATCAACTACGATTAAATTGCATTACTTTCTGTCCATATCGTAGACTCCCATCATTTGGTAAAATATGTGATTTTTTTTAGAATAAGAAATGGTGATTAACTGTTCGAAAAAGAGTATCCAAGGGAGAAAGAGAAAAGAAAAAATATTTTTTATTGTGACCACTAGGAGGCTTAATAGAATTGTAGAAATTTTTTTTCTCGTAATTTCATATAATTCATATAATAAAGAATTCTGTGCTAGAAATGATTTTCTTGAAAATCTGAATCTGTTGGTTTAGCTGTTTCGCACATTGCGATAAAAAGACCACCAAAATCCATTTAATTTAGTCATTAAATATTTCTTAGATTTATTTTTTTAACGAAATTTCGCAACTTTTGTCCCTAAGACATAGGTAAAATACCCCCTAGTATCAAAATACCAAATTATCATCACAATAAGTAAGGTAAGCTTGATTGCCTGAGCAAAACTCTTGTCAACAACGTCAGGTTTGGTAAAATCCGTACAGCCGTTTACACCAGCAGATAGGAAAAATAAATATTTAAATAAGACTTAAATTCATCTTTGCCGTTGGAAAGCATGCTTTTTGTTATGTAAATTCTTTGAAATTCGAGATAAACCACTTTTTATTCAAATATTGATTATGTGGGCCATCTTAGAGACCTAAAAGTAATTTCCAGCATTTGTCACATCTACTTGAGTTATTTTTTTTGTCTCCAAGATGAGTAGTTTCAGAGATAGAGCCATTTACATTTTAATAGGAGATAATCAGTATATTTCGTTAAAAATGGTCATAGTGACAGCCTATATCTCAAGCTACAGTTTAAATCAAATCCGCGACTCAATTGGACAGAATAGTACTACTTGCGACATCTCTCTGCTGCTGAGTAGTTAATAAAAGAAGCTCTCACGAAAATGAGCAGCTAACTTTGGGTTCACACCATTTATTAACTAACTTTAGATTTCACATGGATATATGAGGCGATGAATTTGATTAAATTCGTAGACAAGTGACATGCGCTAAATACAGGATGCGTTGACAAAGTCAGGGGCAACTTCCAGTTAATAAATATGGTCTATTTTTGTATCTGCAATCTGCTATCAGAAATTGTTGAAAGCAAGCAACGGATTGTTATAGAAGTAAGGCCTGAGGAACTAACGGATATGATACATCTTCTGCTTATCCAACGATTAGGATAAGAATGATTTAAAAACTATAATTTAATTGTGTTCTCAAATACAGTTTCTTGTTATTCATAAAAAAATCGCGAAGCAATGTAGGAATATTTGACCATTCAGCAAATTGTAGAGAAAGTGAAGTTTTGCAATATTATGTCTATTGTTTATTGTACGCTGACATGACAGAAAATCGCATATATTTTGTAGTGTGGCTGCCAAAAGTAAAATTCGTTATCATCTAACGTATTAAAAAAACGCACATTACCGTAGCTAGGTGAAAAGCATTTAAGGGTGTAGGTTCAAAGAAGTTCAAAAAAACAATTTAGCAGTGGGTGCCAAAATGTTTAATAGATAAAAGTCAGATCAATTAAACGGTTTATGTAACACTCAAAAGTTATCTTGTAGATACTAAAATGCTGGAGAAAGATAACCAATGCACTCAGAAACAAATCGACTACACCAAAAGAAAAGATATAGATAAGTTGTAATAAATTATTTATTCTGCTCTAGTAAACGTCTTCGGTATAACACGGCCTTTCAACATGAGAATTTTGTCCTTTTTAAAAAGAAAAATAATAAAACATGCCAGTAAATCAAGGGTTTTCTTCAAAATATGGAAAAGGCAGGAACTAAACAATACCAATACTTGAACTTAAAATATTGACCAAGGCACTATCAATTAGATGGCTTTAATCTTTTAAGATTTCCAAAACTCCCTTATTTCACTTCCGCTGCCACCAAACCCTCTGGCCAGCCAATTTTTCTCAAAAATCTCCTGTCTCCCCGCCAACGTCTTCAACCGACCTACCAAGTGACCGACCGACCTGGTATCACAGAACAGTCTCGGAGCAAGTAGTGTTCCCTGTCTCGGAGACACTCTTTGACGTTTGCTAACCACAAACAGCGTTCTAACTTTCAAAATCAAAACAAAAACAATCAAGGTCTATCAAATGTACATTTTTCGATGGTTGCTCTAGGCGACTAGGCGCTCTCATCAGTTAAACATGAGTTAAACAAAAACACCGTTTCTGGAATGTGATATGGAGATGAGGTAAGTACTGTTTTACTTAATAAATTATGAAACTCAGTTGTTTACAATAGTTACAGGACTCAGAACCGCAGGTCCCATGTTCCATTCTACAGGCAAATAGGTAATGGAATGAAATGGCAAGATTAAAGCTAAATAGGAAAAGGTAGAGAAAATAAGGAAATGAGGGTGACTATATAAAGTAAGTAATAAACTTTTGTTTGCTTTACAAAAACTAGTAGAAGGCAAGTTTTATGAAATTAGAATAACATACTATTACTATTTCAGGGGCTTTCACTTGTAAAAATGGTGAGTTCTAAGGATACAAAGAAGGCACTAGGTTCAAAACTGTTCCAAAACAAGGCAGGACATGGACGGAAGGTAATAAATTAATGATTAGATAATTAAGCGTGTTACGTTCACAAAATTTTAAGTGTCTAGTACTTACCACTATATTCTTCAACTGTTTTCGGGGGTGGAGTACTCATGCTGGTGCTTCCAATGATGTAGTTATTTCCCGCGAAATTTGAAATCCGCGCTGCAGAGTGGTGGAATCTGTCACGAAGGAAATCCAAAATGGCGGGAGAATGGAATTTCCGGGAGGGAGGAAAGTGTGGCTGGCAGAAGGCTTCTTTTCGAGAGAGATGGTCTAGATCCCTAATGGTAATCTGTTCGCAATCTAGTAAGAAGAAGTTCTGAATCTTTTGTGGCAATTTTAAGGAGTTGAATCGTCGAATTTGTATTTGTACTCACCAGTTTTGAGAGATTTACTTTCACTCCTTTTCGTTTTACGGATCCGAGCCCTAAGGATTCTGCACACAACACGTGCTCGACGGAAGTCAGATCTTGTGAACCATCTTCTAAACTGGTTGCACCTCAGAAGTCCAAGAATATCCGAGGCTTCAAGCTTTACCCAAAATTCATTGTGGCTGGGGTGAGTTGGAACGGCCTCCAACAACTACATACTGCGAGCAGTCCAGCGTAGTCACCAATCATTCCAGAGAAGTCCCGAGCTCTAGAGCCCAGCCAGTCCAGCGGTCGGCTCTCAAATTCCACGAATGTCCAGAGATTAACCTACCACCGATAAGTCCAATTTATTTTATTTTATAATTGCACAACTTAGACATTAGAGAATAAGAATTTCAATAATTTATTCAATCATAGTAATTTGAACTATTTGTCCAGTCAGCATAATTCAAAACTATTATCTATTTAGTCAGTATTGTTTAATATTGTTACAGCTGTTAATTATCTCGTTGAGATATTAGTGATCAGTTAGTACAAGTTATACTTACATCGATATCTATCTGGCATTGATATTTCGAGCTCACGTATATTTTTGTATACTAACTTACCTCTGTACAAAGGCAGACCCTGTTATTCGATGATTTCATAAGATAAATGAGATAATCGTTGTTACGCAGATCTGCTTAACGAACGCCTCGATTAGAATCATTAATCGGCCTTTTGGAAGTTTTATTTCTTCCGTGGAGCACAGCGGTCACCCTTTCTTGACTCTTAGTGCTACAAAATATTGTTAGTTTTAGTTATTGAGTAGATTTTAGTAGTAGAATCTTTGCTTACCTGATGGGATGAATACACTATTTAATAAAAATTGAACGTAATTCAGAACCGTAGTTTTGTGTTTATTATTATTGCTGTCATTCGCGTCAAATCAGAGAAGCATTGACTGGTGAAGTTGTCAGTTGACGCCTGATCTGACAAACCCACGGAACGTCTTTAACCAAGAGTATAGGACACCTTAAATCTCAACTTAATTTTGTGCAGCATCACTGTTCTTCCCATTGGTTGTTCGCTTGTTCAATATTTTTTTTTTCATTTATTTATTTTGGTTTTTGCTATCCTTATATTTTATTGTAATAAATAAAACCTTTGCCTCGAATATATATGTATATATATTTCTTTTGCTTGCTACTGTTTGGGGAAGTACCCTTAACGTTTCAAGGTTTGAGAGTACATCGGGGCTGGTTGAGTCTAAACCTTGTGGCGCCCGATTTAGGTAGTTTACCTCTTCCATCTTGCAACCCACGCCGTCTCCACTTAGAGCGACACCGTTTGGCGGCCCAACCAGCTCACTGGAATCAGGAATTCCACATCCAGCATTGGTAGGTTTTATAAGAATAAACAAAAAAAGGGCGTTACAAATTTGGCGCCCAACGTGGGGCCAAACAGGCCTGGCCTGCATTGCTTTGTGTACTTTGCTAATTTAATTTGATTTCACTTTCATTTCATTTTATTTTGCTTGTAATAAAGTTTCCAAGATTCAATATGGACGTGAATAGGTTATCGACAGACGAGTTAACTTACGAGTTGACTATTAGGGGTTATCCTCCTGGTGGTGCGAACGCTCAATCCAAAAGAGCTCGACTACGTGAGCTATTGAACACAGAAAAAACCTGTCCTATCGTCTTTGATCCTTCAAGTTTCGATTCTAGGGCTGAATTATTAATTTGTGCTTCCAAATTAGATGGTTTGGTAGGTGACCTGCAGGAATTTAATTATCCCAATGCAGATAACGAGTCTAAACGAATAAAGTCGAAATTACGTCACTTGCGTGGTGGTGTGTCTCTGATTACCCCAAAAACTGACGAAGAGAATACCGAATGTAAGAATTTAATCGAACTGTGCGATCACGTATCCCAAACGTTAGATGATCTCATGAAAAGTCATAGGGAAACGGGACTCATCAATGTTCTCGATGAACCAAATTGTGACTCGACTCCGCCATTAATTTCGGCGCCTGCAGAAGAGGATATTTTTGGAGATCGTCCAGTTCGTCGATCCACGCTAATAAATCCGGACGAATTGTCAAAAAGAATGGCAAATCTTTCCATATTTTCAAGTAGAGAACCCCAACGCAGTATCTCGGTTAACCCAATTTCTTGTTCTCGGGATCCTAACTTGTCCAAGTGGGGAATCATGTTTGATGGCACTGGTGGTGTGTTAGATTTTTTGGAACGAGTTGAAGAACGTAGAATATCGAGAGGGGTAACAGTCGAACAGTTAGCGAAATCCGCAGTTGAATTACTTTCGGGTGATGCGTTGATGTGGTTCCGGTCTCGGAAATCCACCCTTACTACTTGGGATGACATTGTAAGAGGGTTAAGGGACTCTTTCCTTCCCTATGATTATGAAAGTGCACTTTGGGACGAAATTCGGAGAAGAACTCAAGGTCCAGACGAGAAAGTCGTAGTATTCGTGTCGGCAATGTTAAATTTATTTAATAGATTACCGGTACGACCGTCAGAATCGATACAGTTAGGTCTAATCCGCAGGAACCTGCTACCAGAGCTGCAAACCGCGATAGCACTGCAACCGTTGACGTCGATTGAACAACTACTAAGAAGTGCTCGGTTGGTCGAAGAAGCTCGAGCTAGAGCTGATCAATATCGACCTCCTCCAAACAAACACCTGCTCGAACCGAGTCTCGGCTATCATAAGACAAAAGCAAGTCAGCATGTTACTGCATCTGCGTCTACTGGCATTCCGAACGAGTCGTCGCCGTGTACTAGTAAGGAATTACGTTGTTGGAAATGTGATCAGAGTGGTCACCGCGCGGTAGACTGTCGAAATACCAGCCAAATTATGTGCTACAAATGCAGAAAGCCCAATGTTACTCTTAGAAATTGTCCGACATGTTCTATCAATCGCAACTCAGCTTCGGGAAACGCTCGAAGGAGTCAGTGATCGGCCGGAACTGGCTCTCTTCAGAGAATAACTCGGCCGATGAACAACGTTATGCTTCAAATAAAGTCATTCTAGATTATATCCTTCATAGTACCTCGGGAGATAATAGGCCTCATGTGAAAGTTTCTTGCTATGGTATAACTATCTTAGGATTATTGGATTCGGGTGCTAGTCGTACTATTCTCGGGAAACCCGGCATAAGTTTAGTAGAACAATTTAAATTAAATGTTAACACAATCGACCAGAGTTGTATCGTCGCAGACGGATCCTCCCATGAAATCATCGGAACGTGTTCGCTACCGTTAGAATTGGAAGGTAAAATCAAAATGGTAGATGTAGTTCTTGTTCCAGACGTACCGCATACTCTTATCTTGGGGGTAGATTTCTGGGTAGCAATGGGTGTAGTCCCTGATTTACGAAGTAACTCTTGGCACTTTTCTTCATGCTTGCTCAGTTGTATCGAGGATGATAATCGATTCGAAGTAAGCTCCGATCAAGCGTTAGAACTACAGCAGCTCGTGGATAACTATTTTAGACAGCTTAAGTCTGAACTTGGTTGTATTCAGGGAATCGAGCATAAAATCGTTGTAGATGATCCTACACCGATAAAACAACGAAATTATCCTGTGTCTCCGAAAATCCAGGACGAAATAAATAAAGAACTCGACAGAATGTTAGCGCTCGGTGTTGTAGAACCGTCAAATAGCGCATGGTCTAGTCCGGTCTTGATGGTTCGAAAGAAAGATATGTCCTATCGTTTTTGTGTTGATTATCGCCGTCTGAATAGGGTGACTGTTAAGGACGCTTACCCGTTACCTAGGATTTCGAGTATTTTAGATAAGCTTCGTAACGCAAAATTTTTATCGGCTCTGGACATTAGGTCTGCTCACTGGCAAATACCAGTCGCGCCTGAAAGTCGACCATTTACATCATTCTCGGTCAGCGGAAGAGGACTATACCAGTTTTGCCGTTTGCCATTTGGCCTTACCAATTCTCCAGCCGTGTTTCAAAGGGTGATAGACACTGTCATTGGACATGACCTTGAACCCTTCGTTTTTGTTTATCTCGATGACCTGGTGATCGCAACTCCAGATTTCGAACAACACTTGAACATCTTGCAGAAAATATTCGATAGATTGACTCGTGCTCAGTTAACCTTGAATCGCGACAAGTGCAAGTTTTGTTTACCTCGCCTCAGATACCTCGGTTACGTAGTTGATAAAAGGGGCTTGCATGTCGACCCTGAGAAGGTTTCGGCAATCGTAAATATTCCTGTACCCAAGTCCCAGAAGGAAGTCCGACAATTCTTAGGAATGGCCTCGTGGTATAGGCGCTTCATACCAAATTTTGCCGATTTAGTCGTGCCCCTAACATCACTTCTTCGCAAAAATAAACAGTTTTCGTGGAGTACGTCTTGTGAGGCTTCATTCCGAAAGGTCAAAGAACTGCTAATATCAGCTCCTGTACTTCGTTGCCCCGATTTCGAACGAGAATTCACCGTACAAACGGACGCTAGTGCTTTTGGCATCGGAGCTGTGTTGACACAACAATACCCGGATGGTGAACATGTCGTTAGTTATATTAGCAGGTCTCTAACGCCACCGGAAAGGAACTACAGCACTACTCAACGAGAATGTTTCGCGGTGATTTGGGCAATCGAAAAATTCCGTGGATACCTGGAGGGATATCATTTTAAAGTTATTACCGATCATCACTCTTTGATTTGGCTGCAGCAACTTAAAAATCCCACCGGTAAGCTCTGTCGATGGGCGTTGCGGTTGCAAGCATTTGACTTTGAAATTTTCCATCGGAAGGGAAGGCACAACGTCGTCCCAGATGCATTAAGTCGCAGTGTTCCAGTGTTGACGGGAAGCGTTGCACTCGATCAAGTCCACGTTGAAAATCAAACGGGAGAGGACTCCTTTATTATGGTGCAACAACCCACTAAAGACCAGTGGTACAACCGCATGTTAAATAGCGTTCGCGATAATCCACTCAAGTTCGACAAATGGCGTGTACATGAATTCCAACTTTATAAATACCCGTCTAAAAGTGATTCGGATGCCGACGTGAACGATTGGAGGCGCGTGATTCCGAAAGAATTGCGCCGAAAGGTCCTTCAAAGTTGTCATGACCATCCTACGAGTGGGCATTTGGGTGTTTTCAAAACGTATAATCGTCTTGAATTGTCGTATTATTGGCCACAGATGCGTAGTGATGTGGCTCGATATGTTCGTGGTTGTGCTATTTGTCAGGCGACAAAACCTGAGCAGCTGGCACCAAAAGGGCTCTTGGCACGCAATCCTGTCGCGGATGTACCTTGGAAGGTAATTTCGAGCGATATCGTCGGTCCATTTCCGCGGTCGAAACAAGGGAACGTCTACATTCTCGTCGTACACGATTGCTTCTCAAAGTTTTCTCGGCTATTTCCTCTAAGGAAGGCGACTGCCAAGAATATAGCTCGCATCCTAGAGGACGAGATTATTTTGCTATTCGGTGCTCCACAGTTATTGCTCGTGGATAATGGCGTGCAATATACCGGCAAGGAACTGTCGGCTCTAACTGCCAGATACGGTATTCGTTTACGTTTCAACCCAGTTTACCATCCACAGTCAAACCCGACCGAAAGGGTGAATAAAACCTTGAAGTCAATGTTGGCTGCGTTCGTCAAGACCGACCAACGCGAATGGGACTTGCATGTGAAGAAATTTGCTTGTGCCTTACGCACGTCAAAACATCAAGTCACAGGATATTCCCCGTTCATGTTAAATTTCAGTCGTGAATTTGTTCGGTCTGGTCGGGAGTATGGCCAACTAAAATCGACTGACAACGTCGAATTCGGTGTAAGGCAAGTGGGCAATCAAGCTCTAGATGCTTGTTACCAACTTGTCCGGGATCGGTTAGAGAAGGCCTATGAGGATAGTGCCCGGCGTTACAACATGCGTCGACGACACGTAGAATTCGCTCCCGGAGACCTAGTTTGGCGAAAAAACTATTCACTTTCGGACGCTAGTCGAAAATTCTCCGCGTCATTAGCACCTCGCTATCTCGGTCCGTTTAAAGTAGCTAAGAAAATTGGTTACGGGACGTACATTCTCGAGGGAGATGAGAATCGTGGTCGTCGGAAGTGGCATATTCAGGATTTGAAGCCTTATCATGATAGACCCCCAGATTTGTGAGTTTCTTTCGAGTACTCTCTTTTACTTTTCATCCTAAAGAATCTCGAGCTTGACTATAGTTTTGGTGTGAAATTTCTCCAGAAATTTCCTATTGGGTGTGAGGGGAATGTTACGTTCACAAAATTTTAAGTGTCTAGTACTTACCACTATATTCTTCAACTGTTTTCGGGGGTGGAGTACTCATGCTGGTGCTTCCAATGATGTAGTTATTTCCCGCGAAATTTGAAATCCGCGCTGCAGAGTGGTGGAATCTGTCACGAAGGAAATCCAAAATGGCGGGAGAAGGGAATTTCCGGGAGGGAGGAAAGTGTGGCTGGCAGAAGGCTTCTTTTCGAGAGAGATGGTCTAGATCCCTCGTGGTAATCTGTTCGCAATCTAGTAAGAAGAAGTTCTGAATCTTTTGTGGCAATTTTAAGGAGTTGAATCGTCGAATTTGTATTTGTACTCACCAGTTTTGAGAGATTTACTTTCACTCCTTTTCGTTTTACGGATCCGAGCCCTAAGGATTCTGCACACAACACGTGCTCGACGGAAGTCGGATCTTGTGAACCATCTTCTAAACTGGTTGCACCTCAGAAGTCCAAGAATATCCGAGGCTTCAAGCTTTACCCAAAATTCATTGTGGCTGGGGTGAGTTGGAACGGCCTCCAACAACTACATACTGCGAGCAGTCCAGCGTAGTCACCAATCATTCCAGAGAAGTCCCGAGCTCTAGAGCCCAGCCAGTCCAGCGGTCGGCTCTCAAATTCCACGAATGTCCAGAGATTAACCTACCACCGATAAGTCCAATTTATTTTATTTTATAATTGCACAACTTAGACATTAGAGAATAAGAATTTCAATAATTTATTCAATCATAGTAATTTGAACTATTTGTCCAGTCAGCATAATTCAAAACTATTATCTATTTAGTCAGTATTGTTTAATATTGTTACAGCTGTTAATTATCTCGTTGAGATATTAGTGATCAGTTAGTACAAGTTATACTTACATCGATATCTATCTGGCATTGATATTTCGAGCTCACGTATATTTTTGTATACTAACTTACCTCTGTACAAAGGCAGACCCTGTTATTCGATGATTTCATAAGATAAATGAGATAATCGTTGTTACGCAGATCTGCTTAACGAACGCCTCGATTAGAATCATTAATCGGCCTTTTGGAAGTTTTATTTCTTCCGTGGAGCACAGCGGTCACCCTTTCTTGACTCTTAGTGCTACAAAATATTGTTAGTTTTAGTTATTGAGTAGATTTTAGTAGTAGAATCTTTGCTTACCTGATGGGATGAATACACTATTTAATAAAAATTGAACGTAATTCAGAACCGTAGTTTTGTGTTTATTATTATTGCTGTCATTCGCGTCAAATCAGAGAAGCATTGACTGGTGAAGTTGTCAGTTGACGCCTGATCTGACAAACCCACGGAACGTCTTTAACCAAGAGTATAGGACACCTTAAATCTCAACTTAATTTTGTGCAGCATCACTGTTCTTCCCATTGGTTGTTCGCTTGTTCAATATTTTTTTTTTTCATTTATTTATTTTGGTTTTTGCTATCCTTATATTTATTGTAATAAATAAAACCTTTGCCTCGAATATATATGTATATATATTTCTTTTGCTTGCTACTGTTTGGGGAAGTACCCTTAACGTTTCAAGGTTTGAGAGTACATCGGGGCTGGTTGAGTCTAAACCTTGTGGCGCCCGATTTAGGTAGTTTACCTCTTCCATCTTGCAACCCACGCCGTCTCCACTTAGAGCGAAACCGTTTGGCGGCCCAACCAGCTCACTGGAATGAGGAATTCCACATCCAGCATTGGTAGGTTTTATAAGAATAAACAAAAAAAGGGCGTTACAAGCGCTAAATGGTAACGTTGTGAACGTTACAATCATTACTACCAATCAAAAATATTTTTGGTGTAGACCAAAGCAACTCGTCTGTACAAAAAGTGTATTGTAATGAATTTTGACTCAGCCCACAATCCGGTACGCCTATCCCTACTTGAAATAATAATAAAGTCCCCAACTCAGACGCACATCACAAACTTGGACACCTTTGAAACCATCTCAATGAACTCATGCAATACAAATATGAATCAAAATAATACAGAAGAAATAGAACTGAACATTAAAAAAATAAAAAAAGACATCAACGCAGCACTAATAAATAGCACCCGAATAATCAAAAATACCAACACTCAGGACGGACTTAGACACGACATTAAAGAAAAAAATTTACAAAAAACATGCTAAGGCGTACAGCCAACACATAAGGAGATCAAAAGATGACGATGGAAGATATTAAGAAATAAAAGAAATACGGAAATGACCAATGGGTCACAAGACTTGATAGAGTCAAAGATTCTGACAATAACAGAAAAGAAACAGAAGATTCAAAAGTCAGAAGATCAACAAAACTTACACATAAATGCGCATACGTGGAACGTGTCTACACCAAAGATGACAAAGCTGAAGCTTCGGCTGATTCAATAGATGATGACTCAGAACTACCTACTTCTAGAAATAAAACAAAAAATTGACATACTAATCACAAACTAAAAATTATATAACCCTTTCGCACCCACTGCAAACAAAAACGTATTATTAGTAGACCTAACAACAGAAAAACTTCCGGACATGACAAAATAAGAAAAAAAATTATTGAAGACATTCCTGACAACATAATTATACTACGTTGGAAGTATGCACACATTATAACAATCCAAAAACCAGGGAAACAACCTCTATTAACCGAAAATTATAGACCAATAGTCAGCTCTTCAGTGAAGAAAAATATTAGAGCGGAGATACTAGATATATCAAAAACACACTATATAAAAAAATAATAAACCAAGAACAATGTTCGTTAGAAAATAATTACTCAATTTTGAGCCAAGTATCAAGCAATAGCAAAATGCACGAAAATAATCTTTATAATACTTTAGAAGAAACGTTAACTCAAATTTCTACCCAGTGCCAAGAAAAGCTCTCGATGAAGTTGTTAGGAGAAATGCAAAGCCCTTACTAATGATGAAAATTATGCAGAATCTAGCAGGAAATAACTCTTCGATACAAATGATTAGATAAGTTTGGTTAAGGGATCTCCCTAACTGGACATTATTTGGAGCAAATGGCCACCGTGGCAGATAAAATTAAAGAAAAAGATACTTCAACTTTACCAAAAAGTTTGTAAGATGAAGTAACAAAACTTCGGGTTCGTTCACAAGATAGAGATATATCATGTTCAAGAACACCGTCAAGGTGGAGAAGAACTTTGTGTTATCATGAAAAAAATTAGACCTAAATAATTGAATTGACAATCTCCATGTAGCTATGTACTATGTACTATCCATAGCCGCGAAACCATTCGTACAACACTTTATCAACAGTTGCATAGATTGATGGCACAGATGATCTATTAATTACTGTCTTAGGAACTGTCGAAAGCTACCTGATTTATTCAGCAAATTTCATATCCGTTTTTTTAAACTTCACAAACGGATTTCTAGTACTGATTACAGAGTCAGCGTGTTCCTAAATACAAACCATTAGCCTGGCCAGGGTTGAAATGGCCGTGGAAAATTGAAAGATATACGGACTCAATACAGGAATATGACATTGACTGATGACATAACTTAAGCTTGGCCAGGCTAATGGTTTGTACTTAGGAACACGCTATTTATATGCCATTATGGGATTCCGCAGTTGATAAAATTTCGCATCAAATAATTGGGGCAGATTTTTTTATCACCAAACTCTTCTGATACTTATTTGATACAGAGGGTTGGTTCATTAAACAACCAAGTTAGAAGTCTTGTCTTGCTAAGTTAGATTTTTATATAACATTTATAAAAAAACTAGATGATAACCCGGCTTCGCCACGTGAAATATGAATCATAATATACAATATTTAAAAAAAATTTAGGTAGATATTTTTGTAGTTATCGGTTTTCAAGAAATATTAGGCAAGGCATAGATTCGTATAGCATAGTTCATTGTGTTTAATAATTAAAATCATTAAGACTTCAAAGGTTTTTACATAAATATTTTTTATTTAAAATCAACTAACATAAATTAAAGAGCTTTCAAGGTTTATTCTCTGTAAACTTCTGTGTTTCAAGCATTCAGTATTGTAGGATTGACAGTACATGTGCGATTTAAGTCAAAGTCTATTGACATTGATTAAGCTGTTATTACCATTAAAATTTAACAAGATACTCGACAATCCGAATTTTGCGGATATATGTTTTATATATCGAAATCATTATTTTTTTTATGTTTTATTATTCAAGTAAAGTCTCAATCGAGTGTACCGTACCCCTTGACGGAATGATTAATATAGATATATTAAAGATTTAATTCTGAGTATTCCTGAAAAAAGTAAAGAACAATAATTGCTAAATGTATTCAATTGATTGCCTTCTAGAATTCATAATTGAACAAGAATACAATGCCCAAAGTGTTCCTTTTCTAGATACTGGAGTTACCAAGAAATAAAAAGATCATAATTACGTCCTAGCAGGTGAAATTTGGTTCTTCATGTAGATTTCTTCATTATCAGTCTTACCATCCAGCAAAACAAAACAACTTAATACTAAGAATCAAAAACAGAGTAATACAAACGTCTAATTCTTCTAATAAAGAACAAAATTTAAGAATTCTATATGCTAAATTCATAAGTTGCGGACTACAAATTTACTTATGTCTTTAATTTTTATAGAACATCTATAAGCTTTCGTTTGGTGTAAGAAGTTTTAGGATTCGTCAAGAAATACGCCTAAACATAAAATCCGATTAGAAATCACGCCTTTTTCGATTTTTCAAGTTATTCTTCTTTGGGCTCGTTGGTCGAGAAACCGCGTCACGCCAAAAGTGAGAAAAATCGTCGATTATACGTTTTCATATACTTTTTTGTACGTTCTGGCTTTCATAGAAAATTTTAACAATTAAATTATATATTGAATTTCCTTATTAAATACCGATTTATTTTTGAGGTAGTTATTGTTTTGATCATCCTGTCTGTCTGTCTGTCAACACTATAACTCGGAAAATACTTAACCGATTGACACCAAACTTGGTACACAAATACGTAAGGGTAATACCTCGCATGGGATTGATTTTCAGCTGCCTGTCTGTATGTGATTAAAAGATTGAGAAGAAACTACTGATAATGATAATAATATATAGGCTTATTGTATAATACTGAAGTAATTTATAATAATATATTGAAGAGAAATATATTAAATACTTAACAGAGAAAAATGTCTCATATTTCATTTATACATCCTGTCTGTGGGTGTGTGGGAATAGCCAAAGAAGTATAACTTCCACCGTCTGGTCCGACGCAGACCGTTTTATTTTTTCGGGTTGTTTGCAGTCGTGAATTAAATTGCGCCCTCCGGATTTGGATGGGCGAGATAATTGACCATTATTCTCATATTTTTTAAAAAGTATAAGATTGAGTGCACAAGGGGGGTGTGCAAACAAGAGCACAAATTTTACTTCAAAACTATTGCATTTACAATGCAAAACGTAGGAGCTATAAATATGTATGTGAAACAGCAACTTTTATGATTTGTTATGTGTTTTTTTTCTTCAGAGGTATCTTTCTTTAATGGATCATAAGCAAGTATTTTTATTATAAAAATGGCCTGTTTCTGAGCTACATTCAGTCCTTTCATTAAGAAAAATGCAAAAGCCTCATTTCGATTCAAATCTACAATACATAACAGTGGTCCACAATGAAGAAAAAATTATTTATTTCTAAACGCTTAACAATAAACTCTTTTCATTTTATGATAAAATTTTATTTATAATTTACATTAACATTAACATTAATGGTACCGTCAGTGCACGCACTGTGGAATCTTGAACCAATATATATTAAAATATTATGCAGTTAGGTCCCAACCCGAACCATTTTCCTAATAGAACTCCAAGCAAAGTGTCAAAGCCACACCCACAAAGCCTACAGCAATTTTTCTTAGCACATTTTACTTTTTTCTCAAAGTTATAAAATAAACATTTCCTGAGATACAGTAGGAGGATTGTCTTATTGGTCCTCCCGGTACACTTTTTTAATCCGTACTGAAAATATAATACATTCTGATTAACAATCGTCTCAAATAAATTCACTGATTCATAGTATTCAAACTCCACGCTTGCATTTATTTGAAAAATTGAACCCATATTTAACAGTCTGAATAGAACTGGTAGTTTTTAGTTATTTCGCTTTTCTCATCTTCTACAAATTTCAAGGTAAACTTTTATCGAAAAAAACAACCAATCCTCTCAACCTTAAACTCTGTTAAACATCCAAAAACGAGAGTCGCACGTTCATTAATTTCTTGCCCGCTTCCATTTTTTGCCACTAGCAGTATGGTATTAAACTTTCTCCCCAATTCTTTGACAACAAAGTCGAAGAAGAGGCAACTGCTGCCAAACAGTTTTTACTGCAAAATGGAGGAATATATTACATCACCACGCCACGACTATCAACAAGATCCACAGAAAGTTCTAAATGCAATTTACTCAGTGGATTGAATTGCTAATGCTTTGGCCATTGTGGAATTGAAATCTACCCTCGAACGTCAATAGATGGTACAAATTCCATTGTTTGTTTTCTAATAAACGGCAGAGTGTTTGCCAATTTTGGTTGAAAGAGTTAGCATTGTAATTGTGGAATATGGGATAGCTACACCGAATTAACAGAGGAACAATTTCAGAACCTGACAAGTAACAAGCGATTGTATGTTTTGCTAAGAATCACTTGCGGTAAGTTTGTGAAAAAGTTATTAAAGTGTATGTGTTTGTTCTTGACTTGATATTCAGTATCAATTTAAAGAAACGGTCGACCATTTATTAATCTATCATTAAAAAACTTTTCCAGAGCTCTTAAAACTAGAAGACATAAAATCTTGTGTGTACATACACACAAATTTCCTACCGCTCTCAAACAAACGAATTCCAGCTAATATAAAAATCTTCTGACATGGGCGTGTGACTATTAATTTTTTTCAGCGGGTTAAGGCAAACATAAATGGTTATATTCAATTTTGAGCCGAAATCTGCGCCACAGTCTTGAGAAAAACAGATATTCATATATTACCTAACAACCAGTGCGAAAGGGATGTCCAATCTGACTCACCGGCGTGCTACATTCATACCCTACCAAATCAAAAAGAAAGCAACAAAATCGAGCCATCCGTTCCCGAAATAATCTTGGCACAGACAGACAGAGTGACCTCTGAAAAGTAAACATATATGGAGACCACACACCGAAAATTTTATACGATCACAATACTTTCCGTTCTATGATACTAAGAGCAGCGGTGGGAAAATAAAAAGCAAACAGCTATGCTTTTAAAACTCGTGTAGGGTTCCTCGGATACATTTTGTTAATGTTCTTAGAAAGCATGTAGTTATACTATCAGCAGTGCTTATAATCAAGTAGTAGTATTTTTTTTAACGCAAAAATCGCATGTCAGATGAAAAAATGTGATGAAATCAAATTTGTCATCAAATGAATGGGTATTTTCAGAAAAACCAGTGGTGTAAATAATATTTTCCAAGAAATATCTACTATACTCCCAGTACAGACGCCATTGGTTAAGACTTTAAAAAATCTTCCATATCAAAGAATTGCAATGGATGCTTAAAGGATATGTGCTTAATTTCATAAAAAAAATTAGGAGGTTATTAAAGTTATGATGAGATAACAATTTTTTAGAACTTCAACACAATGTAGCTCAAAAGTTAAGAAGTTTAGGACACAGATTTATTTGAACTTTTCGCATTAAAATCACATAAGAATTCACCCCCTTAAAGATTAGCATCTTAATCTGAAACACCCTGTATATTACTTCTCAAAGATGTTGTTTTGTCGGTATGCCGTACCACCCTCAACACTTTGTCAAAATTATATATTTACCTAGGATATATATTTCTCGAATGCATTGTTTTTACGCCATATCTCCCTTGATACCTTTTTAAAATTATTCATTGAGAAGGCATTTTGAAGATTACGATCCCCGCTAATGACGAAAAATAATATGAATGGATTGAAAAATAATTTTTCTTAATACCATATTTTAAAAACTTTTTAGACAACTAAAACATCTAAATGTCGCCATCTATTGAAAATATGTCTGACTGTAACGCATGTTACAGAACTTATAATAACTAGGCCGAAATCTGCCTATATTTTATTACACAATTGATTTCTTGAAGTCTTTTGTAATATAAGCGAGATATCCAATTTTATAGAGAGGGCATTTTTTTCAGGAGTTTGGTAAATCAAAGTGACGATTTATCTGTGGGATTTTTTTATTGTTTAATCGTTGCATACAAGACGGTAAAGGACCGCTGAAGTTGATGCCAGAGTTCAACTCAAACTGGAAGTATTTTAAAATTAATAGTATTTGATGTTAGTTTTTAGATTCAGTAAATTACATTCTATACGAAATAATTACGCAAATAAAGCGACGGAATGTAGAGGGTTATGGGCACAACAAATCACAAATCTCATATGTAGCTTCTGGAACAGACACTGGGAAATTACCTCTAAATTGAAACCATATGAAAGTGTTGAATATGGGCCATTCTAAGGTTTTTTATTTAATATAGCCAACGTTATTAGATTATCATTTGAATTTCAAAAGAAAGGTCTCCCTCATATACACATTCTATTTATCCTGTCAAATAAAGGTAAAGTACGTTCAGTTGTCCTTAATTTGTTCAGAAATTCCTATTAAGCCGCCTACAAACGACATGGCAAGTTTTACCCAATGTACGCTCGTTCCAACGTTGGCGCATCGAGTGTAGCAAAATATAGATGGCAAGGTCAACGTTGGCGCTGGCCGAAGTTCTCCTCGTAGCTGGTATTTCAAGCACACATAAAAGGGATCAGATCTCGACTGGCGTATATTCGACAGTGCCATATTTTCCTATACACTCGAGTGGGACGAGCATGCACATTTGTTTATTGTTTGCCCAGTAGCTAGTGAGTTCATAATAAAAAAAATATTCTTTGACGGAAATTGTGGCAAATAAATATTATTTTATTGTAATCGTATTAATATGTTTTCAAGTGTATTTTCTCCAGTTAACACGTGTTTCATAAGTGGCAAATTGTAAAGAATTAACCCACCATCTGCTCTTTTTCTGTGCTTTTTTAATAACTATCAGTGAATTTCTTGATAATAACTACATCGGAATTTTTACACTTGGTCAACACTGGCACGTCGTGTGAATGCTTTCAATTTGCAAGGGCTGACGAATGCCGAATGTTGGCTTCAACGTTGGCCCCAACGTTGGCACGCCGTCTGTAGGCGCCTTTACGGGTTTTATCTCAATGTCCGTCGTGGAGGGGCTTTTTATCATTATTAAAGACTTCAAATTTCCATTATGTATGCCCGCGGTCATTGAACAGATGTCGCTATAGATGGGTATGAAATAATGGCATCAAAGAATGACAGTTAAAATAAATAATTCATAATAATTCATAAACGGTCATAAAGAGCAAGTAGTGACAATATAGAGGTAGTCGCTAAAATATGTTAGTGTATAGTGTATATAGTGTATAGTGTTTGTAAATCATGTTCAGCATCATACACGACAAACTAGAGAATGAGATAAATTTGAGTTGTGTGTGTGTGAGTGAAATAGAGAAAGAGAGAGAGAGAGAGAGAGAGAGAGAGAGAGAGAGAGAGAGAGAGAGGGATCATTTCATAGAAATACAACAGTATAAATTTAGTATAAGAAGTAAATAGTAAAAATACTTGTAGAAAGTTAAGTACCCAGAAGTATAAAACCCTCAATCAATGTGTCCTAGTCGCAATTAAAAATCCCAAAAATATTGAGCTATTCTCGAACCAATAGTAAAAAATACTAAAAATCCAAGATGGCGGCCAGATTAAAAAATGATGAAATCCACAACAAGCGGGTTCCAAATGTACTTAGACAACAGGCATCCCTTGGGCTCAAAGGGGTATAGGTATGAAACCCACATCCAATGAGTCCCGGTCGCACTTAAACTTAATCTTAACACCGACCCATAAACATCCCCACCACCTATGAGTTGCACAAAAACAACATCTAATTGAAGCATATATAAGAGTGACAGATAAGGAACCCTCACCTAATGAGTCCCAGTCTCAATCGAAACTTCACTACTCCCCCACAGAACACCCATACCTATCAATATACATCCATACACTCAGGAGATACAACATGTCAGAAGTATGAAACCCACACATAATCAGTCCCACGCGCACAAACACACCTTCCCTTAACTCCCTATCAACTCTATAGCCATCGCTCTCTCTCTTACTCGTATGACGCTTCCTAAACTATTCCCGCTTCAAGCAACTTGAACCTTGAATTTAGTTTATGAATGGGGTTTAATACGAAGGACCGCACAGAAGGGAGACGCGGATAGCCAAAACTGGTATATATATATATGATGTATAGCTTTCTTTCTCTTTCTCTCTATGTTATATAGCTGTCTACTTCTCTTGTAATGAAGCCAATGTTTTAGGTATACAAAATGTATGCTCTCTTTCTCCATATGTCTACGTTATATCTTTTTTCTCTCTCACGTAACGAAATCTCGAAATGTTACATTTTTTCCAATTCACTCTCCATTCTATTCAAACATCAGAATGCCACCAAAGAAGTTTCACTTCAAAATATTGATAGAAATGAATCTTTTGCAGTAAGGTAGATTTCTTTGAAATTTAGCTTGAAAATTTCTGTAGGTGGGACATTAAAGGTTAATTAAGAGTACTAGTGAGAAATTTAATGCTCCAACCGTTTTCTGGAAAATGACTTATATTATGTTTTCAGAGAAATGATAGAAAAACGGCATTTTTTGATGAAACAGTTGGATGATAAGCAAATAATAATAAAAGGCGACCTTAATGCAAAACATGAGGACCGAAACTCAATACACAGGAAAATGAAGGGAGTGACATTTCGGAACTACACCAAAAAAAAGATACAAAATACATATACTAAGACTTGACACCATCGCACAATAGCACTAGAAAGACAAACGACATTATTGATATTTTTTTAACAAAAAATATATACAAATATTGCGATATATTTCTCTCTTTCGATAGGAGACACGATCATAAAAACGCCAGCAGTTCAATACATAACGAACTGGGAAATTTTTACAAAGTTTTTGCTAAATACATGCAACACATTTATCCGACACAACAACACAGATGGCATTGACAATGACATGCCTACTACAGCTAGAACAAGATAAAACGACAGCACTCACTAATAGCACCCGAACAACAAAAAGCTCCTAGTGCTACCAAAGATGAAATACAGAAGAACAATGCTGCCAAAAGTTCTGAAAATATAAGAGCGTTCAGAAGATTATCTTATGGCTCTTTAGGGATAAGATTTGCATTTGTCAACCTATAAAATTAAAATTACCGGAGAATTGCGAGAAATAGACTTCTCACATTATTGTAATTTTGTTACTTGTATTCAGGTTGAACAATGTTTTCAAGCTAAATTTTGTTTAGCCAAGATTATTCTATCTGAGGTGATGGGTACGTCTCTGAAGTTAGCAGAGTAGAAGTAGCAGAACATATTTCTTTTAGGTAGACAATTAATGGACAATTAAAGGGTAATTAAGTGCACTGAACAGGAATCAAATACTCCAAGTGTTTTTCGGAAACTGTGTTTCTTCTTTCTCATTTAATTCCAAATAGATTTATCACCTATTTGTGGCCAACTTTATACAAATGAAGGTCCACAATTTGATTGTAGGTATATTAGGTATTCTTTTCTGTGAATTTTTGTCTGCTCGTCATATATTGTAGACGTGCTTTGATTTTGATATCATTATATAAAACAAAAAGCTGCTGATAAACGATTCCATTGAAAACCTGAACAAACCCAACATGTTTTCTTCTCAGAAGCGCCTTATAATGAAAAGAAAAGTTTCTTTTGTTGGAATCGAAAATGGATATAGAAATATTTCTCAAAAAATTTAACGGATTTCTAGATAGATCCTTTGAAAGAACTGAGAAAAATAGAAATAATTTCATTAGAGGGAGCACTGGAAAGTACAACATAATATTTATTATTTTTGAAGTCGAATTACAATATAATGCACGTGTAAGAAACTGTTAATACTTAATTTTTATTTAATTATACACTAGCGTTTGCCCGCGACTTCGTGCGTGTGGAAAACTTCATTCAATTCCATGCGGTAATTATAGCATGATGCGTGTACAGGGTAGTCCGTTTAGGAGGGGCCTATCCCTTATCTCGAAACCTAAGGGGGTTATAAAAATAATTAAATACAAAAGTTGTTTCTACAACAATGATCTTTACTTTTTTAAATTTTTCTAATCGTCACTCTTTTATATACAGACTGGTGAAACAAAGTTACATTTTTTTAATGGAACACATTGACATGACATTTTCAGATATTCCATTCAAATACAAATTTAACGATATATATGAATATGGTCTGTAATGCACCGTTTCGAAATTATTAACAATCATCTTCAGAATTCAGGTTATGTTTAAACTATCATTGTTGGGTTGCTCATTAGATTTTTATGCTTTTATCCACGTATTATTTTTAAGAAAATAATGGTTCTCTTTAGGCAATGATATTTTTTAAAATACGCGGTGTTGCCACGATTCGCAAAATTTAACTTTTCTCAATTTTCTTAAATGAGACACCCTGTATATCATTGGATTTTCGAGTAGCCATTTTAATAGCAATTTCAATAATATAACATAGTACGGGTCTCTAACTTACCGTTTTGGCTTAATTGGCAGATAAAATTAAAAATTGAGTATACCTAAGATTTAAATTATAATGATATGAAAATGGGAATTAGCTTCTTATCAACTTGTTCACAACCATTTTAGGGCGTTGTTAAGAAGTCATATTATTAACAGAATATCAAGCTTCGCACAATTTTATTTCTACGTCTAAATGTCTACGTCAAATGACAAATAATTATCACTAATCTAACACTAACTTCTAATGCATATTACTTACAAGTAAAATTAATTAAACAAGATTTTCAATGTCCGCCGTTTTGAAGAATGCAAGTAGTATATGCTATTTATAAATGGTATATGCTAATTCTAAATGGTGTATGGCATTTGAGGCGTAATTCGTTCCATTCAGATAGTTTATTGCTGGGCGAACTCGTTGCTGCAATTCCAAAACTGTTGACAGTTTATCTTTGTAAACCATATCTTCCAATGTGCCCCACAAAAAAATTCCGCCGGGGTCAAATCTGGACTTCTCGCTGGCCAGGAGATGGTTCCGCTTTGTCCAATCAACTCTCTGAAGTTTTCGACTAAAAAACGAATCATTGCAGCACTCCAATGTTAAGGAGCACCTCTTGCTGCCAAATTGAGTTTGGATGCTCTCTTTGGGGAATATTATTATAAAAAAGTGGCCAAATTTCGTTCCGTAATAAGTTTAAATATCGTAATGATGTTAAATTTTGTTGGTAAAATAGTGGTCCAAAAATTCTAGATCCAGCCTCCAATAATGCGTATTGTATACTAATAAATAACACCGCATACATTATTTACAATTGTTTACCAATCTCTATCTTTGAAACAGTTGGAGTTTTTGAAAAATATTTAATTTAAATGTTTCAAAAATTAGTCTATTCTTAATAATTCTGCCGTGTAAAATTTTCCTATGAAGGAGATTGTTCGAGAGTAAAACACGTTGGATGTTCCAATGTGGAACGCAAGTTAATTTAAACATAAAAAATAGTACACAGTGTAAATTTATATCTCCGTCGTCTGTGCGAAGCAGATCTGAAAATAATCATCTACCAATTGTTTACACCGCGACCACGAATTCCCACATTCTATCTCTCTCTCTTCACTCTCATCACAATTTCATTCACAGATAAAGTATATTATAAACTAGCTGCCAGTGAAAATCCTGCTGGAATCGGTTTAACCGTTACGGAGATTCGCTGGAACAAACAGACAGCCAAAAATTAGATTTTTTTATTTCGTTATTAGTTACACATATACTTCCATATGCAATTAGCCAAAACCAGTTATTTTGAACATACATTACAATTTTATTTATTTGTATAGACTTTTATCTCCAATAAAGACTGCCAAAGTTATTCCTTATAACCTTATTAGTTACCTGCCAGTGAAAATCCTGTCGGAATCGGTTCAGCTGTTACGGAGATTAGCCAAAACAGACAGACAGATAAAAATTTTGAAAAGGGTTGTTTTGTTATTATTGATACATTATTTTGATATTACAAACAGACACTTCGATTTTATTTATTAGTATAGATTATTATAATATAGTCTGTTTGCTAACTCTATATCAAGTTAGCAAAGCACCCAAAAAAACCAAAAAAAAATTTTAGGAAATTTATTTATTCACAACTAATTAGCGACTAATTAGCGGCAAATTCTTGTTTTATTCCCATTACTCTACGAACGCTCTAAAGTTATTTTTGGAGGTGTGCTTTGCTAACTTTATATCAAGTTAGCAAAGCACCCAAAAAAAACAAAAAAAATATTTTAGGAAATTTATTTCTTCACAACTAATTAGCGACTAATTAGCGGCAAATTCTTGTTCTATTCCCATTATTCTACGAACGTTCTAAAGTCATTTTTCGAGGCGTGTTTTGCTAACTTTGTATCATGTTAACAAGGCACCCAAAAAAAAACTAAAAAATAATAATTTAGGAAATCAATTTCTTCACAACTAATTAACGACTAATTAGCGGCAAAAACTGATCCTATTCCCATTCTTCGATGAACGCTCTAAAGTAATTTTTGGGAGGTGTGCTTTGCTAACTTTATATCAAGTTAGCAAAGCATCCAAAAAATAAAATCACATAAGAATTCACCCCCTTAAAGATTAGCATCTTAATCTGAAACACCCTGTATATTACTTCTCAAAGATGTTGTTTTGTCGGTATGCCGTACCACCCTTAACACTTTGTCAAAATTATATATTTACCTAGGATATATATTTCTCGAATGCATTGTTTTTACGCCATATCTCCCTTGATACCTTTTTAAAATTATTCATTGAGAAGGCATTTTGAAGATTACGATCCCCGCTAATGACGAAAAATAATATGAATGGATTGAAAAATAATTTTTCTTAATACCATATTTTAAAATCTTTTTAGACAACTAAAACATCTAAATGTCGCCATCTATTGAAAATATGTCTGACTGTAACGCATGTTACAGAACTTATAATAACTAGGCCGAAATCTGCCTATATTTTATTACACAATTGATTTCTTGAAGTCTTTTGTAATATAAGCGAGATATCCAATTTTATAGAGAGGGCATTTTTTTCAGGAGTTTGGTAAATCAAAGTGACGATTTATCTGTGGGATTTTTTTATTGTTTAATCGTTGCATACAAGACGGTAAAGGACCGCTGAAGTTGATGCCAGAGTTCAACTCAAACTGGAAGTATTTTAAAATTAATAGTATTTGATGTTAGTTTTTAGATTCAGTAAATTACATTCTATACGAAATAATTACGCAAATAAAGCGACGGAATGTAGAGGGTTATGGGCACAACAAATCACAAATCTCATATGTAGCTTCTGGAACAGACACTGGGAAATTACCTCTAAATTGAAACCATATGAAAGTGTTGAATATGGGCCATTCTAAGGTTTTTTATTTAATATAGCCAACGTTATTAGATTATCATTTGAATTTCAAAAGAAAGGTCTCCCTCATATACACATTCTATTTATCCTGTCAAATAAAGGTAAAGTACGTTCAGTTGTCCTTAATTTGTTCAGAAATTCCTATTAAGCCGCCTACAAACGACATGGCAAGTTTTACCCAATGTACGCTCGTTCCAACGTTGGCGCATCGAGTGTAGCAAAATATAGATGGCAAGGTCAACGTTGGCGCTGGCCGAAGTTCTCCTCGTAGCTGGTATTTCAAGCACACATAAAAGGGATCAGATCTCGACTGGCGTATATTCGACAGTGCCATATTTTCCTATACACTCGAGTGGGACGAGCATGCACATTTGTTTATTGTTTGCCCAGTAGCTAGTGAGTTCATAATAAAAAAAATATTCTTTGACGGAAATTGTGGCAAATAAATATTATTTTATTGTAATCGTATTAATATGTTTTCAAGTGTATTTTCTCCAGTTAACACGTGTTTCATAAGTGGCAAATTGTAAAGAATTAACCCACCATCTGCTCTTTTTCTGTGCTTTTTTAATAACTATCAGTGAATTTCTTGATAATAACTACATCGGAATTTTTACACTTGGTCAACACTGGCACGTCGTGTGAATGCTTTCAATTTGCAAGGGCTGACGAATGCCGAATGTTGGCTTCAACGTTGGCCCCAACGTTGGCACGCCGTCTGTAGGCGCCTTTACGGGTTTTATCTCAATGTCCGTCGTGGAGGGGCTTTTTATCATTATTAAAGACTTCAAATTTCCATTATGTATGCCCGCGGTCATTGAACAGATGTCGCTATAGATGGGTATGAAATAATGGCATCAAAGAATGACAGTTAAAATAAATAATTCATAATAATTCATAAACGGTCATAAAGAGCAAGTAGTGACAATATAGAGGTAGTCGCTAAAATATGTTAGTGTATAGTGTATATAGTGTATAGTGTTTGTAAATCATGTTCAGCATCATACACGACAAACTAGAGAATGAGATAAATTTGAGTTGTGTGTGTGTGAGTGAAATAGAGAGAGAGAGAGAGAGAGAGAGAGAGAGAGAGAGAGAGAGAGAGGGATCATTTCATAGAAATACAACAGTATAAATTTAGTATAAGAAGTAAATAGTAAAAATACTTGTAGAAAGTTAAGTACCCAGAAGTATAAAACCCTCAATCAATGTGTCCTAGTCGCAATTAAAAATCCCAAAAATATTGAGCTATTCTCGAACCAATAGTAAAAAATACTAAAAATCCAAGATGGCGGCCAGATTAAAAAATGATGAAATCCACAACAAGCGGGTTCCAAATGTACTTAGACAACAGGCATCCCTTGGGCTCAAAGGGGTATAGGTATGAAACCCACATCCAATGAGTCCCGGTCGCACTTAAACTTAATCTTAACACCGACCCATAACCATCCCCACCACCTATGAGTTGCACAAAAACAACATCTAATTGAAGCATATATAAGAGTGACAGATAAGGAACCCTCACCTAATGAGTCCCAGTCTCAATCGAAACTTCACTACTCCCCCACAGAACACCCATACCTATCAATATACATCCATACACTCAGGAGATACAACATGTCAGAAGTATGAAACCCACACATAATCAGTCCCACGCGCACAAACACACCTTCCCTTAACTCCCTATCAACTCTATAGCCATCGCTCTCTCTCTTACTCGTATGACGCTTCCTAAACTATTCCCGCTTCAAGCAACTTGAACCTTGAATTTAGTTTATGAATGGGGTTTAATACGAAGGACCGCACAGAAGGGAGACGCGGATAGCCAAAACTGGTATATATATATATGATGTATAGCTTTCTTTCTCTTTCTCTCTATGTTATATAGCTGTCTACTTCTCTTGTAATGAAGCCAATGTTTTAGGTATACAAAATGTATGCTCTCTTTCTCCATATGTCTACGTTATATCTTTTCTCTCTCACGTAACGAAATCTCGAAATGTTACATTTTTTCCAATTCACTCTCCATTCTATTCAAACATCAGAATGCCACCAAAGAAGTTTCACTTCAAAATATTGATAGAAATGAATCTTTTGCAGTAAGGTAGATTTCTTTGAAATTTAGCTTGAAAATTTCTGTAGGTGGGACATTAAAGGTTAATTAAGAGTACTAGTGAGAAATTTAATGCTCCAACCGTTTTCTGGAAAATGACTTATATTATGTTTTCAGAGAAATGATAGAAAAACGGCATTTTTTTATGAAACAGTTGGATGATAAGCAAATAATAATAAAAGGCGACCTTAATGCAAAACATGAGGACCGAAACTCAATACACAGGAAAATGAAGGGAGTGACATTTCGGAACTACACCAAAAAAAAGATACAAAATACATATACTAAGACTTGACACCATCGCACAATAGCACTAGAAAGACAAACGACATTATTGATATTTTTTTAACAAAAAATATATACAAATATTGCGATATATTTCTCTCTTTCGATAGGAGACACGATCATAAAAACGCCAGCAGTTCAATACATAACGAACTGGGAAATTTTTACAAAGTTTTTGCTAAATACATGCAACACATTTATCCGACACAACAACACAGATGGCATTGACAATGACATGCCTACTACAGCTAGAACAAGATAAAACGACAGCACTCACTAATAGCACCCGAACAACAAAAAGCTCCTAGTGCTACCAAAGATGAAATACAGAAGAACAATGCTGCCAAAAGTTCTGAAAATATAAGAGCGTTCAGAAGATTATCTTATGGCTCTTTAGGGATAAGATTTGCATTTGTCAACCTATAAAATTAAAATTACCGGAGAATTGCGAGAAATAGACTACTCACATTAGTGTAATTTTGTTACTTGTATTCAGGTTGAACAATGTTTTCAAGCTAAATTTTGTTTAGCCAAGATTATTCTATCTGGGGTGATGGGTACGTCTCTGAAGTTAGCAGAGTAGAAGTAGCAGAACATATTTCTTTTAGGTAGACAATTAATGGACAATTAAAGGGTAATTAAGTGCACTGAACAGGAATCAAATACTCCAAGTGTTTTTCGGAAACTGTGTTTCTTCTTTCTCATTTAATTCCAAATAGATTTATCACCTATTTGTGGCCAACTTTATACAAATGAAGGTCTACAATTTGATTGTAGGTATATTAGGTATTCTTTTCTGTGAATTTTTGTCTGCTCGTCATATATTGTAGACGTGCTTTGATTTTGATATCATTATATAAAACAAAAAGCTGCTGATAAACGATTCCATTGAAAACCTGAACAAACCCAACATGTTTTCTTCTCAGAAGCGCCTTATAATGAAAAGAAAAGTTTCTTTTGTTGGAATCGAAAATGGATATAGAAATATTTCTCAAAAAATTTAACGGATTTCTAGATAGATCCTTTGAAAGAACTGAGAAAAATAGAAATAATTTCATTAGAGGGAGCACTGGAAAGTACAACATAATATTTATTATTTTTGAAGTCGAATTACAATATAATGCACGTGTAAGAAACTGTTAATACTTAATTAGTATTTAATTATACACTAGCGTTTGCCCGCGACTTCGTGCGTGTGGAAAACTTCATTCAATTCCATGCGGTAATTATAGCATGATGCGTGTACAGGGTAGTCCGTTTAGGAGGGGCCTATCCCTTATCTCGAAACCTAAGGGGGTTATAAAAATAATTAAATACAAAAGTTGTTTCTACAACAATGATCTTTACTTTTTTAAATTTTTCTAATCGTCACTCTTTTATATACAGAGTGGTGAAACAAAGTTACATTTTTTTAATGGAACACCCTATATTTTATGACATTTTCAGATATTCCATTCAAATACAAATTTAACGATATATATGAATATGGTCTGTAATGCACCGTTTCGAAATTATTAACGATCATCTTCAGAATTCAGGTTATGTTTAAACTATCATTGTTGGGTTGCTCATTAGATTCTTATGCTTTTATCCACGTATTATTTTTAAGAAAATAATGGTTCTCTTTAGGCAATGATATTTTTTAAAATACGCGGTGGTGCCACGATTCGCAAAATTTAACTTTTCTCAATTTTCTTAAATGAGACACCCTGTATATCATTGGATTTTCGAGTAGCCATTTTAATAGCAATTTCAATAATATAACATAGTACGGGTCTCTAACTTACCGTTTTGGCTTAATTGGCAGATAAAATTAAAAATTGAGTATACCTAAGATTTAAATTATTAAGATATGAAAATGGGAATTAGCTTCTTATCAACTTGTTCACAACCATTTTAGGGCGTTGTTAAGAAGTCATATTATTAACAGAATATCAAGCTTCGCACAATTTTATTTCTACGTCTAAATGTCTACGTCAAATGACAAATAATTATCACTAATCTAACACTAACTTCTAATGCATATTACTTACAAGTAAAATTAATTAAACAAGATTTTCAATGTCCGCCGTTTTGAAGAATGCAAGTAGTATATGCTATTTATAAATGGTATATGCTAATTCTAAATGGTGTATGGCATTTGAGGCGTTATTCGTTACATTCAGATAGTTTATTGCTGGGCGAACTCGTTGCTGCAATTCCAAAACTGTTGACAGTTTATCTTTGTAAACCATATCTTCCAATGTGCCCCACAGAAAAATTCCGCCGGGGTCAAATCTGGACTTCTCGCTGGCCAGGAGATGGTTCCGTTTTGTCCAATCAACTCTCTGAAGTTTTCGACTAAAAAACGAATCATTGCAGCACTCAGCACTCCAATGTTAAGGAGCACCTCTTGCTGCCAAATTGAGTTTGGATGCTCTCTTTGGGGAATATTATTATAAAAAAGTGGCCAAATTTCGTTCCGTAATAAGTTTAAATATCGTAATGATGTTAAATTTTGTTGGTAAAATAGTGGTCCAAAAATTCTAGATCCAGCCTCCAATAATGCGTATTGTATACTAATAAATAACACCGCATACATTATTTACAATTGTTTACCAATCTCTATCTTTGAAACAGTTGGAGTTTTTGAAAAATATTTAATTTAAATGTTTCAAAAATTAGTCTATTCTTAATAATTCTGCCGTGTAAAATTTTCCTATGAAGGAGATTGTTCGAGAGTAAAACACGTTGGATGTTCCAATGGAAAATCATAATCAAAATCACGCGATGTGGAACGCAAGTTAATTTAAACATAAAAAATAGTACACAGTGTAAATTTATATCTCCGTCGTCTGTGCGAAGCAGATCTGAAAATAATCATCTACCAATTGTTTACACCGCGACCACGAATTCCCACATTCTATCTCTCTCTCTTCACTCTCATCACAATTTCATTCACAGATAAAGTATATTATAAACTAGCTGCCAGTGAAAATCCTGCTGGAATCGGTTTAACCGTTACGGAGATTCGCTGGAACAAACAGACAGCCAAAAATTAGATTTTTTTATTTCGTTATTAGTTACACATATACTTCCATATGCAATTAGCCAAAACCAGTTTTTTTGAACATACATTACAATTTTATTTATTTGTATAGACTTTTATCTCCAATAAAGACTGCCAAAGTTATTCCTTATAACCTTATTAGTTACCTGCCAGTGAAAATCCTGTCGGAATCGGTTCAGCTGTTACGGAGATTAGCCAAAACAGACAGACAGATAAAAATTTTGAAAAGGGTTGTTTTGTTATTATTGATACATTATTTTGATATTAAAAACAGACACTTCGATTTTATTTATTAGTATAGATTATTATAATATAGTCTGTTTGCAAAATAATCTTAATTTATAATATACTAGCTTTTGCCTACATTCAAGTCCATGCAGTAGTTATTGCATGATGAGTATAGAAACATAAAGACATGCGCTAATAAAGACGCTCCATATTAGTATATCTTAAATATATGAACAGACATTGGCCTGCAACAATTTTATTAATGAGCATCAAGTTAGCTAAGCACCTGTCACCAATCGACTCGAGAGTAGGTGGATAATTTGCCGCTAATTTGTCGTGAATTAGTTGTGAAAATACCGATTTTGTCGTTTATTGTTTTTTTGTTTTTTTCTGATGCTTTGCTAACTTGATATAAAGTTAGCAAAGCACGGCTCCAAAAATGACTTTAAAGCGTTCGTAGAAGAATGGGAATAGGATCAGTTTTTGCCGCTAATTAGTCGTTAATTAGTTGTGAAGAAATAAATTTCCTAAAATATTTTTTTGTTTTAATTTTTGGGTGCTTTGCTAACTTGATATAAAGTTAGCAAAGCACACCTCCAAAAATAACTTTAGAACGTTCGTAGAGTAATGGGAATAAAACAAGAATTTGCCGCTAATTAGTCGCTAATTAGTTGTGAAGAAACAAATTTCCTAAAATATTTTTTTGGTTTTTTTTGGGTGCTTTGCTAACTTGATATAGAGTTAGCAACGCACGCCTACAAAAAATGACTTTAGAGCGTTCGTAGAAGAATGGTATTGGGATAAGTTTTTGCCTCTAATTAGTCGCTAATTAGTTGTACAGAAATTAATTTTACAAATATTTTTTTTTGTTTATTTTTTTGGGTGCTTTGCTAACTTGATATAAAGTTAGCAAAGCACGCCTGGAAAAATGACTTTACAGCGTTCGTAGAATAATGGGAATAGAATAAGAATTTGCCGCTAATTACTCGCTAATTAGTTGTGAAGAAATGAGGTTTCAAAATTATTATTTTTTCATTCGTGCCAAATAACAAGTTTTTCAAGCGGAACCGACTATTCACAACGTAGAATATAGGGACCTTGATTTCACTTTACTGAGAAGCTCTTCAGAAATTTTGCTCCACACGGGATCAGATTCTAAGGCAATATCATTGTGTTTATCATCACAAATGATATCGATTTTGTGATTCAAAATAGCCTGAATTACACTACTATTTTCGACAGAAGGTGGGCGCCCTCTAGGCATGATTATGCTTTTAGAGTAGTAACCAAAATATTGCAACCTAAAAAAATGAAGGCAAACTTTGTCAGCAAAAAATTGAAGTCAATCTTGCAGTGTTGCAACCACAAAGTTGAATCTTGAATAAATATTGAAGAAATTATCCTTTTTAGTAACCTCATATAGCTCTGCCATTATATCAAATTGAGAATTTTGAAATAAGAATTGTGATAGGAAGTGATTATTATAATAGCCCCAGTTCAACAAATCCAGGAAGAAATTCCACCAAGTACCTAATTCCTTGATGTATTTTTCTCGATTTTAGTACTTGTTTTAGTATTTTAGTATTTTAAGGAAATTTGTTAAGATTGGTTGAAAAATTCAGAAACTGATATACTGAGAGAAATATATTTTTAATTCTGAGACGAATTCTCTTTTACCAAAAACCGTATTATTACCAAACAAAATCATTTAAAGGTAATGATAATTCAGATACTTATAGTAGATTATAAAATAAACATAGCACTTAATGTATTCATAAAATAAAAAGCAAAAGTATTTTTCAAAACGTACAAAATTATCAGATTCTATGAATTGGCATTTCTAATTCACTTTGCAGGACATTTTGAAATCACGGAAAGAAATAAAATCTCGAGCTTGAATTAATTTCTGTACAACTAATTAGCGACTAATTAGCGGAAAAAACATATCCCAAAACCATTCTTCTACGAACGCTCTAAAGTCATTTTTTGTAGGCGTGCTTTGCTAACTCTGTATCAAGTTAGCAAAGCACCCAAAAAAACCAAAAAAAATTTTAGGAAATTTATTTATTCACAACTAATTAGCGACTAATTAGCGGCAAATTCTTGTTTTATTCCCATTACTCTACGAACGCTCTAAAGTTATTTTTGGAGGTGTGCCTTGCTAACTTTATATCAAGTTAGCAAAGCACCCAAAAAAAAACAAAAAAAATATTTTAGGAAATTTATTTCTTCACAACTAATTAGCGACTAATTAGCGGCAAATTCTTGTTCTATTCCCATTATTCTACGAACGTTCTAAAGTCATTTTTCGAGGCGTGTTTTGCTAACTTTGTATCAAGTTAACAAGGCACCCAAAAAAAACTAAAAAATAATAATTTAGGAAATCAATTTCTTCACAACTAATTAACGACTAATTAGCGGCAAAAACTGATCCTATTCCCATTCTTCGATGAACGCTCTAAAGTAATTTTTGGGAGGTGTGCTTTGCTAACTTTATATCAAGTTAGCAAAGCATCCAAAAAATAAACAAAAAAATTAATTTTGAAAATTAATTTCTTCACAACTAATTAGCGACTAATTAGCGGCAAAAACTTATCCCATTCCCATTCTTCTACGAACGCTCTAAAGTCATTTTTTGAAGGCCTGCTTTGCTAACTTTATATCAAGTTAGCAAAGCACCCAAAAAATAAACAAAAAAATAATTTGGAAAATTAATTTCTTCACAACTAATTAGCGACTAATTAGCGGCAAAATCTTATCCTATTCCCATTATTCTACGAACGCTGTAAAGTCATTTTTCCAGGCGTGCTTTGCTAACTTTATATCAAGTTAGCAAAGCACCCAAAAAAACCAAAACAAATAGTTAGGGAAATTAATTTCTTCAAAACTAATTATCGGCAAAAACTTATTCCAAAAAAAAAACCCAAAAAAAACAAAAAAATATTTTAGGAAATTTGTTTCTTCACAACTAATTAGCGACTAATTAGCGGCAAATTCTTGTTTTATTCCCATTACTCTACGAACGCTCTAAAGTTATTTTTGGAGGTGTGCTTTGCTAACTTTATATCAAGTTAGCAAAGCACCCAAAAATAAAAACAAAAAAATATTTTAGGAAATTTATTTCTTCACAACTAATTAACGACTAATTAGCGAAAAAAAAACTGATCCTATTCCCATTCTTCTACGAACGCTTTAAAGTCATTTTTGGAGCCGTGCTTTGCTAACTTTATATCAAGTTAGCAAAGCATCCGAAAAAAAAACAATAAACGACAAAATCGGTATTTTCACAACTAATTCACGACTAATTAGCGGCAAATTATCCACCTACTCTCGAGTCGATTCTTGACAGGTGCTTAGCTAACTTGATGCTCATATTTTATTATCTGTATAGATGGTAGCCAGAGGGGCGCCGATGACGTGATGCGCTGCCGACTTCTAATTCGTCTCTGCTTCAACTATTCGAAAACAAGAAACTCCAAGCTGCGCTTAATAGCTTTATCGAATAATCTACGGTCAATCTTTCTTCTTGAACCTTGTACAAAAAGGATATTTGGATGAATCAAAATTCTCTCTACACTAAAAGGCTTGTAACTATAACACCAATTTTAAAAGATATCTTCCATCGTCGTAAGCTCTCTCTTTCTATTGAACTAATCGTATTTTTCACTTATCCGATGCAGCATCTTCGCAACTACTTACTGATGGTAAATGCATTCTACCAAAAGATTTAAACATTGAGGCTTTGCCTGCAAGATAATACTCCAAGTAGTTCGTGCACGGTTCAATCTGCTTTCTATAAAGCCTTTTTTGTTATGAGTCGTCTAGCTCACCCCTTAGTTGCTTTGATACATTATTTATGTGAGCATATCCGAAAAGGAAGACGGGGATTTTCTATCATCTCCGGCTTTTTATTTTCTTTCAGTCGCCTGAGAAGGACATTGTAAAGATATTTCCATACAACCGAAATTGATATAGTTGATTCCAAATTATAATTATACCTCGGAATTCTTATTTTGCAATTTTTAAGTCAGACCTCCATTCGCATGAGTATCTTCATGCATTCAAAAGAGTATTCAAAAAAAAAATCAGCAGACGAATGACGCAATTAAATAGACAGCAATGTATAAATTTGCTGTTGTCCCGTGTCCCAGGGTACGCTGAAGAGACTTGCTCGTTTGAAATATACACCCAGTTAAAGTGTTAGATGTCGGGTGATTATTATCCTCGTATTTTGTTGTACACTATTTTTTCTGGGGTACTGTAGACAGGTTTTTTGTGAGCTCTAAAAATAGATACAAGCATTTGTAGTTGCTGTAAGTTAAATATAATTTATAGATGTGTACCCACCAATATCTAATTGCAATTACTATTCCGAAATGCAACATGTATACGGATTATTTTAATAACTTTAAAACGGCTGATAGATGTCCCGAGAACGACGGTGATGTTTTTGATAAGTAGATATGCATACTATAGTGTTTTTGAATCAGCTCTAGATCATTTATTTGTATGTTAAGAAATTTCAAAAACTGTAGGTTCATCCGCTGAACCCCTGATACTGTACCGCTTAGAAAAACCACACACTCACAATCCACCTATGATCAAAGTTGTTTTTAAACAGGAATCTGAGACTAAGCAAATATTTAGAAACAAATGTAAATTATTAGAAAGTGAAACTACAAAGAAATTTTCAATAATTCATGATAAGACCCCGTCGTGAAGTAAGCAAGAAAGAACTATAAAATATATTGCTGGAAATCCAAAAATTGTGGATAATTTTCAATAATTTCAAAGTACCTACAAGATTTCCACTACTGGATCTTTATGTAAACGAACCTTGCTTCATTAAAGGCTAAATATAATAGTTTCTTAATTCAAATACAAATCACTCCACCACAAATTATATTAATCAGGCTGTGTAGTTCCAGATTTTGCAGTCAAGACTCCAGGTTTGTTCTCATTTGATTCTTGAACATATGTGAGAAACGGCACGTGAGCCCATTGTAGGATCTGAGAGCTAGCGCCGTCTAATCTAGTTTTAGAAATACTTTTAGAAAATAAATTATTACGTTAGATATGCTGGATGGAGAGCGCGCTCTCGTCTCGGTGATGTAATTATGTAGTTTCTTTTTAATATATCTCTGAGGGCGTTCTTTCTGAATGACATGTTTTTCAGTTTATAATATGTTTTGTCATCGTTTTTTACATCTGATGTATTGCTGTGCTGTACCTATTTGTTGAAAACTGAAAACAATAAAATTGTTATTTCGAACCACCCAGGCGCTACATCTTAACAGTGTGTAGGAGGGGGAAATACAACATTTTGGCGACCATGACGGAACTGCACTTTTTTTGAAAGACTATAGTAGTAACGTAGGAATATAGTAAACCTGAAAATCGTATAAACATCGAAAAGTAACGAGAAAATACTGACAATTGGGTGATCGGACTCGGATCTCGAAACAACTAAGAAAACTCGCAAGGTATGTGTTTACAAAAGCTGTAAACGAATTAGATAGGCATTTAAAAAAAGTTCCTTTGGTATTTATTGACGTCGAGATCTCCTCGGAATGCTTGAAGTTCAGTTGGGTCAACTTAAGTGATGGTGATAATGAAGTCTTCAATTCGTTGTTGATGAGAAAGCTGCGCAATTTCGCGAAGCAACCGACTATACCAAATAATCTCTTTTGAAGCCTCGTTAGCAGCTACTATTTCAGCTTCAGTAGTTGAATCAGTTACTGATTCTTGTCTCCGACTGAACTATGAAAATGCTCCTTTCGCGTAATTTACCAATACGCCTGTTGTTGAGCGTCTAGTTTTAGAGCAACCTCCAAAGTCTGCATCACAAAGGTTGTCTGTGCATTTTTCCATAAATACAAGGTTCACAAAACTTATCGAGTTCTATATTTAAATCTAACTCATGTTCAAGTTTCTGCTTAACATACCGTTTATCTTTATGTCCCCATCTTTCATGATAGAGCTGCAATAATGAATCGTTGGGTGCAACTGTATTTATATTCACTCAGTTCTCAGGAACTATTGGTTTTAAAGCGAACTGGTACAGTGAACCATTTCTGTCATGTCTACCTACCAATACAGGAATATTTTTAACTTCAAATGAGCATTATGTTACTGTTGACTTGAACACATCCTTTGAATTCTTGTCGTGAGCTGCTATAGGTGAGAATAGATTTCGACAGATCTTTTGAACATACCAAACGTCTTGTAAAAGTGATTTATGTCTTTCATCACTCACAAGAGTTACAATCTCGATGGTGTCACTACCTATTGCTTCTAAAGTTTCTTCACCAGCTGCTTTAACACTGCAAAAACTTCTAAAGTCATTAAAATTTCGAATCTCTTCGATTAGTAACATGTTTCGTTGCACCAATATCTGCAAGCCAATCTTCTGGATTTGATTCAATATCCTAAATTTCACTATGAATTGAAACAATGGCAATCTGAGTATCTACAGTATTGTTTACACTTTCACCACTAGAACGATTTGATCATAGACGACCATCAGCGATCCACTTTCTACACCTAAGAACCCAATGACACTTCTTTTGATAGTAATTGCAAACATCATTTTTCTTGCTTACGAATGAGACACTTACTACTACTAGTCGTTTTCTTCTTATCAGACTTAGCAAATAAAGCTTCTTGGTCTGTTTAATCACTAATACTCGATGGTTATTTCATATTACGTTCAAAAATGCATAGCTGCAGCATCAGTTCGTCTAACGTTCTACTTTCATCTTCTGTAAGTTGCATCCAGCTTTATTTAAAATTATCAAACATACTGGGCAAAATATGCAGAATCTTACATATTAGATGAATATCTGGCAATGTGAGTAGAAACATCATCACTCATAGTCCAAATAAACGCAAAGATATCTGCGCAAATTTTAAATAACTGATCTTTTGCTGTGGCTTCGAACTGTTGTTTTAACGCTTCCCAAACTTCATGAGCTGTTTCTTTGTCCATTATCTTCTGATAAGTATTATCAGAAACAGAACTTGTAATCATTGACTTGGCAAAACTATTAGCTTTTCGATAAACTCTACTTAATTGTTTATACTCCTTCTTCTGATCTAATGTTGCTGTATCTGATATCTGATTGGGTTTCTTCAATTTACCATCAATTCCATCTAGAGCTCCTTCATGATAGTCAAGTAGATCTCGTATTTTTCGTTTCCAGATAGACCAATCTGCTTCACTGGTCAAAGGTTTAATGTGCTTGCCAAATCCTTCTTCTAATGCTCGTTTGACAATACTTCAAAGAAGAAAAAAAAATTCGGACTATCTGGGAGTCTGGAATTCTGGGCACATAACCTGTTATGTTATTTAATAGATCAGCTTCTTTTAACTATCTTTTATTTAGTCTCAATAGTTTGCAAAGAGCAAATTTTACCAGATTAAAATATTATAGACTTAAAAGGTATCGCTCTAAACAATAACAAAAACAACTTGAGCCAACTATTATGTGAAAACTCTAATATAAAATTCATAGTGTGCGGTTCCACGCATGTCCCGTTGATGTGTCCGGATGTACCTAGTAAGAAGTTGCAAAAATCATCAGATGAAATAGAAAACCATGCGCAGGATGTTCAGAGTGATAAAAGCATGACGAATTAAACGGGTGAACATGAGTTTCTTCAAGTTTTACAAATAGGGGTTAGAAGGAGTAGCGGTACAAAAACCGTAAGGGCGTCTATTTATACAGGGAATACCAAAAGTAACGTTTTGAAATCTATTGTGTCAAAGCTCAACTTACAGCCGAAAAGGGTCCAAAAATACAAAATATTTTTTCGACAGTATAGTAAAAGATGAAACATTTGAGATTTTGTAATGATATTTCACCTGTCTAATACGGCCTTTGGGTTGAAGAATTAAATTCCAAAAATATAGAAATTTCAGACTTTAAAGTCGGGGACCTATCAAAATGTTGTTAGGAGCAGACGTAATAAATAAGATATTTCCTGGCAAAAGACTTAATTTGTGGGCTAGTGGCTTATGTGGGATGGAACTCGAAGGAAAATGTATTCTTACCCACAAGTGTCAGTCAATGAAAGTAGATTACCGATCTGTGGGACTTGGACGTACTGTGAATACAGGATCCCACAGACAGAAATAGCTGACGAAGCTAAAATGCTTGTTAACGATATAACAACGATCGACGGAGAAGGAAGGTACGAGGTCAGATTGCCTTGGATAGAAAATCACCATCCCTTACCGATGAACTACAATATCGCTAAAAAGAGACTTGACAGCACATTACTAAAATTAGAAAAGGAAAACATGACATTACGATACTCAGAAGTTTTCCAAGAGTGGGAAAATTTAAAAATCATTGCGATACGAATCAAGGACACTTTTTACCCCATAGGCCGGTTATCAAAGAGGGATCAACTACGGTGGTCAAACCAGTTTTGACGCAAGCGCACATAGAAAAGACAAGCCGTCCTTAAATCAGTGCCTGGAAAAGGGTGGAAATTTAAACGAGAAAATACTAGCCATACTTACAAGATTCAGAGAGTATAAAATAGGTGTTATATTTGATGTGAAAAAGGCGTTTTTGCAGATTAGTGTGAATCCGAAAGATCGACAAGTTTTAAAGTTTTTATGTGTGTACAAAAATGGTCAAGATATCATTTACCCACATAACAGTCGTTTTCGGATTAACTTGTAGCTCTTTCTTACTCGGTGCTATAGATAGGTAATTACTAAATGGCTGTGCATATTCTAGAGAAACCATTGAGCGACTCTCTAGGAGCTTATATGTAGATAACTGTGGTAATAGTGTGCCGAATAAAGAGACCCTGAACAAATTTATTAATGAATCAGTGGAAGTAATGGCAGAAGCACAGGTGGAACTCAGAGTATTCTGGAAAATGTAGTAGTTTCCCAGGTAAGGATGTGTTTACTTTGAATCTTTAACTGATAAAGAATGAAGTTATGTCAAGTTATGGTTGCAACAACTGTGGTCCAAGATTATCATATTGGATGCAGAAGTGGACCAAGATCTAGCCAATATTTTTAAAGAATGCGTCAAGGATCTATCAATCTCGACAAACGTTAAAATTCCTAGTCGGAATAAAATTGGAAATTCGACGCCTCACAACAAGCTTATGCAGCTACGGTTTTTTGTAGAGTAGCCAAGGAAAATAAAGTGTGTAACGTTTAACCCTGTGCTAAACGTTGTGGGGTGAGTTCACTTGCGTAACACTCAAAAGTTCGCAGATTGCTTCCAATGATTTATTTTCAAACACACTGTACACGGCTTTCTGTTATAGTACAACTGTCACTACTTGTCACTTTGACTATTGCGTTTCAACTACTTTCGAGTTATGTCTCCAATTGACTGATACAATAAACTGACTGTGTCCCATGATCGCCACGGCTTTATATATCTAAATCATGATATGACATTCATCGAGAATGTTCTATGATTATCTAGACGAACATAATTAATGTTCTAGTACCCACGTAACACTGCCCCCTTCTTAGCTTTGATTTTTTTTTATCCTCTTGATAACGGTATATGGTCCCTCCCATTGTTTGTCAAACTTTGGAGAACGACCTTTTCGTCTTTGTGGATTGTACAACCACACTTTATCACCAATTTTTAATTGTCCAGTTTCTGCACGAATATCATATCGGGCCTTCATTCGATCACTAGAAATCTTCAACTGTTTTCTAACCAGATTGTGTATTTCCTCGAGTCTTCGTCTCAAACTCTGAATGTAGGCATCTACAGATGTGGGAGGTTCGCTTGGTGAACCAAACAAGATGTCCGACGGAAGTTTCAGATTTCTACCAAGAACAATACCAGCTGGGGATTCTTTGGTCGATTCATGAGTGGAAGATCTATAGGCCAGTAGGAAGAGCGGTATACACTTATCCCAGTTTGTTTGGTATTCATTGATTGCTGACCTCAAATAATTTTTTAGTGTTCTGTTAAATCTCTCTACCATTCCATCGGATTGTGGATGCAGTGGAGTTGTACGAGTTTTCTTAATCCCCATTAGATTACACACACTCTGAAAGATTTCCGACTCAAAATTTCGACCTTGGTCCGAGTGAATCTCTAACGGCACACCAAACCGACTTATCCAATGTTCAATTAGGGCATCGGCCACTGTTTTTGCCTCCTGATTTGGAATTGCGACTACCTCCGGCCATTTACTGAAATAATCCATGATGACCAAGAGATATTTGTTTCCAGAGCTGCTTATTGGAAATGGCCCCGTAATATCGATGGCTATTCGCTCAAATGGGGCACCCACATTGTACTGCTGCATCCTATGGCGGGTTCTGGTATTTGGGCCTTTACTGGTAAAGCAGGTATCGCATCGCCGACACCAGTCCTCTACGTCAGCACGGCTTCCTAACCAGTAGAACCTCTCTCTAATCTTCGATAACGTTTTATTGATACCCAAATGGCCACCACTTGCTCCACAATGAATCTCTTGCAGTACTTGTGCAATTCTTTTCCTTGGAAGAATTATTTGCAAATGGACAGTCTTACCATCATTACTTTCCCATTTTCTTTTTAAAACGTTATCATCAATTACTAAAGATTCCCAAAGTGACCAGTATCCTTTTATGACAGGAGACAAATCTGATATCTCCTGCCAAGTAGGTCTTGCTCCATCCATTTTCCACCTCATCACTGGTCCAATATCATTATCATCCAGTTGGTCTTGCTTGAGTATTTCCGAACTCCAGTTTGGGTCGCCATTTATCAAAGTTCGTTTGACTTTAAGAATTTCTGGTACATTATTTTCAAGTCTTGAACAGTTTTTACAGTCCTCTGCACAAGGCCGTCTTGACAATGCATCAGCGTTTCTGTGGTTAATACCAGGACGATGTTCAATTTTAAAGTCATATTCTTGAAGTTGTTGGAGCCAGCGCGCTATCTGACCTTCTGGGCTCTTGAACTGAAACAGCCATTTAAGTGATGCGTGATCGGTCCGTAGAACAAATGTCTGACCGTATAAATATTTGTGGAAATGTCTTATTGCCTTGACTACAGCTAGTAACTCCTGCCGCGTCACACAGTAATTTTGTTCAGCCTTTGATAAACTCTTACTGTAAT
The DNA here is from genome assembly GCA_958507055.1 of Crioceris asparagi. Lineage (NCBI taxonomy): Eukaryota > Metazoa > Arthropoda > Insecta > Coleoptera > Chrysomelidae > Crioceris > Crioceris asparagi. The sequence goes on from OY293832.1 coordinate 26,328,958, forward strand.
ATGCTAGTACATACTCCACTCCTTCTATTCTTTGGGACAAAATTGCCCCAATTCCTGTTTTACTGGCATCAGTATCTAGGATAAATTCTCCTTCTCTCTGGGGATAAGCCAGAACAATAGAAGAGCACAAAGCACCTTTCAGATATTCGAAAGCATTCTGACATTCTGGAGTCCAATTGTAAGGTCTTTCCTTCTCAGTTAGTCGATGTAATGGACGGGCAATACTAGCAAAATTCTCTACGAACCGTCTGTAATATGAACACAGGCCTAAGAAACTTCGCAGTTCTGTTTTGTTCCTTGGTACAGGCCAATTATGAACCACTTCTGTCTTTTCCGGATCTGTTCTTACACCATTTGCGGATATTATGTGTCCTAAATACTTCACCTCAGTTCTTAGGAAAGCACATTTCTCTGGATTAAGTTTAAGATTTGCTTGTGAGAATCGTTGAAATACCTCTTCTAGATTTTTCAAGTGTTCCTCAAATGTTTCACTGAAAACGATTACATCATCAAGGTATACTAAACATTTCTTTCCAATGAGTCCACGTAGTACTCTTTCCATCAATCTCTCAAAAGTCGCTGGAGCGTTGCACAATCCGAATGGCATTACAGTGAATTGCCATAGACCAGTATTGGCTGAAAATGCTGTGTTTTCTTTATCCTCAGGATGCATTTCGACTTGCCAATATCCACTTTTCAAGTCCAATGTAGAAAACCATTTCGCTCCTGACAACCAATCCAGTGTATCGTCTATTCTAGGAAGAGGATAACTGTCTTTTTTGTGATTTCATTTAATTTTCTATAATCAACACAAAACCTAGTCGAGCCATCTTTCTTTGTGACTAAGACAACCGGTGACAACCAAGGACTGTTCGAAGGTTCAATTACCTTTTGTTTCCTCATGTTATCTATAAGTATTGCCATTTCATTTTGTTTTGCTAATGGTACCCTTCTAGGAATTTGTTTTATTGGTTGTTGGTTGCCTGTGTTAATGCGATGTTGTACCATATTAGTTCGTCCTAGATCTGTTTCCGAAAAAGAAAATAGTTCTTTGTATTTCTCCCATAAATCACCAAATTTCGCCTTCTGTTGGTGATGAAGTTGAGAAATGATTCTCTCTTTCAACTCTCTTCCTTTCTGGCACATGGTTTTCCCTTGACTGCTTGAGATTTTGACAGATGCTATAGGTTCCGCACAGGCAATTACTTCATTTTTCATTAAAACTCTAGGTTCTTCGGACAGATTTAAAACTCTCACCTTAATTGGATGCTCACTTGAAGGATTTATTAATGCGTTTTCTATAATCATTTCCTTTGGCAGACATTCTGGATTACTTTCCAGTACCAGTGCATCCTTGCACTTAGAACCTTCTATTTTAACATGGATGAGATTGTCAGACCATCCAGGTATCGTAATGGTCCTGTTTACCTTAATTTTTCTTATTCTAGATTCAGATGTTGACATAAACAACTCTTCTTCATTAACTTCGAGTATTCGCTCTTGGAGGTTCAGATTGAAGCCAAATTTATTCATGATGTCTAGCCCAAATAAAACTTTGTCCAAAATCTCGGCAACAAATACTTTATGTCTGAATTTTGATTTTCCCAGCTGAATATCTGCCTCGTGAGTACCAATGACAGGTATTGTCACTCCATTTGCAGTTTCAAGTACATAACTTCTATTGGGATGGTCAATTTTGCAAGCAGGAATAACATCAGCTAGCACAACGGTAGAACATGAACCAGTATCAATAACAATATTACAATCCCGACCGCATATTCTTCCTTTCACAACCAAGCTGGATCCTTCATGACTCAGTCGGGAAATTTTGATTTTTAATGATGTTGGGGCTTCGTTGGAGTAAGCCAGTCTTCGCCGCGAAAAACTGGCTAACTGGAGTTTTCCTGCATATTGCTATTTTGAGGCTGTGGACAATTCTTTTTTATATGTCCTTGTCCACAATTCCAACACAAAGTCTTAGTTTTTTGTTCATTTGTTTGCCCATCCAATTTTTGTAACATTTTAATAATGTGCTTTATGGAGTTACCATTGCCATAAGACTTCTCTTGGGTTGAATTGACCCATCGTGTCTGTCGCAATCTGAGATGACTTCTGGACGCCTGTTTAGCAGCTTCGTATTCAAGTGCACGTGCAAGGGCATCTTCAATTCTTGTAGGACTACTTAACCGAAGGGCTTGTTGCATTTCAATATCTCTTATACCATCTATGAATGTTTGTACCGTTAGCCTATCAAGAAAGTCTTTTGGTGCTGTAGGATATGCCAGTCGAACGAGCCGGGCAACATCAATTTCATATTGTTGTAGTGTTTCTCCAGACCGTTGCTGCTTATTCTTTAACTGTGCGTGATAAAATTGTTGTAGATGTTGATCACCGTAACGCATTTCAAGTTGATCCACTAAAATCTCATATGAATGTTCGCCGCCAGTTACGGTATTTAATATTTCCAATGCATCACCACGTAGAGCCAAGATCAATGCAGTGGCCTTCTCTTCATCTGACCAACCACTAGCCAAAGCAGCAGCATCAAATTGTTTTTTATATGTAGACCAAGACTTCAATTTTTAATGGATTAACTACACCATTTTGAATTTCATTGGACGATCTTCTCAGAGGCACTTCAGGTTTCGTTTGCAACATCTTTTCTTCTATTAATTGAAATTTTTGATCAAAACTTTCTTGGACTTTCTCTAATTTTTGGTCAACTTTCTCTAATTTTTGGTCAACTTTCTCTAATTTCTGGTCAACTTCCTGTTTATCTTCTTGTTGCACTCTTGCTTGTTCTTCTAAGATTTGTCTTATTCTTGTTTCTTGTTCTTCTTTTTCTTGTTGTCTAATTCTTTCTTGATTTTCTAGAAATTTATTCATTTTTGTTTCTTGTTCTTGTCTACTTCTTTCTTGGTTTTCTAGAATTTGACTTATTTTTGTTTGGTCTTCCTTTCTAAGTCTTTCTTGTTCTTGTCTAATTCTTTCTTGATTTTCTAGAATTTGACTTATTTTTGTTTGGTCTTCTTGTCTAATTCTTTCTTGATTCTCTAGGAACTTCATTATTTCTGCAAAATTTGCCATTTCGTCGTAATCTGTCGATCTGGTATTCACCATATATTCTCAGCAAAATGCGAAGATCCCACTTCTGACACCAATTGTAACGTTTAACCCTGTGCTAAACGTTGTGGGGTGAGTTCACTTGCGTAACACTCAAAAGTTCGCAGATTGCTTCCAATGATTTATTTTCAAACACACTGTACACGGCTTTCTGTTATAGTACAACTGTCACTACTTGTCACTTTGACTATCGCGTTTCAACTACTTTCGAGTTATGTCTCCAATTGACTGATACAATAAACTGACTGTGTCCCATGATCGCCACGGCTTTATATATCTAAATCATGATATGACATTCATCGAGAATGTTCTATGATTATCTAGACGAACATAATTAATGTTCTAGATCCTTGTCAAGGTGACAATAGCACGACAAATTGTACCTCACATACAGTTTCTGGAAGGATCGAGAACAAATCTACTACAATTCCAGAACTACACAATGAAATACACAAGCAACACTACTGCAAACAAGGTAGCAGAATGAATACAAACTAAAAGAAATAATAACAGTAAGTACATGATAAACTACCCACGTAACAAGTGCTTACTTGTTAGCAGTCCTGCCAAGTCCTGAGTCGCTCCTTTAGAGAACAAAGAGAGAAAGTTGACTATACCACGACTTGAATTGTTGGCAGATACAATTGGAGCCAGTCAATTTAAATAGGTGACAGAAAATCACAATTATATCCTGGGTCTAGAGAAACGAAAACTGGGACACTTTTGTTAATAACTGTGGATGAAATTAGAAAATTAAGACCCAAAGAAGAATGGAGACATATACCACCAGTATTACATAATAACTTACCTTCTCATGGCTGCTCACCTAAATAGTTACTAGTATCAAACTGGTAGGAGGTCCTCAGTGGTTATATTGGTTATATGAGAGAAAGGAGAAATGGCCCTGTTCAGATCAACGAGCAAATTAAGAAGAGGTAAATGCTGAGCAAAAGAAAAATTGTCTGAAAACCTTATTGAGTGTAAATAAAACATCTTCTGGTTATTTTCACTTTGGAAAATTTAGCAGTTTTGAACTGACACTTAGAATGATAGCAGCAGTTTTCAGATTTATACATAAATTGACTTTAAATGAAATTTAAATAATATGAAAAAACTTCTGGAACTTTTTCTGTAATAGAGCTTGATACTGCAGAAAAGTTTATTTTAAGGAAAGTGCAACAAGAGAACTTTTCAGGATTGGAAGAGAATCGGATAAAAAATTAAAATCGAAATATGATGATTCGGGTTTGATCAGAATAGATTCCAGAGTATCAAACAAACATCAAAATAACTGACATGTAGAAATACAAAGTTTGCTCTGTTTATTAAGAGAACGTTACTTGATTCTAATGGACAGGAAACTATTAGATCTGTCATTAGAAATTGTTCAGTATGTCGTAGGTATACCTAAACCTTTTGTAGTCGAACCACCACCGCTACCCGCCAGATAGAGTGCGTGATGCAATTACGGTGCAGTAAATTACTTGGAAGTTCAACCCCCCGATGGTGTCATGGTGTGGAGGTTTATTTAAAAGACTTATCGGATTAGTAAAAACCCTGTTGCGCAGAATTCTCGGTAAACGGTGCTTAGGTTTTGAGGATCTAATGTCTATGATTTGTGGTAGTGAATCCGTCGTTAATAATAGACCTTTGACCTATATTTCGACTGATTAGTTAGACTGACTTTGAGCCGTTAACATCTGCTATATTTTTTCGCAAACAAGTGGGCGCGAGTGTACCGGACATAGCATGCGTCATAAACAGTTGCTTCAGAGATTTCGGATAGAATATTTTGGACAGCTTAAACTTTTATTTGACAAAGAATCCAGTGAATCCGTTAATTTAGACCAAATCGTTCTTATAGAAAATTATTCTACCAAATGTTTAGAATGGCCTTTGGCACGTGTCATAGAGGTCATTCCAGGCAAAGACGGTCGCACGAGATTAGTGCGTGTAAAAACTTCAAGTGGTGAGCTGTTACGGCCTGAGTTGTAGTGCAGCGTTTGTATCCTTTGGAGAACGATAATTTACGGGAAGAGTAGCCTGATTCAAAGAAGAAGCTTGAAAAAGATGAACCCGCACGAAGACTGGATTGAGTTGTCGAGTCTTCTGGAAAGAAGAAGGAAGGCTGTGATCCGCGGGGTGCGCAAGTATTAAAAAAATAAAGAACTCGAAGCGGAACGTACTGGTTCCAGTGTAGGTCCTAAGATTACCTGTAATGGACGTGAAATTAAAAAGCCATTAAAATTTTGTAATTAGTTTTATATTTGTGAGAAAAGTTTTGGTTAAAACTGTTTCTCACGTTGGAGAACCTCGTAACATAGCTTATTTTTATATTTTGTTCCCATCTGATTCTCGAGCATATGTGAGAAACGGCAAGTAAGTCAATTGTAAGATCTGAGAGCTAGCGCCCTCTAATCTAGTTTTAAGGAGATACTTTAAAAAAATGAGTTATTATTATGTTGGATATGCTGGGTGTAGTACGTAACTACTAACTAGTTGAATGTTGAATTTCGTTATAATGTATCTTTAAGAGCGTTCTTTCTAAATAACACATTTTTTAGTTTATATACGCTTTGTCATTGTTATTATTATTATTTATTTCGAACCATCCAGGCGCTAGTTCTTACCGGTGTGTAGGCTTTTGGCGGGGAATACACCACGTTATACTATTTACAGATGTGATAGGCAACAACGTGTTGGCGGAGGTGTTTGTATTTATATTCAAAATTACCTTTTGCAATCCTTCTCAATAAAAACTCTTGACAAATTTCAAATCCCTAACATCAAAGCATTTCGACTTCAAATTAGCTCTCAAAACTTCAATCTTACGGTTCTCTGTATTTATCGTCCTGGAAACACGCCTATTCATGATGATGAAATAATGTTGAACAAACTAAATAACCTGATCACATTGAAAAATGAAACGATTGCGGGTGACTTCCACTTCCCAGAAATAAGTTGTCAAATCACTGAAATATCCGAAGGTAACACTTCCAGTGACCTATTTCTTAACTTGTTACAATCCTCTAACCTAACAGATACCAATAAAGCGAATACAATTTTCAAATTATTCAATGGAACTGTCGCTCGGCAGTTTCCAATCGAGAAATTTAGGAATATTTACTAAAAATAATCATTTCTACATGGCATTTTTGTCTGAAATAAGGTTTAAACCAGATAAGATGGTGAGTTTCTCTTTCTTCAATCTATACATGTCTGATCAACCTGATGGATTCGAAGGCATTATTAAAAATAAGTTGCAGTGCTCGCAAATGAAACTTTTGGGGTATCGCCTATGTAATTGTACAAATATACTCCATTAATAAAACAAAAATAACTTTAGTTTCGATGTACATTAAACCTAAAACGAAAATATCCCTGAATCAATGGAATAATTTTTGCTTGGTGGATCGACTATAACTCTAAATGTGAGGAAATATTTGACAATAAAGAAACAGTAAATTGCACACATTTAATAAACATTATTAATGAAGCAGCCGATACCGCATGTCAACGAGAGAAAACGTAGAAACAGGGCTACAAATGAAAGAAAAGCAATATATGCAAAATTCATAAATGAGCCAAATAGAGAAAAGTCTCATTGGTCACAAAAGACCAGATGCTATAACTAAAAAAACAATCAAGGAAGCTAAAAGAGAATCCTGGAAAAAATACTGCACACAACTCAACAAAAGCACTCCGATCAAAATAGTTTGGCAAAAACTAAATAGATTCATAAACAGCAACTAATGTAACAATCAATCAATAAGTAATGATGTCTCGATTGAAAAGTTTCAAGCGAAACCATTCCCCCCTTGGATTGAGGAAATGCTAAAATTAGATGATCTCATCAAAACTAAAAATACGACTAAATTACCGTCCATGAAATTAAAGAAACCATTCACCACTAGGGAGCTGAAGAATGCATCGAAACAAAATAGCATCTCGGCTCCTGGAAATAACCACATATATTACTCAATGCTCTTTCATGTACCATTGAGAGCAAAACAATCCCTTTTACACATCTTCAATGAAATATATACACACAGTATGCCAATCCCGAAGGACTTGTCAGAATATATCATTATTCCTGTTTTGAAACCAGGAAAAGCAGCTGACGATTCTAACTCATATCGCCCCATCGCATTAGCCTCATGCGTTCTCAAAACGTATGAACCACTGATATCCAAGGAGCATACGGCAATGTAAACCTTAAAATTCTTGCGTCGAGAGTGATGACTTTAGATATCCTCAATAATTTTGAACATTTATGTAGCATACAATAATTCCAATGTATTTAATAATTTCTCCTTCCTAATGGAACTTTAAACACGATGGAAAAACTTCAGTCACTTATTCACTGACCGATCTGTTTCCAATGGAAAACCTGGAGTGGCATTCTACCACCGAAATTCAAAAACATACGAAGAAGCCATTAAATTCTCTCTACATACGGACTTAAATATTGTTATATTCAGTGATAGTAAGAGTTCCCTTGAAAAATTGAAGTCTGTTACCCCACAGGTTAAAAATAATCACATTCTACTAGAGATACTAAAAATCATTCCAAACTGAGACAACAAAACAAAAAAACTAACTTTAGTATGGATAAAAGGGCAATCAGGAATTCGTCTGAATGAGGAAGTAGATATGCTTGCAAAAGATCTATTTGAATTGGAGAACGCAAAAATTATTTGAAAATACCCTATCCAGATTTTCACACAATTCTACTAAAAGAACGATACACAATATGGCTAACTATGTTCAACAACAACACAAATGGAAGACGTTATTGGATCATCCCACCGAGAATAGTAAAACAACCGTAGTTCGCCACAGAAAAAAAAACGTTTTATTAGGACAATAAATATGCTAAGAAGCCAACACGCTCTTACACCAGACCATATATTCAAAATAGGTCTCAAGGACGATCCCTTATGTTCCTGCGGAGACTTGGGAAACCTTCAGCATTGTATATTCGAATGTCCCTCAGTTAATCAGCAGAAACAAAAGTTTTGTTCGATTCTATATATTTCCTTAAATATCACCTACCGGTCAACCAAAACTTTATGTTGGAGTCTAGAAGAATAGATTGTATACAAGATAATATACAAATTTGTATTAGACACCTTACCTTGTCTGCCTCTACTCTGCCATAACAGCCCTCTTGGCAAATAAAATTATCCCATGAGTAACCCAAGTTTGAATAAAACAAAAAATGTATATATAGAAAAAGTTTTTATGTTTATATGTTTATATTGTAACGTTTAACCCTGTGCTAAACGTTGTGGGGTGAGTTCACTTGCGTAAGACTCAAAAGTTCGCAGATTGCTTCCAATGGTTTATTTTCAAACACTCTGTACACAACCTTCTGTCGTAGTACAACTGTTACCACTTGTCAGCTTGACAATCTAAACTGTCACTGTCTTTACCGACTGAACTACTATTAACATCTGATTCCACATACTTAAAGTCCCTCTCACATACTGACTCTATCAGACTGACTGTTATCAACTGACTTTATAAGACTGACTGACTGTGACCCGTGATCGACACGGCCTTATATATCTGAATCTTGACATTACATTCATCGAGAATGTTCTATGATTATCTAGACGCACATAATAATGTTCTAGAGGCTTTTCAAACTGACAATATTATGACAAATTGTACCACACATATAGTTTCTGGAAGGATCGAGAATAAATCTACTATAATTCTAGAACTACATAATGAAATATACAAGCAACAACTATTGTAAACAAGGTAGTAGCATAAATAAGTAATAAACGAATAACAACCGTAAGTACATGACTAGTATCCACGTTTCAATATGTTATAATATATTCCGTATTACATACACTATATGTAAATAGGAGACATCCGAATTATAAATGCCCGAATAGAAATGTTACAACACCAGAGGAGAGACTCACAATCTTCAATATCAAATGAAGTTATGGCCTTTTGGTTTCATACAAGGGTTAAAAATTGAATGAACAACAATAACAACAATCCAACCTGAAGCAGCTCATTCATGAAACTACAAGATAAGGAATCAATAATCAAGCAAAGTTACTATACTATACTATGTTTCTGTTGCCATAAATTTCAACTAAGTGGTTTTCTAAACAAATCAATTCTTCAAAAGAGCGTGCTTGAGTGTTTGTTATATCACTCGTCGCTCAAGATAGTGTGTTATTTATCAGATTGATGTAATTTAATAACTCATGGGCAAGAACGAGTGTTCTTATAATAATACTATTCAAATTTATGTTATCTCAAATGTTTTCCAAATCAATATAAATAAATTCATAGTAGTATTTACTATTTCCATATTTTTCTCGAATTTTGCAGTGATTGTGTGAGCAAATGAAACTTCTTTATTAACTTGTTCAATCATTTCGTTTTGCGAATGAAAATATTAGAAATGTAACCATTTATTTCTTTTAAATCATTTGGATCAAGATTACCAGATATTATAGCGTATATCAGAACCTACATCGAATAAAGATCTTTTCGGCCTTGATGAAGTTAATGTTGAAATATCAATTTAATTAAGTAAATGCTTAAAGTCAGATGTTAGAGTTTGACTGTCTTTGTTATATCGTTGATTATTTACCGACGAGTAAACTGTCTTGATAGTATTATAGGTAGTTATAATAGAAGTGAGATTATGTATATAATAAAAAGAATGATAATGGCTAATGACTCGAGCTGGGCCCATTGTTCGCTGTAATAACCGTGATTAGGATCCAGGCTCTATGCCGTTAGGGCTTCGAGGTCTGGCAGGATCGTTACGAACAGGGGCAGCAGTAGTGGTGACCTGAAACTGTTTTCGTATTAATCTTTCTAATTTACGTACAAGTCTATTTATATTAGTTTATTTAGCTCTAGGAGTGGATACTATGCCAATAAATTTTTGCCTATTTACATACCTCATGAACTTTTATTGGACGGTTACATGGCGCTGTCTTGAATATCGCGACCCCTTAGCAAATACAACTTGTTCCGAATTGAGATGGAGTGTATCGTCAGTTTGGTGTTCATCTTTTGCATTCAAAGCTTGGCTTTCTTCATTTTGGTTTCGTTCGGCTACTCCGTCATAAAGTATTTTCAGCTCGTCTAAGCGTTGGTGATTGTAGTTCTCATAGATTGTTTTACCTAATTCTAACCGGCTAATGTTATTTCCTTCTAATGGTGAAAAGATCAAATGATGCGGAGAAAAATCTGGTAGCTGCATGTACATACACTGTTGTTATAGATAGATATTGCTTTCAACATTTGTTCATTCATGCCATCATGGGGATTCTTCATTCGTAGAGTTGTTAATCGTTCTGTTACGGTGGAATGGAGCCTTTCTACGAATGTTCGATATTGGGTTCCCTCTAGTTACTTTATGAATAATTTAAGAACATTTTCAAAAACATGTTAGGAGCAGTGTGGATAGGAAAGTTCTCCTGTTATTAGATGGACACGTGACGCACAAAACGGTAGAAGCAATAGAGTATTTTAGGGCACAGGGAATTGTTCTATAATCCTTCCCTCCACACTGCACCCATGAAATGCAACCTTCATATGTACCAATGTTTTCACCATTAATGACCTAGTACAATGAAGAGCTCAATCAATCAATCCTTTAAACCCGAATATATTCCCTGATTGGAAGTTTCAGCCATATGATAATACGGATTATCCCATTTTGGAAACAGTGGATGGATGATAAGGCGGACTGCTGCCGACGGCACTTGCCAGGTTCATCCGCAAACAGAAAAACGCCGAAGAAAATTATCATAATCTTCATCTGACGCGTCAGAAGAGTGGCACGCAAGTGGCCACTCATCAGATGACGTTGGTGTTTGCAGCAGTATGTTGGTGATCAATTTATTCAATCAAGGATCGAAGGAACTGTTACACTCCTACTTAGCGCTACTTTCGGAGAAAGTAGCTTGCCACTTGTAGCACCATTTGACAGCGCGCCTATGCCTGTAGCTCTACCGCAGACGAGGAGTTCTCGACCATCTCAAGGTTCTACAGTTTTCACATCAACACCGAACTACACTTTATCGAAGGAAAAGTCAGAGGCTTGCCAGAAACCTTCTTTGAAAGCAACACAAGAAAGTTATTCCACAGCGTTCAGTTATTAAGGGTAAAAAATCAAGAAAAGGACGTACGGAGGCTGAAGATGTGCCATGTATGTTTTGTTCAGAAATGTTTAGTGCTTCTGAAAGTTATCCACAGTGGATATAGTGCAATGTTTTTCCCTTGAAAAAATCCTTATGAGCCCATATATTGTGTGCTGTTATACCAAAGAAACAGTCTTATTCCTTCGTTCTCTGCATTTAAACTGTTCGGAGCCATTTTACCCTATCCCGTAGTCCATTTTGCACCACCTGCATTGAACAAAAGGTCCCCTATTTTATTTTTTTAAATTTTATTTACATTTTGTGTCTTTATTATACCGGAAATTTATATTTTATGTATGTTTCCGACATGTTTTAGTATGTGTTCAGAATAAAAAGTATAAACGTAACGTAAAATAGTAATATTTAACGGGTTTATATTAAAGGAACCATTTTGCTCGAAGTTCCCCTACTACCTTTCACACACATGGTAGCGATTATCACCCTATGCGAATAGATAATTTGAATTCTAAGTGTAATAACAACAATATCATTACGAAATGGAAAGTAAAACCTGGAATCTGGAGAAATTTCCATGAAAAAATTGAGATAAATATGGATAATTCACATACAGCATCAATATTTATGACACTCTTCATGGAAATAATAATAAATAGTGCACAAATATCCATCAGCAAAACTAAACAAATAAAACGCCATAACCTAGTTCCATGGTGGAATACAGACTGTAATATATCCATTCGCGCATACAAAACACCCTTGAATCGACACGAAAAAACATAAAATTGAAGAAACTCTAACAATTAACAATTCTTGGAAAGAATATATCTCCAACATCAACAGCTCTACATCTATTTCTGAGATATGGAAAATGATCAGGAAAATACCAAGTATTAATACATATCAGAATATAGCAGGACTAAAAATCGGAAACAAAGCAATTGCATCTAGTGATAATATTGCTGAGATATTTGCGCAAACATATGAAGATCATTCAAGCAATTCCAATTTTTATGAAAATTACCTACAGTATGAAAAGCCTAAAGAACAAGAACTATTGGATACATCCAACATAAACTACAACCTTGATTCACCGATCATCATGCAAGAACCAGATAACTCAATCTTTGATTTCAAAAATACAATATCCGGACCGGAAGACATCCCTAACTTTATTCTGAAAAATCTACTTATAAATGCAAGAACTCATCTCTTGCAAATTTGGAAGAATTAGGTTTTCTCTAGAATGTGGTCTGAAGCTATCAACGTCCATAAGCTAAAACCTTCAAAACCTCGGCACGACGCATAATCTTATCGACCCATTTCGCCAACATGTGCATTAATTATGTAAAATATAAAAAAATATATTAATAGGCGATTGTAATAGATTCTGGAAAATAAAAATTTCATAATTCCGAAACAGCATGAATTTGCACTAAATCGTTCTGCTCTAGATAACATCTTGGACCTAGAAAGTGACATACATGAAGCCCTATATACAAAACAAAAATGTTTCGCAATATTTTTGGACATCAAGAGGGATTTCAGCACTACATAAAAATATAATATTTACAAAAAACGAAAATCGCCTAATATAAAAGGTAACTACTTTGCATTCATAAGAAATGTTCATTCAAAGTCAGAGTGTATCTACTCCAAGAAATATTTTCAGGAGAATGGAGTACCACAGGGAATTAGTCCTACATTATTTTTGATAGTTATCAATGATATTTTAAATGGTTTGAAAAAAACTATGAAAGTGAGACTTTTCGCAGAGGATCTTGTAGTGTCTACGAAAGGAAAAAAATAACACGATGGAAAATATGCTACTGGAATTCCTAGAAACCTTGGGAAATCGGTCTGAAACCACAGTGTTTCCATTCTCCATACCAAATAAACATGTTATTGTATTTAGTACTACTGACACGCACCATTACTCACTAGACGAACATTATTAAGCTTGTCGTATGCCACTTCAATAGCAGCAAATAATACAAAACCTTTATACGATAATACTTTCTCAACTAAATACCAATCACACTTCAGGTCTAAGCCATAATAAAATAGACCCATCTACGATAGAATACGAATGATATAGAACCTTAACCTTCCCAGATATCCTGCCAGATGTTACTTATTAGGTAGCAACCTCTATGGACAATAGAGTTCCCAACTCGTAATAATCTAACAAAATATGATAAGCTCGACACCAACCCAAATATAATACGTAACGCACTTGAAGATATATTGACCACTTCTGACAGTGATGTAGACAACATTTTCATAGATGCCTCCAAAACCAGCGAAAGAGTAGGATCGGCTCTTGTGTCCACAAAAATATTTCAATATAAATTCTCCTCTCTCACAGCTTAATGATTTGCGATATACCAGGCGCTCATACACTTAGACAATAAGCGTAAAGAAAATATAGGTACACAAATCATCCGATTGCACAAATGATAAAAAATCAACTGGACCTCATAAACAAGTATAAAAACGGTGAAAGCTTAAGCAGTCTCTCATGGATAAATGATCAAATAATAGACGTACCCAAGTGATTATTACCTGACTTCGACTTGGTCATACTAGGCCCACCTATGAACATCACATTAAAAATAGTACAAACCCAATGTGCGAGCACTGCAACACACAGCTGAGTATGAAACATTTCTTAGAGTGGACTGTCCATTATTTGGTTGCTCGAGACGAACACACAAAATCCCACAGGACATCTCAACAATATTATGCCAAGTATGTAAAGTTGAAAACATAACTGTTTATCTGAAGGACCTTGATTTATTCTATAAGCTATAATGAATTTTAATTGTATATCCTCAAGACATATTTCAACCTGTACCATAAATACTGTTTCCGTCGCTGATAACCATTAGGTGGATGCGACTTTAAATATATAATAAAGTCTTCCAAAAAGTTAAATGCATCCGATTACAAGATTTAAAATTTGAAGTGTATTTTGAGTGAGACCACTCACTGAAATAAGCCTTATATGTACTTGCTTATTTTAAAATGTTGAAATAAAGTAATCCATGAAATAAGTTGAAATAAATATCAATGACCTCAAAACTTTGAATATAAATGACTATGCCTGAGGAAAATATAGCAGAATAAGCTCAAAAAAGTAGAATCACCATGCACTTTCTACAGTTTCTCCAGAGTATCTAAATATAAATTTGAAAAATATACTCAATTTATCAGTTACATTATTTTCACACTATTTCATATATAACAATTATTTCCCTAGAGCAGTTTGCTATATCTCAAAGAATCATAAAAAGCATGAATATCTCATTACTTCCTCTATATGAAACACGTATTCAACTTTATACAAAAAAAAATAGAAACAAATAATGACAAAACTCATATTTGGATCTATGATAATATGTATTATAGATGATTATAGAATCAGCTGATGGAAAGATTTTTATAATGGTTTATGTATTTGGTTAGATAGGTTCAAAATTATCTATCCCTTCAGATATATGATCTTGAAACAATAGACGATAATACATTTCCTTCCTTATTTTTTTTAAAGCTTTTATAAGCGATTAGCATCACAGTTTTTTCATTGACTGAATCAGAAGTAAGACCATTTCTCCCATCCGTCTTACCACTAAATCAGATACCAGCAACAACTACTACCGTGCAATTCTAGAATTATTATACAATTGTTATTTCATTATATTATCAGCCACACAGATATCAATTCAGATATTATTATTATTAATTACCTAAAACTTTGATCATGGCACCGCATTTCCCTTGTTCGCCTATCTGTGAACGCCATTCTGAAAGCAATTATAGCTCAAATCGATCGTCGATAAACTCTGTTCCGGGATAACTGGCAATTTATAAAAGTGCACAATACCTTCGTGCAAATTGATAGCATCCTATACTCTATGAAGGTGGGTGTCCCGATGATGCTGAACTTTATCCCAATAAATCATCCTTGTACATATAAAGGGCATTGCCGAAGGACCAGAATGTTCGTCGCATTGTCGACGTATTGTGGTAGAACAGTGTCTGTCGTGCACCATATTGGCCAACTGAACTTTGTGATATTCCAATACTGATAATTTATTTGTGAGGTTGTCCATGATTTCCCGGTGTTGATTGGTAGAGTTTGAATATTGATTGCTCCAGCTACCGTTTTGTCAACGTTCACAACTCAGATAAATTAGGTATTATTAGGTACTCATTTACCAAATTTGCAATAATTATGTGAATGTCCATTAAGTCCTGAACTGTGGGAAAAATATACATAAAAATAATATAACGCTTTGTCCTACCTCTGACTTTAGGCAGCAAATTAGAGCAAAAACAACTGGATGCATCGATATGAAATTTGATAGTTGTTTTGGTGTGAGATATAGGATGCCAACTCATCTTCTGCTTTATTTATAATTGAATTTAGCTCAGTAGATATGAACTATTTATAAAGTATAGTCAAATAATCATTATTTTATCAATCGACAACGACACTCGATTACTGCGCCATGTGCGGCAGGACCCTAAATTACGAAAATCGCTTTCAAGAAGTGTGAGACTTCGACCACCGGAGATGCAAGATTTTATATTACAAGACCGTAGCCTCGACAGAAGATGACGTTTAATGTTCAATAAAAGTGCTTCTGGCAGAGGAGTCCTCCAACTATCTAGACAATTTTAAGAAAAGCAAAAGCCAACATTGTGGATCGATAACTATCTCTTTGCAAGACCATGCTGTAGACATCTTACGATCTATTCAACTTACAAAGTCTTGCTTTCTCGAATAAATTATATGTTTGACAGTAGTCATCTACAAGTTTATGAAGTACAACCAAGAAGACTGGAAATAGGATATTAAACTCGCCCTAAAAATCATGTAAAATTTCATACGCATATCTTTAAAAAGACCGCAGATGACGATCACGAAGATAAATAAAGATAACAAATATTTAAGGTAATTGTCAAGATGTTCGTCAATGTTCGTCGTACACGAGGCCAAGCTAAGATATGCAACTTCTGTAATATGGCTACGTAGAGAAGCATAGGAAGTTTACACTCCTTGTTTCCAGTCTTCTTGAGTACAACTATAAATTTGAAGCGTTTATATAAAAAGTTTTCTTTTGCCTGACAGAACTCAAAATATGGAGAAAAGTACTGGAGCTATTGAAATGAAAATTCGAAAGCATAATCGTAGACAGTACTGAACGCCCAGGCTGCATTTTGCAACCTTTTTTGTTTTATGGGTTAAAAAATAGAAACATTCATGGTTTCCTTATATACAAAAGGAATTTTATAAAAGTAGGAGCAAACCAATAAAGATATGAGATAGAATTTGATATGGAGACAGCCAGCCAGCGTTTTGCGGAAAATGATAAGAACTTCTTTAGCGCTAAGTGACGAGCACTTTGCGCAAGCCTATTATTACTGGCATGTTCTTAAAACTTTCTTTTGACGCAATCGTCGGCTATTTTTCACTCATTAAGAGACTGAGGTGAATGTTGTTATTCGCTTTAAGCCTCTAACTAATTTATTTATTTATTATTCTCCATAAGGACACAAAATAGCAGCATAAGATTGTAATGATATAAAAATAAATATCTTAGTCCAGAAACAACTAACCTAACTAGGGTAAAATAAAATACAATTATAAAAGTCAGTAAGACAATCGATCTAGCAGCAATTTCTTTTGATCTCTTTTAAAATGAATGATTAATTTTTGTTTTTAATTCATTGGGTAACTGATTGAAGATTCTAAGAAGCATAATTAGTTAACTATTATTAGTGAATGATAATCTGTAAGGTTGAAGTTTAACCATGTAGGTATTTCTTAATGCATAATTATGAGGCATGTCACCAACTGTAGCATAATCTATAAAATGATTTTCAACATATACAACAGATTGAAAAATATATATAGCACATCCAGATGTTTTAACAGTTTATGACATGAATGAATTTAATTAGAATAGTTCTAATGATTTATTTCTGAAAGATTAGCACATCACCCATTCTCCTACTAATTCCTCAAACCACTATTAATAAAAACTTTTTTAGAATAGTTTTTCTTTAACTATATTTATAGATGTGCCACAGAATAAATATTGATATTTATTCTGTGGATGTGCTTTCTCCATCTGTGTTTTTTAGTTAGTTTAGTATATTGAACTCAGAATAGAGAAGGAATATTTTTTTGAGAATAAGATGATGAAATAATAATAATTAGTCCATATGAAATAACATTCTTTTTATTAAAAAACTATTGAAAGGGCATCAGTGAGAGAACTGAAACAGGGTCGTTGCCTGTATTGGATTTTTACTGTTTAACTTTGTTCGCGACTTTTGCTTAGTAAACGTGCTCCGATTTTGATTTTAATTTTGGAGAGGAGTATTGAAAATTGGTCCCATTGTAAAAAAATAATATAAGCCATGCCCTCCCCCTCAAAAACATCCCCCAAAGAGGGTGGTGGGGGTAATTTTTACAGAAAATAGAAAATCTGAGACGGCAGAGTTAAAGGAATTTTCATATCCGGAGACGTTTAAATTGAACATTTTTACAAATAATCACAGGTTTCCGCGTTACAGTCTGAAATATGTGTTTCAGCTATGTGGAAGGGGCAATTTGTTTCAAAAATTGAAAATATGAGTCGGCCCATTTGAAGAAGAGATTATATGTAGTTATCAAGATTTAAAATGAACCTTTATTCAAAAGAGTTACGGTTTTAGAATTACAGCAATAAAGTCAGAAATATGTATATCTGCGCCGCGATGTTTTGAAATCTCTATATAACATCAAGTAACAAGTAGGCCCTATTCATGGTAATACTATAAGTACTTTTTGGTATTAGTGAACGTTCAACAATTTTCACGACTACTGTTACACTCAAAATTGTGAAATAAATACTTTTTACAGAAAATTGAACTGACTTAATAAAGTCCAACTAATAAGTTGGTGAACTGAAAAATGTAAAATAATATTAATTCCACTGGTGCTGATATTTTTGGATGTGTGCAATAATAGGTAGATAGAAGAAATTTGGCACCAACATCAAAAGTATCCGCACCAGTGGAATTAATATTATTTTGTATTCTTCCAGTGCACCAACTAATAAAATAGGTCCTAGTTTTTCTGAAAAAGTTTCGTTTCACAATTTTGAGTGAATGGTTACTTTCACTTATACTAATTACCCATACAAATTCTCTGCTTACATTATTATTCAGATATCTCAAAACATCGCTGCAGAAATATATATCTTTCAGAATTTACCACTGCTGTAACCAGAAAACCGTACATTTAAAAACAATGCCCTATAAAAAGGTTGCTGGATATTGTCTCTTCTTTAATTTGGGCGCCGCAAAATTTCGATTGTCAAAAGAAATCCCCCACACATATTACAGACTTTGCCACTGCTGTAACTCAGAAACTGTATTTTTTTTGAAAAATGTCTTTGTTCTTTCAAATAAACAAAATAAAAATTGGAGTACGTTTACTATATGCTGTGCGCGTTTGAACAAAAATAGCACACTGTCGATATGTACAGGTACTTCCCCCGTTAGGAAGTCGGTCAAAAATAATCAGCAGCGAGTTGCATTCAACATAATATGTATATTGAATTTCGGTTTATTGGATTTTTTTAAATGTTCCAATGCTTTTTATTCATTAAAAATTGATGTGTGGTTACGAAAGACCAAATATAAGTTTTGAAAAACATCAACAAACTGCACCAGAGAGATAACATTCAAGCATCTTATTAACATGTCAGTAGGAACACATGGATTAAAAGGTAAAACCGTTGGTTTTCAAAATACATGTATATTCACCACTGACTCCATACATACATATAAGAATAGACTCACATACATCTTGTTAAAACGAAACTTTGATATGACTCCAGAGAGCTTGAACATTTTCTACTGGTTATCTAGTTGAAAGAAGTCAATATAATAATTGGTCACTCGTTCCAGAGGTTATCTTGGTTCAGACATTCAACAGAAAGACTCACATCATAAAGACTGAAAATATGTCATTTTGACTCAGAATACTGGGTACCTACTCCCTAAACTCACTCCCGAACAAGCCGATCGAGAAGAAAAATCGAGAAGCGTCTTGCAAAATGTCTTTGTTTTTTATCCCTCGATGCTATACTGTACTGTACTGTACTATACATTTCATATTGAGAATGTAGTGTGGCCGGGAATAGGCAGTAATTTTAAATGGAAAAAATTCACAAATGTCTTTTTTCAGATTTTATGTCTAAATAAGGTATAATATGTCCAATCCACACATAAAAGTGCAGAAAATTAACAAAAAACAAAATTTTGCATCTAAATCCTTAAATGTTTGTTTTCAGTATTTTATGTCTAATAAAGTGCAGAAAATTAACAAAAAAACTAAATTTTGCTTCTAAATCCTTCTTAAATGTCTGTTTTCACTATTTTATGTCTAAATAAGGTATAATATGTCCAATCCACACATAAAAGTGCAAACAGTAAACAAAAATTTTAAAACTTTCTAAATGGCTGTTTTCCGTATTTTATGTCTGAATCATGTGTGTTACCTTTCTTTTAATCTACCTGTTATATTTTTTGTGATTTTGAAATTCATTGTTTATTATTAATAATTATTCAAGATTAAAATGTTGAGATAGAATTTAAATCCAAACAATGAAATTTGCCAGAGACAGGACCTGTTGGTTTTTAGATCCCGGCCTAACAACAAGCTGGCAACGACGGACTCACTGCATTCTCAGTCTGGAAAGTATTATAGTTCAATCTACGATATGGGCACCGATCGTCAATACTTTTTCTTTATTCTAATTCGATTTAACTCTATGCAGTAGGCAGTTAAGCCATCTGTTTTCAATGTCTCTCCAATCGTAACAAAGACGTCTTAAAATTGTATTTCTTTCTTATTCCTGGGAATACGAAAAAATATGATTATATACACTTTAATCATAACTTTCAATAACCACTGGAGTTATTTCAAGTATCTGTTGAAAAAATCTCTCGTATAACTTGTGGTCAAATCCACCCAAAAGTCTTATTAATATATATATATATATATATATATATATATATATATATATATATATATATATATATATATATATATATATACGTACGTACCTACCTATATATGAACGACTCACCATTAAATCCCACATACAACACTACTAAACTGGATGCGGACTTTCTCGGAACTTTTTTTCCATCTCTTCAAACAATGTACATAACTTGGGATATAAGAGGGTAAAGCTTTGGAAGATATATAAGAGAAGGATTGGCTACGGGCTTTACTAAAAGGAATTTCATCGGACAGTTCTTATGGCGTATAATGAAAATAGGATTCCTATTATCATGGCTTGTTATTGTCCAAGGTGGTCGGAAAAAATAATATCCTTTCACAAGAAAAAAATTGTATATCTGTGGAGTTGACGCACAATAGAAATGAAACTTTTCACTTATTAGATGAAGATACAGATACATTGTTAGTGCTACTTATAGATGAACAAATGATGATGATGATGGAACCCTCCACCTTTAAATTCCAGTCACACTGACTCTCACAAAACAGTCCAGTGACATACTACACACAAATATATACCGAAAAATCCACGAAAATTCAGCCATAGAGCTCAGAGATACTTCTTTGGGAATTACAGATATGGAACCCTCAACTTAGGAGGCCTAGACATATATAAAATATAGCCTATGTCAACCGCGCAAATACGAAAAATTCATTAATTTTTTTATCGTAATCGGTTAAGTAGTTTTCGAGATTTTTGAGGTCATACGAAAAGTCGTTACTCGTAATGTCTAAAGGATTTTCCGGTATGGAATCCTCCACCTTTAAATTCTAGTCGCACAGACAGACTCTCACAAAACATTCCAGTGACATACTATACACAAATATATAGGTACCGAAAAATCCACTAAAATTCAGCCATTGAGCTCAGATATACTTCCTTGGGAATAAGATATGGAATCCTCAACCTAGGAGACCCAGACACACTTCAGCCACTACCCGATCATTCTAATAATATTCTACATACATACATGGTAAAAACACCATCAAAATCCAGCCATTGAGTTCCGAAATATACAATAGACTTTCAGATACGGAACCCACCACAAAGCACCACGGGCACTGATAGTTTAACAGTACTTTTACTAAGGGTTAGAGTACTAACTGCAAAATATTGGTATGATAAACACGTATGCAGAATTTGTAAAATTATTGAATTTTTAACACAGTATTCAAGATTCAACTCTGTTGAATTTTCATTCCAAAATATTGAAAATTCAACTTTTTTTATATTGTACACAATGTATTAACCATGGTATATCCTTTTACATCATGGTATTAACCGAATACTATGAGGCTTGCTGCAGCAGTCGGTATAGTAAAGACTCGTACATATCACATTATAAAAAAAAAATTTCGAGCAAAAATTATGGTTCAAGTAGTTAATTTTTGGTTTCAACTTCAGTACATTAAAATAAACAAAGTAAGATATAAAGAAAGAAAAAAATAACCATAACAGTCATTATTTGCTATAGCGATGACGATTTTTATCAGCTGTCGATAGACGCTGTCGCTAGGCAATGGTTAGGCATTACCTACGCCGCTGAGAAATAGTCCCAAACTTTATTTATTTATTTAAGAAAAGCTATAATAACATAAAATATAGCCTGTCACGGGCAGATATAGAAAATTCGATAAAAAATATTGAAATCGGATAAGTAGTTTTCGAGATTTTCGTGGTCATACGAAAAGTCTTTGCTCATTATATAATAATAATAATAATAATAATAATAATAATACTTTATTCCTGTAGACAATTACAATTGCATAGGAAGAGTCAAAAAATACAATACATTTATCAGTTAAAAATTGTCTTAAGTTTAATTTAAAACGTCCAACATTTTCACAACACTTAACAAAATCAAGTAATTTATTGAATAATCTTAGACCAATGTAATTAGGTGAATTATAGGCCACGTTGAGTCTGGCATATGGAATACGGAAGTTGTTTTTTATACGAGTATTATGGTTATGAATATTTTCGTTAAGTTGATTTTTTTCTTTATTATCTATTAAATACATAAACAAAAAGATCAAATACGTGTAGACTTGGCAAGGTGAATATTTTATTTTGAATAATTTTTATTTGCAAGTATGCCTAGCAGGTATTCCAGCTAGGGAATGTATGATACGCTTTTGCGCAATAAATATATCTGACAGATAACTTGAGTTACCCCAAAAAGTCACACCATACCTCATACCCACTCCACTTTAGCATGGTATAGAATAAGCAGTAGAGGCAGATCAAGGACAAGTTTTAAGATAATGAATAAATATCTTAAAAAATTTAATTTTGAGAACAATGATGTTTCCTGCTAAGAAATTCATCCAAATGGATACCCAAAAACCTGACACTCTGAAGAGTGTTAGTTAAAGGTGTGCCGGTCACATCTCCAACAGGCTTCTGAGGATTGGGTATTCGAAGTAATTCTGTTTTTTCCACGATAAAGAATAGATTAAGTGAACTTAAATAACTAGAAATACGCTCTAAATTTTCATTACATTTAGATATTAAAGTATTTTAATTTTTTTTAAATTTAATTTAATTTTAATTTTAAATTTAATGGTTGAGGTTTTTACTGAAAAGATTTTAATCTCATTTAGAAATCATATTCCTTTAAAAAGGCCGGTTTCAACTATCTATCGGCCTTGGTTTAACGGAGCTATTATAAATAAATTAAAAAGTAAAAATAGAGCAAGATACAAATATAAAAAAACTAGTAATTTGCAGTTTTATCGAGAGTATGTCAACCTACGTTCGGAAATTAAAGTCGAAGTTAAACTATTACGTATCAACTACTTACATCAAGTAGAAGCTAACATTGAAGAGGAGCCTAACAGATTTTGGTCTTTTCTACATCTTAAGAATCAAGGTTCTGCCATGCCCATTACGCTAAATCTTAACAAACTTGTTTCCCATCCGCAAGAAATTGTGGATGCTTTTGCTGACTCTTTTTCGCGAACATTCCGGGATAGTGATGAGCCACCGCTCTCACATGACGTGAAGATAGGTGTATCAACGCTAGATGGATATCCGATATGCATCTTACGGTCTGTAACGGAGCACGATATTAAAAGAGCAATTTACAAATTAAAAGCAAACATGACAATGGGCCCTGACTTCATTCCGGCGTTTATTATTAAGGATTGTCTTTCAATATTTCTTAAGCCCCTAAATATTATTTTTAATATGATATTGTCATCATCAAATTATCAAGATCCTTGGAAGATTTCCAGAATTTGTCCAGTTTTTAAAAAGGGCGACCATTGTGATATTAATAACTATCGGCCCGTATCCATAATTTGCAATTTCAGCAAGCTATTCGAGACGGTTCTACATGAGTATCTAGGTGGTCACACACTGCGTATTATCTCTGATGAACAACATGGATTTATGCGTGGTAGATCGACCATTACCAATCTTGTATGCACTACGCAATATCTCTGCGAGCGACTTGATAGACAAAGCCAAGTGGATTTCATATACACCGACTTCTCAAAGGCCTTCGACAGGCTGGACCACGGTATTCTGATTAAAAAACTTTCGTCTTTTGGATTTTCCGAGACGTTAATTAGTCTATTAAGTTCATATCTTTCCAACAGATATCAATATGTACAATACCGTGGCTACAGGTCGAGCAGATTTTTACAGTCCTCTGGAGTACCGCAGGGGTCTGTTTTGGGACCGCTTTTTTTAATCTGTTTATAAACGATATTGTTTCTGTGTTAGACGTTGAGTGTCTACTTTATGCTGACGACCTAAAGCTCTTCAGTGAAATTGTCTCGCTTAATGACGCTCATAAGCTCCAAAATAACTTAGACGCACTTTACGAATGGTGTTGTAGAAATAAACTTCCGCTGAACCCGGTAAAATGTAATGTTGTATCCTTTACGCGTAAACTTCATCCAATTATCCGTGATTACAGCGTGGATAATGTTGTACTTGCAAGACCTGACGTTATTAAAGATCTTGGCGTTATTTTCGACCCTAAGTTGACATTTACTAATCACATTGAACACACCATATCAAATGCATCTAAGGTACTGGGATTCGTTGTGCGTAACTCGCGTGAGTTTCAGCAGGCCTCAACGTTTCGAAGATTGTATACAGCTTTTATAAGGTCAAATCTTGAGTATGCGTCTATTGTGTGGAATCCGATTTATCAAATCCATGTTTCTGCTCTTGAGAGGATCCAGCGTCGATTTTTAAAGACGTCCGTTTTTGCATTGGACGGAGTATGGCCTGGGATCGGATATCCACATCAATTGCTCCTTAATAGATTTAAACTGAATGAATTAGTTTCTAGGCGTTCATGTTGCTCAGTTATTTTCTTGTTTAAGCTGTTGCATAATGATATTAATTGTAATAAACTTACTGATTACATTAGGATTAGAGTTCCTAGAGTAGAGGCTAGAACATGTGTTACATTTTTACCATCTATCCCACGAACAAACATTCTTGTAACATCCCCATTTTACCAAATGTTTAAGAACTATGAAAAAATTGAGGCCAATGTTGATATATTCTGTTGTAATATTTCCCAAATCAAAAGGATATTTGTTTAGTAATAATTGTTAAGCTACTATTTTCTTTTCCTCTGTCATTATATCTTAAGTATTTTTATTATCAAGGCTATTTGATTATTTGTTCTTTAAAATGCCCATGTATGTTACACAAAACCTATGTTTTTTTTCCTCATCCTATAATTGGATATCTGTTGGATGTTGTAAAATAAAATAAAAAAAAATAAATAAATAAGTATTTGCATCCATATCAGATGCATAAAGAGATGTCATCCGCATATGATGTATGGTGACAATTTAGTAATGGTAAATTGATGTCGTTTATATATAGAGTGAAAATCACGGTACCTAAAATTGAGCCCTGTGGTACGTCCATAGTTTTGCCCAGACATTCAGATCGTTCTCGAACAAACAAACTGTCTTCGATTATGCAAAAAAGACTCTAGCCAATTTAGTGCGACTCCCCTTATTACATAGGACTCTAAAATAAATAATAATTTTTGATGGTTGTCGCAGTCAAATGCTCTGCACAAATCACAAAACATGGCAGCGGGATATTCACCTGCGTCAACAATGTCAATGATACGATTAATTATAAAATGAATACATTGCCGTTGTTACAGACCTCTTGGAACGAAAGCCATGTTGGTCGTTAGATAGTATATCCATTTTTAACCAAGAATTATTGAAGACGGTCTAAAAATGCATACTCAAATAATTTTGAAAATGTGTATGGCACTGTAACTGGACGATAATTTTCTAACCGTGTTGGGTCCTTACCTTTACACAATCTAACAACAACAACAACAACAACAACAACTTTTCTATCCTTTAAATTTTGAGGAAAGACACCTGTCTCAAGCGAGAGATTAAGTAAAAACGTCAAAGGTGGTAAAATAATCCTTAAAACTCTTTTTATAAGAAAAACAGGCATAACATCACTTCCTGAGGACCTTGAATTTTTTTATTTATTTTGTAGAAAATTAAATAGTTCCTGTTCTGTAAATGGAGCTAGAAATATAGAATTTACATTAAAATTATAATTATAATAGACAGACGTTTGACAGGTTGGAATCTGTTAAACCAAGGCTCTTGGGTCCTCAGCAAATATTATTTAATTATTGAGCTTGGAAGCAATACTTCTGGGATCTTCAATGATTAATTCTCTATTTTTAATAAAAATATTTTTATTGTGTTTAGTTTTATTTGTTAATTCACCCACAACATTCCAAAGTATCTTATTACTGTTATCAGAATTAAAAATTCGATTTTGATAGAATGATTTTCGCTCATTAGATAACAAAGCACTATGTTTCTTCTTAGCAATATTATAAGCTGAAGATAATTCAGGATATGACTTTTTGAATACAAAGAGATCCCTCAAAGCCCTACTTGAAGACATTGACCTCTCCACTAACCCAACTCCATCTATTTGTATCTATTGATGATAGACTTAAAGGAAAGTTAATACTAAAATTATATTTAACAATATCATAAAATATTTGAAATGCATTATTAAAATCACCCCGAATATATGTGACCAATCTTCTGTCATAAGTGAATTTTGAAAATGTACTATATTTACTGTACTCTACTAAAATTACTCTTATAAACACGATGACGAGTCAAACTATCATTATTCTCTAATAAATCTAATTCAAGAAAAACTGACCTATGGTCTGAGATATCATTGTCAAAAACACAACAGTTTCCTTTATTATTATCAAAATTAATAAAAATCTGGTCTATAATTGTGCAACTGGTGTTTGTTACTCGTGTAGGCCATCTTACTATTGGTCTAAAATTATAACGAGACAACATATTTCTTAGACGCACAAAATACACATTTTTTAAAGAATCAAAGTCTCCACAAATTATAAACTTTATATTATGTTTATATAAATGGTCAAGAACTTCATATATGCTATTTAAAAATATGTCTTCCTTACCTGATGGAGAACTGTAGCAATTTACAGTAATCCAAGTATTATGATTAAATGGAATAGATGTTACACAGATTACAAAGTTTTGCTCAATAGAGAATTTATTCACATCGATATTACTACCTTTTCTTCTTTTATTGATCCATATACCTTATCCACCACCTTTCTTATTAGAACGACTAAAACTGCTAACAAGTTCATATCATATCCGCTAATCTGTAAAAAGTCCAGCGAGTCTTCTGTTGCCCCAATTTCTCTGATACACAGTACATCAATATCACTATCTAATTAGTTTATTTTGTCCATATTTAGGGTATTTACATTTAAAAGAAGCATCATTGGTTTAAAAACGATGTCTCTGGTGTTGATATCCTCTGTTTCGTAAAAAAATGCAAGCCAAATGTCGGGTACCATGGCCTTGCCGAAGTTATTTTGAAAGACTTTCACTTTAAATGAACTGTACAACTTTGGATGTTTTGAGTTTAGTTTCTCGCATTTTACCTCTGGATTTTTTTTTCTAAGAATTTCGTTCATACAGTAATACGTGCAGTATAATAAACTTAGGAACAGTTTTCACTGAATCAACACATTTATTACTTCCTACAATAACTTTGCTATTATTACGTTTTCTAGCTACTTTTGTCCATTCAGTTGATTTAGTTGGAATATTATCCTTACGTTTATTTTCTTCATTTGATTTAAAACTATTCAATTCACTTTTCGTTTTATTTTTATTATTAGCATCAGCATCTATTTTTACTGAGGTCAATGCACTATTCACAGCCGTCTTCACCTGTGATTTTGTTGTGTTTTTTTGGGAAATATTGAGATTCTTCATCGTTATTTGAGTATTTGTCTCTTTGATTTGTTGCAAAGAGTGCTTCGATCGATGTTCATCTCTTACAGACGAACTCGTTTGAACGATTGAGGAATTGACAACAGATGTCGAGAAATTCTTATATTCATCAAAATTACTAAGATATTTTAGAATTATTATTTAATCTTCTTGTTCTTTTGTTCGTTTTTCCAAATGATCTACTAACCTTTGGTACATACTTAGATCCTCCAGTAATTTTTGGATTCTATCTTGGTACGTCTTACATGAGGGCAAGTCAAGGTTATCACCAACATTTTGAAAAACATAGGATGTTGAGTTTATCGCTCATATTTGTCACAAAACTTGATAATATTTCATTTTGCACATTCACCAGAAACTTATATGTCACAATAACATCAAATAACTCACTCTATTTTAATTTATTTAGTTCAGACATAACTGATACAGCATCACCAGCAACCACCATTTTGATTTTTTTGTTTTAATATAGAAAAACTATAAGAACTTAAAATATAGCCTATGTCATCCGCACATATATAGAAAATTCGATAAAAAAATATTGAAATCGGATAAGTAGTTTTCAAGATTTTCGTGGTCATACGAAAAGTCTTTGCTCGTATATATATTAGTATAGAAAAGCTATATGAACATAAAATATAGCCTATATCACCCGCGCAGATATAGAAAATTCAATTTTTTTTTTCATTGAAATCGGATATGTCGTTTTCGAGATTTCCGTGATCTTACGAAAAGTCCTTACTCGTATATATATTAGTATAGATATATGCAAATTTTATCTCGGAAACTGGTCGATCGATTTCGATGAAATTTCATGTGTATGGGTTTTAGTGTTTGTTGAATCAATTGGTTGTCTTCACATTCACATAAATAATCGTTTTCATCACTTAATAGTCTTATTTTAGGACCCATACAGATTAAAGGTGATATGTGGATATGAACCCTACAACATCATAAGGCATAAGTAGCTCAATGGTAAGGCTCTCTGCTATTAACCTGAAGTTTTTTGGTTCGAGTCGTTATGAGTATTGATCTTTTTTTAATTTTTTTAATATGAATTTCATGTAATTTAATCGGAAATTTTCAATGAAAATGTGTACATATTTAATCTATCTAATATATTAAATATTTGGAGACCGAGCTTTGCTCGGGTAAAACAGTATTTAAGATGGGTCTATAAGAGTAACTAAGGATATTTAAATTTATTAAAAAATGTGCATATTTCTGGTTAAAATTTATTGCGATCCTCTTTCTCCAGCCATCGATCAGCAGAGGTCGACTACATAGGAAGATTCCTAGGTGTTACAAATTTATTTGTGAATCACCTGCCACTACCAAAGGGGTATCATTGTTCTTCTTCAGTTCAATTCGAGCAGTCGTACGAGACGGTTGTGTTTTTTGTCTCGTTTGGAGCTTCTCGGTACTGAATGTTTTGTTTTGCTTTGGTTTGAACTGTTTTGTTTTGATTTGATTTGTTTTATTACCCGGTGCGTGTATACTATTTTGTGTCATTGACTTCGAACCAGCGTGTGATTTATCATTGTACGTGTGTTTTACTTACTGTAAAAATTTTGACCTGGTGTGCGTTAACATTGAACCCGTATTTAACTTGACCTACCGTGTGCGTGCAAACTTTTACTGTGTCATTGACTTTTATTTTTATTTACAAAAATTGAACTTTAACATTTAAATGTCTGAATTTAACTGTGATTCCTGCCAAACAATCGTCTCGGAAAAGGACAAATACTAACTTCGCTGCAGTGGAGAGTGTCGCCGGATTTTTTGTATGACCTGTACTGGGCTGGATAAGTCAACAACAAAAGTGCTCTACCACCAAAAGTTCCATAACATTAGATTTTTTTGTAATGTTTGTGACTCTCCTACCTTAAAATATCTTCACGACAAAATATCACAGGTACATAAATCGCAGATTTCTATAGAAAATCTTGAAGCTCTAGGAACATGCTTAAAGAAAAATAATGACCTGTTTCCAATATTTTCTGAAATGTACGACATTTTAAATACTCATGATGCCAAATGGAAAACGTTATACAAAAAGATAGATGAGATTCATAGTCAACACACACGATTGGCGGAAATTACACCAGAATCTCTGTTCCATTCTATCAAGGAAATGAAACAGGATATTTTTAATCTGTCATCTATTTTTATGGACAATCAAGACGAATCTATTAAAGTTCAGATTCATGACTCATCAAAGGATGAGTTATTGAAGGAAATGGCCGATATGAAGAAAAGTATAAACCAAATAGCACACACGGTTGAAAAGTTGGCTGCCAATGATAAGCCTATCACTAGAAGTAACCCACCAATAGTGAAAAAGTCCGTTTCGACTCAAACCAACCATACGGATAACCAAAACACAGAGGTTTTTACTTCTCCAAAAGACATTACGCCCAGACCTCCCAAATCCTCCATTAAAGAAAAATGGCATTATGTGGTAGTGTCCAAAATCCCATCGACATATAGCGCTACCCTTCTTGCACACTATGCGAAGGAAAAACTTGGAACTACTGACTTTATCCGATGCTTTCCAATGCTGAAGAATAAGGACAGTTCGCACTACGATTTCAAAGTTGGTGTGCAGAATAAAAGTCACCTAAAGCAGCTAAAAGAACCAAGGATGTGGCCGCTAGGCACTGAAATCGCAAAATCATCTTTAACACCCTTAAAGATTTCACCACCAGCGTCAAGTTTTTCTACCACAGGCTGTCATTTTATTCCAACCTCTGTACACAGCCGTAGCCAAACACCACGCCCTGACTTAACACCTGTAAAAGCTAGGGAGATCAAATCTGTTAAGATTGGATCTGACAGGGAAGCTTTAGCTGCCTGTAAGTCTCTTGCGCAGGAAAATGTAGACGTTGTCATGGAAAAAAGTACAAGGAAAGATAATTTGCTAAATATTGACCCTATGACTCCACCTATAGTGCGGCTGTCCCGTAATTCGGATACGGCTGATGGTCGTTATTTGTTGGCTAGACTGAGGGACTCTTCCTTATTAAAAACTCTTCGGCTATTCCTAGCCTATCTCCATGACCAACCATCCAGTGTATGTTTTGAAGGGCACACCACCACCAGCATCAAATTAACTCTAGCTTCAGAGGGACTACCTAGTGACGTGGACACCTTGCGTAAGTTGTATTATCGCTACCACAACGCATATGGTATTGGCTCAGCCGAAGTGGGAGCTGATCTTGCTGCCTTCAGGTCTTTCTTTTCATCCGAGAAACTTCAACAGCTTCAGAAAATTAGTGAGAGTCATGGCAAATATTTTTCTACTGGCTCTCCAAAAAGGAATCAAAATTTTTAACTAAATTGACGCGAACAGAGGATCAAGCACCCTCTGTAAAATTGGACGATGGCAAGCTTAGTGTTTTTCTTATTAATATTCAGTCCTTAAGACACAAAACAGATGAATTATTCCTTTTATTAGAAGAACTTAATTTTCCAGAAATTATTGCCATAACTGAGCATTGGTTAAATGTTGATGAGCCTGTGTTTATCAAAAATTACGCTACAGTAACTAGATTTAATAGAAGTAATTTATCTCATGGAGGTACTATGATAATGTCTACAAATAGCGACTTTTCGGCTGTAACTAAATTCGATAAACTATTGTCTGAAAAAGTATTTGAATTTTCCATTGTCTATCATAATGCTTATGATCTTTATATAGTTTGTATTTACAGAACACCTGACGCTGACTTGCATATATTCATCAAAAATTACAGAGCTTGCTTGAATCCCTGCCTTTAAAAAGCAAGTTAATTTTATGTGGAGACCTTAATAATGACTTTTCCAATGTGTGTACTGCTCAAGAATCTCTTCAGTCCATTTTCGACTATTTTGGCATAATCATGCATGTTGACTCACCAACCAGAATAACTAAAACTAGTTCTAGTACTATAGACTATGTCGTATCATCTTTCGATCCAAAATTCGTTGACTGTACTGTCCTTAATTCAGGTTTCTCGGATCATGAAGCAATACTAACAAAATTTTCGGCTAAATCTAAGTGCAAAAATGCTTCGCGCAAATTATGCCGTATTTTTTCTGATAAAAATTTTCGTAATTTCAAGCACCTATTTCTAACAACAGACTGGTTTGTCCTATCTGACGATGTCAATATCGAATTTCCGAGATTTATAAAAACTTTATCTGACTTGGCATTCAAATCCTTTCCTCTTAGGCCTCTAAAAATCAAACAACATAAACACTGGTCTACTAAAGGCTTACGTACATCTGCAAAGAACATGCGCTCACTATCCTACATAAAAAAAATCATCGGACAGCGTCTTCTACCATGATTACGTAAAACGTTACAGAAAAATCTATCATAAGACTATAAAAGCTGCCAAGGACATTTATTATAATAGGAGGCTGGCCAATTCCGGTAATGTTGCTAAAGAAATGTGGTCTATTGTGAATGACTTAAGAAATAAGACCTCACCATCTAACACAATCTCTATTTCACCCGAGAACCTAAATAATTACTTTGTAGATGTAGCAAAAAATTTAAAGAACACCATAACTCCTTCCGATGATCCCCTCTCATTTCTCCCTGAGGCTAATATCAATTTACACAGTTTCTTCTTTACACCCGTAGTATTAGCAGAGCTTAACAGTACAATTAATGACATTAAAAACAAATCCTCATCTGGGGCTGATGGGCTTACTCTGAAAATGTGCTCGAACATGCCGGAATGCACATTGAATCATTTTATTACTTTAATTAACAAATCATTCCAAAATGGAGTTTTTCCTAACTGTCTTAAGACGGCAATAATTGTTCCTCTGCATAAAGGAGGAGATAAAGATCAAGCTTCGAACTATCGCCCAATTGCACTCCTTCCCACATTATCAAAGATCATCGAAAGATTGGTTAAAAAAAGGCTTCTATCTTTTCTCTTTAAATATAATATACTCTCTACCCATCAATTTGGATTTTTAAGTAACAAATGCACAAATGATGCCATGTTTTCCCTCTTTAATAATGTATACTCAAACCTGATCAACCATCACTCTATAGCAACAATTTTCTGTGATTTCTCTAAGGCTTTTGATTGCGTAGATCATAATATATTAACTAATAAATTGGAGTACTACGGTTTCAGAGGAGTGTCTCTCGAATGGTTTAAGTCGTATCTCAACAGCAGGAGTCAGATTGTGAGGGTTGATACGTCGATGTCTTCTTGCAAGCCAATTGAATATGGAGTGCCTCAAGGTTCAGTTCTGGGCCCTATTTTGTTTCTGCTTTTTATCAACGACATTGCTAGTCTGAACATTAGCGGTGAAATCTGCCTCTTTGCGGATGATACTAGTTTCACGTGGAGCAACCCGGATATTACGACACTTCATAGGACTGTATCTAGAGACTTAGTCACCATTAAATCTTGGTGCGATTCAAATCTTCTAGGTCTCAATGTTTCTAAAACAAAAGTTTTATCATATAAAAGTACATTGCAATCTTTTGTACTTAATAACACAACTATTGAGGCCGTTGAATCTGTGAAATTCTTGGGGCTTATTGTAGACAACCGCTTAAAATGGGACTCGCACATCGATGCTTTATCAAAAAGGTTAAGTTCTGCCTGCTTTGCGCTGAGATCAGTTTCCAAGAAGCTCAACTTGTCTACTTCTAGAACAGTCTATTATGCCATTTTTGAGTCGCATCTCCGATACGCCCTTCCATTCTGGGGTACGTGTTGTGCAACTCAATTTGAACGTATTTTTAAACTGCAGAAGAGAGCTGTTCGGTATTCACTGAGACTTAGCAGTAGGACTCACTGCCAGGATTACTTTAAAAAAATTAAAATATTAACTCTTCCGTCCCTCTTCATATTTGAATCTGTATCCTTAATCCGCAAGCACGTATCTTCTATTCCAGAGAGGCCATCTCACAACTATCCGCTTAGAAACACGGAGCATGATCTTTATCTGCCCACCCCTCGCTCAGAGTTGGTTAAAAGCTCTATACTGTACAATGCAAAAAAAATGCACAATCATCTACCATTTGAAATCAAATCCATAAGATCTTTTCCTGAATTTCGAAAGGTTTTGAAATCATACTTACTGGAGAGAGCCTTTTATGCAGTAAGCGACTTTTTTGTTAAAAATTGTTAATACTTAATATTAAGCTTCTTACACCCACTGGGTTAGTGAATATTATTTGATGTTTGATATCCTAAGGGTCTTTTGTAATGTAAAATCATCTGTCACACGAAATTAAATCTATAACGGCTTATCCCAGATTCAATTAAATACCTACTACCTAGGATAATACCTTTTATGCAGTTAACGACTTTTTTCACTAAGGCACGTTTCTGCTCAGCTCACGCACTGGTTTATTGTTTGTACAAAATTTGTTTTTGTTTTGTGATTTAGTTAGTGTTTACCTTCTGACTGAATTTACAGCTGTATATTAACTTACTTTCTAACCGAATATACAGCTGTAGGTTACATTCTGATACTTATTATCTTATATTTTTACATCTTTATATTTTTATATTTTTGTTTTATATTATATAAATTTATTTAATTTTAATTTAATTTTTAGTTTTGACTTTGTTTTGTTTTTGTATTGTTTGATTTTGATATTTTTATTTTGCTTTGTCTACAAAATTTATATTTTTTCGACAATAAAGCATTTCTCTCTCTCTCTCTCTCTCTCTTAAAACAGCGATACTGCCAAGCATTGGTACATTTGGCGTACCTTCTACCCATCCAGAGGTGCAACCCCTTGAGGCCTACGCGATTACACTCGCTCGTTTATATAAGTCGCGTTGGAGCAACCGAGGTCCTGTGCGCTACAACGTGGGATTATATCGGGTCCCACCCAACGGGACCCGTGGTATTATAAGCTACCCCACTACTAATGATCTTAACCCTGCTAATATCCTAATAATGCCTAACGCAGGCGAATTCAGGAAAACAAACATAACCCCACCAAATATAAAGACCTGACATATAACTAAAAGGAACATGGCGAAAGCCCAATTACCCAACCCGGCAATTCCCACAATACATACGACTTCTCACCCAACTTCAACACCACTGAGACTTTTGCTCAAGTCCACAATGTGGACAACAACATGTCCTCACCTCAAACCCCAGCTCAAACTCAGCCATCGCGCCTCCCAGCAGAGCATCTACTTCCGACTCTGCACGTCCGACAAACATGGTGTTCAATATTCGTAACATCACTGAAGAATATAAGACGCAAAGGCGCTTATATGAATTATTGATCACCAATCCAATGAAATCCTTGGGGGACGCAAGTCACTTGTGGACCTCAAGGTAAATCAAAATCGTACTGCTAGGTTGGAAATTTCTGACCATAGCATGACCAAAGAAACACTCGAAAAAAGCTACGTCACCGTATGTGCGATAAGAACGTCGAGGTCAGGCTGCTGGCAGGACTTAAGCCCAAGATACCATATACAAGGAAGCCTAAGGAAATACTTCACTCCTGCGTTT
Organism: Crioceris asparagi; assembly: GCA_958507055.1. Taxonomy (NCBI): domain Eukaryota; kingdom Metazoa; phylum Arthropoda; class Insecta; order Coleoptera; family Chrysomelidae; genus Crioceris; species Crioceris asparagi. Next base: position 26,364,139 of record OY293832.1, read on the forward strand.
TACGTTGAGTTGAAGAGGACATAGGGATGGAGGACCTTTCTGACGTTCTAAAGGAGGAGAACATCACCTTCACCACCCTGAGAAGACTAAGGTCAAGTAAGAGAGGAGGTGCTAACACGACTCTGGTCAGAGTACTCTCCAAGAATCCCAGGACCATACAAACACATAGAATCAGGGATAGTCATCTTCGGAAGGAAGATTAGAGCAGAGCCGTCAAAGGACAACCTTCCTATGGTCGCCAAGTATTGCAACAGATGCACCAGCACTGGGCATGACTCATCGGAGTGCAAGGAACCCAAACATAAATGCCCCTATTGTGGTAAAGACCATAAAGGGGATAACTGCCCCACCCCCACCAAACCTAAATGCAACAACTGCAAAGGTGACCATCCCACATGGGACATCAAATGCAAGAAGCGTAAGGAGGCTCCAAAGAATCTTAAAGAAGCGGCACCGATTAAATTCGCCAATCCGGTGGAAAAGGAATTCCCTGAGACAAAGACAATGATTGCGGCCGAGCTAGTCATTGTCACGATGATGAATGTGTTCCCAGAACACAGGAATCTGATCAGAGATGCTTTCGTGGCCGCGGTCAACAGTCTTTGCGGAAACGAAGCCCTGATATCATCTGCAGGACTTAATATGGAGTTCCTCTACACACGTAGATGAACGGTCAATTCGCGCTAGGTACCGTGAACTGCAGGAGCCTCACTAATAAGAGAGCGCTCCTGCAGAGTTCTCTCGTATCGGGTAGAGTGCAAGTCATGGCATTTCAAGACACTCGAGTCAAACATCCCATAATCATCCCGGGCTACTCTTGCATCCAAAATAACTTAGGCTTCGGCACTGCCATTCTCACTAAATATGGAATCGCCACAGTAGTGCACAATCTTCCAGCAAATCTTTTTATATCATATTATTGCCCTCCTAAAGATAACCTGTCCCGTGAACTGTTCGAATACGTAGCCAAACTAAACCGTGCTATTCTACTTGGAGATTTCAATGCCAGACATTCTGAGTTTGGAGACCACAACAGCAACCCAATTGGTAATCTTTTATCTGATTTTCTGACAGAATTACATCTGTTCCGTCCAGAGAACAATAATTACACCTGTGTGACTACCTTCGGGGCCTCTATAGTCGATCACATTGTCTGCACTCCCAATCTGGCAGGCGTAGTGGAATGGGAGTGCTATATGGGAGACTCTATAGGCTCTGATCATGTCCCAGTTTTAATTCATTCCAACCTCAGTCAATCAATACCAGATTCACCACGATTTCGTACTATACCTGGCTATGCAAGGACCGATTAGGATGCCTTTACGAACCATATTTCTAACAATCTAGTCAATCCACCACTCACACACCTAACGAAATCGATGTTGCAATCCAAACTCATGAATTCACTATTCAAAGTGCCATTTCAGAACACATAGCCACTCGAATCATTGACATCTCCCGACGTCCTATTCCTCGCTTCATCCTTAATTCAATTAAGACAAAACGCAAAATTCTAAAAAGTTTTCGAAAAACTGGCGATCCGTATCTTAAGAATGAATGGAGCCGTCTCAATTCCCGAATTCGAATCCTTATCACCAGATTCAAAGAGCAGCAGTAGCGTCAAGCTACTGCTAATCTTGACTATCATGACGGTTCCAAATTCTGGGATAACCTCAAACTTCTAACAGGCCAGAAACGCAGAGAGCCCTCTCACTTAATAGTTAATAACAACATCATCCCTGGCCCACTCCACAAAGCCATAGCCTTCAAAGAACACCTTGAAACGGTGTTCAGAATCTCCGAGGATCCCCGGTTCGACCCCAATTTTTATCCGAATAGCGATACGAGAGATTCCTGGCATTCAATTTCCACATAGTGCCTGGCAATGCGGAACTTGAGATATTAACAAGGACAATTACAACTGACGAAGTGGACAATCTCCTCAGAGCCTCTAAAAACACTGCTCCTGGGCCGAAACGTATCAACAGGAAAGTCCTTAAAAAAATCCGTTTTCATTAATACACCAATACACACGAATCTTCAATGCGTGTCTTCAATTTAATCACTTTCCAGTTTCCTGGAAAACTTCAAACACTATAATGATTCCGAAGTCCAATAAGCCGTCAACTAATATCAATTCATACCGTCCCATAACTCTTCTAGATTGTGTCGGCAAACTCTTTGATAAAATCTTAACTTCGCGCCTGAGACAATACGTGGAAGAAAGGGGTATCATCCCTGATTTCCAATACGGTTTCAGGCAAAACCATTCAATTCATGATGCAACCTTGGAGTTCATCACTCGCACTACCACCGCACCTAACGACGGACATGCCACTCTGGCGATCTTTCTTGATATCCAGAACGCATTTGACAGGGTCTGGCATGCTAGACTCACCTCAAAGCTTCTGGATCTTAATCTACCCCACTCATTCGTTAGACTAATAGCTTCATTTCTAACATATCGTATTGTCAGAGTGAAAGTTGGGCCTCATATATCTGAACCTTTCACTCCATTAGCCAGCGTCCCTCAAGGGTCAATCCTTGGAGCCTTACTGTACATCATCTATACTTCAGATTTTCCGAGAAACATCAAATCAATACAGTATGCGGACAATACCGTGCTTTACACCACTTCCAGGAAAACCGAGATTCTTAATCATCAAGGGCGAGTAATGATTGATGCGTTCACCCGATACTGCCAACGTTGGCGTATCAAACCAAATCCACTTAAAACCCAAACTATATTTATTAAACATCGCGGCCTCACGAAACAAAGATTTCAATATCCTGAAAATATCCGTTTAACACTGTGGGGAGAAGGATTACATCTCTTGGATCAGGTGAACTAGATTTAGATTTAGATTTAGATTTAAGAGGGGGTTACTTTGCACTGCGACCATAAGGTCTATTGTGCCCCCCACCTGAGTTGCACTCGCCTATACGCGGTCTACAACTCGCCTTCCAGTTCCAGAGTTCTAATGAACTCCAGTATCTGGGTTGGCTTCAAGGAGGATACTTCCTCACTACTACAGGTTGCTAGTCCAAGGCACTGTTTGCGTTGGCTAGCAATGGCGAGGCATTCCGTCACCAGGTGATCCGGAGTTTCCTCCTCTTCCCCGCAGAATCTGCACTCGTCATCCTCTGCTAGACCTAACCTCATTAGATGCTTCTTGAGGCAACAGTGTCCTGTAAGAAATCCAGTGAGTAGGTGTAGCTTGTTCTTGCTGAGATCCAAATACCTTTTGGATCTTGCAGTATCAAAGTTTTTTAGAAACTTTTTGGAATGATCCAATCCAGGGGTATCCCGCAAGAGTGTTTCTCTTACGGTTTTTTCCTTCTCCAGAAACTCCTTCTTGTAGGTGCTTTTATCTGTGCCACAGAAGGGTTCTGGGCCAGTAAATGGAGTTTGTGCTCCTTTCCTGGCAAGTGTGTTGGCCTCCTCGTTGCCTTTGATTCCCGAGTGGCCGGGAACCCAGACTAAGTAGACCCTGTTGTTCTTGCCTAGCTCATTGAGCTTCCTTCGGCACTCCCATACCATTTTAGAGTCAATGGTATGAGAGTTCAGTGCTTTAATTGCAGCTTGACTATCAGAATGTATTGCAATGTCACATTTCTGATAGTTTCTTTCAAGGTTCACATCCACGCATCTCTCAATTGCAAGCAATTCTGCTTGAAAGACGCTTGGGCAGCGGCCTAGCGCAAATGAGCATTTGGTGCGATTCCCAAACACTCCAGCGCCTGTCCCCGTCGTGGTCTTAGAACCATCAGTGTACCATTTGATGGTATTCTTTTTGAGAGCTTGGGTTGTGAGCCCCCTGTCCCAATCTTCTCTGCTACTTAGCACCGTGGTGAAAGTTCTCTCGATGCTAATTTTCTTTGTCATTGCATCACTGGGAAGGTTTGCTGATGGGATGTGTTTGGACAAAGAGGACCAAGCCCTCTGATTCCGAATTCGCACCATTTCTGAACCTTTCCTAGACAGTCTTAGAATGGCCTCATGGGCCAATCTGTCTATCACTAGATGGAGAGGTGTGAGATCTGTGATGATCTCTAGTGCCCTGGTCGGGCAAGTTCTCATGGCTCCAGTGATACAGACACAGGCTAGTCTTTGTATTCTATCGAGGGTTTTCCTCGTATTGCTCTGACTTGCCTTGCCATGCCAGGCTATTGACCCATATGATATTATCGGTCTTACAATCATGACGTACATCCATCGCAGTATTTTTGGATTACATCCCCAAGTCTTACCAGTCAGATTTCTGCACGCCATTAAGGCCTTTATTGCTTTGCTAGCAGTAGCCTCAATATGTTTGTTCCACAGAAGCTTGCTATCTAGTGTTAATCCCAGATATTTGACTTCAGCCTTCCAGTTTATTATGTCTCCACTTAAAGTGAGAGGTTTCATAGCTGGAAGTTTCCTTTTCCTAGTAAATGGAATAATTGTGGTCTTGGATGGGTTTATGCTAAGCCCCACTGACAAGCACCATTGCTCAATAGTTCTGAGGCCCTCCTGCAATAATTCGCATAGGGTGTTCGCGAATTTTCCTCGGACTATTAGGACTATGTCGTCGGCATAGCCTATACATGTGAAGCCAAGCTCCGTGAGTTTGTGGAGTAACTCGTCTACTACTAAGCTCCATAGGAGGGGAGATATTACTCCTCCTTGAGGTGTTCCACGAGTAGCTTTAACAGAGGTGGTGTGATCACCTACTTGGGCCTCAGCTATTCTCGTCTTCAACATCTCATACATCCATTTGATAATGGTCTTGTTCACTCCTCGCCGTGTGAGTGCCTCCCTGATTGACACATGTGTGGTGTTGTCAAAAGCCCCAGATATGTCCAGGAAGGCACACATTGCGATTTCTTTATTGTTCAGAGAGCTCTGAATGACCTCGGTTAGCTGATACAGCGCGGTTTCTGTTGAACGCCCCGCCCTGTATGCATGCTGACATTTATGAAGTGGTTTGTCCTTTAGAATCTCTGTTCTTATGTAGTTATCCACTACTTTCTCCATCGTTTTCAGTAAAAACGATGTTAAACAGATAGGTCGGAAAGATCGGGGATCAGTCCCATTTTTCTTCCCTATTTTCGGTATGAAGATTACTTTGGCTCTTTGCCATATGCTAGGTATAAAGCCCCGTGCTAGGCAGCTTCTTGTAATCTTCAGGAGATGGGGAAGGATCTCCTCCATTCCTTTCTGTAGGAGTATTGGGAATATGCCATCTACTCCCGGCGATTTATAAGGTTGAAAGGTGTTGACTGCCCATTCCAACCTTTGTCTTGTAAATATCTTCTTAGCAATACTCCAATCTTCCTTGCGAGGATTCTTGGTTTGGATTGCTACGTCAGTACTACTGAGGGGTTCACTTCCAGGGAAGTGTGTTTTGAGAAGTAGAGCAGATCGCTCCTCTTCTCCCTCAGTGTATGTCCCGTCTGGCTTCTTGAGCGACATTAAGGGGCTGATTGCCCCTTTTGCCATGACTTTTTGCAATCTGGCTGCAGTAGGAGTCGAAGTGATCTTTTCACAAAAAGCTTGAAAGTGAAGCCTCTTGGCCTTCCTGATCTCCTTATTGTATTGTGTGAGCTTCTCGGTGTAGCCCTGCCAATTATGGTCTCTTTTGGCCCTGTTGAAGAGCCGACGGACCTCTAATCTGAGGTTTGACAGGTTTTTGTTGCACCAAGGTGCTTCCTTGCTTGGTCGAGCTTTTGAGAGTGGGCAACTTGATTGGAATGCCTCCGTTATCGCCACACTGACCAGTTCGACCTCTTGATCCAGATCGCAGTGTGGGTGTTTGACCCCATTACTTTCGATCTGTTCCAAGTTTTGCTTCAGAAGGGTCTTATATTTAGACCAATCTGTATTTCTAGGGTTACGAGTTGGAGACAGTGAGGTTACTTCCCCCGCAATCCTAAACTCTATAATCCTATGATCGGAGAGAGAGGGTTCCTCCATCACTCTCCAATCAAATACGTTATTCCTGGCAGTAAAGCTGGCAATTGTTACGTCTAGGACCTCTTCTCTTGCTCTCGTGACAAAAGTGGGGGTTGTACCCACATTAAGGGTTTCTAGATTAGTAGCTAAGAGATATTCAAGTAAGCACTCACCTCTAGGGTTGTTGTTCGTGCTTCCCCAAATAACATTGTGCGCATTGGCATCACAGCCTATGATGACTGGCAGTTGTCTGCTATTGTAGTATTGCACTAGCTCTTGAGCTTCTACTGGAGATATTGCAGTATTATCTCCAGCGAAATAGGCAGATGCAATAACTATGTCTCGGTTGATGCCCCCAGTGTTGAGGTGTACTAGAATTGGAACTAGATCCCGAGTCATGAATTCTGAAACACATGTGTAATTAATGTTGTTTCTTATGATCACACAGGCACGAGGGGACTCCTGCCTCTGGTCATAGATCAATTTTGAATCTTTAGATGCCAAACCTTTAATTTGGCCTGCTTTGCCTGTCCAGGGTTCCTGGATCAGTACAAAATCCAGTTGGGATTTCGCAAACAGCCTTGCAATCACTGCTGAAGCTCCCTTCGCGTGATGCAAGTTCACTTGCGCCACCTTGGAGAAAGGGATGAAGGTGCTGTAGTCTGGGGTGTAGGGGCTGGGTAGTCCAGCCTCTAATTCCCCCCCTCCTCTCTTTCCTCCTGTCCCTCATCGAGATCCATCGGGAGGGTAGTCTCCTTGGAGCTCGAGCGGGTATCTGGGTCTCGGATTATGGCCTCGACCCCCGCATTGGTTCGCCCTTCCCCCAGGACTGCAGATGATTTCTCTGCCGCCCCGGCTTCTTTGGCAGAGCCAGCAGCGGCCTTGACCAGACCTGAGCTGGCAGTTTTATCCTGCACAACGGAGTCCGTAGATGTGGAGGGCATCTCCGCATCTTTTAGACCTCCCGCAGGATTATTTTTCCGTCCTAGCCCCGAGACAGACACACGTCCAAACCTAATCCTTCTGCCTTCAGAGCCTCTCCTGATTGGTGATCGATCCCAATCGTGAGGACAGTACCGGTTCCCTCCTTTTATGAGTTGAGAACTTTCCAGGCTCCGGTACTGAGGAGGATCTTCTCCGTCTCCATTTCGAAGCTTCTTGGGAAGTACACCGTTACAGTGACGGGCTTGGGGATGTTTTTCTCCTCCACCGCCACTAACTCGGGTCCTTCCCAAGACCTCAAGGCCGGCACTACTCCAATGAGCCAGTCCGCCGAATCCTGAGAACCGCAGTCCACCAGCATCATTCCACAGCGGAAATTTATACCGGTGAAGTGCATTCCCTTCACCTCTCCACTGCACATCTCTTCCACTAGAGTATCCTCCAGTGTTGAGAGCCGCTGTGGTTCCAGGATTACTCTAGGGTAATCCTTGGGTATGGTACCCACACGAATAGCCTTTACGGCCTTGGCAGCTGCAGCGTATCCAGTGGCATGCCCGGTTTTTGCTGCAGCTGTTTTCGGCTTTTTAGGCTGAGGCCGTTCCGGAGGAGTGATATGCTCCGCGCCTCTCTTTCCCGTCCCTTTTCCCGTCGGTGTTACCTTCGGAGTCGGGACAGTAGGTGGTGTGGAGTGCTGAAGAGCCTGTTTTCTGGCCTCCTCAGGTGCAAGTCCCTGATGGAGGAGTCGCAGGTACTTCCGCACTCCTTCTCCACTGAGCCCCTTTCTCAGTGGATCGTCTCTGTCGCCCGGCTGTCCGAGTTTCGGCAGGTCGAACGGCAAACGATTTCTTTGCCGTTTGGCATTTCCCTTTTTTACAGGGAGCCCGGATGAAAAGGTAGAGGCTTTCTCCATCTCTCCTCCGGTGAGTTGGGTTTTATGTGTATTTTCCATAAAGTTCCCACGAGTAGCTGGGGACAAATCGGTCCACTCCTGCAGAGCCCCGCATGCAGGAGTAAGGGGTTAATACAGTGGAGTTCCCCCTTGTGCTCCAAGGTCGAAACCAGTAGAGACCAGTCCTCTATCTGACCATGCATCCCTCGGCCTGGTTTCCCGCCTTGGATTTAGAATTTTTGATGAGGTTATTTCCTCTTGGTCCGGGCGGTTAAGCCAAGACCCCCCCCGCATCACTAGCCCGCGAGACATGACCACAGACGACCAGGATGCGTTGGTTTGACAGGGTGGTTTCGAGGTTAGCTCGAACGAACACCTGGCATCGTTGTACCTGAGTGCAATTCCCTTAGCCACGACACTACAGCTGGGACAGGTGAAGTTGGTCCGCGGCAGGGTATTCGTGGCTGCCAATTGAGTTGTTAGTCTCAATGAGCCTTATTTCCCCGCAGGCCCCCTTCTCATATAAAAGTAATCGTTAGAGGCCCCCTCCTATCCGCCACCTGGAGACGTGCCGGGTTGGCACTTCGCTCCTCCCAGATGCTGATTGACAACATCCGGACCCGGGTGAACTATCTGGGGGTTCGCATTACGCGAACCCTCTGGTTAGACAGAGATCCTCTTTGCTCACGATGTTAAACGGACGATTTGGCAAATGCTCATCAGAAACTTTAATATTCACTTACAAGACTTTCGTGAGGCCGTTAATGGATAGTAAGTTTATACAGTCTGCCATCACTAATAAGTACCACACTAATAAATTCACCACATTAGAGAGACGCATATTGCGACGATGCCTCAATCTCAATTGGGAACATAACTCTAATGACCTGTATAATATATGCTCTAATTACAATATTATTCCTATTTTCCACAGTTTCACCTAACTGCAGGAGCGCTTCTGTCTCCGTGCCTTCGGACACCCAGGTCGGGGCCACTCTCGGACAACGCTGCTATCTTCATGGACAAATAAGAACCGTCCCTCCAGAAGACCGATTTACCGGTACCCGTTCCCGCCTTTGTGCCTAATGACGAGTCTCCATTAACCTACAGAAGAAGAAGACGCCATATAGCCCGTCCCTGATTTGTATTCCGCCATGGACGTGGGTTTTTCTGTGGTTTTCCCCGTCCCCAGTCTCAATGGGCGTTAAAGCATGGCCGGTCCCCCGGTAGCATTCCACAGGTGTTACTCCGCGTTCCCCTAAATATGTAACCTACAGGGCCAGTCTGACAAGGGGTAAAGCCCCCTATCAGACAAGAAGAGCATAAAATAAATAATATACACTCACAATTGAAAAACCTGACATAATAACAATAAATGTATATGAATTGAATTGAAATTGCGATCGGTAAATTCTGCTTTTATTGTTCACGTATTCGTAAGTTATAGATTTCGAAATACGATTTAAATCAAAACAGGACATGATCCAATAAGAAGATTTATTACATAGTTTGATTAATTTCATTTTAACAAATCTTGAAAATGTGTTCCATTTGTTAATTGATAGTAATCTAAGCGATCAATAAACTCCCCTGGACATTATTAATAATAAGTCCTATTTCTTTGAGCAATACGAATTTTTGATTCATTTAAATCTGTAGGTTTTGTTTTAGAAACTTGTCCTTTAAAGTAATCCTATAAAAAAAACTAAAGGAGTCAAATCAGGGGACCATGGTGGCCCTTCAATCGCACCTCGTCTTCCAATCCACCTTTTCGCAAAAACTTCATTTAAAAGTGCGAGAACGTCTGCATGGGAATGTGGTGGGGCGCCGTCCTGTTGGATTTGCTTCTCACGGAAATAACGTTGAGAGAGCTGGAATCAAATCGTCCTGCAAAAACCGCAAATACCTGTCACCAGTTAAATTTTCTTCAAAAAAAAGGTCCTATAACAGTGTCTCCTACAATAACCGTAGTTTTAGTGTTTACTTCTCCATTTAAGTTGAACGTAGACTGGTCTGAAAACACAATGTTTTTCACAGAATTTTGGTCCATAAAGCACATAACTTTTAAACGCTCACAAAATTCCAGGCGTCTGTCATTGTCGTCTTCATAAAGTTCTTGAAGAACTTTCATTTTGTAAGGGTGGTATTTGCTTACATGCAATATTTTGAGCACTGTCTGTTTACCAATACTTAGTTCTGATGCTAGTTTTCTAGAAGTCTCAGGAGGCCGTTCTTGGACACTTAGTAAAACATCCAATTGCTTTTGTTCAGAAACTGATGGCCTACTAGTCTTTGGAGCATCTCGTGCATGACCATTTAATGAATTTTTTTCTCAATCCTACTTATTGTTGATTGTGAAATTGGTCGACGATCAGGATATTTTTGATTAAATAATTCGCATACTTCCTGTTGCGTTCTGGTTCTATTTCCATAACCAATCATGATCAGAACTTCTATTGTTTGCGTCTCAGTAGGTCTCATCTTGATAATAAGGTTTTCAATGTGAATGAACACTTTACAAAAACATAAAAAACTATTGGAACTAGGTAAAAGGGTACTTAGAATATTTGAAAATCGAGAGATACATTTAACAACAAAGAAATAAAGTACAAAGTACAATAAATTGTTTATTTTCTGTCAAAAAGTCATAGCCCACTCATGGCCTGCTTTTATTAAAATATATTGTTGCTCGAGTTTAAGATACTGGGGGGTTAATTTTTTTAACACATTGTAATTCAAAAACAGTTGAATTTAGGTTTAGGATATATTACACGAAAAATATTAAGAACTTTATCAGAAAAAAAAGTATGGCTATCTATTTAAAAAATGAAGTTGCTACCTGCCCAGATTTTTGCGACCTCCCTGTATAATAATTTAATTTTCTAAAAAAAGCTCGACAAAAAATACAATCGACGTGTTCGAGGAATTTTGAAAAAAATGTCTAAAAGGGTAATGAATGAATTTATTCCTTACTTTACGGCCGCACTGTATATACAAGCGTTTCTCGTTTAATATAATTAGATACGTGCAATTCTTGTATATAAGACATTTCTCGGAAACGGCTCCAACGCTTTGATCAAATTTGGTATATAGATAAGGTTCTACTTTCTAACATTATTTATATAAGTGGCTTTCCTGATAGAACGCAAGGGAGACACATTCGTGTTACATAAACTTTTTCATGAATGGTTCGGGTGATTTGGATAAAAATTTGCAAAAAGGAGTTTTAAGGGCCGAGAAATTAATTGTCTTTACTTGTATTTCTATAGATGTGACCCTCGAGGTCCAAACTAGCTATTTCGATAATGGCTCCGCAGATTGCTATAAAAATTTAAGAATGTTTCACATTCATATTTATTTGGGAATTTATGGTAGAACTTACCCTTTGACTGAAATACGCAAAAACCCATATTTGCGAACTTTGACCTTGAATATTTTTGGCAAGTGGCGGATCGATGGGGACTTTTCACAATTCATTTATAATGGTGTACAAAGTTTTAGCTCTATGCGAATTTTTGTAAGCTTGCCCCCCCCTTTTTGGGATAATTTGACCGGACTATGAACCAAATGAACGGCTTTGTAGCACAGCCTACCTAACAATTACGTAAGCTGTGTTTGTAGTATGATAACATTTGAACATGCAATTCTTGGGCAGCAAATCCCCAGACCATCGAAGAAAACCCACTATTCATAGAATCAGAGAATTACAATTCATTATTCACAAATTCCTAGAATGACTACAAATCAGCAGCAAAATCGTAGAATCAAACCAATAACTGTGGAAGTGAAAAAATTCAAGGAGAAAACATTTGAACACCTAATTCAATCATCAGCTCCGGTGCCTTCAAGCTGCAACCCGCCATTCATTACTTAGAATCAGAGGATCGGGATACATATCATAGATTCCCCAAATATGAACATGTCAATATAATGTATGATTTTTCAGGAATTATTCTGAAATTCGGAATTAATTTTCGTTCACCTTCACAAAAAAGAATAATGTTAAAAAAGCAAAAATAAAAATTCGGCAAGTACGAGGGGGACTCGTACCATGAGGGTTCCGGACAGTTATTCTATGATACAGATAATTTAATAGAATTAAACTTGGAAAAACATCCGTGAATTAATTTCAAATAACAAAATACAATAAACAAACATTTAAGGTAATAACTATTTAATTGCATTTATTTATTTTCACCAGATAACATTCTATAAATATTAAATATGATTATTTAGTATCGTAATATTCATTTTCTGAATCAACATGACGTCTTTACATTAAAATACCTCTCAATAGTCATAATGTTAATACACCAGCACTTTTGCTATCATATATTGATTTTATGTAGGCACCTATAGTCAATTCAAGAAGGTAACCAGTTGTAATATTGTTGTTACGCCTGAAATTTCCAACGATGTTAAATCGTCATATTGATAAGAATCAGCTGATTACCTATTTAATGGTATAGTAATTGGTTTAGTATTGAAAAGTAATATTATAATAAGATACGAATTATAACCTATATGAATATCCGTTGACACTTTTATAATAATCAATAAAAAGTCACGAAAAAGTCCCCACTTGATGAAATAATCACATTGCTCGTTTAAAATACACTTACATCAGGACGACCAAGCTTCGCTCGGGTAACGCAGGATTTAGAGTGGATGGGTCTATAAGAGTTACTTAGTTCAAAAATGTGGATATGTTTAGACAAAGTTTGTTGCGATCAATAGATCGGTAAATATCTCCTTTGTCGTTCACACATCTTCTAATTTATAGAGCTCGAAATTATTAATATGAAAGTGCTATGTGCATGTAAAACATACCAGAACTTGACTGTGCCCAATTAGACTTCTGGGCCCGCAAACTCAATACAGAAATTTAGATCGCAACCTGCGGATCCATTCTCGAAATAGCTAGTGTGGACCTGGAGAGTTGCACCCATTAACTATGAAAGTGTTGCCAATCGATTTCTCAACTCCGAAAACGCCTGTTTGCAAACTTTTATCAAAATCTGCTGAACCAGAAAATGTTCATGGAACTCGTTGCACCCTTGCGTTTTGTCAGGAAAGCCACTTATATAGATATTCTTAAAAATTTAAAACTTATCTATAGGTATATCAAATTTTATCAAATTTGTTGGAGCCGTTTCTGCGATAAAAATGTATATATATAAAACAATTGCTAGTATTAGTATATTATATATTTTGATTTCACCCTCATAATGCCCGAATATCAAGAATATAGTTTAAGCTTATAAATTATTGTCTATATATTATAACATATCTGGATAGAGTTAAAAAATAATTAAACATTAAAATTAAATTCGTTTGTCATTTATTAGAAACAACATAATGTGTAGGTAGCCACTAAGAGTATGTAAATGCAGATTCAATTATTTTATGTCAAAATATATTCATATCTCATAACAGTTGTTATTAGTTTGTTGCTTTTAATCTTTGAAGCCCTCAATATTTATTAGTAGTAGTGCCCCGTAGCCATAATTTAATAATAATTGACTACAGATCAGTTTTTCTTCATACCACCGCGTTTCAATAACTATTTCTTTCATGTCTTTCAAAAAGACTGAAAGAATGAAATAATCAGATCAACGTCTATCTATCTATTTTAATCAAAATCTCAAGATTTACCTTTCAGTGACTTCGGTTCAAAAAATTTTGAATTGTATCAAAATCAATGCCTACGGGGTCAGTCACAGATATACTACCCTAAGAGTATGATTCAATTTGAAAGCTGAGAACTGAGAGAAAATTTCAGTTATAAAACTTGTGTACTGGGGAAAATAATGTAGGTATCTGTCTATATTCGTTATTCTCTGCAACAACCCATAATCAATAAACTCATGATATCTTTCAAGAAAATAAATCATGGATTTGCCAATCAACCACATAGTTGACAATATATATTATTTAGAAAGAAATTTATGGTTAGTGAGTAATTTATAAACTTAAAACAATAAACCTAGTCTAGCAAGAGCCAAGCTAGAATAATTTATTACTTAAATTACATAGGAAGCGTCGATTTTTCATCTAGAAACTCAGGAACAAAGGACCAACAAGGACGGCGGACGACGGTGCTCGGAGCGCATAAAATTGCAGTAATTGGAAAGAGTAAATAATCTCTCATATACAGGGTGATAATTAAACATGAAGTTATATTTCAAGGGGTTATATGGATTGAATAATATTTTGCGCGCCTAAATTTTTGCAAAGCCGCTTCGTATCAAAGATTCAAACTGTCCTTCGAAATAAACACGAATCTAATTGAAAGTCTTTTTGGCGATGAACTATTGCCTACTACAAGTATTGTAGATAAAAAAAAATATTTTCCATTTTTGTTCGCGAATGTAGAAGAGTAGAGATTCTTTTCATTCTTTATTTCGTTCCACTGCTAGACCCAAGTATGCAATTGGGCAAAAATTGTGTTCAGAGAATATTTTTCATTATAGTAAACTGTAGTCTCTTTAAATGTCGTTGTAACTGCTGGGATTTCTAGTTGTTATTCAATTCATTTTGCACAATAATCGATTCCTTTGTTATGAGACTGAAATATCACAAACAGGACTGAGCAATCCCATTAGAACCCCAGGTTTTAATTTTATATTGAAACACCATGTGGTTTTCTATTCTCATTCAGTTGCATTTATTTTTTATCAACTTAATATTGAAGAGTTTCATATATGCCAATAAATGCACAAATAAATAGAAGTTAATGTAGGACTTGTTCAAAACACAGGCTTTAGATCGCAGTTGACAAATGCCAACATAAAAAATAATCACATCATTACAGCTTTCCATATATATTTTTTTCTCTTGAATTATTTAAATTATCAAAACAACCTAGGTGTAATTCTAGACAATGAAACTTAACAACTCAATGTTTATATACTATCTACAGATATTTTAACGATTACCAAATAAACGGGGTGATCATGAAAACTATTTAAAATAAAGAACCTCCCATTTATAATAACCGAGAAAATCGTTTATTAATTTATTTATTATATATTATATACTCTATATTGGAGGGTTTCTCCAGATTTCCAATCGATCAAAAATGTTGACGTTCTGACAGGACTAGTTCTACAGAAAGTAAACATTAAAACACTTATTCCAAATGGAACATACTACTTTTTGTTTCATTCGTACTATGAACTCGATGGTAAGTTTTATAAGCAAACTTCATCGTTTTTTTTTTTGATAGACTCAAAAATATTGAGATTAAGAAAAGAACAAACAAATAGGTACTTTTCTAGCGATCTATCTCCTTTACTTGTTCATATTAATAATTACATTCGGAACGCAATAACTCG
This sequence comes from Crioceris asparagi, assembly GCA_958507055.1. Lineage (NCBI taxonomy): Eukaryota > Metazoa > Arthropoda > Insecta > Coleoptera > Chrysomelidae > Crioceris > Crioceris asparagi. The sequence goes on from OY293832.1 coordinate 26,379,242, forward strand.
ATGATTTTAAATAGAATATCCTGTGTTTTTTTCATCTTAATCCATGTTATTTCTTATTTATCTCTCTTTAGGTGTTAGTATTCCCTAAATGTCACCGATGTGAAGATATTTGGATACAACTGCTCAGATGACAATAATCGCTCAGCTAGATACGCGGAAGGCTTTAAAATGATTTTTTTTATTATCACCTAATTTCATTGCCTATTTAACAACGTTATTGTCATTGCAGTAAATTGATTAAGCTTGTAAGTTTCAATTTAAGCAAGTGTTCTTAATAATAATGGCTTGACACATCTAATCCAAACTGATATTATTATAAATATAATTTATAATCTTATTTGCGAAAAACGACTTCGACTAATTTTATTTACTTTAAGTTATACAAGCTAAATTTGCACAATTACTTAGTGAATATATTACAGTAATGAAGTCTAAATCCATGTTTTCAGTAGTAGTGAGATATTGTTTAGTTTGAAATATGCTGATGAAGTTCGAAGTTGTGGCTTGTGCTTCAGTCTTCTAGAACAAAGAAAAAATATGTATTGATGACGTGCATCGGCTTTTGCATCCACATTTGCTTATGTCAATATCTGATTAAGCAATAATATATGTAAAGGATTTGAAGTCATAATATTGATGTGACTATGTTGATACTTAGAATATCTTATGGCTTGGCTTCAACACATAATGTAAATACTCTAAATTATACTCAACAGGAAATGCAATGAAACAATGTAGGTATCTAATTCCTTTGTGATAATAATTTTAGGGAATCAATCTAGAATGAGATATGACATATATAACACATACAATGATTAAATAATAACTACATATTTTTCTTTTATCTAATTACCATTCACGGGGAGTTGAATAGCATTGTTGGTAATATAATTTACAGAGAGTTATCCTGGATGATCCTAGACCATCTCGTGACATAGTCAGAATACTGTTTAATGATATTTATGAGAACCGAATGCTTGAAAAATATTTTAAAAGCAAACTACCATTGGCGAAGAAAATAAAATACACATATTGTGCACTTTTTACCACTTTTCCACATGTGCCAATTAACTCAATTCCTCATTCATAACGCCTACCAACTCTTGATTTAACAAGAAGAATAGGCAGGGAGTTGAAACTAAAATGAACCATTATCTGGATAACATATACACATGGCTAGCGTTAAATAAACTATCCTTAAATATTGATAAAACAGTTTTTATGACATTCGGTAATTATTGTGTTAGTGTTCCTGATACTATTAACGTGTCTATCAATGGCGAATCTTTGAAAAGAGTACAAAGTTGTAAATATTTGGGTATTATATTTGACTACAGAATGAACTGGAATGAACATATTGAATATATCCTAAAGAAAACAAAGTACATAGTTTTTATATTTTACAAAATGTCTAAGATCATGACATCTGATACGCTAAGATTACTATATTATGCTTTTTTCCATAGTATCATCAACTATGGTATTACTGCTTGGGGGGGGGCATGTGCAACCAGTATCAAATCACTGCAAGCTTTACAAAATAAAATAGTCAAAATAGTCAACAAAAAACAATACATAAGTCATAAAAATCCACTAACTATAGATCAAATTTTCTCTTTGGAAGCTCTCAAATATCACTATGACGAACTGAGAGGGCAATTTATGAATTCAAATAGTATCACTAGGAATAAGAGCATTATTGTTCCACAAAGAAACAAAACAGTGAGTATAAAAAATAGTTATATAAGAGCCATAAGACTATACAACAACCTTCCAAATGATCTCAAAATATTGAAAAAAAATAATGCCAGGAAAAGATTATTAAAGAAATGGATTGCAGGGAATACCATAAAAGGAGGATAAAATATTTTTACATATTGCTTGTTATGTTTTGTTAACATTGGATGACTATTTTACATTAAGTTAAGTAATAATATAAATTTTGTTAAAAAAAAAATGTCAAATGTTCTCTTTACTATTATTATTATTCTTTATTCTATATTTATTTATATTACCTTTCTCTTATCTTGAATATTATTTTTATTTTTGATCGCCTTGGATAGGCGTCCTTTTCATTTTTTTTTTGTACCAGTCCTACGAACAAGTATTATCATATACTTCTGTAGGTTAATATTATAATGCAGTTTTAATTGTATGTATAATACTGGTTAATAAATAAATAAATAAAAAAATAATAAAAAAAACTGTTTGAGGATGTAATGTTTTATCCGAAAATTATACATAAAAGAATCCGAAATTTGATGTGAGCTGAAGTTCTATAGAAATACATTAAGAAATAAATAGAACTACTCGTTATAATAAAGAGTTATTATTTTTCTATCTTAGATGTGCGAAATTATTTCAATTTTATTCAATTAACTCAAAGAGTTAAATAATTACCATTGTGTTAGATTTATCTCCATATTCCATATGAAGTAATAAATGAAGAAAATTAACCTGAGCAAGTAATTATTAATTTAGACTTGCTAAGCTAGCTAAATCAATACAGTCAACCGCATCGCTGCGGTTGAGCTTGGCATTTGGGCAGTAATATTCAAATATAAACAGAAATAATGATAAAAAAGCGAACATACAACCGAATTGTATTCCTTCTCCTTTTTTTGATCAAGAAGTAGACGGATTAACATATAAACATACAGAGTGTAATATAAGTAACTGGGTTCTAAATCATTCGAAATGGGATGACAGATTTTAAGCACCCTATACAATTTCCAATGTCCCAAATATTGTTATTTTAAAATTTCAACTAGGTACTTATATGAACAGCTAATGGAGATCCTCGAGGGTAGGCAATTCACGATTTTCACTGACCATTGGCCACTCACATTCGCCCTGGCTCAGCGATCCGATAAAGACTCGCCTCCTCAGTGCACACAGCTAGATTTTATTGCTCGATTCGACACCCACCTCGTCTACACGCCCAATGCTAAAAATACCGTCGCAGACACCCTCTCTCTTATCGAGACTGTCACCATGCCCGTCGTCCTAGACTCCACCACGATCAGCGCAGCCCAAACCTCCGATGAGTTCAATGGGACCATTGGGCCTTATATCCCAGTCAAGCTCCGCCGCCATGCTTCCGAGACAGTCCACTAGCTCTGACACCCCAGTGGAAGAGCCACCGCCAAGCGGGTAGCGCAACATTCTATTGGCGAAGCCTAAGAAAAGAGTGCTACGCTGGTCAAAGCCATTTGTACCTTGGCAACTCTCGAGGGTACACCGTCCTACGCTTAGCAGGTTCCCCACCCATGGCCGCTTCCACCATCCATTGCTCCAGCTAGCGGATTTCCGACGCCTTCTCAAAGCTATCCCCCCGGTTCAAGCCTCCAGGCATATCGATTACAATCCCTTCGCCTTTAAGTACCTGCGAATACATCTTCCGGCAGATCGACGCAGTTCGAAAGCCCTTAGAGCATCCATACACTGGTCCTCACCGAGTCATATGCATAGATGTCAACGGAGTAGCCAAGACCATCCCCACCGCCCATCTAAAAGCGGCCTACCTGCCACTAGGGGATGTACAGCCACCTCAACTACACTCACTGCGTCTCCATCAACGTTGAGTGGGGCTCAGCGCAACCGGCGCAAGCGAGCGCTAACCCCGCGTGACTTCTTCGCAACCGATGCATCACCACTCACCCCCGTCAGGAAGACCAAAAGGTGATGAACGCCGAGATTGTCGACGTATCATGGTTGACTCAGACGCGCCTATCTCATTGTCACATTCTCTTTCGGTAGTTTTTACAGTTGATTTAACTGTATGTTTAATGTGAATACAAACTCTCAAACTATTTATCTTTATTTTCAACTGCAACCTCTATTAGGAGAAATTAAACTCTTGTAATTCGCTGGTGGGAAGTGAAGTAAAACTCCAAATATATAATATATAAGCTTCGGAATAACAAAATCATCTAGGTCTCCTTTATTTGCATATAACTCGATCCCTATACGTACATTTCTATATAAAACTAGCTAACCCGGCAGACGTTGTGCTGTCTTAAAAAAGCAAAAACAATAATTTGGTTTTCAAAATTTTCACTCATGACAACAATAGCAACTTCAACAATTGTTGCCGTATTGTCTTGCGTGTTGTCCTGCAGGCGTCTTATTTTATATTTTTTTTTAATTTTGTGGTAATCAAATGGCATGCGGTTTAATGCAGTCTTGAATAATACAACCAATTCGTTGTCTGATGGAAAAACATTTGAAGTTGCTCCAAACTTGATCTGTTCACCGATTTATTGTGTGCATAACGCTGATCGAGTTGTTTTGCTGAATCGCTCATGAAATAAATTTGCAAAAACTGTACCACCATGTGACTTTCAAGATACTTTGTCAGCACTGCCATTCCCATCAAATTTTGAGTGGCTGCTTTTTGTTATTCACCTACGCTACTTTAATTGATATATGATTTCAATTGAAAATTACCAACGTATTTAGGCACGTGGTGGTAAAAGTTTATTGTTTTACAATATAGTTACCTTGAAAGTTGTTGCGCCAAATGACTTCATTTGAAAACAAATATTGTATTCCTGTATATGAGTTAAAATGAATAGAATCTGTCCCATTTTCGTAAACCAATGAATGCAGAGGCTCTGCTGGCAGTACCAATGGCGTCAATTTGACTTTACCGCTCCTGCAAGACAATCCAAGGGCTTCATTCTTTCAATATTAGGTGTGATTGATTTTAACTTACCGAGATGAATAAACACTTCTCAAAAAGTCACTGTATAATAAATTTAAATGAAACTATTATTTATCAACCGATCCATCTATGTTTAACGATATTTGCAGCGTGCATTCTGTCAATTGCAGACAGTTATTTCAAACAACTGACAGTTGTCAAACAACTGTATGTACTGTATGTAAAATTAATATTTAAGTCTTTAGGTTTTCATAAATGTTCTTGAGTTTTCTAAAGTTCCGCTCAACTTTCTAAATTTTTTCGTTCATAAGAACCTTCTTCTGATAATAATGAACACAACAAAAAAAGAATTAGCGAAATCGGTTCAGCTGCTCTCGAGATATGCGCTTAGCAACACATTCAGCGATTCATTTTTATATTATAGATATACCTAATATTGATGTGGGTACGATGATCATTACGGTTATTATCTTAAAAATGGAATGAATAAACTATCTATGTTTGGGATTTGGAACCGTTGGCGTAGATACGATATAAAAACAGAGAAATACCACAACACACCAACCACTTTATTATTGTCACCCGACAATTGTTTCGCCAGTTGGTATCTTCAGTCGAAACCTGTTACAGAGTACTCTGTAACAGGTTTCGACTATTCATTTAATTTTTATTTTTTTCAAATATCAAACCTAATCTATTTTGATGCTGTTCATAAAATATCATATGCAGGTTTCCTGGAAACAAATATCAGTTTTTTCTGATCAAAATACTATTTTTTTGTGACAATATTATTTTTTTCAACTAAACTCAATCAAGACGAAGATTGTATGTAGATTTATAGGGTTGTATCTAATAGTCTCAATATTTATATGTAAATTGATTGGAATGTTTTGCTTTCACAAACCAAAACAATGAAAATTCAAGAAAAAAAATACCGACGGCTCGTTACCAGCGGATAGGTAGATTTCACAGCTTTTAAATTTTATTGTTTTCACTATCATTTCTATAGAAAAACTCTTCAAATAAAAGTCGTAAGCACATACATACACAAGAATATTTTAATGACAATTATCTTTGCTGAAAACATATACATAAGCCATTACTAGGTACGTACGTTCTCAACTAGTAGTACATATTATAATCTTGCAAAACTTTATATTTGACATATGTTAAGTTTTAGATGACCCTGAGTACAAAACCATATGATCAAAAATTGGTCTGTCTGAGTGACTCAGGATTATCTCACGAACGAATGAACCGATTTTGTTGTTCTCTTTTTTTTGTAGGATCGGTATCGACATCGCTTTCTGCTCACACAAGATGGGTACTATGCTTGCAACATGCAAAAAATAATGTCTTGGTCAAAACTGTTACGAGGAAACGGCTCTTAATCATTCCTCCAAATTTCATATGTTCTTCTCCTTAGTCATATCCTGGCTGAACAGTTTTTCTCTTGCTGAAAAATATAATTTGACTATTGTTACTTGTGTCAGCAAATAAGTTTCATATTCAGTGGAATATGCAGTACACGTATCGCTTGAGGGGACAGACCCACTTTTTATATCTTATCAAGACACTTCCTGTAATGTGAAATATTTGAACTTCGTTCTGTATCTTCAAAAGTGAAAGTTATGGATCAGTTTTATTTATCGTATTTTTAGGTTTAAAAAAAAATATTTCTGTTTCATCGCTCCCAAATGTATTTCAGCGAATAAGAAATTGTCCGATCTGGTCAAGCGACCAGATCAGAGAGTAACAAATGGCTTAAAAAACTGTTTAGATAGATATAAAGCTCATTGGAACCACTTTCGCTTAAGAATCTTGCGTTAAACTAGCTAGGGGAATCGATACCCATGATACTAAGACAAACTAAATATTGTAACGGGAATTTATATTAAAACTGGGTTCGATTTATTTTCACTTATTTATTTACACCAATAACTAACCGTCTATATAAACATTTATATTCACACTATATTTCTTGGACTATATACTTCTTACTACTCTCTGATCTATGACCAATTGTGATCTGTGACTGGCTATCTATCACTAACTAACTTACTGGTCATTGCCATCAACCTTATATATCTAACCTAAAAAGCTCTAGATGGTTCCAGTGTTGTTTTCGTTGTTTCTGGAAGTTATTTCTCAATATATGGCTTCGAGAATAGACCAGGACTTATTCTCGTTGCCTCTGATGTCTCCCGTGTTTTCTGGAATGTGCATTGTGTATGTAGTTTATTATTCGCTGTGCGCATGTCGTCGATCCGTTATAAAACGGGAAGATCAAACATAAATATTGACGAGTTCTGGCAACTTGAGTCATTATTTCCTCGTAAATGTATAGCACTATATTGCCAATGCCACAAATATTGTAAATTAATAATGTATTAGGTACAGAAAAACCCTAATTACCGCAAGAGAGAGAGAGAGAGATTACCGTTTAAATCATGCGTTTTATGATTGTTCCTGACAATTTGTTACGGACTGATGTCATCGGAGATGCATATCCTATTTTATATATATATATCATGATAGATACCCAAAAAAATGTGGAAAAGTAAAAATTACATTACTGTTAATATGGCATATGGAAGAATATAAAGAGATCAAACTTGTTCCTCTGTTCACTAGATAAATCACTACTTTTGACATAGGCCACCCACCATATTGAAGAAAGCTGGTAGATTCGCCTATTTACCAGCCATAATCGGGCTACTTTAGTCAAGGTACGCCCCAAGGAAACTCCGAATATAGGACCACATGGGCTAACATGAACGGAGAGTTAGCTCAAATAATTTTTCCCTGGAATAAACTAACGCCTTTACTTTATCGGTTTTCGTTTTAAATCACTTAACTGATGTCTAAATGGTTGTCTTTATTGACGAGCAGGCTTTTTACTAGTCATGAATAGAAACCTTGTAATTACATCAAAATTTGGGCAAATCATACGTCACATAGCTATCTTATATTTGTTTGCCAAATGTGGTGATTGTTTAATAAATAATTTAAACTCATCCGATTTTTCTTTACATGAAACAACCTACTAAATTTTGCACCGTATTTCCAACAAAACACCTTGTATAAAACGCTTTTCTGGTTTGGTAGCAGTATTATTATCATAGGTCGGAATTAACTTACTCGCCACGTTGCAGAAATATAGGTCAAGCTTTTCCGTAGCATGAGCCCATAAAGGAATGAAGGACCCCATTATGATACAAAAGGAGAATAAAACAAAAAATGTAAGGTCTATGAACTATGAGCTTGGCTAAGTAAGCTCCATAATTATATTATTGTTGTATAAAAGCTTTTCCTCTGAACATTACTACATTCGATATGCCAAGTTATTACTGATGTAATAATTTTGATGTTTGTGAAATTGAAATAATAAAATTTCAAATATTCCAGAGTGTAATACGGGCAAAATCAAGAAGGTATTTAGAAACAAGCAAATGACATTAAAGAACGGCTAAGAGTTTACATGCCAATCTATATTGCCTTGGTAGAGACCTTATTTTTAATCTCAGAAACAAAAACATTTTGTATTTTAATCTTTTCTTGATTTGTAAGAAGATTCATGGTAAAAGAATTACAATAAATGATAATTTCAATATCTTACGTACCATAATTGACTGAACTTGAATTGAGTTGAGTCATTAGACATTAATAAACGTAAACATTCGGGTTATCTCCTCAATGACCATATCGATGGTATATCCAGACCCTTACTGTGTTTATAATTGTTACCTAGCTTAAAATATTAGTCATAAGGTTTATGTTAACCATTCTTATTAATTAAATACGTACTTATCCTCTTAAAATTTAGATAAGGCTCACATTTGAGAAAGGCGCAGTGCTGAAACAATTATCATGTTCAAACAATATATTAGTGGAAAGATAAAGGAAGATTAGATAGTAAGTTTATTGTTTAGGAAGTTAAACAACAAAATACTTATCAGTAATGTACTCATCGGAGAAATAGGAAGGCATTCCTGACCAGCGAGCCAACTTCGGAGTCGGAGTAGAACCTTGAAGATATAGATGGTAGTAGCAAGCCTGATAGAATCACAATTACAATAGTTCCATGTTTTTCACCCCACTTCATCATGGACATAATTAAAATTTATTTCGTCTTGTTTGAATAGTATAATGAGATTACAATTGTCGCGCAATATTTGCTTGGTCCATGTTGTTTGTTTGTCCTTTGTACATAACATCAACACCTCGATGCCGACAAATTGAATAATATTCTAGAAGTTTCTCCTGTGAATTGCAAGATATGTCATCAAAAATGAATATGGAATTTGGCTTGATTTGTTTTGGGGCTCGGAATTTCCTCATTGTATTTAAATTGACTTCGACTTTTCTCAATATATCTTCCTGCAATTGATACTTGGACTGGTACATCGACTTTGAATAAAAGTTTAAGTTCTCAAATTTAGCGTCTTTAGAATTAAATAAGAGTGATAGTGCTGCATTTGAGTGTACGAAATGAGTACGTTAATAGTGTACCAAGGATTTTTGTGACGTAATATTCTCATATTCCACAAATCGTAGTAGCAACATAACAACAACTTATTCCTGAATTAGATACTAAAATCAGTCTTAAATTGATAAACAGATTCAATAATTTCCAAAAAATTTCATTCTTCTCGCTCTCTAAATCTTTATAATCTAAGTAGACATTAGACAGATTCATTCACTTAAAGGATGTAGAGTTTTCAAAAATAGTTCAAAACAAATATAGGATTTCTTGCATAATTGTCTTTTTCTTTGTAAATCTTGAGATATTTTGTACTTTCTGTATCAGCTAATATATCTATCCAATTATATAAACGAGCAATGCTTGTATATATATATATATATATATATATATATATATATATATATATATATATATATATATTGATTTTGTATTCTTGACTGGTTTTATAATAAATAAAAAGATGTTCTTGGGGATGCAGTCATATATTAAATAAAATTCTTTGATTGAAGCCGAGCTTTCGAGAATGTTTATTCTCTTCTTCAGGGCAATAATCGTGAATTTAGAATAAATTAACCAAAAACAGGAAAGATTTCATAGCCATGAAAGCTTGGCTTCAATCAAAGAATTTTATTTAATATATGACTGCATCCCCAAGAACATCTTTTTATATATATATATAATATCTGGAGACCGAGCTTTGCTCGGGTAAAACAGGATTTGAGATGGGTCTATAAGAAATACTAAGGATATTTAAACTTATTAAAAAATGTGTTGGTGGACGTGTGTAAGACCGCTGTGCGCATGTCTTCGGTCCGTACATATTTCTGGTTAAAATGTATTGCGAGTATTTTTCGAAATAAATATGAATGTGTAATATGAATGATAAATATACAAAAACTCTTGAAATAGCTAGTGTGGATGGACCTCGAGGGTCACACCGATTAAATATGAATGTATCGTCAATCGATTGAAAATTTCCGATTAAATTATTAGAAACTCATATAACCAACTTTTATTTTAAAAAAATGTGTTTTGTTAAAAAAAACTCTAAGGTCATCAGAATTCAAACCGAGGAAATTTAGTTAATACCCGGAAGCTTAACCATTGGACATTTTTCCTATGATGTTAATGGGTTCATATTTGTATCCTAGATATAATCTGTAGAACTCGTAAAATGAGAATATTAATTATTGCTGAAAACGGTTTTTCGTGTGGATGTGAATATAACCAATCGATTCAATACACTCTAAAACCCATACATATGAATTTTCATCGAAATCGGTAGACCAGATGCCGAGATAAAATTTGCATATATCTAATTATATTAAGCGAGCAATGCTTGTATATATATATATATATATATATATATATATATATATATATATATATATATATATATATATACCGATTTCGATGAACATTCATATGTATGGGTTCTAAAGTGTATTGAATCGATTGGTTGTATTTTCATTCACGAGAAAAATCGTTTTCAGCAATTAATATTCTTATTTTACCATCCATACAGATTATAAATAATATGTGGATATGAGCCCATTGATATCATAGGACATAAGTAGCTCAATGGTTAAGCTCACGGCTGATAATTTGGAGATCCTCAGTTCGTATTCTGATCAACTTAATTTTTTTTAATAAAACCCATTTTTAAAGTAAAAGGAGTTAATATGCGTTTCTTATAATTTAATCGAAAATTTTCAATGAAAAAATTTTTACATTTCTAATCTAATATATTAACGAGCAATTCTTGTATATAAAGATTCTCGGAAACGGCTCTAACGATTTTGATCAAATTTGATATATAGATGAGGTTCTAGTTTTGAACATTATATAAGTGGCTTTCCTGACAAAACGCGAGCATTTCACCTTCGAGGTCCATAAACTTCTTTTTGAATGATTCGCAGATTTGGATAAAGGGTCTTAAGAGCCGAGAATTCCATTGGCGTTACTAGCATTTTTAATGGATGTGACCCTCGAGGTCCACACTAGCTATTTAGGGAAGGGCTCCGCAAATTGGTTTAAAATTTTAGTACGGGCTTGGGGGTCAATCAGACGATTGGTGATACAGCTGAGTTCTGGTTTGTTTCACATTCATATTTATTTGGAAATCTGAAAATTATGACCTATGTGAACGATTAAATCAATATTTACCGATCTACCGATCGCAATACATTTTAACTAGAAATAGGTATGCACATGTCTGAACTAAGATTAAACATCCTTATAGACCCACTCTAAATTTTGTGCTACCCGAGCAAAGCTCGTTCGCCCAGATATTGTATAATAGATAATAAGTATTCATTCGATGGATATAAGTTTATTGAATAATGTATAGTTTTTTTTTAACTATAACATAGGAATCGCCGAGCGGCTCTTCTATTTGTTTATATAAGTAGACCTATTTTCCACATTTGATTTAGCAAATTCTCCAGTGCTTAATTTTCAAATGTGCTCTATAAGCTTCTTATATATTATAATATGCATGATTTAAAACACCCTTTATGCATTTTGTAGCAACAAGTATATAATTGTGTCAGTATAAAATGACTGGACTTCATTGCCTGTTATATATGTTTGAAATTAAGTTAAGTTCAAATTTTTGAGTAAAATTGAATATTATTTTTGTTTAAAATAGGCATTGACAGTTTTTAAAATGTAAACAAGTTTGATGTGTTATGCTATATTTATGGATAAATTTATTTATTTATTGTTGTAAGTATTTTCAATATCACTTAAATAAGATCTTCAAGCGAATTAATTATATATAGTGAAATCTGCTGAAATCGGACAAGCTAATTAATTTTAAAAATTTTCACAAACTTGCATTTTTAAACTATATCTAACAAATACTCAATACATTAGTTTTGACATAAAATCTTATCATTTTTCGTTGAGGAAGAGCATCACCCACTATTAAAAATATTTTTCATGCTAGAAATATTATGCGTTCCCAGTTGGTTATGTTTTTTTTTCATGAATTAAAAATTCTCAATAGTGAAAGTCAATCAATTTCGTCATGTTGAATCCTATGTTTAAATATTGGCAAGGATTTTAAATTTAACCCTTAATTTGGAATTTCACTTAAAAAAAGTTTATATTTCAATTTACATAAAATGTGTACTTGGGGCAAAATTTGTCAGTTTTGGTAGTATTTACAAATATCAAACAGGACAGAACAACATCTAGCCTGGCTAGTCGAGTGTATTATATTTTTAAATTGTATCAAAATATCAATCAATAAATATATAAACAAATTAGATGATTTAAATCATAAGATTCTAAATATCATAGAATTATTTTCTGACTTCATATTTGGTCAAATCTTATATTTTCTTGGAGAATTCCTAATGTAGGTCTTTTTATCATAATGTATGGAACTCTACAATTACAAATTCAGCCCTCACTTGCCAAACATATTAATCGATGTGTATAAAACAATCATCAACTCACTCCATGAAATAGTTGTTACCAAAGAAAATAATATACGCTCCAAGTTACCTCTAGAACAAAAATTCATGACAAAGCTCGAGTTTTTCTTTACCACAGAAGCAGCAAAATAATAATAACAGGCACCAAGAACTTAAAATGAAATCTCACTATCTCCCACACCTGTAAACGTAAATTATTGGCTAGTTTAGCTTGGAGCTAACAACAGAGATAATATCATTTGAAATAATTTTACGAGTGTTTCTACAAGTTCCAACTTGCGAAATATGTTTATACATGCTGCTCCAGTTTGTGTATATTCCATAACATCAGATGTAATTTGTTGGTTAATGTTATGTTATATCTTGAAATGAGATAAACTTTCCTGCTTGGAACTGGATATGCGACTTTTCCAGAGAGTGGATGTACCTAATGGAAGTTGGAAAGATATTGAGATTTGCTTGTCTTCTACAAAAATAAAGTACAAAGTTTATGCAAAATGAGATTGTTGTGTATTGAGCATTCTGCAATTTTAATATCACCAAAGCCGTTATATCCCCATGTAAGTAGTTTTATTCTACAACAAAGGACAGACTTTCTGAGTTGATGCATTGAAGAATACAAAATAATGTTGGTGTCGTTCTAGATTAATAGAGAAGATTTTTTTCATCAACTTCAAAAGTACCAAAATAACTATTTTTGTAAGAAATATTTATTTCTTAATTTTGGTATTTCATTTGTCAAGAAAATTGCTGAGAGTTCACGTAACAACAGTTGCTGCAATCTGAAAAATATAAAATAATATTAATTCTATTGGTGCCGATACTTTGGAAGTTGTGCAAATGTAGTTAGATAGAAGACTTTTGAAACCAACTTCAAAAGTACAAGCATCCATAGAATTGATATTACTTTCTTCAGTGCACCAATTCCTAAAGTCGGTCCAATTTTTTGTAAAAAATATTTATTTCACACTTTTGAGAGAAACATTAGTCACGAAAATCGTTGAACGCGCACTAATACCAAAGAAGATAGTACTTATCCTATTACCCATGTAAAATCTTCGCTTGTACTTGTTATTATTCAGAGATCTCAAAACGTCGAGGCGGAAACACACATATTTCAGACTTTACCACTGGAGTAATTTGAAAATCGTAACGTTTTCTAAAAAATGTCAATAGAAATGTTGCTACATATAATTTCTTTTTAATTTGGACGCCTCATATTTTCAATTTTCGAAAAGAATTGGTCCCTACACATAACGGAAATATATATATATATTTCAGTCGTTACCATTGCTGTAACACGAAAACCGTAACTCTTTTGAAAAAATGTTCAATCCAATAGTTTCCGGATATGGTCTTTGTTTAATTCTATCGTCACAGATTTTATAGAAAAAAAATTTTTGAGGGAAGGAGATTTGAGTTTTTCTAAATATAGGACCATTTCTCAACTCTCCTCTTTCAAATCAATCAAAATCAGAGCAAGTTTTCTATGCAAAACACGCGAACAGTATACATTAAAGAAACATACAACCGAATTGTATAACTCCTCCTTTTCTTAAAGTCGGTTAATAACACTCTGTTCCGCCCAAAAAAAGTTTACTATGCAAAACCCAAAAAATATATACCCCCTGCGTTCTGGTGAAGTCGATCAAAACCAAGCCTTTTTCTTATTTAACTCAGGACATTGTATTCACATTTGATGATTATTTCTTAAGGTACGAAAAAGATTGAGAAATCCTGAAAACACTCAATTAACATCGATTGTGTTTGATGAAGATAGCCTTGAGTTCTATACGGCGTAAAAAAAACAGATTTTTTTTAGCAGTTATTCATAATAATCAAAAGTTAGTTTACAAAAGTTAGTTTTTTCAAATGCTACACCAGAATATTATCATTCTCATCTGTTTTATAATGCTGCACCTACACCTCGTTGTTTCTTGCACACAAGCAGTCTAGTGTAAAACAATAAGTGATACCTGAAATAAATAAATGAGGCAGAAAAAATCACTATACCTCAAAACATTTTCAGATGTATTATATTTTGTTATATCAAAATCTCTGAGGCGTTCTATTGTTTGATGACAAGTATCGGGTATTATTACAATATCATTTTGTAGAGAAGATTGCGAATGGCCCAAAATAAAAAATTTAAGCAATAAATAACAAAAAAAACTATAACCGACTTCTTTAGATGTTGCAATGCAAATTCTGTTGATGCCAAGAGACGATGTACAGTTTGAATACCCATCGAGTGGGGTTTCGTCACGATTCCTGACGTCATCTGTCATTTTACGCATGTCGTAAATAATTTGAATTAAATTTTAATTCCTAACCCCAAAACACTGACTCTGACATATTTGTAAAGGGGCTAAATCACTTTCAAAAAGAAATGTTTGACATTAAACGTCAAAGAGAACAAGAACAAACGCCAAAATAACAAACGATCTGATCGAAGACATAAGTTTATGACGTTTAAATTTTATTTCACCTCGTTTACAAACGAAAAGAAGAGATAGACAAGGTATGACGAAACCCCATTCGATGGGTATTCAAACTATATCAGCTATAATACAATACAATACAATAATTTTAATAACCACTCTTTGTAATATACAATTGTAGCATGTCGGTAATATGCAAAAAAGTTAAAAAAATATACATACAACAAGAAAATGTGTAAAAGACATCAAAAAACATACAGTAGGTATATAAAAATGAGATAACATGTTCTATGATGTTGCTAATATCCTAGGCAACAGAGATAAAATAAAATTTTAAGATTCTTCTTTGGGTTCAAATACTCGTTCACAATATAAAAACAGTTTTCAATAAGTAATCTTTTAGTATTGCTCTTAAAGGTCATGAAAGACATTTGCTTGTACCGGGTGATGCAATAAGGGTGAGAAGGTACTGCACCTCAGGAACTAATATTCGTAGAAGTTAGAATAAAAATCCTTCAGAGGAAAACGACCAAGGAAAATTGCTGGATTTTTTTTTTAAATTCATACGTCCATCACTAGGGGGCGTTATAGCTCCAATATTAGTTTAGAAATGAATATTCTCACCTTAATGTCGACATAATAGTCCATCTTTTTGATATAAAATTTATTATTGTAGGAAGTAAAATAAAGGCGGTCGGTGATGCAAAACTTTTTGGACTATAACTTTCTATAACTTAAGATTCACTTAACGGAATTTCGTTAACAAGGTCTGGTTCAGGAAAGGAAGGTTCAGTGAATTTCTCCGAAATCTCAAATGGATCCATATGAATATTTTATTAGATTCTGAAAGAAGATCAAATTTGCAACAGAATATGTCTAAACCATCATGATCATATCTTCATTCGTTTAAAAGTTATGGCTTAAAGAATATTTTATTTAAATTTCGTAGTCAAACATGCCATGGACAAACGAAAAAAAAAACAGTTCAAAACTTCGTTCTCATTTTAATTTAATCACAACAATAATAATATAACATAAGAAACAAGAAAACAATAATTTTAACAAATTAACATTATTAAACACACTTTACTATTCTAAAAATTTAACGTTTTAAATATTCAAAATGTCCACCGTTATTGGCCACGCATAAATTAAGTCTTTCAGTTGTGGAACTAATGAATATTGTATTAGATTTGGAAAGTAGATCAAATTTGCAACACAGTATTTCCAAACGGCATGACCATATCTTCATTGTTTTATGTTAGTAAGTTATGGCTCAAAGAATATTTTATTCACCACACCTATAACTCACCAACTAAGCCACACTAACGTTCGTTACCATTTCAATTTAATCACGACAATAATAATAATAATAATAGCGCTTTTTACAAAATAAGATTTGAAATTTCGTTTTCATTTATCTCCAAAATTACCTATTTATAATTCAGCCAAATATCAAAAGCTCGTATGTGTCGCCTGTGAGTAACTATTAAAATTCAAAAATATCCAATTTCTTAGAAGGTCATGGAAAGATTTGTTAGACAGTTTTTATAAAAACGGCGATTATACACAAATAGATAGCAAAGATTATTTTTTGTAGATAGTTTATTCTTTGAGATTGAAATTTCTTAAATGCCTAATTAAAATTTAAAAAATACCGTATACGAACGAGGAAGCTTTTGATATGTTAGCAGTTTATTTCCAATGTTTGCAAAATGCCGCTATTGCCAAAAGAGAATATGCATTTAGATATTCTAAATGACGTCATCATTCAAGAAATGTTTTCAAAGGAAAAGCTAAACGATTGAAGGAGACCGGCCATGTCCAGCCAGTCGCAGCCCCAAATATAGTACGGAGAGCAAGAAACATAAGATATAAATATGCTAACTTCTATTAATGCCGACCCTCATTTAATTAGATTAATTAGATATTTGTCGAAATCTCGGGTTGATATAGTCCTCAATTCAACATATATCAAAAGACAATAAATTACATCCGTACCATGTAAATTTACATCAAGAATTAATACTTTTGTTGGTGGCTGTTGGGGATGGTTAACAAAAACAGAAATTTTCTATCTCAAATATTATGGACTGACGGGGACACTTTTTCCAGTTCAGAAAAAGTCAATACTCATAATATGCACTATTGGTCAGAAACAAATCCTCACTGGTTAAGGGAAGTTCAATTTCAAAATCGATGGAGCGGGATTTTTGGTGGAACAATTATTGGGCCATATTTTTTTGAACAGTCCCTAAATGGCGTAACTTATCTGCAATTTTTGGAAAACGAGTTACCCATACTGTTAGAAGATATTCCTCTAGAGGACAGAATGAACATGTGGTTCCAACAGGAAGCCATTAGAAACATTTCCACTGCCGAAAAGTTAGTGTATGATCCACAACTGAAAGACTTAATTTATGTTTGGCAAATAACGGTGGACCTTTTAAATATTTAGAACCTTAAACGTTAAAATTTGTTGAATAATCTTAATTTGTTAAAATTACTTTTTCTTGTTTGTTATGTTATATCACTATTATTGTGATTAAATTAAAATGAGAACGAAGTTTTAAACCGTTTTTTTCATTTGTCCATGGCATGCTTGACTACGAAATTAAAATAAAATATTCTTTTAGCCATAACTTTATAGCGAATGAAGATATGGTCATGCCGTTTGGACATATTCTGTTGCAAATTTGATCTACTTTCCGAATCTAATAAAATATTTATAGGTTCCATTTGAGATTTCGGAGAAAAATTTAAAAAATTGTTAACTTTAACCCGCTCCCTAGCGAGGGCGGCAAGAACCATAATAGCATAGACGGTTCTATATTTCATTCACCAAACCTTCCTTTCTTGAACCAGAACTTGTTAACAAATTTTCGTTGAGTCAAAGTTATAGACACTTATAGGCAATAAAGTTTAGCATCCTCTCCCGCCTTTATCTTACGTCCTACAATAAAAAAATCATACATTAAAAAATGGATCATTATGTCGCCATTAACGTGAGAATATTCATTTTTAAACTTATATTGGAAAATTTTCGAACAAATCGCATTTTTTATACGATCGAAACAATTTTCTTTGGTCCATTTCCTATGGAGGATCTTTTACCCAAACTTCTACGACTATTAGTTACTATTAGTTCCTTAGATACAGTACCTCATCAACCTTATTAAATCACCCGGTACATGTCTGGCAGTATGTTATACTAATTGATAATTAATTTATTTTTATAAGAAGTACCAAGTCTATATTTTGGAGTTCTTATATAGTTTCATACATTGTAATGTCAGTAGTTTATATTTTAAAAAAAAAGAGGAGCGCATTGTTCATTAAACTTATCCCCAGCAAGAGTTCTTATAGCCCTCTTTTGCATTCGGAATATATGTACTGAGTTGACGAAGTTTTCTCATAAGGTCGTGCCGTATGATATATAGCAAAATACGCAGTGATCTGCGCATCTTGATCTAGAATGTCCTTTAGCTTTCTTAAGTCAAATAAGGTGACTGTATTCAATTTTAAATAATTATTTGTTAACCAATTATTGGCACTATTTTCTAGTTCCTTAACGGCATTACACAGATCGTTCCAATTTGAACCATAGGAGGTAAAAGTGGCATCATCCTCTAAAAGAGCACTTTTGACAGATCTTAAAATAAATTCAAATCAGCAATATACACTATAAAAAAGACAAGACCTAGTATGGACCCCTGAAGGACCCCAAAGAAGATTTATGTTTGTCGTCACCAACAAACTGCTTTCTGGCTAATAAATAAGATTCAGTTTCAGTTTACAAGAGGTACCGCGAAATCCATACCTAAGTAGCTGCCGTTTTAGCAGCCTGTTTGAGATACATTCAAAGGCCTTATTAATATCGCACATTGTCAAACCTACCCGGTTAGCATTCTCAAGACCTCCGACTATCTCCCAAAACCTTGTTTATTGCTTGTACGGTACAAACTGCTCGTTCCCGAAGATATTTTGTTTTTCAATAAAATCAACACCTTGTAGTTTCAAGACTGTTTCAAATATCTTACCAATGTGTGGTACTACGGATATGGGGCGATAACCGCCAGGGTTATTATTGTCAACGCTTTTAAAAATTGGGATGAGTCTTGTTATTTTTAATGTATCGGAAAATGTGCCATATTGGATACATTGGTTAAAAAAAAAATTAGTGGACTTACAAAAACATCTATACGATTTTCTAATAAACTTACGTTAATTTCAAAGATATCAGAACAACCAGATTTTCGTACACTAAGAATCCATGTTTTCAACTCTGATTCTGTGATAAAGTTAAGAGTAAAGTTATTTTTATTAAAAAGTTATTTGACCAATTAACTTGTGCTTAAATTCTGTATCAATATCAAGAAGCGATAGGATATTATCAGCAGTATTCGGGAAATACTTGTTGAATTCGTCATAGGTAAAGTTTGATTTATTGTTGTCTTTTTTTGGTAATTTATTAAAATGTATTTATTACAAGCTAGTTTTTTCGCGTAGTATGCTGTTTTATAGTGCTTTTGTAAGCTTCTGTATCTGTGTATGTCTTCTTTTTTTTTAAACCAAACTTATAGTTTAAGCATCAGCCTGGACTTGATTTCTGAGTTGTTTCAGATCTTGTGTAAACCAGTTCACAGAGAATTTTTTGAGGAAAATTTAAATTAATTAAGTTTTGGATGTTGTGTAATTTGGAAGATAAAGTTAACTTCTTCAGAAATATAGAATTTGTGCCAATCTAAATATAAGAGTTTTCAAAGTCTAATAAACACATTTTCAGCCATTGGTCTGTCTGTCAGTCTGTGACAGCATTATCTCAGGAACGGATCGGTGAATTTTGTTGCTTTCTTTTTTATTTTGTTTGGTACCAATATCACTCGCCTGTGGCACTGAATGAGAGTCCTGTATACACTGAGTGTTGAGTTATAGCCAAAAAACGTGATTTTCTCAAGACTATAGCGCGAAAACGGCTCTAACGGTTTTGAATTAACTTGCCTAAAGTATTCTTCTAAGAGCCTTTCACCTACCACATATAGCGCCATCTCTGAGAAAAAGCACAAAAAAAAGTTATGCTTGAATAAAACTCCGTATTTTCCACATGTTTCTTCAGATTCTGGTTAAACGTTTCATCTTGCGAAAAAAATTTACATGACCATTGTTGTTTGTCTTGACATGCTCAAAAAAATGAGTGGTAGCACGATGTGACCAGAGGATTTTTACTTTACTACCGCTATTATCGTCGCTATGTAAGGAGAGTATTGGAATAGTGTAAATTGTTTCATTCACTGGAATTTGCCTGCGAGCGGTAGAAAAGTCATGTGAGTGGGCACACCAGATTATTTTATGTTGTAATTTCACAATTTTCAGTGATCGTGGTTAATAACTCATAAAGAAGTTTCATCAATAAACTCTCACTATTCAAATACTTAATTAGCTTTTTCTTAATTATTCTGCAAAAATTTTTTTTTCAAGTTATATTGTTATTAGGGACTCTAGAACAAAAAAAAAAGAAATAACAACAGTGGTTTCGATTAAAACAAGTATTTTTTCCAATGATGATTGGATTGACGGACCCAATTCATTCAATTCAAACTATTTTACGAGAGAGATGCCTCGCTTTGATATAAAAGGGTGGTAGATTTATAAACCTTTGCATTAATGCGAAAACAATCACTTCAGATTCATAGTATTTATTTTCCTACACAACATTATTGTGTCTCTGTTTCCGAAATAAGAATTACAATTTGTTTACATTCTCAGACCCCTAACTATAGAACCGTAAGATTTATCGAGATAAATATGTAAAGAAATTATGTGATCTATAAGATCAGCAAAAGAAAATTTTAACTTTTCTAAGAAAAAAGTCCTCAAATTCAAATGGCTTTGCGATTCCCTGAAAATTTTAATATGGGACCATCTTTCAACCACCTCCTCTCAAATAGAAAAATAATCATCAAAATCGGCGCACGTTTACTTATGGAAAGCAAGGTTACATACATAAAACTTTGTACTTTAGCAAAACTTTTTCTAGTACCTCTTTAAAAATCAAATTATTCCGAAACAACATGGCTTCAGCAAAGATAGATCCAATGAATCAAAGCTTATTTATTTCACCGAGCACATATTAAGCTCAATGGACAATCGCATACAGGCAGATGCCGTATATACCGATTTCAGCAACACCTTTGACAAGATAAATCATCATATTTTGCTTCAGCGGGTAGCAGAGATCGGATTGCATGGTCCTGACATGGATTGAATCTTATATCAATGATCGATATCAGTATGTGGATGTGCATGGCTGCTCTTCAAATTTGGTCCCAATAACGTCTGGCATTCCTCAAGGTTCCCACCTTGGTCCCCTATTATTTAATATTTACAAATTTACAAATTTATAAATAAACTTTGTAGTGACAATCATTCTAATATTGTACCTCACCATACTAATAATATTGTAAATTCAACTATGGGAAATAAAAATATTGCTGTTTCAAATGCTCAAGATGGAAATAGCGTTACTTCAATTACTAACAATGAGAAAACTCGGAATCGGATAGTTCAACCAAATCAGATCACTCCTAGCCATGACATCCCTTTTTTAGAAGTTCAAAAAATGATGGTTTCATAGACATGAATAAAAATCTTATATTTTATGCAAATACTGCTAGTCTTGTAAGTAATTTAAATGATGTTTTAATGAATATACATTGTCATAGACCATTGTTATTATGTTTAACAGAGACTCGCATCACGGATGACATTAGTCAAAATGAGATTAAAATAGATGGGTACGATATGTTAAATTGTAAATCTACGAGTAGACACACTGGTGGGGTCAGCATCTATCTTAAGACTGGTTTGGAATACCAACAAGTGATCAACAAATCAACACGTGGTTGTTGGCAGCAAAGGTAAAACTGAATAGTAAGGAATCTTATATTGTGTGTACACTCTACCATTCTCCAAATTCCTCTCATTCAGAGTTCTTAGCATTTTTGGAGGAAAATATTGAGATTTTATTGGAAGAAAAAATTATATTGATTATAACAGGTGATTTCAACATAGATCTAAAAGTAGACTCAACGTATAGTAGAAAAATTAAACAGCTAATAAACCTATTGGGAATATACCAAATTGTTAAAGAAAGTACAAGAATTACTAAAGACTCATCTACACTGATTGATTATGTGTTAACAATAGTGATGCTGCGAGACTGGTCTTGGTCTTGCAGTCTTGGTCTTGGTCTTGCAATTTTGCAAGACCAAGACCGAGACCAAGACCGTCTATGCAAGACCAAGACCCAAGACCAAGACCAATACTGGGATGCAAGACCAATACCAAGACTAACCTGGTCTTGGTCTTGCTGCAAGACTTGCGAGACTTGCAAGACTCTTGCAGTTCCGTAACCAAACACCAAATCGGTAGGAAACATATTATTTTACTCAATGATTAGATAAGAAACGCTAATAAATAACCTAATTAATTTAATCTTTGAACTCCCTTATGATCGATCTTTATTTTACAGATTTTAAAAATATTGAATTAAAAGTTGTTGGGTGAAAAGCGAGTTCATTTTACCCTTCTAGAATTTCTGGATTTCAAAATATTCTTAAATACCCTATACCTATACCGTAATTTCAACCCTTCTAGGATTTCCCTTACCGAGCTGTTTTCAAAGATTCCCGACAGTTCGTAGCCAGGGGAAGGTAAACTACACGATTTTTTATTTTTATTATTTTTTCTATCGCACAGAATGTTTTAAGCAAACGTTAAGAATCATCTATAAATCTGAATTTTGTTGATGAAATTTATCCAGTGGCCACTTTTGGAGATATTTGAAATTTTATATTGCCCTTATTTTGAAAATATTTTTTCGATCATGCTCATTAACTAACTCAACTGAGATATTCACTCGACTGACTTTTTAAATAGATACCTAGTTTTATAAATGCGCGTATTAAATCTCTGTTTTTAATTTTCATTTTTTGGAAAAAGCTTTCTGCAAAAATTTAAATTAGTTTTATCAGAAATACTTTTGATCGTTTTCAGAGATTCTTTCTATTTTATTAAAGAAAATGGTACAAAACAATTGTAGAATGAGCAAGAGAATGAGTTGAAATAGAAGTATGAAGTAGAAATATGTAGTAAAATGAGTGCTCAGTTGGGACGGAAGATACCAAGAAAACACAAGCAGACTAAGTCGCGCTATTAAGATACGATTCTCATATGTGAATGGTGATTATTAATTTATAAACTTTTACGCATCTCACTTAATTCTAGGCACCTAGTTTTATTCTCATTACTTATTCTACATTACCAGACGTGTTTGTTCTGGACAATGACAATTTTTTTATATTCGATATTTATCCATTTCGAATGATAATATAATTATAGGCAATCTTATAAGATTATGAATTACATACTTCCCAAGCATATTACATTACATATGCAGGGTTCTTCATTTCGATTAAGCAATTACGGTTTAAAATCGCAACATTTTTTTACACTTATAAAAAGATCAAAATTTTTGCAAGAGTCTTGCAAAGTCTTGCAAGTCTTGCAGCAAGACCAAGACCAATACCAAGACCGTATATGCAAGACCAAGACCCAAGACCAAGACTAAGGATTTGATGCAAGACCAAGACCAATACCAAGGGTGCAAGACCAAGACCAATACCAAGACCATATCGGTCTTGGTCTTGGTCTTGCTTTGCGCATCACTAGTTAACAAGTGACAAAAATATCAAATACCAAATATCGGATTATCTTAGAGTTTCTGACCATTCGAATATACTTATCTCGCTGACAACAAATAAGGTGAAATTGAATCAAAATACCGCAGTTATCAAGAGAGAGTTTAAAAATTTTAATAAGCTAGATTTTCAAAAATCGTTATTTGATCAAGAGTGGGATACAAATAGTACTGATGTGAATAAACTGGCAGACTCATTCATCAATAATGTTGTAAAAGTTCTAAATGAACACGCACCTTGGAAAGAATATAGAACTTTTAATAACTTCAAACTGAAAGTATGGTTCACAAATGAGATCATGGAACAAATTAAATATAGAGACATCTTATACAAAGTGACTAGAAATTCGGGATTAGAGGAGGACTGGATTATCTATAAAAAAATCAGAAATGCTGTTACTTCACTGATTAGGCAAGAAACAAAGAAATACTGTGAAGAACAGATCGATCGAAAAAAAGGAGATGCAAAGGCAATGTGGAGGTCCCTCAAAGAGTTAGTAAATAAAAAACCTCAAAACAGGCCTTCTAAAATAAAGTTCGGTAACCATTGGAAAGAAAATGACGCAGACATTGCAAATTCATTCAATTCATACTTCGTAGAAAGTATATTGGAAATTGTAAACGAAATCAAACAAACAAAACCGATTACATCTTGAATAATCTGCCTCGACACGAAATGGAGCTTACCACATTTGCAGCACCCACAATGAATGAGCTCAGAAGGATAATGAATAGGATGAAGAAAGACGGTTGAGACAAATATGGCATAAACTTGGAAATATTAAAATTGACATTCGAAGTCGCTGCTAATCATATACTATATTTGATTAATTCATCATTAATGACAGGAAAATTCCCTGAGAAATGGAAAGTATCCACAATAGTGCCTATTGAAAAAGTGCCCAATACAACCTCCTGTTCGGAATTCCGTCCAATTAATACATTTCCTATCTATGAAAAATTATTAGAATTAGCAGTAAAAGATCAGCTACTACAATATGTAGCAGACAGTAATATACTAGTAAAGGAACAATCGGGATTCAGGCAGGCACATTCGTGTGAAACTGCATTACATTATCTACTATCGAAATAGAAAACTAAGATAATCAATAATAAAAAGGTCATTATAGTTATATTTTTAGACTTAAAAAGAGCATTTGAAACTATAAACATCTATCTGCTACTGAAAAAACTCGAAAAGTTGGGCATTCAGGAAAATGCGTTGAAATAGTTCGAAAGCTATCTTTCTGGTAGGTCACAAATAGTTAAATATAATAATACATCTACTGGTACATACGGCATACATTATGGAGTCCCACAAGGAAGTGCTCTAGGACGAATATTATTCATTTTGTTGATGACATAGTATACCGTGTGAAAAATTGCAAAATAAAGTTGTTTGCTGATGATACCATGATATACTGCGAAGGGGAGGTAGATGATGTTCAGAAAACTATATCACTAATCAATCAAGATTTGAAGAATATCTCCATATGGCTGAATGACAATGGTTTGAAACTGAACGTAAATAAAACCAGATACATGGTAATATCAAATAGACATAATTTTAAAAAAATGATAATTTGACATCCAGTTTCCATTTATTAATTGATAATAATGTTATAGAAGAAGTTAAGCATTTCAAGTACCTGGGCTTCATGCTAGATAATGAACTGAATCTTAAATCACATTGTGAGTATATTAAGAAAAAAATGGCAAGAAAAAGTAATTTCCTATACAGATTGAATAATAGGGTATCATCTTTTACTAAGTTAACTATATACAAAACCGTAATATCTCCTCATCTTGACTTCTGTGGAACATTCATATACCTGATGAATAATGAACAAATTGATTCATTACAAAAGATACAAAATCGTGCTATGAGAGCCATTCTACTATGTAAAAAAAGGACACCAATAGCTTACATGTTGGAAACCTTGAATTTATTGAATGTTCGACAAAGGGCTGCTTACAATATGCTCAAGTTTGTATATAAATTGAAATCAGGGTGCTTACCAACCTACTTAACTGAAGAAATAACGTATCTTCAGAAATACATAATCACAATACAAGATCCCATGCTTCGAATGATTTCTATATCAGTGTTGTTAATGCTGCTACAAACACATTGTTCATCAAAGGCTTACAACTTTACAACTCCTTACCAAAGGGATTAAAAGAATGTTCAACATTTGGAGAATTCAAAAGCCAGTGTGTAAAATATGTAAAATGTTATAACCCATCATTGTAACGTATTTAGACTGTATATGCAGAGTTAAATTGACCATGAATTGAAATTTATGTTTTCTGTATTGTATTTTATTTCGCTGTATTGTATCTCATTTATTTTATTATACTATTGTAATTCAATTAAATTATATTTGTTAGAGCTGATAATGCTAATAAAGATTATTATTATTATTAATATTTATCTAAACAACATATAAAAATGTTTCTCACATTGTAGAATTCAACTTTTCGAAGACTACCTGAAAATATATTCTCAAGTGAGAATACTATCTGACTGCATCAATATTCAATCTGATTTGTTTAGTCTAGAATCTTTCTCTAAAAGTGAACGCTTAATCTTCTTTCTTGAGAAATGCTAATGTATAACATTTTGTAGAAATTCAAAACTCATCAATTTTGATTATGAATTAAATAATATTAACCTAAAACGAGTTCAGCTAGTACGAGATTTAGGTATACTGCTTGATTCAAAGATGACTTTCAAAGAAAATGTTGAAGATATTGTTCGTACATGTATGAAAAGCCTCGGTTATATAATTCGACAATCCAGATAGTTCTCTTCTGATAGAGTACTCCCAATTCTGTATAACTCATTTGTCCTCAGTTGGATTAGTTTTGGATTTTCTGTTTGGAATCCGCACTATCAAGTATATGCTGAGCGCTTGAAAAAAGTACAAAACAAATTTTTGAAGCATCTAACTTTCTTCTCTTTCACTTCTCCATAAAACTATCCATGAAAAATTAGTTTGTCCTGAGATCTTATTTCAAATCAGTTTCAGTACTCCAATAAGAAATCTACGCCAGCCTGAGACTTTTTCCATTCAATTCAAAAACAAATTCAGGTCGAAGCTCACCGATCTGCAGAATGATTCGCTACTACAATGAAATTTACGAAAATGTTGATATTTTTAATCATAAATTTCAACATTTCAAATTAAAATTGCAAGCATTATTGTAAACATTTCCGTGCCATTCTTTTTTTTATTTCGGTAGCACTGTCCTTATTATAAGCATTAATTTTGTTTTCATATTTCTTTGTACATAGTTTTTAATGAATACTGTGTTGGAATTTGTCTGTTACTATTCTAGATAAATAAATAAATTAATAATTCAAATACAACATTCTATACTAGTTACTAGAGTACTATTTCTTAGACCACATAGAGAGCTTTTTTGAGAAGCACACTCTCAGTTTGGATTTAGGAAAAAGTCCTCAACTATGTCGGCTGTTCAGCATTTTTATGAAAGATTAAACGAACACCTCAAATATCGTGGCAGCAGGGCATTTATTTGTGTGGATGTTCCACTCTGTTTGAGGAAAACTACGGGGTGCGACGCTCGGCGCTCACTTGGCCCGGTGATTTTCTAAAAAACAGAAAACAATATGTTCATACACCAGGTTTAGGTATGGCATATGTTGTGTCTGATCACTGTACATTTATATTGGTGTACCCTAGGGGTCTATTTTTGGCTAATTGGCTGATGGCGCTTTTTTCTGACAACTCCTCATTCACTGTGTCAACCAAAAATGAGGATCTGGAGCGTCTTTATAATTCTAGTCTAAAGACACTTTTTGATTGGTTTATAATAACTCCCTTTATCTTAATAATAACAAAACAAGTATGGCTGATGATCAGGTTATGGTAGCCCAAGGCTTGTATGACCTAGAATTTATGACGAAACGGCTCTGCGATGAATATAAAAAGTGGGGATTACAGATGAGTCTGGAGAAAACAGTTTACCCTGCTGTAAACAGCGATGCTCGGTTTCAAGTGCTAGTGAACGACGATATAAACTTTAACCAAGCGGAGAAATTTAGGTACCTAGAAACACTTGTAGATAAAAACGGAGTGGGAGAAACAGAAATCAGGCACAGAATAAGCACATCAAAGTAAGAAAATTGTTGGAAGTCTTAATACATTTTGGTGGGTTAATAAAATTTCAAACAAAATAAGAAATGAGTGAGCAGAACAATGGTTGAATCAGATCTGAGCTATGAATCAGAAGTGTGGAATACCAAGAATAGAGAGGAAAAGCAATGAGGAAGTAAGAATTCGAATGAAAGCAGGAGAAAAGTGCTGGATCGAAAAAAAAAACATTTGTTGATGTGGTTTGGACACTTATTAAGAATGTCTACATGAGATTTCACACAACACAAATTCAACAAAACTTGGATGTCACTCTTAAGAAGATATTTTAAGAATTAAAATCAACCTCTGCTGGCAACCTCAACGCGATCTTGTAAATTCAAAATTAAACAGCCTGTGTTACACGATTACAAATTTATATAAATATACAATGCCTATATGGGTTCGAGACAGCATTATGGCATAGTCTTTTGTAGCCCTTCCAGTGCTACAAAAAAAGTTACGCGACTCTTGTCAAGGGAAATTTCAACAACTGTTAATTTTAAGTCTTACGGGCGTATATATTTGGTAAATTCAAATCGAAAAAAAAACAACTTTAGAGAAGAAACTAAGAAATTCTTTGTTCAAAAGTATTTTTTTAAATATTGAGGAGTCCTGTCTATTCTCACCATGAATTATTATAAATTGATTTATTTTTACAGAATCGTGCATATTTGTTTACCTACATATTTTTTCTCTTTTCTATATGTTAAAGGATTTTTTTACGCATTCCATAACTTTTTTATAAATGTCTTTTTGGAATAAAGGATTTTTATTTGATTTAATATACTTACCTTCTTTTGGAACTCGGTCAAAAAAAACTCAAGCGCATCATATCAACAAAAATGGCTCATTATGATAGATTCGAATATATTTTCTTTCATTCGAATATAGACCACTTAAAAGATATTGAGAAAAATATACGAGAATTAATCATTCCCCCTATGTGTCCAAAACTAATGTGAGTAAAAAATACACGGGAAGGTTTAGGTATATTTGAATCAAAGTTTATAGATAAATCTATAAGAAAATGCTACTTACTTGACCAGGTTATCAATTTGGAAGAACTAACATTCCAGTTCGTAGGAAAAAGGAACTCAGTGATTATGACATGACATATTCACTAAATGATGAGTTTGGTAAATTTCACGACAAGTGAATCAAGTGAATACGAATCGTGACAAACACAAGAATACCTACGAAACCGAATTTGACATATACCTACCTAAAAGCAAATATTGTAACGAGATTGTAAGTTTCTTCCCGTTGCTCTCGTGTGGGATATATTATTTTTTGCGACATCTGCTTTGGACGTTAATTTTAGAGGAGGGTAAAACTCTTCATATTACCTATTCTAAGAAAATAATATGAAATTTGCTACTCCATGATCAGCAGTTGTTTTCAATTGACTTACTTATTGATATTTGGAATTCTAAATTTGACAGTTTGACAATTCAATGATAAATTCAAAAATGTACTAAAAATATACCGAAGAAGGTGACCGCCATTTGAAAAACAATTTAATTCCATAGCTTACTATAGGACATCCTGTGTATAAATATAAATTATAGCTTGTATATACCTACGTTCGAAATGTATTTATGTTTTTTTTTGGGGATTTGAAGATATGGTGTTGCAATGGTTCTTACATGGAAACCATTGAAATAAAAATAAAAATGAGATCCCTGGAAATGATGTCTTCTCTCTTGTTGAAATAACTTTGTAACGATTTGTAGTTTGCCCTGAAGAAGAGAATAAACATTCTCGAAAGCTCGGCTTCAAGCAAAGAATTTTATTTATTTTATGACTGCATCCCTAAGAACATCTTTTTATTTATTATAAAACCAGTCAAGAATACAAATATATATATGGTAAATAAATAGGACGTCTAACTGTGCCGACAACAACTATATATATATAAACAACAAATTAATTTATTATCTAAGTTAATGGGTCAACTGAGAAAAATCGGTTGATAAGAACTCATCAAAATTGTATAAAGCATTTTCCACCAGGAACCGCTTAATTACTGATTTAAAACGTACACACTCGAGGACTTGGACATCACATGGCAAAACATTGAAAAACTTGATTGCATAATAATTTATACCGTTTCTTGTTTTCGAAAGTCTCAAATAATCTTGACGTATCATAACTTTATTACGCGTTGAGTAGGAGTGTAAGCTTTCAGTTGTCCTGTAGTTTTTTGGTTTATTTTTACATGCATAAGACATTGCAAAATGTAAGCACAGGGCAAGGTAAGGATCTTTAAATGTTTGAAAGCACCCCTACAGTCATCGCTATATTATAATCCAGAAATGACCCTAACAGCCTTTCCTTGCATGGAAAAAACGGTTGATGTGTGTATTGAGTGGCCCCACGCTAATAAAGCGTAGGGTATTGAAGACTGGATAAGTGCATGGTAAGCCATTAGTAATGTTGTCTGTGACAGACAGTAAAGCATGTTGCGTAGTAAGAAGATTTTCCGTGATATATTCCTGCAGACAAAAACCGTCTCATCCCTTGTCAATTTACTCCCCAGAAACTCAACATATTGTGGGTTGTTAGGAGCGTTATAATATTTTAAACTGAAAATTAAGGTTTCAGACTTTTCCTTGTTTAGGATTAATTTGTTATGATTGAGCCAAGACTGTGTCAAAGTAAGACTATTCTGGGCATCCATCAACAAAGTGTTCATATCACTGAGCTAATGTGGTGTCGTCCGCAAAAAAGCTGGCATTCTTGAAATGAACGAATTGAGTCCTGTCCGTTAAATATGACCTAATCATTTTTTGGCTACTTACAGAAAAATTATAAAAGTGCAGTTTATCAATTAGACTATTGCGCGGTACACAATCAAAAGCCTTAATGAGGTCTAAGAAATATACATGGACATATTCATTTTCCCCAAATCCTTTATTTACCATACTAATTAATTAATTAATTACCACGGTAGTCGATAAACCAGCCCTAAAACCTAATTGACAGTTACTAAACAAATTAAAATTTTCAAAGTATTTTGTCATTTGAGTCTTAAGAATAACTTAAAAGATTTGTGCAAATATTGGCACAATAGATATAGGTTTATGATTTGTTGGGTCAACTATGCAGTTTTTGTTTTTTTCAAGTTATTGATAACCTCAAGAACTTGATTGTTTGTGACTTCTGAAAAAATTAATTCCTTATCTGTGTTAGGGTCGTGAGAGCCAATAAAATAACTCTTCGGATTGATATTGTTGGTAGGTAATGTGTTAATTAAGTTTTCAGCAATGCTCCCGAAATAATTATTGAAATCGTCAGGAGATATCGTATCGGACGAGTTATCTGTCTTGTTTTTGTTTATGTTAATCAAATTCCACATTGCCTTTTGTCTATTTCCATTTCGATTTATATAATTATCATTAGCTATTTTTTTGGCTTTTGTTAGTTAATTTCTATAAATACGTTGTTTGTGTTTGATCAGCTCTTTCAGGTCGTTACAGGGATTTATCTTGTAAACGTCTAAAAGAAAATGTAATGATTCTCTCATTTCCCTTGAAAAGTCTGTGTACCACTTAAGCCTAATTTTGTTGTTTTTAATTTTTTTTTGTCTTAACTGGAAAGAACATATCCAGAGTAGATATTATATCGACAATGATTTGAGATTTAGCTTCTATATTAAAAGAAGAATCATCCATAAATCTCCAATCTATCATTTATAAAAATCTGTTCGTATAAAATAAGCCTGTATTGGAAATTGGCACGTAAGAAAATGTCTTAGTTAAATGCGGAGGAGTATAGTTACTTACATTTAAATTTAAACCAACATGATCAGACAGTTTGGGATCGATAGTATGTAATGTGCAATTATCAAAAGAGAAGTTTATAAAAATGTTATCGACAGTTTTCTAGGCAGGTGGGTGAGTCATTACAGATAAAGAAACCATATGAAGTAAATAGATTGATAAGGGCATTTACGTATTTATCAGGTTTATTAAAATGAACATTAAAATCTCCAGTAAATATTACTTTTTTATTTTTTTGTGAGAGAATAATAGCCAATATTGCGAGTAGTATACCTACTGTACTTTATTTATAACTAATATATAGTTTCTGGAGGTGTACAACTGAAATATTCTTCATTTTCGTCATTCTCAATACAAATACGCAAACACTAAGCGTCTGATGCTGACACTTTGAGCTTATTTATATTGTTTCTAGGGTATTATTTAATTTGAGAAATTATAACTGTTGTGCAAGAGGCAATAATGACAATTAATCCGCCTTCATTATTGCCTAAGAGATTGATATATGGTATTGATATATACTGCTAAAACTACAAGTATAATACTAAAATTATAAATTAGTGGTAAATAAATGTTTTTAGTCAATAGATCCTTGTTGTTTATATATGCCTTATGAGGCAATGAACATTTCAATACCTATATATTATTTGTTAGATTGTATTCGAGTTCTAAGAACTAATATTTATACTCAATTTGAAATAACTGGGGCGTGTCTACGTTCTTGAAATCTTAGCGTTACAGAATCGGCCACATGATTAGAAGAATTTCAACCGCCTCAACCATTCCTTGTATTTTTCCATTAATCATTACGGCTCAGATTCAGATCCATATCGTAGTCTCAAGTGTGGAAAAGCATCGACACTGCCGTTTCAGACACAAATGCTCACTGTTTATTCCTTTGAGAAAGCGATCGAACTAACTTCAGAAATGTACGAGATCCCCGGCGACTTTAACGTAGCGTAAAATCAATGCTTTATTTTATTAGTCAATTTCTATCTGTATGTGCATTTGGTTCCTTGGAGAGCAAGACACTTTGGTGGAACTCAGAAACTGGAACAAGACACTAGCTACCTATCACCCACTTCAAAAGCGCACATTCCATGGGGCTAACTTTATACATTATTTATCTCCCTAAAGAAATAGATAGGATTTTCCCTTATAATACCGTGATTCTGGTAGACATAATGTATATCTGAAGAGGGCTGGATGATTTTCACGCTCAAAATGAGCAGAAAAAGTAGGAAATTTCTTTTTTTTTTCGGCATCTTCGAATTTATTAGGATAGTTAGGTCGGTGCACGATTCAGAATCAGAGATAAGCAGACAAAAAGTATTTTTATAGAAAACCACCCAACACTAATGCAGTGATAAAAGCTAACGGATATCACGAAAAAGAAATCAGCAAATGATATTACCTTTTTGGGGTAAAGGTGAAGTTTCCAGTGAGAAAGGTAGATAATATATGTCCATCGTATTTGTAATAAATAAGTAAGTGAATGTCTAGAGAAATACTTTAAATGCATTTTTTAGGAAACCATTGTAATCGAGTAAACATTTCCATGTTCATATTTTAACAAATGTTTGCATATTGAATATTGATTGTCTTAGGAACAGATGGATGGCTTTTGTTGCTTTTTGTCTGTTTTGTAGGGTAATACACAAGCTTGCCTGTGGCACAAGATAGTTGCTGCGCAATAACCGAAAAACTCACATTTTTATCGGCTCTAATAATTCTTATGAAGTTTGCCTAAAGTATTCTTTTCTCATACCTATCTGGCAAAAAATACAGTAGAAAATTTTACTCAGACAGAATTCTGTAGCAGAAAAGCAGAGTTAGTACACTGGGGTATCGTACCTATACACCAGCCAGTTTTTTTTACTGTCACATTTGCTTAAATA
Organism: Crioceris asparagi; assembly: GCA_958507055.1. NCBI lineage: Eukaryota > Metazoa > Arthropoda > Insecta > Coleoptera > Chrysomelidae > Crioceris > Crioceris asparagi. The sequence continues at coordinate 26,412,879 of OY293832.1, forward strand.
GTTTGTGATTGCCTATTCCCTTCCCTCCCAGTACCTTCAAGTAAGGAGCCTCTGAGACTTGAACAAGTCATGCAAATTGTGATGGAGTACGTGATACCCCAGTGTACTAAGTTTGTTATAAAAATTTAATACAGTTGAGAAAGGTAAGTAGTTGTTTTTATTTTATTTTGCTGTTTTGTGTGATTTTTTGATAATGAAATTGGTTTGATTTCTTGGAAAATACAAGTTATAACAAGAATTAATGTAAATCGCTTTATTCTTTGCAGATTAGGGATTACCAAGCAGAGCAGCAAAAATTGTTATACTTTTGGGATTATGTTGAGGTGTACGAAGAAAAATCTCTGATATGAGACATAGACCAATACCATGCCAATCCGGGGGGTTTATCATGTAACTAGCAACTGCAATGCGACCGCGACTATTGCACAATCGTTTCTGTCAAATCGTCGATGTTGTACAGTGTTGCCGCTCATTCAATGTAGAGCCTGAATTGATGCTTGAATAAAATTATCAGCACCAAGTTGATTGCATTTATTTATGAATAATTAAGGTTTTTACATTTTCTTTATAAAATAGCTATTTTCACTTATTTATCCAATATTTATTAGAGAAGGTCTAATGGACTACATGCAGACAGTGGCAACACTAACAAAACTAAATTTTACATGATACGGGGGCCGAACTGATGAAAAACGCCAAAGAACTTTGAGTAGATACCATATTTGCCAACGAAAAGATTGTAAGGTGCAATATGTTTGAACAAGGTGTAAATGTTGTAAATGTTGTAATACGTGCACGTTGCTCAAATATGCGTACAATGTAAAGCCCTAGATAACCAAGAAACTGCCTGAATATTACATAATAAATATTTGTTCTACTTATTTTGAAGTTTATTTGATAAGTTGCTATGATATCTGTTTTGGTTATGATATGTTTTTATTTTGTATTTTTAAAGTAAAAACTATATATTTTTTTTAAATGGGCTCTGTAATACCCCAGTGTACTAGTTTTGTACTTTCTGGCTAGTGTACTAACGCAGGGTTAACGTCGACCTTTGATTTACAGTCATGAACATATTTTAGAGCAAGAGTAACCATTTATTCGCTCTATGTTGTTCTGAAACATCTTACTCGCCTCATCAAACATGCGATTATATTAAGGTTGTCTAGTACTATCCTTAAAAATGGACATAAAACTCAAAAAGAACCGGAACTAGACAATTACCTACCAATGTGTGCTAAAGTCAAAACATGCGCAATCAGTTAACAAAGTCTGTGTGTTTAAAGAATATCAATTTTGATCTTATTTATCTTATTTTGAAAGAGCCAAATACAATAGCATTGTGCACTCTTTAACTTTTGTTTCATCACACTACGCTGGCTGATTTTCTGCAATATACTGGCCGTAGATTCGGCACTTCATCTCTATTGATCTAATATATGAAACCAACCATATTTGCACTGGTATTGAATCCTATACCAAAATGGTCCAAAAATACTCAACATTACCTTTTGAGATTACACAATTTCTCCGAATGAGCAGCATAAATTCAAATAATTCCAACAATACTTTATGAGCAAGAGGAGATTTTGTAAAATAAAATGCTATACGATCATGAAATCATGATATAAAATTCCCAAAATATATTGCTCTTATCGGATGAAGCTTGAAGAAAACCTATGACGTGTTTCTAAATTTTAACTTTTAATAGGTTCTAGAATGTCTCAAGTAGAAATTGAATATTATTTTAACTAAAATACTAATATATTACATTTTCTCAGCCTCATTCATATCTGTCTTCTGGTAACGGTACATAGAATCAAAGCCCAAAATATTCTCTAAATAAATAAATCAACGTTTTATTGTCAATAAATAAAGCAATCATCTTCCCTTCCGTTCAAGCATCTCCAATATCCCGTTTTGCCTGAATTTCAATCCAGACAATCTGAAATATTAACGCTCCCCCCAAAAAAAGGTTCTTCTCCAATATCTCGACAATTTAAAATTCACCCTTCGGCAATAATTTCATCCATAATGTGTCCCTGAGCTCTCCCTCGAAAAATCTGTTATCGCTTCTGCAAACAGGACGCTCACGCATATCGCTAAAGAAGAAGAGCACCAAAAAAATGATAAATCCGGCATATACATATATCCTACGAGACCTATGAATTTGCCCTCAAATCTCAATATTTGCTACGCCAATCGGTTATACTCGGCGAAAAGGACACGCCACCCAATGCTAAAAATCAATATCAGTGCGAAGATTTTAGGCATTACGACGAAGGCGCAAACTTAGCCTCTAGAAAGAGATTTGCTTTTAGCTTATTTCGATAAATCTCTCTTTCACCAGAAACCTCTCTCCACTCTACGTACACTTATTCCAGATTCCATTTAATTTTTACCATCGTAAAAATACCTAGCTCAAGTATCCGTAAGAGGAAATCGGATTCCTGCACTTCCTCCCATTTGAGAGCTTCGCAGGATTTCCTTACTGAGAAAATTAAATGAGTTTACTGGAATAGTACATAGTACATAAGATATAACAAAGAGTACAACATGGTATTATAAAAAAGGTTTTTTACAAGCACCAACATCGACTTTTTTAGTTAGTGCACAGAAAAATACAAAATAATATTAATTCCAATGGTGCTGGTAATTTTGAAGTTATGCAGCTATTAGGACTTCATTACATTAACTATATAATATTTTCTTGTGTTTTTGACGGACATTGAGCAAAGACGGATATATACCTACAATAAATATGAGACAGCAGAATTAAAGAGAATACCATTTTCCGTGTGAAGTTTTCTAAAATATTGTTAATCGATGTAGATATTTATTGAAATTCAAATATTTAATTTATTCTCTGTTGACACTCATAAATCTGAATGAAATAACTTCTTACAAAAATTCTGATCGACTTTAGATATTATTCGGTCCTGTGAACACTACGAAATAATATCAATTCTATTGGTACTGGTACTTTTGAAATTGGTTCCAAAAGCTTTCTATCTACCTACAACAGCCTGTTGGTTGGCATTGGTTTAAATAAATATCACATTATGTCTTATGTATTCAATTCAAATATATGAACCAATTAAAACTTATATTTCGTAATCTGCAGTTTTTGTCTCAAGAACATTATAAGCCGTATTCAACTGCATCTTAGAGCTAAAAGATCTTTCTAATTCTATTTTAAACACTTTTATCTGATAAGCTTGAATGTTGCCGTTAAATTGTAAAATAAAAAAGATCTTTTAGTGCGTATCTATTTTTGAGCTACGAAGGACAACCATCATTGACAGAACTTAGAAAGCTCTTCAAAAAAATATTATTAACCAAAAAGTACCAAAAGAAGAGACTCAACACAAAGATAGCGCAAAACCGAACATATAAAGGAAGAACAAAAAGGATTCTGGAAATATCGGTCCTCTATAGCCTGGTAAGTAGTAGAAAAGGCTATAGAATACAGAAAACTCGCATATGTTTTTTTCAAAGACCTCACCAAAGCCTTTGATAGGGTAAGATCGACCCTCGGTTAGTCGCGCGGTCAGTTGTAATAAATTTGGTCGCATGTGTATCACATACATACATGTATGTTAAAATTGGTTGTGTGTAATAATAATTGGTATTCTATTATTTATACAGTGTGTTCAAGATAGGATTACCAGCATGGGGATCTCGGAAAGAGTAAGGGTTACAGGCTTGGTTAAATTGGAGAGACTTTGCGCATTCATATGTCCAACAATATATCTTTAGACAGTTAGAATATTCTCATTTCCACTTTTTTATCTCTACAAAATGATGCAAACAAAATAGTCAAGTTCAACGTTTAGTTTCCAAAAAATCATCATCAACTTTTATTTTTCTTACGGAAAGCAAAAAAGTTAATCCTGTATTAAATGTAATCTTAAACTTCCCAGAGGAAGTTAATGTAATGGGGCGGGCCGACTTTGTGAATCCCCAGCTTTTGCATAATATGTCTACGTTTCAAAGTCACCAGAATCCAAGTTGAACGTTTTCATCGAGATGTCTGTGTATATGTATGTACGTAAGTACGTTCGGAATTTTTCGTCTCCATTATCTCGCGAACCAATTAATATTAATATTATATTAATATGGGGTAGGCTTATTCGACGCTTAATTAAGTATTTAAGAACTGAAAACGTTTCCAGCCGAGTCACGTTAGATGATTTTTAACAGCAATTCAAAAACTAAGAAAATTCCGACAGCCTGTAACTAGCTGAAAGCTAGATAAACGTCATTACCGTGGAAATATGGGAGTATGCGATAGCAAGCGTCATAATGGTTATCTACAAATAATCAGTATAATATATATACTCTTATATATATATATATATACTCGAGTTCGTAAATTGTAGGCAGTGACGTCAACAGCGCAAAAAACGAAAACATTGTTGCCGGTTTGTGATGCTAGTTATTTGATTATTTACTATTTTAACAAGAAATATACATAATAAAACATATAGTTAAGAGTATACAGGTTATATTTGCTGGGGTGTCATTCTGCTAATAAAATGTATTCGGTAACATCACTATTTATTTAATAAATAATAACAGGATTCCTTTTTGTAAGAGTAACATATCAACGATGCATTTCATTGACACTTAGAAAAGAATAATAGATAAAAGTTGTCGTCAGGTAGAAAGAGACATAGCACCATCTGTCAGCCCAGCAGAAAATTCAGTAGCGTATCATTCGCGTTATAGTAAGCGGGCTACTTTTTAATGAAATGGGCTGAAGTATGGACCGTATACATGTAAAAGTGTTTAAAATGTTTATATATTTTAAGGAATGTTAACACATTTACTGTTTCAGGGAATTGTGAATATTATTTTTGATAAAATAATAAAATACAAGTCTTGTGTGGCAACCTAATGAAAATTTCGAAAAACGGCGGCGTTTACTCTGACTAGGTACTCTTGTCTTCCATATTTCTCACAAACTCACAACACAACTGAAAACTACAAGAATGCACCGCTTCAATACCCGAAAGAAATAAATAAATTGCTAGATAAATACTTGAAAATTATAAATATATAAAAGATGACGAATTCATTTACATATACGTATATATTGAAATATATAGTATATATGCACTTATATATGTATATCATTTATTAATGAAAATAAGTTGTTAGCAGACTTAAAATATGGTATGTATTTTGTTTGAATATAGATAGGTAAATGAAAAAATGACAATACAACAACATTTATATACACTCACGTGCATTAGGTCAAGTATGGGTTCAAACGGTTGATGGAGAAAAATGCTGTGTTTCTGTGTGTTATAAATGTGTTTTAATTTTAATGTAGGTATGAATAGTTCAAATAAGTAACAAACAGAAAGATCATTTATATAAGATCTTTTCTAACAACTATATTTCTCATTGATGGTTATGAAATCTTTCCTGTTTGTGGTTAAATTAATCTAAATTCACGAATGTAAAATGATTAATCATTTAAGAGGAATCGTATACGACGGTGGTCAAATTAGGGTTTGAACACATGTGTTAAGTTTCTTACTAGCTGTCAGATATACCGCTAATTTGCTCCGCTAGCAGGTGTCTGTTGTAGACAGGGTCAATGCCATTTCAGATAATTTAAGTAAACGAAATGCCATTTCACTTTGAAAGGTCTACTGAGCAAGAAAATTGTTTTTGATCGCTCGATACATATTTTTTCAATAAACAGTAGCCTTGCTTCATCCTCATATAAAGTTTTCCGTACGCAACTGGAAGTCCTAGATGATTACTGAAACCTCATCACCATTTCAAAGAATTTAGTGCCTACAATTTACGAACTCGAGTATAATAACAACTAACAACTACTCAAAATGCGTATTGAGTTTTTATGATCGTCCGAATATTTTCAAATCAATTGGAAGTTCGTCGTGTGGACTTCGATGGTGTCAAAGAATGTTTCAACACAAAATTTCATAAATGTAAATCATGCTCAATGATTTATTTTGAGAAAATTTAGGGATATTCAAGGAACTATAAATAAACATTAAATATGTTTGCGTTATATATTCAATAAATACATATTAAAATATCTTTGTTTTATTTTTCCGTTATTTCTATTTTCGGTCATTTTTACAACATGTTTTCAATCAGCTTCTCAATTTCACTTATAAATGTTATTGATGAAATTTGGCGTCATAAATACATTTCTGACATTGACTGAAAACATGATGTATGGAAGAATGTATGATTTAAATTTACATTTTACTTGTACATTTTAAGTTTACTGCCGGTCGTACCTTTCAAGTATAGTATTCGGCAAGACTCATAGATAGCGCAGTGTAATCCATTATTTGCGGAACATATTGTAACGTGCAAAGGGGAACAGTCGCCGGTATTGGCTACAAAGTAGCGGCATCCGTTTGAAGTATGCGCGCGATATATGCTGTGGTTGGACATACCAAAAGCGGCGTCAACAAAGAGAGCGACGGCAGTGTCGGCATCTTCTGTTAAGCTGCCGACAAACGAATTTCGAGAAGCGTATAGTGGCGGCTTCTGGTCTTTGATACCGAATGCTCTGGATCCTTTATCGGGTATATATATATGGGAGAATTTTCGGCAAGAAGACAGAATGAAAAAGGCAGTGTGAATAAACAGAATAGTCCGAGTAAGTTAGAGAGAATATAGTAAAGTTAAGTTGTAATTTATATTATTTTGAGTGTAAATAAAGTTAATTTAATAACTCTAAATTAGTCTCACTTATCTGAGAACCCGCATACGCAACAATTTGGTGTTAGAAGAGGGATAAGTGAGTGAAGAGGCTTTTGTCTATGGTAAACACCCGAAAGCAGACAGAAAAAATGGAAGAACAACTAACTAAGTTATTCTCCGATTTTTCGAGAAGACAAGAAGAATTACGACAACAAGAAAAGAAAGAAGAAGAGGAGCGAAGGCTGCGAGAAGAACAGAAAAAGGAAGAACAACTAATTAAGGTACTCTCCGATTTTTCGAGAAAACAAGATGAGCTACGACAACAAGAAAAGAAAGAACAAGAAGTACGACGACAACAAGAAAAGAAAGAAGAAGAGGTACGGCGACAGAGAGATTTCGAACAGATTGCAGGATTGTTCCGAAATGTCCATCAAGAAATCGATACCGTTAAACAAGAAGTTCGAGAAGAAATTGGGACAGTTCGAGAAGAGTTTGAGGAGAAGTACCGAAAACTAGAGAAAGAAGTGAAGAAAATTCGAGATACCAACCAAGAAGAAAGTAGCAAATTGGACACGTCGGCGATCACAACAGCCAATGAAAAACTTAAACCACCAACGTTTGACGGCGAAATATCCTGGGCTATGTACAAACGTCAGTTTGAGGCTGCAGCTAATGCAAATAGATGGGATCAGCAGCAGAAAGCAACGGCGTTGGTATTGGCTTTGCGAGGAAAGGCGCTTGAAATACTTCAAAACATTCCTGAAGCCAAACAAACTGATTATTTGGCTGTTGCGGGCGCCTTGGAACTAAGATACGGCAACAAATATCTTAGCCAAGTGTATCAGAGCCAGTTGATGAGTAGAATTCAAGGTTCAACGGAGTCACTGCAGGAATTCAGCAGTAGCATTGAGAGCATGGTACGACTGGCTTATCCACAGGCCCCAGATGAATTCATTGAGCAAATTAGTGTCCAGTACTTCATTGATGGAGTTCGACATATCGATATGCAGCAAGCGTTGAGACTAAGTAGGCATAACACCTTAGCCGAAACAGTTGTCCAGGCACTGGAATACGACGCTGCCAAAAACGCATCTATGAATCGTCGCAGCAAATTAAGAGAAGTCAGGGTGTCAGACGAACCACAAGACAATGCAGATTTCTTTAAGAAGTTGGAGGCGATGTTCCAGAAATTTTGCTCTCGAGGAAGCAAGGAGTCTGGATATAGAAAAGTGATTAAATGTTACAATTGTAACCGAGAGGGACATATAAGTAGAAACTGCAGGCGACGACCCAGATCTGAAGAACGAAACGTTCAGAGAGAGAATACCCGACTTCAGGAAAACTCCACCTCGCCAGTGTAGGGGGGCGAACGCTGGCGACCACTGATTATCAAGCCCCCAAGTTACATTTGTGCTCCATCAAGAAGAGCTGTGAGAGCCTCGTTGTCCAAGGTTTCATCAACGGCAAGAAATGTGATTTGACCATCGACACGGGGGCAACAAGGTCAGTGGTACGCCCCGACATGGTTTCCAAAGAATCTATCGTGCAGCACAACATCAAGCCAATACTGGAAACTGCAAAAGGAGATTTGATAAATGTTTTTGGAGAGACCACCACCACTTTAGAAATTGGCAATGCACAATTAAAGATTAATGCAATCGTGGCTGACATAGTGGATGAATTTATAGTAGGCTTAGATGTTTTGGAAACCTTCAATTTTATCACAGTGGACTTTAAAAACAGAATGTTGAGAGTGGGCAACGAGGAAATATTTTTCTCAGCATCTTCGAACAAGAACTGTCCTATTAAAATAATCGTCACTGAAGATAGGCGAATACCTGGAAATAGTGAGAAGATCGTGAAGGCGCACCTAGAAAAACAACTGGAAGGAGTTAACACTATGGTTTTTGAACCAAACGAGAACAAAGAGAACGGGGCTCTTTTGGCTAGGTGCTTAGTTAATTCCAACGACACTATTCCAGTGGGGGTAGCCAATCTATCAGTAAACAGAATGACATTTAAGAAAGGGGAAGTAATCGGTACCTGTTCGCCAGTCTCCCGGGTAACAAGATGTGAGCAAGAGGAACCCGTCTCAAAAGATGTACATTTGTCCAAAGAGCTAATGGAGAGTTTCAAGAAGACCTGGAAACATCTTAGCGAACAGGAAAAGAAAAAGGCCATCGAGTTTGTAAAGCAAGAAGCTGATGTTTTCGTGCAAGGAAAAATTACAGGGCGAACAAATTTAGTCGAACATCGGATCAACACGGGAAATGCTGTACCTATTCGCCAACCTCCACGAAGACTTCCTTTCGTAAAACAACAGCAAGTTAACGCCATGGTTCAAGAAATGCTGAAGGATGGTGTCATAGAAGAATCCAGCAGTCCTTGGTCATCACCAGTTGTGCTGGTGACGAAAAAGGATGGTTCGACGAGGTTCTGTGTGGATTACAGGAGGTTAAATGATGTTACGAAGAAGGACAGCTACCCATTACCCCGAATTGACGATACCTTAAATCCCTTAGCCGGATCCAGGTGGTTCTCAACTCTTGACCTGAAAAGTGGATATTGGCAGGTAGAGCTAAACAAAGAAGATAAAGAGAAAACGGCCTTTACAGCTGGAAACGGCCTATATCAATTCAATGTCATGCTGTTTGGATTATGTAATGCGCCTGCCACTTTTGAAAGGTTAATGGAATTAGTTCTGCGAGGACTAACTTGGGAAACGTGCCTGGTGTACTTGGATGATGTAATGGTGATTGGCAAAGATTTCGACGAACATCAATCGAATCTGAAGAAAGTATTCGCTAGGATCCGAAGTGCTAATCTCCAGCTGAATCCAAAGAAATGCGTTCTATTCCAGGAAAAAGTCAACTTTCTCGGACATGTCGTATCATCGAAAGGAATTGAGACCGATCCAGAAAAAGTTCAAGCAGTGCGAGATTGGCCCAGACCAAAGAACAAGCACGAAGTCAGAAGCTTTTTGGGACTCAGCAGTTACTACCGCCGATTTGTTAAAGATTTTGGGAAAATTGCGAAGCCACTACATCAATTAACCGAAAAGAACTCCCACTTTGACTGGTCACCAGAATGTCAACAGTCGTTTCTTGAGCTGAAAAACCGGTTGACTACTGCTCCTGTTCTTGCATATCCCTTGGACGAAGGATTGTTCGTGTTAGACACTGACGCTTCACAAAGTGGAATAGGAGCTGTTCTTTCCCAAATACAGGATGGCGAAGAAGCTGTAATTGGATATTTCAGCAAAACGTTGGGAAAAGCAGAGCGAAACTACTGTGTGACCCGGAAGGAGCTGCTAGCGTTTGTACGATCCATAGAACATTACCACAGTTTTCTCTATGGACGGAAATTTTTAGTAAGAACAGACCACTCTGCACTACAGTGGCTACTGAATTTCAAAAATCCTGAGGGACAGATAGCGCGTTGGCTGGAGAAACTGCAGAGTTACGACTTTCAAATTAAACACCGAAAAGGAAGAAGTCACGCCAACGTGACAACGTGACAGTTTGTCACGAAGACCTTGTGGCAGTTCTTGTAAATTCTGTCAGAGGCAGGAACAAAGACAAATAGCCAAGGATGTTGTACATCTCCAACAAATGCAGATTAGGAATAAGGAAACGGAAAATACCGACGAAATCACCAGAGACAACTTTAGAAGAGAACAAATCGCCGACAAAGATTTGACGATAGTACGGGGCTGGCTAGACCAAAAGCGACGACCTGAGTGGCAAGAAATATCCAGATTTGATCATACAGTCAAGGGATACTGGGCTCTGTGGGATTCGTTATGCTTACGAGATGACTTGATCACTCGTAAATGGGAAAGTCCAGATGGTAGAAGCATTGTGTATCAAACCGTTGTACCCCGAACAATGGTAGCTGAAGTACTTCGTGAACTGCATGGCAGTCGCAGTGGAGGCCATTTTGGAGTAAATAGAACATTGGCACGTGTGAAAGAGCGGTATTATTGGATCAACTGTCGAAGAGATGTGGAAGAATGGTGCAGAAGATGTGACCTCTGTGCTTCTAAGAAGGGTCCGAAGACACGATCCCGAGGGAAAATGAAGCAGTATCTGTCAGGTGAACCTTGTGAAAGAATTGCGGTGGACATTGCAGGACCATTCCATACGACAGATTCTGGAAATAAGTACATCATGGTTGCCATGGACTATTTCTCGAAGTGGCCAGAAGTAGTGTCGATGCCGAATCAGGAAGCAGTTACAGTGGCCGAAGCCCTTCTGGAAAACGTGATTTCCAGACACGGAGTACCCTTGGAGCTACATACCGATCAAGGTAGAAATTTTGAATCCGAAGTATGGACGCAGTTAATGAGGTTGCTGGGGATACGGAAAACACGAACAACCCCACTTCATCCACAGTCAGATGGAATGGTTGAGAGGCACAATAGGACCATCAATCAATACCTCTCACTCTTTGTGGATGAGCACCAACGTAACTGGGATAAACTGGTACCTCTCTTTCTTCTGGCCTACCGAAGTTCTCAGCATGAATCTACTGGCTATACACCATCGATGCTCTTGTCTGGAAGAGAAATGAAGCTCCCCGTAGATCTGATGTTTGGCCATCAGCCGACGATCATGAAGAAGTGTCTCTTCCACATTATTTAGCTGACCTACAGGAGCGACTTAGAGTGGTCCATGATTTTGCCAGACAAAAGCTTCAGTTGAAGAGCAACAAAATGAAGATGAGACTTGACAAAAGGCAGTCATTAAACTCTTTCAACAAAGGCGATGCAGTTTGGTTGTACCAGCCACAGCGAAGGAGAGAGTCCGAAATTGCAAGGACCTTGGGAAGGACCATATCGCATTGTCAAAAAGATTAATGACTTGGTGTACAGGATCCAACTTTCGCCAAGAGCCAAGCCAAAAGTAGTGCACGTGGAAAGACTGAGTCCGTATCGAGGAGATAATCCACCGGTCTGGAGACAAACGGAAGAAGCTGTTCGGGGCGAGCAGCTTTAAGGGAGGGAGCAGTGTAACGTGCAAAGGGGAGCAGCCGCCGGTATTGGCTACAAAGTAGCGGCATCCGTTTGAAGTATGCGCGCGATATATGCTGTGGTTGGACATACCAAAAGCGGCGTCAACAAAGAGAGCGACGGCAGTGTCGGCATCTTCTGTTAAGCTGCCGACAAACGAATTTCGAGAAGCGTATAGTGGCGGCTTCTGGTCTTTGATACCGAATGCTCTGGATCCTTTATCGGGTATATATATGGGAGAATTTTCGGCAAGAAGACAGAATGAAAAAGGCAGTGTGAATAAACAGAATAGTCCGAGTAAGTTAGAGAGAATATAGTAAAGTTAAGTTGTAATTTATATTATTTTGAGTGTAAATAAAGTTAATTTAATAACTCTAAATTAGTCTCACTTATCTGCGAACCCGCATACGCAACAATATTTATAACAAAGAGTGGCCTCTCTATAACCTATTTACTCTATGTTTGATACAAAATGTCAAATTAATTTAGGTGTTATACAGTCATATTTTTAGTCTATAATAAGCTTATTTCCTTAGTAAGAATTTGTTAGTTCTGTCATTTTTTAAAATTTATGTTGATTTACAATGATTTACAAATGAAGACAAATTTGATATATTATCTTGATAAAAATGTTGTCTAAGGAACTGTCTAGAAGCTGAACACATGTACTTTAACCAATATCCAGAACGGAGAAAACCTGACAAAATAATTTTTAGACGTTTAATATTTGGTATATAAAGGAATATGGAGCATTTAAAAAACTATCACGACAAAAACATTTAAATGGAGATAATCAATTAATTGTTCGACAATCTGTTATTGAAAATTTCCCCCTTATTTTAAGATAAATACATTCTAAGCCTTATAAATTACAAATATGTTAAAGATTAAGACCAGCTGATAATGACCGTCTAGACATTTTTATAAGTGCTATACTACCAAAACCGACATTTCTGGATGTTGATGAAACTTTGCTCCAATAAATGTTATAAGTGATTCTAGAAATGAAGATTTTTTTTAATCAGATGAAATATTGAAAAAATATTCTTGAAATATAAGTATGTATTTCTGTTTTCGACTAATAATCTAAAAAAGTTCTATAAACAATTTAAATTTATCTAGAAAAAATGGATCAGTCTTTGTCCAATTTGATTTATGTTCTCAATTCAAATAATATTCCATTTAAAGGGTAGTGAAGTAATATATCCAATAATACAATAAGGCAGGAAGCTTTGAGAAAAATTCAAGTATGTTTGAAGAGAAACAGAATATTAGAATAGGGTTGTAGTCACTTTTAATTACCATTCACAATAAGGAAGGAACACGTTTTCGATCATTAACTATTATTCTTGTTTGTTTAGTTATTTTAATTTGTAGTCCACACGAGCTATTAAAAAGCAGACCAAAAAACATAAAGAGAATAAGGCCAAGACTGATACAAAAATTTTCTTTTTTGAAAATTGGTTACAAAGGAATTATTTATTCTCATTTTATTTTTATATATAACAGTTGTTCAGATAAATTTTAATTAGATATAAAACTCTTTTTGAGTGATTCTAACTCGAAAATAGAAATGATTTCTTACATTTCAGAATATCTTGGCATTCCTTCTGATTTCAAAAATGTTTGTCTTAATTTTTAGACTCACTTAAAACGTGTACTTGACGGAAAGTTTCACCGACATCCAGAAATGTCGGTTTTTGTTGTATTTGAATTATTTTTGTCTATTGAAATCGATGCCATTTTTACAGAATACTTTATTTGTTATATAAATATCAATGACAATGATTATTTTTAAAGCAAAGATATACTTTCTTAACATTACTGCTTATCTCCCAACCAAACTCAGCCTCCAATTTTTTAAATATCCTAAGATTCAACAATAGACTATTAAGTCTGATATGAATATTACATATTACATCCTACTCTGGCCTTCTCTACCACTTAATGTAATAATAGTGAATAACAAAACATAGAAAATTATATTGTACCTAAAATATTATCGAGACAATCATTTATAAAACTAGGTAAACATAAATATTTTTACAAAAAATTGGACTGACGTTGTTAGTTGACGCACTGAAAAATACAAAATAATATTAATTATATTGGTGCTGGCACTTTTGTAGTTTAACAGCTGCAATTAGATTGCAAACTTTTGGCACCAACTTCACAAATACCAGCACCAATAGAATTATTTTTTTGTATTTTTCAGTGCACCAACTAATAACGTCGCTCCAATTTTTTGTGAAAAAAATATTTGTTTCACACTTTTGAGTGTAACATTAGTCACGAAACTCGTTGAACGTTCACTTATAAGATTACCCATGTATATTCTTTGCTTGATATTGTTATTATTCAGAAATCTAATAACATCGTCGCGGAAATAAACATAGTTTAGACTTTACCACTGCTTTAACTCGAAAGCCGTAACTTTATGGGAAAAATGTCAAAATAAATAATCTGGAATTTAATTTGAATGCCTCAGATTCTCAATTTTAGAAAGAAATTGCCCCCTCCACATAGCAAAAATACACATATTCAACCGACGAACCCAAAGGGAGGAGGTATAGGTACAATTCGACTGTCTGCTTTTTGTGGTTTATACGCGCGCTGTATATAAAAGAACGTACCCCGATTTTGATGATTTTTAACTCATTTGAAAGAAGAGACTTGAGAAATGGTCCCATATTCGTAAAAACTGAAATCTCGTTCCCTTCAAAAAAAACCCAAGTGGTGGAGGGGGCAATTTTTATCGAAGATCAAAAATCTGAGACGGCAGAATTGAAGACAATATCCGAAAACGTTTGCATTGAACATTTTTCGGTTTTCAATTTACAGCGATGTTAAAAACTCAAATATGTGTATTTTCGCTGTGGAGGGGGCAATTTCTTTAGAAACTTGAAAATATGAGGCAATCAAATTAAAGAACAAATTATTTGTATTTATATGTTTTCCACAGAGTTACTGCTTTCGAGTTACAGCAGTGGTAAAGTCTAATGGTATAAGTGAACGTTCAACGATTTTTGTGACTTATGTTTCTCTTAAAATTGCGAAATAAATATAGTTTACAAAAAATTGGACCGACGTTATTAATCGGGGCACTAAAATATACAAAATAATATTAATCCTATTGGAGCTGGTACTTGCGAAGTTGGTAAAAAAAGTTTTCAATCTAACTGCATCTGCACAATTTCCAAAATAGGTACCAGCACCAATAGAATTAATATTATTTTGTATTTTTCAATGCACCAGCTAATAACGTCGGTCCAATTTTTTTAAACTATTCAGTAGTATACCTTTCTGTAACTAAAATATTGTTTTTGATCAAGGACATTTATAGTATTGTTTCTCCCTGTTTCGTTTGTGAAATTTTGTTGTGGTATGAATGGAAAAGATTTAAAATGTAATTTTCTTTACCTTGAGGGATAGCCGTTAAACAGCCATAGAGGTTCCTATAGAAAAACGGAAGAGTAAAATTTGCGGATGGTAATATTTCATTTTCTAGATGTTCAAGGACTAATTGAGCAATACAACTTGATATGGATGATCCCATGGCACAACCATAAATTTGTTGCTAATATCTGTTTCAATCTGCTAGATAAAAAATCTCCTTATGCATAATCCACAATTATTTTAAAGTATACAGGTTGATCGTAAAAGAAAATATATATTAAAGTTATACCTAGTAACTTAAATAGAATACCTACCTTATGTTTTTTGTCATTTCCGTATTCAAAACCTCAACCCCAAATGAAGGTGAGTGACTTCAAAATTCCCTATACCTACCTATCTTTATTTAAATATTCCTTCAAGGAATCTTATTCTTCTTCGAACTATTTTCAACTCCATCTGGGCAGCTTCGACTTGGATGACATGCTATTTTTTTATGCGTCTGATAAAAAGTGATGATCATGATTAAACCCGTTGTAGATAAAGAAAAGAATGATAAATAGAAACAGAGACTGGTATCTATCAGTGAGCCGAGAGTTCCAAGAATATTGAAAAAATTTAAATTTCGTCCATACCATATTCAGATGTACCTGCTAGATGCTTTATGAAAGGGATTTTCATCTTTCGGTTGATTTTTGTTTATAGATTTTGAACTGATTAGTAGACGATGGACACTTTCTTGATCTAATTTTATTTTTCATGAATTTTCTTTTTTCCACAATGCTTTTCTTGAGAGACACACTATATTTTATTCGCCATCCTATAGTTTTCCTAAGTTGATAGAAATCCAAAATTAACAGGGCGAAGAAAATACGTGCAAACCCACCTTGCAAACAGGCCAGATGGGAAAACAATATACAGAAAAGCAAAAGTCAAACCCACCAAAGTTATCCCATGCACTACCAAGATACGCACCTGCTGGTTAAAAACAAAGTAACAAAATCTTATTACTAATATACAGTGTGGGCACCACATTTGCCACAATCTCTGTATAGACAGCAATGGGATAAGATGCAATAATTGCTTACGGCGCGCTAGAAAAAGTTCATCGTATGCATAATCTAAAATTATTTAAGCTATACAGGTTGGCCAAAAAGGAAGATACATATCAGAGATATAATTTTTTAAATGCATCGCCTTATATTGATGATTGATTTATTCATCAATTTATAGTATGAAGAAAAAAATACTTAACCTAGTTAATTATATATATCAAACTTTAGCAATAGCCTTGATTGTTCAGATGAATGTTGGAAAAATAAACGTTTTCATAATTGAAGATCAAAAATTATACTGAAGTGTGAAAAAATATTGTTGAAAAATTTCAATTTAAAAAGTTGATTTTTTTTATTTCTTTTATTCTTCAAACTGTACTAGAGTTCTCTATAAGTAAAACCGAATCGAATCCATATAGACAGGTTTGACTCGGGTGTCATAATTTTTTTATACTCCTAATAATAAATGATCGTCATGATAACTGTCTTTTGGCTACAAAAGAATCTTTTATAAAAATAACAAGTCCTAAATAATCCAAACAGGGTTGCGGATCATATGCAAAAAGAAATACGATACAACCAATTGTAGATAATAGAAAAATGAGTTTTTTACCTTCGAATTTGTCATTGAACAAATTTATATCACTTTCCTGGTTTCTGAGGTTTACGATTACGATCTCATTACGTATCGATCCATTAAACTTACCCATTTGAACTTCGCTGTGTTTCTGAGTACGCGATTGACGCTTCGATTACTATCGAGTAGTTAAGCAGTTCATTATTTCACCACTAGATAGATGGTTTTTGTCAAAATATAACCTTAATTGGAAGGATGGACTATAATAGAAATATTTCTCATAGCCTAAATATAATGAAGAATATCTGCTATAAAACCAACACGAAAACTATTGACAGACCAGAAGAGCAATAAAAGGATTTATATGATAATTTGAAAAAGAATGTGAAAAAGCTATCCAAGCCACCAAACAAGAGCTTAATAAGTATAAAAAACATAAAACTCCTTAATACCTTATTGATCTCAAGATCAAACGCGCCATAGCAGGGCATTAAATAATCAAAAAACAAAAAGAATCCTGGCAAAATTACGTAAGTACGATAACTAATTCAACTTTGCTAACAGTCGAAAAAAAAAGAATATATGGAGCAAAAGCATCAACATCAATCATAGCACTCAAAAAAGAACATCTCTAATTAAAAATAATAAAGAAATCGCCGATATTATATCAGACACCTTTGCAACGAACTCCAGTAATAAAAACTATACACGATAATTTCTTGAGTATGTATAAAAGGCACAAAGAAACAACTTTAAGAACGTTCTCCAATGACTCAGAACCAACAAACTCACGAATTAGCGAAAGAGAAATTAATGAATCCTTGTATAATATGAGAGAAACATCTTCTGGCACGGATGTCGTACCTTTAATATATATAAAAAAAAATTCCTCATAAAACATCTGCTAGTAATATACAATACAATATGGAGCGACCAAGTATTTACAGACATATGACGGAAAGCCACCACTATACCTATACATGTATAATGTACAAATAATTAGAAAAAATTATTAACAAGAGACTACTCTGGAGGTTAGAGAACCGGAAATTCTTAATATGTGAACAAGCTGGTTTTCGAGCAAACAGATCTACCACCGTTAATATTGTGGACCTCGAATCATATATAAAGCATTCTGTAACAAACAACATTGTATGGCCGTATACTTCAACATCTCGAAAGCGTTTGATACCGTTTGCAGGTTTGATATAATATTAAAATTACAAAAGTGGGGATATAATGGAAATATTCTGTTTCTGTCCTTTATAGAAAATTTTCTAAAGATAGAAGTTTCCAAGAACGAACTAATGGCGCATTGTCACAAAACAGAAATCCATTAAATGGAGGGATCCATAATCAGCCCAACATTATTTATGATAGCCATAAACGACATCATACAATGAACCAGAAACCAATACAAACGAGACTGTATGCTGACGATATGATTATACACAATCGCACCTCTCCAAATTAGAAGTCTTGTCCAATACATCTGGACTCACAGTCTCTCCAACCAAAATAAAATTTTCTCCAAAAAATAATAAGAAGTAAACCAGTTAACTTGGAAAAGTCATATAAAACACTTGACACAATCTTGCCCAAAAAGTCTAAAAAACGTATTAACGCTGGGGAGCCGAAGGTACAATATTACTTAGCATATACCGCTCCTTAATAAGATCTGAAACTGATTATGGATGCATTGTTTATGATTCCGCAAAACCTTCCATACTCAAATCACTCAAGTTTAAATTCAAAATGTTTTATTCAAATAAATATAACACGAATTATAAACCCATTTAATACTACGTCAGTACCACACAAGTGAAAGTGCAACTCCTCCAGGGCATGGTAAACTGCATATTTTACATTTGGAAGTTCCGTCTCACGTAATTAAATACGTCAGTTAACCTTGACTCACACGATCAACACGCTATCCCACCAACGGTTGCTAAACTTTCTGTAGCCATGAATGAAAACAGTTATTTATCAAACAATGATTTGTTCTCGAAACTATTAAAGGCTATTAACAAGTGCTATGAGAAAAGGAAGCACGAGATAATTGAACACATAGGAGCTGAAAACAATAATTTGATGAGCGTTATAAAATCACAGAATGCTCGTAGAATTGGAACGAAAGTGCGCTTCGTACGCAAATAAATTTTTGATTCATGAACGCTAGGACAGGAGAACTAACATAATCATCGTAACCATTGATGTGGATAATACTCATTTAGCTACATCAACTGTATACAGGCTGAATTCATTAATGGATTTGAATTTTTGCATAAAAGATATATTCAATATATTCCTAATAGAAATTGATAAAAAACAAGCCATAAAGAGAGAAAGATTCAAAAAGTTCTATTGTCTAAGATATGTGCTACAAGGATCACTTTGATAATAGAATTTTGGTAAAACATGTGAAGGCAGCCAAATCTAAGAACCAGACAGCTAAAATAAGGAAAAATAGACTGATCATCAATGGAGTCACCTACACCGCTGAGCAGCTGAGAGAAAAGGAAACTACCTTCCAAGAAACCTCTGAAACTGAAGATCAAAATTCATCGAAGAAGTGGGAAAGAAACTCTAGTGCTTCATCCACTCCTACAGCAGACAATGATTTTTCTCACAAACCACTCAAAGAAAGCGAAGTTATCACTGTCATCAAAAATATCAATCACAATATGAAACCACAAGCCAAAAAATCGAAAGTGACTCCCAGTAGTTCCGACATCACAGACAGAATTACCCGGTCTAATAGTGTTATCTCGCTGAATAAGGACTATATATATATATATATAGATATATATATATATATATATATATATATATATATATATATATATATATATATAATAATGGAGATGCTCTACACCTTTGTGCTTTTATTTAGTCGGACACAAGCACCCACTAGAAGCGGATCACGTGATTTCAAGCTTGTTAGCTTTCATCAGCGCCACATAAGTGGAAGCTGTATCCAACTAAACAAAACCAACTGGAAGATAGTTTGACTATCTTGAAATCACGTGATCCGCTTCTAGTGGGTGGTTGTGTCCGACTAAATAAAAGCACAAAGGTGTAGAGCATCTCCATTATTATATATATATATATATATATATATATATATATATATATATATATATATATATATAATCACGTAATTTCAAGCTTGTTAGCTTTCATCAGCGCCACATAAGTGGAAGCTGTATCCAACTAAACAAAAGCAACTGGAAGATAGTTTGACTATCTTGAAATCACGTGATCCGCTTCTAGTGGGTGGTTGTGTCCGACTAAATAAAAGCACAAAGGTGTAGAGCATCTCCATTATTATATATTATATACTCTTTCATTTTTGAAATAAGAGAAATCTTAAATTATATATATATATATATATATATATATATATATATATATATATATATATATATATTTATTGATTTTGTATTCTTGACTGGTTTTATAATAAATAAAAAGATGTTCTTTGGGATGCAGTCATATATTCATGGTAACACAATAAGTAAGAAAGTATCTAGATTTTGTTGATAAAAAAAGGTAATTATTCTCTTAAAATTCATTATATGTTTATTTGAGATTAAATGTATAATCTATTTATGAAAGGTTTTCATAACATTTACTGTTTTCGAAAATATGCATGCTGATTAGTGAGAGATATCAGCTTGTTTCTGGAAAAGTGAATGATTTTCAAAATGTTTCATTCTCATGTCGTATTGTGAGAGAATATGATTTTATATATTATTTTGAATATTTATGAATATTTGAAAGAACATTAAAGAGTATTTTAGGATTTCAAAACATCTATTTCACCCAAAAATTTAGAGGTTGATTAGGGAGAGAAATCGGCCTTTTTGATGGAATAAGTATCAGTGCACTTTGAGAATAAACATGTTTATATGTTTCGTATTGTGAGAGAATATGATTACACTTATATAGAAATTTTACATAATATTATGTACCTTTTTCTTTTAACTGTCAGTTCAAGCCCAGAATAAAAGTAATTTAGTCTATGTATGGGTATATATGTAAGTATTTATGCAATATTCTTAAATTACATTATTTATTATTATTTTTTTAACTGAACCTTTATCTGCCTTAATAATAATTTTAATTTAATTGTGCTCCTTGTTCAAATAGCCACAAATATATAGAGATTATTCAGTAATATTCATTTTTATCAACAAAATCTAGATACTTTCTTACTTATTTTTATAATACTTTAAGTTGTTGTTGAAATAATTTTGTAACGATTTGTAGTTTGCAATGAAGAAGAGAATAAAGCTCGGCTTTAATCAAAGAATTTTATTGAATATATGACTGCATCCCCAAGAACATCTTTTTATATATATATATATATATATATATATATATATATATATATATATATATATATATATATCTATATATATATATATATATATATACTTATATTTACTGCGTGATTTATTTTATACAAGATTAGTCAACGATAAGCATTGCGATATTCTGAATAATTTTATTCATTCCTTCGGTTTTACTCAACTAGTGGCTAAACCTCCTAGAGTCACCAATCACAGTCAAACTCTGATAGACCTGTTTATCGTCTCGAATCTCGAGTATATTGGAAATATTGAGATCCGGGATATTAACGGGATATCGGATCATTTGGCGAACAGTTGTCAAGTGGATTGTCCAAAATTTAGTAGAATTCCAAAATTTGTAACTTATCGGGACTTTTCTAGATTTGATTTAAATCTATTTAATGAGCATCTGTCATCGCACGAATTACTTTAAAATCTGTGGACGAAATACTTACCTTTATGAACAAAGCCTTCATCGATATATTTAGTCACCATGCTCTTTTGATGACTATCAAAATGTCCAAACCACCTGCTCCTTGGCTTATCCATAACATCAAACAATTGATAAAACTGAGAAACATAGCATATAGTAAGTAAAATCGTCTAGAACCATCGCATCATGGAAAAGTAATGCCGAATTGAGGAACTATACCACCGGTGCCATTCGACAAGAAAAAAAGGCTTTTCTTGACCATATCTTGAAAAGAAAAAATCAAAGGAGATCTACAACACTTTTAGGTCGATCGATATTCTTCGTCAAAAGTCTAAACCAAACATCCCGGAGCAACTGAAAATCATGTTAGAAGGGACACTAATTTCACTTTCAACAAAGTATCACCCGAAAATGTTAGAGATTATACAGGGTGAATCACGACCAACGGGATGGAGGTTTATGGCGAAACGGTAAAAGTTTAAAAATTTTTATCACTTTAGTAGTTTGTACATTGATAGAAGCCACATTTTAAAATTATTTTGTATTATACAGGATGTCCCAAAAATTTGTGGCATATCAAAGTTATATTTTTTCTTCTGAAACACTCTATATTTTATCGCATTTTCTGGTTGTCCCTAAAAATTAAGATACCCTTTCATAAGGGTTCCCTATAACTAAGTACAGAGGGTTCTGAGTTATGCTGACTTTTCTTAAAATGTAAACTTTTCTAAAAAAAATTCATATCTAATTAATATAACATATTCTAGCAAATTTTCTCTTACATCTAAATAGTTGGGCGTTCGTTGAATGTATTCCACGATTGAGTACTAAATATCACTTTACAGGGTGTTGAGAATTTACAGTTTCATTATTACTTCATTCAATGTGTAATATCGGGCTTATTTTAAATGACACCCTATATTTTATTAATTCACCATGTCAAAAAAGGATTCTTCTTTCGAATGGTATAAGGGTGTCCTATAACTAGGTATTATACTTTGTGTGCAATTTACAAATTTTAAATTCAATGGTAAATCGAAGTTTAAAACATTTGCAATTCTCTCTAAATTTTTAAACAAATCATCTTGGCATAGTTGATGTAAGAAACAGTGTAGTTGCTAATAAATATGCACACGTGTAAGTGCTGAGGTACACTAGCTCTACCTATCCATTTATTTCTATTTTTCTATTTAGGTAGTTCCTAACAGCACGTGAAAAGTGAGCAGGAGCTCTGTTCAATTGTAGCCACATTTTCTTTCGGATGGTAAGTGGTAGGTTTTCGAGAAGAATCCAGAAGTCGTTTTTCAAAAAATTCAAAAATTTTCTTCCATTCAGGTGTCCGTCAAAAAAATATGGGCCGATAACATATTCGCCCACAATCCCTCCCCACACGTTTACACTCCATCGGTGTTGGTGATCAACAGTACGAAATAAATGTTTGTTTACTGTATCATAATAATGGAAATTATGTCTATTTACTAACCCATCATCATGGAAAGTAGATTTATCGGTAAACAATACATAATTTAAAAAATCAGGATCTTCTCCAACTTTATCCAAAGTCCATAAACAAAAATTTAGACTTTTATCATAGTCCTGTTTTGTCAACTGCTGGTGTACTTGAATATGATATGGATGGTAGCGATTTTTCTTAAGTATTCTACACACTCATTTGACTTATTCCTAATTCACTTTAAATTTTTCGAGTACTGGTATTAAGATTCTCCGCAACCGACAGCAGTATATCAAATTCGTTGGCGTTGTCACCGTTAACTGGTTTAGTTTTATTCACCTTCTCGTAGGCAGCGTTACCAGTATCACGGAATCTATTGAGTAGTCTTTCAGAAACTTCCTTTTTTGGGTGAGCTCCAGCAGGGTACTTTTGAGCATAAACTCTAGATGGGATAGGAGACAATTTTCTAAACATTCCCCAATGCAAAGTATCATGACGAGTCTTTCGTTTAACGGGTACTGCTTCATTTTTAGTAGTAATAAAATTTTAAACTAATACAGGATTGTTGAGATAATTAACAGAGAAATGTGATAAAATGACATTGAGATAGGTACCAACTAGATTATGAATGCATTTTTTTGTTTTTAAATCGATTTAGCATTAAATCTAAGATAACTGTAAATTGCACGAAAAGTATAATACCTAGGTATAGGACACCCTTATACCATTCGAAAGAAGAATTCTCATTTAAAATAAGCTCAATATTACACATTGAATGATGTAATAATAAAACTGTGAATTCTTAACACCCTGTAAAGAGATGTATAGTACTCAATCGTGAAATACATTCAACGAACGCTCAACTATTTAGATGTAAGAGAAAATTTGCTAGAATTTTTTATATTAATTAGATATGATTATTTTTCGAAAAGTTTACATTTTAAGAAAAGTCAGCATAACTCAGAACCCTCTGTACTTAGGTATAGGGAACCCTTATGAAAGAGTATCTTAATTTTTAGGGACAACCAGAAAATGCAATAAAATATAGGGTATAAGAAAAAATATAACTTTGATATGCCACAAATTTTTGGGACATCCTGTATATTACAAAATAATTTTAAAATGTAGCCTTTATCAATGTACAAACTACTAAAGTGACATACATTTTAAATCTTTTACCGTTTCGCCATAAACCTCCATCCCGTTGGTCGTGATTCACCCTGTACATATAAATAAAATAAAAAGCAATGCGGAGCTGATCAAATTAGTACTACCACATTTGATAGAACATTTCACATTTATGTTCAATTTTGCAATAAACTCGAATACTTTTCTTAGGAAATGGAAATACGCACTGATATACCCTTTGACCAAATGTGATAACCCTATTGATATTTCCGACTTGAGACCTATAAGTATCCTGCCTTCCCTCTCCAAAGTCCTGGAAATGATTATCAAAGATCAAATAACAACTTTTATACAAGCAAACGAAATAATTACTCCTCTTCAGTCTGGTTTCCGGAAAGGGTACAGTACTACAACTGCACTCACGGATGATCTTCTTAGGGCAAACTCATATACATTGGTTTTTCTAACCATGCTGTAGATCTTATAGCTAATTATCTAACCAATCGTACCCAACGTGTAGTTTTGGATAACGTCGACTCAGATTCTTTGTATTTGGACTTTGGTATTCCCCAGGGATCCATTTTAGGACCTCTTCTCTTCTACATTTATATTTCTGATTTTTATGAAATCATAGAAAATGCCAAAATACATCACTACGCTGATGATACCCAACTATATATATCTTTCGATAGTCTTAATCTCACCGCTTCTCAAAATAATATGAATGAATGAATGAAGGATTTAAATATCCTATATGAAATATCCACAGCTCATAACTTGCGTTTGAATTCTAAGAAGTCTCAGGTTGGTCCCAAAAATAAAATGGAGGCTGTTTGCGATGAATTGAGAATCATTATTAGAATCGATACACTCCCTGTAGTTAATGAAGGTAAAAATCTGGGATTATGGATTGACTCCCCCTAAGATTCACCAACACGTAAGTCATCTATGTCAAGCATCCTTCAATATACTCTAGGCTATTATTTCCAAATAGAGACGTACTTTCCAAGCACCTGAAGCTTACCTTATGTGAAACCTTGATAACTTCAAAGTTGTCATATTGTGATAATATTTATGGACCTGTCCTCCAGAGAATACAAAACTCTTGAATTCGTTTCTCTTACGGTATTCATAAATTTATATTTACATTAGCGATGCACTGAAGGACTCGGGCTGGCTGAGACTAGACGATCTTCGTACCCTCGTTTACACATACTTGAAACCAAGACTCCTGAATACATATTTGAAAGGTTTAACACGTTTTTGTCTATGAACAACCTGTGAACCCGCAGCAGACTTTTAATTGTTATACCCCGCACTTCTCTGCTATCATCACCAGAAGTTACTCGTATAATGCCGCCAAGTTGTACAATCAGCTTTCTAAAAATTTTAGGTCATACATACAATTTCTAAAAGAGACTGAAACTTTTACTAAGAAATTCTTAGCTCACTTTATAACGTTGTAACTGCCACTCAATTTTTGATGTTCATGTTGAAATTATATTGTTCGTTATATTGTTATTATGTTCACTTGTATATTTCCTAAAATTAGAAATATATTTATACTTTTTTTGGTTTAAGCTATTTAATTATTTAATTATCAACTTATTTAATTTTTTCTTATTTCTAGTATACAAACATTTTTTTGAGACTTTATTTTGATTTTTTAGGGTTAAGTTGAAAAACAGTTCTTGCTTACTCTTTCATCAAATTTCTTCTCATGTATGATTTACTGTACTAATTTACTTTGAATATGATGAATAAAGCCGTTTAATTATTATTATTATTATAATTATCTTTTCTCAAATAATTGTGGCTTTATATTGTACTGACGGGCTATGTCAAGTCAATGCATATTCTATTATTATTATTCTGAATTGAGGAATGATCTGACGATATGGCATGTTTTTTGAATTACCGTTTTCTGAAAGTTTCTATGTATGTTTCTGTTGACTCCTAGTTGTTTCATGTGCGATTTGCATGTCCTTGGTGTGAGGCCTGTCACTGACATAATAAGAGGGATAATTATAACTTTTTCTTGCTTCCAAAGCCTTTTAGTCTCCATTGCTAGGTCTTTGTTTTTGGTGATTTTTTCATTGTATTTTGTTTGGATGTTTGTATCACTAGGAATGGCTATGTCAATTAGGTATGTGGTTTTCTCTTCCTTTAACTGAAGAGTAATATCTGCTCTATTGCAGGATATTGTTTTGTCTGTTTGAATATTTATATCCCAGTAGAATTTGAAGTTTTTGTTTTCGAGTATGGATGTTGGTGTGTATTTATAGTAGGGTTCTGAGTTTTCTACAAGTTTACACGCTATGGCCAGTGCTTGGTGAACTACTTTTGCTGCTGCGTTGTGCCTTGCTGTGTATTCTGGGCCAGCTAGGATTTTACATCCACTTGTAATGTGCTCAATTGTTCCCTTCTGAATGTGGCATTTTCTGCATATGTCGTCTATAATAGTCGGGTCTTTGATTATATATTTACGATAATTCCTTGTTGCTATAACTTGATCTTGAATAGCGAGCAAGAATCCTTCTGTTTCGGGAAAGAGCTGACCATCTTTTAACCATGTGTATGATGATTCTTTGTCGATGTAATCTTGTTTCATGCGGTATCTGTGTTGTCCATAGAGGATTTTCTCCGACCAGGTATTAATTTTTTCTTGTTGTAATTGGGTGTCATTGTATGTATCTGCTGGATGGTTTGTTAGGGATAGGTTGAGGGGCGTATAGTTTTTATCTGCCTTGCTTATCGCTGTGTGGAGACTAGTATGTTTAGTATGAAAGAAATTTCTGAGTGATTGGATTTGCCTTGTGTGCAGTGATGTTACATCTATAATTCCTATTCCTCCATCATTTCTTTTATTGTTAGCCTTTCTTTACATGAAATAGGGTGTAGTTTTCTGTGTTTAGTAAGTTCAGAGCGTATGAGGATGTTAATATTTTCTAGGTCTGTTTGGGACCACCGGATAATACCGAATGAATATGTGAGAGAAGGTATGGCATACGTATTTATGGCCTTAGTAAGGTTCTTGGAATTTAATTTGGTTTTTATCAGTTTGGTTAGATTTTTGAATTCACTTATAAGTTCTGTTTTGATGTGGGTGTGGATTAGTTTGGTGCCTTGATGGAATCCTAGGTTTCTTTTTTGAGCATGTTGTTTAGTGTTTTATTATTAGCTGTATGAACGTTATGATGTTCTTTCCTCTGGCCTCTGTCTATATGGAGCAATCTGCATTTATTCATTCCAAACTCCATGCAGACGTCTGAGGTGAATGTTACTATGATTCTGAGAAGATCACTCATCTGCGTATCCGTGGATGCGTAGAGTTTAATGTCGTCCATATATAATAAGTAGTTTATTTATTGTTGGTTTTCTTTCTTGTGCCTGAGTTGGAAGCCATGCTTTGTATTATTAAGCATGTTTGACATTGGATTAAGGCAGAGGCAGAACCACAGCGCACTAAGGGAGTCCCCCTGGAAAATACCACGTCTGATATGGAGTTCGTCTGTTTGTATATATCCGGCTGCTGTGTTTAAACGGATTTTCGTTTTCCAGGTTTTCGTTATTTGTATAAGGAATTATCTGATATTCTTATTGATTCTGTAGATTCCAAGGCACAATTGTACCATGATCCAAACTACCAGCTAGTTGTTTGAAATGTATATAATGATATGAACTACCCATATTTTCGAGTCAACTGTTGTTGGTGTATAAGGGTGGTTTTCCGCGAAAGACATTGGGCTATTGTGTGCAAACGATAACTACAAACAGTCTGAAAATTTGGTGACAAACTAAGGTCATTAGGGGACATGCGTTTCCGGTTATACCGGATATAGATGCTAACTTTGTTATTTTAAATAGATTACCCTATATATTACCCCATTTTTAGATTTTTTGTATAATTTTGAAAATATTTTATGTATAATGTCCTATACTTAAGTCTAACCGTTCTTGACATATTTGAAATTTTATATAAAAAATTAGGGTTACAGTCCAAAACGTAATTATCAAACTTTCCTATGAGGAAGCTTTTAATATTCAATTTTCGTTGATTTTCTTGTAGAGGAAGATCAGCTCTATCAGTATTCTTATGATATTTTGATAATAATTTATACAGAGTGATCAGAAAAGAAGCTTGAAAACTAGATCCAAAAAAACGTCAAAATGGATATCTTCGTTTTTTATTATTTTATTGTATTGAGCAGCAAAAGTAAGAGGATATTTGTATAAGGTTGTCTATACCAAAAATTAGTAGTTTTAATAATAATTGGCAATTTCATATAGTAAACCAGCTCCGATTTTGGCTTGAGAAATGGTCCCATATTCACAAAAACGAAGAACCGAAATATCCTTCCCTCCGGAAACCGCCCCCGAGGGGGTGGATTCTTAAAATTTACTTGAAAATCGATAATCCGAGTTGGTATAATTAAAGATAGGACAATATCCGAAAACGTTTAAATTGAACATCTTTTCAAAAGAGTTACAGTTTTCGAGATCACCTACTTTAACGAAAACACGTTGTCTCTACGGAAGATCCTCTTCCTGCCCTAAATCCACTCTGTTCTTCCTCTTCGTAATTAGTATATTCCTGTTCTATTATATCTCTCAAGCAGAGATCTTTGCGCAGGTTTGAAATAAAGCCCGCTGCAGACGGAGTATGTTTTGCTGCATGTTTCCTTGACGGGAGCTAGGCATGTTGCTGTGCATGCTTCCGTGTAGGAAAATGACATCGCGCGCACGGTTGGTTGGCATCGTGCCTTGTCGGAGCACTCGGAACTAATCGAGTCGTACTCAGAAGTTATTTGCACATGATAACATGTTATTTTTGATTACTGGGACATTTTCTTTGTTGTAACAGTGATTAGAAATAGAGCTTGATTAGAATGTTCAATATTTTGTATCATTTGTCACAGTCATATTTCTCTGTACTGTCATTTTACATACATGATGGCCTGCATCGTGTGAAGCCAACACAAGCAAGGGAGCCATCAACATACCATGCGCGGAAACATTTATCGGACCGTGCAGCAGAACAAGCAGGCAATCATGCAGCAAAACATACTCCGTCTGCAGCGGGCTTTAGTCATGGTATGGCAAAGAGATATGCTAGTCAATACTTAAGTTACTGCTAAGTAGTTTCAATATGTACATGTTCCCGCTTTAGTGAGAATACGAATAAAATATAGGAATCATCATCGCTATTATGTCCCAAATTTATCCCATGTATTGACGCTGGTTCATTTCCAGCATTTTCAATAAATAATGTTTCTCAGACGAGCTCTCCATAGACAAAAAATAAGTCAGTTTTCTTATCTCAATTTGTGCCTTAACTCCTTAACCTCATTGTGACAGCAAATGACAGAATGTGAACACAATTCTATTCTATTCTATCATAGAGATAACATATAACATACAGCAGGCAAGTCGATCGAAAATGCGTACCCTCAATAGAAAGAAACAGAACAGAAAATAAGGCAGGATTATCTATCTCTTTTATTTTAAACACTTGTGACTGGTGGATTACTGTATCTATCTGTCATCCGCATCCGTCATCCGTCATCCAAACTGAAATAGAAATCCGAAGCAGTTACGTTTTTATATTTTGTAAATAGGGAAATAGTTGAAAATTAAACGGTAAACGATATACTAATTATGAAAAAAGAAAGTTTATCTCTCAGCGCAAGTTTTAAGTTCAAGTACTTCAGCTGCAGTAAACTAACTTAAATTCGAAATAAAGGATAGTAAACATGAAAATGCTTCAACGTAGGTACATATACCTAAATTCTTGAAAAACTTTAATGACATTTTTTATTTGTTAAATACCAAGAATCTGTTTTTAAAACAGTTGGAAAGATGAGTATAACTGAAAAATCATTACCTGAATTGGAAACAAAAATAAAGTATATATTAGTTACATACAACAATTAGAAATTGATGTAGGTACAAGTTAAAGTTAAGATTAGTAAATTTAAACAATCCAATGTGAAGCATTTAAATCAACCTCAGTTTTATAAAACTATTCGCAGGCCTGTTCTTAAATCAATATCGGTTCGAAGTGGCTTTTTAGTTTTCATTATTTGTTTAATAAATTTATATACCTAGTTCATGTGAAAAACTCCTCACACAAAGAATAGTAAAATATTCTTTATCATATAAATTATCTCAAAACCATGTTGAAATGTTTTTTGCGCTTATTAGGAGAATACATTGATTTAATAATAATCCTACCACGATTCAGTTTCAATCAGCCTTTAAAATGTTACTTCTTAATAATGTGAATGTATTTAGTTCCTGCTTCTGCCAATAGACCGATTGCATTAAGCGACATTGTTCTTCGCATGCGCGGCGGGCAGTTTCAGCGGCCACTTTCATTTGAAATGTCACTCTTTTGAACAAAATGTACTATCCCTATGTCCAAATAATTCCATGCTAATGGCTCTCTGTGAGCGCTTGTATCAATTTCCTTATGTTCTATGACATGTACCAGAGAACAAAGCTTCTAGATAAGCTTGAAAGAGGTATTCTATGATCGATAATTCGCGCAGGCGGAGAATTGAATCCATTGATGCAATTGGTCTATTACGCACTTCAAGATTTCACACTTCTGGTAACGACTTCTGCCGAAAATAACAAAATAAAACATATATTATTTGTTTTTCGATGACATGCTTCACAGTAGTTTTAACATACTGGAACAGTCAGAATATCTTAATGACATCATAAAACATATCGCTAAATTTATAGTTTATACATTAAGGAAAATAATTCACTGTGAGCAATTCAAATGATGTCAATCTAATTTGTCATTATAAAGAAAGAATACTGCGTTTATATAAAGATTCCTTATTAATGGAAAATATATATTTCAAAATTGTAAGTGAAACCTTAAAAATATTAACCAATGACAAATATTTTCGAGCAGGAACATTTTTAGGATCACAGACAGCAAAACTACATAGATATTCGCATATAGGCCTAAAACATGTAAGTGACAAATTAAATGACCTAAAATTTAGAATTAGAATGTACTATAATAAATGACTTATTCTTAGAGGACAATAAGAATTGTAATGAATTTCAATTTGAATTATTAGCAAATATAAACTCTTCCCTCTGTATGCATCATGAAACAAAGACACGGGCACGATATTCTCTATCTCTTTTTATCTATGGACAACATCCACTAGCAGTGCTGCATAGGACTTGCCTAAGTTGAATATTATATCTCTATGGTTTGCATTGATTGTGCAGATAGCGGCTCCCTGAACACAGCCATCGTCACTTGCATTGTTTTTATGACTGACATTTGTTAGTTGGGAGAGAAATACTGCTACAGTGTTGCCGTTTAGTTAGGGATACGTTAGTTATACGTTTAACGAATATTATTAATGCGTTAACACTGTACCATTTTCGAATAAAAGCGAAGTCGATTGCATGCTTTTTAAGTAAAAAATGATTTTACTATCGCGTTCATTATTACATTATTGGTTTCACTTAAGTATTTTTCCGAAATTTATATATGACTTAGGTCTTTATAAACAGGTAAAATTTTAGCACCGGCAACACCGTAGAGTCTTGAAAATAATAAATTGTGAAATCCGTCTACTTGGTCTTACATATATTGATAATATAAATATTACAGCCTTTTACGAGTTGAAAACGTTCTCAAATGATTACTTATCATTGTAAGATTGTATTATACACAATATCTCATTAATTTCAAGCCATATTTTTAAATTAATCGGGAAAAACCATTACGTGACCTTGAAAATCCAACATTTTTCTGTAAATAATGCTTCTGTAGGCAGAATTGAGAGATACCGCTCTCACCTCTGCAAACTACAGTTTGCATTGACAAATTTTTATTTAGTAGCTGAAACAGAAAAATACATTATTCTAATTATTACTTTTTATTTCACTCATAATGAGATGATTCATATTTTCCTCTTGAACGATAATCCCTGAACCTTCAATTCTCTATGCACAAAGTAGGTACTTTATTCCTTATTGAATGAACTTCTTGTTGAAATATTTCATTCCAACGGTTCTGCATTTACTTCTTATACGTAACATCCGTCAGGACCCATTTGTCAAAATATGTCTGAAGATAGTTTTAAATACCGTCATTTATGTCGTCTTTGACACTTCTTTCTTCCGGATAAAAGTTTTATTTATTTATAGATTATATATTTTTCATTTTTGTCATCCTTATGAATATTTACGCCCAAACTTTTTGTATCTTTCCAGAACAGACTTATTTACATTATGCACACAATTACAAAATAATATTAATTCTATAGGTACAAGTCTTAGAAACTATGAAAAATTGTATTAGTCAAACAAAATATATCTAATTACAGGTACTAACGGCAAAAATCATGAAGATTTTGAATTTGTGCCGGACATTATATAGGTTCTATTTATAGGTAGATAGACTTTTCTTCTCATCATACTCAAAACTTGTATGGCCCATAATGGGTTTTTACAATATACACTGTTTGTAATTACATTTTGTTTGATTCATACATTTTTTTAATATTTTGTTTTTTCAGTTCATCGGTGTAATTGAATCGGTTCTAGTTTTTGTGAAAAGATATTTATTTCAAATGTTTAGGGATTAATTATGCAAAGGTCTAGATCATTCCAAGTACAAAACAATTTTTCAGAACTCGGTGTTTAATACTAATCGATTTCAAGTCTAACCTGTATTTCAGGAGGATACTTGGAAATCCTTGAGAAAACAAAATTAAACAGATAAAACTTTCAGCTGGTCATATTAAGTCCGGAAATAGTCTTAGTTCAAATAGAATCAAAAATCTTTCAACTTCACGTTCAATCACAGATTTTGCCAATTTTTGGTCATGAAAAAATATAAGATAAGAAATATTTACCTTGGAGTGAAAAGTGCTATTGAGTAAAATGTCCTTAAAAATAAACATTAAAATAATAGTTCTGAAATATTTCCTTCAAAACAATTTATATATGTATTTGTGTAAGGGGTGTAAGGGGTGCCATCCAACATAACATCAAAACGCACTCAATTGTCAACCTCATCTGCACATGGTACACCCTGCTGGATAACTGACGAGGCTCTGACGACTGAGTATTGGCGGTATAACCATAACGTAATACCTTGATGTAAAGCATTTAATGAGGAAGGCAATGGTAAACCACCTCACTCACCACTACTTACTTACCAGGATTGTTGTTGTGAATTTATGTCTGTATGTCAAACGTAACAAATACCTCGGATGATGATTTGTTACGTATCCCGACTGACAACCGGCGCCATTCTGCGTCCACTGCGAATGGTTTTAAATATGCAACTGGCCATGTAAATGTAGACCCCCAGGCATCACATGGAAAGTCTACTACTGGGAGATACGGTATAATATATAACAACAAAGTTCTGAAAATACATCGAATTGCCACTTCGAATGTCAGGGGAATGAGACAAAAGGGAAGCTATCCATTTTTGAAAGTGAGCTGTCCCGTTGTAAAGTAGATATATGTGACGTAACAGAGACACACTGGCATGGCAATGGTCGCCAAGATAAAAGCTTTGAAGGTGCAGCTTCTGATGAGATTGAAAACCTATATACTTTGGAAATTAGAAAAAAAAAGATACCTAACAAAGAAGTATGTTTGATAATAGATTTCAACGCCAAAGTTGGAACAACACTAAATGACACCCATATTCGATCGGTGGTCGAGAACTACGGTTTAGGTGTACGAAATGAAAGAGGTAGTAGGCAAATACTATTCTGCATCGAAAACAACCTTACCATATGCAACAGAATCCCAAGACAATACAACCGTAGTCTCTAACCTGGCGTTCGCCAGACGGCAGATTTAAAAACCAAATTGATTACATACTAATCAATGCACGATGGCGATCAACAGTCTTGAACATAAAAAGCTGACTGCGGTAGTGACCATCAGCTCTTTATATCTGAATGTCGAACCAAACTCAAAGTATGTAGAAGACGACAACCAAAGGTAGGAAAACGAAGTTACCTACTCCGGAACAACACAAGCAATAAAGTCTTCTTAAAATCATTACTGGAACTGGAAGTCCAGCAACACGAAAATCTAACGGCCGAGGTAATCTGGACAAAACTTAAAACTGCTGTTATGGATACTGTCCAACGAATACTACTGGAAAAACCCCCACTGAAAAAGCAACCATGGATATCTGATGAAACCCTTGACCGATGCATTACTAGGATGGAAATCAAAAATCTGTTCTAAATATACCGGATAAATATAATGAATATATGAAACTCAGCACTTATACAAAG
Source organism: Crioceris asparagi (assembly GCA_958507055.1). NCBI lineage: Eukaryota > Metazoa > Arthropoda > Insecta > Coleoptera > Chrysomelidae > Crioceris > Crioceris asparagi. Next base: position 26,447,287 of record OY293832.1, read on the forward strand.
GGGATGTAGACAAGATAAAGCAGCATACTACGCCAAAATCTGTCAGGAAATAGCACATTAAAACATCAACCAAAGCAGAGGCTTATTTCAAACCTGAATCTTATGCGATAAAAGACAAAAATGTCTGTAAAAACTGAATTAGCCAACTTGAGGCGGACATTCTATTAAGCGAGGTTAATAATATCCCTGCCGAAGTGTGTAAACATTTAGATGAAGAATGCCTAAAGGGATTACACTTTCTCTGCCAGACTATATGGAAAACGGGTCAATGGCCTAGTACCTGGTCTACATCTGTTATTAAACCTCTCCATAACAAAGGTAAACCCCAAAACTGCGATAACTATCGATTAATTGCACTTATCTCACATGCCAGTAAGATTATGCTTCACATTATCTGCTCAAGATTACAACGCTTTACGTCTCATCAAATTAGCCCAGAACAAAGAGGGTTTATGAAGAATAGGGGAACCAGAGAACAAATTCTAAATGTACGTATTCTTATTGAGAAAGCTCGAGAACATTGTATGCTCCTTTACCTCTGCTTTATAGACTATACAAAGGCATTTGATAATATATACTGGACGAAAATGTGGAAAATTATGTTGGAAATGCGAGTGCCAACATATATGGTAGTGTTAATACAACAACTTTACGCAGATAGCTGAGCAATCATAAGAATCAATAAATGTCTCTCGAAGGAAGCAAACATCGAGAAAGCAGTTAGACAGGGCTAAATACTATCCCTCTACTTTTCAACATATACTCAGAACACCAAATGAGAGTAGTGTTGGAAGACTGGGAACGCGGTTTCACTGTTGGCGGATGCATAGTCTCTAATCTAAGATACGCAGATGATGCACTTTTAGAAGCTAATTGCAAAGAAGAGTTGGTGGAAATTCTGAACAGACTTGAAACTGTGAGCCTCAGTTATGGTCTGCAGATAAATTATAATAAAACCAAGGCTATGATTATTGACAGAGTACATGAAGGAGAACCAAAACTACAAATGATTGCAAATTGCGAGGTCATCGATAAAATTGTATAAATAGGCTCAATAATATCGCATAACGGGGACTGTGAATCTGAGATACGTCGAAGTGTACAATTTGGCCGCACTGCGATGTGCCAACTTACAAAGGTATGAAAAGACCGAAACTCTCAAACCAAACAATGAAGGCATTAGTAAAAGCTCTGGTGTTCTCTGTCTTCTGGTATGCGTCGGAGACATGGGTCATAAAAGCTGCTGACCGACGCCGAATCGATGCGTTTGAGATATGGTGTTGGCGTAGGATGCTCAGAATTCCATGGAGAGCTCGACGCACAAATATATCTATTCTTAATGAAATCAGACCTGAACACCATCTGTCAAGTCTAAACACAGACCGCGCTTTGAAGGTTTTTGGTCACATAATCTGACATGACAACGTCGAACGCCTCATTGTGCAAGGAATGCCAGGGCTAAAACTTGAAACAGCTACAAGAGAGGCACACAGAGGGCGACAAACTATAAATCATGTTATGGCCACTCTAGACACAAACAATTAGCTGACAATGATCACCGCTCGTCGTTTATGACATTGGACTTAGAAGAGAGATTTGTTATTCTAATTAGGCAAAAAATACGTATCTGATTTACTATCAACGATAATGCAAATTAAAAAAATTGCTCAACTTTTTTTTCTAGCTAGATACCATGGTGATGAATGCTGAGTAGTGAACCTATCTATTTGTTTTCGGTACAGGTTTACTTAACTCAATTGGTATAGAGTTCGTTCGGTTTTTATTTTATTCAATGCTCATCAATATCGCTGAAATGCCTCGCATCAATAAATTCCTCAAAATCTACCTAGATGACGGCATAACAGTATTTTTTGTTTATATTGAAAAAATCTTTCTAATGTTACAATTTATAGTTTTAAGGATCACAGTTTCGAAATGATCACAATTACAAAGACTGTTTCCCAAATATTGTGATAACTACTGAGATGAATTTTTCAATAAATCAAACACGTAATCGAATTATAAAGGGACTTCCATTATGAGGTAGGTATCCATTTTCATTTTTAAATAAAACGCAATGTTTTGAGATATTGAGCTAGTCTTTTGTTTTCATAGACAAATCAATTCACATACGCGAGAGAGAAAACTCCAGAGGGGTTAGATCGTAGGATCTTAGTGGCACATTGACGAGTTGATTTATCGAGATAATACTAATCTCGTCTTCAATAAATTGATGATTGCCATCGTTGTATAGCTACAATCTGCTAAATTTTGATGGTCTAAATGGTCTTGCGGTTTCAGTTCTTGAGTCAATTTCAACATATAAGCGTGTAGGCCAAGATCCTTTCTCAAAATTCGCCACAATGAAGTTTGGGAGAGTCTCAAGTCCTTCTCATGGCTTGGAATCGATTGGTTTGCATTGGTATTTGTATCAGGATTACCGGAACAACTGAAACTTTTGATCAAACTTACGAATGGTTAGGCCACTAAAAATTGGCTTGCTGTGAAAGCTGCGGTCACTATTTCGAGTTTTGGTAATGGGTTTTTATTAATTGTTAACGTTGCTCGTTTGGGTACTACATGTCGAATAAATGGTAGATATTGACAAGCAAACTAACTATGACAGCTGAGAGATTAGCACCAAAGGTGCGTGTAGTCTATCAGAAATGTTGGGCGATTAAGAAACATTCGGCATTTGATAACCAGCTACTATTTATTGATTTTGATTTTCTTGTTATGCTGTTCTCTTATTAATCAATGTAAGTACTTTTGAGGCAAAATAGATATAAAGCATATTTTTTTCTTTTATTTATAGATAACAAACATTCAAAATTTAAAATCTAATCACATTTAATCGAAACTACACATTGCTGGAGTTTTTCACTGGCTCATTCTCACATCAAAACCACTTAAAATATCGTTATCATACATAAGCACTTCATAATAATCTGTTCTCAATTCATCATTTTTATGCGCATAAAACATGGGTGCCTGCTGTCTATAATCTGGAGAACCGCTTACTATTTTTCCAATCAGTACTTGACCTTGATAGGCAATACGACCAATGTAGATGAAATAGCTGTCTTGGTACCCTCCCCGTATGAGAAACTTGTTAATGGTTACCATGAAGAAGTCGGATATTTTTGCTGGTAACCATTTGAATGCATTTGGTACAGGACTGCAGAGAATCTACAAGGAAAACATAGCTTTAATAAATACCGAGAAATATTTTAATTAGTGTGCAAAAAAAATGTTTCTCATAGTTAAAATCAGTGTTATTTCGGTACTATATCACGTTTCAATATACATAGATATTTTTAATGCGAAAAAGGTACACGTTTTTGCCGTTCTATAAATTTACCTGTAGTATTTTCTTCTGTAATGATCGCATTTGTTGTTTATTATTATGAATTATTGAACATAAAAATGATATAATTTAAACCTATGCGGCGAAATTTGTCTGAAATTTGTTATTGATGTGTGAATGGTATCCGTTATTCGAAAAAAAAAACATTTTGGTTTTTTTACTGACGTACAACACCATGCCGTTGAACAATCGCAATAAGCTCCGTGCACATTTTAAATATAGCGCCCTCTACCACTGACACTGGAACAAGTCACATAGTGAATTATAACTGACAGTATTTAAACACCCGTGCTTTTTTGTAATTTGTACTTCTTGGGTGTGTTATTTTCGATTGTATCTATTTAGTTGGGGTAATTCTATTAAAATATGGATATGGAAGTAAATTTCGGCTTCGAGCCTGTAAGTTTCGATCACCGATCTGCAGTCAGTGAGAGAAAAGGTCGTGCTCTATTATCGGCTGGTCACGTTCTAAATGTTAGGGAACAAAAGTTTGGCAGTGCTGATTCATGTATAAAAGCCAATATAATCAGACAAACAAGTGTGAATGCAATACCTTATTATTTTGATATAGACGTAAGCAAACTGCTTTATTTTTGTATAAATTCTAACTTCAAAACATATTTTTATAGATAAATAAGGATAGGCAAGTCACTCCGTTGTTTTGTTCAGTAATACTGAATCTGCACTTTCGAAGACGTGGTGAAAACTCATGGAAAGGAGCCGTAGCGTCTACCAAAAATGCAGGAAATGCTAAGTATAACAAGAGGAAAAATATTAAAAAATATATGAACCCCCCTCAAAACGACAAAAATCTTTTGAATCTGTGGAATTACTATCTAGCAGTGAAATTCAGCATTGAGAAATATTTTGCAGTTAGTGCAACAACCGGCGCCAAATTTGACCGAAGGTTTTTCAGAAGCTGACAGGTTAAATCCGTTAATCCTTACTTATAACCAAAATCTGTTCTGATTTCAGGAATAAGGATAATAATGATGTGGAACTTGAAAATGTGGTGTTGAAAATATTTTAACAGAAAATATCGTTCATCGATTATATGGAATCTCCCTCTAAATTATTCCTCCATGAATACTGTAAAACGACGTTCAAAAAACTTTTTGAATCTAATAGTTGTCTTCGTTTATGTATGAAAACTGTAGAAAATAAGATTCTTTGGATGAAGGAGTGTAGGTTCAGGATAACAGCTTCCAAATGCTATGGATTATTTACTTATGCTGAAAAAAATTAGAACTGACAAAGAGTGGTCTATCAAATTAGAAAAAATAATAAATTTCAAACCCTCTTCAAGCTCTGGTACTAAGCATGGACCAGAATATGAAGGACAAGCCAGAACACAATTTGAAAATTTCTACAATGTAAAAGTTCACCAGGTAGGACTTGTTGTGGACGAAACAAGACCATGGTTGGCTGCTTCGCCAGGTGGAGTTATTTTTGATAGTGATGGCATCCCTGTGACATTATAAGAAATAAAATGTCCAGAGCTTGGTTCTTTAGAGACAGTTACAGAAGTGATTGTGAAAAATGTTATTTAAAAAAATCAAGCATATGGAAAGTATGTTTTGAAGAAGAAACATGTATTACGCTCAAGTGCAAATTAATTTGTTTATCTTGGGTCTAAAATCTTGCTGTTTTATGGTATACTGACCTGTTGATAAATCTTTTAGAGTCATACAAATTGAGAGAGATCATGTGTATTTTCAAGCTCTCGAATTAAAACTGACCAAAGTGTTTTTTATAAAAATGTTGCATCTGTTATCTAAAGAAAATATATAATTTAAGCGATTCATTAAAACAGCTTCATACAAGATTTTTTAGAATTAGAATTTTGTTGCATTTATTCCTAATTAACGGTTTTCTTTAGTTTTATCTATTTAAAATATGTATAATGAAGAAATTGAGAATAACCTTTTAATAAATTATATGGTGTAGAAAAATGTAGTTTAATTCTCATAAAATTATACACTTCCTCTTTTACAGTTAAGTTGAGTAATAACAAAATGTAGGTAGATTTATTTCAAAGGCATTAATCGGCTTTATTATTTTTAATTACAGGTGGTTGCAGATTTGCTACAACACAACTCATAGACACTATTTTATCAATAACCGGCAACATATCTTTGGTAAAATTATTTAAAATACTATATATTTTGACTGTCTGATTTGCTCTTTCAACATGTATTCTTACACTTGTCACACTGTAAGTTCTCTACACTTCTTCTTTAGTTAACCGTCCATCGTGAAGAAATGGCGGTATTACAAGGATCACATCTTCACAACGAACACCCGGAAAAGCTTTATCTGCCAAAATGAGATCACCTCTTTCCAACAGTTCTAATAAACCACACTTGTTAGTTATAAAACCATCACTTGAACGTCCACCATAACAATTAGATATTTATGACACAAAACCAGACGGAGTTATTCCAGTTATCGACAGCTCCTGGTTGTTGTATTCCTATTTTGGAGCAATCAATTATGACCCGACTGTTTAGATAATTTATCTCGAAGACCTCCGGCATAGTTCTCGATACAATATCTCTACTAAGTCAAAAAATATAATTCTTCATTTTCTGTGCTAGTTCTATCAAAATTGAGAAAAATATCCTTTGAACAGTAGATCGATGAACACCAAATAGAACACCCACAGCAGAATAAGAAATGCCCAGTGTCATTTTCATGAAGAATAACAACAACTTGTCTTTCAAACTGATTTTCAGACTGATTTTTTCATTACCATGTGGATCAATACTTAGTAGTCCAAACACATGATTAAATACTGCCAAAGAGATACCGGCTAAACTGATCAGTTGATCGTTTGTTGTTACTGAAGATGAACCATGAAAGCCTGCACTCACATCTTCACCAGCATTTGGTCCGACGCTTTTTGTCACTGATGTTTTGAGATTATTGTTTCTTGTTATGTTGCAAAATGTTGCTACTTCATTGTTATTATAATGTTCAGATTCAAAGGAAAAAAGAGTTTTCAATAACCTCACTGAAGGTACACTGGGTGCTACAATTTATTCTCACTCCATTGTCAATTATCGTAGAAGTAACAGTTTCAGGCATTGGTTGATCTGCTGATATTGATGGTAACGCCAGCTTCTTCGTAACAGTTCTTTTCATTTGTCTTTCAAATCTCTTAACACGGTTTTCAGCATTTGTCGTATTTCTCTTGTACACCTGTGAAAACAAAATACCTACCTAAAACGGAAATGTAGAAAGAAGAATTGTAATGACACAAACTTCAGGAAATATTGTTGGTGAATATGCGGGGCTGTGAAGGTGGTCCGATTTTTTATTCCCAATAAAATGCTGACTGCATATTCTGGAATAGGTTTTCGGTTCCCAGACTTTCTTTTGGTTCTCGGGTCTTTTAAAATAACCTCAAATAGTTTTTTTCTATAAGATTACAAAATTAAAACATACTTACTTGTTTCTTTTAATGGAATTTATCCACAGTAAACGACGTTATTTTTCATGAGGACGAGCTGGAAAACTATAAAATTTGATACTTTTGTCCGTATTGGAATAAATGTTACTAAATCCAACAATACTACAGTTTGTGCAGCTGCTGCAGACATTGGGATTAACCTTGGGGTGTTCCATTATAACGTTATCATAAATATGTTTCAAGAAATGGATAAAACACAACAAAACAACCTTAAGACGAAGTGTTTAGGTTAATTTCCAGCATAAATTACACCCAACACTTTATGCAGAGAAAAGTGGTTTATATGTCATTTGTTTTTCTCAGGTCCGCGCGAGGTCGCCACTTCTGCTTATGCGCGCTATTCTAAAAATAGGAACTACTTCATGAGATGATGCACTAAAAATAATAAATCAACAATACAACATTAATTTACGATTCATAAAGTTGGTATCAAGAGATGATTAGCAGCAGTAGAAGATTTATGATTCTTACATTAAATATGTATTGTATGTATGTCTTATTTTATGAAGTCGAGTCCAGTTTTTTAAAAGTTATATATGTATCATTCAATCTCAATATTATCAAAAATATAGAAATAGAAACATGAGGAATAATATATTAATTAGTTTACTTTTATTCCACAATATCGCCCAACATCAAATCTTAATATTTCTCTTGCATTTATTGTATTTGACGGAATACATTTCTGTGATAAGAAATATGTGTAGAATACAGAATGGTGAAAATATATTGGGAATTCAATAATAAAAATAATCAATGATCTCTAGTGTCTTGATTCGTGAATTTATCGATTTACTGCAAGATTGAGTAGATTCTATTTAATATTTTGACCTCTGATTCGGCAATCTTACGTAGGCTGTTTAAGGCTGGTTTTATAATTTCCGGATGATGTAATAATGCCCGGTTGACTGATGGTTGAATCTCAACCAAGGCACAAGCTTGACCTTTCTTAATATAAATCCCAACCAAAGGTTGAAGCGACAGAAGCTGACTGTTTATGCAAACATTTAAACTGGCGGTTTGGCTTCGTAAGAAATTCACTGAATTAACTTATCGAATTGGAATTAGTCAATGCTACCTTGATATCTGTATCGACTGTTCTAACACCTCCATAGGGTACCTTCATAGTCTTTTCACCAGGATATATTACACCAGGTAGTAGACCCACAGCCTTTACCAAGCCCTGTCCAATATATGTGGTAGCATTGTTCATATCCAGTCCACCCGGTACAGCATCTTCAGGTATTAGACCCGAATAGTCTCTCCAATAGTAATCTGCTACGGGTTCTGGAAAAATATGATTATGTTTTAATAATAATAGATCGACACCATTAGAATAAAATCCCTTGAAAATAAATTAATATTCGTTCAATGTTTTATGTCATTGTAGGTACCTGCTTTCTCGTTTTGGTTTTGAAAGAATATTTATTTGAATGAAGATATCTATGTTGAATGGAATGAGAAATTCTACATATTAAGACCTGTCAACTTGGGTCCGGAAGTGCTTCTCATGGGAGGTACCGCTCTATAAGGATGGTACACGATTACGATTACTTATACATAATATTACACGATTAACAATGATTTCTACAAACTTTTCTACTTTATCATTAATTATCATGTTTTTGCAGGATTAAGTAAACTTCACTGCCATTTTTTACATTGCACTCCTAAACATGGTGAAAATCAATCGTTTTGAAAAAAGTCCAATGTTTTTATTTTTCTTAACAGTATTTTTTACGTATTTTATGGAAAATGATTAGAATCTTGAACAAAATATTAATACGTATTAATGGTCTAAAGATCAGTATTGAGAAGCCTTCTTAGAAAAGCAGTAGCTTCCTTGAGAAGCATTTCCGGATCCATGTTGATAAGAACATTATATTTTCTCCAAAATTGTAGTATTTGCAATGCACCAGCTTCAAATATGTGAACGAAGAATCAAAATTATTTTGTTTCTGTTTTTCCATAGCCATTTTGTTATTAGGAATAATTGATTGTTACAATTAAATACCTTTTCATCTAAGGTACTGAGTACTCTTTTATTTTAAAAACGACCTGTTTTTGAGCAAAATTTCCAGACTCCTTTTGATAAAGTCGGTCCATAATAAAAAAGCTTCCGCTAAATTTCAATCGTCAATAATAGAGTATGCATAGCCAGACTCACCTTGCTTGACTGCCAAAGCACAAAGATACAAAAGTCCAATAATGAAAATATTCAAACACAGAGTGGCAGTCTTCATTTCAATGGAATTAATTGCTGAACAACATACAGTCGAATGCACTGTTTGTTTTCTCGGATGATGGCACAGGAATTTTATCAAAATATTGTATATCTCTTATGCGAACCTGATGACCTTACTGAGTGGTTTATTATTAGAAATAATACTATTGATTTTCTCGCAGATAAGTCTATAAACACAAAGAGAACGAAAATATTCTTGGAACAACAATCGTATTGTTTTGATTGATTTCGGAATAACCGATAAGATCATTTATACCAGTGTAACAGATATCTACCGAAACTCACAATAATACCTACGTAGTGGGATATTCTTGATGTGGAACAGTCTTGAAGGTGATTGGGTAATACTATAATCATGCGACTCGTCTGTAACACCCATTCACGATTCTACGTTTTTTTACATATATCACAACACAGCAAGCGCTGACAGCAGAAAACCTGAGCAACCAAGTAAGAGGATGAAATGCGAATTTGGCCATTTTTTAGTGACTTCTCTACGAAACTTTTTTGTTACTTTATTGTTATGGTGTCCAATCAAGAAAAGTTTAGTAGAGAAGTCATACAAAAATAAGAAAAGTTTCAATTTCCAAAGTAGTTCTTCCTGTTATTCGATACATCATATACAGTGGAACATATCCCTCAACTTGACACGCAAATATAACCAAATTCATGCCTTCGATTAGATTCGAGAGAACATAAATATTTTTTACCTAAAATTGTACCGGCTTAATTAGTTGGTGCACTGAAAAATACAAAATAATATTAATTCTCGGGTGCTGGTACTTGTGAAGTTGGTGCCAAGAGTCTTATATATTTAACTAAAATTACACTACAGTAGATATGGGGCTACCTTGGACACCCCCACCTCTTCCATCCTCGCTGCTCTCTGATAGGTCAGCCAAGCCACGCCCCCTCGGCGGGAAATTCAAATTTGACAGCTGACTGCGCCATCTTGGAAGCGAGGGAAATTCAAATTGACAAATGACAGCTGGCATAGGATACAAGGAATTTGTCATCTGTGCACAGGCATCCAAGGAACATAGTCATCCAGAAAAAACAGTAGCAGGTAGCGTCAACATCGCTGAGCAGTTGGATTGAGGATGACTTCATGCTGACAGGATCCAATGAAATGTTCTCACCAATCTCACTGAATCATCAACAAACCAAATATTACAACGACATGCTTCGGTGATATCAGTCAGCTGTTGTGATAAGAGGTTGAATGAATGCTATTACCCAAAGACCGCACATAGCGCGAATTGTTGTCAAAGTTACTCAGCTGATTCAACGTAAAGACCATCTTTCATGATTGTAGACAATGTGGACAATGGTTCTGTCTTTTAAAATCATAAAATTTATACAGCACAATAATTATCTCTACAAAATCAACATTATACTTTATTTATATGGTACATAAGGTTTATATATTTCTTATCATTTGTTTATCACACATGTTGCAATAATGAATTAATTTTATAATATCAGTATACAAGATGTGTCGGCATTGATTTAAATTAATATGTATATTTCTCATAACTGTGAAAAAGGTAGAAATATCAAGAAAAATGAGGCAAGTAACTCCAAAAATGACTGAAAATGAGAGAAAAATGATACTAATATCAAGAAAAAAGTAATTACAAAATATCTATGTGAGATGTGAAAAATGACAGAATGAAATGCAAAATACACGAAATGAGAGAGAAAAATGGTACAAATATCAAGCTGAGAAAAATACAAGGAAGCGAATAGGTAAAAAAGTGTACTTACATAGTTTCACAAACATAATTTTTACTTGTTGTCACATCACTTTCAGGTATTTTCCGAAAATACTACAGCCACGTAAGACAACATAAGAAGGAGGAAACCCAAAATACTAGTATGCTAGGTAAATGTGTGCAGTTACCATTGCGGTCAACTACACACTGCGTGATATTTTCCACACATAAACATCACGTCTTCACCTAGTCTACGTATTGTAGATTATTAACCTAAGATAGGGCGATGACCTGGTACATTGGTCCATCACACACCCGTTCCTTAGAAAAAAATCTATTATCTATAATTTTAAATTTTTCGTCAAATGATTATAATAACTATATTACAATATAACAATATGAACACAATAATTACTTATACATAATATAAAATATCTAACAATAACATGTTTTGACTATACGTAAAAATATATATACAATTTACATCGACACAATTAAATATAATTAAACATTTGACAAAAGAAATATACAAAATAATTTAACAAAGAACCAGCTTTATCTTTAACACTTTCCATTTTAGTTACTCTAATTCTTATTACATCCTGCGATATAAATATTACCTAATAATACGATGACGACTTGCGGTTAAACGATTACATTATTTATTATTCCAACAAATAGCAATTGTCTCTAAACAAAAATTTACTTGAAAATTGAATGAATCACCGGAAATCAGAAACAGGAATGCATGAAAAAGTCAGAAATGTCAAATTATTTTGTGTCTGGATCAATCTTTCTCTCGATATTAAAATTGTCCTGAATCCATTTTTTATATGAAACTTGGTGGTCTTTGTTGTGAAGGTAATTAATTTCAGAGAGCATTTCATTGAAAACTTTGCATGCAACATATTTATAATTTTTTCATCCTACTTCTCTTTTTGGTTTTGGTACTTCAATTTTGTTCTCTCGAGTAATAGTATTTATATTGTAATAAGCTTGTTTCATTGATTGGAATCACTGATTGCAAAAAGAAAGATTGCGTAATGTTGACGGGTTTTGATATTTCATTGATGCCAAAAGCTATTTTTAATACTTTATTTTGAAGGTTAATTAATGTTTTCATATGTGTGTGGAGTTAGCGTAGGTTATTTATATAGACTAATACCACCTACTAAAACAAAATTAGTGAGCACAATCTGCTTAAATTATTTAAGGAATTTTTTTTTGAACAATGCATCTGTTCCAGATTTTTCTCACAATATATCGTAATCAGTGATTTGTAGTTAATTAATAATTTTATGAGATCTCTATGGAAAAACAAGCCTTTGGTGCAAAAATCAGCCAACCCGGTGACAAAGTAGTCACTTACTTCCGTGTTTATATTTCTTATTGCTCTTAATGCATCGGAAGACGCCAACATATAACTCATCATTACTATAACCAAGTCCTAAAGTATATTCGATTTCAAATGTAGGAGCCATAGATTTCCTTTACGAGAATAACATATTTTTTATCTATGTGTATTTCAACACTTTTCTATTCAGTTCGAGGAAGCGACGGTATATGTCATGCATAGGTTATGTACGGTCAAGGTCAACTACACACTGGGTGATATTTAATATCATAACAAAACATTAAGGGCCTGTTGTTCGAAAATAAATGACGTCGGCTAAGCCCGTGCTAAACACACGCTAATCTTTGACGTGAGCTAAAGCGTTGTTCGAAGCAGGCTTTTCAAAATTTAGCATGGTCTTAGCCAATGACTTGTTTAACATACGTATACGGTGATCTTGCGTTATAGGGAAATCATTCGTTTCAGCAAGTTTAAAACGTTGCAGAGATTCTATGATGATGATTTACAATACCAAAACTGATTACATTTATTGGGATGATCCGAATTAATTGTGTGAACGTTTGCGATAATTGTTGACATCAAAAAATGCTGGAAACACTTCCCACGACAATGAGATTGTGGCCATCATCAATGAATTAAAGGAAGCTAACATACAATAGATTTTTACATTACATAATTTTTGATTAAAGACAAAAAACAAATTTTCTTTTTTATTCCAACATATTATCATATAAGCTAACAGATACCAATCATTACAAAGATGACGCTCGACAAGTTCGGACGTAGTTCACAGGGAAAAAGAAAGGTGTTGGTACTTGCAGGTGATAGTTTAGCACATACTCCTGAATGCAATATAGATTTTGGTAATTTGAATTTGTGTAATGTCAAAAAGCCGATTTTGGAAAACGATGCGGCAGACAAGGAATACGTTGATACATCCACTGATGCAGTAGCATTCGAGCTTGACATACAATTGGTGGATTTCAAGACAAAAGTACGTGATATGGAAAAAGAAATCATAGCATTAACAAATAAACAAGATCAAAATACAATACAAATTAAAGATTCCATACAGGCATTAAAGTCTGAAATATCTGGAAAACTTGAATTTGAGGATAAATTGAGGAAAAGTAAGACTCAAGAATTTCGTAAAGTGATTGCGTCCCTTAATACAACCTTAACCCAACATTATACTGAACATACCAAGGCAATTGATTCACTGGAATCAGCCATCAAAAAAACCGATACTTCAATCAAAAACATTGAAAAAGAATTCAAACAATATCGATCTACCGCCGCCGCCGCACCGAAAGTTATCAAAAATAATGATATATAACATCAACGTATCCCATGATAATGCACAGTCATGGCTTCAAAGGAAAAGATTCAAGTTGTTAATGAGCTACATAAGCCTGCTCGTAAAAATTATCCTAGACGACGTACAAAGGCTTTCACGAATATACTACAAGAAGCAAGACCGAGTCGGTGACCAAAAAATCTACAATCAGACCAAGGGACAGAATTTTTCAATAGCAAGTTTCAAAAATTGATGAAAAAACATAATATAAATCACTATAATACGTTTAGCATAAAAAAAGCTGCCATTGCGGAACGAGTGATAAGAACGTTGAAAAATAAAATTTACAAACACTTTAGTTTGAATGGTAAACACAAATGGATTGATGTTTTATCGAAAATAACATAAAATAAAATAACATAATACAACTCGATTCAAACCGTCCGAAGTAAACAAGTCCAACGAAAAGGAAATTTTGCAACAAACAACATTTGAAAATTTTGGGTCCACACAAACTCAATGTTGATGACGTTGTGCGAATATCCAAGTCGAAACATATTTTGAAAAAGGTTTCACCCCAAATTGGACCACAGAGTTATTTAAAATTGCAAATCCCATCACATATTTACTCGAAGATATGCGTGGTCAACCAATCAGTGGTGCTTTCTATGAGGAGGAATTGCAGAAAACCAAGAATCCTGACATTTATCTTGTGGAAAAGGTACTTAGAAGAAGAGGAAACAAAATGTATGTTAAATGGTTAGGGCTGAATAACAAACACAACAGCTCGATCGAAAATACCAATATATTATGATGACGTCGTATGATTATTTTACAAGTCTCGACAAATTTGTCTGACAAATATACATGTATTCTTATGATGAAGTTGGCACAAATGGGGGGCCTTTTGGAAAAGAAACAAAACAGTTTAATTTATAGTCCGACCTAAAATACTATTTGTACCACCATCATTCCTATGAACTATCTAGTCTCTTACAAGTCGTTGTGTCGCAAGTTTAAAATGTTGTGTGACAGTGAATTTGAAAATAGTAGCAGCAGCAGCTCCAAAATGTAAGATGAAAATGATGATTATGTGCAAACTCTCAAAGTAGTCGAGAAAATCTTGAACAAAAAGAAACATCTTGATGGGCAACACGAAATTCAAAATATGACTTATGATGTTGAAAAGACTGTATGTCAGTACGAAACGAGCGCACAAACTGAGAATCCTCTGTTGTTGATGACGTTTCCCATGGGGTTTAACAACTATGAAATTCGTTGCGGCTTAAGTCCAGCAAGAGACTTTAGCGTGTGTGTGATTCTGCAACAAAAGTTCTCATTCAGACACATATCATTTTCTGCCTCTGAATGTACATCTCTCATGGAAATGTTAGCTGAAATCAAACGTTTCTTCTTCGAATATAAAGAAGACACCGTTGGTTATTTGGATGAGTATGACACTGTGACGAAAAAGTGTGGGGACCATACTGAAGTTCATCAATACATTGAGAGTAATGTTAAGCAAATTTCTATAGCCAAGTGTTCCATCGATATGGATCTGTTTGAAAAGGACGTCAATAAAACTCTACAAACATATATGGGTGTTGTGTCTGATCGAATTGCCATGGTGGATGTCTTGAATTTAATGAATATTTTCGTTGTATATTTGATGTTGTTGAAACATAGTTTTGTGAAAATAGAATTAATTTAACGGTGGCAGAAGTCATTGATGGCTTTTACATTGCCTCATCAGTGGATAGTTTATATACTAATGCCTTAAGAGAGTATTTCTATTATTATCGTAGTAAAATTGAAACATATTTATGTAAAAAAAAATTGTAAGAAATAAAAAACTTATATTTTATCAGTATGTGCTTTTATTTCAAATAAAATGTTTCATCCTGATGTTTTACATTCTAAACATAGTTGCGATTAAAATTTGTTATGATTATGTGTGGAAAATATCACGCAGTGTGTAGTTGACCTTGACCAAAAACAGGAAAGATTTTCTGTTTTTGGTTAATTTATTCTAAATTCACGATTTTTGCCCTGAAGAAGAGAATAAACATTCTCGAAAGCTCGGCTTCAATCAAAGAATTTTATTTAATATATGACTGCATCCCCAAGAACATCTTTTTATTTATTATAAAACCAGTCAAGAATACAAAATATATATATATATATATATATATATATATATATATATATATATATATATATATATATATATATATATATATCAGCTGTTGATAGGCGGTAGCGAGTAAATTTCTTGCTGAGTTTGCATTTGTGTTTTGGTAATGACCCTGTAGAGTTCAATATATTATGGTTTTCCATTGTATTTGTGATTCATTTTGTTTGCAAATCTTTGAATTCATTTCATTTCAGAACTGGTATTTATATATTACTGTCTCTTTCACAGTATTGCAAATTATGGAATTTTCTCAAGGGGAGGGGCCTATGAAACACATATTAAACAATTAATTAACCTTCAAAATAAAGTATTAAATATAGTTTCTGGCATCAATGAAATATCAAAACCCGTCAACATTAGGCAATCTTTTTTTTGCAATCAGTGATTCCAATCAATGAAACAAGCTTATAACAATAGAAAAACTATTACTCGAGAGAACAAAATTGATGTACCAAAACCAAAAAGAGAAGTAGGATGAAAAAATTATAAATATATAGCATGCAAAGTTTTCAATGAAATGCTCTCTGAAATTAATTACCTTCACAACAAAGACCACCAAGTTTTATATAAAAAATGGATTCAGGACAATTTTAATATCGAGAGAAAGATTGATCCAGACACAAAATAATTTGACATTTCTGACTTTTTCATGCATGCCTGTTTCTGATTTCCGGTGATTCATTCAATTTTCAAGTACATTTTTGAGACAATTGCTATTTGTCGGAATACTGATATTATAAAATTAATTCATTAATACAACATGTGTGATAAACAAATGATAAGAAATATATAAACCTTATGTACCATATAAATAAAGTATAATGTTGATTTTGTAGAAATAATTATTGTGCTGTATAAATTTTATGATTTTAAAAGACAGAACAGCTTCTTGTACCATTGTCTACAATCATGAAAGATGGTCTTTACGTTGAATCAGCTGAGTAACTTTGACAACAATTCGCGCTATGTGCGGTCTTTGGGTAATAGCATTCAAGATGGCGCAGTCAACTGCCGGTATTTCCCCCGCTTCCAAGATGGCGCAGTCAGCTGTCAACTTTGAATTTCCCATCGTGGGGGGGCGTGGCTTGGCTGACCAATCAGAGCGCTGCAAGGATGGACGTGGTGGGGGGTGTCCAAGGTAGCCCCATATCTACTCACTACTTCAAAATAATCAGGCCAATAAGATTAATATTATTTTGTATATTTCAGTGCACCAACTAATAAAGTCTTTTGGTGAAAAATTATTTACTCTTTTGAGTGTAACATTATTCACGAAATCATTGAACGTTTACTTATACCAAAGAAGTTCTTTTTACGAGTATTATTTGGAGATCTCAAAACATCGCGAAGGAAATAATTATGTATACAATACATACACATGGTTCAAACTTTACCAGTGCTATAAATCGAAAACCGTAACTCTAGGGATAAAATGTTCAATATTACAGAAATCTTGTCTCTAGAAGAAGAATGTTCATTTTTAACGTTTCCGGATATTTTCTTATCTTTAAATCTGAGGTCTCTAATTTTCGGTTTTTGAGATAAATTATCCCCTCCACCCCCTTCGGAGGGAAGTGGATTTCGAATTTGAGTTTTTATGAAATTGACACTATTTCTCAAGTGTCTTCTTATTCTTTCTATTGACCTTTTTATTAATTTTCTTAACAGAGTGATTCTCTTCGTCAGACTCTGAGGAACTTTCTTCACTGTTTTTTTCTTGGACTTTTCTATCTTCTTGATAGTTTTAGTTTTTCTTCTACATAGTTCTAAAATAAGCGCAGCTTTCTTGGGAGTATCTGACAATAGAGCACAACTTTCCTTTTTCCCTTGTGTTTGTTGCTTTTTGGGCCCTGCTTTCGGTAATGTTCTCACAAACTCTCGCGAAAATGGAATAAAGTCTCTAGATGTTGATGGCATTTCAAAATTTGATTCTTGATTTTCTTTATAATTTGACGGCTCTAGAATATCTGAAGCAGTAACGCACGATCACGAGAACTCAGATGTTTCTACCGCCTCCTCAACACTTGCTAAAGGTGCTCTTATCTCCGGTCCGATAGATTGAAGCTCAACATTTGTCTCATTTGTCTCTGCTGCTGCCATCAAAAGGGTAAATACCTGCTTATTTAAAACCACTCATTATATTTGTCGGGGTTACTGCCATTGGAACAGCTGTTCCACGAATTTTGGTATTTCATAAATTGATATAATCTTGCCAGGATTGCTGCGAAGCCATGCGTCATAAGCCTATGAAAGATATTTTTTGAAGGGCCAACAAACAGAGAGACCCAACCACTTTCAATACCGCGTCCTATACATTCAGGTGGTCCATTTGAAACAAAGTAGTCTTTAAACTTCTTCCGAGGAAATATAAACATCACAGGAATTGTGTATACAGTTGCTCTAACGGCCCCAATTACAATTACGTTAGTGCCGAGTTCTCCTGAGTTTATAGAACCATTCTTTATGACTTTAGCTGCTATTATGTTACCAGATTTCAAGACTGTCGGAACACCAGTCTCGTGAAGGAATTTATGCTTGTTCATAACTTTACCCAGCTTGTCATAAAAGAAACTGACGTTTGTTTTATTAAATGATGTAGCCCTTCCTAAGCTGCTCGGTTCTGGTTTTCTAATACAGTTCACTACTCCTATTAAGAAAACTGGTTAGCCAATCCTTTCCAAATATTTTTTTTGTATGCCAGGTATTTTGTATTTGACGGCGCATTCATAAGAAACTCTACGTACATCTAATAAGATAGTCTTTAATATTTTTCATTGTTCAACTGAAAAATGTTGGCGTGCGTTTGTGTAATCCTTAAACACATGAGAGTTTAACTTATTAACATATCTCGAAAGCGTAGTTCTGTCTATTTTGTTATCTTTAGCCGCTTTATGGATGCTTGTACCATTGATGACTTCATCAAGAGCTAGTTTTAGTAATTTTTTTACTGATATAAGAAACTTCCGTTTTTCTTTTGTAATTCCGCATTTTAAAATGAAAATAACATTAATGTAGAAATATTCAAGCGTAGCGTGACTACATATTAGGGGTCCATTGGACATGGCTGATTCGACACAAATCGTTTTGGCTCAAATGACCCCTGCTCCGAATTACATTTAACATGAAACAATACTAGAGATTAATTGAAAATAATTAATTTTTGGAACTTAAGCCTACAGTTATCATGCTGAACGCACTCACACCCAAAACAAACGCCGGCCGGCTTGGGTCCCTCACCCCCCCGCTTCGTCCAATGCCACCTGCTTGTAGATATATAAAAAAATTGGAAATCTAAAAAGTACCGAAGACACAAGAGAAAGGAACGAACTAGGGAAATGATTAAAAACCAGCCAGTAAGTACGACGTATTTCTCTATTACAGACGAAGCCACTAAAACAATTATTAATTAGTCTCAATAGACACAATGGACGAACGTCTCGAAAAATTGAAGGAGGCAATTTTGATTACGGATTACATTTATTTCTAGAACAACGAAATTTACCTAAGGTTGTATGGGTAAGCAAAGACGCCACAAGGCTAACAGAAAGAATTGAGTATGACTATAAAACTAACAGAATTCTCGGATTTGCAAAGCCCCTTCTCAATGGAATCCCACAAATTGATTCATATAAATCAACTTCGGCACAAAATATTAAAAGTGTTTCTTGGAAGCTTCAAAAGCATACTACGCTTATGTGATAATGGTTCAATCATTGTCAAAGTCTGCTCCAGCATTTTGTTTGTCTGTGTTTATGGAACTGACAACAGATTTACTAGTTAGGATGTAAAGAAACGTTGGGATGCAATTAAAGATGGACTCAAAAGGTATGGAATAAATGTGATTTTTTTCAGTTGGAGATACACGATTGTTGAAAGCGATGCGAGAAAAGGCCATGCTTCCGGTTGCTAATGATCAGTATAAATCTTATCAGTGGGAGTGGTTCCAAGCTGGGTATGCCAAAAATGAGGAAAATCAAATTTCATATATTCAAGACAGTATTCATATAGCGACAAAATTTCGATCACGATTTCTGAAAACAAATCTAATATTGCCAATAGGAAAATATGTTGCATCTCCAAACCATTTGAAGGAGTTGATGACTGCTTTTTCGAAGGATAAAAATTTGTTAGTCACCTCAGATTTAAAACCAGAGGAGTAGATGAACTATGACGCAGCTACAGAAATATGTGCACCAATAATTGTTATTCCATTATTGTCCATTGTACCAAATAGTGATGGAACTTTATTTTTCTTAAAAGTAATGAATTGCGCTGTGATGTCATTCATTATAAAATGAGACCATGAGATAAATGTTGTTTGACATTTGGTACAGCATATTTTACCCACGAATCTGAAGACACTGGATAATATCGTCGTTGCAATGAAATTTCCAATGCACTTTATAAACTCATGAAAGTAGACGATGCTAGATGCAAAAATCGAAGATCTTTAGGTTTGGGATGTGGTCGCCGTTTCGTAGGAGAATTTAACATAGGATTATTCTTTAATGTCTGGGAAATTGAGCTTACTGTTGAAATATTCAAACTCAACGCCGCTGCTACACGCTCTCGGACTGCATTTATTGGAAATAAAAGGCCACCATTATCTCGTTCTTCTTCAAAATATCTTATTAGAGACATTTTAAGAATCAAAAAATAAATTTGTATATTAAACTCAAAAATAATACTCTTGAAAGTTTGACATTCCAATTATACATGTCACAAAAAGAATTACTGATTTGGCAACTTTCCGTTCCGTATTTCAATTGCCCAATTCGATATTGCAACGCAATTTTCATCATTAATGACGTGCAACAAAAATTTCATTGCATCGACTATATAGTTTAGGTTGTAACTTCATAACATCAAACACATATACATATTTGTGTTGAGTTGAATGCTCACGCTTTAACATATCTCATCTGATCTGAGGAAATGTTTCTTCCGTAGAAATGGAATGCAGTGATTTAAACTGATGAAAATATTGAAACAATAGTCAATGAAGCGTTAAACGAATCTTTGAATGAAAAAAAACTTATGGGAATATACCTCGGAATAGACATTGATTGGAATAATTCAAGGAATAATTGGTCTGCCTTCTCTTTGTAAATAAAAAACTGCAGTTATTGAAGACGATGGAGATGACGACAGAACCACCAAAGCCGAACAAGAGTTGGAAATATTTAATGCCGAAGGCGATGAGCGTGATCAAACGAGAAGAATGCCACTGACTAAAAAGAATAATAGGAAAAAAGATTTTGAGAGTTTAGATTCCATTCTTCCTCAGGATTCATCCAAGCATTCATTTCTCATTTCTGAAAGTGAATCAGTATTAGAAAATTATAGTTTCGTGAAGTTGACCGTGGGCACAAATTAAGATTATTAAGAAATCTGCACTCTATTGACTACTGGAAAACTGCAGAGAAATGGTCAGCACCGATCGTTTACGTAGGTTTATTAATACTTCAAATTCTAAATCTCCCCGTAAACAATTCAAAAGTAAATGTTCTAAAACTTCCATCGAAAGAAAAGCTAAATTAAAAATATCGAAACGTGATTCATCCAAGGATTCATTCATCAAGATTATTTAATTTATGATGACATTACCAATACCGAGTCCTTCGATGAAATCAAGTATGAGCTCGAGCAAGATAGTGATTGTCACCTAACTGAAAAATATCCAGATCAATATCAAGATCAAACTACAACGGAACATGTGGAACAAAAAAATAAAATTATAGATACCTATTTCGAATTGGGACATTCCAATGCAGTATTTTTGAAGAGCGCTGGTTTATCGCGCGCACTGAAAGTAACATAAGCACCAACCAAGGCACCTTTAGTTCTTCTATTTACTCTGCGAATTTGATTATATCCAGGGATTAAGATATCAATTTTCAAATTATACATTCCTATCAAAAACTGAGTATCCTGCAGAATTGTCAAATTCATTTTTCTAGGAACTCTTTCAACTAGGTAACTAATATAGAAATATCCGCACCTTTGTCAACTAAATAGGTTATTAAAATAATTGCTACAGTACCTGAAACCACTAATTGAAAAGAACATGTAAGTAGTTGAATTTTTCCAATATCATACAACGTGAGTGTAACTATTCTAATCTCAGATTATCTTTCAGGTAATAAATAGTTTGTTTTAACTGTGTCAGCATCTTATTGAAGATTCTAAGGACTTGTAAGATTATCGTTTAACTTCAGGTCACAATTATTTCCACATCGATAACACTTTCGAAATTTTTAATGTAAACTCAGATACTCTCTAGAAATATAAGATCTCCATCGAGCAAGTTGATGTAACTCATACGACATACCTCATTTATCTATTTTGATAGCTCATCGTAGACCACGTTGTTGTCAATCTGAATGAAATATAAGCAGTGGTCCGTCTCTCCTACTGGACCATCTCTCCTCCATTTACCCTATATATTGTAACATGGATAGATAGTCATGTACTTACGGTTGTTATTCGTTTATTAGTTATTTATTCTACTACCTTGTTTACAATAGTTGTTGATTTTATATTTCATTATGTAGTTCTAGAATTATTTAGATTTTAGATTTTTTATGACATGAGATAAGTCAGGTAAAAGAGAAATTGACGTCTCACATAATACATAATAATAAATATAAAACATTGAAACAATGAAATCAATACAAATACAATTGATACTATTTGATACCGTACCACAATACATATAGTGTATACACGTTAGCCTATATTTAATTTTTATACAATACCACAATACATATAGTTTGTTCACAATTAACATCAACCTATATTTTTGTTAAAAACAATTCCAAATATATTTAACTGATTTTCCTATTTTACAACAGATGGTACTTGTCAGTACATATTTGCAGTTTACTTGAAAATAATAGAAACAAATAGGTAATATCTCATTTTGGACAAATACAATTATATGCACAATCAGTTGGAGAGAAAATTACAGAATTCTTCTAGGGTATAAAAACAATTTTCGACTAAGGTTTTCTTCAGCCTACCTCTGAATACTTTGTATGTTGGGAAGCCTATTGAAATATGACGCCCCGACTATAAGAGGAGATTTCTTATAAAAAGTATGGTTAATTTTTTTGTTGATATGTCATTTTTACTTCTCGTGTTATGACTGTGGATATCACTATTTTTTGGCAATTTATTTCTAATTTGGTAAATGTGGCTAGGCAGTTTCAATATATAAATAGAAGTTACAGTTAGAATTTTTTGTTTCTGAATATGTCGCGACACGAAGTTTGTGTAGATAAGTCGAATATAAACCGTATTATCCTTTTTTGCAAGACAAAAACTCTTTGAATATCTCTCCCTTGTCCCCAGACGATGATGCTACAGGATATCGCAGAGTAGGCATATGAATGATAAATATTTAGTAGAGTATCATTATCTAACATAGATTTCAAAACCGTTGATAAATAAAAACACTGATTGATTTTTTTACAGACACTGTTGAATTGTGTATCCCAAGAAAGGTTACTGTCAAAGAGAGTTCCAAGAAATTTCACAGATTTAGTTTTTTCAATTATAGTATTGTTCAATGATATTGAAAACGTTGATGGTGCTTTTTGACAAGTGTGATATTCAATTTAAACAGTTTTTTGAGTGTTCATTAATAATCTATTTCGATAACACCACTCCTCAAATTGTCCGATATTATTGTACATGTATCGTCGGCATACATAAGGACTTTCGCTTCGGTTAAATGGGCCGGTAGATCGTTGATGAATAACAGGAGAATTAACGGTCCAAGGACACTGCCTTGAGGAGATCCTAGATTAATGTCAATTTCGTTTGAAAATACATCATCAATTTTTACTTTTATTTTACGGTATTCTAGAAAAGAGAGGAACCATTCGTTGATGCATCCACGAATGCCCAGCCTATCTAACTTTTCAAAAACAAAAGATCTTTCGACTGTGTCGAACGCTTCCGTTAAATCAAATAATACTGACACCACATATTCCCCATGATCCATTCTGTCATAGATGTGTTGAGTGTATTCCGCCACACTAGTTTCGGTCGAGAAGCCACTCTGAAGCCGTGTTGATTGTTCGTGATTATATTAAATGAATTCAAATATGCTTCAATCCTTAGAGCAACCACTTTTTCTATTATTTTAGAGAAAACACTCAATAGGGAAATTGGTCGGTAGTTTTCGACATTACTTGGGTCATTTTTTTTATGGAAGCAATTTTTAAATTTGAAGGGAATTTACCCTGTATAATTGACTGATTTATAATAAGTGCAAAAACTGGAGAAATAATATGCTTACAATATTCTATATATTATTTATGTTTTATATTTCTAGAATTATAGTAGATTTATTCTCGATCCTTCCAGAAACTATATGTGAGGTACAATTTGCCACATTATTGTCAGTTTAACAAGCCTCTAGAACATTATTATGTGCGTCTAGATAATCATAGAACATTCTCGATGAATGTCATGTCATGATTCAGATATACAGGGTGATTCATTGGGAAATGGGCATACGCTAATGGTAAATAGGGATGACGTAGCTGGTTCTAAAAAGCCTATATTTAATGGGTCTCTGATTCTTTATAATCAAGATACAGGGTGATTTATCCATTATGTCCGTTTTTTCATTTAGTCATAACTTCCGAACCCCACTGCATATTTTTTTCATATTCGCAACAAATACTCGTCATCCTGTATGGTACCAAATATCAGACAAATAAAAATTAAAATCCAGGTACAGACTAGGAAAAAATAGAAAAATTAAATCACTTTCAAACAACACTCTGTATATCAAAATTTTGAAAATTTGTAATCAGATTTGGAAAGAGCAGAAAAAATTATGTCGGACCAAATGTGTTTGGTACTTCCGCATATAATTCTAGTACTTGCTAATTTGAGTCAAAATTAATATTTTCGATGAATGGTACAAAATTGAAAAAAAAATCATTTTCTGCTATAAAATCTAATCTTTCAAATCTAATCGATAAAATCATCAAGCATTTCATAATCTCCTAATGTTTGGATCCCAACATGTTTGTAACATGAGTCGACAGGTCCGTATTTAAGACAAAATGCTAATTGCAAGGATTAAGTAACAAACACCCTGTATGTGTAATACAAATATGATAATTCTATTTTTTCATTATGCTATACTTAAAACAAACAACAAAATGATAAAACTACTCTATCCTGAAAAAAACTATACGTACGTATGGAACGAAATAGATACTAACTCGTTGAAATTGTATTATGTGAAAAAATAACTAAGAACCAAAAAATTAGAAGCGGTTATTATTTATCCCATTATACATAATTAGTCTTTCAGTTAGAGCTTGTTGGTCATTTCTTAAGGACGGTATTAATAATTTACGAAATTCACATGTTTGGGCACAACAAAATCCGTTCGCTATCAAACAGACACACTCACAAGTAAGATTCTCCTTCAATGTATGGTGTGGTGTTATTAACAACCGTTTAATTGGTCCGCATTTTTTCCACATTTACTAACTGTTGAAGTTTATTTGGAATTTCTGCAAAATATTTTACCGATATTGCTACACGATGCAGATGTTAACGTTGGAGGTATGTACTTCCAACATAATGGTGCTTCACCTCATTTCAGGGCAATAGTCAGAGACTTTTTAAATCAAAATTTTCCAAATAGATGGATAGGCAAAGGTGTGCCTCATAACTGGCCTACAAGGGGACCTGATTTTAACCCAGTCGACTATAGCGTTTGGGGTTATTTAAAATCGAAAGTCTATGCAATTGAAATAAATTCAAGAGAAGACCTTTTGCAGAGAATCCAACAGGCGTGCGACGAATTGAAAAATAATCCGGATATGATTAGGAACATAAATGTATTGAGCAAAATGGTGGCCACTTTAAGCATCTGTTGTAGTTTAGTTTTCTTGGAATATTTTATTTTAAAGTTTTCAATCCTATTTTTAGTTCTTTTCTTTTCACTTAATAACATATTAATGATTTAGTATTTCTTAAAATAAAGTTATACTTTTTTGGAATACAGTCTTTTTATTATTTTATTGTCTGTTTGAAGTTTAGCATAATGGAAAAATACAATTATCACATTTGTGTTACAAATACAGGGTGTTTGTTACTAAATCCTTGCAATTAGTATTTTGTCCTAAATACGGACCTGTCGACTCATGTTACAAAAATGTTGGGATCCAAACATTAGGATATTACGAAATGGTTGATGATTTTATCGATTAGATTTGAAATATTAGATTTTATAGCAGAAAATGATTTTTTTCAATTTTGTACCACACATTCATCGAAAATTTTAATTTTGACTCAAATTAACAAGTACTAGAATTGTATGCGGAAGTACCAAACACATTTGGTCCGACATAATTTTCTCTGCTTTTTCCAAATCTGCTAACAAATTTTCAAAATTTTGATATACAGGGTGTTGTTTGGAAGTGATTCAATTTTTTATTTTTTTTGTCCGTGCCTGGATTTTCATTTTTATTTATCTGGTATTCGGTACCATACAGGATGAAGAATATTTGTTGCCAATATGAAAAAAATATACAGTGGGGTTCGAAAGTTATGACTAAATGAAAAAACGGACATAATGGATAAAACACCCTGTATCTTGGTTATAAAGAATCAGAGACCCATTAAATATAGGTTTTTTAGAACCAGCTACGTCACCCCTATCTACCATTAGCGTATGCCCATTTCCCAATGAATCACCCTGTATAAAGCCGTGTCGATCACGGGTCACAAGGAGTCTTATAAAGTCAGGTTTATTGTATCAGTCAATTGGAGGCATAAGTCGATAGTAGTAGAAACGCGATAGTCAAAGTGACAAGTTTTGACAGTTGTAATACAACAGAAGGTTGTATACAGAGTGTTCGAAATAAACCATTGGAAGCAATCTGCAAAATTTTGATTCTTACGCAAGTGAACTCACCCCACAACGTTTAGCACAGGGTTAAACGTTACAATATTTATATTTTATTAACCAATTAAACAAGAAATATCCTGTTAAGGGGGCTCGCTACCTAGCGATATCGTAGTTCCATTATTTCTCTTAAACTAATTATCCTATCAAGGTAAAATGTTGTATGCTTACTGAGAAGAGTATGGAGAATCGCGGATCACATAGGAAAAATAAGAATTCTAAAATTGTTATTATTTTTTTATGGAATATAAAAAATATGATCCGCGATTCTACAGTGTATTACAGGCATATTTGATTCTTGAAAAAACTGTCTTTCTAAATCCAAAAGAGTTCTAGTCGAACTACATTTTTCAGCTAACTATTGCTATACCTGCTACTGTTCATTAAAACCTGTAATACACCTAATAAGGGTTGTCGGGTATTATGTCATATGGATCACCTTCATACTTCACAACGGGGACGATAACAGAAAAAATCATCAAAAACGATCAGCTGGTTGCGTGGTCCCTTAAGGTCATTTGTCATTCTAACAATTATATAGTTTAGAGGATGTACCACTGGCTTAAGAGAAATTATGCAATTTAGTTTAACGGGCATTTATGCCTTCTATATTGTACTACATGTTAACGGATATTCGCAATAAATATTAATATTAAGTAGTTGTGATTTTGTCACTGGATCTTAAATAAAGTTGGTGATACGCAGCTTGCTTTCTCAATCCTTTGGTGACCAGAAAGCTTTCCATGGAATATTTGCCGATTTGCCGATGTTGATTTATGAATTTGACCTCCGCCGCCATTTTCATGCACGAGCGGCAAAATTGTACTTTCTGCTCTTAATATACAATATATTATATTATCTTGTACTTCTGTGTATTGTGTGTGAGCAAATTCCATCTAAATCAAGAAGGGCTCAGTTATAGAAATAAATAGATAAATACTTGGAAACCAATTATTAGCAGATACTGTATCAATGAATGTGGAATCAATATACTTACTCTTAATCAGATTGATACATGTATATTAGAATTAAATATACTAAAACCCACAATTTGACCATCAGCCATCAATCAGATGGACATGGTGTGAAGGCAAGAAACATAGTTGCCAGATTGGGTCAATATATGGAAGCTCTAAGAGATGAAATTCTGGACAGTGAAAAGGAACTGTAAAATTGTATACATTCAAGTGAAGTAAATATTAAACCGATAATTGAAACAATACTTAATGAAAAAATGTGTACACTAGAAAAAGAAAATAAGGAACTCATATAACGCGTGGAAAGGCTGGAGAGAGATAATAAAAAATAAAATAGTGATTTTTGTTACACCGAGTGAAGAAAATGGAATCTCAATAGAAGGAACCTGTGAAAATTTGAACAATCTATTGGGTACAACAATCAGTGATCGCGATACCAAACAAACATTTTCCGTCCTACAAGACTGTAAGAAGCTAAAGGGCACCATAATAAGTTTTGTTCCTGACCTTAAAAAAATACAACAGGAAAGAAACGCAATATTATGACATTAGGGAACCAATCAATGATCGCTGTTAAATAAAAGATGAAAAACTATATTTATAGAAACAATGAAGTATTCACAGTCAAAAAATACTAGAAATCGAAGAAAAAAAGGAACACAGCTTCTTCGTAAAAGCATCGAGCGAACCTCAAATACCCTCCAAAAGTAACCCAGATTTTTTTAAATACATACAAAGAACAGTAGAAGTAATCATTGATGAGATAGAAAAAAATAAAAAAAAGATACAAAAAAAACAAAAACAAGATACAATTGATGAGAAGAGAGAGAAAGAATAGGAAATATAAA
The DNA here is from genome assembly GCA_958507055.1 of Crioceris asparagi. Lineage (NCBI taxonomy): Eukaryota > Metazoa > Arthropoda > Insecta > Coleoptera > Chrysomelidae > Crioceris > Crioceris asparagi. The sequence continues at coordinate 26,475,698 of OY293832.1, forward strand.
ATAAAAATTAAGAGAAACCTAGAGCAGGTAGGGCCTTCCCTAAGACCACAGAATCATCGATGAAATAATAATAATAATATTCATTCATTCATTTCATTATTTATTTTCAGAAAAAGTTTCAACAATTGTGTGTGTAATATTTATTATTTTATTCTCTTCTTGTCTGATAGGGGTTTTTTCCCCTTGTCAGACGGGCCCTGTCAACACAATTTTAATGGGAAACGCGGGGTAACACCTGTGGAATCTTACCAGGGGACCAGCCATGCTTTAAATACCCAGTGAAGCTGGGGACGGGGAAAACCACAGTAAAAAAACACGTCCATGGCGGAATGTAATCAGGGGCGGCCCCAAAATCGTGTTCTTCTATATGTGATCGGTGTCTGGCCGATAGAGTTGGCTGCTTGAGTTGGTGGTGCCCACATTGCCTCCATTAGGTACACAGGCGAGAAGGGATACCTGTAGATTGGTCTTCAGCAAGGGCGGTTTTTGATGGTCCAGTGTGATTGCAGGGTATCCTGGGTGTGGCCCCGACCTGGGTGGCCGAAGGCTCGAAAACAAAACCTTTTCCGGAGTTGGGAAAACCTGTCAAATATAGGAATAATATTACAATTAGTTATAGTGTTATATAAATAAGCCGAGCGATGGTCCCACTCGAGATTCAGGCATCTCCGTAATACCCGTCTCTCGAGCGAAGCGAGTTTATTGATGTGATATTTAGTGATGATGGAAGCCTGTATGAACTTATGATCCATTAGCAGCCTCAAGAAAGTCTTATATGTGAAAATTTATGTTTCGGAGGTACATTTACCAAAACGTCCGTTCAACATTCTGAGTAGAGAGGATCTTTGTATTACCTTGTTACATGTATCTTGGATGTCAGTGCCCCACCAGAGGGTGCGCGTGATACCCACCCCCAGATAGTTCACCTGGTCCAAGAGATGTAATATCTCCCCCCACAATGTCAAGCGGATATTCTCCGCGTATTCAAATCTTTTGTTTCGTGAGGTCACGATGCTTAATAAGTATTGTCTGTATCTTAAGATGATTTGGTCTAATGCGCCAGCGTTGGCAAAATCGGGTGTATGCATCAATCATTACTAGTCCTTGTTGATTAGGAATATCGGTTTTCCTGGATGATGTGAATAGCACGGTATCGTCCGCATACTGAATGGATTTTATATTTCTGGGAATATCTGATGCGTACATTATGTAAAGTAGAGGGCCAAGTATTGACCCTCGTGGGACGCCGGCTAAGGAAGTAAAGGGTTCTGACAAATGGGGCCCAGCTTTCACTCTGATAACGCGATATGTTAGAAAAGAGGCGATTAATCTGATAAATGAGTGGGGTAAATTGAAATCCATCAGCTTTGAGACGAGTCCAGCATGCCAGACTTTGTCAAAAGCATTCTGGATTTCGAGAAATATCGCCAGAGTGGCATTTCCACCATTTAGTGCTGTGGTGGTATGAGTGATAAACTCTAAGACTGCCTCATGAATGAAGTGGTTTTGCCTGAAACCGTGTTGGAAACTGGGGTATTATACCCCTGTCCACCACGAACTGTCTCAGGCGAGAACTTAAAATTTTGTCGAAAAGTTTGCCGTCGCAAAATACCAATTTATTCATAAGGAGAGTTGAAAGTGCAGTGAAAGTGCGTGGCAACCTACAATGGACCAAGTTAGTAAATCCTAACATTTCTAAATATAATTGATCAATGTTAATAATAAAATATAATAAGTGAAGAAACGAATACTGTTGATTGGAAGGTAAAACAAATTGTTAATTGTAAATATTATATCCGGTGTTCCAGACCAAACTATATGCAAGAAGATCGCCTGTGCTGTGTGATATCGACATCTGCTGTTTACTATTAACAGCCAGAGACATTATAATTAAAAATAGACTTATATTGAGCATATTGCATACGCTTCGAAAAAGACCAGGACTGGCTTGGGAATATTTGCAGAGTATTTTATTGCAATGGATAGAAATTTTAAGTGTCTACATAAACCTTTTAATTATTTTATTTGTATAACATGGATTGTAGCATTTCTCCCTAGTTGCTCAGAAAGGAGAAAACACAGAGCTATAAGCGGTTATAAAATATATTGCTCCAGCATTTGAGAACAGGAAGGGAACGATTTTGAAGAAAAAATAAATAACTACAAGAAAGAAAACTAAAAAGCGATAGCAAATTAAAGGAATTACATTTCCAAAGGCACAAAAGATTATCCTTTGACCTGGAAACCAATGCTTGTAAGGTTGAGCAGAGATATGAGGAGCAGTTAAAAAAATACCATGCTAATATATTGGAACTCAACAAAGTAATAAAGGATATAAAAAGAAAAGAACAATATACTGGATCACAATTTCAAGAAAAACCTCACTGTGTTGGAAAAATCCAAGGACGAAATAAATATTCAAAAGAAATTAATTAATGGTATGAAAACATCCATTGATACCCTAAGTGAGGAAAATAAAGTGCTGACAATTGAAGTGGAGGATTTAATGATGGCAATAAGTACCTCTACACTCAAACAACGCTTGGATGTATCAAATACTTCCAAAAGAGATGCAGCCACGTTGACAAAAAAACAGTAACAGTAAAATCTGATGAAGTCGACAAATCTCCGAATTCAAAATTTTTACAAAATAATAATGACGGATGTGATAAAATCTGTAGCATTAGAAGAATATTGATTCTAAGTGATCAGCTCGGTTATAATTTCGGCTCCTTAATTCAAAACTCAACAAAAGGACTGTATATTCAGTCAATTATTAAGCCGAATGCAATTTTCGCAGACGTTATTCTAAACATTACGGATCTGACACGGGATTTTACCCTTAATGACTACGTAGTAATTTTAGCAGGAAATAATGTTCTAAATTATTTAGAAATATTAACAGCATGTTAAAAAATTTGAATTATACCAAACTTCTAGTTTTATCAGAACCATTTAAGAACTCTGATCCTAATGTAATAATGCTGTTTCTAGGTTTAATGATAGGCTATCTTTGTACATAAATAGACTAGATCAATATGTAGAAAGACATTTGTGTTTTTTGTTTTATTGTAATTTTAGGGGTGTTCCACAAAGAAAGAAGTATCTTTCTAAAGGAATTGTAAATACTTTGTTCTCAAAGCCTTTTAATAAAAAGTTATTGTTTGTTGTAAAAGTCTGTGATGCAGAATTGATTAGTCCTAGTTTCGATTTAAATACATCTGCCAAAACTACTACTGATAATTCCAATATTCACTTGTTGACAACAGTGACAATGGTTTGCCCATAGCAGAGGATACAAAAAATACCAAAAATACAAAAAAAAATAAGAAATGTGTCCCGTTATAGATCCATAACAATACAGAATGTTAATGATATTTCCCTTATTTCCCCAATCAATTATAAATAAGACTGACGAATTGTACATGTTTTTGGATAATTTTATTAAATATATTTAATACAGTATTCCCCAGACAAAAAATGATTTGGCTGCTTTGGGCATTACTGGAAAGTTTACACTTTTCGCAGATGTCTTGTGACACTGTCGGGGCCTGACCTCCTTATATGATATTATTTCAGATGATATAAAGAAAATCAAGGCTTAGTGTAATGCAAACCTTCTACTCCTGAATTTTGAAAAAAAAACAAATATTGTTTAAGTGTCACAGAGGGTGTGGTTATTGAGGATACTGCCATTGAGAGTCGCTCTAACACTAAGTTTCTTGGTCTCATAATATATAATGAGCTTAGGTTTGAATCCCATATTGTTGCTTTGGGCAAAAGAGTAGCTTCGGGATGCTACGCGTTAAGATTACTGCTAATGAACTGGGTCCGTCAATAGGCAGAGATGTGTACTACTCTCTGTTCGAGTCACGCCTGAGATATGGGATTTTCTTTTGGGGCATGTCTAGTCTGAGTTTGATAAACAGCTTATTTGTTCTGCAAAAATGAGCAGTTAGATATTTGAGTCGAGCAAGGCCACGAGACCCATGTAGGCCTTTGTTTTTGAGACTTAAAATCATGACACTTTAAAGCTTATTTATTTTAGAAAGTGTTTGTGTTGTCTATAAAAATCGAAATAGTCTAGTATCTCCTAACTCACGTTATAATACTCGAAAGTTCCTTAATTTACCCTTACCTATTCCAACCTCAACTTTGACTAAAAAGTCTGTGATATACGAGAGTATATCACAATCATTTACCCAATCTGATTAAAGTTTTTCTGACACTAAAACTGTTTAAGAATAAGGTTCAAAGAATATTGATTGCTAAGGCTTATTATGGTATAGAGGAATTTTACAATGATGTTTTATAAAGTGTAATTATACTTTATTATTTTTCAGTTAAATTCTTACTTGTGATGACTACTCTATAAGATATTTTTACTCTTTTGTTTTTGCTTATTTTTCATGTTCATCGATAGATTTTAATCGACCAATATTATTTTTATGTAGGTAGTCACTTATTATAAGTTCCGCTTTGTCAATGAGACAATATTTGTCTTCAAGATAATAAAGCTTATAATAGTCTAATAGAGATATTGGACGATAAGAGTTGATATTTGTTAACAGCTTGTTGGGCTTAGGGATCATAATAGTATTTTATGTTTTCCAGGAAACCAGGAAGTAGTTTTGTTCAAGACACGCGTTGAAAATATGTGTGAATTGATGAGTTAGTGAAAATGGGATTTTCTTAAGGATTTCCATGTTGATGCTATTCGGCCCAGGAGCAGTGTTCTTAGAGATTCTGAGAATATTGTCCACTTGGTCTGCAGTTATACGTCTGGTCAATATGTCGTAATTCGCGATGCCGGGCATTGCATGGGGGTTTGTTGCCAGGAATCTCTCGTAACGGTGTTGCGCGAATTGAAAGAATCGGTGGTCAAAATGGGGATCCTCATGAATGCGGAACACCGATTCTAGATGGTTGTTAAATGCAGTTGATTTGCTTAATGGGTCAGAAATTATTCGATCATCCACGACTAAATGCAAGTGCTCTTTGCGCTTCTGGCCAGTTAGAACTTTGAGTTTATCCCAGAGCTTGGAACGGTCCTGATAAATTAGATTAGCAGTAGCTTGACGCCACTGTTGCTCTTTGAATCGGGTAATGAGAATTCGGATACGAGTGTTCTTGAGGTAAGGGTCACCAGTTTTCCGGAAATCTTTGAAGATTTTTCTCTTAGCCTTAATAAGATTAAGAGTAAAGCGAGGAATAGGATGCCTAGAGATGTCGATAGTACGGGTGGCAACGTGTGCAGAAATGGCACTTTGAATTGCGAGCTCGTGAGACCGGATCGCAGCATCGATTTCATTGGAGCTGTTCAATGGTAGATTGTCGATATGATATTCAGGAATGGTGCAAAAGCGAGGAGGATCCGGAATAGACTGTCTTAAGTTAGAATAGATGAGTACTGGGATGTGATCTGAACCTATCTGCCATAAAGCATTCCCAATCTACAACACCAGCGAGACTGGGTTTGCAGATAATATGGTCGACTATTGAGGCTCCCAATGCTGAAATGTAAGTGAAATTGTTGTTTTCCGGACGGAACAGCTGTAGTTCAGAAAATCTGATAGTAAATTCGCATTCTGATTGGTATTGTGGTCACCAAACTCTGTCTAGCATTGAAATCGGCTAATAAAATGGCCCTATTTAAGTTGGTGACATATTGAAACAATTCACGGGATAGAGATTGTTTAGGACGACAGTAATGAGAGATTATAGTGGTGATGCGATTATCCACGTGAAGGTCGATAGCCGTGCATTGAAGTGCAGAAATGTTTGCAGGGAGAAGATGCGGGGTTGTGGCGATCTCATATTTGATTAGAATAGCTGTGCCAAAGCCAGAATCGTAGGAGAAAATAATATACAAAATTTAGATATAATACAAAAGTGATAATCACAATAATTTTAAAGAAAATCATCAGATATCCCACTGACAAGCTATATTCAGACGGCTAACGTTCAACAGGATTTCTAGCCCCAAAAATATATAATGTACTGCTAGAGAATCTGAAATCAATCAAAAGTTATACTTCATTCAAATACCACGTAAAACAATGGATGACTACTACAGATAGAGAAATTCTAAATACCTGATAAACCTAAAATTCTCATAATCACAAATTATACTCCCCCAAACCACCCAATTATATCATTTACCTAAGACTACTCACTAACTAAAACAAGACTAAAATACCCTACTTTTAAACAAAAGCATTGTTGTATTAATATTTATTTTATTTATTTCTTGGACCAGTAAAGAATACATTGACAGTGATCTCCTTAGAGGAAACATATACGTACACACGCGCACACATACATACCTACATATACACATACATACATATGTACATACATGACATACTTATACATATAATTATATTAATATATGGATTTAAGATGGGTCTATAAGAGTTACTAAGGATATTTAAACTTATTGAACAATGTGCATATTTCTGGTTAAAATGTATTGCGATCGGTAAATACTGCTTTTATTGTTCACATAATCGTAAGTTATAGATTTCGAAATAAATATGAATGTGTAATATGAATTATAAATATACCAAAACTCTTGAAACAGCAAGTGTGGATGGACCTCGAGGGTCACACCGATTTATTATGAAAGTATCGTCAATCGATTTCTCGAATCCGAAAACCCCTTTTTGCTAATTTTTACCGAAATCTGCTAACCCTTCCTTGAAATAGCTAATGTGTACCTTAAGGGTCGCAATATATTAGATATGTACAAATTTTCATTGAAAATTTCCGATTAAATTATTAGAAACTCATATTAACATCTTTTATTAAAAAAAAACTCTAAGGTGATCAGAATTTGAGCCGAGGAACTCTAGATCAATACCCGGAAGCTTAATATAATTCAATGCATCATTCGTACCCTTATTTTTTATAAAACCAAATTGTTTATCTGAAATCAACTTAGATTCAACCACGAAGTTTAGAATTCTACTGTGGATAATTCATTCAAATATTTTAGCAAGATTAGAAACTAAAGATTTAGGTCTATAGTATTAACATAGAAGATTTAATAGAAGATTTATGAAGTGGTACAACTTCAGCTTTTTTAGTGCATTATGCCAAACGTCTAGTTCAACTGATAAATTTATAATGTAACTTAGTACGTCCACTATGAAAACTGATATCACCTTCAAGACCCTGGTATCAATGCGATCAACACCACCCTTTTTTAGCTTAGGTTTATACATTATCTCATTAATTTCGGTATAATCAGTCGGTCTTAGAAAAATAATCTTTGGATTTCTTGGAGGCATTGAAACAGATTGAAGTTTTTTCACCAAGTTTTGTTCCTATTAAAAAAAAGAATTATTTATATTTTCTGCGATTTCTTGCATACTGTCAGTTTTGATTTTATTTTCATCAATTAAGTAAATGATGTCATGATTTATTTTAACTTTTTTATTAATTTTAGTTTTAATAATGTCCCAACGTTTTTTGGATTATTGATATTCTCTTCAATTATTTTGCTTTCGCATTTGTTTTTTGCCTCCATGATAATCTTATTTAATACCTTGACATAATTTTTATATTCGAACTTAAGTAATTCATTATCTGGATTATGTTTCAATGCAAAATATATTTTTTCTTTGGTTCTGCAAGACTTGATTAATTTGTTATTCAAGCCTGCCTTTTCTAATTATTAGACCTTCTCATTGACTTAGCATCTTCAATGTATTTAGTGATTTTTTCAATCAACATATCATATCCCAATTTGTATTAGCTGCGTTGATTTTGAGTTGTCTATAGTTGATATAAAAAATAGAGTTAATATTTCTTCTCAAAGATTGTATCTCTTATAGTTCAGTTCGAAGAAATACAGGAGTTTGGCCCACCCCGTATATGTGTCTACTTCCTTACACATTCTGTTAAACATTTATTTTTTTACGCTGTTTATGAATTGTCGTGTCCCTTTTGTTCATCATCTTGTACTGTTGTGATAAACCGTTTCTGATTTCTTTGTCGTTACATTAAATTTCGTTAATTATTTGTTTTTTTCCTTAGACTTGAGGCTTCAAACGCAGATCCATCTATGCTTGAAATAAAATTATTGTAAATTTACCAAGTTTTAACATAGATGTCTTACCACATACGAAATTTGAGCAGAGTTTTGACTTTCCACTCCAGCAGAACGTTTATAACTCCATATCTCGAAGGTGACTATGCATACCACACTAATTTAAATTAAGCAAATTTTCGATAAATTTAGATGATGCTAGCTTTTGTAGTTATACGAACCTTTTTAAAGAAGCAGCCTCTCGTCCTTTTTTTATTGACTTAACCAAGAAACAAGTATTAGAAATCAGTTAAGAAGATAGATATTTCAACAAATTTTTGTTAGGTAGATTAAAGAAAAAATGTGTTTACATGGAATTTTAGAAAGTCTGCTTAGAGCACTCTTCAAATAATGAAACAAGAATTATCCACAATATTTCAAACATATCAAAACCAGATACGAAATCCTCAAAACGCGTACAAGACTTTTTGACAATAATATTTTTATGCCTATATGTTCAGAAATAAATATTTAAAAATAAAAATCCTCATTTCATTTATTATATGAGTACCTACTTAACATAATTTTTTATGAAAACTTTGACTCTCTTATACGATGTAATAAGCAATTCAGTTCTTCAAGGGAAACTTTCTACAATAATAAAACTTTAATGGAATCTAAATCTTACCGTATAGATAATTGGAATTCAACAAATTTCAGAAGATAAAATCTTTTTGAAATTGTTCTATCTTTCAATGTAATATTAATAATTGTCTGTAAGGTTCGAAAGTAGACGTCCGATGATTCGTTGAAATCTCAAATTTTAATTGAAATTCCTCGGTTCTAGCTTGAAGATCGACGGTAGAAATTAATTATTTTAAACTTTGTTTCAAATAAGTGGAACTCGTTTTATTTTCCACTTTCAGTAACTTTGAAAGTAGTTCTATATATCTAACAATTCTGTTTGACGCGGAGAACCAGACATTCCGCTGCAAAAATGTTTGGATAACTAGTTAGTATATATTCGAATGTAGTCAGCTTCCATAAAATATAATGCTCATTTATAACATGTACTTAATATTCTGGAATATTGGAGTCTAGTTTTGCAACAACTCAAAAGTCTAAGAAGATGGATGCGGATATTAATCAAAATAATGTCTCACAACTTATGTTATGGAACGTTATATTGTTATTATATGAAAATCTATTAAATATATTGAAAAATAATACGAATGCGTCTATGTCACAATCTGAAGACTTTTTGATGACTTTATTTTTGGCAGTGGATTCTTTTTATGAGATAGGAAAACAATTAACTATATCGAACGCAAAACTTACATTTTATAATTACAATCTGACAACAAACTTTTTTGTTTTGATTAATATTCAACTCTTAAGATAGTAACCTTAGAAACGTTAGTCCACTGTGTAGTACCTACATGTGAACTAGTCTTGAAAGGTTTAACTTACTCAATTTTAAATATATTTCAACATTCATAACATCCTACCACTGCTGCAAATCACTTTGTGAGCAACGTATTATAATTTTCTGTGTCCACGGAGTCCAGGAAACATATTTTTGACCATTGATCTGTGTGTGTCTGTCGTTGCTCAAGTTATCTTCATTAGTATGATTTTCGGCTGATTTCCCAAACGAAAGAGGTATTCATTTCGATAATTTTTTTTTCATTTGAAAGACGACTGTTGAGGGTTCTTCTTCCCATAAACTTACTCGAAAATGGGATGTGTCTGCAATGTTTTCAAAGATTAATGAAAATATAATTTACCGCATTATTTAAATCGGAAATTTTTCGAGAAGTTTCCAAGTTACTATATATTTTATAGACTTTCTGAAGACACTGACTTTCATAATTATCTGCTTACAGTAATTTTTTCATCAAAAACTTACATAGTCGTGTAATTTATTCAAGTATATTTGTATGTTTTTTCGATTAAAGCTTGTATTATTTCTTTTATTCCTATTAAGAGATTAATATGTCACCTGATTTTATTTTGCTATCTGACTACATTGAACCCTTATAATTTGTACGATTTCTACCTCGTATGTGATGTTTATGTAAAGACTTCTTTTGAATAATCCATTTCCTCAACTCCGTCTTCATCTCAGCCTGAAGTAGGGCTCATGGAGAAAGTTATTACTGAAATAACTGAACATAAAAAAATAAAATGTAATGTTTTGGTTCGGTTGGTTGTTCAGTTTGCCTGAACAAAATCAACCTTCCTCTGCTGACCGAATATGCAGTTGTTGTACCTAATTATGTTATTATTTGTATAACGGAGTCTTGGCTCTCACGTACAGTAGATAGCATTGAACTTCTTTCAAATGAGTTTATTGTTTTCCGTTTAGATCGACATTTTGAGGCTACTGGTTTTTCCACAGGAGGTGGTGTATTAATTGATGTGATTGTTATTACGTATTCAGTATAAATGTAGAAACTCTAAGAAATATGTTTTTTTTGTATTTACATACCTCCTGTTTATAGTGCAGCTGATTTTGAATATTTTTTTTTGATACATTTGAATCATTCAATACTTTATTTTATGTGCCGTTCAGAAAATAGCGATAACAAATGTCACATTTTAAACAACTTCTGTTCATTTTTAGATGTCAAGCAGTTAAATGCGATAGTTAATACCAATAATCGGTTGTTGAATTTGGTGTTCTCGAATTGTTCCTGTGTAGTTTCGCGGGATGATCAGTCTCAGGTTAAATAGGACGGTAATCATTCTGTTGTTTTACTGCAATTGGAATTTAATGCTAATTGTAGTTCGATTCTCAGTTTTGGTCGTGTTGTGCACCTATTTAACTTTAAGCGTGCCAGTTAACCTTTAATGTATGAGATGTTTTGTTCCATAGAATAGTTGGCTTTGCAGCACTCTACCTATAGTAATGTGGCTTGTCTAATTTTTATGGCCATCTAAACAATATTCTAGAAGTACGTGTTCCTCGTCATAAATATAGAGCCGGGAGATACCCTCCTTGAATCAATACTGAAATTATAAGTATATAATATAAAAAGAAAAGATCATTTTAGGAAATCATATAAGAACTTCGGGATGATATCATATTATAATGAGTCAAGAGACTTAGTTCGTTAATTAAGAACACATAAGATTCTTCAATTGTTGAAAGTCACAAGAACTTACCCCATTCTCAAGTCTCGTGATCCCACAATTTTATCCAACTATATGCCTATGCAGTACTGTGCAGCTTATCACAGTTATTTGAAATTATTTTATGAAAACGTTTACAAAGAATTCCAACACACTATTACTTCTTATCAGTATGGCTTTATGGTGAAACGATCAACAATAACTAATTTAGCTACCATGTAGCAATTCATATCTGAAGCATTCGATGAACAGAGTCAAGTTGACGTGATTTACATAGATATTCAGAAAGCATTTGATAAAATAAATCCCAGTATAATGCTTTCAAAGCTTTATAATACTGGCTTTTCTGAATAACTTCTAACACTCATGCGTTCTAACCTATCCTCTAGATATCAATATGTTGAGCATGGAGACTGCAGATATTTTGTGACATCTGGAGTTCCTCAGGGCCCCAACTTAGGTCCTCTACTATTTCCTGTTTTCATTAATGACCTTAAAAATGCAATCACCTTCTTTTTGCCGATTATTTAAATATATTTGCAAAAATTAAGAATGAAAAATATTGGTCAGAACTTCAATTTATCTTAGATTCTTTGACACCTGGTGCAGTAAAACTAATTTAGGATTTTATATAAATAAATGCAAAGTACTGCACTCGAAAAATAAATGTTTGCATTTTTTATTACCAAATTAAATATCAGACTCTGGAAAGGTGTTGCCAGTTTAAAGACCATGGCATTATATTTGACGATAAACTATCTTTTTCAATCAACACATTAGGGCAACCATATCGTTTGCCTCAACAATGTTGCGCAAGGAGTTGGAGTTACTTTACTTATAGTAAAACTCTTAAAACACGTTATAATATATTTATTCATAGTAAGCTTGAACACGGTTCTATTGTGTGGTTTCCAGTTTACTGTAATGCAAATAATAGTATTGAAAGGATTCAGTGCAAATCCTTAAAGTAGGTACACATTTTAAGTTTAACCTTTCTATTTAAACTTCTATGTGGCAAAATTTTTCTCGTGTATAATACACAATTTTTTTACAATATATTTAAGTCAAAAAGTTATCTAAGTGATATTTTATGTTTAAAACTGGTAGTCTGTTGTACTTATAGCGACAATTAGACCATCATTACTAAGGAAACCTTTAAAATAATCGAATATCTGTCAATTTAATTGTGTGATTTGATTTATTTTTATATGTATATATATTTACCCGGGAAAAAAGTACTCACTTTTTTTCGTTGAAAAAAAGAGATACTTTGTCACCTGTCAACAGTGATAAAATGTCAAACTTTTTTCCCGTCACAGAAAAAAAATAATTTTTATATACCTGGGTCAGGGTCGATAAACCATGTTTAGTCTACATAACAGAATTAGTTTTATATGTAACATATATTTTGATTAATTTAAATATTATTATTAGATTTTATAAAGAAATAAGTTAGTGAATCTCAATTTATAGTCACAATCCACCTTGTTCTCATGTTTTGGTTGTCTTTTATTTTAATAATCTTACTTAGCGACTATCAAAGTGATTTTTTCTCTTTCTCTCTGTAATTGGGTGTAAATTATTATTAAAAAAGTTTATTCGATATATTTTATAAATTTATCCTATTACCTCAGGAAATTCAGCATATATTATTTTGGTTTCCTCAATACGTCTTTGCATATCATTTTCTGCCCTTCGCATCTTGACTATTTGTAGGTATTAACATGATATAAGATATAAGACAATATTCGACAACGAAAGCTTACTAAGATCTTGTGTTTCCATCCAATCTTATGTATTAAAGCCGTTTAAATATCATGCTCTGCTTTCTGAAATCAAAGTTCCGTCTGTGAATAACATGACAGAAATAGAAAACATAAAAAAAATATATTGCACGAATAATATATATAGAGATTTCCTTTGAACTTATACATATATCTTTATAGACAGGATTTTATATTACATAATGTATCAACATAAAGTGCTTATATTTCCGGATCATGACTACCCTACATATTGAGAATTGGTTTTATATGAAGTAAAAGAGTATGTAGAGTGTTATACAGGACAGTTCCTACTACCAATGGGATTTTCCTTGTAATAAAAATAGATTATACAGAGAGAAAGGAAGAATTTTGTAAAATATACGAGATGGATGTAAAATCTGTGAAAATATAACCAACTCATCGATTTCAGTATTTTCTTGGTAGTGAACATATTATATAACATTTAATATGTAGGTACATATAGGAAGGGCCAAAGAAAACATCGACTTTAAAATTAAAATATGGAAAAACGCTCTGAACCGCCGATTTCTAATTTCAGGAGGAACAACGTTCGTACTCATTTCATCCCCGTAACTTCAATTCCCTAACATGGGTAAGCACAATACCCCTGAATTTAAATATGGCAGAGACGTTATTCTTAAAAAACAATTTTATAATTTCCACCCTTTCCTCAACGGATGACAGTATTTTGATTCTGGTAAAAAACACAATCAAGTTGAAACGATTGTAAAGTTCTGAAAAAATCACGAACTGATGTAAATAATCGAGTAAATAGTACGGTCTCATCTGTTTTTGACAAATCATTTAGAAAATAAATAAATACTGAAATACAACTCTGATAACAATAATTGTTCTCAAGGTCAATTGCAACCATTTTACCTTAAGAATACCAAGAACCTAACATAAGTAATTTTTCCAGACATAAATTTTGTTCGAATAATTAGCTTTGCGAAAACTTAACATCCAATATTCAAAATCGTTTGATTTAGAATAAAAATTATAAAAGCAACATTTATCATCATTTTGAGAAGAATGCAACATCATTTACATGATTAATTATTTGTAATCAAATGTCATCTATAGAATAATCCAATAAAATATCCTTTTGCACTATAATGTTTCACGAACGCAAGTTTAAATCAAAATCATAGTTTTTATATATTTTCACCAACAACTGATGTTTTTGTCAATTGTTAAATATCACTGGAGTTAGCAAAATACATTTTTTTAGTTCCATTCAAATCCAATATAGCGTCCTCATGAAAAAAAAAACAAAGTTAATGATGGTTTCAGACAACTGAAATGTTGTAATTAGAAGTTATATAGACAAAACTATTTTTCGTAAAAAGGTATAACAGTGTTTTAACAGATTTGATTTTTCAAAAATACATGATTTTTTATATTTAATAAATATAAGTTGTTAAAAGTATTCTGTAAAGGGCAATGTGTGACCATCAAAATTATCTTGAACTTTCCTCATTCAACTGTTTTCTTATTCTCTCTTATTTTGTGACCTACATCTAACTTAACTAATTTTGGAAAACTGTGTGGTTAATAAACGATAACGTATCCCTATCTTTCATCTTCTTCTTATTCTTCTTCAGCTCTTAACACAATGAGAGCAAAAACTTTGACATGAACTACCTGACCTTTATTAATCGGTTACTGTTAGGAGTAGTGTCACAAGTGAAAATTCAACGCAAAATATATGGGGATACGCAGTTTGTTATGTGCGAGTACGATAAATTACATGTCGACCCGTCCATCTTGCCGTTGTTTGAAGCTTTACCCTTAAATATGAGCCTTTCGGTATATCCATCGATATATTCTTGGTTGCAATGACTTACTTTGATTCAAAGTAAATTTTTTTTGTAGAACGCTGAAAACCGTCAGAAACTGTAAGAATTGGAAGAACCAATTTTTGAGGATTTTAAATTTTTTATCGACTTTCCAATCGGAGGAGCTATACAATTCTTGGGGCACCGGGCAAAACCCTATTGCATATAGCCATACTACTTCAAGCGGGGCTCTAAAGAGGGGGACAGAACTTCCCAAGCTTGCCGTAGGATCTATATGAACCAAAGAAATACATCTGAATGCACACACGAGAGGCGGCTATCAAAAAGGGAGATTCAAAGCGAAATCTTTTGAAGAGGATGACCGTACGTCGGAAGAAGACCTCAATAGCATCAGTCTATCAGAAGCCTACAGAAGAAGCTACATTTTCTATTGAAAAAAGGCCTTGATTACACCAAAGCCAAAAAGGCTGTGATGGAAAACTTCACAAGAAGTAACCTGCCAAAGGATGCTAAGTCTATCAAGGAGAATGGATCTCAAGTAAGTCATTGGGTTTACAAAAAACGGAACATGCAAGGCCTACTATGGCCGCAGATTAACGAGGTGGAAATTCTATTCTTTGAGTAAGTTAAATACCTCGGGGTAACTATTGACCAGGAGCTAACATGGAACTCACACATTGAAAAAACCAAACACAACTCCAGAATTACCCTAGGAAGGTGCAGACAGATGTTTGGTAAGAACTGGGGACTGAACCCCTTGATGACCAAATGGTTATAAACACAGGCCAATGATAACCTATGGGTCAATTTTGTGGTGGCAAAAAGAAGCTCTGAGGTACCTCAGTGGTATTTAGAGGCAGGCCTGCCTAAGAATCCCAGGACCCATGAGAACGCCATGCTTCCATGGAGGTAATTCTGCACCTACCTCCAGTACATGTTATTGTCCTGGGAAACGCCAGTCGCAGATTATTGCAAGGACCTACACCGATAAGCCAAGAACACGTTGAGATTTACGGAAAGTTATATAAAGAAATAAAGGTCGATCCAATGCCAATGGATAAAATGGCCCCCAATAAAATTTCAAAAAAGAATATGCAGAAGTCGTAGCAGATAGGAAAGATTGAGTTACAGGACCGCCCTTGACAGAAAATCTCAAATGACGCCTCTAAAGCCACCTCAGGAACAGAAGCCGGCATATACGGGGTACAAGGGAGGTACATGATCTCTCTGAGCCTAGAACTCTATGCCAAGTTCATTCTGAATAGTAAAACATTCGTCATTTATTCAGACAGCCAAGCAGCCTGGGTTCCAGGGCACCAGGGAACCGATGGCAACGTAAATGCTCACCAACTAGCCAAGCAAGGAGTGGAACAGGCGATGATCGGACCAGAGCTCTCCTGCTGAATTGCTATATACCATATTAATGGACATGTCCAACCGAGCATTGCTAGTCTGACAAGAAACCACAGGACAGAGACAAGTCAAATTATTCCTAAAAAGCCCTCCAGCCAAATTTTCCCGTGAAATACTGAATCAAAGTCGGAAAACGACAAGGATATTGGTAGGGATGATGACAGGACACTATTAGCTTAGGAAGCATATGAAAAATATGGACTTGGACGAGGATGACCTATGTAGGTTCTGCAAGGAAGAGGAGGAAACTACAATCTACATACTCGGTGAATGTAAAGCCCTGGTATGAGTGCATTTTCAATTATTCGGGGAAGGAAAATCGAAGACAGAGAGCTACGTGAAGGAGTCGGTATATAGACTGCCAAGTCGGCTAAAAAGGAATAAATCTAGATACTGAACTCTAAGGCAATAAGAAACCACAGGAGACCAAAGCTGGTCGCAGTGGGTTAGGACGTGCAGCCACTCCAACTTCTAATATAATCAAATCTATACAATTCTATTGTGGCCTTTTTCAATTATCAGTTGCGCGTTTCGCATAGTCAACATACTCCAGATTTTGAAAAAAAAAACGGTTGAAAGGATATTGCTGAGAAATGGTCCCATATACAACTAATCCAAAAACTGTCTCCAAAGAGGGTGGTATTTTGTTAATTTTCTCTTGCAGGCTAAAAGATTTTTAGTTTTCCTTCTAGGATTTCCAGGCTTTTTGATTCTCTGGATTTGAAGTCAACCCGTCATCTTGAACTGATACGATCCAGTTTGACTAGAGATTCAACTTAATAAAGTGATAGGAATCACTAATAATAGTTAAGTTGGCGGATAAAAATCAAAGAACTAGGACCGACTTCATAAGATGATATACTAAAAACAATCAAATAACAATAGTTACCTACATAATGTAAGAATCATAAAGGTTTGAAGTTGGTCAAGAGTCTTCTTTCACTGATAATCATCTCTTGGTACTATCTTCAAAACTTTATGATTCTTACATTATATAAGTATTGTTATTTCATTCTTTTTAGTGTAACATCTCATGAAGTTATTCCTATTTATTTTTAAATTATTTATTATACAATTTAGAGTGAGCATGGTAAATAAACCTTTCACCTACATCACTAATCTCAGATGATATACTAAAAACAATCAAATAACAATAGTTACCTACATAATGTAAGAATCATAAAGGTTTGAAGTTGGTCAAGAGTCTTCTTTCACTGATAATCATCTCTTGGTACTATCTTCAAAACTTTATGATTCTTACATTATATAAGTATTGTTATTTCATTCTTTTTAGTGTAACATCTCATGAAGTTATTCCTATTTATTTTTAAATTATTTATTATACAATTTAGAGTGAGCATGGTAAATAAACCTTTCACCTACATCACTAATCTCAGTAATTTAAACAACAAATTATTATTTGGTTGATGCATTGATAATCTATAATTATAATATTGGATGGATGAAGTAGATAAATAATCCATCATTTCAAAATCATATCCAGAAAATTATTCCGAAATATTTTTCCGTTGAATAAACCCATGTCAAAATATTTATTGCCCCCTCAACTTCAGTGAAATCAATACTTATAATATATTTGCATCATAAGCATACAAACTAATAATCCAGTAGCAGGAAAGAGATTTAACGCACTGCTCCAAATAAAATCGAATGATTAAACTCGAAAATATAAATCCGTTTTTGAATTCGGTTCAATGCCGATGATATATTGACAATTTATGCCATTAAAATTCCATCAGGTTAGCCGGCAACTTCCTCTGCAACTCCCAGCTCGCCAAAAATGATTATAAGAGAGTTACGCACGCCGTAGAGGCGACATCAGGAAATGGAGTGACGGCCCAATGTTGCCAACTCTGATAAAATTAAGAATATCTTTTGCTCTTATGGAAGCGATAAAATCTCCAATTCACACACACACTTAGGCTAATATGAACTTGGCATATTCAACATTTTTCGCATATTTTATGCAAAATAAGATTTATTTGCATTTTTCTCAAGAAAATGGACATTTGAAGCATACAAATAAATTTCACACGACAGTAAATATCATAAGCTCTTTTTTTATTTTTAGGCAGCTCTGGTTCTTCTGAATATTGCATGAAATAAAGGAGTAGTTAGAATAGGGGTAATTACGAGTAGAACTCTGGAGTGTTACGTAAATTTATTTTAAGGTAAAGTATAGAAAATAAAAATACAAGGATATTTTAGGAGAAATCAGGACATATAAGCAAATAAAAAATATATTTTCATAAATAAAGAAATCATTTCAAGAAATCAGTTTTATTTTCATACTTTTCTCGTCATAATATTATTATTCCGAAGTCACGACCCTTGTAGAAGACAACTTAATATATGATTGGGTTCTGTGTGATAATAACATAATCATTGTTTTTGTGATGATCAATTTGTCAAAACCGAGTCTAATTTAGATTTTTTTCAACTATATTTATTGAATAGATCATTTTATTTTTATCCGCAATCTAGTCATCCAATTATACCACCCTAATTTTTGTTCAGAGCTTTCTCTTCACTATCTTTGGAGATTGTCAAAAATTCATACATCTGGTTAATGATCCGGATAATCGTAGTAACCCCCTTCCAAAACAAGTAAACAATATCGTGTCAAAAATAAACCAATCTTTGGAAAAGTACAGAGCTGTTCGTTAGAAGGAATTGCTAATGTTTTTATGCTACATGTGTAAAAATTGAATCCTTCCATCACATCCGCGGATTTTTTTATATAAACGGCTCTCTTCCTGAGGCTAAAATTGAAAAATCAGCTCTATGTACCCACAGCTATACGCATCCTTCACGGTCTGCATAAATCAATGCAACCTTGAAAAAGCTTGGGATGAATCTATCAGGCCCAAGAGAGTACATGTTAGAAAGTTTTTTCACAAGAAAAAACACTATCAGCCGAAATATGATAAATTCAGTGTTCTTTGTTTCACCGAACATTGGTTAAATGAGTACTGTTTACATTTCTGTAATATTTCGGACTTTAAATTGGCAACATATTTCTGTAGAACTAACTACATACAGGGTGGTGTAGCTACATTTGTACGCGATAATGTCGAATTCAAACCCCTTCACTTAGGTGAATATTGCATTGAGCGTAACATTGAAGTGTGCGGTATGGAGCTCAGCATTTATAGAATTGCAATAATCACAGTATACAGATTAGCATGTATACGTGATTGTACCACTTTAAAAAAAAATAGAAGAACTTCTGATCTCAATAAAATTAAAAAAATTATTCTGCAGGGGGATTTTAATGCTAATTTTTTGTAACCATCTTCAAATCACAGTAAGTTTGTCTGCCTAACTAACTCTTTCGGGCTTCAGGCAACTATCGCTGAGTATACTAGGGTTGAGAATGGCTCTTACAGTTGTATTGATAATATTTTAACTAGTTTAGATAAATCATGCTATCAAACTAGCGTTACTGACCCATGTATTTCAGATCATTACACGCAGACATAAAAATTTAGAAATTTTTAGAAATATTCAAGTACCCCGATTTTCAGGATGCTTATAACTACCCATAGAATACTCGCTTTTCAATTATAATTACACACGGTCAATTGGAACACATTTTACTCCTCTAACTCCTCCAATGATATGGTAGATTTTCTCTTGAACCTATATTGTCGACTTATTGAGAAACACTTTCCTCTTAAAAAAATTCCCATGATGTATCACGTAAAAACCCTCTCAGGTGGTTTAACGATGAGTTGAGAAAATTGAGGGACACGGTACGTGCAGTGAAGATAATATACGACGGGCCAAATGATACCGTTCATAAGCAAGCATTTAAAATAATCAACAATAAATATCAGAGAGCCATCATTAAATCGAAACAAAAAGCATATGATAGTTTTATCAGGAAATTTTATAGTAAAATTAGGGATTGCTGGCGGCTGATCAACTTTGAAAAAGGCAAGACAGTATCTCATGTGGCATCTTACCCGATTACACTCTATGAATTTATATCTTATTCTACCACTATTGCCAAAACGATAACAAGTCAACTACCACCCATGGATACAACAAATTCTTTGATAGTGGAGTTAAACCTACCTCATCTGGATATATTTTTTTTCAAACCCATTACTCAATCTGTAGTTTTCAATGCTATAAACGAGCTAAAAAATTCCAATTGCCTTGATGTATATAACCTGAATAGTAAGATCATTAAGGAAACATGTAAATATTTGTTAAAACCACTCACTTTTCTTTACAATTCTTGTATAAGTGAAAGATATTTTCCTGACGAATTTAAAATCACTAAAGTTATTCCAGTTTATAAAAAAGGTGACAAAAATCTTATTGAAAACTATTTTCCCATCTCTATCGTACCCAATTTTAGTAAAATTTTCGAAATAATCTTAACAGAAAATAATAATCTCTTCAACTCGGACCAAAACGGTTTCCGGAAGTCTTGCTCTACTGTTCAAGCGGTAGCTCGAGTCGTTAGGGACATAGTCGATGGCTTTAAAAAGGGCCATCATAGTGCTGCGACACTTTGCGACTTGAGTAAAGCATTCGACTGTGTATCTCATATAAATCTGTTACATAGACTGGAAGAATATGGAATTATAGGTGTGGCACTCTCACTTTCTTCGTCTTATTTGATGAATAGAAAGCAGCTTGTTGATCTAGGTAATAACAATACATCGGATCTTCACCCAGGGCTCTGTTCTGGGGCCTCTTCTATTTATAGTGCATACAAATGATTTTTTCCATAATCTGTTGCCCTATAAATGTGTGATTTATGCTGATGACACATCGATCCTGACATCTGACAACAACTGTCAGAGTTTGCTAGCACCCATGACACTTGTAGAAAGACCAGCTGAATTGTTCAACTCAAATTCTATCAAACAAAGAAAAAACTCAAAGAATTGTTTTTTCGACTAATCGTAATATCTCCATGGGTAAAACCGTCAATTTATTGAGAATCACACTTGACGACGCTTTGAACTAGTCTCCTCATATAGAGGCATCAAATAAGAAGCTTTCAAAATATATTATGTTACTCAGTTATTTGAAAAGCTTTGTTATTTTAGAAAATCTACTGTTAGCTTACTATGCATTTTTTCATTCTCAGGCTAGCTATGGAACTATCTTCAGGAACAACAACTCCAACGCAGCAAAGGTTTTCACGCTTCAATAATGTGTGTGGTTAGAGTTATTTCTAATGCCGGTTACCGAGATACATGCAGGCCACTTTTCTTATGTCTGGGCATTATGACGTTACCATCAATTTCCATATATCAAACACTCCTGGAATCTATATAATTATAAGAAATTCATATTAACACCATTTATTTTAAAAAATGGATTCTGTTAAAGAAACGATCAATACTGATAACGACTCGAACCGAAGAACTCCAGGTTAATAGCCGAGAGCCTTACCATTGAGCTACTTTTGCCTTATGATGTTATAGGGCACATATCCACATATCACCTATAATCTGTATGGGTCCTAAAATAAGAATATTAATCGCTGAAAACGATTTTTTATGTGAATGTGGATACAACCAATCGATTCAATAAACTCTAAGACCCATACACTTGAATTTTCATCGAAATCGATCGATGTATATATAGTGATATAGGCTATATTTTATGTTCCTATAGCTTTTCTATACTAATATATATACGAGCAAGGACTTTTCCTATGACCAAGAAAATCTCGCAAACTACTTATCCGATTTCAATATTTTTTTTATTGCATTTTTTTTTTATCTCCGTGGCTGACATAGGCTATATTTTATGTTGTTATAGCTTTTCTATACTAATATATATACGAGTAAGGACTTTTCGTGTGACCACGAAAATCTCGAAAACTACTTATCCGATTTCAATAACTTTTTCTTATTGAATTTTCTATATTCGCGCGGGTGACATAGGCTATATTTTATGTTCTTATAACATTTCCAGAATTAATAAATAAATAAAGATTGGGACTACTTCTCAGGGGCGTGTGTAATATGCCTAGCCATTGCCTAGCGACAGCGTCTATAGACAGCTGATAAAAATCGTGATTGCTATAGCAAATAATGATTGTTATTGTTATTTTTTCTTTCTTTATATCTCAATTTGTTTCTTTTAATGTACTCAAGTTGAATTCAAAAATTAACTACTTGAACCATAATTTTTGCTCTAAAATGTTCTTTTTTGACCGACGAACGGAGGAGGTATACAATTCGACTGTCTGCTTTTTTTATGTTTTACCGCGCGTTTTATATAGGAAACGAACTGCGATTTTGATGACTTTAGATTCATTTGAAAGAGGAGGATTGAGAAATGGTCCCATATTAATAAAAACGCAAATCCAAAATCCCCTTCCCCTTTTCATAGGAAAACCGCCTCCAAAGGGGGTGTAGGCGGCAAATTTTCTAGAATATCGAAAATCTTAGTTGGTATAATTAAAGGTAGGACAATATCCGGGAACGTTTAAATTGAACATTTTTTTAAAAGAGATAGGGTTTTCGAGTAAGATGCATATTAAATTCTCATATATATATATATATAGTATTTCTTTCGACAATTGAAAATCTTTGGATACTACATGAAAGCCATAATTATTTGTAGCAACATTTATAATGAACATTTACAACTACAAGCAAAGAATATACGTGGGTATTGGGATAAGTACTATCTACATTGGTATTAGTGAACGTTCAAAGATTTTCGTGACTAATGTGACATAGTGTGAAATAAATATTTTTTACAAAAAATTGGACCAACGTTATTAGTTGGTGGACTGAAAAGATTAAAATAATATTAATTCTATTGGTGCTGGTACTTGTGAAGTTGGTGCCAAAAGTTATCAATCTCACTGCAACTGCACAACCTCAAAAGTAACTGCACCAATAGAATTAATATTATTTTATACTTTTCAGTGCACCAACTAATAACGTCGGTCCAATTTTTTCTAAAAAATATTTATTGTTGACAGTTTTTATTCTGTGATATGTACGAGTTTTACTATACCGACTGCTGCAGCAAGCCTCATAGTTTTCCAATATTTTGGATTGGAAATTCAACAGAATTGAATTTTGAATAGTGTGTTAAAAATTCAATAATTTTACAAATTTTGAACACGTGTTTATCATACCAAAGTTTACAGATAGTATTATGTAAGTAGTAGAAGTACTGTTAAACTATCAGTGTCCGTGAGAATCTGTGGTGGGTTCCGTATTTGAAAGTCTATTGTATATTTCAGAACACTATGGCTGGATTTTGATGGTGTCCTAGGTTGGGGGTTCCATATCTAATTCCCAAAGAAGTATATATGAGCTCTATGACTGAATTTTCGTGAATATTTCATGGCATTTGATGGTGGAGCATTCCATACCGGAAACCCTAAGGCATTACAAGTAACGACTTTTTGTATGACCACAAAAATCACGAAAACTACTTATCCGGTTTCGATAAATTTTCTTTTATTGAATTTTTTATATTTGCGGCGTTGACATAGGCTATATTTTATGTGTGTCTGGGCCTCCTAGGTTGAGGGTTCCATATTCGTAATTCCCAAAGAATCTCTGAGTATCTCTGAGCTCTATGGCTGAACTTTCGTGGATCTTTTGGTATATATTTGTGTGTAGTATGTCACTGGACTATTTTGTAAGAGTCTGTCAGTGCGACTGGAATTTAAAGGTAGAGGGTTCCATAACGGAAAACCCTTAAGACATATGTAGGAAAAATTATCATGCTGTTCTCTATTGGTGCATATCTGTGGATTGATCTGGGTTGGTGTTCGAAATGGTTCTACGTGCGAGTAGGTCTCATAGAAGGATTCCATACTCAAGACTTTTAATGACTTTATGTTTCCATAGCACAATATACGAAAGTGTTTGCCCAGGAAGTGCCGGGTAAAACAGCTAATATATTTACATGTACCTATGTTGATTTTCATACCAGAACAAACAAAATAAGTCAAATAATGGAAACGATTCAAGGAGAAGGTGAAAAAGGAACTTTCAAAACAGTTGGAGCATTATTGCATTATCGTCTTATTTTACGATAATCTATAACAATTATGATTCCAGTGAAAACAACTAACAGTATTATCGATGTGCCGTTTAGATGCAACGTTCTTAATTTTGAGTCATTACAGCCAATGTGAATATCAATACTTTTGTTTGGGTCATTTTTGTGTTATGCATTTGCAGAATCTTAAAATATATTTAATTTTTCGTTATATTATTTCCTCATTATTATTTGCCTTTAGAATAAACCTTTCAATTTCAAGTGAGGTTAGTAAATCAAATATGATCTCTCAGAATAACAAACTCACTAGTAAAATGAATTCGAATTTTATTTCTCAGAAGGATGTTGAAAACGATCGAAGAGAAATACTTATCTGAAATTATAACAAAAACAGACAGCAGCTCGATCTTAATCGCTCAGAATTCTTGATGTTTGAGTTTTAGTTGAGTTGACATTTGCCTTATTGATATTTATGTTTTTAAGCAGCTAAAAAAGCAAAGTATAAACAAATTCTCGACACTATTTTCAACACTCCTGATTTAATATGTTTATCAATCATTTTCATTCCAATTATTTTTCATATAAAAAATTACAAATATCAAAGACTTTAGAAAAAGATGATCAAACTCTTCTACTTTCTATGAAAAATTCCATGCCTTGGTACTTTGAAAGTCACTGAGACATGCCGCTCGCACACTATCGAAACTTATAAATGGATTGGAACTCTGAAGAACTAGACGTCATTCACAACAGCGCTGTACGAATAGCCTTAGGAGCATACCAAACCAGCTCAATAGAAAGCTTATTGTATGAATCCAGAGAGCCCTCGCTATCACTCAGAAGGCAGCTATCTTTGGTGTATGCTGCGAATTTAGGCTCCGCGGCCATCATGTTTATTTGCCAACTGATTCAGAGATATTTACAAAGCGTGAAAATGAACTGACTCATCATTTTACGAAAGAATAAATATATATCTATCATCACTAAATATTTCCATCCCTCAATTTTACACACCCAATTTACAAACCCCTCCCCCTGGTACATCAACATCCCTATCACGGAGACAAGTTTAACCCGTCTAGACAAGAATATGACAAACCACAAATCCATCATCCGAAACTTTTTAGAATTACTAGATAAATATGAAAATTACCACCATAAATATAGAGCTACCACCATATGGAGTAGCAGCAGTGTTCTTAACAAACAATAATTACCAAAAAACTTTTAAACTACCAACAATGTGAACAATTTATACAGGAACTATTTGCTATACTTAAAGCATTACAATATTCCAACGAAGTAGACTTGGACAGATGCCTAATTATCTTGGACTCACTAAGAGCTAGCATCGAGTTGAATCAACAATATCCTGAACATCCAATTTTCAACTCATAAAGGGAGAAATGAATAGAATACAACAAAGAAATGCATCACTTCGTGTCTTATGGATAGCTGGCAACGAGGCAGTTGAAAACTTAGCACAAGCAGTCTCTTCCAACTAGGACCTGCCAGTGATCAATGTTGCTGTACCTAATGACGCGAATCATTTCGGCAGAAAGTAACAAACATATGGCAACAACGTGGGATAATCCTCACTCAAAAAACAGATTCAATAGTTTAAGACTTTTAACGTAAGTGTAGTTCAACTCATACTTGGAAGATCACCATACTGACCAATTCAAGTTACCAGCATAAATATCCTTGCAGTAAGATATCATAAACTCATCTAAATAAACATTATTTACAACTAACAGTAAATTGCTCACACGCGGAGTGCGTATACATTCATACAGAATTCCGAGCACCTGAAATCGTAGAATAGATCTACGAGAATAGCTATGCCAGCTCAAGTAAATATATTTACCAAATAAAAATAAATATCTTAAATCATCATAATGATAAGCAAACAGGAAACGGTTTTTGATTAGAAAAACTCTACACAGAATAGTCAACCTAATCCTGCAATAAATCAGAACCAGCAAACATAATATTTCCGAGTATCGATTGACTATCACTTCAAGACTAAGTATATGTTGGACAACAAAATATATGATTCTCGTCGAGAATATCAAATAACAGAGTATGTATATTTCTTACAAAGAAAAATTTGAAAGTTTTATGACGGACCATGGCTCCATTACGGTAAATGATCAACTGATAGCAGCACGCCTCATAACGCCGGCACAACGACTAGTTTTGTCGAGCGTTAGTCCCACCATCCCTCATCTAGTTAGCGAATATGAGCTGAAAGCACCAAATTGGTGTTACTTATTTCTTTTAGAAAAATCAATGTTTCGAATCTGCCGAAGAATTTTCTATGGGGCTTAAAAAAAGAATACTCTTCTTGCTAACCAAGCTTTCGAAAAATATATTTTCATCTTCAGGGCTAAAAAAATATACAATAAGGGTGGAGTTTGAATATTATAAAGAAAAAAAAAAGATAAACACATTCAAATACAAAATATTAAAAAACTTACTTTTGCAAACGAGGTTACACAAAAAAACATTTTTTATGGGGCTTAAAAAAAGAATACTCTTCTTGCTAAACCAAGCTTTCGAAAAATATATTTTCATCTTCAGGGCTAAAAAAATATACAATAAGGGTGGAGTTTGATTACCATAAAGAAAAAAAAAAGAGAAACACATTCAAATACAAAATATTAAAAACTTACTTTTGCAAACGAGGTTACAAAATAAAACAATTTTTATGGGGCTTAAAAAAAGAATACTCTTCTTGCTAACCAAGATATCGAAAAATATATTTTCATCTTCATGTTTTATTTTGTAACCTCGTTTGCAAAAGTAAGTTTTTAATATTTTGTATTTGAATGTGTTTCTCTTTTTTTTTTATGATAATCAAACTCCACCCTTATTGTATATTTTTTTAGCCCTGAAGATGAAAATATATTTTTCGAAAGCTTGGTTAGCAAGAAGAGTATTCTTTTTTTAAGCCCCATAAAAAATTCTTCGGCAGATTACCCAATCATAGAGTTTAGTATATATATATATATATATATATATATATATAGATGAATACAAAATGTATTATGCTAATGCTGAACTGACCAAAGCTGATGGTATTGTTGTTTATGTAAGAGATACTCTCAAATCTAGTGGTAGAACGGTGGAGATTGGGTCGATGAAAGTCATGCAAGTTAAGGTGTTTGATGATAGAAGTACGGCTACAATTATTACGGCAATGTACAGAAATCACAGTGTAGATATTGGATGTTTTTTGAATAACATCCAGACTTATTTGAGTAACTGCACCAATATTAAAGAACATATCTTGGTTGGAGATATTAATATAGATATTTTGTCTGATAATCAAATTACCCATGAATATTGTGAACTGCTGATGCAATATGGTTTCGTGTCCTACATCAATGGTACTACTAGACCACCTGACAGAAATGATCAGTAGAAGTGTATAGACCATATATTTGTGAAATCAGATCAATCAGAAGTTTCATTTGTATTAGAAGATCCTATCACTGATCATTTCCCTATTCTAGTGAACATTAATAGACATTTCAAATGCAAGAAAGAAAAAGAGAGTAAGTATAAGTTAATTAATTACAAGAAACTAAGTAGGCTGAGTAAAAATGTTGTATATATAGAGAACGTAATGATCAATAATGTAAATGAGATGACTGATCAATTAGTTGATAAAATTAAGTCACTTATTAAGATTTCGACATTTGTAAATAGACCAAAAAAGCGCTTGAAAAGTAGATCTGACTGGATAACACCGGAATTAATAATTGCTTGTAATAAAAAAAAGAAATTGAGTAGTTTAAAAAAGAGATTCCCAAATAGGTTGGATATTAAAGAAGAATATAATGCTTTTGTAAAATCTCTTAATAAAAAATTAAAAATAGCAAAGTGTAAATATGATAAAACTAATTTAAAAAAATTCTGTAATGATGCAAAGAGTATGTGGAATTTTGTAAATAGTAATTTAAATACAAAAATTAGATAGGGTAAATATAAATGAAATATTTGATACTAAGAAAGAAGTATTATAGGACGGATTTGAGATAGGTCAGGAGTTCAATAATTATTTTACCACGGTCGCTAAGTGTCTTTCGGATAAAATAGTGTGTGATTCTATGTATGTTCCACTTAGAGTTTGGAATAATAAGTCATTGTATTTAGAGGAGATAAACGCAGGGGAAATTAGTAGATATTATTATGTCAATAAAAAATAAGAAGGTAGGTGGGATTGATGGAATTACCATCGCTGTTTTAAAATGTATTGCTTTGGATATAGCTGAACCCTTGGCAAAAATAATTAATAAATGTATGCTATCTGGTATTTGGCCTAATCATTTTAAGAGAGCAGAGGTTGTACCAATATATAAAGCTGGTGATCATAAAGCAACAAGTAATTATAGACCAATATCCTTATTATCAAATTTGGCTAAAATATCTGAAAAAGTGATTCACAAAAGACTTAATGATAGAGGGAGAGGGAATGATAAGTGGGAGACAATTCGGATTCAGAAAGAATAAATCGACTAATGATGCCTTAAATTATGTCAATAACTTCATATGTAACCAACTTGACAATAGCAGATCGGTAATAGCAATATTTCTCGATCTAGCGAAGGCTTTTGACACGGTAGTACATGAACTTCTCTTGATTATATTGAATGATATTGGTATAAGAGGGATTGTTAATTATTTGATGCGTAACTATCTATCAAATAGATTTCAGTGTGTTCTCATTAATGGTGTTAAAAGTTCTTATAACTTAGTTACTTGTGGAGACCCTCAAGGTTCAATTTTGGGTCCATTATTATTTAATGCCTATAATAATGGGTTATTAAATCTTAATTTACCGGGTGTTATTGTATCTTTTGCGGATGACACAGTCATTATGTGTAGTGGTGAGAGTTGGGATGAAGTTACAGCCAATGCCAAACATTCCTTAAAAATTATATGGAAATGGTTTAATTATCACAAAGTGTCTTTAAATATGTCAAAATCCAGTGTTTTATATGTGTCTCTATATGCGGATAAGCTCCCTGTTACAGACGGACTCACAATACATGATGATGTTTGTTATAATAACTTAAACTGTGGATGTGATAAAATAAAAAGGGTAAATGAAGTTAAATACCTTGGTGTTATACTAGATGAAAATTGGAATTGGAAGAAAAATATTTTTAGTATTGTTAAAAAAGTAAGATACCCTCTTTTTGTTTTCTATAAAATGAGATATATTCTTGAAAAAAATGATTTATTAAAATTATACCATGCTTTGTTCTGTAGCGTCCTATTTTATGGAATTATTTGTTGGGGTTCAGCTTATTCAAATACATTAGGGCCGATAGTAAGAATACAAAAGCGTGCTATCAAAATTTTAACTTTTGGTAAACAACACAACCTTTTTAGTGAGACACGATTGCTGAACATCCATCAAAAATATATTTTGGAAGCACTAATAAATAGTTATTTTAATCTACAGGAAGAGTATACTATTGCTGAAGTGTGTTTATTTTCTAGACATAAATCGCTTACAATAAGTAAAACTAAATTAAATATTGGTCAAAAAACTAGTTTACATCGATCCAGACTTGTCTACAATAGATTAGATAACAATCTAAAAAAAATATACTTCTCTAGAGGGCGTATTAAATTTCATATTAAGAGTTGGATTTTAAATAATTTGAAGTTATAATATACATTGATATTGTTATATTACTTAAGAAATCTGTTTTAATATTTAATAATTCCTATATCATGTGTCTTTCTTAACATTTGTAGTTGTATTTATAGTTTTGTTGCATTTTAATTTTATTATTTGTTTATTTATTGTATATTAATATTTATATTTACATTATGTTAAGCTTGTAGATTTTAATACATTATTAAGTACAGGTCTACACACAGATGATATTTGCATCTCGGTAGGGGTTTGTTGGACTTTCTAAGTCAGACAATCTATTAGCATACTATTTTTTTAATCAAGATTTGTATGTTAACCTGAATAAAGATTATTATTATATATATTCTTGCTAAGTGGAGAGTGCGATTTCTTTCGACAATTGAAAATCTTTGGATACTACAATGAAAGCCATAATTATTTATAGCAACATTTATAATGAACATTTTTTCCTTAGAGTTACGGTTTTAGGGATAAATCGGTGTTAAAATGGTAACATATAAAATGCTTGAGGGTATTTCCGCAGCGATGCTTTGAGATCTCTATAATAACAACTACAAGCAAAGAATATACGTGGGTATTGGGATAAGTACTATCTACATTGGTATTAGTGAACGTTCAAAGGTTTTCGTGAATAATGTGACACTTAAAAGTGTGAAATAAATATTTCTTACAAAAAATTCGACCGACGTTATTAGTTGGTGCACTGAAAACATTAAAATAATATTAATGCTATTGGTGCTGGTACTTGAGAAGTTGGTGCCAAAAGTTATCAATCTTACTGCAACTGCACAACCTCAAAAGTAACAGCACCAATAGAATTAATATTATTTTATACTTTTCAGTGCACCAACTAATAACGTCGGTCCAATTTTTTTACTATACCGACTGCTGCAGCAAGCCTCATAGTATTAGGTTAATAACATGATGTAGAAAGATACCATGGTTCATACATTGTGTAAACCATAAAAAAAGCTGAATTTCCAATACAATATATTGAAAATTCTATACAAAAATATTGAACTTCCAATATTTTGGATTGGAAATTCAACAGAATTGAATTTTGAATAGTGTGTTAAAAATTCAATGATTTTACAAATTTTGCACACGTGTTTCTCATACCAAAGCTTACAGATAGTATTCTGTAAGTAGTAGAAGTACTGTTAAACTATCAGTGTCCGTGAGAATCTGTGGTGGGTTCCGTATTTGAAAGTCTATTGTATATTTCAGAACACTATGGCTGGATTTTGATGGTGTCCTAGGTTGGGGGTTCCATATCTAATTCCCAAAGAAGTATAAATTGATATTTATGTTTTTAAGCAGCTAAACAAGCAAAGTATAAACAAATTCTCGACACTATTTTCAACACTCCTGATTTAATATGTTTATCAATCATTTTCATTCCAATTATTTTTCATATAAAAAATACAAATATCAAAGACTTTAGAAAAAGATGATCAAACTCTTCTACTTTCTATGAAAATTTCCATGCCTTGGTACTTTGAAAGTCACTGTGACATGCCGCTACGCACACTATCGAAACTTACAAATGGATTGGAACTCTGAAGAACTAGACGTCATTCACAACAGCGCTGTACGAATAGCCTTAGGAGCATACCAAACCAGCTCAATAGAAAGCTTATTGTATGAATCCAGAGAGCCCTCGCTATCACTCAGAAGGCAGCTATCTTTGGTGTATGCTGCGAATTTAGGCTCCGCGGCCATCATGTTTATTTGCCAACTGATTCAGAGATATTTACAAAGCGTGAAAATGAACTGACTCATCATTTTACGAAAGAATAAATATATATCTATCATCACTAAATATTTCCATCCCTCAATTTTACACACCCAATTTACAAACCCCTCCCCCTGGTACATCAACATCCCTATCACGGAGACAAGTTTAACCCGTCTAGACAAGAATATGACAAACCACAAATCCATCATCCGAAACTTTTTAGAATTACTAGATAAATATGAAAATTACCACCATAAATATAGAGCTACCACCATATGGAGTAGCAGCAGTGTTCTTAACAAACAATAATTACCAAAAAACTTTTAAACTACCAACAATGTGAACAATTTATACAGGAACTATTTGCTATACTTAAAGCATTACAATATTCCAACGAAGTAGACTTGGACAGATGCCTAATTATCTTGGACTCACTAAGAGCTAGCATCGAGTTGAATCAACAATATCCTGAACATCCAATTTTCAACTCATAAAGGGAGAAATGAATAGAATACAACAAAGAAATGCATCACTTCGTGTCTTATGGATAGCTGGCAACGAGGCAGTTGAAAACTTAGCACAAGCAGTCTCTTCCAACTAGGACCTGCCAGTGATCAATGTTGCTGTACCTAATGACGCGAATCATTTCGGCAGAAAGTAACAAACATATGGCAACAACGTGGGATAATCCTCACTCAAAAAACAGATTCAATAGTTTAAGACTTTTAACGTAAGTGTAGTTCAACTCATACTTGGAAGATCACCATACTGACCAATTCAAGTTACCAGCATAAATATCCTTGCAGTAAGATATCATAAACTCATCTAAATAAACATTATTTACAACTAACAGTAAATTGCTCACACGCGGAGTGCGTATACATTCATACAGAATTCCGAGCACCTGAAATCGTAGAATAGATCTACGAGAATAGCTATGCCAGCTCAAGTAAATATATTTACCAAATAAAAATAAATATCTTAAATCATCATAATGATAAGCAAACAGGAAACGGTTTTTGATTAGAAAAACTCTACACAGAATAGTCAACCTAATCCTGCAATAAATCAGAACCAGCAAACATAATATTTCCGAGTATCGATTGACTATCACTTCAAGACTAAGTATATGTTGGACAACAAAATATATGATTCTCGTCGAGAATATCAAATAACAGAGTATGTATATTTCTTACAAAGAAAAATTTGAAAGTTTTATGACGGACCATGGCTCCATTACGGTAAATGATCAACTGATAGCAGCACGCCTCATAACGCCGGCACAACGACTAGTTTTGTCGAGCGTTAGTCCCACCATCCCTCATCTAGTTAGCGAATATGAGCTGAAAGCACCAAATTGGTGTTACTTATTTCTTTTAGAAAAATCAATGTTTCGAATCTGCCGAAGAATTTTCTATGGGGCTTAAAAAAAGAATACTCTTCTTGCTAACCAAGCTTTCGAAAAATATATTTTCATCTTCAGGGCTAAAAAAATATACAATAAGGGTGGAGTTTGAATATTATAAAGAAAAAAAAAAGATAAACACATTCAAATACAAAATATTAAAAAACTTACTTTTGCAAACGAGGTTACACAAAAAAACATTTTTTATGGGGCTTAAAAAAAGAATACTCTTCTTGCTAAACCAAGCTTTCGAAAAATATATTTTCATCTTCAGGGCTAAAAAAATATACAATAAGGGTGGAGTTTGATTACCATAAAGAAAAAAAAAAGAGAAACACATTCAAATACAAAATATTAAAAACTTACTTTTGCAAACGAGGTTACAAAATAAAACAATTTTTATGGGGCTTAAAAAAAGAATACTCTTCTTGCTAACCAAGATATCGAAAAATATATTTTCATCTTCATGTTTTATTTTGTAACCTCGTTTGCAAAAGTAAGTTTTTAATATTTTGTATTTGAATGTGTTTCTCTTTTTTTTTTATGATAATCAAACTCCACCCTTATTGTATATTTTTTTAGCCCTGAAGATGAAAATATATTTTTCGAAAGCTTGGTTAGCAAGAAGAGTATTCTTTTTTTAAGCCCCATAAAAAATTCTTCGGCAGATTACCCAATCATAGAGTTTAGTATATATATATATATATATATATATATATATAGATGAATACAAAATGTATTATGCTAATGCTGAACTGACCAAAGCTGATGGTATTGTTGTTTATGTAAGAGATACTCTCAAATCTAGTGGTAGAACGGTGGAGATTGGGTCGATGAAAGTCATGCAAGTTAAGGTGTTTGATGATAGAAGTACGGCTACAATTATTACGGCAATGTACAGAAATCACAGTGTAGATATTGGATGTTTTTTGAATAACATCCAGACTTATTTGAGTAACTGCACCAATATTAAAGAACATATCTTGGTTGGAGATATTAATATAGATATTTTGTCTGATAATCAAATTACCCATGAATATTGTGAACTGCTGATGCAATATGGTTTCGTGTCCTACATCAATGGTACTACTAGACCACCTGACAGAAATGATCAGTAGAAGTGTATAGACCATATATTTGTGAAATCAGATCAATCAGAAGTTTCATTTGTATTAGAAGATCCTATCACTGATCATTTCCCTATTCTAGTGAACATTAATAGACATTTCAAATGCAAGAAAGAAAAAGAGAGTAAGTATAAGTTAATTAATTACAAGAAACTAAGTAGGCTGAGTAAAAATGTTGTATATATAGAGAACGTAATGATCAATAATGTAAATGAGATGACTGATCAATTAGTTGATAAAATTAAGTCACTTATTAAGATTTCGACATTTGTAAATAGACCAAAAAAGCGCTTGAAAAGTAGATCTGACTGGATAACACCGGAATTAATAATTGCTTGTAATAAAAAAAAGAAATTGAGTAGTTTAAAAAAGAGATTCCCAAATAGGTTGGATATTAAAGAAGAATATAATGCTTTTGTAAAATCTCTTAATAAAAAATTAAAAATAGCAAAGTGTAAATATGATAAAACTAATTTAAAAAAATTCTGTAATGATGCAAAGAGTATGTGGAATTTTGTAAATAGTAATTTAAATACAAAAATTAGATAGGGTAAATATAAATGAAATATTTGATACTAAGAAAGAAGTATTATAGGACGGATTTGAGATAGGTCAGGAGTTCAATAATTATTTTACCACGGTCGCTAAGTGTCTTTCGGATAAAATAGTGTGTGATTCTATGTATGTTCCACTTAGAGTTTGGAATAATAAGTCATTGTATTTAGAGGAGATAAACGCAGGGGAAATTAGTAGATATTATTATGTCAATAAAAAATAAGAAGGTAGGTGGGATTGATGGAATTACCATCGCTGTTTTAAAATGTATTGCTTTGGATATAGCTGAACCCTTGGCAAAAATAATTAATAAATGTATGCTATCTGGTATTTGGCCTAATCATTTTAAGAGAGCAGAGGTTGTACCAATATATAAAGCTGGTGATCATAAAGCAACAAGTAATTATAGACCAATATCCTTATTATCAAATTTGGCTAAAATATCTGAAAAAGTGATTCACAAAAGACTTAATGATAGAGGGAGAGGGAATGATAAGTGGGAGACAATTCGGATTCAGAAAGAATAAATCGACTAATGATGCCTTAAATTATGTCAATAACTTCATATGTAACCAACTTGACAATAGCAGATCGGTAATAGCAATATTTCTCGATCTAGCGAAGGCTTTTGACACGGTAGTACATGAACTTCTCTTGATTATATTGAATGATATTGGTATAAGAGGGATTGTTAATTATTTGATGCGTAACTATCTATCAAATAGATTTCAGTGTGTTCTCATTAATGGTGTTAAAAGTTCTTATAACTTAGTTACTTGTGGAGACCCTCAAGGTTCAATTTTGGGTCCATTATTATTTAATGCCTATAATAATGGGTTATTAAATCTTAATTTACCGGGTGTTATTGTATCTTTTGCGGATGACACAGTCATTATGTGTAGTGGTGAGAGTTGGGATGAAGTTACAGCCAATGCCAAACATTCCTTAAAAATTATATGGAAATGGTTTAATTATCACAAAGTGTCTTTAAATATGTCAAAATCCAGTGTTTTATATGTGTCTCTATATGCGGATAAGCTCCCTGTTACAGACGGACTCACAATACATGATGATGTTTGTTATAATAACTTAAACTGTGGATGTGATAAAATAAAAAGGGTAAATGAAGTTAAATACCTTGGTGTTATACTAGATGAAAATTGGAATTGGAAGAAAAATATTTTTAGTATTGTTAAAAAAGTAAGATACCCTCTTTTTGTTTTCTATAAAATGAGATATATTCTTGAAAAAAATGATTTATTAAAATTATACCATGCTTTGTTCTGTAGCGTCCTATTTTATGGAATTATTTCTTGGGGTTCAGCTTATTCAAATACATTAGGGCCGATAGTAAGAATACAAAAGCGTGCTATCAAAATTTTAACTTTTGGTAAACAACACAACCTTTTTAGTGAGACACGATTGCTGAACATCCATCAAAAATATATTTTGGAAGCACTAATAAATAGTTATTTTAATCTACAGGAAGAGTATACTATTGCTGAAGTGTGTTTATTTTCTAGACATAAATCGCTTACAATAAGTAAAACTAAATTAAATATTGGTCAAAAAACTAGTTTACATCGATCCAGACTTGTCTACAATAGATTAGATAACAATCTAAAAAAAATATACTTCTCTAGAGGGCGTATTAAATTTCATATTAAGAGTTGGATTTTAAATAATTTGAAGTTATAATATACATTGATATTGTTATATTACTTAAGAAATCTGTTTTAATATTTAATAATTCCTATATCATGTGTCTTTCTTAACATTTGTAGTTGTATTTATAGTTTTGTTGCATTTTAATTTTATTATTTGTTTATTTATTGTATATTAATATTTATATTTACATTATGTTAAGCTTGTAGATTTTAATACATTATTAAGTACAGGTCTACACACAGATGATATTTGCATCTCGGTAGGGGTTTGTTGGACTTTCTAAGTCAGACAATCTATTAGCATACTATTTTTTTAATCAAGATTTGTATGTTAACCTGAATAAAGATTATTATTATATATATTCTTGCTAAGTGGAGAGTGCGATTTCTTTCGACAATTGAAAATCTTTGGATACTACAATGAAAGCCATAATTATTTATAGCAACATTTATAATGAACATTTTTTCCTTAGAGTTACGGTTTTAGGGATAAATCGGTGTTAAAATGGTAACATATAAAATGCTTGAGGGTATTTCCGCAGCGATGCTTTGAGATCTCTATAATAACAACTACAAGCAAAGAATATACGTGGGTATTGGGATAAGTACTATCTACATTGGTATTAGTGAACGTTCAAAGGTTTTCGTGAATAATGTGACACTTAAAAGTGTGAAATAAATATTTCTTACAAAAAATTCGACCGACGTTATTAGTTGGTGCACTGAAAACATTAAAATAATATTAATGCTATTGGTGCTGGTACTTGAGAAGTTGGTGCCAAAAGTTATCAATCTTACTGCAACTGCACAACCTCAAAAGTAACAGCACCAATAGAATTAATATTATTTTATACTTTTCAGTGCACCAACTAATAACGTCGGTCCAATTTTTTTACTATACCGACTGCTGCAGCAAGCCTCATAGTATTAGGTTAATAACATGATGTAGAAAGATACCATGGTTCATACATTGTGTAAACCATAAAAAAAGCTGAATTTCCAATACAATATATTGAAAATTCTATACAAAAATATTGAACTTCCAATATTTTGGATTGGAAATTCAACAGAATTGAATTTTGAATAGTGTGTTAAAAATTCAATGATTTTACAAATTTTGCACACGTGTTTCTCATACCAAAGCTTACAGATAGTATTCTGTAAGTAGTAGAAGTACTGTTAAACTATCAGTGTCCGTGAGAATCTGTGGTGGGTTCCGTATTTGAAAGTCTATTGTATATTTCAGAACACTATGGCTGGATTTTGATGGTGTCCTAGGTTGGGGGTTCCATATCTAATTCCCAAAGAAGTATAAATTGATATTTATGTTTTTAAGCAGCTAAACAAGCAAAGTATAAACAAATTCTCGACACTATTTTCAACACTCCTGATTTAATATGTTTATCAATCATTTTCATTCCAATTATTTTTCATATAAAAAATACAAATATCAAAGACTTTAGAAAAAGATGATCAAACTCTTCTACTTTCTATGAAAATTTCCATGCCTTGGTACTTTGAAAGTCACTGTGACATGCCGCTACGCACACTATCGAAACTTACAAATGGATTGGAACTCTGAAGAACTAGACGTCATTCACAACAGCGCTGTACGAATAGCCTTAGGAGCATACCAAACCAGCTCAATAGAAAGCTTATTGTATGAATCCAGAGAGCCCTCGCTATCACTCAGAAGGCAGCTATCTTTGGTGTATGCTGCGAATTTAGGCTCCGCGGCCATCATGTTTACCATTATGTATTTGCCAACTGATTCAGAGATATTTACAAAGCGAGAAAATAAATTGACACATCATTTTACGAAAGAATAAACATATATCTATCATCACTAAATATTACCATCCCTCAATTTTACACACCCAATTTACAAACCCCTCCCCCCTGGTACATCAACATCCCTATCGCGGAGACAAGTTTAACCCATCTAGACAAGAATATGACAAACCACCAATCCATCATCCGAAACTTTCTAGAAGTACTAGATAAATATGAAAATTACCACCATAAATATATAGCAGCCACCATATGGAGTAGCAGCAGTGTTCTTAACAAACAATAATTACCAAAAAGCTTTTAAACTACCAACAATGTGAACAATTTGTACAGGAACTCTTTGCTATACTTAAAGCATTACAATATTCCAACGAAGTAAACTTGGACAAATGCCTAATTATCTTGGACTTACTAAGAGCTAGCATCGACTTGAATCAACAATATCCTGAACATCCAATTTTCAACTCATAAAGAGAGAAATGCATAGAATACAACAAAGAAATGCATAACTTCATGTCATATGGATAGCTGGCAACGAGGCAGTTGACAACTTAGCACAAGCAGTCTCTTCCAACTAGGACCTGCCAGTGATCAATGTTGCTGTACCTAATGACGCGAATCATTTCGGCAGAAAGTAACAAACATATGGCAACAACGTGGGATAATCCTCACTCAAAAATCAGATCCAATAGTTTAAGACTTTTAACGTAAGTGCAGTTCAACTCATACTTGGAAGATCACCATACTGACCAATTCAAATTACCCGCATAAATATCCTTGCAGTAAGTTATCAGAAACTCATCTAAATAAACATTATTTACAACTAACAGTAAATTGTTCACACGCGGAGTGCGTATACATTCATTCCGAATTACGAGCACCTGAAATCGTAGAATAGATCTACGAGAATAGCTATGCCAGCTCAAGGCCATACTAGGAAATATATATTTACCAAATAAAAATAAATATCTTAAATCATCATAATGATAAGCAACCAGGAAACGGTTTTTGACTAGAAAAACTCTACACAGAATAGTCAACCTAATCCTACAATAAATCAGAACCAGCAAACATAATATTTCCGAGTATCGATGGACTATCCCTTAAGACTAAGTATATGTTGGACAACAAAATATATGATTCTCGTCGAGAATATCAAATAACAGAGTATGTATATTTCTTACAGATAAAGAAAAATTTGAAAGTTTTATGACGGACCATGGCTCCATTACGGTAAATGATCAACTGATAGCAGCACGCCTCATAACGTCGTCACAACGACTTGTTTTGTCGAGCGTTAGTCCCACCATCCCTCATCTAGTTATCGAATATGAGCTGAAAGCACCAAATTGATGTCACTTATTTCTTTTAGAAAAATCAATGTTTCGAATCCCGAATACAACCACATCCTAAGCTTTCGTCGCCAAGTGTTTATTCATCCCCTTGATCACATAACAATCCCCACATCAATCATTATAAATAACGATAACTCAACATACCGAATATGCCTTTCACAAGACGACTTAACATACTTCAACTGTAAACAACCAGTTCATATAGCCTCAGACTTTACTACCCAACGACAACTACTAATGAGTTAAACCCGACGGCCACTATAGAGAACGTCATCTCTTCTCCAACAAAAGGAAACTCAACTGGAGTCACCAATAACCTTTAAATGGAATCAGAGGAAACACCCCCTTCGGCTATATCTCGACCTGAAGAACCCTTGAAACAAACCTCGATGAAAATGTGCATTGGTGATCCTTATACCTTCCATTGATGCCTCTAAGGACCCCTCACTCCAGTGACCAAGTGGATTTCGAATACCCGAAGATAGGAAAACTAAGAAGCTCTTCAGAAAAAAATTATACAAGCTGGTCAATAATTTTTCAATAAGGAAAAGAATACATAGATAACCATACCTCAGAACTTCTCCTCGGCTATGAACAAATGAAAGACCTCTTCAATAATATATATGGATCTCTGGACCACATTAGCGTAGCGTTAAACTACACCAAGGATCTAAATACACTGTGCGAGATGCTCCGAAAAATATACCCTCGATTCAAGGAAAGGACTATAAAAACGAGATGGAAAAAATTTCAGAAAAAATATCAAAACATCTAGAAATTCAAACATGAGAACGTGAGAGTGACTTCTCAGGAAATGTTCTTATCCCATTCAACCTCATATTCCCGAACTGCAATCAATTATTCAATGGAATATTGATGGTTATTATCCCCACATTGAAATGTTCAAGATAATCATGAAGGAATACAACCCATCCTTAATAATCTTTCAAGAGCTATAACATCTTTTTTTTTATTGGAACAACCCCAACGAAGCTTGTTGAGGTGTAGCAATCTACGCAAAACATGATTTAGATCCTCAAAAAATACATAATATTAATAATTATTATTTATGTTCCCAGGACATGTAAAGATATGAATATGAATGGTCAATTTCAACTAAAAAAAGACAAAACTAACTTTACTTAAAATTAAAGCAGAAAAAATCAGAGAATGAATAAAAGCATCTTCCTCTCAAGAACTTTCTCAACGCACACTTAAATTTGAATTCCGAACTGAGACTTGACAGTTCCTTAGGTTAGTGATTGAAAACCTTTATGCCAAAGTTAGAGAGTTTGATGTTAAAGTTAATCTAGTAACAGGTACAGGCAGATCATTCCTATATCTAGTATTTATATAGTGGATATCAAATTTGGACGCAAATTTAGCTTTGTTTTTAAAGATATACAGACTTAGCTCATAAAGGTATAAACTTATAATCGTGAGAATTCCATATTCATCAAAGATATTTCTACATGTTAGACGTCTAGGTAGGTACTTTGGCAATGCAAAAACGGCGTGTCCCCAAAAATATGTAGTTACTAATCTGGAAGATGTGGCAATATCAATAGAATCCCAATAAATACTTATATCAGTAATCTGAACATCCTGCCAAATAAATACTTTTCCGAACAAGATATCAGAAGCTTGTTAGTTCATTTTGAAACACCATGTATATTGATTGGTGATTTGAATAGTCACAGCATAAGGAAAGGAAAATTCACAAATACCAGAGGCCAGAAAATCACATATTATTGATGAACGCAACATTGAACTGCTGAATCAAGAAGACTGGAAAATGGAGATTGAACTCGCCCTAAAGATCGTGTAAAATTTCATACGCATATCTTTTGTAGATGCGTCTTTGCGCACCATGTCGTGAGCAACAAGCGGCTCTCGCTTAAAAAAGACAGCAGATCCTGAACACGAAGATAAATAAAAAGAACAAATATTTAAGGTAATTTTCAAGATGTTCGTCAATGTTCGTCGTACACGTGGCCATGCTATGATATGCAATTTCTGTAATCTCATGTGGCTACGTAGAGAAACATAGGAAGTTTACTCTCCTTGTTTCCAGTCTTCTTGTGCTGAATGATAGGGCTCCCACAAGATTTAATTCATTCAACCTTGTAACAAAACTATCATAGGAAGTCCTGCCTTTCCTTTACGGGAGTGACTACTTTCCAGTTAATATAACCCAATAATTAGTGCAATCAAACTACAGATATCCATACAAGCTGCAAAGGGCAACCG
The DNA here is from genome assembly GCA_958507055.1 of Crioceris asparagi. NCBI lineage: Eukaryota > Metazoa > Arthropoda > Insecta > Coleoptera > Chrysomelidae > Crioceris > Crioceris asparagi. The sequence goes on from OY293832.1 coordinate 26,517,454, forward strand.
TGTAACATTCATTTGGGAACCAACACATATCGGATAACTGATAACGAAGCAGCAGACCAGGCTGCACTCAGGGCAGATCTGATATGGAAGCTAAAATGGTCAACGAAACTTTAGTATCACAACTTGCAGAAGTAAAACCATCTGTGAAAACTTGGACAAACTTCCCGAGCATTAGAACATCCCAGGTCACTCACTCTACTTGCTTGGATCGACCAGACCCATCTGCCAAGAATGCGGGGCATCTATCACTGTGATACAATCAATACAAAATAATATTCTTTCCTACCAAATCTAGGAATTTTGCAATTGCATATCTCCAGTTTCTGGCTATATTATTCATATGAGCACCTGTATCTGGATCAACAAAATTTTCGAAATGATTCACTGTCGCGTATTCATACTCAGGACAATCTTTAAGTGCATCATATGCGCGCCAACAATCATTAATAATTTTTGATCCAGGAGCATTTTTTATGATTGTTAATAGAGTATCTGCTGTTCTATCAGGTACTGCTAAAATAAATATATTCTTGGAGTCACGTTCAATGCCTCCAAAAACCCACTATGCATCTACTATTCTTCCTCTGTTGTATTTTCTTTTCCCGAACTTAGCTTCATCTATTTCGACAGTTTTTCCTGACTCACCAATAATTTTGGCACTGTTTTCGTACGCCCAAAAAACAAATACCTCTCTAATGAAACATATCCAATCCACAACTGTTTGTCGTGCAATTTTAAATTCATCATGAAGAGTATCCATTTTGAGATGATTAATAAATAAATAACTATATACAAAATGATCAATTAATTTGATAGGTAGATGAGAACCCGAAAACAAAAGTAGAGGACTTTACAGACAATTTAGAATTACAAAAAACTTTATTTTTCTCGGATAATGTCATATTATTTCCACAATTCTAATACTTTTTGAATTCATTGGAATTGTTCGTTTTAATTTTCACTTAAAGGAATAGACTCAATGTAAGAAATTTTGTAACCAGAACAATCTATATTTGCCATTTTAAAAAAACGTTAAAGAGTACAAATTGTATAATGTTCTAAACTCAGTTGTTATTGTCTTTAACTTTTTCTAAAGCAAATATCCTTGGAAATGCAATTCATAGAATACAGATTTGTAGAATAATCTAATACTAAGAAAGTATACTGACAACATTGATATTAATAGCACTTTGGTTGTTCAATAATATAATGCATAAATCAAAAAGCAATTTGTTTAATCTTACTTTTTCGTGAATGTGAACAAGAATGATTATATGATATTTCGGATTGAAAAGAAACCACCAAATTGAAAATTTCAGCAAAAAGTTTTAAGTAAGTACTAAGAATACCATTTTCCCTTCTTTTATTAACAAATTATTAAAATTAGCGTCTTCCGCCTCAATTTTAATCAAAATAATATTATATAACATACGTTTAGTTTTACAAAAATTAGATTTTTTAGAGCTTTTGTAGCAAATACCACTAAACTATACTATTATTATTTACCGTTGGAAAAGAAGCCAATAAAACCTAAATTCATTTTATTTATTCGCAATATTTAATTTTTTTCTCAAGGTTACGTGATCATTTTCGAACGGCGTTTATCATGTCGAAAGCGGTCTAACAACTTTTAGTAAACCTAAACTTTTTGCATAAATTGAGTAGTATTTTCCATTTTTCAATTAAAATAATAAAACTTATTACACTCCGGTCTGATTTCTATCACACTAGACTACTAGACAATCGGTCCACCGTTATCGATTTCAGTATCAGATGTACATAACCCAATTTAAGACAAGAAAGTATAAAGAAAATTCAAAATCATGTCAGCTGCCATGTGAGAGTATCTATACTATTGGCTACCGCTAGCAATCGTAGCAATAGAATTGTGCACATGATGCAGTGAATGAGAAAAAATATAACATATATACGAAAAAGCTCTAGATTCTAGGACATATAATATATTAAGCAAAAATTAACGAATAAGTACCGAAGTATTGAGTTCAACATAGTGTTAATAAATAGATATTGTATATAGTTGTGAAAATAAATTAGGGAAAATAAATCAAACCCATCTATCAGATTTCCCGTTACAATAGTGATATACTTGCTATTAATTAACACAGAGACCTGGATTTATGGAAATTTTTTTATTTTATGTAATAATTTGGGTACTCATAAATCATAGATAGAAGAGATTTTATCCGCTTGTGTTCCGTTAGACTATTGAACCTGATAAAATGTAATAAAAATAAAGAGAAAATTAACGATCCAAAACATTACTGCCCTGCACATAACTACTCAATTATGGCGGTATTTCTATACAGTATAAAACAGATAAAATTAAAATATGATACTTTCTCAATTCAGTATTCATGAAAAACATGATTAAATGAATTTTCTTTGTATCGTGATTCATATAAGAAAAAAAACGCATAAAGAGATAATTGGAGAACATTTCAATTTTCGATGTGATAATTTAAATTAAGCTAGAACTATTTCAACTTACCGAAAATTTTATATTAGCACAAGAAGAGAGCATTGCATTTATTTAGGACTATCAGACGCCCGTGCCTTCGTCCACAAAAAAATATCCATTCAATATGTGAATATGAAATTTGGAATTACACAATGTAAAGGTCTTTCGATATACTGAAGAAACATATCTTAAGCTACGTTAAAGCATCTGATTTCTGTTTAGTTGAATTTATTACTAGAACTTGTAGACAAATATTTAACAACTACATTTTTTAGGTAACATCAAGTCTATCAGCACCTTGTTGGAGCAACAGGGAATATCAAAAAATCCCGGGAAACCCAATAAAATTACAGCAGGGTATATTACAAAGAAAACAATATTAAACTCGCCATAACACGAAGCAATGAAACCAACACATCTTTCATTATATTTATGTGTTACACTTTTTTAAGAGTTCTTATACACATTTTTAGTTTAGTTTATAATATTTTGTTGAATCATATTACGAAACATGTTATAAAAACATTAGATCACTAGGTATTATAAAACTTCAAAATCACTTTCTTCTCAACTTTTCTTAGTGAGAAATCGATCTGCAATGCTCACAGTTTAAATGCTTCAATCTCTCATTTATTTCTGATTGAAACATTTTGTTTTCGCAATCACATCCATCGAGGAAGATAACCTAACAATTTTGATATAATAATAATACTTAGCCAACGCAGTCTTCTCGAATTTTAGCATGTGAACATACCTATCTGTTGCTTTCATCATAATAGCAAAATTAGATTCTTGTTTTTCTAGGCCACTAAATCCTGGCATTATGGCATAATCCTTAGATTACTCTCTTTCCTTGTCTAAGGCATAAACTAAAACACAAACCGTACAAACGTCCAACGATCAAGATTCAGATTCTGAGGTGATGTTGCCAAGTCTCACATTTTCTGTAAGACCGTTGAAACTTGGCCTTAGATTAAAAAAAATGTCACTTAAGTGTCTTATAGGATGCAAAAATTGATATGTAAATCTGTTCATAAAATTACAAAATGTTTTGTCCATTCCCCATACACGGGAAATAACAAACAAATGAAGTTACTAAATGCAAAGTTTATACATCGGCAATAAAAATATACGTAAATATATTTCATCACAGATATCTTTGATCTCCTCAACTCTCCAAATGTGTGTAATATGATGTTTCTCACAAAAGCCTGACAACTAAAAAACTCGAATACTCGTGACGAACAAATCGTCTGACAGCTGATCTCTCATCAATTTCTACACGAAAATAGCCCTCATTAATTACTATTTGCACATCAGCACGTCAATGGAGGGTCTATTGCATTTCCTTTATCCTGAACAATACTTAGTGTAACGGATTGAGCCGCAAAAATATGCCTCAGCTGTTTTATTATTCTGTAAAATATTAGAACATTCTCGCTCGATACATATTTTTTTTGTACTGTTGGGCTATTACAATTATTATTATTATACTAAATCTTTCACTTGGTTTAAAAATATTAATAACCATCGTCTGCCAAGAATTGCTATTGCTATTGCTTACATACAGGAACGCCCAGTATATAAGCTCGGGTAATAATTTCCCGAATAACTGTTTCTGTACCGCTGTTACGTTTCCCAAGAATGGATATCCATATTATCTACCAGACATTGAGGTATTTGCTGCCCATGGTCTTGACCAAAAATAACATTTTTAATGAACAACAATATAGGATTACAGAGAGTGATGCTGTGTTCGGTCTCATTAACAACATTCAAATGAGCTTAGACAAGAATAAAAATACATCGCAATTGTTATTAATTTGGCCAAGGAATTTGACACTATACTCTATGACAAACTATAAAATTTTCTTGAACGATATGGTGCTAGGTGTAGAGAGCTGGATGTTTTTAAAAGTTACCTTGACACAGCACCCAGATACTAAAAATAAGAAATATTTTGAGTGTTCCACAAATGGGTGTACCCCAAGGCATGGTATTAGGACCCCTGCTCTTCCTAACCTACATAAACTCACTGTTAAAAACTAACATAGATGGGATGTATTGAGTCAGTCAGTTAAAACTATATTAAAAATAATCCTGTTCCAAAATAGAGAGCATCTAATTGAACTACTCAATGACAATAATATTATGAACGTGAGATCATTATTGTTTCTCAAAAACTATATTCACATGCAAAAAAAGAAAAATCTCAAAGCTACATATCTCACCCGTAGAAGTAAATCAAAACATAATTCAGCTACTCCCCTTGTTACAAAGGCCATATGTCTACGGTTTTCTGCATTCCATGCAAAGATAAATATAAATCATTCATATATTACTTTATAATAAAATAATAATAGGTATATAAAGATTTTTCTCATTTAATGTTACGTTCTTCTTTCTATCATTATAAAGTATTAATTTCATAAAACAAATATTTATTAGATCTTACAAAGACCAATCAAAAATTTTAACATTATTTTGTATATATACACACTTCTATTTTTACTTATAATATTACACTAGTTTATATTATTTACATTTACTATTACGCACATACATTTGTCATATTACACCTAGGTGCTACTGTAGAGATTAAAATAATAGTAAATACTGTTTAGATAGTTCGAAACACTAAATAATAAACAATAAACAATTGTCAATTTTGGAGAACATACTCGTAATTTCTATGATATTTGACTGACTAGAAGATACTGTCAATTTAGATGCTCGATTTTCACATTCCGCCTGATATACCTACCTATTTATCTTTGAATCGGAAGAATACTTTCAATAATACTCAAAGATATCAATGATTTTATTTTCCACGTATTATTACCATTAGGCTGAGCTCTGATATATAAGATATGTAACAATTTCCTATCTAATTTCTCTATACTTTTAAAACTCATACAACATACAACTCATACAATTGAGGGTGCTTTACTACCTTTTCCCCATGAGCATAGGAGTCAAATAACTAGTACGATACATGTTCGAGAGCAGAATTTGCTATTGCAACTCGTATGCATAATTTAAAAAATAATAACGAGAAAATTTTCATGTTTGGAAAGCTCTCAGAGCTATTGTCAACTATCAAATGACCATTATAAACCGGCTCAAGGTAATCAAAGATTTTGAACTCTATTTAAGATATAAGTTCTTTTACTATTAAATATTCTATATTCATTTCACCTGCACTTGAAGCAGGTCGTACGATAATACAGTCTTAATAGTAGTTATGATGAAATAAATCTCGCAATATAGATGTAGTTTCATCCAATACATTAAAATATTCAACAGATTTTCCCTTTGGAAACATCGTCAACGCAGTTGAATTGTCAATAACTGGAACTCTAGCTGATATATCTATTCAAGTTCCGGAATGCTCTTCAATGTCTCTATGCAAAACATTATTAGATATTATCCACCTATGAGCTCATTGTAACTTTCCCATGTCAGTTAAAAACTCTCAAGATCGCATTATATTCTCTAGACTCTCTACTCCTAAGATCAAACCAGGTTGATGGGAATGAAGATGTAATATCCACAATATCTTGCGCAAAGACTGTTACTTTTCACACCAAGCTTGGCTGAATCGATTCTAGAGTTTCATAATTCTGTGGAATGGTAACTCTCTACACCAAAAATGATTTTTCTATTCAGATAAATCTGCCAACTATTGGGGAGAGATCTTATTGCAGTAGTTACGCTTGAGGAGGAGAAATTCATTTCTTAATGAAATTCGCAAACTTTTCAGTTGAAGTCGACGCAAACTTTACCACAATCATACTGAGGGGCAAAACATTGATCGCTACCTGGAAAGCTTCTTTATCTAATTCTCCAATTTGAAGCTTAACACGAAGTGCTGTCTGTCAATTTTTGAATTTCAGTCGCTCGCCCTTATGCAGCACGCATCTGATCCTCAATTAATCTTTGGCTGCTCCTATTTCTCATTTTTTCACCATTGCTTATTTAAGACAAAGGTATGAGATCGATGCTCCGATGATTATATTCATTTTCAATCTCTTTCTCTAATATTTTATGAATCAAACCAAGTCGTTGATTATATTCATCTTCATTCTCTTGATATGGTTGTATTCTTTCTCAGTTTCGTTATCTGATCTCATTTGAACCAAGGCAAGGCGATGATCACATTCCTCTACAGATTCATGTAACCAACGTTCTTTCGCTAAATTATATAATCGGGAACAATCTTACCTACTTTCAAATCGCAATTTATAACTCATATACAATTTCATTTTCTAAATTTTATAACTGCGCTGATCCGCAATTTCATTTTTAATACCTAGCGAATTTCTTACTCTACCTTTTCCTAACCGTTTTTGTTTTTGAACTATCAATTCCTCAAGTGGCTTGTTTCTTATACGCAATGCATTTTAAGCAGGACGATCCACAGTCATAACACTCAAATATAATGATGGGCAATTAACGTCAATCACGTCGTGACACGATGGGTAACGCGTGACCCATCGTGAACGGGCATCAATTCGCATACCTCAAGTGACTGTACGTGAGTGTGAGTATCGTTCCGTATTTCGGTTGTCGTTCGACTCACCGTCACCACCACTCCCAACCCACATATTGGCGCATTTCTTCGTTTCATATTTTCTTTTTACTGTTTATTTTCCATACCTGAATTCTGCACTAGTTATCACGTTTCATCAAGTGATTCATGTGCGAATCATATGATCCGTGCGAGAATCACGTGAATCATGTTAGATATTTACGTGAGTAACGTAGTAACGGGCATAAAACTTCAAGCATGTGCCCATCTCTACTAATAAACTCAAAAAATGGGCCCGACTTTAACGAGAAATTCACCTTGAAAGAATGAAATAACTTAAAAATTTAAGTACCAGTAATAGAGAAGATATGGATAAAACAACAGACAACTCACAATCATAAACTGAGATCATGAAAACCTTTAAAGTCAGTACCAAGTTAAGAACGTAGAAGTTCTCAAATAAATATGCGGTGTATAATATAAGAATATAAAACCGAATTAAACCACCATAAGAAGTACTCCAAATTAAGTTCTATATTAATTACATCAATAAACCAAGAAATAACCTGGATAAAAAAACTGTATTATACCTACCTCATATAAATGAAACAAGTAGAACTAGATATTCAGATATACTAAGAAAAGCTAAGAAACTATGTTAATGTAAAAGAAGTAATTACTGATAATAAGAGCAGAAGAGTTATAGAGCAATCAAGAATGGACTTTTATGAAAAAAAGGAGACAGCAAGTTATAAGAAAGTAGACGGCTAGAAAACACTTACAAATGCACTATTGTGTTTCCACTATGTGGTGGAGACTTTTTTTTCTCTAAAATTGATAATATGAGACGGCAAAATTGAAGTATAGATTATATGTAGCAATATTTAAATATTGCTTTTATTAGAAAATAGTTTCTGTGTTACAGCAGTGGTAAAATCTGAAATAGGTAGGGAAACATGGGGTACAGTGAAACATGGGGCACAGTGAAACGTTTACGATATCTTGCACATCCCTGTCGTTTAAAATTCAAGGCCTCAGCAGTGAGGAGTTGTGACCGGTTGCCACACTTCATTCGTTTTTCTGTACGCTCAGTTGCTGCAGCTGATGAAAGCGAGCGGTGCATGTAGTTTTGGCGAGTCACATAAAAGCTCGTCTACATCACGGCAATTTTTATAAAGATTCTGAAATATCACGGTTGCCGTTGCACACCTGGTCGCACCTCTTGCAGCCAGGTGTAAACAGGTATGATTTCGGTACAATTATACATTCATAACGTACATTTATTAATTATATAACAAATTAAAGCAATTTTTCTCTATTTAGTATCATATATGGTTGCCTAATTAAATCCGGCCGCAAATAAGGTTTGCTGGCTGTTAAAGATGATAAATATTTAAGGTAGAGTGAAAGAGAGTATAAAAATAAACATTACTATTTTTTTTTCATTTTATATTTTTTTAAATCATTATTTTTTTAATTATTAATTTTGAAAAATGCATTAGTGGAGTTTTTTAATTAGCCATTTTTTAAATTATGCATTAGGTAATTTTTTAAGCTATTGATATTAATAAAAAAACATAAACCTTTTAAATCATTGATTTTAAAAAAAGGTTTACTAATTGTATTTTGAAATGAATGCACTTTCATTAATTACTTTTTTAAATTAAAATTGATTTAAAAAATGTATTAATTAAATTTGTTAAATTGTTATTTTTTTATAAATGCTGTAATTTATTTTTATAAAAATAAGAAATAAAAAATAACAAAATAGCCTCAAAGTTAGCAATGTGTCATTTAACTATGACCTATATTATTTTTGAGTTCAAATGAAATTTTACTTACGGTTTGTGTTTTACAAAAATTTTCAAATTCTTCTTTAAATCTTTTTGCCTTAGAACTACATTTTTTAGACACTCTGTATGATATCCAAAATTATTAGTATATTCAATTGTTAATAAAGTGTCATGATATTTATATTTTTTACGACGAAACAATAACATTAGCGAGCACTTTTTGAATGATGCATTATTAAAGTCGAGTACACTGCTTTTTTCGTCACAGAAAACACGCCTTCATCTTTAACAATTTTATTTTACGTTGAATAATTTAATAATTTTTAGATGCACAAATGAAACACCAATGTAAATATAAAACGTTGTGTATTACGAACTCCAAAACAGCGTGGTTAGGTTTTTTTGTTTGAATAAAAGTGCCACAACTGTTCAATTGAGAACACTTGCATTCGACGCATGCGCAATGGCTTAAAAGCGTTGCACATCTGGCAATCGCTATCCTCGTCTGAAAAATGATGTTACGCGCTAACTCTCTTTCACTTTACCTTAAATATTTATCATCATTAACAGCCAGCAACCCTTATTTGCGGCCGGATTTAATTGGGCAACCATATATATATATATATATATATATATATATATATATATATATATATATATATATATATATATATATATATATATATATATATATATAGCTTTAATTTGACATATAATTAATAAATGTACGTTATAAACGTATAAATGTATCGCAATCATACCTGTTTACACCTGGCTGCGAAGAGGTGCGGCCAGGTGCGCAACGACAACCGTGATTTTTAGAATCTTTATATAAATTGCCGTGATGTACACGAGATTTTATTCAAAAATACAAGTGACCGAATTTTTTCCCAATAATAAGTTAAAAATAATTTAATCAAAAAATACTAGCGGCCAAATTTTGATAGGCAACCTGGTAAATATATATTCTCCTATTTATAAATATGCATAAAAATCTGGGTTTTAGCAAAAACGGATGAGCGCACTAATCCTGCAGCCGGATCTTACACTAGTGGGAACTTTGTATTTATATCTGGGGAACTGCAGAAGTGTAGGTTTGCCCAGGGTTTTAAATCTAACCATTAAAATCATAGCATTTGCAAAACATAACCTTAAATAGTGCAACGTGTAGCTTGAGGCACAGTAAAACAGATTTACATAGGGTAAGTAAAATCCTGTTTCACTGTGCCCCATGTCAATATTTTAGATGTTTTTAGAAAAAAAAATCGTATTGACAGTTAAAAAAATGGTGCGTAACAGACCAGGGAAGACTCAAATTGGCAGTTTTAGCGAAGACACCATGAGGAATGCAGTGTAGCTAGAACAAAAGGGACATAGTATAAGACAAGCTGCTAGACAAACCGGTGTCAATTTTTCAACGCTAGTCCGCTACACAAGAAAACTGAAGAATGCCCCCGAAGAGAGTCTAGACTCAATGCGAATGCGTCCCAAGTACGAAAGCAGACAAATCTTCACTTAGGAACAAGAAAAATCTTTGTGCACGTATATTCTAATTACCGCAAAAATTCTGTATGAACTGACATCTGAAACATGCAGAGAATTGGTATACGAAATGGTGCAAGTTAATAAGATAGCGCACCCCCCGACATGAGACGACGAAAAAATGGCTAGAATCGAATGGTTTCGAGGTTTCATGAAAAGGCATCCATCTTGGAACCTACGCACACCAGAAAGATGCAGCTTATCGAGGGTTATTTCGTTTAATAAACACAACGTTATTTTTGGTGGAGGTTTTTCAGAAATTACCGGTGTTTGCAGATGGAACGAGAATATTTGGATATTTGGATCAAAGGACTCCCCAACTCTGTTGCTTTATGATAATCACTAAAGCCACCTTTCAACTGAAGTGTTGGATTTAGCCAAAGCTCATGGGGTTACCGTTGCCACATTCCCACCTCACAGTACCAACAAACTCCAACCCTTGGATGTGGCGATCTACAAGCCTTTTAAAATCTATTACAACGCAGCGATCGATAATTGGTTAATGTTAAATCCCTGAAAAACCCTTACCATTTACGAAGTTACGAAGGGTCATTTTTTGTGACGCTGACTTTATGTGCAGTGAAGTCACCAACCGACCAGAAAATACTGACTCTCCCAGAGTAACACCTACTACACATAAAACGTAACCTCCAGTGCAGGCTTCTTCAAGTTTGAGTAATGGCTTTGAAAATGTGACTCGTTTCGATGAATTTCCGAGACCCGAAACACCAACTGGCAAAAGTCCGTTCAAGAATCCAGAAATCTTTAAAGGCTACCCCAAGTCTGGCGACCGCAAGACCAACAGAAACGGACGTACTAAAGGAAAACGTATCATAGCAACTAAAACTCCCGATAAAAGTGCAATAGCTGAGAAGCAAAGACAGAAAATTGAAAAGGTAACAAAGAAGGTTTTCAGGGAACATGAAACAACTGGATGTAAGCAACCAAGCACTTCTACAAGTAGAAAGCAAATTCCAAGAAAGTCAAGGGATTCAAATGATTTTTGTGCTACATGTCACGCCGACTGGAAGACAAGGAAAGGTCCAGATTGGAATCATTGTACTGTGTGCAAGAGATGGTTTTGTGGAACATGTACTGAGGCTACCACTGATGCCTTCTACCAATGCCTTTCTTGTCTAGAGGAGGATTTCAACAGCGATGACAGCGCCAAGGATGTAGATTTTTCTGTGGTGGATTAAAAAACTTCTCTATACCAAAGTGCTCTAAAGATTTTTAGTTGTCATTTAAGTTTAAGTTCAGCTAAAATTCTCACGAGATTGTTAGTTTTTTAAGGTTTATGTTGTTTCCGAAGAGTTTAAGCCAAAGTTCTTAAGAGATTTTTAGTTTCTCTTAATGGTTGCTTTCTGATGAGTATATGTGTAGTTGCGTTCAGATTTGTACCAATTTATGTTATTAAAAAGTTTATTTTCGCCCATGTTTCATTGTACCCCTCGGCTTGTTTCACTCTACCCCATAGGTAGGTTACACTGAAACAGAAGCGTCACTTTCATTTATATAAATTTATCAACAAAATGTGGCAGAATGAAGAGATCGGAGAAACACTGGTAAGTAAAGGATAGTCCGCTAAATCATTTGCACCTAGTTTCGTCTTTATAGCGGTTATTATTGATGTGTAGTTGTAGTTAATAGAAGACTTTTGGCACAAACTTCAATAGTACCAGCTCCAATAGAAGTAATAGTACCTATTTTGTATTTTTTTCGTGCACAACTAATAAAGTACTTTTCATCGAAGACGGTCCTATTTTATATAATATTGTAACGTGAAGACTTACCCGAATAATAAACTACACTCACAAATGAACTATACACACACAATACACATTCCGGAAAACACGGGAGACATCAGAAGGCAACGAGAATAAGTCCTGGTCTATTCTCGAAGCCATATATTGAGAAATAACCACCAGAAACAACGAAAACAACACTGGAACCATCTAGAGCTTTTTAGGTTAGATATATAAGGCTGATGGCATAGACTGGATAGTTAGTTTGTCATAAAGCACAGTTATTAATAGACAGTTAGTGATAGATAGCCAGTCATAGATCACAATCGGATATAGCTCATAGATCAGACAGTAGTAAGAAGTATATAGTACGAGAAATAAGTGTGAATATAAATGTGATTATAGTCCAGTAGTTATTGGTGTAAATAAATAAATGAAAATAAATCGAACCCAGTTTTAATTTAAATTTCCGTTACAATATATTTTTTATTATAAATTCTTTACCGATGTGGATGTAATGGAAATGTATGAAAATAAAGTAGAGTTATGGAATAATAATATTATAATATATAATGTTTACCTTTGTAGCCGCAAGCGATATGAGCTGCAGCACAATCCAGCGCTCAGCCACTGCCAGAGGCTCGGTCAAACACGTCCCGAGAAAAAGCCGTTAGCCGCCATTGAACAGATTGGGCGGTGAGATCAGAGAGAGCGGCCACTACTGACCAAGGTAGACAATTCGAGAGCCATTTGTTCCAAGCGTTAGGCAAACGTGCTGGATTCCATCGCTCTCGCACAACCGCATACCACCCAGCCTGTAATGGACTCGTGGAACGGATGCATCGTCAGTTAAAAGCCGCCATAACTTGCCACCCTGACGATAACTGGTTAACATCCCTACCCCTTGTGCTTCTGGGAATGCGTGCAGCATTCAAAGAGGATATTCGCACCACCGCAGCTGAGTTAGTATATGGAGAACCGCTACGTCTACCTGGAGAGTTTTTGCACCACACAGATCGTCATGCTACAGATCTGGATACCACCAACTTAGCCACTCAACTAAGCAGTGCCATGGCAAAGCTCCGACCTGTTCCCACTGCACATCACTCTCGCCCTGGAGGTTTTGTTTTCAAGGACTTGAGCACTTGTACTCACGCTTTTCTTCGAGATGACACTGTACGTCCATCACTTACACCACCTTATACCGGCCCATTTCCTATAACGAAGCGTGATGATAAGACTTTCACCCTACTCATACGTGGTTCTGAAGTCCGCGTCACAGTTGACCGTCTGAAGCCAGCCTACATCGTGGCAGATGACATGGCCACTGTATCGCAGCCTACTCACCCTTCTCCCACGAACACTGCTAGACCTCTTCAGCTGAGAGGCGACTCAGCCGACACCGCTCAAACACCACCAGTCCGTCCGTCTGTTGTGACTCGTGCTGGCCGCCGTGTCCGCTTCACCGATTTCTACAGACCTTAATTCAACATATTTTTTTCTCTAATAGATTGACTTCCAGTCCCAAGTGGAGGGCGCCTGTAGCCGCAAGCGATATGAGCTGCAGCACAATCCAGCGCTCAGCCACTGCCAGAGGCTCGGTCAAACACGTCCCGAGAAAAAGCCGTTAGCCGCCATTGAACAGATTGGGCGGTGAGGTCAGAGAGAGCGGCCATTACTGAAGTAGAGAGAAGAGACGCGTGTTAGAGAGACAATTTTGGAGAGTTAAATTTGGTGTAGTTCTGTTGTTACGTAATAAACTTCTTATAGAGAATTACTGACTATTTTCATTAGCGCATAATTAATTAATAGGATACGCCTATAGCAAAATCAATCAGCTAAAAATCCTATACCTTGTTTTATAATTGATTGTCTAGTTAATATTAATGTAGGGTAAAATATAATTTCTTATATTGTGTTATTCACAACGAACTTAATGAGAAATAGGTACTGTTTATAAGAGGACACTGTTTTGTTTGGTAATAAATGGTAATGGAAACAAATAATATCTTCACCTTGAAATATAACCATTCATAAGTAAATAAGAAATAAAATATTCGAGCGATACCACGGCTTGCGGTAGGAGTTAACTAGCAGAAATCGTCAAGTAACGAAAACGCGTTACACACCACCATGCGAGTTTCCTCGCTGACTCTATCTTTCTTGCCCATTCTTTCTCTCTCTCTATCTATCTCTCTCTTTCTATTATATACGAGTGTAGGTGTGAATATATAGATTCATTTTCTCTCGTTCAACCATTAGCGTTGCGTTTTGGTAATTTGAGTTTCCTATTCATTTTTACACTATTTATAAATTTATCTCCATTATGAAAAACGATCAATGAGAAAAATAAATGTATGGGAGTAATTCTACAGCGAGAAAGATTGTAATTAGATTTGTTTTTTAATCACATTTATATTCCCCTATCTCGTTCAAAAATCTATATTATGTAATATGAAATTATCGAATGTTATCAGATCAGTAAATGATACAAAAATACAGGATCGGCAACATTAAGCGAATGGAAGTTGACACAGCCATACTTCGTTGCAATTTAAAGAGAAGTCTACCGATATATCTGTAGATAATCGGAAGCTCATCAAAAGCCACCAAGGAAGTAGGACACATCTAGACATACGCTTGGCTCACTTGATTTATGGCAAGATCTCATCCAGCAGGATTAAGTTCAGTGCAGAATAGCATCGTTCTAGAGACTAACAGATATATATATATATAATAGAAGTACGGGAAGGATTTCAACAACTCTACTCAACTTGGATTTTGATTAATTGCCTAACTCAATCTTAGACAGATTTGAGGTGGTTGTTTGTTTTTTGTTGCTTGCTATTTCTAAAGGACTTCAGCGTGACATATATTATCAAATTCAACCAGGATTGATAAACAGATTCTATGAGTTTCTCATCGTTCCGTGCTGCTGATATTAAATGTCTTACATGATTTAGATTGAGGAGTAGTGAAAGTTTAATTGAATTTTCAGAAGTTTGTAGTGAGATAGAGATCAACATCAATAGAAAGTAATTTGCTCCGAATAGAAACTATCTATAACAATGACTAACAAAAGCTAGAAGGAATATCTTAGGGGAAATCAAATTTTAAGTATGAATGCAAAATAGCGTAAAGACAAACTAATGATATCGAGAAATAATTAAGAAATAATCAATTCAGAGAACGTAGTATTTAAACAATACATAAGATTTAATAAATGAATTATAAAAATATGAACAATAACGAAAATCCCTTCTTGAGGATTTTTCAGGTAGAACAAAGTATTACCATTAAAAATATATTTCCAAGGAAAAGACTTACAGGCACACAAGGGTAATAATTGCCAAATGTATATTAAAAAAATTATAAAAGGCTATGTTCTTAAGACCGCTGTATCGAAGTGATAACTTCCGGAAGAAATTAATATTTTAGAAAATGAATCGAAATTTAATTTAGTAAGATAGTTTCCATATATAATATACAAAACCAGTACAGACAGCTATTTGGGAATAGGTTCATTCTTTATACTACTTAGACAATGGAGTTTTTCTCGTTATCTAGAAATAAACTGCTTTGTTTGTAAATCGAAGTTCTGACTCTTATCTGCTTAGCCTGAATGGCAGGTTGCGTCTCATTTCTTTTCACAATATACAGGGTGTCCCAATATTGCTGGGACACAGAGCTACCACGTATTCTAGAGGTCAAAATAAGTCGATTGAGCCTAATTTACCTATATACCAAAATGTACCGTTTGTCCGTGAGAAGAGTTCAAAGTTTACTAAAAAAAATACATTTTTGTATGTTGTTCCGAAGTGCTTTATACAAATTTAATGAAATTTGGTAAATGTGTATTCTAGATGATTAGCTTACTTTTAGTAATCAAAAAAACCCAAAGAAAATTGTAGAGGGGTTGGAACCACCCTCACCCCTTGGCATTTTTTCCCCCATTTTTGTAGGGGTGGGAATACGGTTTTAAGACTTTTTTATCTGGAAGGCCTACTCATTATCTTCATTTTCTTACTCTTGTAAAAACTCCGTATTTTGCGTAGTTTTCAAGAAAAAAAATGTTTTAGCAAACACTGATAACCGATTTTCGGGTATAGGTTTAATAAAATTGTAATACAAAATTTAGTTGGCCGCGGACACAAAGACAAAACCAAATGTTATGATTTTGACAGGAAACATAGTTTATTGTTAACAGTAAATGTGTCAGTTATTTGTTCTCTTTTGCTTGTTTTTTTATTATTTCTTATTGTCATCACTGTTTTTGTTTAATTGTTATTGCTGTTGTTGCTGTTCCTTTGACGTCCCACAATTATGAATTTTCCTTTTAATGAACAGACCGACATGTTATTAGTTCTTGGATATTGTCAAGGTAACTGCCGCGAAAGTGTTCGCGTGTATCAAGAGAGGTATCCAAACCGGAGAATTCCAAACCATAAAACTTTTGCCCGAATCGAAAGACGTCTTCGAGAAACGGGGAGGTTGACCCCAGTAAGAGTTAACGCTGGAAGACCTCGACAAGCTCGAACACCTATTGCGGAAGAAGCTGTTCTTCAAATGATTGATAACAATCCTAATACCAGTACTAGAAGATTGCAACGAGAAGCTGGAATTCCAAAAAGCACTGTAAGTCGAATCATTAGAGATCAATTAATTCGGCCATTTCACATCCAGCCAGTGCAAGAATTGTTGCCACCTGACTACGAATTACGTTTAAGTTTTTCACAAACTATTCGGGAGCGCAGAGTAGTCGACAACGGATTCCATACTAAGATCTTGTTTACTGATGAGTCTTGTTTTACACGTCGCGGTATGACAAACCTACACAACGATCATGTTTATGCAGATGAAAATCCACATGCCATTAAAAGTAGACATTATCAACGTGAATTTAAAATTAATGTCTGGGTCGGAATTATTGGCGAATTTATAGTCGGACCGTTACGATTACCTGATCGTCTGAATGGCGATAGTTACCTCCGTTTCCTTCAACAAAATTTGCCAGAATTATTAGAAGACTTGCCTCTTAACTTGCGTAGAAATACGTTCTTCATGCATGATGGTGCACCACCTCATTTTGCACGTGCAGTAAGAGAATATCTTGGTGAACAATTTGGTGGCAGGTGGATAGGTAGGGGACAAGAAGCACCCATTCAATGGCCTCCGCGGTCTCCAGATTTAAACCCTTGTGACTTCTTCATCTGGGGAGAATTAAAAAGACAAGTGTACGAGGTTCAAATAAATAACATCGAACAACTGTGGAATAGAATTCAAAATGCTGTAAATGCGCTACGAGAAAATGACGATGTTTTAAGAAGAGTGCATTTCAATTTTTTACGTCGAATTGACCTCTGTATTAATGAAGGTGGAGGTCACATTGAACACTTGTTATAAAAATTATTGTTTGTCTTGTGTAAATGTATTGTGTAATTTGTGTCTAATAATTTTATTAAACCTATACCCGAAAATCGGTTATCAGTGTTTGCTAAAACATTTTTTTTCTTGAAAACTACGCAAAATACGGAGTTTTTACAAGAGTAAGAAAATGAAGATAATGAGTAGGCCTTCCAGATAAAAAAGTCTTAAAACCGTATTCCCACCCCTACAAAAATGGGGGAAAAAATGCCAAGGGGTGAGGGTGGTTCCAACCCCTCTACAATTTTCTTTGGGTTTTTTTGATTACTAAAAGTAAGCTAATCATCTAGAATACACATTTACCAAATTTCATTAAATTTGTATAAAGCACTTCGGAACAACATACAAAAATGTATTTTTTTTAGTAAACTTTGAACTCTTCTCACGGACAAACGGTACATTTTGGTATATAGGTAAATTAGGCTCAATCGACTTATTTTGACCTCTAGAATACGTGGTAGCTCTGTGTCCCAGCAATATTGGGACACCCTGTATAATTATTAAAAAAAGTGTAATGATTTTGTAAAAAAGCCTTATATTTATCTATGTTCGAAAAAATAAAAGTAATTTAATGTTATGTTGCGCAATGTGAATTTGATGGGTGTTCGTGATCGAAGAATATTCAATTCGTTCGGCCAGTATTTCAAAGCTGACATTTAGAGCCGCCAATTTTAATATGAGCGTAAAATTAGTATCCTTATGAAAAATTCAAGCTTAATGATAGTGGTATTATCGAGGTTAATAGATGTTTTTGGTCAGCACATTTGTCACTGAAATCGTGGTTATAGTTATACGGAGTCTGCACAGTAGCGACCTGTCACGCCGTTATGTTTATTAAGCATAACGGACGTGGTTAATTACGGAGGATTAGCGATATCCTTATATAGAGTGCTTATCGTTATTTGACAATTTTGACTTGATATTTCTGTGTATGTTTTTCTTTTGTGATAATTTTTTTTGAACTTTTCAATAAGTTTTAAGTGCTTTTCTTAAAAGTTAGTGGAGTATTTCCAGTATAAACCTAGGTACGCATTTTGTGGATTATTTGAAGCTTGTTAAGAACAAATAAAAAAACTCTTTTACAATTGTGACAGTAACTTAAATTTGTGCGACCAAAAACTCTGTGATTTACGAAGAAAGTTATGGTTATTAACCACGAAGTTAACCACAACTATAACGAAATTGACGTTTAAAGTGACTGACCAAAAACACTTTATTAGGCCGTTTCTTAACGTTAATACCAACTTTCTGCCACAACTGTATATGAATTCAAGATGCAATTTATAACCATATTGAGAATGTTTTGGCAGCTATTAGGATCCTTACCAAGGGCACTTTCTCATATCTTCGTCAACAGATTCTCAAATGATAGGCATTAGCTAAATGAGCACGATATGCTGTCAACAGCTCAAAGTTTATTAGATTAGAACCTCATCTGTCATATTCATATAAAGGCCCCAGTTCGAAATTGTCGTGGCAAACCCTGAAAGATTAGCCAGTACTTAATGGTTCATCAACTCAAAGTCCACTGTTCATAGATCTAAGGCAAATACAGTTTTGACATTAGTTATCAGTAAACTGCTACACTCTTGAACAAGCATTATAAAAGATTCAAGACATTTCAAGGTAGATACAGCTTACAAATTAATGTCCCAAAAAGGATAATCCTTATATTCTGTAAACAAATACGTAAAACATATTTCAGAAATGATATTCACTTGTCCATATTTTGGAAATGTACGCATCGTAACATCTTCTCCACTTAGTGTCTTGCGAACAGGAATAAAAGAGTAAATTACTATTTCAATAAATTTAAATGTGAATATTATGGAGGTTCTTTTGTCAAAGAGTATACCTTTATAATTATTGGACGTAGGTTTTTTGTTTTTTTTAATAAAAAAAACGCGATGGCCATAAATCGAACCTAGGTCAGTAAGATGAACGGCAAGTATGCCAACCACAACACCATAAAATTATTCGAAATAATAATTCGATATATCGATAAGTCATGAAGAAAATTTTGACCTAATTATGTTTTGTTATACATTGTAGGTGAGTTTTGCTTACTTTCGGTGACTTTGCATCCATATATCTATATAAACGTTATAGAATCTGATTTCTGTTCAGCTGAGTTTCCGACTACTAAAACTTTATTGTGATTATACTACTCGACGAAGTTATTTAAAGATTTTTTAGGGAAATATTTAACAATTATCATTTCTTAGTAATATCAAAAAATCCTAGGAAACCCAATAAAATTGCAGCTGTGATAAGTGTTTAGTGATATAACATCACCTATAAAAAATATATAAATTTAAAGGCGAAAAGAAGAACATAGTCATGTATTTTACAAAGAAGACAATAACAGTTAATAGTCTCACCATTATAAGAATCTAAGAAACTTACACAGCTTTCATTATATTTATGTTTTACACTTTTTTATAAGAATACTTATACTCATTTTAGTTTAGTTTATAATATTTTATTGAATCCGAATAAAAAACATGAAAAAATGTATTCACTATGTCATAGCCAACTTCACTTTCTTCTCCACTTTGCCTAATGAGGAATAGGTCCACAATGCTCACATTTATCACTAAACTTCTTCTATACTCCATGAGATTAGCCATGGATCTAAAGGATTGAATTTTAATTTGAATGTTTCAATCTCTCGTTCGTTTCGCATCCAGTAACTGTTGTTTATTAAACGACATCCATCAAGGAAGATAACCTAACAATGTTGTTATAATAATAATGCTAAATTAATAAAAATATATTCACGTCTCTAGACTCTATAGTCCATCAACATCAGAAAACTATTTGCTTAACGCCCTCAAACTTTCATTTACTGAGGTTACCTGTGTTTAATTAAATGCGAAACATCCAGATGTATACAGGTAGTAGAGAAACTTTAAAAGCAGATAAGAATAATTGAAAAAGTTGATATAAAATTATCTCCAAAAACGCTTCGTTTTGGAGATACTGGGTGTTGAAATATGGCAAAAATAATCATTTTTTCTAATTTTTTACAAAATTTGACTACATTTTGCATTCAAACTTAGGTATTATGCCACATAAAAACTAATTTATAGAATGATAAACACTTGTTTTTGTTTTACCAGTGGCGTTCGGGAGACCGTTTAAATTAATTTAAATAATGGTGTATCGCAATTTTGTTAACAAATTTAGATATCTTGATCAATTTTGAACAAAACTGATCTCTTAAGTCTTTAAAACGAATCGTTTTCGAGAAAAAGATAATTTTTGTTTGCATATGCACCTAATATCTTAGGTTTGCAAATCTGATATAAATAAAAACTAATTGAAATAGCGCGAATTATTTTAATTTAATTTGCAAACCTCAGATATTAGGTGCACATGCATACAAAAATTATGTTTTTCTCGAGAACAGTTCGTTTTAGTGAAAAGACTAAAGATACCATTTTTGTTTAGAATTGATCAATATATCTAAATTTGTTAACAAATTTGGGATAAACCGTTGGCGTATATTTTTTATTTATAAAAATAATTAAAATGGTCACACGAACGCCACTGGTAAAACAAAAACAAGTGTTTATCATGATATAAATTTGTTCTTAAGTGGCAATAATACCTACTAAGTTTGAAAACGAAATCTAGAAGACTTTCTTTAAAATTAAGAAAAAACCTTTTTTTCGCTTTATTTCAACACCCCGGATCTCCAAAACGATGCGTTTTTGGATATAAGTTTATATGAACTTTTTTAATTATTTCTATCTGCTGAATACGCTGTTGAAGTTTCTCTACTATAATTCGGGTCACCCTGTATTTCTCCTTCAAGGTGGAATATCTGCGGATAATGTAAGTCAATTTCTATCTGGTATCCAAATTAAATCGTTTTTATTATATTCGAAAAAGATGAATACAAAGTTGTAGATCAAGTGCGTAATAACTCACATGTCAACGTTCATAAATTGAATAAATAAATTTTTATTATTTCATAGTAATGTACATAGTGTACGAAATAAAATTGATCAATTGAATTTGTTTCTTGACAAGTATAAATTTGACATGTTATATTTAAATGAGTAATGGATTGTCAACCCTAATCTGGCTGTTTTATCTATTTTCAATGTTAATACATATAGTCTGGTTTCGTTTTTACCGCAGAAAGAAATACTCTTAGGCGGTATCTACGTCAGGAATGGCATCAGAGTCAATCCAGTTGATATTAGCGAGTTCTGCATTGAACTTCATTCTGAATTCTTTGTAAATTATTGATAAACAGTACTTTCATTATTTGCATTTATAGGTCAGTCAACTCATGGAGATAAAAACAAACCTTAAGCCAATTTGAAATAATATCAGAGCCCCGTATGATAAAATAAAAAAGGATAATTTTTGTTCGAGATTTTAATTGTCACTTCGATAAAGAGTCCCAAAGCCTTTTTATGCCTTCTAAGCAGTTCTGGTTTTAAGGTGGCCATTTCCGAGATCACCAGTGTAGCATCTAGGTACTTCAAGAAGTTGTCTTGATAATACAATCACTAATTTAATAGATAATATTAATAATATTAAAGATTCTAATAATATGTCAAATGAAGGTAAATACCAGCCCATGGTACAAATACACTAGGTATGTTCGTTATACGAACGATTTTGGGTTCAGTTGGCGCATGTTAACCAGCCGACGCCATCTTGCCTTTATCCCGCTTTGCAATTCAAATATGAAAAATGTAAATATATTTCTTGCAACAATTCTTGTGTATATCAATTAGACGGACCTCTCTTCTATTACATTTATGTATTATAGATAATATTTTTGTTCATTAAATGTAATTGACAGTAGAAAGATTTTTTATTCTGAGACAGATTGTTAATAAAAATAATTTTGATCAAGAATGCCGAATGAATCTCCATCATTGTCTATGTCTCCATCAACTTTTTACTGCTGAAACTCTAATATATTGTGTAATGTACCACTCTAAGTTACTTGTACTAATTCTAGCAGTACAACTAGAAACAAAACGTAAACAAACAATATGGCTGCGGCTGGTTAACGGAATGGTCGTGAAATGCATCCCCCACCACGAAAAACCTGCGCAAGAACATACCTAGTGTATTTGTACCATGTACCAGCCTACGTAGACGAATAACAAAGAGAGGTATCTCAAATATGATAAACTTATTGCAGTCCATGACATGGGACAACTATTTCCAATCTCGAGATGCAACGACTTATCAAATTATTTGATAGATAAATAAAAATAAAATAATAATAATAAAATAAATATCAATACATATTTCCCCCTTTTAATCAAAACAATAAATGATGCATCCGATGATCCAGCATACAAAACTGCTTACAATTCTCATCATAAAGATTACAAACGATGAATAACTTTGCAGAAAGAAATGCTTCTAAATATTATATATTTAATTTACAGAATAAATCGAGGGATATCAGGAAATTTGTAAATTCAGAACGAAACTACTCGAAACATCAGACAATTAACAAGAATTTAACTGCTTCTGAATTCAACGTTTTTTTTTATCTCAATTTCCAATGAAATTATTAAATGGAAGTGTCTGGAATCACGAAAGCGGGAGAACAGAAAGAAAATCCCGAATTCATAGTTCAGCTCAGTTCGCGTTCGCGAGTACTTGTGTCTGTGTTATTTGTTTATCGTATAAAGCAAGTTTATAGATATTCTCCAGGAAGTATGAAAAAAACAGAAACACAGAATGAGTTTTCAAAAAAGTCTTAATGCTCATCTTGGGTATGCACAGTTCCTCACAATTCCTATAAATTTACTAAAGAAGGTGACTTATTTATATGTAAATTTGGAAAACAGATCTAAATTGTCTCAGAAAGCAGTTTCACTTGTTGTTTTCGAACTGTGTTCTGTGATTGTGAAGTATGTGCATTTCAATTTCGGTATTCCTCAAAATTGAAACGCACATGCTGCTAACCTCCTATTAATCTGTTAATGAAATTATAGTTCGTTATTCTTCTTCTGTTACACTGGTCCCGCAAGATCGGGACTAGAATCATTTTTGGAAAGTCCCGAACATGCCATGCCTCTTCAGGATTTCGCGTTTCTCAAATTCTTCCGCGTTCAGGACTCCAGACACTTCCTTATTTAAATACCTCTCTGTCTATACCCAAATTCGATCACGGGTCACAGTGAATCTATAAAAGTCAGTGAGTCTATAAAAGTCATCGGATTGAAAAGTCAAGTCATGTAGCTCAGTTGGTAAAGACGGTGACAGTTTAGATGTTCACAGTGACAAGTGGTGACAAAACATACTACTACGGAAGGTGGTGTACAAGTTGTCCAAAATAAACCTTCGAGAATGAACTGCGATCTTTGGAGTCATTTAACCAAACGAACATCCCTAGAAAGCTTAGCACAGGTTTAAACTTTACAATATTAAAAAAAAAACATAAATACAATTCATATTTTTCTATGATTTACTTGCTTGGGAAAATTTCATTTCAGTTTCAATCAAAAAACAAAATTTTAATTACCTTGAATACAGACAATATTCCCGCTAGTTCGCCTCCTTGATAGTAAAATGCCCAGGTCAGTACCCATTAAAGACGGTCACAAACCAAATAGGCATTCAAGTAACTCACATACATATACATATATATATGTTGATGTGAAAGTTATTATTCCTTTTCAGAGGGCTGCTGCTTTATAATTCTGCAGAAGTTTCATCCTCATATATACTTGCCTCGCCCTCTTTAGAATCTGCCAAAAACATTATCTGTGAAAAGTAACTTTCTTTTAATGGAGTACAAGATAGCAACAACACCAGAATATAATCTACATGATGGCTTTTTATCACTCAATGTGTATCTCCAGTTTGATGCTAATTACTGCTAGTCACCAACTTTTCGGCGACGATAGCATAGTGAAAACTTTCCAATAATCTCAAGCTCTGATGACGACAACGACGACGACAACGTAACCGACGCTTCCAAATTCTTAATCGTCAAATTATAATAACGATCCTTCGCCCGATATAACAGGCATTAAACTTTTCCCATCAAATAGTTGAATAAAGTAATTTGTATTCTTGCCTTACCATGTAAAAACATTAACGTTAATTACATTCACTTATACGGTGGAGCAAAACTTAGCTAGAGTCAATTTAAAACTTATACACCAACGAACTATGTAACAGCTTCCGCCGAAGATTCTAATTTAGTAACGTTGGAGTGCTTCGCTATGTGCCTCTAATAAAGGAGAATTCGAGTAACGCGTGTTAAGGTGAAGTACTTTGAAGGAAATGCAATTAAGTTTCTTTTTTTCTAGGGAAAAAGCGATAAGCTCCACTAAACTCCACAACTATGCCTACGTAATATGTGCTTTAAAGAATGGTGCAGGTGAATTGAGAATTTATTGATTATCATCTTTTATCACTGCATGCTTAAAAAAATATTTACCATTATAAGCAGAACTGAAAAATAATGTACCAGAATTAAAAACTCGTTAGCTATTTTGATGAGATTTCAAGGGCATTGCGTGAGAATGCAATAAAAAAAGACTTTGTGCTTCATCTGAAATTTTTGAAAATGTGTCGTATAATAGTTGACTCTTTGTATAAAATGAATTATTAGTTCAAAGAGAAATAAGAGGAGCTTGAAAATATTTTCTTAACTTTAACACTATGGACTTGGCACTACGAAGTAATTCAACTTTCAAATATATTCCCGAATAATGTAATCTAATGGTGTTGGGTGCCAGACTCAAAACGGAGTTGCTAATAAACAAACGATGATAAAGGGCATGCAAAGTTATCATCAAATTAGGGAGTTGACAATGAAATAAATATAATATTTGAGCATAATATAAATATTCAATTGGATGACTGAAATTGATAAGTCAGATACGAATCCGAATTTGCAGACGTAAAAATATTGTAAGACCAGATCGTCAAATATAAATAGTTAAAAAGTTGCAGACTTAAATTAGTTCGTGCAATGAAAGATACAGAATAATATTAATTGGTAATGTTAATTTTGAAGTTGCGTAATTATCTATAGATAGAGAACGTATAACATCAAAATCAAAAGTACCAGCACTCGTGAAACCAGCAAAACATCCTTGAGGAATTAGGAAAATCACTGAATATAAGTGAACGTTCAAGAACTTTCTTGACCATTTGAACATTCAAAAATGTAAAGTAAATATTTTATACAAATAATTTACCGACTTTATTAATCGGTGCACTGACAATCACCTAAAAATAAGTTTCGTGACCATCAAAAATAAAGTTCTGCCAAAAAATGTTCTATCAGCTGTGATTTTGCACTAACTTCAAAAATTATTTTATACTTTTTAGTGTAATATCTAATTGTGATTGTGGTTGAATATCACAAAGAAATATATGTTAAACCTTTCATCAATAAAGTCTCTACTCAAATACCGAATAATTATTTTTTTAATAATTCGCCAAGAAAGAATATTTTATAAGTTAAGTTGTTATCTATAATATAAAAATGAATCGCTGAATGTGTTGCTAAGCGCAAATCTCGAGAGTAGCTGAACTGATTTCGCTAATTCTTTTTTTGTTGTGTTCAAACATCGCTGCAAATATCGTTTAACATAGATGGATTGGTTGATAGATCCCTAATAGTTTCATTTCAATTTATTATATAGTGAGTTTTTGAGAAATGTTTATTCATATCGGTGATTTAAAATCTATCACACCTAATATTGAAAGAATGAAGCCCCTGGATTGTGTCACGGGAGCGGTAAACTCCAATTGACGCCATAGGTACTGCCACCAGACCCTCTGCATTCATTGGTTTACGGAAATGGGACAACAATAATTGTTTTCAAATGAAGTCATTTGGCGCAACAAAAGTTATTCAAGACAATTTTATGCTATCAAGGTTACTATATTATAAAACAATAAACTTTTACCACCACGTGCCTGAATACGTTGGTAATTTTCAATTAAAATCATATATCAAGTAGCGTACAGTAGGTTTGTATCTAGGTGAATAACCAAAAGCAGCCAGTCAAAAGTTGATGGGGGAATGGCAGTGCTGACAAAGTATCTTGAAAGTCTCATGGTGGTACAATTTTTGGGCGATTCAGCAAAACAAGTCGATTAGCGTTATGCAGCTTCAAATGTTTTTCCATCAGACAACGAATTGGTTATATTATTCAAGAATGCATTAAACCGCATGCTATCTGATTACCACAAAATTGTCAGCAAAGCCGCTAAGACGCCTGCAGGACAACACGCAAGACACTATAATACGGCAACAATTGATGAAGTTGCTATTTTTGTCATGGGTGAAAATTTAGAAAACCAAGATATTGTTTTTGCTTTTGTTAAGATTGGACAACGTCTGTCGCGTCAGCTAGTTGGATACATAAAGGAGAACTAACTACGAAACCGTAGATTTATCAAGAAATATCTAAGTACAAAATATTTCAAGAGATGATCTATAAGATGAACATGAGAAATTTTTATTAAAAAAAATCTAGCACACGATAGCATTTTTTGAAGGGATAAGCTTGATCAAACCCTGAAAATTTGAATATGAACCATCACTCACACATATCCTCTTCCAAATGATAAAGACAGATAAATAAAAAACACAATAACAAGGTTAAGAATAACCTTGTTATTGTTGCAGTCATTTAATAAGTAAAATGACTACTCATCAAGAATCAATAAAAAAATATATATTCAGTCGAATTCTATTTCTTCTTCTTTTTTGGAAATTGGTCCAAAACTAAATAGGGAATGGTCATACTGATCATCTGCAGGTATTTCACAGATTCTCCATGAACAAAGTCGCGGTCAGCTGGTATAATATAGTCTGCTTTGAGGTTAATGTCTATTATTAGAGGTATATTGTGCAATTACAAAAAAAAGATGTGTCTAGTAGTTGACAGATGAAAATTAATTATATCCGAGAAGGGTTTTGCTTCTCAATGAATTGAAATCCTCATGGAGATATTAAATATATTGAAACTAGTAGTCAGAAAATAAACACAGTGCACTCATATCATGCCCATTTTTTAATCAAACTGGATATCAATATTATCATGCTTTGACTTTTATACATTTTATCATATAATAAATAATATTAGGGACATGTATTTAATATTTCTGTAATAACAGTATATCAACTCTCTATAGAGCTATCAGTAATATGCACAAATGATTATTAAAATATTTCAGTAGGTACACAGTATCTTATACAGATTGCAGTTGATGGTGGATTAAGACAATGAGCTTGACAATAGAAAAAAAGGGGATAAGCCAAACTCTTTTTGGGAAAACATCGAAAAAAAACGTGAAGAAGCTCAGCAGCGTAATGTTGTCTCTCAAAATTATTCCATTAAACGACTTTCGACTATCGAAACATTTGAATATGCAATTCATGATGATACCCAAAATTCCTGAACATATCAAATCAGCTGCTTAATTTATTTTCGCTAATAAGCCCAAAAGATTCTGAAATGACCAAACTATATGAAAACGAATAGTACCACTTAGTAATGCAAGGAAACAAACGAAGCTGAAGAAAAGGATGACAATCAACATCGATAACAATTTACTGCCATTAGGAAATACCATATACCACTCCCGCTTCCACTTCTAAACTAAACAGGTCATCAAATTCTAATATTTAGTAATGCCCGTATAGAAAATCATGTACAATTACAACTAAATTGAAAAAATCGAAATAAAGTTTTTGTTGTAATTTCTTGCTAACATCGATGCATATTCAACAACAGTTTCTTCAACTTGTCGAACTATATTCATACACATACTATATACATGGTCAAGAAAGCTCCCAGAAGTTTTCAATTCGGTCGAGTGGTTTCAAGACCAGGTGACCTTTTCATGGCAATTACCGCTTATTTGCGATTGGAAAGACGCGACTGATTCCTAAGATATCAATTCTTGACACTCAATCGCAAGTTCATTTGTGATCAACGCAAAAGAACGATACCCCTATTGACAACATGGCAATTAAATACAATTCTATTCACTATGTGGATAATCAAAATTATATATATAGGTAATCTATGAATGACTGACTGACATACTAGGTAAATTTAAATATAACCATACGAACCATACTTGTTCGTAATAAGGCCGAGAGCATTGCTCGGTTAAAACAGGATTTAAGATGGGTCTATAAGAGTTACTAAGGATATTTAAATTTATTAAGAAATGGGCATATTTCTGGTTAAAATGTATTGCGATCGCTAAATACTGCTATTATTGTTCATATATTCGTAAGTTATAAATTTCGAAATAAATATGAATATTTAATACGAAAGATAAATATACCAAAACTCTTGAAATAGCTAGTGTGGATAGACTTCGAGGGTCACACCGATTTAATATGAAAGCACCTATCGTCAATCGATTTCTCGGCTCCAAAAACCCCTATTTGCTAATTTTTACCAAAATCTGCTAACCCTTCCTTGAAATAGCTAATGAATACCTTAAGGGTCGAAATATATTAGATATGTACAAATTTCCATTGAAAATTTCATATTAAATTATTAGAAACTCATATTAACATCTTTTATTTAAAAAATGGGTTTTGTTAAAAAAACTATAGGGTGATCAGAATTCGACCCGAGGAACTCTAGATCGATACCCAGAACCTTAACCATAGGACTATTTTTCCTATGATTTTATTGGGTTCATAGTGCTATCCTAAATATAATCTGTAGGACTCGTTACATGAGAATATTGCTGAAAACTTTTTTTCTTGTGAATGTGAATACAACCAATCGATTAAATACACTCCAAAACCCATACATATGAATTTTAATCGAAATCGGTAGACCAGATTCCGAAATAAAATTTATTATATATATATATATATATATATATATATATATATATATATATATATATATATATATATGGAAGGGTAGTCACAGCCGACAGTAACTATGTTGGTTAGAATAATTCAGGTTATACGGCCTAAAAGGGCATTCAATGAAAGATCTTCATGTAAAATCGTATATTTCGGCTTAGTTTAAATTTCAGCCTTCATCAGCGAAACTAGAAAATATTACAAAACCACAATGTATATGATATTTCTATCAATAAATATTAAGTACTTACAACATGGATCTATTTATATATAGTAAAGTTCAAAATGTCCATATTCACAGGAAAATAATATTATTTATAAAATCTAATATTATACAAATGCAATCTCAAACATTCATATTTTTGATACTTTCAATTTGACTTATAAAACAAAATAATTAGACATTTCTAAATTTTAATTTTATATTTTTATAGAAACCAAAATTGTCAAGTAATTTAAGGAATTTGAAAATTTTTGTTCTTGAGATCTATTATAATAAAATTATTATTTTCTATTTGTATAGAAAAATATGTATTATGTTATCAAAATAATTTTGACACTGAATAAGGGATGAAACATATACAAAAAAAACCAAAAACATAGAGCAATATCTATTTCAATTTCTTTTGTCTTTTTCTATCAGATAGCAGTAAATGACCATTGATATCTGTTTTATTGTTCAACGTAGGTTTCTGTTGAATGTGACACATTTCTAGGAAAACTCGTTTTTCTGTATTTTTTTCTGTTTCAAGAACTTTTACATTTTCAAAATCAATGTTATGTTTGGTACTTTTAACGTGGGAAGCTAATGCACATCTGTTTGGTCTTAATCTTATATCACTACGATGTTGAATCAATCTATTTTTTTAAAGTTGCGAAGTTTGACCAATGTAAAATTGTTCACATTGAAGACATTTCAATGAATTAAAAAAAATATAGGTCTTCTGAAATTCAAAAGTACCCTTAAAAAATCTCCAAGAAGTTGAATAATCTAGAAGAAAAAATGCAATAAAAGGGAATTATTATAGAAAAAAATGGAAATTCTAGATAGAATGGCTAATATAGAAAGTATTAAGAACACATTAATGGAATTTATCTAAAGATTCTTTTAATGTGAGAATAAGTATTTTAAGTATTGTTTTTCAATATTTTTAGGTGAAGGTTTTATTTTGTTGTATTTAGGAATAGATTTTGAGTTTCAAGTTTTATTTGTGATATTATTTCTTCAAAAATACTGTTTTATTACTTTAGCATTAGTGGTAATTTTATTCTCAAGAACTAATATTTAGCTGTTGGTTGTGATATTGAACATTAATAAAATATTCAGTATAATAAATCACAATGCAATTGAATTTTCTTTCGTATCTAGATCATTTAATCACTTTTTTATTTTTATATTAAAGAAATGATTATTTTTACATGTACCTACATATGTGATTCCGTTTCAGAGAAAAACTGATTTTTTTCTTATTTAAGAAATCAGTTCAAGTGATGTAACATCTTTACTTACAGGAATACAGGCTTTTTTACAATATTCTGCTTATACCGAATATAGTCAGTATATAACAAAATATCAATAAAATAACCTAAAAATCTTAGGTAAATATGTTTTTTATACTAGATTTAGCTGTATTAAGAGTATCGTAATATAACTTTAATAACTTACATACTTTAAAATATAACTCACAAGATTCAGATGTACCTACCTGATAAATCTGCATATACATGTACCTACTGAGAAAGAGTAACAATAGAGAAAGTTTAAACAAAATCGTAGAATTGATCTTAGCAATAAACAAAGCATTACATACAAAAATTTCATACGAGAAGCAAATTAATAAATTATTTTGAATGGCGGAAACTACACTGTAGGTATGATAAAATGGTAGCAATAATCCATTTATGTACGTAGTTACTGAACATACACACTTATGTACGTTAAAAGGAAAACAGTAAAAAAATCCCGATGGCCTGTAGTCAGCGGAAAGGAAAATTTTTCAAAATTCATTGAATTGAAATTTGTACAACCTTCTCATTTGTATACCTACATGTTATTACATAAAATTGCCGTATGTGTCATAGCCTTGCGGTTAGAGGTTTTTGTTTTGGTTGTTGAATATAAAGCAGACAGGGTTCGCGTTCCACTTCATGGCAGATTTTTCGCCTATTTCTTTTCAATAAATATACTATATATTTTAATCAGGGTCTATATTAGGATCTCCAGAAAATGTACAATTACATCAAATTTATATTGAGTATTCATGTTTTATCAATATTTCTTATTTTTCCTTTATTAATTTTTATTTTTTTTTGTGTATTTTATGAAAAATACACATGTTGTAGGTACTGATTATATCTATAACCTAAAATTATTTTTGATGATATTTACACTACGGCTCTTTTTTGATAATTTTTGTAAATGTTTGGACGGTTGCCATTTTGAAACTACTCTACCTATATTGCCCACTAACGAACTCGGCCGAGATATTAGAGAGATTGATTTTTGTACCAAATTTTAACTTGATACCTCCAAAACTGCGACATCTATGGTGTTAACAAATTTCGTAATATCCCATATATATATATATATATATATATATATATATATATATATAGATTTTTGTTGGGGATGCAGTCATTTAATAAATAAAATTCTTTGGATTATGCCAAGCTTTCGAGAATGTTTATTCTCTTCGTCGGGGCAAACTAAAAATCGTTACAAATTTTCTTAACCACATAATAGATTATTAATTAAAGTACTTACATTCGTGAATTTACATAAAATTAACCACAAACAGGAAAGATTTCATAGTCATCAATCAGAAATGTCATTAGTTATTTATAAATGTCATGGTAACGGCATATCTAGAGTTGAAAGTGTCTAGATTTAAGTTTTCTTAGAAAAGATCACATAGGAGTTATCTTTGTGTTTGTAGCTCCTTTTTAACAAGTCACACATTAAACTTGAAAGTATTGAGGCAGATATAAGTTTAGTAAAAAGAAAAAGTTATTATTCAATTATTAAAAAAAATATTTATAACAGACTTAGAAACACATAATATAAATAAATATATACCCGTACACAGACTAGACTATCTGAATTCGTAGGTATAAATTCAAGTTTATTATGTCAATAATATTATGTACTATTTTGTTAGGCATTCAGATTATTTGTTAATTATATATAATCATATTCTCTCACAATACGACATACATAACTTTAAAATGAAATAATGGAAAGCGTCAATTACATAAAAAAAAAACAAAAAAAAAGTCAATCTCTCTCACAAATTAACCTGAGAAATTTATTAAAATAGCAGATATATCTAATAGAGAAAATTAACATATATCATCTTCATCGTATTCTCTCACAATACAAATTTACCTTTCCCAGTTGTTTTAGATTGTCTAACCCGTAAATGGAATCATATTAAACAGTTTTGTTCAATAAATCTCGAAACTTTTGAATCAATTCTTCAATTTATTTTCGATTCTAATTTTTTGATTTTTAATGACCAATATTATAAACAAATATTTGGCACTCCCATGGGTTCAACAATATCACATATTCTTGTAAATTATGTTTTAGATGAATTAATACAAGTTTCAAAAACTAAAGTTTCATTTCCAATACCATTTATTAAAAGATATGTAGATGATTTAATCTTAGCTCTACCCACTAATAGAGTTGATGAAACATTGAATATTTTTAATGCCTATAACGAGCATCTTCAATTTACAGTTGAGAAAGAAAATGAACAATGTCTTCCTTTCTTAGATATGATGGTATGTAGAGATAACACAGGTTTATTAAGAACAAAATGATATAGAAAACCTATATGTAGTAATAGATACATAAACTTCCTTTGATATCATCCACAGAAAATAAAAATTAACTTGATTATGGCATTAAAAAACAGAGTGATCAAACTTTCGCATCCTATATATAGAAATGAAAGTTTATCAAAATTGAAAAAAATATTAATTGAGAATTATTTTCCTATGAAATTGATTAATAAATGTTTAATGCAACCTCAAGTCAATATAGAAAACCTTGAAATAAATCATGAGAACTCTTTAAATGATAATAACAATAATGCCTCTACTACAAATATCCTCCCTATTTATAGATCTTTACCTTATATAGATGAGCTTACTAATAAGTTAGTTAATGTTTTAGAGGGTATAATGTTATTATTGCAAGAAAAAATATTAAAACCGTATCTAATTTATTTTCCAAAATAAAGACACCTTTAGAAATGACAGAAATGTCTGGGGTAGTATATAAAATAAATTGCCTTGATTGTGAATTATCATATATTGGTCAAACTTCTAGAAGTATTTTAGGAAGAATAACATCCCATAAAAGTGATATAAGATGTAATAAGAAATCTTGTGCCTTGGCTGAACATGCCATCAATAAAAAACATAGTATTGATTTTGATAATACTATTGCTCTTTGTTCTGAGAAAAATTATTTTAAACTTGGTTTCTTAGAAATGATAAATATTAAAAAACATAAGAATACTATGAATAAACGTTCAGATATTAATGGACTTAGTTCTATTTATTCTTATATATTAAATCTCTATAATAATAAATTTAATAATTTTTCTGAAAATATTTCTCAAAATTGAAATATATGTGTGAATATAATATGTACCTAGCTCTATATGTAGGTATAGGCTAATTATATTCTCATATCATTTAGTTATATTTGTCCATTTTTTTTCTGTTTTAGTATATTATAATAGATGGGAATATATGCGTATACAGATTATACTGAAGAAGGATAATTAAAAAATATATATATATATATATATATATATATATATATATATATATATATATATATATATATATATATATATATAACAACTAATATTAAGAGTTTTGAGATCTCCAGATCAACTGATTGGTGAGAGAAATTTAGTTGATTCAAAAGGATTTTCATTTCATGTTTAACCTATAGTGAGATATAATACGATGTTTTTTTTACCTTCCTTGTGTTTCGCCATTTGCTTTTTTGATATTACTATTTAAAATATAATAAATAACATGGACAATGTTTAAAATATTCTTACATGTTGATTTGTGAGAGAAATCAGCTTATCATATGTTATTATTATTATTAGCTTCACTGAATGAATGGATGCTTTTCAGGATATTTCATATTGTGTATCTATAGTATTGTGAGAGAATACGATGAAGATAATATATGTTGTTATTTCTCTATTAGATATATCTGCTATTTTAATAAATTTCTCAGGTTAATTTGAGAGAGAGATTGACTTGTTTTTTTTTTGTTTTTTTTATGTAATTGACGCTTTCCATTATTTCATTTTAAAGTTATGTATGTCGTATTGTGAGAGAATATGATTATATATAATTAACAAATAATCTGAATGCCTAACAAAATAGTGAATATTATTGACATAATAAACTTGAATTTATACTGCAATACCTACGAATTCAGATAGTCTAGTCTGTGTACGGGTATATATTTATTTTTATTATGTGTTTCTAAGTCTGTTATAAATATTTTTTTTTAATAATTGAATAATAACTTTTTCTTTTTACTAAACTTATATCTGCCTCAATATTTTCAAGTTTAACGTGTTAAAAAAGAGCTACAAACACAAAGATAACTCCTATATGATCTTTTCTAAGAAAACTTAAATCTAGACACTTTCAACTCTAGATATGCCGTTACCATGATATTTATAAATAACTAATGACATTTCTGATTGATGACTATGAAATCTTTCCTGTTTGTAGTTAATTTTATGTAAATTCACGAATGTAAGTACTTTAATTAATAATCTATTATGTGGTTAAGAAAACTTTTAACGATTTTTAGTTTGCCCCGACGAAGAGAATAAACATTCTCGAAAGCTTGGCATAATCCAAAGAATTTTATTTATTAAATGACTGCATCCCCAAGAAAAATCTATTTTATCAAATAATAAACCAGTCAAGAATTCAGAATCAAATATATATATATATATATATATATTTTATATTTGTGGGCATATTGTAGTTTTATTATATCATCATTGCCTTGCCACCTTGTACGAGATCAATCTCACTAAGTGGTAAGTTTTGTATATGAGTCTCTGTCATAGAGATGTCCTTTGTAATTATATTCGGATATATTTTGATGTATTGTTATTGTAGTTTCCTAGAAGATGGGTACAAATATACCCGAAAGCTCGGAATAAATATTTGAAAGAGTACACATTCTCGTTATTGCTGCTATCCCCAATATCATCATTATATATATATATATATATATATATATATATATATATATATATATATATATATATATATATATATATATGTTCTTGGGGATGCAGTCATATAATCAATAAAATTATTTGATTTAAGCCGAGCTTTCGAGAATGTTTATTTTCTTCTTCAGGGCAAAAATCGTGAATTTAGAATAAATTAGCCAAAAACTGGAAAGATTTCATAGCCATCAATTACAAATGTCATTATTTTGTAATTGATGGCTATGAAATCTTTCCAGCATAGCAAAGCATACAAGATTATAGTGCTTTAACAGAATTTTCCAAAAATTCTAAATATCTCAAAAACCGTTGAAAATAAGTGGAAACAACCTTATATCGGGAGAAAGTAAATTAAATTTAGCTTTTCATCAACAAGAAAAAAATACATACTTCCATTTAAGAAAAAAAAGTTATTAGCAATAAATTTTTTTCTTTTACAGTTAAAAATATAAGAGTTTATTTTATGGAAAGCTTTGTGCAAATAGTGAAAATGATAGTTCATTTCTTCTCAAGTCAAACGGTCTAAGCTGCATTGCTGTAAGTTTGATAGTTCACGAGATATTCAAAATGGCGCAAGACGCTGCAAAAGTTGTTTTTTCTGATTATTTCGAAAACCCATGATTTTAAGTATCTAGAAGGCTTATGAAACGGACCCTTATTTTGAATGAGAAATACAAAAATGCAATAAAAATAGTATTATTTCATTTGAAAAAATGAAGTTGAGTCCGGCCCAACAGATATGGGACACCATGTATAACTGAAATTAATTTTAGGAGATGGAAAATTTGAATTGATAAAACTTTTGCTCAGCAATTTTTTTCTTATTCTCATTAATAACGGAGCTCTCGGGGAAGTACGCTTAAGTGGGACACCCTGTATATATATACATATATATAACTCTTGAACCAAATGTTTTTTTGGACTAACTTATAGACGTATAACAACATGCCGTTGAAATTTTTTCGAAATTCAAAAGTGTGAACGATCGCAATATGTACATTTCTATAAGAAATTTACACAAAAACTTCCAAACAAAGGTTATGATGCACTCGGTAATGCCATAGAGTAATGGTAATACATAATATAGAAATATAGCGATTTTTCCACTAAATCAAACTTTATAAGTCACAAATAAATAACATTTTAATTATTTCACAAGTTACGATTCTGTAGACTCCTCACAATTATTGTCAATCTAGATCTATGTCCATCGACCAAATCTGGATTTACTGCTCTTTCTGGTGGGTTCACCTCTTAATTTTCTAGAGTTTCAATGAATATATTTTATTATAGCTCTATTCCAAATCATAACATTAACATTAGTCATTGACTCTTAATCTAAGCTATGAATATACTGGGCCATCCCCCATACTACTCCCCCCTCAAGTCATAACGAAATTTAACTTTTCTGTCATAACGAGTTCTATAAGAGTACCATCATTATTGGAATTGTACATGATTTTGGGATGATTTTATCTGAAGGTATGTTATCAATATAATTATTTTCTTTGAAAGCTGGTTTGCTCTATCAAATAAATATTTTTCTTCTTTCCATTTAATAGCAATGTAAAATACTATTTAAAAAATAAATTCCTAACTTATTAGCGTCAAATGATCACCAATTGACTTTGGCAGGGCGAGAAAAAATATCTTTAAATATACAGGAGGGAAATTATAACTTAAACGACACATAATATGTTCCAAATCTAGCAAATAACTTATTATCCGTAGGAAAAATATACAAAGGCTGATATTATGGAGAATAATGATATTTTATTAGAAGGAAATAGAAAAAATGGTTTGTCCTATACTGAAGTCAATACAATAGGGACATATAAATGAACAAGACTTGAGGCATATGGATAAAAATTATTTACAGAATGGAAAAAACATTATGGTTTTGATACTGGAGATAAACCGGAAACTTCAGAAAAATATTTGGATTTTAACTTCTTGTGTGATGAAGAATATGATAAGGACTGTCACGAAGCAATCAAGTCCGAAATAAAAGCTCATGTTAAATACAGAATATGGAAAATAAAAGAAAAAAAAGATATGACTGTAGTGGTTTACAAAATGATCATGAATAAAAAACAGAAAATACAGAACACAAGAAAGCAAGACTTCTCGCAAGAGGTTTTTCTCAGAGGCCTGGAGTCGATTATGACCAAACATTTGCTGCTTTTGTGAAATTAAGCTCAATTCGAAGTGTTATTGTATTAGCATTAGAAGAAGATATGAATATTTATCAAATGGATGTGACTAGAGCATATTTATATGGCGATTTACAGAAGGAGCTATGAGAGTTCCTGAAAATTGAGAAAAATAGCTTAGAGAAATTATAATAGAAAAAAGTTCAAATGAAGATCTTACTATATTTGAAAAAGCTGAAGAAATGATAGAAGATATGAAAAATATTAAAAAGAAAACATATATGTACTAAAAAGAGCATTATATGGTCTTAAACAAGTAGGAAGGCAGTGGTATAGGAGACTAAATCATAAATTATTAAATCTAGATTTCAAAACAAGCTAAGCTGATCCATGTGTTTATATTAAAGGTGAGAAAGATAAAACCATATTATCAGTATGTGTAGATGATATTGTCAGTGCATATAGTTTAGACAGCACTTTGAAAGAAATCAAAGAATTTTTGAAAACGAAATTCGAAGTGAGAGACATTGGGCAACCGAAAACGTTAATTGGAATAGAAATAAATATAACTGATAATGGAATCAAACTCACACAAAGACGTCAAATGGAAAAAAACTATAAAAAATTCAGTATGTAAAATATTAAAAACACCTATGGAAGTTAACCTGAAACTAGAAAAAGACGGAAAATGTGATAATAACTTATCACTTCAGTCTTATTGGCACATTGTGTATGTGGCATGAGCAACTCCTCCAGATATCATCAGTAAGCTATCTACCACAATTCAATACTAATTATGAATCTCAACATTTCAAAAGCTCAAAAAGAGACAATATTAGATGATATACAATACAGGAAAGCAGGGAAAGCACTGATTGGTAAGACAGATGCAGACAGGGGAACTTGTGAAAGTGACAGAAGATCATTTTCTGGGTATTGTATTAAGTATGCTAATGGATGGGTTAGTTGTACATCCAAGAAACAAAGCATTGTGGCATCGAATGCTGAAGCTGAGTATTGTGCACTTACTAAAGCAGTTAAAAAGCGATTCACCAAAAATCTATACTAAATTCACTTGGCAAGAAACAAGACAAAGTTATCATCTATAATGACAATAATTATGTCAGAAGTCTTCGAAGTCCAAACATATTGATTTGAAATAACATTCGAGGTATAATCGAAATAGAATATAAAGAGACTGCGAACATGGAGGCAGATATACTGACGAAATCGCTTCCATTAGCAAGAATTGAAAAATTGAAAATATTATTGAATATTTTGTAATTTGTGAAAATTTGCCGTGGAGAAAATTGTTAAAAAAATAACTGTATAAATTATTTTAAATATCAACCGCACCGAATCGTGATAACATAGCAACAAAAAAAAAATGTCGATGTATGATGATGTTTTCTTAAATGTTGAATAAAATTAATTTTCATGAAAAACGTAATTCCCATCCAGTCAAATTCCAACAAATACTTCGTAGTTTTATTTAATGACTCGATGTGGTCCACAATAGGGTTACTCCAGGGGTTTTTTAACAGTCTTCATTCTCACAAAAACATGCGCTCAAGTTTTTACTGTGATCAGACGCATTTCCTGGTCTTAGAGAACTCATAATATCTGTGAGGCTTTTTATCAAATCTTGGTAATTCTTATGTTCTGATTTCCCTCAAATCATGTCTCCTGGAATTCTTAAAGGCGAACCATAATACTAACTCAGCACTTGAGGCTCCAATATCTT
The DNA here is from genome assembly GCA_958507055.1 of Crioceris asparagi. NCBI lineage: Eukaryota > Metazoa > Arthropoda > Insecta > Coleoptera > Chrysomelidae > Crioceris > Crioceris asparagi. The sequence continues at coordinate 26,557,015 of OY293832.1, forward strand.
CCTTTAAATTTGTTCTCAAACCTAGTAATATTGATGGTAATGATTCTGTCCACTTTTCGAATGATAATAGCTGCTTTCAAAGTTCGAAATAATCGTTCCATCATACCGTTAGCATATGGATGGTATGGTGTAGTCCTGCAATGGTGTATTCCCAAGAGTTTCGAAAATTCTTTGAAAAGATTCGATTCGAATTATTGGTCTTGATCCGTGGTTACTCGCAAAGGAATTCCAAACCTAGAGATCCATCCAGTATAAAAAGTTTTTGCAATACTGCCCGTCTAGTATATATATCGAAACAAGTAAGAAAATAGGAAAAACCATTGGATGGTGGCAGAGGACCAATTATATCTATATTGATGTGTTCAATTTGAGATTCTGGAATATCAAAAGAAGCTTTAGGGCTCAAAACATCTCGGGTTACTTTCGATTTCTGAAAAGGTATAGAACAATGTGACCACTTTCGGACATCTTTATCTACATCAGGCCAGATATACTTTGTTTTAATCATTTTTTCACTTTCTCTAACACCAGGATGGGATAGATTGTGAATTTGTGAAATGTTGACATTTAAAGCCAGAAAGACATAGAAACATGTTAAAAATATTTTCGAATGTGGTAGGCCATGATAAGAAAACCAAATATCTCAATCACCATGACAACAGTATCAATATGTCCTTCTTTTACTTTTAAATGTTAATACATTCCGAAGTTTCGTTTTAATTCGAAGATTATAGATAATGGTGCGTTATAGTAACAGTGAAAAATGGATATGTATAATGTTTACATTAGATTTTATAGAAATGTTGAAATATCGTATCATAAATACACAACATGAAATTAACGTATTGGCACAAGTGGGTATCAATCCGGAACTTTCTTCAAAATACATTGGCGACGAGTGTGGAATTAGCGCATCGTGGGTTCAGAAAATCCTTAAGAAGCACAAGTACCATGATTATAAATTTAAAATTGTCAACAAATTATATCCTGGAGATTCCGAGCGTCGACTTGAACTTTGTCATTGGTACCAAACCATGTTAGAACAATTATTATTTCAAGATACTATTTTATGGACAGATGAAACATAATTTACGAATAATGGGGTTTTCAATAGAAGAAACAAACATTTTTATGCAATAAATAATCCTCATTTAACACAGCAGACTAGACCTCAAATTCGCTATAGCATCAATATATGGTGCGGGATTATTAAAAATCAAATAATAGGACCAAAATTTATTAAGGGAAATTTGAATGGGGTCGCCTATGTCAATTTATTAACGGAAGTTATGGAAGAAAATAGAAAATACCTCTAACGACCTTGCGAAATTAAAAGGTTTATGCAAGATGGTTGTGCAGCTCACAACTCTGCAGTGGCACGAGATTTCTTAAATACAAGTTTTCCTGACAGATGGATCGGAACTCATCGTCCTTTGAGGTGGTCTGCCAGATCGCCTTGTCTTAATCCATTGGATTATTTTTTATGGGGATTCCTGAAAAATAAAGATTATCACAATGAAGTGAATAGAGTTGAAGAATTGCGTCGAAGAATTATTTCAGCTTTTAGAGTTATCACACCTGAAATTGTATTGAATGCAGTGGGGCAGTTGCGTCTAAGAACCCAAAAATGTATTGAAATTAATGGCGGGCACTTTGAGCAACACTTAAGTTGACTTCTTAACTATTTTTTTAATTGGTTATTTATTTATTTTATCTAATTGTTGTTTATTTATTTGTTTTTTTAATAAATTATTATTTTTCAACAAGGAGTTTGATTTATTCATTGCTGCAGAGAGAATAATTTATAATGTTGTCATGGAGATTAAAATTTGTATTTTGTTTCCTCATCAACATGGCCTACCACATTCGAAAATACTCTTAACATGTTTCTGTGTCTTTCTGGCTTTAAATGTCAACATGTTATACATCTTTGTAAAGGAGATTTTTTTTCATTTATTAGTATAAAATCAAATATGGCGCCCATTAAAAAAACAAAACTTGTATAGCATATCTCTGAAAATAAAAAAGATGAAATACTTCTAACAATCCTTCACTTTTGTCTTAGTGCGTTACTTAAATATGCAAAATTCCAGCGTTCTTCTGCAAATATTAATTGAGAAATTAAATGACAACGAGATCGATGATTTTCAGTTTTTTCAAACTATTTCAGGATCCTTTGATTTCTTTTTAATTTGCAAACCGGAATATTGAAGAGGTCTAATTCACGCAACTTTTCTTCAATTTAACCATCCTTCTATCTCTCACCGTTTGAGATATAGTTATACTGTCCCTATTAAATCGTTGGGACCCTGTATATCTCTGGCAAGTTTAAGCAGCGTTTCTTAATCAAAATGGCATATTCAGGTATTCAAAGAGACCAAACGGTGTAATGATAGTAGTTTTCAGTATATCTTTTGAAGCGAATCTGGTAGAATTCCTTCACCAAGTCTATTTTGGATAAGACAGTTTTATCCTCTAGAATAAAGGTGACATTTTTAATATTAGGCAGAGGATACCTATCCGGAACGGTACACGTGTTCAGTAATAGATTGTCACCACATGATCTCCATTTCCCATTAGATTCCAGGACCATGTGTAAATGACCAGCCCAAGAGCTTTTTAAATGGCTGGATTATTCCTTGTTCCAGAAGGTATTCGAATTCCGGTTTGGCTACCGATAACTTTTCTGGGTTTAGACGTGGAATTTTACAATGAATGAGATGACCTTTAGTTATAATTTGATGAGAAATATTGGTAGGTTCTGTTGATCCATTAGTAGTCGATCCGGTCAAATAAGGAAATAATGATACTATATTATGGTATTCAGAATTGTTACCAGTTCTTTTTGCAATAGACAAATTTTTAATGTTGCACTGAGATGAAATATTGTTTTTTTATCTGTTATTTTTCTTCTCTACAGATTCGCCAAGATACCAAACTTCTCTATGAAGTCAGCTCCAAGAATTGCTCTCACAGTCAGTAATAATAAATTTCCAATCAGACTTTCTGTTGAGTCCCAAACTGAGCAATAACAAATTCTCACCATATGTCTTTAATTTTGAACCATTAACAGCATAAAGGGATTTACTTGACTATTGTAATTGAGTTTTGTCATGTTTAGGAAGAACTGATACATCAGCACCTGTATCTATCACGAATTTGAAATGAATAATTGGGTCTTGAATAAACAGGCGACATTTTTAGTGCCATTATTTGTCGCTATTAACGATTTTCTATTCAGTTTTTCGATAGATTTTCCTGGTTAAAATCGCAAGGCTGTAAGCATTTGAAACCTTTTTCCTTATATTTTTGATGATAGAAACAAATGTTTTGTCTTAATGTGAATTTCGATCTAGTTCTGAATTTAGATCTCGATTTTTGGTTCATGTATAAGGCGTCCTGAAACCTTTTGATGAGTGTATCAATTTTAGAGCCTGTGATTGATTCCTTCTTTTAATAACACACACATCACCGTTAGAGGTCACAGATGATCCTGTTGATATTTGATCCGCCATTTTTATCAAATCATCCTCGGTCGGTTTCTACTGTTGTTGGTAATTTCTTGAGCCATGCTAGTAAAACATATGTTCTGGGCATTTGCCCTGCGACGAAATTGTACACTTCCGTATACAGATGATTAGGTTTCTTATCACCTAACTCACAATCAGTGAAGAGTTTCATCAACATTTCTTCTTCTGATGTCTGGTAGAGTTTAATCAACTGTTTTTTAAGGAGACTGTAAGTATTTTGTTCATCTTGTAACTTGAATATATTTGCATTCTCTTTCACAGTCTAAAACTGATATTACTTTACTAAATTTGATTTGGTCTGACGTAATTTGATGTATTTTGAATAAAGTTTCTAACACATCAAACCAAAGTTCGTGTTTTTTCTTCCTAAATCTCGGTAAATTCAATGATTTCGATAAAGCATACTCTTTCTCAATAGTATCACTTCTATTTGTTGTCGTCGTATCAGATAGGTATTTGTGAACATTTGTAGATTCAGTTTTCAATACCTCTTTATCATGATGTTATTGGCTGTCTTTTCTGATCAGCTTCTTCTATATCGAAGTCATTTGCATTGTTGATTGAAGGATTTTTTTGACAAATTGAGAAATGCTAAAATATTCCAGAATTGATATGATTTGGTCTCTGGTTAATTGTATTAGTAATTTGACCATCGTTCTTCTCGTTTCGGGGTCACCAATTATTGAGTTTCTATGAATATATTTTATTATAACTTTTTACAAATTATAACAATGAGATTAGTTATTGACTACTTAAATCTAAACTATGAATATACAGGGCCATTCTAAATGCCCCATAATTTTCTTCATTATTAATGATGCCAAAATCAGCATTTTCATCATTTTCTTCCTAGGCCTCTGGCACTTTATGTTCCATACAGATATTATGGAGTACCTATAACACATGCATAAATAATTTTAGTGGTAATTTCAGATTTATAATGGAGGAATCAGTCTGAGAAGACATCGAACATTGTCTTCAATACGCCATTGCAACATTAAGTTTTAACTCTTGTATGTTAATGAATATATAACTAATTATAGTTATTCTCCATTCTGCAATGGAGTGTGTAGCCCGAATTGTAAGAGATAACCAGAATCACATAAATACAAAATATATTATTTAATTTATCAATACAATAACAGTAAATATATCAATCAAGCAAAAACTAGTCCTCATTTCCAGAAGCATGCTATTCTCTTGAGAATATTTGGACATTAGTCTGGTGACATACGTATGCATCTTCTGTATTTCCTGGATATCGGGCATTAATATTTAATATTTTCAAATTGGCATCACATAACTTAACATAGGTAGGTAAATAATAAATCTGAAAGTGGATTTTATACATTTTAATATTTCTATTCTTATTTACCAATTGAACATTTATCGAATGATAATATTAACGATTAAAATATATATACTCAGTATATTTAGGATCCTCAGAGAGGAACAACAGCAGCAAGTGTACCTGTAATCGATGCAACCGATTACCCTCGGAAAACCATGTTGCTCGTAAAAACGGAAAAAATATCGCAAATGAAATTTTTCTTTCTAAATATACGTACCTATAGCAACTAACTGTCCTTTAAGCACATTCAATTTTACTAAAGTATCCGGGAAAGACTCATTCATTGAATATTGTTAGATTGTTCAGGCTTGGGTAACCTCTTACTAACGGTAACGGTAAGTTTTATTTCTATTACGGGGAAGAGTTTGACATTTTATATCTGTTGACACTTTAAAACTTAATATTTCAATAATTTTCTGACTTTAATATTTGTAATATTAAATCATCGTTTTTACCGCCACAGAAAAAAATAGTGTATTATACATGGGAAGAACATTAGATTTTAGCTCTCGAGCTAAAATCTAATACTTTTTCCCTTGCATAATAAATAACTATTTTTGGACCTATGTTAAGCTGATAACAAAGTACCTATAGTTCTTTATACTGTGCTGATAGCTACCACATGCAGAGAATCGTTGGGCAGTTGAAATCTTCAAAAAAAAACATAGATTACGGTTACTTATAAGTACAAGACGAAAATATTCACCTTATTCTTTGGATCTAAATCTGTTGATCTTGTTACTGGCGTTAAGCGGCCTATCAAGAAAAACTCTATAATGCATTGGTCAGACTTCATCTTGAGTATTCATCAGCAATAAAATCACCTAGGGCTCAGTGTCACAACGAACGAATGGAGCGGATAGAGAAGAAATTTCTTCGATTTTGTACCTGAAAGATCTATCCTTACCGTATTTCTTATCAAAGTATTGTAACTTGGATACTTTATCATGTACTTACTGTTATTATTTCTTTTAATTTGTATTTGTTCTAATTCCTTATTTGCTATAGTTGTTTCAAGTATAGTTTATTAATTAGATCTATAGTTGGTAGATTTATTTCCAGAAACTATATGTGAGGTACAATTTGTCATAGTATTGTCAGTTTGACAAGCCTCTAGAGCATTATTATGTGCATCTAGATAATCATAGAACATTCTCGATGAATGTCATATCATAATTCAGATATATAAAGCCGTGACGATCACGGGACAGAGTCAGTTTATTGTAGCAGTCAATTGGAGACATAAGTCGAAAGTATTTGAAACGCGATAGTCAAAGTGACAAGTTGTGACGGTTGTACTAAAACAGAAGGCCGTGTACAGAGTGTTTAAAAATAAACCTTTGGAAGCAATCGGCGAACTTTTGAGTATTACGCAAGTGAACTCATCCCACAACGTTTAGCACATGGTTAAACGTTACAGTATACAAATACCAAAAACTTTGTGATAGAAGAAAACAACACTCAGTAGTTTTTATATATTACTAGCTGACCCGGCAAACGTTGTTTTGCCATATAAATAATTTCTGTTGAATATTTTGGTATTTAAATAAAAAATAACTAACTTATTTTAAGTGTATGCGGATGTGGTCTATGACTGAAAGAGGAATGGAGCGGTATGGATGATAACGGCCTATAAAAATAACAAAACACCCAATCTCTTTTTATTCATTGTACTTCATTAACTTAAAAAGTCATTGCGAATGCCAATCTAATCGGAAATTGTATGCGTTTGAATTCAATTGGCACATCTGTGGGAATCAAAATAAATAAATAAATATATATATATATATATATATATATATATATATATATATATATATATATAAATGAGGAGCTATCCGTACAAGATGACCATATTAGAATATGAATAATAATTTCACGCCTAGCTGGTAAATTGAACCTACATTTCGTAGGGTGCCGCAATAAGAACGAGGTTTGTCGTCTACATATTGCGTTTGTGTGCATTTTTTCCACTATACTGCTCAATCAGATTGATTACCAAACATAGCATCAGTCTCCCAGATATATATCATGATTTCGAGGTTGTTGCCTCTCATCAATTTACCAGCTAGGCGTGAAATTATTATTCATATTCTAATATGGTCATCTGGTACGGGTAGCTCCTCATTTATTTAATTAATTATTAACCTTTGCCGATTGTTATTATCCACCATTATACATGCTTAATATATCGCTCATACTTGTCTCCACCGACAGTTCTATACCGAAGATTGATACAAGTATGAGTTCCAAATAAGGATTGATTATCAAATATGGCTCTTCACCCTACGATATACTGATGAGAGGCAACAACCTCGAAATCATGATATATATCTGGGAGACTGATGCTATGTTTGGTAATCAATCTGATTGAGCAGTATAGTGGAAAAAATGCACACAAACGCAATATGTAGACGACAAACCTCGTTCTTATTGCGGCACCCTACGAAATGTAGGTTCAATTTACCAGCTAGGCGTGAAATTATTATTCATATATATATATATATATCCTTAGGTTTTCTTGGGATACAGGCTCAGTGGTTTGATTAATTTATTTTTATTTATTCTATACCATTATAATTTATTTATTTATAATTTTTATTCTTATAAAAAATAATTATAATGGTATCGAATAAATAAAAATAAATTAATCAAACCACTGAGCCTGTATCCCAAGAAAACCTAAGGAAAAAAATATATCCAAGCTCAAGAATCTACATAAAAAACAATATATATATATATAATTTTAGTAATTCACTGCCGAGAATGTATAACCATAGTGACAAACATTCATAGGGTTGCGGCACTATGGGCTGTAGGATAATGAAAACTATTTCTCAATTACCAACGTTTCGATAGCGGTGGCTATCATTTTCAAGGCTGTATTAAAATAAAAGAAAGTTACAAAGAAGTACTTAATTAAAAGGGGTATAAGAATCATCGAAATAATAATCAAGAAATATAGTTATATATAAAAACACGTTATACAAATTCCAACTTACATTGATTTGAGTCTTAAATATAGATAGGTACATCATTCATTCTAGTGTTATCAGAACTAAACTGAATTTCTACATCTAATATTAGAATACTAAACTCAACTGTTCGAGAATTAAGGTAGAACAGAAAATTATGGCTATAAATAGCAAAAAACTAGAATAAAGAAACAGGGGAAGATTGTATTTTTATTTTTATTTAAATTTTTGAATACATGGAATTCAAAGTTACTGTCTATTATTTTGTTCCTTGATTTGTGTGTTATTTTTTAATTTTGTCTATGGATTGCATGTCTGACGTCTAATGTCTAAGCTGTCAATTGAGAATTAAAAATAAAAATAAAAACAAACAGCAAACGTGTGGCACAAAGTTACAATATTTGTAGTTCAGTTTCCTTTCGAAACAAAATAATGTAGGAAATGACCAAACAACAACAGCCACGTATGATCTAGGGTGCAACAAGTTAATATATATTGCAATTGTTTATGCATGTTCATTCTCTTCTAGTGCATTTTCTCTTCTTTCTAGTTGTGGCCTTTTATGAAAAGACAACAGATAGGAGTAAACCTGACTCAGACCATGGATGTCAGTTCTTTTGTTCATGCTGTTGCACTCCTTGTCTATTTCTACCATTTCAGGAAAGATGCGCTTACGCCAGTTCTTTTCTATGTGAAGGACTCTAGGGTTATCCAAGTCAGGTAGATGTTTGGTTGAGGTTGCATGCTCTGCCAGAGCACAGAACGTCTTTTTTATGTTTATATCACTGCGGTGGCCTATTATTCGATTTTTAAGAAGTTGGATGGTTTGTCCAATATATTTCATTTCACAGTCAGAGCATTGAACGCTATATACACAGTGAGATATGTTGCTGGTAAGTACATTATCTTTAGTTCTGGTATATAATCGACTGATAGGTTTGATGTTCTTTTGTGCTATTTTTAAGTTATCTTGTTTAAATACACTTATTAGTCTAGTAGAAAGCCCTTCAATGTAAGGTAAGGAACCATATCTAACCACTAAATTCTGGTTTTCTTCACAGGTTTGTCTTGTATGTGGATCTACCGTTGTGTTGTATATGAGTCTGCGTAACAACCCAGATGGATAGCCATTTTGTGTGAGAATTCTATACACTCTTCTTAGACTCTCATTTTTCAGACTAGGATGTGAAATTTTTAAATTTCTGTTTTTCAGTGCTAGAATTAAATTTATTCTAATTCTAACAGGATGGTGAGATTTATAATTGATGTATCTCCCAGAGCTGGTGAGTTTAGTGTACCAATCTAGGATTATCCTGTTGTCTTCTAGTCTGATAACATGAGTATCCAAAAAGGGTAATCTTCTATTAGTCTCTCTTTCGACAGTGAACTGTAAGTGTCTATGGTAGCTGTTAAACGTTAATAGAGTTTGTTCAATTTCAATGTCTGGAACTGTACAAATTATGTCATCTACATAGATTTTAAGCCAAGGAATTGCAAACGGAATTGAGCGATGCATTCATCAAGCAGGTCTTTCATTACATAAGAGGCTAAAATTGGTGAAATGTAAGAGCCCATTGGTGTGCCTAGTATCTGTTTGTAAAATATAACGTCAAATACTAGATATGTGGTATCGAAGACATGATTTATCAGTTCCAGAAAAGTTGTTTTGTTAATTTGACAGTTTATACGAATTTCATCCCAATGTTTGTTGATGGATTTTTTAACTAAAACGCGTGGTATGTTATTGAATAATGAAACAACATCTAAGCTTATAACGACATATCCTTCTGGTAACTGTTTTCCTTGCACAAATTCCTCAAATTCGAAAGAATCTTTTATATAGTATTCATTGTTGAAATTGAATGATCTTGATAATATTCTGGTAACTAACTTTGCAATACCCGAATTCGTGGGAATTGATACTTGAAACGATAGGTCTTAAGCTTAGTGTTGGTTTGTGAGTTTTCGGTAACCCATAGTATCTAGAAGCAACTCCGTTATGAATAGTTAAGTTTTGTTGTTCATCCTTACTTATTGCTCCTTTAGAATAATTTTTTTAAATTAGTTCATTAGATTTTGTTTGAATTGTGAGTGTAGGGTCTCTAGGAATTCGTTTATAGTACTTTTTTCTTCCAGTAAATTATTTGACATTTCAATATATTGATTTTTAGACATTAATACAGTTGTATTTCCTTTGTCTGATCTAGAAACCACCAAGTCATTATGTGTCTTTAGAAATAATCTTGTTTTATTGTAAAGATTATTATTTCGATGATTCTTATATCCCTTTAATTAAGTACTTCTTTGTAACTTTCTTTTATTTTAATACAGCCACCGCTATCGAAACGTTAGTAATTGAAAAAGAGTTTTCATTATCATACAGCCCATAGTGCCGCAACCCTATGAATGTTTGTTTGGTTATACATTCTCGGCAGTGAATTACTAGAATTATATCATAAGAAGCATGGGGTTCTACCAGAACATGCAACTACGTTATGGTTACAACGCTGTACATTTACTTAAACAGTGGGCAAATTTTAACACCAAAAGGGCATCATTGAAAAACAAGGAAATATTTTTACTCAACTGCAGAAGAGAGGGTCTACTACAGAGACACATTAAAGATGCAACAAAAAACATCTGCAACCTCATCGGAACAACGAATACACGATTAACCCAACAGGTTTTTAATTTTGATATCAGAACTAAATCGAAGATTCTCAATCTTGAAATCATTTCCTCACATAACCAGCTATCTAATATTGAAATAATGCTCAACCAACTTTCCAACAATTTACAGAATTTATTACCACCTAACATAATTAGAGAATTTTTCAACAGACAGTAAAATTTAATAGAATATTTAATAACATTAAACAGAAAAATATAAACAAACTTAATAGATTAAGAGCGGATAAAATTAGCGAACTGAAAACTAATGATAACTGGCTAAAAAACCTAACCAACATTTACATTCCAGAAGACATAAAATTATTTCTATCACATGGTCATAAATTCGCAGTTCCACCTAATACTAGAGATATCTCAATACCTAAATTATTAGCTGACATTGAACTCCTATTGTCTAATACAGATAGTAACCAAAAGAATATTATGAGAGCACAATTAACTAATATTATCACAAATCACTTACATAAAAAGATTAATATTGATCAATTCTTGAATAACCTTTACAATAAAACAAGATTATTTCTAAAGATACATAATGACTTGGTGGTTTGTAAAGGGAATACAACTGTATTAATGTCTAAAAATCAATATATAAGATTAAGACCTATCGTTTCAAGTATCAATTCCCCGAATTCTGGTATTGCAAAGTTAGTTACCAGAATATTATCAAGATCATTCAATTTCAACAACGAATACTATATAAAAGATTCAATCGAATTTGAGGAATTTGTGCAAGAAAAACAGTTACCAGAAAGATATGTCGTTATAAGCTTAGATGTTGTTTCATTATTAAATAACATACCACGCGTTTTAGTTAAAAAATCCAACAACAAACATTGGGATGACATTCGCATAAACTGTCAAATTAACAAAACAACTTTTCTGGAACTGATAAATCTTGTCTTCGATACCACATATCTAGTATTTGACGGAATATTTTACAAACAGATACTAGGCACACCAATAGGCTCTTACATTTCACCAATTTTAGCCTCTTATGTAATGAAAGACCTGCTTGATGAATGCATCGCTCAATTACCGTTTGCAATTCCTTGGCTTAAAATCTATGTAGATGACAAAATTTGTACAGTTCCAGAAATTGAAATTGAACAAACTCTATTAACGTTTAACAGCTACCATAGACACTTACAGTTCACTGTCAAAAGAGAGACTAATAGAAGATTACCTTTTTGGACACTCATGTTATCAGACTAGAAGACAACAGGATAATTCTAGATTGGTACACTAAACCCACCAGCTTAAAATAAATTTAATTCTAGCACTGAAAAACAGAGTTTTAAAAATATCACAGTCTAAGAAGAGTGTATAGAATTCTCACACATAATGGCTATCCATCTGGGTTGTTACGTAGACTCTTATACAACACAACGGTAGATCCACATACAAGACAAACCTGTGAAGAAAACCAGAATTTAGTGGTTAGATATTGTTCCTTACCTTACATTGAAGGGCTTTCTACTAGACTAATTAGTGTATTTAAACAAGAGAACTTAAAAATAGCACAAAAGAACATCAAACCTATCAGTCGATTATATACCAGAACTAAAGATAAAATACTTACCAGCAACATATCTCACTGTGTATATAGAATTCAATGCTCTGACTGTGAAATTAAATATATTGGACAAACCATCCAACTTCTTAAAAATTGAATAATAGGCCACCGCAGTGATATAAACATAAAAAATACGTTCTGTGCTCTGGCAGAGCATGCAACCTCAACCAAACATCTACCTGACCTGGATAACCCTAGAGTCCTTCACATAGAAAAGAACTGGCATAAGCGCATCTTTCTTGAAATGGTTGAAATAGACAAGGAGTGCAACAGCATGAACAAAAGAACTGACATAAATAGTCTGAGTCAGGTTTACTCCTATTTGTTGTCTTTTTATAAAAGGCCACAACTAGAAAGAAGAGAAAATGCACTAGAAGAGAATGAACATGCATAAACAATTGCAATATACATTTCCAATATAGATTACTCACCAGACTTTAACTTGTTGCACCCTAGATCATACGTGGCTGTTGTTGTTTGGTCATTTCCTACATTATTTGGTTTCGAAAGGAAACTGAACTACAAATATTATAACTTTGTGCCACACGTTTGCTGTTTGTTTTTATTTTTATTTTTAATTCTTAATTGACAGCTTAGACATTAGACGTCAGACATGCAACCCATAGACAAAATTAACAAAGAACACACAAATCAAGGAACAAAATAAAAGACAGTAACTTTGAATTCCATGTATTCAAAAATTCAAATAAAAAGTAAGTTTTTTGCTATTTATAACCATAATTTTCTGTTCTACCTTAATTCTCAATCAGTTGAGTTCAGTATTCTAATATTAGATGTAGAAATTCAGTTTAGTTCTGATAACATAAGAATGAATGATGTACCTATCTATATTTAACACTCAAATCAATGTAAGTTTGAATTCGTATAAAGTGTTTTTATATATAACTATTTTTCTTGATTATTATTTCGATGATTCTTATATCCCTTTAATCAAGTAGTTCTTGGTAACTTTCTTTTATTTTAATACAGCCTTGAAAAAGATAGCCACTGCTATCGAAACCTTGGTAATTGAAAAAGATTTTTCATTATCCTACAGCCCATAATGCCGCAACTCTATGAATGTTTGTCACTTTGGTTTTATATATATATATATATATATATATATATATATATATATATATATATATATATATATATATAAAGTTATAATTGAATTATTTTTAAAGTCATATAATAACAACAAAGTATTATTTAAATATTATTTCATACTATTATATTACATCTGCAAGACGCAGTATTTTATCATATCGTATTACATCTGCAAGACGCAGTTTTAAGAAGATAACAAAAGTGATAAGGATATTTACGTACCAGAGATGCCGACCAGTAGTCAGCAAGTTACCATAAAGACCATTGTTAGTTGTTATCCAGTTTGGCCTCCAAAAAGACATTACTATGTATTTTATTTATAATATTTCTAGAAGTTTCGATTTAACCTTAGGAGAAAAGATCCATTGTATTAATTTACGTTTTTTTATATTTTTGATGATTAAACATTTTTGATTGTATAAATACTAGATCTCTAGCTAACGGCATCACTTGTGAGTCTAGATTCATACAGTCATGTAAAGTTAAGTTATATTTTATTTGTACTTTAATTTTTTTTGTGTTAATAAATAATTGTTTTTAAAAAGTTAATTCCAAGTTATGTGATTTAACAAATTGGCGCAGTCAGTAGGATAACTTCAACGTTGATAAAACAAGGCTAACTTCAACAACAAGTTTCCCCTCATTATCAACGGTGGTTTCCTAACCTTTAAAGGATAGAACCAGCAACTCTGAAGAAAGAAGAGTAGAAATACTTCAACGTTGGTAAAACAAGGCTTACTTCAACAACAAGTATCCCCTCATTATCAACGGTGGAAAAAACCAACAACTCCGAAGAAAGAAGAATAAGATTCTTCAACAACTTACCAACTTACAGAAGAGGTCCAACGAGGCGTCCTCACTCCTTTGTAAACCACATCGCAGAGAACAAGACAAATCAATGTACATCTTACTGTAAGTGAATTATCACGTATATTAATTTTTAAATTTTTAAACTGTTCGATTTTCTTTTATCATATTTTTATATATTTGATATTTTATATTTAATTAAATCAAAATGGCAAATGAAAGAAATCCAGCTCAAGAGGTTGAGCTTGAACCATATAGAATTTCGGAAATATTTTGTATCGTGCCTGAATTTGAAGGTGATCAGATATTTCTCGGAACATTTTTAAATGCATGTGATTGTGCTTATAATATGTCTACCAGAGACCAAAAAGCTCTGTTAGTGATTCACATTAAAAATAAATTAAAGGGAAAAGCGGCTCAACTAATCAGCTCGCGAAATCCTCAGACTTACGCAGAGATAAGACAACTTTTAAATCTTCATTTTGGTGATTCAAGAGACCTTACTTCTCTTATTCATGATTTACAAAGATTAAAACAATTATGGAATGAGTCAGCTCTAACATTTATCAATAGAGTGCAAGTCTTGAATGCTAAAATGCATGCAAATATACAAAAAACATCAAATTTATCAAATGAACAAAAGGTTGCACAAGAAATTCTTATTGATACTATGGCTCTTAATACTTTATTAACTGGACTTGAACCCCGTCTAGGACAACTTATTCGTGCTATTCAGCCTGAAAACTTGTTAGAAGCACAAATTCGCATACGAAGAGAATTGCAATTATCATATTTTGAGAACCAAAAATTTACTAAGCCAGCTTCTAATATTGTAAGTAAACCTCAAAATATATTAAATGTTAGAAAAGCCCAAATACAAACTGTAAAATGCTTTTCATGTGGTAAAAATGGTCATACTTCTAATCAATGTCGTTTCCAACAGCAAAGAGCATCAGCTCCAAGCTATAACCCAAATTTCAATAATAATTTCCAGAGACCAATGAATTTCCAAAATCAATCACAAAATACTGTGCAAAATAGACCGAATGTTCCTACTCAACAAAGACCTTTTCAACCACAGGGACAATCTCAACTAAGACCCTCGGTGATTCAAAAGAATCCTAATTTCCAACAACGAGCTCATTTAATTGGCCTTAAGAGCGACAATTCTGCTTATTATGATGAATACTTGGGCTCTGATCTGGATCATAATCTTTATAATACTCAAGATAATTTTGGGAATAATTACCAGGAAGATGATAATAATTATTCATTTGATAATCTTTCTGAGTTCGAAAAAGATTCTCAAAATTTTATGTCCGCCGAAGTAATTTCAAACTTCCAAGAATTGCCAATTGCTCAAAATAAA
This sequence comes from Crioceris asparagi, assembly GCA_958507055.1. NCBI lineage: Eukaryota > Metazoa > Arthropoda > Insecta > Coleoptera > Chrysomelidae > Crioceris > Crioceris asparagi. The sequence goes on from OY293832.1 coordinate 26,572,424, forward strand.
GAACATTTTTCTGAGTTTGAGAGAGATTCTCAAAATTTTGTTTCTGCTGAGGTAATTTCGAATTTTCAGGATTTTCCTATTGCCCCAGTCAAAGACCATCCCCCAGATTGTCCGACAACAGAGAATTCAATTTCAGAAACAGTTACCAGAATCCAAACATTAAAATTCGAAGAGATGAACCCGAATGTAAATTTTCCCGAACAAAATTTTCTTTAAATCCATTTTTTACTGTTAATTCCAAAAATCTTTATTATATTGAAGATGCTTCTAAAGAGTTTAAGTTGCTTATTGATACAGGTGCAGGAGTTCCTATTTTTAAAGAAAATACTATTAAGAAATTTCCTCAAAGATTTACTGAATATGTAACTATTCAAGGGATAACTGATCAAAAAATTTTACTAAAAGAATCTGTTCTTATTCCATTTTCTGCAAAAGATCCACATAAAGTTTTTATTTATAATCTTAATATTGATTTTGATGGAATTTTGGGTTCAGATTTCCTAGAACATTATAATTGTATAATTGATTTGAATTCAAAACAATTGATAAATAATTTTAAAACTATACCTCTGTTTAAAGTTACCGAAACATCACACTTGTCTCAAAATAATCAAATTTGTGAACAAGATTCTGAATTCTGACAATTTGAACAAAATACTGAAAATTGTTATAAAAAAATAGCTGAGAAAAACATTGATATTTTTGACATACCTCACGATTATTCATTAGCTCATTGCGTGGCGGAAGATATGCAAATGCAACAAGGCATTGCCGCAGAATTTAAGAAACGATTTGGAAATATAGAAAAATTATTAAGTCAAAATCAAAAACAAGGTGGTTTAGCAGGTTTGAAAATTAAGAATGCAAATACAACTAGATATATTTATTATCTTGTAACAAAAGAAACTTCAACCGGAAAACCCACTTATCAGACTTTATGGTCATCTTTAAAGACATTGAGAGATCATGTTGGTAAAAACAATGTTCAAAAATTAGCTATGCCAAAAATAGGGTGTGGATTGGACCAGTTAGATTGGACGTATGTTAAAAAAATGATATCTTATCTTTTTAGAAATTTAGGTGTTGAAATTGTCATTTGTTTGCCAAAGATACAAAATCGAATTTTTATTGAGCCAAGAATTGAAAAAAATTTCAAATAGAAATGTAAATTAACAAACACAGATGCACTACTTTTGGCAATAGAAAATGTTAGAATTCCAAATGCTTTGGTACATGTAAATGAAGAAGGTGAATTCTTTACTTCAATTATTAATTTGAATGCTATCCCTAAAATTGTTGAATTTCCAAATTTGAATCTAGATCCCATGCCGGATTCCGAATGTTTTTTAAATTTTAATTGCGTTAATGAAAATAAAACTAAATTCAATCAACCTGTTGATAGAAAAACTATAATTTTGGATCAGTTACGTACAGATCATCTCAACGAAGAAGAAAAAGAAATTATCACAAATTTATGTTTAGATTTTTCAGATATTTTTTATTTGGAAGGAGACCAACTAACATTTACTAATGAAATTAAACATTCAATTGAAACTGATAATGCGAGACATATATTTACTAAATCATATAGATACCCCCAAATTCATAAAGAAGAGGTAAAAACTCAGGTGAGCAAAATGTTGGAACAAGGTATTATACGTCATTCTATTTCACCATGGTCATCCCCAGTTTGGGTTGTGCCAAAGAAGCTTGATGCTTCAGGAAAACAAAAATGGCGTGTGGTTGTTGACTATCGTAAATTAAATGAAGTTACGGTAGATGATAAATATCCATTACCCAACATTTCTGATCTCCTTGATCAACTAAGAAGATGTCAATATTTTACCACTCTTGACTTAGCCTCAGGTTTCCATCAAATCGAAATTGAACCAAAAGATATCTCCAAAACAGCTTTTTCAGTTGATAACGGTCACTATGAATTCGTTTGAATGCCGTTTGAACTCAAAAATGCCCCGTCCACTTTCCAACGCGTCATGGACAACATTTTACTTGGCATTCAAAATGAAAGATGTCTTGTTTATATGGATGACATAATAATTTATTCTTCTACTATTCATGAACATGTTTCTCGTCTGACTGAAGTTTTCAACAGACTTCGGAAACCAACTTGAAAATTCAACCAGATAAATGTGAATTTCTTAGAAAAGAAGTCGCTTATCTTGGACATATCATTACCCAAGATGGTGTTAAAACAAATCCAGCCAAAATAGAATGTCTCAAAAATTTCCCGGAACCTAAAAATCCTAAAGATGTAAAATCTTTCCTTGGTTTAGCAGGATATTATCGTCGCTTTATACCAAATTTTGCCAAAATTTCTAAACCCCTTACAAGACTTTTACAAAAAGATGTTTCTTTTATTTTTAATAATGAATGTAAAAATTCTTTCAACGATCTCAAAGCTGCACTTACTTCAGATCCTATTTTGAGATATCCAAATTTTTAAGAACCATTTATTCTCACAACTGATGCTAGTGCATTTGCCATTGGCGCTGTTCTATCACAAGGTCCCATTGGTAAAGATCTACCAGTAATTTATGCTTCAAGAACATTATGTAGTGCAGAAACAAGGTATTCGACAATAGAACGAGAACTCCTTGCTATTGGATGGGCAGTAAAACATTTTCGTCCTTATTTATTTGGAAGAAAATTTACGCTAGTCACTTATCATCGTCCATTAACATGGCTTTTTTCCATTAAAGATCCCGGAAGCAGACTAGCTAGATGGCGACTCAAATTGGAAGAATATGATTACAAAATTGAGTACAAACCAGGCAAAATTAATAAAAATGCAGATGCGCTTTCAAGAATTAAAATTAATCATTTTAAAGAATGTGCAAATTTACAATCTAAAATTACAATTTTGGCAAATAATGAGGTTATACCATCAACAAGTAAAGACCCTAATGATCCTATAGAACCACAAAAAAGTGAAACACTTATAGAGGAACAGGATGAATTAATGACAGACGAATTTAATAGATTTGTTGACCTTTACAAAACAAAATCAATAATCGATTATTCAAAAATTGAAACATCGAATGACCAGTTACTGGAAAAGGCTCATAAGAATATTGTCACTTTATTTTGGCAAAATAAACTTGAAGATTTACATTATAAAATTTTTGAAGATATTTTTGAAGAAAATTTTGATTTTCAAAAGAATTTAGTAAATATTGTTTCTAGTTAAACTGTGAAAGATCGCAAGTATTTTATAATACCTCTTATTTATGATCCATGATTTATAGTTCAACAATTATTTTACACATTATTTAAAGAACAAAGTAAATTTGATCCTTCAAAAACTTATTATATAGAAAATAATCTTGAGTTACCTATTTTAAAAGTATTCTCTTTTATTTTTGCTAATGTTGATTCAAAATTTGTAGTCTGTCAAAATATTGTTAAAACACCTGACCGTGATGAAATAACTATCATATTGGACCAATATCATAAAGGCAAAAGTAATTTACATCGCGGAATAAATGAATCTATACGACGGATAAAATCTAAGTATAACTGGACAGGACTAACAAAATATGTAGAACAATTTATTAAAAACTGTGAAACTTGTCAAAAAGTAAAAATCTGTCGTGAGAATTTAAGCACTCCTCTGTTAATAACAGAAACACCAAAAACTCCGTTTGAAAGAATTAATATTGATATTTTTGAGAATCCAACAAGAAATTACGCTTTAACGATTCGAGATGAGTTAACTAAATTTACTCAAGCTTATCCTATTTCAAATAAAAAAGCTTCAACAGTTGTAAATACATTATTAATATTCTTTCAACATTTTGGGACACCTTTGAGAATTCATTGCGATTATGGTCGAGAGTTTGATAATTCATTAATAAAAGATTTGTGTACGCTTTATGACATAAAGCTCACTTTTTCTAGCGTTGGCCATCCACAATCGAATGGTTCTTTAGAAAGATTTCACGGAACTCTTGTGGAAATGATCCGTGCACATAAGACAGAAAATCCAGACGAACATCCGTTTAATATTTTGCCATATGCGGTTATATGTTATAATAATACTAAAAACAAAACAACTGGTTTTACCCCATATGAACTGATTTTTGGTCATACGTCTAGTAGACCACCTGAAACTTTATATAATGAGAAGGCCCTTATTACTAAATATATACGTGATTTGAACAACAGAATGCAACATTATTATAAAATTGCACGAGCAAAAACAGCAAGTCAGAAAGAAAAAGCAAAAATTGGATTTGATAAAAATATTTCAGGAAAGCTTCCAGAGTATAAAATAGGAGATAAAGTTTATCTTAAAGAATCTCAAATTAAAGATAAAAGTCAAAATTTGTTTAATGGTCCTTTTGAAATTGTGCAATTATATGATAATTCTGCAATAGTTTTAAATCCACAAACTAATCAAAAATCAGAAATTAATTTCGATAGACTGAAACCCTACTATGAGTAGTTTCTTTGGTTTCAGATTCTTCGTGCTGATAAATATTATATCAGCTCAATACACACTTAATCCTGTTAATAACACCGTTGGAATCTTTTTCCATGAAGAATGTACTATCAAAATTACGAATGAAAAATGGACACTTTTAGTTTACAAAGATCTGGCCTCAATTAAGAAAACAATGGAAAATAATGATAAAATACTTATAGAAATTTTGGATACTTTAGAAGACCCGTCTCCACGGTTTATAGCTTTTAAGACTGAAGTTCAAACACACATAAGTTTATTATCACAATTTTCGAATTCAATAGGTCAAAAATATAAATAAATTATAGGAGAAACTAAATCATATATTTCCAGGGCAAAGCGAGGTATATTTAATGGAATCGGAACTGTTTGGAAAACTATTACTGGTAATTTAGATGCATCAAATGGAGAATATTATAATGATTGTATTAACAAATTATCTGAATCTGATCTGATGAATTTGAGTTGGAAAATATTCTTAAAAAACAAATTTCAGTTACAACTTCTGTTATTAAAAATTTTAATAATACTATACAAAAATTACAAATTGATGAAAAGACTTTTAATGAAGATATAAAAGAAATTCAAAATACTTTGATGGATATTGCTGATGATGTCGCATTTTATGAAGCACAAATAAGGATATTGAATATTTGTGAATCACTAATGGAAAGCTATATTTTCTTAGAAGATTCCCTTAATACAATTTTAAATTCTATCTCTTTTGCTCGCATAAGATTATTACATAGCTCAATAATAGCACCTTCAGATTTAATCAATTCTATACAAGATATAACAAAATCTCTTGTAAGAAATAATTTACCTTTACAACCGTATACGTCAAATATAGCTAATTATCTTAATATTATTGAATTAGAGGCATATCAATCAGAAAGTAAAATAATATTTGTTCTCAAAATTCCTCTCACTGATCCAGAAGCTTATATACTATATCGACTCTATCTAATACCAATATTAGATGATACACAAAAATATATTGCGCGGGATGATGATTCACTGCTGTATTTGTCATTGCGAAATCTGGATAATTGCAAGACTCTTGAAAGAAGCATAAAAATCTGTTCTAATCTCCTCCCATATCCAATTGACAACGATGCAATTTGCGAAGCACAACTATTAAGAAGATTAACTCAGATGCCGAAGACATGTCAAACATCTCTTCTTTTTGTTAAAGATTATAATGTCTACCAAATTGATTTAAATCTATGGTTAATCACTGTTTCGGACCCTTTGCCAATCACGATTAAATGTGGAAATAGGGAAATTAAATCAGAAATTATTAAAACTAATAGTCTACTGAAATTACAACCTGAGTGTAGTGCCTTTATTGGAAGTACAAGAGTTCATGCTCAATACCCAATTGACAGATACCAAGAAATCAAGTATAGAAGTCATCCAGTCACAATTCCATTTGACTGTTGCAAAGATATTCCTGAAAAATTACAAATTCCTGAACTAGAACCTCTTAAGTTGAACAAAATTGATTCCGAAGATTTGAACATTGCACAGCACAAACTAAATCAGTATTCAGAAGAATTAGAAAAAATGATGAAACAATCTCCGATCTGTAAATATACACATTGGTTCACCATTCTAACCATTGTAATAATAATTTTATTGGTAATACTTTATGTGACCTGTAAATGTAGAAGAAAGCATCATCGAATTGGAATAGCTTTAACCAACGATTAACCACCATCACCACCAAGACCAGGTTCCAGTATTTCATTCCAGCAAAGTATAAGAAGAATTCTTCCGAAAAGCAGAGCAAGTATTCATGTCGGAGAACCCATAGAAGAAAACATCGAATTAAATCCAAATAAATCATTAACTTAAAAAGTTGTTGCAATCTACACCAGCTTTTCTTAAATGGGGGAGTTGTTATATAAAGTTATAATTGAATTATTTTTAAAGTCATATAATAACAACAAAGTATTATTTAAATATTATTTCATACTATTATATTACATCTGCAAGACGCAGTTTTAAGAAGATAACAAAAGTGATAAGGATATTTACGTGCCAGAGATGCCGACCAGTAGTCAGCAAGTTACCATAAAGACCATTGTTAGTTGTTATTCAGTTTGGCCCCCAAAAAGACATTACCATGTATTTTATTTATAATATTTCTAGAAGTTTCGATTTAACCTTAGGAGAAAAGATCCATTGTATTAATTTACGTTTTTTTTATATTTTTGATGATTAAACATTTTTGATTGTATAAATACTAGATCTCTAGCTAAAGTTAAGTTATATTTTATTTGTACTTTAATTTTTTTTGTGTTAATAAATAATTGTTTTTAAAAAGTTAATTCCAAGTTATGTGATTTAACATAACATAGAATGTCTATGTTTATTCTCTTCGTCGGGGCAAACTAAGAATCGTTAAAAATTTTCTTAACCACATAATAAATTATTAATTAAAGTACTTACATTCGTGAATATAGATAAAATTAACCACAAACAGGAAAGATTTCGTAGCCATCAATCACAAATTAATTAATTTATTAATTAATTATAAATGTCATGGTAACGGCATATCTAGAGTTGAAAGTGTCTAGATTCACGTTTTCTTAGAAAATATCTTATAGGAGTTATCTTTGTGTTTGTAGCTGTTTTTTACAAGTCACACATTAAACTTGAAAATATTGAGGCAGATATAAGTTTAGTAAAAAGAAAAAGTTATTATTCAATTATTAAAAAAAACATTTATAACAGACTTAGAAACACATAATATAAGTAAATATATACCCGTACACAGACTAGACTATCTGAATTCGTAGGTATTGCAGTATAATTTGAAGTTTATTATGTCAATAATATTATTTACTATTTTGTTAGGCATTCAGATTATTTGTTAATTATATATAATCATATTCTCTCACAATACGACATACATAACTTTAAAATAAAATAATGGAAACCGTCAATTACTTGGAAAAAAACAAGTCAATTTCTCTCACAAATTAAACTTAGAAATTTATTAAAATAGCAGATGTATCTAATAGAGAAATATTAACATATATTATCTTCATCGTATTATCTCACAATACGATAGATACACAATATGAAATATCCTGAAAAGCATCAATTCATTCAAATGAAGCTAATAATAATAATAAAATATGATAAGCTGATTTCTCTCACAAATCAACATGTAAGAATATTGTAAATATTGTCCATGTTATTTAATATATTATAAATAGTGATATCAAAATAGCAAATGGCGAAACAGAAGGAAGGAAAAAAAATCATCGTATTATATATCACTATAGGTTAAACATGAAATGAAAATCCTTTTGAGTCAACTAAATTTCTCTCACCAATCAGTTGATCTAGAGATCTCAAAACTCTTAATATTAGTTGTTATAATTTTTTCTGAATTATCCTTCTTTAGTATAAGCTGTATACGCATATATATCCATCTATTATAATATACTAAAACAGAAAAAAATTTACAAATATAACAAAATGATATGAGAATATAATAGCCTATACCTACATATAGAGCTAGGTACATATTATATTCACACATATATTTCAATTTTGAGAAATATTTTGAGAAAAATTATTAAATTTATTATTATTGAGATTTAATATATAAGAATAAATAGAACTAAGTCCATTAATATCTGAACGCTTATTATTAGTATTATTGTTTTTTAATATTTATCATTTCAAAGAAACCACGTTTAAAATAATTTTTCTCAGAAGATAGAGCAATAGTATTATCAAAATCAATACTATGTTTTTTATTGATGGCATGTTCAGCCAAGGCACAAGATTTCTTATTACATCTTATATCACTTTTATGGGATGTTATTCTTCCTAAAATACTTCTAGAAGTTTGACCAATATATGATAATTCACAACCAAGGCAATTTATTTTATATACCACCCCAGACATTTCTCTCATTTCTAAAGGTGTCTTTATTTTGGAAAATAAATTAAATACGGTTTTAATATTTTTTCTTGCAATAATAACATTATAACCTCTAAAACATTAACTAACTTATTAGTGAGTTCATCTATATAAGGTAAAGATCTATAAATAGGGAGGATATTTGTAGTAGAGGCATTATCATTATTATCATTCAAAGAGTTCTCATGATTTATTTCAGGGTTTTCTACATTGACTTGAGGTTGCTTGAAACATTTGTTAATCATTTTTTTCGGAAAAGAATTCTCAATAAATATTTTTTTCAATTTTGATAAATTTTCATTTCTATATATAGGATGCGAAAGTTTGATCACTCTGTTTTTTAATGCCATAATCAAGTTAATTTTTATTTTCTGTGGATGATATGAATGGAAGTTTATGTATCTTTTACTACATATAGGTTTTCTATACCATCTACCATCTAAGAAAGGAAAACATTGTTCATTTTCTTTCTCAACTGTAAATTGAAGATGCTCGTTATATGCATTAAAAATATTCAATGTTTCATCAACTCTATTAGTGGGTAGAGCTAAGATTAAATCATCTACATATCTTTTAATGAATGGTATTGAAAATAATCTGAATGCCTAACAAAATAGTAAATAATATTATTTACATAATAAACTTCAATTTATACTGCAATACCTACGAATTCAGATAGTTTAGTCTGTGTACCGGTATATATTTATTTATATTATGTGTTTCTAAGTCTGTTATAAATGTTTTCTTATTAATTGAATAATAACTTTTTTTTTACTAAACTTATATCTACCTCAATATTTTCAAGATTAATGTATGACTTGTTAAAAAAGAGCTACAAACACAAAGATAACTTCTATAAGATCTTTTCTAAGAAATCTTGAATCTAGACACTTTCAACTCTAGATATGCCGTTACCATGACATTTATAAATAATTAATGACATTTCTGATTGATAGCTATGAAATCTTTCCTGTTTGTGGTTAATTTTATCGAAATTCACGAATGTAAGTAATTTAATTAATAATTTATTATGTGGTTAAGAAAATTTGTAACGATTTTTAGTTTGCCCCGACGAAGAGAATAAACATACTCGAAAGCTTGGCATAATTCAAAGAATTGTATTTATTAAATGACTGCATCCCCAACAAAAATCTATTTTATCAAATATCAAACCAGTCAAGAATTCAGAATCAAACTATATATATACCTATAAACGGTACGTTGTCACCTCAAAGTTAGATATACCATGTACGCTGTGACCTCGTATACGACGTTGTGACCTCAGAAAAGTGAGGTCACAACGTTTTGCGTTGAATTCAGTGTGAAATCAATCTATATGTCACCCTAAGTCGTTTAACGAAAATTTGTTGTGAGGTCACTTCGTTCGAATCATTCCTACAATTTGTCTTTTTAGTTCGAGCATATATCTCCAGCGCTAGTGTCGCCACACCAATAGATACGAGCAGTGCGTTGTGTCCTCTAGCTTATATAGAGTAGAAAATAGAGATTTTAGACACGTTGGCACCTCAAACTATTGACAACGTCGCATCGATTCAGTGGCAATCATTTCACGAATTTTAAATAAAGTCATTGAAATAACTGATAAGTGATAAGTGGTGGTGGAATATTGTTATTGAATATGTTGAAGGTAGGTAAGGAAATTACTTTTAAAATTGGATAGGTTAATGTGCGAGGCTTGGAATGCTTAAACCTATCTACCATTAAAAAATAATATACACGTTTCCAAACGAATTTTATCATTTCACGATAATATAAACCTAAATGAAATCTTTTCGATGGGTCACCCTATATTTGAAAGGCCTGCATATTTAGGAAGTATTATTAAGTACTTTCACATCACATTTTATTGATAAACTTGATATTATTGATTAAAATATGTTAGCTTTTTAAAATTTGTAAGCTTTTTAATAAGTTGGCTATTAACTTGGTAACCAAAATATTTTTCAGTTATATAATTTAATATTTCTACGAGCTACAACTCGACAGCCATATTCTCTCAGGTCTCTTCTTGCCAGAGCTACTTCAATCCCTTTATTCCACATATGTATTGGTCTTCCTATTTTCCTTTGATTTGGTGGCAGATATTCTGCCGCTAGATGTGGTAACCTTTCTTGTCCCATTCGCATAACGTGTCCGTACCAGATCAGTTGTCGTTGTTCTATTCGTTCTACTATCGTGTCCTGTATTTGTGATGGTTGTCTGATTTTGTATATGTGCCAATCGAAGGATTTTTTTGCCAGTTCCCGGTGAACTAGCGGGAACCGATTTGTACTTTCCGGTGCGTTTTCTCGACATAAATGTGAATAGGGGAATATTTTCTGACATCACTAATCTTATAAAACGGGAACTGATTTGGTTTGTCAAAAAACTAAACGTCATTGATAATTTGATAATTGGGTCATTTTCGCGACAAGCATAACCGACAATAACCTTCAAGTTTATTTTAAGGTGGGGGTATAACCGCTCTATTACCGACAGCAGATCACCGGGAAGTCGCGAAAAAATCCTTCTTGAGTCTTGAGATTCAGTTCGACCACATACATTTTGACAATTTGTAGTTCTTGTTTGTTCCTTTGTGTTGATTTGCACGTTACCGCACAATATATTGTTATCGGTTCTACAATGCCGTTATAAAGTAGTTTTTTTGTTTCAAGACTAAGTTTCGTGGATTGTTGTATGACTATCTTTCCTTGGCTTATTCTATATTCGATGGTCTGCTCAAACGTACCGTTTTGAGGAATGCGACTCCTTAGATAATTATATTTTCCAATGATTTTTATTGTTTGGCATTCAGTATTCAATATTTAAGTCTGTGCCTAATGTTCCTACACATTTTTGCTCAAATTCACTTGTAACCCACATTTTGATAATTCTTCTATTAATTTTCTCACCATGTGAGTGATGTCGTCTCTATCATTAGCAAGTATTACTTGACCGTCTGCAAAAAACATTGTGTAAACATTTATTTCCCAATCTCTATTCTCATTTCTGTCACCATTAACTAATGGCTTCTTGTAGAAATATTTTAAATAGGGTTGGTGATATATTTGCATATTTGTAATTTTGATTCTATCAATTATCTGTGGGTCTATTTTTACAACACATTCGATGTTTTTATATATTCTTAAGATGCTCCTTATAGAGGTCTCGTTGATCCCGCCTTTTTCAAGTCAATAATATAATAATTTGCTTTAGGGTGAATGTGTTATTCAGGCACGATCTTCCATTTTGAAAGCCAATTTGCTCTTCCATATGTACAATATTTTCTTCAAGACGAGATTTTATTATCCTGCCATACAACCTTCCTATTGTACTACGCAAATGCCTCTATAGTTCTTACACTGAGTTTTACTTCCCATTTTCTGGACGAAGATCTTATAACCAGTATTTCATTCTCCGGGAATGGCATCCCCATCAATCATGCATTTCTTCATAGCTTTTGCAATCTATTCTAAAAGTACATTTGTTCCATTCTTAACTAATTCAATGAGGATGTCACCTGGCCCTGCGGCTTTCCTAGTTTTTGTACTTTCTAAGGTATTTCTCAGTTCATTTATTGAGATTGGTTCTATTTCCGTACTCTCTGGATCAATACTCATCTTTATGTATTTAAATTCGTCCCGTGTCTCAGTCAATAATTCAGTGTAATATTTTTCCCATTGTTCTGAAGGCTCAGGTTACAACTTTGCGTTTATTCTTTTCTCAAGTTCTTGATCATTTCTCAAGTTTCAGATTCTTTCGTTCCCACCATATAACTGTCTATTTCTTCAAATCTTCTTTTCCACATACAATTATTTCTTTTGGCTAATTCTCTGTTTATTCTTGCATATAATTTCATGTCTTCCGTGTCTTTGGTATTCAGCCATTAATTATATGTTCACTTCTTTAATCTCACTTTTTCTTCTTGCTCCCTTGTCCACCATTCCTTCGACCGTGGATATCTTAAGTCTAGTCTCCTGATCGTTTTGCCTGCAATTTTGTGAATAGCTTCATTAGTTTGTTCATATCTCAATATCTCACTGCAGCATTTCCTTTTAGGGTTATTGTAATTTTGTAGCTAATCGTGTTTTATTTAGGAATTTGACCGAATCCTGTTTTAAGCTTTCTTAATTATATCTGAGCATTCAATGTGAATTGAATTGAAGTGATAGGATCCACATTATTCCTCATTCCTGTACTCAGTATGCTCTAAAATAGGTTGGAGTGGATTTTGATATTTTGTGGCTTAAAAATATACTTAATTATAGACCTTATGTTTCTTAATGGTTGGTGCCATGTATATTGGTATTTTCTTGTGAGGAAAAAACCTGTTTAGAATTTTGAGTGAAAAGTATTCACACAGGTCTTTAAGGCGTCGACCATTTTCATTTAAATATAGTTCCCCATAATTTCCAACTACTGCAGAATCATCTGCTCTTCCTCTTCTACCATTGAGGTAACCCATTGAAACCAATTTCTATTATTTGCAACTCATTACTTTCTTACATAATAGACCCTGACTTTAAAGAATTTTTATCATCTTATATTTTGAAGAAATGATGAGAAATCAAAAATCCTGAAAAAAAGGTAAGTATCTTCCAATTTTGGCTCCAAAATAATTATTGTGAATTTTTAGGTTGGTCCGCAGGATAAGTGACCAGAGTTAGAGAAGAACTTTCAAGAATATACAATCAAAAAAACATAACCTTCTACAAATTGTCTTTTCGATTTTATCGATAAAACATTGATTAAGAAAAATGCGGCACAAATAAAATCCAAATTTTCTATTTTTATCACATTAAATTTGTTTTTTATTCCACTCCATAAATGAAGTATCTCTAATTTCGTATAGACACATATCATCATCATCAATTAGAAACAAGTAATAGCTCTATTGGACGACAATACCACAATACAGCATATAAGAAATAGATATAACCAGTACGTACACTCCTGAAATGTATGGCAACACTGCATGAGGCGAGTACAAACTGCAAGTCCCCGCTCACAATATATATAAATGAGGTCATATCGGATCTGAAGTATCTCCAAATATATATACATATACAAATATATAAAAAAAATTAAATCGTTTCCCCTCTCTTGAGAACCTTGTTTTGGAGCCTCCCCTCAGAAGGTATAAATCCAAAAAAAAATTATATTACCATCAGAAAAGGGTGAGGTCAGGTCGTCTTGTCTACTACACTGAGGTCACAACGTATTGCCTATACATATATATAAGAACAAAACGTTTCGACCATATGTGGTCTTTTTCAATTGTTAAAAATTAAGATTAGCTGTAATATAAAACAAAAATTTTTAATGTAATTTTTCTATGAATTGAACTAAAACTTACCTAAAATGCATAGTTCGTAGAAAACCAGATATATATAATAAAAATTAAAATATTATTCTGTTTGGGTCGACCATTTAAAATTGAAAATTAAAACTGTATTCTATATAATTGTTGAGAGTTATATCATTCTAGCATCTTCTTCCAGTTTCTTTTTTCTTTTTTTTTTTTCTTGTTCATTTTTTGGAAAAAACTTTTCATATTTACTTTTATAACTGTTGTCTTTCAGCGTGTGAATAGATGTTTAATTTGGAGCACGTTGCGAATAAAATGGTGTTGCCGGAAATATGTGGCAGGAAATTAAAGTTAATATTTATTTTTGACTTTTGACATTTGAGTGGACGAGAACATTTTTGTGGATTCATCTCGTTTTAGGTTTTGTGCTTTATAGAATATTATTATATATGGTACTTAAATTTTTAATATCGGTTTTTGAATTTATTGTGTTTGAATTATTTTTTATATATATCATTTCTAGAATTTTTCGTTTAAATGTGTGTTTTTCAGTGGTTAATATTTTAGTTTCGTTGAAATTGAATTTATGTTTCTCTTGTTCTTCGTGATTTGTGAGGGTGGTTTTATTTTTCTTGTCATATTTATGTCCTTTGATTCGATTTTCGATATATTGGCATGATTCTCCTATATATGTGCTATTGCAATCGTTGCATGGTATCTCATAGACAGAATGTGTAATTTTGTTTTGTCTGTTTTGGCTTTTAATTTGGTGTATGTTTTTTTCAATAGGTTGTGAGGTTTGTGACTGACGGGTATGTTGTGGTTTTTGAATAATTTTTGGATGTTTTCTGATAGTTTGTCTATATATGGGAGTGTGAGGTAGTTATGGTTTTCGTCTTTTTTTGTTCTCATTTGTTTATTTGTATTGTATGTTGCATGAATTTTGGCGCGGAAAGTTTTATTTATAAGATTTTCTGGGTAACAGTTTTGTATAAGTACTAATTTTGCCTTATCTATCGATTTCTTACGGTATTGTGGGTCAGAAAGTCTTATTGCTCTATCAGCCAAGCTGTTGATTACTGCTTTTTTTGTGACATGGGATGTTTTGATTTGAAGTGCAAGTATCTACCGGACCAAGTACTTTTGGTATACCATTCTGTCTGTAAGTTATTGTTTTTGTGATGGAGTGTTAGATCAAGGAAATTTATTTTATTGTTTTTTTCAGTTTCAATGGTGAATTTTATTTTGTCATGGTATGAGTGGAAAAGATTAAGGATGTCATTTTCTTTATCTTGGGGGATAGCTGTTAGACAGTCATCAACGTATCTATAAAAGAAAGGAATATGGAAATTTGCGGTCGGCAATATTTCATTTTCTAAGTCTTCAAGTACCAATTGCGCAATACAGCTGGAGATGGATGAACCCATAGCACAACCATAAATTTGTTGGTGAAATTTGTTTTTATATTTAAAATATGTCGAATTAAGTGTGAGTTCAATAGCTTTTTTAAATTCTGTTTGGGGAATGTCTGTGTATTGTTTAATCTCATTCCATTTTTTGTCGATGATTTTCAGTGCAAGGTCTATAGGAATATTTGTATATAAAGAGACTACATCGAGGGATGTAATGATATAGTTGTTGGGAATATATTTATTTTTCATCATTTCTTTAAAATGCCATGAGTCTTTTATGTATGAGTCGGTTTTGTTTATTATTTTATTTATTATTTGTTTCAAAAATTTTGATAATTTGTTAAATGGTGATTGGATGGATGAAACAATTGGTCTTAGAGGATAGCCGGCTTTGTGAAGTTTTGGTTGACCATAAATCTTTGGTGGTAAGGCATTGTTTATTGTTGAATTTTGTGCTGTTGTTGGGGATATATAATTTTGTTCTTTCCATTTTCTAATTAACTCATTGTTTTTATTTTGGTATCTTTTTGTTGGATCAGATTTAATTTCTTTGTATGTTGTTTTGTCAGATAGTAGTTCATTCATTTTAGTATCGTAAGTATCTGAGTTCATTATTACTGTTTTATTTGTTTTGTCTGGTTTAAGAACTATAAGGTTCGGGTTGTTTTTTAAAAAATGTTTGGTTTTTTTAAATCTGATATGAGTTTTTTATTTATGTGATCTTGCGATTGGCATTGGTTTTTTCTTTTTGTTTTTCGGAAATTCGTTAAAATATTGCAACATGTAGCTCTGATCTCGTCTTTTTCTGAATTTGGTAATTTTTGTATAGAGGCTTCGATATTTGCTATTATTTCAGGAATGGGTATATTTTCATTATTTTCTAAAGGTATTGCAAAATTAGGACCAAGACCAAGAGTTTTGATTGCGTAGTCAGGTAGTGCGGTATCTGATATGTTTTCTGTCCAAGTATTTGGTATATTTAGATTATTATTTTGTGTTGAGGATTGTTTTATCTTATTGAACTTTTTTATGTTGTTAACTTTAGTTTTATTGAATAGCTTGTTGTATTTGCGGTTTTGATATTGTGAAAAAAGGTTGAAGTGGTCTATGGATATTTTATTTTTGAGTTTCTCTAATTGAGATTTTATTTCTTTTGATAATGAGAAAAGGTGTTTTATTGTGTCTGATATAATTGTATTTAGTAATCTTACCTTAAAACTATATAGTATCTGGTTTTCGAAATTCTGCATTAGGTTTACAGAGTGGAAAGTGATATGTTTCAAATTTAAATTGAGAAAATTAGGGAAAATTCCTTCGCTGCGGCATCTAAGTAGGAAATTTCTTCTGTTTTTGGAGTTGGCCATTTTTGTATGTAACTTGATTGAGTTCTTCATATATTCAGCGGCTTCGTTTCCATAGTTCCAAATCAAAACATCCCATGTCACAAAAAAAAGCAGTAATCAACAGCTTGGCTGATAGAGCAATAAGACTTTCTGACCCACAATACCGTAAGAAATCGATAGATAAGGCAAAATTAGTACTTAAACAAAACTGTTACCCAGAAAATCTTATAAATCAAACTTTCCGCGCCAAAATTCATGCAACATACAATACAAATAAACAAATGAGAACAAAAAAAGACGAAAACCATAACTACCTCACACTCCCATATATAGACAAATTATCAGAAAACATCCAAAAATTATTCAAAAACCACAACATACCCGTCAGTCACAAACCTCACAACCTATTGAAAAAAACATACACCAAATTAAAAGCCAAAACAGACAAAAACAAAATTACACATTCTGTCTATGAGATACCATGCAACGATTGCAATAGCACATATATAGGAGAATCATGCCAATATATCGAAAATCGAATCAAAGGACATAAATATGACAAGAAAAATAAAACCGCCCTCACAAATCACGAAGAACAAGAGAAACATAAATTCAATTTCAACGAAACTAAAATATTAACCACTGAAAAACACACATTTAAACGAAAAATTCTAGAAATGATATATATAAAAAATAATTCAAACACAATAAATTCAAAAACCGATATTAAAAATTTAAGTACCATATATAATAATATTCTATAAAGCACAAAACCTAAAACGAGATGAATCCACAAAAATGTTCTCGTCTACTCAAATGTCAAAAGTCAAAAATAAATATTAACTTTAATTTCCTGCCACATATTTCCGGCAACACCATTTTATTTTCGCAACGTGCTCCAAATTAAACATCTATTCACACGCTGAAAGACAACAGTTATAAAAGTAAATATAAAAAGTTTTTTCCAAAAAATGAACAAGAAAAATAAAAAAAAATAAAAAATAAACTGGAAGGAGATGCTAGAATGATATAACTCTCAACAATTATATAGAATACAGTTTTAATTTTCAATTTTAAATGGTCGACCCAAACAGAATTATATTTTAATTTTTATTATATATCTGGTTTTCTACGAACTATGCATTTTAGGTAAGTTTTAGTTCAATTCATAGAAAAATTACATTAAAAATTTTTGTTTTATATTACAGCTAATCTTAATTTTTAACAATTGAAAAAGACCACATATGGTCGAAACGTTTTGTTCTTATAAAAATTAATTATAATGGTATAGAATAAATAAAAATAAGTTAATCAAACCACTGAGCCTGTATCCCAAGAAAACCTAAGGAAAAAAAATATATCCAAGCTCAAGAATCTACATAAAAACAATATATATATATATATATATATATATATATATATATATATATATATATATATATATATATATATATATATATATATAGATCACCAAAAAGTTAATAAAAAGGGCTATTCAAATTTGTGGAAGGCCAATAGGGCTCCCATAAGAAAAAAAAGTTCATGATAGTTACACACAGATTACAAAACTATTAACACTATTGGAATGATTGAAAAAAGTGTTAATGTAAATGTGCTATTTATTTAGAAATTCATTAAGAAATAAAGGCAGAAAAAAAATTAAATTATTTCCCGAGAATTCGTTTTTGAAGGATATCTCCGGAACAACTCAAAATGTTCAAACTTGCTAATCAGCGTATCGTTGAGCACATAAATGCGCAACTTTGCCCCAATTTAACCATCTTCGTATTCCCTATAGTTTCCGAAATCCCCATGGTGAGAGTTGAATTTGAAGCAGTCTGTATATTTTTCTTTCAATTTAAATGGATTTCCACAAAATTGATGATAAATTTACTATGAGAATATAATTATTAACGCTGCTACGATCGATGCACAAACAATAATAATGGTCGAAAATTGTGTAGTGAGTGAGAGATAGCTTATTGAGTGAGAAAGACTTCGAGTTTTTTGCTGGTTGAGAAGTGACTTAGGTACACGCCTGGCAGGGATAACTGATCGATTGATTAGTTATCGACCACTGAGAGAAGAATTTTACAGTACTTATATCGATAATAATAAATGGGGGTTGGTGGTAAAAGGGTGAAAATTAAGGGTTACATATATATATATATATATATATATATATATATATATATATATATATATATATATATATATATATTTCTTAATGCCAAATCATAAGAAAATAAGAATAAAAAAGTTTGTGCAAAAAAAGATAATTCAAATTTGGGGTGGGCCACTCTTCTAGTGGTATAAAAAATACCTACAACCTACCAAATATACACAAGAAAAATCATAAGAATCGGTCAAGCCGTTTCGGAAGAGTTTATTTACAAACACTGTGACACGAGACTTTTATATATTAGATTTATTAAACAATATTAAATACCACATTTGAGCAATAACTAATGATGTTAAATTTCATATACCCAAGGTAAATCTTAGATGTAATTGCAACAAAATACTTAGTTGTAGAAAAAAAGACCATTTCTCAAAGTGGAGTGGATTAAGTGAAGAAAATAAATCTCAAGGTCATCCTCACAGTTTATTAAAAAAAAATTAGGTGTCGAGACATGTTTCGAGTCTACATAGACTCATCTTTAGTCGTGAAATCACAAGGATTATATGAAAGGGGGGAATAATTAACAACCGAATATATACAAAAGAATGTGGCACAAAAATTAATATAAGATAAATACTCTCGTGGAGAGATATAAAAAGTTAAAAATAAACATCACCAAATTCCGAACATTAAAACATTAAAGGCTGATCGATTTATGATCGAGTTATACAGGTTTCTGATGATTGTTCATTGATGGACACTGATATAAACTCAACAACTTTTATTAAACGAAAGCACACAATACAATATACTCGGCTGAACTGAGAGCCGGAAACAGGAAAAAACAGTTTACACAATAAGAAGAAACAAAAGTAGAAGTAATGACACTTCAAGCAGAGAACAACAACAGTAGAAGTAATGACACTTCAAGTAGAGAACAACAAAAGTAGAAGTAATGACACTTCAAGCAGAGAACAAACATAAAGTAGAGATTGAATCAAATATTGTAGAATTACTGTATATTCTGACAAAGGCCGATTTCATAATCAAATTTAATCCCACATAAAGATTTCATAAATTTTTTGATTGGACATATAATTAAGAGTTTGGAAGAACGAAAGATAAGGTGATTGACGTTGTAAAAGTTGTTGAAAAATTCAATATTTTTATTCCGTCATCGAAGAATAAAGTAATCTCCCATTAGGGATACAATATGAAATAGGCCCTTATTCTAATAAAACATTCTAAAACTAAAAATGAAAAGAAAAACTGACCCCAGAAGAAGGGAAAAATTATAAGACTATTACATCTGAAAATTAATAGGATGAACTACATCTTAGAAAGAGAGTCGAGACGAGAGTGATTGAACGTACAGTAAAATTTTAAATAATTCAATTAGATAGAAGTATTATGATAGTGACATCTATTAGTGAAAAGTATTAATAAGATTAATAATTTCAAAATTATTTTGATCATTTAGTGAAGTGACAAGTAAATTTTTGTTATTGGAATGAATTTCAATTTTTTTTTAAATGTTCAACAAGCGACCTTCCGAAGCACAATGCAAGATTTTTATGTCATTATTGACATCAAAAGAATGTTTAGATGATGATTTGCTAAAGAACTACTAGAATTAATTTCATAAAAGGGTGTCGTAAAAAACATAGATTAATATTTATCAATAATCTTTGCATGTTCTTCTAATCCAGTTATAATTCTACGGCCACTCTGACCTACGTATTTGGCATTACAATTGAGGGTAAAACCAGAAATTTCGTAAACTCCGGATCTTTCTAAGGAATTGACTTTTATCTTTAGTATTAACAAGCCTTCTTGCATAAGGTGTAAGTGGCGAAGAAGCAAATATTTAAATCATTACTGTGGCGTTGAAATATGTTCTTTATATCTTGAGAGACTTATCCAAGGAAAGGTATAGAAAAATATTTAGAGGGCAAAACGGAATTATGTAAATTTCTGTTAACATATTTAGATAGATGTCTGTGATAAATTCTATCAATAAGGTAAAAGGAGAAATTGTTGTTAATACCAATTTGTTTAATAATATTTAATTCTATATTGAAATCATGGGGGTTCATTGGTATTGAAAATGGTCTGTGGAATAACGAATTGAAAAAACTTAACCTATGAGAAATGGGATGACACAATGAGAAAATAATTATATCGTCGTTTGAGTGTGTTTCCTATAAATGGAAAAATCGATTTTTTATCAGATTTTCTAAGAGGTCTAAGAATGGTAAACAATTATGTATTTCTAACTCCATCGTGAAAGATATTGAGGGGTGCAAGAAATTGATGTATGTAAGTAAAAGATTCAATTCTTCATGGTTACCATGGAAAAGTACAATGAAATTATTCATAAAATTTTCTGCCAGTTGAGGGGGAAAGATTACTGCCCATGGCCAGGCCTATTTGTTGAATTTAACCATTTATATATTTTGGACACCCTGTATTATTAGTATTTATTGTTATAAGTTGTTAGTAACACAAAAGATGATTTGAAATAAAAATTCAAAACTTGTGTCATATAGAGTTAATATTTTCCTGATAAAAGTCTTATTAAACCTAAAAGTATGAACTCAACATGATAGCAGAGCGTGATTCGGTTCAGAAATTAAGATTTTATAATTTCAGATAAAGCAGTCGTCAAAGGTAGTAGAGTCCGTCAGAAGAGTCATCCTTAAAACCAGCAAAAAGCATTTTATATGAATCTAATGAACGCCAGTAAAGTGCAGATTGGTTTATTAGAAGAAAAAGCGAACTGGGTTACTTGTAAATACAAGCTGTGTATTTTATTACGAGGTATCAAAGGTGGAATGGATGTACTCGAAAGTACCTGTACCTGAAGCAGAAAATGCATCATCAGAAGAAAAATCCAGATACGACAAGAGTTTGTCAGACTTTAATCAAGCTGATAGTAGTGTTTTACTAATGACTGTTAATGACACAAGAAATATTAGAAAAACTTATGCGTTTTTCAACTTCGCGAGAAGTTTGGCTAGAACTACACCGATTATACGATGGCAATGTCCGTATGACATATGTATGCATTTTTTAGTTACATAAGACAAGAAGATAATGATATTGCTACTAACACTTCAATGCTGAAAAATCTATGGAATAATCTCCAAAAAGAAATCCTCAAAGACAAGATAACTGAAGAAATTACATGCAAGGGCGACTTACCCGAAATTCTTCTAATTTGCAAGATTCTAGAGACGTTACCTCCTGAATTTTTCTCATTTAAATCTACCTGGATTTTAATGTCAAGAAAGGAAAGAACTATAGACAATTTAACAAATTAACTCTGCTTATGAGAAAGCTTTGTCAAATAAAATTAAAACAAAGCAAGAGGCTCTGCAAGTGACAAGTAAAAGAGTTAATTTTAATTTTACCTAAAATTATTGCAAATGAAAAGGTCACAGAGTACGAGATTGTCCAAAATGGGAATCAGATGTTAAGCCACCAAAGCCGGAAAAACAGAACAAAAATAAATTGAGTAAAACAATGAATTCCTTACTGGCTGTGTCAGGTGATGTCACGTTCTGTGAGAATGATAAGAATATTTGGTATATCGATAATGGTGCCACGAATCATATCACCAACCAAAGTGAATGGTTTTAAAGCTATGAACCATTTGACAACCTACACCAAGTTATTGCCGCAAACGGTCACGCAGTAGCAGCTCTGGGATATGGTACCATCAGAGTAGAAACCTTCGTAAATGGCAAGAAGAATGAGTTTATACTCAGAAGCACATAGTATGTATCTGGTATAAGGAAAAAAATGTTTTCCACGCTGTTCAAGAAAGGAATCCCAAGTCAGTTTGCTTCGATGGCGGAACAATGTAAATATATCTTATAAGGAAAAACTATTTTAGTAGGATATAGAAAATACTTAGGAGCCTTATATAAGTTGAATTTAAGAACTAGTAAGCAGAGAAAATATGTTACAGCTATATCATGAACGATTTGGACACCAAAATAAGAAACATGTGAAGAAGGTTTCGAAACGTGAACTTGGAATAGACGTTAGCCTCGACAGTGAACTATGTGAAGGCTGTGTATATGGGAAAGGTCATGTATTAAAAATTGGTATTAGAGAACGAGCCAAAACACCAGGTGAGCTTATACATACGGATGTTTGTGGGCCTTTTGACAAATCAATGTCTGGTTATTGCTATTATGTCTTATTCAAAGATGACTTTAGCAGATACCGTTTCGTCTACTCCATAAAGGACAAATCGGAAATGGAAGAAAAACTGGCATTAGTTTAAGCTGAAATTAAAGCTGCAAAGTATAGTACATCGGAGCTTTTCTTAGACAATGGTGGTGAATTTGACAACAACCAGGTTAAAAAAATGTTAGGCCATCATGAAATAAGACAGAGATTAATTATGCCTTACACACCTCAACAGACCGGTTATTGTAAAAGAGAACATCGAACTGTTGTAGAGACTGCAAAAGCTTTAATGCACGCTAGAGAAGGAATTTTTGAAAAGCAATTTTGGGCAGTGATGGTGAACACTGCTGTATATATTCTAGAGAGAACGACTCATTCAGGCGTAGAAGATAGATCTCCTTTTGAAGTTTGGCACAAGAAGAAGCCTAATCTAAAACACCTCAGAGTTATAGGTAGTACTTGCTATGCTCATGTTCATAAAAACAAAGGAAAGAAAATGGACAAAAAGGCTGTGAAGGGTATACTCTTAGGTTATGAAAACGATGATGGATACCGAATTTGGTCTACAGAAAGAAAACTTGTTAGATCTAGAGACATCATATTTGATGAATTTAAACCGTTAGAAACTTCAAAACAAGCAGAAAATAGTGGTTTTCTTTTTTTACCACTTTAACTTGATTTTATGAGCCAAAAGACGGAAGAACCAGCAAATTCATCAAACAACGCTGTTAAAGATAATGTAGAACAAGAGGAGTTTCAAGACTAAGATTAAATTTATGACGATATCGATCAAAACCTGGAGATAAGAGACTCGACACCAGCTAAAAATGAGCATAGTAGAAGACCCAATAGAGATTAGACGTCAACTTAGACAGAGATCAACGATAAGGAGGACGTTTTGAAGATTATGTTATGTCGGTTGCTGCAGAAATGAGTGAACCAAAAGAACCGCCAAGCTACAAGGAAGCTATTACTTGCAAGGACAGAGAAAACTGGATTTTGGCTATGAACAAAGAAATACAATCACTTAAAGAAGGCAACTCCCTGCAAGTGGATTTACAAACTAAAGACCAATCCAGATGGAAAAATTTACAAGTATAAAGCTAGACTAGTCAACAAGGGGTATTCGCAAAGAAAAGGTCAGAAATATAGTCCAGTAGCTAAAGATGGAAAGATAAGGTCGCTACTAAGTATAGCTGCCTGTAAGAAAATGACACTCATACAATTCGACGTTTGTACCGCTTTTCTATATGGCAAATTAAGCGAAGAGGTGTATATGAAGCAACCAGAAGGGTACGAGAATGGAAGTGACATGTTGTGCAAACTTCAGCGAAGTCTTTATGGATTGAAAAAGCACCAGGATACTGGAACCAAAGATTTAGCGACTACATAGAAAAGCTTGGTTTCATAAGGTCAGATACAGACCCCTGTCTTTTCATAAAAAAAGCTGAAGAAGATGTACTTCTGTTGGCCCTTTACATCGATGACGGTCTTCTTGCTTCTACAAATGACGCCATGAAAGAATCATTTCTAAAGAATTTGCAAAAATAATTTAAAATTACTATTAAACCGGCTTTTTATTTCTTAGTTCTGGAAATTAAAAGAACAGAAGATGATACAGTATATGCCTGTCAATCAGCTTACACAAGAAAAATACTAGAACGTTTTGGTATACAAGACTGCAAAGCTTTGTCTACATCTATAGAAAAGGAAATGGTTCAATTAGGAATTAGGAATTAAAGAATAGATAAGCTGTTGGGGCCCTAATGTATTTGATGACAAGCACTAGACCTGATATCGCCTACGCAATTATTGTTGTATCAAGAAAGTTAGAGGACCACACTAATACGGATATTCAAAAGGTGATGAAATGAAATGAAATTTAAAATCTGATTTTTTTTATCTTGTAGATAGTTATTTTGAATTGTATCAGAATGTAAAACAGAAAGTCTATTATTCAAATTACCGTTCATTCATTCATTCTCGCATGGACTCTCTTTCTAAGATGTAGTTCATCCTATTAATTTTCAGATGTAATTGTTTTATATTTTTCCCCATCACGTGGGGGCGGTTTTTCTTTTCATTTTTAGTTTTAGAACGTTTGATTTTATTAGAATAAGGGCCCATTTCATATTGTATCCCTAATGGTAAATTACTTAATTCTTCAATTTGTTTAACTCATACCTTGATGACGGAATAAAAATAGTGAATTCTACAAAGTCGGTCACCTTATCTATTATATATATATATATATATATATATATATATATATATATATATATATATATATATATATATATATATTATATATATTATAAACTATCGTTTGTTTCAAGTAACTTTGAATTATATGTCCTATAAAAAAATTATGAAATTTTTAATGCGGGATTAAAATTAATAGCAGATTCAATTTGATTATGAAATCGGCCTTGATTGTTTTAATTTTCGGGATTTGGTGATTTTTAGTTTTTATTTCTCTCCACGTGAGTATTTATCTTATATTGTTTTTTGTGCCACATTCTTTTGTATATTTTAGGTTGTTAATTATTTCACCCTTTCAGATAATCTGTCACAACCCCTAAATTATTTTTTTAATAAATTGTGGAGATGACCTTAAGATTTATTTTCCTCAAAATATTTAGAATAAGGTCTTCACTAGATAGTCCTCTTAACCAAATATTCGAGCAAATTAGTAGTATAATAATTAAAACTGTTGATGGTTTCTCACTGAATTTTTTCAATTTCAATTTTTACCAGTTTTAAATATTTGAGTGTAGTAACTTTATATTTTCTGTTGTGGTTTTTGTAGATACTAGGTATATTGTGATATTGATTGTTTTAGGCAGCTGTATTCCTTTGTAGATAGTACTTTTTTAATTGCTACTAGTAGTCTTATAATTTAATTACATTACTGTTGAACGTGTTTTATAAGACTTTAATTAAATAAATAAAATATGTACATAAAAATCAATAAAATAAATATATCGATACATCTCGAGCTCATTGGATATTTGTAGAAATTTGTTGTAAATATAAGTTTTGACTACTAATAATGAATAACACATTTATTAAACAATTGTATATGTATCAACGACTGAAGTAATTGTCCACATACTCGATGGTATCGAATTGTTATATGATTTTTCAATCCCACGAGCTCACCAGTCATCAGATTGGAGTATGAGTCATTAATAAAAACGTAATTTTATGTTCATTGATTTTTTATACCATAATAATTAGAGCAATTTGTGTAAGGTCTTATTTAGCCCTCCGTTGACAAGGGATTCCATCCAAGGCTCTGTCGATATTGGCGACTGACTAAGAGTTCCAATTAAATTGGAGGGGTATTTAGTAATTTGCACACAGGAGACACTGTCTAGGACTTCACTGACATATTTGGGATTCCACTGACATTGAAAAGGGGTAAAAGAACTAATTTCCACCGTGCATGCGAGACAGTCGTAATCTCTCTAGTTCCATTACAAAGTTGTAAGAAATTAGTTCATTTTCAGTAAAATGTATCACCTTGTTGTGTTTAGTATTTAAAACAATTCCATCTTCAAAATATATTTTTTCCATTTATTATTATTTATTATATTATCAAAAACACATTGATTTACACAATCTTCAAACTTTTCTAAATTTGGTATAACTTTTTTCAGTTTGAGACGTTTCTCCTTTTGATACGATTTCTTTGTTTCTCAACCTATTTCTGGATAACCTATACTTTTAAAATCATTACATAGTAACGTATGGTCCGTTCCACAATTGAAACCAAACATGCTTTCATGAATGTCAAATAAGTCTTAAATATTTATAAGGAACTCGACACAAAATTGCATGGCCTACAGTTAATGATAATTTAATTATAATGCTCTGTTTATTTTTTATTTACTGCAATTAACCTAGATGTGCTCTTACCACGATCACATAAAGCGTCTTCTAACGACGTAATGCATGCTCCCAACCACAAACATTACACTTTCCTCTATCAATTATTATTTCGCAAACATGTCCACACCTAAAAGCGTGTCCGTTAAAATAGCCGGGATTCTAAATAATTAGACTTAAACTAACATAATGCATAGTTTCAACATGGTTAGCCGGGCTAGTATAGCTGTATCCCTCTCTAAACCCATATATAGCGTCCGACATAATTTCAAATTACTGGGATGATTAGGGTCTGTACTTGGTTGGTTATTATTTTCGTAAACGTTGCCTGGAAACGCATAAAATTATGCGGAAACTATCATGGTCCGTTCTGATATCATTACCAGTATTTGATATCCGTATTGAAGCTGATGTCATCACAATATTATTATAGAGCTTCAAATTTAAAGAATTTAAATTATCTGGTGCTTTTTTTTAATCCTGACATACTCCGATTCTCTTATTTGCGAGATAGATTAGTACCTAAAATCTTTGCTAGTACTTCTGAAGGCAAATGTTTTATAATAAAACGTGAGTAAAAAAAGTAAAAAGTAAGAAGGAAGATCAACTAATTCTACCGGCTCGAAGCCAGCGAATAGGTAAATTTCTCATCGGTTTTTAATTTTTATTATTCTTTCTATCAGATTTAAGGCAAAATTTTTCAAACAAAAATTATAGGTGAAGACCATATATTTAACTCAAAAGTAATGTTAATCAATCAAATCAATCAATATCAAAAAACACACCCAACATGTTATATGTATTTCTTAAATATTATTCAGTGACATCGCAAAAATTCACAAAATTTATTTCTTGGATATTTGATGTAAGATAATAAATAGAACAGGTAAAAAGTCCAATGAAAAAATCAACAGCAATTGAAATACTAAACGAAAACACAAATGAACCTAGTCTATGTCAAAGACAACATGTTGAACGTTCCTTTGAATCTGTACCGACATGTGCTCAGAAATCTGAAACAATTGCTGTAGGAAGTCGAGAAGAGGGTATCGCTAGCGGCATCCATCGAAGCTACCGATAGTCCTGAAGTCTGTCATCAGATAACGAATCATCTACATGGAAGTAAACAAGACTCATCACGTGCTGAGAAGTGAAAAATCCATATATAGAGACCAATCTGGCCAGGGATTTACTAAATTACCGAAGACCATAAATTATGTCTGAAAGACCTAATTATTTGTAGCAACATTTTTATCGAACATTTTTTTCCTTAGAGTTACGGTTTTCCAGTTACAGCAGTGGTAAAATTGTAACATCTACAATATTTATGCGTCTTTCCGCAGTGATGTTTTAAGATCTCAATAATAACAACTACAAGCAAAGAATATACGTGGATAATAGGATAAGCACTATCTTCATTGCTATAAGTGAACGTTCAATGATTTTCGTGACTAATGTTACACTCAAATGGGTGAAATAAATATTTCTTACAGAAAATTGGACCGACGTTGTTAGTTGGTGCACTGAAAATTACAAAATAATATTAATTCTATTGGTGCTGCTACTTGTGAAGTTGGTGAAAGTTATCAATCTAACGGCAACTGCACAACTTCAAAAGTAGCAGCACCAATAGAATTAATATTATATCGTATTTTTCAGTGCACCAGTAACATCGGTCCAATATTTTTTTAAATATTTATCAATGATACATTACATATTGGTAATGATGACATAATTGTATTACTATTCAGTACAAATAGCATAAGTAACTCCAAATCCTTGAATTTAGTCATGAAAAATATTCTAGGAATTAGTAGATCAACAAATTTATTGTTATTGCCTGAATTCAACTCAGTCATTTTTCATAGAATAAACTCCTTCAAAAATAATATTAGGAACACAACATCTCTGATTGTCTAGCTAGGATCAAAATATGAACGTACCAAAAATGATGTGCAGGTACATTAATTTAATTAACCATTTTTCTGTTAAACCATGGAACAATATTATTCGTAAAACTATCCCACGTAGTAGCTCTTATTCCACCCATAATTTTAAAGACACTACAAACACTGACAACCAAGAACACAATGTGATATCCCCAAAAAATGATCTGAATGAGTCTAAATCTTCGAATATTATTAATAATGATTGTTTTGAAGATTCACATCACCAAAAATCAATCATATAATATTTTTATATATATTATATATTATATAATATATGGATAAATATTCAAGACATTCGGAATGAACTAGATGATTTGCATATACAGCTTGAAAGGCACACATTATTTTAATTACTGGACATTGGTTAAAAAATTATGAACTTATATATGTTCGAAACTACACCGTAATCTCTATATTTTGTGGAACTGGGTGCAAATTTGGCGGAACATTAATCCTTATTCATAATGATTCATTTGCCTCGCTACAATTTACTAATATTCAAAAATATAATAAATAGTATCATTGAGGAAAATAATCAATTTGAATTTTCCTTGGTAAGTTAATCTCTTTGTCATATTTACAGATCTCCTAGCACAGATGATTCCATATTCAAAAAAAGCTGGAAGCACTTCTTTTAAAAGTACCGCCTAAGGCAATGGTTATATTGGCGGGTGACATTAACTTTGTTGATACTAACACTTTTGACACTACAACTTCAAAATGTACTCAGAACATTCAATTTATCCATACATACAAATGTTTTAACACGAATTTCCCAATTTGTCGAAAGCAAAATCGACTATATTATATGCACCAATTTGAGTGAAGAGAATGTAACTATCTCGGTTATCTCAACAAACATGTCCGATCATGCAGTCTGCTGCAATGTTGGGATCTTCTGAGAAAATTTCCAAAACAAATTTAAATTTTGAAGAAGAACGATTGAAATATGGTTTGGTTCTTTAAGGATCCGTTTTTCTCTTTTTATACCACACTCTCTGACTGTTTTGAATCCTCCTTTCCCATTCTAAAAATTAGAATCAAAAAGAAAAAAAACAATCTGATTAACTTTGAGAATCCGACCATCTGCAAGAAATCTGAGAAGCCTCCTTTATATAAAAAATATGCTAATAATATTGACTTCCATAAAACCACTACACCAATTATAGAAGAAGTTATTGAGGTGTTAAGGCTGCAAAAAAGATTTATTTCTATAACAGAATATTTAAAAGTAATAATAAGCTCAAAGAATCATGGCGGGTAGTAAATGATTACTATTGTTCCATATCTGAGAGACTCTTTGAAAATCTCGAAGTGGAGCAGCTTTCAGTGATTTATTTGAATGGAACATACAGTAACGGGAATTTATATTAAAACTGGGTTCGATTTATTTTCACTTATTTATTTACACCAATAATTACACGACTATATACACATTTATATTAACACTTATTTCTCTGACTATATACAACTTTCAACTGTCTATGATATATGACCGACCATCTATCACTAACGGTGCCATGTCATTGCCATCAACATTATATATCTAACCTTAAAAGCTCTATATGATTTCAGTGTTGTTTTCGTTGTTTCTGGAAGTTATTTCTCAGTATATGGCTTCGAGAGTAGACCAGGACTTATTCTCGTTGCCTCTGATGTTTCCCGTGTTTTCTGGAATGTGAATTGAGTGTGTAGTTCATTATTAGGGTAAGACTTCACGTTACAATACATTCGAGACACATTTGTTTTACATGAGGCAAATCTCATGGAAATTATGGTTACAATAAATCAAATAAAAAACAAAACTGTGGTACTGATAACATTCATTCAAAAATTTGCCATTCTTTGTTCTCGAACTACTGGTTCACCTCATTAATGATTCTCTTGCCAGATGAATTTTCCCAGATTTTCTTAAAATCAATACAGTGATTTCACTTTACAAGGATAGAGACAAAAATAGATTGATGATTGATGGACTTCTTGGCTTACCACAAAATCATCCATCCCCAGCAATTTGGTTTTCAACGTAGCAAAAATACAGGAGATGTTGTTTTAAATTTTCTGAAAGATCTATATTCAAGCCTGAATTGAAAAATGCCGCACTATTTTATGATCTGTCAAAAGCATTCGACTGTGTTCACCAAATTAACCAAATACTACTGCGTAAGATTCATCTTTACGGGTTTAGAGATCAAAACTATAATTGGTTCTATAAAACATGGTGTACCTCAAGGCTCCGTGCTTGGACCAATCCTATAATTACTTTGTTTTAATGATTTTACGACTATTAAGACTAAGGGCCTTTTCACTGCTTTCAGAGACGACACAACGATCCCATGGCATGAGCAAAACTCTAATAAACTTTTTAGTAAAATGTCCCGAGATATTACCGCTGTGAGAGATATATATAACTCAAATCTGCTTGCGTTCAACACTAACAAAACCAATCGTCTTAATATTTCAATGCAATATACCAGACATTCCCTTCGGCAATGATGTTATTTCATTAAGCGATAGTAACACATTTCTAGGGATTTATGTAGATAGTAAACTAACATTTGAAAATCATATATGTGATTTGAGGAAAGAAATGTCCTCAGGGTTCTATCCCATACGTGTTCTTTCAAATGAATTGGGCGCGACAACAGTGAAAGTAGTTTACCACGCCCTATTCGAGTCACATGTCAGGTACGGGATCCTCTTTTGGCGAGTATGCAACAAACAGTGCTTTAACATGATCTTTAAACTTTAGAATCGTGCAATTCGCTATATTTGCGGAGTTGGACCTCGAGTAAGTTTCATGTACAGAATTATTCACAAAACAGAAAGTTCCCAAAATTCCGTTTCTTTTCATCCTC
This sequence comes from Crioceris asparagi, assembly GCA_958507055.1. Lineage (NCBI taxonomy): Eukaryota > Metazoa > Arthropoda > Insecta > Coleoptera > Chrysomelidae > Crioceris > Crioceris asparagi. The sequence continues at coordinate 26,603,933 of OY293832.1, forward strand.
GGAACTGTATGTCTGGTAGACAAAAACAAATATACTGTAACGTGAAAACTTACCCGAATACACTCACACACCCACACGCAAATCGGTAACAACATCCTGAAATCCAGAAGCATGAAGAATATACTTATTGGGATTATCCTTGAAGGAAAATATTGGGAAATACATCCAGAACAATATATTAGAACGGACGAGAAGCTTCGTGATAGGAGGTTAAGTGGACATAAACAAGATCGACCACGGAAGTTGACAGTCAGTCAGTCATAGGCACTGAGCTGAACGCAAGCAAGCAGAGATCACTGAATATAAATATAGCTAGCTAAACGCTAGGTGGCGCTCTGAATATAAATATGTAATTGTTAGTGTAAATAAATAGGTAAAAATAAATCGAACCCTTTTTAATATAAATTCCCCTTACATTGGTGTCAATGTGGGATCAGTGAGTGACTGTAAAATTGGACAGACTTTAGGAGATTGCAGTTTCGTGCAGATTTGAGTGATTTCGAGACTTTTTGTTAGATTGAAGTTTAGGAATCTTTTGATCGTTTTCGTGTTGAGAATTTTTATCCGTTCGAAGGTTCGAGGGCGATTCTATTAGGTGAATTGAGACGCTGGTGCCAGAAGAGTGAAGTGTGTGCAGCCAGTAATGGAACACTTGGCAGAAAACGGGCACCTATGAGACAGTATAATGTTGGGAGTATCATGGAGCGAGTTGCTATGGATATAGCGGGGCCATTTCCTGAAACGGACAATGGGAATAAGTATATCCTGGTAGCCATGGATTACTTCACAAAGTGGACAGCGGCGTATGCAATCCCTAACCAAGATGCATCGACCGTCGCCGAGGTGTTGGTGAAATAAGTCTTTTCCCGTTTTGGCGTTCCTCTTGAAATCCATTCGGACCAAGGAAGGAACTTCGAGTCAGCCCTGTTCCAAGATGTGTGCAGACTAATAGGTACGCCCAAGACCAGAACGACCCCTTTGCATCCTCTATCGGACAGAATGTTAGAGAGGATGAACCGAACCATGGGCAAGTACCTCTCTAAGGTTGTCTCAGAACATCAGAGAGATTGGGATCAGTAAATCCATTTGATCCTGATGGCCTATCGGGCGGCTGTGAATGAAACAATTGGTCAGACTCCTGCTAGTTCAATGTTGGGGCGCGAGTTACGCCTACCCTGTGATCTGGAAATTGGCCGCAGACCTACAGAGGACAGTGTCGCAGGAGAAGGATACGTCGACCAATTGAGAGCCAGAATTGACAAAGTCCATGAGTTAGCCAGACAGAACATCCAGTTTGCCAGTGATCGAATGAAGCACCACTACAATATTCAATCAGCTGATGGAGTCTTCAACGTGGGAAAACTGGTTTGGCTGTATAATCACCAACGACGTCCAGGCCTTTGTCCCAAACTCTAAAGGCAATGGAAAGGTCCATATGAAATATGAAGAGGATAAATGACGTCATCTATCGTATCCGAAAGTTACCAAGGGGAAAACCTAGAGTGGTGCACATAAACCGACTCGCACCATACGCTGGATCAAACAACCAGGAAGTAGCACGAGTGGCTCTTCAAGAAAAGAACGTTGAAAAGCAAGATGTCAACTTCAACGAGTTCATGGCCGACTATGCGGATCGGAAGAAGGTCAGACTCGGTGTGACAGTTGAGGTTCAACAAGATCTTTTCAAACTACCAGCCGACGTTTCTATTGCCCATTGTGTAGCGGAGGATCTACGTATGGACCGAGGAATTGCTCTAGTGCTTAAAAGGAAGTTTGAAAGAGTGGATGAATTGTCAGATCAACGACCAAGAGTGGGAAAAGTTCTGCGAATAGCAGATGGTAATCGTAACCTCTTCTATTTGGTTACGAAGAAGATGTCTAGAGGAAAACCCACTTACAAGGACATCTGGTATTCAGTGAAGACGCTAAGGAATGAAGTCTGGGATTATGACATCAAGAAGTTGGGTCTACCGAAAATAGGCTGCGGGATTGGAAGATTGTAAGGAGTATGATCGAATACATCTTTCAGGACGCTGGCGTGCAAATTACCGTGTGTTGCTTCAATCCAAAAGGAGTATACTCGGGAAAAACGATAGACTGTTACTTCGTCAACAAGGGTGTTTGCCTGGCAGGAACAAAGTGCAGATTCCGCCATAGAACAGAAATGCAGTAAGGTACCACCAAGGATGATTCTGATCGGGACGATCAGATCCTAAGGAGGGGGCAGTGTAACGTGAAAACTTAGCCGAATACACTCACACACCCACACACAAATCGGTAACAACATCCTGCAATCCAGAAGCATGGAGAATATACTGATTTGGATTATTGGACATTGGACATTGGGAAATACATCCAGAACAACATATTAGAATGGACGAGAAGCTTCGATATAGGAGGTTAAGTGGATATAAATAAGATCGACCACGGAAGTTGACAGTCAGTTATAGATAGTCATAGTCACTGAGCTGATCGCGAGCAAGCAGAGAACACTGAATATAAATATAGCTAGCTAAACGCTAGGTGACGGTCTGAATATAAATGTGTATATAGTTGTGTAAATGCTAGTGTAAATAAATAAGTAAAAATAGATCGAACCCATTATTAATATAAATTCCCGTTACAATACATATTACATCCTTGATTCCACCCTCCAAAATAATAACTTAAGGCAACCCATTCCATCTTCTAAATTTTACAAAAATTATGTTATTTATAATGCAGTTAAGCTATATAACCATCTTCCCCAATGTAAAAATCATTGATTCCATGCGCTTATTCAGGAAATTGATAAAACATCTATAATAATATATATATGAGTAAGGACTTTTCGTATGACCACGAAAAATCTAGAAAACTACTTATCTGATTTCAATAATTCTTTTTTTATTGAATTTTCTATAACTGTGCGGGTGACATAGGCTATATTTTATGTTCTTCTAGCTTTCCTAGGGTATAATATATATACGAGTAAGGATTTTTCGTATGACCACGAAAATCTCGAAAACTACATTTCCGATTTCAATAATCCTTTTTTCATTGAATTTTCTATATCTGCGCGGTTGACATAGGCTATATTTTATGTTCCTATCGCTTATCTACAGTCTATACTAATATAGGTATATACGAGTAAGGACTTTTCGTATGACCACGAAAATTTCGAAAACTAATTATCCGATTTCAATTATTTTTTTATTGAATTTTTTTATATCTGCACGGGTGACATAGACTATATTTTATGTTCTTATACCTTTTCTATACTAATATATTGTGGGTAGTTTATCATGTACTTACTGTTATTATTTCTTTTAGTTTGTATTTGTTCTGATTCCTTGTTTACAATAATTATTGCTTGTATATATCATTAAGTAGCTCCAGAATTGGTTGATTTGTTCTCGATCCTTCCAGAAACTATATGTAAGGTACACTTTGGCCCAATATCGTTAGTTTGACAAGTATCTAGAACATTATTATGTACCTTTAGATAATCAAAGAACCTTCTCGAATTTCATGTCAAGATTCAGATATACAAAGCCGTGTCGATCACGGGACACAGTCAGTTTATTATAGCAGTTAATTGGAGACATAACTCGAAAGTAGTTGAAGCGCGATAGTCAAAGTGACAAGTTGTGACAGTTGTACCATAACAGAAGCTCGTGTACAGAGTGTTGAAAATAAATTATTGGAAGCATTCTGCGAACTTTTGAGACTTACGCAAGTGAACTCACCCCACAACGTTTATGACAGGGTTAAACGTTACAATTGGTGTCAGAAAAAGGGATCTTCGCATTTTGCTGAGAGTATATGGTGAATACCAGATCGAAAGATTACTACGGAATGGCAAATTTTGCAGAATTAATGAAGTTCTAGAAAATCAAGAAAGAAGTACTAATATGGTACAACATTAACATTAGCATTAACACAGGCAACAATCAACCAATAAAATAAATTCCAAGAAGAGTACCATTATCAAAACAAAATGAAATGGAAATACTTATAGATAACATGAGAAAGCAAAAGGTAATTGAACCTTCGAACAGTCCTTGGTTGTCACCGGTTGTCTTAGTCACAAAAAAAGATGGCTCGACTAGGTTTTGTGTTGATTATAGAAAATTAAACGCAATCACCAAAAAAGACAGTTATCCTCTTCCCAGAATAGACGATACACTGGATTGGCTGTCAGGAGCAAAATGGTTTTCTACATTGGACTTGAAAAGTGGATATTGGCAAGTCGAAATGCATCCTGAGGATAATGAAAAGAGAGCATTTTCAGCCAACACCGGTCTACGGCAATTCACCGCAATGCCATTCGGATTATGCAATGCCCCAGCGACTTTTGAGAGATTGATGGAAAGAGTGGTACGTGGACTCATTGGAAAGAAATGTTTAGTATACCTTGATGATGTAATCGTTTTCAGCGAAACATTTGAGCAACACTTGAAAAATCTAGGAGAGGTATTTCAACGATTCTCACAAGCAAACCTTAAACTCAATCCTGAGAAATATACTTTCCTAAGAAGTGAAGTATTTGGGACACATAATATCCGCAAAAGGTGTAAGAACAGATCCGGAAAAGACAGAAGTAATTGGCCTGTACCAAGGGACAAAATAGAAATGCGAAGTTTCTTAGGCCTGTGTTTATATTACAGACGGTTCGTAAAGAATTTTGCTAGAATTGCCCGTCCATTGCATCGACTAACTGAGAACTATTGATCTTTCTACTGGACTGAGGAATGTCAGGATGCTTTCGAATATCTGAAAGGTGCTTTGTGCTCTTCTATTGGTCTGGCTTATCCCCAGAAAGAAGGAGAATTTATCCTAGATGCTGATGCCAGTAAAACAGGAATTGGGGCAATTTTATCCCAAAGAATAAAAGGAGTGGAGTATGTACTAGCATATTACAGTGAGAGTTTATCAAAGGATGAACAAACTTACTGTGTGACGCGGCAGGAATTACTAGCTGTAGTCAAGGCAATAAGACATTTCCACAAATATTTATACGGTCAGACATTTGTTCTACGGACCGATCATGCATCACTTAAATGGCTGTTCCATGAGCCCAGAAGGCCAGATAGCACGCTGGCTCGAACAACTTCAAGATTACGACTTCAAAATTATACATCGTCCTGGTATTAACCACAGAAACGCTGATGCATTGTCCAGACGGCCTTGTGCAGAAGACTGTAAGAACTGTTCAAGACTTGAAAACAATTTGCCAGAAATTCTGGAAGTGAACCGTACCTTGATAAATGGCGAACCAAACTGAAATTCGGGAGTACTCAAGCAAGACCAACTGGCTGATAATGATATTGGACCAGTTATGAGGTGGAAAATGGATGGAGCAAGACCTACTTGGCAGGAGATATCAGATTTGTCTCCTGTGATAAAAGGATACTGGTCACTTTGGGAATCTTTAGTAATTGATGACGTTTTGAAAAGAAAATGTGAAAGTAATGATGGTAACACTGTTCATTTGCAAATAATTCTTCCACGGAAAAGAATTGCACAAGTACTGCAAGAGATTCATTGTGGAGCAAGTGGCCCTAATTGAACATTGGGTAAGTCAGTTTGGTGTGCCGTTAGAGATTCATTCGGACAAAGGTCGAAATTTTGAGTCGGAAATCTTTTAGAGTGTGTGTTACCTAATGGGGATTAAGAAAACTCGTACAACACCACTGCATCCATAGATATAGATCTTCCACTCATGAATCGACCAAAGAATCCCCAGCTGGCATTGTGCTTGGTAGAAATCTGAAACTTCCGTCTGACATCTTGTTTGGTTCACCAAGTGAACCTCCCACATCTGTAGGGGCCTACATTCAAAGTTTGGGGCGAAGACTCGAGGAAATGCACAATCTTGTTAGAAAACAGTTGAAGATTTCTAGTGATCAAATGAAGGCCCGATATGATATTCGTGCAGAAACGGGACTATTTAAAACTGGTGATAAAGTGTGGTTGTACAATCCTTAAAGACGAGAAGGTCGTTCTCCAAAGTTTGAAAAACAATGGGAGGGACCATATACCGTTATGAAGAGGATAAACAATGTGATATATAGAATTCAGAGATCCCCACGCTGTAAAATGAAAGTGGTTCATATCGACAGACTTTCACCATACAAAGGGACTGAGGTGACATTTGATCGGCACGATCAAAGCTAATATTGTCAGTTTGACAAGCATCTAGAACATTATTATGTACGTCTACATAATCATAGAACCTTCTCGATGAATGTTATGTCAAGATTCAGATATATAAAGCCGTATCGATCACAGGACACAGTCAGTTTATTATAGCAGTCAATTGGAGACATAAGTCGAAAGTAGTTGAAGCGCGATAGTCAAAGTGACAAGTTTTGACAGTTGTACCATAACAGAAGCTCGTTTACAGAGTGTTAAAAATAAATTATTGGAAGCAATCTGCGAACTTTTGAGTATTACACAAGTGAACTGACTTTTCGTATGACCACGAAAATTTCAAAAACTACTTTTCTGATTTCAATACTCCTTTTTTATTTAATTTTCAATATCTGCGCGGGTGACATAGGCTATATTTTATGTTCATATAGCTTTTCTATACTAATATATACGAGTAAGGACTTTTCGTATGACCCCGAAAATCTCGAAAACTACTTATCCGATGTCAATTTTTTTTATTGAATTTTTTATATCTGCGCGGGTGACAAAGGCTATATTTTACGTTCTTATACTTTTTCTATACTAATATATATTCGAGTAAGGACTTTTCGTAAGATCACGAAAATCTCAAAAACACTTATCTGATTTCAATATTTTTTTATTGAATTTTCTATATCTGCGCGGGTGACATAGGCTATATTTTATGTTCTTATAGCGTTTCTGAAATAAATAAATAAATAAAAGTTGGGACTACTTCTCAGCGGCGCAGGTAATGCCTAGCTATTGCCTAGAGACAGTGTCTACCAACAGCTGATAAAAATCGTGATTGCTATATCAAATAATGACTGTTATTATCATTTTTTCTTCCTTTATATCTTACTTTGTTTATTTTAATTTACTGATGTTCAAACCAAAAATTAACTACTTGAACCATAATTTTTGCCCAAGAATGTTTTTTTTTCTATTGAATGTTTTTTATAATGTGATATGTACGATTCTTTACTATACCAACTGCTGCAGAAAGCCTCATAGTATACGGTTAATACCATGATGCCATGGTTAATACATTATGTACACCATAGATAAATTTCCTACGGGTAGAATGGAAACTGCTGTGTGATTTTTAAAACAATCGCATTAGCGCCACCTGGTATTTGTAGGAGTACTCGAATTACAAATCAGCTGGAATAGCGGGAAATTTGAATTACTTTTATACTATTCTGAATCTAATATCAAACTGTAGTTTTGGCCTGTATGACAATTTTCAAACGAGTTATGGTCATACATAGCTGCAGTTACAATTATGAAATAAAACAGTGATACAAAACCATTCTATTTAACATAAAAAACAAAAAATAAATATTTTCAACTTATAGCTATAGTACTGTCACTTCAAATAAAAGACATTTCTAAGATTTATTTTTTATTCTTTAAACGCTCTCATACGACATTTTGGTCTTATACAGAAAAAAATTAAATCATCACCTGATACGACAGATGAATCATTAGAATAATAATGCAAACACACAATGAAGCAAAACAGCCAAAGCAAGCCAAATAAAGAAAGATGGCAGAGTTGATCACATACACTGATCGTGTAAATGCAACATCTCTTCTATGCACTGATCACTGCAGTTCAAAGAACAAGGGTGCGGTCGAGAACACGCTGTAAGCAATTGCAGCAATAAAAGTGAAGTAAGCACAGCAAGCGGTTTTTTATTGAATTTAGTCGTTGGCAGCATTTGATGCAAATTTGTTTCCGACCGACAAGCTGTCAATCGCAATCCGTGAATGAAGGAACGAAGGCTGGAATTATTTAAGATATAGATAAAAATGAAACTGTTAGTTACAGGGAAATTGAACTGTTGATTTATATTAATATAATACCTTTGGCATTAAATTTTCAACGCCATAAACAACCGTCAAAAATCAATAGGTATAATTTTAACATTATTAGCTCCATCAAATTCCTCTTTTATCACTATGATTTTATAATTTGTCCCGGTACTTTCATCCAACAAGATTAATTCCATTATATCTATTATTTTGAATGAAAAAATATTTTTATTGGATCATCTATAAATAACCTACTTTGGAGGTAGTGTTCTCTGCTTCTACTCTCAATGCCCTTGTTTACACCAACCCCACGGGAAAAGCAAATTTAGCATTTGCAGTAAAGTTAACGCATGCGCAGTATTGCATCTAATAGCAAACAAAACTTGCGTTAGTGAATTTTAGAACACCAATTTTTTGCTGTCAGTGAACCGCACCTCAAATCTCGGAACAAATTATCTCACCACGCAAAGACAACGACAACTTAAGTAAACATTACAAAACAAATTAAGAACCAAAGCATAAAAAAACCGGAGAACAGAGATACGTCTCTGTTCTCTGACTAAAACAGTCATAGTTGACCTTCTACCATTCGTAGGAGTACTAAAATTGATGCTGTTTTTCATTTCATTTAAGTTACCACTCACTGATGTACATTATAAAAAAAATTGAATTTCCAATACAAAATATTGAAAACTCAACGCACAAATATTAAATTTCCAATATTTTAGATTGAAAATTCAACCGAGTTGAATTATGAATAATGTTTTAGAAATTCAATAATTTTACAAATTTTGCACACGTGTTTATCATACCAAAGTTTACAGATAGTATTCTATACCTTAGTAAAAGTACTGTTAAACTATCAGTGCCCGTGGGACTCTATGTGGGTTCCGTATTTGAAAGTCTATGGTATATTTCGGAACTCTATCGCTGGATTTTTATGGTGTTTTTACCATGTATGTATGTAGAATGTTATAAGAATGATCTGGTAGTAGCTGTAAGTGTGTCTGGGCCTCCTAGGTTGAGGGTTCCATATCTGTAATCCCCAAAGAAATATATCTCAGCTCTATGGCTGAATTTTCGTGGACCTTTCGGTATATGTGAGAGTATGTCAGTGCGACTAGAATTTAAAGGTAAAGGGTTTCATACCGGAAAATCCCAAAGACACATATAGGGAAAATTATAATACTGTTCTCTCTTGGAGCATCTCTGTGGATGGACCTGGGTTGGTGTTTGAAGTGGTTCTACGTGCAAGTAGGTCTCATAGAAGGGTTCCATACTAAAGACTTTTGATGACATTATGTTTTCGTACCACAATCTACGAAACTGTTTGCCCGGAAAGTGCCGGGTAAAACAGCTAGTATTCTTATAGAAGAAGTATTTTATGACGTTCAAGATTACCTCAATAACAACATAAGTTGTTAAATTTTTAATATGTCTTGAATATATCATTATTGTTTTAACTAAAGATTAATTATTATGTCAAATGTATTTATTTTATTTTTACGTAAACCTGTATTATGTGTACTCAAGTGTGTCATACACATGACCCAGGGGTGCGTGCAAGCTCCATAACTTTTGTTCTATTTAAGCTATCGCCTTGATTTTTTTAACAGTAGGTCGATAAATGAAACTCATTTTTAAAATATTTTGATTAGTATAGAGGATGTTCCAAAATAAGATACACAATTATGTAGACTTTTTTTTAAATGGCAGCCCCAAATTTTTGTCAATATCAATACATATCATATACTTAGGTATCTGCAATAATTTTTGACATAATTATGTGTCAGAAAAGCGTCGGGCATCGACCTACAAAAAAATCATATCATTAGTATCATTCAAGATCACTTAACAAGCTTTTTTATTAGATTTCTAGCGCCATTGCGTATCGTCTCAATCAAAGTTGAACTCAGCATCGATGTTGCGTAGCCCACTACGATGTTTTGAAAATAGCAAATAACTATTGCAATAGCTCGAATTTTCCAAATGCAACACCCTATACATTATTAAGTCATTGCATGGCATTTTTGAGGACTTTATGCCAATATATAGTTTGTGGGGACTAACCTGTAAAGTTTGTGAGATTTGTTGCAAAATAAGAAATGTTGATGATTTGTTCGTAAAAAAGGTGAATCAAGTAGGCCGCTTTCATAAAATTTGAAAAAATCCATATATTTTAAAAATAATAAAGTAAAAAATTAAGTTTTATGAGTAAATTGCAAGGGATGCAAATCTCCACAACATCAAGAAAGGGTTAGTAACAGGAAAAAGTGTAAAAAAGTTGAGAAAAGGCTTCTTATAAATGTTGAAATAAGTCACCATCATGTTTCACACAAGCTGCTAGTAAGTTCAAACCGATCTCTAACTTTTCTGAATGAAGACGCCCATGGAGTTCTTGCTTCTGGATTTTTTTGTCGGTAGATTCTTCTTGCAAATACAAACCATTAGCCTGGCCAGGCATAAATTATGTCATCTGTCAATGTCATATTCCTATAGTGAGTCCTTACATCTGTCAATTTTCCACGGCCATTTTAACCCTGGCCACGCTAATAGTTTGTATTTAAGAACACGCTGAGTATAAACCAGCACTACGCCAGCCGATGAGCTCTCGTATATTGAAAAACTTTTCAAACCAATCGATGTATTTTTAATTGCATTTTTCAATATATACTACCATTTTTTAAATAATCGCCATCGAATTTGTGAAAGTTCAGGTTATGATATCTTTGAACCTGACCACTCCGGATGCTCAAAAACTAAATTTAAAAGTGCCAAATTTAACAAACTTAATTGCCAAACCCTAGAATTTCCATTTAATGACTGAGAAACTAATAAACCATATTCATCTTATTCTTCACGTCATCTGCGCTATTTTACGTCCTATGCTATATTCTCAAATAGTCAATTATCGAATGCCATGTTGCCATGAGCTATGTTAATTAAGAAGGAGAATGAAAAATAATATTTTGAAAACTTTCCACACCAAAAGATGTATCTTTGATTGCATTTTTAGAAATATGAACACTTAAATTTGCTTATGTTACTGTTATCGACATAAGAGAGATCAAAGTTGTGTAAAGGTAAGGTTATGAAATCATTGAAACTGATTCCAGTAGTAGTCAGTATCCACGAAAGAGTTACCAGTTAGTCGTATAAAATTTATCTTAATCGATGATACTTGTGAGTTTCAAAAGTGTGGTGCATGGCTGACGCGTGATTGTTAAATCTTAATCTTGAAACATCCTTTATATCTTGTAACAATAATTCAGTTTATTAGTTTTATTTTTCTTCTCACCTCTTTTATATTCATGTGAAACTAATATTTATTTTAATTAGTGTCAAATTATAGTAGTTTATATTGATTGTGATTGGTGCGTTCCTCTCACGTGCATAGTGCATTGGAGGATTATCAAAGTTCTCGTTTTCTCTGGCATAATAATTGCTATTATTATTTAAAAGCTGATTTCTCAACATTTTATTGATTATTAAGTTTGTATTTATCTAGGAAATAAAGACCATTGGTTTTGTTTTATATTTGATCAACCTGTGATACCAAGCATTCCAGTATAATTCTAAATTCTCAAACACATAGTTATTTAGGCTTATGTTAATGGGTAGAAAGAGTTCACAGTTTGTTGATTGTGCTGTCTTATTCCATATCCACCAACAAACCACCTACGTCGCCCGCTCCCAAATCATTTGCATATAATTTCTTTCAAAAATTAAAATAATTTTTGTAGCGGTCAAGCTTCTGATAAAATGATTTATGAAAATTATTAAATAAAAAAAAAATATTTGTAGTTGAAAATATTCAAGTGGAACTCATCTGTAGTATCTAAGTATGTATTTCTTTATAAAAAAATATATAGATAGTGGAGAAGTAACAAAACGAAAGTGATGTTTCTACGAGAGATATCTCAATAATTATTATATTGTAAGCAACATTAAAATTGATGATGTTAAAACTACGCGCCAGCTTAATTTGCGGTCTCGGTAAAATTTACTAAGGAAGCCATAATCTGCTACAATTAGTCGTACTAAGAAGAAGTACTTTATTTTTACTATGGGGAAACGTGGACCAAAATCAAAGCTTGAAACCAAAGAGATAATTGAGACATTAATGAACTTTAATATTTATAGTGAGAATAGCATGGAATTACAGCCTATGAAAAATGAAGTTTGGAAGAAAATATGTGAAGAATTAGAAAATCGTATTTGAGTGGAAAATTTATTCTTAAAATTAAGGAAAAATCAAAATAATATACGAAGAATTCATAATAAAGTAAGAGGTCAAGACCAACGAAAGTAAAGAGTGCAGAAGATAGCGAGCAGGAAAGTGACGGTTATATTGAAAAACAAGATTATTTTCAAGGAAAAACAATTTAAACAACTTTTTACTTGGATATTGAAAAATGGAAACTTATTAGCTCTCAAGAACAAAAGAATGGAGTGAGGAAGGTGCTTCAAGATGGATGGGCAGATATTATCGGAATCCATATAGACTGCACTAAAATTACCCTGTGCATTCAATATGAAAAGACATGTAGTGAACGATAACCATATATCTATGGTTATTACAACGATTGTGGCGGAAGTTTAGTAGCTAAATGTATTGAAGAGACAAGAGATAATAAACCAGTTGCATTTAATAACTACATAAAAAACTTTCATAATATTCCATATTCAAAAAAAGAAGACTTGCAGGACCGACTAGAGAAGAAGTTAAAGAAGCTTTGATGACATCGAATCCAAAAGAGTTTCGCCGAAATATAGATATTGAGGCTATGAAACTTGGTGATATATAGGCACCTCATCTATATAGCATAAAAGAGTTAAGAAAGGCCTTCAATGAAAGAATTTATGAGAACCTTGGGAACAATAAAAACGACTCTATATTTATATATAAGATCGATTGGATTCAATAAATTTTTCTTGATGTATTGGTCTCCAGAACAAGTTGCTATCCATAATGATATACAAAGGCATGTAGGAAATACAACATCAGCTGACGCAACTGGTTCTATCATCAAGAAAATAGTTAGGCATGATGACGATAGTGGCCATATTTTTAGAACAATAAAAGTGACACGTTGAAACTACAATAACACCAGTTTGTCAATTAATGAGGTCGAAAGGTAGTATCACGTACAATTCCCGACTTAAGACCCATATCGGAACTGATGTAGCCTACTGCTGCTAAGTGGGATAGCATAAATAAATTACACCAACGGTTAAAAGGTTTTTAATGAAAAGCATAGGGTTCATTACTACAATCTCAAGCCTGGAACATTTCGAAGATTTTATTAGAAATATCATTTTAGTTGCTCTCTCACAAGAGTGTACCAGTAAATTTCAAGTAGCCTTAGCATTTATCATAAACAAAATCCAGACTTTTGAATTAGATAACCAATGTGAGTCCAATATAAATAGTTTTAAAGAAGAGCAACTCTATAGAGCTGATAAATGGGAGAACAGAAGCCATGTTGAAAAATAGTATCACTTTTGAAAATACCTCAAACGAAGACTTCATTGTTCAAACTAATGATTATTGTTCTCCTGATTTTATAGACAAACTGTGTACTCTATGTTCAGAGTTTCTATGCCGGAGCAACGTCATAAATGATTAAAAAAAAGAAAATAAAGTGTCATCGAGTGCGAGGTCAGAAACTTATAATGGTCAAATTAAGTCGTCATTCGTGAATAGACTATTAAGAGCTGATATTTTCTTTGCTAAACATTGTGATCAGATTGATAAAGATCTGATCATAGCAAGAGAAGCTTTAATTAATCTAATTCAGCAAAAGAAATTATGAAAATTGGAGAAATAAAAGAATGCCTATCGAATTACAAACACCTGTTTTATGTGAAAATTACAATTGCGATAATGAGAATAAAACTGTCAAATGTGCAACATCGATTATCAAACATGACCAGAGTTACACAGATTTATCACATTTTGAGAAATATATTTCCATCTCCTCTTCAGTAACTGATGACCCAGTCGATAGTCAGTTAGAAGTTGCCCATATTAAAGGGATACACACAGTGGATCAGCCAATATATATAAAAAACAGCAGTACTGCTATTTTGAAAAATGAGTATTTTAAAATCATTACTGGTAAAAAAAATTAATATGAAAATAACTATAACAAACACAAGTGCATTTGATAGCATTTCTGTAATCTATCAGAATTCACAAAGTTTTTTACAGAGAGTACAGACCGGAACTTAGATGAGAATAACAAATGTTATGCAAAATTGATTGCACAATATGCAACAACTGGAGTGGATTACAACTTATACAAGATAAGAGCAATGATACTCCTTCCTTTCCAAACTATGGAATTATGCGCACAGTTTTCAAGAGAGTTTAGATAACAATTTTAGTGACCGGGTTGCATACTGTGATTATTGTAACAAAACTTGTGCTAATTTGAAAAAATATTTAAACATACCTTACATCTGTATTGACATGGATGGTGTGTATAGTTTATCGAAAGAAGAACAATGACCTTCGATGGATTTGTTACCTTCCAAAGTGATAATAGAATGTGAGAGTTTTATTTTATCTGGTGTTGTGAGGTATATGCCTGGTCACTATACAGCAATTTGTAGTGATGATAGTGACAGAATGCAACAATTTACATAAGAATCCCAGAAAAACACATGTTAACATACGTTTCGAACTCTCTATGATAGTTTACGTGAAATGCAAAAACAACTGAAAATGTAGTATGATGGTGGTTGTTAAGGGGACGTTAAAAATGTATATTATTTTAAACATGTAAATCATTCATAATTCCCTTCTTTAATCACAATATATTATTTTAGAGATAGTGACTTTTGAAAACCAACTGTTATAGCATTCTATACCTTTTTCAATTGTATTTCAGAAGTCGTCAACCGTAATTCAGAATAGTTAATTGTATTTTAGAAAGCATTACATGTATTTCGGATTAGTCAATTGAAATCCAGAACTATGTAGACAGATAAATTTCAGATGGGTCAATTGAAATTCAGAATTCGTCAAATGTATTTCATATTGGTGAATTGTAATTCGGAACTCGTCAAATTTACTTCAGAACATATCAAATGTAAAACAGAAAGCATCAGATGTATTTCTTATCATTGTAGGTCTGCAAACTCCACAATTGTCTTTGAAGTTCATTTTGGCAAATTGGTAAGTGTATAGCTGCTTTTTACAATCAAAAACAATGCACAAATATGATTGACAAAAATAATCAACATGATTACCTATGATTTGATACATATGTTACAAATTACCCGTCTAATGCTTTCCGATTTATATTTGATACTCGTACGTTTTGAAATACATTTGATACGTTCTAATTTACATTTGATAAGTTCTGAATTGAATTTGACGAGTTCTGAATTACATTGCACTAATATGAAAAGCATTTGACGAATTCTGAATTACAATTGACTAACATGAAATGCATTTGACGCTTTATAAGATTTAATTGATTATTCTGAATTCTTTTTGTTTATAAAATGGGACACTGCATCAATCGTTCCTGAAAAAAGATGATGATCAATATGCTCATATCTTCCCAATTTGAGTTCTCATGGGTCTTCTTAAATTAAGTTACTGAACTCAAATTAATGTAACTTATATTAGAAGATTTTTAAAACTTCAAAATTATGGCAATGAAAATTAAAATACATCAATTCTTCTTCAATACGAATATGGTTAAATTGAGGCAAAGTTGCGCATTTATCTGCTCAACAATACGACGTTTAAAAATTTTTAAAATTTCGAGTAGATCTGGAGATATCCGGAAAAAACCGAGTTTAAGAAAATCATTTTATTTTATTCCTTGGTTTATTTCTTAAGGAATTTATAAATAAATAGCACATTTACATTGCCACTTTTTTCACTCTTTCCAATGGTTTTGTAACCTGACGTTTCGTCTATGTGTAACTATCATAAAAAAATCTTATGGAAGCCATACTGGCATTCCACAAATTTGAATAGCCCTTTTTATTACCTTTTTGACGATGTATCATAAGTGGGCCTTGTTGTCCTAAAAATCCGAGAAATTAAATGAATAACCTTTATAAAGTAGTTGGCTTTGATTTTTCCAATCGGTGACATCTGTATTATTGTCAATTACTGAGTCGTTGAAAATGGAGTTCTCCAAAGAAGAAAAACGAGATATGATAAAACTTTATTACAAGAAAGATGTAGGTATCCCGAGAGACAACAATCCCACCGATCTTTATTCAATTTATTATATAGAAATTTAGCTGAGCATGGTTCCTTTAAAAAAAACAGACAAAAATCTGGAGACAGGATTGATGAAAAAACTAAAGAAATCATTAATCTTAAGTATTTCAAACGAGCTAAGCCCATAGCGAATTCTGTCTATTAATTTGGACAAATTTGGTTGTGGTTGTTGTCTCTCGGGATACATCTTAAGATACACTTCCAATGTATTTATTCACACTAATTAATTCAAGTAGAGAACTTCATTTTCAACAATCTGACGTCTATAATTATTTGGTACATGTATCTGCCAAATTTTACTCTATTCTTATTTTGTAACAATTCTCGCAAACTTTACATATTATACCCCACAAAGTATATATTGACAGAAAGCCCTGAAATTTATTTTGTGGCAGCTTAGTATTACCAATGTTTTATTTTCTTGTTTCCATTTTTTAAAAGCCTTCAAAAACACTGATTTTAAAGTGATATCTTGAAAACTGTTAATAATTATCGAACATAAGTACGATACGTATTTTAAATTATCTCTGAATGACGTCATAATATATCAAACTGTGATACCGGCACAAAATGGCGTAATACTTGATACGACGTGTCTCAGGATGATTTATAAATATTTACAATAAATGAAATAATGAATTCATATGAACTTTCTCCATCATCATTTTTAATGAATCACCCATGTATATAAAACATTTGAGAGTAACCAAAACTAAGCATTTATTTAATGATTTTCATCAACATAAACAGATGAACACCAACAAATTTCCCAGCTCTTTCTCATTATCAAATAACTATCGTGCAAATATACTTGCTTTTGATGACCACTGAATCAAAACTGACCCACCAGCTAGAATCACACATCTCCCATAGAAAGTTTCCATTGTTGAAATAATTACTACAACTTTTCCAACACATCCAATAGTTCGCCTGAGGCAGTCGTCGTAGCTCTGTGGTGTGGTGAATGTGGCGGCTCCATTCAGATGAGCAATAAGAAGAGTAATGAGTGACTTTGGTGCACTTCTCATCCACACTTCTCAGACCGAAACTTATCATAAGTGTCGTATATAAATGGGATAGTGAGTGCAGCCATACAGTGGTTGCAGCTAGTAGTGTGGTGGTCGTCGTTTTCCCTCTTCACTGCACAGATTCGGAAGACACAGAGCAGATATAGAACACATACACACACACAGGCCGGATACCCCAAATCCACACCATTGAGACCATTGTAAAGCTCCTTAAGTATCATGGTCGCCGCTAGTAGAACTTTCGTAACATTGAGGGGAAATTAATTCCCATTCTTGGTATAGGAGGGTATAATAATAGTTAACGTTGACAATGCTCGTGAGCGCACAACTTTTGTGCTTTGTTGAACATCCTCGTGTGGGTATTAGTTATATTACGAGAAGTAGGTACTTAGTTGTACTTGGTGTATTGCTTCTAGCTAAAATAGACAGCGTATTTAATTGCCGAAAACCTACAGAAGATGATGTAAAATATCATTGGAAGTGATTTTATTCCAATCTCTGGCGAAGAGAAACATTTAACAAGGCGAATAATTTGTGATTGTAACTTTTGTCTGAAACTGCTCAATGATCAAAAAAGTGTATAGATCTTCCGACCATCTACTCCAGAAAAGTTGACTAACAATGAAATGGATTTCATAGAGCTTTCTACAGAAAATTGAGATTACTAATTACTAAAAGAAGTGCGTGTAGGTTTACTTAAGTAAAATCATATATTCTCTCAAATAAACCTATGCAAAATATTTTACTATAATAAGGAATAATACAAGTCTGATTTGTACTACGAGAAACCCACTATTTACTGGCCATATTAACCTTTCGCTTGACGTTGCGCCAGAATAATTGAGTTAACATTTTCTGTAAGATTGGATCAAAATAATCCCACAGTATAGTTGAACCAGAACAGTGGATAATAATTATAAGACATTAAGGATGACAATGTAACATGTAATTGATAAAAAAATAGGTGAGCACAATTTAAAAATATATGCCCACAATAAGAACCTATCTAAGTGTAGTTGCACATAAAACCAGAAAATATGATTGAATATGTAATGCTGTGTTTTAAGAGAAAACCCTATTATTATTTTGTAAACGGGGATCAAAAATTAGACTTCAAAGTATATTATTTTATACGTGATTCACTCAGTGACAATTTTTATATAATTGTGTTTGTTATGTTAGCCAATGTACAGGGTGTCCCACAAAAGTTTAATACAAATTATCATTGTTTTCAAGGGAACTTCTATATTATGTACCTCTCACGTATACAGGGTGCTCAGTTTTCCATGGTCTGGACTCAACTCTTGAAAATTAATTAGGACACCCTGTATATTATTTTGAAATTGGTTTTCTTATAACAAATAAGAATGATTTTCGATAAGATATTATATAGCTATATCTCGTGGTTTAGGTTTTAATTAGCAGGTTTATTTAATTTTTGCTAAAAACGTATTTATTTAAGGTAGTAGAAGAAATATAAATATATCGTATTTGGTGAATCTGCCATATTTATGTTGTTATGTCCCAATACATAACTTCAGTTGTTTCCTTTGACTACAAATTATACAGGATCATCTCAGAAGTTGATCCGATCGTGATATATAAAATCTATAATTTATAATTCTAACTAACAGATCTCTATTTTCTGAGAGAATAAATCTCCATTATTATTCTAACAAATAAAGAAATGTTCTAATATCTAATAATACGATTTTGTGAACTATTAAGTAAGTACCAAGAAGTTGAAATAATAGTGAAACAATCAAAACAAATACATATAAAGAAAGAACCAATAAACTATACCTACTACAAAACAGAATATTAATGTGCTATATGGCTTCCATTCTGAGCAATACAAGTTGTGTAAATGACTTCTAGTTCTCTTAGGGCGTCTCTTAATGATTCACCTTCATTAATATTTCGAATTTCTTCCCTTATTCAGTTTCTTAGGTCATCAGTATCTTGAGGGATATTTTTATAAACTTTATCCCTTAATCTTCCCAATAGAAAATAATCCAGAGGGGTCAAACTGAACTCCGCGGAGGCCAACGAATATTTCCAGTTGGCCCAATGACCTGTGCATAATTTTCATTCAAATAATGTCTTACTTGAATGGTGTTATGGCAAAGTGCTCCATCCATTTGGTAAATAATATTATCTATATTACCATTCATCTCTAGTAACGGTCTGAAATTGTTAGTCAGTAGCTCCAGGTACCTCGCACCATTTAAATGGTTATCCAGAAATAGAGGACCTATTATTTGATTCCTGTAAATCGCACATCAGCAGTAAACACTACGGCGACCTTGATGTATAGTTTTTTTTGTTTTCTTGAGATCAATAGTGAGTATTCTTTCAATTAAATATCCCTGAGGTAGTAAATCGCTTCGTCAGTCCAAAAAATATTGTTAAAAAAATGACGGTCACGAAAATGACAATCCATCATGAAGTTACAATATTCCACGCCCTGTAATTATTCATTCCCAGCGTTCTATGGATATCAGTTCTAGCAATATTCAAGTCTTTTTCTGCATCTCTGATGGAATTGTCTGTAAATTCTTCTAAATACATACATATATTCAATTCTGTTTCATCATCTAAGATATTTTCAGGTTTATTTCTTTTTCCATACTTTAAAACACCATGCTGTTCGGGATCTAGTTCAATGCGCCCAAATATGGATCTTTCCGGTATTCTTTCCGGATACTTTTGACGAATATGCTCTAATAGTCAGTGCAATGCTTTTGTCATTTCGGAGATAAAACGTATATAAATTTAACCTTTCTTCGGCAGTATAAGACATTACAAGCTAAAAATAAGCTAAACGCACAACAAACCAAAATCATTATTTGACAGTTCTTATGTACGTTGGTTTCCAAAGCACTTTATTTATTTTCCATGACAGTTGGAATTCTAAACTACTGTATATTATTAAATGTCTGCTACAGTCAGCCCGTTAGGAAATATTTGTAACGTATTTCCTCATTAAATTCAAAGGTATTTTTATTGAATAAAAAATGTTTAATATTGAATATTTTCTAACCGGATATGGATATGTATAGGGTATTTTATACAAAGTAACTTTATTTTTTGTGAACATTCTAAATCGGCCATGATATACAAGGTGTTGTAGTCAAAGGAAACATTTAAAGTTATGTATTGGGATGTTGTCTTAAACATAAAAACGGTAGATTCACCAAATATGGTATACTTATGATATACTTATATATATATATATATATATATATATATATATATATATATATATATATATATATATATATTCTTATATGATTTCCTACTACCTTAAATAAATACGTTTTTAGCAAAAAAATAATTAAACCTGCTATTAAATCCTAGAGATAGCTATATAACATCTTATTGAAAGTCATTCTTATTTCTTATGAGGTATCCAAATTCAGACCATGGAAAACTGAGCACCCTGTATACATAAAAGGTATATAATATAAGAGTTCCTTTAAAAACAATAGAGGAAGGAGGCCTAATATGAGATAGCAGCCTATTATAAGATACCGTATTTTCTCACCTAGTAAGAGTTTCCATCTAGCGACAACCGCTAAAACTAACTCATCGGAACATCAAATGTTAGATCAGCTAGATTTATTTTCAGTTGCTCTTACGACCCGCCACGTGTACGTGTTTTTACGCATTAGTGCAATATCGAAATTTTATTAGTGTTCAGTTTGACGTGATTTTTTTGTTGAAAAGGTGAGGAAACAATTAAGTTTGTTATATTTGCTTTGTTGTATTGGAGTTGCTTTATTGTTTAAAAAAATATGTAAAGAATTTTCACAAGAGATTCCTAATATGAGATACCTTGGTGCTCCTAATATGAGATACCTCATATTAGGAGAACTTTCTTTTTTTAAATAATTTCAACGAAAGCTGTTTGCAGATGCCTACAGACAAGAAAAAAAGGAAGCAGTGGGATAAAAATGCCATGATAAGGGCTGTTAAAGCGGTAAGGAACAAGGAGATGGGGTACCTGATGGCCTCTAAAACATTCAATGTTCCGAAAGGTAAGCCTGCTTTTTTAGTTATTGTTTAATTTTTTTATCAATTTTTTTTATTTTTCAGGAACCATTGAACGATATGTAAAAGATAACAGACGTGCAGAGGAGCTCGTAAAAATAGCTTTGGGTAGGAAACAAGCTTTACCTGATGTTTTGAAGAAGCAGTTAGCAGACTACTGCATTGAAATGGAAAAAAAGTATTACGGTCTTCGGAGGAGAGATGTCAAATATATGGTGTTTCAGTTAGCAATCGAAAATGGCTTAAAGCATCCTTTTAGCACAGGAAAGGAATCTGCAGGTAAAAAATGGCTCAGGGTTTTTTTAAGAAGGCACCCGCAGTTGTCTGTACGTACACCACAGGCAATATCTGCTGCGAGTGTTAAAGGGCTTAACGCCGAAAACTTTGCGCAGTTTTTTGACATATTTGAGAAGGAGATGGAAAAAATTTATTTTTCTCCACATAGATTATTTAATGTCGACGAAACAGGCATTACGATTGTGCAGCATAAACAAAGCAAAATCATCGGTTGAAAGGAAAAAAACAGGTTTGTGCCATAACATCACAAGAGAGGGGAAAACTCCTCACCGTTGTGACATCCATGAACGCTTCTGGTACTTTTGTTCCGCCCTTGATAGTTTCCTCGTAAAAATATGTCGGAACATCTAATGCATGGCGCACCTCCTGGATCAATATGGGCCTGCCATCTATCTGGATGGATTCAGACAAATATTTTTACGCAACATCTACTCCATATAAAAAAAACTTGGAAGAATCCATTGCCAAGAAACTAAAAAAAAGAAAGACTTAAAGTACCGAAAAGGCTGAAATTACATCGAGCAGCTCAGATTCAGAAACCTCCGTGCATTATGATGACTCGACTGATGAAGAGGATTACAATGATGCAGAGTGTCGTTTTTGTCAGAGAAGATTTTCCGAAGACACCCGTGGAGAATAGTGGGCTAGATGTATCGTTTGTTTTCATTGGTGCCACGAAGATTGCGGCGAAGTTGATGGCACAACATTTGTTTACCCTACATGCGAAAAAAAAACAAGGAAAAAAAAACTTTTTTTCGATTAAATTTTAGTGTTGTTACTTTTGATTCTCATTTTGATTACTTCTGAAATAAAACAATATATTATATTCTTTCAGTACTTGTTTTTATTTTTTGGTATCCTATTATTTCCTCCTCCTTCCTCCTTTTATTTGGAACCTTAACTATCTCATATTAGGAGACCAATCTTGAAAATGACAAAAGTGATTTTTTTTATTTATTACCCCTTTACAAAAATAGTTTATACATTTTTAATAAATTTGATTTGTTAGTGTGTGAAGTACACACAACGATCTATCCTTTAGATATAAAGCCACTTCTAAAAGTTAAATTTGTGCAAAATTATTCAAAAAAATAAAAAGGTATCTCATATTAGGTCCCTTTCATCTAATACTTTGTATTCAAATTTTTTCCTAAATAGAATATCTTCCGAGATAAGGGTATAGAGGATCTTATGTGGGACACCCTGTACAATTGCCCTTCTACCAATACACGTTGTATCACCTCCGCCGGCTGACATTTTTTCACTATCTCATTTGATGATAACACCATTTGTTACCTTGTTAATATTTACACAAATTTGTAAGTTCTGGATAAATTTGTTTAGTAATGTGTTTCTTGACTACTGAGCAGGCACAATTTCCCGTTGATACCTACTGTAATTTAAATTCATACTCCTTGTGAGCTTCTTTTTCAAGGAGATGCTCTAGCTAGAAAAGCTAGTTTAAGATTTCATTGATTTCTGTTGTCTTCTACCGGGGAGATATTCCATTAATTTTGTGATTCCATCAATTTTATGGTTTTGGTTAATTAAGTATAACCTAATAAAATTAATCGAACTTTATTTTCATAAAGTTTAGATGAAACCCACAGAGTAATATATGCTAGAGACCTGCTCTTCTGCTCTCAATTCCTGTTCTCATTATTTATAGTGGCAATGATGAAGCGTAAAAAGACAATTTTATTTGTTATATTTACTTTCATAAAAAGGTTCCAGTTTTTTTGTTGATATGCCACATGAGGTTAAAGTTACTAAATGTAGTTTTGACATATTCGCAAGTACATCTAGAGGCCCTCAGGGCTATATTTTGGGAGCTTTCTTCTTTAATTTTTGTCTCTCCAGTGTTTTACACAACACGCTACTCCGTTTTTGTGTACTGATGATTTTGAGCTTTTCCATAAAGTAAATAGAGAGACTGATTTTTTAAAATTGCAAATGGATTTTTCATTTACTGCCCGTATCCACAGCAGATAGCTGCTAGATAACACTAGTGATCCAGTTAGCATAAAATTTTGGCAAAATAGCTGACAGCTAGCGGAAACCTTATTAACCTACCTTGACCAGTAATTCAGAAATAACACTATTCTCTCAGCTGTGGAATATTTACTAACTGCTTATTGTAAGTTATCCTTGATATTTTATATTTATTTTTATTATTTATTATAAATATTTTTTGACTACCAACATGACATGTCAGACTGACAACTGTGCACTATCCAGAGTGTTGCCCAAGTTGGTAATTTCGGTCACTTCAGTTCAGATGTATCATTTGCTCGTAAGATTATATCAATTACTTTTGAATATTCATTTTCAAAACACATGTTTTATTGGAAAATTAGAAATTCACGGTCTGGGTGTTTGTTAACATGGCCACTGCATTAATAGTACACAAAATGAAGCCTATAGTGTTACAGAGTATTTATTACAAGAAATAGTGATAACATTCACGTGCATACCATTGGAATATGACTTTCATGTTAACCACAAAGTATGCTTCCAATATCTGAATGCCAACAGTCTTAGACTAGGAAAGAGAGGGGACTCGTAACGTCCATTACCTGCGCGTGTTGGTTTTTGTGACCAAATTATGAAGAAGACGCCATTGTTTGGTGACAAACATTGGTGGTGATATCGTTCGAATTTTGTGATCTTGTGACTAAATTTGTGATAAAAATTCAATAGTTTCAGTGAATTAATATAATTGGATATTCTGCGTATGGCTGCAAAAGCCGCAGTGAAAAAAAGTAGCCAGGAATTACTATTCACAGTAAAAGTCAATGTATAGTTGTTCTCTTGGTTACAAAATTGACATTTTTCCGTTATTGACATACTATTTTGTGAAATAACCATACTTCTAGTCAGGCCATACCTAAAACATCCCAGTCCTATTCATTTCAAGTTGTATTTTTTGTTCATTATTCTATAATAGTAGTTAAAAATCACAACTTAGAATAATCATTCATGATTTCTCCAGTGGCGTTGCACCTACATACCTATTATTATAATAAAATGATATATCAATATAATAACTTTTCTGACAGTTTTCAGAGTTCAAGAAATGCAACTGTAATGTAAACATGTAAAGTATTTGTTCTTTCAGATTCAATCAGAAGTAATGGATCCTGTAAGGAATCAGTTAACAAAACTCATATTATTTAAGGCCAATAATGTGAATTATGAGTAAGTTTGATGAATTGGAGAATAATTGAACTTGTCCTTTTCTGTTGATATGTACTATTTCATATTGTTATTTAATATTTTATACTATTGTTATTTACTGTTTTATAAGATTTGAACTGTATATTCAACTTTTGGATTGTATCACAATTTTTACAATCACATTAGCTACTATCAATAACGAATATGTATGTAGTTGTTTTTGTCTATGTGAATTTGAATTCAAATGTATAAAGTATTGAAGTATTTATTATGTGACACCATTTCTTCCAATTTCCAAGGACTAAAGTGAAGTAGGTATAAAATTCTTTGTTGCTTTATTTCGCATTTAACCGTTCTCATAAAATTTTACTTCAGCATGTTAAAAATCTATACCTAGATGTAATATAAAATTTCATTTTGACAGATTCATATTCGGTATATTCAGACCAGAGAACACTATCTCCAAATTCAGACGCTACGTGGGTTACGCCACTGGCGAACCCCTTTTTGGTGACAAATTGCCTCATTTTCGGCAGCATCGTTACGTGTCGCCTCGCTTTCCTAGTCTAAGCCTATAGTCATCGAATTAGTACTCCTAGAAGGCTGTTATATAAGAGTATATAAGCAGATCTACTCACGAAGAAAGAGAAACAACAAATCCATGTATTAGACAGAAATGCTAGGGCATAGAGACTATTGTGCATGTGTCAAAGAATGATTACAGGAGGGCTTGCCAAACGGTACCCACAGGGGTCAATAAAAAAAGTTTTGTTTTCACACTGAAATATTATATTATCCTGGTGAGGATAATAACTGTAAAATAAAAAATAAATACAAAAATATCCCGACGGCCTGTAGCCAGCGGAAAAGAAAATTTCTCAAAATTTGAACCTCCATAGATTATTTCTTTAATAATATTAGGTAAATAAATGTTTTAACGGTCGCCATTTTGAAAATACTTCTCGATAATGCCCAATAGCGAACTCAGCCGAGATATTTAAGAGATTGATTTTTGTACCAAATTTGAACTTGATACTTCCAAAACTACGACCTCAATCGTGTTAAGAAATTTCGTAATATCTCATATATATATATATATATATATACCTATATAAACGAAAAGTTTTTTAGACCTACTTATAAACATACAATGATCACAACAGGTACATTTCTATAGGATTACCTAAAAATAACATTACAGGTAGGTATTCACTTTCTCTTTTCTATTTCAAAATCTTCCTAAACGGGAAATTTCTTCAAGTTTGTCAACACTGTTCTTAAGAAAAGTACATAAACGAATATATAAGATAGACTTTCGCGCAAGCGTAAATCATCCAAAACCCTATTACTGTCTCTCTTTGTTCGTGAGGGACTTCTCTCTCTATCAGCCTTCTAGGAGTACTAATTCTATGCCTACAGTAGATATATAAAGAGAGTTCTGGGGCGGAAGTGAACTGTCAAGATGGCGGCTTCACAGTTGACATCTGACATGGAACACTGTCGACCACGGAACACAAACAACTGACAGTCGACACGGAACACAAAATACTGATAGTTGATCCCATATACATAAACTTCTATACCGCTAGCATTGTGGAAAAAATACGCAAAAATTAAGCCAAAGACCTGGGGATAGCTGGCGATATGCGCATGCGTCATGAACTTTTTTGGCTAAGAGGAGGAACATGTCATTATGTTATCACACTTACCATGGATACCATATGATGTGACTCCAAGCCACTTCCCCTTTCGCGCATGCGTACTAAGCTCGCAATCCCCATACTGAGCTTCACATAAAAATTCAAGAATCAAATTATAGATATATAGAATTATGTGAGTTGATCCACACTGCATAGTCATCCAAAGAACACAGTCATCCAGAAAATACAAACATTTGAATTGTTGGTGCCCATGGCACCATATTTAAATTTGAATTAAATAATAATTTCAGAAAAAAGCTTGCTGGCAGCGGCCTCGAACCTAGAACCTCTGGTGTACAACGCATATAATCTTCCTATACAGCTACGCGTTTTCCTGTTTGTTGCTTATCTAAAAAAATATTAGTTATTTCCAGACTACGACATATCTGTATTTAATTATTCAGCGATCGAGCGTTGTAGAAAGGACAGCGCTATGGGTAAAAGTGAGCTGCCAGTCCGACCGAGAGATTCATTGTAAAGATAAGCAGTTACCTTATTTTAAATATGAAAATAATATAATATTTTATTATACAGTGTGATATAAAAAGAAATAAAAATAATTTTATTGTAAATTTGACATGTCGGATCTCTCATTGGAGCTTGGGGGGATGGGGACATGAAGCATGCAGTGCGCAGGGGCATGGAGGATGAGGCAATGTTGGATTGAAGGATTTTTCCCACCTTCATATTAAATAAATAAATAAATCACTTTATTGTTCAGAGAATTGTACAATGAATAGACCATGCACAACAAAATGAATTGGCGTCAAACAAAGTGTAGGAATAAAGAATAATATTATATTTTTTTAAGAAAAGACTCAACATTTAATAAGACACTTATTCAAAAAAATCAACAATACTGTAGGGCTCAACATTCAAAATTAGATTAAAAACCTTCCCTTTGAACAATTTAAAATTATTTTCACACTTTAGCTGATCTGGAAGTTTGTTAAAAAATTTTATACACGAATATGTGGTTGTCTTCTCTGTGGTAGCCAGTCTATGCTGAGGGACAGCATAGCCAGTGAATCTAGTTTTGTGTTGGTGATTTTGCTCATGCTTACCGAATTTACTTTTGTTTTTGAATAAAAATAACAAGCATTCGAGCACATAGATGCCAGGAAAAGTGAGGATCCCCAGCTCTCGAAATTTACCTCTACACGACTGTTTAAGAGACATTCCTAGCATTACTCGTACGACCCTCTTCTGTACTAGGAACGCTCTCCGAGACTCGGTTACGCCTCCCCAAAAAATGACCCCAAACCGAAGTCGAGAATAAAAGTTTGCGTAATATATGGTAATTAAAGTTTTTATACTTAAATAGTTCTTGAGTACTCTCATTGTGTAGCAAACAGAGTTCAACTTTTGGCATACTTCCGTTATGTGATTACTCCAACTAAAGTTCTGATCAAGTTGAAGACCCAAAAATTTGGTGCTCACAACAAAGGTCACCTCTCTTGAACCCATCACCGCAGTGTCTGAAAAATCTAAGTTTCTTTGCTTGGTACGAAAACATACATACTTTGTTTTGTCATCGTTAAGTGTAAGTCTGTTTTTTGTGAACCAGTTTCGCGCTCTTTCCAACGACATGTCAGCAGAGTTCAGAAGACTCTCAAATGAGGCTTCTGCAATCAAGATGCTGGTGTCATCAGCATAGTTGATGAGGTGTTGTCCCAACCCGACGACCTCTCCGGGTAGGTCATTGATGTAAAACAGAAACAAGATAGGCCCCATCACACTACCCTGTGGGGCGAGATCAGTTTCTCCTACGAGAAGTATTTTTTATTTTCACTTTCTATCAACACCGTCTGTCTCCACCCCGAGAGATATGATTTGACCCACGAGAGAGACTCACCCCTCACTCCATATCTGTACAATTTCTCAAAAAGTATATTATAATTTAAGCAGTCAAACGCCTTTGATAGATCCCCATTAATGTTTGTTTATCCTCCTTACCTGATATTATATTTTCAATGAAATCATAGACGGCTGTTTCAATTGATTTGCCTTTAAGGTACCCATGTTGTGAGTTACTTATTAATTTATATTGACAGAAGAAATATAAAAGTCTGTTAGACATGGCTATTTCAAACAATTTAGAGAAAGAAGAGATTAAGCTTATAGGTCGATAATTTTCCATCAAAGATGCGTCCCCTTTTTTATAAATCGGCTTAACTATTGCTAATTTTAAGCTGTTAGGAAAAATACTGTGCTTGAATGAATTGTTTATGATATGGCATAAAGGCAAGGCCAGCTCATGCGCACACTTTTCGATTAGACTATTGGATACTTCATCGTGGCCCGAACTGGTTTTATTTTTCAGCTTTTTTATTATATCAAGTACCTCAGCCACTGTTACTGGCGAGGTGAAAAATGATGCGGTATTCTGAGAAAATTTGCATGAGAACTTTTGGTTAGGTAGGTTTTCAATCTGTTTCAGTGCTGCGATAAGATAAAAGTTATTAAAGCTTTCACTAACTTCCTGTGGGTCCCCATTAATTTTGAGGTCATGCTCGACCCTACTTTTTCCCGTTACTTCACCCACTACCCGCCAAACACTCTTGGACTTGTTATCGCTACCAGTTATTTCTTGTTCATATAAATATTTTCGAGAGTCTGTAAGCAATTTATTATATCTTTTCCTACAGGACTTTTATGCTTCTAAATATCTATTGTCATATCTACTGAGTATCAATAACAAATCCAGTTCACTCTTGCAAACTTTCAATAGGGGATTATCAAAGTTAGTTTTTTTGGTCTTACATTTATAAGAACAAATGGAAAACAATTGTTAAAAATTGTTATAAAAATACCCATAAAACTGCTCCACTGAGTCTCAACGTCATGGTCACTCACCTCAAATATGCTGTCCCAGGATTGCTCTGCAAGCATCCCCTGAAACATTTCTTTGTTTCGAGAGCCGAAAAGCATTTTCCTCACCTTGCTTTTAAGATTGCTTAGAACTGATTTAAAATGTATTGCTTGCCCCGTATGATCTGATGAGTGTGTACTTATAACTACCGAGTCATAGGTATCGATATTTGTATAAATATTGTCGATACAACTCTTAGTTGTAGCACATATTCGTGTATATTCTAAAATTGAAGGACGCAAGTTAAAAGAACCCATTAAAGATAGAAAATCAGTACACTTTGCCTCTTTACTCATAATATCTAAGTTAAAATTTCCTGTTAAAAATATTTAGCAACCCTCTTCGATCACCTTCACAAGTACACTTTCAATCTTTTCAAAGAAGTGTTCTACATCAGATTGTGGAGTGCGATAAACACACATAATAATTGCGCGTTGTTTGTACAGTTGGACCTCAACACAAGAAAGTTCACAGATTTCCCTTTCTGAGACACAGGTAATGTCACTTCGCTCTCTCCAGTGTAACCCTTGCTTAATGTAGATAGCTGTACCTCCATGTGTACCAATGGTTGGTCTACAGTATGATGATGCTAAACTAAAACCTCTTAGGGAGTATGCTGCCAGCTGGTCGCTGGTTTGCCAATGTTCGCTTATACAAAGGGCAATGCAGTTTTTCTGTTCATAGACAAATTGTTCAATTTGATTGAGACAATTCCCAATTGACTGGACATTTTGATGTAGGATGCTGTTGCTCGTGTTTGCTTCATGAGTGGAACTCTGGTTTGTGTTTTTGGATAATGTTGCTGAGTATTTTTTACGTTTCGTTTGTTGACTACTTAGAAACAATTCCCAAGGGCTTCCAGAGAGTCCTTGTGTCTTGAGAATATAAACCTTTTTATACCCACATGTTCAGGCCAAAATTCTGGGTTATATAACTCGTCCTTTTTATTAAGGGGTGCTATCACTACAAAACTTTTCTGGGTTTTTACATTGGAAGACAATTCTTTGACTATTACTGTCTCATTTTCAAATCCCTATTTATCCTTAATGTATTTCAATACTATATTCTCTGTTACATGATTGTTTACTCTATTGATATAAAGCCAAGCCCTTCTGTCTCGACCTGAAAATCCATTTTTCCTGTCATCAGAACTTGTTTTGGCAATTCCAAGACGTTTTCTAGAATTCCTATTTTGTTTGTTCTTTTGGAATTGGAAACCATGATCGCCGTTAGATTGTCTTAGGTTATAGGTAGACTCTTCACTGTTATTGTTTTTCTCGCCAGTGTTGCTTGATCGATTTCCATGCTGATTTGTTGACTTTTGCACTACTGTCATATCCCTGTATGTCGTTTCGTTGCTTGATTGTTTTCCATACTGCTGCTGTACTTGCGCCGGTAACGTGGTGATCGGCGTCTTCGGAGCTGCCGAAGAGGAGCGGGTGTGACGTAGAGTTGTTGTTTCCTTTTTCCCACCTTTTTAACCTCTCCTGCCGCGATTTCAACTTTTTCCTCTAAAAGTGCTATTAGAACATGGGGTTTGGTATATACAGGGTGATATAGAAATTAGTAAAAATAATTTTATTGTAAATTTAACATGGCAGATCTCTCATTGGGGGATGAGGGACTTCGGGTATGAAGCATGCAGGGCGCGGGGGCATGGAGGATGGGCCAATGTTGGATTGAAGGATTTTTCACACAATTCTTATTTATATATTTATAGCAAAAAGTTATATTTGGGTTGTACGTGATACGCAGATATCAAATCTGCAATAAAACTGCTCTAAATGAATGTAGTAATTCTGCTACTATTCTACTACACCTCCACTACCATTCAAATAGTCCAAATTTTCGATTGATAAGGTATTTTTCTGTTGAATGGCTCTCATGATGTGAAACAATTCATCAAGTGTTCTATGTTTTTTATAAATGTATATGTCTTTCAATATTAACACCATTTCCAATGTTGATCTATCAAAGTAAAGGTGTGGTTGATACTTTCATCAAGAAGCTGCCATTTGAACTTCATTTGCCGGGCTATTCTTATTGTGGACAAGGTACCAAATTGAAAAAGCGTCTCGAACGTGGAGACAGATGTATCAATCCGATCAAGAAGCTGCCATTTGAACTTCATTTGCCGGGCTATTCGTATTGTGGACAAGGTACCAAATTGAAAAAGCGTCTCGAACGTGGAGACAGATGTATCAATCCGTTGGATGAGGCTTGCAAGGAACACGCATACTCGTAAAACAACTCTTTGGAATAACGTCATAAGGCCGATCGAGTGTTGGAAGATAGAGCTTGGGAACATGTTTAATCGAAAGACGCAAAATTTGGTGAAAGAGTCGCTGGTTGGGCAGTCACCACAGGCATGAACGTGAAGCGTAAACTTGGCAAGGGAATGCAAAAAGGTCCATTTTCCCATTTTGTTAAAAAAATACTGACTGCTGTGAAAAAATCAACAATGATTAGAACATCATGGAAGTGGCTTGAATAAGTCATCTGCGGCAGCTTTACGTGCAGCTTGAATTGCAATAAAAAAAAAAGTTGGACAATAAAAGAGAATCTCCTACGATGTCAAGTGGTGGATTCCTATCGTTGATTCCACTATTTGCAAGACTTTCAGCTTTAGGATCGTTGGTTGGAGGAGCCATTGCAAAGACTGCTATCGATGAAGAAAATGCAAAGAAAAAACTAGAGGAAGATAAAAATCACAATCAAGCAATACATTTAGAGTCTGGTATATATATCTACGTAAAACACGCAAAGGATACAGTTTGTTCTTAAAGAAAAAGAAAAGCGATGGATGAGGATTGTACTTGAAGAAGAACTAAAAAACTACTAGACCAGCTTCCCACTAGAGAATTATATGAAAAAAGATAGACGTGGAGTTTGTTGCTTGAAAAAATTCATGGACTAAGATATTTATCCGGCTTCGTTGATTTAACCTTGCTAGATGCTTTATGTCAGAAAAAATATCCATATATGGTCCCATATAAGAGCATGCTAAATAGCTTTAAGTTTAGAAGCTTATTCGATAGAAGAAATAAACAGGCTGTGTTGTTCATATATTTTATTTTTAACTATTTTAAGTACACGGATTGTAACTTAATCAAATATATAGGCTTCAATGTTCCTAAGGTAAATCTAAGAAACTTAAACTGTGATATCTTTAATATAGATCTAGTCAGTACATCGCCAATAAATAAAATGCTACCAATATTTAATGTAATATTGAAACAAGCCAGTATAGATATATTCAACACAAATTTGGAAAACTTAACAAATAATTTAAGTTTATCTGCTTGGAAGTTCATTATCTTAGTTTAGGTTTAGTCTAGTCTAGTATAGTTATTTTATTATATCCTGCGACATTTCTGTTGTTGTCTTTGCCAATAATTGTAATTACCAGCTAAAGGTGTTTGTAATGAGAACAGTAAATAAATATATAAATAAATAAATAAATAAATAAATAAATAAATAAATATTTTCAAAGAAAACTTGAGTGATGTTTAATAATTTATATTAGAGGACATCCGAAGAAGGAGTTTTTGATAGAAAAAGTACAACATGCTAGAATTGTGAGTATGGAGGATTTGGAAAATTCATGGTGGACTATTCTAACTTTCAACAATAGCGATGCAACATCCTGTATGAATCACCTTTGGACCGTTTCATCAAACAGATGCAGCCTTCGAAACGTTGATGTTTTGTATAAATGGTTTTATAATTTGATTCCTATGTGTAATAAAATGCATGATATTGAATTTTTTTTTTTAATTTCACGGTTATCTGGAACTATTGGAGTGAAGCAGAACAACGCATGAGTTACTATTTGATTTCACATTTTTTCTTTAAATGATAGTTGAAATATTTTTAGAAATTATTCTTACTGTGAATGTTACTTTTATACATCCTGAATTTGTTATAAAAGTTATAATGAGGTTAGAAAGCATCATGGAACATTTCCAAGGTGAAAAACGATTGGATGAGTTTGAAGAAAATGAAATTAGTCAATTTCCCATTGAATATCTAATTCAAAATGCTGCGCCTTTGGAATTATTAACAGTTCGGACCAAACTTCACATGGAATATAGAAACATTTTTTCTCTTCAGAAGAAACTACCATGTTTCGTACATTACAACCGCGACAATCGGTCACGCACTTGGATGGTCTTCCTGCGTCACAAGCAAAATGTGCATTTTGTCAAAAATCTATTTAACGATCGCACAAGTTATACTCGACAGTCTCGATTTGAGAGAGGAACGGAACAATGTCATCTGTTAAAGTTAGGTTAGAAAAACATGTTCATCATTTGAAGGAGCTAAAGGACATTATTAATGTGTATGAAGAATAATAACAAGTTTTTTCCTTATTCAAAAAGCTGACCATCCCCTCCACCACCAGCAGCGAAGAAAAATGGAATGAAAAAGACATAAGAAATCCTACACGTTATCGCGAGATTACTAAAGGAGAATAAAAACCATGTAGAAGGGAGGTCCTACACAGACTTCAATTGTTTTATGATTATACAAAAATAAGAAATCATGAAAAATGTTAATTCTTTATTTAGAAGTACCTTTTTTTGGACAATCTTTATAACTATTTTCAATAATAGTACGAGCAGTGAAGATGATGTTAAACAAACAAGTACAAAGGTATATTCTTAATGGTTTCTTGCAATTTATCATCCATCCTATATGATGATGATGATATTCCTACAGACATGTTTTTATCTAAAATATTTCTAGCATATTTTGTTGTAGGTGTTCATTAAATTTCACAATTTCTGGGATGGCTTATAATTCTCCAGTCTCCTTCTGTACCATCTCGAAATATTAGTTTCACTTTAAAATTTGGGAGTGATGCTGCTGTCATCGCTGCTGGATAGTTGTAAGCAAATGTATGCAAATGACCATCGTTCACAAATTCTGCATTCATTAGTGCAAAATTTAATTGGTTATCACATTTCCAAAAACATACTGCAACATTTCTAACTCCATCCGAAACATAGGTATATAAAACGTTGTTTAAAACCGCAGTCAGTCAATCACAAAATTACTTCTTAATGGAGACATGTTTCTTCGATCTACTCTCAGACGTATCTGCATATAAACTGAGCAGATTCATTTTCTCCATATAACCATACCCCCATATCCATAAATGAGAGATCCGCCATATTGAATTTACAATAAAATTATTTTTATTTCTTTTTGTATCACTATGTATATACCAAACGCCATGTTCTAATATAAATTGTGTGAAAAATCCTTCAATGCAACATTGCCTCATCCTCCATGCCCCCGCGCACTGCGTGCTTCATGCCCCCCCCGCCAAGCTGCAATGAGAGATCCGACATGTCAAATTTACAATAAAATTATTTTCATTTCATTTTGTATCACCCTGTAGAATAGAATATTATATTATTTTCATATTTCCAATACTTCTAATAATAATTAAATACAGATATGTCGTATTTTTATTATTTATTAAATTTTTAGATAATCAACAAATTGGAAACCGCGTAGCTGTATAGGACGATTATATGCGTTGTACACTAAAGGTTCTATATTCGAGGCCCGCTGCCAGCAAGCTTTTTTTCTGAAATTATTATTTAATTCAAGTTTAAATGTGATGCCATTTGACACCAACAATTCAAATGTTTGTATTTTCTGGATGAATGTGCTCCTTAGATGACTGTGCACCGTGAATCACAGATGACAAATTGTTTGTATTCCACGGTCCATAACAACTGTCAGTTGTTTGTGTTCCGTGTCCACTGTCAGTTGTTTATGTTGCGTGGTTGACAGTGTTTAATGTCAGCTGTCAAGCCGACATCTTGACAGTTCATTTCCGCTCCGGAACTCTCCTTGTATATCTACTACATACTAAAGAACACCATATAAATCTAACTGAAAATTAATCGTACCCTATCGGACCGCAGAATCATGCACTCTGTCCAATCTATTAACTATATTCCTAGTCATGTGAAATATTAGCCGAGCTATTTTTTACGTATACCTTCTAAGCGATAATTTTGTAGAGGATTGAATTTCTTTAAACACACACTGGTTAAACTTGTTTTATGACAACATAATTACCGTGATAGAGGGATTTGAAAAAGTGTTTCTCATTTTCATTATGATACTGTTAATCTTCCGTTTACCAACATATTTACCAGAATTTAGTATAGTACTTCTATTTCCAAACGTTCTGAAACAACCCCTTTCCTCCCCTATTTCCCTTGCACTAGTCCCCTCTCTGTGGGATTCCGTATACATTAAGTTTCAAGGAGCATGAGAATCGAGTTCCTCATTGAGTTTGAAATT
The DNA here is from genome assembly GCA_958507055.1 of Crioceris asparagi. Lineage (NCBI taxonomy): Eukaryota > Metazoa > Arthropoda > Insecta > Coleoptera > Chrysomelidae > Crioceris > Crioceris asparagi. The sequence continues at coordinate 26,639,609 of OY293832.1, forward strand.
TTGATCCATATTCATATTGCAACATATTTAATTATTATATTCCACTTTCCAACTTCAAACGTTCAAATATCGAGCCAGCCTTGTATGATGCGGCGTTTGCCTCTAGCAAGGGTAAGCGGCCTTTTAGAATAGGTTATATGCAGAAATTTGGATTGAAAGGATATTCTGTCAGTGGTGGTTACCAAAGCACCAAAGAGATCGCCGGGAATTAAGTAATTCTGGTATAGGTTTCAGCACAAGTGCCAATTTGATTTCAAATATTATAATAAAAACGAATTAGCGTATCTAAAGCCAGAATGTTGAAGAGTGCCAAAATGCGAATCAAAATATTGCTGTAAATCAGCCATAGTTCTCCAGAAAAAAGAGACAACGAAATAGAGAGGTCAAAAAGATCTCCCGATTTATCACCATTAGATTTTCTATTCAATGATTATGAGCATAGTGAATTTCCATAAATAAGAATCCATCTCAAGAATCTGTTTTATACTCTTGTATACTATAAATATAGTAATCTAGATTATTTTTTATGCAAAAATGTAAGCTAAAATATTTTTTTAGCAAAAGTAGGACCGACCTTATTAATTGTTGCAGTGGATAAGACAAAATAATATTAATTCTATTGGTGCTGGTACTTTTGGAGTTGTGCCGTTTTAGTTCGTTGTTGTTGTAGGCACCAACTTCAAAAGTACCAGCACCAATAGAATTAACATATTATTTTGTATTTTTAAGTGCAACAACTGATAAAGTCTGTTCAATGTTTGGTAGAAAATATTCATTTCACATTTTTGAGTGTAACATTAGTCACGAAAATCGTTGAACGTTCGTTAATAAACAAGAAAATATAGGCTTAGCTCGTACTACTTGTTATTTATTATTCAGAGAATTCAACACATCGCGCGCAAATATATCTACATATTTCAGACTTTACTGCTGTAACTCGAAAACTGTAACTCAATTTAAATGTTGCTAAATATAATCTTTTCTTTAATTTGACCGTCTCGTATTTCGTATACTCAGAAACCGTAACTCATTTGAAAAATAGTTCAATTTGAATATTTTCGGATATGTTCCCAACTTTAAGTGTGCCTACTCAGATTTTCGATTTTCGACCAAAATTGTCCCTCCACCCCCCTTCGAGGGTAGTTTTTGGGGGTAGGAGTTTTCGAATTTGAGTTTTTCTAAATATAGGACCATTTCTCACATCTCTTTCAAATGAAACAAAAATCGTCTAAATCGGAGTACGTTTAATATGCGAAACGCGCAAACAGCCTTAAAAAAAGCAAACATACAACCGAATTGTATACATTCTCCTTTCTTTGAAGTCGGTCAAACATGGAAAGGACTTGAACCCAAGATCCTAGGATTATCAGACTTTAACTTTATCATTCAGCCAAGCTGCCCTTGCGAATTTATTGACATATAGTTGAACAGACAATCAATGATTACAAGCATTTCACTTATGAAGCTTTATGATTTTTGACCAACTTCAAAAAGAGGAGGTGGTATACAATTAGGTTGTATGTTTCCTTTTTCTTATTCTTTATGGCTGTTTGCACGGTTTGCATAGTAAACAAACTCCGTAGAAGAAGACTTGAGAAATAGTCCCATATTAAGAAAAACTCAAATCCGAAATATCTTTCCCTCCAAAAGGGCCCCCGAAGAGGGTGGTGGGGACAATTTTTCTCTAAAATCTAATAAATCTAGAATTAAAGATTAGACCATATCCGGAAATGTTGATAATCAATAAAACTTAATCTGTTGCTCTGTAAACAAAGTATAATAAATTATTTACATTTGGTACAGGTATTAGCAAAACTCGTACCTGAAAACAAAGAAACTACAATTAAAGTTTAATATTTAAATTATCGATTCATTCACACGTTCTTCTATAATATTTTGAGTGGCGTATTATAAATTACAATTGGTTTGACAGGCACCCTCTTTCAATTTATGTGATCTACGGGAGGTGCCCACCAAACAATATATTAAAGAAGTTTTTTTACATCTTTCCCCTCGCGGAAGAAAATTTACAATATTTTTTTCTATAAAGATATATATATAAAAAAAATCATATTCACAATATTCCTCTTGAATGACAAAGACTGGGACCAATTTTGAAATATGGAAGAGATTTGATTCTGACTTGCTATGACCAGTGTTAATTTTGTATATTGTATATCTTTCCTAAAATTTTGTATGGTCCAATCTTCGATTCGTATAGATTTTTTCTATTTAGTTTATTGGCATTTTCGACAAATACCATGTCTCCCACGTCAAGTTCAAAGTTTTACCGATGTAATTGTGTGATTTTATTGTATTCTTCAATGCTGTTCTTCGGTCTTGGTTCTTAGAAAAATGTTGTTTTAATTCGCTTGGTAATATTGTAACGTTAGTGCATTCTAATTAGTATTTTGGTGCAAATCCGTATATGTTGGATATCGTTATATTTTTTACACACTCCTGTGCTACTGTTGTCCAAGCTATTTTCTTCTTCTTCTCATTTACCATACATCTGATTTTATTTGCAAGGGTCTGATTCAATCCTCCATTTAATCCATTCTTGTCCTCCAGAAATTTCTTGAATTCCGTTGAAATAATTCCAGGATATTGATCTGAGAGTATCATTGCAATCCTAATCCAGTTTAATAAAATCAATTGCATTTTGTGTTTTTGATGTCAAAATATAAACATATCTAATAATGATCCACAAGAAGATGCAAGTATTTTTTCGTGGACCGTGTACTTCCAAGCCCTCCAATTGTATCAATCGAAACTATTTCGAAAGACATTGTAGCTGGACTTGGGTAAGACATTAAACCAACTTTTTCAAGTCCTCTGGATTTATTTCTAATACATATTTTATTTATCATTACTATATTATGTTGATAGATCCTTTATTTTAGTATTTTAATTTTATCATTTTACTTATACATATATTTAAGACTAAATTTTTTAAAATTTCTACTTATAACTACATTATTTAATTCTCGAAACAAGCATGAACACGCTTATCGAGTAGCCATCATTTAAATCTTTGTACTACTATATTGTTGCACTATTAAATGATGTTATTATTATTATTGTATTGTAGAACTTCTAAAAAATCTTTTAATATTCTTCGATAAATTCTTTAATAAAGGCGACTAATTTTCATTTGCAGTTGTTTGATTCCTAGATGACAAAGATTTTCATGTATTTTCTTGATAAGCTTCATGTTAAACTTCTCTGATAAAATTATTTTTTCTTTCTTCTTGACCTTTTTATAGAAAACATGGTGTTTTGAAATTAATTTGTTTTTCGTGTTCTGTATATTTTATTCATATATTCATTTATATTCATATTCTCCAATGGCTAATGATCTGAAAATACTGTAAACGATTTATTTATAAGCCAATATTGCCAGTATGGCACAGATTATTTTATTGATAGGCATTACAAATACAGTGCGGCCGTAAAGTAAGGAATAAATTCGATAACTCTCATCTAAGCTTTTTTTCAAAATTCAGCAAACACGTTGATTTTATTTTTTCACGAGAATTTTTTAGAAAATTAAATTATTATACAGGATGGTCGCAGAAAAGCTGGGCAGATAGCAACTTATTTTTTTTTAAATAGACACCCCTAATTTTTTTAAATTTTTGGATTTCTGATAAACTTCAAAACATTTTTCATGTAATATGTCCTATACCTAAATTCAACTGTTTTTAAATTACAACCTGTTAAAAAACTCATTCGCCAGTATCATAAACTCGAGCAAAAATACATTTAAATCAAAGCAGGCCATTGGTGGGCTGTGACTTTTTGACAGAAAACAAACACTTTATTTTATTTTGTACTTTATTTATTTGTTGTTTAATGTGTCTTTCGATTTTTTAATATTTTAAGTACCTTTTTACCTAGTTTAAATAGTTGTTTTTATGTTTTTGTAAAGTTCACATTAAAAATCTTATTATCGAAATGAGACTTACTGAGACGCAGAGGATAGAAGTACGCGAATTATTCAATCAAAAATATCCTGATCGGCCAACAATTTCCCACTCAAAAGTAAGTAAGATTGAGAAAAAAATCATGAAATTGGTCATGTACGAGATACCCCAAAGACTGGTAGGCTATCTGTTTCTGAACAAAAGCAATTGGATGTTTTCTAAGTGTCCAAGAACGGCCTCCTGTGACATCGTGACATCTAGAGACAGTGCTCAAAATATTGCATGTAAGCAAATACCACCTTTACAAAATGCAAGTTTTCAAGAACTTTATGACAGACGTCTGGAATTTTGTGAGCGTTTACAAGTTATGTGCTTTGAGGACCAACATTTTGTGAAAAATATTGTGTTTTCGGAGGAATCTATGTTCATCTTAAATGGAAAAGTAAACACTCAAACTTACGTTATTGGTAGGACGTAAATCTGCATTGGATGCGAGAAGACCTTAGTCAGAATAAAGAAAAAATCAACGTATAGGCTGATTTTGTTGAAGACACTCTCAGGTATTTGCGATTTTTGCAGGACGATTTGATTTCATCTCTCTCAACGTTATTTCCGGAAGAAGAAAATCCAGACTTACCTAATGCAAACATTTGGTTCCAACAGGATGCCGCCCCATCACATTGCCATGCAAACGTTCGCGCATTTTTACATAAAACGTTTCCAAATAGGTGGATTGAAAGAAGAGGTGTGATTGAATGGCTTCCAATGTCCCCGGACTTGATACCTTTAGACTTTTTTCTGTGGGATTACAATGAAGGACAAGTCTTTAAAACAAAACAAAAAAACAGATTATGACGACTTCGTATTGCGCAAGAAATAGGTATTACACCGGAAGTGATTCCCAGAGGGAGTTTATTATTCATTTAGGTTAGTGTCAATTAAAAAATGGAACATATTTTCAACATTTGTTCAAATGAAATTAATTAAGCTATGTAATACACTCTCTACTGTCTTATTGGCTCATGTCCTGTTTTGATTTAAATAGTTGCCCATGTTTATAATACTGGCAAATAAATTTTTTTAGCATGTTGTAATTTAAAAACTGTTTAATTTTAGTATAAGACATGTTACATGAAAAATGAAGAGAATTTTATCAGGAATTTGAAAATGTAAAAAATTAGGGGTGTCTATTTAAAAAAAAATGAGTTTACTACCTTTCTAGGTTTTCTGTGATCACCCTGTATAATAATTTTATTTTCAGAAAAATGATCGACAAAAAACAAAATCGACATGTTCGAGGATTTTTTTTAATTGATTAGAAGAGTAGTTATTGAATTTATTCCATAGTTTACGGCCGCACTGTATATTGCCTTCTTGTTCTTCTGGGCATCATCTAATTTATTAGAAAAATATGCTACAGGCTTCTCTTTTCCATCGGGTTGGATTTGTTTCATGACAGTTTCAGTTCCTTGTAATAAAGCATCTGTATATATAATGATCAAATATTGATAGGATTGTTTGAGAGAACAGCAGTTATTTTATTTTATTAAATGATTTTTGATATTCTTCTGACCATACGAGGCTTTGGCCTCTGGATCTAAGATTGTTGCACTTTTTAGTATATATTCATGATAAAAATTGATTTTCTCTGGAAACTGTCTAATATTACTTTTGAGATATTGGAATTGTAAAATGTTTAATTGGGACCAAATTATCCTTATTCGTATTATTTCGTATTATATGGCCTAGATATTTTACTGAATGTGATGCAAATGTACATTTTGTAAACTTTAACCTGAAACCTTCATTTTGTATTGCTTCAAATAAATTTGTTAGATGATTGTGTTCCGAAAAAGATTTAGAAAAAATCATCTATATAGTTTATAGCAAAATCAGTTAGATTATACCTTCTCAATATATTACTCAATATTCTTTGGAAAATTGCTGGTGGAGTTTTAAGTCCTTAAGGAAGACGAGTCCATTGAAAATGTCCCATTTTTCTTTCTGTCTTCAATATGCAGTGGAATTGACCAAAATGCTGAGTTTATGTCTAACGATGTGAAAAAAATTGCAATTTCTTGTCTTTAACATTAGGTCTTCTATCAGTGGAAATGGTTGGGCTTGAGGTACTATTATTTTGTTCAAATCTCTAAAATCTATACATAATATGGATCTTTTATTCTCTTCTTTTTTGAATGCTAATGTAACTGGAGCAGCAAATGGACTATAAGATTCTTCTTCCAGTTTTCTGTCTAATAGCTTTGATATTAGTTCCTCAATTTATTGTTTATCTTCAATGGTGCACCTGTATGGTCTCTTACTACAATATTTATCAATACTTGCCTCATACTCCTTTACTGTGCCGACATCATGTTTATCTCCAACAAAAATTGATTTATATTTGTCAATCAGTTCATTTACTGCATACCTCTGATGAGGAGTAAGATGATCTAATTTTGCTATAAAGTTCTTCTCTTCTATATGCTCACATTTAACAGAATGTTGTCTGATACAATATTCTCATTGTCCATACCTTTAAACTTCATATTATAGTTTTGAGTTATTTTTAAATCCTCATTTTGAATTAATCTAAACTTTTGGATCACATCTAATCCAATCAAAAAATCATATTTTAAATTTTTCTCATTAATAATGTATACATTAATCGTTAATAAGTTAGCATTATTTGAATTATTTATTTTTCCATTTACTTTCAATAATTTAGAATTAACAAGAGAATAGAGCCTGAATCATAAACTACAAATATAACTTATCATTCAACAATAGTTTAACTTTTATTAATGGTGTTAATCATTCACATGTTCAATGAAATATTTTATATCTGTATTATCTTTATTTGATTTGAACCAGCATGTTGTCTCATTGTACCTTTATTCTTGTATCTAAATGATAACGCATAAGTGACCGGATTCCAACCTTTTTTGCAAATTATCCGATCCGAGTTTATTGAAAGTTTCATAATCATTATTGATATAAGCACCAAGCACCTAATGTTTGAGTTTGACTCCGAATCCGAATCCATAAGTGAGGTTAGCTTCCGAGAGCTTATAGAATACGTTATCTTGCAGAAAGTTAAAAGTATCATAATACGTGTAGCCTTCTGCTTACTTTCAGCACTGGCGCCAGGTCTCACAGACATCGGCAACCGAACTATACCGATTACTTTGAATACACAGGCAGTGGAAGCACAGCTCACCAAACAAGCTGTGGTGGAAGATTGTCTCTTTCAGTACCTTTCTATCATTAGAAGTTGATTATGAGTTCAAGTGTACAAACAGATCTGCGAAACTATTCGAGTGTATTCAGTAAAAAGGTCTGTGAGACACCGCGCCAGTTGTCGTGCCGTTGTTGTGATATTCTATGGTTTATGATTTAATCGATGGTAAGTAATTCAGTTCCTGTTTTCTTTTATTTATTCTCTAGCGATGGATAGCCGGTTACCGGATATACAGTCACAGCGATTTATTATTGGTTTAAATAGTAAAAATAATTTCTTCCGTCTAGTAAATGGCTTTTTCTTATGAGAAAGAGCAAGCAAAATTGCAACTTTTGTTGACCGAAATTGTAGCTGAGGAGGTTCCTATTGACGACCACTCAGAAGATGAGGAAGATCATACGGAGACTCAAATTTGGGATACTGATACTTAACAAGAATGCGAATCATCTGACGAAGGCAAACCTGAACCTCCAACATAAGCTCCCAGACTTGCTTTGTTTACAGAAAATACAAACAAAATGATATATAAATCTGCTCAAAATTATAAAAGAGAAAGAGCATTAAAGCCTACAGACATAATAAAAATGAAAGCATTATTGGGTTTGTAATACTTAGCAAGTTGAGGACTTATGGGATAGAAGTGGTACTGGCATTGAAATATTTTGGCTCACTATGTCCAAAGAGAGATTTCTACTTCCCCTAAGGCACATAAAATTTGACGATTATGAGTCGAGAGACGCACGAAAGGAGACTGATAAATTGGCTCCAATCAGGGAATTATTTACAACGTTTGTATAAAATTGCATAAAAAGTTATAATAATAATAATAATAATAATAATAATAATAATATTTATTCATTTAAAACCAGCAGTGAATATAATTAAGTGTAAATATTTCAAGTAACATAAATAAATAGATAATCATACTCAATAAGTGAAGAACACTTGTTTTGAACCATAATATAAATAAAAATAAAGAATAAAAATCAATATATAAAATTATAAAAAAAGTGTTAAAAATATTTTTAAAACTATAAATAATCTTAATTAATATGAATTCATAAAAAATAACTTTTATAGATACACTCCTAAACAAACATAAGTGTACATCTACATGTTTACATTTATCTCAAAAAATAAGAATTAATATAATATGTTATATTAATGATAATTATAGTTATACTCGCGTCTCGTTCTCGATGATTAATTATTTGTAGTAGTACTGTTTACTATATATTTAACTACACAACTTTAAGAGATTCAAAAAGAGCGCCATTACGCGGGCTCGGGTACAGCGCCGCGCCTGCTCTCTCATCACCTCATTATTGTTTTGTGTATTTAACAACATACATCAAGAGAATTTTATTTACTATAAAATTGAAAAACCATACAACATTATTATGAAAAAGTCAAAAAAGAGGACTCGCTCACGCTCAAGATCAAGTGAGCGTTCAAAAGAGGATAAAATGGAGAAAAAATTCAAAGGAATGCAGAAACAGTTAGATAACCTAACTTACGTTTTCAAAGAATTGCTTGAAACACAAAAAACTAAAATTATTAATGAAACGTCGACTCCTGAAGGTAGGTAAACTCCTTCAAAATAAATTAGATATATATATGTATATATATATATATAAAAAGATGAATTTTCCACACGAAGATTCATCGGGGTAGTTCTATACGAACTATACCCAGTTCCATACGAACATTATAAACTAAACTGTTGTGTAAAATACTCCACACGAGTTGTTACATAATTATAATTGGTAATGAATATAAAGACCAATTAAAGAAATGATGCATATATCTCCACACGAGATAGTGTACAACAATGTACTAAAAAACTCTTTCTCATTTCTCAACAGAGGCTGAGCATCTTCCCGAAAAGGTAAACACAGATGCTAACATTGACCCAGGGGTTGGGACATTATCAAAAAATGGTAACCCTGAGGTGCTGGACATACAGGATGACCAGGGTGAGAAGACCTCTGTAGACGCTGAACACCAACACCTAGATGTTGAACTGCTTGAAATCTTGGGGGAAAAATTACCTGACTCTCAAGAGAAAATCATAATTAATGAAAATATCATCAAGTGGTGGAAGAACTGGATGTCAAAGGGAGTGACTGAGGACGTTAAAAAAGATATCTTGAAAAGATATCCAAAAAACCCTGATTTTGTAACTGATGCTCCCAAAGTTAACCTGGAAATCCAAAGACACATGTCTGACATTGCAAAGAAACGTGATCAGCATTTTGCTGAAACGCAAGACTGTGTGGGAAAAGCTCTGCTATCATTAGGCTCGGCTTTTTCCCTAGTCACTGAAAACCCAGAAGGAGATATCGACCAAACAAAATTGTTAAAGTATATCTGGGACTCAGGTAAGCTACTTTCTGATGTATTCTTTCAGCAATCAACAGCCAGGAAGTCCTTTATAACAACAATCCTTGATAAAGATATAAAAATGACACTGGATGCGTGTACGTCAGATGAATGGCTCTACGGGGAAAAATTATCTGACCATGTGAAAGAAGCAAAATCCATCATAAAAGCAGCAGCTTCACTGAAACAACCAGATAAACCAGCTGCTAAAAAATCACAGGCTAGAAACTCATATCAGGGAAACTTCAGGGGCCCACCTGCGAATTATCGACAGGTGGGCAACTTCAATCAGAGAAGAACATTCACCAATGTCAGATATAGACCCAAGAACTCAGCATCGCGTCCACCAGCGAGGTCACTGAGGGACAAGACTTCAACAACGAGCAAGAAGTAAAGGTAAAGCTCATTGCGGGTAGGCTAAGGCATTTTATTGAAAGTTGGAAAGAAATAACAAAAAATCCCTTCATCATTGATTGTATTAGCGGTTATAAGATCCCGTTTCGGGAATGTCCTAACCAAGAAAGAGAACCTCCAGAACCAACCTGGTCTGCAGATGAACAAGCTGAAATGGATAGAGAAATTACAAAATTACTTGCCAAAGGAGCAATTGAGGAATGCTCGAATTCCCCAGGCCAGTTTGTTTCTACATACTTCTTGGTTAAAAAACCTGACGGATCAAATCGCTTTATAATCAACCTTAAAAATTTAAATTACTGGATTGATCCAATTCACTTTAAAATGGAAGACTTGCGATCAGCAAAAAACCTAGTTTCAGATAATACCTTTATGTGTACAGTAGACTTGGAAGACGAATATTTGCTGGTCCCAGTTTGTAAAGAAAGTCGAAAATATTTACGCTTTGGATTTAACGGAAAGATATACCAGTTTACATGCTTACCATTTGGACTCTGCACTAGTCCTTACATATTCACTAAGCTTATGAAACCAGTTATAAATAAACTGAGACTCCTTGGTTATGTTTCAGTAATATACCTAGACGATATTCTCTGTATTGGTAGGACATACGAATCATGTACAGAAAACGTAATGCAAACTATTAAGCTATTAGAAAAGTTAGGGTTCGTAATTAATAAATTAAAAAGCTCTTTAATTCCTAGCAATAGATGTAAATACCTTGGTTTTATCTTAAACTCTAACCAACACTCGATAGAGCTTACCGACAAAAGAAAAGATCAAGCTACCAGTTTGTTAAAAAATATTTCGGTAAATAAGAAGTATAAAATTCGGAAAATAGCTCAGGTTATCGGTGTTTTAATATCATGCTGTCCAGGTGTTGCGTATAGTAGAATTTACTGTAAAAGGCTTGAAAGATATAAGTGGTTAGCATTGCTTGTCAATAATGATAACTTTGAAGCATATATGGAGGTAAACAAAGCGATGTGGGAAGATCTACTGTGGTGGAAGAAAAACGTGTTGATAGGAATTAATCCAATTAGATTACAAAAATATAAAGCTATCGTAACCTCTGACGCGTCTAGAACAGGCTGGGGTGCTGAAAAAGACGGATCAGTAACTCATGGGTTTTGGGACCTGGCAGATCAGAAAAATCACATCAACTACCTAGAGCTTTTAGCGGCATTCTTTGCCTTGAGATGCTTTGTAACTAGCGAACATGATTGCGAAATATTGATTCGCATCGACAATACGACCGCTATAGCTTGTATAAACAAGGGTGGTAGCATAAAATATCCAAGACTTAGTGAGCTGGCAAGGGAAATATGGCAGTGGTGTGAGGCAAGAAAGATCTGGTTAGTTGCAGCTTATATTCCGTCAAAACAAAATAAACATGCTGACAGGGCCTCTAGAATAACTAACATGGATACGGAATGGGAACTATCCAACAAATCTTACGAAAAAATAGTTAGATCCTTTGGTGCTCCTACTATTGACCTGTTCGCTTCCAGAGTTAATACGAAATGTGAAAAATTTTGCTCACGATACCAAGACCCAGATGCAAAGTTCATAGATTCACTGACAATCTCATGGACAAATGAGAAATTTTATGCTTTCCCGCCCTTTGCGATGATTCTTCCTGTATTGCGAAAAATAATTAATGATGAAGCGTCAGGTATCATGGTTGTACCCCTATTGGCTGCCCAACCATGGTACCCGTTTTTTTCTTCCTTACTTTGTACACCACCAATAATATTTAAACCTTCACCATCCTTACTTTTGTCTCCTTACAGGAGACTGACCCATCCTCTGGCCCGGAAAATTTCGTTAGTGGCAGGCATCTTATCCGGCAGGCCTTCCTCTATAAAGGCGCAACAGATGTGTCAGTAGACATCGTTTTAGACTCATTAACACCAGCTACGCTGAAGCAGTACGAAAGTTGCCTAAAAGGATGGTGGTACTTTACCATTAAAAAGAATATAAATATCTTCGAGCCTGCTACTACAGATATAATTGATTTTCTAACTCAAAAATTCAAAAATGGAGCAAAATACGGAACACTGAACTCCATTCGGGCTGCAGTGTCACTCATAACAAAAAATGATATCTCGAAAGATCCGTTACTATGCAGATTTTTGCGAGGATTTTTCAAAAGAAGGCCTACAAGACCTAGGTACTCAGAAACATGGGACACGGAGCAGGTGCTATCTTACATCAGAAATATTCCAGATATTAAAAAACTTAAACTAAAAGAGCTCACAGAAATTCTCGCAACGTTGATGATTCTTATCACCGCACATAGGTTACAGACGTTAGCAGTAATAGATATTAATAACATTGTAAAATCCAAGCTTGAGGTAAAAATCAAAATTCCGGACCTTATAAAAACCTCCAAGCCTGGAAAAGAACACCCTGTGCTCTGTATCCCATTCTGCAAACACAAGGAGATCTGCGTTGCAACTATCCTTTTGTACTATCTAGACAAACCCAGGGATATGAGGTCCTCAACAAATAACCTTTTTATAACAACCATGAGACCACATGGCCCAGCTAGTGCCCAAACAATAGGACACTGGGTAAAAGCACTACCAGTGAAAGCAGGTGTTGACGCGAACATGTTCACCGCATATAGCGCAAAACACGCTGCTGTATCCAAAGCCTTCAAGAATGGTGTTAGCCTAGACACCATCAGAAGGACTGCAGGATGGTCTTCTTCATCATCAACCTTTGCACGATTTTATAATCGCCCGGTAAAGGACTCGGAGGACACCTTTGCCAACTCAGTACTGAACAATGACAACAAGAATCTCTGAGTTGTTAAGGATTCTAACTCTATCTTCTTTTCTTTTTTCTTTCTGTTACTTAAAATAAGTGAAAAATAAATGTGTGGGATTAATAAGGGTGTGATATTTCTGCCTCTGAACCTCTACAAATAATTAATCATCGAGAACGAGACGCGAGTATAATTCACAGATCAAACGAGCCCGGCGAAGCCGGGCGAAGTTCGATCGGAATTATACGAGGCGTCTCGTTCGAAGATGATTCTATTCCCCCCCTTTTTATTAAACCCAATTAAAAACCCTCAGAAATAATCTTCAAATAGTCGAAATAACACAAAAAAAACATAGACGATGAAGAAATTAGATCTCTAAAAATATGAGGTGATGAGAGAGCAGGCGCGGCGCTGTACCCGAGCCCGCGTAATGGCGCTCTTTTTGAATCTCTTAAAGTTGTGTAGTTAAATATATAGTAAACAGTACTACTACAAATAATTAATCATCTTCGAACGAGACGCCTCGTATAATTCCGATCGAACTTCGCCCGGCTTCGCCGGGCTCGTTTGATCTGTGAATTATAATTTATTTACCAACTATTTTCTTACAATATTATGAATCAAAGAATTTAAAAAGAACAAAATATATAAATATAATTACAGAATAGCAATATCATATATATTTATTTCTAATAGTCTGTAGGTACTACGGTAAAAAAAACTCTGATATCACTAAAGGAGAACTTTGAAAGTGATCAAAAAATTAATTATCGTAGGTAAATGTGTTGTGGGTCCGGATGTATGGAGTATCTATAGGTATTAAGAGACAAATTTAAACTGGCAAATTGTAGAAACTAGTTTGGAGAGGGCGAGTAGGATGGAGCATTTAAAATTCATAATATTACAGAATCTAAGCATGGTAGTGATAACCGACATTGATTATTTCGTGGATTTGTAATCTAGGTGTTTCTTTAATTCACTTTTTTGCTCGCGTTTTGAATTGAATTGTTGAATTAATTCTTTGCAGTTGTAGAGGTAATTGATTGAATAATTTAGGGCCTAAGTAATAGTAAAATCATTGTAAAACATTTTTTTTTCGGTCTTGGTATTTAATTGTACTTTTCCTTATTTCGTGTTTTGTAATCATGGGTTGAAGGGATAAGGTCACTTTTGTGTTTGTGTTGCCGCACCACAACGGTTAGGTAAAACAACTGTCTTATATCCATAAGTTCAGTTCCATTATAAAGTAGATCGGAAGAGAACATACGTGGTTTCTCATAAATTACTTATTATATATTTTTGTATTGTTTCCAAAATTTTCATATATACGTTGCTTGCTGCGCCCCATGCAATTATTCCATAACTAAGGTGACTTTGTACCAGAGCATGGTGCAGAATTCTCTGTTGTTCTGTGGACAATATTTTAAAAAGATGTTTGAATTTATAAAGAGTGCACCTCAGCTTTTTTGTTACATAATTATTGTAAGTATCCCATCTCAAATAAATGCCCAAGTATTTGATTGATTTAACTGGATGGATGTTCATTGGAATGTCTTCTCTGCCAATTGTTAATGTATCGAAATCGTGTTTGTTGCTACAATAAGAAGTGAATGGGACGTATTGGGTTTTGCTGAAATTTATTGTCACTAGTCGACTGTCGAATCATTCTGATAAAATTTTAAAGTTTGTTTCCGCTTTTTGTTTTAGAGTATTCCAGTCTCTATCGCTAAAGAGAATTGCTGTGTTATCAGCAAAACTCACCACCTCACCATTGATCTTTAAACTGAATAGTTCATTCAAGTAGATATTGAAGAGCACTGGTCCTAAAATGGTCCCCAGGGAAACCCCGTATTCGATATCTACAGTTTCACTTGTCGAATTATTAGTTTTTCCAAGTTGTTCCCTGTTAATTAAGTAGTTTTTCATTAGGGTGTATGGTATTCCTCAAAAACCAATGCTTTCCAATATTACTAATAATTGTGAATGACAAACTGTGTCGAAAGCTTTTGCGAGGTCCACGAATATGCAGAGTGCTGGTTGACTTTCGTCAACACATTTATTAATACTGGTGCATAATTTGTTAATTGCATCTTGTGTCGACTTGTTTGCTCTGAAGCCATACTGATTTTCTGATAGTATGTTATATTTTTCCAAAAAATTGTCTATACGATTTTTCATTACTGTTTCCATTATTTTTGCTAAGTTTGATATCAGAGAAATGGGTCTGTAATTCGTTTCTTTATTGCCTGATTTAAAGAGAGGTTTAATTACTGATATATTAAATGCTGAAGCAAATTGTCCAGTTTCGAAGCATTTGTTAATCAAGTGAGTGAGAGGTTGCGCGATGAAGTCTGTCAACATTTTCATGGTTTCCGATGTAATATTATCTATACCTGGGGCTTTGTTATTTTTAAAGTTGTTTATGATTTTCTTCACTTCTTGCTCATTTGTTTCTATATATATATATATATATATATATGTATATGTATATGGAATTGTGGAGGTACATTTTTTCAATCTTAGGATGATTGGTGGTTTTCATTATTTTGGATGCTAGCTGTTTCCCTACATGCGAAAAATATTCATTGAATTTATTTGAAATCTCTATGTCGTTTTGGGAGAATTCTCCGTTATCTTTATTAATTCGGTTTATGCCACCAAAAAAGTATGATTTTTTTCCCGCAAATTTGGATCACAAAATTCCATAAGTTGACAGGGTTATTTGAATTTTTATTTATTTGATTTTGATAATAGTTGAATTTTGTTTTTTTGATGAAATCATTTAATTTATTCCTGAATTTCTTGTATTCATTAATGTTAATATCTGTGGGATTTTTTTCGCTATTTTAAACAGTTCATTTTTTATTCACCGAGTTCACAATCCCTTTAGTCATCCACTCCTGCTTTTTATTTTCATATAATTTTATATTTATTTTGCTTGTACAAGATCTTATGTGTTTCTGTAATGTTTCTATGAATATTTCTGTGGCTATAAATATAATAATAATAAATAAATATAAATCCCTGTTCGGTCATGAGATTCAGATAGTTATAGGAATCCTCATCGTTAGAAATTGTATTTATATTTATGTCACCCATAAAAATGTGAAGGTCTACAGTTTTTCTGCAGTTTTCCATGTTCTGAAATACATTCTCATCGAAGTTTTTTATGTTCGTTGATGGTGGCCTGTACAATGATAAAATGCATATTGTTATATTTAACCTCTATTTCGATTGCTTTTATTTCGCCTATTTTTATGATAAAGTAATTTGATAGAATTTCGTTTCTCACAAATATAGCTAATCCATCATTTTGATTTATATCCCCCTAATTATAGAAACTGCAGTAAGCACTTATATTGTGAAGAGCAAAGTCCGGTATTTGCCATGTTTCACATAAGATAATCATATCTATTTGGTTCTTAATTTCTGACAGTAGGAGTTTTAGTTCATCAAAATTTTTGTTAATGCTCTTGTTAATGCTCCTTATATTTATCTGGAATACAGTAAAATTTGTCTTGTGATTGTTTTCCTGAAAACAGCATCGAGTTGCAGCGATTGCTGTATCAACGGTCTGAATTCGATAATGACGAATGGTTTATAAATGGGTTATAAAAGTTAAAAACTGTTAATTCTTGCTTTGAAGCCTGGTTGTTCTTTTCAGTGGTTGCTTTGGTGAGTTGTTGGGTGGTTCCTTTCTTTTTGTTGAAGCTGCGTTTTGGAGAATCGGTTCTTTCTCTTGCTGAACCGAAGTGCTGGATTGGCTATCAATTGAGTTCTTGCTAAACTGTATGGCTTCGTTCTCTAACTGTTCCGCGGTATAACTGACGCCATTTACTATAAGTTTGTTGTTTGTAATTTTTGCTTTTGGGTCATTGATACGCGCTGTTTTCAGGTGAAAGTATTTCTGTTATTATAATCCTCTTTATAATCTTTGGATATGTATATTCCACTGCCCTTCAGATTAGTTGCGTTTTCTAAGATGGCTAACTTCTGTTTGTAATAAATAAGTTCCGCTATAATGGTTCTCGGTCTTCCTGTATTTTAGTTTCTGTCTCCAATTCTGTACCAGTCTCTTAAATCATGAAACTTGCATTCAACTCCACATTTACTATTTATGATATCTAAAAATAATTCGATATCCAGGGTTTCATCATTGCCTTCATTCATTCCATGAATAATTAAGTTGAATTTATTTATCGCCTTTCATTCACTAATACTCTTTCCTCTAGAGTCTTGAGATTATCTTTCAGCTCGACATTCTCTTTTCTCAAGCCTTCAGTTTCTCCGGTCAGTGAATACACCACCATTGATGAGAAACTGTAGGCTTTTCATGGAAGATATGTGTTTAAACAGTATATTCCGAATAAGCCAAATAAATATGGAATAAAAATATTTGCTCTAGTAGATGCTAAAACGTATTATACGCAAATTTACAAATATATGTAGGTTTAGAGCCAACTGGACCCTACTACGTATCAAATGATGCAGGGAGTTTTGTGGAACAGTTAATTGTCCCAATTTCAAAAAATGGCCGTAACATTACATGTGATAATTGGCTTACGTCATTTCCATTAATATATAAATTAGAAAAAGAACACAACTTAACACTGGTCGGAACGGCGAGAAAAAATAAGAGAGAATTACCAAACGAATTTGTGAACACAAAACAACGTCCTGTCAAATCAAGTTTTTTTGGTTTCCAAGAAAAGACCACTATTGTTTCATATGTGCCAGAGAAAGGCAAAAATGTTATATTGGCATCAAGTATGCATAATGTGATGCTATCGATTTGTCGACAGCAGAAGACTGCAAACCAGACATAATTACCTTTTATAATACATATGACTAAAGGTGGAGTTGACACAGTCGACAAACTTTGTGCGACATACAATGTAGCTCGAAATACCCGAAGATAAATATGAATGCCCAAATATTTTCAGAAAATAACGCAAATATAAATGTACCTGCAAGAAAAATATTTCTAAAGCAATCAGCTTCGGGGTTAACTGAAAGTCATCTTAGACGACGATCAGAATTGCAAAATGTACCTAGATAAGTACGCCAACGAAGACAAGAAGTTGCTGGAAGTAGTAGCGCACCATCCGAAGCATACCGCACCACTAGTGAGAAGGAGAAAAAGTCAATATTTTTGCAAAAAATTTGTTTGTTTAAAACATGCAGAATTTTTATGCAGCGAATGTTTATAAGAAGCTTTATATTATCCAGCTAATAATTTTTTATTAAATATATATTACAGATATAGATATTTGTTGAGTTTTTATTGTATAAAACAATAATAATAATAATAATAATAATAATAATAATAATAATAATAATAATAATAATAATAATAATAATAATAATAATAATAATAATAATAATAATAATAATAATAATAATAATAATAATAATAATAATAATAATAATAATAATAATAATAATAATAATAATAATAATAATAATAATAATAATAATAATAATAATAATAATAATAATAATAATAATAATAATAATAATAATAATAATAATAATAATAATAATAATAATAATAATAATAATAATAATAATAATAATAATAATAATAATAATAATAATAATAATAATAATAATAATAATAATAATAATAATAATAATAATAATAATAATAATAATAATAATAATAATAATAATAATAATAATAATAATAATAATAATAATAATAATAATAATAATAATAATAATAATAATAATAATAATAATAATAATAATAATAATAATAATAATAATAATAATAATAATAATAATAATAATAATAATAATAATAATAATAATAATAATAATAATAATAATAATAATAATAATAATAATAATAATAATAATAATAATAATAATAATAATAATAATAATAATAATAATAATAATAATAATAATAATAATAATAATAATAATAATAATAATAATAATAATAATAATAATAATAATAATAATAATAATAATAATAATAATAATAATAATAATAATAATAATAATAATAATAATAATAATAATAATAATAATAATAATAATAATAATAATAATAATAATAATAATAATAATAATAATAATAATAATAATAATAATAATAATAATAATAATAATAATAATAATAATAATAATAATAATAATAATAATAATAATAATAATAATAATAATAATAATAATAATAATAATAATAATAATAATAATAATAATAATAATAATAATAATAATAATAATAATAATAATAATAATAATAATAATAATAATAATAATAATAATAATAATAATAATAATAATAATAATAATAATAATAATAATAATAATAATAATAATAATAATAATAATAATAATAATAATAATAATAATAATAATAATAATAATAATAATAATAATAATAATAATAATAATAATAATAATAATAATAATAATAATAATAATAATAATAATAATAATAATAATAATAATAATAATAATAATAATAATAATAATAATAATAATAATAATAATAATAATAATAATAATAATAATAATAATAATAATAATAATAATAATAATAATAATAATAATAATAATAATAATAATAATAATAATAATAATAATAATAATAATAATAATAATAATAATAATAATAATAATAATAATAATAATAATAATAATAATAATAATAATAATAATAATAATAATAATAATAATAATAATAATAATAATAATAATAATAATAATAATAATAATAATAATAATAATAATAATAATAATAATAATAATAATAATAATAATAATAATAATAATAATAATAATAATAATAATAATAATAATAATAATAATAATAATAATAATAATAATAATAATAATAATAATAATAATAATAATAATAATAATAATAATAATAATAATAATAATAATAATAATAATAATAATAATAATAATAATAATAATAATAATAATAATAATAATAATAATAATAATAATAATAATAATAATAATAATAATAATAATAATAATAATAATAATAATAATAATAATAATAATAATAATAATAATAATAATAATAATAATAATAATAATAATAATAATAATAATTTTTTTTTTTTTTTTTTTTTTTTTTTTTTTTGTGTGTTGAGGAGGGAAATGCATTTACGCACACTGTACGATTAGGAATTTCGTACAGTAGTGCAGGGCTCCCGGCTGCTCAAGAACTTGAGGTCTGACGGACTACCTGCTAAAAACCCCCTCTTCTCCGAAGGCACTAACCTGAGACCGTTTGACACATTATCAAGGTTAGGCCAAAGTTGTTGGCTCTTTGAGTTCGTCGTCTTTGTCATCTACCAAGTTTAGGGCCGATCAAGATCAGCCTTTTTGGCTTTAAGCAATGCTTCCGTGAAACGGATCACCTGGTTCCAGGAGTCACTGTCACGAAGCATAACCTTCACCAGAGTATCCGGTTCAAATGTTCCGATCCCAGCCATTAGTGAGGATCGTCGTTCGTGCCACTTACTGCAGATAAAGAAGGTATGCTCTGCGGTATCGATGACGCCCGGGCAATAGAGACATTCAGCACTCTCAGTCTTTCCCATCTTGTGGAGGTAATAACGAAAATACCCATGACCCGAAATAATAATAATAATAATAATAATAATAATAATAATAATAATAATAATAATAATAATAATAATAATAATAATAATAATCCCCTCTGAAGAGCTGTGAGACCTTGACGTGGTGGAGGGGCTCAGTAGATACAATGATTCTGAGAGCGATGCCGGTGGGAGTTATACACTCCTGGTAGGGCCACCCATGCCGGTAAGGTCGAAGATGAGTATTGAAGCTAAGGACAGCTCAACAGGAGTAAACCTGTGAAAATCCGGAACCTAAGGTGGAAGATATCGTGCCGAGAGGTGGATGGCTACACGTAGATAGTCACTAACGATTCCCTGTGAGCACCTGGCGAAACCCACTTGTATTTCAGCCTTGCTGTGGTAAGGGAGCACTGCCATGGTCGACCTTTTTTTTTCTGCCCTACTCGTGGGACTCAAATGAATTTGAACTCATCTGTAATTAACAAAGAGGTTCCTAGCTCTATAAACAAGGATGTGGGTAGTAGAAACACACAAAACACTACTGAACAAAATACGAATCAAGGGACGACGGTAACAGTACCTCGGTTCTTGATCGTTAAAAGGACTGAAGGAGACTTTTCCAAAGTCAGTCCATTTCTGATTCAGAAAGGAATTTATGGCTTAATTGGTGAAGTGAAGAACTTAAAGAAAACAAGAGAAGGATTAATTATTGAAACAAAATCAGCAGCCCAATCAAGACGATTAATGGAAATCAAACGATTATGTGATATGCCAGTGGAAGTAGAGGTACACAAGACCCTGAATTATAGTAAAGGAGTTGTATTCTGTCATGATCTACTAAATTGTACTACGGAAGAAATATGCCAGGAATTGAGTTCACAAGGTGTTACCAATGTTAAACGTATAACTTCTCGTAAAAGTGAGCAAATTCATGAAACGCCAAACCATATTTTAACATTTAACAGTCCGAGTATTCCAAAGAGAATTAAAGTCGCTTTTTACTCCCTCCCTGTTCGTATGTATATACCAGCACCACTTAGGTGTTTTAGATGCCAACAATTTGGACACACATCCATAAGGTGTGAGAACAACCAAGTCTGTGTATGTGGAAAAACATTACATGAAGGATCACCATGTGAGAACCCAATTGAATGTGTAAATTGCAAAGGAAATCATAATGCTCGAAGTAGAGACTGTCCCATCTACAAGAAAGAAGTGGCCATACAGAAAATAAAAACCACAGAAAATCTGACATATGCGGAAGCAAAGAGGAAAGTAATAGTCCCAACACCATCACCAGGAGTATATTTGCGCGGGCAATCGCCAGTAATACACACCCACAGAATATTACCGATCTTATGAAAGAATTAATACCTAACTTAAGATCAATCATTAAAGATGCAGTAACAGCGGAAATGTCAACTCTGTCATTCGTTAAACCACCAGTACCCCACCCCAACGGAGGAGATCCAATGCACTCTCAAGCGAAAAGGAAAAACCTTGATCGAACTCCAAGTCCAGAAATATCATCTGATACTGAGTCTATCTCATCTATATCCTCTCAACAAAAGAGAAAGAGAGGATGGCCGAAAGGAAAACAGAGGAAACCCGTAATTGAGACGGGTTTATCTGTATGATAAATTTATCCGTGATATCTTAATTTATTTTTATTTTATTTCTTAATTTATACCTATATATATATTTTCTGTTTATTATCGTCCCGTGTACTCTATTTGTGATTTACTTTTTGTTATTTTATCAAAATCAATTATGAATCAAGTAGACAAAAATATCCTACAATGGAATTGCAATGGATGTATTCATAATTTTTTCCAACTGAAATTACTTCTAACAAAAGTACACCCTTTCTGTATATGTCTTCAAGAAACCCATTTCAGACCAGAAGAAACATTCTCTCTCAGAGGCTACACAATATATAGAAAAGATGTTATACCAAATATGAGAGCCCAAGGCGGAGTCGCGATTCTGATCAAGGAAAATATACCATCAACACTCATGCCAATCCGATCTAGACTACAAGTCATAGCAGTACAAATTATGCATCCTATCAAAATAACAATATGCAACATATACTTACCTGAATTTAATTGGAATATAGATGATTTGAAATCTATCACTGACCAATTACCCCAACCTTTCATACTTTTGGGTGACTTCAATTCGCACAACCCATTATGGGGATCCGAACGCATAGACCAAAGAGGAAGAATAATTGAAGAACTCATAGACTACTACAACCTTGTTTTATTAAATTCTGGAGAAGGGACATTCTTGAATTCTAGATCCAACACCTTCAGCCATCTCGACTTAACATTATGCTCGCCAGGAATTGCCCACAACTTCAACTGGAATGTAGTCTCAGAGTACCGCTTCACGGATCATAGTGCAATTCAAATTCAGTGCAGCACCAGGAATACACCAACCTCCCTTGCAGAGAGGTGGCAGATGAAACGAGCTGATTGGGAAAATTTTCGAAACCATCTAGAACCACTTGAAATAAGACCAACAGTGAATGAATCAGTCGAAATCATAACGAATTCGATTATACGTGCAGCTGATCATAGTATTCCAAAATCAAGTGGTATGCTCAGAAAGCCAAAAGTACCTTGGTGGAATGAAGAGACCTACAATGCCGTTAGAAATAAAAACCGAGCTTTAACACAATTCAAAAGGAACCCTAGCACTGTTAATTTAATAAACTTCAAACGCCTTAGATCAAAAGCTCGTTACATAATATTAAAATCTAAAAAACAATGCTGGGAAAAATACGTATCTACTTTGAACAGCGAAACACCACTAACAGAGGTATGGCAGAAAATCAGAAGCATAGTGGGCAAACAAATCTCAACCCCATCACCAGTACTTATAGTGAATGGCGATGAAATCCGAAACGCAAATAACATTGCAAATGAACTAGCCCGTCACTTTGAAGAAACGAGTAGTACAGAGAATTACCCGTTGGAATTTCAAGCTCAAAAAAATGGATTAGAAGAAGAGTTAGATTTCTCCGAAGATATGGAGAGTGATTATAACAAGGATTTTACACTGCTTCAACTACAAACAGCCTTGAAGGAAACTAAGAACTCTTCGCCTGGACCTGATAAAATTCATTATGATATGATCAAAAATTTACCCTTACAAGATAAACAAAAAATTCTACAGCTTTTCAATAAAATTTGGTCAGAAGGTACTTACCCTGAATTATGGCAAACATCTTTGATAATCCCTATACCTAAACCAGGAAAAGACCCCAAAAACCCGTCCAACTACCGCCCAATATCGCTGACAAGCTGTTTAAGTAAACTCCTCGAGAAAATGATAAACAGCAGATTGATATGGTACCTAGAAACTAACAACTGCTTATCTAACTACCAAATGGGATTCAGAAAACGAAGATCCACAACAGACCAGCTTGTACTTCTGGACACGGCAATAAGAGAGAGTTTTGCGCGCCGCGATCATTTAATAGCAGTTTGTTTCGATATTGAGAAGGCTTATGATCTCACGTGGCGATATAATATACTGAAAATAGTACACGAATGGGGGCTAAGAGGAAAGATGCCAATATTCTTAACTAGTTTCCTCAATATTCGACATTTCAAATTAAGAATTAATAACACACTTTCAGATCGAAAAACCCTAGAAAATGGAATTCCACAAGTATCCACTTTGAGTGTAACACTCTTTTTGATTGCCATTAACAAGCTATTGGAATCTATAGATGAAAGTATTGGGAAAAGTCTTTACGTCGATGATCTCACTATTTACTGTTCTGGTAGAGACATGCAAGAAGTTGAAGGGAGAATACAAACAACCATAAACCAACTCACATCAACAGCAACTTCCACTGGTTTTCGATTCTCGCCGACAAAAACACACTGCATCGACTTCTGTCGTTTGAGAACAAGGCATAATGATCCAGAACTATATATGTATGGAATCCGTCTAGAAGTTAAGGATACAATGAAAATATTGGGAGTTACTTTCGACAAAAAACTTTATTGGAAACCTCATATCAAAGACCTATATAACAGATGTAAAAAAAGCCCTCAATATAATTAGATGTATTTCTAACATAAATTGGGGTGCCGACCGGGAAGTCATACTTGCAGCATATAAATCTTTGATGCTCCCAAAATTAGAATACGGAAATATTGTATATGGTTCTGCATGCCAAAGCCGCTTGTACCAACTCGAGAGGATTCATAAAGAGGGACTTCGTCTAGCCATAGGAGCGTTCCGTACTAGCCCAAATGAATCAATATTCTGTGAAACCGGTATTAGTTCATTAATCCATAGAAGGAGAATACTTTTACTGAATTATGGAGTTAAAATATGGTCCCAACCAAGGCATCCCAATTATCAATATATTTATAATGAAGCACCAGTAAATAAAACAGTGGGAAAGCGCATAGAAATTGATTTAGACACTTTAGATACTGAGCTACCACAAGTTCTCACTTCAGCCTTCAATGAAATACCCCCTTGGACATTAACAACACCGAAGTTTCATTTTGAATGTAATAGACTCAAGAAAGAAAATACTAACCGAATTCAATATCTACAAATATTTTATGAGGTCACAAATATGTACGAGAATTGTTCATTAATATATACTGACGGGTCGAAAACAGATGAGGGAGCTGGATCAGCCTTCGTTTATATGGGAGAAACTCACCAATGGACATTGAACAAAATATCCTCCATATTCACAGCAGAATTATATGCCATTCTCCAAGCTCTCAGATTCATCGGTACATTGGATGGAGGGACTTACATGATTCTTTCTGATTCATGTAGTTCACTCCAAGCCATACAAAATGGGTATAAAGACGACCCCCTAATTCAGACTATCTCAACTACAGCACACACCCTGCAGAACTCTGGCAAGAGAATCGTCTTCTTTTGGATTCCAGGCCACATAGGAATAGCTGGTAACGAACTCGCAGATACTGCTGCCCGCGATGCAGCTGGACAAAATTATCAAAACGATATCCCACTGAGACCAGAAGATATGAAAGTACACCTGAAAAATAAAATCCGAGAAAAATGGAACGAAGATTGGAATTATAGTAACCATAAATTGAAAATAATTAAAAACAAAGTTGATGAAACACTTCCTTTCCCATCACATAAAAGGAGAGAACAAGTTGCACTTACTCGATTAAGAATTGGTCATACTCATATCACATCCAGCTATCTTCTGTGTGATTCCAGACCCCCAGTATGTGATACCTGCAACGTACAACTTACTGTGGAACATTTACTACTTATATGTCCAGTATATACTGAAACTAGAAACAACTGCTCCCTTCCTGACACGCTACAAGACTGCCTAAGAAATGAACAATACTGCCTGAAAACAATTCAATTTCTAAACGAAACTGGCCTAATGAGAAAAGTGTAGAGGTAGTATACTAAATGAACTTCCAATCCCCATGGGAATGAAAGGCTAATGACCATTGTAGTCGATGCCAAAAAAAAAAAAATAAAATAATAATAATAATAATAATAATAATAATAATAATAAGTCAATATGCCTGGGACCACAAAAGCTGGATTGCCAAGGAAGCGCATGAAATGGACAGATGACCTTAATTCTTTTATTATGCGCTCCTATTATAAGATTACCAATTTAGAAACAGACTTAACAACTTACCGATACGCCCTCCATCGTGCATTTGTCGAAAAGTTTCCGAACTTACAACATCTGACCGAGCAGAGAATTGCAGACCAACGACGGGCAATCCTTAGAAACAATTTAATTCCTCAACCTATCTTGCAACCAATTCGGGCAGAAGTACTTCTAGAACTGCAAAACGAGGAAGAAGCTCCCCCTGCTGGCAAAAATGAAGCACTGGTTGAAAATGCAATGAATGGAGATAACAATGGCGGAGACGAACAAAACTCTGATCGTGAAAACTCTGCCAATCATGACTCTAATAATACTGAAGATTCTGCTCGAGACGAGCTTCTAAAGGCTATGGCTGAATTCGACGGTTCTAACCCAATTAATCGACCTAAACTTCCAAAACATAAAACCAATCAAAGCACAACTAATACAATAGCGGTTTTTAAACTATTGCTGATGGATTACGTTAAAAATTGCAACAACCTTGAACAGATACACAATTTAATCTATTGTGCAGCAGTTGCAGTTCTCCGTAGTCACAAACAACAGATCTATACACAAAATAACAACCGTATTAGACCAATTAAATCTAAACCAGCATGGCAAGGAAGACTGGAGAATGATATTGATAATATTAGAAAGGAATTGAGAAGATTGACAGAATTCAGAAAAACACAATCCCCATCTAGGCGTTTAAAATCTCACATACAAAAAATCCTCAAGAAGATTGTTACCCAACGTAACCATCCCAGTTACCAGGAACAGCTAAACGTGTATATGGACACTCTGAGACAAAGGTTGAAAGCCAAAGCTAAACGGCTATCCTGATACATTAAATGCTCTAAGCGAAAACAACAGAACCGAATATTTAAAAATAATCAAAAGTTATTCTATAGACAAAACACCAGTACCACCGCCAGTAATAATAACCAACTGCAAGATAAATAACAACTCACAGGTTATTGGTCTTCGTTGTGGTCAAATCCAAAAGAGAACAACAGAAATGCCCCCTCGATAAGGTCGGAAGAAGAACGGCTAAACGTACAACCAATGCAGTTTGAGAAATTCACAACTAAGGAAGTCACTGAAGTTATTAAAGCTACGGCTAACTGGAAGGCCCCAGGAGTTGACAATATTCATAACTTCTGTTATAAAAAGTTCGACTGTTTACATGAAACTTTAGCTGACCTCATCACACATATCCTTAAACATCCGGAGGAAACGCCAACATTCGTCACACTTGGCCAAACCTACATGCTACCAAAAAGTGACCGAACGGAAGACCCGGCTCAATATAGACCAATTACATGCTTGCCAACACTTTATAAAATACTCACATCATGTATTACCAATAGAATTTATAAACATATTGGAGACAACAATATATTAGCCGAAGAACAAAAAGGTTGTTAAAGAAATCACCAGGGATGTAAAGAACAACTCATTGTCGACTCAGTGGTAATTAAACAAGCACAGTCAGAACAACGAAATATCTTCAACGCTTTCGTTGATTATTCAAAGGCATTCGACAGCGTCCCACATTCCTGGCTTGTCTACGTATTGCGTATGTATAATATCCATCCGACACTGGTTGCATTCCTGGAAATGGTGCTAACTCACTGGCGTACAAAGCTTCATCTCAATTTTAATAATCAAACTATGACTACCAATGAAATCCGCATTCGTAGAGGAATTTTCCAGGGAGACTCCTTGAGCCCTCTCTGGTTCTGTCTTGCTCTGAATCCTCTTTCAACCATGCTCAACAGTACTGGATATGGCTTCAAGATCAAAGCAAATAGAAATAACAACTATAGCATTTCCCACCTTCTATATATGGATGATATTAAAATGCATACAGGAAGCAAGAAACAGATTGGTGATTTACTTAAAATCACTAACACGTTCTCGTCCGATATTCATATGAACTTTGGGCTTAATAAGTACAAAACTCTAAACATCGAAAAGGGTAAAGTCGTCAATGGTGATGTTATGCTGTCAAACTGTGATATCATTCGTGCAATGGTTGATGGTGAAACATAAATATTTATGATTTCAGCAAGCAAGGCAGCTAGATCAAAAGCAGGCAAAATCCAGAATTAAAAATCAGTACTATGAGCGAGTGAGGACCTTCTCACATATTCTTTCGGAATTCTGAAATGGTCTACCACCGAGCTAGAAGATATTCAAAGAAGCACACGCACCATGCTAACTAAACATAACAGCCATCACCCAAAATTGTCTGTCCTCAGAACAACGTTACCGAGAGGAGAAGGAGGACGTGCACCGACAGACATTGTCAATTTATATACCCGTCAAATCACTAATCTTAGACAAGTCGTTTTTACTAAAGCTCAAACATCGGAGCTTCACAGGGTAGTAAAGCTGGCCAAGAAAAACTGTTCTCCACTTAATCTTGCCTCCTATGAACGGAACCTTCCATCTTGTTCTGACGCCCAGAAACAGGAACAGTGGTCCCAGAAAGAACTGCATGGTCGACACCATAATGACCTTAATCAGCCACATATTAATAAAGAGGCTTCCAATAAGTGGTTAGTTAATGGAGAACTATTCCCTGAAACTGAGGGTTACATGGTTGCTATTCAGGATCAAATTATCAATACCAACAACTATAAAAAGTTTGTGATTAAGGATAGAAATACCCAATCAGACAAATGCAGAACATGTCAACTGAAGTCAGAAACTATTCAACACATAACATCTAGTTGCACACACTTAGCTAACACTGACTATCTGCATAGACGTAACCAAGTATGCAGTATCCTTCACCAGAAACTGGCTCATAAATTCGGAAAGATAAGCACCTATACACCATATTATAAATACCAAGCTCAACCGGTACTAGAAAACGACTCTTTTAGACTCTACTATGACCGGCCTATTATCACCGATAGACAGGTGACGAATAACCGACCTGAAGTCGTAGTGTTGGATAAAAGACCCAACAGCATATTTCTTGTAGATGTCTCCATACCCAATAATAACAAAAAAAGGTACCGGGAGAAGCAAAGTAAATATATGGTCTTGGCCATTGAGATAAAGCAGATGTGGCACGTGCATAAGGTGGAGATTCTACCAATTATCGTCTCATCAACAGGCCTCATTCCTAAATCTCTTCACGAAAGTATGGCAAAGTTGGGACCTCGCAAAGGCATTTACATCGAGATGCAGAAGGCAGTTATTTTGAACACGTGCCGCACTGTTAGAAAATTTCTTTTCTGACTACAATAAAACACACCTGTTCCTTTTGATATTTGTATCTGGGAATAGGCGATTTTACCAGCAATATGCTGAGATAGTTTAAATAATAATAATAATAATAATAATAATAATAATAATAATAATAATAATAATAATAATAATAATAATAATAATAATAATAATAATAATAATAATAATAATAATAATAATAATAATAATAATAATAATAATAATAATAATAATAATAATAATAATAATAATAATAATAATAATTTTTTTTTTTTTTTGTGTGTTGAGGAGGGAAATGCATTTACGCACACTGTACGATTAGGAATTTCGTACAGTAGTGCAGGGCTCCCAGCTGCTCAAGAACTTGAGGTCTGCCGGACTACCTGCTAAAAACCCCCTCTTCTCCGATGGCACTAACCTGAGACCGTTTGACACATTATCAAGGTTAGGCCAAAGTTGTTGGCTCTTTGAGTTCGTCGTCTTTGTCATCTACCAAGTTTAGGGCCGATCAAGATCAGCCTTTTTGGCTTTAAGCAATGCTTCCGTGAAACGGATCACCTGGTTCCAGGAGTCACTGTCACGAAGCATAACCTTCACCAGAGTATCCGGTTCAAACGTACCGATCTCAGCCATTAGTGAGGATCGTCGTTCGTGCCACTTACTGCAGATAAAGAAGGTATGCTCTGCGGTATCGATGACGCCCGGGCAATAAAGACATTCAGCACTCTCAGTCTTTCCCATCTTGTGGAGGTAATAACGAAAATACCCATGACCCGAAAGAAGTTGGGTCAAATAGTATCCCACCTCTCCGTGTTTTCTTTCAGCCCAAGGTCTAAGTTCTGGTATTAACCTTGAGGTCCATCGCCCCCTTGTTTCCTCCTCCCAGCTGGCCTGCCACCAGGTAAAGGTGCGGTCTCGTTCTTCAGCGGCAGTAGCCCCTCTGTCATTTTCGTGCTTTCTTCTATAGATGGCCTGTCGTTCACGAGCCAGAAAATGAATAGGAACTATTCCAGCTATTATCAGAATAGCTGGCTCGGAAACGGTGCGGTACGCAGAAGCAACTCGTAAAGCGCCCAGTCGTTGGACTCGTAGGAGCTGGTTGCGGTAGCATGTCTTGTTTAGGACATGTGCCCAAATCTCCGCTCCATACAAGAGGACTGAGTTAACAGACGAGATGAGAAGCCTTCGCCTGCTAGGACGTGGGCCGCCAACATTGGCCATCAGCCTACTGAGTGAACCTATGGCTCTGGCGGCTTTGTCTGCGGTGTGTTGAATCTGTTCCCTGAAAATCATCTTAGTGTCGATCATCATCCCGAGGTATTTGGCTGAAGGTTTGGTTTGGATTTCAAAATTATCTACATGCATTGGGATAATTGTTTCTATACGTTTCTTTGTAAGAACAACAATTTCTGTCTTGCTGAGAGCCAGCGACAAACCGTGATCATGCATCCACCTGTTAATCCTTCGCATGACTTGGTTCAGCTTAAGCTGTGCTTGGTCCGTATCTCTAGCTGCAATGAGAGCAGCAACGTCGTCTGCGTAGCCAACAAGGCAAGTCTCGTCAGGCATCTCACATCTAAGCAGACCGTCATACGAAGCATTCCATAGGTCTGGTCCAAGGATTGAACCTTGAGCTGCTCCAGAAGTGACAGAAATTTTCTGTTGTCCTTCAAGCGTGTCGTAGAGTAGAAATCGGTTCTTCAGGTATGAGTCGATCATTCGAATAAGGTATAAGGGTACACGGAATGATTGCTCAAGTGCCGATAACATATTTGTCCACCTGACGGAGTTGAAGGCATTGCGAACGTCTAGGGTGACCAGTAGAACTACTCGTCGTGACCAATGGTTGTGGTTCTCTGCCTTTTGTACCGCGTCAACTACTTCCTGGATAGCGTCCATGGTCGAGTGGCCAGGCCTGAAGCCGTGCTGGTGTGCCGATATGTCGCCGGCAGCTACAATGGCATGGTTGATCCGGGATTTCAGCAGTTTTTCGAGGACCTTGCCTGTGGTATTTAGCATGCAAAGGGGACGATAAGATGACGGAGCTCCTAGGTTGCCATTTTTCTTAGGGATAAGTACAAGTCGCGCTTCTTTCCACGAGGAAAAGAAGACGCCGTCGAGTAGACACCTGTTGAACATATCCAAGAGAAGCGTTGGATTTAGTTCGACGACTAACTTGAGGACCTCGGCTGGAATGCCATCGGGGCCTGGGGCTTTCTTATTGTGCAGGGACTGGACAGCGCTGGTTAGCTCCTCTTCTCGAAAAGGATCGATATTACCTAGTTCGCTAAAGACTCTAGTAGGACGTGGCGGGTGTATTGGGAATAATTCGTTAACTACCTTAGCCATGACATTTGGCTCCATGACCGCAGGTGGAGTGCGAGCACCTAGTTTCTGGGTAACTATCTTGTATCCCATTCCCCAGGGGTCGTTATCGATATCTTCACAGAGTTCCCTCCAACACCGCACTTTGCTCAGGTTAATAGCCCGGCGGAGCTCCCGCTTTGCGGCTTTATGGTCCACCGATTTTTCGTTCGCTTCAGGGCGATTACAGGCGCGCTGTGCTGCCCGGCGAAGGCTGAGGCATTTCTTCCGAAGTGAAGCGATCTCAGGAGACCACCAGTAAGCTGGCTTCTTTCCATGACGAAATTGTGTCTTCAGTATGGATTTGTCGCATGCAGTAGAGATCTTATCCATTACATCGGAACAGACTTCTTCTACACTACAGTTATTTTTGATCGCTCTGCCTGTGATAAGCTTCGAGAATAATTCACGGTTGATGCGATTGATGTTCCATCGTCTCAGTGAAGAGGAAGGACGATGAGACACCACGGCAGCTCTTTCAGTGGGATTTAACTTGAAGGTAATTGCCATATGATCGCTTGCTGTGTACTCTTCGACAACATGCCAGTCGGATATGTGTTGTAGAATACTTTCTGACGCCAGCGAAACATCTGGAATCGTCTCACCATATCCTGGACGGCGGAAGGTGGACACATCCCCCACGTTGAGGATCTGAAGGCCAGTTCTTGCTGCCATTTCCAGTAGATACTGGCCCCTCGTATTTGTTCGTGGCATTCCCCAGTTAACTGCTCGGGCATTGAAATCGCCAGCGAGAATAATACTGCCAGTGGTGTTCCTGATCTCGTCTTCTAGACTGTCTATCATCTGGCGGTAGTTTGCTATAGACTGGTTTGGAGTTAAATAGCAAGAGAAAAAGAAGATATTTTTACTCTTTAACCACACAAAGCCGTTGCCTGTGCCAGTGCTCGAAATAGGAACATTTCTGGGGTTAAAAACCCAGATTGATGCAGTATCCGTATCGTCAGAAAACCAAAAGCGTGAGGTTTTGTTCCTGTATTGTTCACTCAGCAGCAGAATATCAGCTCCACGCTCAGCGGCAAACTGAGAAAGCAGGTGGTCAGCTGTTTTGCTTCGCTGCATATTTAGCTGAATTATTTTAGTCATTTCGTACGAGGTTTTAGCTTCTCTACTGCCTCCCTATAGAACCGGCATCGGCTAGATCCGGAAACATGCTGGGATTCCTTAGGAGCGGTATTGACG
The DNA here is from genome assembly GCA_958507055.1 of Crioceris asparagi. Classification (NCBI taxonomy): domain Eukaryota; kingdom Metazoa; phylum Arthropoda; class Insecta; order Coleoptera; family Chrysomelidae; genus Crioceris; species Crioceris asparagi. The sequence continues at coordinate 26,672,364 of OY293832.1, forward strand.
CTGGAACAAAGAATGCAGGATGGTTCAGATTCGCAGGTACTCGCCTTGTGCCCCACGCTACCACATTTGTAACAAGCGTTGCTTCGATCTGGACCATCGCATTTTCTAGCCACGTGGCCAAATCCCAGGCATTTGTAACACCTGTTTACCACCACTTTGGAGCGAATACGACAACTAACCCATCCTATCTTCAAGTGACACTTTGACAGCAATAGTTTCGCATCTGTTTCAGAAAGTGTAAGGATAGCCATTTTCTGCCCACGGGTGTTTGGTTTAGATACGAAAATCTTTGAATCTACAGTCTTCATTAGTGCGTTATTGACAGCAGCAGCTACCTCCTCTTCTGTGGTGAGTTCGTCCAGGTCTCTAAGTTCGATGGATGACTTTGGCTCGATGCAACGGACTGTTCCATTTTCACCCAGAATAGTTTGGAGTGCATCCCCGAAAACAGATTTGTTTCTTGTCCCAGGGCCAAGCTCAACAAGAACCTCGCCAGACCGAGTCTTCCTGACAGATTTGACATTTACACCCATGTCCGCGGGTCGAACTTTGCTTCGAATATCGCTCAGCACCTCAGCGTATGTCTTACCATCCGAAGATCTAATAATAATTGCCTCTGGCCGAGACTTTTCCTTCCGTTTTTTTTTTCGAGGGTCCTTATCAGGGAACTGATTAACGGGTTCGTTTGGTTCCTTGCCTCTGGAGCTTTTCTTCCTTTGCACCTTTTTCCAATCAGAACTTTGCAAAGAATGTTCACCTTCTTTCTTTCTTTTCTCGTTCTGAAATGATGTCGGGGGACTTGCCGCTTTCCTCTTCGAATTTGAGCTGTTTGGCTCGGAGTGCGTACGAGACCTCTGAACAATCTCTCGCTGCAGAGAGAAAATAGCACCTTCAGTTATTTCCTTTTTAGTTTTGAGAGCCTCCTTCGTGGAGTAAATCAAACAGTCGAAATACTCTTCAAGCTTTGGTAACCCTTGCTTGATAGAATTATTAACGTTGGGCTGTTTCTTTAGTGCTGCTATCATGACTACCATAAGGTCTTTGATAAGCGTAGATTGCTTCTCAATCGCCCTTTCTGTTGTCTCTAGTTGCAGCAGCAGCTTCTTTGTTTCAGCCGATGTTAAGTGAGGTTGGCCCCCCCCAGAATCCGTGGGGCCTGCGCCGACCACCGGGGCTTGCACCCGACCGGAATCGACGGCGGGATTTTGCCTGTCGGCAACGCCCGCCTGGGGTAATAAGTTAACAGACTCACTACTCATTTTTGGTTTGTTATTTGGGGTTCCTTCCCCTAGCTGTTTTGGTTCACCCCGGATATTTGATTTCTCCGGTACCATCCTATCTGAGCGATGCGGGACAGCAACCCGTCACGGGAATAATAATAATAATAATAATAATAATAATAATAATAATAATAATAATAATAATAATAATAATAATAATAATAATAATAATAATAATAATAATAATAATAATAATAATAATAATAATAATAATAATAATAATAATAATAATAATAATAATAATAATAATAATAATAATAATAATAATAATAATAATAATAATAATAATAATAATAATAATAATAATAATAATAATAATAATAATAATAATAATAATAATAATAATAATAATAATAATAATAATAATAATAATAATAATAATAATAATAATAATAATAATAATAATAATAATAATAATAATAATAATAATAATAATAATAATAATAATAATAATAATAATAATAATAATAATAATAATAATAATAATAATAATAATAATAATAATAATAATAATAATAATAATAATAATAATAATAATAATAATAATAATAATAATAATAATAATAATAATAATAATAATAATAATAATAATAATAATAATAATAATAATAATAATAATAATAATAATAATAATAATAATAATAATAATAATAATAATAATAATAATAATAATAATAATAATAATAATAATAATAATAATAATAATAATAATAATAATAATAATAATAATAATAATAATAATAATAATAATAATAATAATAATAATAATAATAATAATAATAATAATAATAATAATAATAATAATAATAATAATAATAATAATAATAATAATAATAATAATAATAATAATAATAATAATAATAATAATAATAATAATAATAATAATAATAATAATAATAATAATAATAATAATAATAATAATAATAATAATAATAATAATAATAATAATAATAATAATAATAATAATAATAATAATAATAATAATAATAATAATAATAATAATAATAATAATAATAATAATAATAATAATAATAATAATAATAATAATAATAATAATAATAATAATAATAATAATAATAATAATAATAATAATAATAATAATAATAATAATAATAATAATAATAATAATAATAATAATAATAATAATAATAATAATAATAATAATAATAATAATAATAATAATAATAATAATAATAATAATAATAATAATAATAATAATAATAATAATAATAATAATAATAATAATAATAATAATAATAATAATAATAATAATAATAATAATAATAATAATAATAATAATAATAATAATAATAATAATAATAATAATAATAATAATAATAATAATAATAATAATAATAATAATAATAATAATAATAATAATAATAATAATAATAATAATAATAATAATAATAATAATAATAATAATAATAATAATAATAATAATAATAATAATAATAATAATAATAATAATAATAATAATAATAATAATAATAATAATAATAATAATAATAATAATAACAATAATGAGAAGATCTCAAAGTACTCCGAACTCGCCATTGAAGTCAAAACTATGTGGAACCTGAAATCCGTCCGCATCGTTCCTATCATCATTTCAAGTGCTGGCCTAGTACCCACCACCCTAAGAGAGGACCCGGCGATACTACATCTGAAGCCGGGCATCATTGCGAACATACAGAAGGCAATCATCATAGATACCTGCTACACAGTTCGCAAGTTCATCCAATGAGTTGCTGACTCCAGCCGGACCTAGGTCTCTGGACCAGAATTTAAGAAAAACCCCGCACATGCGTGAAGACAATCGTAATAGTAATAATAATAATAATAATTTTTATTCATGTTAATGTACAGTGAAGTGAAGATATGTTTAAAAGAGAAATTCAACAATAAAAGTGACATATACATTGACATGCTAAATCAATCTGTTAACAAACAAGACATAGAAGAAAAATCAACACTCAGAAATTCTTCGAATGAGTAGAATGCATTTTAAAGTACAATTTAATTTGCTTTTCAAAGGTTTTCAAGTTCATTACCTTGACGGAAGTCGGTAAAACATTGAACAGAGTTACGCCATAATAGTTAACACCATCTTTAGATTTATTCAGCCTATGAAATTCTGTAACTAGATTCTGACGGTTACGTGTATCATACTTATGTACTTGTTGATGGGGAATATATTTATTCTATTTTTTTAACGTGAAGAAGACACTGTAGTATGTAAACTGAGGGCACAGTAAGAATTTTCAGTCGTGTGAACTGATATCTACAATCATCCCTGTATCCAAGGTTTGCTATGATACGAAGTGCTTTACGCTAGATCTTTAATACTAGCTCGGCATGTGAGGAGTGGCCCCATATAATTATGCAGTAGCTTATAACCGAACGTATAAGCTCGTAGTAGGCAGTTTTCAGGCATGCTTCACCAATACAGTTGAAGAGTTTCCTCAGGAGAAATAAGTTCCGTGAGGCCTTTCCCTGGATATGCCTTGTGTGGTCTAACTAACTAAGTTTGCTGTCGAGCATCACCCCAAGGAATTTGACGGTATCATTTACAATTGAGAATGTTAGATTTTCAGTTTTCTGCGTATTCAGGCAGAGTTTGTTCGCGGAGTACCATTCCTTGGCGATTGACTGTGCGTTGGTTATCCATTTATTGAGTTCAATCAGACTAGAGTGTTTACCTACTATGGTTGTATCGTCAGCAAATAATACAGAGTCTATGTTTTCAAATATACCTGGAATGTCGTTGAAATAAACTAAAAACAAAACTGGACCCAAAACAGAACCTTGGGGTACCCCATATTTTATTTGTAATTTTGATGATGTATTCTTATTATATGTGACGCATTGGGTACGATCATTCAAATATGATGTCAACAAAAGAAGCCATAGTGTCTTAATTTGAACAACAATGAATCGTGAGACAAACAGTCGAAAGCTTTGGTGAGGTCTAAGAACCGAGCCTGAATAAAAGATTTATTCTCAAAGCCTTTCTGAATTATATCTGTTATTGCTGTAGCCGTGGATAATCCCTTTCTGAAACCAAACTGTTGAGTGTCGAGAATATTGTTAGTATCTAAGTGCGCAGTTATTTGATTTTTCAATGCTATCTCAATACCAAATAAAGGTATCACAGAAATAGGACCACAGTTTGATCATTTCTCTGATGAACCCTTTTTGTGAATAGGCACTACTCTGGAGAGTTTCAGTATACTGGGGAAAGTATTGTGTTCTATGCAGAGATTCTAAAGGTCTGTTAAAGGAATAACAATTTTGCGTCTAAATGAATAAATATTTTAATGTTGATGCCATATGCGTCCTCACTATTCGTTTATTTCATCCCTTGTATTATATCTCCGACTTAAATGTAAGTTAGTGGTACGAGATGGAGATGTGAATACTCGTGACAAGTTTGTTTGAGGAAATCTTTTGATGTTTTATTTCCCTGAGGAATGTTTCTCACAATATCTTCCGCAATTTTGGTGAAGTATTTGTTAAAATCATCAGCTGTGGTGTTATCGGACGAATTTGTGGGTGTAGTAGATAGGTCATTTTTTATTAATTTTCACATTGCTCCCTGCTTGTTTCCGGACCCGTTTATGAAATTATCGTGATGTAGTTTTCTACAACGAGCTATTTCCGATTTGTATAATTTCCTATGGCTTTTTATTCAATTTCGTAGATTTTCCGACGGTCTTTCTTTATTCATACTCCTGAGCAAAATGAGTTTTTCCCTCATGTTGTTAAGGTGTTCATTAAACCAATTGCTGTTTTTTTGTTTATTATTTCTGGGTCTGGTTTTAACCGGTAGGCATGTATCTATTGCTGTGGTAATGAGCGAGAGAAATGTTTCAAATTTGTCATTGATGTTGATATTTGAGTCTTTAATGAAACCGAAGTCTACGGTGTCGAAATAGTCATTCAAATTATAGAGACCGCCGTCAGTAATAGGTTTGTAAGAAATATGTTGGTTCGAGATAGTGTTTGAAGAATTGATTTCGAATTCAAAGTTAATCCCCAAATGGTCGGAAAAGACCGGATCAGTAATATCAACTTTTATTGCTATAACCTTTTCGAAAATGAATATATTATCTAAAAAGTGATTCTGTCTCGTATTTTGCGAATTTATGGCTGTGAAGCCGTATTCGTTAAAAATATTCACCAAATTTGCCGCTCGTGTGCAGTTGCTCTCAATAAGTTGCAGTATACAAGAAAGTATACCGAATTAATTGTAAAATATTTTCAAATATTTATATCTCGTATAATATACATTCCGACAGTTCTTATTCTATATAAAGGTATGAGAAAGTACGTATGTGGCCATTTCATAAACAAAAATTATTTAAAACCCAATAGTGTCTTACAGACATCGCGCCAGTGGTTGTGTATCACGGAGATGCGCCAGTGGTTGTGTATCACGGAGATGCGCCAGCGCTGGAAGGTTAACTACTGTTTTTTGTAAACTATAGGGCTTGTAGCATAATATACTCAAGTTTACTGCTAATCTTCTATTGAAAATATCTTCTAGCTTTTCAAAGTAGCTGATATATAATTTATTGCCCGGCAATAGCGATCTTCTTTTATTCATATAGATCACAAAAACTCTCTTAAAATATAATAATAATAATAAAGCTTTATTGTCAGAAGACATAGAATCTTATTGATAAAGCTTAGGTAGTGTATAAAAATTGAAACAAAATATTAATAAATTTCCACTTATATATTAAGTACATGAATACATGACAATTGTTTCAACACACAGTGTTTTTATCAAATGTGATTCTAAACTAATATATTAGTGGAAATTTATTAATGTTTTGTCTCAATTTATCATGGATTTCCATCAAGTATCAGCCAATACAATTTTGTTAGTGTATAAAAAATTGAAACTTGACTCAATTAAGGTTAGAGGAACAGATAATAATATTAATATAAGATTAAAAAACAGTAATATTCTAAACAATACAGTTAGAAACTAAAGAATAAATCCACATGTATAAAAGTATTTAACAAAGAATTATTCAGATTTATTGAACATATTAAAATCTGAGTGTCAGCTAAAAGCTCTCATTAAAATTTTCCTGCAAACTGTAATAGGGTCCATCAGATAGAAATTGTTTGACTGATTTTCTGAATTGGGAGTCATTCAGATTTGCAGATCTAATGTACAGGGATAGATGATTATACATATTTGCAGCTTTGTAAAATATGGAATTTTTGGTTGGTATTGGGAGTTTTATAGTATGGCTGCTGTTCTGGGTATTGTACCGGTTAGAAGAAGCCTCAAAGTTTAATATATGCTTATGTACAAGGTAAACAGATTCCAAAATAAATAGTGCAGGAACAGTTAAAATATTATTATTTATAAAGGTTCTACAAGATTATCTTGGTGTGAGGTTATATACATACCTTAAAGCCTTGCATTATGAGCAATGTTTTGAAAAAAGTTGGACTGCATGCTCCCCAAAACGGTATTCCATATTCTGTAACTGTGAGTCAATGAGTGTATAATAATCTATTTTGGCTGTACTAAACCCCAAATCCTTAGTAATGATTCTAATAGCATTACATCCCGAGGAAATTTTACCAGTGAGCTGCTTTATATGATCGTGGAATTTCAAACTTTGGTCAATGAAAACTCCTAGAAATTTAGTGTGATGTTTATTTACCAAGGATTTATCTTCTAAAAAAAGTTTCTTATGCGGGAATCTAAATGAAATTAAGGATATTTTTGTTAAGTTAAAAGATAACCTGTTTGCATCACACCAATCTTTAACTTTTTTCAAATCGCCTGATACTATGTTATGTAAATCATAAAGGTTTTTACTCTTCCAGAGTATGGTGGTGCCATCTGTAAAGAGGGTAAACTTCCCAGAATTATTAATACTGATGATGTCATTTATATAAAGTAGGAAAAGGATAGAGCCCAACACAGATCCTTGTGGAACTCCTGAGTTAATTTCCCTAGTTTCTGAAAACTTCGTGGTTTTTACCATTTGCTTTCGTCTTGTTAGATAAGCTTCAAACTCTTTAAAGGTCGATCCTCTGCATCCATAATGTTGGTGCTTTTTCAGCAGTATGTTGTGATCGACACAGTCAAATGCCTTCAACAGGTCACAAAACACTGCAGCTGTCATTTCATCGGCATTTATCTCGGAATAAACTTTATACAGGATTGAGAATATTGCATCGTGTGTATTTTTATTATTCTGAAAACCGAACTGACGTTCACTGATGATATTGTGCTTATTTAAGAATTCAAGTATACGTTTTTTACCAGTTTTTCAATAATTTTTGCAATAGTTGGAATGAGAGATATCGGGAGGAGGATAGACGGATCATAAAAATCTCCACCCTTGTGCAGAGGAATGACAACTAAAGTTTTCAGAAAAGAGGGAAATGTGCCTGTTTGGAAGGATGAATTTATCAATGAAACCAATACATTTAGGGCACTAAATAGAAGGTTTTGTACTATTCTACTTTCATACAGAATCAGGTTCTCTTCTACTTCCCAATTATCAAGGTGTATTAATGGGTCTATGGGCTAACAATGTTTTTACTCATATTTTGGGCAAAAGAGCAGTAGAATACAACAATTCTGCTTTTTTGATTTTCCTCTTATGTCATTTATAATTGACCAGTTCTCTTTCGTCTTATTGTGAGATTCACTAAGCCCGTTTTTGTAAACTGAATCTTTGGCTCGCTTAATTCTAGATTTATAGATTCGACGATAACTATTAAGAAAATTGAAAAACCGCAGATCATTACTCAATTTCCGAATATAATGCAGTGACCTCAAATTTCTGGGTTAAATTTTTAGACTTTTTGTCAACCAGGGTTTATTTCTAATTTTCTGTTTTGGAAACGATGCCTCACACACACAGAAAGGCATTGTGGAATAAGAAAAACGGTTCGTTATGGGATGAAATACTGTTCCAATCAGACTAAATGCAATTCTGATAGAACCTATCATATTTTTTACTGCTGAACAGTTTGCCATATTTACATTTGTTTTGCTTCTTTGAAGAGAAGAACGACAGAGAGCAGCCAACAGCCTCATGGTCAGAAAATCCAAAAGAGGTTACTGAGCATAATACTCTCTGCTCATCAAAGTTTCTACAAATATACTCAATGAGAGAAGACGAAAACTGGAAGATACAAGTATCGGATTTAACATGCATACTTAAGTTGAATGACAGTAACAGGTTCTTAAGAGAATCAGTGGCTGGCGATTCAAGATCATTATATTTTATATTGAAGCCACCACTGTCGAACAATTTATAGATAATTTAAACAGTATTAACCCTAAGTTACTTAAGAATATATTTACATCAGATGAGGGAGATCGACATATGCACATAATATCATTTTTACATTAACATAAAGAAAACTCAAATTTTGTATCCTCTAATAAGTTGTTGAACTTGTCAACTTGAGTAAACGAGAAGTCATTAACAACAGAATTTTTTATTTTAGTATGATAGTCCCTCCATGATTTGAGTGAAATCTGGAGTACCTGGATAACACTGTGTAACCAGGTATATAAATGGGTTTATCAATTTTATTTCGAAGGGACTGTATATTCAACAGAACAAGAGAGAGGATTATATTTAATGTTCGTTATTTTGTTGTGACAGACTCTGTCACTACGTGTTACAGTTCTATCAGAGTTTCCTGAGTTGTACCTACATAAAAAAATGTATTTATAGGAATAAATTTAAGATTAGAGACCTTTATTTTCCTCAAGACAACGGATTCAACAAGTTTCTTTGAAATTGCAACATTACTCAGCAGTTTACCATCAGAATTATTGATATCCAGAAAGGAAATATTACCTTCTGCATAATGGTTCACTTTCATTGCATATTCATTCAGCGTTATATTGAATTTGTAGATCATTTCATTGATTTCATAGTTTCTGCAAGTTTTTTAAAAGATAGATATTTTCTTGACTTGAGACCATTTGATCCAGCAAGAATCATTATGTAGTCATTACGGCAAAGATTTTTTGATAAATTTACAATATCAGCATTCATAGTTTACCATTTCCACGTTTTTAAAAGTACCTTAACAACAAGACACTAAAAGCTGGCAACTCTGTACGGTAGTGATTGCTGATTGGAATTGATGTAGAGAGATGGCAATGTTTATGTTTCTAAGATTATAGTTATAATTACCAAATTATGAATGATTGAAACACTTCTCAATTAAACACATCCACACACTTATTATGATAATCTACTCCTAACTGTCTACTACACTGATGAGATACTCAAGTTTATTTTAATTCAAGTTGAACATATTAATAAAGTCGAACTAGGTATCTGCAATATTTCTGTTTTACTCTCTTTTCAACATGGATTGATTGATTATTATGAAATGCTGATAGCTGAACTTGATCAAGTGATATTATCTACTGTGTACAGAGTGTCCAATGTGAGGATTGGCTAGTATTAGGATCATGAAAACAAGTATTTACAGACATATGACGGAAAGCCACCACTATACCTATACATGTATAATGTACAAATAATTAGAAAAAAATAATAACAAGAGACTACTCTGGAGTTTAGAGAACCGGAAATTCTTAATATGTGAACAAGCTGGTTTTCGAGCAAACAGATCTACCACCTTCGGAAACCGCCCCCGAAGGGGTGGTTGGGGCGAATTTTCTCGAAAATCGAAAATCTGAGTTGGTATAATTAAAGATAGGACAATATCCGAAAACGTTTAAATTGAACATTTTTTCAAAAGTGTTACGGTTTTCGAGATAGACACATGTTAAATATATATTTTTGCTATGTGGAGAGGGCAATTTCTTTCGAAAATTGAAAATTTTTTGATACTACATGAGAGATATAATTATTTATGGCAACATTTATAATGAACATTTTTTCCTTAGAGTTACGGTTTTCGAGTTAAATCGGTGTTAAAATGGTAACATACAAAATACTCAAGCGTATTTCCGCAGCGATGCGTTGAGATGTCAATAATAACAACTAAAAGCAAAGAATATACAAGGGTAATATGATAAGTACTATTTTCTTTGGTATTAGTGAACGTTCAACGATTTTGGTAACTAATGTTAGGTACACTCAAAAGTGTGAATTAAATATTTTTTACAAAAAAATGGACCGATGTTATTAGTTGATGCACTGAAAAGTATAAAATAATATTAATTCTATTGGTGATGGTACTTTTGAAGTTGTGCAGTTGCAGTTAGATTGATAACTTTTGGCAACAACTTCACAAGTACCATCACCAATACAATTAATATTATTATATACTTTTCAGTGCATCAACTAATAACGTCGGTCAATTTTCTTGTAAAAAATATTTATTGCGAACACGTTGATATAGGGTTGTCTGCAAAAAATGGTCCTAAGAGAAGTTAGCGAATTTTAAAGATTTAAATTTCAACGCGTGTGAAAATGAGTGACAGAGAAATTCCAGTTAAGTATACTGTGTAATAATAAAGGACCGAGCATTGCAGTCGTCTGATTCTGTATGTGCGAAGTTTAATGAAAAATCATTTTTTTAAAATAATTAAAAATATTTTGTCCAGGATTTTTTTTGACAACCCATTTTTAATATTTTTCTAATGTACTTAATTTATTATAAAATAAGTTTTATTCTATTATCAGCTCGGTGAAGGTCAATCTAGGTTCGGATCTTAGACTATTAATAGATTAGTCAAATGAAGTATTAAACTAATACGTTTCAAAAATTTGTTGTTGTTGATTCATATTTGTAACAAATTATTGAACCTCTTCTTATAAAGGTTTATTAAATTCCGTATCACTTTGTTTTGACAGTCGCAGTACCTAACCGTCATACCTGTATTCGCAGTCGATTAAAGAGCGCGCTACGTACGTTGTAGAGAAACTCGTAAATGGGTCGGCGCAAAACGGTTGTGCAAACCTGTTCAACGTACGCGAAGCAATCACTGAAAATGAATTATTGATGGGAAATAACTAATCATATAGTTTTGAATTGTGTGCTGATCGCATCTATCATCTGGGATTTCAGTAGGTTCAGATTTTTTCTTTAGACGCCAACCACAACATTTTTAATTCTTGCCTGCATATTACTGAAGGTTGAACAGATAGTCGGAAAATAAACTAGTTTCCAGGCTTATTCTATTTAAAATTGATTATACATAAGACATTATAATATTTTGCTCTAATAATGTTCTTGTATATGATTAAAGAGATTGTATATGTATATTGTAGAATGAAGGGGTTTTCATTGCACTGCGACCTTGAGGTCTATGATTTAGGATATACCCAAGAATAAAGTTTTTAATAAAAGGAGTAGTACCTTGGCTAATTAAATAGCTGACTTTAATATAATTATGTTAATACAATGTTTTAGACTTTACCGAGAAGACGTTTGCACAAAACAAAGTTCTGAAAATTTATAACATTAACTTTCCGAATTTTTTTTTAAATAATGGCGACTTACAGTCACTTCATAGTTTATATGTAGGTTGAAAAGATAGTCGGAAAATAAACTAGTTTCCAGGCTTATTCTATGTAAAATTGATTATAAATAAGACATTATAATATTTTGCTCTAATAATGTTCTTGTATATGATTAAAGATATTGTATATGTATATTGTAGAATGAAGGGGTTTTCATTGCACTGCAACCTTGAGGTCTATGATTTAGTATATACCCAAGAATAGAGTTATTAATAAAAGGAGTAGTACCTTGGCTAACTAAATAGCTGAATTTAATATAATTATGTTAATACAATGTTTTAGACTTTACCGAGAAGACGTTTGCACAAAACAAAGTTCTGAAAATTTATAACATTAACTTTCCGATTTTTTTTTTAAATAATGGCGTCACTTCATACTTTATATGTAGAGGCAGTTTCTACAAAATGAATCTATAAAAACTCCCAATACCTACTAAATTGATAGAATGGCACCAGTAGCGAAATTTGTTGATGATTAGTTAAGCAACAGCTCAGAAAATAATAGCCATTAAGGAAAAAATCAATTAATTATTCAAGGAATAGCCCCAACGACCACTTTGTCTTTCATGCTTCTCCCATTATTTCTCATATCTCATATCTTTATATATCTCTGAGTCATAATTGTAAGCCATTATTTATGAAAATAATAATTACCAATTCTTTATTCTGGTTCAATCTTATAAGCAAATGTTCATGTGTTTCTCAATAGTCTTAAAACCAATAGAAATGGCTTAGTGGAAGTATATGAGCATTTTATATCATTACATATATATTTATATAGATTCAAAGTAAAGCTGAATCTAAAATCGTATAGCTTATTATTTTGGGTTTCCGTATTTTGTTATTACATTGCAGATCCTTTTCAAGAACCATTTTAGTTTTGATTTATTTCAAGAAAAGTCTCATTCATAGCGTAAGATGTCCTTTGTCGAGACTATACTAGATTTCATGTTCTCCTTTACTTGGAAATTTACGATTTACAAAAATGGACGAATTTAATACTGGTTGGATCACCAATAGCGCCTCGGTCTGCAGTTCCCTAACCGGTTAACTTTACGAAAATCATTCATTATAGAACAAAACGTCTGTACTACCAGAAGTTGCAATTTATAATAATTGATACGATCATGCACTCGAAAATTATTGTTTTTTCTAGCACGAAGTTCCTTAACCCAGCTTGAGGTTGGAGTTAATTTGCAGAAATCATCAGGTAAGAAAAAAGCATTTCGTACCTTCCATGCGAATTTATCTTGCCGGCACGCTATCTTTCTTTATCGATCATTCTCTCTTTATTTACGAGTGTATGCGTGAGTGCGTGTGTGTTTATAGATTCGAAAAATTAAAACACTATCATAATATATTGCTTAGACATGACATTTGTGTCGGCACCCTGTGTCTTTCTTAAATGAGTATTAACTCAAGAGGATAAGTGTCTACTTAAATAATAAGAATGTTAGCATAAATTTTAATGACAAATACTATAAAATAATTAGTTACCCATTATATATATAGTAAAGGGTTGGACATACCATGGATTTGGTCATTGAGAAGATTACCCGAATGTTTACGCTTATTAATTTATATTCTCAATTTTAATTCTTCTTTTCAGTATGTAAGATTTTTAAATTAAGTATCATTCAATTTGTGATAATTATCATTGAGTTGTAGCATATCGTTTCAATTAGTTTTGTGGTATGTGAATGAGCTCATGTGTCCATTGATACGGATTTAAAAATGTCTGCCAGTTTGACACATGCAAACTTTCGAGCAATCATAGCAAGTGAGTTCATAAACACCTGATTAACAATTATCTGGATACGCAATCATTCGTGTTATCAACTCAACGACCAGATCGATGATATATGCAACCCCTTACTTTATATATAATTTTTATCTAGTTTATAATATCAGTTATTCAGATCTATGTTAACCATCCTTATGATGTAAGTAGGCATTTTACCTCATAGAATTTTATTATTATTTACTTTTGAGAAAGGTACATTTTGCCCAAATAATTGTCATTTTAAGCAATATATCTATTTGTAGAAAGTTATTATAGTGTTTCAAATTTTATTTAATATAGATTTCCATCAGTAACAGCCAAAACATTTATTACTACTTATATCGCTAAATCAGCTTCAATTCGACATTGCAGAAAACTTTTTTCTTTAGAACATCTCATGCTTTACGTTTTATTCTGAATACTGTATTAAGAGTGTACCTACCGCTTTGAAAGTATTTTAGGGTTTTTTATCATTTAAAATGTTCACAGAGATGTAATAATATATTTGGGTTAAATAGATAACTATTGTCGATTTGGAAATATTTTTATTATAGTGACATTTCAGGGCTGATTTCCCCATCTTCCGGCCTGTATGACCTGCCACTATGTTATTACATTATTATTATTATTACATTATTATGTAATTGATCATTTCATTTCCTAATTAATCTCTGGATCAGTTTCAGTTTCTCTTAGATGGTCTGAAAAACAGCCATTTGATACACATGAAATATAAATTGATATTGAAAACGCACAACGTTAACAAGCGTTGAAATCAGAAAACATTCCGATGTCTTATTAATTCTTGAAGAAATAGCTATCTACACAGTTTGATGAATATGTCCCTCTAACTGAGTTCAGTACCTACCAGGTTAGGTTGGAGAGAATGAAACATTAACAGAACGGTGAAACAAATCAGTACTGTAACAGCCTATGAAGGGACACCTGAAGATTTTTTTAGGGCGACCCCCGGATCATAAGCTTACCTATATCTATTTATTAGATGTTTCTATTTATTTATAATATTTTTTACTTTATTATTCTGATTTTAATTATAATTGAACCCTAAGCTAAATAAATAATTAATTTAATTAAGGACTATCGATAGATTAATCTGATAAAATTAAAAGTAAAATTCTCCCTTAACAACTAATTGATTATTAATAGGTTATTAAGAAAACTGTTACTGTTTTTGTATTATTATTTCATGGTTTGGAATTCAACTGCGGTATATTTTTCGTTTTCCAATTAACCGTTCTGGAGAGTTCTGCAATAATTACAGAACCTATAAAGATCATGATGAAAATATTTTGGTATTATCCAGACAAAGTAATCTCGGGTATTAAACTTCACAATATTATAAGTACCTACAGGGTATCTCAAATAATTTGTTCACTATTCATTCGCATCTATGTTTGGTATTTGTACTAACGTCATGTAAGCAAAATGTAAAAGCGTTTCCAAAGACGCCTGTTTTTAGATAATCAGGAATTGCGAGATGTACAAGATATCTTCAAAAAAGTATATGGAATACAAGTTTCAAGATACTTTTATGTATTTGAAATACTAGATACATAATACTTACCTACTTTCAAATAGTTTTTTAAATAAAATATTTTTGATAGAAAAAAAATATAATTTTAATTTAGCTTATTACATTATTAATGCAATAGCCTCAAAAAATAATATTTTCTCACATCTTCGCCATCCAGGTATACGATTCGACTGTTTGCATGTTTTTATGGATGTTCGCGCCTTTTCAATAATAAACGTACTCCAATTTTCATGATTGAATATTGAGAGTTGGTCCCATTGAAAAAAAAATCGACATTCAATATGTCCCCCCAAAAAAATATGAGACCGCCAATTTAAAGAAGAGATTATATATATATATATATATATATATATATATATATATATATATATATATATATATATATATATAGTACCATTTAAATTGGAAATTAAAAAAGTACGTTTTCCGATTTACATCGGTGGTAAAGTCTGAAATATTTGTATTTCCGCGAAATTTTGAAATCTCTGAATAAGTATAAGCAACGTACTATCGTCTTTGGTATACTTTAAATGACTTAGATGACTAATGTTACACTCAAAAGTGTGATATAAATATTTTTATTTTTATTGCCAGTACCACCAACTAATAATGTCGGTCCATTTCTTTGTTAAGAATATTTATTCTTCTATGAGGTCTCATCAGAGAAAAAAAGAGTCACTCCACAGGACCGGAACTCGGCGGACAGAAATAAGAAAATGTTTTAAAGATATTTGTTTTTTTATAAGGTAAACATTAAAATTTGTTAGCAGTCTTACTGTATTGTCGCTACTTGCAATAGAGGAACGAATCACTGAAAATGTAAAAATATTCGTCTTTTGTTGTTACGTGTTTCAATCGGGATTAGTTCTTTTACATGTTTTTAATGTGCTTTTGGTATCCAGTTTATTTTAAAGAACGGATGTGACACTATAAGGCTAATACTTCATTTGCTACAGGTTCCGTTCACAAAAACTTTCTAAGCAGTCTAATTAAGCTTTCTTCAATGAGCAAAGTGCCACAATCTTTCAGGTCTACCAGTATAAGACTTTTAACTATAGATATACCTATTGGATTTTTATTAGTTCTGGTAATAGACCGTAATATGTGCAGTAATGTAAAAATATGTATAGGTAATTAGTAAAAGTATTTTAGCATCTTTATTTAACCCGCTTTCGATAACCTTATCACACGTACAAAAGCTCAGTTATGATATTAAACTCAAAAGTTTATCATTAGAAACAAAACCAGATTATGAAAATTGAACTAAAAATGAAAAAATATGACATTTTATTTGCTACCATACTGTATTAATAATTTCCGTTTTTGCACATTGAGCGTAGGTATATACCCATTGTTTTTTTTGAAAAATTACTTTTCTGTTTTTACTTATACAGTTCTTGACCGACTTCAAACATAAGGAGGAGGTTAAAATCATATATGTTTGCTTTTTATGTATGGCTGTTCGCGTAAGTAAACGTGCTCCGGTTTTGATGATTTTTAATTCATTTTAATTAAAGAAGAGAGTTGATAAATGGTCCCACATATCTGGAGGGTCAAGGGGGCGATTTTTCTAGAAAATCAAAAATTTGAGACGGCAGGATTAAAGATGAGACCATATGTAGCTACATTTGAATTCGACATTTTTCAAACAAACTTACGGTTTTCGTGTTACAGAAGTAGTAAAATCTGAAATATTTGTAATTCCGCCGCAATTTCTTGAGATCTGTGAATAATAACGAGTACAAGCACATAATATAATAAATGGATAACAGGATAAGTACTATCTTCTTTGGTAATAGTGAACGTTCAACGATCTTCGTGACTGTTGCACTCAAAAGTGTGAAATAAATATTTTTTAACAAAAATTGGACCGTCATTATAAGTTGGTTCACTGAAAAATACTAATTAATATTAATTCTATTGTTGCTGATACTTGTGAAGTTGGTGCCGAAAAATCAATCTAACTAGTGAAGTGGGTCCAATTTTTGGGCTGACTTAACCAATCGAGTAACAGGATGAAATGCTTTGGAAATTGAAGTTTTTCCAATTTTTTATGACTTCTCTTCTAAACTTTTCTTGATTGGCAACCATAATAATAAGGTAAAAAAACAGTTCCGTAGATAAGTCATACAATAAAATTGGAGAATTCCTGCCTTGGCACCTAATGACTTTTCTTATGGTTTCTGTGAAAACTAATATGGACTTGGTCAGGTTTTTTGCTGTCAGCAAAAACGTAGAATCGTGAATGGGTGTGACAGACGAGTCGCATGATTGTAGTATTACTCAATCAACTTCAAGAATATGCTACAAAGTAGGTATTATTGTTAGTTTGCGTAGATATCTGTTACACCGCTATAGATAATCTATGACGTGATTCTGATGGGTTATTCCAAAATCAATCAAAACAATACGATTTTTGTCCCAATAATGTTTTCGTTCTTTTTGTGTTCATGGAATTATCTGCGAGAACTTCAACAGCATTATTTCTAATAACAAACCACCCAGTAAGGTCATCAAGTTGGCATACGAGATACACAATATTTTGATAAAATTCCTTTGCCATCATTCGAGACAGTGCATTCGACTGTGTGGTGTACAGCAATCAATTCGATTGAAATGAAGACTGCCGTTCTGTGTTTGAATATTCTCATTATTGAACTTTTGTGTCTTTGTGCATTGGCAGTCAAGCAAGGTGAGTCTTTCTATGACAATAATAGAGTATTTATTGTCGATTCAAATTGAATGGAAGCTTTTTCATTTTGACCTACTTTTTTGAAAGGATTCGGTTCATATACACCAGTCATTTTTGCACAGAAACAGGTCGTTTTTACTACAAAAAAATACTTGGTCATGATCCTTGGATGAAAAAGTATTTAATTGTAACAATCAATTATTCCTAATAACAAAAAGGCTACGGAAAAACAGAAGCAAAACAATTTTATTTTTTCGTGCACTGGAGCACTACAAATACCACAGCTTTGGAATAGTAGAAAATATAATCTTCTTATCAACTTGAATCCGGAAATGCTTCTCAAGGAAGCTACTGTTTTTCAAAGAAGGCTTCTCAAAACTGATTTTTAGACTATTAATTTCAATAGAATACGTAAAAAATACTGTTAAGAGAAATAAAAACATTGGACTTTTTTTCAAAACCATTAAGTAATTCTCAATATGTTTAGCAAGAATAGGTACATTGTAAAAAATGGCAGCGAAGTATAATTCTACAAAAAGAATAATCGCAAAGGAGAAAAGTTTTTCGAAATTATCATTAACTGTTTACCGTCTATGAAGAGCGGTAGCTCCCGTAAGAAGCACTTCCGGACCCAAGTTTACATTCTTTAGATTTTGTTCACATTATGTCTTTCATATATTCTTCATTTTGTAAATTAGTTTTGGATTCTTCTCAATATAAATGTGTAATCTCTTGATTCAAATAAATAATAATTTATTTCCAATGGATTTTACTCTAATGATGTCGGTCCATTGTTATTAAAACAAAATCATATTTTTCCAGAACCCGTAGCAGATTACTACTGGAGAGACTATTCGGGTATAATACCTGAAGATGCTGTACCGGGTGGACTGGATATGAACAATGCTACCACATATATTGGACAGGGCTTGGTGAAGGATGTGGGTCTATTACCTGGTGTAATATATCCTGGTGAAAAGACTATGAAAGTACCCTATGGAGGGGTTAGGACAGTCGATACAGATATCAAGGTATCATTGAACAAATCCAATTGTATTAGATAGTGTTATTCAGTCAATTTCTTACGTAGTTGCAACCAAACCGCAGTTTTAAATGTTTGAGCAAACAATTTGTTGCTGTCAAATCAACATTTGGTTGGGGGGTTTATATTAAGGAAGATAACTTTGACCCTTGGTTGTGTTTTAACCATAAGTCAACCGGGTATGATTAAATCATCCGGTCATTATAAAACCAGCCTTAAATCAGCCTACGTAATGTTGCAGTAAATCGATGATTTCACGAATCAAGACACTAGAGATCATTGTTTTTTTTAATTATTAAATACCCAATATATTTTCACCATTCTGTATTCTACACATATGTCGTTTCACAGAAATTTACTCCGTCAAATACCTACAATAATTTCAAAAGAAATATGAAGATTTGTCTAATAATTTACAATGTTCGGTTGTGGAATAAAAGTAAACAAATTATTATATTATTCTTCATGTTTCTATTTCTATATTGTTAATAATATTGTAATGAAGAAGTTTCCATTTTTTTCTTATCAATTGATCATAAAAATTTAAGCAAAATGAAATAAAAATGTGAAAGAATCATTAAAATATCTCTAAAAATGAAAAAGTTATGGGACTTTGAAGTTGCGCTTGCAAAAATAATTTCCTACTCGACGCGCTCTATCGTGTGACGTCATTTGACCTAAAAGATGTGGCGCATATTCGCCTAGTACGTAAAGATTTATTAATTGTGTAGTCACTTGTGCCGTTCAAGTCGTATTTTGGTTATTTCACGATGGCTAAATTAAAAAAAATCATATAAATATTGTATTGTTCCCATATGTGTCAAAACAGGACGATTAAAAATCCCAATATTTTTTTTTCGTGTACCATATAATATAATAACAAAGAAAAAGTGGTGCAAACTAATGAAGAGTGCTTTGATTGACTACACTCTCCACCATTCCTTTTAATCACAAACCAACGTGCAATGATAAGGCTTACTTTTTACTTTATGTTCAGGTGAAATTCTGTATTTATCTGTGCTTTTAGAGCCCTCACTTTTCACTTGAACGTATCCAATAGCGTCTCCCTTGAAAACATATCAATACATTCAATATCTTGTCCTAACACGGCGGGCAATAGACGAATGGATTAATAATATAATATAATAATATGTTTATTCAGCAACATGATTTATAATAAAATTGACAATATTGCAAATCGCCCAGGAATAAACAGAAATAATCACTAAAGCTGTTTTCACAGCTTGTGTGTGATTGGGATTGTAAACATGACCATATGTTTATGAAACGTTTTTTGTATAGAAATCACAGTTGTAAGTTAGGTCATGTGGCTGATGAAATAATCTTAAAAGTATATGCTTACTTATAAAAAGTTATTTCAATACAAACATAACACGTTAAATATCTATACAAGGCAAATTATCACTTTTTCCTTTCACATAGCCTTCTTCCATTATAGTGAACTATATACAACACACTCATAAATAAAATAAAAAAGAAACGAACGACTTTACATAGATGAACTCAAACGGAGCAAGAGCCCTGGCGCGACTCTGGTACGGCGATCTCGGTAGGTCAGATGACGTCACAGACGAAACGTTGCGTACTAAAATAAGTATACTTCAATAATTTATTTCTAAGTCATTTATTGATGGATTTAAATTTTTTTCTCAGTGATTGTTTAGTTTTGGTCTATATATAATATCATTACGTTGAATATAATATGACCAACATCATGAAACTTCTCCATTGAAGAATACATATACATATAACTTTAAAAAAACTAGGACCTACTTCATGAGATAATACATAGGTAGGTACATACAAAAAATACCTACCTAATGTAAGAATTAAAATATTTTTTACAAAAAATTGGACCGACGTTATTAGTTGGTGCACTGAAAAGTATAAAATAATATTAATTCTATTGGTGCTGGTACTTGTGAAGTTGGTGCCAAAATTTATCAATCTAACTGCAACTGCACCAACCAATAACGTTGGTCCAAGTTTTTTGTAAAAAATATTTATTTCATACTTTTGAGTGTAACATTAGTCACGAAAATCGTTGAACGTTCACTAATACCAATGAAAATAGTACTTATCCTATTACCCACGTCTATTCCTTGCTTGTAGATGTTATTATTTAAATCTCAGAACATCACTGCGGAAATACGCTTGAATATTTTAGTTGTTACCATTTTAACACCGATTTTACTCGAAAACCGTAACTCTAAGGGGAAAATGTTCATTATAGATGTTGCTACAAATAATCATGTCGCCCTCTCCACATTGCACATTTGAGAATTTAACATGAACGAAAACCGTTACTCTTTTGAAAAAATGTTCAATTTAAACGTTTCTGGATATTGTCCTATCTTTAATTATACCACCTCAGATTTTCAATTTTCGAGAAAATTTGCCCCATCCACCCCCTTCGGGGATGGTTTTCGGAGGGAAGAAGATGTCAGATTCCCGTTTTTACGAATATGGAACCATTTCTCAACCCTCTTCTTTTAAATGAATCAAAAATCATCAAAATCGGAGTACGATTACTATATAAAAGCCGCGCACAAACCAAAAAAAAGAAGACAGTCGAATTGTATACCTCCTCCGTTCGGGGTTCGTCGGTTAATAAACCTTCTATTGCTGCTAATCATCTCTTGGTTCCAACTTTATGATTCTTACATTACGTACCTATTGTTAATTTATTATTTTTAATGCATCTCATGATCTTATTTTTAGGTAAATTTCATATAAAAATGTACCTACAGCGATCGTTCGCACTTTCGAATTTAGAAAGAATTAAACGGCATGGTGCATGTCAATAATGAAACCCAAAATGTTTTTTTTTGAATGTCGGATACTCTTTACACATCAATTAAAAATTTCAGGCAAATTTCGCCGCATACGTTTAAATTATATCTTATCATTTTTATGTTCAATAATTAATATCAATAAACAGTAACAAGTAAATTATGACAACGGCAACACTGTGTGCCGTTTTCCCATATATAGTAAGGGTGTTCGAGCAGCGGTTCAAACCAGTCCCAAACCGTCAGACGCCTGCGCACTTCAATTTACGAAAGATGTTCGAGCAGTAGTTTGACGATTTCCAAACTAGTCCAGACTCAGTTTGAGACAGGCGCAGTTAAAGTGTCTTTTTCTTCTTAGAGTATAGTGTTCTCTGTTGTTGGAGAAATCCCTTTCTAAACAATTGTAGCAATAAAAGTGAAGTAAACACAGCAAGCGGTTTTTTATTAAATTTAGTTTTTGGCAGCATTTGATGCAAATTTGTTTCCGACCGACAAGCTGTCAATCGCAATCCGTGAATGAAGGAACGATGGCTGAAATTATTTAAGATATAAATAACAATGAAACTGTTAGTTATAGGGAAATTGAACTGGTGATTTATATTAAGGTACTACCTTTGGCTTCTTCAACGCCATAACCAATGGTAAAAAATCAATAGGTATAATTTTAACATTATGAGCTCTATCAAATTCCTCTCTCGTCACTTTTATTTTATAATTTGTCCCGGTACTTTCATCCAACAAGATTAATTCCATTATACCTATTATTTTGAATGAACAAATATTTTTATTGGATCATCTATACATAGACCACAGAGTAAATAAGTTATCATAAACAACAATATGACGTCTTCTACTTTGGAGGTAGTGTTCTGCTTCTGCTCTCATTGCACTTGTTTACACCACCTCCACGGGAAAAGCAAAATTAGCATTTGCAGTAAAGTTATAACGTATGCGTAGTATCGCATCTAATAGCAAACAAAACTTGCGTCAGTGAATTATAGACCACCAATTTTTGCTGTCAGTGAACGAAGTGTGTTCTCGACCGCGCCCTATGAATACCTACGGCAGTGTTCTATGAAAAAAACGTTTTATTGCAAACTAATTTAAATATTTCTCGGTACTTATTAATGCTATGTTTTCCTTGTAGATTCTCTGCAGTCCTATACCAAATGCATTCAAATGGTTACCAGCAAAAATATCCGACTTCTTCTTGGTCACCATTAACAAGTTTCTCATACGGGGTGGGTACGAAAACAGCTATTTCGTCTACATTGGTCGTATTGCCTATCAAGGTCAAGTGGTGATTGGAAAAATAGTAAGCGGTTCACCAGATTATAGACAACAGGCACCCATGTTCTATGCGCATAAAAATGATGAATTGAGAACAGATTATTATGAAGTGCTTATGTATGATAATGATATTTTACGTGGTTTTGATGTGAGAATGAGTCAGTGAAAAGGTCAAGCAATGTGTAGTTTCAATTATCTGACAGATGTGATTGGATTTTAAATTTAGAACGTTTGATTTTTATAAATAAAAGAAAAAATATGAATAATATTTATTTTGCCTTAAATGTACTTACTTTGAATAATAACAAAATAGCATAACAACAAAATCAAAAAATAGTAGTAATCAAATGCCGAATGTTTTTTAATCGCCTTACATTTTTGAGACTTCACGCACCTTTCGTGCTTATCTCTCAACTGTCATAGCTAGTTTACTTGTCAGTGTCTACCATTTATTCAATATGCAGTACCCAAACGAGCAAATTTTACAAAGAATAAAATCTAGAACGAGAATCGGTGGCCGCAACGTTTATAGCTAATTTTCGGTCGCTCAACCGAGCAGCCTATTCGATTTTGCTTGACTTCCAGTAGGTATACATTTTTGCTGCTTATTGTTCCGGAGACAAATAAACGCAAGGCGTCTTGAAAATATTGCAGCCATAAGTGCGTCAGTTAATAATGACCCAAATCGAGTCCAAGTCATGAAAAAGATTTGAGACTCTCTTCAAACTTCATCTGAAACCGCATGACCATTTAAAGCGTCGAGATTTCGCAGTTTGTTGCTGTACAATGATCGCAAGCAACGATTTATTGAAGACGAGATTCGAATTATCTCGAGAAATGGACTGGTCAATGGGACACTAAGATCTACGGTCTAACCCCTCTGGACTTTTTCTTTCAGCTATGTGAATTCTGTAACAAAAATCCAGAGACATTAGACGAGCCGTCATCTAGGTAGATTTTGAAGAATTTATTGAAGCGAAGTATTTCAGCGATCCTGATGAGCATTGAATAAAATGAAAACCGAACAAAGTGTTTTTATTACCGAAACCTGCAACGGGCAGAAGAAACCATTGACGACTGGATCGGGAAATGTAAAATAAAAATCAACGGTAGCAAAAGTCAAGCGCTACTAATATAAGAGGCAGGAAGCGCATCAAACCGGCCGGAAATATCAAAATTAACGGAGTGATCTAGGAGTCACAATTGACAAATGTCTCATATAGAAAGACCACGTCAATGCAACAGTCCAGAAGGCAACATGAGCCAGGACAAAGCTAAATCCTCTAATTGGGAGACGAAGTAAAATATCACTAAAGAATAAGCTGGCACTTATAAAAGCGATCATCACGCCTATATTGACATTCACATGTGCAGTATGGGGCTACGCATGCAAGACACAACGAAAAAGAATACAAGGCCCAGAAAACAAAGCCCTAAGAATGGCTTAAACCCGCCATACTACATGTCAAATAGAATAGAAATAGAAATGAGGATCTGGGATGCGGGCACCAGTCCTAGAAAAAATGAAAAGGATTGCTACGGGTAGGATGGAGAAAGCCGCCAACCTTCAAAACGCGGAACTTAAAAGGCGAGTCGACTTGACAATAGAGGGGGAAGAGAGAAAAATCACCAGAGGATCCGAATAGGAATCCGGAGTGGACAAGCGCAAAACAAGAAGAAAGTCACCATAAAAATAAAGGACAGAGAATGCGCAGGTGGCACGACGAGGGACACCAAACCTCCAAGCTTCCATGAGGAAGCGAAGTCGGCTAAAATCCAACACTCTTCTGATCGATTCCTATTATAGAAGAACGAAAAAAAGATGTCTCCGCAGCAATATAGAAGGAAGAATGCCGCACAATCCGACCCTGCAAATCATCTGGAAATGCCAAATCACAGATATAAGTGAGCCGTATTCGGAGGAGAGGTTGAGTATTCAGCCACAGCATTAGTTATCCATGTCCATGCTGTGATTTAGCATTCCTCATCATTGGTAGCTAGACCGTTGTAAGAGAAATATTGAGACTAGCGATGTACCAATTAGAGGGGGTCATCTGTGAACAAAAGCAATTTATTACACTCAGTTTTGTTAAATTGTAATTGGTTTATGTATTATTTATTTAAATGGTTAAAGGAACGCATTCATTGTTGTTGTTTATAGGTATTAAAACCTATTTAAATATTGTCTGTTTTGGTGATTAAAATATATTTTGAAAAGCATTTTAGTTTATAAAAGTTGAGCTATTTTGTACTTTGTAATTATCGTTGATAGTAACTCAGATATATACGTATTTTGGCCTAATTAGAATAACAAATACAAAGGTACATAAATTGTTTTTGATAGAAATATTTGAAAACCGCTATTTTATGTGTATTTGCTAAGACATTCTACTTAATAGCACTTTTCACTTTAAAGTAAATGTTTTTTACCTTTTTTCATGAACAAAGATTTCTCTTATAAGGCAAAATTTGTGGTTGAATAGCAAATAGAAAGATTAACTTTTGTTTTTATTTGATCAAAGAATCTATTTCCGGATTTAACATGACCATCTGAATGTTTTATCTGTGACCTAATTTTGTTTTCTCAAGGAACTCCAAGTAAACTCCTGAAATACAGGCATGCTTCAAATGTATTTTGAAATCAATAAGTAAGTATTAAACACCGATTTCTCAATATTTATTGTATACTTGGAATGTATCAAGAACTTTGCATAATTAACCCCTCAACATTTAAAATAAGTATCTTTTTACAAAAACTAGAACCGATTTAATTACAAAATGTCCTGAAAAATACAAAATAGGTAATATTAAGTAATTATTCTTATGAATAAAAATGTATGAATCAAACAAAATGTAGATAATTACTAAGAGTATATATTGTAAGAAAGTTTTGACTAGATATGGTGAGAAGAAATTTCTATAGGTATATCTACCAGTAACTAGAAACTATAGGTAAGTATAATGTCTGGCACAAATTCAAAATCAATGATTTTTACCACTGGGACCTAACTGTAATTAGATATATTTTATATGACTTCTTAGTTTTTAATTCTTTTAGATATCAATAGAATTATTATTATTTTTGTAATAATTGTCATTGCATCATGTTTATGAAGTCTGTTCTGAAAAGGTAAGAAAGTACCTACATTATATTTGGGCGTGAAGATAAGGATTACAAAAATGAGGCAGAAATAAATGCAAGAATTGAAAGTGCCCTCAAAATGTACCAAATATTCGCCAAATAAAACTTCTGTCCGGAAGGAAGAAGTGTCAAAGGCGATAAAAATGACATTATTCAAATCTATCTTCAGATATACCTACCTATTTTGAAAAAAGGCTCCTGACGAATTTTACCTATAAGAAGTAAATTCAGAACTGTTGGAATGAAGTATCTCAACATTCAATACGAAATGAAATAATTCATGAATTAAAGAAGTATCATAGAGTGTCCTTCATGAATTGAAACAAAATGGTCAATATTTCATAATTACTGAAATACAAACAAAATAATAATTTAAATATTATAATTTTCTTCCTATTGTTTCAACAACTAAATATAAGTTTGCTATAAAATTACGCGAAAAACAATAGGTAGGTATATTTCTTTGTTATTTACGAAAGTTTTAATAGATCAAGTATGTTGACGGCTAAGATAAAAATATAATTAGGAGCTACAACTGGTAATCGAGTATAAAGATATAGGTACCTAGTTCTTTATACTGTGGTATACCTACCTAAGTAAAGACTTTGGTATAAGTAGGTATACATACTACTTTATTAAAAAAAAATATGTTAAATTAATTTTTTCAAAGGAGATCCATTCTATATATTTAAAATATACTCATGAGTATTTTTTAATTTAGTAAATTTTCGGGTATGTCGTAAAATTTACCTTTGATTTGTCCACGTGTCTGTATTTTATTCAGTTATTTCGAAACGTGAAGTCGTTAACCATCATGCCTACATAAAAACTGAATTAAATAATGTCAGGTCTAAACACATCGTAGGTACATCAAATATATCCAATAGGGATTATAGTACCGTTTGAATAACATGGAGATCTAATAATGTGATGAAAATCAGGACAATTCAATATTCATGCCCTTGAACGAGATCAGATGAATCCATTTATAGGCATAATATCTTTTTTGTTTGTTTCATTCCGTGAAATTTTAATTAATTTATAAGGATAAAGGATTTTACATGTATATGGAGGATTTATATTTAGCTGAATATGGAATAGAAATATTTTATTTTGTTCTCCAATAATATATACCAAGGCTACATTTTTGTATTGTAGTTAAATAAAATAATTTTTCCCTATCAATATGTACCTATTTATCGATAAATAGGAAATATCTTAGAAGAAAATATTTCTAAACTGCAAACAATTCACGACAATATATTTAACAGTGAATCTCTGTATCATTTTAAAACATTCAGAGATAAAGACGTTTTCAAACATACCTTGCAAATCTATGCATATCCATTCATACAGAACTTCTACGTATTCTAATTATGTCTGCATCTTTTGCGGAAAAACAAATTTAACAATTTGGCATTTATCGGTGACCCACTAACGTCCGTATACTCACACTCACCAAGATGCTCCGCCCACTGACGAATCCCACTTGCCTACCTCGATAATGGCGTCGAACACTATACCTATACCAAATTTCATTGCAATATAAATTACAACTTTACTTAGGTATTGGTTATTGGTATATTTATTGAATATTACTTAAAAGTTCTGGGTTTTCCACAATCAATCTCTTAGAATGGGCAGAGATATTACTTTCACGAATCAATTTATCACTAAAACTTTTTTAGTTTCTCACCAATGAAAGCATGACAATATGTCTTCAGAAAAACTTACGAAAATGAATATATAATTGAATAAAATATCTTTCTGAAAAATTGCTTAATAACCCCTACATAACACACACAAAATTTAATTTACTTAAGATAAATAAAAAAATTATATATTTTTTCTTTTCAGAAGAAAGAGTAGAGTCGTTTGGTGAAGGGAAGAGCAACTTATCTCGAAAGAAAGAACGAAGTTGAGGGGGGAAGAGTTAAGAGGCTACAGAGAACCCTCAAGCTGTCCAGGAATAGCTGAACCATGCATAATACAAAGTAATTACTTTTTGAAATTTTCAGCAAGAAGAAATTTTGTTTTGATATATTGATATTCTATATAGTTATGTAGTTAGCATATTTAAAATTTGTAAATTCAAATGCAGCAAAATATGCGCTGACAATTTAATATTAAATAATATCAGATATTGAATTAATGTGAAATAAATTAACAAGCAACAACACTTTTTTCAATAATCTTATTTCAAAGAAAACAAATAAAGAGTCATTTATCTACATTTCGTTATTCAAATCTGGTCAAATAATAATTTGATACTTAGGTCAAAGATTAAATATTCTTTGCTTTCTGAACCCATAACGCCTGGAAAATATTTTTAAATCTAAACCAAAGATTATTTAATTTGTCTTATTGCAATGTTTGATTTTTCTGTTTGAAAGTCCACGCTTTTTATGTTTACTATAAAATTCTAAACATTTATTTCTGACTGAAAATTGTTTTGTTTATAAAATAGGTATATATTATTTGTAGTTAGCTGTGAATTTGTAGTTAAATATGGCAAAAGATTATTTTTTTTATATGAATCTTCCTATTTCTGTGGTTCTGTGGTTAGGTAAAACACATAGGTAGGTATTTAGTTTTATTCTAACAGAGTTTTAAAAATAGTCAATTAATGATTTAAACTCATCCCATCATAATTATGCAAGTAAAGTAACTACTGTATTGTGCTGAAAATCCTCTAAAATTCACATTTATTGTCGATTTGCACTCATTCCTCACGATGGTGCGAAAGTAACAACTAAAGGTTCTTTTGAAGCGAGTATTCCTTTATTGAGTAACGAATTCATACCCACGGGTTCACACTTTTCGTTAGTTTTACTACTTTTTCAAACATGCATGTTAGAAAGACATCATAAGAATAAGTCATGATTATAAAAGTAATTGAAGATGGCATTTAATTAATTCCTTTTATCGATCACTTCGATTTGCCGAAGGTTCCGAAACATTAACATTTAACCGATACTCCAAAAGATCATTACATTAGGTATACCTACACATGTAATATTCATAACAAGTTAAACAAGAAACATTATGTTCATATTTTTGATATTGTGGTTTAGAACAATAAAATATTTCTATTTATGTAGAGATTATTGTTAATTATTTATATGTATACCTAATATATTTTATGGATGGAAGTTCATAAACATTTGCTTAAATCTTTAAAATAATTATAATTATGCATCACACCTTTGTAAGCCTATATATAATTTCGTTTTCTTGAAATACTTGTATCGATAACGATGCTAGGAAAAACAGTAACTTAAGAACCGCAGAAAAATTAACCCAGCCGTCTATGTTTATATTTTGTCAGCATTTTGGACCCGCTCTTGAGACGCTTATGATAAATACCAAACATTTATGGATATTGGTTTTTCAGGTGTCTCGAGTTAAAATTAAATAAAGACATTCAGTTGTTGATAGTGTTTGGAATTTGTGGTTCGATAGATAGTGTTCGGCAAATAAGAATTTATTTAGTGAAAATATTGATATAAATAATAGCGAATAATTTTGTGGTTGTCAAATTTTACAAGCAATTCAGGTGAGATTATCACTGTCTTTTATCTTTAGTATTTGAAGTAATTTAAATGCCATCATTAATCTCTAGTATCTGGAGCGAGTATGTCACGCGATAAATCCCTTCATACTCATTGCACTACTCAGTACTAGTAGAAATGTGAGGCGTATCGCGAGTTGAATCCCTTTACGTCAAAGGGTGCTAACTAGGCAGGGGTTACGTCGCGTGTTTTATCCCATCGGGACCATATTATATACTCCTAGGTACCATGCCTTGAATGATAATGAGAAATATATAATAAAATAGAATGAGTGTTATATCCCTTTGTATATTGGTGTTTGTTCGAATAATTATTTAGATGATAAAGTAGATACTAAAGTTACGTTCACAGACCCTCACGATTATTTATTTTTATTATAGGTAAATTGAATATGTGCACTCAGTAGGCAGCACCTCGACAATCATTCGAATAAAGGCAAAAGAATTACCATCATAAATGCAACTGTGCATGCAGGTTCAGAAAATGGATTTGTTCCAAACTGTTTGTTGCTTTCAGCCAAGAACATTGCAGATTCCTATTTTTGGACTACCATCAAGATACGAATGCAAAACTTTTTGAATAATGGTTTGAATATCGCCCTCTTAAAAATATTCCCAAAAATAGCGTTACTGTAATGGATAATACTAGTTATCACAGTCATCAGACAAAATTAGTCCCAAATTCCAACAGCACCAAGACATAAATCCAAAATTATATGTTAAATAATGATATATTTTTTCAAGAATCTTACAAAAAAGAGAACTTCTTGAAGTATTAAATGCTTATCATATTGAAAAAGAATATGTGTGTTGTGATAAACTTGCCGTCGAAAACGGTCATTGCGTTTTTAATCCAATTAATATATATATATATATATATATATATATATATATATATATATATATTATATTTAAAATTGGGAATGAAAAACCATATCTCACAAATCCTTTAATGGTGCTACCTATATAATCTAGAAAAACTAGAAATAATGCGACATAAAAACAATAGCGCTAATAATTTAATTAACAATCAACTTACCTTTGATGATCCTCCAGTTTACACACTTTTCTTTGAGAATGATTGAAGTTGATAACGATTACCATTTTGATGACTTCCATAACAATGTTTATGTATTAATTTAATTACGTTTGAATAAAAATAAACACCATAATTTAGAAATTTAGTGACATCTATTCAGTTGTGCCCGAAGCCTAAATATCAAGTTGTCATGTGTCTTTATCTGCTCCATGATTCTCAATATAAACATGAAATATCATAGATGGCATTCTACACAATAAATACCATATAGATTTGAAATAAATATTTCCATTTCATTTTAGAACAACCTTTATTAGTATTAAGTTTTATTTCTACAAATTACAAATTTTATCTATATTTTAACAATTTTATTTATATTAAGTTATTATTTTATCTCTACAACTGTGTGTATTCATCTGTGATTAATTGTTTGTCTTTTGTTTATAGAACTACGTGTTGAGAATGTGAGTAAAAAAATGTTTTATCTCCTTTTTTATATAACTTTCATGAGGAACAATTTTGTGAAGCATGTGAGGAATTTTTCAATAATTCATGTATAATATAACACCTACATTCTTTGTACAATTATTTATGGTTTTTCATTCCCAATTTTAAATATAATAAAATGGCCTCACATAGGGTGCCCTTCAACATATATATATATATATATATATATATACATATATATATATATATATATATATATATATAAACTTTTGAACCAAATGTTTTTTTGGACTAACTTATAGACATATAACAACATGCCGTTGAATTTTTTTCGAAATTCAAAAGAGTGAACGATCGCAATAGGTACATTTCTATAGGAAATTTACCTAAAAATCCCGATGTCCTGTAGTCAGCGGAAAGGTAAATTTCTCAAAATTCATTAAATTGAAATTTCAACAACTTTTTCATTGGTATGCCTACATGTTATTACATGAAATTGTCGTATGTGTCATAGCCTTGCGGTACGAGGTTTTTGTTTTGGTTGTTGAATATATAGAGCAAACAGGGTTCGAGTTCCACTTCAAGGCAGATTTTTTTTTCGCCTATTTCTTTTCAATAAATATATTATATATTTTTTTAATCAGGGTCTATATTAAGATCTCCAGAAAATGTACAATTACATCAAATTTATATTGAGTGTTCATGTTTTATCAATATTTGTTATTTTTCTTTATTAATTTTTATTTTTTTACCTGTGTATTTTATGAAAAATTGCTTTGAACAAAAGTTGTAGGTACTGATTATATCTATAACCTCAAATTATTTTTGATGTTATTTACACTAAAGCTCTTTTTTAATATTTTTTTAATTGTTTGAACGTTCGCCACTTTGAAACTACTTACCCGATATTGCCCAATAACGAACTCGACCGAGATATTTGAGAGATTGATTTTTGTAGCAAATTTGAACTTGATACCTTCAAATATATACAGGGTGGGGCACCGTATACGACACGGTCTCTCAAGGGGAATCCATACAATATAATGTTTTTATGATAAACGAAATAGATGCAGAATTTTTCTGGCCACAATCTAAAATTATTTTTATACATACAGGGTGATTCAAAAAAAAGATACATATCAAAGTTATGTTTTTTTAAATTGAATGTCCTATATTTTTTATTATTTTCGGATATAAGAGTCAAAATAAAAGTGAGTTTCTTCAGTATTCCCTATACCTATCTCTTTCCATTTTGAAAATATCCAAAGATTTGTTGAAATGTAAGGTATGAACTATTTTTCTATAATTTCCAAAGTTGCTCATTTTGAACTTGAGCTATACCTTCTATCATATTGATGAAGGTCAAGGTTATAGCCTGTATCATATTTTAATGTCAAAAATCATACAGGGTGTTGGAAAAATATGGTTGTAAAATTTCAATATAAGATATTGAAAAACTTCGTTATCTTAAATGGAACACCCTCTATATTATTACATATTTTAATGCAGAATTGAATCCTCTTTCGAATTGTATAAGGGTTCCCTATAACTAAACTCAACGAATTTCTTCAATTTCGCACTTCTCTAATAATTCTGTCTTATATTCCCAATGCCATTATGATTGGGATGACGTTTTAAAATAATCATTATTATAGTTAAATTCCATTATTATTATTACAGTACTAATTGATTCACGATTATTATCCAATCTCCTAGAATTTCAAAACTCATATGAAATAATTAACTGACGGGTAATGATACTATACTATTCTATTGCTGTCGGTTTTACCCTTAAAAGACAACTACTCCATTAATATATTTTTTTTTGGAATATCAGCGTTTTACATTTACATAGATACTGTGAAACGTAAAGAAATACCTATAAGTATTTATTGATAACGTATTATTATGAAAGCCCAAGGAAAAATGTGGTAAGTCCACTCACACTTCTTTTCTACCTCTCTCAAACAAATACTGACGAATATGAGAAACATACAGACAGACAGACCAATAGCAAAACATATGTTTGTTGGACTCAAAAAGCCCTGGAACGTAGAAACAGAGTACCGAAAATTTTACACGAATACAATACTTCCCTTACACAGCTACTAGGCGTAGCGGTATAAAAGTATTAAGAACAAGACATTTATTGAATGATATAAAAATAATAACAGTATAAAAATATAATAAAATAAGAAACACTAGAGTAAATGTTCAAAATGTCGTCCATTTTCTTGAATACATAATTGAACTCTCTCTTCAAAAGATCTTTTAACTTTCCTCAACATCTGTGGTGTCACGGATCGAAAAGCGGCTCTTATTCTCTCTTTCATATTTTCAGCTGTTGTGGGCTGGGTGTCATATACAATGTTTTTAATGTCTCCCCATAAAAAAAAGTCCACACATGTTAGATCTGGAGATCTTGGTGGCCAATTTTGCGAGCCGCTTCTTCCTATCCATCTGTTTGGGAAACGCCTATCAAGAAATTCTCTAACATTCCTTTGAAAATGGGCTGGAGCACCATCCAACTGCAGCCACATCTGCTGTCTGATATTCAAATGCACATTTTCTAAAAGTTCGGGTAGTTTATCACGTAAGAATCTTAGAAATTTTTGTCCATTTAAAATGCCATCAAAAAAGTAAGGACCTATTAATTGGGACCCTAGAACACCCCCCCATACATTAACTGACCATCTATGTTGGTAATTAGTATTTCGAAAAATTCGAGGATTCTCATCACTATAATAATGGAAATTATGTCTGTTCACCAGGCCGTTATTATGGAAAGTGGATTCATCAGAAAACAGAATTGAATCTAGAAAGAGTTCATTATCGCCTAATCTGTCTAGAGTCCAAACACAAAATTCAAGTCTGTGATTAAAATCCATTTCATAAAGTTCTTGGTGTATCTGAATATGGTAAGGATGAAACCGATATTTTTTCAATATTCTTGAAATGCTTCTCCTACTAATACCTGTTTCTCTTTCTATTTTGCGTTGACTGGTATGAGGGTGTTCTATAACAGATCCTATGACCACAAACTCATTTTCTTCATCATCTACAATAGGTTTTAGCGTAGTTTTTTGTTTGTAGGATACAGTACCAGAATTCCGAAATTCTCTCAGTAACCGTTCAAACACAGCTCTATTTGGATGTGATACGGTTGGATATCTTTCAGCATATACTCTTGAAGCCAATAGGCAATTTTCATGACACTCACCAATTATTAGAAGCATATTTATTCTCTCTTCGATAGGATAAGTCTTCATTTTGCTTTATTTGAATAGTACACTGATTTAAATTGTATTTATAAATTAAACGCTTCAAAACTGTCAGTTATAAAACATTTCCATGGTAACAGCCTCAAAGCTGTCCAGATTAATTGGGTAATGTTCCTACTGTGATAAAGAAGCAAAATTCAAGAAATGCCTTGAGTTTAGTTATAGGGAACCCTTATACAATTCGAAAGAGGATTCAATTCTGCATTAAAATATGTAATAATATAGAGGGTGTTCCATTTAAGATAACGAAGTTTTTCAATATCTTATATTGAAATTTTACAACCATATTTTTCCAACACCCTGTATGATTTTTGATATTGAAATATGATACAGGCTATAACCTTGACCTTTATCAATATGATAAAACCTTTAGCTCAAGTTCAAAATGAGCAACTTTGGAAATTATAGAAAAATAGTTCATACCTTACATTTCAACAAATCTTTGGATATTTTCAAAATGGAAAGAGATAGGTATAGGGAATACTGAAGAAACTCACTTTTATTTTGACTCTTATATCCGAAAATAATAAAAAATATAGGACATTCAATTTAAAAAAACATAACTTTGATATGTATCTTTTTTTTGAATCACCCTGTATGTATAAAAATAATTTTAGATTGTGGCCAGAAAAATTCTGCATCTATTTCGTTTATCATAAAAACATTATATTGTATGGATTCCCCTTGAGAGACCGTGTCGTATACGGTGCCCCACCCTGTATATATAAACTTTTGAACCAAATGTTTTTTTGGACTAACTTATAGACATATAACAACATGCCGTTGAATTTTTTTCGAAATTCAATAGTGTGAACGATCGCAATAGGTACATTTCTATAAGAAATTTACCTAATATGGCACGAATTAAAATCAAGTGTTACTACTCCCACATTAAGTATATAAGTATATATGTGGTGGAATTAATACAAAAACATGTAAATAATATTTTTACGGACAGTTGGAAGAATTGTCTGCAATACGTTATTAAGGTGGAAAACTCTTATCTGATTCGTGATGGTGTTCAACCCTTAATAATTACTTTAGTTTTAGATGAAGATCATAGTGATAGTGAGACAGAACTGTATTTGTATAGAATTAAGTATAATTAAAATAATTATATTTTTTGATGTTCCAATAATTTGTCTCCTTTATAAATAATTTATTGAATGAAGTATTGTTTTATAATGTATTTTCTTGTGTATTTTAGACTTATATTGTATTTGTTACCATCCTGATATATATATATATATATATATATATATATATATATATATATTAGTTTTTTTTTTGGTATTTATACAATTCTATTGATTAGCATTACTATTATATTTATCTATTTTCTTTTTATTAAATTTATTTGTTCTACATATGCGGTATGTTTTTGTCTTTTGTTTTCTTCACTGCCACACCTTATTGAAAATAATCACAGTTTCAAAGATAATAAGGCTTTTCCACGTGACGTCAGCACTATTTGAACTACTGTCAAAATCAGCTGTTCTGGAGGGCAACAAATCGCAAGACTAAATTCTAAAATCGTACTTTTTACTTTATTTTAGTTATCTTTATACAGTTTCAAAACACTCAGGTTAATAATAATGTATTTTAACACTATTAGAATTGTTTTAGAGTGATTGTATGTTTGAGAAAACTTGAGTTTGTAAGTAATTACTTTAAATGTAGGTACTCACCGAAGTTTTAATTCCTTTAAATAACATTATTTTTACGTTCAATTGCCACATTTTTGTGGAGTTGTGGGTTGTGCAAACAGTAAACGCAAACGATGTTAAGAAATTATTTCTATTACCATCGGAAAAATACACTAGAGGTAGAATTCAAGAACGTGCAGCTCGTCGGCAATCTTGGATTTACATAGAGGTGAAAGTAAAATCAAATGGCAACAAAGAATTTGTAGTGACCATTTTATTTCAGGTAAATTTTTCTTAATATGCATTTTTGCATTGCATATATAATGCGTTTTATGTATTTCAATCAATTTACATAAATATAGTTAGTTGTTACCATTACTTATATAAATAGGCATGTAATTTTTTTTCAACAATATCTCAAGAAACGCCAGCAAATTTTGAAAACAAGGATTACATCCCAACAGTACATATGGGTTTCACCGGATCCAAATTAATGATAACCCCAAAAGTAGCGAGAGAGAGGTATACTAGGGCAAAAGAAAGTATAAAAAAAGAAGGAACATAAGATTTAGTTTATATTATATTTATTTTTCATTATACACAAAATATATAAGAATTCCCTTTTTGTTTCCTAGGATTAATGCTCGGATTCATCGAAACCGAATGCAATTGTATTTTTATTTGTATATAATCAAGTTGGTGGGGTAGTTAGCTTTAGAGCTTTATTAGCTTTGCAATCTCCATATTTTCATCTAAAAAGAAAAGAAATCTGGTGGCAGTCGTATTTGTGAGGAAAATTGCAGCTCGAACAAATTTTGCACTAACGTTGCGTTAATATATTATTATTATATTCATATCTTCTTTTGTCTACAAAATCCAGTCTTTCAAAGTATAGTAGCCTCCAAAATATAGTGGCAGAATCTAATCTCTCTGACATCATTACAATTAACATTTCAAGTGGTTTATGAATGTTTACGACCATTTATATAACTAGGTACTTATGAGCCGTATTCAGGAAAATTTCAGGTATTTCGGTACAGTACTTTTCTACGCCTTTATGACTTGCTCTGTATTTTAATTTCATTTTCTCAAAAAGGTATTTGTGAATAATAATTAAGTTTCAATTACTTATACAATTTAATAATTTATAAAGTTATTCGTTACCTGTCATAAGCTTATAAATTACCCTTTTAAGCATGAATATTATTATCCCTAATATTCTAGGCAATATTGCGGGTTTAATGATCACATTATTAAAATTGAAGAACAATATTCAGAATGTATTGTAGTTCCACCATTAATTAATCATTTGCAAGACAACAATGATAGTGAGGGTGACTCCGAATTGTTCATGTTTATATAATGATATGTATATATATTTTTCAGATTTTTACTACATCTATTCTATATTTACATTTTTTAACATATAAAGTACATTTTATGTACATATATAGTTTTTCAGGTTTTTATTGCATATATTCAAAATATTTTTTTTATTTAAAATATTATATTAAAACTAATTTATTTTTCATTGGAGGCACGGAAATATTAGTATGTACAGATCAATTATTTTTATCATGAATATTTTAAAGACGGTCCTGGACTTTACCTAATTATTTCAGTATTTCTACCTGTCAATAAGAATTTACAACGTGATAAATCGTCTTATCTTCATAGCCCTTCTTCACTTCTGAGCAATAATATGCAAATTAGCCACTATAATTTGGAGGCTACTATATCTACTTCCATTAGACATCTGAAATAGAAACATTTTTTAAAAGTATTCTCATCTTACTATATATAATTTTATTGTATTTTGTCAATAAAACAAAAAATAATATGTTTTAATTATAAACAGAATTTATATCGCCATTTTAAATGATTATTCTGTCTTTAGAGGTCTTTCAAGATAAAAATGCAACCAAGTTTTGTAAATGCAAAAAATTATAATTCGCAAAATAACATGCTTAATCTTAATTATTTCTACTTAAATTTTAAATGCTTACCTTCGGGATTACTTGAATTAACAATTTTAAGGTTTTGTTGTAAATATACAGCAGTAAAATTTTCAAAATTTTCTTGAAAACTAACAAAACAATGGCGTTTTATGCCAAAGTGGCTTTGCTGACCTCCAGAACAGCTGTTTGCGGCCATATTTGTGACGTCGTTGGAAAAGCTCTATTTCAGAATTTTACATTCCGAACAGAAATGATTAAAATTAAACCTACTTGAGTCAAAAAATAACAAGCGTATAAACGTTCAGGTAATTTCCTCAATGACCAGATAGAAAAAAAATGTCAGCCCCCTACTGTATAAATGGACGTACCAAAACTCGTCCCCAAAAATAAAATGAAGTAATTAGTTAATCTCTTAGGTACCTGAAAAAGTATCCCTAAACTCGTCCACAAGAAAGAGTAGGTCCTCAAAAATAGATCCATAAATTTGCCCCCGACATTATCGCATTATGAATCACCAATATACCTACTTATTAAAATCTTTAAATTGACTATTTTCATAAAATATTTTTTCATATATTTATAACAAATGAAAAACTCAGTAAGTCCCATTTAAGAATCGGTATACATTTATTTATTTAAGAATCTGTCAAGTAATAGAAATGTCTGCTTGTGTTTTATACAAGAAGGTACATTCAACTTTTATTAAAATAAGCTATACATTTTTCAAAATCAAATCTTGATACAGATACATTTTTATACTCATCGACAGTATGGTGCCGTCTAGACTTCTACATTCTAGACTCTTGTCTGGAAAATCAAGACAAGACCATCAATATGTCTTTTCTAGATTATCTAGACAAGACAAGACTTTTCATTATCTAGACGACTTTTATTCAAAAGTCTTCATAATTTTCAAAAATCTATATTAAATTAACTTTTCAAAAATGTCAAAAACTCGGCATAAATTTTTTATAATAAAAAAGAACTTACAAACGCTGCACTATTTAAAAAAAAGAACATAACACGTCTAAAGTTTTAATATTAAAAATAAAAATAAATCTTATACAGGAGCAATTTTTTAAATAGTTTCATAAAGCTGACATGTAACCTAAGAATTGATGCATAGTAGCGACCTGGCTGAATCGGTATTAAGTCTATTCCCATGTTTGCGAATAGTAAGCGAAGCTCTGGAAAATAGATGTTCTGCTGAAGCGGATGTAGCAGGAATACTTAGTAAATCACATGCCATTTTGGCAAAAAAACTGATGCTTGCGCCACCAAACAAGAATATCTTCTTCTCTTGAGTCTCGTTTAGTTAAAAGATACTCATCGATTTCTCTTCTCCAGAGATTTGGGTTGTCAATAGGATTGACTTTAGAAGGGGAAGAAGTTAGAAATAAAAAATTGAAGTCAAGCGGATCATTATATGTTACTGTTAAACGTTGATTTACTTAATCAGTGACACCTTGATTAAGAGGTCGAACATAATAATGTCGTTTGTACAACTCCTCATTTTTTTTAATAGAACCATCGCGCAAGTCACGCCCCCACTGGGACAGTTTGAAGGCTTCGACATTATGTCTAGGATCTAAAATAAAAACGGCACAATACACCACCCAATTTGTTTTCGCATCGTGTTTGAGAATTTGGTCGCGGGCAGCATGCGGAGTTAAACCTATATAGCTTCGTCTAATTCGGTTCTATTAATTTTTTAATCTAGTTGTTGCTCGTCTACTTCTAATTTGTCGGTTAGCAAGTTGAGGCTCATCACTACCATTGGGAGTTTAACGTATTTTTCTCCACCAAGCAGAGTAGACAAAGCTTTGGAACTATGAAGATGGCCGCATATTTGTTCAGCAGATTCTACTCATTGTCATAGACGCGTAAAAATTTCAGATTGACGTGGTTGTCACAAAGAGCATTGAGTGGATGTCGCATTTTCAATGCTACCTTAATCATGTCAAACGTCGAATTCCATCTCGTAGGCACGTCAATGATAAGAGATAACATTTTGACATTAGTTAGCTCGCAACAGGATTTTAATATAAGCTGCCATTGCTCCGAAGATTTAATTTTTTTGCATAAAGCTCGTACTTTAAAAACAGTGATAAATTATCAATTATCAGATCTACCTCAAAATTATGGTATATTCTCATATTTATCAGACCGTTGGCAGCACTGCTTTGCTCAGCCTACGGCGCGGCTTTGCGGCAATTTCTTATCTAGACTCTTGATTAATAATCTAGACTTCTTGATCTAGACAAGACATCACTAAGCTTACTTATTCAAGACTTAGACTTATACAAGTCTTGCCCAGTAATTTCAAGATCAGACAAGAGTAGATAAACTCTTCTCTTGTCTTGTCTAGACGGCAATACTACTCATCGATTTTCCTAGCAACTCACTGCTTACGTCGACTGGATCGCGTATCCTTGCAAATTCACCACATTTTAAGAATTTGTATTTATTATTCCAAGAAAGTATAAATCTCTTAATCTCTTATTCGGGGACAAATTCTGGTAGGAGATTAGTAAGTAATTAGTATGGGGACGACTTATGGTTGTAGAAATTAGATACCTACTATCTGCTCGGGGACGAATTCTGGGCCGCCCGTAAAAATATCTAGTTTCTCAATTACCTACCGTATCCATCTCTAATATATACATTAGACACATTTTCTCTTAGAATTAATTCAGTTAAGACTCACATTTCAAAAAGGTACAGTGTGCCGAAACAATTGTCTTGATTTCTTTTTAAAGCTTATCAAGGAAATGTCGCTTTCTTAAATATCTTGAAGATTTGATTCAAGGAACAATAGAAAAAAAATCCAGTAAGAGAATAAAAAGTATATTTCAAATTTGACGTTGCCGCCGCCATATTTCCTTATTAGTTCAAAATTCAGGGATAGTGACGATATACATGACAATTTTTATTTCATAGAGTGTATCTCTTAGTACTTAGTAGTAGGGTAATTGGTAGCCTTACGTGGCAGAAGGCAGGTACTACTGCCTCATAAGACTGCCGCAGTAGTGAAGATCAAGAAACAGCCGTGGGATATGTCAAAAAACTTTCTGAGGATATGAGTATGACTACACAGTGCGTATTAAATTTTGCTAAACGATGGGGATTGGAGTGGATAGAAAAAATATTTTTGAAGAATAATTAATAAATTATACTTCTGTATCATCCTCGGAGAATCTAATTTGTAGAATGTAACAAAATCATATAATGGAAAAGAGGCCCGTGAACAGGAATGTTCCAGGGGGTTGATGAGTATTGGGAAATGGTTATATGATTCAGTTTTCCAAAATAACCCAATAGTTCAATCCCTTTTCGTCAAAAAACAATATTTTATATAAGGCATTCAAGTTTAAGTTTCGACGTTTGTTGCCGCTGTATTTTGAAAATAGTAAAAGCGGTTGAAGATTTTTATGATTAGTAAACTAATCAAAAATATGAAATAAATAACTTTTACAGAAAATACAAACAACTTTATTTATTCTGGTACTTTTGAAGTCGGTAACAAAGATCTATCTACCTACAACAGCACAACATCAAAATTACCAGTCGGTACCAATAGAATCAATATTATTTTTATTTTTTACAGAAGACATTTGTATAAAAATAATTTAAAAAATTCCGGAAATATATACATCAACAACGGTTGACTCGAAAAGATGATTAGGTAGTTCATATCATTTTAGATAGAAAAGTTGTGATACTTTCCTTCTTCAAATTATCATATAAATTCTTTTATTGCTCTTGAGT
This sequence comes from Crioceris asparagi, assembly GCA_958507055.1. Classification (NCBI taxonomy): domain Eukaryota; kingdom Metazoa; phylum Arthropoda; class Insecta; order Coleoptera; family Chrysomelidae; genus Crioceris; species Crioceris asparagi. The sequence continues at coordinate 26,714,175 of OY293832.1, forward strand.
TCTTTCAATAGTTTTCGTGTTGGCTTTATAGTATTCTTCCGAGTATTCTTCATTATGTGTATTATATAAGATATATTTCATTTATAGTCCAGATTAAGGTAGTCCAGATTAAGGTCATATTTTGACACAAACCCTCTACTTAGTGATGAAATAATGAACTGAGTAACTGCTCGATAGTAATCGAAGCGTCAATGGCGTTCTCAGAAACACAGCGAAGTTCAAATGAGTAACTTTAAAGGATGATAACTAGGTAATAACTAATTAATTAATTGTAAACCTTAGAAAACGGGCAAGTGTTATAAACTTGTTCTATGACAAATTCGAACGTAAAAATAACGACCTCTCGAGACAAACCTGTCTATACGGATTCGATTCGGGTTTACTTTTAGGGAACTCTAATACAGTTTGAAGAATACAATTCTTCGTAGGAATATCTAAATAAATAAAGAGGAAACAAAATTTTTCAACCTCCAAAATTGAAACTTTTCAAGAATATTTTTTCACCTTTCTGTATAATTTTTGACCGTCAAATATGAAAGCGTGTAGGTATTTTTCCAACATTCATCCGGACTATCAAGGCTATTGCTGAAGTTCAATAGAATTAACTAAGTTGAGTAATTTTTTACTTCACACCATACAATAATTGATTTAATTACACCTATAAATAAATCATCAATATAAGGCGTTGCATTTAAAAACTTATACCTTTGATATTTACCTTCTTTTAAAGCCACCCTATATAGCTTAAAATAATTTTATATTGTGCATAAGAAGATTCTTTCTCTAGTGAGTCATTAACAGTTGCATCTTATCTCATTGTTTCCTATACAGAGACCATGGCGAATGTGGTGCCCCACACTGTATATTAGTTATAAGACTTTGTTACTTAGTTTTTTAACCAACAGATGCGTATCTTGCTAGTGCGTGGGATATCCTTAGTGGATTTGACTTTTGCTTTTTTGTATACTGTTTTCCCATCAGGCCCGTGCGCAGGGTGGGTATGAACCCCACTTTCCAAAAACTGTATACTGTATATATTGTCCGTTTTTGTTTTACCACCTTTAATTTTCTCGATCTGAAGCAAATTTTTTATCAAGTATCATATAAATATAGTCATTCCATTTCATAAGTACTTACCTAGTTCTTCCATCAGTGACTTTCTGTTTCAAGCAACAAATGTCGATCACATCGTCTCTGGTTGCATATATATAATAATAATAATAATAATCGCTTTTATTGATAGAAGATTTAAATGTAACAGTGACAGAATATATGACAGTATAAAACCTATCAAATGATCGTGTTAGCTCTGGTTCGAGCTCAGGTGGGTCAAACAAGTACTTTCTTACACTCAACCAACAGTATCTTATTAGGTACTAACTAGATGAACGGAAACCAATAATAAACAAAAATAAATGTAATTCAAGTTCTTATGATATGCATAGCTGCAATTATTTGAATTGAATATAAATCTGTTGAAACTTAGAACATCTGTGATCAATGGATATTCGTCGTTTTCTGTGTAAAAAAACAAGGTTTGAAGTTGAATCAAGCATATTAAATATCCGGAACGATAAGGATCGTTTACCGGTTGAAGACAATATATGATGTATAAAAGAATTCTTATAAATTAATCTTCTTGAATAATGTATTATTCAATAAAATAAAAATTAAATTTATACCTCACGACTCCCTGATAGTTAGAAAATAATAGTCATACGTCAAAATGTATGAATTAACTTGCCGTTCTCTGAAAAAAAACCCTATATATATATATATATATATATATATATATATATATATATATATATATATATATATCAATCATAGCAACGATTCGTTGGTTTGGTATTAATATCATTTGTTCATTGATAGAACATTTGTGTGGGTGAGAGTAATTAGGGAAAAACCTCTGACCAGCATCGCCAGAAACAGAAGCAGTAGGTACAAATAAGTTTGTGGGTTCCGTGTTGGATTTGATCTGATATAAAAGAAATATTTGTCTAGCATTCTTTACCTATAACAATAAATGTCTACAGTAATTCAGAAAAAAATCTCCAAGACATTGTATTTTTACTATGCTACTATGCTTCATTATTCCAAATAGAAAGGATTTCGTCGAACAATAGTACAAGTGCGAAATTTATTTCAATGATTTTTCAATTGAATTTTCCTTTGGTTTCAAATATCGAGAACACTACATAACCTAAACATTGCTCGTTAAGGAGTCATCGAATTCATAAACGGAAAATGTTGTCCAGTCGGATTATTTGTAGCTTAAACTAAGTTTAACTCTATACTGAGTGTTCAGAAAAACTTTTTGATGAATCATATAGATGAACTATTATTAAAGGTACCTCAGAAACCGGGCAATAATAAATGGACATAACTGCACAAGTAAAATGTAACTTCCATCTAGGTATATCTACCTACCATATTCAGATGCTCTATGAAACGTATTTTCTTTACCCAGTAGATTTTGTATTTTTGTCAACTTAGGCAGAGCTAATAAGTTAAAAACGATAGAATGGCGAATAAAACATTCTACTTACTATAATACCTAATGAACAACAAGACCATTGTAATGAAAAGAAAATTCATCAGAAATAATTCTAGATCAAGAAAGTGTTCATCGTCTCCTAATCTGTTCAAAATCCATAAACAAATTGCAACTTAGTGATGAAAATCCCTTTTTCTTGGAACCAGTGGCGGCTCGTGAGGTTTGGATGCGGTAAGGCGACTTACCGATTGAAGTAATATGAAAATGTTATACCTGTTGTTTTAAGCCGATCAGATACCTTGAGTCCAGCATAAGAAAAACTATACCTATGCTCACTATGCTGTGCCTTGAGTCTGACAAGTTGTTATGACGACAACCTGAATCTTCCGAAAATTCGTTCTGTCACGTGACTTAGCTTCAAAATTAATAAGTGATAATTTCCTTGGCTTGACAGCTATCACGTGCAAATGCCAGAATATCAAGCGTAGTTTATTTCTGACAAATATTAATTTATATACTGTCAAAAATTGTATTTACTTTTAAAAATAATTTTTGGTATAAAATTTTTGTACCGAATCTCCCGCGAGCATGAATTATTATCCGTAATTTTTTTCAGAAACGAAATTTTTAAAGAAAATGGCACCTCGAAAATTTTTCGGAAATTATTCAAGGAGGGAGTGAAAATATTAGGGCTATTATAAGTGTAAATATCATTCCTAAGTTAAATATAGGATATTTTTATATTTCGATATATAAATATTTCTTGTAGCATTTTTATCTTCAGATAGTATTAATATAGGTACCTACTTGATATTTACAATGGAGTTCATCACTGGACAGATGAAAGAAAAAAAATGCGACTTTTATACGCGATCCTTCAATATAACTTATTAATTATAGAGAACAAAACTATTTTTTCTATAGAAATAAGTTTAAGCGACAACAAACGATCAATTTTTATTGAATTACGGCAATAGGTTCTAGTACGTTTGAGGTGAGAAAAATATCTTTCAACATAAACACTTTTGATTGGAATGGTAGCAGTTAATATAGGTAAATAACTTGTAAGCCCCTGGAAAGATTATTTGATGATCATTATTTATAGTGTTTTAAAATTGATGCGATATTTGGTAATTTTAGAAATCTTGATCATGGTTTTCAAATAGATTTGTATAGAATTCAAATAAATCCTACGATTGTAAAGCTGATAATTCAGAAATTGGCAACAGAAACACAATTGAAATTGAACAAAAATATCACGAAAGTCAAAAGATTAATCCAACCTGAATTCTAATCTATAGATCGTTATAAAAGCAATAATAATGACTTGAATTGACTGTACAGTATTCTGTATATTCCTGGTTGCACCCTCCCATTGCCGCGGGCGACGGAATTTGTCGAAACTACGCGAAAGGCGAACGACTTCGGTGCCTACCCTCCGACGTATTTCACTCTACATATTATTATGCTCATCCTTTACTGATTCAATAGAGCTTTTCCACCGACGTCACAAATATGGCCGCAAACAGCTGTTCTGGAGGTCAACAAAGCCACTTTGCCATAAAACGCCATTGTAAGTTTTGTTAGTTTTCAAGAAAATTTTGAAGATTTTACTGCTAGATATTTACAACAAAACCTTAAAATTGTTAATTCAAGTAATCCTGAAGGTAAACATTTAAAATTTGAGTAGAAATAATTAAGATTAAGCATTTTATTTCGCGAATTATAATTTGTTGCATTTACAAAACTTGGTTGCATTTCTATCTTGAAACACCTTTAAATACAGAATAATCATTTGAAATGGCAATATAGATTCTGTTTATAATTAAAAACAGATTATTTTTTGTTTTATCGACAAAATACAATAAAATTATATACCTATGTAAGATGAGAATACTTTTAAAAAATATTTCTCCTTCAGATGTCTAATGGAAGTAGATACTTTGAAAGACTGGATTTTGAAGACAGAAGAAGATATCTTCAGAAAATATGAATATAATAATAATATATTAACCCAACGTCAGATGAAAATATGGAGATTGCAAAGCTAATTAAGATCCAAAGCTTACTACCCCTTGCACCTTGATTATATACAAATAAAAAAATAAAAATACAATTGCATTCGTTTTGGATGAATCCGTGCATTAATCCTAGGAAACAAAAAGGGAATTCTTATATATTTTGTGTATAATGAAAAATAAATATAATAAAAATTTAATCTTAGAACTATATTCCTTCATTTTTACACTTTCTTTTGCCCTAGTATACCTCTCTCTCTGGCTAATTTATATAAGTAATGGTAGCAACTAACTATATTTATTGAAATTGATTGAAATACATAAAACACATTATATATGCAATGAAAAATGCATATCAAGACAAATTTACCTGAAATAAAATGGTCACTACAAATTCTTAGCCATCTGATTTTACTTTCTGTTAAATCACCTCTATGATCATCCAAGATTGCCGACGAGCTGCACGTTCTTGAATTAATTAATCTACCCCTACTGTATTTTTCCGATGGTAATAGAAATAATTTCTTATCATCGTTTGCACAACTCCACAAAAATGTAGCAATTGAACTTAAAAATAATGTTATTTAAGGGATTAAAACTTCGGTGAGTACTTACATTTAAAGTAATTACTTACAAACTATAGTTTTCTCAAAAATACATTCACTCTAAAACAATTCTATTAGTGTTAAAATACCTTATTATTAACCTGAGTGTTTTGAAACTGTACAAAAATAACTAAAATAAAGTAAAAAGTACGATTTTAGAATTCAATCTTATGATTTGTTGACCTCCAGAACAGCTGATTTTGACAGTAGATTAAATGGCGCTGACGTCACGTGGAAAAGCCTTATAGAATAAATAAAAGTGATCCAATATTTATGAAAGTGTAAATCATTTATCATTTTGAAGGTTATGAGCACTAAAGATTTATAAAAGTAGGCGCCGCCTACCTTGCCTATCCCGACGAGCCGCCAATGCTTGGAACGCTCAGCCTACTCATAGATACCGGTCTTTGTTTCTATTTATCAGTTTCTTCTTTATCTAAAACAACATTTTTTATCATTTCTTTTTGCATAGATTACAGTCCTGCTTGGATGACTCTGATATCTTTGCATAATAGGTAGGTAGGTATATCAGTTATCATGAGAGGTAATTATTAGCAGACGCATTAAAAAAATCACATTTCACCCAAATCGAAGCTGTCCAGATGGAGTTGAAAAAAATATATTCAGGTTTTAAATTAAACAGTCAAATTCTTGGACACTATTGGGTTTAGGTATTAGGGAACCCTAATACAGTTCGAGAATAAGATTCTTCGTAGGAATATGTAAATATTTCCAATAATTTCATTTAAAATACTATAACTTTAATATACACTTTTTTTACGAACGTTCTGTATAGTTTAAAATAATTTTAGATTATGCGTAGAGAGATTCTTCATCTAGCAGCTAGAAATCAATAAACAGTGAGCATGGGGAGATTAAACAACATACCAACATTCCAAAAACAAAATTCAAAAAAGCCGTTGAAATTACACTTAAATCAACATATTTTAAATCTAAAAACAAATATTACCAACAAATGTACGGTTGTACCATGAGATCATCCATATCAAGTTGCATTGCTCAATTAGTCATTGAAGATCTAGAAAATAAAATATTACCATCCGCAAATTTTCCCATTCCGTTTTTCTATAGGAACGTCCATGAAAGTGTAATGAATATTCCCCAAGGTAACAAAAATACATTTTATATATTTTCCCTTTATACCACAACAAAATTAATTTCACAATCGAAACAGGCAAAACAATACTATAAATTTTCTTGATCTAACACATCAATCACAAAAACAATATTTTAGTTACAGAATGGTATACTAAAAAATACGTGGTCTGGAAGATATTTACAATTTCACTCACAATATCCCATATCTAAGAAACAGTATTTAACAGTTTAGCCGATAGAGCAATTATTAAACTGTGTGATCCACTTTTTCGGGAAAAAATCTATAGAAAAGGATGCGATTAAAACTTTTTCAATGATGCAGTTTAACCTTAGTATGGACTTTCACTTTCTTCCATCACTTTTTATTACAAAGTATGCTGCAGCACTTCTTAGTAAAAGAATGGTCGAATTGAAGAACTTTGAAGTACGATAACTTTGTTTTTTCAAATGAAATGCTATATTTTTCAATATTTCAAAAGAAACACGATTTATTTCTAAATCGTTTCATATATCATGTTTCTATAGTCAAATTGAGCCATTCTCTTGAAATTTTAAATTTATTCAAGAAACTACGAAATTATCACTTTTTTGAATTCTATTATACTAAGAGTGACTTTTCTGTCAGTGCCTAACAAACTTTATAATTGTGTTTTCTCTGAAATTCGATATAGTACATATTCTGACTGCAACTTTAAATTGAGTAGGTACTTATGTGTAGTCATCGTACATTATGCAATTTGTTTGATAGGGTTACCATGTCTCACGATGCATTGCACAATGAGAAGATTTGTCCATAAAATTGTGGGCAATTATTCCAATTTATAATAGTAACAAATTAACAAAACAACGTTATTCTAATATTTCAATAGTACATGTCTCTAGAGGATTTTCTTAATTCACTTCTATGATATCGGGTACCGACACATTTCATATATTATGTCCAAACTCCCGAACCCAGTTTCATGTCCTAGAAATACTAGAAATGGTGGTAGTGTAAGTGCAGGTAGCAAGGTGATGTATAATTTTTAGTTTTCGTACGTATGATGGATGCACGAATTAGGTAGAAAAACCTAATTTACTGGTTGAAAAATCAGGCGTTTCGTTATGACAAGTGCATATAGTTAAGCAAAAAATTCATTATTATGCATTTTTTTTATTCAATTAATATCAAAAACTTATATTAGAAACGTATGAAAATTACAGGAACTGGAAACAAATTTATGACTTTTATGAACTACTTTCACCTCTGACAGAAACGTCATTTATCAAAATATTAAGAGTAGGCTAGTACTAAAATTATTTAAATTTGGTAGTCTCTTGAAAAAATTTAAAATTTCAAGAAAATGGCTTATTTTGACTATAGAAACATGATATATGAAACGACATAAAAATAAATCGTGTTTCTTTTGTAATACTGAAAAATATAGCCTTTCATCTGAAAAAAATATTTTTTACAAAAAATTGGAGCAACTTTATTAGTCGGTGCACTAAAAAGTATAAAATAATATTAATTCTATTGGTGCTGTTACTTTCGAAGTTGTGCAGTTGCAGTTAGATTGATAACTGTTGGCACCAACTTCACAAGTACCAGCACCAATAGAATTAATATTATTTTATACTTTTCAGTGCACCAACTAATAACGTCGGTCCAATTTTTTGTAAAAAATATTTATTTCACACTTTTGAGTGTCACATTTAGTCACGAAAATCCTTGAACTTTCACTAATAGCAATGAAAATAGTACTTATCCCAATACCCACGTATATTCCTTGCTTGTAGTTGTTATTATTGATATCTCAAAGCATCGCTTCGAAAATACGCTCAAGTATTTTAAGTAGGGTAAAGCACCCAATTGTTGGCATCGACCCAGTTATTGGCACAAAGATAATTTTTTGCGATTTTTAAGATTGAATGTGTAGTGAGCTTAATTTACGTTTGGCTATTACCACAGACAATCTATGTTGAGATTGTCTGTGCTATTACTAAATAATATGGCGCTACTATCCGGTAAGAAGTATTCCTGGTGAAAACTGACAATTTCTAAAATCAGCTGTTAAAAGTTAGTGTGTGTGGTCCATTTGCAGCGGTAAATTTGCTATTTTGTTAAGCAAGGGTAAGTTTCCAAATACACATTATGCGATAAACTTATTAATTTAATGTTTACGTTCAGGTGTTTTTTGATACAGCACATTTAGGGATAGTAGATTTTAGAGCTACGATCTTAATTTTTTGTTTCTAAAAGAATAAATAAATGTGCCGGCTATTGGGTAATTTTTTTCCTTAAGATCCAGTTATTGGCAGTGGTTCCAATCTTTGAATCAATATCAATTTAAAATAATCTAATTATTAGCACCTCAGATTTTTGGAAAAGTTTTTATTTATTTAACTAGATGGAAAAAATTAAGACAGTGCTTACCCTGGTAAAACATTTTTTTGTAAGCTCACGGTCTTTATTCAACTAGTTAATTTGCTACTTTTTATTTTAAAATTTTGGAAAGAAGTCAAAGCTTGGAATTTAATATTGTTACGCGTTTGGTATTTCAACTCGGAAAATAGAATATTTTCTTCCAGATTATGTAGGAGCACAATGCCAAAAGTGAAAAAAAAAACAAATTTAATAAATCATATACAGAGGAAGCCCTACAGAAAGCAATCACAGCTGTACAAAATGGATTGCCGAAATTTCTTACAAGCGGCAAAGAAGTACGGAGTGCTACGACAAATACTCCAGTTCTGTATTAGAGATAAATTTAAAAAAGAAAGACATGGACCAGCTACCTACTTAACATCCGAAGAGGAAAGTTTACTAGAGAAATGGATCTTAAAAAGTTATCAAAAGGGTTTTCCCCGTTGAAAATATGGTATCTGTGAAATCATTCTTAGATAAAAATTCAAGACCAAATCCGTTTACGAACAACACGCCTGGTAAACATTGATACCTGGGATTTCTAAAAAGGCACTCCGATCTTATGGCCCGAACTGCAGAAGCTGTAACACCTGCAAGTGCCAGTGTATCAGAGAACGACATTAAAAACTGGTTTCGTAACATCGAAACATATTTGAAAGATAAGAATTATTTAGAATTTTTAACGGAGACGGAACGTGTTTTTTGCTTAATCCCAAATAGGATAAGGTTTTGGCACCCCGAGGTGCAAAAAATGTTTATGAAGTAGATCAAGGAATAGCTAAATCAAACCTTACGGTTATGTTCACGTTTTCCGCCACTGGCGTTATCACTCCTCCAATGGTTATTTATCCGTATAAACGGCTTCCAGTAAATATCAGCAATACCGTCCCAGATGAATGGGGTATTGGTACCAGCGATAATGGCTGGATGAAGGCAGAAGTCTTCTATGAATATATTTTTAATATATTTAATAAATACTTACTAAAAAATAATATAAAGAAACCAGTTATTCTTTTTGTAGACGGACATGTACCAATCTAGAAATAATTTTAATCGCGTTGTATCCTAATATGACCAGAATTTTACAGCCTACAGATGTAGCTTGTTTCAAGCTGCTAAAATCCAGGTAGAAGAAAGCTGTTCTGAAATGGAGACGAGAAAATCCTCTAGTTCAACTATTTCCATGGGATTTTAATAATATTAATTTTAGCAAATGTTTAGGGAAGCAAAAACAAAGCTTGCATGGAAAAGAAGATTTTAATGAGACTGGTTTCAGTTTAAATCATCAAAATTTTTGTAAAATTGTCGGACCATCAAAACTTTGCGAGCTACAACGCCACAATGATGAAGAATGTGATGAAAAAATTAAAATATTATTAAAAATTTTCAGATAATTTTCTTGTGATAAACATAAATGTCGGTCAGAACAAGCGCAACTTAATGATTCTGTAATCTCTAATGACTATATTAATGATAATATTCTAACACCAACACCAAATATAAATGCATACACCGAAGCTGAATTCGATAATGGATGAATGGAAAATGAAAATTCTGTACCGATTTTAGACAGCCCACCGAAAGATTTACCTATAAGGAAGGATAGTAATAATGAGATCAATTTTACTGCTATAGATTCCTGTTATCCTGAAAACACACTTCAAAATGTGAGTTGTCTTGATACGCAACAAACAATAAATAGTCAAATTAAAGAAGTTTAGCCATCAACGTTTAAATTGGCTGATTGCCATATGAGGCCTAAAACGCCAGAACGAAAAGGTAAACGTCAAACCGAAAGATTACCTTTTGTTATAAGTTCCAGTGGATGGAAAGAGATTCACGAAGAGAAAGAAAAAGACAAACAAGGAAAAGAATCCAACAAACAAAAAAAACAAATCCCGTAAAAACAAGTGATTCCACTAATGGTGACAAAAATATTCCTGCAACTTGTGATCCTACCGCAGAATCTACTTTACAATCGGTTCTTCCGACAAATGATATGAATTTTGAAGAAATACTGAAGGAAAATATTGCGTTTGGGTATAAAAATCAAAGCACGTAAGGAAAATCTACTAGACTGAAAGTGAGGAAAATGTTACTTCCATTTCAGAATCTGCTTCCCAATTATCTTCTTCTGGGCCTCCTTCGGCAAATAATATAATTCTTAACAAGGGTCTTTGTTTTAGTTGCTGTCTTAATTTTTCTATTAAAAATGTTGGCATTAAATTCAGAATTGTTCAAGACATATCATTATACATGTTAAAAAAAGTAACATTTACAAAAGAGTTTTTTAAGTGTAAATTGTGTATAGCCTTAAATTAATTAATTTAAAAGACAGGGATAATTTCTTTTATATTTCAATTTTTGATTTTCTTATTAGTCAGTATTTATCAAAATACCTATAATTTTTATAAATATTTCTGTGTATGTTTTATAATTCACCTAAATAAAATTAATTTACAAAAATGTGTGCTTAGTTATATAATTTGTACCTATACTTTTGCTTTCTTAATATTTACCTAGGTATATTTTTCTAACACCTTGATATCCTTGATTGATTGAACAACATTTTGCTGCCAATAACTGGGGTCATTGGCACTGAAAATAATTAGAATTTTGTGCCAATAACTGCGAAAGGTACTATTGTTTAAGAAAAATGTTTTTTATTCCATAATTATCCCCTTTTAATAGTGTAAATAATTTTAATCTCTATTAGAAATCAATAGAGAAGTTTATGATGAAGTGATTTTCATGTTTTCTCAATTTTTTTTGACGTAATTAGTTATTTATTCACAAACTTACCTTAATGTGCCAATAATTGGGTGCTTTATCCTATATGTTACCATTCTAACACCGATTTATCTCGAAAACCGTAACTCTAATGAAAACATTTTCAGTATAATTGTTGCTACAAATAATTATGGCTTTCATGTAGGTAGTATCCAAAGATTTTCCACATAACAAAAATATATGAGAATTTAACATGCATCTTACTTGAAAACCGTAACTCTTTTGAAAAAACGTTCAATTCAAACGTTTCCGGATATTGCCCTATCTTTAATTATACCAACTCAGATTTTCGATTTTCGAGAAAATTTGCCCCCTACACCCCCTTTGGGGGCGGTTTTCAGAGGGAAGGGGATTTTGGATTTGCATTTTTATGAATATTTCTCAATCCTCCTCTTTCAAATGAATCAAAAATCATCAAAATCGGTATTCCTTTACTATATAAAACGCGTCGTCAAACATAAAAAATAATAAAAAAGCAGACAGTCGAATTGTATACCTCCCACGTTCGGTTTTGTCGGTCAAAAACAAGTTATTGTACTTCGAAGTTCTTCAATTTCACCATTCTTTTACTCAGAAGTGCTACAGCATACTTTGTAAAGAAAAGTGCTGGATGAAAGTCCATAGCTAAGGTTAATCTGTATAATTCAAAAATTTATTGAAATACTGAAAGATAATATATGACAGCTCTTCATTTGACTTTCCGCATATTTATGTTTTTCTAAAAAAACAAGTTAATTTCTGAGACTGTTCATTTCATAGAAAAAAGTTTCAGACAAAATGTATTTGCAAAGTCATTCTTAATCAAAATATCACATAAAATACAGGGTATTCTATTTAAAATAAAAGATCGACACCCTGTAACTTTTTAATCGATCAACCTGTATAGCTTATAATAATTTTAGTTGAAGAACAGACTGCATCAATAAACTTTTGTTGCAAAAATTTTATGATATCTCTCATAGTTCAGCCAATATCGAAGAAATACAAGAGTTTGGCCCACCCCGTATAATTTATATCTTACGAACTAGATCAGTTTCTTTCAAAAAATTAATCAAATTTGGGTAATGGATTGAGTGGCCCAGTAGAACTGATAAGCTCTGTGGGATGTTATGTATAATTCTATGGTTTTGGTATTTTGAGCCACAGTTATTTGGACATTGCATATTTCCCATATCGGGATATCACTACGATTGATCAAGTGTTTGTGTGTTAATCTTGTGTGATCTAACCGAAACAGTTTATAGAACATGGTTTATGATTACTTGAATCGACCTTTTGGTTGAAGTGTGTACCATAGGTTTGATGTCCGGTTTGATTATCCGTAGTTTGGATTGACTGGCTTGCCATTCACATTGCCGCTTATTCTTTAATGTTTGCTTAACGAAGGTTTTTATATCATACGATATACACTTATTGATAGTTTCAAGGTTATCACACGTTACTGCTTCGCGCGCACTTTTATCTGCTTCTTCATTTCCTTCGATCCCAACGTGAGAAGGTATCCATATAAAGTTCGTGGATTTTTATGTTGTTGGTAGCAGAGCCAGTTCCTTTATCATTTGACCGATGGGATGCTGAGTATATAATTTTTGTATGGTTTGCATGGAACTTAGTGAGTCGGTTAGAATGACGAATTTTTGCTGACCCCAGACATTGGCATTTATGTATATAAGCGCTTGTAGTATTGCATTTAATTCTGCTGTATGTATGCAGCTAATAGGGGACAGGCTGAATTTTTTGGTGTTATTTGTTGTTACTAATGCTGCTCCCACTCCTTCTATTGTTTTAGAAGCATCTATAAATAACATTTGTGCGACGCTATACGTGGCCGCTAGAATTTTCTTAAGGGAATTTCTGATGATGTTAGTGTCGATATTGGCCTTATCATAACATGTGAGGCTTTTGTTGATGATCGGAGAGTTCACTGTCCAGGGAGGTGGGTGATCGATGTTGTCTGGAAAAATATCTGGGAGTATTATGTTGAGGTCTTCTAAGCTCTTTCGGATTCTCTCATAGAAAGGTTTTTTGCAGGAAGGTTTTGTTGTATTCTATGATGTATTAATTTGCTTGTTCTGTATTCTTTGTATATTCGGTGTTCCGTTGTCATCATCCAAAAACGGACATTACGTATTTTTGTCATTACCGCTCAACAACCTGATAGAAAATGTAATGTACGAGGAGAAATCATCAAACATCCTGAATAGCAAAAGTGTTTTATTAGATATAAGAACCCAAGAATATAACATGGTGTCAAGTGTGTAGATGAGAGCAGCTAGTTTAAGCTCACAGTGACAATAAAGAAAAGGAGAGGCAAATATTGTACTCAACAGAAAAAACCAAAGCAAACGGCACAACATGGAGGCATTCAGACCACCAAACCCGTTAACAGAATATGATCAAAAGAATTGGTCATTGTGGAAACAGAAATTTGATATTTATTTGCGGGCAGCAAACAAAAAGAGTGTTGATGAAGATACCAAAATAGCGATTTTATTGAACTCTCTAGGTGATGAAGGACTTGATATTTTTAATACGATACCACCTGAGCAAACAAAAACCTTGGCAGATGTCTTAAAAGCATTTGATGAGTACTTTATTCCCAAAAAGGTTATACCGATGGAAACATTCAAGTTTAATAACCTTACCCAATCAGATGCACAGTCAATTGAACAATACCTAACAGAGCTAAAAACTCAAGCCAAGCTATGCAGTTTTACATGTACAAAGGATGATTGCAATGCTAGCTATGAAGAGCGTATGATACGGGATAAATTAATCCTAGGTATTAATGATAAACAGATCCAAGCCAGACTGATAAGAGAACCAGATTTAACCACTTCGAAAATTGTAGACTACTGTAAGTCAATTGCCTTGAGCAAACAACATTTAAAAACACTCAACCCAGAAGAAGAAGTTCATGCCCTGCGAAAGGATGTGAAAACCTTCCAGCAAGAAAAGAAATTGTGTTCCAGATGTTTATATGAACATGTTCCTAGGAGATGTCCAGCATACGGCAAGACATGTGCATCCTGTCAACGAATAGGACATTTCGCCAAAGCATGTTTTGGAAAGAAAATTAAGAACAAAACTGATGAAGATATTGAACCACACAACGTTTTTCAAGAAGATGAGAAAAGAAAAATATACGATGCAAAAGAAGCTGATCAACAGGAGACGCGACATCAGGGTAGAGAAAAGAAAGTTAGAAGTTTAGAAGAAGTACTTATGACTGATCCGAGTTCCAGTAATCAGATGCACATCAATACATGCAATCAAGGTACAGATAAATCATGGTTTGCCAAAATATTAGTAGAAGGTCATATAGTTGAATTTAAACTTGATTCAGGTTCTGATTGTAGCGTTTTACCAAATCATATTTTGAAAAAATTCAATATCAAGTATAATATGAAAAGTAGTCCAGTCACTTTAGTGTCCTATGGCAACTTTAGATTTAAACCTATAGGAGAAGTTGTTTTAGGGTGTAAATTTAAAGATGTGGAAAATAATGTGAAATTTCATGTAGTTGACTTTCAAACAGAGGCCCTGTTTGGTTTACAAGATTGTATGAAATTTAATTTGATTTATCGAACTGATTCATTAGTATCACCCTTGAAGACCAAGCAGGACTTTTATGAGAAATACACTGATGTTTTTGAAGGATTAGGTAAAATTCCTGGAGTTTGCTCCATTCAGTTAACTAAAAATGCAAAACCTGTTATTCAATACCAAAGAAGAGTTCCATTTTCATTACATAATAAGCTCAAAGAAACCCTTGATGACCTTGAATATAAAAATGTAATTCAAAAAGTTGATTATCCTACAAGTTGGGTACATAACCTATTGTTAGTAGAGAAACCTGATAAAAGTTTAAGAATATGTATAGATCCAAAGCCTTTGAATAAGTATATCCGTAGAGAACATTTCTTGATCCCCACTAGCAATGATATAATAAGTAAATTATCAGGAAAGTGTATCTTTACTGTAATAGATATGAAAGATGGATTTTGGCAACTTGAGCTAGATAGTCAAAGTGCTGATCTTTGCACATTTAATACCCCATTTGGACGGTATAGATTCAATAGAGTTCCATTCGGAATATCTAGTGCACCCGGAAGAACTTTGAAATTTTTGGAGACATACCTGGTGTAGATTTATATTTCGATGACCTTATAATTTCCGGTGTAGATGAAGGATCACATGACAAAGCACTAATTGAAGTAGTTAACCGTGCCTTAAAAAATAATTTGAAATTTAATTTTAAAAAACTGCAGTACAAACTGAAGGAAGTAATTTTTATGGGTCAGGTCATTTCGTCTGAGGGTGTTAAACCTGATAAAAAAATATTGAAGCTCTAATAGCTATTGAACCGCCAAAAAATCGACATGAAGTTTTGAGGATTTTAGGTTTATTGAAATTTTTCTCAAAATTTATCCCAAACCTGTCAGATTTAACAAAATATCTGAGGGAACTTACTAAGAAAAATATAGCCTTCTCTTGGACTTCTGATCATCAAAAAGAATTAGATCTACTCAAATCAATAATTTCAGAACCCCCATTACTTAAAATATTCAATCCAAAACTACCAATTGTAATTCAGTGTGATTCAAGTAGTCAGGGATTAGGTGCTTGTTTGATCCAAAGTGGACATCCCATCAGTTTTACATCTAGATCTCTATCCAACTCCGAGAAAAAATGGGCTCAAATTGAGAAGGAGTTATTAGCCATTGTGTTTGCAGTTGAGAAATTTCATTATTTCGTGTATGGCTATGAGATTATAATTCAAAGTGACCATAAGCCTCTAATACCCATATTTTCAAAGGATCTAGGTACAGTTAGTGTACGCTTACAAAGAATGCTCCTAAAATTACTAAAATATAACATAAAAATTACATATTTGCCTGGAAAAGACATGTTGGTTGCAGATGTTTTATCTCGCGCTTTTATTAAAGACCATGTAGATAATGATCCAGAAATGGAATATATAATTCACTCCCTGTCAAATGATTTATCCATGACAAATGAAAAAAAAAATTGCATTCATTAAAGAAATTGATTCTGATGAAATCTTGTCAAAAGTTAAAAAATATTGTGCCACTTCTTGGCCAGATAGTTCCAAAGGTTTATCACATGATCTTAAGATATTCTATAAAATGAGAGACAATATATACCTTTCTAATGACTTACTTTTTCTTAATCTAAAAATAATTGTTCCTACATCTCTAAGAAACGAAATGTTGAAGTTGATTCATGAACCACATTTTGGGATCGAAAAATCAAAACAAAGAGCTCGTCAAATACTTTATTGGCCTAACTTGGCTAACGATATAGAAACATACATAAGCAAATGTGTAACGTGTCAAATCAATAGAAATTCTAACCAAAGAGAAACATTACAATCTCATGAGCAACCTAACCGCATATGGCAATATTTACATTCTGATTTTTTTGAGTACAAAGGGAAAAACTATTTACTCATTGTAGATTCCTATTCTAACTGGATAGAAGTTTCTAAAACAAAATACAAGACAGTGGATGAAGTAATCAACTTCTGTAAAAATAAATTTATGCAATTTGGAATCCCAGACATTTTTTTTTCAGATAATGTACCTTATAATTCCAAAAAATTTCATGATTTCGCAAAAGACTGGAATTTTGAATTAGTCTTTAGTAGCCCACATCATCATCAGTCCAATGGGTTGGCTGAAAGATGTGTCGGTATAGTAAAAAACATGTTGAAAAAATGCAAAGATGAATCTGAATTACCCTTATTTCTAATGGAATACCATTCAACACCTATTCCGCAAATGAAATATTCACCATCTCAGTTGTTTTTGCAAAGAATTATAAAAACAAAGTTACCTATCTCTGAAAAATTATTGAAACCTAAATTAATTGATCCCACTGAAATACAATCAAAATTAGAAGCAAAACAATTAAAGACAAAACAAACTTACGACAGACACGCAAGAGATCTTCCAAAACTTGAAAAGGGAGATAACATACTAATCCAAAAAGGAAAAACGTGGGAAAAGGGAAAAATAAAAGATATAGTTGATAAAAGATCATATATTGTTGAAAACTCTTGTGGAAATATCTACAGAAGAAATCGAAAATTCCTCAACAAATCCGATTTAAATTTTGAAGAAAATGAGAGTATTCTGTATGACTTTCATATTTCTGATAATTCAACAGACATAATGAACGTAATCTCCACAGATGATAATTGTACGCAATGTGTATCATCAGAATCTTCAGATTTGAACGAAACCTTGAATGATACCGATAATACTGCGCAAAATTGTAGTGATACTCAAATTGAAATTGAATCTCAGAATGGTGGTGAGGATTCAAAGGAAATGCTCTCTACTGATCCTAAAACTGAAACTACTATTGAGTTGTCTTTAAACGATAATATTGAATTTTCTGTTCATAGTGATAGTTCTCAGTTTAGTACGGGTTTCAATGAGAAAACCAAGTTGAAACGTGTACGTAAACCACCAACCTACTTGAGTGATTTCATTTGTAATAATGAGCTAACTGATAGTGACTGATATATATATATATTAATGTTTGTTTATTTTAGCTTAGTATAGTGCTTATTGAAAAAAAAAAAGAAAGAAACGTGTTGTATTCTATGATGTATTAATTTGCTTGTTCTGTATTCTTTGTATATTCGGTGTTCCGTTGTCATCATCCAAAAACGGACATTACGTATTTTTGTCATTACCGCTCAACAACCTGATAGAAAATGTAATGTACGAGGAGAAATCATCAAACATCCTGAATAGCAAAAGTGTTTTATTAGATATAAGAACCCAAGAATATAACAGGTTTATCTGTAAAAAGTGCTGGGTATCTATCTGTGAACGTGTTTCCATTGGAAGGTTTATCTTTGTTGGCTGCTATTGACGAAGCATATCATAGACATAAAAACTGTCTTCTTATTTGAAGTGATGGTTTCCCTGCTTCGCTGTAAAGACTTTGGACTGGTATTGTTCTGTATGCGCCTAGGGCTATTCTCACTGCTTTATTGTGGATGGTATCAAGAGGTTTTAAGATTGTGTTACTCGCTGAAGCATATGCAACAGACCCGTAGTCAATTTTGGACCTTATGAGGGTTTTGTACAGGTGCAGCAATATTTTCTGGTCTGATTTTCTGGTCAATTTTTGTTGGCTAGTATACTCAAAAGTATACTTTTATTTATATATATATATATATTTATATTATATATATTTTATATTTATATTATATTTATATTATTATATATATTTTCTTTTGTTTGGAATCGCTATATTGTACCTACCTATTATTATTATAAGATCAAATTCAATATTTAGGTTTTACAATGAAAATTATTAGAAAAACATTATTCTTGAAAAAAGATTTGAGATAGAATATATTTAATTGTGATCCGTTTTACAAAAAATCATATGGTCGATTTTTCTATAGTAGTTATTCATTGTGACCAGCGCTTGAACCTTGGAGATTACGAATTTTTGAGATATTTGTGAAACAAATACTTGATCGTCAAAGACATCTGCAACTTCAGCAAACAGTTTTGAGTGAAAAATTACATAAGTAGGTACCTAAATGATAACTAGTATGAGGTAGAATAATTATTATAACAAATTATTAGATTTATTAATTCCAATAATAATAAAAAATGAAAACAAGAAAAATGTATGCAATGATCAGTTACCCACAATTCGCATAAAATTATACTTATTATGTATAGGAAATTTTTATTTAGATTTCAGAAGTTCAAGAAAATGGGAATATAATCAACAGTTCCTTGAATCTGTGGGATCGTAGAACCTATTCTAAACATGTATTTCCTTAGTTAATAATACTCTGTTGAAGGTTGAAGCGCCCCCATACAAAAAATATAATTCGTTGGTAGATGGGGGGTGATGAATGACGCATAATACTAACTCGAGCCACACGAACAAACTTGCTGAACAGATCAGTTTAATCGCATGGAACGAGTCAGTAGTTAGGTCCAGATAAAATCTTAGAATCTTCATCACTGATTGCAAATTCTTCCAGTACATTGGTGATCAACGAACGGCTGCTCTCGAATACAATTTCCTTGGTAACTTCTCTCTTGTGAAGTAATAACGCTTCAATTCCTTATTGCATTCTTTAATTCAGAACAACTTCTTTTAAAAATGTCTGTAGCATTAAATTATATTTTGCTAGTGAAAAGGTAACATAAAGAAACTAGCAGACAGCTTTGGATTGAATACAAACATATTAATGGGTTCATTCAAATCAGCCTTCAATTTGAATAACAATAACTTAATATAAATTTTAAAAAACTTAATCCAAATCAGTTCATCTACTTAAGGTTCATTCATTTGGCTATCATAGTTATAACACCCCTCTGTTTGGGTCAGGGCTTAATAATAATAGAGCGAATATTTGAAAAATTAAATGTTTGAATACCTGTTCCTTTTAAATTCTCTTGGCCTTCACAATCAAAACTAAGGTAATTTTTGAAATGCAACAATGAAAAATCTTTAAGAAACACAGTTTATAAAATATATCAAATGAATATTCCCAATAATTTGATATGTCATATGACAATTCTTCATCACATAATATACCTAGTGTATTTTTGAAGGGTCATAACTCATAACATAACGTAAATAATATGTTTCTTTAGAATCAGAGTTTAACTTGATATGTCTTTATTAATACTATAGATATACAAATGTATTTCACTCCGACAGATAAAATAGAAGTCCGCTAATAATACACTTGATCATCATTCATGTGACTAGTGACTCCCTGAAATAGAAGAAGAATAGATAAAGAAAAATGTGTACGGGAGTAATTACGACTTCATAACAACTAATATGTGATAGAATTATTCATTAATTTTATTATTCTGAAAGTATTTAAATTATATTGCAAGTTATTTATTTTTGTTAAACCTGGATAAATATTTTTTTAAATTTATATTCGTTGATTTAAAACGAGTATTCTTTCACAGAAGGAGTGCATAGCTGTGGGCTAACGATGACCGACCTCAATCATGGAAATTAAACAGCACAATACGTTGGGAACGGTTTGGACGAGTGACCGTTGATGCGGGCGCGCATGATGACAGAGTGCTTTGATTAATTGATGGACATATCAGTCATAAAGTTATTGAAAGTTTCACATTCGCAAAAGGGCATGGAATCATTATGGTGTACTTGCTACCTCATTGTACACACCGCATGCAACCATTAGATGTATCCTTCTGATCCGCTGAAGACCTATTTTAATTAAGAAATGAGCACTTGGTTAAACAGCCATTCAGGTAGAGGTGTTACTCACTTTCAAATAGATGCGTTACTCAACAAAACTTATTGTAAAGCAGCGACTGTCCAAACTGTAGTCAATGGCTTTAAAAAACAGGTATCTGGCTTGTTGATTCAAACAAATTTCTAGATTATTTATTTGAGCCTGCTGAGAAGCTTAACATCCCTATGCAACTAGATGGACTAGAGCCTGGAGAAGATAGTACGAAATCTTATATAGTAACTTAGAAGGTTCATCTCAGATTGAAGAAAGCAGATTGACACCACTGATAGTTGCAACCACATCAGCTATAGACAACCTATCTACACTCTCAACATCCCAATCTGGAGACACAGCTTCTCTAATATTAACTAAGCCCATATCATCTAGTTTGATACTCCAAGACATGAGTGTTAATGTTCCATTAGCAGGCGATCTCCAGTGCCGAAGAGAATATGTGTGGCTAGACAAGGTAAAAGAAAACCACGCAAAAAACAACAGTATTGTTGTTTACTTCAACGCTAAATATAGAAGAGGCTAAAGCAAAATCCCCTCCTCCACCTCTTCCAAAGAAAAAACGAGAATGTTTTTAAAAGCTTTGGACTCTAGTTCCGACATTGAAAATGATTTATCTTCCTCAATGAAGCCGGGGATGATAAAAATTGTCCTTGCATTTATTGCAACGACCTTTTCTACAGGTCTAAGCCAAGAGAGATTTGGTTAAAATGTTTGAGATGTATGAGATGAGCCTAAAAAAAACGAAAAGTTATAAGTGTGAACTCTGTTTGTAATAGACTTATTTTAACACAAATTGTGTATACCGGTTTGTCCATACCACGTCTGCATTTTTATCCATATAGGGCGGACATAACGGTTTTTATACAATTTTTCCCAAATGGTTAATAATAATTTAGTTTTTGTGTAAGGGAAATCTTCTTAAAAAAAATGCAAAATAACTTTACAGAGAATATTTCAAGCTCGCGGGAGATTCGGTACGAAAATTGTATACCTGTTGTTTTATGCCAATCAGATGCTTTGATTTTGAAAGGTTGCTATGACGAAAACCTAAATTTTTCGAAAAAAATATAGGTCACAAGATCAATAAGTGTCCTTGTCTTGACAGCTGTCACGTGGTAATGCCAGAATAACAAACGTAGATGATTTTTGACAAATATTTATTTATAAACTGTCAAAATTTTCCTACCGAATTTACCACGAACATGAATTATTCTCCGTAATTTTTTTCTCAGTTGCGAATTTTTTAAAGAATTTTTTTATCGGCTGAGAACTCCGGAAATTTTCAAAAAATTGCACCTCGAAAACATTTTCGCAAATTATTCAAGCTCGATGGAGATTATAAGTGAACATTTTATACCAAAAATTATATTTAAAGGTAAATACATTTTTTGGCAGTTTATAAAATAATATTTTCAAAATAATCTAAGCTTGGCATCTGCACCTGACAGCCGTCAGGCCAGGGATATTATCACTTATCAATTTTGGAGCTAAGATTTTTTGCGGAAAATTCAGGTTGTCGCCATAACAACCTGTCAAAATCAAGGCATCTGATTGGCCTAAAATAGCAGGTATACAGTTTTCCTAATAATACCCAGGTGTTTCCAAAATGGAGGTAGTGTTCTCTGTTCCGAAATGAGTATGAGAAATTTTCAGCCTTGTCAACTATAGAACTGTGGGATTTATATATGTTTCAAGAAATAAAACATATAAAACAACCTGAAAAAAAATTGGATTTTCGAAAAAAAAAGTTTTCTGTCATAGAATGGTTAAGCTGGAAAGATGTAGAGTCCATCCACAATCCACTCATTATTAGAGAAGGCTGTAGTCTAACTCTCAGCCGTCAACTTTCAAATGAAAAAAAGAATCATCAAAATTGGTGAACGTTTTTTACGTGAAGAGGTGATACCTACATAAATATTTTTAACAAAAAAATGGACTGACGTTATTAGTTGGTGCACTGAAAAATACAAAATAATATTAATTCTATTGGTGCTGTTACTTTTGAAGTTGTGCAGTTGCACATAACATAACATAACATTTGGCATCAAACTCACAAGTACCAGCACCAATAAAATTAATATTATTTTATAATTTTCAGTGCACCGACTAATAACGTCAGTCCAATTTTCTGTTAAAAATATTTATTTCACACTTTTGAGTGTAACATTAGTTAGAAAATCGTTGAACGTTCACTAATACCAATGAAAATTGTTATTATTGAGATCTCAAAACATCGCTGCGAAAATACGCATAAGTATTTTAGATGTTACCATTTTACCACCGCTGTAATTCGAAAACTGTAACTCTAAGGAAAAAATGTTCAATATAAATGCTGCTACGAATAATTAGGTAGTATGTAGTACCCACAGATTTTCAATTTTCGAAAGAAATCGCCCTCTCCACATAGCAAAAATACACATATTTGAAAACTTAACGTGACTCCAATTCGAAAACTGTAACTCTTTTTTTCAAATGTTCAATTTAAACGTTTCCGGATATTGTCCTATCTTTAATTATACCACCTCAGATTTTCGATATTCGAAAAAATTTGCCCCTCAACCCCCTTTGGGGGCGGTTTACGGAGGGAAGCAGATTTCGGATTTGTATTTTTATGAATATGGGGCTATTTCTCCAGAGTACTCTTTCAAATGATTCAAAATCAGAGTACGTTTACTGTATACAACCCGCGACTAAAAAAAGCAGACAGTAAAATGGTATTGTTCGTCGGTCAATAAAAAGAGAAACGTACAGACGAATTGTATGCATCTTCTTTTGGGAAAAAGTCCCTAAAAATACTAAACTATGATATATTCTATTGATACAGATAGTTGAAGTAGGTATCAACAGTTTTCTATTTACCGATTGACACAACGTCAAAATTACTAGCACTAATACTTAGTATTTATATTATTTTGTATTTTTTTAATTCCTTATCTAATAAAGTTCGTCCTACTTTTTGTTAAAAAATATTTATTTTGATCATCCACTCGTACCAAAGTGTATTTCCAAATTTTGTGCTCATTTATCGGAAATCGTTTGTGAAACACAAATATAATAATGAAATCGATTGTGACTCTATTGTTTTAGAACATTCTAAATTGATTTCAAAATTTGTATGTTCAGGCAACTAACTATACATCACTGTTAAATTGTCAGTAAATATAATTTGTGTATGTAACGTCACAATACAACATAATATTAATTTTATGAAATTATGCACAACTGTAGTTGGATATACGACTTTTGGCACCAACTTCAAAAGTACCAACCCCAATAGAATTAATATTAATTTGTATTGTGACGTTCCATACACAAATTATATTTATTGACGATTTAACAGTGATATAGTTTTAGTTGCTAGAACCTACACATTTTGAAATCAATTTAGATTTTTTTAACAATAAAGAGTCATAAAAGATTTCGTTACTATATTTGTGGTTACCAAACGATTTCTGATAAACTGAGTAAAAAATAGAGAACATAAGGTCCTATCTTCAAGACGAGTTGGCTAGTCGGTGTCAGTTATTTATCATTCTAATAGGTAACTCATTAAATATTGAGACACAAAAAAGACAAGCGCGCCACATACGTTCACAAGCGATCTGTATCAACCGAAATTTTAAAATATATTTTTTTCAAAATCGTGTTGGCTATTCGGTTTATGGTGCATATTTTTGAGATTGTGAATATAGTAGCGTCATCTGTTACTGAGTTAGGCAAACTTGTGTTGTTGAGGATAAACATTTTTTTGAATAACGGAGATTCCTTCCCTATACAAACAACATTGATTAGGTTCTAACTACTTTCAACGACAAATACTAGATAGCCAACACAATCTTGTTGATATTATTCATTTTCTATTATTATCAATCATTTTTGAACGTTTATAAAGCGTTTCTTTTTGTTTGTGTCTCGACAGTTAATGAGGAATTAGATTATTAAATATTTGACACCGATAAGCCACTATGTTCTCAAAAACACTACATACTCTATTTCGTTCACTGAATCTATCAAAAATGGTTTATGAAACCCAAATATTATAAAGAAATCGTTTGTGACTAAATAAATTAAAACTGATTTCACAATTTCTAGGTCTAGACAACAAAATTTACACCACTGTTAGCATAATTTGTGTAAAGAACTTAATAAGTTCGATGAGTTTGTGATTACTTAGACGAGGGGTATAGCTTTGGAATTTTTAATAGGTATGTACAAAAACATTCCACGAATATTTACCATGAGAAAATTGACAAATGATACAGTCCCCTTGCCCATTTTCAATATGTACTTTCACTAATTACACTTGAAGACTTAAGAGTAGATCTCATTAGTACAAAATATGTATTTTTGACCGACGAACCCAAACGGAGGATATATATAATTCGACTGGCTGCTTTTTTTTATTTGCGCGTTCTATATAGGAAACCTATTCCAATTTTCTGATTCATTTGAAAGAGGAGGCTTGAGAAAACCGAAAATCTGATTTCGTATAATTAGAAACAGTACATTATCCCCAAACGTTTTAATTGAATTTTTTTTCAAAAGAGTTACGGTTTTCGAATTACAGCGATGTTAAAATCACAAATATGTGTATTTTCGCTATGAGGAGGGAATAATTTCTTTCAAAAATTGAAAATCTGAGGGAACT
This sequence comes from Crioceris asparagi, assembly GCA_958507055.1. NCBI lineage: Eukaryota > Metazoa > Arthropoda > Insecta > Coleoptera > Chrysomelidae > Crioceris > Crioceris asparagi. Next base: position 26,739,569 of record OY293832.1, read on the forward strand.
ACATGAAAAACCAGATTATCTGTAGCAACATTTATAATGAACATTTTTTCTTTAGAGTTACGGTTTTCGGTGGAAAAATGCTTAAATCTAAAATACATAGGGTCAATGTGCCTGTTTTCGGCCAGTTAGTGAACTGAGGAGCAGAAATCACTTATAAAAATAGAAATTTGATTTACTGGATGAACGGCCATGACATACCTACATGTTACTGGATGAATTCACCACGGAAAATACAAATTTTTGTATAGGTAGGTACAAAACTATGGTAGATATACTTTGGTAAGGTCTAAAACATAAGATGTTTAGTCACTCGTTATCACAAAATATAGAAACTCAAACAAAACAATAAAGAAAACGATTATTCTTGAAACAAGTTGTTACCCCTACATTTCATGAACAACACTCGCACTTATATTGTTCGTAAGGCGTTCCGAAAAATTATGTACACCGTATGTGGTACTACCGCGAACAATGATTCAATGATCGCATGTCGTCTTCATCTTCAGCATCGCTGAAAAACTCTTCTGAACAACTGCCGCAACAGATGATCTTCTTTTCAGGTTCTGATGGCGGCTGCATGTCAGTTTCTTCAGCTTCTTGATTTTTTCCTGACGTAGCGTCTTTTCTTCACTGTTGTTTTCTGCTTCTGTTGTCTTGCAAGTCTATTCTTTTCCTTTCTCTTCAAGGTCTTGTTTTCTTTCAAATCACCTTTTTCCTTATAGCATTGTCTCCATGCGCTTGATGATATAGCGCTGGGCCGTTTGGGTTTTGCTTTTACACTGTTGGGTTTTTTATGAGCACTGGATAATTCATGTGTTTAGCAAAAGGGTTTTAATAGGTAAGTAGGTTGCTAGTGCTGCTTTTAATCTCTCCTAGAACATCCACACAAGTTGGTAAAACGTTCGCTTTGCTGGCATTTGGTAGAGGGTCATCTTCAGGTTCCAACACAGGAATTGTGCCAGAATTTACACTATTATCTCCATTTTCGCTGGTAATTGTTATTGTTATCACTAGTGTCCTGAACAATCAGCAGTATTTTTGCCGGAATTACCAAACTTTTGCCATTTAACCAATCTTGAATGGTAGATTTTGGAACTCCAAAATTACTTGCTGCCCAAATGCCCATTTTGTTTTCTCGAATTTCTTTTAAAGTTGTCAGAAGATTTTCATGGGAATATTTAAGAAGCTGTCTTTGTTTGGACTTCTTCAATTTCAAAACTCCCTTTCTTTGTTTTTTTTCTTTCTCTAATTTTGGTGTCATCTAGAATAGTTATTACTTAGTGACTTTTAGTACCTAGCAAAAGGGTTTTAATGCATAAATATAGAGTTGGCCAAACTAATGTGGAGCAGGCCAACCCTTTCTCGGCCACAAGTTTTCAGTACATTTTCAATTATATTGGGCGAATAAACAGTGGCCCGAAACCGGCCAAAAGATTTAAATACCATTGTTGGCTCAAGCGGAAAAAGGACAGACCCATATAATTCCGCATACATTCAACAAAGACATCAGAAGGAACAATAGTGTACACCGGTTTTCGGCCGCCCTGGCCGAGAAAGGGCTTTGACGAATTTTTGCTACACCCGTTACCGGCCACTTTTTTTTTCAAATCCAAAATTGATTTAAGGCCGTTTTCTTGCACAAATCGATAGATTAATATGTAATAAGCGACACCAATCGCAAAAAACAAATTAATGGTTGAGATGTAATTATATATATATTATTTACTATTTGCGCTGTACCCAGGCACTAAAAATTCGGTAACTGCTGCAGCGATCTGCTATTCACACGGACATGGCCATCTTGTAACTTTTCTGTTAGTTCAATATTCCACCTTAAGAGAGAACCACTTTATAATTCACTAATGGAATAGTGGCCGAAAATCGGGCAAACGACAGTGAGTTCTATTATGAGATGTGTGGGTTATTTTTCATGTTTATACCTAAATCTGGCCGACAACAGGGATTGGCCGGCTAACCGGCCAAATGACCCTATGCGTATTTCCAACAGGATGTTTTCAGATCTCTAAATAATAAGTACAAGCAAAGAATATACGTGGTTAATAGGATATTAGTGAAAGTTCAATCTAACTGCAACTGCACAACTTCAGAAGTAACAGCTCTAATAGATTTAATATTATTTTTTATTTTTCAGTGCACCAGATAATAACGTCGGTCCAATTTTTTGTAAAAAATATTTATTGCTTTATAGAGTCTGTATATGACACAGATTTGGACATGTTGCTCGCAATACCTGAAAACATGTGTCGCTGGAGACTGTGGCGTGAAAACGGCTCAGATAATTTTGATGAAACCTAACTTTGCTCAAATGAGCGGTCAAAATGTTCAAGTGTTTTCTTATATTTTAGCTACACCATTCCTCCTACGTCATAATTGAAAATGACCATTGTTGTTTGTCTTGGTACTATAAAAAAATAATTATTTTCGATGGAATTCGATGAGAAAGTCGTATGAGCGGACACAGTAGATTTTCTTCATTTTTTTATATTCCGCGGTTTAAATAATAAAAATTTTCTTCCCCCCAAAGAGAAGCGCACGGGGAAATCGAATATTTGAGATGGCAAAATTACAGAATATCCGGAAATATTTGAGAGAAATTTTAAAAAAATTCCGAGTAACAATAATTTGTGAAAATCAAAACTAGTCAGATCGTTGCAAAATGGAATGTCACAAATCTAAATTCAAATTTGACAAAGTACACAGAATGGAAGGAAAGGTACTCATAGTATTCTCCGAATTAGGTATGTTGTTATTGCAAATTCTACTAAAATTTGTTCAACTTGAAGATTGGAGAGAAGTACAAACAGAATTTATTTATATTGAAAACTATTCCAACAATAAGGTTTTAACTCAACAATCACCTGAATAGAAATAATGAAAATAATTTTCAAATATTTCGGAGATTTTCCATAAGAAAAATGTTTCAATTAGTCAGATTTAAATATTGATTAAAATAATTTAGGTCTTCTTGAACTTCTTTGGATACCTATACAATATACCTATACCTACATATCTACATACCTATAAAACATTAAATATATTCATTAGGTAGGTATATTGTTTACAATTAGAAATATGAAATCAATCTTGAGAATTCATAATCTCAATAATATTCAACTCACAGTGTGTGTATGGTTCAAAAATGTAATAATTCACCAATATTCCTTCTTGTAATGTTTTATTTCAATGTTATTGCATGGCATCTAGTCAAACAAGAAATGTCATGCAAGTATGTAGTGAAAAATTAACAGGACGCTCCTTCCTGGGAAAAGGTCGCTGAATTAACCATCTTAATGTATCGAAAATTCGATAGCTTTGAATTAGTCTGGTACCTACCCTGACCCATTTATCTTCAAAATGGAGTAGGTACTTACTTTATTCCATTCTATCTGTCACTTTTAGATCGAAATTTATAAGAAAATGATAAGAATGAAAATAACATTCTAGAGTAACCAGATATTTCAAATATTTTTACATTTTTTCCCCTTTGCGTATGTACAAGATATTTAGGAACACAATGTATTATGATATCGTTGAATATAAGTGATCGTCAAAAATGTGAAATAAATATTTTCTGCAAAAATTAGGACAGCCTTCGGGCGCATACAAAATAATATTGATTCTATTGGTGCAGGTACTTTTGAAGTTGGTACCACAAATATTCTATCTACCTATAACTGCACAACATCAAAATTACCAGTACTCATTGAAAGAACACTATTTTGTATTTTTCAGTGCAGCAACTAATACCTAAAAGTCTATTTCTATTCTATTTTTTTATATTTATGCTTATGTTTGTCCGACCGTTTTGCTTAATAAAGGTCCATTGATTTTGATGATTCGTTTTTCGTGGGAAAAACTAAGACTGAGTTTCTTAAACAATATTCTGATAAATTCAAAAAAATACTTTTCTAGACTAGTACTTTTGTACTTACAGTCTTTCTTTCTACTTGAAACTAATACTTCATATCTTACACAATTTATTATATTACCATTACCAATAAAAATAATTATTATTTTATATTTGTCATTGATTGAGGTCGATCCTAGTTATTCGTAAAAAATATTCATAATAAAAATATCTCAAACAACAAAAACAAATGTCAAAGCCACACTCACCAATTTCTACCTACACTTTTCCGCAGCTTGAACCAAAATGAATACCTATACGATAAGCTGCGTCGCCAAAATGAAAACCATTTTGCTCATAATATACGTTTCCTTAAATTAGAACACATTTTGTTTCTTTTCAAACTGGGCAATTGAAAAGGAAAAAACTATATATGTCGTGGCTACGTACCTTCTTTTTCCACGGAAATTCATAGATACCACTATCAATTTTTATAATGATAATACACAAATTACCGTGACAATTCTACAAAAGTAGACTACCTTATCGTTGTGCGCGTTATTTGAGCTTGCACAGTGCACATTTTTGCTTATATTTAACAACACTATGGCATATAACTATATAGATACTTATATAACTTATATGTGTATAAATAACAGAATGCTTGGAATTATTATCCTTGTTCAAGTTGATTAAAAGAAAAACTGTAAAGTATCGGTAATGAGGTTCATATTTATATCAAAATATAGAACAAAAACTAGGCCGATTTTATTAGTTGGTGCACTAAAAATACAAAATAATATTACTTTTTCTGGGGCCGGTCATTTTGACGAAGTGTACTTATATGTAGACAGAAGACTTTTGGCACCAACTTCAAAATTACCAACAACAACAGAATTAATTTTATTTTGTATTTTTTATTGTACTAATACCAACGGTCCGAGTTTTGGTGAAAGAAAAAATTATTTCACTTTTTCTGTGTATTATTACTCATCAAAATCGTAGAATATACATTTATATTCAGAGATTTGAAAACATTGCGTTAATACACACATTTCAGAATTTACTATTGAAGTAACTCCGAAGGCATTAATTTTTCAGAATAATTCCAATTTAAACATTGCCCGATATGATGTCTTGCTTAATTTTGCTCCCTCCACCCCCTTTGGGGCCGCCCCACTGTTTCATACATATGAAAAAAAATATATCAATCGGAGAACGTTTACTATGCAAACCCCGCAAAAAACACACAGTCGAATTGTATAGGTACCTCCTCCGTTTGGGAAGTTGGTCAGAAACTAAAACACCCGACGGCTAGTAGCCAGCGGTTACTTAAATTTCACAGTATCTTTTTATGTTTTTTTTTATAAATGGTACAAAGAAAAAGTAATTTAAGATTGCAATGCGCCAATTACCGAAGTTAGTGAAAATAAACAATATGAGCGAAACTAATAGTTATCTCCGAGTAACACCCCGTATAACAATGTTTAATCGAAATCGAAAAATCGACCTTCAGTGCATTAATCATTTATAAAATACCAAATGTATATCTCCCGAACGGCTCAATTTATCGAAATCAAATTTTAGCCAGATCAAATAGACCGTTCAAAAACAAAAAACTTTAAAACTTCATATTAGGAGGCCTGTGGCTTTCTTTAAAATCATATTAATGTTTAAGAAATCATACTATTCGTTCTGTCTAGACATGTTCATATATCAAACAATAACGTTGAATTACTTTGTAAATAAGTAAAGTGGGCTCAAACTCTGCCAATTCTTGATCCAAATTGTTTCCAGATGACAAATCAATTACGCAGGTAGGTATTTCTGAATATCAAATAAAGGTACATTTTCACTGACTCTTGAAGCTATTGTATTACGTCAAATTTAACAATTCCGTATTGTTTAAAATGTCAGATATGTCAAAATCACCGTCAAAATTTTCAAGTTTGACGTGAAATGTTAACTTCAAAAGACTATTTCATTAAAATGTTAAAAGTATTTGTCACATCTCTTTCATAGATGGCAGGCTTAAATGAAAACAAGGTTTTGAGTAATTTGTGTTAGATTTTCTTATTTTGAATAGAAGATTTACCATTTCAAATATTTCAAATCAATATTAATGCATCACCCGATAGGTACATATACACTGCGCGGCACAATTAAAGCACCACTAAAAACTGACCATAAATTCAAAGTAATTTTTTTCGTGTACCCTTCATCTGATTTTTTTAATTATAGGTTGACTCTTCGACTACGTTGCCGTTTTCGAGGTTTTTCCTGAAATATCTGTATTGACCATCTACAGGGTGCAAAAACGAGGGTGTTTTTTACCCTAAATTTGTAGCCTGCTATGGGGTGCAACAGCCGTTTCTATAATAAAACAACTTGGCATCAAATGGATATGATCCAAGTCTGATAGATAACTTGATAATGAAAAAACAGAACATATTGATACGAAAAAGTTAAATAACGTAAAATCCAACTCCGTGACACTCACCTTCACGAGACCAGTATCCTATCAAATCGCCACCATATTTAACGACCATTTTAGAGTTTCTTTCACTAGTCCCAACTCCATAAAAAAGATACTATTTTATAATAAAGACAATCTAGACATTCTCAATAAAACAGCTGGCCTGTGGTTCATTTTCTGCCAGGTACATCGGTTGTACCTATCGAAATTAGCACACAAAGTTTAAACATGAAAACAGCACTGCCTTCACTGGGTCCATTAAGCTAGCACAACAAAAAAGCCACATTTCAATAAAATTAGTGTACTAAATTCAAGCATATTTAGTGCTTATTTAGTACGCAAAAATAAAATTTATAACTCTAAATTTTTGAAATTACTGACAATTCCGCTAACTTAATATTGTAACAGGGATTTATATTAAAACTGGGTTCGATTTATTTTCACTAATTTATTTATACCAATAACTACACGACTATATACACATTTATATTCACACTTATTTCTCGGACTATATACGACTTTCTACTGTCTATGTGATCTATGACCGATTATGATCTATGACTGACTATATATCACTAACTATCCTGTCATTGCCATCAGCATTATATATCTAAACTAAACAGCTCTAGATGATTCCAGTGTTGTTTTCGTTGTTTCTGGAGGTTATTTCTCAGTATATGGCTTCGAGAATAGACCAGGACTTATTCTCGTTGCCTCTGATCTCTCCCGTGTTTTCCGGAATGTGCATTGTGTGTGTAGTTCATTATTCGGGTAAGTCTTCACGTTACACTGCCCCCCCCTTAGCATCTGATCGTCCCGATCAAAATCATCCTTGGTAGAACCTTGCTGGATTTCCGTTCCATGGCGGAATCTGCACTTGGTTCCTGCCAGGAAAACACCCTTGTTGAAGAAGTAACAGTCTATCGTCTTTCCCGAGTACACTCCTTTTGGATTGAAGCAACACACGGTAATTTGCACACCAGCGTCCTGGAAGATGTATTCGATCATGCTCCTTACAATATTTTCGAAAGACCCAACATCTTGATGTCATAATTCCTGACTTCATTTCTTAGGCTGTTCAGTGCATGCCAGATGTCCTTGTAAGTGGGTTTTCCTCTACATATCTTCTTCGTAACCAAATAGAAGAGGTTCCGATTACCATCTGCTAGTCACAGAACTTTTCCTACCCTTGGTCGTTGGGCTGACAATTCATTCAGTCTTCCAAACTTCCTTTTAAACACCAAAGCAATTCCTCGGCCCATACGTAGATCCTCCGTTACACAATGGGCAATAGAAACGTCAGCTGGTAGTTTGAAAAGGTCTTGTTGAACCTCAACTGTCACACCGAGTCTGACCTTCTTCCGATCTGCGTAGTTAGATATGAAGTCGTTGAAGCTGACATTTCGCTCCTCAACGTTCTTTTTTTGAAGAGCCACTCGTGCTTCCTCCTGGTTGTTCTAGCCAACATATGGTGCGAGTCGGTTTATGTGCACCACTCTAGGTTTTCCCCTTGGTAACTTTCGGATACGATAGATGACGTCATTTATCCTCTTCATAATTTTATATGGCCCTTCCCATTGCCTCTGGAGACTTCATCAGCTGATCGAATTCTGTAGTGGTGCTTCATTCGATCACTGGCAAGCTGGATGTTTTGTCTGGCTAGCTCGTGAACTTTATGCATTCTGGCTCTCAATTGGTCGACGTATCCATCTCCTGCGACATTATCATCTGTAGGTCTGCGGCCAGGCCACAGGGTAGGCGCAACTCACGCCCAACATTAAATTAGCAGGAGTCTGACCAGTTGTTTCATTTATAGCCGCCCGATAGGCCATCAGGAACAAATGGATGTACTGATCCCAATCTCTCTGAGGTTTTGAGAAAACCTTAGAGAGGTGCTTGCCCATGGTTCAGTTCATCCTCTCTACCATTCCGTCCGATTGAGGATGCAAAAGGGTCGTTCCGGTCTTGTTCGCACCTATTAGTCAGCACACATCTTGGAACAGGCCTGACTCGAAGTTTCTTCCTTGATCCGAATGGATTTCAGAAGGAACGCCAAAACGTGAAAAGAATTCCTTCACCAACACCTCGGCGACGGTCGATACTTCTTGGTTAGGGATTGCGTACGCCTCTGTCCACCTTGTGAAATAATCCATGGCTACTAGAATATTGTCCATTTCAGGAAATGGCCCCGCAATATCCAAAGCAACTCGCTCCATGGGACTCCCAACATTCTGCCTCATAGGTGCCCGCTTTCTGCTAAGTGGTCCATTGCTGGCTGCACACACTTCACACTTACGGCACCACTGTCTCACATCTTCTTTGCAATTCACCCAATAGAATCGCTCCCGAACCTTCTGCAGAGTCTTGGTGATTCCAAACCTCTGGCACTTTGCTTCTTGGCACAACTAGTTGTAATCTGGATTCAGTGCCATCTTCAGACTCAAAGGTTCTATACAGCAGATCATCTCTTAACACAAGAGAATCCCATTGGCTCCAATATGCTTTCACTTCTGGGCTTCGTAAGCTTATATCTTGCCAAGACGGCCTCTCCTTACGGCTCATCCAGTCCAAGACTACTCTCAACCATGAGTCGTTCTCTTGGGCCAGCTTTATTTGTCCGGGCTGCCATTCCTCATTTTCTACGGTTGTTCGTCGTATAGGACAAATCTTGTCTTCCATCTTGACACATTTCAGTTTTTCCGACTGTGCCGCCTTCTTCTTACAACTGCGGCGTACGTGTCCTAGCTCACCACGGTTCCAACACATTGGCTCTCTCTTCTTTGACTGCGCTCCCGTCACTAGTTTCCTTATCATGTCTAAGAGGGAATCTCTATTGCATTGGTCTTCTTCTTCGATTGCTTTTACACGGCGCCCTCGGGAAGTTTGGCAAGCGGCTTCATGCTCCAAAGCAATAGCTAGTGCTTCTTCTAGAAATTTTGGTTTGGCCAGCTTCAACGCCTTCTGAAATTCGCTCTCTCTTAATCCATTGACAAATGTGTCCACCGCAATTTCATCAAGGAAGCTATCGGCAGCTGTAGGATATGCTAGTCGCACAAGACGAGCTACCTCTCCTTCAAACTCTTGCAGACTCTCATTTGCACGTTGCACCCGAGATCGCAGGTGTGCTTTGTATACTTGCTGGAGATGACTGTCTCAATACCGATTCTCCAATTTAGAAAGCAAGACTTGGTAGTTTGCCTGGTCAGCCGGAATAGACCTAAGGATGTCTGCTGCATCACCTCGTAAAGCAGCGGTTAAGGAAACAGCTTTCTGTTCTTCGGTCCACTGGTTAGCCATTGCCACTGCTTCAAACTGTTTTCGATAGGTTGACCAGGAGTACTTTCCATCAAAGTTTGGAAGCTTAACCCTCACACTACCTGCGGCTAAGTCATCTTCGCCTTTGAATGTCTGGCTGCCACTGCAGTTGTCATTCTTAACTGCCATTTCCAGTGCAGTTGCTCCATGTTCTTCTCTGTCGTGTTTTCATCAACTGTTCTTGAAATTTCTTTAAACCTCGCATAACTATTTCTGGAAACATCTTTTATTTCATCTTGAAGAGTTCTAGAAACTTCTTCAAATTTTTTCGAGACTTCATCGAATTTCACCCCAAATGTCCTGGTTACTTCCTCGAATTTTTCATTATTATTTCTAGAAATTTCTTCAAACTTTTTCGAGACTTCATCGAATTTTTCATTATTATTTCTATTAATTTCTTGAAACTTTTTCGAGACTTTATCGATTTTTTTATTATTATTTCTATAAATTTCTTCGAACTTTTCATTATTATTTCTAGAAATTTCTTCGAACTTTTCATTATTATTTCTAGAAACATCCTTAATTTCATCTTGAAGAGTTCTAGAAACTTCTTCAAACAGTTCTTCCGGAGAGTGGAACTCGAACACATCAGGATCTTCTCCATTTTCAATCAAAGTGTCCCTTAACCATTTCTGGAGGATCGTTTTATTACCGGAATCATCACAATCCCGCTCCACCAACTGTTCTTTAAGTTGTTTCACGGTTAACTGCACTAATTTAATTTTGAATTGTCTTTATTAACAAAGTCAATTAGTCAATAGAGTTTTGAAAGTCTTAAACACGAAAACGAATAAAATTCTTCACACTTACACGAGAACGACAAAAGTTTTCACATTCACCCGAAAATGAACAAAAAGTCTTCACACGAAAACGAACAAAAAGTCTTCACACGAAGAACGAACTAAAGAGTCTTAACTAAAGTCTCAAAAACACTCAAATCTGCACGAAACCGCAGTCTCTTAAAGTCTGTCCAATTTTATAATCACTCACTGATTTCACATTGACACCAATATAACAGGGATTTATATTAAAACTGGGTTCGATTTATTTTCACTAATTTATTTACACCAATAACTACACGACTATATACACATTTATATTCACACTTATTTCTCGGACTATATACGACTTTCTACTGTCTATGTGATCTATGACCGATTGTGACTGACTATATATCACTAACTAACTATCCTGTCATTGCCATCAGTATTATATATCTAACCTAAAAAGCTCTAGATGATTCCAGTGTTGTTTTCATTGTTTCTGGAGGTTATTTCTCAGTATATAGCTTCGAGAATAGACCAGGACTTATTCTCGTTGCCTCTGATGCCTCCCGTGTTTTCCGGAATGTGTATTGTGTGTGTAGTTCATTATTCGGGTAAGTCTTCACGTTACAATATTATGTGAGCACATTTGAACAGAATATGATCAAATTTGAGAAATTAATTTAGTGCTAATTTAATACACCTATTTAAAAAAAATAGTAATAATAAAAACTTCATTGTTGAAATTTATAAACTAGTGTGCTTGCTTTGTATTAAGTCAGCACACTTAAATGAAATATGGAGGAAATCAAAAACAATCCGTTAGGAATAATTCAGTGTTAATTTAGTACACAAGAAAAACAATTACCTATAACTCTTATTTTGAAGAAATTATGAGCCAGCTTGTTTATCAATTAGCTATTCTGTTATGTCTTGACAGACACTGTATAGTAAATGTGGGAGAGTTGCCGCACTTTTATAAAATATATTACAGTATTGTTGTAACCATTTATTATGAATATTTTACTGTCAGCCCATAAACTCAACAATATATACTATATGAAAAACATAAAATTAACATTTTATTATGAGAACGATAGGACGTCTCTCCTCACCCATATGGTAGAGATGCCACGCAATAAGAGGAGAGATGCCGCGGTATCAAAATCATTCAAATATACGTTTTTATGCTTCAAAATTTTCCCTGGTGCAAGTATTGGACTTACTTTTAGTTGACATACATGTTTCATGAAGCCATTCCAAGCATTTCACGCACTGCAACCAATCATCCTTCTTAGTAGTTTTTCTGTCAGTACTCCTCTGCACATTCAGCACAATAAAACTTTTTCTTTGGTTTTCTTAGCACCTTAACTTTTTTTGCCACATTTTCTGGTGAATTAAGCACTTCGGCTGACTGTTTTCTCTTCTTTGCAATGTTCTTGGTGGAATGTAGTATCTTCTTTCTGCTTCACGTTTGGATATTTCCCCATTCTGAACTTTTTCAACGGCAGTCATTAACTCTTTCCAAAGCACCCTAGCCTTTGCGTTTACCTTACGCTTGTGTTTTCACGGCATGATGTTTTAACAACACGCCTCAATAAGCGAACACGCACACATCAACCCACTTTGAACAACGAACGTTTAACTTAGTATCCAATAAATTTTACGGACATTTGCATCATTTACCTAGTATAAGTTTCTAAGTAACGACCCACAAAACACACAATTGGTTAGGTACAGATTTCTTGTAGTAAAAGCGACATCTTTTAACGCGTAGCAAAATTAGATGAAATGCAGCATCTCTACTCACGCAGCAACTCTCCCACAATGACCCTATATATACTTCAAATCCAGATTTTTCGCAATATTTGTCTACCTATGTACCATACAGATTCGTATTTAATGTGAATGTATAGAATTTTACTATGGTTTTGTCATTTTTTACATTTCACAAATGATATTCTTAAATTATAGACGTTCAGATATTAAATATTTAGTTCTATTTCTATTTTGATTTTTATTTAAATATCTGTATTTAACAAAAACTTTAATCCATTTCTATTACTAGATACAAGCGTTCTTATTATGAATTTCGTTGACCCCCTATATTATTAATTTAGCAATTAAAATAAACCTTATAAATAAAATTAGAAAATTTGAATGCCCATTTTTCCGATTATTCATTACAAGGAAAAATTAAAATTTATGAACCGTCAACCGCTGTTTGGAAATTTCAATTAACCTAGATAAGCTAATAAAAGTTTAGCAGTATCAGTAGATTGGACCATACCTGCCACACTCACTTTCATTAGAAGGTTAGAGAAGTTTTCAAGATGAAATATTGATGAATATTTTTAGATCTGACAATCAGGAAAATTTAACTAAATTGTAGGGGTTTTATAGACCATATAATATTACGATTGATAACACTTAATTTTATATCTTATAAGTGTCCTTATTGAACTATATCTATGATACTTATACTAATACATTTATTTTATGTTATCTGTTATATATATCTATTATAATATATAATATCAGAGTGACCGAGCTTTGCTCGGGTGTTGGGTAACACAGAATTTAGAGTAGAGCTATAAGAGTTACTAAGGATATTTAAACTTATTAAAAAATGTGCATATCTCTGGTTCAAATGTATTGCGATCGGTAAATACTGCTTTTATTTTTCACATATTGGTGAGTTATAGATTTTGAAATAAATATGAATGTGTAATATGAATGATAAATATACCAAAACTCAACCGTATCAACCTCCAAACACTGTACATAGGTAGGGAACTTTTAACTAATCTTTGCTGTATGTGAATCATCTCGTAAATAATATTTGATTCATTCTATACTGTTCGATTTTCTATTATTCTAAATATTTAGTTTACATTCTACATAAAAGATCATAAAACAATTAAACACGAATTTTAAGGCATATTTATTTATTTATACAATTATCTAATCAATTAAAACTTTTCAAAATGAAGAATGCAAATACTGAAAACCGAAATCAACCTAATGAACCTGAAATAAAACCATACAAATTATCATAAATATTCTGCATAGTCCCTGAATTCGAATGTGAAAAATGTGGGAACATTTCTTAACGCTTGTGATTGTGAATAATATGTCAACTGTAGATCAGATCAGATTTAGTAATCATATCCAAAAATAAGTTGAGAGCAACTTATTTTTGATGAGGTGCTCTACCTCTGTCGAACAGTTCAATTGATAAGCTATAGAAATCCCCAATCATATTTAGAGATAAGAGAATTATTGAATTTAAACTTTGGCGATTCTCGAGACCTTTCCTCTTTAATTCAGGACATCCAAAGAATGAAACAATTACTCAATGAGTCTGCATTAACATTTTTCAACAGGCTTCAAGTTCTTAATGCCAAGTTGCACTCCAGTATTCAGAAAACTAATAACATTTCTGGCCCACAAAAAGCAGCTCAAGAAACGCTTATTGAACAATGGCCCTTTACACTCTTTTAACCAGTCTAGAACCACGATTAGGTCAACTAATTCGTGCTATTCAACCTAACAATCCCTTAGAAGCACAAATCCGTATTCGAAGAGAACTACAACTATCCTACTTTGAACACCAAAAATTTAACAAACCTAATAATATGCAAATTATGCCCCGAAGTACTACACCGCTCAGAAAATTTCCGCAACAAATTCCGAAATGTTTATTATGTGGTCGTAATGGTCACACATCTAATCAGTGTCGAGTTCCGCAAAAAAAGAGCTCAAGTTCAAATATTTTTTCAAATTTCAATCCGCATTTCCAGAGACTCCCAAATTTTCAATAGCAACTATTTTGCCACATCACACGCCACGTAAATGTTTAGAGACTGATAGGACAAGGCAAACCAGAAGGCAATCGTCGTCGAGGGCGTTCCCTAACAAGATGGATAGATGCTGTTGACAAGTTGACCGGATATAGCTTTGATGGCGCCAAACAGTCTTCCGGGTGATGAGGAGACTGGATTACCCGAATGGAGATGATTGATTCAACAATCAATACATGTCCTTGGACTAAGATGATGATGGATCATATATCTGACGAACAAGAACAAGAGGATAAAATGATAGAGGAATTTAATAATTATGTTAACCTATACAAAACAAAATCAGTCATAGATTAGTCGAAGATCGAAACATCCAATGATCAATTATTAGATAAACCCACAAAAATATTGTCACATTTTTCTGCAAAATAAACTTGAAGAAATACATCACAAAATAATTGACGATAAGTTTGAAGAAAATTTAGACTTCAAGTTAACATCTTATGAAGTAAATCCGTAAAAGATCGTAAGTTTTTTATAATCCCCCTCGTATATGATCCAGAATCAGCAGTCCAACAATTATTCCTTTCATTATATCAAGAACAGAATAAATTTGATCTTTCAAAAAGCTACTACAGTGATAATAATCTCGAACTAAAAATCTTAAGCGGCAGTTACACGGTGCGTAGTTCGTGGCTGAGGTCTTGAGGTTCGCAAAAGTTGCCTTGTGTTTTTCCAAATGTCGAGTCTAAATCCGATACACGGCGCATAGTTCGTTGACGAGTCATGGCGAGCAAACCGAGCTTCGCGTCGTGTATCATGTTTCACTCGCTGATGCTCGCGGTTTGTAGATCTAGATTCCCGTCGGCTGTCGGTAAAACTGCCACCAGCCAAAGGGCGCTAACCGCAAACACGAGCCATTACGCGTCGTGTAGCATCAAAATATCGACGAACTTGCCAAAACTTGTAATGCGTAGTGCACACAATAAATATTGCCCCAGCTCAGTCTCTCAGTGGTGATTACGAAAGATGGATCATGGATTGATCGAAAGACAATACGACAAACTTAAAGCTATTCCCTGTTACCAAGAAACGGAATGTAACCACCAATCTTTTCTTTGGTGGAATAATTCTTCGCATATTTGTCTCTTGCCTTGCGATATTTTTTAGCAAATCGGTCACAATGTCACTTGGAGTGCATCTAAAAATTAGAAGTTAAATAAAATCCTGTTTAATAAGGTAAGGGCACCTACTTTCCTATTTAGACTTCTGCTTAGAGATGTTATCCACCATCTCCATTTTCGCCGGAATACACGTAAAAATAAATACGGATAACCGAACTCCAGCAGCAACCTTTAGCCGGAGCTCATTCGCTTTTTACCCGCGAGCTTACTCGTCATCCATGCTACACGATGCGTAATGGCTCGTATTTACGTTTCGCGCACTTTGACTCGCGGTACTTTTACCGAAAGCCGATGGGAATTGCACGAGCCACGAGCATCAGCGAGTCAACCATGATACACGACGCGAAGCTCGGCTGGCTCGTCAACGAACCTCGCACCGTGTATCTGCACCTTTAGAGATACTGTCATATATTTTCGCAGATGTCCAGATAAAATTTATAGTTTATCAAAATTTAATCAGAACAGCAGATACCGACGAAATACATGTCATAATGGAAGAACCAACAGAAACAGAGAGTGAGCTTTAAGAAAATCCATAGCTAACGTACGAGAAAAAACAAAGGAGAATTACATACAAAAAAGTGAGATCCCATAAGAAACATAAAATGTAAAAAAATTACAAGTTTCGCAACGCAGTACGCAGTTCTTCCAACGTAAAAAAATGTGAGATCACATATAAAACCAAGTCACTTGGCTTATGTCCTATCTATGGAAGTATCTATTCACCAACATTTTCATAAATATGATCTAATTATTCACCCACCAACATTTATAGTCACCGAATAATTATTATATCTTTATTTCTATAATACATGTATAATGTCTTGGCAATCGATAGACAATAGTCACTTAAAAATTTGTATTTTAAATAATAGTTTATTCTTACGTGATCATGTTGCCGTGATATTTTAATATATGATAATACTGTTTTAAAACCTAATAAACGGTTATCAGTAAATAATGCATTTTCTAATAACTTTTACAACTCCAGTCACCTCATCATTCGTTCTTTTAAAGTAACTTTGAATTATATGATCAATCAAAAGGTTTATGAAATTTTTAATGTTGGATTAAGATTAATAGGAAATTAAATTTAATGAAATCGGCACTTATTCATAAAAATAGGTTTTAAATGCTCAATAACTAAAACGCTCATTAAACCTACTATAAACTTTCTCTCTATTCATAAATGTTCAATAAAGCTGTCATTACTAAAATGATGATTTTGCCAAAACTTTGGTGGAATTGACAAAATATTTGACAGCAACAATCAAAAACTGACATTTCTTTCCCGTAGCTACGTTTTTGCGTCAAATTGCTTCTGTTCTGAATTTATTAAAATGAATAATAAAGAAATAAAAAAGAGGCAGAGAAGTGAGAATTGGCTGGCGGAGGACAAGGTTAGTTCATTTCTGCGTCGACTTAAGTATTGTTCACTTGTTACATTTTTTATTACACTTGCCTTTTATATTACATAAATTCATTGTATGGTTTTTTAGCAACTACTATTGGAGTTGGTGAGGGAAGACGTGTCTGTTTTAGAAAACAAATATACAGATACAAATACTAATCAAAAGAAACTGGCGGCTTGGTCTGAATTGATGGACAGATTGAGTGTATTTCAATTTATCTCTTAAAAATTTTACTTTCGAAATTCTCTTTATTATCGATTTTTTAACATTATTGTTTTCAGTTTCAACAGTATGTGTAAAGGGGGAGAGCGCATTGTGGGATAATTAAAATCGCAGTGGGTTATAATAAAAATGGCACAAAACAAGTCAAAGCTGAAGAAAGGAAGCATGTTATTAAGACTGGTGGGGGTCCATCGCGACCGACAGTTCCTGGGAACAGCGATGACATAAGTGCATGGCTTCCCAACGAATTTATCATTGATACTAATGAGTTTGATTCTGATTAAATAAATGAGGTAAACTATTGTTGTTAATATTTAAGTTTTGCAGTCATAAATATAAATCTGAAAATTAATGTTTTCTTATTGGTATCAAAATATAAATACTATTTCAGATCAAAGTAATGGCACCTGCTGAAACTGATAATAATCTAGAGAATAATATTGAGATGAATATTTCAATTCCAGAATAAAAATTTGACATGATTCAAGATGTTGAATATTCTTCATAAAGAAAAAAATGATTTTGTATGTATATCTCCGGAAATAAATCGAAACACAGATAAAATTACCTTTAGTATTACTATTATATATTTTCGGAAAATCATTTTATTTTTTTTATTGTTTTAGGTTGACCCAAAAGATAAACGAGCATGTAAAAGGCAAGCACCCCCAAAAGAGGCAGACAGAAAAAAGCACATACTTTGTATTATTCACTGAAAAAAACTACTGATGTAGTTACAATTAAAAACAAATCATATAATTTTATAATATTTTTATAATAGTATACGATTTATATAATTTATTACAGCCATCTCAGGCAGAAAGCATTGCTGAAAACGAGATACAATGTAGGAAAGAAGTTCATCAAGCTCAGATGAAAAATGAAGAAATAAGGGGTAAAAATTTGGACCTGCAGGAAATTTTAATTAAGAAAAAAATTGACTTTTATGAGAAGAAAATAAAATCTGCTTAAATAAATAAACATTTTTTTATTAGTAGTATTTTTTATCTAAAATGCCTCTCAATAAATAATCGTGAGCATTATTTGGACCTCGTCTTCTAGCTTCATTACGGATTTGAGATGGGAGTTCATAATCTTCAAAAGCAATTTCTTCGTCTTACGTAAAAATATTATACATAGCAACATATTTCTATAACTGATGCACCAAAATTTATTTATGTTGTGCAGCATAGTAGCATTAACAATCATTCAAGAACATTTGTGCAAAATAGTTTTTGCTATCATTGTTGTCCAGTATAAATTAAAATTAACTATAGCTAAGTCCTGATGCTCAAACATATTATGTAACACTGCGAAAGCCACAATTGTTGGTTTGACATTTTTCATATGCACAGTCATGCCATACAGAAGACTTTGAAAGCGTTGTTTCCATACTCCAAAACATCGCTCGACACAGTTGCGAGTTGCGATATGTGCATGATTATATCTTTCTTCAACTTTATTGAATGTTCTTAATATATCTCCTAAGAGACGCCCTCTAAAATGACCCATCTTCTTCTTCTTTAAGAGTTGACTCATTGAATATTCTGGAGTCAAGGGTACTGCCCCGCCATCTGGCAACAATGTCCCTGATACGAAGTTTAGCATCGCAAGTTACCTAAAGAAAATAGAATGTATTTTTCTAATTAGCTATATAAATTGAAATATAATTATTTATTTACCTACGTGTACATTCAAGAAATAATATCCTTTTTGTTTATATAGTACTGAGCTGCATCACCACCAGTTTTCTTTATTTTGATGTATGAACAATCTACACAGTCCAGCATAGAAAGGAAATTTTTTATCACTGAAAATTGTCGCATAACTTGTTGCTGTTCTGGCAATGTCAGTGGCATTTTGATATACGTCCCAGAGTGCCGAGCTATTGCACGAGCTACCATATAGTAAGTAGGCGAGCTACTCTTGCCTCTTGCACAAATGCGACTAACAGTTGGCTGGGATAATCCAAGGGATATCCCCCATCTTGTACCTATGAAAAAAAATTGAGCAATAACAGAGACTCATGTACCTGGGTGCGTACTTAAAGCACTTACTTCACGTCGACCCCAACATCTAATGGCAGTCAACATTTGTAATTCTGGCGACGTACCACATCCTCGAAGATCTAATTGTATATCGTTTCTCACGAGATCAATTATAAACCTCATTGTAATTTTGTTGAAGCGATACCGGCATTGGAACCCTTCATCCAACATTGAAAATGGGTCATATATATTCTGATAAACCTTCCGATGATGCAGAAGCGCTATATTTTGAATTGCCTCTATGGCTTCTAAGGCTTGGATAGCTTACATGATCGAACTGATAAAATTTTCAGAAATTTTTATGAGTAGATATATATATTATATGCCTCCAATATATTTTTAACCAAACGTAGGAGGTAGACCTAAACCTACAATTTGACTTTGTCTGCATGTTTTTTCAATGGATGTTCGCGTTTTATAAATAGTTAATATGCTCCGATTTCCATGTCTCTTTTCATTGGATATAGGACTGTTGAGAATTGGTCCCATTGACTATAAAATCAACATTCACATATCCTTCCCCTCAAAAACTTGTCGAAAGGGGGTGGAGAGAGCAATTTCTTAAAAAATTTAAAATTTGAGACGGACAAATTTAAGAAGAGATTATATGTAGCCACATTCAAAATGGACGTTTAAAAAAAATACGGTTTCTGAGTTACCGAAGTGGGAAAGTCTGAAAAACGTGGATTTCCGCGATGTTTTGAAATCTCTGAATAAGTAAAAGCAATGTATTACCTTCTTTGATGAACGTTGTATCATTTTAATGACTAATATTACATTAAAATGTGTGAAATATTTTAAAAAAAAAATTTAACCGACTTGGGTTACTTCGTGCACTGAAAAATACAAAATAATATTGATTCTGGTACTTTTGAAGTTGGTGCCAAAAGTTCCGCCTCAAGTTATGCTAAAATATACCCATTTTTGCAAACATTTTCTTTTTGTGCTTTTTAACAGAAACCGCTAATCTAAACTTTTACCCAACAATGGTTTGGTAATTTCACTTTTTCTCTTTAATGATTGCTTTTCGTTTATTTTGTCTTTATTTAGCGCTTGGACCCAACATATTTTCTCTCTTTGGTTTGAGTAGAGGTCTACGTCAATTAGTAACTGAGCTATTTTAGGTGTCATTTCTCTGTCATTATTAGTTTCACAATGAGATCAAGTGTCAAATTGGCACATTAAATTGTGTTGTAACATTTTCGTAAGGTCCTTCTTCTAATATGTCTGTGTGTGAACATCATCAAAAGTACAGCTCACAAGCTCAAAGTGATACAACAACATCTGAAAAAGTATCTCCTAAACTCATTCAGGATGAGTTGATCTGGGGTCTCTCTTACAGAGATCATAAGAGAAATGAGAGAGAGAACAGTGCTATTTCGCCCAAAAAATCCCCGATAAATATACCATTTAAACTGTGCCGTGAACGACAAAAGAAAAAGCGCAAATCCTCTGCAGATCAAACAGACAGCCAAATAAGAAAAAGGACACGCAAGATATCATTATTGGAAAGGAGTGTCCTATCACAAACAAAATATATGGAACAATTAGCAATTCCAAATCCCAAATTCGAAGAGGCACCACTGAAAAAAAGAAAGCGCAAGTGTGAACTGGAACCGTGTCCTCCAAGATTGGTTCAGTTGGCTGTACCATCGAAAAGAAGAGTTCTAGCCAACTGGAAGGATTACCACGAGTTGTTACCGACAGAAATATTGGTGCGTTATCAAAAACTTCTACACACTGATAAGAACCTAGACCCTAGAGACGCCAGATATCATTATAAAAAACTAGACAAGGCAAAAAGAGCACAGCTGCGATTAAAGAAACGTTTACGTAAAAAGAAACGTGAGGATAAACTGAAAGGAGATCAAAAATGGCTTATGCAAAATATAGAAGACACAACCAAAGTAATTTTGGACTATATCAAAGATTCGCCACACTTTGCTCTTAATTACAAACAACTAATGCTCTCTGATGGTATTTTAAACAGACTTGAGCGCCATAAAATAATGAAGAAGCCATGTAGAAGCACTAAAAGCGATTTCAAACGAACCATTATTGAGGTGAGTGATAAAATGGCATTGTGGCTCGATACGCTAACAAGATTTGTGGATATACAAGCAGTTGAAAGTGAAGAAGACATCCCACCACTCACAATATCTTCTTTAGGCGAGAGTGAAGTGGAACTTTCATCTGGCTTGAGCGCTGAAGACGAAGTTGAAGATCAAGAAGAAGAAGAAGATGAGGAGAGTGAGGATGGTATAGGAGAAGCACAAGACATATTATTTGATTTAGGAAAGCTACAAGGACCAGAAGATGCTGTGACTGATTACATCTTAACAGACGATGAAATGGAAGGTTATGGCTTTGGTGATATTCTTCATGATATGGATGATGATGTATTGGAAAAACTCCTCGAAATACTCAGCAATACTACCGATGACTTTTTGAACAGTCCTATGGATAATACAAAATTCCCAGGTATCAAATATAGAGACATATTGGATAAACTGAAGGAGTTGAAGGATGAAATCGCAGGTCAAGACAAGAAAACAGCGCTAGAAAGTATAATAGTAGATTGGGCTATGCAAAATGATCCCGATAAAGTAGACAATAAAGTTTTGGGTAAAATTCATGATACAGCTGCTCTGATCAATGAATGGCTCTGTAGCAGAATGAAAGGTGATGACAATGATTTCCTTGCCGGAGGCTTTGGTGGAGCAGAATATGGAGAAGGTGAAGAGGGTGAAGAAGGTGAAGAGGGTGAAGAAGGTGAAGATGACGAGGGCGGTCAAAGCGATATAGTTTTAGACGATACATGGGTAAAAGTCGATCTTGAAGACGAGGAGGGTGAAGGAGAGATGGAAGGTGATGGAGAAATGGAAGGTGACGGAGAAATGGAAGATGAAGGAGAAATGGAAGGTGAAGATCTAGAAGCAGAAGCTGAAGGTTTGAACGCAGCTGTACAAGAAGAATGGGTCGAAGGAGATCGATTCGGTGAAGGTGCTTATGAAGATCTAGAATACGATGAATATCCGCTAGAAGGTGCAGAGTTTGGTGTTCCAGTGAAGGGCGAAGAAGAGCAAAGACAAAGCCTAGGATTTGACGCACCAGAAGAAACGGAACATGATCGAATGCCAACCCTACTCAACTTCGGAGATATAACCGGTTTGTCCAAATAAATAACTTTTATAATAATCTTTTCAACCGACTTGTAATTATTTGAAGGTATTCACGATGACTTAGAACCAACAACGTCAGGAGACGTTGCTGAAGGTGAAGGTGAACTAACAGAAGGTGAAATGCCACACTTGGGAGCAGAAGAGGAGGCTGTCAAAGATATAAAAGCTGAAAAAGAACCAGATCAACAAATCGATATAATATACAAACCAGGAGAACAGCTCTATGATGAAGTTATCAAGGGGCATAAGCCGAGAGTTGTTTTGGAACATTCACCTAGTACTGTCTGCTGCCTTTCATTGAAAATTTGGGCTGTGTGGTTATTGGAAATCACTCATAATGCGCATAATTGGACTAAATGGGTTCAAGGAATAATCAAGTACCGAAATAACTTTATATTCGAGCATAACACCATTTTCATAATAAATATTATATTTATTAATTATATTACAGAAAAGTTCGGGAATTTGCTTCAACGGTAAGAGGCGATATTGTTCTACCCGATGGAAGAAAAAAGGTTCTTTTCAAGAGTGATTGGAGAAAATTCGTTGCTGACACTGAAGAGAAGATAGTAGCATGGAGGCAATATGGGGCTCACGTGAAAGATCTCTCCACAAGCATTGTGGACAATTTCCATGGCAAGACCGTCAACTGTTGTCCCAAATGTCTAGAGGTATGCTTATTCTCAGTATTGAACAGGGAGACTTCATTAATGCTCCAACACTTCTGTTTACTTATGCCCGGTGTAAACTTACTTGTATGATTTATGTTAATAATATTAACAACCAAAGAAGTCATAGGACTTTGTCATTGTTTTTACGATTAATTAATTAGAAGCAGATTCTACAGTCTACAGTGTGGCCAAGATAATGATGGAATAGCTTTGAGATATCGAAAACGTTATATATTATGTAGGTAGTCGACAAAATAATATTAATTCTATTGGGGCTGGTTCTTCTGGAGTTGGTGCCTATAACAACAAACTACAACGGCACAACTTCAAAATTACCAGCACCAATAGAATTAATATTATTTTGTATTATTCAGTGCAACAACTAATAAATTCAGTCCAATTTTTTGTAAGAAATATTTATTTTACATTTTTGAGTGTAACATTAGCCATGAAAGTTGTTGAACGTTCCCAAAAAGTTATAGGCTTAGCTTGTACTTGTTATTTATTATTCAGAGATCTCAAAACATCGCGGCGCAAATATACATATTTCAGACTTTACTGCTGTAACTCGAAAACCTTAATTCAATTGAAATGTTGCTACATATAATATTTTTTTGGCCGTGTCATATTTTCAATTTTCGAAAAAAATTGCTCTTCCACATAGCGAAAAGAGGCATATCACATGTTTCAGACTTTACCATTGCGAAACTCGGAAACCTTAACTCTTTTGAAAAAATGTTTAATTTAAACGTTTCCGGATATGGTCCCCTTTCTAATTTTCAAATCTTGAATTTTCGATTTTCGGAAAAATATGCCCCTTCCACACAGCTGAAACACATATTTCAGACTGTAGCGCGGAAACGTATTGAACTGAATTTCAGTTCGGGATTCTTTCGGCTTTGTCAAAATAACAAGAAAACATAAATTTCCGGTTTCAGAATTTTATTCTCCCAAAATAAAATTATTTTGGTACGCCACTGGCAATACAATTTGATACTAAATTTATCGATCACACGCGTGCAGCCTGGTTACAGATGTCCTCTTCTTCTTCCTTGATGATTCAGCTGGGAATAATTTGATTTCGAATTTCACTGATTTTCACTCTGCGAAGTCTCTAGGAGAAATGATCTGCCCGTGGTATGAGATTTGCAGTTAATATATGGAATTAGAATGATCTTTCCTTTTTCCAAGAATAGCCATAAAAAAATTTTAAAAAAATTATACAACCGAATTGTATACCTTCTCCTTTTTTTGATGTCGGTCAAAAATGAAATTTCGTTTCGATTACGAATGGTCCTAGGGTACGGATATAGTGTCCCGCTTCCGCTCCCAGTTCAAACGCAGCAGGCGAGCGGAAATATTATTGTATATTAAGAACAGAAAATAGATTTTTCGCATACTTCTTGCAAGATCGGCAAGAATACTTTCTTTTTGAAACATAATTCAAATAACTATCAGGGTCGCTATAACAATTTTATTCAGAACAATGAAAAATGTGGGTATCTATGCACTGCTATTATCTATTCATCTCTATCTATACATACATATTTATAATAAAATTGTAATAGGCATATGTATGTACATTAAAGAAATTTAAGAAAAACAAATAGGGGGTCTTTATTAGAGCAAAAGAAGCCAAAACAACAGTATTTAGAATTATTGTCTGTATTTTTTTACGCTCATCACGCAAAAACTACTTTATGGAATTGAATGCTGTTTTCTCCGATGTATTACTAGAGGTCTAACTTGAAATTTAGGTTATATTTTAGCGCGTCTGTCTGTCTTTCTGTACACGCATCACACAAAGACTACTACATAGAGTTGAATGCAATTTTCACCGGTGTATTGCTCGAAGTTTGACTTAGAATATAGGTTACATTTTACCGCATATATCCGTATGTATACATCACGCAAAAGTTACTAGATGGAATTGAATGCAATTTTCATCGGTGTATTGCTAGAGGTCTAGTTAGAAATAAAGGCTCCATTTTATTACGTATGTCTGTCTGCCTGTATGTTTGTACACGCATCACGCAAAAACTACCGCATGGAATTGAATGCAGATTTCCACGCGCACGAAGTTGTGGGCAAAAGCTAGTTATGGATAATGTTGTAAAATTATAGTAAACTTTTGACAATTTTTATACACAAATGGTTCATTTATGCCGCTAGTTATGGATGCTAAAGAATATGTGGAGTTTTCCATAATATTTCAGTTTTGTTTGATTGAGCGCTTGATCCCAAAATTTATTGAGATATTTTTGTCTTAGAGTCTGGATACCCTTCGACTGTTGCTGATCGGCAACCTCCTAAACGTTTTATTGAGGTGGTAGCTGCTCCAGCATGCATCAGCCAGTAGAGTCGCTGAAGATCTTCGAAAACAGTGTCCCGTATAATTAGGTTACATTAGGTAACTTTGAGAAGGTTGCAATTTCTCTGCCAAAAGTATTCATTCCAGTCACTTTATTTACACATCATATCATCTTTTTTCGTATAAAAAGAGTCTTGTGGTTGAATTTAGCTGACGCAATCCGATATATTTGCGGTAGAATAAAAAGTAATTAAGATTTTTTTCTCCGCCTCTCGACACAATGAATGTGCCTTCAATACGAGTCTTAGTGGTTTATTATAACAATCGACCCATTAACCTCTATACCCTCAACTAATATTTTGGTGAGTTTATCTCGCCGACAAGCTCCAAATATGCATACACCAATCATTGTAGGAACATTTTATAAATTACTAGCTGTCCCAGCAGACGTTGTCGTGCCCGGAAAAGCTTTAAGCGATATGCTAACAGCAGCGCCACCTACCGGGTTTAATTGTGTTTTAAAATCACCCAGGGACCCATTGGAATATAAATAGAAAATTTGATCCCAATCGGTCCAGCCGTTTGACATACCGACAACGGCGCCATCTATCAGGTTCAATTTTGAATCTAAACCATTCTCGAATCCCCTCGAATACACACAAAAATTTTCATCCCAATCGCTCCAGCCGTTTGACATACCGACAACGGCGCCATCTATCAGATCCAATTGTGAATCTAAACCATTCTCGAATCTCCTTGAATATTCACAAAAAAAATCATTAAAATTGGTTCAGCCGTTTAGGAGGAGTTTAGTCACATACACAAGAACAGAAGATATATATATATATATATATATATATATATATATATATATATATATATATATAAACTTCAAGAAATACTCATCTGGTTTCTTCTTCGAGATATGTGCAAAATATGAGAGAAGAACAGCTTCCGAATAAGATGTTCCGGCTTTATTTTCTGCACACCACTTAATGAAGAGGGAACATTATCTCTCATACTGAGTCCTGGACTTTTCTAGGGGCAAATACGTGGTGGCGTACAGTTAAGGCTGATTTTCACTTTCGCGCAAGTCACTTGCATAGCACAATCAATGTACCGAATCGGCAAAATATTGCAACGTGCAAGGGGTACAGCCGCCGGCACTGAGCCATAAAGTGGCGGCGTCCTTTTGATGCTTATGCGGGAGCGACGAAAATCTTGAGAGGGATCGCTGACAAAGAGTGTGACGCATGTGCTCACTCAAGATGACGACAAAGGATTTCGAGAAAAGTCAAGAGGCAGCTGGAGTGATCTAAGGAGACGGCGAAAGACCTGGCAAATCTTTTTCGGGTATATATTTGGGATAATTGTCGACGTGAGACAAAGTGTAAAAAAAGACAGTGTGTAATAAGACAGTTTGATAGAAGTCACAGTAAGCTAGTAAGAATATTCAATATTAAAGTGAAGTTGTAATTTTCATAATCTAATTTCGTGTGTAAATAAAGTTTATTTAATAATTGTAAATTAGTTTCACTTACCTGCGAACCCGCACGCAAAAATATCTTTATAATTGAATCTTGTGTGCAAAATGTGTGCAAAGGCGGTCGCTTCCCGAGAAGTTACCTGCATATGTGAATTAAATCTCGCACAATAATTCATGACATTCAATGATGAAGCATATAAATATATTTTGCCGATTCGGTGCCTTGCCTGTGCTGAGCACGTAAGTTGCGCGAAAGTGTGAATCGGCCTCAAATATCAGTTTCGTCGCTTAAACTCATCGTTTTTGGAAAAATACGTGTTTGATAAAGTCATTTTTTCAATGGACGAAAGTGGTGCTGATAGACCGATTGCATTAAGCGAAAATTGTTCTTCGCATGCGCGGCGGGAAGTTTGCAACGGCCACTTTCATTTGAAATGTTATTCTTTTGAACAGAATATTCTATGCCTGTGCCCAAATAATTCCATGCTAATGGCTGTCTGTGACCGTTTCTCAAAGAATAAAAAAACATCAGTAAGGAGCATCGCAATCTAAACAATCAATAATAATCTGCGGCGGAAGTCGCCATCTTGGTACACCATGCAGGACTCGTTCGTTTGGTTGTCTTGTTCTCGTAATGTCAACAAATAACATATAATAATAAAAAAATCATATTAGGAATATGTATTTTAAATTAATTATATTGAAAGGCCAGTAAAATATTAAAAATAATTTAATAATAAATACTTTGAAATAAAAGAAATGAAAGTGTATTATTTCCGAAATCCTTCGAATCCAATTCCATAATAAATTTTAGAAAATCTTGCGGCTTTTAGCCAGCGGACAGATACATTTCATTTGTTATTTTTTTAAAGTTTTTTATAAAAGTTATACGAGTCATAATCTATGATTCAAAATATTTTATAATTCATATAAATTTATTGAATTGAATAATTTGCAGTCAATCTATTTATTATATACATTATGTATATCGACATTAACAAATTATACATGAATATTCTGTAATATTTTATTGATATATTTGACTATCACATATCAATCGATATTATTATTATTAAATACAATGGAATGATCTCAAAGAAGAGCAGATTGATTTGACATAGAATATGTAATAAAAAATCAAAATGAATAACAGGTTTACAAAATTCAAAACTATAGATCTTTTCTTGCAAAGCTTGCTTAGGAAAGTAATGTAAAATTTTCGATGACCAGTTTGCAACGGATCATTACGTTTGAACGTAAACACATTTTCAGCAATCGCTCTGTCTGTCTGAACCAAGATTATTTTGGGAATGGATATACTGACTTTGTTGCTCTTTTTCATTATGGATATCCAGCTTGTACTAATTGCCGTGCAATTACCTTAAAAGGTGTTTTGCTAAAGACTGTAGCGTGAAAACGGTTATAACGATTTTGATGAAACTTGTCTAAAATATTTCTTGGATGCCCTTGACTACCTTCTTCAAAATTTGATGCTCAAAAAAGTACTCTCAAACTGTTTATTCATATTCTGGCTATACGACTCTTCCTTCATCAAAATTGAATATAAGCACTATTATTCGTCTTGGCAAGCTAAAAAATTTGGTGTGTCCACTCATACTACTCTCTTATACCTCCAAAAAAATTCCATCGAATATAACAATGATCTACTGACCCTTATATTTTTATCATCGAAAAATAAACAACTATGGTCATATTCAATTTGGCGTAGGTAGTCTAATAACAATGATAAAATTTGAATTCATCTGAGCAAATTGTTAAAGATTATTTTAAGCGAAACACGTTTTTGCTATTTTCTAGCAACTAGAGCGAGCAGATGTCCATTCTTTGCCACCGGCGAGCAGTATCTATACCCTACAAAACAAAAAAGAAAGCAAGAAAGTCGTTCCATCCCTTTCCAACTTTATCATGGCAGATACATATAGCTGAAAATATTTGACGATTCCAAGTGTTATCATACATTTACGAAGTAGAATTATTCGGGTCAAACAACATAAAATCAATTTAAAATTTTAACTACTTCTAAAACATTTATCAATAGCATCGCCTCTCAGTGTTCTCATTCTTGAAGTAATTTGCGTTTATTAAGCTCATCTAAAATAGAACTTTCCTGAAGTGGAATCGGGTCTATGACTATCTATAACTATATCATTTTCACGAATATTTCTTCACTTTCAGGATCATTTGATCAGAAATGTTGTCACAGCACACGAGACGCTACAAGCGCTGACTGAGGCCATGAATTGTGCCGGTTACTGGCACAGATGCTTGGATGACATAGTTGAGAAAACACTTGCAATGGCCGACTTCGAAAGTATCGATGGACCTACAGCATCGTCATCTGAAAGTGATAAATCAGGTAATAAATGAAATTTGACGATTGCGAATGAATTTAAAAGTATTATTAATGAATGTTCCAGGAGATATGGCTGATATCGAAGAGTTGCAGCTGTGTATGTGCAAAAAGTTCAGCGAACAAGAAAGTGGTGAATCGATTTATGAAATCGAAGAGCTGGAAATTAATCCTAATCCTAGTCATTCTTATAATGTACGCAAGTCTCAGTGAAAGATTTGGAGTTTTTAAATAAAATATTTCAGTACAGTGCTCTAATTATATTAATACCTGTTTATTTTTGAATATTTTTATAATAAAACCTCCAGAAGCTAACACTAGAGCTTGCCAACACATGATAAGCCAAGAAAGTTGGTAATAGATCGCTGCTAATATTGATATGAGGCTCTTTGGCAAAACACGCGCATGATTTTAAAAGGCTGCTCAAATGCCCTCAAATACCTGTAAAGGAAAGTTGACTGATCTGCAGTTAAGAGAAGAGAAGAGAAGAAGAGTTAAGGAAAACGTGATTGGGTTTATACTTTCCTAGCGTTATCCATACTAGCTTTGTAAGGAATTTTTGTTTATAATCGGGTCGAATCTTCGATGATTTTTGGTTTTGTGAGTCTGTGAGTCTATATGTCAGTATGTGTGAGCTAAGATTATCACGGGAATGTTTTTTTTATTAAGTATGTGCCACAATCACAAAAGCTGCTGTAAAATACCAAAACTAAAATTCGCATTGTTAGACAACCAACATTACAATAATTAAATTTCTCATCAACAAAAAGTCATAAATAAAATAAAAATGGCATGGCAGAAAAACGGAGCTAGAAACAGAAATAAGTGAATAGAAAAAGGAATTAACAAAAGCCGAAAGATGAACGTGTAAATAAAAAGAAAAACCTCCTTCTTTACCTTAACTACATATATGTATAAGTTCTTAGGTTGACCTTACTGTATCTGACATTTAAAGCTTTTTAAGGGAAACTTCTTTGGTGGCGATCTGATATTTGACGAGAATGGAAAGTGAATTGGAAAAAAAGTAACGTTTCGAGATTTCGTTACACAAGAGATAAAAAGATATAACGTAGAGATATGGAGAAAGAGAGCTATACATTTTGTATACCTAAAACACAGCCTTTGTTATAAGAGAGAGTAGGCAGATATATAACATAGAGAAAAAGAGAAAGGAAGCTATATATATATATCATATCTCCCTTTTGTGCGGTCCTTCGTCTTGAACCCCACTCATAAATCAAGTCCAAGGTTCAAGTTGCTTGAAGGGGGAGTTGTGTAGGAAGCGCCGTACGAGCAAGAAAGAGTCACGTATTTCGATGTCTATAAAGTTGGGAATTGGTAGGGAGTTAAAGGAAGGTGTGCTAGTGCGCGTGGGACTGATTAAGGTGGGTTCCATACTTCTGACATCTTGTATAAGTATCTCCTGAGTGTGTAGATTTATATTGATAGTAGTTTCGATGGGTGTGAGTGTTCTGTGATGGAGTAGTGAAGTTTTAAATGCGACTGGGCCTTATTAGGTGAGGAATACGTAACTGTCACTCTTATATATTCTTCAATTAGATGTTGTTTTTGTGCAAGTCATAGGGGATGTATATCGGTCGATGTTATGGTTATGTTTAAGTGCGACTGGGACTCCTTGGATGTGGGTTCCATATCTATATCCCTTTGAGCCCCGGGGACTTGTGTTATGGATGCGGTTAGTGTCTAAGTACACTTGGAACTCTCTTGTTGTGGGTTCTACCATTTTTTGATCTGGTCGCCATCTTCGACTTTCCTTTTTTTAATATGGTTCGACAACGGCTAAACAATTTGGGATTTTTAAGAGCGACTAGGACACATTAGTTGAGGGTTCCATACCTCTGGATATTGAACTTTCTACAAGTATTTTTACTTTTTTTGTAAACAAATTTTATACTGTTATATTTCTTTGGAAATGATCCCTCTCTCTCTCTTTCTCTCTCTATCTCTCTCCCTCTCCCTCTCTTTCTCTCTCTCTTTCTTTCACTCACACAGACACAACTCACAACAATTTCTTATTTTCTAGTTTGCAAGAAGTTTCACTTCTACCACGTGTACGATGCTGCACATGATTTTTCTTATGGATGTTCGCGCCTTTTGCATAGTAAACGTGCTCCACTTTTGCTGTTCGTTTTTTTTATTTGAGAGAGAAGTACTGACAATTATTAGTCCCACTGAAAAAAAAACAATATTAGACATGTCCTTCCCCCACAAACGTCCCCCAAAGGGACAATTTTTCCCTATAACTTCATATATATATATATATATATATATATATATATATATATATATATATATATATATATATATATATATATACATATATATATAAATTCCATATCCGGAAACGTTTAAAAAATAATCATAGGTTTCTCCGTTACAGTCTGAAATATGTGTTTAAGCCACGTAGAGAGGGCGATTTTTTTCGTAAATCAAAAATTCAAGATGACCAAATTAAAAAAGAGATCATAACATTTGATGTCATGTCTTGTTAGCAAATATAATCTTTCGAGTTCAGTTGGACACAGAATCTCTTACCTATATCATCCAAAATTGCTGAAAATAAAATTTTTGCTATTTCCATTCTTGCACTGGACCTCAAAGTTATATGACCGAAATTATTATCATGACCAACATGCGTTGTATTCTAAACCACCTTAAATTCACCATTTCCAATCTTATTACTCTTAATGTTGCAAGAGAGAACCCACTAATTTAACAGCTACCTTGAGTTTTCAAATGCCGTAACCCTTTTTTTTTGGTCTATATGTAACGAACTTGGGATATAGTGTCGACGCCATTATCGAGGTAGGCGATTGCGATTAGTCAGAAGGCGGAGCATCTTGGCGAGTACGGACATTAGTTGGGCCCGGGTGGTATAAGTGTAAGGCAGCTTCATGTACTCGCATAACACTGAACACACATCACACATAACATCCGAAATACAAAAAACAATGAACATCAAATACAAAAACACAAACACAAACAAACAACCAACGCCCGGCACTTCAGGCCAAAACACAAACAGACTAGTATACAACAGGAGATGTCACATAAGAGACCGGTGTAAATCAAGGGATACAAAGCATTTCAGAATAATACAGGGAGGGGTACGGCGGTATTGGTTAAATACAATATCGCTGCTACAATCCATACCCTACCCCCACCTATCGACGTGTTGCAATGTACTGCAATCGGTCTAAACACTAATAATAACAAAATTACAATAAAATCGTACTATTGCCCTCGAAACAAAAAGTATCTCGCGATTTGTTAGAATACACGTCAAATCTTAACTGAGCCGTGATTTCAACGCCAGACACACGGAATTTGCTGATTAATAAAAACGGTAGAATTCTATCCAGTCTGATGACCCAACTGCAGATTTATCGTTCGTAAAATACCAATTTCACATTTATTTCACACACAGCTTCATAATTAATTGACCACATAATATTCACTCCGAATCTCTTGGGAACAATCGATTGGGGCTGCTCTACTGTGGATTCAATAGGGTCAGATCATATACCATTGTTAATTAAAACACATTTTCAAGAACCTATCCCGAACCCACCCAGCTATCGACTGGTATGTGATTACGAGGGCACAGATTGGGATGCCTTTCAAAATCACATATCCGATAGTATCACGAATCCCCAATTAAACAACCCCATCCACATTGAAGCTGCAGTTGACGCGCACGAAAATACAATAAAAAATGGGATTTCAGAATACATTGCAACACGGACGATCGATACCACCAGGCGACCTATCCCGCGATTTATACTAAACCTCATTAAAGAAAAACACAGGTGTCTGCGCGAATTTCAAAAACACACTGCTAATCTAGACTCTCGCGACGGTGCTGAGTTTTGGCATACATTCCGTGTAATATCTGGACTCAAAAGAAATGAACCATCGCATCTCACGGTCAACAATCATATAATTGCAAACCCTGCTGACAAAGCAGAACAATACAAGACACACATACAAACGATATATCAAATACCCAAGAACCCTAGCTTTGACAACAACAATACAGATAGATACAGCACAGATACGATAGTTTCTTGGAAACAAGTCCCCGAACGGTACCAGTAAAACACATAAATCACCACCTTACACAAAACCTCACAGCGGATGAGGTTGAAAATACACTAAAATCCAGACACAACACAGCACCTGGGCCCAATACTATTAACAAACGTGTCTTAAAAAAGCTCCCCTGTGTGATGATCCTGCAAATCACAAAAGTTTTTAATAAATGTTTACAACTTGGCTTCTATCAGGTAGACTCTTATCGTCCAATTTCACTCCCAGATTGCATCGAGAAAATTATCTCTTCGAGACTGAGGCGATAGGTTGAAGAGCGTGGTATCTTACCACCTTTTCAACAAGGATTCAGACAAAAACATTTCATACACGATGCAATCTTCTTAGATATTCAGAATGCTTTTGACAAAGTCTGGAACGCCGGACTTGTAACAAAGCTTCAGGATTAAGGGCTCAAAAATATAAATCAATTCATTTTTATCCGAGAGAGCTGTGAGGGTCAAAACTTGCAATCACCTCTCTAATTCATTCACCCCATTTGCAGGATTACCAAAGGAATCAGTGTTAGCTCCTCTGCTGTATAGTCTAAGTGCAAGGGGTACATACGCCGGCATTGGGCCACAAAGTGGCGGCGTCCTTTTGATGCTTATGCGCGAGCCATGGGGATCTAGAGAGTGGCCGCGGACAAAGAGTGCGACGCATGTTCTCACTAGGATGCCGACAAAGGATTTCGAGAAAAGCCCAGTGGCGGCTGGTGTAGTCAAAGACCAGAGGCGGCTAGAAAGATCTGGAGAGTTTTTTTCGGGTATATATTTGGGGAGAATTGTCGGCATGAGAGACAGTGTAAAAAGACAGTATGCAATAAGACAATTTAATAGAAGAGTCAGAGTAAGCTAGTAAGAATATTCAATAGTAAAGTAAAGTTGTAATTTTTATTATTCTACTTTCGAGTGTAAATAAAGTTTATTTAATAACTGTAAATTAATCTCATTTATCTGCGAACCGCATACGCAACAATATTATATATACAGCCTGCTGCACATTATCTATATAGCAGATTTCCCAAGAATATACATAGTAATTCTATATGCCGATGACAAAGTACTGTTTACCTCTTCAAGGAAAACAGAGCTGCTCAAAAGGCAAGGACAATCTGTTGAACACTTTGGCAACATACTGCCAGAAATGGCGCATCACATGCAATCCACATAAAACACAGACGATTCTTATAAAACATCACCACCATTCAACAAAAAGGATTCAGGATCCCAGAGAAATTCATTTCGAACTATGGGGTGAGAGGCTACAGCTGCTGAACAAAGTGAGCTACTTGGGGGGTATGCATTACGCGCACGCTCAACTGGCACACTGATGTCCAAAACTCTCTCGATAGAGTGAAGCAAAGGGCCTCTCTCATCATTGCTCTTTGTGGAAAATGTGGAAGATGCCATCCTAAAACACTTATACACACTTATAAAGTATTTGTTTGACCCGTGGTGGACTATAAGATCGTCCCTTACTCAACTTTATCCACTCGTGATTCTCAAAGACTGGAATCGTTCGAGAGGAGAGTTCTCAGGAAGAGCCTATGTCTCGAGCGATTCCACTATTCAGAGGATCTTTACACACTAGCCTTGAACTACAATGTAAATAATATTAATTTCATGGCCGCCGAACTCTATGAGAGGTACTACAGCCGTACCCTCTACCAGCCAGAAAGGGCTCACCTGGTCCATTCGTCCCGTCTTATCAAGGAGACCATCCATCTGCCTACTCGAGGCTATGAAGACAGCCCCTCCTGAGGTTCTGAACATCATTGACGAAGCACCCATCATTTTAAGAAAAAGAAGCCATTAGGTCCCTGCAAATATTGTAAGTTTATCCAACGGGGTTTTCTGCAATTTTTAGGGAATGTCTGGTAAAAAGGAAAGCCTCCTAACAGGTTAGAGGAGAATAAAATGAGGATCCGTTTATCGGATGAACCTGAGAAAAAAAAATAGAGGTAAATCGGCCAAAAGAAAAAGCTGGAAAGTATTTATAAGTTGGTAAGTCTACCGCTAGAGGGCGTAACTCACACCGCGAAGTAGAAAACACTGTTTTAATCAAAATTATCCCAAATTAACCAGTATTGAAAATATTATTTTTGTAACCTACTGAAAATAAAACAACTTTTTTGTATCAAAGTTTTTTCTCTGTCTTGACAAATAACGGTTGGGGGAGGGACAAATGTTGATTTTTATTGTTCATTAGGAAGAAAGAGGGTCAAATTACAGTTACTGGTGAAAACCTTCATTTTTACGTTACAAAATTAGAGAGCACTTTGAATATCAGTAATTTTTATTAAAGTTACCTACAAAATATTTCTATTACCTATGTCTCTCTAAATAGATGGGGTAATTTAAATTAAGTCAAAGAATATATTTTCTTTGGTTAAGTTTAATGAAATGAGAATTAAACACAAATAACTACCCACAGCAGGTTACAGCTTTGTATGGCCCAGGACGGATGACACTTTGAGCACTTAAGGCGTCATTAAAATTTTTTTATTTTAGTTCTTGGTTCAGAGTTATTTAGCTCTAAGTTTCTAGGTTTTTTCTAATATTTTCGAGAGAAAAATCGTAAAATAACTGACTAAGGAAAATAATATGCCAAAGTTTTTGTTATTGTAAAGAAATATATATTTTATTCTCGCTTCTTTTTTTGGTTTCTGTCATGTCAAGGCAATAACTTTTTTAATAAACATGGTCTATGAGTATGGGGTTTTCAAATAAATAAAAAGATATATGACTTTTAGACCAGTCACTGTTCGACAAACTTTGTGAAAGGTTATTGAATGTTCGTTTTTAGAAAGAATGTTACCTTATATTTAATGATATGATTTTTGCAGTGGTAAATCCACTGAGTCAACCCTATTGCATTTTAATTAATAACGGTATAAACAAAATTTCGTAAATATTCAAGAATATTATGGTTCAGAGAGCCTACCGAGACTCGTTCTTATTATAATTTTCTTTTAAATTATGAGGTTGTTGTTATAATTATCTGTGTTTAATTCTCATTTAATTACAATAAACTTAAATTAATAAATTATAAATAATATTTTTTTGTTGGTAAATTAGGTTATATAAAATATAAGTAACTTTCTTAAAAATTACTGATACTCAAAGTCTTCTTTAATTTCGTTACCTAAAAATCAAAGTTTCAATATAGTATTTCTAAATAAGTCTATAAGGTATAATCATATCGAGTTGCGGTTTTCACCAATAACTTTAATTTTTGACGATCTTTCTTCCTAATGAAAAATAAAAATCTGCGACTTTGTCATCAAGCGCTATCTACCGACTCGGAGAATAATTGAACTCAACATTATTCTAGTACAAGCGCCCAAAAAAGCGCTTTAAAATGAAATAAAGTTATTCAAAATAGGTTGTACCAAAAAAACATTTGCCCCTCCCCCGCCTTTTATTTATCAGAATAGAGAAAAAACTTCCATACAAAAAAGGTGTCTTATTTTCAGGAAGTTACAAAAATAAAATTTTCAATACAGGTTAATATGGAATAATTTTGATTAAAACAGTGTTATCCAC
Source organism: Crioceris asparagi (assembly GCA_958507055.1). Taxonomy (NCBI): domain Eukaryota; kingdom Metazoa; phylum Arthropoda; class Insecta; order Coleoptera; family Chrysomelidae; genus Crioceris; species Crioceris asparagi. The sequence continues at coordinate 26,776,340 of OY293832.1, forward strand.
ATCGCGGTGTGAGTTGCGCCTTCTAGCGGTAGACTTAGCAACTTATAAATATATTCCAGCTTTTTCTTTTGGCCGATTTACACCATGGACCGATTAGCCAACACGAATTTGAAAGAAATTGATTTTATTTTTCTGTTGATACAGATCTTTCGTGAATCGTTTGTGAACAATTGTGACGTGTTTTTTAGGTGACTCTATATTTAATGAGTTATTAGCTTGTTAAATAATCAACACCGGCTAGCCAATACGTCTTGAAAATAGACCTTACATTCTCTAGTTTTTACTCAATTTATCAGAATTCGTTTGAAACACAAATATCGTTTGTGACTCTGTTGTTTTATAAAATCTAAGTTGAATTAAATATTTGTAGGTTCAGGCAACTAACTATACATCAGTGTTAAAATAAAAAAATATTTTTTTTGGATGGAACGTCATAGTACTGGTACTTTTTAAGTTATGCAATTTAAGTTAGATATCACTTTTGGCACCAACTTCAAGTATCAGCACCAATAGAATTAGTATTATTTTGTATTGTGACTTTCCATTCACAACATATATGTAACAGTGATCTATAGTTAGTTGCCTAAAATTACAATCAACGATTTCATTATTCTATTTGTGTTTCACAAACAATTTCTGATAAATTGAGAATGTAAGGTTTATTTTCAAATTCGTGTTGGCTCCCTATATGGTCTGATTTACTTCTAAATATTTTTTCAGGGTCGTCCGATAAAAGGATCCTGAGATATAGCCGGCGCCCTTTATTAATGGGCCACCCATTACATAGTTGTTGACAGTGGTAGTGTAAGATATATAAATAGTGTATATAAATGGAAGTGACATTTTTAGTATAGAAATAAAAAAAACTTAAAAATATATGAATTCCAGTCATATCAGTAATTTTTCCAGACAGCTGCCTATTACGTCACGCTTTGTCAGCATATTCTTGCTATAAAATAGCTCCTCGCCCAAATCTCACATGGTCATTATGTTAGTTTAGTTCTTGATTTTTATAACTATTTTTATAATGTTATAAATGAACTTATTTAAATGAATGTTTTAACAAAAAATCAGTTTTTAAAAAGTGATAACCGGTGCAAGAGATATAAAATATGTAATAAAATTGTATCAGGCCGATGTCTGTACATTATAAATATTTAAGAAAAACTAATATTCCTCTAATAGTCCTTATTAGAGCAACAGAAGCCAAAACAATTGTTTTCTTACAAGTTTTGTCTGTATGTCTGTACGCGCAGCACGCAAAATGCTATTTTCACCGATGTATTCCACGTGCACGATGTCGCGGGCAAAAGCTAGTGTATAATGAAATTTTAACAGGTGGATGTCTGTACATTAAAGATATATTCAAGATAAAATAATATGAGGGAGTAAATGAGCAGCACGGGTTCGGACCCAAAATCGAACATTTTTACATGTAATTTCCCATAAGGAATTCTAAGGTCAAAAATAGCGAAATTGGCTCTATTTGACCTTGAACAAAGGGCTGCCCACCTTGCACTCTGATTAGGTAACATCGAAGGATGACGTCACAGCTGAGCGGTAGTGTCAGCATTGGGGGGTAGGTAGAGTCAACATCAGTGCGCATGCGTTCACAATGCTATATAAAGGTTGGTATCACAAAACTAAACTTAGTCATTCAGTCGTTGACTTCCGTACGAGTAAGATGTGTCTCTTCAATTATTTAGTAAAACAAATTGCAGCCATATTAGGACTTTTGTCATCTCAGTATGATGATAATGAGGCTCGCAAAGGATTAAATGAGTGTGCTAAGGCGCTAAAACACATTAAAAATGCTATGAGATATGCTAAGAGTATGGGTGAGAAACAGCATCTAGAAGCATGTTCAAGAAATATACGAACCTTGAGAAATCAGATTAAAGCTGAAGGGAACAGGGCTAGTTTCTAGACCAAATACTGCAAGAGATCGAGTTTGCTGGAATGATGGTGAGTCGGCATTTGATGGACGCATTCGCACTAATATCATCTCTAACCTCCAACATAAAGATCCCCTCACATTCCTTCAAGACACTTTTAAACTCTTTCGGCCTCGTATAATCAATGCTTTGAAGAAAGATGAAACCATCAAGGTCAACATTGTATTCGGAGGCGAGTTTATTATCATGAAAGGTGACCAAGTTCAAACGGAATATAAATATTTTACAACAGCCAATTCACCCATCTTTCGTGAGACAGATCTCGAAGAGTGGTTCAACACAAAGGTTATTATTCCCCTTCTCAAATACTTAGAAGAATTTCAAGAGAGAGATAGTGGATGGGCACTGAACCGAGTAATGAATTTAGGAGTGAACAATAACAAATTTATACCCCAGGTGGGCTAAGAAGAAGGAAGCCTGCATTAACGTTAAGAACGTTGATGACGCGTGTTTCGCCTGGGCTGTGACATCTGTCTTATATCCAACTGAAAATAATTCACAGAGAATAAAAAAGCATCCTCACTATTCATCAGTATTGAAATTGAAAGGGATACAGTTTCCAATGACAATGAAACAGATTCCAAATTTTGAAAAACAAAACAACATCTCCATAAACGTTTTCATTCTCCAAAAGGAGAAAAAGACATTCACCACATTACCAACATACTTGACCAAGGAAAAGCGTGAGAAACATGTGAATCTGCTACTTATTCAGGACAGATATGATGATGCTGCGGGCCCCGTCAAATATCATTATGTCTGGATTAAAAATCTCTCCAGGCTTCTATCCAACCAACTTAGTAAAGATAAGCGTCAAAAGTTCTTTTGTGAACGTTGCCTTCACTACTTCAGATCACCAGAAAAATTGGATAAACATTTGGAAGACTGTCAAAATATTAATGAAACAGCCATAAAGATGCCCGAGCCTGGGAAGAATATACTTAAATTTCAAAACCATCAAAATAAGGAAAAAGCTACTTTTGTTGTTTATGCTGATTTAGAGAGTGTCCTGGAGAAAACTGATGATCCTCCCTAGATAAGTTGGCATCATATTTACCGGAATTTCCAAATTTGAAGGCACAGTTTCCAAATTTAAATGACAGGCATTTTTCGCTATTAACGAAGAAAGGTATAATGTCGTATGATTATATCGACTCCTTCGAGCGATTTACCGAAACCAACCCACCACCCATAGAGGATTTTTATAATAAGCTGGATAACAAACCATGTCCTCGCCGACTATACCGACGAGCCCATGATGTTTGGAACAGTTTTATGTGCCGAAGTTTGGGTGAATATGTTGACCTGTATATGAAAACTGATATTCTACTCCTGGCCGACGTCTTTGAACGATTTCGCGCTAGCTATCATAAAACGTACAATCTGGACCCTGCCCACTATTTTACATTACCTGGATTCACTTGGGACGCGATGCTGAAGCATACAGGAATTGAGCTGGAATTACTAACCGACGGTGATATGTTCTTGTTTGTTGAACGAGGCATTCAAGGAGGTTTGAGCCAAGTATGTGGTAAGAGGCGGGCCAAAGCTAACAACATGTATCTTAATAACTATGATCCCAACAAGCCTCAATCATGTTTGATGTATTATGATGTAAATAATGAATATGGATGGGCAATGTCGCAATATCTACCTTATGGAGGTTTTGAATGGGCTGATAATAATACTGATGTCGCATCAATACCTGATAATGCAAATGAGGGGTATATGCTCGAGGTAGAATTGGAATATCCACAAAAGTTTGTAACGTTCCCAACGTTACCATTCACTTATTATTAACATCATCCTTACCTTATACCCACGTTAATCTTTGTTTGAAAGTTTCAATACCTTGAACGTCTTATTATACTGATTTTACACTCGACGCAGTAACGCAAATCATAACAGACATTCAACTCAATTTCCCCCGAAATGATTATTTAGCTTGTCTTTTCCTTGATATGAAAGGGGCATATGACTCTGTGGACCTTTCCATTTTACAAACGAAGGTTTGTGAATTGGGTATCTCAAGAAACGCATCTAAAAATATAATAAACATATTCACTAATCGAACTATTTATATCAGAGACCATCTCAATCAGTTACACGGACCACTAATAACCAGTAAAGGCCTCCCACAGGGCTCAGTACTAAGTCCGATCCTTTTCAATATATACTCAGCCAGTCTTCACAATCTTTTTGGCGATTCCATAACGTGTATACAGTACGCTGACGATATTTGTATTTATACGGCGAGGAAATCTTATGATGACTGTGTTGTAGCACTGCAGGACATCATGCAACTCGTCGACAAATGGACATTAGACCATGGATTAACTATTTCCCCTGAAAAATCTGCCATAATGATATTTACTAGACATAGATTGCGTACGCCTGATAACTTAAACATATCAGGATATGCAATTCCAATAGTCAAAGAATATAAATATCTGGGCATTTATCTTGATACCAAACTCTTATGGTCAAAACATGTCCAGTATGTAAAAGGCAAATGTGAGAAGGGTATCAACCTCCTGAAATGTGTTACCAATAGAAGATGGGGCGCTGACCCTAAAGTCGCACTGATGTTCTACAAAGCTTATATTCGGTCCATCTTAGACTACGGCTGTTTCCTCTATGGGTCAGCCAGCAAATGTCATTTACTAACGATCGACCGCATACAATACAGGTGTCTACGAATCTGTATCGGGGCTATGAAATCAACTCCTAACCCAGTACTGTTAGCTGAAAGTAAAGAAATGCCGTTGGAAAATCGACGTGAATATCTATCGATCAAATACATAACAAAATTGAAAACTCGTGAATCGAATGTATTGAAAAGGATCTATGCTTTAGCTACAGAGAATTTAACGAATAAATTTTGGAGGGTAAAAACATCCCCACCTTTGGCAGATGCTTTTCTTGAAACAAACAATTACCACAACATTTACTTAATGAATAAAAGAACACTTATGTATAATGTTGACTATAAAGTACTACTATGGAAACCCAAAGTTATATTCCCCCAATACATGGACTCACCAGAATACAACAATAACCTGTTGAAATCCATACTCAGTGGTTTCACTGACAAGACAATCATTTACTCAGATGGTTCCAAAAAAGAAGATGGTAGTTCTGGATGTGCGATATATATTCCCACAATCAACCAATCTTTGAAAATTAAACTTCCTTCCCTCTGTTCCATATTTACTGCAGAAGCTATAGCAATCGAAAAATCACTCAACTGGTTGGAAGAGAATAACATAGATCAAGCGGTGATTGTATCGGACTCTAAGTCTGTTCTTAGTAATTTAAATTCAATTCACAACCATAAAATGCGCAATCTGATATTGAATGTCAGGAATAAACTCGCTAATAAAGATATTACATTAATTTGGGTAAAGAGTCATTCTGGGATTTCTGGAAATGAAAAGGTCGACAAATTAGCCAAAGAGTCTGTAGTAGATGGTCAATTCGAGAATATCACAACAAATTACGATTTAGTAAGAGTATACTATAATGAAATACATAAAAAATGGCAACAAAAATGGAAAGAGCACGCACAAAATTCAAATAACCCATATTACTTATTACACCCAGTTCTACCTGCTAACATTCCCCATATATTCGATTATCACATGTCAAAAAGATCTGCCGCAACAATCACCCGATTGAAAACCAATCACGGAAGATTCCCTGCTCACCTCGCTAAACTAAAATTAATCCCGTCACCTCTCTGTTCCTGCGATAATTCATCCGTGTGTGATATCAACCACATTTTTTTCAAATGCTCCAATCATAATGAAACTGAAACTCTTATTAAATTTCTACTAGATAATGAAATTTTGCTGCCAGTTAACATTCTCCATCTGCTTGCTGTTGCCAATAAAAATATTTACCTTTACTTATGTAACTTCTTATATACTATCAATATTATAATTTAAAAAAAAAAAAAAAAAATAAAGAGAGTGTATATATGTAAGTATATATATATTTAATTATTTTATTATAATTCTGTGGCAAAAGGAGTGAATTCCATGCCAAATCTCAATAAAAAAAAAAAAAAAATACTGATTTTATTCAACTTACCTCCATACCTACCAGTCTTGTTAGGATAGATAAATGTTTGTACTTACCTTGAATATCTTCAGTTATTCCCTTATCCTCTCTTTCTCTTCCTAAGTGGATCCGTTTTTCTTTTTGTTGATATGGAACCCACAATTTCAAATCCTGCATTTATTATAAGATACTGAGTTTTTATATTATAACGTAAAAATTAACATACCTTATTTCCTCATTATTTTACACTTCTTGGAGCCACAATCATCACTTTTTAGGCGATAACACTTAATGCCGCAATACCGAAATTTAAATTTTCTAAAAAAATATTTGTTTATATTTTGATTTCAAATTATCGACGGTGACAGAAAATTCAAACGTCTCTCAGAGAGCATAACACTGCTTGTCGGAAACAGAGAACATTACCTGCTCGGAGACTGTTCTGTGATCCATGTTGATAGGGTATTCTGTGGTTTGAAGTCGGTGGTAGGGGTACATGAGATTTTTTTAAAAAATTTGGTTTTTGGTTAAAAGAGATGGGATGGCGACGGCGAAAGTGCTATGAGCAGTTTTGAAAATCTGGAAAGATTGAAGCCATCTCATTAAGGGTGCCTTTGTCAATATTTTGTGTGCACGTGCCAGAATCTATTAGTTCCTGCCGTCTCGATATTTCTTAGAAACTTGATTTAAAGGGTTGTTCGGAGGGCCGTTCTCGTTGGAGAGCAGTCTGAAGACATTTTTTTGGCGAAGATCCGTTTTTTTTTAACAAAAAAAAATATATATTTTCTTACTTGTCGGCCGTCTGGAGACGCCCTTAGCTCGTTGAGCGTGAAGAGGTAGGAGAGGTTCCGGGGCGAGCCGCTCCTTTAGAGAATTTATACCGGCCCCACTATAATTTGGGAGTTCAATATTTTGGAGAACTATTTGGTGGTTCAATTTTGCAGTTTGCTTTTCCAAGTATAAGGATATTACATTTTTTTTTAGTTGGCAAGTTTGTACAAAGCATTTTGTGAAAACTGGTGGTAATGTAATTTTTTTATCCTGATAATTAAACTTAGAAAGTGTAGGACTTTCGTAAGCGCCCGAAATGAGCTCAGTTCGTGACCGCGATTGTCCGACAATGAAGTAATTTTAACGTTATCTGCCATAGGGCTTAAAGTTTTATTACTGTTACTAGTTAAATGCTATAATTTCATTACCTACGAGTAACTAGATATACTTACATTGTTCTACGTTGAAACTGGGAGTTATTTTTATATTTTTACCTAGAATAAATTGTCATTTATATTTTTTTATAACATGAATTTTCACCTCTCTGTTACTGGTTAGCATTTAGAATTTTATTTATTAATTTTTTCTTACTGTTAGTGTTAGTTTATTTTTGTGACAAACTGCTAAAAAAAATATAAAAACCACTGAATAAATACTTTATTATAACTTATCTATATATTTTCTTTTGGTGTAGTCGATTTGTTTGAGTGCATTGGTTATCTTTCTTCAGCATGGCCCACCAGATTACTTTTAAGTGTTTTGTAAGCTGGTTATCTGATCAAACATTGATCAAACAAACACTTTGGCGCCCACTACTAAACTGCTTCATTTGAACTTCTTAAAACCCACTACCTTTAACCGCTCTTGATCTAGCCAGGGTAGTGAGCGTTCAAAAATAACGTTACAAGTTACATGATCAACATAAAGACTTCCCATTTTGTGCACAACATATTAATCCTAAGACACTGAAGCCTCCTAAGAATGTTAACGAGCCGACAAAATTAATGGCTACATTGTATGATAAACAAAAGTATGTCACACATTATGTAGCCCTCAAACAGGCATTGAAGCATGGTCTTGTAGTCAAGAAAATCCATAGAGCACTCAAATTCAAACAGTCAGCGTGGCTGCGTTCTTACATAGATCTAAACACTGAGCTAAGGAAGAAGGCAGTTAACGAATTTGAAAAAACCTATTCAAGTTGATGAACAATGCTGTATTTGGTAAAACGATGAAGAACGTCAGGAAGCGAGTAAACATCAAACTTCTAACTGAGTGGTCTGGAAGATACGGTGCTGAAGCTTATATTTCTAAACCGGAATTTAATAACTGTACCATCTTCCAAAACAAATTAGCTGCGATTGAATCAAAGAAGCTGCAAATATGGTTGAATAAGCCGATCTATGTCGGGCAAGCTATCCTCGACTTGGCCAAAACAACGATCTACGATTTCCACTATGGATATATGGCAGATACTTTCTCTGACTGCACCATACTCTACACTGACACTGATTCACTCATTTAAGAGCTTCATCAAGATCCTTACGTGGTGATGCGGCGAGATTGTCATCAACGTTTTGACATCTCAGACTTCCCTAAAAATAATATTTGGGGTATTCCACTGTTAAACAAGAATGTCCTTGGGATGATGCCTGATGAAAATCATGATACACCAATGACCGATTATGTAGGACTCCGTTCGAAACATTACGCCATCAAAGTTCTCAAAACGGAGGAAGATATAAGAAAAAAGAGTATCGAGATGTTGGATGAGGGGTATGATGATGTAGAAATCGATGAGATAATGAACAATATGGGTGTCACCAAAAAAGCCAAAGGGGTAAAATCTTCCATCATCAAGACAGAGATAACTTTCGGAGACTATGTTTACTGTCTAGAAAGTTTTAAAAAGAAGATGGTCACCCAAAACCTTATCAGATCTGATGAGCATGAGGTACATTCAATAACCCAGGAAAAAATTGCTCGCAGTCCTGATGATGACAAGCGCTACCTTATTCCTGGAACAGACGAGACACTTCCATGGGGACATTATCAAATATGTGAAGCTATGGATTCGAACTAGTTATATTTCAACTTATATATTCTCTAACTCTAACCTCTATCTATCTAATAAAAATAAGTCTACCCTTCAAAACTCTCTATATAAGCCTCAAAGACGTCAAGTTCTCTTCATTCATAATCCAAAATTCGAACAGTAAACATGCCTAGAGAGTGTGATGTGGGCTGGAGAGAATGCAACTGTTCAGATTGCACACCTGAGCTCAAAGATAAATGTGAAATATGTGAGAAAGTTGCACTTAGAGTAGTATCTAAATACACACGCGACAGACGCGGTATAGGCTACTATAGCTTCACATCCTACTGCTACGATTGCTATGAATTGCATTCTGGTATACAGGAAGCAGCAAGATTTAGGCATATGCAAAAGCAGGCGTTAGGATTACCAGAAATTGATGAAACCGACACATTATCCGCTATATTAATGAAGCATTTTATATCACAACTTCGACAGATTACTACCAACGATTTGGTTGTTCCTTTACGAATGACGCTATGCAGTAATAATATTAGGTATGCAACCGCCATAACACCTGAGGTATTAAGCAGCAACATGGAACTTATGCATTTGTTTAAAGCAATTCTACTCGACGAATGTATCGAAGAGTTGAAAATGTATAAAAATCCCATTTTAATATCCTCATATATATATTATATTGAACTATTGTTTAATTCAAATTAATCTACTCTAAATAGCAACTTAATGAAGTTCAACCGGAGGCCGATAAGGCGGTTCTTTAATAGCCATCAGGCGACAATTTCCTCAAATCAAAGGCAGTATACGCACTCTGCTTAATAGGTGACAGCTCGGTTTGTAAGCGAGGCTAACAGACACCCTAAGCATTCAGTACTTCTCCCACAGTGTGGTAACTGACGTGCCTTCGTGCAGGAAAAAAGTCGACCGCCCCCTTTATACCCGCAAGAGCCTCGACTAGTCTAAATAAAACATACACCAAACTCATCTAAATCACCTAAATAAATAAATTTTTAAAAACTCACCTATGACCAAACCTCGAAACGATTGTACAGTGGATGGAGTATCTCCAAACCAGTCAGAGGTTGACGGCGTTACTATAAAACGCAGTTATTTTCCTTTGTCTTCATACTGATGAATTATCTGTAAAATAGAGGAAAACATGAATATATGTGAAAACCAAAAAATATGTGACGTAATCTCATAGAGATTAACATTCACTTAAATACAATTAAACGGTAATGATACAAAATAGTCATTTAAATAAAGTTTAAAATAATAGGCATCTCGAGTTTATTTTAGATGAAATTTGATAATAGAAATAAAAAAGTCTGGGTTTCAATAAAAAAAGATCTATATAATATTGTAACGTTTAACCCTGTGCTAAACGTTGTGGGGTGAGTTCACTTGCGTAATACTCAAAATTCGCAGATTGCTTCCAATGATTTATTTCGAACACACTGTACACGGCTTTCTGTTGTAGTACAACTGTCACTATTTGTCACTTTGACTATCGCGTTCCAACTACTTTCGACTTATGTCTCCAAATTGACTGATACAATAAACTGACTCTGTCCCGTGATCGACACGGCTTTATATATCTGAATCATGATATGACATTCATCGAGAATGTTCTATGATTATCTAGACGAACATAATTAATGTTCTAGATCCTTGTCAAGCTGACAATACTATGACAAATTTGTACCTCACATATAGTTTCTCGAAGGATCGAGAATAACTCTACCATGATTCTAGAACTACATAAGGAAATATACATGCAATAACTACTGTAAGCAACGTAGTAGCTTAAATAATTAATAAACGAATATCAACCGTAAGTACATGAATACCTATCCACGTTACACTGCCCCCTTCTTAGATTTGATCGTCCCGATCAAACATCATCCCAATGCATTCTTCAATCTCATCTGGGGGAGCTCCTTCGATCCTCTTGTCCCAATCCTCGCTCTCGACCCACGAGGAAGATAGGTTACTTGGCGGTACTTGTGATCCTCTTCGGTGATCATCAAAATGTTTCACCGGACTATGATTACCTCCAGGTGAACATACTCGAACAGGTGATCTGTTTCTATACAAGCCAACACGATCATTGGCGGCTATACAACCTTCACCACTACGATCACGCAATCTAGATATGTGGCAAGGAGACGTCAATTTGCTACAGTACATTTCGCTATTTTCAATATTGTTTGAACTACTGCGATTGCGTCTACTATCTCGGTCATTGCGTTGCCTCATGCGCTTCCTTCGATTGCGGCCGAAGCACCTTCTATCTCCTGCGCCTCTTTGTGGACTACTGCAACGTGAATTGCTTTTTCCACGAACACTAGTGCCTACACATTGCCTGGTACTTCTTCGACATCTCGATATATTGCGCCTTCTAACAAGACTCTTTCTTCTACTGCTTGATCTCTCTCTAGAGATACTGCTCTCCTTTGAACTGGGTATGGCATCTTCCCTCTTAACACCAGGCTCGATATCTGAGCTGTCTTTGTTAGAGCAATAATGACATTTCCGTTGGGCGCAATTTTCTTTCTTCGGGATTTCGGAATTTTCTTGTACATGACCAGTTTGAAGTGGACAGTTCTTCTTCATGTGCCCTTCTTGTCCACAATTCCAACATACCCTCGGAGTACTGAAATTTTCTGACTCATTGCCAGATTGAAAGAGTGAACAATTCCTTTTGATATGTCCTCCTTGTCCACAGTTCCAACACATCCTCTGACTACTATGTCCAGTTGATTGACCATCTAGTTTTCGTAATATTTCAATAATTTGCTTAATGATGTTACTTTTTCTGTACTTCTCCTCTTTAATGAGGCTAACTCGTCGAATCTGTCCCCGATGGAGATGAGATCTGGATGCCTGTTTAGCAGCTTCATACTCAAGTGCACGTGCAAGGGCATCTTCAATTCTTGTAAGGCCACTCAACCGTAAGGCCTGCTGAATCTCAAAATCTCTTAGACCATCAATGAATGTCTGTACTGTTAGCCTGTCAATAAATTCTGTCGGTGCTGTTGGGTATGCCAGGAGAACGAGCCGGACAACATCAGTTTCATACTGCTGCAATGTTTCGTCATACCTTTGTTGCCTGTACTTTAACTGTGCTTGGTAAACTTGTTGTAGATGTTGGTCACCGTAACGCATTTCAAGTTGATCCACTAAAATCTCATATGAAGGTTCGCCGCCAGTTACGGTATTTAAAATTTCCAATGCATCACCACGTAGAGCCAAGATCAATGCAGTGGCCTTCTCTTCATCTGACCAACCACTAGCCAAAGCAGCAGCATCAAATTGTTTTTTATATGTAGACCAAGACTGTTTACCATCGAATTTTGGGGCTTCAATTTTTAGTGGATTAACTACGCCATTTTGAATTTCATTGGACGATCTTCTTAGAGGCACTTCAGCTTTCGTTTGCAACATCTTTTCTTCTATTAATTGAATTTTTTGATCAAAACTTTCTTGGACTTTCTGTAATTTCTGTTCAACTTCTTCTTGAACTCTCTCTAGTTTTTGGTCAACTTTCTCTAATTTCTGGTCAACTTCCTGTTTATCTTCTTGTCGCACTCTTTCTTGTTCTTCTAAGATTTGTCTTATTTTTGTTTGTTCTTCTTCTAAAATTTGTCTTATTTTTGCTTGATCTTCCTGCCTAATTCTTTCTTGTTCTTGTCTACTTCTTTCTTGATTTTCTAGAATTTGACTTATTTTTGTTTGGTCTTCCTTTCTGAGTCTTTCTTGTTCTTGTCTAATTCTTTCTTGTTCTTCTTTATCTTGTTGTCTATTTCTTTCTTGATTTTCTAGAATTTGACTTATTTTTGTTTGGTCTTCCTGTCTAATTCTTTCTTGATTTTCTAGAATTTGATTTATCTTTGTTTGGTCTTCCTTTTCAATTCTTTCTTGATTTTCTAGAATTTGTGTTATTTTTGTTTCTTGTTCTTGTCTACTTCTTTCTTGATTTTCTAGGAATTGATTCATTTTTGTTTCTTGTTCTTCGTTATTCTTTTTCAGGAACTCTATTAAATCTTGAATATTTGCCATTTCGTCGTAATCTTTGGATCTGGTATTCACCATATAGTCTCAGCAAAATGCGAAGATCCCTTTTTCTGACACCAATTGTAACGTTTAACCCTGTGCTAAACGTTGTGGGGTGAGTTCACTTGCGTAATACTCAAAATTCGCAGATTGCTTCCAATGATTTATTTCGAACACACTGTACACGGCTTTCTGTTGTAGTACAACTGTCACTATTTGTCACTTTGACTATCGCGTTCCAACTACTTTCGACTTATGTCTCCAAATTGACTGATACAATAAACTGACTCTGTCCCGTGATCGACACGGCTTTATATATCTGAATCATGATATGACATTCATCGAGAATGTTCTATGATTATCTAGACGAACATAATTAATGTTCTAGATCCTTGTCAAGCTGACAATACTATGACAAATTTGTACCTCACATATAGTTTCTCGAAGGATCGAGAATAACTCTACCATGATTCTAGAACTACATAAGGAAATATACATGCAATAACTACTGTAAGCAACGTAGTAGCTTAAATAATTAATAAACGAATATCAACCGTAAGTACATGAATACCTATCCACGTTACAATATAAAGATACCTAAAGCAAATATATTACAAAACTACCTGAGAATTAGTTATCACAGTTTAATCTAAAATTCCTGAAGATCAGAACGCAATGATTCCTTAACCTACAACACATTACACTCCATATTCAACTACCCGTATTAGGTTATAAGGGAGATGCAAGGTTAATATCCTTTAAATCAATTAAGCATAGTTAAAAAACATTTACAAATAGATAGTCGGAAAGTTGAAAAAAAATGAAATACGAAAATACTTGAGGCAAATAAAACTAAGAACCTAATATGAATTGCTAGATAAGACTGAGTTGATATTGAGATCTACTCAGCTAAGTGAAAGTTGAACAAAAGATGTATGAACGACTGACTGACGTTACATGGTGTTTTTTTGTGGAGTACTCTTTACATAGACTTTTTTCGAAACTTTTCTCGAATTTCTGTCTATCGCATTGACGAAGTTAGCTTCAATGTTGTCGTTGACATCGAGACGAATCCATTGATACCCGTTTCATCAGAATCGAACGACCGGAAGTGACCGACCGTAAGTGGTCATTTTATTGCAGATTTAGCATCTTCATATCACGTACAACCCAAATATAACATTTTTACTATTTTGCCGAAAGTTTTTAATTTTGCTTATATTTGTGTAAAACGGGAACATTTGAGGTTATGGGTTTGCATGATTTTTATTCAACATAACGTTTACATCACTTTAAGAATATAACAACTTAAATCCCGTAACGATCGGATCAGTAATAGCGAAGATATTATTTACTGCCCTTATGGCATGAAGTACTATTTTTTAATTATAATTATCGTCTACGCAAATTCTGAAATATGATACTTTTTATTCCGTCTCGATCGAACCAATCATAGCGAAGATAGCCTTTAGTGCCCTTTTGGCCAGATCTACTATCCATGATTTTTCATTAAATATAACGTCTACGGCAGTTTTGCTATGTCAGTTTTTATTCCGTCTCCATCGAATCATTAATAGCGGATATATTCTTAGTGCCCATATGACCTGATCTACTATTCATATTTCTTATTAAATATAACGTACACCGTCCTTTTGCTATATATCCGTTTTATTATGTCTCGATTGAATCAGTAAGATACTCTTAGTGCCCTTTTAGTCTAACCTACTAAGCATAATTTTTCATTGAATATAACGTTTACGCCAGTTTTGCGAGATGTCACTTTTTATTCCGTGTCGATCGAATCAGTAAAATACTCTTTAGTGCGCATACGTCTTCAACTAGTTTTTATCCCGTTTCAATATCATCAATATAACCAAAAGATAATTTCCAAAATAGAAAAAATAAATTTGATTATTACTTGAAGAAGAATAATTTTACAATTTACAAATAACGAATATACAAGCTCACATGATATTTAAAAAATACTGCTTTCAGGTATCTACCATTTTAAAAAATTATTTATTTAGGTGATTTAGATGAGTTTGGCCTATGTTTTATTTAGACTAGTAGAGGCTCCTGCGGGTATAAAGGGGCGGTCGACATTTTCCTGCACGAAGGCGCGTCAGTTACCACACTGTGGGAGAAGTACTGAATGCTTAGGGTGTCTGTTAGCCTCGCTTATAAACCGAGCTGTCACCTATTAAGCAGAGTGCGTATAGTGCCTTTTATTTGAGGAAATTGTCGCCTGATGGCTATTAACCCTTAACTACGGACATCCATTTTTATCCCGTAACTACGGACACGGAGTCTGTCAGACTTAAGCCAAAAAAATAAAAAAAAATAAAGCGAAATATATTTTTATTTCTTTATAATGATTGTACAAAGTGTCTTTCAATAGTTTATTACAAAAATGTTATACATCTACAACATAAAAGATATGAAAATCGCTAACGAATTTTTCCATAATAAATTGATCACTAGTCAAAATAAAATTATTTTTTTCTTACACCAAGTATTCAGAAAAACTTTTTTCTACAAAACTATTAATCTGACACTTATACAAAATCAAAATGAAGAATAGAAAATTCTAAACTCAAAAAACAAAAAAACCTGCAAGCAAAACTTTATACTGTATTTTTATGCTTATTCCCATTTGTTGATACAGTGTATGCAACATTTCTTTGAACACTGCAGACAAATAGGCTGTTGACATTTTATACAAAGAAATGCAGTCTTTCTTCTTAATTTGGAAGGGCATATGTAGCAATACTTTCGAATTTGGAGCCGTTCCTCCTCATTTACTTCCTGTGTTTCGTTAGGTATTTGCAAAATCCGACAAATCAAAAATTTTATTTCCCTATTTGTCTGCGGTTTCAGTAATCTTACACGTGAATGGTTTTCTATCAACTGGCCAGCTAACTTTAACGAAATTATAACGCTTCATATCATTTCCCGGAAATGATGAATACAAAATATAGGAATTTACACTACAAATATCCAAAAGTTTATAAAATATTGCCATAGGCCACCTTCTGGCGCGTCGACTGCAGCTATATTTTGCACATTTTTCGTCCATGGCATCCACCCCACCCTTTGTGGAATTATAAAAGCTAATGATTTCAGGTTTTCCAGTTTCTGTATCAGTAGATTTCGTATGGTGCATAGACGACAAAAGAATAACTGCTTTGTTTTTTTTAGTTGTGTATGAAACAATGGTCATATTTTTTTTGAATCCATAAACTGTATCACCTTCTTCACGGCCTTTTCTGGGTTGTAGTTGTGGAGGAATTTCTCTCTTATTTTTCTTCATTGTTCCCACGAATGTAAGTCCATTTCTAAGCAAATATTCAGCAAGTTCCATTGACGAAAACCAGTTGTCAGCCGTTATATTTCTATTTGAATTATATAAGGGCTTGGCAAGTCTCACAATTGATTGTGTAGGTTTACTCAGCTTCTTTTCACTATTTGATAATCCACGTCCATTAGTATCTTTACCGGCATAAATATATGCATTGTAAAAGTACTGAGTCCTTGCATCTGTCAATGTCATAATTTTGATACCATATTTTTCAGGTTTCGATGGAATATACATTTTAAATTTACATCTTCCTCTAAATCCTACTAACATTTCATCCACGCAGGCTGTTGCTCCAATTACATATGATTTTTTGGCATTTTCAACAAACAAGTTGAATAGTTCACTGATTGCTGCTGCTGGGTCGTACTTTTTCCTTTCTTCTCGGGTTTCTGCATTGTCAAAACGCAGTGAAACTAATAAAATCGCAAAACGTTCCATGGACATAACTGCTCGAAACACATCTCGGCCTGTACCATCTGTAGCAAAAATACTTCGGATATCCTCATCATTGGATTTGAAAATAGCTGTATACAGTAGTAATCCTAGAAAAGCGTTCAGCTCACCAACAGTAAGTTCTGCCAATTCAGGTTTGTTAGGTCGCTTGTAACTTTGTCTCATATTGTGTAGCTTTTTATTTGTACATGCTATGATGAGATCATACATTTCTGCAGAAAATAGTTCATTGAAAAATGATTTTGGATCAGTTTTGTCTTCCACATCTAAACGTGACAATGGCAAACGTAATATATTATGAGCTTGGGTGCGAATATTTCGCACAGGTTCTGTTGTACTCCATGTGCAGCGGTTTTTTCCATAGATGTATTTTTCTCTTGATTTCAGCTTTTTTTTATCAGCGTCACTTGCTTGAAATTCACTACAGTCACTCGTGTCACTATTACTGAAGACTTCCATATTATGATTTTCATTATCACTTGGTAAATAGTCCCCTTCGCCGTCACTAGCTTCTTGCTCGCTTGCAGACTCATGATCACTTTCAAGGCACACATTTTCATCTCGTTCGATATCACTATTATCGGAGTCTATTTCGTTGTACCATAACATCGCTTGTTTTTCAAAATCCGGATCCATAACCTTCACCCGTTTCGATGTACCAGGCTTGGAAGTTGCCATAGCGCTTACAATATTTTCTGACGTTACCACGGACACTGAGTCTCACAGACTCCCAAATACTTAAAAAGTGGTATAAATGAAATTTAACGACAATGCCTGTTCGAGTAGTTGTAGAGCACTAAAAATAGGGAAGGTACATAACGCGGCAGTAGCGAATTATGATTGTGGTGGGAGTAATGGCGTGAAATGCACAGGGCGGAGTCCAACAGACTCCATGTCCGTAGTTAAGGGTTAAAGAACCGCCTTATCGGCCTCCGGTTGAACTTCATTAAGTTGCTATTTAGAGTAGGTTAATTTGAATTAAACAATAGTTCAATATAATATATACATTTCATTATTTTACGGTTATTATATTACACATTCTATATATAAGGATATTAAAATGGGATTTTTATACATCTTTAACTCTTCGATACATCTGTCGAGTAGAATTGCTTCAAACCAATGCATAAGTTCAATTTTGCTGCTTAATACCTCAGGTGTTATGGCAGTTGCATACCTAATATTATTACTGCATAGCGTCATTCGTAATGGAACAACCAAATCGTTGGTAGTAATCTGTGGAAAATCCTCGATAGTTGGAAGTTGTGTTCGATCCAGCGTATGGTGCGAGTCGGTTTATGTGCATCACACTAGGTTTTCCTCTTGGTAACTTTCGGATACGACAGATGACGTCATTTATCCTCTTCATAATTTCATATGGCCCTTCCCATTGCCTTTGGAGTTTGGGACAAAGGCCTCGACGTCGTTAGGGATTATACAGCCAAACAAGGTCCCTCACATTGAAGACTCCATCAGCTGATCGAATATTGTAGTGGTCACTGGCAAGCTGGATGTTCTGTCTGGCTAACTCATGGACTTTATCCATTCCGTCCGATTGAGGATGCAAAGGGGTAGTTCTGGTCTTGTTCGCACCTGTTAGTCTGCACACATCTTGGAATAGGGCTGACTCGAAGTTTCTTCCTTGGTCCGAATGGATTCCAAGAGGAACGCCAAAACGTGAAAAGAATTCTTTCACCAACACCTCGACGACGGTCGATGCTTCTTTCCATTTTGTGTAATAATCCATGGCTACTAGGATATACTTATTCCCATTGTCCGTTTCAGGAAATGGCCCCGAAATATCCACAGCAACTCGCTCCATGGGACTCCCAACATTATACTGCCTCATAGGTGCCCGCTTTCTGCCAAGTGGTCCATTGCTGGCTGCACACACTTAACACTTACGGCACCACTGTCTCACATCTTCTTCGCAATTCACCCAATAGAATCGCTCCCGAACCTTCTGCAGAGTCTTGGTAATTTCAAAATGCCCACCCGAGGCTCCATCATGTAGCTGACGTAGTACCTCCGGCACTTTGCTCCTTGGCACAACTAGTTGTAATCTGGAATCAGTGGCATCTTCAGACTCAAAGTTTCTATACACAAGAGAGCCCCATTGGCTCCAATATTCTTTCACTTCAGGGCTTCGTAAGCTTATATCCTGCCAAGACGGCCTCTCCTTACGGCGCATCCACTCGAATACTACTCTCAAACATGGGTCGTTCTCTTGGGCCACTTTCATTTGTCCGGCCTGCCATTCTTCATTTTCTACGGTTGTTCGTCGTATAGGACAAACCTTGTCTTCCATCTCGAATGTTCCAGTTTTTCCGACTGTGCCGCCTTTTTCTTACAACTGCGGCGTACGTGTCCTAGCTCACCACGGTTCCAACACCTTGGCTCTCTCTTCTTTGACTGCGCTCCTGTCACTAGTTTCCTGATCATGTCTAAAAGGGACTCTCTATTGGATTGGTCTTCTCCTTCGATTGCTCTAACACGGTGCCCTCGGGAAGTTTGGCTAGCGGCTTCATGCTCTAAAGCAATAGCTAGTGCTTCTTCTAGCAATTTTGGTCTGGCCAGCATCAACGCTCTCTGCAATTCGCTCTCTCTCAATCCATGTACAAATATGTCCAACCGCTATCGGCAACTGTAGGATATGCTAGTCGCACAATACGAGCTACCTCTGCCTCAAATTCTTGCACCCTCTCATTTGCACGTTGCACCAGAGTTCGCAATTGTGCTTCCTTTTAAACTTGCTGAAGATGACTGTCTCCATACCAATTTTCCAATTCAGAAAGCAAGACATGGTAGTTTGCTTGGCCAGCTGGCATAGACCTTAGGATGTCTGCTGCATCACCTCGTAAAGCGGCAGTTAACGAAACAGCTTTCTGCTCTTCGGTCCACTGGTTAGCCATTGCCATAGCTTCAAACTGCTTTCGATAGGTTGACCAGGAGCATTTTCCATCAAAGTTTGGCAGCTTAACCCTCATACTACCTGCAGCTAAGTCACCTTCGCTTTTGAGTGTCTGGCTCCCACTGCAGTTACCATTCTTAACTGCCATTTCCAGTGTCCTGATTTTTTGTTGCAGTAGCTCCATGTTCTTCTCTGTTGTGGCAAAGTTTTCTTGAAATTTCTTCAAACTTATTCGAGACTTCACCGAATTTCACCCCAAATGTCCTGGTTACTTCCTCGAATTTTTTGTCACTTTTTCTAGAAATTTCTTCGAATCTTTTCGAGACTTCATCAAATTGCACTCCAAATGTTCTGGTTACTTCATTGAATCTTTCGTTATTATTTCTAGAAATTTCTTCGAATTTTTCATTATTATTTCTAGAAATTTCTTCAAACTTCTCATTATTATTTCTAGAAATGTCTTCAAATTTTGTCGAGACTTCATCCTCCACCTCTTTCAGTAACAGTTCTTCCGGAGAATGGAACTCGGACGTATCAGGATCGAACGAAAGGAAAACGAACAAAAAGTCTTCACACGAAAACGAACAAAAGAGTCTTAAACTTAAACTTAAATCTAACAAAAGTCTCAAGACACTCAAATCTGCACGAAACCGCAGTCTCTTAAAGTCTGTCCAATTTTATAATCACTCACTGACCTCACACCTGACACCAATGTAAAGGGAATTTATATTAAAACTGGGTTCGATTTATTTTCACTTATTTATACCAATAACTACACGACTATATACACATTTATATTCACACTTATTTCTCGCAATATTACGACTTTTCTACTGTCTATGATCTATGACCGACTGACTATCTATCAGGAACTAACTGTCCTGTCATTGCCATCAGCATTATATATCTAACCTAAAAAGCTCTAGATGATTCCAGTGATGTTTTCGTTGTTTCTGGAGGTTATTTCTCAATATATGGCTTCGAGAATAGGCCAGGACTTATTCTCGTTGCCTCTGATGTCTCCCGTGTTTTCTGGAATGTTTGTGACATTTGTGAGTGTGTGTAGTTCATTATTCGGGTAAGTCTTCACGTTACAATATTTAATTGGAAGTCTGTAAATTATGAGCTATGTCAATGATAAAAACAATATTAACCGATCTACCTATCGCGATACATTTTAACTAGAATTATGCACATATATTTGAACTAAGAATAAACATTCTTATAAACCCGAGACTTGGGTCGAATACTGGAATCCGGTGTTGGAATACTTTATTCTAAACTGTTTTTGAATAATTTAGATTTGAATATAAAGAAAAAAAGTATTTGAATACCGCTGTATTTGAATACCTGGATTCGTTTACATATGAATATTTCATAAATTTATAAAAATATGTATCAAAAATAAGAAATCTATAATAGAACTTATTTATAAGAAATATTAATTATTATTTCTTCAAGTTTGAATAAAAATATAAAAAAACAATGTTAAAGTTAATTATGAATAAAAATTAAAATGCTTTGGTACACGCTTCAGTCCATTGCAACGGCAAAACTGAAATTAACACTAATGGCTTATGTTATTATTGTAATTGTAAGTTCGCCTAGGTACTTTGATTTCATGTATTGGTTTCCTGGTTTAAATTATTATGTTGTTTGAAGAACGATGGAAGATGCGCGGGTTGTTGGCATGGTGTCTATTGTTAAACATATTTTCTTCCGTGGCTGTAGAGAAGGAATTTGCCATTTTCTGTCAACTTTTGAAGGTAGTTAATATAAGTTTCTGTGATTTATATATTTTAACACATTTTTCTTAGCAATAAATAAAATAGAAACTCTGGAAATTTATCAGTTTTAGATATCGGGAATCCTAGTACAGTTCGAAAGAGAATAAATGTGAATATGAATAAATACAGGGTATGCCATTTGAAATAAGTCTATTATTTTCTAACATCCTATACAATTTTTGAAACTAAAATATGATTTAGGGTATTTTTCCAACCTTCATCCGTACAAGTGAAGCAATTACTGAAGTGCAAAATTAATTTACACTAGCTTTTTTGGGAACGGCCTATATAGCATAAAATAATTTTGGTATGTGCATATATCAAACCAGTTGAAAATAATCACAAAATATTACATACAGAGACCGTGTCGTATACGTTGCCCAACCCTGTATAAGTTTATATATCAAACAAGTGAAATTTTTGAAAAAAAAAATATTGGGTATTTAAGATTTAGAACGGACCGATGAGTACCTACTATTGCTATCCTTTTCTCGATTTTAACTATACTTATGTATATGTGTTTGCCAGCAACAGCAATTCCATAACAAATTACTGTTTGTCTACCACAACACAAAATTAAACTTTAAATTAACAATAACGTCTGACGTCTGACAATTGCGACATAACCATAGACGATCTTCCAGAAAGTACCTATATACCAGAGAACGAGACGTATATATACGCTCCATGCTCGTGCGTAATTCCAGTGACGGATCCCCTTGTCGTTCCATGTCGAGAGAATAATGATCTTGGTTGATTGAGATTGAATGAGTTAATTATAATTACCAATATTGGATCACACTTGGAGCTTAACAGGCGGCGAGATGTCTGCGATCTAAGTACGAATTCGAAATTTCAAGTCTCTAGACCGTATGGGTCCTGAGAAATCGCTGCGGAGTCCATTGATACAAGAACCGAAAGTAATAAAAACTATTTAATAAAAAAGATCAAAATCATTATTTTTCTCGAAAGTTTATATATATTGAACTATATTACTATTTTTTTAAATACAATAGGGATCGCATTTATAGAGATTTCAAGTTCAAATTTGTTGTAAAAAATCTATCACACAAATATCTCGGTCAAGTTCGTTAACGGGCATGATTAGACAAGTAGTTTCCAAGTAGAAAAAATAAAAAACAAAAATCGTAAAATTTACCTATCCACTGGCTACGAGCCTTCGGGATTTTTATATCACTTCGCGCGAGTTACAGTAGTAACAAATGAACTATATTGCATATCGTCATTACATTTTATATTATAAATATAGCTAAGAAGAATATTGTAAAACAGTTGGTAGAAAATTATTCTTGTGTTTATTTGTAAGTCATTCCGTAAATAAATTTGTTAAAAAAGCCTTGGTGATTTTTAAAAAGTGAAAAATCAAAGGAGAAACTTTAACTCGCGTTTCGCAGACTAAACGTTATCCTATTTTGATGATTCTTCTTTCCTTTGAAAAAGGAAGGAAAGAAAATATACATCCAATATGTCATTTCCCCTAAAACATCTCTCTAAATTGTGACCATAAGGTATTTTTTCTGACGGGAAAAAAGTTTGAATTTTATCTGTTTTGACAAGTGACAAAGTATCACTTCTTTCCTACGGGAAAAAATGGAGTACTTTTTTCTGGTTAGATATAGAGGGTGTATCATAATGAATGGTCATACTCTTAAAGGCATATTCTATGGTCAATTTTAAGTCGATTTGACAACATTTATCTATATACAAAAACGCACCCTTAAAAAGTTACAGCCCTTGAAAATTGCATCAAACCGATAAGTTCTTTGGCTGTAAAATCCAAACAGTACAAAAAAATAGCTTGAAATCTAGTTATCTACCAATTGTTAGGTTCAAGAATCGGCAAAAAAGCAAAAAAAATAATAATTTTTTCTATAAATAATTACTATACCAATTCGAATTCAATGTTATTAGTTAAAGCAGGACAACGTCTTTCGGGTCAGCTAGTTAATAATTATTAGAAATGAATAGCAGACTTGACTACGGGTTCATTAAACAGAAAACTTTTACTCGTCTTCGTGCTTTCTCCCTCACTTTTTAATAATCATTTAATTTTTCTCCATGTTCGTACATCCTTCATGCTCCTATACAGTTACATAATTGATAAGGCTTTGACTAATGCTACAGGGAATATTTCGAAAAAAAAATCAGTTTCGAAAATGTATTCATCTCAAATTCATCAGCAAAGTAATCCAGGTACAAATCTTTCATCTCTTCATGCCAGGGTTGTCAGACGTACCAGTTTCTTGGTACACGTACCAGTTTTTAATATCACGTACAATGTACAAGGAAGATTCTGTCCTTGTACGCAAAAGTACCAGGATTTCAAGAGTACAGGATAAATTAAATTTTCAGACAACGCAATCTTTTTTTTGAATATTTTTTGGCTTCTTGATATTTGTTTTATTTGTCAAATGATTCTGGCGATATTTCTCGCCTCATGGTTGATATTTTTTCACGCCATCTATATATTATTCTATAGAGTGAGATACCGTTATTTCAATTTTCATTGTCGGTAACGTGGTACTGTACAGTTGATTGAACAAACACTGGATGGCGCAGCAATCAACCAATTATATATTGTCACTGAATAGGATTAGTGATTTCTTTCAATCTTGTCTTAGTTTAAATATTTTAATTCTCTTTTCTAAGTAGATAGCTCTTACTGCTTACCGTCCCATTGATGATTTGTTTGCCTAATATTTCAAATCTGAAATTCAAATTTTCATCAAATAATAGTCACAAACGATTTTATTCTTACATTCGATTTTCTCAAAAGATCACAGATAAATTACCTCCCAAATTAAGAGTAAAATAGTGTGCATAACCGTTAATTTTCGAAACTTGTAGGTAATCGAAACCAAATTATCAAAAACCTAATTATTCATTAGTCACCAACAATAAAAAGCGTCTCAAACAATTCGAAAGCAGCATATAATTAGTAGGTGTCCGCAAAAATTCCAACTTTTCAAATTTTTGTTGGTTATGCGTTAATTTGCTCATATTCAGGGGTGCCGCCATATAGACGCGGTAAATTGCACTTTATTCTCTAGGATGAGAATTAGCGATACCGACACCGTACCAGTTTTTCGACTCTAGTACCAGCTTTGAGCCATCTTGGCACAAGGATTTCTGTTTGACTGTCTGACATCCCTGCTTCATGCTGTTCATCCTTGTTACGTCGTTGGTGCTCATCGTTTCGAAGCGCTACTGTCAACAGTACTGCTACGTCTCCTATACCCCTTTACAGGAAACGACAGACACTAAAAAATAACTTCGGTGTTCGCAACACTACAGCATTTTTTCAATCAAAAAAGCCAATATTGTTCCCACCGAACCTAACCTAAAGCATATCACTCAAAAATCATGGACGACATGAGGTATGTTCTGTAATAATGATGTTTACGTTGCTGGCGCTAAATTTCCGCAATTCCACCAGCCGTGTTATTGCTCGTCCAGACAAAATTCAAGGTTGTTATGGCCTATACTCATCACGGAATAACTTTCCTAATGGTGAAATCGGTAGAGCCGTTGCCGTACCTCATGGTTATCTGATGAATATTCATTATGATTTATCACTACAACAACTTTCTAGTTTATATTTAATTAACATCAAGAAACATTTAACGACATCTAGTAGTGAAAGGAAGCATGACCGTTATCTATTGAAAAGCACATGTAACTGTGGTATTTACATGAGAATATCTCTTGTTAGGTAGTTTTGAAAGCAATAAAAGTTTGTGAGTGTATACTTTCATACTTCAGAAGCAATCCATTGAAGAAATCAACGAACAGTTACAGTTTTTTCTTTTTGAAAAAAGTAAATGAAATTAGTGTAAACTATGGTTAACATCAGCATGTGTACCAATAACGAAAGTATGTTAATTAGAAGTAACAATGCCAAGTGATAAATAAAAATCTTTTATTTTTATCTTAGATGGCCAATTTCTTCTCCAGAACTGAAAAAATATTGTCACTGGCATTAGTACCTCCTTCTGACTCCGAATCAGATTCATCAGATAATGAAAATCTTGAGACTTTAGAAGGCTATTCTTCTAATGCTCCTTCTTTACCAGACGAAGTTGCCAACCTTGTAGCTGAGGCACTAGAAGATATTGAAAATGAGTCTGCTGATGAATTGGAAAACGTTAACATCCTCAATAGCACTGATGATTTTGATGTAACTAGTGATCTTCTTTCAAGTTCTTCACGACAAAGCCTTGATAATAATACTTTTCTTGCCACTACCGTTTGTGATAAAATCAATACACCACTTGTGTCAGTACAACCTTTTACAAATACTAAGGGTAATAACTCTTCATCTATTACTCCTTCCAGAAAGTCAAAAAGAAAACTGCCATCAACTAATGTAAAACAGCCCCTTGATAATAATAATTTTCTTACCATTACCGTTTGTGATAAAATCAATAATGATGTTTCTCTTACACCACTTGTGTCAGTACAACCTATTACAAATACGAAGGGTATTAACTCTTCATCTAATACTCCCTCCAGAAAGTCAATAAGAAAACTGCCATCAACTAATGTAAAACAGCCGGTACCAAAGAAATCTAAAATAGCTAAAACAGTTTACAATTGGGAAAAAAACTATTTTTTCTACCCAGCAAACATGACTAATGACAATTTTGTTGTACCATTAAGAATAAAGGTTCCATTGGAGTACTTTTTCCAATTCTTTGATAAGAGAGTTTTTGAACAAATTGTAGATCAAACTAATCTGTACTCTGTCCAAAAATTAGATACCTCCAAAAACATTTCCTCCAGCGAAATAAAAGCCTTTCTAGCCTGTTAGATTGTATATGGCTGTAATCAAATTGCTCGCTTATACTGATTATTGGAGTAGATCTTTGCGATACCCAGTAGTATCAGATAATTGAGTTTAAAAAGATACCAACAAATAAGAAAGAATTTGCATTTTGCTGAGAATATGGAAGATAACAAGTCTGATAGTTTTTTTTAAATAAGAACTTTTTCTGAAATACTAAGACAAAACTTTATGAAGGTGGAGTAATTCATAAAGATGCAGCAGAGTATTGATGAGATGATGATACCGTATAATGGTACCAGGGCAGGTTCTCTCAGACAATATATGCCCAAAAACCTAAAAAATGGGGAATAAAGATGTTCATACGAGCTGGTGTGTCAGGTTTTGTTTATGACTTTTTAATTTATAGTGGAGAAAGTATTTTTAATAGATATTTTTCCTTACCAAAAGAAGAACATTTTGGAGTATCTGCAAAAACAGTGCTAGCATTGAGCCAAACAATTACTAAAAAACCATGCACCATACTTTATTTTGATAACTATTTTGCTTCTGTAGATCTTATTGCATATTTACGCTATATGTATGGAATTTTTACGCTTGGTACTCCCAGAACAAAGCGTTTAGCTGGCTGTCAATTTACATCTGATAAGA
Source organism: Crioceris asparagi (assembly GCA_958507055.1). NCBI lineage: Eukaryota > Metazoa > Arthropoda > Insecta > Coleoptera > Chrysomelidae > Crioceris > Crioceris asparagi. Next base: position 26,803,204 of record OY293832.1, read on the forward strand.
TTTTATTAGAAAGAGGTAGAAGTGAATATGAACAGCAGTGTGATAATGAAAAAAAATAGTAGTTGTGAAATGGGCTGACTCTAAGTGTGTCACTATTGCCAGTTCATATGTAGGTGCTCTTCCCGAGACCACTAAGAAGATACTGTAAACAGGCTAAGAATAAAGTATATATAAAATGTCCTCAAATAATACAGCACTATAATAAACACATGGGAGGAGTTGATCTTTCAGATATGTTGGTGGCTCTATATCGCACTTGTTTTAGGACCCACAGATATTGTGTGTATTCTCTCAACTTGTAAATGTGTGAGTAAATAACGCGTGGATTCTTTATAAAAGGGAATTTCGTCTCCGTGAATCTAAGCTCTCCAAACAATTAACACTGAAAGAATTTCGATTTAATATTGCTTATTCTTTGTATCATAAAAACAGAAACGGCAGACCATCTTCACAAGGGAATATTGACAGAATACTAAAACCCCTTATTCAAAGGCCGACCAATGATATTAGACTTGATCAATTAGGTCATTTTCCCAAATTTGGAGATAAAAAAGATGCAGAAATTGTAAAACTGGAATTACAACTGTTTCATGCCTTAAATTTTATTTATTTATTTTATTCATTTATTCAATTCAATTAATTTACAATCCAAATTATTAACAATTACAATACAACAATACAATATGCACTGCCTAAGCTTAGCTTGTGTGCAGACAATTGGTGAATAAGGTTGAACATAATTAGATTTAGTAAGAATAGATGAATACAACAACAGATGTATTAATATAAAATAAACATTCTCTTACTATCCAACTAAAAATCTACACATAAGTATAGTCAATATATGTATAAATGAAGTTTAATATAAAACTAATATACTGATAAAAACATGAAAAAGTCTATGATAAGCGATGCATGGGGAAGCGTCTAAGGAGAGCTGTTTGGAAGGTGGTTTAAAAAGTTACTTGTGTACAGTTATAACTAAAATCTAGAAGCATGAATAACAAAATGTGAAATAAATAACTTTTCACATAAACTAGGACTGACTTTACTGACTTTCTGTTTGAAAAATTCATTTATAATGTTGCAAATTTTGAGTTGAATTTTGGTTCTTTGCAACAAAAAAAATCATCAACTATTTGACATTAATCGATATTCGATATCTGATCCATAGAGATGTTCTGATCGATTGAGTATCCACCAAATTGGATAAGTAACGTTCATATATATATATTCATGTATATAATGCGATTTAAAAAACAGACAAAATGACAGGTGATAAAAATTCCCAAACAATTGGCATAAAAGAATCGTTTTGAATTTTTTCTTATTGCGAGAAATATTGAAAAATTCTAGAGATTTAACATTAAAAACTTCAACCTTTTGTTGTTATATGTATGCAAAAATTCAATCTCTCAGTAAATTGTCTACTAAAATTTTCAGTTTAGAGGACCTTATACCTTGCTTTTCACATATGCCGGACCTGGCAAACGCTATTTTCTTTACATTTCAATAAATTAAATTTAATTTAATTTAAAAATAATAAAATAAAAGCATACCAACAAAATTGGTGCACGTTTACCATGCAAAAAGCGGGCACATACATAAAAAAGCAAATATACTGTAACGTGCAAGGGGAACAGCCGTCGGCATTGGGCCACAAAGTGGCGGCGTCCTTTTGATGCTTATGCGCGAGCCATGGGGATCTCGAGAGCGGCGGCTGACAAAGAATGCGATGCATGTGGTCACTAGGCCAGAGAAAAGTCCAGTGGCGGCTGGTGAATTAAAGACCAGAGGCGGCTCGAAAGATCTGAAGTCTTTTTCGGGTATATATTTGGGAGAATTGTCGGCATGAGGGAGAGTGTTAAATGACAGTGTTCAATAATAGATGAGTCAGAGTAAGCTAGTAAGAGTATTCAATAGTAAAATGAAGCTGTAATTTTTATTATTATACATTCGAGTGTAAATAAAGTTTATTTGATAATAATTTTAAATTAGTCCCACATATGTGCGAATTGTATAACCCCAATTGAAAATATCAAATTCAAATTTGCTACGAAAATCAGTCGTACAAATATCTCGGTTGAGTTCATAAATGAACAGGCTAGTAGTTTCAAAAAGGCGGCCGACCAAACTAAAAAAAATCTCAAAACAAAAATTGTCTAATTAAATTTCATCAAAAATATTTTCAAGTTATAGATATAATTTGTCCCTACAACTTTTATTTCAAACATATTTCCCTGATAGTGATATAAAAACAAATAAAACCGTGAAATTTACCTATATGCTGGCTACGCGCCATCGGGGGGCTGAAGGTCATGACAATAACCCCTAAAATATTATTTGACTCAAATAAAGCTTTAGTGTGTTAAAACTTACGTATCCTAAGTATATTTACCTCAGCTTGCACATTTATTCAACTCTGCAACTCAAAAAACATTTAGAAAATCACTGGAAGAATATATAACTAGATAATAAGTCCTGCGAACTCACAATGATTACAGCATTTTCCTAAGAATTAAACTCACTTGTTGACAAGACTAATAATTTTCTAAAAACAAGATGGAAAGGTAAGTAAATATTTTGCAGATTTATTGATAGTAGTTATTTTGGTTGTATCGATGTTTTTGATCGACATCACGAAAACGTGTACTGCTTGTCTATTTTTGATGAAAAAAAGAAATATAATTTCAATAAAATTTAGTAATATATTTTTTACAAAATTTATCCCGTTATACACATAACGCAATACTAGAGGTCAATTTACATAGAAGAAAATGAAGTGAAAATTTAGGAAAATGCGACTTAATAATATTGAAACGAATTGCAAAAACAAAATAATATTTATTCATTTGGTGCTTACTTTGGAGTATCACATAAATCAGACAAAATGTAAGTATTGACCGACACCACATATTATATTGTGGATATAACAAGATGTTTAATATTTAAAATTACTGACTTCAATCACTTTTGTCATAGAAAAATGTTGATTATCAGCAAGAGAAAACTGAGAATAAACGAGAATTTTGTGGAACCCAAATTTGGAAATTAATATTAAAGTGGCAAAATAATCCCCTACTCTATTGTTATTATTTCAGTGAATATCAAAAAAAATGCTTACTTTAACTCAGAAATAAATAACATCTTTGAAATTTTACGACAGCACTGTCGGTACCCTGGTTTATCAATTTAAATACATATAAGCATTCTAATTCAATAATGAGCAGGGAGAGAATTTAAATAAAATTTCATCAATACAATAATTGTTATCAAGTTAAAGAGGAGTATCAAACAGCCATCTGCATTGGTAATTTAGGATGAGGATTATAACTAATTAGCTCAAAGTCATCAGCCTTAAAGTCCTCAATATTATCCACTTTTCTCTTAATTTTCAACCTTGGGAATGGTCTTGGTTCTCGTTTTAGCTGTTCTTGTAGTGCATCCACATGGTTCAAATACACATGACTGTCACCCAATGTATGAATAAAATCACCAGGCTTCAGACCCGTAACATGTGCTATCATGTACGTTAGAAGCGCATAACTGGCAATATTGAAGGGCACCCCAAGGCCCATATCAGCAGATCTTTGATACAGTTGACAGGAGAGCTCATCATCAGCGACAAAGAACTGTACCAAGCAATGACAGGGCGGAAGTGCCATTTCTGGAATATCTATGGGGTTCCAGGCACACATTATAATCCTCCTGTCAGTGGGTTTGTTCTTGATCGTATTAATGACATGAGCTAATTGATCGATACCTGCAAGTATTCATATAAAATCCAAGTATTTTAAACTGTTGTACATAATAACATTCCAAATACCTTTGTTTTTGTAATCGCAGTGCATTCCTTTATATTGTGCGCCATAGTGCCTCCACTGGAAACCATAAACAGGGCCTAAATCACCTTCCTCTCTATCCTTAAGTCCAATCGAGTCGAGGAACTCTCGGGTGCTATTGGCATCCCAGATATGAATGTTTTTATCTTTCAATTCCAAAGCGTTGGTGCTACCTCTGATGAACCACAAAAGCTCTTCGACCACCCCACGCCAAAAAACTCTTTTAGTTGTTAGTAACGGGAATACCTCATTGCGTAAGCTGTACCGCATCTGGGCCCCGAATATAGAATAGGTACCAACACCTGTTCGGTCGCCTCGTTTTATTCCCTTCTCAATTATGTTTTTGATATGATTCAAATACTGATATTCTTCGTGCTGATTATCGGCAATATCGGGATTCTCGTCACCTTTACATGACAATGCCATTCCAGTCGAATAAGATTTTTTCTCTTCCAATTTACCATTTTTATCGACTGTAATTTCAATCGTTACTTTATCACGAGCTGTTTGAGTTAGTAAACCGGCCATTTTAGTAAATTTTTCTTCAAAAACAGACCTGTAGAAATTAAAAGATTCAATGAACAAAAAACAAAACATAAAGCATCTATCTATAATTTGACAAACAAGACTAATTCTGGCGCGAAAACATGAAACCAACAATTGAGACAGAGCATAGAAAATAGTGACAATGGCACTCTACGTTTGAAATCATAGAGTAAATTCTGGATATTTACCAGAGAACACTACCTCCAAATATTTACTCTGTGGTCTGTGGGAAAATATAAATAAAATGAATAGTTAGTAAGCGGTAATAATTAATTCTTACCATATTTTTAATTAAATATTATGCACTTAGATCGACTATGACTTCATTATCTGTGAATAAATGTCACTGCAATTTTAGGTCTAATAACTAAAAAAATTGTGTACAAGTAATGAGAATGCAAATGAGAATTATCAATGATTTCAAAATTTGAGAATTAAACTCAAATAATTATTGGAAAATCAGTTCAAAATAGCTGCATATGATCTTTACAAGTTGATAAAATAGAGTCAACCTACCGGATTATGCCATTACGGCAACAACCCCTGGTCAAGTAGAATACCATTTCTGAAGAATCAAACTTATTGCTTGTGAATATTTTTTGGAGAACAAACATAGGTACCTATATAGGAATGAATAATGAATTGCGAATATTTAATAACATTAACTATTTCCTATCTTGAACGTAAATAGATACGTATAATGATAAAGAATGAAGCCATGAAGGTCAATCAAATCACGTCTAGACTGCTGACTTTTTACACTAAGGAAATTTACTTCGATTTTTTCATACAATATTTCATGTCAACACAAGTTTCCTGGAATAGATTCACGTTTGTTTTGGCTGAATATCACATTGGAATGTTTTCATTCCCATTCGCTATTAGAGCAGAACTAAAGATAGTGGTAGCGTGAAAATTTTACAGGGTGGAAAATTATATTAATGTTCAATCGTCGAATAGGTAGGTAATCGAATACCTACAAGAGAATTTCATTTACTGTTTTTGAAGAACAATTTCTCTATGATCCGATCTTCGCTCGTTCTAGGTCTTGAGCCAGAGAACACTATCGGTTAAGCTTCAGCACATCTCAAGAATGCAATGCCATGTTGGACAATGATAAGAGTCAAGAGGAAGCCTAATTTTGTAAAAATATGCAATATTTAACATTTAACGATTCATTTAAAAGAATAAATACATATACATCACTAACTGGTTAAATATTTCTTATATTCATATGATTCCAAAAAGAAATGTATTGCTAGGAGTTGATTTTTTCTATATATATAATCTTATGTCAAATTCCATATCCTTGTAAACTTTCTGTATGGGTAGATGGTCAATAATCGTGTAATACTGAGAACATTTCTTCAAGTGGAAATGTTTAACGATGTGATTTTTTTGTTTTATTTCTAGCTAATTCAAGTAGAAGAGTTACTTTGGATATATTTTTAACAATGAGTGATGCAATATAGGGTGCATTTTCAATGAAATAAGATAGATATATATCAATCAGAGGTTGATAGGCAAAGTAATGGAAACATTTCTCGATATCGGAAACGTTTTCGTCTCATATATAAGATGCTTTACATACATCCCACTTTTGGACATTTGTATTTTCTATATTGTATTTCACATTCAACAACAAAGACATCATCAAATTCCCACTATAATCAATACATTCTCTATTATCTTTATAATCCATGTCACGTATATCATTTTGAAGAGTTCTCCATGTCCAAAAACGGAATAAATCATTGATATATCGCTAAATTTCAGATCGTAACGATGCACCAAGAACACCATGACGTATTTAATATATAGATCCTTGAGATTACCATTCTTGAATGTTTTAATATCGAAAATGAAACTTGATACTTGTACGAGAGCTCTAAAACCATTATCAGACTCCATTAACGAATTTAATACTTCTACCGTCTCTTCATTTGTGAGTTCTTTCAGTACTGGAGAGAGGCAGTAAGCATATCTAAGCCATCTGAGTTTTCTCCAAAGTCGCGAGAATTTGTATATATCGTTTGCTGCATAGTTTGCCAATAAGGCGAATCTGAACGCAAAGCCGCCTCCAGTAATGAAGTATAATTGTGATCGACTATATGGAAATCAGTTACATAATGCACAAGAGCATCCTGAATTTCCAAGTGTTGCGCTTTGACTGCAATCATAAAGGGCGTCCTACCACATTTATCTTTTATGTTAGCATCAGCATTATAATACAAAAGCATGCAGACCATCTCCACTTTTCCATATTGGGTCGCATTATGTCCAGATGAACACCGCGTTTGATTAATAACTTGGCAATTTTGAGATTTTCACTGTCAATTGCCAAGTGTAGAGCAGAACAAGACGATGTTGTGGAATGATTAATATCGGCGCCGGCATCTAAAAGTTTTTTTGTCAAGTTGTAATTACATGGAAAAAAATATGGATTTTATGTATCACACCATATTTTATTGCTTCTTTAAGTAGTGTCAGAACATTAGAGTCAAGTGTATTCAGCTTTATACTCTTCTGAGATAGGAAATCTAATATTTCAACCCTAAAATTGTATACATTGCATCAATTTGGGAGCTATCAGTAGAGTTGAATATAGCTATCTAGTAATTTAAGCGCAGACGGTACATAATTCCATTTCAAGTCAAGAAAACTTGGTGTTGTGTAACATATCAAACTTACTGATTTGTATGGACTGCAATATGTAAAGGAGTTGAACCGTTACTCTGTTTGGTATTTATAGAATATCCATTTTTCAGTATTTCTCTCAGGCGAGTCAAGTCGCCTTTTATCACAGATATAGCTAGTTCATGAGACATAGCTAATTTATTCATAATCATAATAAATAAGTCATAAATTCATACGGTATTAATTACTCTTGTTAGGCTATTCTTATGATAAATTATTTTTTGTTTCGAATCAAAACAAAACTGTGGTCGTGTCCACAGCAGTGCCTGATTATCAATCGATTACTGTTACAAATCAACTAATCAGCAAATCAGCAGTCTCTTGTTGTCTCGTCAGAGAACACCAACCTCCAATCTCCAATGTCTTGTTGACCACGGTCTGTAGATAGACATTAGACATAGACACGGGACACGGTTGTCTCCATAGAGTAAATAGATTAGATTAGTTGTCTCAACACACATCTAGCTAAAAAAGCGCTGCAATATTTTTGACAGATTTTGGTAGAAAACGCTTGCGCTTTTTAAGCTGCAACATTAGAAATACTGCAACAGTTATTTTTAAAAACTTCTTTATAAACCAGCTTACAAGCGCTAACAGCAAATCCTGTCAAAAATGTTGCAGCGCTTTCTTAGCTAGATGTGTGTTGGACACAGGAAATCCATATACTAGGGCGGGGGAAGCGTTCGGTGCGGAAAGCAATCTGTGACGTAGCCGCTCAGCGATTGCGTATCTAGCACGGTCGTAGAATCACAGGTCTGGAATCGAAGGTCCAATTACATAGGTAGCAAGTGGGTCGCTTAGCGTCTTGTTCAAATGTCAAAGTTAACGATAGCACCGCGAAATGAGAAAAGGGGATGTTACTTAGAACATAAAATACCTTAATCTTATTGAAACGTTATGAGTTCATGAGCGTCGAATACAATATAAACACCTATCGAGATGGAAATATGTTATCGTGTACAGTTTGAATGATCAAACAACTTTACATTATCCATTGAATTGGTATTTTTATGTTTTAAGCAACATCCCCCTTCAAATGCGAACCACGCGGAAGAAATTGGAAGCTGTAAAGACTGGACGCTAACCGAACCATTTTTTTCACGCTCGTTTCAAGACCTTTCTGTATGACCGTGGTATATCCTATGCTATGCTCTCATTTAAAAGTCTCCATTGACTTTCGACCTACAAGCTGTCAATTTGCTGTCAATCGCAATCCGTGAATGAAGGAACGATGGATGAAATTATTTAAGATATAAATAACAATGAAACTGTTAGTTACAGGAAAATTGAACTGGTGATTTATATATTAAGGTACTACAATTGGCACTGAATTTTCAACGCCATAACCAACCGTGAAAAATCAATAGGTATAATTTTAACATCATGAGCTCTTATCAAATTCCTCTCTTGTCACTTTTAGTTTATAATTTGTCCCGGTACTTTCATCCAACAAGATTAATTCCATTATACCTATTATTTTGAATGAACAAATATTTTTATTGGATCATCTATACATAAACCACAGAGTAAATAAGTTAACATAAACAACAATATGGTGTCTTCTACTTTGGAGGTAGTGTTCCCTGTTTCTACTCTCATTGCACTTGTTTACACCATCTCCATAGATTATATATACAAAGATAGATGCGCCCATGAACAAATATAGGGAGGATAAGTAACACGAGTAGTGGGGGTAGCACAAAAAACACAGGATTATCGTCTGTCATTTCGGTAGGTTGCGCATAATCGCGCTGCGCATCAGGGCCTGCGATCTCATATGGGCAAAACATTACCACATTCCCAGCGCCATCTACTATGAAGAAAGCTCACTACTTGAGAACTATTAAGATTTAAAAGCCCTAGATGGTGTCACTATCGACAAAATCTTTGGAATCATGCAGAGAGAACATTTATTTCGTATGTTCTCTATGGTCTCGTCGGAAATTCAGAAAGATTTTGATTGGGCCGAGGGATAAATGTGAGTAATTAAATTGTAATTACTCTTATAATTATATAAAGTGTTTTGTATTGCCATTAGTTACTGTATTATCTGTTTAGAGAGTTCTTGTTGTTGCCTCTGTGTTTGATTTAATTAATTGCAGTTCTAGGAGAGTAATCATATTTATAATTAAGTACCCATGTTATTAAGAAAGTTTTCAAACTTTTTTTTATATCTAGTTAAGTACCTATATTGGGATAGAGAGAAGTGTTCAATCAATTGATTACTTAATAGAGACATCCTCATTCTTCAAATACTGCATAGTGCATAGTGAATTTACTCTTTTAATTGTATTTCAACATATTATCTACTCATATAATAATTAATTATCTTTTTACATATACTTCTAAAATCTAATCTACCATGCCAGCTAAGTCATGCTGTTAGTGATTGCTATAGGAAGCATCGCTTTCCCAATCCTTCTCAAAAGACAGTGACAAAACTCTTTTTGATAAATGGTAATGTGGAAATAAATGTTTGAAATAAGAAATGGCAGCTAAAGAAGTTTATATCAATCGTCGGGTTTGTGCCTTACATTTTACGCCTAAAGACTTTGGACCCAATAATGTCCTTAAGAAAGGAGTTTGGCCATCGATTCAGCTGCTACCAGGTATAATTCTTTTTTATTTATTAACTTGTTCCTAATAATTGATGTAACCCTCGATATTGCATATTTATTGCGTTTTAACTAATTTTAATATGAGAGCCTTGTTAATAAATTTAAGGTATAATATTTTTCCTGAAATATATATTACATTTTTAGAACACTTTGAGCTAGCTGAGAACGTTCCAAGAACTAAGAGACTGAATGATATATTCCGTATATAAATTTCTATGCTGCGCATCCTTCTGTACCGGGCGAGCAGGATTGGATAAAATATAAAATTGATATTTATTTATCATTCACCTAACCTCCTTCATCTGTGTTATTTACTCTATGTTGATAACCTATCTACATCTACTTGTATACTTTATGTTATGATTATGATATGATGTATTGTACGTAGTACATACAGTAGTACCATAGTAGTACGGTCTCTTTGTGAGCGAGGTTTTGTTTATTTATTTGATGTATGAGGCGAGGTGGCTAGCAGAGAACACCTGCCTCCAAGCCACAGTTATAGTCAAAGATATATGTTATAGTTATTTGTTTACTTTTATGTAGCTAGAAGCTGAAATCAATTTTTGTTCTTGTGTTTGTTTAAAATTTCTATTATATCGGTTTATAGTTTATACATATTTTAGTATCACAGAGACAGTACAAGAGTTGAGGCTGCTGAGGTACAGGTACAGTGGTGCTTACACATAATTGAAGAAAATGCCGCCATCATGTTGTGTGATTCAATGCGGCACCAAAGCAGGCAGCCATGTCCAAGAGAATAATTGTGCATGTTTATTTGAATTAAATTCCGTGAGTAGTCTTATCCTACATTCAATTTATTATATAGGTAGGTAGGACTTAACACTTTTTTTTCACACAGGTTCACAATAAAATACCTACTATAATAAATATATGCTACGCTAGAATACCAAATTCTGCCTCTGAAAATTATTCCTTGCCCACAACGACACATAGGCAAATGTGTTATATTATGTTATAGGTAGGTACATATGTAATAAGAGAAATCAAAGAACTAAAATGTTTCACCAATAATTAATTTAATTTTTCTATCAACATTTTTCAGTCTTACGCTTAAAACATTTTCTACTTATAAAAAATGAGGTTTTATTTTCCTACCTTTCACAGTTTAATTTTTTGAGCCCAATACCTAAAGTGAAAGAAAAATGTAAGATTAAAAGCACAGATTCCACTAGGATAAATATTGGATTGGAACAATTAATTGAGGAAATTAATGACACGACCAATATTAAACAATCGAACAGATGATAGTGAACATTTAACATACAAAAAAATGGAATCTGAAAATAAAACAACATTAAGATCTACTATCACTTATTCCTTATGTTGGAGTATGAGCAAGAACGAGTTTGAGTCTTGAGTAGTTAGGCATTCATTCACTGAAAGTTCTTCCACATCTTGGATCCAATTTGGAATATCCCAAGTCATCCAAGTTAATAAATCTTCCTGATGATATACGTCGCCTCACATCTTTCGATCAAAAGAAAGAAGTACAGATGCTTCAATATTTTCTCCAATCCTTAAGAAATACCGCCCAATGCTTGTTTGGTAATTTCACTTTCAGACTTCTTGCAGAGCCCTTTTAATTCATATCCATAGAGTATTTTACAGAAGAGTGGAACACAGGAATAAAATGCTCTCGTTCACAAAAGCACTAACATTCTTAATTGATTTTATATCATTACAACAATGATTTTATATTGCTCACAATTCAAATTTGATGACAAAAAAATTACCTCAACTGACTATTCTAATGACTTCAGGTAATGTAATAAATAGTAAATAGCATAGATTTAAAGAGAGGTTAAATGGTTAGGTTACAGGATTTGTTGTTATAGGTTAGCTTAACTTTTCTTATTTGACATCTTGCACGTACTCAAAGGGAGTGAGGTAGTTACACTCAGGCTGTGTTCGGGGAGTCGCTATCTGCACTATCAATGCAAACACTACCGATGCTGTTCAGTGTGATAGTGATAGCAAGCGCCATGAACACTATTTTGCGTTTGCGTTCACATTCTGTCATTTGCTGTCATATTGAGGTTAAGGAGTCGAGGCACAAAAATATGAATAAGAAAATTGACTTATTTTTTGCCTATGAAGAGATTCGTCTGAGGAATATTACAAATTGAAAATTCTTTTCAACTCGGAATAGAACCGGCGTCAATACATGGGATAAATTTGGATTGAAGTACATTATAGCGAAGATGGTTCTTATATTTTATTCGTATTCTCACTTAAGCTGGAATATCTATGTACAAATTGAAACTACTTGTAAACTTTTAATAAATTTTATATTAAATAAATAATCTTTATCATTCATTTCATTATTTTTTGGTAAAATTAACGAGACGTTAGTTTTTCGGTGCCTATGTATCTCAAAAACTAGGTTGAAGATAATCCCAATAATACGAGTATACTTTTGCAAAAGAATTTGGTGACCACTGCATCTTAATTGCACATGAGTTTCCTCATCGCGTGAAAATATTTCAGTTCAATTATTTATTTAACTTATCCCATTGAGTAGACACATCCTCCTCCGCTTTAAAAGAACTGTCCGAATCTCTATGGTCCGAATCATAAACGATTATCGCTTTGTTATGTTAGTGTCATTATGACATCTATGTCAGATGAACGGTATTTCTGTCATTGTGGCTTGCAAACGCAAACATTATCCATACACTACCTCGGAAGAAATAGCGTTGATAGCATTCATTTATGACGTAACACAAAAATTAATGACCCCACGATAGCGTTTGTAGTACTATCATTGAGCTCAGTGAACAGCTGATAGTGCGAGATAGTGCAGATAGCGACTCCCCGAACACAGCCTCAGTGAGATACTGCGCAACCTACCAAATTGGCAACTTATCACCAAAGTAATTTTAGCCACTGTTGCCTATAGCACTGCATACAGAGTTACTCATCCTCTCTTTATACATTCTTGGATGCGCCACTCACCGTTAAAAATTGTGGCGGTCCGAGCGTCCTCTAGCGTTAAGTTAGATCTTGTTTCGAGGCTAGAAGCGCGGGAAATTCAAATGCTTGTAGTACTAGTTCTTATTGACATAATAATTTCAAAGGGAAAATAAATAAATAAAATACAGATTGATTATCAATCATTTATTCATAGATGAAATAAAGATAACAGACAACCGGCACAAGGCAGATGATTTTTGACAATAATAAATGATATTCTTACTGCACCAAAAATTAAGTTTTCCAAATCTCACTAAAGCCAAATAATTCTAAATAAGAAAAATTATTACATATACTTACAGAATTATCAAACATCATTTCCTATATAACCTAACTACAATATTTCCTCCTCTTCATGCTAATCCGCCTGGCTTCTTTCGACAAGGAGCAACTTCTGTTAGATACTACACTTGACTTCCCATTAATCAAATCATTTATATTTTTACAAAATATAAGAATACTTAAATTTATAACATAGTCTATTATAAAATCTGAAATTTCTTGCCGATGGTCGCAAATGAACGTGAATTTCACATTTCTTTTGATAACATCAGATATTATGTCTTTAACATTTAGTTGAAAAAAAATCGAAAATGATGTCAGCATCTTCTTGATTTCTAATGACTTGGTAGCAGACTTGCAGAAACTAAGAAAGAGTCTCCACAAGAGTTTCCACTTTCTTGTGACTCCTCTTACCATAAAGAGCAAACCATGGTTACAGATTTTGCCATTTTCAATACCACTAATTTTTTTCGTATATTTACTATACGAAACATGTGGCACTATTGACATTTCATCGAACATTATCATGCATAGTTTTTCTTTGTTACTAAAGTGACTAGTTGCTTCTTTTAAATTTTTCATCAGTATATCACTGATACCACTTTCGATATTAATACCTTCCAATAACCTAATTAGAGTTCTCTTCGATGGCAAATTGAAAATTTTTGCCAGAAATCTGTAACCTGTCCCTAACGTTTTATATAATGCTAGGGTTATTAGTTTTTCTTCAAAAGTGTAACGAATGCCTCGCTTTTTTGTTGCCTTTCTTGTGATTTGTGGCAAACAAAATTGCACTGCCTCAGTCCTTAGCCCAGACTTGGCGAACAGTTCTTTCGCCTGCTTAAATTTACTGCTGAACGAGGCTCTTCTGGATTTGTATGAACTTGACCGTTTTCGCTTTTTCATATAACGATTTCGCTTTTGGCGTTAATTCCACAGAATGAAGCATATTGACAGACTTCAGGAGGGGCTGTGATTCTGAAAATTATATTTTGTTAAAAGTAATTCATTTTGATAATTAACAATAAAGTCGTGACATATCTATGTGATTCAACATAATAAATATAAAAAAAATTGGACCGACGTTATTAGTTGGTGCACTGAAAAATATAAAATAATATTAATTCTATTAGTGCTGCTACTTTTGAAGTTGTGCAGTTGCAATTAGATTGAAAATATTTGGCACCAACTTCACAAGTACCAGCACCAATAGAATTAATATTATTTTATATTTTTCAGTGAACCAACTGATAACGTCTATACAATTTAAAAAAATATATATTTATTTCACACTTTTCAGTGTAACATTAGTCACGAGAATCGTTGAACGTTCAATAATACCGATGAATATAGTAGTTATCCTATTACCCACTTATATTCTTTGCTTGAAGTGGTTATTATTGAGATCTCAAAACATCGTTGCGGAAATACGCTTAAGTATTTTAGATGTTACCATTTCTACACCGATTTAAATCGAAAACCGTAACTCTAAGGAAAAAATGTTCATTATAAATGTTGCTAAAAATAATTGTCTTTCATGTAATATCCACAGATTTTCAATTTTCGAAAGAAATCGCCCTCTCCACATTGCAAAAATACATATATTTGAGAATTTAATATGCCTCTATCTCGAAAACCGTAACTCTTTTGAAAAAATGTTCAATTTAAACGTTTCCGAATATTGTCCTATCTTTAATTATACCACCCCAGATTTTCGATTTTCGAGAAAATTTGCCCAATCCACCCCTTCGGGGGGGTTTTCAGAAGAAAGGAGATTTTGGATTTGAGTTTTTATGAATATGGGACCATTTCTCAAGCCTCCTCTTTCAAATGAATCAAAATTTATCAAAATCGGAGTTCGTTTACTATATAAAAAGCGCGGTCAAACAAAACAAAAAAAGAAAACAGTCGAATTCTATACCTCCTCCGTTCGGGGTTCGCCGGTCAAAAATACTTACGATGCGCTTATGGTGTGATGCCTCTTTCTTGGTTAGAGGTTATTTTTTGGTTGGAAGTCTCTCCTCTAGATGCATTGATATTATTTTCATTTGAAATAATATCAGACTGAGGACAACCTGTGAATTTGAAACATCAATGAGGATAAGCTATAAAAGTGAATAAAAGACTTGATTAACAAGACAACTTCCAAATCTTCAGATAATGGAGTCGGTAGATTTAATGACGGAAACGACGACTTGCTGATATACATATTAGTGGAATGATCGGTATCAGCAAAGTGTAAATGGCAAACACGACGGTTCTTGTAAATATTTGTTGGATCAAGTCCAACAAGATTTAAGTTGTCTATCAATTAATTCAATCCACCTATTAAAACGTGCCTTGTCTTTCATAGGATTTGGAAAACGATGTCTTGTAGCAGTTCGATCCACACATCCAGGAACACAACATTTAACAAACATGATCTGAAATAAGAAAAGGGAAGACGAATAAAATAAACATCTTTTGATAATGCATTCAGAAAATGAGTGATTTCATTAGATAAGCTAATAATCATATTTCCCATAAATGTCCAAAATATTCACAAAAATAACGGAAAACCAGAATAACAAGAACGACTCAACACAAAAACGAAACAACATGAACAGATACAAGAAGCAAGCATAAATCACATTTAACTAATGATCAAGAATATATAAGGGGAGGATGACTAACTCTGTATCCTGTTCTATAAGCAGAAGTGGCTTAAATAACGACCCGTGATAAGTTGTCAATTTGGTATGTTGCGCAGTATTTCACTGAGTGTCTATTGTTTTATTTAAGTTTCTTTCACCCATACTACATAAGGATGCGCAGCGTGATTTTGCGCAACCTACCGAAATGACATACGATAACCCAATGTTTTTTGTGCTACTCCCACTACTCGTGTTACTCGTCCTCCCTATATTTGTTCATGGACCATAGGCAATGCAAGATAAGCGATACGCCCCCTACGGTGGAAAATCTGAACTATAAATAGTCAGTAGTTTGCTTTGTTTACGTATGAGAAAGCATCGATTGTCGTTTATAAGTGTTTATAACCGCCAATTTAGTTGCAGAGCAACCTTTCCTCCTTCATCTGTGAACCCTCCTAAGTGAAAAATATTCGTGATATATTTTGAAGTTTTGATTATGAGTCGGTATTGTTCAGTGCCTCTTTGTAATTCCTGGGAGAAAGAACATCCCGAACTCTCATTTCATTTGTTTCCTAAACCCAGGCAACGAAAGGTGAAAACTGAAAACCAAATTGGCACCACGTCTCTAGTTGACCATCAGAAGGCCTGGATTTCGAAGTTAAAAATTGGAAAGCCAATTACCAAATATATGAGAGTGTTTTCTCTTCACTTCTCTGATAGTGATTACTTTAGTAAAGGTGAGAAGGTTCTTCAAATTTAAGTTGACACACTAAATAAGCTTTTGATTTTTCATCTGAAAATAATTAAAAAAAAGGATGTTGAAGAAGACAGCTGTGCCGTCCCAGATGCTACCATTTCAAATAGTTTCACTTGGATCTTCAAGTACAGCAAAACGGCTGAAAAAACGAATAGCTATAAAGGAGAAAGTCTTCAATCAACAAGAAATTCCAATTGATTGTTACGAAAATGAGGAACCAACCCATAGCCAGGAAGATATTGATGCTGCTGAAGGCTTACTGCAAATACTTCATTCCCAGCCGAATTATACCGGTCCGAAACAATTCAGGGATTTTCAAGCTCAAGTGAATATGCCGAAAGTGTTGACATTATGTGATCTTTTGATAACTGATTCTGCTCTCAATAGTTTTACTGGAATTAGTAGTTTTAAAATATTAGATACAATAGTTGAAGCTGTGCAAATGGTGTATAATGATATCAGATCTCATCGTTTGAGCATAAAAGATAGAATTGTTTTGGTATTTATCAAACTCAAGTGTGATATGTCATATATTACTCTATCGATTCTTTTCTCTATTTCTCATGAACTTTGCCGAACTTATATATTCGATATGTTGCCAGTTTTAGGTCGGGTATTAAAATCATGCATACGGTTTCCTGATTTAATAGAAATAAAAAAAATATGCCGAGACATTTCGAATGTTTTCAGGATGTTCAAATTATATTGGATTGTACAGAAATACATTTCAGAGACCAAAATGCTTATGCTGCCGAATAAAATTTTACTCACAGTATAAGTCAGAGGAAACGGTTAAGTTTATGACAGGTGTTTCACCTGGGGGATTAATTACTTTCATAAGCAAACCATATGGAGGTCGTGCATCCGATAAGTTGATTTTTGAGCAAAGTAATTTAATCACAAAATTGACAAGATCAGTTGATGCAATTATGGTAGACAAAGGATTTATGATTGATGATACATGTGAAACATTTAAAATAAAGTTGATAAGACCACCTTTTTTAAGAGACAGAAAACAACTAAGTACTGAAGAGGCTTTACTTAATTCGAAAATTGCTGCTGCTCGTGTACATGTTGAGAGAGCAAATCAAAGTATTTAAAATTTTAAATGTAAAACTACAATGGTCATTGATTCCCATGATCCATCATATTTTCTGTATTGCCTGTGCTGTAATGAATCTGTCTAGCCCAATTTTAGCAGACAAAAAGTTCTTAAGCTAATTTTCCCCACTATTTTGACAAATTTATATGAAATTATAAATAGTAGGTATTGTAGATAAGGTACTTTAAAATACAGATATTTTTTTAGAAAATATATTTTTTTATATAATACCAATAATCTTTTATTTACCATTCCGATTTGTTTATGGCAATCTGTGCGCTTTAATAATAATTGAGTAAAATAATGGGAAAGGAAAAAATAAAATGTACTCTATATATTTATATTTCAAACATTAATTTGTAATTTATTGATAATAGCATATGTACAAAACACATGTACGAATGCACATATATATATATATATATATATATATATATATATATATATATAAGTATATATATATATATATATATATATGTTATATAAAGTTATAATTGAATTACTTTTTAAAGTCATATAATAATAATAACAAAGTATTATTTTAAATATTATTTCATAATATTATATTACATCCGCAAGACGCAGTATCTCACCATATCGTATTACATCTGCAAGACGCAGTACACCATATCATATTACATCTCCAAGACGCAGTTTAAGAAGATAACAAAAGTGATAAGGATATTTACGTGCCAGAGATGCAGACCAGTAGTCAGCAAGTTACCATAAAGACCATTGTTAATTGTTTATCCAGTTCGGCCTCCAAAAAGACATTACTATGTATTTTAATTATAATATTTCTAGAAGCTTCGATTCAACCTTAGGAGAAAAGATCCATTGTATTAATTTACGTTTCTTTTTATATTTTTAATGACTAAACATTTTTGATTGTATAAATACTAGATCTCTAGCTAACGGCATCACTTGTGAATCTTCTGGCGAATGTGTCAGTCAACTTGTTTAGATTCATACAGTCAAGTCAGTTAAGTTATATTTGTACTTTAATTTTTTGTCTTAATAAATAATTGTTTTTTTTTTAAAGTTAATTCCACGATAAGTGATATAACATATATATATATAAAGTAGTTCGAAATATATACGATATTAAGATAAAAGAAATCATATACACTATACATTACAAAGTTTACATATTAAAATTTGATGCCAAGTACTCCTCGTATGAGTAGAAAGCGCTTTTCAATAGAAAGGCTTTAATACTTATCTTGAATTGGGTAAAGCTGAGATTTTTAATATTTGATGGTAAAACATTGAAAAATTTCATTGCATGATACTTAGTGCCATTTCTGGTTCTCTCAAGACGACTATAATATAGAACCAGATCTCCATTATTTCTTGTTTTGTTTGATGTATAACAGACAGATATAAAGGACTGACGACAATCATCTCTGTAGCCCAATCCACAAATAATACGAAGACATTTACGTTGTTGTGCAAAGACCTTTTTCATATGACAGGAGTGCCCCCAAATCTATCCTATTTCCAATAAGGATTCGCTTTTACACAAATTATGTATCATGTTTTCGAAAAAATTCATCTTCACTTTCGTTAGCATTTTTTTTTTAAAATGGTAATCATAACTGACTTCAATAATGTACATACTATTATCAAATGATGCATATAAAGCTAAATAACATTTGTCTACATTTAATAATGCCATTCCAAGCTGAATCTGTCCATAATACTTATGTTTTTCCTTCAGAAAGAAATCTCCATTTAACTATTGAAGGAATTCAGATTTGGAAATTGCTTCCATTATGGTAGATGTAGCACCTGAAACAAGTATGTAAGTGTAAGATCTAGTGAATGTCAGAGATGAGAAAAAAACCAACATCAATGTGATCTTTCTCAAGAAACTGGTTTGATTTGTTATATGACATTCATTATCATTATTCATGTTTTAAAAACTAAAATCAATACTGAATACATTCAAATTTATGTGAGATAACTTGAATTTTAGTATTTGTTTTGATTCTCAAGAATATTTTTTCTCTTATGCCAAATATATTACCTTCATAAAGACATTTTATCTCCAGTAAAGCAGCAGGCTTCATTTCATCCATAATTATGCCATCGGGCGAAAATCCTAGCCATTCATTAAAGAATGAAATCACCATTCCACATTCAGTTACTATAAATCCAGTGTTCTCAATGAAAGTATCTCTAGCATTACTCTCATATTTGAGGCCATGCTCAACATATCTGTTAGTGAATGTTTTTGGGAAAAAATATTGTAGGGATTTACGTTCCCAATCCATCTTTGAAAAAGTGAACAACTCATATATTCGTGATCCTGTCACCCTGTACTTCCTTTGTTCTTTCCATTCATTTGAGTGTTGCAATTGAAAAATTGACTTTTCTGAGAATTCCCTTTTAAATATCCTATTAAACAGGATTAATGATAAAATGTCGAATGACAATGACAAGACAGATGGCAAGAAAGCGAACCTTCTTAGCGACAATCCACTAATGGCACCATCTAGTGAGAAGTTAGAACAAAGTTTAGGCGGTTTCAATTATTCCTATGTGAGTGACACCTATATTTACTATCTTATCTATGACCATCTCCACGGGAAAAGCAAATTTAGCATTTGCAGTAAAGTTGACGCATGCACAGTATCGCATCTATTAGCAAACAAAACTTGCGTCAGTGAATTTTAGACCACCAATTTTTTGCTGTCAGTGAACGAAGTGTGCTCTCGACCGCACCCTCAGTATGGCGATGGCGAGTTTAGTACGCATGCGCGAAAGAGTAAGTAGCTTGGAGTCACATTGGAGGTATGTTTCCTCTGGTCACAACATATGGTATCCATGGTAACATCAAAGATTACCAATGGCACAGCTTACCAAATAAGCATAGCCAATGATAAGTGTGGTAACATAATGACATGTCCCTCCTCTTAGCTAAAAAAGTTCATGACGCATGCGCATATCGTCAGCGATCACCAGGTCTTTGGCTTCATTTTTACGTATTTTTTTCCACAATGCTAGCGGTATGGACCGTATACAAGGACAGTGATCTCTTATGTACGAAACCTTCAAATTGTGGTCAAATTTTGTAAGCAAATAATGGTAGAGAAAATAGCCGGGCGGTGGCGCTGATTGTCGATAAGTTGAATGTTGAAGTTAGTTACATTAATCAAAACTGATATAGCTATCTTCAGCAGTCTTCATATACAAAGTGTTTTTTTATAAATTTAAAGTTCTAAAATCAATTTACAAAGTATTAAAAATATACAATAAAAGACGATGGAAAAAAACTGTTGTCTTGCGGAATGTGAATGTTTAACTGCTTTGCCAAAGGATCGGAAAATACGAGAAACAGACAATTTACAACAAGCAAGGTTATTTAAAGAACCGCAGGTAACCGAAGTTTTGAGCTCTTACGAAAAATTAAATAATCATTAAATTAATTATACTTACTTTAAGGACGCTACTCTACTACGACAATGGTCCTCTATCTGGTCTATAAATACATTTGTTCCATTTAAAAAAAATCAACAAATTTTGACTATCATAAACATAAAGTTTCCAGTTGATTAAGAAAACCAGCTTGACAAAGAGGCTCAACTTTGTTTGTTAGGTCATGGACTGTTATTTACATATTTATGTACTAATTTCATGCGAAACCTTTCACATAAATCTCTATTTGCTTTTTTAGACCTTAATGACATTCAAGGACATCCAAAGTTTTATTAATATTCATCCAATTTGGTATTAAATGTTTCATATATTTCATGTTTTTTGCCAGTAATATATTCATATTTAAATATTATTATAGAGCAACGATTATATACTATATAAGAGTAGATAATCTTTAATAGTAACAACTTACCTTCAATGTTAATTCTGTTTTTAATCATCATTTAATTAGATTACTCTACTGAAATCGAAATATGTTTTGTGTCTGTTAAATAAATCACCATTTTCACAGAAAAAGATCTTATTTCTTTCACTTTTGTTGGTTTTTACGTATTTAATAAGTAATTTTTTCAATAGTTTTCTGTGAATGCAACTATTTCCCGCGTTTTATAGATCTATTTGAAAATGTTCAATTTAACGTCCAACAGCGCCACCCTTATTTGCAATCAAAATCAGTTAACTTTTTTTAACCTAAGATATCTCTCCTTCTATACCCTCCATAGCTAGCGGTATAGAAGTTTAAGTATATGCATATAGCCATATACTTAAACCTCTATACCGCTAGCATTGTGGAAAAAAATATGCAAAAATGAAGCCAAAGACTTGGGGATAGCTGGCGATATACGCATGCGTCATGAGCTTATGTGGTAAGAGAAGGGACATGCCCCTATTTTGTTAAGTAAAGCCCGCTGCAGACGGAGTATGTTTTGCTGCATGTTTCCTTGATGGGAGCTAGGCTTGGTGCTGTGCATGCTTCCGTGTAAGAAAATGACATCGCGTGCACGGTTGGTAGCTTGAACTCGTGCATGATTTGATGATCAGATCAGAACCGGTGCTATTTTCGGTGGTTGATTTTTTGCATCGTGCCTTGTCGGAGCACTCGGAACTAGTCGAGTAGTACTCAAAAGTTATTTTGCACATGATAACTGTTATTTTTCATGGTTGGGACATTTTCTCTGTTGTAACAATGATTAGAAATAGGGCTTGATTAGAATGTTCAATATTTTGTATCATTTGTCACAGTCATATTTCTCTGTACTGTCATTTTACATACATGATGGCCTGCATCGTGTGAAGCCAACACAAGCAAGGGAGCCATCAACACACCATGCGCGGCAACATTTATCGGACCGTGCAGCAAAACAAGCAAGCAATCATGCAGCAAAACATACTAACATACTCCGTCTGCAGCGGGCTTTAAGTTATGAAGTGAAGCCGCGTGGAATGTCGGCAACCCGTCAAGTATGAACACTTGGGCGCACAGTAACAAAAGGAATTTGCAAGAAAATCATCAGTTTTGCTGATATTCTGATTTTTTGCTTGTCATAAGGAAGAAAAATCACAAAAAAGTCAAAGCGTTTATTGTATCATCGTTAAGAGTACCTACAATCTTATAATATACATTTTATATACGATGCTTATAAAATTAATTACTACCTAAATCCGCAAAAAAAAGAAACTCACATTATTACACAACATAAACAACACATTAATGTCCTTTAAAATACACAATAATGACCTTTAAACAAAACTAACTTTATTAATAAAAATAAATAATTGTCTAAGGGAGGTTCATCGAAAACGTGGTCATTAAGGGTTTCAAAAATAGTAGAGTTTGAAAAATATTGCAAAACCACATTGGACAAATGCACTGCCGTATATTGTCTTGCTTAAGTCTTTCCACCACTTTTACCAAGGCCTGACGTATGAACTTATCACTTATAAAGCAGATTTTAACTAAATTAGCGGAAGGTTAACCATCTCTATTTTTCACTGCTTTGAGGGAAAGTGCAGCATGCATTCGCGCGTATGATGTTCATACTTAGCGGGTTGCCTATACGCTAAGTGGCTTCACTACCGCACTTTGCACTTTAAACCAATGCTACCTCCATACCTTCTATACTCCTTAGTGAGCGTAGATATTCTTGGAGGTAGTGTTCTCTGGATATTCTAGTTGGTATATTACGTGTTACGTGGATTTTGAATTTGAATCAAAATAAGACTTAACAAATCGGAATGGCAAGTAACACAATATCTTCTGTTGCTGATGCTATAACAGTATTACAGTTGAATAAAGCTGCCAAGGAAAACTTACCTTCTAATTCAGCTTTAGATAACAATGTTGAACATATGAGTTCGGATATCGAACAACCATCAAATCTGTTGTGTATAATATCTAAGAACGACAAAGTAGGCTCTGCTTACTTCGTTTTTGAAGAGAAACTGGTAAGAGACCTTGATAAATCATGAAATTTATAATTTATATATTTTTTTAAATTTCAACTTCTAGTTGAATTATTACGAAGATATTAATGATGCTGGTCCACAGTATATAACGAGTTTAAACATATACCGGGAGACGAGACCAAAATATATATTAACTTTTGGTAGTGTAGCTGATGACTTTGTGAAAACTCTCATAGATGTTTTTGTAACCGGATCTAATACTACATCGACATCTGACGGTATCCGGAGTATACCGGAAAACTTTTTTCTTCTGCCGATTAAGGAATACAGTAATGGAATCCTTCTTTTTATTATACTTTTATTCAATTCTCATATTTATATGCAGCTTATGATATTTGCAAGGCCGTTATTTCACAGTTGAATTTAATGTCGTGTGAAAGGGATTCGGCGGATATTGAGAGAGAAGTCTATATCCATTCTTGTATAAATTTTGATAATCGCCTATCCATTCAAGCTATAGGTACGATTATAAAGTTTTTGGAGAAAAGTTGGTCATTTTTTGATATTGATAAAGATGATTTACTGTATATTCGCTTCAATCAAGTTAGCCTGTAAGTACCTCCTTCAGGGTACGGACATAGTGCGCCTGCTTACTATACCAGTAACTGGGGAGATACCGTTTCTATTATGTGTGCGTATTGGGATGGCTATAGTGTACCCGTGCATCAGCTTCATTAATACAGACGGTACATCTTTTCCGCTCACCTGTCGCATTCAGTTGCAGAAGCTATTTATTATTATTCTATGGCAGAAGCAGGCACAGTCTGTCGTTACCCTTATTCATATCTTTCGTATTTTGCACCATATAATAATTTGCAGCAAGAATCACGTTCTCATTGACAATACCACATTTAGCGCTCTGAACATTTTTGCTCAACGTAGCCATGATGCCGGATTTAAACGTGGTTCTCTTACAGCATGCCGCGAAGGATTAAGTGTTTACAAATTGTTTTCGTCGCATTGCAAATCAAGATTTGGACTCATTACTTTAAGGTACTTTTTTTTCGGATACTTAAAATGATTGTGTTCAGGTAAAGTTCACATCTGTTTCAGAAATATCCTGGTTAGTCCTGTAAGTTGTGTGAGAACCTTGGAAAAAAGATTAGAATTCATTGATTTTGTAATGCAGCCCCAGAATAGGGAATATGTAGAAAGTTTGCAGGATAACATGCGGCAACTCAGTCATGATATAAATGTGAGTATGTGAGTTAATTCTTAACTTCCCAAACGGAGAAGGTATACAATTTGATTGTTAGGCTTTTTTTATTACATGAGGTTATAGAACGTCATTGTAAATGTAGGTACTCAAATTGTGATGATTCTTTTTCATTTGAAAGAGGATTGAGAGATGGCCCCACAATAAATTAAGGAATCGAACATAACCTTTTTTCCAGAAACTTCTCCATAAGGAATGAATGGATCATTTATTATAGAAAATTGAGAATTTTATCTGACTAAGTTGAGGACAAGATTATTTCCGGCAAAATTTAAATTGGAAATTAAAAAAAACATCGGTATTCAAATATGGGAAATAAATATTTTATTACAAAAATCAGGACAGACCTTATTAGATAATTGCACGGAAAAATACAAAATAACATTAGTTCTATTGGTACTTGTACTTTTGAAGGTTACTTATCCTGTTATTGCTCAACCAGGAAAGCCTTTAATATTTAAAATTACCAGTACCACAGGAATTGATATTCATTTCGCATTTTTCATTACACCATCTAATAAAGTCGCACATATTTTTTTGCAAAAATCGGTTGCATATGTCAGTTTTACTTTTCCGTTCTCACCCTTTCAATCCCCATTTATTAAAAAGATAAAAGGAGAGATAATACAAGATGGGAATGGGTAAGAAAATCATAACTCTAAAATATATCTCACAATAAGGGGTGAGGGCTGAGTCACGTTAAGGGGTTATAAGGTAGGGGGAGTTTTCTATGCCTTCTTGAAATGACCCGTTAAAATAAATAAAAATTGATGGTTCCAGTGTTTTACACTTTTGTTTTAAATTAAATAGTTGTAGTTTATATAGGAGGGTGGGAGAGACGGATATAAAGCACATTATTTTTATCTATGTACTAATCTATAAGTATATGCCTATATATCTCAAAAACGCCTCAAAGGATTTTGATAAAAATTTGTGCTCACAATAGTTTTCTGCTATTGTATTTTTCTTCATTTATTTTTTTTTTATTTTTTCATAACAATCACCTGAAAGTACTTGTCGACGTCGACCCCAACGTTGTATAATTACGTCACCAGTCATAAACTAATATAAGGGTTTATTAGTTCCGAAAAGTCGTCATTATGACAATTGACTATTTTGTTTTTCATTAATATCATGAAATAAAATAACAAGAAACTCGTAATTTAGCAGATATCCTTATTTAATAGGTAGAGTAAAGAATAGTGTTTCGTTTATATCTCACAAGAATTATGATACTGAGGTTGACTGGTTTCATTCAATGGATAATTATGTAGCAACGATCTCATTATATTATAAGATGCGGCTTTTTGGTAAATAAAAATATCCAAATTTTACAATTCATATTCAGTTTTATCGTGAACAAAGTACTTTTGAAGTTATGTCGTTGTAGTTTGTTGTTGTTGTGAGTACCAACTCCAAAACTCGCACCAAAAGTACCAGTACCAATAGAATTAATATAATTTTTTATTTTTCGGTGCAATAACTAATAAAGTCGGTCTAATTTTTTGTAAAAAATATTAATTTCACACTTTTAAGTGTAACATTAGTCATGAAAATTATTGAACGTTCACTAATACCAAAGAATTAAGATAGTACTTACCCTATCACCCATGTATAGGCTTAGCTTGTGTCTTGAATCGAGCGATCCAAAAAAAAACTGATCCCCATTAGCCATTTGAAAATGAGAACATGTTTTTGTAGATAAGAAGCTAAGTGATGTTTCAATCAATATAATCAATCAAATAATTGCAGATGATTCAAGTAAAGACACGCTTCCCATTTCAAATGCCTACTGTGAATGTTTTTTTTTGGATCGCTCGATACTTGTTATTATTCAGTCGGAGATCTCAAAGCATCGCGGCGCAGATATACATATTTCAGACTGTACCGCTGTAACTCGAAAACCATAACTCCTTTGAAGAAAAACAAATCAATTTAAATGTTGCTACCTACATATAATTTCTTCTTTAAATTGCCCCTTCCACATAGCAGAAATACACATATCACATATTTTAGACTTTACCATTGCTGTAACTCGAAAACCGTAACTGTTTTGAAAAAATGTTCAATTTAAACGTTTCCGGATATCGTCCCCTTTATAATTTTCCAATCTCGAATTTTCCATTCTCGGAAAAATTTGCCTCTTCCACATAGTTAAAACACTTATTTCAGACTGTACGCTGAAACCTATGATTATTTCTAAAAATGTCCAATTTCAACGTTTCAGATATGGAATTTTCTTTAATTCTGCCGGCTCGGATTTTCAATTTTCGGGAAAAAATGGCCCCACCACCCCCTTTGGGGAAAGTTTTTGGGGAAGGACATGACTAATATTGTTTTTTTTTCAACAGGACCAATTCTCAATACTCCTTTCTCAAATGGAAAACAATTCATTAAACTCGGAGCACGTTTACATCGATAAAATAAAACATGCAGACACACAGTCGAATTGGTATCGTTATTGAGATGGTTAATTACATGATATTTATCGTTCCTACTAGTAACTGTTAGAAAAAAAATACTGTATTACCAGTAACATACCATTGTGAAATTAACAAAAATAGATTTTCAGAAATCTGTCGAATGTTCTAGAATTAGAAGAACTAAATAATCTATCGAATTTATTTCAGGCAATTCTAATAAAGATGGAGAATTTCCGTGGATTAGCCAGAGATTGGCATATTCTCTACAGGGTAATATATTTACATTTACCATATATAGTATTTTGTATACTAAAAATTAATATTTTATTTTTATTTTTAGACAATATGCCATTCAATTTTTATAAATGATATTAGTGCACCATATATTGATAATATCACTCTACTGAAAGAGCTCAACGAGACGATAACTTACGATTTAGTAGGACTTGAAGATTCCATTAATAGTAGTTTGGATTTTAGTGAAGTCCATCTGAGAGGTGGTAGACCTATAATAAAATTCGGTTTGGATGATCAATTAGATGCCAGTAAGATAGTTTTCATTCTATTGATTATTGATTCATTCGTAATACGTCACGTAGAAGATGTGCGAGGGCACTTTTAATTTTAAGAACTTGTCTGAACCAAGGCGACTTAATTTCTGAGCTTGATTCGACTTGAACTTTTTGACAAGGTTCGAACAACAGCAATACAAAATTCTTGCTCTATTTTAAATCATTTGCTGTTTTCAATAACTAAAAATTTATTAATTTGGTATAGCCAAATTCTTGTGTATGGGATACGCATTGAAATGTTATGAAATTCTGCATATGATTTTGGAGACATTCGATAATAATTAAAAAAAACATTGTTGTGTCTTGTAATACATCTTGATGAGGTAAAT
The DNA here is from genome assembly GCA_958507055.1 of Crioceris asparagi. Taxonomy (NCBI): domain Eukaryota; kingdom Metazoa; phylum Arthropoda; class Insecta; order Coleoptera; family Chrysomelidae; genus Crioceris; species Crioceris asparagi. The sequence goes on from OY293832.1 coordinate 26,831,125, forward strand.
TGTAGGTTCTCTTAGTTTAACTATAGGATGAACCCACAGAATGGGGTCTCCTTTCAAGTTTTTTTTTCATACAGAACGCACTCTTCAATATTCATTTTGACAACGACTGTAGCGCGCAAAAATTTGTAATATTACTCCAAAACATTATCGGGAAAGTGAAATTTGTAATATTACTTCAAAAAAATATCGGGATAGTATGCGACTATGATTCTGTATCCCGTAAACAGTATCCTCGTCTGTAAGTTTCCTAACCCGATACTACACACCTTTGTCAATTGTAATTCAGAAGTTGTCAACTGTAATTCAGAATAGTTAATTGTATTTTAGAAAGCATCACATGTATTTCGGATTATTCAATTGAAATCCAGAACTATACAGATGAATTTCAGATGGGTCAATTGAAATTCAGAATTCGTCAAATGTGTCTCATATTGGTGAATTGTAATTCAGAACTCGTCAAATTTACTTCAGAACATATCAAATGTAAAACAGAAAGCATCAGATGTATTTCTTATCATTGTAGGTCTGCAAACTCTACAATTGTCTTTGAAATTCATTTTGGCAAATTGGTAAGTATATAGCTGCTTTTTACAATCAAAAACAATGCACAAATATGATTGACAAAAATAATCACCACCCATGTTCTGAAATACATTTGATACGTTCTAATTTACATTTGATCAGTTCTGAATTAAATTTGACGAGTTCTGAAATACAATGCACTAATATGAAAAACATTTGACGAATTTTGAATTACAATTGACTAATATGAAATGCATTTGACGCTTTCTAAAAATTAATTGATTATTCTGAATTACATTTGATATCTTCTGAAATTAAATTGATGCTTTCTGAATTACAGTTGGAAAAGGTGTAGAGTATCCTTCTACAAAATTAAATTTTCTATTTCTTCATAAAATGATTACGCTCTTCATATCCTTTTGTATAATTTCCTTAATTTTGAGCACTGGAAAAATGTTTCCCCTAATTGGCTTTCAATTTTTATGGCAGGGAAAATGAGACAAAAAGACATATCGATGGACGTTACAGCAGCTGCTAGATTTGCAGCCGATAATCTGCCAGATTTTCTAAATGAATGTGTCATCATTTATTTACCTGAAATGGGACATTTGATAGCCGTCCACGAATGGAAACCGAATTGTGATCCGGAGGAGCTTCGCTATCTCGGCTTCCAATATTTGGTAAAACATTGATATATAATTCATAGAATATAATATAGGAAATATACAGTGTGTACAAGATAAGGATGGGATAGCATCGCTATCTCGAGAACGGTAATAGATACTCAGTTAGTTAAATGAGGAATATATTCGGCAATTTGATGGTCTTTTATATCATGTTTTCAAAAATGTAAGAGCTATTTTTATTTTGGAAATATTAGACAAATACTGTTGTTTACCATTATTTTTTTTAGAAGTAGAGCTAGGAAGTAACAGAAAAAACTTCTTCACAATAACTTTCATAGCCATAGCTATACATATTCGCGTTTATATATATAATCTATATACCTTCTACCATATATAATGGTGTGGGGCTTACAATCTTTTTTATCTGCATACATTTTCTCCATTCCTTCCTGTCGTATGCTATTCCAGTGGCTTCTTTCCAGTTCGTCCCTCTCTTCTCCAGCAGTTATGTGATTATTTTATCCCAGGTGTTCCTTGGTCGGCCTCTTTTGCGATTCTTCTGTATTCTAGCTCTCCATACTCGCTTAACTGGTCTATTTTTGTCCAACTTCTGCAGTCATTTCCGCCGCCTGTATCTTACTTTTCTGCGGCTCTGTCAATACACATGTTTCGCAACCAAAATTAAGTACTGGTCCGTTTTAAAAACTTTGAGTTTTGTATCTCTATTTATGTCCTATTTGTTTATAAATTTTTTGTTCAATGCCAAGTAGAGCTTATTGGCTTTTTGTATTCTGGTGTTGAGGTCTATTTCTTGTTTCCCTTTTTCGTCTAAAGTTACTCCTAGGTATTGGAATTGATCCACTTGTTCTATATGGTCTCCATCTATCACTATCTTCAGCTTTTCTTGACTTTGGTTTTATTCTTATTTATTCTTAATCCATTTTCTTTCAATGACGTGTTCCATATGTTTGTAGGTCTTTCTAACTTTTTGCAAATGCTCCTTTGCTTATTTATATTCTTTCTAGTCGACTATGTCCTATTTCTAATTTCTTGGTTCTGGGCTTGCATTTTTTTATAATATTATCTATGAATATGATAAACAAAAGGGGACTAAGGCTTCCCCTGTCATAGTCCTGTACTAGTTGTAAATGTTTCCGAGGCTATATTGTTTCTAATTATTGAGTTTAAGTTATCGTCGTATATTTTTTGTGTTAGTCTTATGATCTTACCGCTTACGCCTCGGTCCTTCAAAATATTCCATATTTTATGTCTTTGTACCGAATCAAAAGCTTTTTTTAGGTCTAAAAATGTCATATAAACTTTTCTTCTTTCTTGGCTTGCTTTTTCTGTGATTTGTTTAATCGTGAAAACATGCTTTATTATTTTCTTAAACATTTTCATTGCTGTACATAATAAGGTTATTGCTCTGTAGTTAATGCAGTCCTTTGCATCTCCCTTGTTATGTATCGGGATAGTCAACGATTTCTTCCAGTCTTCCGGTAGTTTTTCTTCGGTCCATATCTTGTTGTAGATATCTAGCAGTATGTCTTCACCTATTTGTCCAGGTGCCTTCCCATTCTTCAGTTCATTTATTACTTGTTTTAGTTCTTCCATAGTTATTTCATTTTCCTGTTCTTGTAGTATTTCAGTTTCTTCTATTTGTACCCCTTCTTGTGTTTCATTGAGAAGTTCCATAAAATACTCTCGCCATCTTTTCATAATTTATTTTTCTTTTGTTATTATTTCACCGTTTTTATTTCTGATGCTCTGCGTATAATGTTGCTTTTCTATTCGTAACGATTTAAGTGCTTTTGTCTTTTTTGTCAAGTAATATTTCCAGGCACACATCTTTTTCTTGACTTGATTTTTATCGCGTTTATGATTTTCGTTTTCTTGAAACCACCATCAACTTTGTTTTTTCATATGAACCAAAATAAAAGCTCAGCCTGTATAAGATAGCAGTTTTCATCTCCAAATCTACAATGTATCACATTTTGCCAACTTAAGTTTTTTTCAGTAAAAACCACTGAACTATATTGCTATGGAATAGGCAGGCATTGCTGCACCGAACATGCGCCAGAGACAGAGAGTCAGTTGAGGTAAAGAAGGTTTCCTTTTACAGAAAGTCACGTGCACTGATTCATCATCCCAGCGGTTACTTATTAATACGACTATGGAGGCTGTCCATAAGTACGAAAAATTCCCATCAATTTTCCTTTTTATCGGGTCGCTTTTCATCATTCAGTGTATATTCCTTATATTTATACATGTCGTAGAACAGTGTTCACCAGTAGCCCTATTCTCCTACGAAATAAATGATAATAATAATAATAAATCGTTTATTGTTCAAACTACAGAAAAACAATGACAAAACATTATTATTACATGTTTACAATGTACATTAAGCAGAAATAGAAAGAGTATTTATTACATGTATGTGTGACTACCAACAAAATATTTTTTTCTGGACAAAAGGTCAGTGCGCGGACACTCATAATATATATATATATATATTATCTTTGAGCACCGTACACAAATATTCATAATAAATCCATTCTATATTTTGATTTTAATGACCGTAGTTAGACCACAGCTATTGTTAAGTAAGCTGTGGTTATACTCTCAACTAGATCATTTTAATAGATTTTGAAGTTTCAGTTAATACGGTACCCTTGTTTAAAAACTGTTCTAACTTTGAATCATAGGTTTTAAAGAGATCACTTAATTTTTTAAAATGTTCTCTATTTTCTGCATCTAATTTCTCATCGTGTCCTCGTAAAGCACATTCCGGTCCTGTTATAAATGATCGCATCATTTTTTTTAAATAGCGATTTTCACGAATTTGGACATATAATTTTCAATCTCTTTTCTATGCACCGAATCTAAACTATTTGCGATATTTTGTTTGCCAAATAACTCAAATTTAATTGACGAAAATATACGCTCCTGCGATTTCTCATATCTTTCTATTGCACGTGACAAATTTTGTAAATTATCAAAAAATCAAAACCTATTTTATCGCAAACTGACGATTTTTCATTTGTAAATAACACACAATTCCAACAAAACTTTTTTTTTCTCGTTATTGAAACCGTTAACCATTCTGTTCTCTGATAATTATTTTCAGAAAATCCTCTCGTTTTGTTTTCTACCTCCCCATGACATGACTAATAATGACATTGCTGGGGTTGGTCTAACAGTCTACCAATTTGTTTAAAAGATACGCAAAAACTTCTGCATGGAATTGAATGCAGCTTTCATGGATATATTACTATAGGTCTAACTTAAAATATAGGCTACATTTTACCGTGTCTGTTTGTCTTCTGTGTGTTTGTACACGCATCACGCCAAAAATACTACATGGAATTGAATGCAATTTTCACCCTTTACAGGACTTCGTATATGTAACTGTCCTCGAGATAGCATAGTTATCCCATTTTTAACTTGGACACACCGTAATTATTTTTTTTTCATTTGCAGTTTACATTGCGAGGGAAGATCCACTACAAAAATCCCTTGTGTGCTGGTAATTTTTTTCCCTACAACACAAATATATTATGTACTTTCAGGGTGTTCCTAAATGATACTGATGTGGATGTGGTTCTACATTGAATGTTAATGAGCACTTGTTGTTACAAACTAGGGTCTAAAATTGTTTCATTACGAATGTAGGAAGTGTTCCACATTTGAATAATTAAAACTGATCTTATTCTATTATTCAAAAACTTCTGATCGCAGGAAAATAAAAAGAAACAATTCATTTGATTCATAATTAGCTTAGAATTCAAAAATAATTACATTTGTGAAAAGCAATTGCCGTATTTTTTTCTTCATTGAACTATAACACCGCATTTTTAGGCCATAGTTTTTCACTATTAGGTACTTATCTTTCATGTAGAATAATAGCTTTGAATATTCCAATATCATCAAGGATCATCCTAATTTGAATGATTATTATTTTGGGTGCTTTGCCTTCTCCTTGAAGAACTAGATAAACGATTGGGCGACATAAATTCAGAAATTATCGATCACGAAAACAGGATATTAAGAAGACTATCGTCCTTTGTTATAAAATATAAAAGGGATATTTTGGCACCTATCAAGATTATCGGATTATTAGATTGGTAAGTTTAATTTTATAAATTTCTCCTTACAGATTCCAAATTTAGTGAGGCAAGCTTATTAATAATGAACTATACAAACTTGTTGGATAAATATTTTTAAAATGGTTTTGAAAATGCTTATTGTAAATGACAGCGTTTGATTTATTTTCACAACTTATTATGTACACAGTAGCGTACCTTATATTAGCCTTAGAAATACTTGATTTCTAGCCAAATGAGTCGAATCGTAGATTCGACACCCGCTATTAACACAATTCGAAACTGTCAGCTTTGAGCTTTTTTCTTGTTTGTACGCGCGCTATACCGGAGGATTCAATAAGGGTGACGAGGTACTGTATCTCAGGAAGTAATAGTCGTAGAAGTTTGGGAAAAAAATCCATCAGAGGAAATCGACCAAGGGAAATTGCTGGAAATATTTTTTAAATTCATACGACCACCGCTAGAGAGCGTAATAGCTCCGATCGAAAATTTTGCAATATAAGTTTATAAATGAATATTCTGACGTTAATGTCAACATAATCTTTTTGATATATGATTTTTTACTGTAGGACGTAAAATAAAGGCAGGAGGGGATGCCAAACTTTTTGGACTATGTGTCTATAACTTAAGTTTGACTTAATTTTGTTAACAATGTCTGGTTCAAGAAAGGAAGGTTCGGTAAATAAAATATAGAACCATCTATGTCATACTGGTTCTTGTCGCTCTCGCTAGGGGGCGGGTTTTATAATAAAGTTAACCGTTTTTTAATTTTGCTCCGAAAACACAAATGGAACCCTATGAATATTTTATTAGATTTGGAAAGTAGATCAAACTTGCAATAGAATATGTCCAAACAGCATAACATATCATTCGTTCAAAAGTTATGAATTAAAGAATATTTTATTTAAGTTTCGTAGTCAAGCATGCCATGGACAAATGAAAAAACAATTTAAAACTTCGTTCTTATTTTAATTTAATCACAACAATAATGATATAACATAACAAACAAGAATACAACAATTTTAACATTATTAAACAAACTTTGTTATTTAAAAACTTTTTAAATATTCAAAATGTCCTCCGTTGTTGGCCACGCATAAATTAAGTCTTTCGGGTGTGGATAATACACTAACTTCAATTTCGGCAGTTCGGCAGCGGAAATTTTTCTAATGGCTTCCCGAATTCTACCTTCCATATCATCAGCTGTTGTTGGACGGTCTTTATAAACCTACCCCATATATAAAAATCCAGGACACTAAGGTCGGGAGACATCATCGACCAAGGAAAAATGCTTTTCCTACCTATCGATTTATCCGAATGCTGCCTATTTAATTTCTTTTAACATTTCAAGCATTATGGTCTGGGCATCCATCCTGTTGGAACCACATGTTCATTCTGTCCTCCAGAAGAATATCTTCTAACAGTATGAGTAACTCGTTTTCCAAAAATGGCAGATAAGTTACGCCATTTAGAGGCTGTTCAAAAAAATATGGCCCAATAATTCTTCCACCAAAAATCCCGCTCCATATCGATTTTGAAATTGAACTTCGCTTAACCAGTGAGGATTTGTTTCTGACCAATAGTGCATGTTATGAGTATTAACTTTTCCTGAGCTGGAAAAAGTGGCCTCATCAGTCCATAATACTTGAGATAAAAAATTTCTGTTCTCCTTAACCATTCCCAACAGCTAACACCAAAAGTCCAATCGATGATCGAAATCAGCTGGTTTTAATATACATGGAATTGAGGAATATGTCAATCCGAGATCCCTTAACAAAAATCTAATGGTTAGTTAAATGAAGGTCGGCATTAATATAAGCTAACACATTTATATATAATGCTCACTTCGTTTCTTGCACACCGTACTCTTATTTGGGGCTGCGACTAGCTGGACATGTCCGGTCTCCTTCAATCTGTTAGCTTACCTTTTGAAAACTTTCTTGAATGATGACGTCATGCAGTCTATCTAAATGCGTATTCTCTTTCGGCAATAGCGGCCTTTTGCAAACACTTTTTAATTAAACATTTTACAAATTTCAATCTCAAAGAATAAACTATCTATTTGTGTAAAATCGCCGTTTTTCACGACCTTCTAAGAAATTGGATATTTTTGAATTGTATAATACCTACTCACAGGCGACACAAACGAGATTTTGATATTTGGCTTAATTAAAAATAATAATAAAATTAATTAATATAATAGTAATTTTGGAAATAAAATGAAACGAGATATCAAATTCTATTTTGGAAAAAACGCTATTATTATTATTATTTTCGTGATTAAATTGAAATGGAAACGAACGTTAGTGTGGCTTAGTTTGTGAGTTATAGGTCTGGTGAATAAAATATTGTTTTAGCCATAACTTTGAAAAGAATGAAGATATGGTTATGCCGTTTGGACATATTGTGTAGCAAATTTGATCTACTTTCCGAATCTAATAAAATATTCATTTTTGTTTTCTTGTTTGTCCATGGCATGCTTGACTACGAAACTTGAATAAAATATTCTTTAAGCCATAACTTTTATACGAATGAATATATGGTCATGCTGTTTAGACATATTATGTTGCAAATTTGATCTACTTTCAGAATCTAATAACCGTTAAGTCAAACTTAAGTTATAGATAATTATAGTCCAAAAAGTTTAGCATCCCCTCCCGCCTTTATTTTACGTCCTACAGTAAAAAATCATATATCAAAAAGATGGACCATTATGTTGACATTAACGTGAGAATATTCAGTTCTAAACTTATTGCAAAATTTTCGAAAAAAATACATTTTAATACGATCGAAGCTATTTCGCCCCCTAGCGGTGGACGTTGATTGATCTGAAGGATTTTTTCCAAAATTTCTACGACTATTAGTTCCGGAGATACAGTATCTCGTATTGAATCAGTCGGTTACATAGTAAACGTACTCCGATTTCCCATATTCAATGTTCTCAAAAATCTGAGACTGCAGAATTAAATATACGACAATATCCGGAAACGTTTGAATTATTTTTTTTAAAGAGTTACGGTTTTCGTGTTTTATTTATTTATTGGTACAATACATCCAGCAGGCCCAAAAGCCCAATTACAGGTGTATACAATAATTAGCATATAAATAATTTCACATATAACCTAATCAATTCTGAATGAGACGGATAATCTCTCTTTTAGGTAGGTAGGTTCACACTTTTGAATTTCGAAAAAATTTCAACGGCATGTTGTTATATGTCTATAAGTTAGCCCAAAAAAACATTTGGTTCAAAAGTTTATATATATATATATATATATATATATATATCTTAACGATGAGGGTAATTGGGAAAGGCAGCATAAATAAAAGAAGACTCTTTTAACTCAATCCGAGCTTTCGGAACTGCTCAGTTCCATTTTCAAGGATACTGAAAACATTTATTTTAAACAATACTTAGTACATATTCTTTAGATGTATATATTACTTACGTTAGGTGAGGTTGGTTGTTTTCAAAGATGTTAAAAATTGTGAGACATTAATATGGAATAAGGGGCAGTTGTATAAAAAAAAAATATATAAAAGTATATGGTTCCTGTTGTAGAATAAAAAGACAGTGACATTGGAGTAAAAAAATGTTTTTTTTTTAAATTAATAAAATTGGAATAAAATATATATAGACAGATAGAGAGGACTGATAAATTATTAACAATAACAAAAACAAAAATGAACTGGACACTTCTAGACATATGACTTTTGACGGAGGACATTTGGTTTGCATAAAATTTATATTCCCTAGCTATTTGGATAAACGAACAACTTTTCTATGTATTGCTCAAAGAACACTTATGTTGGAAAATTGACCTTCCGATGTGAGTAAATATGAGTATATGGCACTCAAGTGCTTGACATCAGTTTTTTTGTTAATTGTTTCTGTATGTTGGTAAATATATACCATCTCCAAAAACTTTCTTTTGATTTGATTTTGAAGGTAGAAGGTAGAGGTACGGTTTTCGAATTAGAGCAGTGGTAAAATATGAAATAAGCGTATATCCGCCGTCATGTTTTGAGATCTCTGAATAATAACAAGTACAAGCAAAGAATAATAGCATAAGTACTATTTTCTTTGATATTAGTAGTGAACGTTCAACGATTTTCTTGACTAATGTTACACTCAAGTATTTTTTACAAAGAATTGGACATTTGTTGGTGCACTGAGAAGTACAAAATAATATTAATTTATTGGTGCTGGTACTAGTGAAGTTGGTGCCAAGAGTCTTCTATTTAACTACAATTGCACAACTTCAAAATTACCAATACAAATAGAATCAATATTATTTTGTATTTTTCAGTGCATGAATAAATAAGTTCGGATAATTTTTTTGTAAAAAAATATTTATCGCATGTTCAGATAGTCACTTTTTCAACCATTTAAATGACGAAGGGTTTGGGTATTTTAACAATGTATAAAATATTAACATTGAAGTAAATATTAAATGGTGAAAAATGATCGTACTTATTATAAAAAATACGTTTCTATAGAATATAAGATATTTGGCTTTTTATTAGTAATACAGTTGTGGTTGAAGTATCAAAACTTAAAACCATGTAGTTTAATTATTGTCTAAATAAAAAAATGTAGTGATGAATCTATTATTATTTGGATGGAGGCATCAAATCAAGAAAAATAATTTCTATATGAATATTTTATTTTCCATTTCTATTTCAGTATTGCGTAAATTCTTGCAATTTTCTTACAGCCTCATCTCAATTGCTGTAATATCATCGCACAACTCCTACATTCGACCAAAATTCAATTTCAACAACGTGATTGAAATCCAAGAAGCACGCCATGTCTTAATGGAACACACCATCACTTCATACCAGCCAAATGACTACTATTCCGGTGGTGATGGTTACAGCCATGTGAAAATCATAACAGGACCAAATGGAAGTGGGAAAAGCATGTATTTGCGACAAATAGCCTTAGTTGTTTTTTTGGCTCATGTGGGCTCGTATGTGCCTGCCAAAATGGCAAATGTTGCGTTATTGGACAGTATATACTCGAGGATACGTGCCACTGAGTCAGCAGCAGTGAGATTGTCCGCTTTCATGTTGGATGTAACCCAGGTAGTATAGACTTTGGTAGTATATTGTAGCACATGACGGACGTAACTGACTTTGTGGACTGAACTGAGCGAAAGCAGATGCGGCCGTTTATTCTATCAAAATAGGTGTCCAGTGTTTTTCAGTATGAACATTCAGGTAGACTCGTTTGAGTGCTAGACACAATTCACATAGAACGAATGTCGGACAGAGAATAGACACGGACGGAGCTCTGACGTTTCGGTAATGTGATGTGTGCAATGCACACAGAAGAGGCTTCTTATTGTGCCAACTAGGTGGGAACTTTGATTTATTTAAGTAGTGGTAGTGCTTTACTTGTCTAATCTACAAATAAAGAATATGTTGAGTTCATTCATTATGAGTGAAGAAGGGGAAAACCGGTAGATCATTTTGTGTGAATTACTTATCCAGAACGCTTCCAAAGCAAATGATAATTTGATGCAGATGTTGCTCGAATTGTGCGATTGTCTTTTGGTACTGTGGTTAATAATTTATTGGATAAAATAGCGGTGAATATATTATTTATAAATGGCTTAAGAGATAGGCAACTCCTAAGACTTAGTGTTGCCTTTTCTTGCCTTTGTTCTACTTTTAGAACGATCCATCTAAATGCAAAAATACGAGTATTGATGGAAAACTAGAAAGGGTGGATCTTCAGAAACAATACCCGCTCTTGAAACCAACATAAAACATATAACAACTAATTAATACTTTCTCAAGCTAGGCCCATTTTATGCATACAATACATTTTCACTACTATATATAAACTATATTACTATTACGAAAATATTGTTATAATAAAGAAAATGAATGACCTAAATATTAATACAGACTGAGAAGTTCCGGATTCTTCCATTCCTATCGAGATCTGTACTTTTGCTCCTAGATAAGCTATCTCCATACCTTTATCTTTTCAAGATCTAGAGTCAAGAGGAATCGAGCCCCGCCTCTGCACAAGTCTTATTAGCGTTGCTTCAACAGACACGGTTGTCTCGCTCCAAAGATCTTTATATTAGACCCTTTATCATAAAAAAACTCACATATAATATACAAAATTAGAGCTAACAGCATGTAGATTGGCTGAAAACTATCTAAATTACCTAAATCTTGGAGGTAGTGTTTTCTGAGCGTAGCCCCCAATAGACGGCAGCGCATATTGCATACAGTTGAAGCACGCAAAAGCATCAAGCATTAAGCATAGGTAGGTAGGTATGCTGTGGTTGAAGTATGGTGGGGAGGGTCCATAAGTTGAGGGTTGATAGGGTATCGGGTGCGATCGGAAATATTCGGTGCGTTCAACAACAACGACGCATTTATGTGTATTACAAATACGTTATATTTACAATAGTCATTTTTTCAAATAGTAATTACAACTTTGTTAGGTACTATTTTGGTACGGCTGATTGTCCACGCCGCGTTGTTTTTGACTAAATGCTCAAAAGGAAGATAATTATACAGGTCAAATGTATTGTAACGTGGATAGGTAGTCATGTACTTACGGTTATTATTCGTTTATTCTCTATTTATTTCTACTAGCTTATTTACTATAGTTGTATAGTTCATTAATTACTTCTGGAATTAGTAGATCTATTGTCGATCCTTCCAGACACTATTTGTGTGTTCCTAAATACAAAACATTAGCCTGACCAGGCTTAAATTATGTCATCAGTCAATGTCATACTCCTATATCAAGTCCATATATCTGTCAATTTTCGACGGCCATTTTAACCCTGGCCAAGCTAATGTTTTGAATTTTGGAACAGCCATTGTATGTGAAGTACAGTTTGTCACACTGGTGTCAGTTTGACAAACCTCTAGAACATTGTTATGTGCGTCTAGATAATCATAGAACATTCTCGATGAATGTCATGTCAAGATTCAGATATATGTCAGTCTTATAAAGTCACAGTTTACTGTATCAATCAGTTGGAGACATATGTCGATAGTAGTTCAATCGGTAAAGACGGTGACTGTTGAGATTGTCAAGGTGACAAGTTGTGACAGTTGTACTACAAGAGAAGGTCGTCTACAGAGTATTGAAAATAAATCAGTTCGACACCGACGTAGTGCTTTACAGTAGAAAGTTTGTATATATTCAGTAAATAGAGGGCCGCATCATTGACAAAATTACCACACCAATTGATGTCATTCATTTACGCCAAAACAAACAACCCCTCCAAACTCACGGCGAAAAGGTACGAATGAGATACTCACTCACTACGTTCTGTTTTCTATCCAGGGAAACAAAGTTAACTCTAGAAGAACAGGTGAGAAACTATCTGCCTGACTGCGGTTGGTAGAAAAGAAGATGTGATTGTGAACATGTTTTCATTCGCTCTCCAGATATATCGGCGAGCCGTAACTGAAGGGACTAACAGAAAAACAATGTCTAAAAGCCAGATATAATAATAACAAACTTAAAACGGACTGTAATGAACCAATATTTGTAATCTAAGACTGTAGGATGGTCCAAGCTCTAGAAATTGAGATAATTATTGTTTTTCGTTTTCGTAATTATTGGTTTTTATGAATTGTTTTTTTGTGTTTGTTTAGGTCAGTCATGCTCTTTGCAATCCCTCGGCGAAATCTCTGCTACTTTTCGATGAATTCGGTAAAGGTACGTCAGAAGAGAACGGCATCTCCATTTTGGCTGGTGTATTGAAGATGTTTATTGAAAGAGCTTTGGAATGTCCACATATATTATTATCAACACACTTTCAACAAATATCAAACTATCTGCCTGAATCACCATTTATTCAGTATCAAAAGATGGATTATATAAAGGATATGGAGAAAGGCTTGGTATTTTTGTTCAAAATTGTCGATGGTAAGTGTAATACAAAAACAATGGTATGATGTGGAGTCTAATTTTTTAAGATTAAAAGCTCTTAGCAAAAAAAGGAACGAACTCAATTGAAGCTTATTTAATGCTAATTTAGTACCTAAGTAAGTAGTACCTTAAAGGATAATGTAGAAATATTTTTTTTAAACTACTTATAAATATTAAGTCAGCACACTCAAATGAAACTTTGTGAAATCTTAACAAATCCATAGCCAGAAACGATTTTGAATACAAATTTTCATGAATCGCATTAAAAAGGTTTTGGAAAAACATTGAAAGAGATCTTTTAGTTATTAGAGAATGTTGAACACGGTACTAATAGTGTTTATAGTAAACGAAAAGCAAATATAACTTATATTTCAAAAAACCTATGAGCGTGTGTATCAATTTGAGAGAATTCGTCAAAACCGGTCTAAACATAAAGAATATTGAAAATCCCGTAAATTTCATAGTTTATAACTTTCATTATTATTTATCACTTTTAGGGAAAAATGCTTCTTACTAAAGTTTTATGTACAGATCATATCTCTATAACGATAAAATACTTTTAGGGCCGATTTCATAATGAATCCCTAATGGGAGATTAGTTAATTTTTCAATTTGTACTCATATCCTGAATAAAAATAGTTTTTCAGTAACTTTTACGTCAGTCACCTTATCTTTCGTTCTTTTAAAGTAACTTTGAATTATATATCCAATCAAAAAATTTATGATTTTTTTTAATGTAATTAAAATTAATAGATTAAATTTGATTATGAAATCTTCGGCCGAATCACAAATATTTATAAATAAAAAAACACCATTATGGCATAGAAAACATATTCATTCAAATTAACCGGAACACAAATAAAAAACTAAAGTAATAATCTGCAGAATATTGCACCAAAACACATAAAATGATAAGCTAACAAAAACAAAACCAATTTCTACTTCTAAATAATAATTAGTAATATGTATTATCTTAACTTTCCCGTTGGGATTCTTTATATTGTCTACATGTTTTCTTATTACATGATTGATCATAAATGTTGTGGAGGCATTTTTACCACGACCACCTCGAGAAATCTCACATTTACATGTATTGCACTTTGCATATTTATTATAATCTTATTATAATAAATAATATTTTCAAATATCACTCGACTTCTTATTCATTTTCACGTCGAAGCCGCTTGACATGCAAGCGATCGCGTTTAAAACGTGAAATAAAAATAATAAAATAATCACAAAAACACTTACGGCGCGATTTAACAAGAAAATTCACGTCGCTTCGGCCGAATCAACTACTTCGGCCAAAACCGAATAGTAAAAAAATTGGCCCTAGTTGATTTCGGAAGGATTTATGTTGGACTTCTCGATTCATCCATTGGGACTTTAGTAACATTCTGATAACTGTCAAAGCAAGCCTTCAGTCAGACCTAATTTTCATAAGTTTGGAAGAGATTTTAATACACGAGCTTTGTTTGAATAATAAAACGAAATATAAGAAGTGGACAACAACATTGGTGAAGGTAAATTTATCAAGGATAAGAAAAATAGAAAGGTACATTTGAAGTGACATAAATGGTTGTCAAAATAAACCAAATAGAAGGTCAGTACAATTTAATTTAAAATATAGGCAAAAAACTATAGAAGATATCGAAAAAAGTAATAATAACGAGCAAATTAAACATTTGAAGGAAATATTAAAGCAAAAAGATTTATTGATCACAGAAAAAGATAATACAATAAACGAAACAAATAAATTACTAGCTGAAAAAGACACAGTTATTGAACTATTAAAAAAACAAAATATCTTTCTCGAAGAGAACTATGAATTAATAACATCAAATATAGTTGAAAAAGATACTATTATGGATTCACTAACCAAAATTGATGAATCTATAAACGAACGAAATCTATCAAAATCAAATTACGCTAATATTTTGAAATCATCTCCGAAAATATCGAATTTTCCAAAAATAACAAAACAAGAATCAATATATATCGAACCAATATCGAAACAAGATTTATCAACAACACAAAATGATTTAGAAAAGCAGATTGATATCAAAAAACTAAAATTGGGAATTAACTCAATAAGAAAATCAAAAAATGGTAGCATCGAATTAAAATGCTCTGGCGAAACCGTCCTAGAACTGCAGAAAGTGATTAACAATAAATTAAACAATAAATACAAAACATCTATAAAAAGATTGATGAAACCAAAAATTAAGATTCCTAATGTTAAGTATGAAGAATTTCTCGATAAAGAAGAAATTGAAGGAGCAATAAGAAACCAAAATAATTTTATAAATGAAAATGATGATTTTAAAATACAATTCATAAAATACTATCAGGATAAAAAAGTTTGTAAAATTTTTGTAGATATAAATGGAAAATTATATAAGAAATTCTTGGACAATAATAATAAAATTTATATTGGATGGCAAAATTTGACACTTAATGATGATAATGGTATTTCACAATGTCGAAATTGTCAAAGATTTCATCACATAAGCAAAAATTGTAAAAACTTAATTGTCTGCTCAAAATGTGGTGGAAATCATAATGTAGAAACATGTATATCCAATAATATGCGTTGCAATAATTGTATTTATGCAAATGATAAATTTGGGAAAAAATATGACACTAATCATGAAGCTCACAGTCATTCTTGTCCAACATTCATATATTATAAGAAAAATCATTTGTCTCAGATTGATTTT
Organism: Crioceris asparagi; assembly: GCA_958507055.1. Lineage (NCBI taxonomy): Eukaryota > Metazoa > Arthropoda > Insecta > Coleoptera > Chrysomelidae > Crioceris > Crioceris asparagi. Next base: position 26,847,011 of record OY293832.1, read on the forward strand.
GACTAGATAAAAATATTTAAATTTAAGAGTGATAGATATGTATATTAAGTACATTTTTTATTATAATTATTATGGATAGATATATAAATGATTTTAAAATACCAAAAAACTAAAAAATACTCATGAAATGAAAACAATTTTATCACTTAATAGAAATACTACTAATTTCAAACTTTTGCATAATAACATTCGTAGTATAAACAAAAAATTTGATGAATTTACTATATTTCTTGAAGAAATAGATACCTCAATTGATTGTATAGTATTAACAGAAACTTGGAAAATATTAGATACCCAGTTTTATAAATTAGATGGTTATATAACAATATATAATGATGGCATAACAAATCAAAATGATGGAGTAGTAATTTTCATAAAAAAAGATTTGTATATTTCACATAAACTTATTAAAATAGCTGAAAGCAATTTAATTCAACTAAAAATAAATTATAATAAAGAAACTATTTATATAAATACTTTCTACAGATCACCAAATATTTCAAATATTGAAACATTTTTGTATGATTTAGAAAATATGTTGGAAAAACAACCAAAAGATTATTTATATAGCTTATTCTTAGGTGATATAAATATAGATTTACTTGAAGTTACACAAAATTATCTAAATATACTTAGCGAATATGGATTTGTTTCATCTATAAACTCTGTAACTAGATCGATATCAAATACTTGCATTGATCATATTTTTGTAAATTCTAAAGATGAAAATTATGATGAAATAATATCAGCGACCATTTATTCGGATATTACAGACCACTATATAACTTATACAGGGTGTCCCACTTAAGCGTACTTCCCCAATAGCTCCCTTATTAATGAGAATATGAAAAAAAATTGCTGAGCAAAAGATTTATCAATTCAAATTTTCCATCTCCTAAAATTATTTTCAGTTATACAGGGTGTCCCATATCTGCTGGGCCGGACTCAACTTCATTTTTTCAAATGAAATGATACTATTTTTATTGCATTTTTGTATTTCTCATTAAAAATAAGGGTCCGTTTCATAAGCCTTCTTGATACTTAAAATCATGGGTTTTCGAAATAATCAGAAAAAACAACTTTTGCAGCGTCTTGCGCCATTTTGAATATCTCGTGAACAATCAAACTTAAAGCAATGTAGTTTGGACCATTGACTTGAGAAGAAATGAACTATCATTTTCACTATTTGCACAAAGCTTTCCATAAAATGAACTCTTATATTTTTAAGTGCCAAAAAATTTTTTTTTGTTGCTAATAACTTTTTTTCTTAAATGGAAGTATGTATTTTTTTCTTGTTAATGAAAAGCTAAATTTAATTTACTTTCTCCCGATATAAGGTTGTTTCCACTTATTTACAACGGTTTTTGAGATATTTAGAATTTTTGGAAAATTCTGTTAATGCACTATAATCTAGTTTGCTTTGTATAACGATTTACTTGATACAGTCGTTTGACAGCCGCAAGGTAAGTTTAATTCTTCGGTGTTCCTAAGTTCGCCTTTGTGTTTATTGTTCTGTTGTTATTGTTGTGTTGTTCAAGATGGCTTTAAGTCAAAATGAAATGATAGACATGGTCTTCATTCTTGGAGAGTGCAATAGAAATCCCTTGTTGGCATCACGAATTTACTCTCAGCATTTCCCTGAAAGACGAGCTCTGGGACGAAAAAGTTTTAAGAAGGTCTCTCGTCAGTGGCTCTGTTACTCCCTTGCCAAGGAACGGAAGGAATTCTGTTCGCACAGAAGAAAATCAGTTCCAGGTCTTATTACGTGTTCAAGAAAATAAGAATATCAGAATAAGGGAGCTAGCCAGAGACACTGAAATTAGCAGGACGACAGTGCAAAGAATCTTAAAGCAACACCAATACCATCCGTATCACATTGAGTTGCATCAGGAATTACTACCTATGGATTTTGGGTCCCGAATCACTTTTGCGTAATGGGCTACTAACAAAATTATCGAAGAAGAGGGCTTTTTTGAAAGTGTGCTATTTTCTGATGAATCTACTTTCCACAAAAATGGGTTGGTTAACAGACACAATTTTCATTACTACGATACTGAAAACCCTCGTATTTTTCGTACATATTCGCAATATCGTTGGTCACTGAACGTATGGGGCGGAATATTAGGGGATCGATTAATAGGACCGTACTTTTTCGATGGGAACCTGGATGGAAGAATGTATCTTCACTTTCTACAGAATCAGCTTCCAGAATTATTAGAAGATGTTCCCTTGGCAATAAGGCAGAATATGTGGCTACAACACGACGGAGCACCATGTCATGCTACTCGAGAAATTCGGAATTTCTTAAACACGCGTTTCCACGATAGCTGGATCGGAAGAGGAGGGCCAATTCATTGGCCAGCAAGATCGCCTGACTGTACAAAATGCGATTTCTTTCTTTGGGGTTACATAAAAAATCAAGTGTATGCGTATCAACCTACTACAGCAGAGGACATGCGACAAAGAATTACAGCTACCTTCAGAGAGATTACGCCAGATATTCTACACAATGTCGACAACAACAATAAAATGCGAATGAGAAAGTGTTTAGAGCAGAATGGCATGCATTTCGAGCATTTGCTGTAATTAATTAATAAATATTATAAAGCTGTTTTCAAATTTTATTTTTCAGTTTTTTTAAATAACTTCAATAATTACATTTACTCAGATTATTACGATGTGCAACAGCAATAAATTACAACGGGAGCCACATTCGATGAAGTCAGACGTCTATTCAGCTTTGAAAAAAAAGCAAACTAGATTATAGTGCATTAACAGAATTTTACAAAAATTCTAAATATCTCAAAAACCGTTGTAAATAAGTGGAAACAACCTTATATCGGGAGAAAGTAAATTAAATTTAGCTTTTCATTAACAAGAAAAAAATACATACTTCCATTTAAGAAAAAAAAGTTATTAGCAATAAAAAATATTTTTTTACAGTTAAAAATATAAGAGTTTATTTTATGGAATGCTTTGTGCAAATAGTGAAAATGATAGTTCATTTCTTCTCAAGTCAATGGTCCAAACTACATTGCTTTAAGTTTGATTGTTCACGAGATATTCAAAATGGCGCAAGACGCTGCAAAAGTTGTTTTTTCTGATTATTTCGAAAACCCATGATTTTAAGTATCAAGAAGGCTTATGAAACGGACCCTTATTTTTAATGAGAAATACAAAAATGCAATAAAAATAGTATCATTTCATTTGAAAAAATGAAGTTGAGTCCGGCCCAGCAGATATGGGACACCCTGTATAACTGAAAATAATTTTAGAAGATGGAAAATTTGAATTGATAAATCTTTTGCTCAGCAATTGTTTTCATATTCTCATTAAAAAGGGAGCTATCGGGGAAGTACGCTTAAGTGGGACAACCTGTATACAAATAATTATAAAAAGCAAATTTAATTCCAGTAATATTAAACACTCTAGATATTACACTCAAATTAACAACAGTAAGTTAATAAGATTAATTGAAAATGAATCTTGGTCAGATTTTTCGAATATAAATGATGTAAATTTCGCAGTTATGAAATTTTTAGGCATAATTCAAGATGCTCTTAAAAATTCAATAAATCTAACTACAATTAAAAGTAAAGAGAGAAAGAGAAAACCGTGGATTACAAAATCACTTATAATCTCAGTGAATCAAAAAAAGAGCTATATAGAAAATTAAAACAATGCCCTTATAATATTACCTTAAGAAATCAGTATATAGAGTATAAGAAGATTCTTTCTAAAATGATAAATCAAGTCAAAAATGATTATTACAAAAATAAAATAAACAACACCAGTGACTCAAAAAAATTGTGGAATGTGATAAACCAATTAACCTCAAATAAAATGAAAGATAATGTCAGAGCAATTAAAAATTCTTCAAATGAAATAACTAATGATCCAACTTCCATATGTACAGAATTCAATATTTTTTTCTGTAATGTTGGAAATAAATTAGTAGAACATATGAAACAATCAAAATTTAACAACTTTAACAAACATGGAAACAAAACAGATATGACAAATTATAGACCGATTTCTCTAACATCAAATGTATCAAAAATATTAGAAAAAATAATTAAAAATAGAATTTATCATTTTTTAGAAAAGCATAAATTACTCTCCAATATGCAATATGGTTTTAGAAATAAAAAATCAACCCAAGATGCAATAAAAGATTTAACCTGTCTGATTTATAATTCAATTGATAATAGAAAACCATCTATAGGTATTTTTTTGGATTTAGCTAAAGCATTTGACACAGTCAATCACAAATTATTACTTGAAAAATTAGAACAAATTGGAATACGGGGCTTAGCTCACGATCTTATTTGTTCCTATTTATCAAATAGAAAACAACAAGTTAAACTAAATGGTACAATAAGTGAAACACAAATTATATCATGTGGTGTACCCCAAGGAACTGTTTTGGGTCCATTACTTTTTATTATATATATTAATAACTTTTTTTCAATAGAAACTACTAGTAAAATTATTTCCTTTGCTGATGACACTGTCATTTATTATGAAAACGAAAATTGGAAACATTTAAAACTTGAGATTGAAAATGATTTCATCAATATTATGAACTGGCTAAACAAAAATCTTCTTTCAATTAATTTTAATAAAACATTTTTTCTTCCTTTTTGTAGTTCTGGTAAAGGTATTCCGGAATTCAATGAAATCTCAATAAATTTAGAAATAATTATTTACTCAAAACAGGAAATTAAATATCTTGGTATTATTTTAGATAACCATCTCAAATGGGAAAGACACATAACATACCTAGGTGCTAAATTAAGAAGAATATTATTTAAAATGAAAATTCTATCAAATATATTGGATTATAAATATATGAAAATGTTGTACTTCAACGTCTATTCAAACCACATCTTGAATATGGTTTAATATAAAGAAATTAATATTTTTGATCCAATACAAATTTATTTCAAAATTCTTGTAATAGATCAATTTAAGAATAAAAAAGATCACAATATTGTTTCTCACTGTCATCTCACTAGACAGAACCAAAACATTGTTATACCATTTAAAAATAAAAATATAGGTCAAAAAAATTGTATGTACGTAGGACCAAAAGCATATAATTATTTACCCAAAATTATGAAAAATATAAGTACAATCAGAAAATTTAAAAATGAGGTTGATAATTTCTTAAGAAGTAACTCTAGGGAATTCATCAGAAACATTATTCAAAGGTGATAGAACTTATATCTACATATTATATTCACAGACATATAAACAAGGGAGACAGAACTTTCCATTCATAAATTTCGTTTGTTTACAATCAGACATCTTTTCCAAACTTGAACGAGTTAGAAAGAGATCGCTTTAAAAAACGACAACTCTGTAACCCTAGCGTCTACTGTTGAAATCATCTTTGCCAATGGCGTGCAGTTTTTAGGGGTTAATAAAAAATAGAAAAAACATTTAGCATTTTATTCATAAATCTACGTACATTTGTAGAGAAACTAATTCAACATGTTATGTATATTTCTATAAAACAAGGAATCAATCAATATGCATATCTTTAGCCTGTTCTTAAGCAACTTCAAACTATAGATTATCATATTATTAAACAGTTTAGTTGAAACAATGAATCACAATCTACATAAATGTATGGATGTTAGACATATACATGATAGTAGATTTAGGTACCCAAACACATTTTATACAGGCTTCATTCTTAGAACTTGCTGAGGATAGATAGATAGATAATATTTTATTGTTCCAGATATAATCTCCTGAATAAGGTAGAATATGCCAAAAAAATATACGTACAACAACATTTGTTTGCATTAAACTAGGATAATTGTAATATCTAGAAAGAAAAACATTTTACTGCCTAACTCTAGGAACTCTTGCGTTCAGTAATATGCTTTGTTTAGAAGAAATTTCTTTAATTTTGCTTTTAATTGTTCCAATGGCAGTTTTGATTGCAAGAAAGTTTATTTCAAAATTTTCTTGATGGAAAAATCAGCATTTTTTTATGTAGCTAAATTATATAGTATATTAAATCTTGTTTTTAACCATGTATACCTGTGCTATTTTCAAACAAATCGGGGTTTTTCTTAACAAAATTAATAGATCCTAGGATATAGAGACCATAAATTATTGTTGGTACTTTATGTTTTGTGAACAGTCACATTAGTCAGAAAATGCTTACAGTTCAATGCTGGCATAATTGTAAATTCTTTGACATTTGATGGACCACCTACAGATTTGAACTTGGTAAAGACATTGGCAGCAGATTTTACCAATCTAGTGGAATTAAGAACAAATTTTAAGTATTCGATCACGAACGATGGTGTATATATCATATATACCTATATAATATATAACTCGTTTGATCAAGTGGAACTTAACAAAGTAAGTGAAAACAAAATATAGAAGTAGGTACTACACGCTGCAAATAAAATTCGGATAGGCAATTTCAGTAGAAGCTATAAAAATTCAAGGTTCGTTTAGTAACCTAAATACTTACCAAAAATGTTAGCGATACTATAAGCTTCCTTTGGGAAAAATTCGATAATACCTGATTTTAAGGACACGGCAATATCGGTTTGACGCAAAATTCTGTAGATAAAATATCTTTATACTTACAAATTTGAGGGTCCAGCAGTATTCTGTTCAACGGGGATTTTAGGCGGATCAGAAAATTTCGGATCGACATCTAAAGACCTGTCAGATATGAAAACGTCTATAAGAACAAAACATACAAGTATAAAATCTAATCAAATTTAATTGCACCTGGTTGTAGTAATGAGCCGTTTCTAAAATTGGACCAGTATGTTAATACTTTATATAGTTTTCCTACAAATGTATTCAATATCTTGCAAAAATAATTGTTTATTTTAAATTCTTGAGTTTACCATATACAACAATGTAAAATTAACTTACCTAAGAGATTTTATATATGATAACTCACTGACGGTTGAGTCGGAAATAAAAAAATAAATACTTTCATTAAAATATACAACAGGTAAAGAGTGTTTTTTACCTGAAAGACAAGGGCTGAGTAAAAACGGTGGTATTAAATTGGGGCTCAGCAGTTGGTCTTATTTGTCTTCGCCCGGTTCTCTCCGTAGTAATTATATCACTTTGATCAAAGTGATCTGAGCAAATTTGGGCAGACTTTATTACATGCTGGTTACCCAACTCTAAGATCGAAATCCACCTCGCTCTGCGTTCTGCATTTACAGGAATGCTACAATAATTAACAAAAAGTATTATATTATTTTAACTCACCCCTAATTACACAAGGTCGTTTAATAATAATTTGAAGGCCCTCTAAACTGCAGTAATACAATATTAGTATTACACAACTATATTGAGCTTTTAGGACTGACGTTGATGAAATTACGCAATCATTATATTATTGCAGAAAGTTTCTGCAGGTTTGAATTTATTTAATGTAATGATTGCGAATCTGGGTATTTATAAGTTTTTAAGTACATATTCAGATTCAGCAAGATAATAAAGCTACTATGACTTGCTTGACTAACAATATAAATATTGTGCAAAATTTATTAAACGTCTTGGACGCCCTGTAACTCCTTTGTAACTACACCACTGTTCATATGTATATGATCTGACTTACGCGGTTGGAATATACATTTTTCTTGCACACTACGCACTGGAGAACCATAGTGTAGAGCAAATATAGATAAATAAAAGTTTTATTTCTATAAATATACTCAAAATCGAAGAGAATCACAAGATGGCACAAAGACCGCAAGTCAACGCAGTAAATCTAACGATGAATGAATTTAAAACAATGACGTCTGTCATAGTAAATTATGAGTAAATACAACCGTCCAGCGTGGCCACAAATATTTACCCAGTATCTTACAATTTAATTTGATTATGAAAATATACATAATTTTGGGGATACAAGAAACGTATTTTAATAAAGAAACGTAAACATTTATTTAATATAATAGTTTTACTTGAGTATCACTTAAACGCGCTTATTTTAAAACAATAATTTTGCTTTCGTTCCGAACTCAATCGGCAAATCTAGGGCAGACCGCGTAAGTCCGCCAACACTGCTTTTTGTTTAAAAAGATGTGTGATCGCAGCAAAATGTAAACAGTTCTGTCTCCCTTGTTTATATGTCTGTGATTATATTCCATACTTTTATTTATTTGTAATGCTTTGTTTCTTACCAGTTAGCTATTCATTGATTTAAAAATATGTTATTTATAATTATCGTACAAACAGACTTTTTAGTCTCGTAGGTTTTAATATTGTTGTTTGTTGACAAAAATGTAAATTCTCAAATTGTCAATAAACGTTATTTATTTATTTTTCTATCGTTCAAGTATTGACGAGAATGAGATGGAAGAGCTGAGGGCTGCAAATGCGGTGCAACTCGGTGCCGTCGGTTCGTTGCTGGTTTTGATTCGGAGTCATCCATACATAGCCGATCGGCTGACGAGAAAAATTATGTTAGTGTTATAGAAGCTAGTAATTATTATCAACTCTACATTTTGAAGAATATTCAATACAGCAGATATACTGCAGCTACTCCGGAAACGCGAAATTTATGCGAAGGGCTAAACATAATGGATTCTTATCTCTTAAATATGTGCGGCGCAACGATAAACCACAGCTTAATTAGGTAAGCTGTGGATAAACATTCTTATAAACGTAGAAATTTCTGTTTGGAAACGAGCGGCATAACATGAGATATTTTAAAAAAAAATTTAACAACTTCAAAAATATAATTTTTTACTCGATATTACTTTCTTCATGGATAATCGTCTTTCACTTTTAAAATTCGTATTCATTTATTAGCACCTTTATTAACGTACTTGTTAGTAGTAGTATAGTAGTGTTACCGAATATTAGTTTTCATTTAACATCTGAACGCTATTGCGTGCTGGCACAGCGTGAAAACAAATAGTCACTGTTTATTCACACTGAATCACAATTTGGAATGCAGCACCACAACTTGATTTCTGACGTTCAACCGGATATTTAATTTTCTCAGCAAGAGAAAATCGATAGCCAGGGTTAATTAAAACATTATTCTTGACTGAATATTAATTGTAACGTCTCAATAGGAGTTTTTGTTAATTTTACCATTATAAACGAAATTCTATCTGTGAAAATCATTATCATCCTCACCACTTTTTTTAGTATGCCACATAATATCATATTATTTAAGGTATATCAATGAGTTTTGGATTGGACATAGCCGAGATGGTTGATCTTGATGCAGATATTATCAAGAGAGCTCGTGAGATAATGCACTGCTTAAACACAAATCAACCTATACGACCTTTGGACGATAATATTAGACGGAGCCACAAATCGGACAACCTCAACGAATTGTACTTGCCTCAACCAGATGATGAGTCAGTCGATTCAGATATCTAAGGAGTAAATAGTAATGTTCTTAGCTTTGTTACAACATTTTTATTAAACCAGTTACAATGAATAATATATAGAGCAACACAAATGTTAGTATTGTGTGTCGAAAATTTTAAGTAAAAACATCGAATCAGATTACATGAAAAAACTGAAAACAAATCAATAATCATCTCCTCTGGAGACGATCTCCTTGCATGTGGGGCGCAACATGATTGTATGCTCAAACTGGGCTGTATAGCAGCCCTTAATGTCGCACAGTGGTGGATAATCATCGACAACACCCTTGTCACAGAGGTCCTTCAATGCCATTTGATATTTGGTGGCACCAGCACGATCCAACCATCGTTTGCAAAATGCCAATGTTCCAAAGTTTTTGTTGATGACATTCAGGAGAGTTTTAGATGATTGTAATCTGAAAGATGAATCATTTAGAAAAGTAGGAAATAGTACATGTAAAATGAATTTTAACAGTGAAGTTGCGATCAAATAATCCAGGAGGTGAACTATGGAAAACGGAGAACAGAGAGTATTTTAACAGCAGTTCGGTACCGTTACGGGTGGTATATTATTATTCATTTTTTGCCAACGCTAAGCATCGATCGGGTGTATCTAGGTTAGCGTTGACAAAATATGAAACATCAGTTTAAAGCGTTGGCACTTTATTTTATTCTTCTATGACACGAACTATAGCACTACTAGTCTGTCATCATTATTAACATTGAACTGTTGATTCGTAATCAGCTGTGTGTTTTGTTTTGTTCTTGATAAATCAGTGGACTGAATATGTCTGATAAAAAATGTCTGCATTTTTTGTTCTAAAATATAATAATTGTTGCACGGGGTGGAAAAATGTAATTAGCCATCTCCTATTACAAAGGAGTTAATTTGGGATAAGGAGTTACAAAAATCGTATTATTTTTTGTATCTGATTATAAATGGTATGGGAGCGGGTAAATTGAAAATATTTAGTCATTATATTATTAGCAAGTTATTTAAACAAAAAAACTTCTGGTTAGAAAATACCACATTTGTTGAAAATAGGTAACATTGGGTGGAAATCATAATAGGTATGAATTATATCTTGCTTAGTCCTAATCAGCTCATACCTAAAGCTGTTTTGGGTAGGGTCCATTCACTTAGAGAAAAGGCCACCTACGTCACACAAACATCTGGCGTGTGGGACGAAATGTCAGGAAAAGGTAAAAAACACACAAAATAGAGCGTTTATTTATTCTATCAGTGCACGTTACCAGTTTGTTCTACATATTATGTTTCAGCGGTATCTGAAATCCCCGTTCAGCTTCGTCTTGCATAAAAGTGGCAACGTTATTTACGATTTCACTGACTTGGCTCTGAATTACCAACCCGTTCACACCAACGAGCTTCTTCGGTGGCATGTTCTAAAATAATGTGTGGAACATATAAAGTGTGGAAAATCACCTTCCAGAAAATATAATTAATCGCCATACACAAAAATCGCATTCTCAAACCAACACTGTCTACAGAACAGGAATGTGGGGAATGTGGAGGACGAATTCAGTTCGAACGCGTACAACGAAACGTAAACAAACAGAAAAGAGACCATAGATACCATGCACCACTCACCGTTTAAAACTTGTGGCCGTCCAAGCACCTTCTTGTGAGAACTGGCCATATCGCCATAACGCGGGAAATTTATATGCAATCTTTCCTTGTCAGACAAACTTAAGATCGGACAGATTACGAAAAGATTTTTTTGTTTTTTGATTCATGTAAACAGTCAAAATTACGCTTCCCGTGGTACGCCACTGAAATGTGTCGGCAGCTGATCGTTGCTAGGCAACGAGACAAAGTGCGTTGATGACGCGGTGGCCTTTTCTCTAAGTGAATGGACTCTAAATGAATTTACCAATTTTTTTAGATCAATATTCGACTTTTTTCCATTAATTTTACTCATTTGACAGCTGCATCAATCAGTTTTTCTGCCATATTTTTTAGTTGATGTTAAATGGTTTATTTGCTTTGATAATCGAATAGCCTGAAAAAAACTACGTAAGTGCAGCATTTAACATTTTATGTATTTGCAGTTCACTCTATTAATTTTAACATTAGGTCCTGTATTCTTTACAGAAATGGTTGACTGAATACAGAGTGAGTTAACAAAGGTTACTTGGCGATGTACGAACATTCTAAAAACGCCACTTGCAAAGTCGAGAAAAAATACTTTTTCACTGTCATTTTAAATGTGGAATCTGGCAACTTAGACAGTCCTGCAAATATGTAAATAGTTCTTCAGAAACCTGCACAAATAAATTCGGACACCTTAATAAATATTTTTTACAACAAATTGGACCGACGTTATTAGTTGATGCACTGAAAAGTATAAAATAATATTACTTCTATTGGTGATGGTACTTTTGAAGTTGTGCAGTTGCAGTTAGATTAATAACTTTTGGCACCAACTTCACAAGTACCATCACCAATAGAAGTAATATTATTTTATACTTTTCAGTGCATAAACTAATAACGTCGGTACAATTTTTTGTAAAAAATATTTATTTCACACTTTTGAGTGTAACATTAGTCCCGAAAATCGTTGAACGTTAACTATACCATATCAATGAAGATAGTACTTATCCTATTACCCACGTATATTCCTTGCTTGTAGTTGTTATTATTGAGATCTCAGAACATCGCTGCGGAAATACGCTTGAATATTTTAGTTGTTACCATTTTAAGACCCATTTAACTCGAAAACCGTCACTCTAAGGAAAAAATGTTCATTATAAATGTTGCTACAAATAATTATATCTTTCATGTAGTATCGAAAAATTTTCAATTTTCGAAAGAAATTGTCCTCTCCACATAGCAAAAATACATCTTTAACATGCGTCTATCTCGAAAACCGTAACACTTTTGAAAAAATGTTCAATTTAAACGTTTCCGGATATTGTCCTATCTTTAATTATACCAACTCAGATTTTCGATTTTCGAGAAAATTCGCCCCCACCACCCATTCGGGGGCGGTTTTCGGAGGGAAGATTTCGGATTTGCGTTTTTATGAATATGGGACCATTTCTCAATCCCCTTCTTTCAAATGAATCCAAAATCATCAAAATCGGAGCTCGTTTACTATATAAAAGGCGCGCACGAACAAAAAAAATAAAGCAGACAGTCGAATTGTATACATCCTCTGTTCGGGGTTCGTCGGTCAAAAATGTCGCTCTGAATTGTTAAATTAAATGATGAACATAATCATACCACTGTTAGTGGAACAGCTCTGCTTAAAATACTAATAGGAAAATACACCAGAAAAAAACATTTTAGTTATTTGAAAAGGGTAACACCACTGAGTCTGCGTATGACACATTTATTGCTATAAAGTTGGAAGAGTTAGGCGAATAATATGAAGGCTTTGTTTTGGATACGTATGTTTGTCCAACCAAAACAGATTTCTCAAATATGAGGACCGCACCTTTTAAAAATCGTACGGTGGAGGGAATTTTACAAATATTGGAGACGAATTTAGAGAATAATATACTACCTAAGTTAATACGAATCAAAGAACACTATGTAGTGTGTTTATCTACTCCTTTAATGCAAAGAGCTACTCAACATATTATTCAGGCATATGGAATTTTGTTCGTAGACGCCACTGGTAGTTGTGACGTGCATAATCATAAAATTTATTTTTTTGCTATCCAATCGCCAGCAAGTGGGGTATCTGTAGGATGTATTATTGCCTGTTCGCAAAAAAGTATTTGACACGGCAGTTTCAAGTTTAATAGAAATTATGCCAACGAAAATAATGCCAAAAATAATACTAACTGATGATGACCGGCATAGTTTAAACAAGATCCTTTCACGTTCTAAATGCAGTGTGGAATTGGTTAGGAGAGGCGAAAAATCAAATAAAGAAAACAGACCGACAGGTAATGTATAAAAAAATATATTTTAATGTCTAGAACAGAAAAAGAAGTTAATGTAAACATAGATATTTTCTTTGAAAAATTCAAAAACCCACAATTTGCTCATTATATTTAATTACATTATTTGGCAGATAATAAGTCGTGGATATGATACGAATGACTACATAGAAGTAATGTTTTGTTTATTCAAAGACATCCCATTAGAACGAAATAAGGCTTTTTCACCGACGAACCCACACGGAGGAGGTGTCTGCTTTTTTTGATTTGTGCGCGCGCTGTTATAGTGAACGTACTCCGATTTTGATAATTTTTGATTCATTTGAAAGAGGTAGTTGAGAAATGGTCCCATATTCGTATAAACTCAAATCCGAAATCTCCTTCCCAAATAAAGATTAATTAAATCGCAAAACTCTTTTTTATATCTATCTTTGAAATTTTTAGCGTTTTACCAAAAGAGTTTCAGAATCTGGAGATGAGTATCAACGCTTTTAAATTAAAAATAAAGACTATTCTTTTACAGAATGCCTTTTACACATTTGACTAATTCGTTGCCTGTCTGACACTAGATAAATTCTTGTACTGCTATATTTCTCTATCCTAAGTATGTTCTGAGTAGCAAGAATTGTTTATTGACTGTAAATTCATTCTATACTGTTTTTTGTTGCTGTTATATTGATTTTAAATTTATACTACTCTCTATTACCACAGAGGAATGCAAACACGATTTATGAATGTTACCGTTTTCTATCTTGAATAGAGAGCGAAAAAATATCCTAAAAAGCTTATTACCCGATGAGAAAAATATTTCCCTAGCTCCAATAGAACTGAATAGAACGTATTTCTTCCACCGAGTATAACGTAGATGGATAGCGCTTCTGGTGCATCGAATTTAACTTACTTCTTAGACATAACGTCAGGCATTTGTACTTGCCCACAAGGATGTACAGGAAAATTGTGCAAGCATCAGTCATCGGTAATTCGGAAATTTGGAATAGAAATGTCGTAAATACCCTAACAAATGTCACGAGAAATTAAATATACGAAATTGCAACTGACATGAAACCTCCAATGGAAACCTTTGCACCACTAAAACAGCCAGAAATTGTTGAAAATAATTTTAATAATGCCATAGAAAGTGTACTAAATGAGGATTTGAATGGAGAAGATGAGGTGAAAAGTGAAGCAACCATCCATTAAGTATCAAAAGAATACGTTGAAGACGTCAAACAAAAATGGGAGGCATTTAGCAAGCTATTAATGGACCATTTAGAAGAAGATCCAGCTGGTTTTTGTCCTGCGATTAATAATGTTATAAATGATTCTTAAATTCACGCCCATACTGCTAGTTCACTTATGCCTGGAATGTACACTGCATTTAAGTATCATTTAAGGAATCATTCCGAAACTAACAAAAATACTTTCCGCAACAGCAGGAAGCTTTCAGTGCCACTAGCTTCCGTATCTCGGAGAAAATCAACAATGACTGGCCGCAGGAATTTATCAGCAGGTAGAAACGTGAACAAAACATTGGAAATCTCCAGCCCCTCATGCGCTTCAAGAATGCGTAATTAAAAATATTGGTTTGGGAGAGAACACATCAAAATATGTATATATCGTGCACTGGCTGTACTATTAATGTTAACTTTGTAGATAATAAATAAAATTAGATAGTGTAAAATTTTGTCATAATTTGTAATGTGTTAATTATTGTTAAAAGTTTAGAAATAAATGGTTTCTTGGATTTTCGCTTCATTGTGGACCACAAAGGTTAGACTACAAAAATCTCATATGCTTTACATGCAGTGCGCGAAATATTTATTTCGCGCACGGTGTAACTTAGGATAATGAAAAAATGGGTCACTTCGCATAACGAATCTTACCATTTTTTGAAGTTTGTAGAGAAAGAAATATAAAGAGGTTAATTTGATTGCAAAAAAGGGTGGGGTGTTTGATATTGTAACGTGGATAGTTTATCATATACTTACGGTTATTAATCGTTTTGGTAACTAATAGTTCTACTACCTTGTTTACTATAGCTGTTGCTTGTATATTTCAGTAATTAGTTCTAGAATTTTTAGATTTATTCTCGAACCTTCCAGAAACTATATATGTATACTTTGTCACTTTATTGTCAGTTTGACAAGCGTCTAGAATAATCATAGATGAATGTCTTGTCATGTCAAGATTCAGATATAAAAAGCCATATCGATCACGGGTCACAGTCAGTCAGTTTATAGAAGTCGATAAGAAAGTCAGTCTATGAGATTAGTTCAGTACAGACAGTGAAGTCGGTAGCAGGTTAGATTGTTAAAGGGACAAGTCAGGTTGTGACAGTTGTACTAGTAAGAAAGGTGGTGTACAAGGTGTTAGAAATGAACGTTTTGGAAGCAATGGGCGAAATTTGGAATATTAAGCAAGTGAACTCACCCCACAACGTTTAGCACACGGTTAAACGTTACAAAATCAAATGTTCTCAATAGTTCATTGCAAGCTGTTTATACAAGTACAGTAATTTTAAAAACATAGTAAAAAGCAACCCACACCTTTTTTCAATCAAAAAAAATCTTTCAGCCTTAATCGTAAACAACTTAAGTTCGACACTAGCTTAGTGCTAGTACCAAACTTGAAGTTTTGAATATAAGGCTGTTTATATTTCGAAATATTTTTTTTTTCAGTTTTTAGTTCGGATTCTTATTAAATCGTGTTTTGGTATTTTTCAACTATAACTTATTTTCTTACTTTTTTATTTGTTGATGTACTGTATATTTTGTTGCCTTTCCCGTCTTTTTGCACCATCTGAAGTAAGGCATAATAATAATAAATAAGGAAATAAAGGTGCCGAACACCTTTACTTATATATTTTAACTTTGACCCACGAAATTACCTTTGAAATATTTATTTAATTTAGATTTAGCTTGTTATTAAGCGTTATCTACTTTATCCACTGGGCACACTTTTAGTCCTCACTGTATAATAAATAACCTCACACAGGCCCACAAACATTGGCAGGAAATCGCAACTTGCTTTATCACTTTGGTGGAAGAGGGATCAGAATAAGTTATAAAAAAACTAAGTTTACCTTAAAGGTACATAGGGCACATCGAAATTCTTCATGTAATGCGAACACTCCATATCATCGTGTACGACACCACGGCCAGTTGATCCAAATGTCTCAATGGCATAGAATTCATTCTCTTCCATGACGGTCGCTTCACCACCCTTTACGATTGGTACCGTTTTGCCAGCGTGTATTCCTAGAAAGAAATAAAAAAACAACATTTTTGGCTGATCATCCATGTAAATTTTTCTCATAAATACTTACTGTATGGGGAAATTGAATGACCATTTAGATTTCGAATCGATTTAATTGGATAAGTTTTACCATCCAATTCCAACTCGTATGATTCCATAACCTCTTGAATTTGAGCACCAATTTCGCATAAGGCCACATCGATACCTTTAAGGGAGAGAATAAATCCCAAATGCTTTAAAAATTAAAAAAAATATGATTCACAATAAGTACTCCCACAGTTGTATTTTCATTTATAAGAGAATAAAAATATCAGACATATACTGGGAATGTTATTTTTTAAACTGTAAAATTTTGCCTGCATGATAGAATGTGAGGTCATTTTTGGGTATGGGCAATTGAATATCTGACAACACAGATCATTTTCCAAGGTGGCTCCATCTAAGTTTGATATTATTTACCCATACAAAGTCATTCGTATATCTTTCTCATACGATTTCCAGATCGCAGGTTACTATTATTTTTTCAGATAAATTTCTCGAAACTTATAATTTGCAATCTTCCAATTTTTAAGATAGTTATCTACCTATCGAACAAAAGTCAAGCAGCACTTTGTCAGAATTAACACATTTTTAAAACCGAAGGCATGATATATTCAAATTTAATATATTTTAAAAAGAGACAGTGTGAAGAACATAATAGGTTATGAAAAGAAATAACTAACTTGAACACTACCAGACCTGGACAAGAACGTGAAGATATAATAAGCTCTAAATGTTTGCTGATGAATCTTTTTATAATACTGTGTGAGCCCGGAGAAATAACCATACGCACGCCGATGTACGCTCACCGGTTATATTTTCTTTCAGTCAACGAAGGCTCATCAACATACCGCCGATTGTTCAACCACTTTCTGAAATGAAATTGATCATCGAGCCGAGTCAGGCTACATTTTATATGTATATGAATTAAAGTGTCTCTCTGTGATTTCGGTATACATTTTTTTCATTGAGTTTTGAGTTCATGTTACAGTTATTTGCAATCCAAAGAGCTCTAAACAAGCTTTTTTATATTTTATCTCTCTTTCCGGGCTAATCTCTGAAGCGGCTGAACCGGTCCGACTGTTCTTTTTAACCGACGAACCCCGAACGGAGAAGGTATACAATTCGACTGTCTGCTTTTTTTTTCGTGCGCACGTTTCATATAGTAAGCGAGCTCCGATTTTGATAATTTTTGATTCATATTAAAGAGGAGGCTTGAGAAATGGTCCCATAATCATAAAAACGAAAATCCGATATCTCCTTCCGTCCGAAAATCGCCCCCGAAGGGGTGGAGGGGGTAAAATTTCTCGAAAACGGAAATCTGAGGTGGTATAATTAAAGACAATATCCGGAAACGTTTCAATTGAACATTTTTTCAAAAGAGTTACGGTTTTCGAGTTAGAGGCATGTTAAATTCTCAAATATGTGTATTTTTGCTATGTGGAGAGGGCGATTTCTTACAAAAATTGAAAATCTATGGGTACTACATGAAATACCAAATTATTTGTAGCAACATTTATAATGAACATTTTTTCCTTAGAGTTACGGTTTTCGAGTTACAGCGGTTTTTGTAACTAATGTTACACTCAAAAGTGTAAAATAAATATTTTTTATAAAAAATTGGACCGACGTTATTAGTTGGTGCACTGAAAAATACAAAATAATATTAATTCTATTGGTGCTGGTACTTTTGAAGTTGGTGCCAAAAGTTATCAAATCTAACTGCAACTGCACAACTTCAAAAGTAACAGCACCAAGAAAATTAATATTATTTTGTATTTTTCAATTTTTCATTGCACCAACTAATAACGTCGGTCCAATTTTTTTTTTAAATATTTATGTAAATATAAAAAAGAAATTAAATCCTCAAGTACTGTTTACAAGCTATCTAATATTAACTATGAAATGGGGGTGTTCAAATATAGTAGAGGGCGTTTCTAGTTTCCAATAAATAAATAACCACATTCACGCGCAAATAAAACGGAATTGTCAATTCGCATGCGCACCACACCTATCACTTGCAAAGAAAATCAGCTTGACATTTTTTATGGAAGCAACAGAAAGTTTAGCCGTTTCAGAGAGAAATTTTGAAATAATTTTCAATAATCTTTTACCTTCAAAATTAAAAAAATCTGGAAATATGGTGAAATAATTACAAGTAAATATGTAATAGGGTTCCAACTTATATACAAATAGTCATGATATTATTGTATTATCATCGGTTTGTAATGCATAAGGATGAAGATAGAAGATTCTTTCAAATTTAAACATACAGATGTTTTATAAGCTTCCAATGACTATCAATAAAAATCAACATAATTCCGAAAATTAGTTAAGTACTTAATTATTTTTTATTACCTGCAACTCTAATTCCAGTATTTGTTGCATCCCTTACAGCCTCCACAAGTTTGTCGTATTTGGGATTGAATGTATGTGTAAAAGCACAATCAATAATTCTGCCATTGATGTGCGTACCAAAATCAATTTTGACCACATCATCATATTCGAAGACAGTTTTATCGCCGGCATTTGGTGTATAATGAGCAGCACAGTGATTCCTGCAGAAAAAATTGTTATCATGAAAAAAAAAAGAAATGTAACAAAGGTTGGATAAGATGAAAAATTAACATAAATGTAAATGGCATATAGCAATACGAAGAATATAAAATACTCGAGATATCTTGCAATGAAAGGGAAGTAAATATCATACGAAAAATGGAACAGAAATATAGAGAGATTACAAACAGAAGCAGTTTTTCAAGACAATGAAAAACTCGAGAAATAAAAAATTGTATCAACAAGTTACCAAAAATAAATAACTTTTCAAATATTCTCAATGATAAGCCAAAAAAACATGACGGCAGATGCAAATGACTTTATTAGAAAAATGGAGAACGTATTTCACAATCATTTAAAAATCACACATGAATCAACAGTAGAATATAACAAAAAAAATCGAAAAGAAATGTAAATGAATGAATCCGAAATGAATGAAAATATATCAAATATATATATATATATATATATATATATATATATATATATATATATATATATATATATATATATATATATATATATATATATAAATATGTATAGACACTGCTTGTGAACTTTCAAGATATTGTTATGTGTTAAGGATGATTGTGAGTGAAGTGGGAGTGGAGGCAGCTCTGTGTATCTATCATGCTCATATCATGTCCAGAATCAGATACTGTATTATTTTCTGGGGAAATTCAGTGGATAATGACGCAGATTGTTCAAAGGAGACTAGAATAATGTTAAAAAGCGACTTCGGGGTAGTTGTAAACCATTTTACAAAAACAATAAGTTGTTTTTCACCAATCTGAATCTGCAATGTTTATTTCTCAAAATAAGAGACACTATTTGCGGAAAACTGTAAAATACACACATGACACAAGAACAAAAAAGTGATCTTGAGTCAGATATAACAAATTATAGATTTCTACAAAATAATGTACAATATAACAGTATTAAAATTCGGAACAAAATTCCAGACAGATTTAGAACTTTACCACATAAAGTGTTGTTGAAAAAACTCAAGATATATTTAACTGAAAATACGTTTAATCCTGTGAGATAATTCGTCAATACTTTTATGAATTTTTATTTTTTTTTATTGAAATATTATCTGTTTTTATTATTCATATGGTGCGTTTTGTAGAATACGTATAACATGATTATTTTTTTTATATTGTGCCTTTATTTACAAATTTAATGTTAAATCAATTATTTTAAACAGGGATTTTTAATATAACCATTGCACATGGTTTATGTACCGGGTGATTCAATAAGGTTGAAGAGGTACTGTATCTAAGAAACTAATAGTCGTTTGGGAAAAAAATTCTCCCGAGGAAATCGGCCAAAGAAAATTGCTGGAAATATTTTTTAAATTCTACGTCCACCGCTAGGGGGCGTAATAGCTTCGATCGTATAAAAAATCGATTTTTTCGAAAATTTCCAATATAAGATTAGAAATGAATACTCTCACGTTAATGCTACTATAATGGTCCACCTTTTTGATAAATTATTTTTTATTGTAGGACTTAGAATATATACGGAAAGGGGTGCTAAACTTTTTGGACGATAAGTATCTATAAGTCAAGTTTAACTTAACGGAATTTTGGTAACCATGTCTGGTTAAAAAAAAAAATATTCGATGAATATAATGTTATGGCGTATGCGGGTTCGCAGATAAGTGAGACTAATTTAGAGTTATTAAATTAACTTTATTTACACTCGAAATAATATAAATTACAACTTAACTTTACTATATTCGCACCAGCTTACTCGGACTATTCTATTTATTCACACTGTCTTTCACTTTCTGTCTTTTTGCCGACAATTCTCCCATATATATATCCGACAAAGGCTCCAGATCATTCGAGCGGCTTCTGGTCTTTGATTCGGAAGCCGCCACTGGACGCTTCTCGAAATTCCTTTGTCGGCATTTTAAGAGTAGATGCCGGCATGCTGCCGTCGCTCTCTTTGTCAACGCCGCTTTCGATATTTCCAACCACAGTTTATATCTCGCGCTACTTCAAATGGATGCCGCCACTTTGTAGCCAATACCGGCGGCTGTTCCCCTTACACGTTACAATATAAAACCACCCATGCCACTCTGGTTCTGGCAGCCCCCGCTAGGAGGCGGGTTTCACAAAGTTAAAGTCTTAAAGAATATTCTATTAACGAATTTATTAAAAAAACAACATAGGTCATTGAGTTTTTTTAAGTTTCCTAGTCAAGCATGCCATGGGCAAATAAAACAAAAACAGTTTAAAACTTTTCATTTTAATTTAATCACAACAATAATAATAATAGCGCTTCTATCCAAAATAGGATTTGATATCTCGTCTTCATTTTATTTCCAAAATTACCTATTTATAATTCAGCCACAAATCAAAAGCTCGTCTGAGTCGCCTGTAAGTAGGTATTAAAATTAAATAAATATTTTTTACAAAAAATTGGACCGACTTTATCAGTTTGGAGTTGGTGCCTACAACAACAAACTACAATGGCACAACTTCAAAATTACCAGCACCAATAGAATGAATATTATTATATATTTTTCAGTGCAACAACTGATAAAGTCGGTCCAATTTTTTGTAAAAAATATTTATTTCTCATTTTTGAGTGTAACATTAGTCATTAAAATTGTTGAGCGTTCACTAATACCCAAAAAGTTATAGGTAGGTTTAGCTTGTACATAGCGGAAATACGCATATCACATATTTCAGACTTTACCATTGCGAAACTCGGAAACCGTAACTCTTTTGAAAAAATTTTCAATTTAAACGTTTCCGGATATGGTCCCCTTTCTAATTTTCAAATCTCAAATTTTCGATTTTCGAAAAAATTTGCCCCTTTCACATAGCTGAAACAAATATTTCAGACTGTAGCGCGGAAACGTATGATTATTTTTAAAAATGTCTAATTTAATCATTTCCGGATACGGCATTTTCATTAATTCTGTCGTCTCGGATTTTCAATTTTTGAGAAAAATTACAAATCCACCACCCTTTGGGCGCGGTTTTTGGAGAGAAGGGGATTTCGAATTTGATTTTTCTCAATATGGGACCATTTCTCAACTTTCCTCTTTCAAATGAAACAAAAATAGTCTAAATCGGAGTACGTTTACTATGCAAAACGCGCGAACAACCATAAAAAAAGCAATCTTACAACCGAATTGTATACCCTCTCCTTTTTTTGAAGTCGGTCAAAAATATCCATTTTCTTAGAAGGCCGTGAAAAGACTTGGTAGACAGTTCATAGAAATCGGCGATTTTACACAAATTGATAGTTTATTCTTTGAGATTGAAATTTGTAAAATGCCAATTTCGTATCGCTATTCCGATTAAAATTTTACCCGCTAACCCCCGACAAGCTAGCGGGAGAGTGGAGTGAACAGGGGTGCTGAGGTGGGAAAAATAAGTGTTTAGTGATACACTTTTAACTTTTAGTAGTAACTTGGCTAATAAAATACTAAATTAACCCGATAAATAGAAAAAGTGCTGCAATTATCGAAAACAGACCCGTAAAAAACATAAAAAGAAGGAACAATCAACCTACCGCTATTTATGTTGTAGATATTGCGATGTTGCCAAAATTATACGTTTGTACGGAAATCCGATACAAGTAAGTCGAATTTGAAGGAATAAAGTAACAAATAAATAAATAACCAATGAAATATTAATAATACGCCATCAAATTCAACACAACTCGCCAAAAAAATGCAAAAAATCGGTGGGAACCTGTTCTAAACATTGACCAAATTGAAATCTAAATTACTCAATTGCCTGTTTCTGTAATAACTTCGTTAATAAAATATTCTTTAAGCAACAACATTTTAACGAATGAAGATATGGACATGCAGAGTGGAAAGATTTTGTTGCAAATCTAATAAAATTGCCATACGGTTCCATTTGCGATTTCGGAGCAAAATTTAAAAAAAGGTTAACTTTATAAAACCCCGCCCCTAAAGAGGGTGGTATGAACCAGAATCGCATGGATGTTTTTATATTTTATTCACCAAACCTTCCTTGATTGAACCAGACGTTTTTAACAAAATTTCGTTGTCAAACCAAACCAATCGGTAGACACAAACGTGTGTTGGGTTTCCATCTCGAAATCCAATAGAATATTCAGAAGAATACTTACTTTGAACAACCAGTTGGGAAAGCTAGTCCCGCCTTCAGACCATTCTCTGCAATAAGTTTCCTTGCAGTATTTTCCAATTCTTCGCATATTTCAATCATAGTCATACCGGGTTTTATCCATTTTTGGATATGTTGTCTAGTCTAAAAGAAAGACATTTTAAAACAATCTTTATCAAGTGAGAAAACGTTTAGTAAGTACCTGTCTATGAGCTTCAGCTGCAAGTCTCACTTCATTGTATATATCATTCTGCATTCTGTCAAGAGCCCGCTTCTCCTCCGAAGTCATTCGATTCACAGCTGAGCGATCGTCTTTTGCAGGAATATATTCCTGAATCTCCCCCACAGGAAAGTTGCCATCAGGAAACAAGTCCGCAATTGGGACAGTAGGAGGATACGTTTGAGTGGTCTTGCCGCCCTTCTTGCGGTTGCGTTTTTTCTTCTTTTTCTCACCGTCACCTCCCTCATTTTCTGGGGGTTCAACACCGTTCTCAGCAGATTCAGACTTGTCGATTTCCAAATTGTTTACACGATTTTCTGTAGCATTTTCACCTGAAGTGCGCAATGGTTGATTATTTGAACATATCATCTCACCACACGTGATTGTTACTTACCGGTCTTTTTCTTTTTCTTCCTTTTTTTTTTCTTTTTGGCAGCATCGAGATTTTCACCATCCACTTCCTCGTCCTTCTCGATATCATCATGGTCTTCTTCGTTTTCGTTTTCTTCCCTAATTTCAATTTCTGTTTTTAAGGCGGCCATTTTCTTCAATTCTCATACGAATATTTTATTATCCGGCATTGACACTTGACACATAAGTTATGTCAGCAGGATCATAGACACATAACCAGAGAAAACATACCTCCAACACATAACAGAGAACACTACCTCTAACTTATAGGATTTTTTCGCGAGTTCCCGGTGATCTGTTGTCGGTAATAGAGCGGTTATACCCACAGACATATAAACAAGGGAGACAGAACTTTCCATTCATAAATTTCGTTTGTTTACAATCAGACATCTTTTCCAAACTTGAACGAGTTAGAAAGAGATCGCTTTAAAAAACGACAACTCTGTAACCCTAGCGTCTACTGTTGAAATCATCTTTGCCAATGGCGTGCAGTTTTTAGGGGTTAATAAAAAATAGAAAAAACATTTAGCATTTTATTCATAAATCTACGTACATTTGTAGAGAAACTAATTCAACATGTTATGTATATTTCTATAAAACAAGGAATCAATCAATATGCATATCTTTAGCCTGTTCTTAAGCAACTTCAAACTATAGATTATCATATTATTAAACAGTTTAGTTGAAACAATGAATCACAATCTACATAAATGTATGGATGTTAGACATATACATGATAGTAGATTTAGGTACCCAAACACATTTTATACAGGCTTCATTCTTAGAACTTGCTGAGGATAGATAGATAGATAATATTTTATTGTTCCAGATATAATCTCCTGAATAAGGTAGAATATGCCAAAAAAATATACGTACAACAACATTTGTTTGCATTAAACTAGGATAATTGTAATATCTAGAAAGAAAAACATTTTACTGCCTAACTCTAGGAACTCTTGCGTTCAGTAATATGCTTTGTTTAGAAGAAATTTCTTTAATTTTGCTTTTAATTGTTCCAATGGCAGTTTTGATTGCAAGAAAGTTTATTTCAAAATTTTCTTGATGGAAAAATCAGCATTTTTTTATGTAGCTAAATTATATAGTATATTAAATCTTGTTTTTAACCATGTATACCTGTGCTATTTTCAAACAAATCGGGGTTTTTCTTAACAAAATTAATAGATCCTAGGATATAGAGACCATAAATTATTGTTGGTACTTTATGTTTTGTGAACAGTCACATTAGTCAGAAAATGCTTACAGTTCAATGCTGGCATAATTGTAAATTCTTTGACATTTGATGGACCACCTACAGATTTGAACTTGGTAAAGACATTGGCAACAGATTTTACCAATCTAGTGGAATTAAGAACAAATTTTAAGTATTCGATCACGAACGATGGTGTATATATCATATATACCTATATAATATATAACTCGTTTGATCAAGTGGAACTTAACAAAGTAAGTGAAAACAAAATATAGAAGTAGGTACTACACGCTGCAAATAAAATTCGGATAGGCAATTTCAGTAGAAGCTATAAAAATTCAAGGTTCGTTTAGTAACCTAAATACTTACCAAAAATGTTAGCGATACTATAAGCTTCCTTTGGGAAAAATTCGATAATACCTGATTTTAAGGACACGGCAATATCGGTTTGACGCAAAATTCTGTAGATAAAATATCTTTATACTTACAAATTTGAGGGTCCAGCAGTATTCTGTTCAACGGGGATTTTAGGCGGATCAGAAAATTTCGGATCGACATCTAAAGACCTGTCAGATATGAAAACGTCTATAAGAACAAAACATACAAGTATAAAATCTAATCAAATTTAATTGCACCTGGTTGTAGTAATGAGCCGTTTCTAAAATTGGACCAGTATGTTAATACTTTATATAGTTTTCCTACAAATGTATTCAATATCTTGCAAAAATAATTGTTTATTTTAAATTCTTGAGTTTACCATATACAACAATGTAAAATTAACTTACCTAAGAGATTTTATATATGATAACTCACTGACGGTTGAGTCGGAAATAAAAAAATAAATACTTTCATTAAAATATACAACAGGTAAAGAGTGTTTTTTACCTGAAAGACAAGGGCTGAGTAAAAACGGTGGTATTAAATTGGGGCTCAGCAGTTGGTCTTATTTGTCTTCGCCCGGTTCTCTCAGTAGTAATTATATCACTTTGATCAAAGTGATCTGAGCAAATTTGGGCAGACTTTATTACATGCTGGTTACCCAACTCTAAGATCGAAATCCACCTCGCTCTGCGTTCTGCATTTACAGGAATGCTACAATAATTAACAAAAAGTATTATATTATTTTAACTCACCCCTAATTACACAAGGTCGTTTAATAATAATTTGAAGGCCCTCTAAACTGCAGTAATACAATATTAGTATTACACAACTATATTGAGCTTTTAGGACTGACGTTGATGAAATTACGCAATCATTATATTATTGCAGAAAGTTTCTGCAGGTTTGAATTTATTTAATGTAATGATTGCGAATCTGGGTATTTATAAGTTTTTAAGTACATATTCAGATTCAGCAAGATAATAAAGCTACTATGACTTGCTTGACTAACAATATAAATATTGTGCAAAATTTATTAAACGTCTTGGACGCCCTGTAACTCCTTTGTAACTACACCACTGTTCATATGTATATGATCTGACTTACGCGGTTGGAATATACATTTTTCTTGCACACTACGCACTGGAGAACCATAGTGTAGAGCAAATATAGATAAATAAAAGTTTTATTTCTATAAATATACTCAAAATCGAAGAGAATCACAAGATGGCACAAAGACCGCAAGTCAACGCAGTAAATCTAACGATGAATGAATTTAAAACAATGACGTCTGTCATAGTAAATTATGAGTAAATACAACCGTCCAGCGTGGCCACAAATATTTACCCAGTATCTTACAATTTAATTTGATTATGAAAATATACATAATTTTGGGGATACAAGAAACGTATTTTAATAAAGAAACGTAAACATTTATTTAATATAATAGTTTTACTTGAGTATCACTTAAACGCGCTTATTTTAAAACAATAATTTTGCTTTCGTTCCGAACTCAATCGGCAAATCTAGGGCAGACCGCGTAAGTCCGCCAACACTGCTTTTTGTTTAAAAAGATGTGTGATCGCAGTAAAATGTAAACAGTTCTGTCTCCCTTGTTTATATGTCTGTGGTTATACCCCCACCTTAAAATAAACTTGAAGGTTATTCTCGGTTATGTTTATGGCGAAAATGGTCCGGTTATCAAATTATCATAATGACGTTTATTTTTTTGACAAATATTTTGTTTTGTAGTTTTGATTGATAAGTTTTATGTTAAAAGAATAGTATTATTTATCTATTATTAAAGTATTTAAGTAAAATAATTATTTCTTTATTCAATTTTAAACGTATTGGTCAGTATGTTTGTGATGTTACCAGCCGTACATCCATTTTTGCATGATTTTTTTAATTCGCCCATAACGGAGATACTAAAGAATCAAGTGTAATAAAACCAAAATTGTATGAGCAATATTTTCATCCGAATACCTACCGACCACTCAGACTGAATTACCAAATATAAAAGGAGTATTCTTTCAACTCATCAGATGAGTGGTATTTAATTCAATTTCAATTAATTCTTCTTTCATTATGATCAACAAAATGATGCGAGAAATAAATGAAATACGATTAATTTTAACCCAAAACTCAAATCAAATACAAAAAGACATGCAGCCAAATCAATTTTTTGACAGTTTGGCACTTTTGACATTTATAACCGCCAGTTACCATGCTCAAGAGGACGGGAACCAAATCAGTTCCCGTTTTATAATATTAGTGACGTCAGAAAATATTCCCCTATTACCGTTTATCTCGCAAAAACGCACCGGGAAGTACAATTCGGTTCCCGCTAGTTCACCGGGAACTCGCGAAAAAATCCTATTATTGCCGATTGCACCGAAATAACCTTAACTATGGATTAGCTAACTCGAAGGTTAAAATTAAATCTTGGATTACAACTAACCTGTTGCACCACAATAAAATTATTCGAGATTTGTTAATCCGAGTGTTGGGACTACTACCTAACTTCATATTATGAACATATTATGGAACATGTACTTATGTGACAGTAGAAGTGTCATTTTTGAGACATTTGAGATTTGTTCTCTGTTCTGTTGTATGAGTTATTGATAATCTATGGTATTCTTATATTCTCTGTCTGGTGTTGTATGTTATCTCTGGTTGTATTTTGACTTTTTAGGTTTGTTGTTTGTTTATAGTTTATAACGTTATTTTAAAATGAATAATAATAAAAGGGTACGTTCAACAAATTTTTCATCGAACGAAAAATCTTTGTTGATCAATTTGGTCCAAAAATATCGGGATATTATTGAAAATAAAAAGACTGATGGGGTATCTGTTCAACAAAAAAATAAATGTTGGGAGAAAATTGTTACTGAATTTAATTCAGTTGCTCCTAATAATGTATATCGGAATATTGATTCACTGAAACTTTATTATAAAAACAAAAAAAAAGTTAGACATGCTGTTGCGGAAGCAAAGTTAAACATACGAAAAACTGGTGGAGGTCCATCAGCACCATCAGGCATCAAAGAAAATGAAGCTGATAGTGTATTGCTATCTATAATAAATGAGAAATCGGTGTACGGATTAAATAATCCGTATGATAGTGATGCCAGCTTCCTTCAGAGAAAAGATTCATCTGATATTTCTGTGAATGCAGAAGTTGATGAAAACGATCAGGTACCTCAGGTATTTATATTATCGATAATAATTTTAATTGCAATATTAACGTAAGTTTTCTATTTTAGTTCGATCACCAAGAATTCCATGTATTGCAATGCTCTGGAAATGTAGCTACAGAAAAGACCGAGGATAATTATAATAATGAAGTATGTAATATATCTTAATTGATATACTAGACATAAATTTTGAAAACTTCAGTGTTTTTGTTGTAGGTTACAGTTACAGACAATGAACTGGAAGCTGACCAACTGGACTACATAGAAATGGTATAGAAAGTTTCGTTATCACAATATTGTAGATTAGTTATACCATATCCCAAAAGTACAGAGAGTCTTAAAGTTTACAGGGCAAGCAACGAAGAGCTGTAAACAATTGACCCCAGCAACGTTGTATGTACTTTTGGGACTTAACTTTCAATGACAGTTATGAAAAAACATTTTAATGTTTGTTACAGGCAAGTGATACTGTATCTCCGACAAAAAGAAAGTATCCAGAAAATGAGGATTTACCCAAAGAGGTATGTTAAAAGGGTGTAGTACTAATGTGATTCCAAAATGATCTGTCAATTACACGTTATCATTGATAATATTTATTTTGTAGAGAAATGCAAGTGACAAAAGACTATTAATGAAAAGAAGACCCCCTGCAACAGTAATCAATTGCGAATTATTGCAGGAGGGCCTCAGAACTATTGAGCAATGGTGCTTGTCAGTGGGGCTTAGCATAAACCCATCCAAGACCACAATTATTCCATTTACTAGGAAAAGGAAACTTCCAGCTATGAAACCTCTCACTTTAAGTGGAGACATAATAAGCTGGAAGGCTGAAGTCAAATATCTGGGATTAACACTAGATAGCAAGCTTCTGTGGAACAAACATATTGAGGCTACTGCTAGCAAAGCAATAAAGGCCTTAATGGCGTGCAGAAATCTGACTGATAAGACTTGGGGATGTAACCCAAAAATACTGCGATGGATGTACGTCATGATTGTAAGACCAATAATATCATATGGGTCAATAGCCTGGCATGACAAGGCAAGTCAGAGCAATACGAGGAAAACCCTCGATAGAATACAAAGACTAGCCTGTGTCTGTATCACTGGAGCCATGAGAACTTGCCCGACCAGGGCACTAGAGATCATCACAGATCTCACACCTCTCCATCTAGTGATAGACAGATTGGCCCATGAGGCCATTCTAAGACTATCTAGGGAAGGTTCAGAAATGGTGGGAATTCGGAATCAGAGGGCTTGGTCCTCTTTGTCCAAACACATCCCATCAGCAAACCTTCCCAGTGATGTAATGACAAAGAAAATTAGCATCGAGAGAACTTTCACCACGGTGCTAAGTAGCAGAGAAGATTGGGACAGGGGGCTCACAACCCAAGCTCTCAAAAAGAATACCATCAAATGGTACACTGATGGTTCTAAGACCACGACGGGGACAGGCGCTGGAGTGTTTGGGAATCGCACCAAATGCTCATTTGCGCTAGGCCGCTGCCCAAGCGTCTTTCAAGCAGAATTGCTTGCAATTGAGAGATGCGTGGAGGTGAACCTTGAAAGAAACTATCAGAAATGTGACATTGCAATACCTTCTGATAGTCAAGCTGCAATTAAAGCACTGAACTCTCATACCATTGACTCTAAAATGGTATGGGAGTGCCGAAGGAAGCTCAATGAGCTAGGCAAGAACAACAGGGTCTACTTAGTCTGGGTTCCCGGCCACTCGGGAATCAAAGGCAACGAGGAGGCCAACACACTTGCCAGGAAAGGAGCACAAACTCCATTTACTGGCCCAGAACCCTTCTGTGGCACAGATAAAAGCACCTACAAGAAGGAGTTTCTGGAGAAGGAAAAAACCGTAAGAGAAACACTCTTGCGGGATACCCCTGGATTGGATCATTCCAAAAAGTTTCTAAAAAACTTTGATACTGCAAGATCCAAAAGGTATTTGGATCTCAGCAAGAACAAGCTACACCTACTCACTGGATTTCTTACAGGACACTGTTGCCTCAAGAAGCATCTAATGAGATTAGGTCTAGCAGAGGATGACGAGTGCAGATTCTTCGGGGAAGAGGAGGAAACTCCGGATCACCTGGTGACGGAATGCCTCGCCATTGCTAGCCAACGCAAACAGTGCCTTGGACTAGCAACCTGCAGTAGTGAGGAAGTATCCTCCTTGAAGCCAACCCAGATACTGGAGTTCATTAGAACTCTGGAACTGGAAGGCGAGTTGTAGACCGCGTATAGGCGAGTGCAACTCAAGTGGGGGGTACAATAGACCTTATGGTCGCAGTGCAGTGTAACCCCCTCTTAAATCTAAATCTAAATCTCTAACAGTAATCAAACCTTTAAGCGCATCGAACCTTTATAATCAATATGATGTCTTGGTTAAGAAAATAATAGCTATAGCAGATTGTCAACTGAAAACCTATGCAAATGCTGAACGTGAGCACCAATTGAGAGTAGAATTGCTTCAATTGCAAATCAAAAATGAGCAACAGAAATTGAACGGATAATTTTCTGTGAAGCATTTCCATTTGGCTGTTATCATGTCTCTTTACGTGTTCATATTTATTTGCTTTTATTATATTATTATTTTCACTATTGTGATATTGTTATTGATATGTTTATTTTATTACTAAGTAGTTAAGTACTAAGAAGATTTTTTTGTGTTATTATTTTGAAGTTTATGTTATGTTTAAAAGTTTGGCTGTTATTCCCCTCTACGTGTTCATATTTATTTAAGCTTTCATTATATTATTATTCGCACTATTGTGATTTTATTATTGATATGTTTATTTTATTACTAAGTAGTTAAGCACTAAGAAGATTTTTTTGTGTTATTATTTTGAAGTTTATGTTTAAAAGTTTGGCTGTTATTATTTCCCTCTACGTGTTGATATTTATTTATGCTTTCATTATATTATTATTTGCACTATTGTGATGTGTTATTAATATGTTTATTTTATTACTAAGTAGTTAAGTTTTAAGATTTTTTTGCGTTATTTGTGTTATTATTTTGAAGTTTATGTTAGGTTTAAAAGTTTTTTATTATGGAATAAAATAAGTTTAACCAAATAAATCTTATATTTATGCATTCACAAAAAAAAAATTGATCAAATTAGTTCGTACATCTGGAAGATGAATATCGTGGACTATTGCTGGGATATTTCCTTGTTCGATTAAATAATCCATTTCTGCTACAGTGAGCTCATCTAGAAGAGGAGGTTCTGGCTCATTCATTTCTCGAGCAAAATTGTGTAAAACAGCAGTAGCTACAATTACCAACAACACATTGTTAATTTTTAACCTTAAACCATATGCTAAACAGGGAAATCGCCTCTTCCAAATGCCAATAGTTCGTTCCACTATATTCCTAGTTCTGTTAAATGACCTATTGTAACGATTCTCCGGTGGAGTGGTCGGTTGTCCCAATGGTGTAAGAAAATATCTTCTTAATGGATAGCCCGCATCACCTAGCATATTTCAAAATATTTATTGGTAATGATTGGAATAAATAAAGAAAATAGAAATTATCTTATAAATCAAATCATATAATTTGATAAATTATTTTCTCATTTAAATACTATACTGATGTATTACTTACCAATTAGTATGCTTTCGCCAAATTCCCCATTTTCAAATCGGGCTCTTAAATTTGAGTTCATAAAGACAGTGGCATCATGTGAGGAGCCAGGCCACCGTGCGACCAGATCTATAATCTTCATATCAGCACTGCACGTAACTTGTGCATTTATTGAGAAATAACCCTTTCGGTTCCGAAAAATTTCTGGATCATTTCCACCTGTAGAATCAGAAAAAATATTCAAGCTCTTTATACTTTCCTTAAATTAGACTGATCCAAGTTTCCTTTCAATCTAAGAAATTTGTAATTGTATAAAAAAATTATATCATTCAAAAAAATGCATAATGACGGATGAACTCTATAGCTAATAGTATATACTTAAACTATGCTGGCTCAAATATTTGTTACCTAATTGTTATAATTTACCTGGCGATTGTAACCGTATATGTGTTCCATCCACGACACCAACAATTCTTGGAAATCTGGCAATTTCAAAAAATTTTGCCTGCTCTCTTATGAATTCTCTTGGAGTAGGCATTCTAATGGTATACATCAAGCGGTTACAAATCACTTCAGAAACTTTCTTTATAATCCTACATGCTGTCGAGGTGTGAACACCAACAAAATCTGCAACACAGCTTTGGTGTGCTCCTGTTGCATAAAACCGTAAGGTTAGTAACAACTGGTTAATGGGGCTGACACTATTATTTCTACAATGGTAATATAATTTGATTAATTAATTTTAATTTAAATTTCACAACCAATGACCTGAGTAAGCGAACATGAAGGGTGATAAATAGAACGCCTATTTTCTGCTTTCAGGCATAAAATATTTCGTTTTGGTTAATGGTTTTTTCAAAAACTAAGCTTTAAAGAAAGCATGTATCCAAGTCGAATTTGTAATGAAAAGTTTGACAAAAATTGCCCATGTATATACGGTTTTATATTTATTGTTTGATACATACTTTAAATAGAAAAAGAACTTTAGAACAGATCCTCTTCATGTTCGCCTTGTATAGACTGTATAGATACCGCAAAAATACGTACACATTTGTAGGAAATTCCAAGGCGTCTTCTATTTGTATTAAAATATTTAAAACGGTTTGCTTATACAACCGAAATCTTTTAAAAAAGGTAAAATCGTCCATGTTTTAAAAATGCAAGGACCTTTGCATCACTCTTCTTGGAAATCCATGATCAATTAATATTTCTATATCATCTTCAAAAAGATCATTATCTTCCTCTTCCAAAAAAATCATTATCTTTTAGACAATACAAGTACAAAAATAAATTCAGTATAACTGCGACACTTCTTATCTATGCATTAGTCAATGATAAATTCTCTCAAATTTTGACGTTTTATCGATTTAAAAGGTTAACTCTCAATTTAATCCGTCCTGAACGGAAGATTAAGTTTAATCAGAGTTATGGTCTTTTAACTCCGGAATAATTTGCGGTGCAATCTATTTGGCTTTTTGAACCCCGATTAAAATTTAATCCAGGAATAACTTCGTTGGTGCAATCGGCCCTTAGACTATGAAAGAGAGGGGACGCCGGACGCTGTCTCTGGTAAGACGCCATTATTTGGTTACAAACACTGGTCGCTGGTCGTGTCCACAGCAGATTCTGAATACCAATCGATTAGTAATCAGTAATCAAAAATGTGTATCTTATGGACGCGACTGATTACTGATTTGTTCATTTGTCAAACTGACAGTTGTCAAAAGATTTGAAATAATTTAATTCTTCAATTACACACATTAGATGAATTTAAAATGGAAGAAGAAAAAGTATTTCCATTCAATATGTTTATAATGGAAAAAATTATGTGGTAAATGGAACGATAGTTGTCCATAATAGAATTGGGAAATATCTGAAACAAAATGTAGTTAATGTTATACTATGGTTTTCTGATAGCTGTCATATTAAAGACGTTAACTTTCTGATTACTAATCGATTGGTAATCAGAAACTGCTCTGGACACGACCATTGTTGGTGACATAGGGTGAAATCAGAGAACAGAGACGTATATACGTTTGTGTTCTCTGGTAAAATGGCAGAATTGACGTCATAATCTGAGGTTCCCAGCCACAGATAAAATATCCCAGTAAGTCCAAGCGCGGTTGCCAAGTATACATGTATAGATAAAATATTTCAAATATTGGTCGAAATACACAGAAATAGGGCCTCTCACCCAATAGTTTTGCTATGTTTTCTATATCTACATTAGAATCTTACTTCGAGTGACAAACGGTTATTTTGGCGAAATGCGCCGCAAAGGAAGCAAGGGCAATTGAAAAAACGGTTATAAATCTTGTCTCCGTTAGGTATAAATAAATAAATCTTTGATCAGAGAGGACGATGGTGTCCATAATTTAAAGTAATTTGTCTTACAAGAAAATGGGAATAAATAGAGCTACGACGATTAGAATATTATTATCTAGAAGTAGTTGCCTGCATGAATGCCTTGATCCAATTTTACCAAAATTTCTAATTGCTCCTTTTTGTATTTTGAGGGTCGAGTCAAGCAAATTAGAGATAGCGGTGAATGTGAAGAACAGGTCCTTTTCGATTTCAGCAATGTCCTTTTTACAGCAGCTTTATAACATGTAATGAAACTGTTTTCACCAAAAATTATCGTGCGGCCACTTTGCGTTTCCGAGAAAAAAAATTCTAAGGTTTACTATTTTCATCTCGAATTTCGCTTAATTCCGACTCATATGAAAGGCCTGTGCGCCACAACGCTGCTGGACTGTATACTTTGATGACGTATTATTAATATTTCATTGGTTATTTATTTATTTTTTGCTTTATTCCTACAAAATCAAATTCATGTATCGGATGTCCGTACAATCTAGTCATATTGGCAACATTGCACAATGTCTGTATCTACAACATAAATAGCGGCAGGATGATTTTCCTTGCCCTTTTTTAATTTTGTACGGCTCCGTTTTCGCTAATTGCAACATTTTTTTATTTATCGGGTTAATTCGTTATTATATTATCCAAAGTACTACTAAAAGTATATCAATAAACACTTATTTTCCCCACCCAGCACCCCTATTCACTCCGCCCTCCCGTTAGCTTGTTAAGGGTTGCCGCACGAAAATTTCAACGGGAATGTGTTTCTATTATTGACCGACGAACCCCAAACGGAGGAGGTATACAATCCGACTGTGTGCTTTTTTTTTGACCGACGAACCCCAAACGGAGGAGGTATACAATTCGACTGTGTGCTTTTTTTTTTTTGGTTTGTTCGCGCTTTTCGTATAGTAATCGTACTCCGATTTTGATGATTTTTAAGAGGAGGCTTGAGAAATGGTCCCATATTCATAAAAACGGGAATCCGACATCTCGTTCCCTCCGAAAACCGCCCCCAAAGGGGGTGGAGGGGGCAAATTTTCTCGAAAATTGAAAATCTGCGTTGGTATAATTAAAGATAGGACAATATCCGGAAACGTTTAAATTGAACATTTTTTTCAAAAGAGTAACGGTCTTCGAGATAGACACATTTTAAATTGTCAAATATACCTATTTTCGCTATGTGGAGAGGGCGATTTCTGTCGAAAATTGAAAATCTGTTTGCAGTACATGAAAGACATAATTAATTGTAGCAACATTTATAATGAACATTTTTCCCTTAGAGTTACGGTTTTCGAGTAAAATCGGTGTTAAAATGGTAACAACTAAAATATTCAAGCGTATTTCCGCAGCGATGTTCTGAGATCTCAATTAATAACAACTACAAACTACAAGCAAGGAATATACGTGGGTAATAGAATAAGTACTATCTTGATTGGTATTAGTGAACGTTCAACGATGTTCGTGCCTAATGTTACACTCAAAAGTGTAAAATAAATATTTTTTACAAAAAATTGGACCGACGTTATTAGTTGGTGCACTGAAAAGTATAAAATAATATTAATTCTATTGGGGCTGGTACTTGTGAAGTTGTTGCCAAAAGTTATCAATCTACCTGCAACTGCACAACTTCAAAAGTAACAGCACCAATAGAATTAATATTATTTTATACTTTTCAGTGCACCAACTAATAACGTCGGTCCAATTTTTTTGTAAAAAATATTTTATATTTCTACAATTCTAGCAAAAAAAATCCCAAAAATCGAAAAGGACCTGTTCTTCACATTCACCGAGCTAGCTATAGTAAA
Source organism: Crioceris asparagi (assembly GCA_958507055.1). Lineage (NCBI taxonomy): Eukaryota > Metazoa > Arthropoda > Insecta > Coleoptera > Chrysomelidae > Crioceris > Crioceris asparagi. The sequence goes on from OY293832.1 coordinate 26,883,457, forward strand.
AGATAAAGGAATTGAAGTAGAGGCAGAAACAAACAAGGTTCTACTTTTGGATTGTATCACAATTTTTACAATCACATTAGCTACTAGAAATAATGTAATTGGAAAGTTAAAAATATGTATGTAGTTGTTTTTGTCTATGAATTTGAATTCATATGTATAAAGTATTGAATTATTTATCCCAATTTCCAAGGATTAAAGTGAAGTATAAAATTCTTTGTTGTTTAATTTCAGCATGTTAAAAATCTATAACTAGATGTTATTCTATAGAAATTCTATCATATTCCACATCTGGCATGCACTGAAGAGCCTAAGGAATGATGTCAGGAATTATGACATCAAGAAGTTGGATCTTCAGTGCATGCCAGATGTCCTTGTAAGTGGGTTTTCCTCTAGACATCTTCTTCGTTACCAAATAGAAGAGGTTCCGATTACCATCTGCTAGTCGCAGAACTTTTCCTACTCTTGGTCGTTGGGCTGACAATTCATCCAGTCTTCCAAACTTCCTTTTAAACACCAGAGCAATTCCTCGGCCCATACGTAGATCCTCCGCTACACAATGGGCAATAGAAACGTCTGCTGGTAGTTTGAAAAGGTCTTGTTGAACCTCAACTGTCACACCGAGTCTGACCTTCTTCCGATAAGTGTAATTGGTCATGAAGTCGTTGAATCTGACATTTCGCTCCTCAACGTACTTTTCTTGAAGAGCCACACGTGCTTTCTCCTGGTTCGATCCAGCGTACAGGGTAGGCGCCCCAATATTAAACTAGCAGGAGTCTGACCAGTTGTTTCATTCACAGCCGCCCGATAGGCCATCAGGAACAAATGGATGTACTGGTCACAATTTCGCTGATGTTCTGAAAGAACCTTAGACAGATGCTTGCCCATGGTTCGGTACATCCTCTCTACCATTCCGTCCGATTGAGGATACAAAGGGGTTGTTCTGGTCTTGTTCGCACCTATTAGTCTGCACACATCTTGGAACAGGGCTGACTCGAAGTTTCTTCCTTGGTCCGAATGGATTTCAAGAGGAACGCCAAAACGTGAAAAGAATTCTTTCACCAACACCTCGGCGACGTTCGATGCTTCTTGGATTGCGTACGCCTCTGTCCACTTTGTGAAATAATCCATGGCTACTAGGATATACTTATTCCCATTGTCCGTTTCAGGAAATGGCCAAGCAATATCCACAGCAACTCGCTCCATGGGACTCCCAACATTATACTGCCTCATAGGTGCCCTCTTTCTGCCAAGTGGTCCATTGCTGGCTGCACACCCTTCACACTTACGGCACCACTATCTAATATCTTCTTTGCAATTCACCCAATAGAATCGCTCTCGAACCTTCTGCAGAGTCTTGGTGATTCCAAAATGCCCAACCGAGGCTCCATCATGTAGCTGACGTAGTACCTCCGGCACTTTGCTTCTTGGCACAACTAGTTGTAATCTGGATTCAGTGCCATCTTCAGACTCAAAGGTTCTATACAGCAGATCATCTCTTAACACAAGAGAGTCCCATTGGCTCCAATATGCTTTCACTTCAGGACTTCGTAAGCTTATATCCTGCCAAGACGGCCTCTCCTTATGGCGCATCGACTCCAAGACCACTCTCAAACATGGGTCGTTATCTTGGGCCACTTTCATTTGTCCGGGCTGCCATTCCTCATTCTCCACTGTTGTTCGTCGTATAGGACAAACCTTGACTTCCATCTTGACACATTCTATTTTTTCCGACTGTGCCACCTTCTTCTTACAACTGCGGCGTACGTGTCCTAGCTCACCACGGTTCCAACACCTTGGCTCTCTCTTCTTTGACTGCGCCCTGTAACTAGCTTCCTTATCATGTCTAACAGGGACTCTCTGTTGGATTGGTCTTCTTCCTTGATTGCTCTTACACGGTGCCCTCGGGAAGTTTGGCTAGCGGGTTCATGCTCCAAAGCAATAGCTAGTGCTTTTTCTAGCAATTTTGGCCTGGCCAGTTCCAACGCCTTCTGCAGCTTGCTCTCTCTTAATCCATTTACAAATGTGTCAACCGCAATTTCATCAAGGAAGCTATCGGCAACTGTAGGATATGCTGGTCGCACAATACGAGCTACCTCTCCTTCAAACTCTTGCAGACTCTCATTTACACGTTGCACCCGAGATCACAGTTGTGCTTTGTATACTTGCTGGAGATGACTGTCTCCATACCGATTCTCCAATTTAGAAAGCAAGACTTGGTAGTTTGCCTGGCCAGCCGGAATAGACCTTAGGATGTCTGCTGCATCACCTCGTAAAGCGGCAGTTAAGGAAACAGCTTTCTGCTCTTCTGTCCACTGTTCTGCGGCTAAGTCATCTTCGCTTTTGAGTGTCTGGCTCCCACTGCAGTTACCATTCTTAAATGACATTTCCAGTGTCTTGATTTTCTGTTGCAGTAACTCCATGTTCTTCTCTGTCGTGATAAAGTTTTCTTCAACTGTTCTTGAAATTTCTTCGAATTTTTGTCACTATATCTACCAGCTTCTTTAACCTTTTCCTCAATAGTTCTGGTCACCTCCTCAAACCTCGCATCACTTTTTCTGGAAACATCTTTAATTTCGTCTTGAAGAGTTCTAGAAACTTCTTCAAACTTTTTCGAGACTTCATCCTTCACCTCCTTCAGTAACAGTTCTTCCGGAGAATGGAACTCGAACGTATCAGGATCTTCTCCATTATTAATCAAAGTGTCCCTTAACCGTTTCTGGAGGGTCGCTTTATTACCGGAATCATCACAATCTCGTTCCACCAATTGTTCTTTGAGTTGTTTCACTGTTACCTGCACTAATTTCATTTTGAATTGTCTTTATTAACAAAGTTAATTAGTCAATACAGTTTTCCAAGTCTTCAACACGAAAACGAACAAAATTCTTCACACACGAGAGCGAGCAAAAGTCTTTACATTCACACGAAAACGAACGAAAAGTCTTCACACGAAAACAAACTAAAGAGTCTTCACACTAACGTAAAAATGAACAAAAAAAGTCTTTACACCAATACGAAAACGAACAAATGGGTCTTAAACTTAAACTTAAATCTAACAAATAGTCTCGAAATCACTCAAATCTGCACGAAAGTCTTAAAGTCTGTGCAATTTTACAATCACTCACTAATTCCACACTGACACCAATGAACGGGGATTTATATTAAAACTGGGTTCGATTTATTTTCACTTATTAATTTATACCAATAACTAGACGACTATATTCACATTTATATTCACACTTATTTCTCGGATTATATACTTTTTACTACTTTCTGATCTATGACCGACTGACTATCTATCACTAACTAACTGTCCTGTCCTTGCCATCAGCATTATATATCTAACCTAAAAAGCTCTAGATGATTCCAGTGTCGTTTTCGTTGTTTCTGGAGGTTATTTCTCACTATATGGCTTCGATAGTAGACCAGGACTTATTCTCGTTGCCTCTGATGTCTCCCGTGTTTTCTGGAATGTTTGTGTGTGAGTGTGTGTAGTTCATTGTTCGGGTAAGTCATCACGTTACAATTTTATATAAAATTTCATTTCAACAGATTCATATTAGGTGTATTAAGATCAGAGAACACTATCTCCAAATTCAGACGCTACGTGGGATACGCCACTGGCGAACCCCTTTTTGGTGACAAACTGCCTCATTTTGACCGGAAAGAATTGGCGCGGATATTTTAATTTTCTCAATATTACTAATATACATAAATTGCTCACCAAATGCTCATTCTGTAACTGAAATTAATTAATAATTAGTATTTTCGGGATTGAGTTACGCCAAAAAATTGCTCAGCAATTGCTCAATTAGAGTGTATGAATAGTTCAATGTTTTTCGATTAATAATTGAATAAAATTAATGATTATTAGTTTTTCAACGCGGTTGTAAAGCTGGTATATCTGAATGGTGGTAGAAGCAGAGATAACCAGTAGGGGATCAAATTGACAAATGCGCTTTAATATTATTTTCAAGCTGATGTATATTGGTTGTATTTAGGTCAAATAGTAGTTGTATAGACTTATCCTTTATTATTTTCTTTATTTAGGTAAATGACTCAATAATAAAGACAGATGATGTCTGTGTTAGGTTTAGGAGGTAGTGTTCTCTGGTTAGTTTAAAGTTCATGTCCGTGTGCTTAGAGCATGGACTTACCAAGGAGACATCGCATTAGGAGAGCAAGTAAAGCTAAATGAGGAATAAATCAATGGCTGCCAATGGACGTAGCACCATATTTTTTTTCGACAGCGACTCTTGTATCCAAGAGCCCCGAATTTCACCATCGTGTTAAGGTAAAGAAAAATCGTCGTTTTCATTAAAAAATAGCACAAAAAATGAAAATCAAAATAAGTTGTTAAGACCAAGGTGAGATCGAAACTAATGGCGACCAACGAAAAATTGGATTTACTTTTCCCTACTCTAGTCCGTGTGTGAAGAAGACTATAAACAAGGAGAGTAAACTTCCTATGCTTCTCTATGTAGCCACATGAGATTATAGAAATTGCATATCATAGCGTGGCCTCGTGTACGACGAACATCTTGACAATTACCTTAAATGGTTATCTCTGTCTTAAATATTTGTTCTCTTTATGTATCTTCGTCATCACAATCTGCTGCGCAAAGACGCATTTACAAAAGATATGCGTATGAAATTTTACACGATTTTTAGGTCGAGTTTAATCTCCTTGTTTCCAGTCTTCTTGCCGGGTGTGATGAAGAAGCCAAGTTGATATTTACAAGTTACAAGCTACACTTGCACAGAAGCATGGAAGACAGAGGCTGCCAATCAGAGAACACTACCACCTACTACCAACAGAGATAACACCAGCAATCAAGCATGATGACGTCATAGCTTTATAACCGTATTGAAAAATTATTAATCATTAATTTTATTCAATTATCAATCGAAAAACATAGAACTATTCATATATTCTGATTGAACAATTACTGAGCAATTTTTTGGCGCAACTCAATCCAGAAAATACTAATTATTAAGCGAAGCGAAATTACAAACAAAAATTTAATTTGAGAATATTTTATTAATTATTAACTTTCCCGCTTGAGCAATTTCAATTTCAGAATGAGCATTTAGTGGGAAATTTACGTGTATTAGTAATATTGAGAAAAATAAAATATCCGCGTCAATTTCTTTACGGTCTCATTTTCAGCAGCATCGTTACGAACCCACTCTCTTTCCTAGTCTAAGATCACTAACACCAGAATAATACTGAAGCCCGGCTATAGCGCTGTATAGATGAGTATTATCGCCGCCCGCCATTGTGTGTCCTGACTGTCACGTCAGTGGTATAGGTTATACACGATACACGTCAAGATACGTAAACAAGCACTCTACCCATGGTACAATAAGACCAGGTATGAATCCGCCATATTTGTTTTATCCCGTTTTCCAATTAAAATTAGAATATCATTTTGCTACGATTTTTGTGTATATCATCAACTAATCTTTTTATATTCATGCTTTCCATTTACTCTCTCATATTACGTATCAAAAGCGGAAATGATTAAATTTATGTTTTTAATTAAAATTGACAGTATATTCGATTATACGATGTTAAATCACTTACGTTAACTATGATGTTATAGCAGAGAACAGAGACTATGTTCTCTGGTTATAGATATGAAAACTTGACGAAAACCTTATTGATATTTTTAGACACTATAAAGTGGATATTGTTTATAAACTTCTTCGATTCTATTGTTTACTTGTTGAGATGTTTTTAGAGAGAAAGAGAGATGTTGGGTGTTACCATTATCTTGGAGGTGGTGTTCTCGGCACAAGAGTGTTCGTGCTTTTTGTACAAAACACAATATGACAATAAATATGGCGGCTTTGGGACGGTTCGGAAGTCGAGGAATACCCCCACCAGGCTCATATCTGCGCGAAGAACATACCTGCAGTGGGATTTTCATTCACGAACTCGGGACGTCACGTCCCAAGTCGACGTTTTAAGCGATTCTCATATCTACCTATTCGGTAGCTCCCGAACTGCAGTGAAACCAGAGAACACTATCTAGTCACAATCTAGTGGGACTCTGATTCACGAACTCGGGACGTTACGTACCGAATGGACGTGTTAGCGATTCTCATCTGTTCTCATCCGTTCCCGCAACCGATAGATCCCGAGCTGATCTGTCAAATCTACTCGGGGCCTAAAGATGTACCGACTTGATAAAAAGTAGGGTTACAGTAATCTTTCTGTCTCTTTTAGAAAATTTCTTATAGAAATGTACCTATTGCGATCGTTCACACTTTTGAATCTCGAAAAAATTTCAACGGCATGTTGTTATATGTCTATAAGTTAGTCTAAAAAACATTTAGTTTATATATATATATATATATATATATATATATATATATATATATATATATATATATATATATATATGTGGGATATTACGAAATTTGTTAGATAGAGGTCGCAGTTTTGTAGGCATCAAGTTCAAATTTGCTACAAAAACCAATCTCTCAAATATCTCGGCCAAGTTCGTTATTGGGCAATATCGGTTAAGTAGTTTCAAAATGGCGACCGTTCATACATTTAAAGAAATTATTAAAAAAGAGCCGTAGTGTAAATATCATCAAAAATAATTTTATGTTATAGATATAATCAGTACCTACAACTTTTGTCCGAAGCAATTATCCATAAAATGCACAGATAAAGAAATAAAAATTAAAAAAAAAAAAAAAATTGATAAAACATGAACACTCAATATAAATTTGATGTAATTGTACATTTTCTGGAGATCATAATACCCTGATTTAAAAAAAATATGTAGTATATTTATTGAAAAGAAATAGGCGAAAAAAATATTCTGCCTTGAAGTGGAACGCGAACCCTGTCTGCTTTATATTCAACATCCAAAACAAAAACCTCTAACCGCAAGGCTATGACACATACGGCAATTTTATGTAATAACATGTAGGTATACCAATGAAAAGGTTGTTCAAATTTCAATTCAATGAATTTTCAAAAATTTACCTTTCCGCTGACTACAGGCCATCGGGATTTTTTTACATACTTACTACATCTCTTTTAAGTTATTCAGTAAGGACATGGAAAAGAGTAAGGACCATAGACATAATACCCCGTAAGGACGTATGGATTGATTGAACAATTTTTGTATTTACATTTTACATAAAATTATTTGGTTGTTTGACGTCGTCGTGTACTGTGTACTGTTTTTTTATTTTAGGGTTTATTTTATCAGCAATAATGTCTTCTAAAATTAACGAGAAAGATTTAAGTACTGTATACCATGTACAATCTTCTCCGATCACCCTCTGATTTGAACCTGTAGCATAAAAATTTAATGCCACTAGTATTTTCATTTCAACAGAAATGCCCGAACGATTCATATTTTTTTAGATATGCTGTCAAGATCGGACATAAACGTCCATACATCATTTGATTCTAAACAGTTCTATAAAACGTGCACTAGATAAATCTGCCAAAATAAACTGATTTCTTATTCTTATTCGCATTTGTAATAATTCATTGGTATTTATGTATGCATTTTATTTTTTATTTTACATGAATAAACTTTATTATTATTATTGATCGCCTTCTTCGAAATGTTATATTTTCGCGACGTATATCTTCATGTCACAACATTTCATAGAAAACTGATAATATGTTAAGTATTTAACAATATCAATACACGAAACTGAAAAGAAGAGAATTATGTCAAATATGCCTGAAAAAAAACTAAATATAGTTCTCATTTGCAGTTGTTATTACGTTCAAAAGACTCGTAGCCAATCGGTACTACGTACTACGACTCGGGAGAGAGAATCAATGTCATCTCGGTACCGAGTTGGCTACCGACCTATTCGGGTACTACGACTCGCGAATTGTTCAGAATCATTTCATCTCGGTACCGAGTACCGAGTTGGCTACCGAACGGTACATACCTAGTCGGGACGTAACGTCCCGAGTAATGAGAATCCGCATGCTGGTCTTATTGTACCATGACTCTAGACTCTACCCATACCCATACTTTCGTCGGCCACCATTAGTTTCGTGCTCAACTGGGTGTTTACAGCTTTCATTTTTTGTGCTATTTTTTAATGAAAACGAGGATTTTTTTATCTTAACACAATGGTGAAATGCGAGGCTCTTGGATACAAGAGCCGCTGTCGAAAAAAGAATATGGTGTTCTGTTAAGCCAGATACGTTAAGCTACTAGCTACGTCCCACAGACTACCAACAGACCCGCAAGACAACGTTAAAATGTTATCTCACTAAATATCTCTCTCTTTTTTGTCTCTGTCTTTTTGGATGAGCATTGGCAGATGGCGCTAAAGTCGTGAAAATTTGAAATTTTAAAAATCCCCGCGAAAATTGAAAGGTTCCCACCAAAATTTAAATTTCCCGCGGAATTTTTGAGACCCTTTTGAAATGGCAATGTAACTCTCAGCTTTATATTTATCTAGAGATATTTGTATAATTTATTGTATACAAATAACAATCTCAGATAAATATGAAGGCCAAAAAAAACATTTACCATTGCAAAACAGCCAAATATTTTTAGACAAAATAATAAAAAAACAACATCATTAAATACTTTTATTAAAACATTTCATCAAGCCATAAAATAAATATCTACAGTAATTAACATATACATTACATATAAGCTATGCACTGAAGGTACTCTCAAATAAAATGGATGTCAATACTGCATTAACTGCTTATCACTCATTCGTTCACTCAAGAATGGCATATGGAATAATTTTTTGGGGGAATTCATCACATGTAAGTCGTATATTAGGTATTCAAAAAAAGTATCTGAGAAATGTAGTCGGAATGGGATCCAGAGTAAGTTGTAAAGATATTTTTTATTCAAAGAGGTATTCTAACATTAATTAGTCTGTACATTTTAGAAGCTGTCATGTTTGTAAAAAGAAACCCAGAACTTTTTGAAGAGCATATAATAAGTCATAACTATGCCACAAGAAATAAACATGATCTACGTGTAGACAACACAAAATACAGTTATGTTCAGAAAAATGTGAATTTTTCAATCATAAAAATATGGAATAAAAATCCCATAGCATTAAGGAACCTAGACGACAAACAGATAAAACAAAAATTTAAAACAATACTTATCTCTAAAGCCTTCTATAGCCTCAAAGAATTTTTCAATGAACATATACCCAACAATTGAACTATCTCATCAATATGTCAGTAATAAATTCTATACAAGTTATTATTTAGTCACTTCATTTATCTTTAGGATTCTAGTTTGTGTTATGAAATAATGTATATGTATTCATTTATTCAATTTTATACCAAATTATATGTATCCAAGTGTTAGTGTTGAGAATGTAATATGTATGAAAATATTTGTTTTGACATGTTCTACAACCCTTTATGTGGATTTTATGGGACCAATAAATTCTATCTATCTATCTATAGCTACCTTATGTTACTTGTGCATAAGTTTTTTTAATTTCCTTTGTTTTGCCTCCTTTTTTAAATCCCTGCATAATCTGTTGCAAAACCATGGGAGTCCTGTAACACAAACTAAATAAATAAATAAATTATTTAAAAATTGAACTTAAAAGCTACCTATTCGACAAACTCCTCTTAGAATGCAGGCTTTAACATACAAATAATGGTCAGGGCACTCACAGAGAAATACAAAATTAATAGTGTCATCCAGACACTTCTCAACAAGACTGGAAAGCCCTTTCTCATGCCTGCTTTTTTTTAATTGGATTTCAATTGACGTAATGCAGGAACCCACTGCAATTACAAGGTTTTCTGAGGGATAAAACAATTTCTTGATATTATCTGAAAATTCCTTGGCTGCAATAAATTGGTTGAATGGCTCCAGCTCATCAGAGGTTAAAATTTTCTGGCATAAAGGGCATGAGAACGTTTTAAATAGCCTTTTTACTATGTACCCTGCAACATAGGCTACTGACAGACTCTCAGGGGATCCAGAGGCCACCATTCTTTGGATATCCACAGCTATAGCCTGTGGGCTGTTTGTTGGACTACTTTCTACTGTGGATGTACTACTGGCTGCAGGTGTAATGGTTGTTGCAGGTGTAGTTGAGCTTCCAGATTCCAGGAAGGATCGAAGGTTGCTTAATATAAGTAGTTCATCCTCTTCACAATTGGCTTGTCTTAAACCTTGATTTTTTAACCCGTTAACAACCTGGGTTTTAAACGAACCGATAAATTGAGATGCTGTCGGGTTTTCATTGCAGCCACAACCGGAACGTATTCCTCCAAAAAGGTTCTCTAGGGCATCTTGGTTTAAGTATCTGGGTCGAAATGATTCTATACCCATAGATTCAAGTCTTTCTGTGATGTCGATAAAGGCCTGAAAACAATACATTATCAAAATTTATAGGGTAATTTACAAAAATACCTTAAAGTACATATTAAATTGCTATCAACATTGTCAACAAATAAAATAAAAGCAGTATTTCTTATTACTTTGGATGGAAGCTTGCAGTAACACAAAAAAATAAATTGTTTAATTTTTTGCTATAGCAATAATTTTGTAGAAGTTTTTGGGTTTCCATGTAAAATTAATTATATAATTAAATTGTAAAACTACAAAGGCTGAAGGACCTCAGTCGCTGATCCTTTGATTGTTATATATTTTGATAATCAATTATAATATATCTATTATTAGTATTATAAGTAATAGGTAAAGACCTACTTGTAGGGTAAATAGCCATCCTTTTTGTGATGGAGGTTTCCAAAAATTGGGAGTTGTAGCATCCCCGGGGTTTCTAAGAAAACGAATGTTTTCAATTATTCCCATTGATTGCCTCCAAAATTCTTTATGGCCAGAATTAATGTTTACAGCACACTTTTGGGGCTTGCCGTCAGGTGCTTTTGAGGATGTGGCATTGAGACTATCAAAAATTGCATCCATATCACTCACAAACTTTGCAGTCGCCAATGATCTTGGTGGTAAAGTGCCTAAAATTTAAATTTTGGTTAACAATTATCTGTGTATAAATATTATATTTACCATTTGATACACCATTGTATAGACAGATTCCCACTGAACGATTTAGCGTTTGAGCTGCCACTTTGACCTTCATGGCATTTTGCCGAAGAGGTGCCAGATAAAAATCTTTGATCTTATACAGGCTTCTAAATATAAGTGGTGAGTTCTTATCCTGTTCATAAACTTGAACAATATCTGACCACCTTGCCTGTAGATTAGAGACTTCTGTAGAGGGCAGTATTTCGGAGGCAGGGATTTGGATATTATATTTTCTAAAGAGATTTCGGCTACACTTTAGTAAATGAGGAACATCAAAAATTGTATGGATTTTTTTGCCTTCAAAGTTAAAGGATGGATCAGACTGGGTTGAGCCCATATCTTTTACGGTTTTTACATTTGCAGTGCCCATATCACAAATTGTAGCCACAACAAAAAAAAAGGCAATAGGTTGTTTCCAGGGCCTTACTATACCCTGAACCATAAACACTAGGGCATAGTTGGCAAGCCTATCGGATCTTTCATTGCCAAAATCCTCCAGTCCCTCCAGACAGTCTATATGAGAGTTGTACTGTAAATGCTCCCTTATTGCCATTTCATCAAAGGCAAGTGTACAGACACGCTCATTTTCAGGGATTTTTTTTAAACATTCGCCCAAATGTTTAAATATATGTTCATTTATTCCCACATTGAATGGTATATTTTGAAGCAGAGTAGTTAAAGTCCGTATTGATGGAAGGGCCAACAATTTCCTCAAAAAGGCGTAGCATCTAGGACCGCGCTTATAAATCGCTAATGCAGTCACTTTATCATCAAGTGTCCACCTCCTGCCATAAGGTGAGCGCTTACTACATCTGATTTGCGAAATCATAAAGTTAGCAGTGGAGTGAGACATACCTAAAATCAATGGTTGATAATATACTATATAAATTAAATACATGTAAGTTACCTTTAAAGACTTTATTGTACTGGGGTAATGTTTTCAGGTCTTCTAGCTCTTTGATTTGCTTGGCTCTTGTTTTACAGGCCTTTTTCAATTTTCGGATATACCCTTCTTTACGTCTAACTATGGACACCAATGCTTTTTCTCTTGGCGATGTATTAGCCGAGCACAATCCCTGGATATCTTTAAATAAAGATCTTCGTGTACTCCTAACAGAAAGTGCTGCACTACTGAGCGGGTTAGTGGGTGCAATTACTCTTCTAGGCGTCACACAAGGTTCAACTTGTAGATTTTCTTGCTGCTCGTACAAGTTTTTGCCCTAAAATAATTAAATATATTTTTTACTAGATGTTACTCGCGGGCGCATTTCCTAACTAACTAACCTAACTTAACACTTTAAAACTTACCGGAACTATATTAACTACAATATCAGAGATATCAATCGATACAGATCCACTACATCCTGGTTCCTCAAAATAGTTTTGTATTATCATCAGACAATCCACAAATTAAACACTTCATTTTGCTGCACCCAGAGATAAACTAAAACAAAATAGTATTAATTTGATACCACAATATAAATCCTAAATTTGTATCAACTAATTACATGCTAATGAAAGAAAACAATATTAATTAGTATTAGATTTTTTCTAATACAAAATAATAATGACTTACCAGTAGAAACAAAATAATCAAAATCAAAATGGAAAATGAGAACACACAAATACTTCGTATAACACAATTTCCACCTACCGAAAGTAGTACGAACTACAAAATTATTGTAGCAGAAAATTATTTTAGACATAGAGCAGAGAATATATACGTCTATATTCTCTGCATAGAGTATATAACAAGAATTTTAGATAATACGACCGCAGCGCTCCTACAAATGAAAACGTTCATGCATGAGTGAAAAGGCCCTATACAAATTTTACTGTAAGCTAAAAAGAGATGCAAATTATTTTAGAAGTGCGACAAAAATCCCTATTCACTTGCGGGTCTGGTTGGTAGTCTGTGCTACGTCCATTGATTTAGTTCTCATTTGGCTTAACTTGTTCTCCGAATGCGGTGTCTCCTTGGTAATTCCACGCTCTAGGCTAAATTGCATTTGTCTTCTATGCATAGAATGCTTCTATGATTCTATACTCTATGTTCTATGGGGCTTTTTGGCGCAAAAATATTTTCACAACTTCTAACCAAATACCAACCACAACTAAATAACAATACAAAATGCTATAGTTGGTCTTGATCAGTGGTCATTATTTGGGTTTGTTGACTGTTAGGCATTTTAAAGTGAGACAGGTGGAGAAACTTCCGAAGTAATCTACAAATTTCAAATTATCTGGCCATTAAAACAGAATGGCAAACGATAACAAAAGATTCTCAATGAACACATCGTTAAAAGATGCCAGGATCTTTGATGAGGTACAACAAACGACTATCATCTATTTTTGAACTGCTTATTTAAAGTATTTTACTTTCAGGATTCTTGGGATGAAGAAAAGTTCGATGCTTCTAAAGTTCACAATGGTTCAATTCATGAAGATATGAAAATTAAACAAGAAATCCATGTTGAACCGGAATCATTTGTTTCTCCCAGTGAACTTTTAAAAACAGAACATACTAAAAATGAAGAGATTAATATTAAAAATGAAATCAGCGAAAGTTCAGTTAAACAAGAGAATCTTAAATATAAAGCGGATCAATCTGTTGGTGATTTTAAAATCAAAAGTGAAGGTATAAAATGTGAAAATGAGGTTGAAGACTCAGCATTCAATGATGATAAGGATGATATATTTGAAGAATCTGTAAATATCCTCAATACACCTATGAAAGTGGAACAATTTATAAGAGATGATACTGATCCATCTCCATTTGCTAAAGAATTGTTTACCAACTTTAGCCTACTAAGTCCTAATGGTGATGTTAAATTGAAATCTACAGGAAGTAAAGAGGACTGTTACAAAAGTTATAAGAGGACAGTATTTACAAGACACTCTCCTTATAAAAGAGATATTCCCGATTATTTGACGAATAATCAGGAACGTCTTTCTGTTAAAGAACGACTAGGCCGTGTTGTTATGGAAGACAATGGTGATGTCAGTGAAGCATCGCGACCCTTACCGGTGAAAAAACGGCTAGGACCCATTGTGGAACAGTGTGAACTACCCAAGTAAGTACATCTTAACTTAATAGAGTGAAATAAAAAAAACTTTCGAATACAAATGTAATGATGTTTATAATTAATGATTACCGACTTGCCTATTTAGAAAGCTGTGCACTAAACAATGTTTAATTTGCCAATATATTTTTTCACAGATGTAGGTAGTTAGGATCGAACAAAAACATTTTAAATTTAAAAAATCCCGATGGCCTGTAGTCAGCGGAAAGGTAAATTTTTCAAAATTCATTGAATTGAAATTTTAACAACCTTCTCATTGGTATACCTACATGTTATTAAATAAAATTGTCATAGCCTTGCGGTTAGAGGTTTTTGTTTTGGCTGTTGAATATAAAGCAGACAGGGTTCGAGTCCACTTCAAGGCAGATTTTTTTTTCGTCTATTTCTTTTCAATAAATATACTATATATTTTTTTAATCAGGCTCTATATTAAGATCTCCAGAAAATGTACAATTACATCAAATTTATATTGAGTGTTCATGTTTTATCAATATTTGTTATTTTTCTTTATTAATTTTTATTTTTTTACCTGTGTATTTTATGAAAAATTGCTTTGAACAAAAGTTGTAGGTACTGATTATATCTATAACCTAAAATTATTTTTAATAATATTTACACTACTGCTCTTTTTTGATAATTTTTTTAAATGTTTGAATGGTCGCCATTTTGAAACTACTTACCCGATATTGCCCAATAACGAACTCGACCGAGATATTTGAGAGATTGATTTTTGTAGCAAATTTGAACTTGATACCTTCAAAACTGCGACCTCTATCGTGTTAACAAATTTCGTAATATCCCATATATATATATATATATATATATATATATATATATATATATATATATATATATATATATATATATATATATATATATATATATATATATATATATATAAACTTTTGAACCAAATGTTTTTTTGGACTAACTTATAGACATATAACAACATGCCGTTGAATTTTTTTCGAAATTCAAAAGTGTGAACGATCGCAATAGGTATATTTCTATAAGAAATTTACCTAATATTCAGTATTCTCTGCAGTGAGTGAAATTTTGTGTACCAAGTATGGCAACTCTAAAAACTTGAATTAACACTTTAGATATATTTAATAATAATAATATAATAAATAACTACTCATAGTAGAGATTTGTGATCAAAAAATGTATGATTAATTTCTCAAAATTAGTTTCAAGTTTTTAAAATGGCCGCCTAGGGCGTAATCAGCATCTTAAAATTAAAAAAGTGGTGTTTTTCCAAATTTCGCCTAGTTAAGATAAAAAACTTAAACTTTTTAGAGTTGAAATGAATTCGCGCCTTTTTTGTAAAGCATTTTTCCAATACCTTCTAAAATAAAATAATGGGAGGAATTGAACTGTTTTTTTTTTAAATAAACATCCGTAACTTCAAAGCAGCAGAATTGATTTTAAATAAATATTTTTTACAAAAAAATGGACCAACTTTATTATTTGGTGCACTGAAAAATACAAAAAATATGAATTCTGTTGTTGCTGGTACTTTAGAAGTTGTGCAGTTGTAGTTATATAGAAGACTTTCTGCACCAACTTCTAAAGTACCAGTACCAATAGAAATTAATTTCAAGAAAGCCCACTTTTTTAATTTAATATATTGACTACGCCCCCCCTTGCGGGCATCTTGGAATCCTGAAAATAATTACCAGCATTTTCTCTTGCATACTTTAGTTATCAAGTATTCTACCTCAAATCTCTATAATAAATAGTTTCCGAGATAGGGAATGGGACACCCGGTACATGAAATATGGAATAAATATTATTTCTCAAATGAAAGACACTTTGATGAAATACTCAGATTCTGTGCTTGGTATTAGTATTGTGACGTCAACACTCTTTGAAGTATGATGTCATCAATTTTATTTAATGAAACATCCTATATATTTTTTCGTTTTTACATTGTTCATTCAATGGCGAAATTAACCTATTTGTTTGTTTCTGAAGCGTTTGTCAAGTTTTTATAATAAGCCGAAAATGTTCAGGTACCTACTGATTTTAAAATGATATTATAAAAACTTTTAAGCTTATCAAACTTAAGTACTATTCATATATTTAACAATTAAAAACAATACTTGGAGTCTTCCGTTTAAAAAATAGATCTTATTAATAAACGATACTGTGCGCGGTTGGGAGTAGAAATCGGTGTGTCTGAGGATGTTATTAAATTTAATTTGAGAAATACTTTGGAAGTTATATAGAATAATCTTTACAGGAAAAAATTCAAGCCAATTGAGAAAGAAACGGATTCAGCAGTTTTGAGCAGACGCCAGAAACAAATTGACTATGGAAAAAATACTGTCGGATACGATAACTACTTGAGAAAAGTACCTAGGTTAGAATTGCGATTTTGAAAATCTTAAATTCCTTTTGTTTATTACAAAATTGATAAAACTTTTTTTTATTAGGGATCAAAGAGGTGATGATGATCCAAAAACACCAAACAAATATTACAAATATTCGAGAAGAGCTTGGGATGGTCTCATAAAGCAGTGGAGACTAAGATTGCATAAATATGATGACTGATTTTTTTCTCATATATATATACATTTTTATCATTTAATTCATCTTTCCAGAAAGGGAGAGATATCTAATTTTACTTTTGAAAATATATAGTATAATAATTTATTATTAGACTTTTACCTTATTCTAATGAAAGTCTAAATTTATATGACTCTGTACCAATCAACTGTACTAGGATTATTCAACAGACGGAGTTGTAAATTACAAGTTCTACCTGAGGAAAGGTATTCCGTACGTGATAGTGGCGGACATATTTATTTTTCAGTGTTTTTAATTGTGAACATTTTCCAAGTATTGTTGGTGATAATGAAGGAACATATTAAATTATGTTATTCTATATCCTGAATATATTAAATATAATGAAACTAATGTAATACTAATATTTAAAATAAATAATAAAATAAACAATCTTTATTATTAATTAGGACAAATTCATAGGTACGCCTGTGTGGCACGATTATCAAACCAAGCGTATTAATCACTCCGTCTGTTAGGTAATCGAACTAAAACATTTTTTTATTTATTTCAATGCCAATTGTTGTGACTTTTTTACCCAAAATTTAATGGAAAATCTAGTGTGTCCACTCAAACGGCTCCTCAATTTCATCGAATATAAAAAGTTTGACAGTTCATTTGAGCATAGCTTTTTTCCTTCTTAGATAAGTGTTATAGTAAGAGATAAAGGTTTTTGAGCAGAATGTGTTCCACAAGTTTAATCAAAATCGTTATAGCCGTTTTCACGACACAATCTTGAGCGAAACATGCTTTCGAGGTATTGCCCAGCAACCAGTGTGAACAGGATGTTGGGTGAGCCTCATCGATACCCAACAAAACAAAAAAAGAATCAAAATGGGTCCATCCGTTCCTGGCACAGACAGGCCAATAATGGCTGAACATATTGTAACGTTTTACCCTGTGCTAAACGTTGTGGGGTGAGTTCACTTGCGTAATACTCAAAATTCGCAGATTTCATCCAATGATTTATTTTCAAACACACTGTACACGACTTTCTGTTGTAGTACAACTGTCACTACTTGTCACTTTGAGTATCGCGTTCCAACTACTTTCGAGTTATGTCTCCAATTGACTGATACAATAAACTGACTGTGTCCCGTGATCGTCACGGCTTTATATATCTGAATCATGATTTGACATTCATCGAGAATGTTCTATGATTATCTAGACGAACATAATTAATGTTTTAGATCCTTGTCAAACTGACAATAGTATGACAAATTGTATCTCACATATAGTTTCTGGAAGGATCGAGAATAAATCTACTATAATTCTAGAAATACATAATGAAATACACAAGCAACACTATTAAAAATAAGGTAGCAGAATGAATACAAACTAAAAGAAATAATAACAGTAAGTACATGATAAACTACCCAATAACCCTAAACAATATGTTTTGGATTCAGGGACCGCAGACATTTGTTAAAAACCGGACACCTTAAATTTTAAACGATTACAATAGGTACATTTGCTACTAGGAGTAGGAAAGTAATAAATAGTTTTTAACGGTTTTATAAGCAGGTATGGTGGAGGGGGATCTGCCTCACTAACAACCAAAGATCTAATACAAAGTAATTTGGATAGAGCGTATCGGTCCGCTAGAGAAGCTAACGCGACACAAGGACAGCTATTTGAACACCACGTGACTTATAGCACGCCGGTGGCTCTTCTCTTGCGGGCGCCGTATTTCAGTGTTTTCGTAGATTTCTGCCTTTTGTTTTAAGCCAATTATTAAAAAGTAATGTCTTGTGCAGCATACAACTGTACCAATAGGCAAAGAAAGGGTTCAGGGATATAATTTCACAGGCACATATATTAGTATAACTTATCATTAAAATGATTTATACCTATTCGTATTAACACGTCTGTAGCTTTCCAAAAAAAAGTTTTAAATAAAAGGGGGTAAGTACAACCATATGTAGCACAATGCTTTTTCTCTTTTTTCTAATCGGCATTTGTTAGAGAGAAAAAAAGAGGTTATAGGAGAATATGGATCATCGTATTATATAGTTCTTTATAATGTGGTATTATTTATTAGGTGAGTACAATGAACGTTAATTTATAATTGAGAAAATATTCAATATATTAAAGTCAGAAAATTAGGTATCACTTATAGTCTCCCTAGTGCTTGAATAATTTCCGAAAACTTTTTCGAGGTAAGATTTTTTGAAAATTTCCCGAGGTCCAAGCCGAACTCTATCTACCCTTCCAAATAACATTAAAATCTGTACTGTAATTTCGGAAATAACAGTTCTGATGTTTTTGAACGACTTCAAAAAATGATGAGGTATACAATTCGGTTGTATATTTGCTTTTTTGCAAAATGAGTACACGGACAACACGAACAAAGAACCTCCCAATAGAACATTTATTTAGCAACAAAAAGAATTTACTTTATACAATTTTATTTAGAATCCTTTATATATATATTCTATTTACAAAGCTACTCGAAATTACCACTAAAGAAATATTCAATCTTTTCCTGACAGGAATTTCGATAAAAAATCTTTAGGTCTCGGTTCAACGGTATCCTTGAAATAAGCCATCACATGTCCTTTTTGTTTCCACACATTAACAACTTCTTTAAGTTCCATTTGACCCTAGAACCATAGGATATTGTTCAGCGAATAGAAGTGCTTTACCTCTCAAGTATTTTAATAATCACATTTTCTGTAAGTTATCTTCCTTTGATAAGTTGATAATCCAAACATTTCTCATTCTAAGATAAAAGTCCAATTTGGGGGCTTTTTGAAGAAAACAGTAACTCCTAATAAATTATTTTGTGTATTCTTGATGGTCAGGTTAATTTCAGATGTTAGTTTAAATTAAATCAAGAACATCTATAATAACGTCCGTGGCTTAAATTTTAATTCTTACTACACTCTATAGATTCGGGTCATTTTCTCTAATATTTGCTACAATGAAGTCCCCGAATAACTTATCAAATATAATCAAAAAACTACATAATTAGAAAGTTGCATCTTTGCCCATAGTTATTGTAAGTAATATTCATATTCTTAGGTACTTGCCTTGATAACCATCATATCTATAACACGAACATCCTTAATATCATCATATTTAGTGAACTCTTGCCTCAATTTTTCTCTGCATTGTTCTTCAGTTTTAGGAATATCAAATTGTTTCACTGCAAAAGATTACATAAACGATGGGTTATGTTACTATTTCGAAGAATTACCTATATAGGGTATTTGTCTGTACCAAGCCTTGTATAAATTTACAACTCTTCTCCTAGCTTCTTCTTTATCCAAAGATAAGATAGGTTTTACTTGTTTCACTGACGATCTAATAGCTTGAGATGCCATTTTCTTGGTGAAATTGAATGAAAGTGATTTTATTTACCTATCTCTAAAGTCTCTAATAATATCCAAAAGTTCTTTTGACACTTTTGACGTCTTGATGTATTTGATGTTGTTGACAGAACAACACTTGACGTTTGACTTTGACGTCCATTTCTATGCAAGAAAACCAGCATGTTCCTAAATCTAAATACAAAACTCATCTGTAAAGCCCGCTGCAGACGGAGTATGTTTTGCTGCATGTTTCTTTGACGGGAGCTAGGCATGGTGCTGTGCATGCTTCCGTGTAAGAAAATGACATCGCGTGCACGGTTGGTTGCTTGAACTCGTGCATGATTTGATGATAGAGCCGGTGCTATTTTCGGGGATTGTTTTCCCGCATCGTGCCTTGTCGGAGCACTCGGAACAGATCGAGTCATACTCAAAAGTTATTTTGCACATGATAACATGTTATTTTTGATTTTTGCAACATTTTCTCTGTTGTAACAATAATAAGAAATCGAGCTTGATTAGAATGTTTAATATTTTGTATCATTTTTCACAGTCATATTTCTCTGTACTGTCATTCTACATACATGATGGCCTGCATCGTGCGAAGCCAACACAAGCAAAGGAGCCATGCGCGGCAACATTTATCGGACCGTGCAGCAAAACAAGCAAGCAATCATGCAGCAAAACATACTCCGTCTGCAGCGGGCTTTAGGTGTGGTCGAGAGCAAGCTGTAAACAATTGTAGCATTAAAAGTGAAGTAAACACAGCAAGCGGTTTTTTATTAAATTTAGTTGTTGGCAGCATGTGATGCAAATTTGTTTCCGACCGACAAGCTGTCAATCGCTATCCGTGAACGAAGGAACGATGGCTGAAATTATTTAAGATAGAAATAACAATGAAGTTATAGGTACTATCTTTGGCATTGAATTTTCAACGCCATAACCATCCGTAAAAAATCAATAGGTATAATTTTAACATTATGAGCTCTATCAAATTCCTCTCTTGTCACTTTTATTTTATAATTTGTCCCGGTACTTTCATCCAACAAGATTAATTCCATTATACCTATTATTTTGAATGAACAAATAATTTTATTGGATCATCTATACATAAACCACAGAGTAAATAAGTTAACATAAACAACAATATGGCGTCTTCTACTTCTCTGTTTCTACTCTCATTGCACTTGTTTACACCATCTCCACGCGCGGGAAAAGCAAATAATTTAGCATTTGCAGTAACGTTGACGCATGCGCAGTATCGAATCTATTACCAAACAAAACTTGCGTCAGTGAATTTTAGACCACCAATTCTTGCTGTCAGTGAACGAAGTGGGATGGACGAACATGAACTTACTTTATCCATTGAAAAATGTGAAACCATTTGGTTCGAAAGGGGAAAGAAAAAGATCAATAAGGAAAAAATTATGATAGGGAATATCCAAATTGAGGAAAAAACAAGTGTAAACTATTTGGGGGTGATTATTACATCTAATTTAAGTTGGAATATACATGTTAACAATTTAATAATTAAAGCAAGTAAAGGAATTAATGTAATAAAATGTTTTTGTAGAGTATGGTGGGGAGCAGACCCCAAAAGCATGTTAATGATATACAATGGCATAATAAAAGCACATTTAGAGTATGCTACCATATTAATCAAACCTTGTCCTATGAAACTCATAAATAAAATTAACAAAGCCCAGTATCAAGCTCTGAGAATTATAACAGGTTGCATGAAGTCCACTCCGATCACGGCATTATTAGCTGAAACGGGAGAAATTGAGTTAGAATACAGGAGAAAGATATTAGCTAATAAATTCGTAATTAAAAGAATTGAAAATTTAAATTCACCAATAATAAAGATAATTAAAGATTTAAGACAAATATACAACACAGGGAGGGGATATTGGAAAAACAAAAGTAAGCCATATTTAGTAGAGGCTCTAGAATACATATTACCATACGAAGAACATATTTATCAAAATAACTTGAACGCATGTCACAGCTTTGACTTTGAAATATACAGACATCAACCCAAAATAATAGACTTAAATCTGGAAAAAAATGACTATGGCAATAAAATCAAATTCCAAATGGCGATAGAAAAATATCAAAAAGGTTATAATGTAGTATATACAGATGCATCAAAAAAAAATGATAAAGTGGGCATTGGAGTTTCAATGGAAAGCGGGGAATATTCATTCATGTCTAGATTACATGACATTACCAATATATGTGATGCAGAACTAATTGCTATACACAAAGGAATGATGGTATGTTTGGAAAAAAATTGTAAAAAAACTTGATCTTAACAGACTCGAAAAGTGCGATAGATAAAATCAGAATAATTAAAAGGGAGGCCAACAACGACTACATAACACTTAAAATCAAACAAATTAGTCTTTTAGCAGCAATGAATGGCACCATCTTTGAATTTGCATGGATACCTGGACATTCTAACATCGAGGGAAATGAGAAAGCGGACTTACTTGCGAAAATTGGAACTACATTAAACATACCTATGGACATCAAAATAGATAAAAATTCCATCATACCGATCATAAAAACTAAAATATTAGACCAATATTATAAAAAATGGGAAACAGATATAAAAACCAAAGGAAAAAGTTATGGAAAAATACACGAAACATATCCTAAAGAGACATGGTATAAAAAATATACATTCATGGACAGAAGACATATCACAACAATCATAAGGATGAAAACGGGTCATTGTATTTACAATCAGCACTTATTTCGAATAGGTATTAAAGACACGCCAAATTGTGAGTGTGGGAGGGAAGAAACACTTGAACACATGCTATTTGAATGTCCCATCAATCAAATACCTTCAAATGACTTATATAAAAATCTAATCAATAAAGGAATCCCAGCCCCGATGAATATACAAGTTGTATTGAGACATAACAGCACAAAGATAATTAACTCGATAATGAAATTTCTAAAGTACAATAAAATAAAATTATAATATTAAGATTAATAGTTGAAATACTAGATTAAATTTTAAAAAAAAAAAGAGAAAAATAAAAAAAAAAAATTAATTAATGGAAAAAAAAAAAAAAAAAAAAAAGAATCAAAAAAAAACTATATAAAGAAAAATTATTAAAAAAAAAAAAAAAAAAAAAGATAAACAGTTAATAGCTTTGAGGAATAAATGTAGTTATAATTAATTATGTACATAGTTCAATATCAAAAATTAGCATAAATATCCTAGTTCTATAGTATTTTACCCTTTCCCGTAATCCTGGGTGTTATTATCCGAGACAGTTCCAGGGAGTGAAATGCTTCGCTGCTGTCCCGAAGCGAGAAGAGTTTATCCTTTGTTGTAATTCTGTTAAAACTAACCTTTCAGCACTTTTAAACAAGTATAAACGAAGAAATTGGAAAAGAAGAGAAAAATCACAAGGGTTACCATATGATGAAAAGTCAGACAAAGGTAACCTCAGGACTTGACCTGGCTGAATGCACCAAGAGGGAGCAAGGGCCATAAAATTAAGAAGAAGAAGAAGAAGTGTGATCTCGACCGCACGTACAGCGCTGTAGTCAAGGAGGATAGAAGGTAAGGAGATAGCCATAGAAATAATACTCCTAGATGGCTAATAGAGTGAGAAGTCCCTCACGAAGAAAGAGAATCAGTAATAGGTTTTCGGATGATATACGCTTGCTCGAAAGTCTATCTTATATATTCGTTTATGTACTTTTCTTAAGAACATTGTTGTCAAACTTGAAGAAATTTCTCGTTTTGGAAGATTTTGAAATAGAAAAGAGAAAGTAAATACCTACCTTCAAATATTATTTTTTGATTTATATAATATCAAAAACTTAAAATTTATCATGCTTAAAATGAATATAAGAAAACAATATTTTTTCTTATTTAAGAGTACCTATGCTTTAGTATTTTGTAATTTGTACCTTAGACTAGGCAACATTGCCATGCCTGTCTTGTTGTTGGACGTCTTTGATGATTATTTTTATACCAGTGTTGTGATATAAATTGTTCCTTGTGGTAAAATAAAATTCGTGGAAGATGCCATCGATTATAGACGTTATCTTTCATATAATATATAATATACGATGGATAAGCACCAAACACGACGAAAATTAATTATTCTTTTTAGGTAAATTTCTTGTAGAAATGTACCTGTTGTGATCGTTCGCACTTTTGAATTTCCAAAAAAATTAAACAGCATGTTGTTACGTCTATTAGTAGTCTAAAAAAACTTTTTGTTTATACCTATAGATATATATATATATTTGATTCTGAATTCTTGACTGGTTTATTATTTGATAAAATAGATTTTTGTTGGGGATGCAGTCATTTAATAAATAAAATTCTTTAGATTATGCCAAGCTTTCGATAATGTTTATTCTCTTCGTCGGGGCAAACTAAAAATCGTTACAAATTTTCTCAACCACATAATAGATCATTAATTAAAGTACTTACATTCGTGAATTTACATAAAATTAACCACAAACAGGAAAGATTTCATAGTCATCATTGATGCCCCGACGAAGAGAATAAACATTCTCGAAAGCTTGGCATAATCCAAAGAATTTTATTTCTAAATGACTGCATCCCCAACAAAAATCTATTTTATCATATATATATATATATATATATATTGATACCTGTTAAGCTGTCACTTCCAGTATGTAAGGAAGGCGACCTGACTTCTGGGAGATTTAGTTTGTATTTTTGAAAAAAATTAGGGTAACTGCTTAGAGGGGAACTTCTTAAGTTAGAAATTCAAAAGAGGGGTAAACATTTTTCCCTTTCAAAAATATATATATATAGCAAGCAGAAGATACCAAGTCACTTCCAAAATATATATGGATTTCAAGAGTTGGTATCGCGTTGTCACTTCCTACAACGTTGCCATTTCTTTGGAAGTGATATAGTACCTTTAGTAGGTATAATATAAGAAATTGCTGATTTTGCAGTTAATAATCAACGGACTGGTTGATCTATATAGCACTGAATAGCGTAAACAGTCTTCAGTTGCGTTTTATGCCTTGGTCTTCTGAATCTGATACATCGTGGGATAGTACTTAACAGGTAAGTTATTTTTTTATTATTGATTTTATTTAACGTCATTTTTGCCCACGGTTTTAATGATTTGTTATTAATAATGATTTTATTTTTTTTCAGACATGTTATTTCTAACTACTTTCATTTTTGTGGCTCATTGTTTTTGGGCTTTGGCAATAAATATTCTGCCTTGCACTGACAATGTAAATCAGCAAACAATGGATATTGCTACCGAAGTTCTTCGAGATGCAACTCCTATTGGCTACACATTGGATGAAGTTATGCCAGAAGTTACATTAGGAAGAAATCCTCATCAATGGCAAGCAACCTTTCGTCGAGATGATAATCGTTATGAATGTGGCTGTGCCTACTTAAGTGCCGTTAAAAGGGATTTTAAAAGAGTGTGCCCTCAAGGTAGTGAGATACGAGTAGTATCAATCAGGAATCTTCCAAATGGACAAAGAATTAATGTTCACTTTTTGGTAAATTGTTATTGTACAAATATTGACAGAAATAGACGGCGAAGATTTGTGGTAAACGCCCCGTGTTCTTCTGTTGGGTATACTAGGGAACCTTCACTATGTTCTCAATAAATTTTGTTTTATAAAAATGTTTCTAATAAATCTTGTTTTGTTGTTATTGTATTATAAGAAGTTTTTTTTAAAATTACTGTGTATTATTCATAAGTTTAGCATTCTTTGAATCATTGCATAAAACGCAATGAACTGTAATATTTTAAAGTTAATAAAAAAATATAAAATTAAGTATTTTTTTTATTTGATATTGCAGCATAATAGATCATCATAGAACACCCTAAATATTTTCACATTTTTTTTTTAATTCCTAATGAAATTTCAGGTTAACTTTGTATTACAAACTTTTTACGTAGAGTCTACAGTTTTCGAGATATTCTCATTTTTTTGAAAGAAGTGACAGTTGAAGATATATAAATAGTTCATCATTAATAGTAACTGCTAACTTAAATTAAATATTCATGATCATAAATCTAACAAGCAAAGATGAAATTCTGTAACCAACCCAAAAACATTCCGTAGCAATCTACAGGGTGAGTACAGAAACCATAAAAACTTTGCATTGAACAAAGTCAAATATCTTCAATTTTTTAAATACGTACCCCTATTTTTTGCATTTCACTGTCTTCTACGATTAAAGGTATATAAGGTATAGGGAAGTAAACAGTAACTACCCTTATTTTCAATCGTAGAATACAGTGAAATGTAGAAAAATAAGGGTTCGTATTTAAAAAAATTAAGATATTTGACTTTGTTCAATGCAAAGTTTTATGGTTTCCGTACTCACCCGGTAAATTGCAACGGAATGTTTTTGAGTTGGTTACAGAATTTCATCTTTGCTTGTTGGATTTATGATCAGTTAGCAGTTACTATTAATGATGACTTATTTATATATCTGCAACTGTCATTTTTTCTCAAAAAAATGAGAATATCTCGAAAACTGTAAGCTCTACGTGAAAAGTATGTGATACAATGTTAAACTAAAATTTCATTAGAAATTCAAAAATGTGAAAATATATAGGGTGTTCTATTCAGAATAAGAAAGTTGACACCTGTATCACAAAAACTAAACACCCAGTAGATATGACAGCAAAAAAATAAGAAATTCAGAGAAATTCAAAAATAGTTTATCTCTACAACTTTTTCCGTATCTCTCATGGTTTCCGAGATAGTGAATCTTATTCTGTACAGCCTGTACATAGAAAATTTTAAATCTGACTTTCTTACTAAGGAAGCACCAATCTTGACTAAATAAACCAAAACGCAGAAATTAGGTATTTTTTTATTATTCAAATGAATTGTGAACATATTTCAATAAAAAAAGTACAAAAATTAATTATCTTTAATGTATACTATTCGTGAATATAACAAATATGTAACTGAAAAATCAAAGTACACAATTAATCTGAGGTCAGTTGTATTAGGTGTTGTCATTTTGATTTAATTACTGGAGCAGTTCGCTGACTTCTTGTCTGATTAATAAACTCTTTTATTTTAGCTCCCGACGGGTACTTCTTGTTGACGATGAAAGAACTAAATGCTTCCTTTAAATTACTCACTTCTTGTTCAGTTCATTCTAAAACAAATTCTTATTACTTGATATTCTACCATTAATAATCAAATATATACTTTTTTTCAACGGTTTTTTTCTTTTATTCTTAATTTCTAATATTTCCTCTTCATCACTATTACTGTTTTCATACGTCTCTGTAATTACAATAAGAATTATAAACATTATAGTAGCAAGTTCTGACTTAAAACTATCTTTACTCATTTAATAACTGCAGTCACATACAGAAAAAATATTATATTTATAACAAACAAACCATTTTTAAAAGATATTACATATAAAGTTTTCATACCCAAAGGTGGGGTCTTTTTGCTCGCCTGAGAAGATGTCGGCAAACTTAAATCACTCTTGTAGGCAGAAGAGGAATCTTCGTGTAAATTATTATCTCGTTTAGTCATTTGTGCCTCCGACTCATGCATGTCGTCTTCTAAAAGTTAACAAATATGTATAAGTACTTACAAAGTTTTAAATCTTGGCAGATAGAAAACTTACCATCTTCTATTGCGTATTCTAAGTTAACATCAAAATTAATTTCTGACAATGTTTTTCCTTTAAATTCCAATGGAACAGAGCCTTTTTCCATCATCAATAGCAGCTTTGACACTTTCGCTGTTTGATAGATATCTATAGGTAATCTAAAATATATAGAATATTAATATAAAATAAAATTTAACTGAATAGTTTGCAGCTAAGGCTTTGACTATTGAAATTTTTTTCAGAATCAAAACTTAGTTCAATTACACGGTCTACACTGGAAAACCATTCATACGGTCATACAACTATGATTGAAAAATCCCATAAGGTAGCATTAATTTGTAAAATAATTAGGTCATAGTCATATTAAATATTTGTAACAAGAAAATCAAATGAATAAAATTAAATGCTTAAAACCTCTTCACTTAATAATGTTTTATAATGTTTTGAATACTCACTCATAAAATTCTTCATGGGTTTTTTGGGTGTGTCCCATGAATGCACTGAATTGCTTAACTTCCTCTTGAGTTAAATTTAAGATCTGTATTACAGTAGCTATGTGCTTTCTCAGTTTGTTGCTTGAAAATGCTTTGGGCTCTCTTAAATTAATTTTTTTAATTAGCGTTCTAATTGCTACGTCCCCTTTGCCCCATTTGATAGTACTTCTTGGCATAGCAAATATATAATCATTATCGGGACTAATGTATTTTTCTCTGTGCTCAATTAATATATTTATGAAATTTTCTATCATTTGTGGTATTAAAATTACCACAGCTCGTGTTCCTTTTCCACCATTTACTACTCTCCTGTACTTTTTCGTTAACATTTTTTCTGTTTCACTCAAAGCATTTTCAAAGTCCAAAAAATTTGATTTTTTTTCATCTTTGTAGTCCTTTATTTTTAAATATTGCACGTCGCCAATTCTTCTTCTATTGAAGACTATTAGCATGGCCAAAGAGCAATTTACCAAAAGTTTGTATGTTTCTGAATTATCATTGTTATTTTGAAACAATGAAACGCAATTATTTGCGAATTTAAGACATTCATCTCTAAATAATTTTACATCACTTACTAAAGGAACTAATAACGGTTTTTGCTATTTCTTTTCTTCCAAATCTTTATTTGCAAGAGATGATAACTCGATTGTCCAGCGAGACTCTACTAGTTTTCTAAACTTTTTTACATTTTTCAGACATTGCTCTGTTTCAGTCGGTGAAGGGAATCTAAAGCCGTGACTTTCTTTTAATATCAGATGGTTCAACTCATCACACACTGCTTTCAATAGGCCTTTTCGGAAACTCAACTCGTGTTACCAATTCGATCCTCTTTGGTCACGTGACGGTTCCAACAAGCAGCAACAGGGTAGCTACTCGATCGGCAAAGTAAACGAACACTCAGAAGTGTATAGGCTCAGGGTTGTTTGTTTGTTTACCTTTTTCCTGTATTGAGTGATTGGATGGTCTTAACCTCACAATGGCAAAATCGTTAAAAAGAAAATTTAACTACGTATCTGCTATTATCAGCGAAATATTCAATTATGGCGATGATGATGTTGAAGAGGAATTTATTATATGTGCACTCCATGAGAACCCCAAAAGAAAACGAGTATGCGTGGAAAATTACATACCAATTGTGTTGAATTGTTATTCTCTGAACGGTATTTGAACAATTATTTTAATGGTTAGGTTTATGTAATTTTTAATGTTAATTATAGATTTTAAAAGTCACTTCAGACTTAAAAAAACTACGGTGGCTGCTGTATTAGAAGCCCACGGAAATGAAATTTACCAACTTACTTCTACAGGTGGTAGGTCATCTTGCCCTACAAAGCAGTTGCTAGTAACCTTATGGATGGCTGCAAATCAAGAAGTGTATAGGTAGTTTCCTGAAGATTTAATTACTGTGTTTTCTAATAATGTCTATTTTTAGGTCTGTTGCTGATAGATTCAATTTGAGCATTTCAACCACCTGGGAATTCTTCCACAGAGTGGTTAATGTGCTGGTCAAAAACGTTAAGAGATACATTTGTTGGCCAACAAATTATGGAAGGGTGTCAGAGGAATTCCAGAAAAGAGGAAACATTCCCAATGTAATAGGTGCAATTGATGGAAGTCACATCCCTATTTGTGCACCTAAATATATGCCTAATGCATATTTTAATAGAAACCGATATCACTCGATTATACTTCAAGCAGTATGCGATGCCAATTACAAATTCATTGACTGTTATGCAGGTAAGTTTATTATATACATGCATATGCCCAACTATTATAGGTATATTATAAATATTTTAGGTTGTCCAGGAAGCATCCATGATGCAAGAGTTTTCAAAAAATCACCACTTTATTTGGCAATTCAAAATTTAATTGGTCAGGAGTATCACATGTTGGGTGATTCTGCATATGCATGTACAAATTTTCTGATTACACCTTTCAAAGACAATGGATTTTTAAGTGCACAACAAAAAAAATTCAATACCCTCCATTCTGTAACAAGAGTATGTATCGAACAAAGTTTTGGTCTGCTAAAGGGGAGATTTAGGATTTTAAAATATGTCAATGTCTACAAAACTGAAGATATTCCAAAGATTATAATGGCATGCTGCATATTACACAATATATGTATAAGTCATGAAGATGTTGGTGATGTGGATATTGATTTGGATGAAGATTTAGGAGGAAGTTTGGAAGACGAGGAGACATCAACGATACAAACGTCTAAAAGAGAACGTATTTTTAATCTGTTATTTAATAAATAGATACCCCAGCCTACAGCCTTTATTAGAAGTGACACTTATTTTTTTATTGCTTAAACCAACCATTCATTTGTATTTTTAAAATCGATTTTAGGATACAGCCTGTATAATCAGAAAAATGTTAACATTAGTATTTTTGGGTTATAACTTTCACTGATACAAGTGAATTTTGTTGTTTTGTATTTGGAATAAATAAAACACGATATTCTATTCTTTTATTTATTTTTTTTCCGGAACAAAATATTTTCTAAGAGATCTTTCTAAATAAATAGAAAACAAAACTATAAAATGCTAAAATATTAAAATATCAACAAAAACAGATATATATATAATTAACATTATAAAATATAGGACTAGTAAAAAGAAGAGATCATTCTTGAAGAAAACCTATTAAAATATAAACAAACAAAAAATATAGGCGTCAGTTTGCCTCAGTCTTTTTCAATAATTTTTGTAAAAGATCAAGTAAGCGATCTTGCCTTTGCATCCTGTCTGTATGCCTTCTCTCAGAGTCTTCTCTGAATTTCCTGAACCACGCTGGTTCCTCATCATTTGACCTTTTCCGTTTTCGACTTGACGATGGTGTGCTGGTAGCATCGTTTTCAATATTTTCGGTATTCTCTTCTCCCTTTAAATATAATTTAGAATTCCAAGATACTAGATTAAATAAACTACTCACCGTGACACCCATACTGCTACAAGTACTTAGAGGAGTTACTTCTGGGTTTTTTCCAAATATTTTGTTCATGGTGTCAAAATGTTCCCATTGTATAGCCCCTCGTCCAGAACTTGAATTGTTGTCGACTATTCTTTTAAATGTCTTTTTTAAATTTTTGAATTTATTCTCGCACTGATCGTTCGTTACAACTATATTACACTTTTTTGATATTTCCAACGCTATGTCCTTCCATATTTTTTTGTTGCTTGTTTTTTTATCGTCAAAACGAAACTTCTCCCGTTCATACAATGACAACAAAAATTGGACGTGTGCTGTCTTCCAAAACAATTTATCTTCTTGTCCTTTATCATTGACTACTAAAATTAGAAAAATGTTGGTAAATTAGGTTTGTTAAACAATAAATCAGTCAAAATAGTTTCGAGTATCCAAAACCAATCAGCCAGTCATGTTGTTGGTGATTGTCTCTACTGTTAATAGATACCAAACAACGAATGGGGTGGCTGATTTGTCAATTTAAGAACTGTAAATATTAGCTATTTGAAGAAGCCTTATATTATTTATAACTACCTGAATTTGAAATTTCCTGAAGTGTATTTGGTTCTTCGTTCAAGCGTATATTATCTATAGCAGGGTTTGGTTCTTCCACGATATAATCAATATCAGGGTTTGGTTCGTCCACGATATAATCTAAGACAGTTTTATTTTAATTAAATCAACTACCTACATTTTGTATTAGATTGAAATAACATCATACTTTACTTACACTGATTATTCGTATGCACATCTTTCATATGCTGGGTTACAACAGAAACTCTGTTTATGTATCCACACTCGTCACATCTTCCCAAGTTCTCCTCTAAATCCATAGTTTTATTTAAATTCGCAACTGAGATCAGGACTTGGAAACACTCTATTCTCTGTTAGCAATGGATACTCAAAATTTAAACTAATGTACTGACAAATCTGTCAAGTATACATACGCATGCGCGAACCAAAAAGGTTGTCATAACTCTGCGTACCAGGCAGGGTCGCTATGGAATAACCCGGATCACAGACCGAGTACGTAATCTGCATGTTTTCGAAAAGGGTAAGGTTAACTCGATCAGTTTCCGAACGCTAAACTTAGCTCGGGTCTCAACTCGGTTGGGTTTCCGAAAAGGCCTAATGATGTGCCCAAGTGCATAGCGAGACTTGCTGATACAAAAGTTTTTGATTGAGGTTCGTACCCTGATATATATCGTACGGCCGATAAAACAATATCAAAATTCTTTGGATGAATAACTTCTTTTAGACTAACTGAGGGATCTTTGCTTATACTTCTGTAAGCAATTAACAGTCGCGAGAGTTCGCGCATCCTGCTACTGCACGTATAAGCCAAATGCTCCCGTTTATGTTTTTTTAAATATGATTCGCCGAAATGTACAATCAATAAGTCTTTTTTTGCCTCCAGTGCAATTCTATCGCCCTTCATCAAGTTAAATACCTACGAAAATTTAAAATTGAGAATTTGCTACATACTGGCATTAGCTTGTATATTATTCTAATTTATACAATTTTGTACACCAAATCCGATAGATAAAGTAACCATATTTGCTGGCATCTATTTGAAATTGTTTTTTATATTATATACATGTTATTATCAGATAATTTAGAAAGGTGATTTTATCAAGTCTCTAGATCAATTAAGTGGTTTCCAATCTTAATAATATTAATTTGATTCGTTCAACATTTCATTCACAATTGACAATTTTACATGATGGAAAGTAGAAGCGTTAACATTTCTTCACGCTAAGTAAAAATATAAATATTTTATTAGTTCACTGATGAATTCTAGTTTGTTCTGCACTTTTGGTGAATTCATTATATTGTATCATTCACGGTAAAACGAAAAAATGATAATACCAGCTTAGTTATTAAAATTAAGCTCAATATATTATTTATCAGAAAATAATAATTTGTATGGATAACATATACTTTCCATTAAAAAAAATAGGAATCTTACCTGTTCCTTAACGTTTAACAATGAAATGGTTTCAGTTACATCCATTGCACAAGCGATTGCGGTCTGGGAATCTGATATATGATTTATCTTTCCTAGAGTAATTTTATTTGTTTTTTTACAAATGCACCGCTTGGCATGTCGTTTCAAGTATTTTTTCAGAAATAATCCTCTACAGTTTGCACAAGGGTAATATTCTTTGTTTTCGTCTAAAGCCTTTCTGTTTTGCCTATTAGGCCTTAAGTCACCTTTTATGTATAAATCGAAATTGGTATTATTCCTTAACAATGCAAAAGCTTCTCGCCTTGCTTTACTGTTCTTTGGAAAGCGCATTATATTAACAACTTCTTTTTCTGATTTATGTTGTCTCTGCAAATGTCGTGCAAAGTTCAATGTTGATACATCTTCTCCACAATATCTACAGTGCACCTCTTTTTTATTCTGCTTTAGCTAGAAATTAATTATTGTATTAAGGTGGTATAATATAGAATCGCTGATATCTATAGAAATGGTCAGTTATCACCTTGAGTAAGATAGCTAGTGAGGAATGTGAAAATGCAAGTTTAACGATTCTCTAAAATCTTTCATAATAGTATCAATTCAATATCTTGATTCTATTAACTGACTGTGTAAACATAATTTGACTTTATTATATTTTTTTTCTAAGCAGACTTTTGAATCTTCATACTTTTCGCTGGCTATCTTGCTATAACTATACTTTAACCAGCTGTTTCTAAACATATCAACGAGCCTGTATTTTAAATATCTAACAAAATAGGGTTAAAACTTGTAGAGAGGTACTCACTTTATATTTTTCAGACAAAGCTAAAACGGATGAAGTTTCAATATTGATTGGATTTAATTCATTATTAGGACAATCTGTCAAAGTGTTATGATAATCCTTATCGGTTTCAGTGTTATCTTCATTATCATATATTTCCTCATCGGTCTCCTCATCTATATAATCATCGATATTAAAGTCTTTATCCATAATGTCATCGTCGATGTCTTCATCATCAGTACTTTCCGAATACGCTTCATCTGCTGTTTCATATTTTTTTTGTTGATCGTTACCTATGTCATCTATTTCTATTTTTTCTAAATTAAGACTGTCACCAGGATGCGAAAGGGTTTTATCTTGTAGAATCTATAAACATTTAATTAAATAATTTTTTAGGTGGTGGTCTAAAGCTAAATATTTGCAAGTCTATCTGTTGTAACCCAAAGCTACATACATATCGTTATCGTCATCGTTAAAGATGAAAAATAGTTTGAAAATAATGTTAGGATTAGTTTATTTTGCAAATTAGTTTGTAGTACGTGTTGAACTTACAATATTTTTTTTTCCTGAGATTTGGATGCTTGTTCAACATTTTGTATACTTAATAAATTTGTATGTTGTCCCCTGGGTTCCAAACATATATTTGAATCATCATCATCTACCCAGTCCTGCAAACGTTACGTTTAATAAAATTACAATTTACATTCACTCAGCTCCATAAAAAGTGGCGCATCTAATTCTGGCTTCACCGTTTGTGAATGAATAGACTAATTAGCGTTTTTTTCAGATTGTAGCTTATGGTTTATTTGCACAATATCGAAGTTATTTTTCTACAAAACATTCAAGTACTGTTATAACTCTATATTGAGGCGAATCACAAATTTCTCAGTGTACCCTCACTACACGGCGATTTCTAGGACTGCAGCAAGTATTTTATCAGGATTCGATTCCAACTCATAAGCCTTCTATATCGTTTAGTGGGAATTGAAACTTCTATACAGAATAATAGTCACACAATCAATAAGAGAGATAGAGGCACACAATTCTACCCTTATTTCACAGATAAAACATATAAACTTGAACTAATACTTTTTTAGGTTAATGAAGCACTTATCTGTTAAAAAGTTTCATGAATGCAAATTTGCTTCATCATGTGAACGAATGAATCAATTTGCATATTTTCCTAATTTGATAAAGGAAAAAATAAGCTACAATCTGAAGAAAAATACACTATGTGATAGAAATTGTTTTGGTAAGATTTGGTCGTATTTTTGCAATGTGTCTTGAAAATAGAGTATAAAAATCATATGATCATATACATTATAATTCATTTTTAAAAATGCCAACCAATAAACTTTTATTCATACGTACATATACAGGGTGTTAGGTAAACATGCGGCAAAAATTTAAAGAGTCATTCTTTGGGCCATTCTAACAATATTTCGTTCTTTATTAATTTTTGAAAAACCACTCAATTTCAAAGTTACAGGGTAATTGGTATTCTAGAAGATAACAACTAATTTTTTTTCTAGATAGGTTTTTGCTGAACCCATTGCCGTACGCCATAATATTATTTATAATAATAATTTTAATAAACATGGAAAATGGTTGTCGTATTTTTTTTCACCTTGTATCTTGGAAATGAAGCGGTTTTTCAAAAATCATCAAAGAACAAAATATTCTTAGAATAGTCCGAGGACTAACCCTTCAAATTTTTGCCGCATGTATACCTAACACCCTATATATACCTATTGATCGCTCATGGGGAATCATAATAATTCATAGAAAAATCGTCGAAAAGTAATGTTCGAGTTAATTTCCTCAAAAAACCCAAAAATAATAAAAACCATTTATTTCAATAAGTTTTTCGAAATTATTAGAAATGAATTGCTCAAAACTGCAATGTTTATCTGGGCTCTTTTGGCAGCTCAGCATCATATCTACTATTTCAGTATTCTCATAAACGTGACTCATTTATTATTTTTAAGCAACGGATATTTAAAATGACTTTCCTCTATATAGTATTAGTAAACATGCAAAGAAACGACATCGCTGAATGCTGACATTATATGAGAAGTATGATCAGCGATTTATAATCAAGGGCCAAGATGTTTATCGTCTCTGCTAAGACGTTTTTATTAACTAGCTCTGTTGTAGATATATCTGTTCGGGTGGAATATTGTAATTACCTCTAAACTAGCATTCCGATGAGCTAGAGACTTGAAATTTTGAACATAACAATGCATAAAAATCAAAAATTGAGGAAGAAAGGTTTTTAATACTCCTCGTTTTCAATGAACTAAAGTATAAAATAATTGATCTTAGCACCATAAAGATTAAAAACACAATAGAGATCCCAATTTTCAAGTCAATTCGTCATAGGCTGGGGATCTGTATTGTGTTTTAAATCTTTATGGTGCTCAGATCAATCAATTCATACATTTCAAATCATTTTAAAATTAAAATTTTTCCTCAATATCGAACAAGCATTTGGAATTATTACGAAAACTCGGCAGTATACCGTACTTGATTCTTAATATCTTAGTAGTTAATGCTTTTATTGTTATAGAGATGAATTCATGAGTAAATCTGATTAAAATACTGCTATACCAATACTTTAAGACAATTCAGATTTAAAATTTTGAAATACGGGAAGAAATTTAACAAAGAACATAAGAAATAAATAGATCTTTCTTATTTATATATGATATTAATATGAATTTACTTACATAAATGTCCATAGATTTTTTGATCTCTTTTCCTTAAAAATAAAAAGAAATAAGACAGAAAATTCTTAGAATCATATATGCACTTACCTTTGGAAATCGCCGCCTTAAATATTTTGTAGGTTCTATCACTAATCATTTTACAATAAATTAAAAATTGTAATAAATCAATTACAACCAACACACACAAATTAAATATTAGCAATGTTGCCATAAAACGGAAGTGACAAGATGCAAACTGAGGTATGGAAGTGCCTTCGTACTGCTAGTATCTCCACATATATGAGCAGAACGCGACTGCAGCGCCAATCATATATAGTTGAACTAAAATGTTCTCCAACGGATAGAAGTGGTACATATCACTTCCTTGAAAAAAATTACTATATGAATGGTAGCGCTCTCTTTTGTTAGAAAAAAAAATTTCACGCATTTACGTTCTCACTTCCGCATGTGGACGTGACAACGTTATATATGAAGTCATAGGGTACTATCTACTATACGCTCTGGAAGTGACAAAGTACCTAGTATGAATATATATATATATATATGAGATATTACGAAATTTGTTAACAGGATTGAGGTCGCAGTTTAGGAAGTATCAAATTCAAATAATTTGGTACAAAAATTAATCTCTTAAATATCTCGGCCGAGTTCGTTATTGGCCATTATCGAGTAAGTAGTTTCAAAATGGCGACCGTTCGTTAAAATATTTATAAAAAATAACACGCTGTTAATTTTTTTTAAAGTGTGAACGATCTTTAACGATTTTTAAAAGAAATTTACCTAATATTAATAAAGAAATAATCGATGGATGTTCAAATTTAGAGAAATTTACCTTTCTGCTGGCTACAGGCCGTCGGGATTTTTTAATGTTTTATTTTATAGTTATTATCCTCAACAGGACAAAAGTAGTTATTATTTGATTGAAAATTTCTTATCAATTTTAAGTACCGACTTTAGTTCAACTCTATCTAAATTGTCTTGAGAAAATTTAAATATTAGCTGATATTGAAATTAAATGCCTATATTGAAAAGATCTTTATTTTCTAAACCAATATAACAAAATAATTTATTTTTTAATAAACTGGCTTAAACCCCGGTATCGGTAGTAAATCAATCCAGTATATATCCATATATATATATGCATATATATTTAGTAATATTTATCTACTAGGTAAATATAAAAAGTGGCGATTTTTTTATTAAGTTGGAGCATATAACGATTATTTAACACAATGGAAATGTTTTATAGTTTAAAAAAATAAAAAATAATATTTCAGTATGAAAACAAAACTTTTTTATTGACCCCTGTAGGTACCGTTTGACATGCCGTCCTATAAAGGGTGTTCGAGCAGGATTTCAAACCAAACTCAAACCGTCAGAGGCATGCGCATTTTAATTTTAAGAAGACGGAAATTGGTATGCGCATGCTCCGCAATCACGGAACACAGTTGGAAACTGGTCCAAACTACTGCGCGAACACCCTTATAATTATTCTTTGACACATGCGCAATAGGCTCTAAACCCTATCATTTCTTTCTAATACATGGATTAGTTGTCTCTCTTGAGCCGTTTCTGGTCGCCTGATAGCCAAATATTGAATTATTCTACAAAATACTCATTTTCCACGGTAGCGCCCTCGTCATTGGTTAACGAAGCTCACTCGGTTTTCGCCTCTAATTTATAGGAACCGTTGAATTCAATATATTTCATTTGGAGGTCACATGCTCCGACCAATCAGCGGAGAACGCGCGATATAAATTTGACAGAATTTCAAATGTATAATGTCAATCAATCCGAGTATCCGAGACTCAAATTAGCATGAATCGTTTAAATGTATCTATGCGTTTAAAATCGTCATATTGTCATGTGTTCTGCTGCGCAGGTTTTCTCGGCGGCATTTCTGTTCTGATCCTTGATTGAGCAGTTAAATTTTATGATCTTAGCGACAAATAAAAAGCAAGATTTACATTCGCAACGCATTGAAAAAGTTTTTTTAACAAATCCTTCTTGATATTGTGTCAACAGTTGTTACTTCTACTGTGTTAATTATTGATGACATTTTGACGGAATGGAAGCGAAAGGGTAAGTTATTTTTCCCGCAAAACCTATTTCACTCTCAATCTAGGATGACCAGCTAGAAACTAATTGATACATTTTGCAGAGACAGCAAATTGTGCCAGATTTGTGGCAAGAGTTTCTCATCTCCATTTAATAGAAATAAACATGTTAGAGTTGTTCATCTTGAAATTGTGCAACCAACGAGGACCAAGAGAATAATCTGCCCAATTTGCCCAAAAGATCAAGTCTTTTCATTCAACAAAAGCTTGATTGAACATTTGACTGTTCATCATCAGTTATTTATTAAAATATCTATTCATAATTTTAGGGATGTTGAGGAGTTTGAAGCTTGGAGAGCACTAGACAACCGGGATGTAAATTATGCTTGTTGGTCTAGGAAAAATTGCGCAAATGGTGATCAGATATTTTGTATGCTTGTAATAGGAGTGACTTATTAGGTTTTAATTTTAAATTTTAAAGATTAAGGTGTTTTTCAATAAATATGTTGCTAGATTTTGTTTCAACTTGTAAACAGCGCAGTATGAAGGCTGGAGGCAGTATTCGCCGTCAAGATTTCTTATTAGAAAATCGATGGAGGGTATGATAACTATCTATATTTCAATAACTTCAATATTCCTATATTTTATTACAGGACAAGTGTCGGTAAAATTTACAGAAACACATGTGGGACACAGTGATGAGCTTCGAAGTAAACGTTTAACAAAATTAGAAGAAAATCATATTGGTATGCAGTTATCGGCAGGTGTCACAAATGAAAGAATATTACAGGATGTAAGGAAGATTGAAAATGGGGAATTGAAGAGAATAAATTTAATCCGAAGAGCAGACCTTTCATATCTTATTGCAAAGTATAAAATCGATAATAGAAGACATGATGATGATATGATATGAAAATGAAAAAATGAAAATTGAAGAGTGGAACCAAATGGGAAAAAACCATGCATTTTTATTCAAGAAAATTGGTGAGTACATCTTCTCTCTGTGTGGGTTGTGCGTGTGCATATGCTACGAGATTTATATAATTCTTGAAGAATAATGTGAATTATTTCATACCACACCAACATCCATAATTAGGTATTTAAAATTATGCAATTGTTCACTAGCTCATGATTTCTTTACTCTAAATATATATCGACATAGAAGTGAAGATTAAGATCAGTTTTAGGTGAAAGTTACCCTGGGCTGAAATGTGAAGATTTTGCTTTAGGATTTATGAACGCTATTATGGAGAAGAAGCTTAAAGATTTCAAGAGAGTTATTTGTATAGATGGTAGTAGTACTCATGGTACTAACCGCAGGAATTTTGACTTGACGGCAGTTTTGGTTAAAGATGGAAATAATATGGTTTTCCCAGTGGCATTTTTACTTAGTAATCGGTTAGATCAAACAATTCAAGAACATTTTTTCAGGGCTCTTCAATCTAGATTAGGGGAATCAATACAAACCGAATATTTGATGAGTGATGATGATCCAAAATATTATAATGCCTGGACAAAAGTTATGGATTCTGTACCAAAACCAAGAAGACTCTATGTACGTGGCACGTAATCAAAAATTGGAATATTCAAGAAAGAGCAAAAATCAAAAACGAAGAGATTCGGAAAGAAATGAAGAACGAAATGCGTAAAATAATGAAAGTCACAAATATAGAGAAGTTTATGGAATATATGGATAAATATCTAGGAGTTTTAGAAGAAAATCGTGAACATGAGTTTTTGAAATATTTGCAGAAGTGAGCATGCATAAATGTTGAAAAATTATATATATATAATATTTCTGTTCTAGATATTATTTACAGAGTGAAGAAAGGGTAATGATGTGGGCTCACTGCTACTGCTAGTCAATGCGGGAATTATTACAAATATGGCCGTTGAAAGCTTGAATAAATTCCTCAAATATAATAAAATGAATGGGCAGTGTAATATCCGGTAAATATATGTCTAATCAAAGTATTTTTTCGAGTAGCATTCTAATGTTTCTCTGTAGGGTTGAGAAACTGACGATAAGATGTGGAAGACTATCATTCAGACGGAGCGGTCAGATTCGAATAGTTATCAGCATAAAATTACAAGAGAAAGAAAAAAAAAGAAGGCAGAAAATTTGATTGATAGTGTGGAAATAACAGGATTTGGAAGTTTCGAAGTGAAATCTTCCTATGAAAAAGATAAGTATTATAATGTTGTTTTAAATGAATTATGCAATTATGATTGTATGTTAGGTTAATGTCATGAATGCAAGATTTGCTTTCATAGATACAAATGCAATTGTCCATATATTATTGTTAATATATGTAAGCATATCGATGCAGTAGCTTTGTTCGAGAAGAGAGGCGATTTTGCTTTAGGTGCTTCGGCTGCGGGTGCAAATAGGAGTGCTGAGTTGATTTTACAAGAACCATCAAGCAGTAGGTTAAATTATCAGAAGGACGTACACCATTTCATTGAACAGAAATCAAATGCCCAGGACTAAGAAACATTGAATAGTTCTGAGAATCGTGATGTACGTATATAATGAACATTTGTCTGTCTTTTTCATAGCATATTATGTATTAAAATTTTCAGATTTGCTTATCAGAGATGATGAATATTGGTAGAAATATGAGCCAAGAAGATTTCAGTGTATTGTGGGACTGTTTTAACAAAATAAAATATAAAATTTTAAGAACAGAGGATCAAGATCCAATTTGCAAAAGGAGGAAAATTTAGAAGCAGACGTATTATCGATCAACAAAAAAATAATTTCGGTAAGCTATTACTATTTAGTAATAATAATTAATAATTTATTACCAGAAAACAGTTCAACATTTAATAGACAAGACAGGACTAACCTTCCAGGTACCTTCCAACTAATCCAAAAAATGGAACAGAAGATGGAGAAAAAATTCTCCAGAGTTCTAAACGGGGGACATGATGTTGTGCGAAAATTTTGCGGTAATATTATAGAAATTAATTGGTATGTCTATATAACACATGATATCTTTTTTCTACTGTAGAAGCAGACGCCAACTCCAGCCTCGGACCATCACCATAGTTCCTACATTAGATTATTTAGAATATACTGGCATCGTGGGCAAGTTTTCTACGATGTCTGCCGCCGGAATCAAATGGACAATGCTTTTGTGTAAGATTGATAGCCGTAGCTCTTTCACCTAACACACTAATCCGATATTTTCCACAGCCAAGTAATTCTTACTTGACATTAAATCACTTATATAAAACAGAATTGTAATCAATATGGAATATACGATTTTTTATAAAACTTTCTTTTTAAATCTCGAATTCTATAGACAAATATAGTTTTGATTAAGTTTTTGTGAGAATGAAAAATCAATGTTTTAGTTCCTAAAAATTGTTAAAATAAGTGTAATAGCTATTTTTACTAAATTATAGCCTTTTCAACTACATTTCTACTTCTTTATTATCAACTTGGCAATACAAATCTGAACTTGAGAAAAATACCAAATTTATTTTTTTACCCCGTATTCTATAAAAAATAATAAGAAGAACCCATTCTGGCGCCAACAATAAGAATGAATGAAGTTCAAGTCTTCAAGAAATTATAAACTTGCTCCATTAGAGTCTGGAGTGATTTATTTATCTGATCTTTCCAA
This sequence comes from Crioceris asparagi, assembly GCA_958507055.1. Classification (NCBI taxonomy): domain Eukaryota; kingdom Metazoa; phylum Arthropoda; class Insecta; order Coleoptera; family Chrysomelidae; genus Crioceris; species Crioceris asparagi. Next base: position 26,925,714 of record OY293832.1, read on the forward strand.
AAGTTATTGAAAGACATATACTTTTGAAATTTGACATTACGTTATAGTAATAAAAATCATTGTTATATATGATTTTCTATCATGAATAAGCGTATTAACTCTCTTGTACATTATTTGTGACACTAAGAAACATAAAATAAGTTAAATGGCATTATTTAAATCAATTCCATCACAACGCAACAAATTATGAAATGAACTCACATCCTGTTTTGATATTCTGTCAAATTTGAAATGCGCGCCACTTGAACAATTGAACAACGCTGATTGGTTAGAACATTTGACCTCCAAATGGAATGTATTGAATTTAACGTATGCTCAAATTTACTATACGATGTACACTTTAATGTAGTATCTATATTCATTGACAGACTATGCTCTTACTCTTCTAGGTAGGTTTACGAACGCACTCCTGGCGTATAGGCAACCCGCAAAGTATGAACATCATACACGCGAATGCATTGCATGCTGCAGTGAAAAATAGAGATGATTTGCTTTAAGCTTTAACCCTCCGCTGATTTAGTTAAAATCTGCTTTATAAGTGATAAGTTTATACGTCAGTCCATGGTAAAAGTGGTGGAAAGACTTAAGCAAGACAATATACGGCAGTGCATTGGTCCAATATGGTTTTGCAATATTTTTCAAACTCTATTATTTTTGAAACCCTCAATGACCACGTTTTTGATTAACCTCCTTTAGATAATTACTTATTTTTGTTAATAAAGACGATTATGGCAAAATATGTAGATATAAGATTTCAATTTATTGCAATAAATATTAGAGATATATCTGAAACTAGGAGGCAGTTTTAAAATAAGTTAGAATTGATTAAAGGACAATTACTTTGCATTTTAAAGGACATTAATGTTTTGTTTATGTTGTACAATCATGTGAGTTTGTTTGGTTGCGGATTTAGGTAGTAATTAATGTTATAAGCATCTTATAAAATGTATATTATATTGTAACTTGTAGGTACTCTAAACGATGATACAATTATACAATAAACGCTTTGACTTTTTTGTGCTTTTTCTTCCTTATGACAAGCAAAAAATCAGAATATCAGCAAAACTGATGATTTTCTTGCACATTCCCTTTGTTACTGTGCGCATAGATAAGTGATTGTCGCATGTAAATTGTGCGCCCAGTAGTCGTATTCTGTACATTTACGTAAGTCTCGTCTCAGAACTGAAAGTTGAAAGTCAGAATACAACTAAACTTATTGACTTTTGATGTACTCTGGCTTTCAACTTTTAGTTCTACGTGTTCATACAAGAATATATAAAGGGAGGATGACTAACTCTGTATCCTGTTCTATAAGCAGAAGTGGCTGAAATAACGTCCCGTGCTAAGTTGTCAATTTTGTATGTTCCGCAGTATTTCACTGAGTGTCTAATGTTGTATTTAAGCTTCCTTCGCCCATACTACATAAGGATGCGCAGCGTGATTTTGCGCAACACACCGAAATGACATACGATAACTCAATGTTTTTTGTGCTACTTCCACTACTGGTGTTACTCGTCCTCCCTATATTTGTTCATGTGTTCATACTTGACGGGTTACATTCCGCGCGGTTTCACTTTATAACTTGAGCACTCCCTATTCTATTCTCCTTATCTCTATATAGTTATAGGCGATTCACCCAAGCGCTCGCCCTCTAATGGGAAAAGTGCCAACTGAGAACAGATAGGTATTCGTTTGTTTACATTCGTATCTGTTAACACGTGAATTTCACTCATCATGCCGAAGTGCCGAAGAAAACTCTTTTTAATACAAATTGTGGTGAAATGTAATTGTCACAGTGTCAGTGTCACAGCAGAAAAATCAGTAGAAGACAATCCATTTTCTTCGTTTTCCCAATAAAGGATCAGGGTTTGTCTTTACTATGAACAATTTTGGAGTGTTCGAGAATGAATGTTCTCTGGATGTTATGTATGTTTTATATAAGAAGGTTCCTTCTTAGTTTTATAGTTTTATGTTATGAATTTTGTTTCTGTAATTGTGAGAGGAGGAGAGGAGTGATTATAAATTTGTTATGAGTGATTATATCGATTAATAAAAAAAATATTCGCAGCAGGCATTTGAAATGGGGAACGTGTCTTTACGTGAATCATCTGCAATTGCATTTATGTTGATTGAAATATCTCTTTAACTTTTAATTTTCTATCTGTATTTAACAAAGACATGTTCTCATTTTCTACTGGGTTTGAGTTTTTTTGGATCGCTGATATACTTATTAATATCACACAAAGATTTCAGAGGATTCTGAGTTGTAAATACTGCTGAAAAAAGAATATACTGGAATCGCAATCTAAGTTATTTCTAGCAAGAACGTAACAAACATCTACTCTCTTTGCAAGGCATTTTTAAAGGAAGTAACATTCTCGATAATCAGAGCACGTATATAAAAACAACATATAATGGATAGCACCTTGCATCAGCAATCTAACATCAATATTTTAAATCTTTCCGCTACCCCCTACCTAACTGAGTACATTCTATACTGCAGCGCCTATAGGTACAGCAAAATTAGCGCTCTACCTATACCCCTGAATGACAGTCAGGATACACAATGTCGGGCGGCGATAGGGCTCATCTATAAAGCGCTCTAATATTACTACCAGTCGCTATCGCTACTGAACTACTGAGCTTTTCTGGTTCGAGTGTATGCTTTATGGATATGGAGGGTATGTCCATAGTGCATGTGCTCTTATTCTTAGCGCCAACGGAAATTTGTAACAAATTATATGTCAATCGATTCGGCTTAATGAGCAAAAATCATTAAAAGTAGTCCCAAGGCGCGGAAACTTCTAATAACGAAGATACGGGACCTGGAGAGAACAGGGGTGCTGGATGGGGAAGACGTCCATTTTCAAGTTTTTTTAGCATATAGTGGTACAAAGTGGTAAATAGGTGCCATGAGCTTAAGCGTGCTGCCGAGCAACTATATAGTCCTTATTTGGACTAAGGATATTTTCCTTGCCCTTGAAGATAATATTCGAATTTCATTATTGTCCGGTAAAATGTTTATGGTATAGTTATTCAATTTCACGCTTTCGCGTCTTTACGTCGTCCCCACTTAGACATTTTATCCATGGACTGCTAATCGACAGAAAATCCCGGGCCCAACATGATAGGCTAGAATGACGCAGTTCAGGCAAATCCGATGTTTTACGGGCAGTTACGACTCTGATATATTATATGTCAGAAGCAGAGAGCACATACAATAAATAATAAAATATAGCACAGACTACCAATTTGGAGGTAGTGTTCCCTGCCACCAATATAGAATCTTCTGTGGTCGGAAGTCATAATATTCATATTGTTTTTGTTGACATCGAAAAATCGAAATAATCTGTGGAAATATCCCTACTAATGCTAGTGTTCTCGTTGTGGTTAACTATTAAAAGTGGTTAATCAATAGTATGTGCAATGTGTAAGGATCAGTCGTGAAAAATGTTGGACAAACTACACTTTTGTCTAATTTTTGGGCATATACTCAATAGTCTGCTCCGGGGCATTTCTTGCCACATGTATGCATTTTTCCTCTTTCAATTGTTTTGTTTACCTACCTCAATTTTTCTGTACTTATTTGAACTTTGAACTATTGTATGTTTTTGGAAAAATAAATGCTATTTTTTTACAACAAATTTATTTATAACCGGAACCCTCAAACCCACTTATTACCGACCGTATTGATTAAAGCCAGCTGGATGGCAGAAGTGTATTGTAGTAGTAGGTACTGGTACTATAACATCTATGGTATGCGTGCATATTGATAATGTTTCAAGAAAGATATTTCTTACTTATTTCTATATTTCGGCCTTTTCAAACTATATAATATATAAAATGTTTCGCATTTTCAAGCAACACCCTTTGATTCTATTATTATTGTCATTACGCGCTTCTAGAGATGTTAGCAAATGCGACCAGATTATCTGAAATCCTAATAATTTAAAATTATTATTTATTATTAATTTACGATCCTAATATTCCCAATCTTAAGAACTTATCAAAGTATACAGACTTATTCAACTGTTTTTTAAATTGAAATATTTGAATGGAATAAGATGAACCAATATTTATATCTTATTTGAATGAATTCACTGCAAAGATAGTTACGCCACTGGAGAGTCTGCATCTACGCGCAGACCCTATGCAAATACGTCGTTGTTACGACCATGGTTTGCCTGAAACACGTCACTAAAGCCTTGTATGTTGGTCCGCTTCGATTTGCGGGCAAGCATAGAGGATTAGCAGTCCACGAATTATAAGGTCTACAGGTCTATGCGTCCCCACCAACTCGAATCATTGTTTTGTTTCATGTCGGAGATTTAAAAAAAAATCGAGATCTGGCAACACTGCGAGATAAATATTCATACGCCTATGGCATGGCCAGTATCGTCGATGGGTTCGCGTACGTGTACCCCTTCATCAAACATTTTATCTATGCCCTTCATGAAGGTTTACCCACCCAGCATCCATGTTCGCTCCAGGTCCCGTAAGTTTTTTAGTTTGACTAATCGCGTCAATTTTCATTTTGAAATCACTTTCTACAAAGCTTTTGTACCACTGAATGCTAAAAAAAACTTCAAAATGGACGTCTTTCCTACCCAGCACCCCTGTTCGCTCCAAGTCCCGTAACTTCGTTATTAGAGTTTTCCGCGCCTTGGGACTACTTTTAATGCTTTTTTCTTAAACCGAGTCGATTGACATATTATTTGTTACAAATTTCCCTACCCAGCACCCCTGTTCGCTGCAGGTCCCGTAACTTCGTTATTAGAGTTTTCCGCGCCTTGGGACTACTTTTAATGAATTTTTCTTATTAAACCGAGTCGATTGACATATTATTTGTTACAAATTTCCGTTGGCGCTAAACCGAATCCTTATCAGGAATTGCTTGTCTATCCTTGTATTAGTCTATAAAACTACATGTCTACTACTACAGGCTAATGTTCTTCTCTGGCGGTACTAAGTACTAAGGCACTACATAGATATACTATATTTTCTTTGTCTCTGTTACACCGCTCTAGCTGTACTAAATAAATATGACGTGTTAATTGAGTTTGAGTCATGACTTCTAGTTGCAGACGCAGATAGTTGTCTAGTACAACCTAACATATTTACTCTATGTCTAGTACCGCCGAGCTCATCTTTTGAGAATTGGTTGATAAAATATTAATATTTTTTCAACGGCATTCTCCAACAATTTTTTCGGGGCCTTATTCCTCTAAATTTTCGCAAATAATAAAGTTGTTAGGAAGAGCAGTTATCGATGACTAATAGTAGAGCGCTGTATAGATAGCCCCTTACGATCGTTCAGATTGAAGCAATCTAGAATCTATAGAGAATTTTTGGACCTTATTTAAAGAATAATGCGGTCACAGGGGGATTTGAGATTTGGCCAAGAATATATAGAACATTATGTTTTCTTGGATTTGGCATAGTTGAAGCACATACTAGAAACACCATCTTTGATTAAAGCTTATATGGCAAAGGAGTGCACCAAGCTAAAAATAATTCTATTAAAAAGTAAATTTATTTTGACCAGCCGTTCATCATATATAGGATTTTACCTTTCGTACATCTGACTCGAGTTCGATATTAAGCCATAGCATTTTTTTAGATTACAAAAATTATATCTTATAATTATAGAGGAACACGCTTCGACAGAGAAACCTCAATAGTATTGAAACTAAAATTCGAGGAATTACGGTCGATCTCTAGGGAATCTTGTTTTAAATAAATACTTTTAACAATAAAATAGGACTTAATTAGATGGTGCTGTACTTTTGCAGTTTGTGCTCAGGGTCTTCTACTTACCTACCTATAACCAAAGACAACCATCTATAACTGCTCAACTTACCAATGTATTGTATGATTATTATTCTGTATTTTTCAGTGCACCAACAAATGAAGTTGGCCTTAATTTTTGTAGAAAAGATTCATGTTGATCTCTTGTTAACATTTATTTTACATTCCAATTATACATCAAGTTGCAAATTTTCTAATTACAAGGAATTTATCTGATATTTCAGTATTAAGTGTAAAATTGCTATGTACACACACACATATATATATATATATATATATATATATATATATATATATATATATATATATATATATACCTATTCATTCTATAAAGATTTAACATTTTATTTTAGATAACTCAGATTTAATATTATTATGAATTTTACGATGTTTCTTCATACTACTGGAATCGTAGAATCCTTTCGAACAAAAGTCACAAACAAATGGCTTCTCACCCGTATGAATTCTAATGTGAACTTTGAGTGTACCACTATGATTAAATGTTTTATCACAGTATGTGCATGAATACGGCCGCTCACCGCTATGTCTTCTCATATGGTAAATAAGATGGCTCTTTTGCGAGAACCTCTTATCACAAATTATGCATTTGATAGGTTTCTCGCCTGTGTGCGTTAGTTCATGTTTACTGAGACTGTTCTTTTGCGAAAATGATTTGTTGCAAAGGGTACACGAGTAAGGCCTTAAGCCACTATGGATTTTGAGATGAGAATCGAGAAGGGCTTTGTTAAAGAATTTCTTGCCGCACTCACTACACAAAAAATCTCTATTATCAATATGTATTCTCATGTGTTTCTTCAGCGTGCTGGTGGAGTTGAAGATCCTATTGCACTGTTTACAATTGAGATCCTTGTCGAGATCGTCTCGATCCTGTTCCTTTTTGTGCATATTAACGTGATTGGCTAGAGTGTGTTTCGTTACGAAGCATTTACCACATATATTGCATACAAAAGACTTTTCACCCGAATGAATTCTCAAATGGTCAGTTAAAGTGGGTGCTTGGATGAAGCCTTTGCCGCAAATGTGGCATTGGTGGGGTTTTTTGTCCATGTGTATGAAATTGTGCCTGGTTAGGCTTGATTTGAAACGGAATTTTTCGCCGCAGGTATTGCACTGATATGGCCTTTCTTTTGTGTGCGAGTTTAGGTGATCTTTTAACTTATATTTACCAATTAATTTCTTGCATATAGAACATTGTAGTTTTTTTCTTCTAAGGTCAGCTTCTTTTTTTCTATGTTGTTTGTATTCCATATAATTAGTAAACTTTAACAAACAAAATGGGCAAGTCAAATCATTAATTTTCTTCTTTTCAGTCTCTTTTCTTTGTAAAGATTGTCCTGTCGTCATGCTTGTATCACGATTGTTATTAGGATTCGGGATTTCTGTCGAGTCGCTCTTGTCCTTAAAAGCTTCAACATTTTTAATTTGTATTAAAAAAATTTCAGATTGTCGTGCTTGTTTTTGAAAGTTACAAAAATTGATGACAAGTTCTAAGCAATTTCGACAAAGTTTGGAAGGCATTCCATCATTTATATCTACCTAAAAATGAGGATTTATTTGTACTTGATGTAAAATATACTGTCCTGTTTATACTTCCTCACTTTCAGAAGAGTAAGCGAAATAAATGTTTCACTCAAAGGTATGCCACCATGAATAAATGTGAAAAGGTCAACGTTTCCTGCATTACTCAAACAACTTCTGCAAGTATTATTATATTCAAGAAATGATTTGGTGTATTCAACAGCCACATCATCCATAGATTATTCAAAAGTGTAGAGTTTTAATATGTTTACAAGTGTGTATTGAGAATTGAAATTGAAGATAGTTTTGTTTACACTTTTGGAGATAGTGTCAGAGAACAGAGACGTATATCAGGGACAGCCATATATCTGTACTTCTGTACTCTGATAGTGTTTTGTACACCTTAGAGTAAGGAAAAGTCGTGCGTACACGACAGGAGATGCTTCTCTGTATAGCCGCCGTGAAACGAAAGTGAAGCCATTTTTTTATTTTGATTATCATTTTTGTGTTATTTTTTAATGAAAACGACGATTTTTTTTATCTCAACACATTGGTGAAACGCGAGGCTCTTGGATAGAAGAGTCGATGTCGAAAAAAGATATGGTTACGTCCATTGGCGGCCATTGATTTAGTTCTCCTTGGTAATTCTATGCTCTAAGTTGTACACTTTACACCACGGTCGGACAAACAGATGAAACAGCAGTGGCGGCTCCTCAGAGGAGGCAGGGAATGCCGGGCCTCCTCTACAATTTAAGGCAAATTCATATTTTTGATGTAGGAGAGTATCAAATCTAAAACATTTTATGAAAGGTATATTTTATATAATTTATAAAATAAAAAATCAGGATCGTTATATTTCTAACGAAAATAGCATGTCTGCATATTAACTTATCATGGACATTTGGACATCTCTAAATGAGCGCCACCACGCCAGCGCATTTCTAAGTACACAGCGAAACTATTATATCGCATGTTTTATTTAAGATTACGGCCGTGCTTTAAGAGTGAGTGAGGGTGAAAATAACTTAATTTATTATCACTAGAAATTATTTATCTGTATCTATACTAATTATAGATTTGACGTGTCTGTTTGTAGTATCAAAATATTAACTTCTAACTAATTGCATATTTGCACATATATAAGTAGGTACCTATAAATGTCACTAATAACAAATCAACAATTTTTATAATTTTTGTCTGTCTGTCTGGTTGTTTTGACTAATTTCCGTAACGGCTAAGTCGATTCCAACAGGATTTTCAGTGGTAGGTAGCACGGACGAAGCCGCGAGTAACAAGTTTAGTGTATAGGTATATCATTTGATTATTTTATTAGAATATTTAACAGGCGATCGATAATGAGTGGGTATTCTAGATGAGAATTTAATAGATTTTGCTTGCTATAGATGACTTATAGTAGATTTTTATTGAATACCTCCAAACCACCACAAAAAATGTAAGGTGCCGTAGCAATAAGTCCAGGGGTGGGGAAAAGTGCAAGTTGTATTATTTTAGTAATTTTGTAGAGTTGGCCTTCTCTGCTATAAATGTCACGAGCCGCCACTGTGAAACAGGTCAGGAATCAAACGTCGAAATCACGGTCATACAGAAAGGTGAGCATGAAAAAAGTGGTTCGGTTAGCGTTTAGTATTTTCAGCTTCCGATTTCTGCCGCGTGGTTCGCATTCGAAGGCGGATGCTTAAAACATAGAAATACTAATTCAAAGGATAATGCAAAGTGGTATGATAGTTCAAACCGCATACGATAACATATTTCCATCTCGATAGGTCTTTATATTGTATTCGGCGCTCATAAATTCATAAATTTTAAATAAGATTAAGGTATTTTATGTTCTCTTTTATTTCTCAATTTCGCAGTGGTATCGTTAACTTTGACATTAGAACAAGACGCTAACCAACCCACTTGCTACCTAAGCAATTCGACCTTCGATTCCAGACCTGTGATTCTACTACCGTGGTCGAAATACATAGGTAGCAAGTAGCAAGCTATTTAAACAGGTGATATAACACCTGTGGAGGTGGTGACGCTGTGAACGACGGCAGGGTCGTGGCCTAAAAATCGGGTCTGCGCATAACGAAAGTGCGCACCTCCATGTGCCTTCTCTGTCTCCGTATCTATATATTTTATCTATGTTTTCTGTCTCCTCTGTCTGTGAAGTGAAATAGTGAAATTCAAATACCGTTAGATAATTGAGCTTTTAGAATGCGTGAAGATCAAACTAAGCTTTTAGAAAATTACATTCCTCATTGTCTATTGATGATTGCTTGTAAAGCATGCTATATTTGAAACTTGATACTTGGGCGTACATGAAACAAGGCGCGCTGAACTGCAATATAAAACGGGCTCCAAAAAAAAATTAAAATTATCATTAAAAAGTGGGCGACTTTTTTGTCTATGGAGTGACTTGAAATGTAGTAGAGCGGCGATTATGCGAAATATGAACAGATAGCAAATGACCTCCTCGTATTATAATATAGGTATGAAAATGGTCTGGACAGCATAACGCATAAGACGCAAAATTGTTATAGTGATAAGATCTGCTTTAATTATCTATTCTCATAAAAGTAAAATCGTTGTATAGGGTATTGAATTGGTAGTGATATATAAGTAGTGTTTCTTGTCCTTATGGTCGTATTGTCGTTCTCGCTCAATTTGCACTCAATATCTTTCTCTTCAACACCGTCTCTCAATATTGTTATAGAATTATTTGGATCAAAGCATCTGTCCTCGATAAGCAGATTTCAAATAAATATTTTTTTATAGCTGCTCTACCTTTTTTGACATATTTGAAATGATGACCGTAGCATCAAACCATGTAAGATATTCTTGAGAATTCTGCAGGTAACTATTAACTATTCATTGCAATAAATAAAAATACTGATATGAAGGAGATTTTCTTAAACAAAATGCCATTAGTTCTACTGTTATATTTCTCCGACTTGCAAGAACATTATTCAGTGCAACAAACGTGAGTCATAATATAATGTAACGTGGATAGGTATTCATGTACTTACGGTTGTTATTCGTTTATTACCTATTTATTTCTACTACGTTACAATAATAAATAAAACTAACAAACACCGAAAAGTCAAACAATAAGATTTTCCTTGACATGAATTTGATTTTAAAAATACATCAAAGGTAAATGACACGTGCGCACTAAGGCAGCGCGCAGTCCCGATTTTAATAGGCCATGAGTGCCACGACCCTGCCGTCGTTTGCGGAGTCAGAGCGTCACATGGTTTTGTATAGACAGTTGAATGTCCTGTCTACAGAGCTTCTTATGGGTCACTTAGCGTCTTCTTCAAATGTCAAAGTCAACAATGGCACTGCAAAACTGAGAAAAGGGGATGTTACTTAGGACATAAAATACCTTAATCTTATCTTAATCTTATCTTAGTTATGAGTTTATGAGCGCAAAATACTATGATGAATAATATCAAGACCAAGAAGACTGGAAAGAGGAAATTTCTTCATTGCGAAGGCTAACATCTTACAGAAATCTCATCTGCCACTATCCTCTAATTACCTTTTCCCTGGAAAAATCATTCTTAGTATTAAATTTTGACCCTGATGAGATGACCGCAAGCCGACGCCAACAAAACAATCGAAAATTGCGCATCTGCGTAATTGTGAAGACTGTCACAAAGTTGAACTTGAACGAACTTCTTGGGTATTTGGAGATTCGGCGATTTTAACGTTTATCGCTTTAGCCACCTGGCCATTTTAGCCAATGACGTGAATCTCCAAATACCCGAATCCGCAAATTTCCAAAGCACAAAAGGTAGCTTAACTGTAGAAGCCCTCCATCATAGATAAATTCACTACCCCTCCATAGTTTATCTACAGCAGTCAAATCTCTAATAATATAACATGATTTTGCATGTTGCTGCCTAAGAAAATAATATTTATTTGATTTTACTTGATTGTTGATGTATAAAACCAGAAATAAAGACAAATTTGTATCTAACTCAAACTCTTCGGATTTCGAGGTTATGATTGTTAATTAAAGGAGGAATAGAGCAGAGAATAATATCTGACCAAAGAGGAGATACAATATTGTATTGTATTCTATTCTATTTTGGTCGATTTTGATAGGCGTTCGCAGTCACGTGATAATGGGTTTGAAATTACAACTATTTAAATTGATTATATTTTGAATACCAAGAGAAATTAAACCTGCATAATGTGATTTTTGGTAAGTTAGGACTACCTTATATGGTCTGAACATCACTTTATATTGAATTTCCATTAATGTCAAGTACCTAATTTGTCAAGATGTTCGTTGATGTTCGTCGTACATGAGGCCACCCTATGTATGCAACTTCTGTAATCTCATGTGTCTCCGTAGAAAAGCATAGGAAGTTTACTCTCCTTGTTTCCAGATTTCTTGATCAAGACCTATCGAGATGGCAATATGTTAACAGAGACAGTCTTAATCAAGACTTGAAACAAGGAGAGTAAACTTCCTATGCTTCTCTAACGTAGCCACTTGAGATTACAAAAGTTGCATATCATAGCGTGGCCTGGTGTACGATGATCATTGATGAACATCTTGACAATTACCTTAAATATTTGTTATCTTTATTTATCTTCGCGATCATGATCTGCTGTCCTTTTTAAGCGAGAGCCGCTTGTTGCGCACGGTATGGTACATTTGCGAATAGTATGTGTATGAAATTTTACACGATTTTTAGGGCGAGTTTAACCTCCTATTTCCAGTCTTCTTGGTCTGAATCTTCGTACATCTTTGCAGCATCCTTTGAATTGATATTTTTATATTTCAAGCAACATCCCCCTTCAACTGCGAACCACACGGCAGAAATTGGAAGTTAAAAAACACTGGACGCTAAGCGAACTACTTTTTCTACGCTCGTTTCAAGACCTGTCTGTATGACCATGGTCCAACCATAGAAGAGAATTAATTATGGGTCGTACGGTCTGTATGACCGAGGTCATATACTTAAACTTCTATACCACTAGCATTGTGGAAAAAAATACGCAAAAATGAAGCCAAAGACCTGGGGATAGCTGGCGACATACGCATGCGTCATGAAATTGTTTGGTTAAGAGGAGGGACATGTCATTATGTTAAGGGTGTTCGAGCAGTAGTTTGGACCAGTTTCCAACTGTGTTCCGTGATTGTGGAGCATGCGCATATTAATTTCCGTCTTCTTAAAATTAAAATGCGCATGCCTCTGACGGTTTGAGTTTGGTTTGAAATCCTGCTCGAACACCCTTGACATTAAGCTTACCTAAGAAGCTCTGTAGACAGGAGATTCAACTGTCTATACAAAACCATGTGACGTACTGACTCCGCAAACGACGGCAGGGTCGTGGCCTAGTAAAATCGGGTATGCGCGCTACGTTAGTGCGCACGTGTCATTTGCTTTTGATGTATTTTTAAATTCAAATTCATGTCAAGGCAAATCTTATTGTTTGACGTTTCGGTGTTTATTAGTTTTCAACTTTATATCAGTATTTTTGTTAACTGTAATGAATAGTTAATAAATACCTGCAGAATTCTCAAAAATATCTTACGTGGTTTGATGCTGTCGGTCATCATTTCAAACATATCAAAAAAGGTAGAGCGGCTAAGAAAAAAATATTTATTTGAGATCTGCATATCAAGGACAGATGCTTTGATCCAAATAATTCTGTAACAATATTGAGAGACGGTGTTGAAGAGAAAGAGATTAAGGGCAAATTGAGCGAGAACTACAATACTAGTTTAGAACCTGTTATGAAATGCGCAATAAATATATTTGGATCGTTTTTTTAAATTCGGAATCCCATAAAGACAAGAAACACTACTTAAATATACCTACTTATTCAATATCCTATCCAACGAAACTAGTTTCATGAGAATAGATAATTAAAGCAGATGTTATTTCTATAACAATTTTCGTCATTTGCGTTATTCTATCCAAACGATTTTCACATATTATAATACAAGAAGGTCATTTGCAATTTGTTCATATTCCGCCCTAACCTATTTACTCTATGTATTCCATAGACAAAAAAGTCGCCCACTTTTCAATGATACTTTTGAAAGTTTTTTGGAGCCTATTTTATATTGCAGTTCAGCGCGCCTTGTTTCATGAACACTCAAGCGTCTAGTTTCAAATATAGCATGCTTTACAAGCAATCATCAATAGACAATGAGGAATGCAATTTTCTAAAAGCTTATGTTGATCTTCATGCATTCTAAAAGCTCAATTATCTAACCTTATTTGAATTTCACTATTTCACTTCACAGAGAAAGGAGACAGAGAACATAGATAAAATATATAGATACGGAGACAGAGAAGACACATGGAGGTGCGCACTATCGTTATGCGCAAACTCGATTTTTAGGCCACGACCCTGCCGTCGTCCACAGCGTCACCCCCTCCTCAGGTGTTATATCTCCTGTCTATAGAGCTTCTTAAGCTTACCATTGGCACAGCTTGTTTGGTAAGCTGTACCATTGGTCAGCTGTGATGTTGCCATGGATACCATATGATGTGACTCCAAGCCACTTCCCCTCTCGCGCATGCGTTTAAACTCGCAATACATATGCTGAGCTTCACAAAAAAATTCAAGGATCAAATTATAGGCAGAGACTATAGGTATATAGAATTATGTGGACCGAGGTAGTGTTCTCTGGTATATTGGTATGACCGTGCTTTACCCCTACACAGATACACAGAGAACACTCAACTAATGACGGTCATACAAATGTCTGGAATTGAAGAACCAGCACTACGCCAGCCGATAAATTCTCGTATATTGAAAAACTTTTGATACCAATCGATGTATTTTTATTGCATTTTCTATAAATATAAATATTTAAAACTGCATACACCACCGTTTTTGAAATAATCGCGACCAAAGTTGTGAAAGTTCAGGTTACGATATCTTCGAACCTGACCACTCTGAATGATCAAAAACTAAATATAAGATTGCCAAATTTTCCAAACTATATTGCCAACCCCTTAGAATTTCCATTTATTCACTTGGAAATTAGATTATCTTATTATTTACGGAATGTACGCTATTTTACGTCCAATGCTATGCCCTTAAAATTCTCCATATTAACTTTTAATGAAATAAAAAATAGCGCAGATGATGTGCAGAATAAGATAAATATGATTTTGTGTTTGGCAAATAATTTTGTAAAATTTGGCAATTTTAAATTTAGTTTTTGATTATCCAGAGTGATCAGCTTCAAAGATATCATAAACTCAACTTTCACAACTTTGATCACGATTATTTTAAAAATGATGGTATATGCAGTTTTAAATATTTATATTTCTGGAAAATGGAATTAAAAATACATCGATTGGTATCAATTTTTTTCCAATATACGAGAGTTCATCGATTGGCGTAATGCTGGTCAGAATACGCCTCCAGGCTTAAACTATGTCATTAGTCAATATTGTCACATTTCATATTCATTCATTGAGACCAAGGAGGATAGATGATAGGGAGGGAGTATTTAAGTTATAAAGTGAAGGCGCGCGTGAAGGCGACCAGGGGGCCTATTCTTGAGAATCATCGATAATTTGCGAATGCGCTTCTTTACTATTGGAAAGATGTGAATTGTTTCCAAAATGTCAATTCTTGTTACCCACTCGCAAGTTTAGTTGCGATCATCGCTCAAACACGATGACTTGAACCGGCAACATCGCAATTATAATAACACCTTGTGTTCTTTGTGAATCATCGACATCTCAAATAGACGATCTATGTATGATTGACATGTATGTCAAAGAAAAAATATGTAAATAATAATATAAATAGTAAAAATAACCTATTACTAGAATCGAATGATATTTTATGAATTAATTATTAAATATAAAAGCATGGAAGTATCAAACAACAAGAAACGAGTTGTTAATGCTTCAGAAAAACAGAAGCAAATGCTCGTTGAGTTTATTATTAAACACCCGGGATTGGTTAGTAGCAAACAGAGCCAAAATTACACCTACAAAGATGCGTGTAACGACTGGAAATCAATAGCTGGCATATTGAATGCGATGCCTGGAGCAATCAGAGATTGGAAAGAATGGAGAAAAGTAAGTAGAAAATAAAGAGATATAAAATATGATTTAATTGCATTTTTGCTAGTGTTGGCAAGATCTTCGTTGTCGCACGAAGATGAAGTATTTCAAAAACACCCACCATGCTCGTGGGACAGGAGGAGGCGAGCCTCAGGAAGAAACCCTCACAAAGATGGAAGATGATATATTAGGTATTATAAAAAAGTGTCATTAGAAGGACACGATGTTTCGGAATCAGAGGTTACGACTTTGAAAAATGATCAGCCAATAGAGCTCATCGAACCACTGGAAGAAGAGCCTGCAATGTCAGTGATTCCTCAAGAAGATAGTGCACAGTTTTCTCAGCTTACCCGTTTGAACCTGTCAAAAGAGCCGGAAACAAAATCGAAAGCTCCCACAAAAAAAATATCCAAGAAGTTGGAAAATTTGATTACTTCTTCCATTGCTGCCACAAAATTCAATAATAATTTAGAAAATAAACTTTAAATGAAACAGAGTTATTATTAAAAAAAATTGCAAATTCTAGATAGGATGGCAAATCTAAAGGAGAGAAAAGTGGAAGCTCTGAAAGGGATCAATAATACTTTGATGGAATTGATGTAAAGACGTTCTCTGTTATTCTATTTCTAGAGCAGTAATTTATTCTCTCACTTATTCAAGGTTTGGATTTACTTATATATATATATATATATATATATAATGAATTTTTAATGATTGGGGTTGCAGTCAAAATGCCAATAAAATTAAAACTCTTTAATCAAGTTAAATGCATAATAACAAATGTTTGTAGCTGGTAAATTTCATTAATCTCACGATTTTTGTCCCGATGAAGGTAACAAGCGTTACCGAAAGCTCGACATTGATTAAAGAGTTTTAATTTTATTGGCATTTTGACTGCAACCCCAATCATTAAAAATTCATCATTAATTAGACAGTCAAGAATTTACAATTCATATTATATATATATATATATATATATATATATATATATATTTATACCATAAGTAAATCCAAACCTTGAATAAGTGAGAGAATAAATTACTGCTCTAGAAATAGAATAACAGAGAACGTCTTTACATCAATTCCATCAAAGTATTATTGATCCCTTTCAGAGCTTCCACTTTTCTCTCCTTTAGATTTGCCATCCTATCTAGAATTTGCAATTTTTTTTAATAATAACTCTGTTTCATTTAAAGTTTATTTTCTAAATTATTATTGAATTTTGTGGCAGCAATGTAAGAAGTAATCAAATATTCCAACTTCTTGGATATTTTTTTTGTGGGAGCTTTCGATTTTGTTTCCGGCTCTTTTGACAGGTTCAAACGGGTAAGCTGAGAAAACTGTGCACTATCTTCTTGAGGAATCACTGCCATTGCAGGCTCTTCTTCCAGTGGTTCGATGAGCTCTATTGGCTGATCATTTTTCAAAGTCGTAACCTCTGATTCCGAAACATCGTGTCCTTCTTATTGAAACTCAGGCATGGTTCGGGTAATAAAAAGTTCTGAAGATTATGTCACAAAAACTATATTAACTGAATACAAAATAATGAAAACTAACGAGACAAATAAAATACGAGAGTAACGACCATTATCAACTTGACATTCTATATTGTCCTTTTTTGACATATATGACATCAGCGTTAATTGTTATGCATCAAGTTGACAGATGGCGCTAATTACACTATAAGTTATAATATTGATTTTGAACTAATTCTAACACCCCCACTAGATCAAAACAATATTTTTCCTTCTTTAAAACATTAATTTACATTGCTATAAGACCCAAACACTTTGAGGGTCATCTTCCAAACTGCTAGTACACATGTAGGACACAAAATCGTCAAAGTTTTTTGGTTTGGGCATACGTTGTGATCTTCTAGTTGGTTGAGATATCTCTGACTCAAGATCATTAACTGAATACTCTTCTTCACTGTCTTCTCCATCCAACACATAATCACTGTCACTATCATGCATGTCTCCATCAGGTAAACGGTCACAATCGGCTGAGGAATTGCTGCTTGAGCCTTCATTTTGTTCACGTTCTGTAACAGGAATTGGCTCGGGTTGAATTTGCTGTTGATCCCCCACTGAAACTAGTACCTTATCTTCTTCTGTAACTTTCTGTTGTTCTGAGGCTTTTTCTTTATGATTTTCAAAGACTACCACATCCCTGCTTGTAGATACTTTTCTCTTTACTGGATCATAAACCCTATATCCCTTTACAGTTTCACTGTAACCTACTAAAATTTTCTTCTCGGCCTTCCTGTCCCATTTCAAACGCTTCTCTTTAGGAACATGTACCATCACTGGACTGCCAAAAATTCTAAGATGGTTAACGTTTGGTTTTCTCTTAAACCACATTTCAAAAGGTGTTTTATTGTCTGGTAAACCAGTTGCTGGCGATCTATTTCGTAAATATATAGCAGTATTAATAGCCTCTGCCCACAACTCCTTTTTTAAGTCTGCCTCGAATAATAAACACTTTGCTCGTTCTACAATTGTTCGATTGAGCCTTTCAGAAACTCCATTTTGTTCTGGGGTATATGAGTTTGTCTGTTGGTGAATTATGCCATTCATTTTAAGGTAAGTATTCATTTCATTGTTCACAAACTCACCACCGTTATCGGACCTCAAAATTTTTATCTTTCTTTCTTGTTGATTTTCGACAAGATTCTTGAATACCTTAAAACATTCTGTTACTTGATCTTTGGACTCTAAAAAGTAAATAAACCCATACTTAGAGTAGTCGTCTTCTAAATTTAAAAAATATCGTGAGCCTCCTATGGATTTAGTTTCCATTGGGCCGCATAAATCACAGTGTATCAAATCTAATACATTTTTTGCTCGCTTAGCCTTTTTTGGAAAAGGTAATCTATGTTGTTTTCCTTCGCAACATGTTGTGCAGTTATACTTTCCAATGTCTATTTTTTCAGTGCATACTAACCCGTTTACAGCACCATTTCTCATCTTCGTTAGGTCAGCACTGTTTAAATGACCAAGTCTCTTATGCCACGTTTCTGCTGTCACTTCTCTGCTGCTTGTTAAAAAACATTTTTCTGACCAAATGTTTAACTTGTAGACACCATTAACTAAATCAGCTACTGCTACTAACTCAGCGTGCTTGTTGTAAATTTTGCAACACTGTAAATCAAAAACTACCTTATTACCATTTTTGATTAATTGACTTACCGAAAGTAAGTTGGTCGTAAGATCTGGCACACAGAGAGCTTTCTGGACAACTATGTCATGTGTCTCACTATTGACAACTGTGGTAATTTTGACATCGCCACAATAGACTACCGGAATTGCTGTGTTATTGGCCACCAATATCTCTTTTGTTTGACAAGGACCTTTTTCTCTTACTAGCTGAGTATCTGACACCATATGCATAGTTGCACCACTGTCAATATACCAATCTGTTTTCTTGTACGCCCCACTTAAGAACACCACACTGAAAGCATTTCCAGTTTTCGTTTCTTTGTTGTTGTCTTTCTTAATCCTTGGTTTTGGACATCGCGTTTGATAATGCCCATAATCTTTACAGTTAAAACATTGTATGTTTTTCAGCTTGTCCTTACTGTCATTGGTTGAACTGCCCGTCTTGTTGGTTGACCTGCCCTTCTTGTGAGATGGCTTACTATTATTTGCATAAAATGCACTGCTTGCCTTATTGACGTCACTTCCTTCCATATCTAGAAGTTTGGTTTTGATGGAATCAGTCGTGATGGCTATGCCAGAGTGTTCGATTGCCATAATCATTGGCATAAATCGCTCAGGCAATCCTGCGAGCATCAACGAACCCACCCATTCGTCATCTATATTGAAACCTGTGCCTTGTAATCGCTGGCTAGTTTCTACAATCTGGTTAATATAAGTACCCATTGACTCACATGATTCTAACCTTGTAGAAATTAACGTTCTCAGCAAGCTTATTCTTCTTGTAAACCCACTGTCATCGAACATAGCCTTCAGCCTAGTCCACAAATCTCTGGCTGTCTCTGCAGACTTAATATGGACATATAAACTAGGATCAATCATTAAGATTAACTTGGCTTTAGCTTTCTCATCTTCAAGCTTCGCTGCAGCTTCAGCTTGGGTTGGATCTGTTGTCGTACTCGATGTAGCACTTGTCCCTGCGCTTGTACTCGCCTTAATGCAATGCTGCAAACCTTCTAGGATTAAGAAATTCTGCGCTCCAAATGCCCACTCATCATAATTGTCCCGGCCTTTTAATTTAGGCACACCTATCTGGTAATTCGCCATTTTTGTATACTTGCACGCCTGTGTAATCTTCCTTTTAATTACTTTAAACTACGTTGTCTGGGCCCATAACCTATTGAAACTCAGGCATGGTTCGGGTAATAAAAAGTTCTGAAGATTATGTCACAAAAACTATATTAACTGAATACAAAATAATGAAAACTAACGAGACAAATAAAATACGAGAGTAACGACCATTATCAACTTGACATTCTATATTGTCCTTTTTTGACATATATGACATCAGCGTTAATTGTTATGCATCAAGTTGACAGATGGCGCTAATTACACTATAAGTTATAATATTGATTTTGAACTAATTCTAACACTTCTAATGACACTTTTTTATAATACCTAATATATCATCTTCCATCTTTGTGAGGGTTTCTTCCTGAGGCTCGCCTCCTCCTGTCCCACGAGCATGGTGGGTGTTTTTGAAATACTTCATCTTCGTGCGACAACGAAGATCTTGCCAACACTAGCAAAAATGCAATTAAATCATATTTTATATCTCTTTATTTTCTACTTACTTTTCTCCATTCTTTCCAATCTCTGATTGCTCCAGGCATCGCATTCAATATGCCAGCTATTGATTTCCAGTCGTTACACGCATCTTTGTAGGTGTAATTTTGGCTCTGTTTGCGACTAACCAATCCCGGGTGTTTAATAATAAACTCAACGAGCATTTGCTTCTGTTTTTCTGAAGCATTAACACCTCGTTTCTTGTTGTTTGATACTTCCATGCTTTTATATTTAATAATTAATTCATAAAATATCATTCGATTCTAGTAATAGGTTATTTTTACTATTTATATTATTATTTACATATTTTTTCTTTGACATACATGTCAATCATACATAGATCGTCTATTTGAGATGTCGATGATTCACAAAGAACACAAGGTGTTATTATAATTGCGATGTTGCCGGTTCAAGTCATCGTGTTTGAGCGATGATCGCAACTAAACTTGCGAGTGGGTAACAAGAATTGACATTTTGGAAACAATTCGCATCTTTCCAATAGTAAAGAAGCGCATTCGCAAATTATCGATGATTCTCAAGAATAGGCCCCCTGGTCGCCTTCACGCGCGCCTTCACTTTATAACTTAAATACTCCCTCCCTATCATCTATCCTCCTTGGTCTCAATGAATGAATATGAAATGTGACAATATTGACTAATGACATAGTTTAAGCCTGGAGGCGTATTCTGACCAGCATTACGCCAATCGATGAACTCTCGTATATTGGAAAAAAATTGATACCAATCGATGTATTTTTAATTCCATTTTCCAGAAATATAAATATTCAAAACTGCATATACCATCATTTTTAAAATAATCGTGATCAAAGTTGTGAAAGTTGAGTTTATGATATATTTGAAGCTGATCACTCTGGATAATCAAAAACTAAATTTAAAATTGCCAAATTTTACAAAATTATTTGCCAAACACAAAATCATATTTATCTTATTCTGCACATCATCTGCGCTATTTTTTATTTCATTAAAAGTTAATATGGAGAATTTTAAGGGCATAGCATTGGACGTAAAATAGCGCACATTCCGTAAATAATAAGATAATCTAATTTCCAAGTGAATAAATGGAAATTCTAAGGGGTTGGCAATATAGTTTGGAAAATTTGGCAATCTTATATTTAGTTTTTGATCATTCAGAGTGGTCAGGTTCGAAGATATCGTAACCTGAACTTTCACAACTTTGGTCGCGATTATTTCAAAAACGGTGGCGTAGTGCTGGTTCTTCAATTCCAGACATTTGTATGACCGTCATTAGTTGAGTGTTCTCTGTGTATCTGTGTAGGGGTAAAGCACGGTCATACCAATATACCAGAGAACACTACCTCGGTCCACATAATTCTATATACCTATAGTCTCTGCCTATAATTTGATCCTTGAATTTTTTTGTGAAGCTCAGCATATGTATTACGAGTTTAAACGCATGCGCGAGAGGGGAAGTGGCTTGGAGTCACATCATATGGTATCCATGGCAACATCACAGCTGACCAATGGTACAGCTTACCAAACAAGCTGTGCCAATGGTAAGCTTAAGAATTTCTATAGACAGGAGATATAACACCTGAGGAGGGGGTGACGCTGTGGACGACGGCAGGGTCGTGGCCTAAAAATCGAGTTTGCGCATAACGATAGTGCGCACCTCCATGTGTCTTCTCTGTCTCCGTATCTATATATTTTATCTATGTTCTCTGTCTCCTTTCTCTGTGAAGTGAAATAGTGAAATTCAAATAAGGTTAGATAATTGAGCTTTTAGAATGCATGAAGATCAACATAAGCTTTTAGAAAATTGCATTCCTCATTGTCTATTGATGATTGCTTGTAAAGCATGCTATATTTGAAACTAGACGCTTGAGTGTTCATGAAACAAGGCGCGCTGAACTGCAATATAAAATAGGCTCCAAAAAACTTTCAAAAGTATCATTGAAAAGTGGGCGACTTTTTTGTCTATGGAATACATAGAGTAAATAGGTTAGGGCGGAATATGAACAAATTGCAAATAAATGTTCCAGTTTATTTATTTCAGGCATATATTTTGAGTTGTGATATAATTTTAATATGTAGATTTATTTAGAGGAATATGTTGTTTTATTTTTTCCACTTATTTATTATTGAATTTGATATTGTTTATATTTTTCTATTCTAAGTTTAAGCAAAGAAGATACTATACTAGAACAGCGGAGTAGACGTGAGAAATTCTGCCCTGAGGAATAGTACCAAGAAATCGCGATAGATGGCTCGACGGAATTTTTTTAGCGAAGACGAAGATGCAAACCTATGCTGGTCTACGTGACCTTGAAATTTCGTGCTTGTCAAACGTATAGCGCGGAGGGTGTTTTGTGAAAAGTTTGCTATTTGCTATTTGCAGTCCGTTGCGTTTAGATTGAGTCAGAGTTCTGTTGAATGTGGAATTGTGTTTTAGAATTGGATTTCGCACCTATTTTGTTACTTTGTCGTGTGCTGTCGGACAATTTAGCCTGTGAAGTTCTGTGAAAATTATTATTGACATTTTGTATTTGCTGTGGCCTGTAGGCGTAACTTTCTACAGGTAAGACAATTTTAACCACTTCCTTAAAATGAACAAAAAGGTCAATGTTTTCTTTTTCAATTACCTACCTACATATTTTCCGAACTAATAAAACTGTTATTTCTATATTCTTTATTCATATATTAAGTTTGCTGGATATTTATAAGTGTAAGGTTAATTGTTTACATTTAAATATTGTTGCAGTTTGACTATGTCTTGTGCATATTCGAGATGCAGAACAACCAGGAGATCTCACCCTAATCTGAAAATGTTCAGATTTCCTGTGAAAGATCCAGACCGCCTAAAAAAATGGGTAGCAATATCTGGTAAGGGATAATAATCACCTGTTGTAGTTTTGTTTTTATGTATATATTTTTATTCTATTAAAGTGAGTTTAGATGAATCCACCGAATAAACTAAAATGAGCAGTTTTCTCGCGATAACACTTGTTGAAAAAGGTGTTGATAAATCAATTTACGTTGAACTTCTACTCCAACCATTGTTGAATCTTGGGAGCTCCGCGTAACTAACAGTTTATTTAGTTTTTCTTTAGATGAGATTGTGCAGGGTTTTCGCGTATATTTTTATATCCCACCTAGAAAGTTTATGTGAAGAGATATCAGAATATGGTAAAAAGAGAAGTTTTATATTCTTTCATAAACAAAATGTCAAAACAGCAGCAAATCTCAAATTATGACTGGATATTTATAACATTTCGTTCGGCCGTTTTTGAGATACATGCGTTTAAAGTTTTTAAATAACGGTGCGCTAAAATTGCCTTTAATAAAATAATTGAACCATATTTACTTTTTCTTCTTCTTATTACCCCATCTCATGGTCGTCGTAGATAAAACACTTAATTTGACAAGATGACAATAGAGCATCGTTTGTTGATTTATAGCAATTGTGGCAACTAATATTATGTTCTAAAGGCCATTTTAACGCAAACAACATTAAACGCATATATCTGAAAAACTACCGAACGAAATGTTATAAATATGTAAATATTTGAAATCAAAAAAAGATCTATCCAAATTTGAAATAATATTCCATTTAAAAAAACATCAACCTGTCATAATTTGATATCTGCTAAATTTGTTTCACATTTTGGTTAACAATATTTTGAAGTTCATGAAAAATTATAAAACTTCTTTATTTACCGTATTTTGATATCAAATGATACCATAATTAGACACTAATTAAATGCAAATTAAATGCACTGATTAAAATTTTAACGCTCCTTTTGTTTTCGAAAAAACACATGTTCTGCCAGCTTTAGATAGAGTTAGCAGAGCAAAGCCTAAAAAATGAATACATCGTCAATCCTCCATGCATATCAATGCATGTTCGTAAGATTAGATGCTTATTGAATGCAGTAATGAAAACTTGTCGTTCCTTTTTTTTCTTCGGAAAACCACATATTCTGCCAGCTTTAGATGAAGACAGCAGAACAAAGCCAAAAACAGACATCAATAAAAAATATAGGGATAGATAGATTGTTTTTCTTAATCAAAAGGATTTTAAATAGTTAATTAACATTGATTCAAACTAGTATTTTGATATAGATGTCATGATAATTTATACATTCTTTAGGCTATGCTCTGATAACATAAGATTATTCAGGCAGAACTTTTTTTTAAAAAAAAGATCGTTTAATTTTTAATCAGTGCGTCCAAATATCATTTAATCTTTATCTAAAGCTGGCAGAACATGTGTTTTTTTTTTTCGAAAAAAAAAGGAGCGTTAAAATTTTAATCAGTACATTTAATTAGCGTCTGATTATGGTTTCATTTGATTTTGGTTTTGCTGACTGCTCTGACAGCTTGAGGGACATCTCTAATGTAGTCTTTCAACTCTGTTAGTCTTGACAGTAAGATTTAATTCCTAATGAATTTTTACTGAGTAAAAACACTTTTATTTATTTTTCAGGTAATGCAAATCTGTTGGATCTGGACTCACAGCAATTGAGAAACAGATTTATATGTGAGAAGCATTTTGACGATCCTGATTTTATGAATCGTATCTCAAGAAATAGACTTACTCCTGTTGC
This sequence comes from Crioceris asparagi, assembly GCA_958507055.1. Classification (NCBI taxonomy): domain Eukaryota; kingdom Metazoa; phylum Arthropoda; class Insecta; order Coleoptera; family Chrysomelidae; genus Crioceris; species Crioceris asparagi. The sequence continues at coordinate 26,950,490 of OY293832.1, forward strand.
TATCCCACGAGCGCCTGCCTCAGCAGAAGACAATGCGTTTTCAATGGCAACACAACGGCCACCAACTGATCTTCCTTCCACATCCAAGGAAACATTTCCCACTAGATCACAAAGGACACAAAACGTTCTGTCACCTAAGTCACCAGAATTAAGAGTTAGAACCCCATCTAAGACGTATGGAAAAAAAGATTTTCGAATGGTATGGTCTTCTGAAGCTAGTGAAGTGGAAGTTACACCTGATAAGAAAAATAAGGAAGATGGAGAGTTCTTAAACAAATTTTTGCAACAGGCTTCTACACCAAGAGTTACAAAGAGGAGACTCAAATTTGATGAGGAAGAAACACCAAAAAAGAAGAAGCTGAAGTTGCGACTGGAAGGTCAGAAGCTACAGTTGAAGAGGAAAACAAGCCAAATTAGTTACATGAAGAAAAAGATGACGCATTACAAAGAAGAAGCGAAGGTAACAAATTTATTAAAATCCTTCAAATTTCCATCTGAACATTCAAGAGCACTTGCTGAAATGCAATTTAAAGGTAACAAGGGACAATGGACACCGGCACAGCGTAATTTTTCTCTGATGCTGTATTACAAGTCACCTGCAGCTTATAACTTCATGAGGAATACGAAAGTCGTTCTTCCTGGAACTTCAACAATCAGAGGTTGGCTTGGGTCCAACAAATTTATGGCTGGATTTAGTCCCCGATTTTTTACCCACGTTAAAAGAAAGTTTCAGTCTAAAACAACCACAGAAAAGGCATGTATAGTTTGCTTTGACGAAATGTCAATAATGGGAAAATTGGAATTCAACAAAGCACTGGATCTGATTGAAGGATTTGAAGATTTGGGTCCACTGGGGAGGAAAAACAAAATTGCCAAGTATGCTCTAGTGTTTATGGTGAGAGGCATACACTCTTCTTGGAAATTGCCTGTGGCATATTTCTTATCCCATACTGGTGTCACATATATGAATTTGAAAATTATACTGGAAACCTGTTTGCAAAAATTAATTAAAGCTGGCTTACGACCAAGGGCCATTGTATGTGACCAAGGCACCAGTAACCAAACTATGGTGAAATCTCTGGGTGTGACGGTCGAGAAACCATTTTTTTTTGTGGAAGGCCAAAAAATTTTTGCCCTGTTTGATGTTCCTCACCTTATCAAGAGTGTACGCAATAATTTATTATCAGGCAAGTTTCAAATGGATGACGAAATTGTTTCATTTCAAGACATTAGAGATACCTACCTAATAGACAAGAAGAAGCAAAAGGCGAGAGCAATTCCAAAGATAACAGATTCACATATTTCTCCAAACCCCTTCCAAAAAATGAGCGTTAAGTTAGCTGTACAAGTTCTCAGCAATTCCATGGCAGCTGCAATTAAAACATGCCTCGGTACTGGAGAATTGAAGAGTATGACTGCAGAGTCTACTGCCAAGTTTGTGAAATTTATAAATGAGTTGTTTGACGTTTTGGACAGCCGAAATTTATTCACAAGCAACCCATATAAATGTGCCCTATCTGACTCCAACACTGTCGCTAAGAAGGTATTTAATGAAGCAAGGAGGATTTTTGGGAATATGACTAAAATCCATAATAGCAGTAACAAAATTAGTAGATCACCTTGTTTTGATGGCTTGATCCAGACCATCAATGCAATTGAGGGTCTGTATGCAGAAGAAAAGAAGTCCGAAAACATTAAATTCCTACTAACAAATAGGTTGAATCAAGATGTGCTAGAGAACCAATTTGCTGTGTACCGTCAAAAAGGTGGATTTAACCCAAATCCAACAGCTCGATTGTTTAGAACATCCTTCCGCAGCAACGCTGTCAATATACTGATGCAACCCTCACGGAGTTCGAACTGTGAACCTGACACTGACATAACAGTTGATGTCACTGCATCTGAAGAAGACAGTGAACAACCAAATGCAAGTGCAGAGGCAGAGGGATCAGACACCACAAGTTCATCGTCTGCAAGAGTTTCAACACCCAGTAGCAGTGAATCAGATTTATCAACTACAAAAACTGCAAAAAACACTGAAGCGTCTGTTGAAGACTGTTCTATTTCCTATTATGCAGGATACTTGGGAATGTTATGCTTGGATGAATTTAAGTGTGACGATTGTAAATCAGTTCTGACGGTGCCTAGCAGTGAAATCCTGAGTAGTAAAAAGCAGTTGCTCATACTCCATCGCATGTATGAACGGAAATCGGCAGAAGGAGGCTTAAACGTCCCATCAGAGGAATTTATAAATATTGTGGACACATGTTTGGATGTTTTTGAAAAAGTTTTCCAGAAGATCCAGTACAAAAAATGTGTGGTAGCAAGAATTTTAAGAGAAATTGAGAAGAGAAATTCAGTTGCCTTGTGGTTAGATCATCCATGTTCACCTCACAGACTATTTATCATAAAAAAGCTAATTGTAACCAAAATTTATTATAATTGCAAATGGTTGAATGCAACAAAACAGGCTTCTGTTGGGAATATAAAAATAAATCCCAAATTGAAAATTTTAAAACATTTATGAACATATTCTATCAAAATTGGAAATATTGAAAATATACAAAAATTTAAACTAATTATCATTACAAGCACAATATTTTTATAAATGTTTCTCAATTATAAGTTTTTTGAGATTAAATACCTGTATTTGCAAAATAAAAAAGCTAAATGAGAAGGTGTACACATTTTATTATATGTATCTAGAAAATTACTTAATAAAGTTCTCGTTACAAATTAAACAAAACATTAAATCAACACTCCGAAATCAAATGAGAGACCAATTTTTTGTAATGTTAAAATATTCATGTTTTATAATATACCAATCGACAATAAAATTGTAGATTCTCCTCAAGAACTGCATGGCTTCTCGATCTGTATTGATTGATACGGTGCATTGTCCATTATAATTAATGAAGGTTCTGATAAATTTTGTGGACCGACGTCTAGAACTGAGGAGGTACACAATTCCATAGTATGTATGCTTTTTTATGTCTCTTTTTCTATAGTAGAGGTGATTGGATTTTAATGATTCTTTTTTTCAATTGGAAGGAGCTTTGAGATCGGGGTTTTTAAAGAAAAAAAAAATTTACCCTGCCCTTCTTCCTAAAATATCCCCTCGAATGAGGACAGGGGGAATTTCTTTTAGATTTTGTTTTGTGACAGAATTAAAGATGAGATTATATTCGGAGACATTTTTGAAAAACTTGAAGGGTTGCTGAATTACAGGACAATTTAGAATGGGTGTGAATGATCGAGTATGAGCCACTCAAAAATGTGAAATAAATAATTTAAAAAAATTTAACGGACTTTATTAGATAAGACACTGAAAAATTCGAGATTTTTTTCTATTGCTACTGCAATATCGAACATGAAAATATCCAGTTAATCAATCGTATAGAAATCATGAGTTTTGAAGTTATGTCAAGGATCTTCTATACACTGATCATGATGTAATAGAAATACTGATACTTCATCTCTTGCACAAATTCAGAATCTTGATGATGATGATGATTTCTATAATATTTTTTAACGAAAATAAATTTTGTTTGAATAACTAGATATTTTCATGTTCGATATTGCAGTAGTTATAGAAATCAAATATTTAGAATTTCTCTGTACATAATTAAATAAAGTGGGTCCCATTTTTAAAAAAGTCATTTAGATTAACTACTTTCTCGTCTATTTAATAAATAAGTCACCAATAATTTCTTCATGATAATTAGAGTTTTCGACTTTGGAGCGCTCTCTATTCACTCCGTTTAGTTGGCCATTGCTTTCAGCTTGCAACGATGCCATCCATTGGATATAATTTGAATCACAAAGTATCGTGGCGCCTTACTGTGGTGGTTACACAGTACTTGCGAAGACGCAGCGCCATCCAACGGGCGTTCACAGATTATATGTCAGAAATATTTACATAGCAGCCGCGCTTCTGGTATAGTATGTTCTTTGGTTTAAGTTACCATTTTCGTTTGTGATACGTCTAGAGTCATATTTGTGTTCATTTACGAATATTATTTTTAGTTTACTCTTTTATTTGTGAAATTTCATAAGGAATTCTGTTGATGTTTTTTAGTTCCTGTGAATATATTTTCTATATCCAAGAACTGATATCAAGTTAAAAGAAATACTATGTTCTGTGATAAATGAAAAGATGGACTTACTGTTAAATATTATATATTTTTGTATCAATAAAATATTTACAAACATGAGTAATTGTTTTTCATCTCTTAATTTATATGTCTTAATACAAATTATATAAAATCATTTTGAAATGTGACTCAAATAAACAAATGGAACAATAAAGTTTTTTTGAAATAAAATCGTTGAAGCCTTCAACTTGTATGTGCTAAACTATTACAATGTATGAATGAAATTTCTTACTTGAAGCAAATTAATCAAAGTTTTTGAATATCGCAGATAAAATATATATGAAGTAACGATAAATATTAATTACCGATGAACACCTAACAAATATGAATGTATTTGTTATGTGTTCATTATTTATTATTCGTATCAAAGAATTCAAACGTTGCGATTTTGTAGACTTCTCACAACTATCATTCTAGCCCTTTGTCCGTCAGCCAAATCTGGATTTATTGCTCGGGCTGGTGTTCACATCTTCATTATCTGCATTATCAATGATGCCCAAATCGACATTATCATAATTTTCCTCAACCTCTGGCACATTGTATTCTATACAGATATTGTGTAGTATGACACATGCATTGATAATTTTACAGGCAATTTCTGGTTTATAATGTAGAACTCTGTCTTTCAAAAGGCATCGAAATTTTGCCTTCAATACACCATTACAACACTCAATTTTCACTCGAGTGTGTTTATGTATAAAATTATAATTACTTTCTGGTGTGTCAGGCTCAACATTCTGAAACGGAGTTAGAAGCCATGTTCTCAAAGGATAACCAGAATCACCTAAATAAAGAAGAATATTACTTGATTTATAATAGGGTGACAAATTTACCTACCAAGCAAAAAATAGTCATTATGTCCAGCAGCATGCAATTTCCTCAGAAATCTTTGTACATTAGATTGGCGCCATATGTATGCATCATTGGTACTTCCTGGATATCGGTCATTTACATTCAATATTTTCAGATTGGCATCGCAAACCTTAACATAATGAATACCTACATTTTTAATTGGATTTGTTACATTTCCCTCTTAATATTATTATTTACCAATTGAACATTTATGGAATGATAATGTTTCCGATTCACATATATATGTTCAGGATATTCAGGATCCTCACTATGGGGAGGAACAATAGCAACATGTGTACAATCGATACAACCAATTACCCCCGGAAAACCATGTTGTTCGTAAAATCTGAAAAATAAAGTTTCCATGATGAAGATTCATTATTTTATATATATATAAACATATATACTTAATGTCCTCTAATCACATTCAATTTCTCTAAAGTGTCCGGGAAAGAAACCCATTCATTGAATATTGCTGGATTGTTGAGGGCTTGGGTAACTTCGTTAACAGATCGGCTTACTGATGGTTGGGACAATTCAATATATTTATTGGAGCCTACGTCAAGCTGATAGCTACCGCTCGCATAGAACCTAAGGGTTGCTAAAATCTTCAAGAAATCATAGTATTTGAGTTGTATGTTTATGTTGGAAATAAATACCTACCTTTGTCTTAGCGTCTACATCTGTCGCTCTTATTGCTGGTGTTATATAGGGTGTTAAACGGTCTATCAAATACCGACACAGCTCTTTTGGTAGCCTAAACATATTAATAAATTGTCTATCAGTTAATTCATTGAAAGGATCACGGCGGTTAAAATTACGATTTATCAGGCCATTATGTATTTCAGCATTTTCTAGATTACGAATCGCTAATAAATGCATTAGATTATCCATCACTTAATAGTCAATCAGTAATTTTTCGGTAATCACTCAAAAATATTAATCCAAAACTCTACTAAAATCACAACACTTTCTAAACGCCTACGTTAATTTGCGTGACTTTTATTCCGCCTGTATTTTTACGATTAAAAATTTACGAATACGTTAAAATGCGATGGCTCAAGAATTGAAATTTCGTATTTTTCGTAAAGTTGCGCATGCTCTGAACTACACGAGTGCTCAAGAATAGGCCACCTGAGCGCACAGTATACATGCACTTATCTATACGCACAGTAACAAAAGCAATTTGCAAGGAAATCGTCAGTTTTGCGTATATTCTGATTTTTTGCTTGTCTTAAGGAATAAAAACCACAAAAAAGTCAAAACGTTTATTGTATCATCATTTAGAGTACCTGTAGTGTATAGATATATGTAAATAATACTGTCGTCTCGAGTGACGTACCACGCAAAGGTAGCGGGGAGTGGGTGGCATTCGATGTCCGACCGCCGTAGGGAGAAGACGTGGTGCGTGTACTATATCGAGCCGATATTGGAGTAATTAGACTAGGTGAATAATTTCCAAATTGGACGAGGATACTACATAAACTGGCGACGAGGAAAACAAAGCGTAAATAATTTTTTTTGTAATAATTATTCTTTGAGAAAAGACGGAGGGGTTAAGGATGCATGATAATTGGTTGTTGATATCGTATAAACAATAAAACATTACTGAGATATACCTACCATTACATGATGAATAAAACATTACTGAGATATACCCACCATTACATGATTTCTTTCCCTGTTTAAGTGGTATTTCGCTAAATATTAAAGAATGTAGTTAAACGAAATACCTTATGTGTGAGTCATACGAGTGAGTTGTTTATTGCATTTGATTCATTGTTTACTTTGTCATAAATGAATTCCAGAATGAAATTTGGTTTTACATACGTTATTATTCTTTGCCTACAGATTATTTTTAACCCCTTTTGGTATCAAATATATTATGATCACGAATTGCATGTGATCTTAGAACTATAAATGAAGTTAACAAATAAAACATACGCATTTTCATATACAAATTACTCTGTAAATATAAAAAGAAATAAACACATTTTCATTTTTACAATTATTTCTTTAAAGTGGAGTATTAAAATATGGTATTTGGTTATTATTATAATCGAGTGAGCTTAGTCAGTTGGCAAGTTTTGTATAGGGTGCTAACTGTACAGATGGTATTGTACTATATTTTGGATCTGCGTACTATAAACGGTTAAAGAAAAATATAGTTTGCAAAAAATACTATATTTTCAATGATGGAATCTAATTTAATTGGTTTAAACAAGAAATCATGGGAAAAATAATATATTTCACTGAAGAAATGTTAGCAACTCTAGTTTTGAAAAGCATTCAATTGCGATGATTTAGTGAAGCATTAAATTGCGATAACTTGGGTAAAAGCATTAAATTGCGATTATATTGAAAAGCATTCAATTGCGATGATTTAGTGAAGCATTAAATTGCGATAACTTGGGTAAAAGCATTAAATTGCGATTATTTTGAAAAGCATTCAATTGCGATGATTTAGTGAAGCATTAAATTGCGATAACTTGGGTAAAAGCATTAAATTGCGATTATTTTGAAGAGCATTGAATTGCGATTATTTTGAAAAGCATTGAATTGCGATTATTTTAAAAAAGCATTAAATTGCGAATAATTAGTATTCAACGGGTTTCATTGTTATCAGGTACCTACATGTGGACATGGCAACGTATACATTAGAGAAATTCGATTGTAATGGGGAGACTGGTTCAGTTTCGGTAAGATGGGAACGCTGGAAAAGAAGTTTAAATATTTATTTAGAAGCGGCGTCGGTCGATACCGATCTTAAAAGAAGAGCGTGTTTATTACATTACGGAGGCCCGGAATTGCAAGAAATTTATTATAACATTCCGGGTGCTCACGCCACTGCAAATGAAGAAAACAAAGGGAAGTGTTTGAGATCGCTATTTCCAAATTGGATGAGTATTTTGCTCCAAAGCAAAGTAAAGTTTTTGAGCGACATGTCTTCCGGTTAATTAGACAAGAAACAGATGAAAAATTTGAAAAATTTTTAGTTAGGTTAAGACAGCAAGCCACCAAATGTCAATTTTCCGATGCCGAAGAAAATATTATTGATCAAATCACAGAGAAGTGTTCTTCAGACGAGTTAAGAAAGAAAATATTAAAAACAGGTGATTCCATGACGTTAACCAACATTATAGCAGAAGCGAAAGCGTTAGAAGTGGTAGATAGACAAATCGGAAATTTCAATCAAAAAACTAATGAAAATCTAGAAATAAATATAAATAAGATCAATACAAAATTAAATGATAATAGAAACCAGAAAAAAGATCCTTGTGGGAGATGTGGCAGTTTCAGACACCTCGCACGAGACCGAAACTGCCCAGCGAAAGGGAAACCTTGTTTAAAATGCGGCATTATTGGACACTTCCAGAAACAATGTCGAACCAAACAAAAAAGAAAGCTACCAGAAGAACCAACAAAGAATACACATTTAAAGAGATATAAAGTATCCAATAATATCGAAGAAACAGCTAATATACAATCATGTAATAAACAAGTTGACTATATTTTTAATGTTGAATGTGACGCGATGGTCACTTGTGACATAGGGGGAACAAATGTAGAAATGTTAATAGATTCCGGTTGCGACCATAACCTGATAACAGACAAAACTTGGGAAGTAATGAAGAAAAATAAAACAGAAATCAAAAATCAAAACTTAAACCCAAACAAAAGCTTCATGGCCTATGGGAGTACAAAACCTTTGGAGCTACTAGGATCCTTTGAAGCTAATATTAATATTGGCAAGAAATCTCTGAAGGGTACAACCTTTTATGTGATAGCAGATGGGACACGTAATTTGCTAGGAAGAATTACGGCGATGACTCTGGGCATATTACAAATAAATGTCGTCAATCAAGTCCAAGTAGAACCATTTCCAAAATTCAAAGATGTACTAGTGGAAATTCCGATTGACGACACAGTTAAACCGGTATCCCAACCTTATCGTAGAGTTCCCCTTCCCCTGGAAGAGAAAGTGGACAGAAAGGTAAAAGAACTTCTTGAGAAGGATATAATAGAAGAAGTTAAAGGTCCCTCAAGCTGGGTGTCACCAATTGTCCCTGTATTAAAAGATACTGGAGAGGTTCGTTTGTGCGTAGATATGCGCAGGGCCAATGCAGCCATCAAGCGTGAAACCCATCCATTACCAACGATGGACCAACTGTTGCATAAAGTTCGAGACGCCAAATTCTTCAGTAAATTAGATATCCAAGACGCATTTCATCATATTGAACTGCACCCTAACTCAAGGCATATTACAACCTTTATAACTAGAAGAGGACTTTATAGATATAAAAGGATGATGTTTGGGGTTACTTGCGCTCCAGAAGTGTTTCAAAAAACACTGGAAGCTATACTTATAGAATGCGACGGCGTCATTAACTTTATTGATGATATACTTGTATACGGTAAGGACTTACAAGAACACGATGAGAGACTGCAGAAGGTGTTGGGAGTTCTAAAGCAACACAATGTTTGTTTGAAAAAAGAGAAATGCAAATATCGTCTCAACAAGGTACAGTTCCTCGGACATGAACTATCAGAACAAGGAGTACGGCCATTGGAAAAATATATGTCAGCCATAAAGGAATTCAGGGCACCAACCAACGTGTCAGAACTTCAAAGTTTTTTGGGTCTGGTGAACTATGTGGGAAAATGGATTCCCCATTTAGCCACAACTACGGAGCCCCTAAAAGAACTTTTACGACAAAAATCTGGGAGAAATGCCGATATAAAAGAATTGTGGGGTGAAAGACAACAAAATGCTTTTAATAAATTAAAAGCTGCCTTGGTCGATATACCTAATTTGGGATATTATAATCCGGAGGATAAAACTATGGTGATAGCTGACGCTAGCCCAGTAGCTCTAGGCGCTGTGTTAGTACAGAGCAATGATATGGGTCATCGAATCATTGCCTTCGGTAATAAGACACTTACTCCGTGTGAGCGCCGGTATTGCCAAACTGAAAAGGAAGCGTTGGCACTTGTTTGGGCGGTAGAGCATTTCCATATGTTCCTCTATGGAAAAGAATTTGAACTGGTGACAGACCATAAACCTTTGGAGGTCATATTTGGTCCCAAGTCTAGGCCTTGTGCTCGTATAGAAAGATGGGTTCTGCGATTGCAATCTTACAAATTTCGAGTGAAATACAGCCCTGGAAAAAATAACATCGCAGACCCACTTTCACGGCTATGTAAGTTACCTATAGACTCATTTAATGCTGAGCAGAAAAGCTATATCCGAAATGTAGTGGAGCAGATGACACCAGTTGCAACATCCTTACAAGAGATTATGGCAGAGTCTCTGAAGGATACTGAAATCCAAAAAGTTAGAGAAGGTCTTTATAATGGTAATTGGGATGATTCAGTTAAAACTTTTAAGATATTTCAGAACGAATTATGTTTTTACGAAGACATGCTTTTAAGAGGTACAAAGATTGTAATTCCAGGGAATTTACGGCAGCGAGTTCTAAAAGCTGCCCATGAAGGCCACCCGGGGATCGTAGCGATGAAGTCCAGATTGAGGACCAAAGTGTGGTGGCCTAAATGCGACAAAGAGGCTGAAAATCTTTGTAAATCTTGTAAAGGATGTATTTTAGTATCCGCGCCAAGTCCACCCAATCCATTGAAGAGACGTGAGCTGCCTTCAGAACCTTGGGTGGACGTTGCAGTTGATCTTATGGGTCCCCTACCGAGCAACGACTATATTTTAGTGGTAGTAGACTATTTCTCCCGCTACAAGGAAATCAAAATATGCCGAACGATAACCAGCAATGAAATTATTACTCTCTTGAGTGATATTTTTTGTCGTCTTGGAAATCCTGCATCAATAACTGCAGACAACGGCAAACAGTTTGTTAGCCAAGAATTCAAAAAATTTTGTGCCGATCGAAACATAAAAATATATAACACTATTCCGTATTATCCCCAACAAAACGGAGAGGTGGAAAGACAAAATAAGGATATACTGAAGAGGCTAAAAATTTCCCAAGCTGAGAAGAAAAATTGGAGAGAAGCTCTACGGGATTACCTGGTCATGTACAATAGTACACCCCACACTGTTACTGGTAAAACTCCATCAGAATTATTCTTTCGGAGACAATTTAGAGATAAATTGCCAATGGTGCGGGACGTGACAAATAATCCCGAAGATCTAGAGATTAGAGACAGAGACAAGGAGCAGAAAGAAAAGGGAAAGGAGTATGCAGATAGGAAAAGACAAGCTATCAGCTGTGATTTGAACGTAGGTGACAAAGTTTACGTAAAAAATATGTCTAAAAATAATAAGCTAAGTTTGAATTTCGACCCTATTACCCATACTGTTCAATCCAATAATAATGGAGACATTGAATTAAAAAACGATGAAACAGGCCAACATATCAGAAGAAATGTAGTTCATCTAAAAAAAGTAGAAGGTGAATGGCAAGTACTGAATCATGAATCAAGAGAAGAGGACCAGGAATAACTTAAACCGTGATTGATAGGTTGAATGATGGGAAAATAAATAAATGATAATTCATGCATTGTATTGTTTTGTTTTATTTTATAAAATTCAATCAATTTAAAAAAAGGGAAGAGATGTAGTGTATAGATATATGTAAATAATACTGTCGTCTCGAGTGACGTACCACGCAAAGGTAGCGGGGAGTGGGTGGCATTCGATGTCCGACCGCCGTAGGGAGAAGACGTGGTGCGTGTACTATATCGAGCCGATATTGGAGTAATTAGACTAGGTGAATAATTTCCAAATTGGACGAGGATACTACAGTACCTACAAGCTACAATATAATATACATTTTATGAGATGCTTAAAACATTAACTACTACCTAAATCCGCAAAAAACAAACTCACATGATTGTACAACATAAACAAAACATTAATGTCCTTTATTCAAGTCTCACTTATTTTAAAACTGCCTCCTAGGTTCAGATATATCTATAACATTTATTGCAATAAATTGAAATCTTATATCTACATATTTTGCCATAATCGTCTTTATTAACAAAAATAAATAATTATCTTAGGGAGGTTGATCAAAAACGTGGTCATTGAGGGTTTCAAAAATAATAGAGTTTGAAAAATATTGCAAAACCATATTGGACAAATGCACTGCCGTATATTGTCTTTCAACCACTTTTACCATACCTTACCATAATGTTATGGTAAGCTGTGCTTTTACCATGGCCTGACGTATGAACTTATCACTTATAAAGCAGATTTTAACTAAATCAGCGGAATGTTATAAACCATCTCTATTTTTCACTGCCATGAGGGAAAGTGCAGCATGCATTCACGCGTATGATGTTATTACTTCGCGGGTTGCCTATACGCCAGGTGGTTTCACTGCCGCGCGTTGCACACTTAACCAATGCTACCACCATACCATGAACAAATCAAAAAACATTGGGTTATCGTATGTCATTTCGGTGTGTTGCGCAAAATCACGCTGCGCATCCTTATGCAGTATGGGCGAAGAAAGCTTAAATACAACAATAGACATTCAGTGAAATACTGGGCAACATACCAAATTGACAGCTTATCACGAGACGTTATTTCAGTCACTTCTGCTTATAGAACATGATACAGAGTTAGTCATCCTCCCTTTATATATTCTTGCTCCATGCCTTCTTCCTATTCCTCTTTGATTGAGACCATATATGTATCTTTCAATTTTCCACGGCCATCTTGACCCTGGTAAGGTTAATGATATGTATTTAGGAACGCTGAATATTGTCAGCGTGTTCCTAAATATATACTATGGATATGATTCACTAGCCTGGCCAGGCTCAAATTATGCCATCATATTCCTATATTGAGTCCTTATCCATCTGTCCGTATATCTGTCGATTTTCCACGGCTATTTTAACCCTGGCCGCTATTTTAAAGGTCTTTGGGATACTATCCTTGTGTCCAACACACATCTAGCTAAGAAAGCGCTGCAATATTTTTGACAGATTTTGGTATGAAACGCTTGTGCTTTTTAAGCTGCAGGATCAAAAATGACTCAACAGTTATTTTTAAAAGCTTCTTTATAAACCAGCAAGACGTCTAACAGCAAGTCCTGTCAAAAATGTTGCAGCGCTTTCTTAGCTAGATGTGTGTTGGACACAGGAAGTGATTTATGATAGTGAATAGTAGTATTCTGTGGTTAATAAATAGTCTATGAAAGTGTTCTCTCCATGGCGTGCAGAGAACAGTACACAATGACCTATCACTATGACGTGTACTGTGTATTTATTATTTATTAATTAGTATTTATAATGATGACGTGTAGGAAGAATTGCTACAATGTGTATATTTGTATTTTTAAATTTACTTACTCTAGTTACTCTATTTGGATGCTCATTTATTCAGGGGTAATGCGGCAGTTGAGGATTCCTAATTTGACGTAGGCGGGCCGCCGATGAAATGTTCAAGCGCGGTTGCCAAGCTTTCTGTTTTACTTCGCCTTATATACTTTTACTTGTCAATACTGGTAGATCAAATAGCATATAACAGAACATCATATTAAACAGAAGAAGAAATATAGGAGAAGGCTATTTCTCTTGTGTCATAGGTACTGTGAAATTTAAATCTAAACATAAAACATAAGGAATAAAAATATACCCTATGGTGCAAAGATGAAAATGTTATTGAGAAATATTGAATTTAAACTTCAGCTCAAACATGTATGAATGAAATACACAGGAGTTGGGCAAGATTAGTAGAGATTTCTACTAATCTTGAGAGTAGGGCTTCTTTTTAATATTTATTTGATTTGATGAGCCGTAAAATACTAATTTAGAAAGAACAATGATGTGATGGTAATTAGGGTAAATTTTCGTGTTATTTTAGTCAGTTTTACGGTTTCGTGTGTTGAAGAATCAGTTCTTCAATTATCTAAATGTTAAAACATTAGTGGGTGCACTGAAAAATTCAAAGTAATATAATTGGTTCTGGTACTTTAGAGTTGGTGCCGAAAGTCTTCTATTCAACTACAGTTGCGCTACTTCAATATTACCACCACCATTAATACTATTTTCCAGTGCATCAACTAATGAACTCGGTCAAAATTTTTGTAAAATAACTTTTTTTCATAAATTTTATATATAATTTTTTGTACATAACTGCCGAATATCCCTTTTTTATTCCTTACCAATTACAAGACCAAACCTACAAATGTCGAGGATTTAAAAACACGACTGAGAATTGAATGTAGATTGATTTCTCCCCAAGTGATTCGAAATGTTACAAATGAATTTAGATCCCGTTTGGGATATTGTCAAATAGTCAACGGACAACATTATGAGCATTTGCTGAATTGAAATAATTAAATTCAATTAATTGCACTACTTGTTTGTTAATTTGTATATTTTCTACCCTTTCAAAACAGCTATTAAAAGAAGTGTTGCCATTTAAAAAAATCAAGTGTGACGTCATCATCAATCACGATTGGAAATATTAAACGACCGGTCCGAGCATTTTCCAAAAAAAAAATAGTATTTGAACTACTGAATTTATTCAGTTTCAGACTCTCTGTATAAATGTAATAATCATTTAAATATGTTATTTTTAGAAGTAGTATTGTGATGTATCTTATTTGTTATTTTTTGTAATGAGGTTACGAAAATCCTAATGAATAAATGAACTACTTTATGAAATAATGACAGAATATTTACCATCATATTATAAAAATATTATCGGCAACACTGTGGACAAATCACGGTCATATTTGTATTATTGCGCATGCGCCAAATAGCTCCCAAATTAGGAATCCTCAACTGCAGGATTATGTCAGTATGGGTCAAATCTTTATTATTTTTTGTTATTTTTATGCTAACATCGTTGCGCAAGAAACTACAAAAAAGTTTTTGCAGAATCGTTCACATAAATGCTTAACCAAAGTTGGAAATATGAATGTTGCTTTGAAATGGTACCTAGGTATGTTGAGTAATAGCTAGCTAGATAAATATTAGTTCTAATACGTTATTGCCTTGGCCCCACTCTCGTTATGAAAAAGAAAAGAAAACAAACATAATTGAATACCTCGTTCTTTGGAAGTATCATCAAAATACGTTTTTTTACGTTTACATGATTTACATTATGATATTCCTGATGTTTCTACAGATGAGGCATAAATCGCCAGTGAAAAATGAATTGTTAATTACGCAAGTCTGAATTGTGAAGAATGTAGTGATTTTTTTCGTTCATACTGAGAGATGGAGCTTATACCATCTTATAATTAATTTCAACTATGATCAAATTGGAAACCGTAAGAAATTGAGTGAGGAGGTTCTCTTTGCAGCAACAGAATATATTAGATTATATCAGAATATTTCAAGGGCCATTTTAATGTATTAGACAGCGAAAAGATGTATAGGTACTTATGCAGTTTGGATACATACCTACTTCAAAACGCGATGTAGTACAATATTTTATTGACGATCTGTGAAAAATGCTCCACAAAACATAACTCCTAAGATAATTGTACCTATCACTTTTATGCATTATCTATATTTCTTTTCTTGTAATCCTTTAATTTTTGCATTTTGCCTTAGATTTCATATTTTCGTCCACTCCGTGAAAGGAGGAGTTATGCAATTTGATTGAATTTTGGTAAGCTGCAGAGCTCTCGTCTTGATCTGAAATATAAATCGTTCATACTTAGGTAGCTCTCCCTTTCAAAATAAATGGGTATACCTATATGAAAATTATTCGTTATTTTTTTTGCAAGATAGATATTAGCAAAGTCGTATTGATTATTATTATAGTTGTCTCTGTTATTAGTTACTAGCTGTACTGACTGGTCTCGGCAGATATCCTGTCTAAATTTTGATAGAATTGTTTTGTGAATGAAAAACAAAAGCATATAGGTACAGGTTGACGGTTTAGTGTAGAGTAATAAAAAATGCAAACAGAATTACCTACCGCGAATATATATTTCGACCAATGATGCTTTTTTACCTAGTAAACATATCTTCATGCACGAGCTTTACCATAAGGATCCCTAAAGCGAGACCCAACTACAGAGATCTTTCCATATTAAGTACTTCGTGTTCATATCTTACATTTATTCATTCGATAGTGCTGTTTCAAAGTTGTTGGAAAAGGTTTGTTGAATTGAATCGCTTAATAAATTATGCTTTACACTGAAAAGATCGACTTAAAATGATTGTTATTTGCGTAGACTTCACGACTTAGAAAGTCATTATTTCTGGGTAGCGTCTCTTCCGAAGCAAGTTTTTATTATTGGTTTCATTTCTAATTGATGCACGCCGTTGTGGTTCCTGACGTAACCGAGGCGTTATCTGTGCCAATTACGATAATTTTTTTGTTATTCAGATTTAATTTGTAAAGTAATAGTTTTAAGCCATTTATAATACTGATGGCTGTTCCATCCTCGAGTTCTATCAATCCCAAAAAGGTATAAATGATTTTCTTCAGCGATTTACTGAAATATTTGACTGTTACGCTTAATAGTTTGCTCACAAAACGCCCGGTGATTCGTCTAGTAAAACTCGTATGCTGTACACTTTCTCCAATGCCCCCAACTAAGCCTCCATAAAAATGTGTTGCCAATACATTCATTGGCTATCGCTGAATGTCTTTTTACATTTTGCGATAAATAGTTTGTGGTGAAAAAGATGCTTGCTTACATATAAATAAAGAAAAAGTGCTTGTTTCAGCCTTTTGCGTTTTCAAATTAATCTTTTTTTTCCTGAAACCTAATCTTTGACCTTTAATTGTTCCTGAAGCTTTGACGTGTTTCGAAGAGGTGATACATTGTTTCAAACAATAAATTCTAGTCACAATATTGCACTTATAGGTATTTACAATACGCTTTTATAGAGTCGTTTTTAACGGACAGAAGCCATTATTAAAACTCATTAATTCCCATTCTTTTCGGTAATACTGGTTATATTTAGCGAATATTGTCTCTTCTGAATTAGATGCTAATAAAAAACAAAACGAACGAAACATCTGTGATAGATACTCTGATTTGAATAATGTCAATTAGTTCGTATTTCGGCCAGACATAACTTCCGAAATTTCCCTATCCAAACCACATAGAGCATAATCAACACGAATTAAAAAAAATATATACTTTTAAATTTCCGTTGATACAGATGAATCGTTCGTAAACGTTAGTGACGCGTTTTTGTCTTTGTAATTCAATATTTAATGAGTTATTATATTTTTAAATCATTAACATCGATTAGCCGACACGTCATGAAAGTATACCTTCTAGGTATCTATTTTTTTACTCAATTTATCAGAAATAATTTGTGAAACACAAATATAATAAGGCATCGTTAGTGACTCTCTATTGTTTTAGAAAAATCAAAATAGGTTTAAAAATTTCTAAGTTCAGGCAACTAACTTCAAATCACTGTTGAAGCATGGATAAATATAACTTGTGGAACGTCGTGATCATGATATATAATGTGTATCGTGGTCTTTGGCCAAATGCACCAAAGGGGAGCAGGGATAGCAAAGACGAGACGTCACTCTTCTCTGGTACTTAATTGGAACATAATCTGTGCCTGTGAATATATGCAGCCTGTTCCGAAATACAAATCATTAGCCTGACCAGAGTTAAAATGGCCGTTTGAAATTAGGCCTGGCCAGGCTAATGGTTTGTATTTAGGAACAGGCTGCTAATATATAAAAATATATTTTACAAAAAAATGGACCGACTTAATAAGTTGGTGCACAGAAAAATAAAATTGTATTGTGGCGTTCCATGTCTGGTTCCAAACAGAAATTATATTTATTCATGATTTAACAGTGACGTATAGTTAGTTGCCTGAGCCTACAAATTTTGAAATCAATTTAGATTTAAAAGTATAATCAATATATAATAAATAATCAATAAAATACAAGACTTAGGCGGCATCTCCCAACTCTTCACTAGGTTGATCAACATGCGCCATGGGTAGTAGTCATTGGACAGCGGTTTAATTTTTAAATTCGTGCAGAAGAAAGTAGTCAGCGTTTTAATTTTACTAACATTTATTATTTTAAATAACAACTGAAGTCAATACCTCATAGGACAAGCCGCCACTGATAAATACAAAAATAGCCAAAAATAATCAAAAACTTGCAAAATAGAATAACTAACATAATTTTTGACTTAAATTTTTTCTAGTTGAGCATCGCTTACTGATATTTTTTATATTTATAAAAAAAAACTAAAAAAATGGGCATATCATGTGATATATTTTTTGTTGATTTGGTAATGAAAAGTGCTAATACAGGGTGCACTTTTGTTTTGGTTCATATAAAAAAGAAAGTTGGCATGATAATATTAAAAATGCCATTTTGTTGAGTTAAGAAAGTTGCCGTGAATAAGTACATTCTGTTTTTGCTAGTTCTTCAGCAAATTTCCAAAAAAAGATCAAAAATTATAACAGTTAGTTTTTCCCTTAAATTTGGAAAACCAGAAGAATTATGAAACTTTTGTAAACACCATATGAAAGAGTATAAAATTGCACAACTCTTTCTCCATTTAACCGACTTAGTGTAAATTACCCTTTTCTGCGAAATAGTATGGTATCCCATTTATAGTGGACACACGAAATCATCGATATTGATTATGGTCGATATTCTGAAAATTACAATGTGCGTTAAGTAATTCTCTAGAAAATCATTAAAATTTCTGTATTTATTACATATTTTCTAACTTTTGTTTTATTATTTTGCAGTCTTTGGGTAAACATGGAGTACCTAGAATCAGCCAGAGCTTCTGTATTCAACATGAACAAGATGATTTGAATGTAACTAACTGCTGATATATCTGGGAAACAAGTAATTATGGCTAATTCAAGTTTTAAGAAATCAAAAGCTGACATCTGAGAGCCGCACTCGTAAGAAGTCTTCTCTGCCTTAAAAGTGTTACATAGACAATAGGACCTACAGTTCAATTCCGAACCACAGATATGTCTCAAGATGAACCTTGTAAAATAACCTTCCAAAGAAGCCGTACTAGAAAAATACACTTGTTGGTTCCCGTTGCCTAGCAATAGGAGGAGTAAAGAAAGCGACAGCCTCGTGCATCCACTCATCCCGGTCACTGGTACCCATAGACATAGTTTATTATGTTTTTGCTGGTACCAGACCTTCGCTACGCTCTATGTTGCTTAACTTGTATATGGGTATAATGGGGACAGAAGTTTTTATTGTTCAATTTTCTTGACAACTAGAAGGGATATGAGGGACAAACAAATTGGCTTTGAAATATGGATATTACTTTTTAAGATACAACTAGATAAGATGAATTCTAAAGCAACTTTTATTTTTGAAGATGGGGTTGGTTAAATGTCTCTTAGGGCTGGGAAAAACTTTATTGTTCGGTATGTCTTTTTGACACTTTCTGGTAACCCAAACCTATTCTTCGTAAATCTGAGATCCAACAGACTACTCAGCTATTGACTTGCGTTCCTCTAATCTTATAACGCCACTGAATTTGGTTATCAAACGAATTCCAACTTCATTCGTTGGAGTACTATGGTGCAGAATATGTAATTAAAGATTTTAATATGGGGGTAGTAGGATACTCTTCTGATAATTTCTCGTTATTTTATACACTGGTTTCAAGAGGGGTATTGCAGTATTGCAACATCAAGTATGGCCCACTCGCTGGCCTCTAGATTATCCAGAGCATTTATTAATACCATGAGGTTCGCACATAGGGGTATTCCAACTTGTGAAATCCTCTATAATAAATTGAATACCATCGAGTCGGCATGTCCTTTTTTAGTTTATGTATGTATAATTGCATTCTCTTCTGTGTTTTTGCAATTTGTTTCTAGTAATGTTGCTATGTTCCAAATGAGCATATAATGAAAGTCACTTCTTAAAATGCTGTTCAAAGTACAGTAGAAGTCTGAAAATCCGGCACTTTCGGGACCGGCTCGGTGTCGGACTGCCGAAAATTCTGGTCCTTTAGTGTAGGCTTTGCCGTAAAACAAATGTAGGTACTTTGTTTTTTTAACTACATACATACATAAATCGTAATTATAAGAACAATTAGGTTAATAATTAAACTACAAATACAGTATGCAAATACATACAACGAAGTTTATTTTACATTTCATATAATGTATGTACACGTACTGTTAAATATATTTCACTAAGATTTAAAAAATTCACGAATGTCTTTGTTTTCTTGACTTTTGGCGTTTAGTATAAAATTTATTTCTAATGATATGGAAATCAATAATTTCTGAAGCACTGTAGCTAGTACTAGCCTCAGCAAAAGAAATAAACTTATTTAGTGATTCTGCGGCTTCTGCCCAGCTGATTATTTCCTTTTCTTCCGTTACGGCATCTGAGTCGCTTTCTTCAAAATTTTGAGTAGGCTGGTTGATAATGTCCTTATCAGTTAGTTTTTGTTCAACAGGCTCATTCTCGTCGAGTAGAAGCCACTCCTCTACCTCATCTTCAGGCAGGTTTTTCAAGGGATTTTCAGCACTTCTAACGACATCCAAAACTTTGGTCAGAGCGTCTTGATGGTTTTGTTCCTCATCAGTCTGTAGAGTTGGGTCAGATGCAGGCTTTGCAGCTGGCCAAAGTTTTTTACAGCATTTTTGGAGATTTGTATTTTTTACCTGGTTCCAAGACAGTGCAATAGCATAGACGGCATCTTTTACTGTAAACTTTTTTTTTGAAAATCAGTCACGTCACAGTCGCCATTTAACAGGCCTTAAATAAAAGACCTTCTATAAAAGCATTTAAAATTTAGAATAACCCCTTGGTCCATAAGTTGAATCAAAGATGTTACGTTAGGTGGGAGCAGAGTAGCAACAATATTTCCAGAAACTAACTCATCTACTGGCGGGTGGGCTTTGTAATTGTCCAAAATAAGGATGGCTTTAGTATCTTCTGGTAGACCAAGACTTTTGAAGGATTCCTTGACCTGAGGCAGAAAGTGGTTTAAGGAGGGCGGCAGTCATCCACGCATTTGATTGAGCATCGTATTGGACAGGCAAGTGTGTAACATTCTTAAAAGCCCTGGGTTTTTTAAATTTATCTATCACAAAAGGGGTCACTCGGTGGTTTCCAGACGCATCAGCACAAAGCAAAACTGTTAATCTGTCCTTTTTTCCTGGCTGCTTTTTCTCCTCCCCCAGCTAGCTAGATGTTGGTAAACATCGCCATAATAGCCGTGTTCATCAGCATTGTAAATCTGTTCAGGTGTTGAATCATTATCAGCCACGATTTTCTCAAACTCGTCTTTGTATTTTTCTGGAGAGTTTTGGTTTGCTGAAAGTGTTTCTCCAGTTACATCAAATCATCGAATTCCATGCCGAAACTCAAAGTTTCTGAGCAGGATACATACATTCACTTTCAGCAACTCCTGAATCTTGGCCGAATTTGTTTGCCTTTTCAACAATCATTGGCCCTGTTACCGGCTTTCCTTCAGAACGTACTGCACTAAACCATTTGAACAATACACTATCTAGCTGTTTCAGTTTTGTTTTTTTAATGTTTGTCTAGAAGCCAATTTTTCAGTTGTTACCGATTGAGAAGCAAACTTCATTATTTCATCTTTTTGTTTTTTAATGTCGTAAATAGTTGATGAGCCAATATTGAACTCATTCATTAAAACATTTCTATTCTCACCTTTTTCTAGACGTTTGATGATTTCTAGTTTGTGATTGAGAGTGTTACGTGTTTTCGTTTCTCTCCTTTTGAACTCGATGGCTTAGGTTTTGAAAACATCGTCACTGTACAGTTAGAACAAAACTCACTTTGTTTATAAACAGTTTCAAAAGTTACGTACGTCACTACAGATGTACTGTATTATAGTAGAGAGTAGGCGAAGACGCATCGTGATTGATTAACTGTGCTGCACTGCACCAGTGTTGCCACTCTAGTTTTTTAAATAGTACTAGAAAACCTGTTCAAAATGTACAAAAAATCCCCATAAAGTACTAGACTCTTTTATTGTACGTATTGAAATAGTACAGTTCCTTAAACGATAAAAATAAAACATGTGATCCTTAACATAAAATATAATAAATGCAAATGCAACTAAAATACATCGCAAAACACTTTGCAGGTACAAAGATTACAAAAAGGCATCCATGTCTATGGTTTCTATATCTGGTTCTGCTGTTTCTGTATGTGCTTCAGCATCAATAGAAGTAGACGCAACAGCGCTTTTTTTCCAAAGCTCGCAGCAGTAATATGTTGTGGAGGTTCCCATTTATAACAACTTGTATTTCTAAACAATTCGCGAGACAGTAACAATGCATTGCAAGTTTTAATGTCAAGTCGATTACTAATTTTTGTCTTTATTAAGTTTAGCTGTGAAAATGTTCTTTCAGCTGATGCACTGCTGTGAGGCAAACACAAAATAATTTTTAATAAAACTGTTAATGTTGGAAACATGGGTTGCTGCAAGGCATTTTTTAATGACATTACCTTCTGCCAGAACTCTTCAAATGTACAATTTTGCACATCCATAAAAAATGAAAAATTACCTTCTTTTAAATCTGGTAATTGCCTCCATTCAGCGTTCAGATTTTCATAATCTGATTCAGAAATCCAAGTAGGAAAATATGTTGCTACATTGACTATTGATTGTATGTTACCACTCATAGCATTTTCAGGCTCAAAATGTGAAAGGGAATTTGTTTTCAAAAGGAAATCTTTGTCGTATTTGCTTACATAATTCGATATAAAATGAGAGTGCCTTCATTTTAAAATATAGCAAATCAGCCCTGAAAGAATCACCTGATATACACTTTTCAATCAGTATTTCGCATTTTGCCCCAAAGTACACTTCATCTTCAGTCTTGTATTCAGTCGTCATTTCTATTTAT
Organism: Crioceris asparagi; assembly: GCA_958507055.1. NCBI lineage: Eukaryota > Metazoa > Arthropoda > Insecta > Coleoptera > Chrysomelidae > Crioceris > Crioceris asparagi. Next base: position 26,973,313 of record OY293832.1, read on the forward strand.
GAGATGAACAGCTCTTGAATCGGTATAGCTTTTTTTTCAAATAACACCTCAGTAGTGTTAAATAGACATGCTCAACTTCTGGTATTAATCTATTAACGAGTACTCTTTCGCTTTGGAATCAGATGTTAAGTTAGTTCATTAATTGCAAAATAAACGACAGAAATGCATAATATATTTTAAAAATTTGATTTTTTTGCGCACTTAAAATAGACCTTACCGATTGTAAGTTGTCTTCCAGCGCTGCTCGAGTAAACAATAAAATTAAAGCATCCCACTGCTCCAGCATTCTGTTCACTACAATCTGCAAAGAGGGCCATCTGGTTTGTGAAACCATTAATATTTTGTGGGGTTCAATATTTAAAAAAGATTAAAATTCTTTCAGTTCACTTACCCTTTTGAACTATGGGCAAAGTAAGAATAAACATCTCTGGCCAAATCTTCTATTGTACTAGGAAGCTTATTACAGGCATGCGATGAACATAAGTGAAAAGAATGGCATACACATCCTTGTACAAATAGATCAGGAATATAATTATTTAGTCGTGCTTGCATATCTGATAATGCACCCATCATAACCGATGCATTATCAGCAGCAAAACCTACTAACTGCTTGAGTGGAACATTGGTTTCAGATAAAATTGTTTTAACTGCATTAGACAAACTTTCAGCATCACATGAATTACTGCTATCCGACTTAAAAATTTATCCTCTGTTTTGTTAACATACAGGCGAACTACGATTGCCAAACATTTTGTGGTGCTTGTGTCCGTAGTTTCATCAATGATGATTGAAAACGGATTTGTTTTCAAAATTTTAAGTGTTTTGCAAACTTTCTGGCGCTAAATATCTACCGCAATAGAGGTACTATATGTAAGACCACATTTCAGTCTACTACTTATTTCAGAATTAATGCATATAGAACTGCAGAGAGGTGTTAAATGATCTAACAATTTAAATGGCAAATTATGTTCTAAAATTAGTGCCACTAATTTTAATACACCTCTTCTTATATTTCTCTGTAGGTAACCCTTAGAAGCTTTTTGCAAAATTAATTTGTCAATTTGTGGTACAGTGCAGTGTGCATCCGTTTTCCCATGACGAGTAACATGTGTTATGGATACTTTTAAACTTTTGTCACAAACAGTGCAGTATGGCAAATTGTTTTTTGATTCAGTAAGCCATATGGCATCTCCAATTTGGCTTCTTAATTCGGATCTAAATTTTTGCTGGTAAATTTTCTTAGGTTTCACAATATCCGGGGTTGCATTGCTTGTTTTCTTGGACAGTGTTTGCAGCTGAACTCCCTCGTCCAATATAGATTCAGACTCTGATGACTGAACTCCACGAATGGGAGTGAGATCATCTTCATCACTTGAACAGATAAATGTAATTATTTAGTGCCCCAGTTTCGTGCCTGTATTTAAGGATAGTTACCTACTATCATAATGTACAAGAGTTGACAGTGGGTGCGGGTGAGCTGTATGGGGCACATGTATCCCTGTTGATGTACTAGGTAAAGAAGTTAGGGTGACATCTATTTCTTTTTGTTGCTAATGTGCAATTTCCAATCTTGATGAGTCATGTTTCTTCCAAGGTTTTCTTGCGACATTGCGCATTTCCAAAATAATCTAAAACACTCGAGTTATTTTGAAATTGAAAGATATGACTGTTGTCATTTATTAATTCACCTTCCAAAGTTCTCTTTGGCCACTTAGTTTCGTGGATGCTCCAGTTACTTTTGTTTTTCTCCATGAAGAAAAGTGATTTAAAATTTCAAAGTAGTTAACATACACCACATGACGTATCCATAGGACGTATCTTCACGAATTGCGGATACACACAGACACAGCACAGAACACTAATAAACACACAGTACACACACTCGCCAGCGCCACGACCTAACCTTCCTTATCTATGGCGCCACAGATGACAGAACTCACTAAAATTGACAGTTGGACTGGACACAGAGCACATACAACAACCAAAACCAAATATTATACTGAAATTGACTTGCTTACGGTAAATCTACACAATTCATATTCAATAGGTGGCTTCATAATTTTAACAATTTGAATTTTTTTCTCAAAAGTACCAGATATAAATCAGTACATACTAAAGTACTAAGTTCATTAAAATAGAACTAGATCTAGTACAATTGTACTAACTGTGGCAACACTGCACTGCACCTTTATTTGTCGTGACAGCTGAGACTATTGCCAATTGTATCCGAACCACAGACTACCAACAGACCCGCAAGACAACGTTAAAATGTTATCTCACTATATATCTCTCTCTTTTTTGTCTCTGTCTTTTTGGATGAGCATTGGCAGATGGCGCTAAAGTCGTGAAAATTTGAAATTTTAAAAATCCCCGCGAAAATTGAAAGGTTCCCACCAAAATTTAAATTTCCCGCGGAATTTTTGAGACCCTTTTGAAATGGCAATGTAACTCTCAGCTTTATATTTATCTAGAGATATTTGTATAATTTATTGTATACAAATAACAATCTCAGATAAATATGAAGGCCAAAAAAAACATTTACCATTGCAAAACAGCCAAATATTTTTAGACAAAATAATAAAAAAACAACATCATTATATACTTTTATTAAAACATTTCATCAAGCCATAAAATAAATATCTACAGTAATTAACATATACATTACATATAAGCTATGCACTGAAGGTACTCTCAAATAAAATGGATGTCAATACTGCATTAACTGCTTATCACTCATTCGTTCACTCAAGAATGGCATATGGAATAATTTTTTGGGGGAATTCATCACATGTAAGTCGTATATTAGGTATTCAAAAAAAGTATCTGAGAAATGTAGTCGGAATGGGATCCAGAGTAAGTTGTAAAGATATTTTTTATTCAAAGAGGTATTCTAACATTAATTAGTCTGTACATTTTAGAAGCTGTCATGTTTGTAAAAAGAAACCCAGAACTTTTTGAAGAGCATATAATAAGTCATAACTATGCCACAAGAAATAAACATGATCTACGTGTAGACAACACAAAATACAGTTATGTTCAGAAAAATGTGAATTTTTCAATCATAAAAATATGGAATAAAAATCCCATAGCATTAAGGAACCTAGACGACAAACAGATAAAACAAAAATTTAAAACAATACTTATCTCTAAAGCCTTCTATAGCCTCAAAGAATTTTTCAATGAACATATACCCAACAATTGAACTATCTCATCAATATGTCAGTAATAAATTCTATACAAGTTATTATTTAGTCACTTCATTTATCTTTAGGATTCTAGTTTGTGTTATGAAATAATGTATATGTATTCATTTATTCAATTTTATACCAAATTATATGTATCCAAGTGTTAGTGTTGAGACTGTAATATGTATGAAAATATTTGTTTTGACATGTTCTACAACCCTTTATGTGGATTTTATGGGACCAATAAATTCTATCTATCTATCTATAGCTACCTTATGTTACTTGTGCATAAGTTTTTTTAATTTCCTTTGTTTTGCCTCCTTTTTTAAATCCCTGCATAATCTGTTGCAAAACCATGGGAGTCCTGTAACACAAACTAAATAAATAAATTATTTAAAAATTGAACTTAAAAGCTACCTATTCGACAAACTCCTCTTAGAATGCAGGCTTTAACATACAAATAATGGTCAGGGCACTCACAGAGAAATACAAAATTAATAGTGTCATCCAGACACTTCTCAACAAGACTGGAAAGCCCTTTCTCATGCCTGCTTTTTTTTAATTGGATTTCAATTGACGTAATGCAGGAACCCACTGCAATTACAAGGTTTTCTGAGGGATAAAACAATTTCTTGATATTATCTGAAAATTCCTTGGCTGCAATAAATTGGTTGAATGGCTCCAGCTCATCAGAGGTTAAAATTTTCTGGCATAAAGGGCATGAGAACGTTTTAAATAGCCTTTTTACTATGTACCCTGCAACATAGGCTACTGACAGACTCTCAGGGGATCCAGAGGCCACCATTCTTTGGATATCCACAGCTATAGCCTGTGGGCTGTTTGTTGGACTACTTTCTACTGTGGATGTACTACTGGCTGCAGGTGTAATGGTTGTTGCAGGTGTAGTTGAGCTTCCAGATTCCAGGAAGGATCGAAGGTTGCTTAATATAAGTAGTTCATCCTCTTCACAATTGGCTTCTCTTAAACCTTGATTTGTTAACCCGTTAACAACCTGGGTTTTAAACGAACCGATAAATTGAGATGCTGTCGGGTTTTCATTGCAGCCACAACCGGAACGTATTCCTCCAAAAAGGTTCTCTAGGGCATCTTGGTTTAAGTATCTGGGTCGAAATGATTCTATACCCATAGATTCAAGTCTTTCTGTGATGTCGATAAAGGCCTGAAAACAATACATTATCAAAATTTATAGGGTAATTTACAAAAATACCTTAAAGTACATATTAAATTGCTATCAACATTGTCAACAAATAAAATAAAAGCAGTATTTATTATTACTTTGGATGGAAGCTTGCAGTAACACAAAAAAACAAATTGTTTAATTTTTTGCTATAGCAATAATTTTGTAGAAGTTTTTGGGTTTCCATGTAAAATTAATTATATAATTAAATTGTAAAACTACAAAGGCTGAAGGACCTCAGTCGCTGATCCTTTGATTGTTATATATTTTGATAATCAATTATAATATATCTATTATTAGTATTATAAGTAATAGGTAAAGACCTACTTGTAGGGTAAATAGCCATCCTTTTTGTGATGGAGGTTTCCAAAAATTGGGAGTTGTAGCATCCCCGGGGTTTCTAAGAAAACGAATCTTTTCAATTATTCCCATTGATTGCCTCCAAAATTCTTTATGGCCAGAATTAATGTTTACAGCACACTTTTGGGGCTTGCCGTCAGGTGCTTTTGAGGATGTGGCATTGAGACTATCAAAAATTGCATCCATATCACTCACAAACTTTGCAGTCGCCAATGATCTTGGTGGTAAAGTGCCTAAAATTTAAATTTTGGTTAACAATTATCTGTGTATAAATATTATATTTACCATTTGATACACCATTGTATAGACAGATTCCCACTGAACGACTTAGCGTTTGAGCTGCCACTTTGACCTTCATGGCATTTTGCCGAAGAGGTGCCAGATAAAAATCTTTGATCTTATACAGGCTTCTAAATATAAGTGGTGAGTTCTTATCCTGTTCATAAACTTGAACAATATCTGACCACCTTGCCTGTAGATTAGAGACTTCTGTAGAGGGCAGTATTTCGGAGGCAGGGATTTGGATATTATATTTTCTAAAGAGATTTCGGCTACACTTTAGTAAATGAGGAACATCAAAAATTGTTTGGATTTTTTTGCCTTCAAAGTTAAAGGATGGATCAGACTGGGTTGAGCCCATATCTTTTACGGTTTTTACATTTGCAGTGCCCATATCACAAATTGTAGCCACAACAGGAACTCCATTTGAAAATAACGCTGATAGAACTTGTTTTAATATACACTGCAGCCTGCTAGAACCAACTCCACCATGACTAAAAAAAAAGGCAATAGGTTGTTTCCAGGGCCTTACTATACCCTGAACCATAAACACTAGGGCATAGTTGGCAAGCCTATCGGATCTTTCATTGCCAAAATCCTCCAGTCCCTCCAGACAGTCTATATGAGAGTTGTACTGTAAATGCTCCCTTATTGCCATTTCATCAAAGGCAAGTGTACAGACACGCTCATTTTCAGGGATTTTTTTTAAACATTCGCCCAAATGTTTAAATATATGTTCATTTATTCCCACATTGAATGGTATATTTTGAAGCAGAGTAGTTAAAGTCCGTATTGATGGAAGGGCCAACAATTTCCTCAAAAAGGCGTAGCATCTAGGACCGCGCTTATAAATCGCTAATGCAGTCACTTTATCATCAAGTGTCCACCTCCTGCCATAAGGTGAGCGCTTACTACATCTGATTTGCGAAATCATAAAGTTAGCAGTGGAGTGAGACATACCTAAAATCAATGGTTGATAATATACTATATAAATTAAATACATGTAAGTTACCTTTAAAGACTTTATTGTACTGGGGTAATGTTTTCAGGTCTTCTAGCTCTTTGATTTGCTTGGCTCTTGTTTTACAGGCCTTTTTCAATTTTCGGATATACCCTTCTTTACGTCTAACTATGGACACCAATGCTTTTTCTCTTGGCGATGTATTAGCCGAGCACAATCCCTGGATATCTTTAAATAAAGATCTTCGTGTACTCCTAACAGAAAGTGCTGCACTACTGAGCGGGTTAGTGGGTGCAATTACTCTTCTAGGCGTCACACAAGGTTCAACTTGTAGATTTTCTTGCTGCTCGTACAAGTTTTTGCCCTAAAATAATTAAATATATTTTTTACTAGATGTTACTCGCGGGCGCATTTCCTAACTAACTAACCTAACTTAGCACTTTAAAACTTACCGGAACTATATTAACTACAATATCAGAGATATCAATCGATACAGATCCACTACATCCTGGTTCCTCAAAATAGTTTTGTATTATCATCAGACAATCCACAAATTAAACACTTCATTTTGCTGCACCCAGAGATAAACTAAAACAAAATAGTATTAATTTGATACCACAATATAAATCCTAAATTTGTATCAACTAATTACATGCTAATGAAAGAAAACAATATTAATTAGTATTAGATTTTTTCTAATACAAAATAATAATGACTTACCAGTAGAAACAAAATAATCAAAATCAAAATGGAAAATGAGAACACACAAATACTTCGTATAACACAATTTCCACCTACCGAAAGTAGTACGAACTACAAAATTATTGTAGCAGAAAATTATTTTAGACATAGAGCAGAGAATATATACGTCTATATTCTCTGCATAGAGTATATAACAAGAATTTTAGATAATACGACCGCAGCGCTCCTACAAATGAAAACGTTCATGCATGAGTGAAAAGGCCCTATACAAATTTTACTGTAAGCTAAAAAGAGATGCAAATTATTTTAGAAGTGCGACAAAAATCCCTATTCACTTGCGGGTCTGGTTGGTAGTCTGTGATCCGAACAATACCAAGCACTTCTGGATGATCCCGAACTACCCCGAAAAGTTCCGAATAGCTCTCGAGCGTTTTTATTTGCTTTAATGACACACTTTTGGAGAAAACCAAAATTTTTACAATTTTCCGGAGCGATGTCGGACTATCGGGCATTCCGGACTATCGGGCATTCCGGACTATCGGGCATTCCGGACTGTTTGATGCCGGATTGATGGACTTCTACTGTACTGAAATTAGTTATTGATTCCTGAACGATGATGAGGTTTAATCTAACAGCAACATATTCATGGTGATTATGTTTAATGTTTAATAGGTATCAGCTCTTTTAGTGTTACTGGCGTCGTCAGTATATACAACACGTAAGTTTTGCCCTTACCTTCCCACCTGATTTCTTCTTCTGCATTTTAATTTTTTTCTGTGATCTGAGGATTTAAGCAACGGGAGAAATAAATCAACCGTTATTATTGAAAGCATATGTGACCGTGAGCGGCAATTTTCGAAAAAATGATTTTTTTGTGATTGGGCCTCAATCCTGGGGTGCAATGACAACAGGGCTGGGATACCTTGAAACAGCTGAAAAAACGCTAAAATTTGCATATTTATTTTTTTGATTGAAAATGTATAATGTTGTGGTATTCCCCTGGTATTCTGTATTCTTCCTGATCTTTATGGCCCAACGCTTCTATCGCAGGGCAAAAAGCTGTGACCTCGGAATCGATTTGTAACCAGAGGCGGATTTAGACTTTTGACGTTTAGGGGCTAGTAGCAATCTGCCACCCTTTTCAGACCCAATCCATCAACCATTTGGAAATAACTATAATATAAACGAGCTTAATAGACAGACTTTTATTGGTATTTTATTTATTTACAGTTCTCTAAACAAATATTGCTCTCAGACGGAAACTCAAAAACATTCATAAAAGAAAACAGAATTAGTTATTTGGTGGTTAATAAATAAATAAACTCCATTACATTAAGGTGGTAGCAATAATTGAAGACCATAAGTTACAGAGGGTCTAAATGCCAAAAAACGAATTAAGCGTTAAATAATAAAAACTGTTTTCTATTAAAAAGGAAGGATTTATTCTAGCAATTTTTTTACAGGAATTCTAAACCTATATAATACATACACAGGCGTTTTGAAAATCTTTTAAGTCTGGCCGTTCCAATGAATGAACAATAAAAGCATTATTGTGGCGCGCATGAGTTATCATGTTTTCTATATCTTTGGGGACAAAGGTCTTGCTAACACGCATACGATTTTTGTTTTCGCCAATACAGTTGTCTAACCAAATGACTAGGTTTTTCTTGAATGGGAAACCTCTTCATTCCAAAAATTTTAAAATAACAGACGCAACTTCATTACCCCCTCTTCCAGTTACAGACTCATTCCAAAGGCACATGTGTGCCGAGCTGTTATCGGAAATGTGGATTCCCTTCTATAGAACATGTGAGAATGTATTAATGTTGGGATAAATATAACTTGTTCTAAGTCGATACTTATCACACTGTTGACGGAGGTTGGTTCTTGAGATTTAACGTAATTTTCTTGCATCACCGTTCTTGCACATTCTGCGTTTCTTTGATGGTACTCTAATTTTATTTTGATATAAATCACAATTCGGGCAAGTGTCTAGGTCGGCCAAACCTCAAGTTAGAGAAATCTTTCTTAAATGTGTCGCAAAAGTATCTGTATTATATGATATCAGGATATTTCTTCGTAAATGCAGTGTTTGCGTTTCATGCTAAGATCCGAAGAAATTTATTTTCCGATTTCTTCTGACTGTAGGGTTCTCTTTAGTGGGAAATAACTCAATATAAGCTCTTATTTGTTTATGTAATTCAGGAAAATACTTTCTGGGTTTCTTTGCCGCCCCTCTCTGATCTAAATACACTGTTTGGCCCTGCTGTTTCTTTTGTATTTAAATTTGTACCCTTTTATGCAAAAAATAAAAATAATCAGAAAAAGTTTTGCGGCAAACCTGAAGACGAACGCCTTTTCCATCGAGGACAGCGTAATACACGGTGCACTGCCGGCGACTTCCTTCTCTTCTTGGTTTTCATAAGCCACGTGACGCCGTCTCTGAGCATTTGGGACTTGTGTAAGTCCAAAAAGATATGTGCCCTGTTTGTTATGGGTTGGAATTTTGTAATAATCATTAAACAAGAATTTCTTGTGCTCTACCGAAATATCTCTGCACTTGTAATGACATTTTCATGTTGACTTAAAATAAAAATTAAAACAATATTACGATAGCTACGTGAAATCTTAAAGAGGTTTTGTACTAATGCTTGCGGGGCAGGTTTTTGCTTTAACGATTTCTCCAGTTCGTGATTTATATTCGGTCGCTCTTACTCTTAATCTTTTCCTTTCCTCTTCTTCCTTTCAAAAAAACCGTAAAGTAATTACATGTAAGAGTTTCAGAGCAGTTGTCATTTGGGCCTAAACAATGGGAGGTTGCTATTAAAGAAATATAAATTACAAATTATTTTTGATATATCAAATCAAATCAATCTTTATTTGATAAAATCTCAAGGATTTAACAAGAATAGTGTCATGAAAACATATAAAAAGATATAAAAAACATCTAGTAAAAAAGCTTATCTAAAATAATTCTTAAGTCTATAGGTAAACATAAAAATTCAATATAAATGTTCTTCAACTCAACAGAAACTGACACTGTAGGGTTCAAGTTGTAGAATATACTGAAATTCTCCTTTTAAATTCTTTTATATTTTTATTCTCCTAATTTCAAGAGGGATTGCATTAAATTATTTAATGCATGCCAATAATGGACTCAGATACGGTTACATTATGTTTAGGAACATTATATTTAAAAGTTCTAGTATTTTTAGTATAACTATATCTGGCAAATAGATTTTTATTATTGACGAGGAAAATTGCACACTCATAGACATGCAGGCCTGCGAGGGTGAGCAAACCATGTTGCCTGAAAAACCCCCTACAATAATTATATGTCTTCATTCCAAAAAATATTCTAACAGCTCTTTTCTGGATTAAAAAGATTTTATTAATATTGCTGAGTTCCCCCAGAGAATGTTGACAAACCTAAGAATAGAGATAACGTTGGCATAGTAAATGATAATTAAATATTTAATAGGGAAGTAATTTTTCAAAATTCGCAACAAGTAGCAGCATCCGTTAAGCTTACCGGCGACATATTCTAGCTGTCTCACCAAGTCAAGATGAGAACCTAGATATACTCCTAAAAATTTTGTATTTGTAGAGATTTTAACATCGTTTCCCAGCAAATTAGCCCGGTCTGGATATTTTGTTACGGATTGCTTTGTTGTGAAAAATAAGAAATTAGATTTTTCTGTATTAAGAATGTGTTTGTTTTCCTCAAACCATCTCTGAGCGGCATATAGGCCTATCCTACCTTCCCTAAGCAGATCTTCCATAGTGGGTGCCACGATTAGCACATTGGTGTCATCTGCATAAGTTACTACCCACTAAACAATTTTAAGTTTCAGAAACATTCCAGAAACACGCATTTGTACTCTGAAACGTTTACTCGAACCGCTGTTATATGTTTCCGAAACATTTATGTAACTGTAAATGTCCGCCCTCAGGAATGTTTCATTGAAACATTACACAGAAACGTTTTGGTGATGTTAATATGTAATATATCAGTTACATTGGAATAAATGTTTAAGAAACATTTAAAGATAATTACTATGAAATGTTCCTAAAATACTGTTCATAAATATTGCAAATTTTTTATCAGAAAAAAATTAAAACAAATTTTCTTTTATATCGAAATTTATTTTTGTAGTAAAGAAATACATTCGTAGAAAGTTGAATTATTAACATAAATAAAATATTCTAATAAAAAAACAATACACTATGAAAAATAATATTATTAACATAAATAAAATATTCTAATAAAAAACAATACATTCTGAAAAATAATAAGGTAAGTACTTTAGGGGTGGGCAATCAATAATTTGCTGCTTCCAAGGAAATGATCTACAAATAAATACATAGGAGTTAGCACACACAGATGTTAACATAAAACAGTTAAATAGAGTCCAGATTTAATGATATAATGTGTTTCTAGACAAAGTTAATAACTACAAAAGGTCTCTGGACAAAAAGAGCAACAAAACTCGATCTTGTTGACGCAAAGAACATTTAACATGGCTTTGCAAATTTTTGTTTTGAAAGCAATGACGGTGTAAACATAGACAAAGTATATATTTTTGAAATCGAATTGAATTCTAATGATGCAAAAATATACAGGTGTTTTATTGAAAATAACTAAGTCAATTCTAATTAAATTACAATTGCAATTATTGTAATTTGCCTATTTTTTAACAAATCCTGATGATTTAAGAAACTTAAGCTTTTGAACTTTCTTTTCGTTTAAAGTTGGTATACCCTGTTCAGAATATATCCTACTAATCTGTAAATTATTTTATTACATTACCTGACTGTTGCTCATTGCTGTTTGTGATCGTTCGTATCTTAGCCTTCCCTGCCTGAACCAGAGACCTACTTCACTCTGAAATTCTGCATCAGTAAGTTGATCGAACCGTTTTCTTGTTGCAATCTTTAATAATTCCATTACTTTCAAATCCCGGAGAGGATAGTTGTTCTTACGACCCGTCCAAGAACATTTCATGGCCATTTTATCAGAAAACATTTTTTTCAAACCCCTTCTAATTAGTTCTTTATGATTAGATCCTCCTAGTAAAAATAAAGCAGTTTCCTAAAACAAATAAGAATAAATATAGGTATAAAAAGACACTTATCGTTTACGTACATTTTGTCGGGCAGCTTTAGCATCTGATTTGAGCATTTCATCAAATTCTTTCAGTTTTCTGTATTTAAAAAATGTTTTTTTGGGAACTAAGTCAAAATCCGTGATAATGTTATCATTATATATTTGAGAGGTTCCTTTGTTTTCCTCTGAAGTCAAATGCTCCAACATTTTCTTAACAGTTATAATATTACTTAATATTGCTTTTAATATTGTGGATCATAAAATTTGTTTTAATGAATACTTTGTCAAAATAAAACAAATAATGTTACCTTCAATATCGCAACTACATGACTTTGTACTGGATGACGATGAGGCAGTTGAAACCAAATTATTTGCTAAAACGGTGACAATACGGATTTTGTTATAAGCAAACGGTATTAAAAGATACCTACATTCATCTCCAGCCATTGACGTTACGGAGCTCATAGTATTTGCAGTTGCCAATTCAGAAGACATCATGCGTATGATGGTTGCTGAAATATGATCTTTAGGCCACTTTATATTTAAAACAGAAACTTACTTTTTTTAACGTGTGATTCTATTTTATTGGTTTGGAGAGCTGAAGCTGGAGCTGGATCTGAAATACAAAATTTAGATTTTTTCATTAAAACAAAGAAACTTACTTTTTTGTACATGCGATGGTATTTTACTGGTTTGGAGAGCTGGACGGGGTGTAATTATTCCTGTCAAGTCCTCATCGTCATCTGTGTTGTCACAGAAAAATGTAGGTTTTTTGCGCTTGCGATGGCCTTTACCCAAAGGTTTATGAAGTTCTGATGCACTTTCTCCTTCTGATAACAATTTTATTAACTCCCTTGCTTCAAAATATGAATCTGTAAAGGAAAACATTAAGATAAACAGTTTTTTATAGGCAAGGTCCCTTTTGAAAAGAATGAAGTATCAACTAATTACTTATGTAGTAAGTACCAATTTACCAACCAGTTTGCTTCAAAATCTCCACCTCCAAGTTATTCCAGGTCAGTTGGTTGGGTGGTGTCTTGTCAATTATGTGTTTCCCAGCATTCTTGTGTGGCCAGTAGCAAAAGGCTGTACAATCTTCTCTGATGTTAGATAGCCACTCCGTTGGAACATGGGATATTCTTTCATCACACTTGAATCTTACAACTGACCATTCCTTAAAAGTAATTTCAGGCATAATTGGTAATACCTAAGTAGTAGGTATAAATACCAACATATAAAATAATACAGATATCTACAAGATTTTTTTAACTTAACAAAACTAATACTAATTCTAACAGTGTATCAGTGGAATGACTATTATACCACAATCATTATTAAAATACAAACATTTTCCATTTACTTCCCGAATATTAAAATGTTCATAAACATTTGTTAAATTGGTTACGTACATATCAAAGAAAGAAGATGAGCAAGGACTTTCATAACACGGATTTCTTATCTCAGAATTTCTACCAGACAAATATATTTGTTTTGTCACATTATTTATATATATTTGATTTATGAAAAAAAAAATCAATTTTTTAAGAAAACACAATTATTCTTTTGATGAACAGTAAGTTCAAATTTTCCTAACTGCACTTTCTTAAAAAAACTGCAATGATCATAGCCATGCAAAGAAATTTCCATTTCTTGCAATAATTTTGGATAACTATTATCAAGAGAATTATTCGAATTCGCATGCATTAAACTAGATTCCATTTCTTTGAACCGATTACATAATTGTTGTAATGGGTACTTACATGTTTTCATAATTTTTTTCAAAGAATATAAATAGTTTTCAAATTTAAAAGAACTAAAACTATCAAGTATTCCATGCTGAATACAGTCTGACGGTAGATGTAAAAGTCCATGCACATTATGCGTTATATATTCAGGGCCATAAATATCTGAATATTTTTTTACAAAATATGTTAGTAATTGATATGCGTAATTATTGTACGTAACATACAAATGTTTGGTACACAAAATTCTAATGGCGACATGCAAACTCATAAAATGTAAGTACTGAGCTTTGGACAAACGGTTTTTCAAAATAAACGGTCCTGTATACAACAATATTTGCCTAAATTCAGTTACTTTATAATGATCAACTTCTGCAAAACTTCTTGGTAATCGAGAGAATTCATTTGGAATACTTGGTTTCAGAGTATTTATATACTCATCTACAAGTTATAATTTTTCATCTGTTAATCTAACATTTTTATTTCCTTTAACCCAAAAAATTATCAGTCGCTTCATAACACCTAAACACACAAGGTGCATATAATCTAATGGCACTTGGGAAACTAAGCCCATCGAAAGATCTTCAAAAGGACTTTCTCCTTTGTGATAATATTCACAAGTTTTATTCTTAAAGTCTTCATCAGTTCGTAGGCGTGCTGTTGTCTCTGGAAATGTCACCCTACCATTAACAAATTCTCCCTCTTGAACACATTTTGTACTTCCGAAATAGCCGGTGTGTCCTTTTACACATAGTATGAATGATTTGGCTGGTGCATCACATATGATTTTAGATATTTTGACATTAACAAAGATTTTATTATAAACAAAACCTTTTTCTAAAATTTTGATTTCATCTATAAACATACGAAGATAATCAGATGGCGACAAAGCTTTCTTTAATCCGTGATAAACCCCTATGGGGAATGGTTCTGAAACATTTGTGTCATCACTATCAATAATAATTAAAATGGGCCAAAACTGGCTGGTACAGCTCTTTGTTAAGGGTATCCCATCAACGTTGACACTAAGAGATAAAGTAACTCTATCACTATCACCAAGCACTGACACATTTTTTTAGACAGTTTGTTTTGCAACGTATACTGTACTCCAAAGTGACAGTATTTTCCTGGAAGTACTGCAGATATAGGAAACTGACAACTCTGCGGAGTATTTAATAATGTTCTACTATCAGAAGGCAAAGAAACACATTTTGGTTTTAAAATTAGAAGTAACTCATTTATCGCTGTTTGGCTTAACAAGTGTCAATATTTTAAACACCAATCTCGCACAGAGTTTACGAAACTAATATCATTGTCACAATTTTCCTCGCGAGAAAATTGTAGGTTTGTTAAACCGTAACTGAGATTCCGTCGTGTAGGCTCAGCACCACTGGAGGAGTCTGTGTATAGTTTGTTGTTAAGTTCGTCACTAACACTAACTTCTAATGAAGTGCTTAAATTTTCGTAATCAACAGCACCGAATGAGTTGACATTAGGCACTTCATTTATACTACGCGCACTTGACAATTCTTGGTGAATTTCCTTCTGAACCAACCGCCGAAGATGTCTTTTAGAAATAAACTTTTTCTTTGGGCGCCCCATTCAAGTTTTTGGTGAAAATTAAGTTAATGAAAGCTTGTAAGTCTGAGAACAGGTCTAAAGCAGAAATAGCCAAAGTGGGGGTAAATAAGGAACGGAACTAACGCCTTCGTAATTCTGAAATTTTAGGTTAGATTACCTTCTTTCTTGCAGCAAATAAGCAACTTAAATCAAATCTACATACTTACCTTTGTATTTGTCACTTCAAAGTCACCATCACCAATTCCCTCATTAGACAACATTATAAATATAATTACGACAATTTGAAACCTACAACTTGCTACAACTATAACATAACCGTAGGGTATTCACAGAAGGGTATTTACGTATTACGTATTTATCTTCTTTGATCTATGACTGTCAATTGTCAATGCAGTGCCAGCTGACAGGGCTGACAACAATAATAAAGCAAACGACACTACCAATATCAGAAATGTAACACATAATATTGTAATAAGTAGTAATAACAAATACGACGTCCAACGTAGGTAACGAATGTGAATCAAATATAGTCTGAATGAGACTGACAATACGTTCCACTTAAATTTTGAATATGCATCAATACAAACGTACCTGGAATGTTTCTGAGACGTATGTGGAAAATGTTTCATTTGTGTAGAAATACTTCAAATATGAAACGTTTCAACAACGTTTTATGTTTAGCGGGTAGGGACGTATTTCTGCTACTAACATTGCCTATAAGATCATTTATGTAGCAGATAAAGATAAAAGGACCAATAATACTTCCCTGAGGCACGTCCATATTCAGCCTTCTATCTGTGGAATGATAACTCTGCCTAGATCTGTTGATTATAACCCTTTGTAGGCGATTCTCCAAGTAGGATTATATCTATGCCAGTGGAGCGCCCCTTACGCCATAGTTCTCAAGCTTATCCAATAGGATGGTGTGATTAAGACTGTCAAAAGCTTTTGACAAATCAAGAAAGGCACAAAGAGCAACGTTTTTGTCTTCAAAGGAATTTACAATCTCAGTTACAAAGTCAAAGAGTGCTGTAGTTATTGATTGTCCAGCTATAAATCCATGTTGTTTGTCATTTATTAGTTTTTGATTAGTAAAAAAACCCATTAAACCATTGCACATAGCTTTCTCAAGAATTTTTGAAAAGGATTGAAGAAGGATTACTGCCCTATAATTTTCCAGCATTGTAGGGTCACCTTTTTTAAAGATAGGTTTAACAATTGCTAATTTGAGACTTTCGGGAAAAGTACCATAGGCGAATGAATTATTAATTATAAAGCATAGGGGATCGACAAGTCCTTCAGTACATGTTTTAATTAATTTTGATGATATTCCATCGAAACCTAAGCTATTCTTACTTTTAAGCCCCTTTATAATGTCTCTGACTTCGATAGTGGTTATTGGAGTCAAAAACATAGAAATCTTATTTAAGTTAATTTTGTTATTGTAATCGGGAGTCATTTCCCGAGTTAGATTCGGTGCCGACTCAACCATTATCTTATTTAAAACATTGCCGATCTCATTTGGATCACCAATTTCTCGCGTTCTTGTATGAGATCCCCTGACTTCATTCACTATCCTCCATGCACACTTTGTAGTATTATCAGTAAGAGCAAGTGTTTGGTTGTAAAACTCTTTTCTAGCATTCTGCAATAGTTTAGTATATGTAGCCTTCATTATAGTCATCCTTATATCTGCAATCTGTCTTACTAAGTACCAGCAAGATATCCAGCGTCCTTTTACATTCAGCGACCTGCGGGCAATTTTTATAGAGATTTAGTATCTTCTTAGTCTTTTTATTTTTTTTAATAGGAAAACACTGATTGTTGATTGTATAATATTGCATATCTTAGTATAAATGTTAGGGGAGAAAAGTCATTGTCTATTAGACATATTACTGCATTTCTTTGCCTCAAATTAAGCATTAATCTTAGAACGTGTATAATTTATTATTGAGTAGCTCTTATACTCAATATATAGGATGCGGCAGAATGATAGGTTCAATTTGGGATGTCAGTGAAAACCAAATCACATAAATTTACATTTCATGCCATATAGGAACGTTACTTTCTAAAAATGATATATTTTAAATGACGGCCATTATTGTCGATGCACTCTTGTAGGTTCTCACGGAAGCGCGTAATTACCCGATGGATAATTTCGTGGAGACTTGCGGCTATTTCTTGTCTTATGGCTACCTTTAATTCTCCGCGGACGATGTGTAAAAACTCTCGATTTGAGGTAACCATAAAGAAAAAAGTCAGGCGAACACGGCGGCCTGCCGAGATCACCTCGTATAGACACCATTTTGTTTGGGAACATTTCTTGTTAAGATTAACCCATTAGCGCCCAAATTATTTTTTTGTATTTCTTAATTTTTTTCGATTGTTTCAAGAAAAAAGTAAGTAGTTTATTGTGTAGAAAAATAATATTTTTTTCAATATAAGTGTTTCAGTGTCGAAATAAAACACTGATACCATATGGTATCCATATTTTCTTTGATAAGAGGCAAAAACAGTTGATACAAAGACCAACGTCGCACTATTGGCACATTATTCTACCAAAAGATTTACATACTATTCCAACACATCTACGCCTGTTACCCGAGACGACGAAATGATCCATTCGATAAAATCTGGAAGCAAATTCTTCGTAAGACTGATTCGGCCAGGAATGCCAATGCTGATATTTTTTTGTTTTTTTCTGTATAGATACCAAGCATTTTGCAATGCAACATCGATGAGCCATGTAAAAATGGGCCAGTACCACTACTTGCCGCGTATTCCGATCCGATAAGCAGGTTAGTCTATAAGATCTGTTCCTCCCATGTTATGGTTGTAAGTAGCCATACACTGAGGACGTGGAACCATCACAGGTTTCTTTTCTTTTTGACAATATCTCTTTACGTTCCTACTGGCTGAACACCAATATTTGTTGAGGCTATTATAGTAACCCGAATTGTTCCAACCACCGTACTAAGATGACACCATCATTTCTTTCGATTACATGTTCATATTCCCCACGGTTTTTATTTTGGAATTCTTTTTTTCTGGTAATTGGATAGGATCTAGGTATTCTGTTTTATCGAATTGTGCCAGTCGCCCTATATTCCGAATGTCGAAGATAAGTCAGTAATTTTTTTTTTATTGAAATTAACGTGTCTCGACAGCAGAGGCCATTGATGCATGAGCAGTATTACAATATGGAATATACACTGGTCAATATGATATTATGCATTGGGAGTAATGGATACATTATAAGGTATTATCAGATATTATTATATAATGCAATGTCTTTTAGAACTGAAGCAAATAAGTTATCGATGTGAATGATATGCGATAAATTTGGTTGTGACAGCTCTTTTAGCTTCCTTATCATTGGCGCTGCGCATTTTCCAACTAATTTGCTAATGTCTACATCTTCTCGAGGATCATTTCCTTGGTATAAATCAAAATCAATGAGATATCCATCATTAGAATTGAGTCACCACATTTTATATCCAAAGCGGATTGACTTTCCACGGATGAATTGTTTACATCCGTGGCTTACGTAATATTTTATCATAGTCTCATCATAGGATAGATTCTGAACTGGTTGAAAATTGTTCAGAAACTTTTCTTATATTGTATTCATAAGGGGTCGAAATTTCCAAACCTTGAATTTGGAGAAATCTCTTTCTTCTCATAGAATCTGTATTTTTTTAGGCGATCTGCTATCCACCCACTTTTTTAGAATGTAACAAAAAATCATTTTCTGTTGAATTCGAAGACGAATTTACATTTTCCCCAAAAACTTCCTGAAAATACTAAAGTAAACACGTAAAAATAATTATATCAATTACAGCTTTAGGCTCATTTTGACTGGTTTCCAAAATTCTCTCATTATTGATTAATTTTATTTCGGCAGGAGCTCTCAATTGACGACCTACAATATCAGAAATCGATAAAATTTAAAAACAAATATTTTATAAAATACCAGTCAGGTTATGAATCATGCCCCATCGTGTTCGTCGGCAGAATCCTCATCTGTGTCGGCATTAGCATCTGGTGGTTCCATAAATATTTCATCACCTTGTTGGAGCAAGTCTTCATCGTCATTCCGCATATCCAAAGCTTGCGTAAGCGAAAACACTTTTCTAAAATAATACGAATAATTTTTTTCGAAAAATTAGCTACAGGTCATTATTGTGCGCAAACGCCCACGGATACCATATGGTATAACTACATACTGGAATATTGTGTTATTCATAAGCAATAAATAAATGTCTTACGTTACCTTAAATTAAAAAGAAATACTTAAAAAAGTAGTTACGCCCATCGAATGTCCATTGTTTTGTGCACAACAAAATCACTTGATATAAATCACTGGTAAAACATTGCGAATACGTTTTCAGAGACAATGTCAATTACAGAATATCAAAAGCAACAGAAACAAACACGCACGATGTCACTACTTCAACAATCAATACGGTTTGCTGGAGAAGGGGAAGATGATGTGCGATACATATGTATCCGTGGGCGTTAATGGGTTAAGTGAACGACGCGTGGTGTACGATGTAGCACCATCCTGCTGGAACCAAAGATGTTCTCGGTGATTGTCGTTCAACTCGTTAACTGTTGAACGCAGGAAATTGTTAAGCTTATCAAAATATCGATCTCCGTTGACTGTTACTGTTATTCCACCTTCTTCGAAAAAGTGAGGACTCCACACGCCGATGTCAGATATTGCACACCAGACAGTAACCTTTGGACTGTGAAGTGGTCGCTGATGAAGTTCCTGTGGATTATTTGCCGACCAATAACGGAAATTTTGTTTATTTACGGTACCCGCTAGGTGAAAGTGAGCTTCATCGTTAGACATAAATACAGCGCCTCGGTGAATGTTTTGAAGAATATCCCGGCATGAATTTGTACGGGTTTCAAAATCTCTTTCTCTTAATTCCAGCACTACCATCATTTTGTACGGATGCATTTGGAATGAGTTGTGTAAAATTCATCGAACAAGTACTTCTATCGGAATTTCCCAAAGCAGCTGCATGCTTACGAGCTGAACGCCGTGAAGACTGTTGTACGGAAACTCTTACTGCATTTACATTTTCCGGTGATCTTACTGTCCTTGGTCGGCCAGTAGATTTTCGTTTAGGCGTAAAACCCACCGACGAATTGTTCTTCCATCCGGAACCGCGCCATGCCGACCAACATCAAACTGATTACGGAAGGCACGCTGCGTCACTATTACAGATTTCCCATTTCTAATAAACTCCTCGACAACGCAAGCACGATGCACTCAGCTCGAAGCCATGTCGATATCTGAAAATTGCATACTTTTGTCTACCTAAAGCGACCGCGTTGCAGTGTTGCCGGTCTTACAAATCGAGCAACCACTATTTAAAATCCTGCCTACCTTTTTGCCGCACCCTGTATAATATTTAAAAGTCACACAGTGTTTCTCCCTTCTAGAAATTAGTGAATGGATATTAAAAATATCTAACATAGATCTATAGGGTACCATATATGTATATATATATATATATATATATATATATATATATATATATATATATATATATATATATATATATATATATATATATATATATATATGCTAAATCACTTAACTTGGAATTAACTTTTTAAAAACAATTATTTATTAACACAAAAAATTAAAGTACAAATATAACTTAACTTTACATGACTGTATGAATCTAGACTCACAAGTGTCGACTCACATGTATCGACTCACAAGTGATGCCATTAGCTAGAGATCTAGTATTTATACAATCAAAAATGTTTAATCATCAAAAATATAAAAAGAAACGTAAATTAATACAATGGATCTCTTCTCCTAAGGTTGAACCGAAACTTCTAGAAATATTATAATTAAAATACATAGTAATGTCTTTTTGGAGGCCGAACTGGATAAACAATTAACAATGGTCTTTATGGTAACTTGCTGACTACTGGTCTGCATCTCTGGCACGTAAATATCCTTATCACTTTTGTTATCTTCTTAAACTGCGTCTTGGAGATGTAATATGATGTGGTGCAATATTACTGCGTCTTGCAGATGTAATACGATATGGTGAGATACTGCGTCTTGCGGATGTAATATAATATTATGAAATAATATTTAAAATAATACTTTGTTATTGTTATTATTATTTGACTTTAAAAAATAATTCAATTATAACTTTATATAACAACTCCCCCATTTAAGAAAAGTTGGTGGAGTTTGCAACTTTTTAAGTTAATGATTTATTTGGATTTAATTCGATATTCTCTTCTATGGGTTCTCCGACATGGATACTTGCTCTTCTTTTCGGAAGAATTCTTCTTATACTTTGCTGGAATGAAATACTGGAACCTGGTCTTGGTGGTGATGGTGGGTAATCGTTGGTTAAAGCTATTCCAATTCGATGATGCTTTCTTCTACATTTACAGGTCACATAAAGTATTACCAATAAAATTATTACTACAATGGTTAAAATGGTGAACCAATGTGTATATTTACTGATCGGAGATTGTTTCATCATTTTTTCTAATTCTTCTGAATACTGACTTAGTTTGTGTTGTGCAATATTCAAATCTTCGGAATCAATTTTGTTCAACTTAAGAGGTTCTAGTTCAGGAATTTGTAATTTTTCAGGAATATCTTTGCAACAGTCAAATGGAATTGTGACTGGATGACTTCGATACTTGATTTCTTGGTATGTGTCAATTGGGTATTGAGCATGAACTCTTGTACTTCCAATAAAGGCACTACACTCAGGTTGTAATTTCAGTAAACTATTAGTTTTAATAATTTCTGATTTAATTTCCCTATTTCCACATTTAATCGTGATTGGCAAAGGGTCCGAAACAGTGATTAACCATAGATTTAAATCAATTTGGTAGACATT
This sequence comes from Crioceris asparagi, assembly GCA_958507055.1. Classification (NCBI taxonomy): domain Eukaryota; kingdom Metazoa; phylum Arthropoda; class Insecta; order Coleoptera; family Chrysomelidae; genus Crioceris; species Crioceris asparagi. The sequence continues at coordinate 26,995,324 of OY293832.1, forward strand.
ATAATCTTTAACAAAAAGAAGAGATGTTTGACATGTCTTGGGCATCTGAGTTAATCTTCTTAATAGTTGTGCTTCGCAAATTGCATCGTTGTGAATTGGATATGGGAGGAGATTAGAACAGATTTTTATGCTTCTTTCAAGAGTCTTGCAATTATCCAGATTTCGCAATGACAAATACAGCAGTGAATCATCATCCCGCGCAATATATTTTTGTGTAGTTGGTAAAATATGATAGATACCTGTTCGATTATCTAATATTGGTATTGGATAGAGTCGATATAGTATATAAGCTTCTGGATCAATGAGAGGAATTTGGAGAACAAATATTATTTTACTTTCTGATTGATATGCCTCTAATTCAATAATATTAAGATAATTAGCTATATTTGACGTATACGGTTGTAAAGGTAAATTCTTTCTTACAAGAGATTTTGCTATATCTTGTAAAGAATTGATTAAATCTGAAGGTGCTATTATTGAGCTATGTAATAATCTTATGCGAGCAAAAGTGATAGAATTTAAAATAGTATTAAGGGAATCTTCTAAGAAAATATAGCTTTCCATTAGTGGTTCACAAATATTCAATATCCTTATTTGTGCTTCATAAAATGCGACATCATCAGCAATATCCATCAAAGTATTTTGAATTTCTTTTATATCTTCATTAAAAGTCTTCTCATCAATTTGTAATTTTTGTATAGTATTATTAAAATTTTTAATAACAGAAGTTGTAACTGAAATTTGTTTTTTAAGAAGATTTTCCAACTCAAATTCATCATGAGATAATTTGTTAATACAATCATTATAATATTCTCCATCTGATGCATCTAAATTACCAGTAATAGTTTTCCAAACAGTTTCGATTCCATTAAATATACCTCGCTTTGCCCTGGAGTTATATGATTTAGTTTCTCCTATAATTTCTTTATATTTTTGACCTATTGAATTCGAAATTTGTGATAATAAACTTATGTGTGTTTGAACTTCAGACTTAAAAGCTATAAACCTTGGAGACGGATCTTCTAAAGTATCCAAAATTTCTATAAGTATTTTATCATTATTTTCCATTGTTTTCTTAATGGGGGCCAGATCTTTGTAAACTAAAAGTGTCCATTTTTCATTCGTAATTTTGATGGTACATTCTTCATGGAAAAAGATTCCAACGGTGTTATTAACAGGATTAAGTGTGTATTGAGCTGATATAATATTTATCAGCACGAAGAATCTGAAACCAAAGAAACTACTCATAGTAGGGTTTCAGTCTATCGATATTAATTTTTGATTTTTGATTAGTTTGTGGATTTAAAACTATTGCAGAATTATCAAATAATTGCACAATTTCAAAAGGACCATTAAACAAATTTTGACTTTTATCTTTAATTTGAGATTCTTTAAGATAAACTTTATCTCCTATTTTATACTCTGGAAGCTTTCCTGAAATATTTTTATCAAATCTAATTTTTGCTTTTTCTTTCTGACTTGCTGTTTTTGCTCGTGCAATTTTATAATAATGTTGCATTCTGTTGTTCAAATCACGTATATATTTAGTAATAAGAGCCTTCTCATTATATAAAGTTTCAGGTGGTCTACTAGACGTATGACCAAAAATCAGTTCATATGGGGTAAAACCAGTTGTTTTGTTTTTAGTATTATTATAACATATAACTGCATATGGCAAAATATTAAACGGATGTTCGGCTGGATTTTCTGTCTTATGTGCACGGATCATTTCCACAAGAGTTCCGTGAAATCTTTCTAAAGAACCATTCGATTGTGGATGGCCAACGCTAGAAAAAGTGAGCTTTATGTCATAAAGCGTACACAAATCTTTTATTAATGAATTATCAAATTATCGACCATAATCGCAATGAATTCTCAAAGGTGTTCCGAAATGTTGAAAGATTATCAATAGTGTATTTACAACTGTTGAAGCTTTTTTATTTGAAATAGGATAAGCTTGAGTAAATTTAGTTAACTCATCTCGAATCGTTAAAGCGTAATTTCTTGTTGGATACTCAAAAATATCAATATTAATTCTTTCAAACGGAGTTTTTGGTGTTTCTGTTATGACCAGAGGAGTGCTTAAATTCTTACGACAGATTTTTACTTTTTGACAAGTTTCACAGTTTTTAATAAATTGTTCTACATCTTTTGTTAGTCCTGTCCAGTTATACTTAGATTTTATCCGTCGTATAGTTTCATTTATTCCGCGATGTAAATTACTTTTGCCTTTATGATATTGGTCCATTATGATAGGTATTTCATCTCGGTCAGGTGTTTTAACAATATTTTGACAGACTACAAATTTTAAATCAACATTAGCAAAAATAAAAGAGAATACTTCTAAAATAGGTAACTCAAGATTATTTTCTATATAATAAGTTTTTGAAGGATCAAATTTACTTTGTTCTTTAAATAATGTATAAAATAATTGTTGAACTACAAACTCTGGATCGTAAATAAGAGGTATTATAAAATACTTGCGATCTTTCACAGTTTTACTAGAAACAATATTTACTAAATTCATTTGAAAATCAAAATTTTCTTCAAAAATATCTTCAATAATTTTATAATATAAATCTTCAAGTTTATTTTGCCAAAATAAAGTGACAATATTCTTATGAATCTTATCCAGTAACTGGTCAATTGATGTTTCAATTTTTGAATAATCGATTATTGATTTTGTTTTGTAAAGGTCAACAAATCTATTAAATTCGTCTGTCATTAATTCATCCTGTTCCTCTATAAGTGTTTCATTTTTTTGTGGTTCTATAGGATCATTAGGGTCTTTACTTGTTGATGGTATAACCTCATTAGTTTCATTATTTGCCAAAATTGTAATTTTAGATTGTAGATTTGCACATTCTTTAAAATGATTAATTTTAATTCTTGAAAGTGCATCTGCATTTTTATTAATTTTGCCTGGCTTGTACTCAATTTTGTAATCATATTCTTCCAATTTGAGTCGCCATCTAGCTAGTCTGCTTCCGGGATCTTTAATGGAAAAAAGCCATGTTAATGGACGCTGATCAGTGACTAGCGTAAATTTTCTTCCAAATAAATAAGGACGAAAATGTTTTACTGCCCATACAATAGCAAGGAGTTCTCGTTCTATTGTTGAATACCTTGTTTCTGCACTACATAATGTTCTCGAAGCATAACTTACTGGTAGATCTTTACCAGTGGGACCTTGTGATAGAACAGCGCCAATGGCAAATGCACTAGCATCAGTTGTGAGAATAAATGGTTCTTCAAAATTTGGATATCTCAAAATAGGATCTGAAGTAAGTGCAGCTTTTAGATCATTGAAAGAATTTTTACATTCATTATTAAAAATAAAAGAAACATCTTTTTGTAAAAGTCTTGTAAGGGGTTTAGAAATTTTGGCAAAATTTGGTGTAAAGCGACGATAATATCCTGCTAAACCAAGAAAAGATTTTACATCTTTAGGATTTTTAGGTTCCGGGAAATTTTTGAGACATTCTATTTTGGTTGGATTTGTTTTAACACCATCTTGGGTAATGATATGTCCAAGATAAGCGACTTCTTTTCTAAGAAATTCGCATTTATCTGGTTGAATTTTCAAGTTGGCTTTCCGAAGTCTGTTGAAAACTTCAGTCAGACGAGAAACATGTTCATGAATAGTAGAAGAATAAATAATTATGTCATCCATATAAACAAGACATCTTTCATTTTGAATGCCAAGTAAAATGTTGTCCATGACGCGTTGGAAAGTGGACGGGGCATTTTTGAGTCCAAACGGCATTCGAACGAATTCATAGTGACCGTTATCAACTGAAAAAGCTGTTTTGGAGATATCTTTTGGTTCAATTTCGATTTGATGGAAACCTGAGGCTAAGTCAAGAGTGGTAAAATATTGACATCTTCCTAGTTGATCAAGGAGATCAGAAATGTTGGGTAATGGATATTTATCATCTACCGTAATTTCATTTAATTTACGATAATCAACAACCACACGCCATTTTTGTTTTCCTGAAGCATCAAGCTTCTTTGGCACAACCCAAACTGGGGATGACCATGGTGAAATAGAATGACGTATAATACCTTGTTCCAACATTTTGTTCACCTGAGATTTTACCTCTTCTTTATGAATTTGGGGGTATCTATATGATTTAGTAAATATAGGTCTCGCATTATCAGTTTCAATGTTTAATTTCATTAGTAAATGTTAGTTGGTCTCCTTCCAAATAAAAAATATCAGAAAATTCTAAACATAAATTTGTGTTAATTTCTTTTTCTTCTTCGTGGAGATGATCTGTACGCAACTGATCCAAAATTATAGTGTTTCTATCAACAGGTTGATTAAATTTAGTTTTATTTTCATTAACGCAATTAAAATTTAAAAAACATTCGGAATTCGGAATGGGATCTAGATTCGAATTTGGAAATTCAACAATTTTTGGAATAGCATTCGAATTAATAATTGAAGTAAAGAATTCACCTTCTTCATTTACATGTGCCAAAGCATTTGGAATTCTAACATTTTCTATTGCTTGTCCGAAAAGTAGTGCATCTGTGTTTGTTAAATTACATTGCAATTTGAAATTTTTTTCAATTCTTGGCTCAATAAAAATTCGATTTTGTATCTTTGGCAAACAAATAACAATTTCAACACCTAAATTTCTAAAAAGATAAGATATCATTTTTTTAACATACGTCCAATCTAACTTGTCCAATCCACACCCTATTTTTGGCATAGCTAATTTTTGAACATTGTTTTTACCAACATGATCTCTCAATTTCTTTAATGATGACCATAAAGTCTGATAAGTGGGTTTTCCGGTTGAAGTTTCTTTTGTTACAAGATAATAAATATATCTAGTTGTATTTGCATTCTTAATTTTCAAACCTGCTAAACCACCTTGTTTTTGATTTTGACTTAATAATTTTTCTATATTTCCAAATCGTTTCTTAAATTCCGCGGCAATGCCTTTTTGCATTTGCATATCTTCCGCCACGCAATGAGCTAATGAATAATCATGAGGCATGTCAAAAATGTCAATGTTTTTCTCAGCTATTTTTTTATAACAATTTTTATTATTTTGTTCAAATTGTAAGAATTCAGAATCTTGTTCACAAATTTGATTATTTTGAGACAAGTGTGATGTTTCGGTAACTTTAAACAGAGGTATAGTTTTAAAATTAGTTATCAATTGTTTTGAATTCAAATCAATTATACAATTATAATGTTCTAGGAAATCTGAACCCAAAATTCCATCAAAATCAATATGAAGATTATAAATAAAAACTTTATGTGGATCTTTTGCAGAAAATGGAATAAGTACAGATTCTTTTAGTAAAATTTTTTGATCAGTTATCCCTTGAATAGTTACATATTCAGTAAATCTTTGAGGAAATTTCTTAACAGTATTTTATTTAAAAATAGAAACTCCTGCACCTGTATCAATAAGCAACTTAAACTCTTTAGAAGCATCTTCAATATAATAAAGATTTTTGGAATTAACAGTCAAAAATGGATTTAAAGAAAATTTTGTTCGGGAAAATTTACATTCGGGTTCATCTCTTCGAAATTTAATGTTTGGATTCTGGTAACTGTTTCTGAAATTGAATTCTCTGTTGTCGGACAATCTGGGGGATGGTCTTTGACTGGGGCAATAGGAAAATCCTGAAAATTTGAAATTACTTCAGCAGAAACAAAATTTTGAGAATCTCTCTCAAACTCAGAAAAATGTTCTTTATTTTGAGCAATTGGCAATTCTTGGAAATTTGAAATTACTTCGGCAGACATAAAATTTTGAGAATCTTTTTCGAATTCAGAAAGATTATCAAATGAATAGTTATTATCGTCTTCCTGGAAATTATTTCCAAAATTATCTTGAATATCATAAAGATTATGATCCAGATCAGAGCCTAAGTATTCATCATAATAGTCAGAATTATCACTCTTAAGACCAATTAAATGAGCTCGTTGTTGGAAATTAGGATTCTTTTGAATCACTGAGGGTCTTACTTGAGATTGTCCCTGTGGTTGAGCTTGGAGTAAAAGCTCTTTGCTGTTGAAAACGACATTGATTAGAAGTATGACCATTTTTACCACATGAAAAGCATTCTACAGTTTGTAGTTGGGGTTTTCTAACATTTAATATATTTTGAGGTTTACTTACAATATTAGAAGCTGGCTTATTAAATTTTTGGTTCTCAAAATATGATAATTGCAATTCTCTTCGAATGCGAATTTTTGCTTCTAACAAGTTTTCAGGCTGACTAGCACGAATAAGTTGTCCTAGACGGGGTTCAAGTCCAGTTAATAAAGTATTCAGAGCCATAGTATCAATAAGAATTTCTTGTGCAACCTTTTGTTCATTTGATAAATTTGATGTTTTTGTATATTTGCATGCATTTTAGCATTCAAGACTTGCACTCTATTGAAAAATGTTAGAGCTGACTCATTAGATAATTGTTTTAATCTTTGTAAATCATGAATAAGAGAAGTAAGGTCTCTTGAATCACCAAAATGAAGATTTAAAAGTTGTCTTATCTCTGCGTAAGTCTGAGGATTTCGCGAGCTGATTAGTTGAGCCGTTTTTCCCTTTAATTTATTTTTAATGTGAATCACTAACAGAGCTTTTTGGTCTCTGGTAGACATATTATAAGCACAATCACATGCATTTAAAAATGTTCCGAGAAATATCTGATCACCTTCAAATTCAGGTACAATACAAAATATTTCCGAAATTCTATATGGTTCAAGCTCAACCTCTTGAGCTGGATTTCTTTCATTTGCCATTTTGATTTAAGTAAATATAAAGTGTCAAATATAAAAAAAAATATTATAAAAGAAAATCGAACAGTATAAAAAAATTAAAAATTAATATACGTGATAATTCACTTACAGTAAGATGTACATTGATTTGTCTTGTTCTCTGCGATGTGGTTTACAAAGGAGTGAGGACGCCTCGTTGGACCTCTTCTGTAAGTTGTTGAAGAATCTTATTCTTCTTTCTTCAGAGTTACTGGTTTTTTCCACCGTTGATAATAAGGGGATACTTGTTGTTGAAGTAAGCTTTGTTTTACCAACGTTGAAATATTTCTACTCTTCTTTCTTCAGAGTTGCTGGTTCTTTCCTTTAAAGGTTAGGAAACCACCGTTGATAATGAGGGGAAACTTGTTGTTGAAGTTAGCCTTGTTTTACCAACGTTGAGGAATCCTACTCTTCAAATTCTAATAATTCTTCTTCTTTTGGAGCTGTTGATTCTTCACTTGAAGGTTTGGAAACCACCGTAAAAATGAGGGGAAACTTGTTGTTGAAGTAGGCCTTGTTTTATCACGTTGAGTTATCCTACCGACTGCGCCAATTTGTTAAATCACTTAACTTGGAATTAACTTTTTAAAAACAATTATTTATTAACACAAAAAATTAAAGTACAAATATAACTTAACTTTACATGACTGTATGAATCTAGACTCACAAGTGTCGACTCACAAGTGATGCCATTAGCTAGAGATCTAGTATTTATACAATCAAAAATGTTTAATAATCAAAAATATAAAAAGAAACGTAAATTAATACAATGGATCTCTTCTCCTAAGGTTGAATCGAAACTTCTAGAAATATTATAATTAAAATACATAGTAATGTCTTTTTGGAGGCCGAACTGGATAAACAATTAACAATGGTCTTTATGGTAACTTGCTGACTACTGGTCTGCATCTCTGGCACGTAAATATCCTTATCACTTTTGTTATCTTCTTAAACTGCGTCTTGCAGATGTAATACGATATGGTGAGATACTGCGTCTTGCGGATGTAATATAATATTATGAAATAATATTTAAAATAATACTTTGTTATTGTTATTATTATTTGACTTTAAAAAATAATTCAATTATAACTTTATATAACATATATATATATATATATATATATATATATATATATATATATATATATATATATAAAATAAAAAGATGTTCTTGGGGATGCAGTCATATATTAAATAAAATTCTTTGATTGAAGCCGAGCTTTCGAGAATGTTTATTCTCTTCTTCAGGGCAAACTACAAATCGTTACAAAATTATTTCAACAACAACTTGATAGTATTTTAAAAATACTTACAATCGTGAATTTAGAATAAATTAACCAAAAACAGGAAAGATTTCATAGCCATCAATTACAAATGTCATTATTTATATTTGTCATGGTAAGACAATAAGTAAGAAAGTATCTAGATTTTGTTGATAAAGATTAATATTACTGAATGATCTTTATATGTTTGTGGCTATTTGAACAAGGAGCACAATTAAATTAAAATTATTATTAAGAATATAAAGAAACATAATAACACTATGAATAAACGCTCAGATATAAAAGGACTTAGTTCCATTTATTCTTATATTCTAAAATTATATAATGATAATTATAATAATTTTTCTCCAGATGTAGCTCAAAATTAATATATATAGATATTTATGTATAGTTGGGTATGTAATATGTACCTATACTTGACATGTAATATTTATTTTATGTTTATATATGTATTTTTGTATGTATGTATGTGTGTGTATGTATATATGTGTATGTATGTATATATGTGTATATATGTGTATCTGTGTGTATATATATGTGTATATATGTATATTGGTTATAAATGGATTAATGTGTATGGGATATGTGTACCTATTATATAGATGAAGGACTGGTCTTAACTGATTTTATACTAATTAACTTTAGAATCTTAGGTTTCCATAAACAATAGAAATATTTAGATCAACTTATTAGTGAGAGAAATTTAGTTGATCAAAGAGAATTATTCTCTTAAAATTGATTATATGTTTATTTGAGATTAAATGTATAATCTATTTATGAAAGATTTTCATAACATTTACTGTTTTCGATAATATGCATGCTGATTAGTGAGAGATATCAGCTTGTTTCTGCAAAAGTGAATGATTTTCAAAATGTTTCATTCTCATGTCGTATTGTGAGAGAATATGATTTTATATATTATTTTGAATATTTATGAATATTTGAAAGAACATTAAAAAGTGTTTTAGGATTTCAAAACATATATTTCACCCAAAAATTTAGAGGTTGATTAGTGAGAGAAATCGGCCTTTTTTGAGTGTATAAGTATCAGTGCACTTTCGGAATAATCATGTTTATATGTTTCGTATTGTGAGAGAATATGATAACACTTATATAAAATTTTAAATAATATTATGTATCTTTTTCTTTTAACTGTCAGTTAAAGCCCAGAATAAACGTAATTTAGTCTATGTATGGGTATATATGTAAGTATTTATGCAATATTCTTAAATTATTTTTTTTAACTGAACCTGTATCTGCCTTAATAATAATTTTAATTTAATTGTGCTCCTTGTTCAAATATCCACAAACATATAAAGGTCATTCAGTAATATTCATTTTTATCAACAAAATCTAGATACTTTCTTACTTATTGTGTTACCATGACAAATATAAATAATGACATTTGTAATTGATGGCTATAAAATCTTTCCTGTGTTTGGTTAATTTATTCTAAATTCATGATTGTAAGTATTTTTAAAATACTATTAAGTTGTTGTTGAAATAATTTTGTAACGATTTGTAGTTTGCCCTGAAGAAGAGAATAAATATTCTCGAAAGCTCGGCTTCAATCAAAGAATTTTATTTAATATATGACTGCATCCCCAAGAACATCTTTTTATTTATTATAAAACCAGTCAAGAATACAAAATCAATATATCGCTTGCTTGGAGTTATCAGGTTCTATGTTACAAAAACAACTTATCTAGAAAATCGCTTTTGAAATATCATAATGCTAGAACTATGGTATCCTTTTTGTTTATGGTGTGCATAGCTACTCTTGCACTTATTTATTGTTATGAGACAATATCAGCTGGTGAATTTAGAAAATATTTCTATTTCTTTATTTTATAAAAATAACGCAAAATAAACATAGAACCCTGAATTATCAATATGCATTTATTTATGAAAATACATAGAACCTTGTATAGATTATAGTGGAACAATATAGGAAGTATAATCTACAAATGAACATTAAACACTCTTAAGGCTAAATAAACTAAGGCATACTTAAAAGAAAGTGAAAGATTTATAACGAAAATATGGAATTAAACATTCTATCATAGTTTTGCGAACTATTTTTTGATTTTTTTATTCTTTTTTTCTTTAGAGATTTTTGAGTCTTTGTTTGGTAAAATAGCACTGTAAAATTGCTGATCGATAAGTGGCATCCATTTCAACATGAACTGCAATGCATCGGTTTTATTCTGAGGCAGTCCACCGGGTGATTTTGTTGGCTTTAATACTTTTTGTAGCAAGTTTGTTACTATTTGTAAACTCCCAATTTCTATTTCTGTAAATTTATCTTGAGCGTAAGAAGTTTTAACCTTTACAATGTGAGGTGTTAGTTTAGAAAACTGAAGCACAGAAACTTTAGAGAATGGGACATTTTCATAATGAAGAAGAGATGAAATAGCTTGAAAATCCAAGAAATCTTTCGCTTGCATTTGATGTATCTTGTATGGATTTCTCAGATTTACTTTCAGAAGTATCCTCATAAGTGACAGAGGACTGTAGTATTCTGTTTTTTGTAGTACTCTCTCTATGGCACTGTGCGTAGCATCCACTTCTTGCACAGATGAATGACCTGGAACAGAATATTTTATAGTTATAGTTCCCAGGTTTTTGTTCTCCCACAAAAACTTCAACATTGCAAAAGATAACATAGAGTTGCGGTTTTGGGCTACGCAACTATCGCTCCATAGCGTGAGCTCAGTTAAATGGGGATGATCCATGAGAACTTTGGACATGATGTTAAAAAGCGCACTGGCTATATCATTTCCTTTCCTCCCCATTAGGTGTTCGCTCCAAACCGAACAGTAAACTTGCTTTGTTAAAGATAGGTGTGCTGTTAGATTGTACACGGAAAGTTTGCTCTTATAAAAGAATTTATTCACGTCTGCTTTGGGGCAAGTCAAGACATTCTCAAGGTCAAAGCATAAGACCATTTTTTCTCTGTCTTTTCTGTCACGGTTCCTTTCTGCTCCACATAATTTTTTCTCTGCTACATGTTTTTCATAATGATCCTGCGTTTGATCATCTTTGTCCCTCTGTTCCTGTCTATGCAGCTTTACTAATTCGCACACGTCACAGCGGTCCTTTTTTGGAGTTTGAAAGAAAATATTAAATTCTGTACAGAATATATGCCTGTACTGAGACAGTTTGACCGGGACTTTTCCTTTTTCTTCCATATATTTTTTATACAGTTCATAGAGTTTCACTACATTTAAAGTTGACTCCATATACTGCCTTTCAGTATTGGCCCGACAGTAATGGCTATCGATTTTCGGTATAGAGTTAATATGGTCCCGTACAGATTGTTTCATGTCCTCAGGTATTATGTGTTTAATATGCTTTCCGTGAACAGATCGCTTAGGGGTATTTCCTACTATATTTTTGGAAGCGTGTGCAGAATAAATAGTTTTTTGACTCACACTTAAAGTACCAAGGAAATAACTCTTACAAACTTCTATTTTCTTGGCACTTATATCGAAGAAAAACTTAAAACTGAATTTTTTCTTGGAATTATCATCACTTTTGCCATGTCGTCTCCTTGAGGGTATGCATTTCGTTGTATTTGCCAGTAAAAATAGTTTTTTCTCTTCTTTTGTTAATTGGTAGTATCCCTCAAACACCTTTTGCCGCTCCTCGTTGTTAATTTTTTCACTACACTTCCTTCGACAAGATGTTGAACAATTTTTGTAGGTTTCAACCACTTTTGCTGGAACCATTTTTTTTCGAGAAGAAATATAAGCCTCACCACTGTTTCTTTTTTGTTTCCTAACAATCTGGGCCCATTTAGATGGATCACGTTTTCGTTTTCTTGTCTTCGTAGGCGTGATTGATTCAGGTTCATCTCTTTCTAGATCTCTAGATGTTTGAATTGTACCTGACAACGATGGTAGGCTTGAAGATCCTGCCAGGCTGGTAACGTTGCTTTGGTACGGTGTAACCATGTAATTATTATTAAAACTGGAATAAAAATCAATAAAATAAAAAAAAATCATAACCTCAAAATCTAACACATACCTGTTACTACTTTCTGACCCATCTGAAGGAGCATAATCTTTGTCAACATCACTATTAGTTCCTGTAAAAGGATCTTCCTCTCCTGACTCACTCATCACTGTTTATTTCACTGTCCCTTTTATATTATGAAGCTAAACACTCAAGTCACACAACTTATCAAAAACAACAGAGTAACGCTGAGTTTTATGTGAAAGACAACATGACTGCACATTTGCGAATGCAAAGTTCTATGTTGTACATAGTACCCTGCATTATTTAGAGTTCGTAACACTTTCGTAAATTTAGTTCTATGTGGTACATAAAACTTTGTTTTCTCAAACATTACAAAGTCATGCAAAATTGTAAGTTATTTGCTTGCAATATACAGTGACGGTGCTACATAAAACCATGGGTGTCTTATGAGATACAAGAGTAGGCAACATAGGACTTGGTGGTTTGAAAATCACAATATTTCAAATTTTGTTACATAGAACCTCATAACTCCAAGCAAGCGATATATATATATATATATATATATATATATATATATATATATATATATATATATATATATATATATATATATAAAAAGATGTTCTTGGGGATGCAGTCGAGCTTTCGAGAATGTTTATTCTCTTCTTCAGGGCAAAAATCGTGAATTTAGAATAAATTTAACACTTCTTGCCTTTATATTTGCGATATCTTCTATCAACTTTCTTATATCCAAACTGTCTAAAATTGTATGTTCAATTGAAACTATAGTCAAAGAACTCAGTCTTTGCTAGAGCATTGTTGATCTTAAATAGTTTTTGATAATTTTTTATTTTGAAAAGGATCTTTCACCAGATTAAATGAAACCGGGACATAAGTTATATTCTTAGCGCTATTGCTATTCGAAAAAATTAACTTATTGGTAAAAAAATATTGTAGTAGGGTTTGTGGATCATTAGACTGGTTTTCTGCAAAATGCAACTTTACTGCAATGATTTCATTAAATAAATCAATACCGTGAATGTCTGTTTCATTAACTCATCATTGGAGTATTTAAATAAGTTATTGCTAATAATGATAAATTAAATAAATATACTTTAATTATGTAAATAGTAGGTATAAGTATTTTTTTAATACATTTTAGTAATTAAGTATTTCCAGGCCTACGAACAGGTAATATTGTTACCTCTGTAGGAATTACATTTGCTAACTTTTGTAATTATTATCTGGATAGAATAAATAAAATAAAATAAGAAAGCCAAATACGTCAGTAAATGTTTTAAACTCGTCAAATCAATCCTTTAACCCTTCAGTGGTGACGTGAATACATAAGTGGTGATGCCGGTCTGACCGACCGTATATACCATTCCTAAATCTCTAACAAAATTAACTATGTTATCAGAGAAAAACAAAAATACTGAGACTTGAAAAATATATTTCTGATTAGGTATATTACAACAAAAAAAGAAAAGAATACTATTCAACTGCTTCTAAAACACGGAAACATTCATCTCAAATAACTCCAATATGTTCCAAGCACAAAAATTTATTACACCGTTTGCAATAGTACTTGGTCTTTCGTTCATTTGGTATATTGGTGAGCTGAACTCGAACCCTTAACTGGGGTTCAATGAGACTAATTGCTAACCCTTCCAGATACTTTCGTCTCAAAATCTTATCATTAGTATTTGCGACATATATCACTTGAGAATTTTTGCCAGATATATTCAGCGTACTATAAAAACTGCCATTTGCCAGCGCCTGGTTGATCTTGCACAATTATAGTTTGCTGAAAGCTGATCGACTACATCTACTCCTGCTTTTGTTTGATTATAATCTAATATAATCTCTGTTTTTTCCATCGTCGATTTTATCATCGTTGAGACAGGTTGATATCAAAAGAATGTTTTTATATTTTTTGGAATGTATGACACTATTGTGCAGTTGTTTCCAAATCCAAACATACTACTTGTCGAGAATTACGTCGAACAAATTCGGGAGATAGTTCTTTGTTACTGCGTATTGTTCCTATGATAGTTAAACCTTGCTGCAAGTATTCGGCTAATTGAACGCTGGTAAACCATCTATCTGTTGGGACGTCTAGAACAATATTTTGGCTGGCGTAGCCGCTGTACAATCGCCATTCCACTATTGTCCTGAGAAATCGGTCGCTCTGGTTGAGTGCTAGCATATACTTCTAGATTATTTCTATAAAACATTTTAGCATCATACAGAGCAAAAATCTTGATTCCATTTTTGTTTGGTTTCAGGGGCATATACTGTCGGAATGGGCACCGACCCCAGAAAGCCTCAAGTTTTTCATCGACTGTAACATAACATGACAAATTATAATTTTGTTTGCATTTGTTCATAAATTTATCAATGATGTAATTGGTACCAAGTTGTCTATTCTACGACGATCTTCTATTGTTTGTATATCATCAAAACGCAGGAAACGAATCAGGATCTGAAATCTTTGAAGAGATATTGTGATTCTGAACAATTCAGGAATGGTACAATTTGTTTGGAAAAGGTTCCCAGCATTCAAATGGTGACATTTTCTTACTCCAGCTAACAAAAGCGATCCCAATAGAGCCTCAGTTTCGACCTTGTCAGTTTTCCTGGTATAGGTTTCTCGGTTGTAATTGTTTTTTTTACAGATTCCAAATATTTATTTGTATGATTCACTATAAGGTTTATAATATCGTAATCAAAAAATGAAGACCATATCTCTAGCGGTGTTTGAAGGTTGCGCAATTCAGGTTTTACAGATGGAAGTTTCACTTACATGACATTTTTATCTTTAGTTTTGTGAGCTGGTGGAGCATGTTTTTCCATGAAGTTTTTCTTTCCATTACAAGGTATCAGTTTTGATTTAGTTTATTCTGTGTGTTTGTTATTTTTATATATAGTACGACGACGTGAATATCTTTTCTTCAGTAATATTGACAGATGAGTCAAATTAAGTATTAAACTAATGTGTTTCAAAGATTGTTGTGGTTGACTCATATTCGTAACAAATTATCGAAGTTTTATTACATTTCGTATCACTTCGTTTTGACAGTCGCAGCAGGTACTGCGGTTAGTTAACCGTCATAATCTATAATCGAGAGAAATTTAGCTTTTCATTAACAAGAAAAAAATACATACTTCCATTTAAGAAAAAAAAGTTATTAGCAATAAAAAATATTTTTTTTGACAGTTAAAAATATAAGAGTTTATTTTATGGAAAGCTTTGTGCAAATAGTGAAAATGATAGTTCATTTCTTCTCAAGTCAATGGTCCAAACTACATTGCTTTAAGTTTGATTGTTCACGAGATATTCAAAATGGCGCAAGACACTGCAAAAGTTGTTTTTTCTGATTATTTCGAAAACCCATGATTTTAAGTATCAAGAAGGCTTATGAAACGGACCCTTATTTTTAATGAGAAATACAAAAATGCAATAAAAATAGTATCATTTCATTTGAAAAAATGAAGTTGAGTCCGGCCCAGCAGATATGGGACACCCTGTATAACTGAAAATAATTTTAGGAGATGGAAAATTTGAATTGATAAATCTTTTGCTCAGCAATTTTTTTCATATTCTCATTAATAAGGGAGCTATCGGGGAAGTACGCTTAAGTGGAACACCCTTTATATACATATATATATACATATATATACATATATATATATATATATATATATATATATATATATTATTTTTTTTAACATAAATGAATCGCATTATTTTCTGAACTCGTTCAATTATTTATATCAATATTTTGAATTGTTTCTGGAGACCAGATGACTGATCCATGGTTTGGAAGGTACATGGTCTTGTGCATTCACATCTGCTTTCGATATATGAGCAGTCGTGGATGACATGGGCATGGTCGGGTTCATGCCAACAGACGATGAAGACTCCCCCTGCAAAGTTACTTGCCAGCAGTCTCGAATTCTTCCAGAAAATTGCTCTAAATTTTCAAAGTAAACAACATCGTGTATAATTCTTCGTCTCTTAACAGTTTCATGAAGTTTGTGAATGTAATAGGGTTCTCGGCAGTCTTCTCTTTCTTGACTTTCTTTAGAATTTTCCCCAAAACAGTCATTAGTTCCTGCCATGTTCGTTTCAATATAATGTCTTTCTTCTCTTTGGCTCGGTGTCCCAGAGTTTTCTTTACATTCATTAGAAACATTATTGTTGTTTTCAGTTCCCACAACAACTCCAATGTATTCAAAAGAGGACTTTCTTCCATCACCTCCAATACTACGTCTTGGGTTGACATTTTCAATTATTTCAAAATCGTTGGAATCACTAAAATTACTTAAAGTTTCTAAACACAATAAACTACGATTAAAATCACTATCTGCACTGTCCGAATCTGACATGGTTTTGAAATTAAATTAAAATTTGTATATTTGCATTCCATGTGGCTGGATTTCTTTGACTAGTCTATGTAATTTATGTTTGTTTTTGATATTGCGTATCAGTTCTATAGAGAACCACTTTGTTAGATTGTAGGACTTATTTGCATTTGATGCCATAACTGCCTTTTTGGGTATAGTTTGTTCAATACAAGATACCAGGATGCCATAAAACGTTGCAACACATGCCCTAGGCATAGTCATTTGCATATAGCTTGGATATACCAGATGACACATAAGCTGACCCGCCGCTAGCTGTTTCATCGCCCGCGTGCATTACTGATTATGCCGCCCTACGAGTACTTTGAGTTTTGTCAAAAAAATATTAATTAATGTTTTCTCATTATGGTGGGCACAAAGAAAAACAACTGAACAATGATAAAACATTTGTTTTAAGTAGGTACTTATTATTTTTGTTTACTGAAGTGTAAAACTATATATATAAATATTTATCTACAAAAATTTTACACTTCTTGCCTTTATATTTGCGAAATCTTCTATCAACTTTCTTTTATCCAAACTGTCTAAAATTTTATGTTCAATTGAAACTATAGTCAACGAACTAAGTCTTTGCTAGAGCATTGTTGATCTTAAATAGTTTTTGATAATTTTTAATTTTGAAAAGGATCTTTCACCAGATTAAATTGAAACCGGGATATAAGTTATATTCTTAGCGCTATTGCTATTCGAAAAAATTAACTTATTGGTAAAAAAATATTGTAGTAGGGTTTGTGGATCATTAGACTGGTTTTCTGCAAAATGCAACTTTACTGCAATGATTTCATTAAATAAATCAATACCTTGAATGTCTGTTTCATTAACTCATCATTGGAGTAATTAAATTAGTTATTGCTAATAATGATAAATTAAATAAATGTACTTTAACTATGTAAATAGTAGGTATAAGTATTTTTTTAATACATTTTAGTAATTAAGTATTTCCAGGCCTACGAACAGGTAATATTGTTACCTCTGTAGGAATTACATTTGCTAACTTTTGTAACTATTATCTGGATAGAATAAATAAAATAAAATAAGAAAGCCAAATACGTCAGTAAATGTTTTAAACTCGTCAAATCAATCCTTTAACCCTTCAGTGGTGACGTGAATATTCTGTACATAAGTGTTGATGCCGGTCTGACCGACCGTATATGCCATTCCTAAATCTCTAACAAAATTAACTATGTTATCAGAGAAAAACAAAAATACTGAGACTTAAAAAATATATTTCTGATTAGGTATATTACAACAAAAAAAGAAAAGAATACTATTCAACTGCTTCTAAAACACGGAAGCATTTATCTCAAATAACTCCAATATGTTCCAAGCACAAAAATTTATTACACCGTTTGCAACAGTACTTGTTGTTTCGTTCTTTTGGTATATTGGTGAGCTGAACTCGAACCCTTAACTGGGGTTCAATGAGACTAATTGCTAACCCTTCCAGATACTTTCGTCTCAAAATCTTATCATTAGTATTTGCGACAAATATCACTTCAGAATTTATGCCAGATATATTCAGCATACTATAAAAACTGCCATTTGCCAGCGCCTGGTTGGTCTTGCACAATTATAGTTTGCTGAAAGCCGATCGACTACATCTACCCCTGCTTTTGTTTGATTATAGTCTAATATAATCTCTGTTTTTTCCAGCGTCGATTTTATGATTTTTATGACAGGTTGATATCAAAAGAATGTTTTTATATTTTTTGGAATGTATGACACTATTGTGCAGTTGTTTCCAAATCCAAACATACTACTTGTCGAGAATTACGTCGAACAAATTCGGGAGATAGTTCTTTGTTACTGCGTATTGTTCCTATGATAGTTAAACCTTGCTGCAAGTATTCGGCTAATTGAACGCTGGTAAACCATCTATCTGTTGGGACGTCTAGAACAATATTTTGGCTGGCGTAGCCGCTGTACAATCGCCATTCCACTATTGTCCTGAGAAAACAGTCGCTCTGGTTGAGTGCTAGCATATACTTCTAGATTATTTCTATAAAACATTTTAGCATCATACAGAGCAAAAATCTTGATTCCATTTTTGTTTGGTTTCAGGGGCATATATTGTCGGAATGGGCACCGACCCCAGAAAGCCTCAAGTTTTTCATCGACTGTAACATAACATGACAAATTATAATTTTGTTTGCATTTGTTCATAAATTTATCAATGATGTAATTGGTGCCAAGTTGTCTATTCTACGACGATCTTCTATTGTTTGTATATCATCAAAACGCAGGAAACGAATCAGGATTTGAAATCTTTGAAGATATATTGTGATTCTGAACAATTCAGGAACGGTACAATTTGTTTGGAAAAGGTTCCCAGCATTCAAATGGTGACATTTTCTTACTCCAGCTAACAGAAGCAATCCCAATAGAGCCTCAGTTTCGACCTTGTCAGTTTTCCTGGTATAGGTTTCTCGGTTGTAATTGTTTTTTTTACAGATTCCAAATATTTATTTGTATGATTCACTATAAGGTTTATAATATCGTAATCAAAAAATGAAGACCATATCTCTAGCGGTGTTTGAAGGTTGCGCAATTCAGGTTTTACAGATGGAAGTTTCACTTACATGACATTTTTATCTTTAGTTTTGTGAGCTGGTGGAGCATGTTTTTCCATGAAGTTTTTCTTTCCATTACAAGGTATCAGTTTTGATTTAGTTTATTCTGTGTGTTTGTTATTTTTATATATAGTACGACGACGTGAATATCTTTTCTTCAGTAATATTGACAGATGAGTCAAATTAAGTATTAAACTAATGTGTTTCAAAGATTGTTGTGGTTGATTCATATTCGTAACAAATTATCGAAGTTTTATTACATTTCGTATCACTTCGTTTTGACAGTCGCAGCAGGTACTGCGGTTAGTTAACCGTCATAATCTATAATCGAGAGAGAAATTCGTAAATGGGTCGGCGCAAAACGGTCGCACATACCTGTTCAACGTACGTTAAGCAATCTGCGTGCGCCAGCCTTACACGCGCGCTATAAAACTTGTAAACCCGCACTTCAAATAAATCTATAATTTTGAATGCTCGAAGCAAGTGAATGAGCTTTGTGAGATTAGTTTGATCCCATTCTGACGAATTACTGGTAATTCCATGTACATGGACATGATCATGGCCAAAGGCCGATCGTCCTTACGGAGGTCAAAGTGGGGGGTAAGCGGGAGGGTAAGCGGGAGGTTTATCTGCCGCCGGCGGCGCCCATACATTCAATGATGAATATCGTTGATAATATTCATTACCTCGCAATATTCGTCAACATGTTTACGTAATAGATAAGAGAGGTTATATACCATTGTATTATTAGTTTTCATTTAGTATGTTGTTTCCATCGCATAAGAATCTTGGTCCTGGTAATAAGATAAATTTTGAAAATCCCGTTGATGAAGATGATAGAATAGCATTACTACATGATATATCATACGAGTTAGCGCGTAAAGAATCAGAAATTCGTGATAGTGATTTGGTGGCTGTTGAAACTTTTTTAAATAATTTTCGAAATACTGGTAATTGGCACAGTATAGTTGGAGCATCCGGCTTATTGTTAAAATACGGTGTCGAATCAATAACAGGTGTGTTATATCCATTAATGCCAAAAGACGACAGCTCAAGAACACTCTTATACTCTGGTAGATAGAAAGCTTTTAGTGCTGCGTTCAAGCAACATAAACATGAAGGTGGTAGAGAATCCTACCAGGAATTTATTAAAAAATTTAAAAGGAATGACAACGGAGAGTCCAGTGGAACATCTAACGACCCTACACAACTTGAAAGTCCAAACGCTGCCTCCGGATCCAGTTCCGGAAGTCATCTCAATAGAGGTTCACAAGATACATCTCTCGATCGATCTGTACCTGATATTGGTGATTTCGATTTGGATATATTTGATAACTATCAGATGGATATTGAAGGAGTTCAAGGTGACCAAGCGGTATTAACTGGTGGGCGAAGCAGCGGAAGTGCAACCTCTTCTGCATCAAGTGTAGGTTTGTTAAAATTGTATAAAGCTCCGCGGATTAATAAAACAAGTTGGAATTTTGAAAAATCATTTGTGTGGTATAGCTATGGTTACGCTTATAATGTAATAGGAGATGCACCTCAAACTCCATCATTAAAACAATTAACAACAAATTTGTCTTATATTCCTGTTGATTTAGTTTGTAGCTATTTAACTGAAGCAGAATTACATTACCAATGAATGCAAAAATTACAAATGTTCAATGTATAGTTAAAGTTTTAGGTGTTGGAACATCTTTCGATGTTGGTTCATCGTTAACAGGTGTGGCTAATTCAGAACATGTAGCTTTAGCAGCCACAGGTATTGGTTTAAATAGAAAATTAATTGGAAGTAATGTTTCCTATACAGCTGGGGCTACAAAACCTATGATTCCAACGACAGTTTCAACATTTAAAGTGGAAGATTATGACAAAAAATTATATAATAATTTAGACAGTTGTATTACGGGTGTTCCAAGGTCTAATAGTTTTTATTACTGTCTTCAATTTGACCAGAAAATAAAATTGTCTAGTATACCTCCTAGAATTCCTCCTGGACCTCAGGATAGAGCTACATTTGATGGTGGAGCACCTGTCATGTCTAGATTCCTCGATCGATTTCATGTGGGATCGCATATTGGTCAAACTATAATTGATTATAATTATAATCCAAAGATGAGATATTTAAAAACCAATGCATATGCACCTCATCTAGGTACTACTGCAAGTGTAGATTGTACTACAATAAACACTCAATCAAGAAACTTTAAAAATAATCTTGGAAAATTTGAGTTTAATACAGATTCTACAACTTTTGATCAAGATCGCCATTATGCTCCTGATAGGGTGACATCACGATATGAACCCATTGAAAAAGTGTATTCTATGAATTTTCAAAATGTTATGCACACTCCATTGGCACAACCACAAGTACACATTGGATTATATGCTATCCCACAATTAAATCCATCTGATGCAAGGTATAATTTTCAAAATTCAATTTTGTATTATGAAGTTGTTTTTAAATGCACTGTTGAATCAGATATTAATTCTTTGTATACTTTAGGTTCTAAGATTTATTGTGAACCTGATAATGTAACCATGTTAAATAATAAGACTATGAATGTAACTAGTGGTCCTACACCCTGGGACACCCTGTATAACTGAAAATAATTTTAGGAGATGGAAAATTTGAATTGATAAATCTTTTGCTCAGCAATTTTTTTCATATTCTCATTAATAAGGGAGCTATCGGGGAAGTACGCTTAAGTGGAACACCCTTTATATACATATATATATACATATATATACATATATATATATATATATATATATATATATATTATTTTTTTTAACATAAATGAATCGCATTATTTTCTGAACTCGTTCAATTATTTATATCAATATTTTGAATTGTTTCTGGAGACCAGATGACTGATCCATGGTTTGGAAGGTACATGGTCTTGTGCATTCACATCTGCTTTCGATATATGAGCAGTCGTGGATGACATGGGCATGGTCGGGTTCATGCCAACAGACGATGAAGACTCCCCCTGCAAAGTTACTTGCCAGCAGTCTCGAATTCTTCCAGAAAATTGCTCTAAATTTTCAAAGTAAACAACATCGTGTATAATTCTTCGTCTCTTAACAGTTTCATGAAGTTTGTGAATGTAATAGGGTTCTCGGCAGTCTTCTCTTTCTTGACTTTCTTTAGAATTTTCCCCAAAACAGTCATTAGTTCCTGCC
Organism: Crioceris asparagi; assembly: GCA_958507055.1. Taxonomy (NCBI): domain Eukaryota; kingdom Metazoa; phylum Arthropoda; class Insecta; order Coleoptera; family Chrysomelidae; genus Crioceris; species Crioceris asparagi. The sequence continues at coordinate 27,017,556 of OY293832.1, forward strand.
ATGTTCGTTTCAATATAATGTCTTTCTTCTCTTTGGCTCGGTGTCCCAGAGTTTTCTTTACATTCATTAGAAACATTATTGTTGTTTTCAGTTCCCACAACAACTCCAATGTATTCAAAAGAGGACTTTCTTCCATCACCTCCAATACTACGTCTTGGGTTGACATTTTCAATTATTTCAAAATCGTTGGAATCACTAAAATTACTTAAAGTTTCTAAACACAATAAACTACGATTAAAATCACTATCTGCACTGTCCGAATCTGACATGGTTTTGAAATTAAATTAAAATTTGTATATTTGCATTCCATGTGGCTGGATTTCTTTGACTAGTCTATGTAATTTATGTTTGTTTTTGATATTGCGTATCAGTTCTATAGAGAACCACTTTGTTAGATTGTAGGACTTATTTGCATTTGATGCCATAACTGCCTTTTTGGGTATAGTTTGTTCAATACAAGATACCAGGATGCCATAAAACGTTGCAACACATGCCCTAGGCATAGTCATTTGCATATAGCTTGGATATACCAGATGACACATAAGCTGACCCGCCGCTAGCTGTTTCATCGCCCGCGTGCATTACTGATTATGCCGCCCTACGAGTACTTTGAGTTTTGTCAAAAAAATATTAATTAATGTTTTCTCATTATGGTGGGCACAAAGAAAAACAACTGAACAATGATAAAACATTTGTTTTAAGTAGGTACTTATTATTTTTGTTTACTGAAGTGTAAAACTATATATATAAATATTTATCTACAAAAATTTTACACTTCTTGCCTTTATATTTGCGAAATCTTCTATCAACTTTCTTTTATCCAAACTGTCTAAAATTTTATGTTCAATTGAAACTATAGTCAACGAACTAAGTCTTTGCTAGAGCATTGTTGATCTTAAATAGTTTTTGATAATTTTTAATTTTGAAAAGGATCTTTCACCAGATTAAATTGAAACCGGGATATAAGTTATATTCTTAGCGCTATTGCTATTCGAAAAAATTAACTTATTGGTAAAAAAATATTGTAGTAGGGTTTGTGGATCATTAGACTGGTTTTCTGCAAAATGCAACTTTACTGCAATGATTTCATTAAATAAATCAATACCTTGAATGTCTGTTTCATTAACTCATCATTGGAGTAATTAAATTAGTTATTGCTAATAATGATAAATTAAATAAATGTACTTTAACTATGTAAATAGTAGGTATAAGTATTTTTTTAATACATTTTAGTAATTAAGTATTTCCAGGCCTACGAACAGGTAATATTGTTACCTCTGTAGGAATTACATTTGCTAACTTTTGTAACTATTATCTGGATAGAATAAATAAAATAAAATAAGAAAGCCAAATACGTCAGTAAATGTTTTAAACTCGTCAAATCAATCCTTTAACCCTTCAGTGGTGACGTGAATATTCTGTACATAAGTGTTGATGCCGGTCTGACCGACCGTATATGCCATTCCTAAATCTCTAACAAAATTAACTATGTTATCAGAGAAAAACAAAAATACTGAGACTTAAAAAATATATTTCTGATTAGGTATATTACAACAAAAAAAGAAAAGAATACTATTCAACTGCTTCTAAAACACGGAAGCATTTATCTCAAATAACTCCAATATGTTCCAAGCACAAAAATTTATTACACCGTTTGCAACAGTACTTGTTGTTTCGTTCTTTTGGTATATTGGTGAGCTGAACTCGAACCCTTAACTGGGGTTCAATGAGACTAATTGCTAACCCTTCCAGATACTTTCGTCTCAAAATCTTATCATTAGTATTTGCGACAAATATCACTTCAGAATTTATGCCAGATATATTCAGCATACTATAAAAACTGCCATTTGCCAGCGCCTGGTTGGTCTTGCACAATTATAGTTTGCTGAAAGCCGATCGACTACATCTACCCCTGCTTTTGTTTGATTATAGTCTAATATAATCTCTGTTTTTTCCAGCGTCGATTTTATGATTTTTATGACAGGTTGATATCAAAAGAATGTTTTTATATTTTTTGGAATGTATGACACTATTGTGCAGTTGTTTCCAAATCCAAACATACTACTTGTCGAGAATTACGTCGAACAAATTCGGGAGATAGTTCTTTGTTACTGCGTATTGTTCCTATGATAGTTAAACCTTGCTGCAAGTATTCGGCTAATTGAACGCTGGTAAACCATCTATCTGTTGGGACGTCTAGAACAATATTTTGGCTGGCGTAGCCGCTGTACAATCGCCATTCCACTATTGTCCTGAGAAAACAGTCGCTCTGGTTGAGTGCTAGCATATACTTCTAGATTATTTCTATAAAACATTTTAGCATCATACAGAGCAAAAATCTTGATTCCATTTTTGTTTGGTTTCAGGGGCATATATTGTCGGAATGGGCACCGACCCCAGAAAGCCTCAAGTTTTTCATCGACTGTAACATAACATGACAAATTATAATTTTGTTTGCATTTGTTCATAAATTTATCAATGATGTAATTGGTGCCAAGTTGCCTATTCTACGACGATCTTCTATTGTTTGTATATCATCAAAACGCAGGAAACGAATCAGGATTTGAAATCTTTGAAGATATATTGTGATTCTGAACAATTCAGGAACGGTACAATTTGTTTGGAAAAGGTTCCCAGCATTCAAATGGTGACATTTTCTTACTCCAGCTAACAGAAGCAATCCCAATAGAGCCTCAGTTTCGACCTTGTCAGTTTTCCTGGTATAGGTTTCTCGGTTGTAATTGTTTTTTTTACAGATTCCAAATATTTATTTGTATGATTCACTATAAGGTTTATAATATCGTAATCAAAAAATGAAGACCATATCTCTAGCGGTGTTTGAAGGTTGCGCAATTCAGGTTTTACAGATGGAAGTTTCACTTACATGACATTTTTATCTTTAGTTTTGTGAGCTGGTGGAGCATGTTTTTCCATGAAGTTTTTCTTTCCATTACAAGGTATCAGTTTTGATTTAGTTTATTCTGTGTGTTTGTTATTTTTATATATAGTACGACGACGTGAATATCTTTTCTTCAGTAATATTGACAGATGAGTCAAATTAAGTATTAAACTAATGTGTTTCAAAGATTGTTGTGGTTGATTCATATTCGTAACAAATTATCGAAGTTTTATTACATTTCGTATCACTTCGTTTTGACAGTCGCAGCAGGTACTGCGGTTAGTTAACCGTCATAATCTATAATCGAGAGAGAAATTCGTAAATGGGTCGGCGCAAAACGGTCGCACATACCTGTTCAACGTACGTTAAGCAATCTGCGTGCGCCAGCCTTACACGCGCGCTATAAAACTTGTAAACCCGCACTTCAAATAAATCTATAATTTTGAATGCTCGAAGCAAGTGAATGAGCTTTGTGAGATTAGTTTGATCCCATTCTGACGAATTACTGGTAATTCCATGTACATGGACATGATCATGGCCAAAGGCCGATCGTCCTTACGGAGGTCAAAGTGGGGGGTAAGCGGGAGGGTAAGCGGGAGGTTTATCTGCCGCCGGCGGCGCCCATACATTCAATGATGAATATCGTTGATAATATTCATTACCTCGCAATATTCGTCAACATGTTTACGTAATAGATAAGAGAGGTTATATACCATTGTATTATTAGTTTTCATTTAGTATGTTGTTTCCATCGCATAAGAATCTTGGTCCTGGTAATAAGATAAATTTTGAAAATCCCGTTGATGAAGATGATAGAATAGCATTACTACATGATATATCATACGAGTTAGCGCGTAAAGAATCAGAAATTCGTGATAGTGATTTGGTGGCTGTTGAAACTTTTTTAAATAATTTTCGAAATACTGGTAATTGGCACAGTATAGTTGGAGCATCCGGCTTATTGTTAAAATACGGTGTCGAATCAATAACAGGTGTGTTATATCCATTAATGCCAAAAGACGACAGCTCAAGAACACTCTTATACTCTGGTAGATAGAAAGCTTTTAGTGCTGCGTTCAAGCAACATAAACATGAAGGTGGTAGAGAATCCTACCAGGAATTTATTAAAAAATTTAAAAGGAATGACAACGGAGAGTCCAGTGGAACATCTAACGACCCTACACAACTTGAAAGTCCAAACGCTGCCTCCGGATCCAGTTCCGGAAGTCATCTCAATAGAGGTTCACAAGATACATCTCTCGATCGATCTGTACCTGATATTGGTGATTTCGATTTGGATATATTTGATAACTATCAGATGGATATTGAAGGAGTTCAAGGTGACCAAGCGGTATTAACTGGTGGGCGAAGCAGCGGAAGTGCAACCTCTTCTGCATCAAGTGTAGGTTTGTTAAAATTGTATAAAGCTCCGCGGATTAATAAAACAAGTTGGAATTTTGAAAAATCATTTGTGTGGTATAGCTATGGTTACGCTTATAATGTAATAGGAGATGCACCTCAAACTCCATCATTAAAACAATTAACAACAAATTTGTCTTATATTCCTGTTGATTTAGTTTGTAGCTATTTAACTGAAGCAGAATTACATTACCAATGAATGCAAAAATTACAAATGTTCAATGTATAGTTAAAGTTTTAGGTGTTGGAACATCTTTCGATGTTGGTTCATCGTTAACAGGTGTGGCTAATTCAGAACATGTAGCTTTAGCAGCCACAGGTATTGGTTTAAATAGAAAATTAATTGGAAGTAATGTTTCCTATACAGCTGGGGCTACAAAACCTATGATTCCAACGACAGTTTCAACATTTAAAGTGGAAGATTATGACAAAAAATTATATAATAATTTAGACAGTTGTATTACGGGTGTTCCAAGGTCTAATAGTTTTTATTACTGTCTTCAATTTGACCAGAAAATAAAATTGTCTAGTATACCTCCTAGAATTCCTCCTGGACCTCAGGATAGAGCTACATTTGATGGTGGAGCACCTGTCATGTCTAGATTCCTCGATCGATTTCATGTGGGATCGCATATTGGTCAAACTATAATTGATTATAATTATAATCCAAAGATGAGATATTTAAAAACCAATGCATATGCACCTCATCTAGGTACTACTGCAAGTGTAGATTGTACTACAATAAACACTCAATCAAGAAACTTTAAAAATAATCTTGGAAAATTTGAGTTTAATACAGATTCTACAACTTTTGATCAAGATCGCCATTATGCTCCTGATAGGGTGACATCACGATATGAACCCATTGAAAAAGTGTATTCTATGAATTTTCAAAATGTTATGCACACTCCATTGGCACAACCACAAGTACACATTGGATTATATGCTATCCCACAATTAAATCCATCTGATGCAAGGTATAATTTTCAAAATTCAATTTTGTATTATGAAGTTGTTTTTAAATGCACTGTTGAATCAGATATTAATTCTTTGTATACTTTAGGTTCTAAGATTTATTGTGAACCTGATAATGTAACCATGTTAAATAATAAGACTATGAATGTAACTAGTGGTCCTACAATTATGGGATATTGGGATGATGGTGTAAAATAAAATAATAATTATTATAATGTGTTTTATTCAAATAATTCTAAGTCAAAATCATCAGTGACTTGTTCGCCACAAGTTATAAGATCAGTTATGTTTGAACAATTATCAATATCGTATATTTTATATTTTTCTAATATATAATAAAAACATAATGGATACAATTTTTTTGTACAAGTTTTTAAATAATCACAAGACATCCATTGATATTTAATAATTCTTGATCTAAAAGCTAAGTACTTTGGAAAAGGATCCTGATTAGATAGAATTATAATTGGAGTTCTAGATAGAATAGTATCTTGTTCGTATTTTACTTTGACATTGCAAGTATCTCCACCGAATAACATTTTCAAAGTTTCAAAACTAGCTGGTTCACAATACGGCTCATTCCATAATTCTTTTATTAACACACTCCATTAATGGAAAATTGCGGTGGTTAGAAAAATTACCTATTTGACCGAAATTAAAAAAATAATGTATAACAGCATCCATTATGAAATTTTTACCAGCATTTGGAGGAGACTCTATCATAAAACTATTGACAATTATTAAAAGATCATGTAAAAATTAAGAAATTGCGCTTTAATCATCACTGAATTGAAATAAAAGTACTCTATCCATGATAGCAATGGATTCTTCCAAAGAATAATAATATTCAGCAACATTTCCATTTGGAGCATTATATAGTGGTTTTACTGATTGAACATAATTAAAACTTTCTTTAGTACTCAATTCAATGAAAAAATTTGAAAAAATTGTAACTGTTTTTTTGTTACGAAATCTTTTCATATCCTAATATAGAAATTTACTTGCAAAATATTCTTTTGACTGAAAAACGTTTAATAAGGTGCTTGCTGGGTGTTGCTTGAGCCATTGAAGAAGCTCGTCCTCTTTGCTTCTTTTTTTGCTCCTGTTTGGACCATCAGTTTTGCTGCTAACGCCAGAGCTTTGTCCAGATGTACCTTCATGGGATCGACACCCGATGGAATCACGAAAACGCTCCTGGTCTTCGCCTTCTTCCACCACTGCTCTTTCGGCAAACAAGCTACTTCCTGGTACGGAAAGACCTCCAACTTCACTACTTCGAAACCAGAGTCTTCCTCCAATTTCAAGATATATTGGGTGTCGCCCTTTCTTCGACTGATAGTGGAGGAGATTGTTCCACCAACAGGCGCCGATTCGGTGACTCCAAGAAGTAGATCTAAGGCATCTGCGCTTTCCTCTAATGGTCGAGACTCTGGTACATTTGCAACGGGAGTCGGAATAAGTGCAATCGTGGAGGCAGTGCAAGTGGTCTTCGTGCCAGAAGAGACTGAAGATATTAGAGGTGCTTCTTGATTTAAGAGCTTCTCTAACTCTTTCAAAACACTCTTCGGGGGATTGAAAGTACACAATATCGTGAAGAGTCCTTCGCTTTTTAGTAACTCGATCAAGCTCTCGAACGAAATTCCGTCCTCCGGAACTTTGCTCTCCGTCATTTTCTTCATTATTTTCTTCAGACCCAGGCACGATGTTAACAATATTTTTTTCTCGATTTTCAGTTCGAGATTTATGCAAAACATCATCAACGATCTTAAAGTAAGGAGTAATATTTTTACCGTCATGTGTTCTGGCCAGTTCAGTTCGAGCAGATTGAAAAAATCGTTCAAATCTTCCTCCTGATCCTCCACTTCCTCCAGTATCTTCTGACCGCAATGGATCGGAGACGGACAACTTTCTTCGTTTTCCATTACTGCTGCTATTTTCTTCACTTAAAATAGACACTAACTCACTGTCAGAATCACTCAAATATGATAATAATTCGAAGTCACTGTCGCTAGACATTTTGAAGAATGATTAAATGCTTCAATATATATACTCCTCTTATCTCGAACAAATATCCTGGGGTAATGAATATTATCAATAGTGATGTTACGATGGAACTGGACCCATTAATTTGGAACAGGTATCGTTTGATTGTTCCGTGTACCTATTCCCAAAGATTACAGAAACCTGTTCCCTGTTCCGAGTTACTGGGTACCATAGAGATAGAGATTTGATTATGTATCATGTCGGTCTTGTAAATAATACGTATTAGAATTAGCAGAGATGCAGATGAGAGTGTTTATTAGTCTATATGGATGAGAGAGAAGACGTATTACTGTATTAGGTATTAGCTTATGTTATATATTAATATTAATTAGGCTTTAGTTTTTGATATGAATCGTAGGTATGTAATAGTCTTTATTCTCTATGAGGTTTAAATGAACTTGAGGTTTGAGATATTGTACTTTTTATACAAATATATAGGCTTATATTCCTCAATAAACAATTGAGTTGATTTGCAAAAAAACAATTTGAATTTTTTTTATTATATTTATTTCAAAAGTAGAACAAAACAAGAAAATAAAACAATATAACATAACATTATTCTTAGAATTAGAAAAACAAAAACTCTTTGGCTTAAATTATGTACAATAACAGATAACAGGTACTTACTCGGCAAAATAAAACAATCTCTAAACTATATAAATGAAAAAATTAACAAAAGTTCGCATTGTAGTTCAAAAATAATAACATGTGTACATGTTTTGATTTCAGGCGTCTTCGACGCTCTCTTAAAACTTCGCCAGCCTTAGAGAATAAACTCTCGCAAGGTACAGATGTAGCCACAGCACATAATTTTTTTCTAACTAGTGCACTTAGGTTTGGATACATGTATTGGTGTTCTTTCCACCACTCCAAAGGATCTCTTCTCCTGTCTATAATATCTTCTTCCATATACCTTTGCATCTCAATTATAGCCATGGAAGTTGTACTCTTAACCGAAGATTTGTTACCTTCTTGTGAGGCAACTCTATCAAATGCAGCCCAAATTGATAGTTTGTTGTTTTTTTCTGCCTCGTTTTCGAGAGGTTTTATCTCACTTTTTGAAGGTTCCTCCCTTAATGATATAATGTCTGCCAAATCACTAATAATATTTTTCTTGACTCTTTCTGCAGCATCATTATTTTTGAATGACAATGTTTTAAAGCGGGGATCCAGAAATGTAGTTATTGCCAGAGTACTACTATACTCCACATTCCCAAACCTATTCCGTAGGCCCTGCTGTAGTTTTTTTATTACTACGGTTCCTGAATGTGATAAGTCCGTATTACTTACGAGATGCTCACAAATATCTAGAAGCCCCCCTGTAATAACGATAACTAAAGAAGCCGCAAGGTATTGCTGGCCACTAATAATTCTAGAGGCATCTTCGAAAGGTTCTAAAATCATTTTTAACTCTTTTAGTAAGCGCCATTCGTCAAACAATATCTGTGGAAGTTCTGCATCCAACAGTGCTGCAGTACTTCTAATGCCCTCTTCCAACTCGATAAATCTTTCAATCATGTAAAAGGTGGAGTTCCACCTGGTAATGACATCGAGTATCAGTTTCTTGGGTATTTTGATTCCTGAGTTTTCTTGAAAGTTACTCAGCTTAGTTGATGCTTTTGAACTTTTCCTAAAATGAGCCACTATAGTTTTAACTTTGTCTATTGTTCCTATAACTAATGGCTCAGAATTTAATGCATCTCGGACTACTAAATTTAATGTATGGGCATAGCACCCGAAAAACTTCCACTTTAGTCCATTTTTTATCGCGCTTGTTATATTTGCAGCATTATCAGATATAGCCAAATTAATTTTATTTTCGATCCCCCATTCTTCTGTAATTGATTTTAATTCGGCTGCTAAATTAGCACTCGTATGCGATTTTTCGAATACCGAACACTTCAGAAGCATCGTCTGATTTTGAAATTCATTGTCTATAAAATGGATCGTCACACCCATAAAAGATTCATTATTTCCGGATGTCCAACAATCAGTGGTCAAAGATACGGCATCAATAGTTTTAATTTTTTCTCTACAATTAACCAAGCACTGTTCGTAGAGTGTGGGAATGAGAGTCCTGGAAATAACTTGCCTACTTGGAATATCATACGAGGGATTCAACGCTTTTGAATAACGCTTGAACCCTTCGTCTTGTACCACACTAAATGGTTGAAAGTCTTTATAAAACATAACTAACAGAGCTTCATCTATTTTTTTTTCGAGGCTGAGGTTATTTTTTTCGGAACAAATGAGGATATTTTGGATTGAATAGTGGATTTTGAATGTGATGTACCTATTGTTTTTTGACAGCTAGAAGTAGATGGGATTGATTGTACATCATCAGCCTAAAACAGATGTACGGAAAAGACATAGTTTAGAATCTCAGAATATATGAATTTCGTTAAATAGAAAGAAAATAACAATGCATTTTTTCATTCGAAAATATATGAATACACTCACTTGGGTAGCGGAAACTAGAATCGCTGGATCATCTATTCCTGAAAACCTTTCTGTTGATGGTTCTGTCTCAGGAATATTTGTATTTGATCTTGCTCTAATATTTTCATTTAATTGAATTGTGGGATGTTTTCTCAACATGTGCTTTTTCAAATTTGAAACTGTTGCTCTGTACGACATAACAATTTTGCATATATTACATTTTGCAATGTATTCTTTTGAATCAACAACCGAAAAAAAATTCCAAACTATACTGGTACGTTTGTTCATTTTTATAAGCTTTTAAATCAATTTTAATAACAAGAAGACAAGAAAGTAAGGAAGTAAGTAAATCAGCAATATCAGCAAATTTAAAACGCTTAGCTTTTAACTTGTGCTGCGTCCCGCCCTGTCAGTCAAGTCATCCAAAGTCAAAATATAAGCCTACACTACTTAGTCTATGCCTACAATCTCTTCTGCGAGACTGTACTGTTCTCAGAACTGTGTTCTGTGCTCTCTGTTATGTGTTATCTCATCTGCATGTTGACGTTTTTGACCGAAGACGAAAACCGAGAATATCCGACAGACATCCGAGCACGTCCGAATCGACAATATACATATTATATATATTCCGGATTAGGTTGGACTTGGAACAGGTTTAAGGAATAGGTTTGTATTTGTAACAGGAACAAGTCATACTAGGTACGATAAAAAGCTGTTCCGTAACATGGCTAATTATCAACGATATTCATCGTTGAATCTATGGGCGCCGCCGGCGGCAGGTAAACCTCCCGCTTACCCCCCATTTTGACCTCCGTACGGACGATCGGCCTGTGGCCATGATCATGTCCATGTACATGGAGGTATCTGGATATCAAAATTAAAGATGTGAAGATTTCTACTGTGAAATATATGAAAAATGTGAATGACTTCTAAGGGCGTTTTCACATTATCTCGAATATATGGAATAAAGGACATGTGTAATATTTCTTGAACGGACCGGGAATCTTTTAAATGGGAAGCTTTTCCTGGCCATGGTTCAACTGCCTGTTTTCCTTTTTTAGTTCTGATTTTATCCATTAGCCTTTCTTTGATCTTGTCCGATGTTCACTTGAATTTGTCGAGAGGTTGATGGAGTAGGCTGTATTTGCGAAATTATTTTTGGAAATGCAGATTCAGTTAACAGTTGCGAGTCTGATGTTAACTCCTCTGCTTCAGTTCTGTGGTCTTCTGTTTGAACCTGGCTGAAATTGCTCTCTCTCTCTCTCTTTCTCATCCTTCTGTGCTATCTTCAGTAAGAATTGGAGATGCTGCATATAACTTTTTTTGCTCCTTGTCCACTTTTTGTTCTTAGAGATTTTAAAAATGAGTGTTATATTTGTCCATTTAGCCATAATCATGTCCCCTGCAAAAACAAAAAAATGTTTTTTTTTTCAGATACTTAGAATACTAGAATTGGGATTTCTACATTAAGCAAAAATATAAACTTTGTGTGCAGCCAAATATGGAATACATTCCGACCCCTTTACCTCAAGAAGAAGAGATGGAACAAAAAGACTGGTCAGAACTAGCCCCATGAATTCCAGAAAAAAGCCAATTTTCCTGCTTTTTGCAGGAATGATTGCGATTCTTCCATTCGTCAGAGTACTGAGTTTTGTAGAAGACTAACGAGCGGTGAATTAAACATACCAGAAGCAAGACCTTTACCACCAGAAATAAACCTAAAAGTTCCGTATGTTTTTGTTGCCGTTAATGCGTTTCCAATGAATGAGCATATTCTAAAAGATTTCTCAAATCATGATTTGAGTATCAAACAACGAGTTTTTAACTACAGACTACACAGAGCTCGCAGATATGTGGAATGCGCATTCGGAATTTTAAGCAATATATGGCGAATATTCCACAGATCAATTAATGTCTCCAAAATCCTTTCCAAAAAATATTATTAAAGCTTGTGTTGTACTTCATAATATAATAAGCAAGAGAGACGGATATCGCACGGAAGATTTGATTATTTCTTCAGGTTCTAAATTACAAAACCTACCGCCTACACAAACAACTTATAAAACAGGACAAGGGGTACACACTTATTTTGCAAATTATTTTGTTAGTGAAGCTGGACAATGACCATGGCAGTTGTCAAAAATTTTAGTTTTATTAAATCAAAGATAGTTGATAGTACTTAACTGTCTTTTTCTTTTCCGCTTGGGATAATTCCTCATATCCATCCTCCAAATACTGAAATATTTCCTGCCAACTTTTGTCACGGAGTATTTTGTTTTTATTATTTTCATGGGTTTTATCCCAAATACAGGGCTTAGATTTCACTAGTTCAATTAATGTAACTATGTCATTCTTAAAACTGGTCATGTTTATTTAGTTTCACCCAGGAATTTCACAAAATAATATCACTATTTTGACATCACTCACATGCAACTGGAAAAAAAATCGCCACGACATGTCGTTGCTTGCAACGGCACGATACCGACATATCGGCGAGTGTGAAAGCATTCCTATTTAATTACATGAAATAAAGCGTCCACCGACATCGTTGCCTTGTCGTTGCTGTGTCGTCCAATGTGAAAACGCCTTAAGTCAACAATAGAGAATAGGAATTGTAGAAAGTGGAGTGAAGTTGATAATTGAAGAAATAAAGCTCTTAATCATCTCCACACTTTATTGATAAAAAAATAATTAATGGGGGTGAGACATGTTTCAAGTCTATATATACTCATCTTCAGTCAATAATAGGGCTCTGAAATAATGAAAATATCTTAACAATTGAATTCCAAAGATGAATAATTACAAATGGCTTCTATTTAATGTATACTCACATGAAGTTAAAAAATGTTTTCATCACCAAATTAAAGTAAAGTTGTTATAAAATTTAAACTTAAATGACCATTCTAAATAAAATAAAATAAAAACAAAAACTCCTTACGTACCACCCTCACATTGCGAAAAAAATAAATAAAAATTAAATTCTGCGTAAAGATTATGAAGAAATCTTGAGCGCTACATTTCCGTTGGTGTTCGCGACGAGAAAGACTGGATATAAATTAGAAAATATATGAAATAATGAGAACGATATATAATAGTAGTGATATCTATTAATGAGTGGTATGAATAAGGTTAAGTTATGATAAAGCAGAAAATTTACTATAAAATTCTTAATGCAAAAAGTGATAATAAAAGGATTATTAATAAAGATTAATAATAAAGGATAAGGAGAAGCCACAAAAATGTCTATCGTTATTCATCCTCCTTAAGTGTCCAAACCATCTTAATAGTTGTTTTTCCACGGTGGTTGTTATGTCTTCTATCTCTAGATCTTCTCGTATTCACTTCTTATTTTGTCCCTTTTTGTAACCCCTTTTATTCCTCTTAAATATTTCATCTCCACGGCTTGTATTTTATTTTTTTGTTGATTTGTGAGTGTCCACCTTTCGCATCCAATTGATATTATTGGAATTGTAGGTAAAAGTCCATTATCTCAAAGTGGAGTGAAGTAAAATGTAGAAAAAAGAAACTCAAAGTCTTCTCCACAATATATTGTTTACATAATAATTACCATACTTACCATATTTTTACTTCACTCCACTTTGAGATAATGGACTTTTACCTACAATTCCAATATGCTAGTCGAGCAACGTTAGTCCGCCAATATAAGGTTCTCTTATTACGACGAAAAACCGTATCATTGGACATTGGAATTAAGGCCCACTACAAGCTCAATATCATCAACTCTCATCTCAAATGGCTCTACTTGAAATTGGCCGATGTCCTACACTCCATGGAACTGGATTTGCTTCACAGACAATTACCTGATTATATTGAAATAAAAGGTAAGGAGAAGCATAATAAGTTAACACATAAATTATCTAGATTAAATTCCAATATTTCTCAACCCAATAATACAATAAACAAATTTTCCGATTACAATTTCCATCCGAGAGTCATGAACAAATCGTCGATTACATTTAATGAATATGAATTGACTTGTCTCAATCAGGGTTTAAAATTCAATATATACAAACACCAAGATAAAAAAGAATTTCAACAATTTGCCATAGAATGTGAAAAAGTCATTGAAACCTCCAATTTCTACAATAAAGACTTAATTAGGAGTGACATTGCACGTGTATTAAACAGGAATTTCTCTTTTAATCCGAACATATCATACAACAATAAACATAAGAAACTAGAGTTTAATTTGAATCGTATTAATAACAAAGTGAAACATAATAATTTAATAATCACAATAGCAGATAAAGGGAATTGTCTCGTGATCTTAGATCGCTCTGAGTACGTGAGCAAAGTCCACAACTTCTTGACCTCGGGCGGATTCCTAAGGTTAGATTGTGACCCTGTAACCAAATACGTAAGAAGAGGGAAAAAAGATTTAGACAACACTTTAGATACCATCTTATTCTATGAATCTAATAAAGATAAATTAATCCCCATGAACCCGTCTACTCCATTACTATATGGTTTGCCGAAAATTCATAAAGCAGACATACCCATTAGACCAGTTGTCTCTTATTGTAACTCTCCTACATCCAAATTAGCAGCATGGCTCAATAAACTTATTAGAGAATTAACCGAATTCATCAATCCCTACTCTATAAAAAACACCAAAGACCTTATCAACAAAATATCTAATTTGGTAATACCTGACAACTCTATATTGGTTTCCTTTGATGTAGTTAACTTCTTCCCAAGTATTCCTCCAGATGATTGCATCCAATTAGTAAGAAAACTCCTCTTCGAAACAGGCACTAATTTCCACCACTGCCTTAACATCTGTCAACTATTAGACACAGTCCTAAAACAAATTTTTTTCAAATTTAATAATGAATTTTTCGCTCAATTAACAGGATTAGCCATGGGCAGTAACCTTTCCCCATTACTAGCGGATTTTTTTCTGAATAATTTAGAGATGCATTTCCACAATTTCACTCATTATGATAAAATCATTTTCTACTACAGATACGTGGATGATTGTTTGGTTCTTTTCAATGGTAACTTAAATCAACTTCATCTGTTTCTGACTTTCTTGAATACTTTACATCCAGCGATCTCTTTCACAATGGAAATTGAAACTAACAATTGCCTACCCTTTCTAGATATCCTTATTACAAAGACAAACAATAAGTTGGGATTCGCAATCTACCGAAAACCTACACATACAGACAAAATCATCCCTTTCTCATCATGTCACCCGATTTCGCACAAACTGAGCTCTTTCAATTCATTTTTTCATAGATTATTCTCCATCCCTATGAGTGCAAGAGACTTTAACAATGAACTAAACATCATTAAACAAATCGGTATTACCAAGGATTACCCTATTCAATTAATAGATAGATTATACCATAGACAGTTACAGAAACATATAAATAGAAATTTAACTATACCTGCCTTACCATCTAGATATTGTTCACTGCCCTTCATTGGCAAAGTTTCCCAAGAAGTCAAAAACATACTCCAACGTCATAACCAAGAATTGAAGGTATGCTTCTTCACTCGGAACACACTATATAATAGGTTGGTCAACAGCAAAGATAAGGTTAGTCCCTTGGATAGATTAGGTGTCTATGAGATTTCATGTTCCACTCCAAACTGCTTAGCCAAATATGTAGGTCAAACTGGTAGAAAAATAAGTATCAGAATAGAAGAACACACCAAAGTGATAGACAAATATCGATCATTGTTTCTGACAGTTCCTTTCCATGAGATCAATTCCAACAGTTCCTTTGCGAATCATATTATTAATCATAAACATACCTTTGATATCACTAAAGATGTCAGAATATTACACCTGTCACCAAAGGGCCGTTTGTTGAATATCTTAGAAATCTTTGAAATCAATTCTAATAACAACCCATTAATCATATCTCTTAATGAACAAACTAACTTTGATTGTATACAATTCTTTAACACTCTTAACTTTTGAATTTGTTTAGGGATATTTATGCTTCTCCTTAACCTCATTTATTTACTTGTCATTATATTATATTATAGAGTTTTCTTCAATTTTCAATCTTTATACGATATTAATTTGATCAATTATGTCCAGTCATTTATAGATGGCACCACGCATGGGTTGATCATCTCCAACCAAAATTTTTCTCTTTCACATCGAACTCACTAGCAATCATGTAGTCCAGGTCAAGTTGGAATTAATTTTTTAATTTTTGTTTTTTAATTTTTAGAATTTAATTTTATTTTATTTTGGGGCACAATGTGAAAGTTAAGTTTTCTGTAAATTTTTATTTTATTTATCGACTAATTTTGGTTCGAGATTGAGTTTATTTTCATCTCCACGTGAGTATCAGATTAGATATAGTTCAACAGTATCATATCAATAATTTGTACAAATTTGTTACAGAACCTTTTCAGATTGATAATGAAACTATATAGTTTCGAAACATGTCTCTTATGGTAATTATTATGTAAACAATATATTGTGGAGAAGACTTTGAGTTTCTTTTTTATACATAATATTATTGGTTTTACTATTTTTTGTATACTATTAGTTTTGTTTTCTGTGATATTTCTTTCTTCCAGATCAGAGTTTTATTTATCATGTAGTATAGTTTCATAGCATTTCATATTCGGTAATTTATTTCCGCTTCATTTGTTCCACTTTTTTGTATCATTACACCTAGATATATAAAGCAATCTGTCTGTTCTATTTTCTTGTTGTTTAAGTCTATGGACGTTTGTTCGCCATTTGCGCCTCATACCATCACTTTAGTTTGGTCGATGTTGATTTTCAGGTTTCTTTTTTTCAGTGCTGTATCCCAAACTTTTAGATTTTGTTGTAGTTCTTCTTCGTTTCTTGCACATATCATTAGGTCATCAGCAAATGCACAATGCGTTATGTATATTGGCTCCATATTTCTATATCCTATTAGTAGCTTCTTGACTTTATCTTTTACTTCTTCCATAACATCGTCTAGGATTATGTTAAATAACGTTGGGCTTAGTATTCCGCCTTGTCTTAGTCCTCCTTCGGTTGTTAAATCATCTGATTCTAAATTTTTCGTTCTTACATAATTTCTAGTACATCTGGATACGCTTGCAATATTCTCCTTCAAGTTCTTGGTTCATATTTATTTTTCTTAAGCTGTTCCATATTATATTCCTCGGTATACTGTCAAACGCTTTCTCTAAGTCTATAAAAGCTAGGTAAATGTTCTTTGAATAGTTCTTTTCTATCATCTGTTTTATGGTGAAGATATGATCCTGAATTCCTCTTCCTTTCCTAAAATCACACTGTTCCTCACTTCTATTTCACATTCTATTTGTTCTTTAATTCTAATACCTAACAATCTCTCATATACCTTGGCGACTGTACACAGCAGGGTTATTCCTCTAAAGTTCTGGCAGTCACGTTTATTTCCTTTCCTATATATGGGTAAGATTACCCCTATCTCCCAATCTTTTGGGATCTGTTTTTCTTTTGCTGTTATGTTTAATAGGGTGGTTAGTGCTGAAATTCTGAAAGAATAGTAACATTTCTGTTGTTATTCCATCATGTCCTGCTGCTTTACTTCTCTTTAGCATTTTTATCGCTTTTCTCACTTCTTATATTGTGAAAGGGACATGTTCTTGATCTTCATCTCCTTCGCTATCATGTTTTCTTCCTGTTGATTGTTCTGTGTTGTATTGAGTAGCTCCTGAAAATATTCCTTCCATCTTGCCATAATTTCGTTAGTGTTCGTTAATATATTTCCTTCTTTTGATGTTATATATGGATCCGTATTTTGTTTAGTTTTCATATTCTTTAATGTTTTATATAGCAGTTTTTGATTCCCATGTCGGTCCTTCTCCATTTTTTTTCCGAACGCCTTTTGTTTTGCGTTAATAACAACTTCCTTTACTTTTAATCTTTGCGTCCTGTATTTACTGTAGTTGTCATTGTTTCTAAGTCTTAAGTAGTTTTTCCATAGTTTCTTTTTCGTTTTAATCTCTTCATTCAACCAACTTGTTTTCTTTTTATTTGGTTCAATTTTTACTGTACCGCACACCTTTTGAGCTGTCTTCCATATTAAATTTTTAAAGTGCTTCCACCAACCCTCTGGATTTGTAGCTTGTAGGTCTGTAAATTCTTTTTCTGTTAATTCCTCATATTTTCTTATTCTTATTCTCTTGGGATCGACACCCGATGGAATCACGAAAACGCTCCTGGACTTCGCCTTCTTCCACCACTGCTCTTTCGGCAAACCAGCTACTTCCTGTTACGGAAAGATCTCCAACTTCACCACTTCGAAACCGGAGTCTTCCTCCAATTTCAAGGTATATTGGGTGTCGCCCTTTCTTCGACTGATAGTGGAGGAGATTGTTCCACCAACAGGCGCCGATTCGGTGACTCCAAGAAGTAGATCTAAGGCATCTGCGCTTTCCTCTAATGGTCGAGACTCTGGTACATTTGCAACGGGAGTCGGAATAAGTGCAATCGTGGAGGCAGTGCAAGTGGTCTTCGTACCAGAAGAGACTGAAGATATTAGAGGTGCTTCTTGATTTAAGAGCTTCTCTAACTCTTTCAAAACACTCTTCGGGGGATTGAAAGTACAAAATATCGTGAAGAGTCCTTCGCTTTTTAGTAACTCGATCAAGCTCTCGAACGAAATTCCGTCCTCCGGAACTTTGCTCTCCGTCATTTTCTTCATTATTTTCTTCAGACCCTGGCACGATGTTAACAATATTTTTTTCTCGATTTTCAGTTCGAGATTTATGCAAAACATCATCAGCGATCTTAAAGTAAGGAGTAATATTTTTACCGTCATGTGTTCTGGCCAGTTCAGTTCGAGCTGATTGAGAAAATCGTTCAAATCTTCCTCCTGATCCTCCACTTCCTCCAGTATCTTCTGACCGCAATGAATCGGAGACGGACAACTTTCTTCGTTTTCCATTACTGCTGCTATTTTCTTCACTTAAAATAGACACTAACTCACTGTTAGAATCACTCAAATATGATAATAATTCGAAGTCACTGTCGCTAGACATTTTGAAGAATGATTAAATGTTTCAATATATACACTCCTCTTATCTCGAACAAATATCCTGAGGTAATGAATATTATCAACGATATTTATCGTTGAACGTATGGGCCCCGCCGGCGGCAGGTAAACCTCCCGCTTACCCCCCATTTTGACCTCCGTACGGACGATCGGCCTGTGGCCATGATCATGTCCATGTACATGGAGGTATCTGGATATCAAAATTAAAGATGTGAAGATTTCTAATGTGAAATATATGAAAAATGTGAATGACTTCTAAGGGCGTTTTCACATTATCTCGAATATATGGAATAAAGGACATGTGTAATATTTCTTGATCGGACCGGGAATCTTTTAAATGGGAAGCTTTTCCTGGCCATGGTTCAACTGCCTGTTTTCCTTTTTTAGTTCTGATTTCATCCATTAGCCTTTCTTTGATCTTGTCCGATGTTCACCTGAATTTGTCGAGAGGTTGGTGGAGTAGGCTGTATTTGCGAAATTATTTTTGGAAATGCAGATTCAGTTAACAGTTGCGAGTCTGATGTTAACTCCTCTGCTTCAGTTCTGTGGTCTTCTGTTTGAACCTGGCTGAAATTGCTCTCTCTCTCTCTCTCTTTCTCATCCTTCTCTGCTATCTTCAGTAAGAATTGGAGATGCTGCATATAACTTTTTTGCTCCTTGTCCACTTTTTGTTCTTAGATATTTTTAAAAATGAGTGTTATATTTGTCCATTTAGCCATAATCATGTCCCCCGCAAAAACAAAAAAATGTTTTTTTTTTTCAGATACTTAGCTACGGGATGCATGCTGACAGAGCTGCATTATAATTATAGAATTGGGATTTCTACATTAAGCAAAAATATAAACTTTGTGTGCAGCCAAATATGGAATACATTCCGACCCCTTTACCTCAAGAAGAAGAGATGGAACAAAAAGACTGATCAGAAATAGCCAATGAATTCCAGAAAAAAGCCAATTTTCCTGCTTTTTATTCGTGGATATTGGAGCATATAGGAATGATTGCGATTCTTCCATTCGTCAGAGTACTGAGTTTTGGAGAAGACTAACGAGCGGTGAATTAAACATACCAGAAGCAAGACCTTTACCACCAGAAATAAACCTAAAAGTTCCGTATGTTTTTGTTGTCGTTAATGCGTTTCCAATGAATGAGCATATTCTAAAAGATTTCTCAAATCATGATTTGAGTATCAAACGAGTTTTTAACTACAGACTACACAGAGCTCGCAGATATGTGGAATGCGCATTCGGAATTTTAAGCGACATATGGCGAATATTCCACAGATCAATTAATGTCTCCAAAATCCTTTCCAAAAAACATTATTAAAGCTTGTGTTGTACTTCATAATATAATAAGCAAAAGAGACGGATATCGCACGGAAGATTTGATTATTTCTTCAGGTTCTAAATTACAAAACCTACCGCCTACACAAACAACTTATAAAACAGGACAAGGGGTACACTCTTATTTTGCAAATTATTTTGTTGGTGAAGCTGGACAATGACCATGGCAGTGGTCAAAAATTTAAGTTTTATTAAATCAAAGATAGTTGATAGTACTTAACTGTCTTTTTCTTTTCCGCTTGGGATAATTCCTCATATCCATCCTCCAAATACTGAAATATTTCCTGCCAACTTTTGTCACGGAGTATTTTGTTTTTATTATTTTCATGGGTTTTATCCCAAATACAGGGCTTAGATTCCACTAGTTCAATTAATGTAACTATGTCATTCTTAAAACTGGTCATGTTTATTTAGTTTCACCCAGGAATTTCACAAAATAACATCACTATTTTGACATCACTCACGTGCAACTGGAAGAAAAATCGCCACGACATGTCGTTGCTTGCAACGGCACGATACCGACATATCGGCGAGTGTGAAAGCATTCCTATTTAATTACATGAAATAAAGCGTCCACCGACATCGTTGCCTTGTCGTTGCTGTGTCGTCCAATGTGAAAACGCCTTAAGTCAACAATAGAGAATAGGAATTGTAGAAAGTGGAGTGAAGTTGATAATTGAAGAAATAAAGCTCTTAATCATCTCCACACTTTATTGATAAAAAAATAATTAATGGGGGTGAGACATGTTTCAAGTCTATATATACTCATCTTCAGTCAATAATAGGGCTCTGAAATAATGAAAATATCTTAACAATTGAATTCCAAAGATGAATAATTACAAATGGCTTCTATTGAATGTATACTCACATGAAGTTAAAAAAAATGTTTTCATCACCAAATTAAAGTAAAGTTATAAAATTTAAACTTAAATGACCATTCTAAATAAAATAAAATAAAAACAAAAACTCCTTACGTACCACCCTCACATTGCGAAAAAAATAAATAAAAATTAAATTCTGCGTAAAGATTATGAAGAAATCTTGAGCGCTACATCTCCGTTGGTGTTCGCGACGAGAAAGACTGGATATAAATTAGAAAATATATGAAATAATGAGAACGATATATAATAGTAGTGATATCTATTAATGAGTGGTATGAATAAGGTTAAGTTATGATAAAGCAGAAAATTTACTATAAAATTCTTAATGCAAAAAGTGATAATAAAAGGATTATTAATAAAGATTAATAATAAAGGATAAGGAGAAGCCACAAAAATGTCTATCGTTATTCATCCTCCTTAAGTGTCCAAACCATCTTAATAGTTGTTTTTCCACGGTGGTCGTTATGTCTTCTACCTCTAGATCTTCTCTTATTCACTTCTTATTTTGTCCCTTTTTGTAACCCCTTTTATTCCTCTTAAATATTTCATCTCCACGGCTTGTATTTTATTTTTTGTTGATTTGTGAGTGTCCACCTTTCGCATCCAAATAATATTATTGGTTTGACTATTGTTTTGTATACTATTAGTTTTGTTTTCTGTGATATTTCTTTCTTCCAGATCAGAGTTTTATTTATCATGTAGTATAGTTTCATAGCATTTCCTATTCGGTAATTTATTTCCGCTTCATTTGTTCAACTTTTTTGTATCATTACACCTAGATATATAAAGCAATCTGTTTGTTCTATTTTCTTGTTGTTTAAGTCTATGGACGTTTGTTCGCCATTTGCGCCTCATACCATCACTTTAGTTTTGTCGATGTTGATTTTCAGGTTTCTTTTTTTCATAGCTGTATCCCAAACTTTTAGATTTTGTTGTAGTTCTTCTTCGTTTCTTGCACATATCATTAGGTCATCAGCAAATGCACAATGCGTTATGTATATCCTATTAGTAGCTTCTTGACTTTATCTTTTACTTCGTCCATAACATCGTCTAGGGTTATGTTAAATAACGTTGGGCTTAGTATTCCGCCTTGTCTTAGTCCTCCTTCGGTTGTTAAATCATCTGATTCTAAATTTTTCGTTCTTACATAATTTCTAGTACATCTAGTACATCTGGATACGCTGGATATTCTCCTTCAAGTTCTTGGTTCATATTTATTTTTCTTAAGCTGTTCCATATTATATTCCTCGGTATACTGTCAAACGCTTTCTCTAAGTCTATAAAAGCTAGGTAAATGTTCTTTGAATAGTTCTTTTCTATCATCTGTTTTATGGTGAAGATATGATCCTGAATTCCTCTTCCTTTCCTAAAATCACACTGTTCCTCACTTCTATTTCACATTCTATTTGTTCTTTAAGTCTAATACCTAACAATCTCTCATATACCTTGGCGACTGTACACAGCAGGGTTATTCCTCTAAAGTTCTGGCAGTCACGTTTATTTCCTTTCTTATATATGGGTAAGATTACCCCTATCTCCCAATCTTTTGGGATCTGTTTTTCTTTTGCTGTTATGTTTAATAGGGTGGTTAGTGCTGAAATTCTGAAAGAATAGTAACATTTCTGTTGTTATTCCATCATGTCCTGCTGCTTTACCTCTCTTTAGCATTTTTATCGCTTTTCTCACCTATTCTATTGTGAAAGGGACATGTTCTTGATCTTCTTCTCCTTCGCTATCATGTTTTCTTCCTGTTGATTGTTCTGTGTTGTATTGAGTAGCTCCTGAAAATATTCCTTCCATCTTGCCATAATTTCGTTAGTGTTCGTTAATATATTTCCTTCTTTTGATGTTATATATGGATCCGTATTTTGTTTAGTTTTCATATTCTTTAATGTTTTATATAGCAGTTTTTGATTCCCATGTCGGTCCTTCTCCATTTTTTTCCGAACGCCTTTTGTTTTGCGTTAATAACAACTTCCTTTACTTTTAATCTTTGCGTCCTGTATTTACTGTAGTTGTCATTGTTTCTAAGTCTTAAGTAGTTTTTCCATAGTTTCTTTTTCGTCGCAATTTCCGTTTTAATCTCTTCATTCAACCAACTTGTTTTCTTTTTATTTGGTTCAATTTTTACTGTACCGCACACCTTTTGAGCTGTCTTCTATATTAAATTTTTAAAGTGCTTCCACCAACCCTCTGGATTTGTAGCTTGTAGGTCTGTAAATTCTTTTTCTGTTAATTCCTCATATTTTCTTGCTGTTGTTTCTTCATTTAATTTATAGTTTCGTATTTTTATTTTCTTTCTGTTCAGGTCTTTTCTAACTAATTGTGTCTTTTCTTGTTTTGTCTTTATTCTCAATTTTGATACCACTAGGTAGTGATCTGTATAAAGTTCTACCCCTCTTTTTACTCTAGTATCTATACAACCTAGGTTCAACAGTTTTACTGAATTCCACGAAATTTCGTCTAACATTTTGCAAGGTTTGTGGAGAAATTTGCCCAATTATTTCCTCATTCCGTGTTTTAATTCGGGTAATGAGTTTGGTTTCATTGAATTGACTGAACATGTCCCCAAAAAAGTCAAGAGGTGGGAGGTCGGGTGACCTAGGTGGCCACTCAATACTACTTCCCCTTCTTATCCATTATGCTGAAAAAACCTGGTTTACAATTGTTTTAACTTCTCGACTATAATGTGGAGGCGCTCCATCTTGCTGGAACCAAATAGCAGGACTAAGTTGAAATGGGCTTTCGTTATCCGGAAATAATCATATTAATACCGCCAAAATCTTCGTTTGCGGCAAATTTAGATACCTTTGAGCATTTAGTGTCTCTTCCAGGAAAAAAAGGGCCGATGATGTGTCTTCCAATCATTCCTACCCAGACATTGCACCTTCTGTGGATATTGCGTGTGAGTTCCTATTGTCCAGTGTGAGTTATTTCTGGACCTATATCGGTTGTTATGTTTGTTCGAAAATCCATTGAGACAAAACGTCGCCTCATCGCTGAAAAGAATATTTTCCACAAAATTCGGAGTCTCCTCAATTTTATGCAATATGTCTTCACAAAATTTAATTCGCTTATAGTCTTCACCTCGCAAAAGCTCTTGTACAAGTGAAGCTTTATAAGGACATATTTTATTCCTTTTTAAAACTCGACGCACGGAAGCCTGACTAATTTCTGTTTCTAGTGCTAGTCTTGGGATGGATGTCTTTGGTTGTTCTTCAATTGAAAGAAGAACATTTCAAGGCTTTTCTTTACCCGTCGCAATTCTCTTGCGTCCTGATTTTGCAGCATTGCTAACAGAGCCTGTTTGTCCTTATTTGTGAAAAATTCTTTGAGCTGTGGATTTGGAAATTGGTTGTCGATTTGGAAAATGTTCATTAAAAACTAATGCGGCTTCACGAAAAGACCTTCGATGGTCACCGTCACCTACTATTACCAGAAGCGCAATACGTTCTTGCATATTTAATTGTACCATATTTGCGATTTCTGACTTAATTATTAATTGACACCTTTCTTACTTATACATTTGATTGTTCTATTTATTTTAAATCCATGACAACCAAGCACTAAACTCTATTTTGTTTTCAAATTTAAATGGAAACATCTGTGTCCAACTTTTGATCTCAATTAAGTAAAAATCTGTTAGATTTAGGTCTAGGGTGTGCTACTTAAAAAATGTTGAGAATTAGGTGAGGAATCCAAATTCAACAGAAAAAGTTTGTTCCATTTTAAAAAATACATTGACCATGCTTACTTCAAGACTGATGACGTCATCACCATTAAGTAACTTGCCAAACATAGATTTTTTGAAACATAATAAGATAACGAAAACCCGAAATCGATATCATTTTTCGTTTGGCTATAATTCAGGTGTCCCGGAACATATGACCAACCCTGTACAATAGGTACGTTCTTTATGTGATTTATACAGCACTCTCAGCAATACGGGAATGCTGAATCTGAATTTTCATCTGCCGAACTCGGAAAAATGATATATATATATATATATGGCGAAAGTTTTAAGCAAGTCACTCAAAAAACCCATTATCTTTCTCAAAAGTTATTCATGCTTTCTCGGGTACTGAATTCGAAATTCTACGTCCCAGATTTTTAAAGGCAATAACGCATGGTTAAAAATACGTAATTAGTATTGACAAAATTAAATAAATTTTCTCATTTAAACGAAATATATTAACAAATCATATAAAATATAAGGTCAGTGTTTTTATTAACAATTATTAATATCTTCATTTCTTCATTGCTTTTGGTTCTGGATCTGGAAGAAAACAGAGAGAGGTTAAGATCAATACAAAATTAAGTCTTCAGAAAAAAAATGTAGAAAAACAAAGATGAAAACAGAACGGTATGGTAGGTATTGATTGAACATACAGTCTGTTTTTGATACTCTTCGTTCTTTGCCGGCTTGCGAGGGTCCGGACTGTGATAGTTCCAGAACGTTGGAAGGTCCAGGCTGAGGGTCTTCGTAACCTAGATAAAAATTGTGAACTCGTGAGATGATGACAATAGAGGATAGATGAATAACATGAAAAATTATTATACTTGAATGTAGTCTTACTTTCGGTTGTAATTGTACTGGCTGTACCGGTACTATTTGGCAAAAGTCTCAAACTCGATGGAGTCTGTGTTGTTGCATTTGTCCTTACACTCAGCGCAAGTGTTTGTGCAGAATAATCCTGCTTGCCTCAGCCACAGTTTCCTATGCAATTCTTTTTGCAATGGCATGCAACTTTCCTCAGTACTTTATTAGGTGCTGGTGGCAGGAGTGTTGTGACTGGTATCAGGCTGTTTCTCGAGGATTTCCATTCCCACTGTTTCGGATTGGAGGAGCAGTTGGAGGAATTGAAGCGAGGTTGGAAGTTAATTCGTTAGATGACGTGTTATACTGTTTCTACCTCAACTTATTTAAAGTGATATCGTGGTGATCGCCTCCATATTGCGCCACCATAATTTTTCCCCTGCCTCAAATAGTTCCTCTTCATCAGCGTTGGGTCCTTGAATTTCATGCCAAGTAATATGAGGTCAGGATTTTTTGTCAGTATCTACTTTGTGACATTTTAATTTGCCCTGTTTGTAGTGCTGATGTTGAGTCCCAGCCACTGACTGCTTGTGCAAACAGAATAATGTTAATGCCGGTTCGTGGATGGAAGAAGGTTGGTTGTGCTTTTCCTTTCCCTGGCTTGATAAAGTACACTTTGTCAGATGTACTTATTCCTATCATGATTACGAGAAGGTCAGCATCTTCTCCAACAACTACTACACCTTCGTGGAGTCGTGCCATTTGTGGCGATATTGACCTCTTCAGATTCTTTTTATCAAGGCGGATATTAGGCGACTTTTGTTCTTGGAGTACGCAAAAAGTTATCAGTTGAGACTGCTCGAAAGTGTCCACTTGTCCAAACAACTCTAGGTAGCAGAAAACCTCCGACAATAACATACTTATGCTGTGTTACGCGAAAGAGTTTGCGTGTCTGGCATAGTTTGAAACGCTTTGTAGTTCATTTGTCACCCATTCTTATGCTACAGTCATCGAACAGTGCCAATGGGTATGGACAGATTTCAGAGGACAGATACTCCTCCAATTCTTCATTCCTCTCAGACACAACTCTTCACGATCGCCTTGTTTCATCTCTCGTCACGTAGTACTAGTCGGGCATGTTGAAATTCGAATTCAGCTCTTCCGATAACATACGAACCAGGCGAGGAACCTAATTACTTATCTCCATTTGCATCTTATATGCAATAAACGCCACAATAAGCCCAATTTTCACATTTTCTCAATTTTCACTAAGATGCGTCACTCGTACGACGCGGCAAAGTTGAAATTCGGATTCAGCATCCCCAAAAACATAAAGAAACGTTGAGAAACCTAAATCCGCATTTTTTTCTTGAAACACCCCTTTTTAGATACCATTTTACTGCACTACTATACGATGTACACTTCCATGTCTTCTTAAATCCTGACCGTAACGTTGAAATATGTTTCTTACTTCTTGAGAAATCTTTCCGATAAAAGGGATCAGCAGTATCTAGAGGATAAATTGGGATAGAGAATTTAAAAATGTGAGTAAAAGATATAATTCATCCAATCCATTGAAAAGTACAATGCAGTCATCCACATATCTGTAATAAGATATAATTTTATCATAATGAATGAAGTTATGGAATTGTTTCTCTAAATTCTTCAAAAAAAATCTGCTAAAAGATGAGAAAGATTACTACCCATGGCCAGACCCGATAATGAACTTTTTGTTTTGAAACAAATAGGAGATCTCTTCTAATTTGATGCAATCATCTGGTGGGATACTTAGACAAAGGTAAACAACATCAAAGGATACCAAGATGGAGTCTTATGGTATAACTGTATCTGAAATTCTACTGGTTAAGTCATCAGAATTTTTCAAAGAATAGGAATTGTTAAATTCAGTTAAAACCCCTTGCCGCATGAATTATGAAAGAGAACCAAAATAATTTCTTTATTTGCTTAAAACTGATTTATTATGCTAAAATATACATTATAGATAGAAAAAATAAAATAACAACAATTAATAAAAAAATTGAAAATTTAGCCATATATGGCTTCGTATGAGTCTGGGTTAAATTTTGTGGAATTCCATGAAACAGTTTCTTTTATCGTTATAGCACAAATACACCTCACATTTCTCACATTTGGTAAAAGAACGGAATTTGGAACAGTTTTGGCATAGCTGTCGATTTTTCTTCATCCATGTGGGAAAATGATCGATGTTGTCGGAACGTACTGATCTAAGGGGTAGGTCTTGATGTCGGGCTGGAGCTTTTCGAATCCTTTTTATTGTTATTGGTGAATCTGGCAAGCTGCATGGAGTTCCCCCTCGGCTAGATGAAGGTGTTCCTCGTATGCTTGGTGGTCGACCACGTTTTTTCGCGACTGAGAAAACTTTTCCTGCTTTACGCATATGTTCAGATACAGCAAGTTTGAAATCGAATAAGGCCATGTATTCTTCTTCATTTATTCTACGCCATAACAACCAAGCGTTTACTATGCACATGTCTGTCATGTGGAAGAAAATTCTCTTGTACCACTGACGTGATCGCAAATGGATTCTATAGTAACCAAGCATTGAATCAAGTAAATCGACCCCACCCATGTGCTGGTTATAAACATCAACGGCTTGAGGAGAGTTTATTTCTTTGTACTTTCGCTCTTGTCGGAAATAACGTCTTTTTGTGCTCGTGGGCTCACTTCCAACGTATGCTGAAAGCATATTCACATTTTTGGTGTCATACCATGATACTAAGCTTAGCTTGACGCCATCGATTACAGCAATCTTCTCCTCCATGCTTCCTCTTCCTTTTTTCTTCAATTCTTTTTCAGTTGGCATATTCGAATTCGGTACGATGATTTGTTCATCAACCGCTAAAAACTCTTCTTTGGGAACTAACAACAATCGTTCTCGAATTTGAGTGAGGACAGGTCTAATTTTGAAGAGTTTATCATGACCATCATCACCACGAGGCTTGAAATTATCATTGTTATTGAAATGTAAGAATTTTTTCACAGTTTCAAATCTGTTACATGTCATTACACTGTGTATCTGAGATTGACCTATATGCTTCGACCAATACATCCTAGTTGCTGGCAACCTCACACATGACATAAAAATTACAATTACAATGAATATCTCTACTTCATCTTTAGTAATATTTGCTGGCTTGCTGATATCCTCTTGAGCGGATTTGATATTTGACTGCTCCACTATCATTTCGATAAGATCATCAGTAAACAAAAACTTGAAAAAATCTGCCGGTGAATCCAATTCTTTTATTGTTTCAGGTAAATCCGTTTTACCTTTGAATCTGAACCTTTCTTCATCAAAAGCTTCCATTTTTCCCTTTTTCCACATAACTTTTTCTTTATTCCTGTTGACCTTTAATTTGGATATTGAAGGTGTCTGATGTTCCTCTATTTGAATTTCTTCTTCAGAAGTATCAGATTCAGAATCTGGTGCAATTATGATTTGTTTTCTCTTCGGCGAACGAATTGAATGAGGCACATAATCATGGTCAGAATCAGAATCCAGATCATCATCACTCAATAAACCATCACCTGGAATAGGATTCACATGCCTGGAAGAACCATAAAAGCGGGATGGGTCCATTTCTAAAAATAGTTCTGAATGCATACGAAGCCATATATGGCAATTTCATAAAAGGGCTCAAAAACCTAATTGCAATACATAAAATTGTGAAAAAAAACATAAGTAGCTGGTTTTTGAGTCCATAAAGAATGTACCATGATTTTTTTAGAAGTTGTTACTCACCGTTTTATATTTTGTTCTCACAATTCAAAATCCTATTTTTTATTTTGCACTGAACTAGAGGAACACGCTATAGATAGCCAATAATAAGTTTGACATATGTAACTTGTCAACCACGAACTAATTACGTGCCAATAAACAGCAGAATACTCTTATGTTCCAAGATTTATAAATCTGAATTCTATGATACCATGGAATTTTAAAAAATTTCCCAAGTTTGGCAGCCATATATGGCTTCGTATGCGGTAAGGGGTTAAATCTCTAATTAATATGTTTAACCATGAAGCTAATTTCGAAGTAGGAGAATTTGAATCGGCCTTGATTCAACAGGTTCATTTCTTGTTCAGTGAAAGAAGTAGAGGAATTATTCATGACTGGGATGGAAGACAAAATCCGAGAAATTATTTTGATGTACAAATTTATGTTGAACTGTATTAGAACGTAAATCGGACAATTTAATCTTTAACTTTTTGTGCTTCTCTTTACCTTTTAATTTAACGTAGTCTAGTATGCTTCTGTGCAGATGATCAAGTTCCATGAAGTCCATAAGATAGGATAGTTTCATGTAGAGCCATTTGAGGTGAAGGTTAATTGTGTTGAGTTTGATGTAATGGGATTTTATTTCTGTTTCATCAAGGTAGTATGGCCTATGAGCAAAGCATTTTTGGCAGCTTGAGAGGAGATCCTGGTATGTAGTGACACGTAGTTGGGAATGAGAATTATCCTGTCTGTCTTCATAGCATAAATATTGAACCACGTATACGTTGCTTCCTTTTAGTTTCTTACAGTTTTTGATTTGATTTGGTTCTTTTTTAGGTAAGACAGGAATTCGATTTTGATAGAGTACTTAGGCCTGTTTTTATTTGGTACAGATTGTTTATCTCGCTCACATTTACTTCAATATCAAGCAGTTCCTTGATTGTGCTTAGGACCGTAGTAATGATGTCTCTGCTTTTTGTGATTTCCAATCCAAAGATAAATATGTTGTTTTTACGAATCTGTCTCTCAGTGTTTACACATTTGGTTTCTAGTTGTTTGCATTTTTCTTCTAGTTTATTAATATTATCGAGACATGTGTCGATTTTTTAGTTCTCACGTTGTATTTCTTTTTTTATTTTTTCCTTGATCTGCCTGTTTTTGTCCTTTACTATATTCAGTGATTGTTTGAGAAGTTCAGAATTGGGTAGGTCTCGTTTTGCTGATGCTTCTTCTCCCACCATTATCACCTGCTATATTTATGTTGCTTCTAATTTTCACTTCAATTTATTAATTGATTTATACTACGCCACTGGATGGGTTCGTATTTGGCTCCACTCACTAACTGGGCTCTGGAATGCCGTGTTGGTGTAAAATGGATCTCAGCTGTTGTTGAAGATTGCTTATTTCTAAATAGACTTTGATTGCATCTTTGGAATTCCAGTTCTTCTTGGGAGCAATTTAAGGCATTTGAAGGTGAGCGGGGCCCTCTAAATTTATTAACTGGTATAATATACGTTATTTTCTTTTGAATGCAATAATTCCTCTGTAATAATCATTATTTTCTTACATACGATTAAAAGATCTGGTTTGATGAGGATTGTCACTAATACAAACACGTCCACTCTCACTCTTGTCTCTACTTTATATGATAATGGAAAACGAATAAATTTATTTCAACAAACTCTATTTTGAATAAAAAGCAATGTTACACTCGAGGCATAAACCAACATCAAACTTTATGAACATTGACCTGACACTTGAAGTAGGTACATTCTTCTAAGGCACATATCCTACGTTTTTTATTTGAAATGATGGTGAACATGTTATTCGTTCTATCAAACCTTATATTATCGCTTATCCGGTTCTCAGTAACACTTGAAATTGATGAAGAGGTCTGCCTGCACCTCTGGATTCTACCGAATATAGAGCTAGGTAGGTATTTACTAAGTTCCTTCTAAAGTGAAGTTTGTATAGGATCCAAGCATTCGCAATAGATACATCTAGCATCCATGTAACAATGGACCACCACCATTTTTTAGATCGTATACCTTGTTTTTTATCCAAAATGGAGAAATGAGTCCCTCTTTCAGTTCATTTTTGTAATTGTTTTTTGGGCGGCAATGGAATTCATCTTTCATGTTCTCCATTGTTTTTCCAAACACCGCGTTATTCATTAATTTATAGAGGTTTTTCTTGAATTCCGTTGTGACTGCCATCCTCAACCGAGTGTTTAACTCAATGTAGGGCTGCAGCCACGGCGACTGTTTGAATTTTAATATTTTATGAATTTTTGTGATTTCTAGTCTGTAGTCCAAACATTGCTTCAAATTTCGATAGTGTATTATGTAATTTGTTTTGTTGTAAAATCTTTGTGAGTATCGTGTAGTTTGCGAGGATATGCGACAGTCATTACATCAAAATTTTCAACATCTTCGACCCATTCAAACCCACCGAAAGGTAAAAATTGAGACATCACCCACCCATACAAATTATTTACATCGAAATACATAATGTATTTCGACGGTTTCGCCGGATCATATCCTTCACTCATGTATTTGTTGTTTGCCTCGGAAAATCTTTTACTACACACAGAAATTCCACCACGTATGTCCTGTTCGATGAACATAAGTTGGTCAATGTCCTTGACCCCCTTGAATCCCACGTGTATTCAGGTAAAGTGTAATACCAACCGGAATCCAAGCCATAAGTGTTGTGACACTTTTACGAAAATTTTCAAACATGTCTGTCAACAACAAAACATCTATCTTTAAATACAAGTCAGAGTATGCACCCAAATCCGAAATTTCAAATGCTGTCCATACGTCTAGTGCATGTTGATATTGTTGGTCGATAATCTGTTCGTCGTTCAGTTTATTGTAAAACTTGCCTCTTGTAGGAAATTGTCATTTAATTTATCCAAACTGTCAATATAGTCGTAGGGAAATATCCCTTTCCTTGTGAGAAGGGTGAACTTCGTATCATCATTCGAAACATCGCTAAATTCACGTGAAATAATTTTGAGGTCATGCCGTTCCATTATGGAAACTAATTTGTCCAACGAAGTCCCCAAAAAACATAGTGAGTCAATAAATCGAAATTTGTCGGTATTATCGTCGTAGATTGAAGGATATGTATTTTTCTTTATTAACGGGAAGTACGCTTAAACGACTCTTCTTACTTAGTTCGCGAATCATGAAATGACTGTCGTAACCTGAGAGGTTGTGAAATACGATGGGTACAACATACTGTTTTTTGAAATTTAAATTGCATGCTTGGTGAGCCAAACCCCTAATTTTTTTGGAAAAATGATCGTGATCGCGAACGATAATGTCTGTCGATATAAAAGCTTTTTCACAAATATGACATAATGTAGCGTTTGCAGGTATATTACTTTCGTCCATCGGAAGAACATTTTTTAGCTTTGATTGTACCATTTCGGCAATAGTCTGCATCTGGTTAGCGAACCACTGCATACTATCCTTCCCTCGGTAGCTCTTGTAAACTGATAAAGTGTCATCGTAGTTACATTTCAAATAGAAACCTGCACTGTACGGAGAATGTTTTTGGTATTTGACAGTTTTAGATGAAATTGTATTATTGAATTTCTCTAATGTACACTCAGAATCTGCATAAAGGATGAACGAAGCCATCTGTTTGTATATATATAATTTTTAAATTCAACATGACCGTAATTGTGGAAGGAAATTATGCTATGATTGGCTCTAGAACACAGATTTTCATGTTCTTTTAATTTTTGTTGAGACGAGAAGTAATTTAGACATCTGTCACAAATATTTTTTTATTCTTTTTGTTTACCTGCTTTCCAATCAATCGAGATAAATCTTTAATTGAACAATAATGGTATTGGATTTCGATAGTTTCATTGTCAATGAGGGGGCGCATCGTAGTCGGTTTATTTAGGAAGATATTTATTTTTAATTAACAATAAATTTACATGCTTATCTAATATTTTCTGGTTAATCTTACGGGTACAACTGAATAAAATTGTTTTTCCTCAACTATATTCAACTCCAACGCGTAAACATTTACAGAAATATCGTTTACTTTTTCAAATTTTGAAATATTGTGTAATGACATCGGTGTATCTAGATTTTCAGTTTTCAAAACTGTTTTGTAATGAGGGTATGATGAGGTTCTCGTTACCTGTCCTTTTGCAGGATGTAACGCTGCAACAACCGACCAATAAAAGCAGGCTGTATCGTCATTTTGAATATTCAAACATGCATGCTTATTGATGATTTGTTGCGACACTCTGATGAAAGATGAACGGTTTTCAACTTCAACTTTAACTTTATTGATATTTGCAACTCTAGTGAAATAATTTGAGATAAAGCCCAGCTGCTTTCTTTCACCGAAAATTCAGATAGTTTGTTGACAATCTGATCGTGAATATACTCACCAAACCAATGCTGTAGGTCTGTCGTTACGTCCACAACGGTATTTTTGGTATTAAAATACTTGAAATCTAAAGTCTCCCCATCTTTACCTTTTCTCACAAATTCTCCGCAGAAACACACGTTAATTTTGATAATTGCCTGCTTCGATTACATTTGGTGGTATATCTACGTACAAAAATGTTTTCAATTATATTGTATAAAAGTATAAACGATGCCTTCAGTTTAGCTATCTTCTACTGTGTTTCTTCTCTATAGACACCAAATGAAAGCCATTAGACATCGCATCATCTTATATTTATCTCTCGATTGACAATCACAAATGCAGTATCCGAAAGAGTTGCATCGTTTACATGCCCGACCGTCAACTTGGGTATTCTTCTGGTATTCGAAAACATTTCTTGATGCAACAATATTGTTCTTCTTCTGAGGCATTTTGTTGTGATGATGCTGTTGACATTGTATCTGGCGAATAAGCATAATTTACAAATTTACTTGTATATATTTTTCTCTCTTAAATCTTCGCTATTTCTTGGTCGATTTAAACGAATCAAAAACTGTATCATCGTCAAATTTCCTGTAGAAGACGATTTCGAGTGTCGTTTGTTTGAAACGATAAGGGTTGTCCGAGCGCCACACGCGTCACCTGCTTCTAGACGGCTTATCGCCCTGTTCTCCGTCGAAAGCGGTGCGTGGAGATAACGCCGCCGTCGAAGATGTTTACCCATCGGCAAAATCACAATTTATGCGCTCCGTCTTATCTGTGATTGCATCTAAAAAAGGCGCACGCGCCGCCGATCGCGCAGCAGGCGACCGCGAAAGGGACCCATTTTGGCCCCACCACGGCATGGCTGCTGTTCTCACTTTGCGTTCCGTGGTTGACAGTTCACTTCCGTCCCAAAAGTCGCCTTGTATATCGACTCAAAAATATGCATGATTTTCATCAAAAATATGCAAAAAACGTATATTTAAAATCTAGTAATAAGCAACAAAATTATATTAAAAACAAGTAGTACTATGTACTAATTAAGCCTAGGAAAAAAGAGTCATGGATGACAAGGGGTCTTTCTTCTCCTTAAACACCATATCGAAAGTTTAATGAAAAGTTTGCATCAAAATCGATACAATTTTAAGTTTATCGCTATCTCTCGTTATCGATGATATCCAGAATCATTACTTTCACTATTTTCGGAACCAAGATTTATAACAAGAGGTGCAACCATAACTTCGACCCTAGTGTCCAAATCCCACATTTTTTGTTCTTGTACTATCACGTGTTCAATACACTTGTGCCAATTATCAGCTGTAACGTTATCAATAGCATCGTTTAATAAAATTTTAACGTCATTTAATGTGAATGTTGTGTTTTTTCTCGTAACTTCACCTTTTATCTGGGCCCGTATAAGTTCAATTGGATTAAGTTCGCTGTGATAAGGTGGTAATCGCAATAGAGTAACACCACGTTTATGTGCCATTTCATTCGCAACATATCTAATATACTTGTCTTTATGAACACGGACAATATTAAGCAATTGTATACTGCGCATATTTTCGTCAAATGGTATGTTGTCTTTTGTCTATTATGTCGGCTTTTCGCCAAGCAGAAGTGGGTATTTTTTCTACTCGGCGACTGTGATACGGCGCATTATCTATAATGGTTACCGAACCGGGCTCCACTAGCATCAATACGGATGAAAACCACTTTTCAATAACTTCGGCATTCATATCCTCATGGTAGTCTCCAGTCTTCCTAGATTCAAAAACGTTAAGACCACCAACCACAGTTAAATGTCTTTTCACTTTGTGAACAAAGTGGCCACGACTTGTCGAAGCTTCGCTCTGTTCCATCTTAAAAGTTAATATTTTGAATAAATATAAAAAATCAAAATAATAACATAAACCCACAAGCACGGCTATGCAACTGATCTCGATAAGGCAACACTCGTTTATGCCCTTATTCATAGTCGAATCTTCGCCCGTTCTCAGACTTGAGTACGTCTTGAGGTTAGATGTATATTTCATAGTCGGTACTCGGTAGCCAAGAACGCCTTCGCGCGTGCTTAGACTCGGACTTGATCAAGTCGGCTATCAGTCAACCTTGAGACGACTTTGCCAGTTTAGTGGCCATTTAGAGGTTATGTAATATATTTTTATTTCTTTAATTTTCATGAGTGGGTATTTTCTAATTTTCTTCTAACTTAAGACTGAAAATCTATTCAAAGTGCAAATAATCATCCTGACGCCTTTTACATGTAAGCATAGCTGATTATATGGATTACATAAAATTGGATATAACTGTTTATAATTTATCTTTCAGTGACAATTTTTCGGGTTAACTGAAAATAGAAGCGATGGCACAAGCGGATTTAGATGATATAGAAGATTTTGAAGAATATATAGATTTTGTAGTTGTCCTAGAAAACGAAAGACTCTCAAAAAGATATATTCGGGAGACTGAAAATCCATTTGAAAAATATCGAGGTGATGAATTTCGTAGCAGATACAGATTTGAAAAAGACACAGTAATGCATGTTCTTGTAGCGTTAGTCGAGAAACATCTAAGAAAAAATTACAGTAGAGGATTACCAATCCCACCTGTAATACAATTATTAATATGTCTACGATTTTATGCAACAGGAAACATTCAGGTAACTTTTTAGCAACTGATTTTTTCAAGTATACACCTGACCTTGGTATTCCTTTTTTTTGTTGTATCTATATATTATTTCTTATTGCAGACCATTTC
Organism: Crioceris asparagi; assembly: GCA_958507055.1. Lineage (NCBI taxonomy): Eukaryota > Metazoa > Arthropoda > Insecta > Coleoptera > Chrysomelidae > Crioceris > Crioceris asparagi. The sequence goes on from OY293832.1 coordinate 27,054,036, forward strand.
TGGTGACCTAAGAAATTTCAGTCAAGCGGGTGAGCCAGCTGCTTGCTCAGCAAACAGCAAATTTTGTCAAATTTCCAGCAGAAGAAGCATCACAAAGAGAAAATATAACGAAATTTTGGCAAATCGCTAGATTTCCAGGTGAAGCAGCGTGCATTGACTGTAGTGATGTTCCAATAGCCAGTCCTGGTGGTGGCCATGCTGAAGTATACAGGAACAGAAAAGGCTATTTTAGATATCGTTGTGCGTCATCCGGGATCCACACATGACAGTGTTATCTTTGATAGAAGTGCATTACGTTTTCGTTTTGAACTAAATCAAATGTATGGTCTTGTACTGGGTGACAATGGATATCCTTGTAGGCCTTATTTGTTGACTCCATCCAGGTTAATTAAGTCTTACTTTATTATATAAATAACAAAAAAAGCAGAACCTTTTTTTCTAGATACAGCGAGTGAAAACCGATACAATACGGCTCATATAAGAACACGAGATATAGTAGAAAGGGTGTTTGGCATTTGGAAAAGGAGATTTCCTTGTATACGAAGAGTACTATCAGTAAGATTGTAAACATCCATTGCAGTAATTTATGCTTGTGCAGTAATACATAATATTGTAATATAACGAAGAGACGATATAGAAGATATAATAATAGATGATGATATACCCATTGTAAACAATAATGAGCATAATGAACTGGGTTTGGTATTCCGAAGAGAATTTATAAATGAACACTTTTAAATAAAATAAAACATTTTTTAGATTTGTAACAAATCCCTTTCTATTTTTAGTTTAAAAATGCAATCTTGAAAATTTGTGTACTGCAATATTACTTTCATGTTACCGCTAGTTGAACAATATTTCGAATTTATAAAATAATGAAATAAAAATAAATTCACAAATGAAATATATTATTGTAGAAAGTATACCTATGATGATGGTGATGGTGATCTCGGTAATCTTTCCAAAAAGTAAATAAATTAAAGACATATATTTTTAAATTTTATTATTGTATTAGATACAAAAAATATATAAAATTTTTGTAGTTATAAATTATTATCCTGTTTGAATAATTTTAATTTTAAAATTCCTAGTTCCTCTTCTGCTTTTCGACGTTCTGAAGATATCTTCAGTAATAACTGTTCCTCAACCTGCATCTTAATACGATGTAATGCAGCCTGATGCTGCACAGAGTCACTCAGTTTTTAAACTCTCAATGTAAAAGTTCTTTAACATTTCGCGATTTAGGAGTGAAGGCTGAAAGAATAAGTATAATAGAGAAGCATTACGATCTACTTGTACAAAAGTTATTTTGTTAATAAACAGGTGAAATTTTTAAATTCTAAACAAATAGGGTAGTGGTACGGATGGTCATACCTGCGCATCGGGATATTTGTGTTCCCTTCAGTAGCAACAGATTATGTGATGTAGAAGGTAATTCAGCCTGTGGTTTCGTCACCATTTCATTGTTTATACAATCCACGTTTTTTTCGACAACTTTTTCTGGAAAGTCATTCGGAGATTCTGCAAAGCAAATAGCAAAACAAACTAATTTGGTCTAAACAATGGCAACAACATTTTGCTGTTCAATTATATACCTGGAATATCATTTTCCTTCATATACGTAGCGGTACTGTCCCATAGGCAAGGTAGTGTCACATCTGCATATGGCGCTGCAATGTCCACTGCATCCATGACCGGATCCTTCTCAAATTCAATTGCTGGTCCACCTCCTGTTAGCAACCTTACATATTTTTCATCGGTATTGGTTTTCCTTTTTCTAAGACGTTTCAAATACTGTTATTCTAATATCAATAATAGACCATAGAGAGTTAAATTGTCCCACAATTTTTTCAATTGTGCAGCAGTTCTTTGTGTGGTAATGATATCACCTTCTGAATTATATTTACATGCAATAATGTCCCAATCTTTTAGCTTTAATTGGATCGTTGCTGCGTCAGTCTTCTTGTTTTCGGCTATAAGCTTGTGTTTGCCCACTAGGCTAGCAAGTAAAAGATTTTCTTTTACAGTATAGGGCACAATTTTAGGAGTCGCCATAACCTATTTCTAAGCACACATAAAATATATTGTATAAAATCTATCCATAACTTCAACTTTCTAGTCCGTACATATGTCATACTTCACCGAGAATTATCCAAGTCTCGATTATGATACCTGAGGCTTACTCGGTTCTTAAGGCGTCCTTCACCGAGTAGGTCTCAAGTACAAGTCTGAGATCCGACTATGAATACGTTGCAACCTCCGCCTGGCGGTCGTAAAATATCAGTACAATTTCGTCCGTCGATCGTGAACCTGTGTTAAGCGGCCTACACACCTTGATGTATGCAGCGATGCAGGCATTGACTCTTATGTCATGAAACTTGCATACGTGCCTACACAAATCGAAACCTGTTGCAATGCCAGTGTGAAGTTATTTGGAAAGCTAGTGCCTTATTATTATTGGCTTGACGAATAAAATGAGGTACGTTTTGCCAACACCAGTTTTATTAGCAGTAGTTGGGGCACTCTTTATACTCCATAAAAGAAGAAGGAAATCAAAAAGGAAATGGTCCAAAAGATGGTTCTTTGAAAGAAAACGATATTCAAATGCAAATTTATTGGACGAGCTAAAAGTACACGAGCCAGCGGACTATAGAAAATACCTCCGTATGAACGAAGAATGTTTTGAATATATTGTAACGTGCAAGGGGAACAGCCGCCGGTATTGGCTACAAAGTGGCGGCATCCGTTTGAAGTAACCGCGAGATATATGCTGTGGTTGGAAATACCGAAAGCGGCGTTTACAAAGAGAGCGACGGCAGCAGTCGGCATCTACTGTTAAAATGCCGACAAAAGGGAGCGTCTAGTGGCGGCTTTCGAATAAAAGACCAGAAGCCGCACGAATGATCTGGATCCTTTGTCGGATATATATATGGGAGAATTTTCGGCATGAAGACAGAATGTAAAAGACAGTGTGAATAAATAGAATAGTCCGAGTAAGTTAGAGAGAATATAGAAAAGTTAAGTTGTAATTTATATTATTTCGATTGTAAATAAAGTTGATTTAATAACACTAAATTAGTCTCACTTATCTGCGAACCCGCATACGCAACAATTTGGTGTTAGAAGAGGGATAAGTGAGTGAAGAGGCTTTTGTCTATGGTGAACACCCGTAAGCAGACAGAAAAAATGGAAGAACAACTAATTAAGTTATTCTTCGATTTTTTGAGAAAACAAGAAGAACTGCGACAACAAGATAAGAAAGAAGAGGAGGAGCGAAGGCTGCGAGAAGAACAGAAAAAAGAAGAACGACGACAACAAGAAAAGAAAGAAGAAGAGGTACGACGACAGAGAGATTTCGAGCAGATTGCAGGATTGTTCCGAAATGTCCATCAAGAAATCGAGACCGTAAAACAAGAAGTACGAGTAGAAATTGGGACAGTTCGAGAAGAAATTGGAACAGTACGAGAACACGTTGGGACAGTTCGAGAAGAGTTTGAGAAAAAGTACCGAATACTAGAAAAGAGATGAAGAAAATGCGAGATACCAACCAAGACGAAAGTAGCAAATTGGACACGTCGGCGACCAAAACAGCCAATGAAAAACTCAAACCAACGTTTGACGGCGAAATATCCTGGGCTATGAACAAACGTCAGTTTGAGGCTGCAGCCAATGCGAATGGATGGGATCAGCAGCAGAAAGCAACGGCGTTAGTATTGGTTTTGCGAGGAAAGGCGCTTGAAATACTTCAAAACATTCCTGAAGCCAAACAAACTGATTATTCGGCTGTTGCGGGCGCCTTGGAACTAAGATACGGCAACAAATATCTTAGCCAAGTGTATCAGAGCCAGCTGAAGAGCAGAACTCAAGGTTCAACGGAGTCACTGCAGGAATTCAGCAGTAGCATTGAGAGCATGGTGCGACTGGCTTATCCACAGGCCCCAGATGAATTCATTGAGCAAATTAGTGTCCAGTACTTCATTGATGGAGTTCGAGATATCGATATGCAGCAAGCGTTGAGACTAAGTAGGCATAACACTTTAGCCGAAACAGTTGCCCAGGCACTGGAATACAAAGCTACCAAAAACGCTTCTTTGAATCGTCGCAGCAAATTAAGAGAAGTCAGGGTGTCAGACGAACCACAAGACAATGCAGATTTCTTTAAGAAGCTGGAGCCGATGTTACAGAAATTCTGCTCTCGAGGAAGCAAGGAGTCCGGATATAGAAAAGTGATTAAGTGTTACAGTTGCAACCGAGAGGGACATATAAGTAGAAACTGCAGGCGACGACCCAGATCTGAAGAACGAAGTGTTCACAGAGAGCATACCCGACTTCAGGAAAACTCCACGTCGCCAGTGTGAGGGGGCGAACACTGGCGACCACTGATTATCAAGCCCCCAAGTTACATTTGTGCTCCATCAAGAAGAGCTGTGAGAGCCTCGTTGTCCAAGGTTTTATCAACGGCAAGAAATGTGATTTGACCATCGACACGGGGGCAACAAGATCAGTGGTACGCACCGACATGGTTTCCAAAGAATCTATCGTGCAGCACAACATCAAGCCAATACTGGAAACTGCAAAAGGAGAGCTGATAAATGTTTTAGGAGAGACCACCACCACTTTGGAAATTAGCAAGGCACAAGTAAAGGTTAATGCCATCGTGGCCGACCTAGTGGATGAATTCATATCAGGCTTAGACATTTTGGAAACCTTCAATTTTATCACAGTGGACTTTAAAAACAGAATGTTGAGAGCGGGCAACGAGGAAATATTTTTCTCAGCATCTTCGAACAAGAACTGTCCTGTTAAAATAATCGTCACGGAAGATACACGAATACCTGGAAATAGTGAGAAGATCGTGAAGGCGCACCTAGAAAAACAACTGGAAGGAGTTAACACTATGGTTTTTGAACCAAACGAGAACAAAGAGGACGGGGCTCTTTTGGCTAGGTGCTTAGTTAATTCCAACGACAGAATTCCAGTGAGGGTAGCCAATCTATCTGTAAACAGAATGACATTGAAGAAAGGGGAAGTAATCGGTACCTGTGTCCCGTGTAACAAGATGTGGGCAAGAAGAACCCGTTTCAAAAGATGTACATTTGTCCCAAGAGCTAATAGAGAGTTTTAAGAAGACCTGGAAACGTCTTAGCGAACAGGAAAAGAAAAAGGCTATCGAGTTTGTAAAGCACGAAGCTGATGTTTTTGTTCAAGGAAAAATTACAGGGCGAACGAATTTAGTCGAACATCGGATTAACACGAGAAATGCTGTTCCTATTCGCCAACCTCCACGAAGACTTCCTTTTGTAAAACAACAGCAAGTTAACACCATGGTTCAAGAAATGTTGAAGGATGGCGTCATAGAAGAATCCAGCAGTTCTTGGTAATCACCAGTTGTGCTGGTGACGAAGATGGATGGTTCGACGAGGTTCTGTGTGAATTACAGGAGGTTAAATGATGTTACGAAGGACAGCTACCCATTAACCCGAATTGACGATACCTTAAACACCTTAGCAGGATCCCGGTGGTTCTCAACTCTTGACCTTAAAAGTGGATATTGGCAGGTAGAGATAAACAAAGAAGATAAAGAGAAAACGGCCTGTACAGCTGGAAACGGCCTGTATCAATTTAATGTCATGCCGTTTGGATTATGTATTGCGCCTGTCACTTTTGAAAGGTTAATGGAATTAGGAGGACTAACTTGGGAGACGTGCCTGGTGTACTTGGATGATGTAATGGTGATTGGCAAAGATTTCGACGAACATCAATCGAATCTGAAGAAAGTATTCGCCAGGATCCGAAGTGCTAATCTCCAGCTGAATCCAAAGAAATGCGTTCTATTCCAGGAAAAAGTCAACTTTCTCGGACACGTCGTATCATCGAAAGGAATTGAGACCGATCCAGAAAATGTTCAGGCAGTGCGAGATTGGCCCAGACCAAAGAACAAGCACGAAGTTAGAAGCTTTTTGGGACTCAGCAGTTACTATCGCCGATTTGTTAAAGATTTTGGGAACATTGCGAAGCCACTACATCAATTAACCGAAAAGAACTCCCACTTTGACTGGTCACCAGAATGTCAACAGTCGTTTCTTGAGCTGAAAAACCGTTTGACCAGTGCTCCTGTTCTTGCATATCCCTTGGACGAAGGATTGTTCGTGTTAGAAACTGACGCTTCACAAAGTGGAATAGGAGCTGTTCTTTCCTAAATACAGAATGGCGAAGAAGCTGTAATTGGATATTTTAGCAAAACGTTGGGAAAAGCAGAGCGAAACTACTGTGTGACCCGGAAGGAGCTGTTAGTGGTTGTACGATCCATAGAACATTACCCCAGTTTTCTCTATGGACGAAAATTCTTAGTAAGAACAGACCACTCTGCATTACAGTGGCTGCTGAATTTCAAAAATCCGGAGGGACAGATAGCGCGTTGGTTGGAGAAACTGCAGAGTTACGACTTTCAAATTAAACACCGAAAAGGAAGAAGTCACGCCAACGCTGACAGCTTGTCACGGAGACCTTGTGGCAGTTCCTGTAAATTCTGTCAAAGAGAAACAGCCGAGGATGTTGTACATATCCAACAAATGCAGATTAGGAACGAAGAAACGGATATTACTGAGGAAATCACGAGAGACAACTTTAGAAAAGAACAAATTGCTGACAAAGATTTGACGATAGTACGGGGCTGGCTAGACCAAAATCGACGACCTGAGTGGCAAGAAATCTCCAGATTTGATAAGACGGTCAAGGGTTACTGGGCTCTGTGGGATTCGTTGTGCTTACGGGATGACTTGATCACTCGTAAATGACAAAGTCCAGATGATAGGAGCATTGTGTATCAAACCGTTGTACCCCGAACAATGGTAGCTGAAGTACTTCGTGAACTGCATGGCAGTCGCAGTGGAGGCTATTTTGGAGTAAATAGAACACTGGCACGTGTGAAAGAGCGGTATTATTGGATCAACTGTCGAAGAGATGTGGAAGAATGGTGCAGAAGGTGTGACCTCTGTGCTTCTAAGAAGGGTCCGAAGACACGGTCCCGAGGGAAAATGAAGCAGTATCTGTCAGGTGAACCTTGGGAAAGAATTGCGGTGGACATTGCAGGACCATTCCCTACGACAGATTCTGGAAATAAGTACATCATGGTTGCCATGGACTATTTCTCGAAGTGGCCAGAAGTAGTGCCGATGCCGAATCAGGAAGCAGTTACAGTGGCCGAAGCCCTTCTGGAAAACGTGATTTCCTGACACGGAGTACCCTTGCAGTTGCATACCGATCAAGGTAGAAATTTTGAATCCGAAGTATGGACGCAGTTAATGAGGTTGCTGGGGATACGAAAAACACGAACAACCCCACTTCATCCACAGTCAGATGGAATGGTTGAGAGGCACAATAGGACCATCAATCAATACCTCTCAATATTTGTGGATGAGCACCAACGTAACTGGGATAAACTGGTACCTCTCTTTCTCCTGGCCTACCGAAATTCCCAACATGAATCTAGTGGCTATACACCATCGATTTTGTTGTCTGGAAGAGAAATGAAGCTCCCCGTAGATCTGATGTTTGGCAGACCATCAGCCGACGATCATGAAATGTCTCTTCCACATTATGTAGCTGACCTACAGGAGCGAAATAGAGTGGTCCACGATTTCGCCAGTCAAAAGCTTAAGTTGAAGAGCGACAAAATGAAGATGAGACTTGACAATAGGCAGTCATTAAACTCTTTTAACGAAGGCGATGCAGTTTGGTTGTACCAGCCACAGCGAAGGAGAGGATTAAGTCCGAAGTTGCAAAGACCTTGGGAAGGACCATATCGCATTGTCAAAAAGATTAATGACTTGGTGTACAGGATCCAACTTTCGCCAAGAGCCAAGCCAAAAGTGGTGCACGTGGAAAGACTGAGTCCGTATCGAGGAGATAATCCACCGGTCTGGAGACAAACGGAAGAAGCTGTACGGGGCGAACAGCTTTAAGGGATGGAGCAGTGTAACGTGCAAGGGGAACAGTCGCCGGTATTGGCTACAAAGTGGCGGGGGGATTTCGAGAAGCGTCTAGTGGCGACTTTCGAATCAAAGACCAGAAGCCGCACGAATGATCTGGATCCTTTGTCGGATATATATATGGGAGAATTTTCGGCATGAAGACAGAATGTAAAAGACAGTCTGAATAAATAGAATAGTCCGAGTAAGTTAGGGAGAATATAGAAAAGTTAAGTTGTAATTTATATTATTTCGAGTGTAAATAAAGTTGATTTAATAACACTAAATTAGTCTCACTTATCTGCGAACCCGCATACGCAACAATATATTGAACATAATTCGCTACCGAATTGAAAAAGTTAATACGGTAATGAGGGAGTCCGTTACGGTAGAAGAAAGACTGGCTGCAACGCTGAGATATTTCGCTACTGGTAATACTTACGAAGATTTAAAGTTTTTGTACTGCGATTTCTCCTCAACTATCAGTTTCCAAAGAGCGAAGAGGAATTTTATTTAATTTCTTGTAACTTGTGTTTTTTTAAAAATTTTATTTTAACAAGAATACAAGTGGTATGCTACAACAGAGCGAACTTAAAGACTAAAATATACATACAACTGCTTAGTGTATTTATAGTGTAAAAATGCTGATTAATCTAAACATAATCTTACGGGTTTCTTCTATTAAGGTAAATAATCTGAAGTGGCTATATAATTGTTTATAATAAAAATGCTGATTAATCTAAACATAATCTGGTGGGTACTACAATGTTTTTATTTAGATGTAAATCATGAAGTGGCCATATAATTCCTCCCTCCTTAAGTTTGAGTAAATCGGGGTTGATTTTCGAGAGTTTTTAATTCTATGTCCAGTTTTACAGTTTCTTTTTTTCTTTGATAATAATGATAACAAAAATACAATACGAATCCTATTACTATGATTATTATAATAATTATTAATGTAATTGATACACTAGAACTAACTACATTTAGTTGCTTTAAAGGATGTCTCATTAAATTATGAGCGTTTACCAAATCTTCTCTTATGCTTTCAATATTTATGTCTCTTAATTGCAAGGGTTCAATTTTTTCACCTAGAGTGTCGTCAATAGCAATTGATGGAAGCTTTAATCTTAAATTGATTGTATTTATGTTTTGAGAATCGTAATTGTTGTTACGAAATTTAACACTACATTTCGGAGGCAAAATTAAGTATGTTTTATTTATTACTTCAATATTGTGTTGATTTGGGCATAAAAGGTCAATACTTTCTTGAGAATGAGAAATAATTATGATAGAGTTATCGTCTAATTGGGCGACTGATGTTTCAGTATATTTGATTGGTATTATTGGGCAATGATTAGATAAATTTATTGTTTGAGGAACACAGGGCTCGTTTTTGTTAAGTAAGTTAGTTGGGCATAATGATATTTCTTCAATTTTGTAGCAACTTTCTTTTAGATTAAAATAATCGTCTGTTGATGTCAATAAATAGGGGTTGTCTATGATAGATATTTGGTTATTTATTGGAATGGGGTATATGCGATAAAGGATATAAGGTTTATTGGATATTAGAGGTATTGCAACGTAAAATATGACCAGGTTATTTTTTATCGTAACATCGGCGTGTGCTACTTCATAATACGTAATTATATTATCAAACGGAATACGTGTCTTGGGATCGAGTTTCGAAATAATAGTTTTATGTTCTTGATACTTAAATATGCTGTGATGCATTACTTTTGTTCCTGCGAAATTAATTGCAGTTTGTACGTTTGATTGTATTTCGTGAATGACGCGGAGATTATGACTTGGAACATAATCATCAAGTAAAATGATAAAGTAAGAGGTCGTTGATACTGACTATCGTTTTTGTAAGGTCGTTGACGCGGGTATTTATTGTTGATTATTTTTTATATGACTTAATTGAGTATCTATATCTTTTGTTAAATGTTTAACGACTGTTTGAGTTGAATATAGATCTTTATTAAGAGTGTTTTGATTTTCTTCGAGTATTTTGATATATTGGTCGTAACGTTCGCCATCATCAGCATCTAAAGTCCCGAATAAGTATTTTTCAGCTTTTCCGAAAAAGTTAAAGAGTCCTCTTTTGGCTCTTTTGCGTGAATCAGTAGAATGACTAATAAATGCTTTGATAGATTCTGCTTGTTCAATAAGGTTATTTGTCCGTGTAATTAATAGATGGTTTAGAGGTGTTGTTAAATTTTGTAGGGTTATATTAATTCGACAAAGTGTTGATTTGGTTGTTTTTAAACAATTTCTTATGTTAGTTAGATTAACATGATAATATACATCGTGGTAGTTAGTTACTAAATAACTTCCTTGATAAACTGGTAATATGGGGTTCGTTATTTCTTCTATTTCATACTGGGCGTTGACTAGCAGCGGGATTAGAAGTATAATAGCCTTCATTTCCATGCCTGCAAATTATGAATGTCTTTTAACATCTTTAGGATGCCTTTGATTTTTAAATGTTGTTATTTTATATTTTGGTTGTAATTTTTGTGGTAATTTTCTAGGGGTATTTATAAGTTGATTTGTGCCTTCTGGTCGTTTTCGCGTTTTTGATTTCGTTTGGCTAAGACATTAGCCTTTTTCGCGTTTAATTTTGAATTAATTTTTCATTGAGTTCTTTAAAAGTTTGAGCGAGTTCGTATACGTAATCTGTTTGTAATTGATTTATATCTTTCTTGAAATTTAATTGATAATTAAGGTTTCCTTTTAGAATTTGGAAATGGGTATAATCATGTGAAGAGTGTATGCTATTGTTATAATTTAAAATTGCTATATCCATTAATTCTTGAATTGTTTTAGTATGATGATCATTTCTAAGGGCGATAAGGCTTTCTTTAAGAGTAGAGTGAAATATTTCAATGGGTGAATTTGAATTTGGGTTATACGGTGTCGTGAAATGTAGCTCAATTTGATATACTTTACACAAATCTTGTACTAAATTACTTTTAAATGTTTGTGCATTGTCCGTAGTGATTTTGCATGGTGTGCCGTGATGTGAAAAGAATTTAGTTAAACTTTGGCGTATTTCTATAGATGTTTCATTGACGGGGTATGCTGCAGCAAATTTGAAGAAATTGTCTATTATCGTTAAATATTTTTGTCCTGATATTGAATATATATCCATGTAAATATGTTCTAGTGTCTGTCGTAATTTTTATAAATCGATTATTTTCATTATCAAACAAAGTGGCTATTCCACCTGGTTTCGCATTTTGATTGATTAGATATTGTAAATTTTTAAATTTATGCTTAAAGATTACTGCAATGCCCTTTTTCATTTTTAAATCGGCTGCCACACAATGAGCTAAAGAGTAATCGTTTGGTTGTACAAACAGGTTACTATTAATTTCTTTAATTGTTTCGGAATCTACAACAGGTTTCCAATTTTGTTCAAATTTTTGAAATTCAGTATTTGTTTTTACGAGAGGTCCAAAAGTAGGGAGAGTTTCCTGAGTTTCGAAGAAGTGTTTAATTCTATCGTGCCAAAGATATCTGTCGTTGTCATTGTTTTTGGGTTTTTCGCAAGCTGCTGACATGTGCGATGGAAGATCATCTTTCTCAACGGCGTGAATGTCGATAGGTGGTCGAGACAGGGCATCGGCGTTGGAGTTTTGTTAACCTTTTTTATATTGGATAGTGTATTCGTATTCTTGTAGTTTTAATCTCCACCTGACTAATTTTGAATTCAGTTCTTTAATCGAGAAGAGCCATTGTAATGGTTTATGATCAGTTACGATAGCGAATTTTCTGCCAAACAAGTATGGTCGAAAATATTTGGTAGCCCACACGATAGCGAAGAGTTCTTTTTCTATCGTGGAGTAATTACACTCTGCAGGATTTAGAGTTCTGCTTGCATATGCTATTGGTAAATCGGTTCCGATTGTTCCTTGTGATAGAATGGCACCGATCGCATAGTCTGATGCATCTGTTGTTAGTATAAAAGGTTTGCTGAAATCGGGGTATTGGAGTATCGGGTCGTTTGTTAAAATATTTTTACAAAGGTTGAAGGCGGTGACAAAGGGTTTGTCATGGGTTATCTTATTTTTTTTTAAGCAACGCGTTAGTGGTTTTGTGATTTTACCGAAATTTTTGATAAATTTTCTATAGTATCCAACAAGACCAAGGAAAGATTAATTTCTTTTGCAGTATTAGGAATTTTGAATTTTTTTATTGTTTCTATTTTTCGCGGGTTTGGTTTAACTCCGTCGGGGGTAACTACGTGTCCTAAGAATTCTACAGTTTTTTGCAAAAAATCGGATTTATCTAATTGTATCTTCATATTAAATGATGCGAGTCTTTCGAAAACTAATTTTAAAGAATTTAGGTGTTCTTGAAGGCTGGTTGAGTATATTATGATGTCATCCATATACACTAGACATACTTTTCCCTGTAATCCACGAAGCACGTTGTCCATTGCACGTTGGAATGTGGAAGGCGCGTTCTTAAGTCCAAAAGGCATACGTGTGTACTCATAATGCCCATGTTCGACATTAAACGCTGTTTTTGGGATGCTTTCAGGGTCCATTTCAATCTGTTGGAATCCGCTGGCAAGGTCGAGTGTTGTGAAAAACTGACATCGTCCAAGCTTGTCGAGTATATCTGCGACGTTGGGTATTGGGTACTTGTCATCGATCGTTTTCTCGTTCAATTTCCTGTAATCTATAACGAGTCTTCATTTTCTTTGCCCTGATGCGTCAGCTTTCTTCGGAACGATCCATACTGGTGAACTCCATGGGGAACTTGATGATTGAATGATTCCTTCTTGTAACATTTCTTCTATTTTTCTGCTCACTTCGTTTTTGTGTACATATGGGTATCTATAATTTTTTGCGTGAACGGGAATTTCATCGGTAGTTCTTATGACATGTTTGACTTGGTTTGTAAATGTTAAGGAGTCTCCGGGTTATGTAGAATTTTACCGAATTTTTTAATAAGTTTAAAAAGTTGGTCTTTTTCTTCTAAGTTTAAATGTTTGTGTCTTATTAAATGTTTTATATCAATTGTCCTAAGGGTTTCCTCTCCTAATGTTGAGTTGATTGGTTTGGGATTGACTGTTTCTAAATTAAATATTTCAAAATTGTTAAGTTCAATTTGTTCTAAAGGTAAGTTATTGTCTACACTACCTTCGATAGCTACTGATTTTTTCTAATGGTTATAAATATCGATAATATAGGAGTTATTTTTAATTGTTACAAGTGTTGGTTGTATTTCAATCTCGTCACAATAATATGGCATCATCCAGGTCGTATTGTCGGGTAAATTAGTTCTCAAGATCGTTTTTTGTATAGTTTTTGGGGGAATTTCTATTGTATAATTATCAAAATTTTGTCTATATTGGAAAGGTATTTCCATGTATTGATTTTTTAGCTTTGCATTTCTTAAGTCAATATTTAAATTTAATTTACAAAGGTCTTTAATTCCTAAAATGCCGTCAAAATATTCGTGAAAAGGAAGTAAAATGAATTCGATTGGTTCAGTAATACCGAAGCATGTAAATAGAGGAATAGTTGCTTTACTGGTGGCTTTTTTAGATCCAGCGCATGTTTGAAGAGTGCTCACATAGAGTTGAATTAGTTCCGGGACATATGTTTCAGCTAAGAGATGCATGAGAGCCTCTATAAGTAACCGAATATTATAATTGGGGATTTCGATGTACGGTAGTTGATTGATCTGGAAACTATTTAAATTTAGATAGGGTTGGTTTCGTTCGAGGCTTGGAAATGAAAATTTTCTAGTTGTTCAGTTAGATCATCTTCATTTTTCGAAGTTTCGCATTCTTCGTGGTTCGAGTAATAATTATTTTCATCAAACTCAGATAAGTCACTTTGAAGTTTATTAGTTTCGACATTTTCTACGTGTGTCAGTTCTTGGAATGTAAAATTGGGTTTTCCGGTGGGTCGATTGTTGTGGTCCCATTTGGGCAAAAGACCTTTTGGGTTGTACGCTTACGCCTGACATAGGTTGAGGGTATTGAGGGTTATTTTGATTAGGACTTGGATGTTGAACGGGCTGTCTGAAAAATTGGTTTTGTTGTCTAAATGACTGATTTGGTTGCGAAAATTGCTGAGCTGGATGTCTAGAAGGTTGATTCGGTGGTCTATGGGGAAGATTCATAGGGCGGTTAGTTGGTTGTTGGTTATTTACCGTTCTTTGAGTATTTGTCAAAATATGATTTAATGGTTTTTGTATATTATGTTTTGTCAAGTTATTATTGTGTAAATAGTTGTTTTTGAAATGGCTTTGACTAGTTAAAATTTCATAGTTTGTTATTATGTCAATAGCTTCATCCAAATTTTGTGGGTTTCGAACGATCAGTAGTGTTCTTAGTTCCTTAGAAATATTTGCTAATAGATTCTGGGTTGCTGTTAACTCATTTTGAGAAATTGATATTGCTCTTGCTTCAACATTGTTAATTTCAGAACATATGTGTTAAAAATCTAAGTTGTTGATGGTGGTTTGTTCTAGTAATTGGATCACTAAATTTCTCAGTTAAAGCCGTTCTTATCTCGTTCCATGTTCTTAGATCTGGACGGGTTAAGAGGAAATCTTCGGCTGTCCCTCCTATTTTTGATTTTATTGCTAAGATAACATATTCTTGTTGTGATTGATCATTATTAAAATATCTAGCGTAAAAAGTATCGATTTGATTAAGGAATGATTCTAGACGCGAAGGTGTACCATGAAAGTTTTTTAATAATGTCACAGTAGATCTCAAAGCATCGGCCATTTTAATAGTATCAGTGGTAACAATAATATTTTCACTAACTAATGGTTCTAAACTATTTTCTAAATTATCTAAAGATACTGAATGTTTATGAGACGTATTATTTATAACAAAAATATTGGAATATAGTTCGATAACTTCGTCGGAAAGGGTTAGATTATTCCTTAAACTATTACTTCTGGAAGGATAGGTGATATCGGGTAATCTACTTCTAAATTTCTCCATAAAGGTACATCGGCAATTGTTGAATTCTTAACTAATAGGAGTTACAGCTATAGGGAACAATTCAGTAAACACTTACAATATGTCCCTAGTTTCGTTCCTGTATCAAATGATGACTTCGTCGAAGAGCTGCACTTTCCAAGGAAGCCATACCATTCGTAGTGGAGGCTGACTCAGGCTAATTCGTCCTACTGGCTTTCGAAATGGCGTTCCAATGATCGATGTAGGCCAGGAGTCCAAGTGTTCTGCGTAGAAGTGTTTTTGAAGTTCGGAATCCTTTTCTTAACTGTTGATACAGAAGGGTGCCAAGGGATAATCACTCCGAAAAAGATCCTACTGACTGCGCCAATTTTATTTAATTTCTTGTAACTTGTGTTTTTTTTAACAACTTTATTTTAACAAGAATACAAGTGGTACTGCTACGACAGAGCGAACTTGAAGACTAAAATAAACATGCAACTGCTTAGTGTATTTATAGTGTAAAAATGCTGATTAATCTAAACATAATCTTGCGAGTTTCTTCTATTAAGGTAAAGAATCTGAAGTGGCTATTTAATTGTTTATAATAAAAATGCTGATTAATCTTAACATAATCTTGTGGGTACTACAATGTTTTTATTTAGACGTAAATCATGAAGTGGCCATATAATTGAGGAATCAATAGCAAATGAATTTAAAGAAAAATGGAACTTTGATACATGCTGTGGTGCGATAGATGGTAAACACATTAATATAATGAAGCCCTCTACTAGTGGATCATACTATTACAACTATAAAGGCAAATTTAGCATCGTATTGTTAGCAGTCGTTAATGAAAATTACGAGTTTATAATGGTTCACAACGGTATTAATGGTCGGATTTCAGACGGAGGACTTTTGCAACAAACTACATTATACGAAAAACTGATAAATGACAATTAACATTTACCGCGTCCTGAAACTCCCAATGGATCCCAATTTACCTTGCCTTATACTTTTGCTGGGGATGAAGCTTTTCCGTTCCTTGAAAACCTAATGAAGCCGTATGCTAAAAACAATCTAACAAAGGAAGAAAGAATATTTAATTACAGGTTAAGCAGAGCACGGAGAATCGTAGAAAATGCTTTTGGCATAATGATATTGCTATTGACATTGAAAAGGTTGATGATGTAGTTTTAGCATGTTGTGCTCTTCATAACTTCCTTAGACGTAAATCATTTACAACTTATTCACCAAGATCTTCATATGAACAAGAAGATACTGAAACTGGGCAAGTTATACCTTGAGAATGGCGACAAGGAGGAAATCCTTTAATAGTGTAACGTGAAAACTTAACTGAATTCACCAACACACACTCACAAATGTCACAAATATCCAGAAACATGGAGAATATACTGATTGGGTCTATTCTCGAAGGAATATATTGGGAAATACATCTAGAACAACATATGAGAAAGGACGAGAAGCTTCGAGATAGGAGGTTAAGTGGATATAAACACACGGACCACGAAAGTAGATAGTTAGTTATAGATCACAATCGGTCATAGATCATAGACAGAAGAAAGTCGTATATAGTCAGAGAAATAAGTGTGTATATAAATGTGTATATAGTCGTGTACTTATTAGTGAAAATAAATGAGTGAAAATAAATCGAATCCAGTTTTAATATAAATTCCCGTTACATTGGTGTCAGAAGTGGGATCAGTGAGTGATTATAAAATTGGACAGACTTTATGAGATTGCGGTTTCGTGCAGATTTGATTGTTTTCGAGACTTTTGTTAGATTTAAGTTTAAGACTATTTTGTTCGTTTTCGTGTTTGTGCAAAGACTTTTTGTTCGTATTTGTGTTAGTGTGAGGACTCGTCAGTTCGTTTTCGTGTGAAGACTTTTTGTTCGTTTTCGGGTGAATGTGGAGACTTTTGCTCGCTCTCGTAGACAATTCGAAATAAAATTAGTGCAGTTAACCGTGAAACAACTCAAAGAACAGTTGGTGGAGCGGGATTGTGATGATTCCGGTAATAAAGCGACCCTCCAGAAACGGTTAAGGGACACTTTGATTAATAATGGAGAAGATCCTGATATGTTCGAGTTCCACTCTCCGAAAGAACTGTTATCGACAAAGTTTGAAGAAATTTCTAGAAATCTTCAAGATGAAATTAAGGATGTTTCTAGAAATAATAATGAAAAGTTCGAAGAAATTTCTAGAAATAATGATGAAAAATTTGATGAAGTTTCGAAAAGGTTCGAAGAAATTTCTAGAAATAATAATGAAAGGTTCGAAGAAATTTCTAGAAAAAGTGACGAAAAATTTGAGGGAGTAACCAAGACAATTGGCTTTAAATTCGATGAAGTCTCGGACAAGTTTCAAGAAATTTCAAGAATAGTTGACGAAAAATTGGTTACGACAGAGAAGAACATGGAGCTACTGCAGTAGAAAATCAAGACATTTGAAATGGCAGTTTAGAATGGTCACTGCAGTGTACAAAAATATGAAAATGCGAGCCAGACCTTCAAAGGCAAGTATATAGGGGACTTAGCCGCGGGTAGTATGAAAGTTAAGCTGCCAAACTTTGATGGAAAGTGCTCCTGGTCAACCTATCAAAAACAATTTGAAGCAGTGGCAATGGCTAACCAGTGGAGCAAAGAGCAGAAAGCTGTTTCGTTAACTGCTGCTTTACGAGGTGATGCAGCAGACATCCTAAGGTCTATTCCAGCTGGCCAAGCAAACTACCATGTCTTGCTTTCTAAATTGGAGAATCGGTATGGAGACAGTCATCTTCAGCAAGTATACAAAGCACAATTAAGATTTCGGGTGCAACATGCAAATGAGAGTCTGCAAGAATTTGAAGGGAAGGTAGCTCGAATTCTGCGGCTAGCATATCCTAAAGCTGCCGATAGCTTCCTTGATGAAATTGCGGTGGACACATTTGTAAATGGATTGAGGGAGAGCGAGCTGCAGAAGGCGTTGAAGCTGGCCGGACCAAAATTGCTAGAAGAAGCACTAGCTATTGCTTTAGAGCATGAAGCCGCTAGCCAAACTTCCCGAGGGCACCGTTTAAGAGCAATCGAGGAAGAAGACCAATCCAACAGAGATTCCCTGTTAGATATGATAAGGAAGTTAGTAACGGGAGCACAATCCGTAGTAAATGAGGAATGGCAACCCGGACAAATGAAAGTGGCCCAAGAGAACGACCCATGTTTGAGAGTATTCTTGGAGTGGATGCGCCGTAAGGAGAGGCCGTCTTGGCAGGATATAAGTTTACGAAGCCCGGAAGTGAAATCATATTGGAACCAATGGGACTGTCTTGTGCTAAGAGATGATGTGCTGTATAGAACCTTTGAGTCTGAAGATGGCACTGAATCCAGATTACAACTAGTTGTGCCAAGAAGCAAAGTGCCGGATATACTACGTCAGCTACATGACGGAGCCTCGGGTGGACATTTTGGAATCACCAAGACTCTGCAGAAGGTTCGAGAGCGATTCTATTGGGTGAATTGCAAAGAGGATGTGAGACAGTGGTGCCGTCAGTGTGAAGTGTGTGCAGCCAGCAATGGACCACTTGGCAGAAAGCGGGCACCTATGAGGCACTATAATGTTGGGAGTCCGATGGAGCGAGTTGCTGTGGATATTACAGGGCCATTTCCTGAAACGGACAATGGGAATAAGTATATCCTAGTAGCTATGGATTATTTCACAAAGTGGACAGAGGCGTACGCAATCCTTAACCGAAAAGCATCGATTTTCGCCGAGGTGTTGGTGAAATAATTCTTTTCACGTTTTGGCGTTCCTCTTGAAATCCATTCGGACCAAGAAACTTCGAGTCAGCCCTGTTCCAAGATGTGTGCAGACTAATAGGTGCGAACAAGACCAGAACGACCCCTTTGCATCCTCAATTGGACGGAATGGTAGAGAGGATGAACCGAACCATGGGCAAGCACCTCTTCAAGGTCGTCTCAGAACATCAGCGAGATTGGGATTAGTACATCCGTTTGTTCCTGATGGCCTGTTGGGCGGCTGTGAATGAAGCAACTGGTCCTGCTAGTTTAATGCTGGGGCGCGAGTTACGCTTACCCTGTGACCTGGAATTCGGCCGCAGACCGACAGCGGACAGTGTCACAGGAGAAGGATACGTCGACCAATTGAGAGCCAGAATGGATAAAGTCCATGTGATAGCCAGACAGAACATCCAGCTTGCCAGTGATCGAATGATGCACCACTACAATATTCGATCAGCATGGAGTCTTCAACGTGAGGGACATTGTTTGGCTGTATAATCCCCAATGACGTCGAGGCATTTGTCCCAAACTCTAAAGGCAATGGGAAGGTCCATATGAAATTATGAAGAGGATAAATGACGTCATCTATCGTATCCGAAAGTTACCACGGGGAAAACTTAGAGTGGTGCACATAAACCGACTCGCACCATATGCTGGATCAAACAACCAGGAAGAAGCACGAGTGGCTCTTCAAGAAAAGGACGCTGAAAAGCAAGATGTCAGCTTCAATGAGTTCATGGCCGACTATGCGGATCGGAAGAAGGTCTGACTCAGTGTGACAGTTGAGGTTCAACAAGATCTTTTCCAACTGCCAGCCGGCGTTTATATTGCCCACTGTGTAGCGGAGGATCTACGTATGGGCCGAGGAATTGCTCTGGTGTTTAAAAGGAAGTTTGGAAGACTAGATGAATTGTCAGCCCAACGACCAAGAGTAGGAAAAGTTCTGCGACTAGCAGATGGTAATCGGAACCTCTTCTATTTGGTTACGAAGAAGATGTCTAGAGAAAAACCCAAGGACATCTGGCATGCACTGAAGAGCCTAAGGAATGAAGGCAGGAATTATGATATCAAGAAGATGGGTCTTTCGAAAATAGGCTGCGGGTTGGACGGACTAGATTGGAAGATTGTAAGTAGCATTATCGAATACATCTTACAGGACGCTGGTGTGCAAATTACCGTGTGTTGCTTCAATCCAAAAGGAGTATACTCGGCCTGGCCTGGCCTGGCAGGAACCAAGTGCAGATTCCGCCATGGAACAGAAATCCAGCAAGGTACTACCAAGGATGATTCTGATCGGTACGATCAGATGCTAAGGAGGGGGCAGTGTAACGTGAAAACTTACCTGAATACACCAACACACACTCACAAATGTCACAAACATCCAAAAACATGGAGAATATACTGATTGGGTCTATTCTCGAAGAAATATATTGGGAAATACATCCTGAACAACATATTAGAAAGGACGAGAAGCTTCGAGATAGGAGGTTAAGTGGATATCAACACACGGACCACGGAAGTAGATAGTTAGACGTAGATCACAATCGGTCATAGATCATAGACAGTAGAAAGTCGTATATAGTCAGAGAAATAAGTGTGAATATAAATGTGTATATAGTCGTGTTGTTATTAATGAAAATAAACAAATGAAAATAAATAGAACCCAGTTTTAATATACATTCCCGTTACAATATCATTAAAACGTACTTCAATAGCAGCAATTGCACGAGCAAAAAAAATCAGAGATGAATTCAATACTAACGGCGCTGTTCCTATACTGGGGCTAGTTGGACATACTTTTCGCATAAATCGTTTTATCCATTCTTCTGTGTGAGGTCAAAAAATATTGCGTGAGTGTTAGTATAACATTTAAACCCTTGGCTATCGACTAACCTTAGTTTCATAAGTCTATATTAACTGCAAATATTTTTTTTATTTATTGTCGATGTTGCCTCAGGGTAGGGGTTACTTCGTCACGTCGTCATGAGTAAAAGAGCTACTCATTAATGTCGATGTAATGGATCGTGAGGGTTACATCGACACCTAAAAACATTTAAAAAAATGTATATGATGTATATTTAACTAAAAAAACACGAAAAACTAAAAAAATAGCTTCTAATTAACTAAAAATCGAAAAGACACTAGGTACTACTAAACTACAAACTTAAAAAACATTCAAATAAAATTTTGGTACCTAGATAACAAATAAGTAATAAGGGTAAATGTTTATCATAATAACAACAATATTATTCGTCGTTCTCACAAATAGGACACAGAAATATTTTTTTCTTTGAGGCTTTTTTACAAATGCTGCAGATCCATATAAAACAATAACACACTGGATCCAATCTGGGCCTTTATATTTGCCATAAAAGGATAGGCTGAAGAACTTTAAGAACAGGGTCCTTTCTCTTCGTAAAAACAATCAAAGGAAGGTCTTCGTCGGAAGAGCTTAGATCGACAGGCTGAAGAGGTTCAATAGATGTTATAGGCTCAACAGGTTCTAGTTTCATTTGCTGTCCTGGTCTTGTCTTTATTTTTTTGCCTCTTTTTCGAGGAGGATCCTTATTATTATTAAATCCCCGAGATTCCTTGAGGAAATACAACAGACTTTCATCAAGCATTCTGGTGTATATCCATCGTCATAATCTGGGAGCTTGGATAAAACTGAGTCAGCGTTAAAAGGAAAAATGCCGGTTGTACGGAATCCTGATTTTAAATTTGCCTCAGCTGTTTTTGATATATTATGCCATAATTGAGTCAAAAGACCTGGAAATTCTTTCTTCGGAATTGATCCTTTTCGTCTTGTTTCCTTCCTCCAATTATCTAGGATTATGCGCTATATCTTCTTCATTGGACCGAAGAAACTTACATCCAACGACTGCATGATGTGGGTTGAGTTTGGAGGTAGTGGTGTCATATAAATATTGTTCTCTATAGCTCTCTGGGTAACAAGTGGGGAGAAGTGCGAAGCGATATTGTCACCAATAATAACAGTTTGTTGACCTTCTTGTCGATTTCCTTTTATATGCGGAAGCAAAACTTCAAAATACCACTGTTCAAACAGGTTCATGTCAAACCATCCACTTTTGATATTTCCGTAGACTGTATGATCACGCCCTCGTTCTGTCCAATTCTTATACAAGTTTTGAGATTTGTAGACAACCATTGGGGGTAAAAGTGTTACATTTGCCGTTCCGCAAACCATAATAATAACAGAAGTTCTCGAATGTTCTTGGATCCTTGCAACTCTCTTTCTGCCTCTAAGAACGAGAACCTTTTTGGCCCCGGGATCGTCCGTTATATTTGTCTCATCATAATTATAACCGTTTTGTGGGGGAAAGTTTATTAAATGTGGCTCAATATTAGTAAAAAACTCAAGAAATGCACTTTGGCCCACAGATGCCCGGTTTTGTTTAATATTAGTGGCCAGTCTTACACTTAAATTGTTTCTCACTGCAAATTGTTTAATAAAGTCATAGCCCGGCTTGTTGTCTTTCCATATTTTAATATCACGCCCTTGTTTTATCTCATATCCGGAAATAACGGACGCAATGTCAGCACTGGTCATCGGATATCCCCAATCACCTATGGTACCAAGAGTTTCACTAATGTAACGTTCTTCTTCTGTTGTTAATACTGTGGGACGACCTACTTGGCCTGTATGTTTTCCTGAAACCCTTTCCAACAGAGTTGTTCTCGAAACTTTGTATTTTTCACTAGCTGCATTTTTACTCATTTCATTTCGCACCGCTTCAATTGCTTTTTGCATATTTTCTTCACTAAATTGGCGATATCGCCTTCCACCTAAATTTTTATTATATGCCACACTCTCAGGGTCGTAATTGAGACCAAAGTGGGCATAAAAAAATTGGAGACTTTGCCGGCTAGCTTCCAGACTAAATCTCGATATATAGAGAAACAGAAAGGACGTTTGGATCACGAGTACAGGAAATCGCCGATGTTTGTTTGGTTACGAAAAAAAGAATTAAAGGGAGGGGCGCCACGTGATTTTAGAAACTCTTGACCCGTTTCCTGCACTAAACATCTGAGATTCAAAAGCAAAAGGAACAAACCACGAAACCAATTTTACCTTAAATTATTGCTCTCTCTCTCTCTACTATATTTCTTGCCTTTGACGAAGGCTACCCACGGAATCATTCGAGGAATAATAATAATATGACAAATAATTTTTATTTACATCAATAACAATAGATTTAGATAATACAACAATTACGGTATGAACGAAGCATTCATAACATGAATAAAACCCTATACATAGCGGTAGTTGGCCAGTTTCATAGACATCTATAATCCCGTTTACATATAATGAAAATTCCCATTCAGTATCTCTGTACCTCAATAGGTGAGTTGTGATTTAAATGTTAACACATATATATATTTCTAGTAATCCAACACTTACAAAAGAAAATAGATTGTAGTACAAAAGCGGAGGGCCTTCTATAACTCGTAAAAGTCTATACTTTGGGTTTGCAAAATAGAAAAAAATAAATAAAAAAAGAAAAAAAAACTAAGACAAAGAAAAGTCGAACACCTGGCGTTGCTTTATAATTAGGCTAGATTTCAGGGCCCTGAAGCCCTCCAAATGATTGAGAAGAAAATGACATGCACTTATCTGGTACTCCTGACAGTGGTTGGGAAGAAGTCTACTCGCCGGTAGCTGGCCAACGCCAACCCTTGATGAGAGATCACCCTCGACAGCTATTTCGTCTTTGGTTGAGGAACTCCACGAAAAAGTCTACTCGCCGGTAGCTGGCCAACGCCAACCCTTGATGAGAGATCACCCTCGACAGCTATTTCGTCTTTGGTTGAGGAACTCCACGAAGAAGTCTACTCGCCGGTAGCTGGCCAACGCCAACCCTTGATGAGAGATCACCCTCGACAGCTATTTCGTCTTTGGTTGAGGAACTCCACGAAGAATGGGTACTGCTTATATTAGTCCCAGACAGTTAAACTTGCTGAAACTTCCGGATGCGGGAAGAGATCTGATGGTTGAGCACAAGATGGCGGCTTAGTCCATGTGGAGTAGTTCGAGAAAATAATCCCTTAAAAAGGTTTCGGCTTCTGGATTTCGTTTCCACGGGAAACCGATAAAGAAGCCTGAATCTTGTCGTGAAAATTACTAAATCCCCGATATAGGGTGGATAGACGTCCAACATAAGAAAATTTCACTTATCTCTCTACTACTGTCATCCACTCTCTCCCTCTTTTCAACACCCTCCTTCGTTTCTGAAAGGACAAAGTAGTGGGAGTATCCACTTCTTGCCAACTAATTAAATGAAAAATCCCTCGCTTGCGAAAATAAATTCAAGGTCAATGGCAACATTACCTGCGGGTAGGAAAAAAGGATCTGAGGGGGGAGTTGTCCTGCAAGCATCCCGTAACCAGGGCTCCACAGGTTTGGGAGTCTGTACTTCAACTTCCTACCAAGTGCGAATTGAAATTACGGGGAACATAGCTATAATGACGGAAGTACTGCAATTAGTCCGAAAAATATTTTAAGTGGCGCCTATGGCTGGTCCACCAACTGGGATGGTTGATGTTCGACCCATGAATTAATAAAATCACTAGAATGCATACAGACAATAGGTCACTCGATTCAAAATAAAACAGTGGCAACACATTATACCACAGAAAGTGCGTAGAGTTAGCAGACTTTATCTGATAACCGAAGTGATAAAATGGAACCGTCACAATTTCTAACCATTTTGCAAATAAAATTACTCAGAAAACAACGGAAAACTATTAGGTTATAATGCAGTAATACCGAACACTGTTTAAGCAATGACTACATTCAATCGACTGTCGTATAATTAATGTTTTAACGTGTTAGAAAATCCTAATGTGGTCGTACATTGAGGAATTTATGACTGTGTCGAAGATGCCCCGGTCGCAGTCGAAGTTACCCTTGAAGTCGAAGTAGCCCCAGTTTACGGTACCTTTCCAGGAAAAAAGTGTAGTTTAACTCGAACAAACAAAGAACAATAAGTGTTTTTGTGGATAAGTTAGAATTCAAGATATTCATTTCGAGTAAAAATATTAATCAAAACTTGTACATGATTAATTAAAAATATACTTACTATATTTAATGCCTGCATCGCTGCATACATCAAGGTGTGTAGGCCGCTTTAAAATGAAGCAGCTGCTCGTAAAATCCTGTATACGGAACACAATGAATTTGGCAGCGGTGCACGTTTTCTGTCGAAACGCTGTGCCCGCATTTAGAAGAAGCGACAGTTTGCGAGCATTTCATACCAGATTTCTTGTTAAATATTGAATATTACTTTAAGCCGCTCTTATTGTGCTGTTTGCGAACTAGTGCCTGACGTCACTGACTATTATTTACATCAGGAACTATAGTATCATATATAATGTACCTACATAGAAAAATAAAAGAATAATGTTAATTTCATGTTTTATTTATTTGAAACTAATAAATTATAATTTATAAGATATTATGTTTAATCGTCATCCTCCGAATCTGGTGAGGGAATCGACACCCACTTCCAACCCTCGAAAATAAAAGCACCTTCATCTGATGGTGGTGGTGGCGCCCATTGCTTCTCCGTCGTTAAAGAGTATGTTTCATATATACATCCATCAAATGCTGCAAGATCCATTTCTATAAAAAAATATGCATATTAGTTTATCATTTGAATATATTTTGAGATGCTTTCCTAATTCAACAAATTTATGTGAGTATCAACTGAAAACTTACTATTTGATGAAAACAGGATGGTGAAATATCATTTTGAAAAACCAACACATTAAGACGTAAAGAAAAATACGCAAAAAAGAATTACTATGTTTGTTGATGAAAAAGCGTTTGTAAAGAAGAATATGTGAAATAAGTCACTGTATTTGTAGATGAATAAAGAATTTTTCGAAGGAGTGTTGTTGCTGTAGCTGTTGCAGAACTAGAATGATGATATCTGCGTCACTATGCTTCATAAATTCGTCATTTTTGTGGTTTCCGCCCATTAAGTTGACTATATCAAAAAACATCTTACTTATCAATCACATCAGATTTACGTTTTTGTGGGTGGGTTACTCGTTGTTTGCGGATAACATTTCATATCATGTTTGTGTGTGCAAAACCTCATAGATATGGCAATATGCTTCTTATCAACTCCTTGTTCTTGTTTGAAAAGACTAACGTTATTTAATTGGATTGAGTTGCATTGTTTCATATGGTAAATACGAACAAATTATTTTCATGTTTCTAATACATTCTTGTGAATGTTTATATGGTAAATGCTTAAATGAATCCTCTATTTTATGTCTCATTTCCACACCCGCATGCTTCTGTCCG
The DNA here is from genome assembly GCA_958507055.1 of Crioceris asparagi. Lineage (NCBI taxonomy): Eukaryota > Metazoa > Arthropoda > Insecta > Coleoptera > Chrysomelidae > Crioceris > Crioceris asparagi. Next base: position 27,080,075 of record OY293832.1, read on the forward strand.
CCATGCCAATAAAATTATTTGTATTTCTTTTTCTCTGTTCCTTTATACTTTCAAGGACGCTTATCGCTTCTGGATTCTTCAAAATTTCTTCAAACGATGATGGTAAAATATATGTTATTTTATAAGAACGATGAAAATGTTCACCACGTGAACAGAATAGAACGTGTAGAAAATGAAGGATTATAATAAACAATCAATTGTGCAATACATGTATCTTTAGCTAAAACTAGATCTTTGTCAACAATAAAATAAGCAAATAAATCACCTGTATAATTTGAATCAATTACTCCACCACGTAAGTGTCCACAAAAATTTAAAAAACTTTTAGCATATAACATAAAATGTAATTATTCTCTACAAAACTACAAACATACTTTTCATTAAATTCAATTTTAATAGGCGTATTTGCAATAAATAATAAGGTTTTTTTAATAGATAAATCAATTCCAACATCAGCAGGAAAATTTCGTTTAAAGTTATTATTTGAATAAATAAGAGTTGATGTGATGGAATCATTTTTGAGAAAAGTTATAAACAATAATTGCATTTGAAACCAAAGTAGTATAATATATATCACTTGAATATAAATAAATTTTAAAGTATTTTAAAGAAACTAAAGTTAGCAAAATTAAATTTCATCAAGTATTCATCAATTTAAGCTTGAATTAATAAATATTGTGTAGAAATAGTATCATATTTACAATTACTTTTTTTCATTTCTTTTATTATGAATGAATAATTATTTAGTGGTGGAATAAAAAATATATAAAAAAATCAATTAATTCAATGTTATAGTCCATTCTAGTGGAGTTGATAGCTCGGTTACCTCATTATTAATTCAAACCAGTGACCGGGTGTGTCAACAGATTTTACCTCTCAAAAGACCTTTTTACATGCATTCCGCAAAAAGATCCAGGGATTATAGGTCAGGTCACCCTGTAACAGGTAGTCGAACAATAGAGGCATAAAATGCAAATGAGGAAGTATGTATTGAACCGGGAAACGAGTGCCAGGGTACGGACGGTGCTTATTGAAGTTAACGAAAATTAATACTACTTTTAAATGTCGTATATTCTAAAAATACATCGTACAGAACATATTTAAATATATAACAAAAAAAATTGTGAAACTATAATTAAATATTCTTTAAAGAAAATGAAAGAAGAAAATTTGGTTATTAGAATTCCATTAAATCATCTTCGGAAAAATCTGAAGAATCGTCATTTATATTTATTATTAAAGGCCCAATTTCTGTAGTCTTGTCGATTACATCGTCAAGTTCCCACATTCTTTGTTCCTCTTTTATTGTGTGTTCTATGACGGTTTTCCAATTATCTGCAGATACATTTGCCAATGAATTTAACAAGAGTTGTCGAACTTCTTGTATCAGGTACATATACACGGCGTCATCTAGAGTTGACACCTGTGTCTAGAGCAGTGTCTTGACCGTCCACACATGTTGCAATTTTTTAGTCTAGATGGTGTCGGACTCGAGTGCCGACATTATATGCAGCAAGTATCTACACGACTCTAGCAAAGGGTTACATTTAGTCACGTTAGTGCGACCACCATGGATGCGCGTACAGCTGCTGGGGTGATAGCTGCTTGTGTAGTGATAAAAAGAAGACGTCGGAGACGAAACAGAAGAGTATGGGTAAAGGAATGGGTGAAAAATAGGGAAAAATTTGGTTGTTTTGACACCTTAATGCGAGAACTAAGACTTGGTGACGAAAAATTGTATACAAATTTTGTCCGTATGTCAGCAGTTGATTTTGATTATTTGTTTGAAAAACTAACGCCAGTGATAAGGAAAGAAGATACAGTGATGAGGAAATCTATATCACCTGGTGAAAGACTGGCATTAACACTACGATTTCTGTCCACATGTAATAAACATAAACTCAAATTTATATTCTCATCAGTATATTCTCCTTTTCCCGTTGTAGGTGACAGCTATCATTCTCTGATGTATTTGTTTCGGATTCCAGTACAAACCATTTCTAAAATAAAACCGGAATGGTGCCTTGCGATATTCGATGTTTTGAAGGATGAATACTTAAATGTATGAAAACAATTTTATTTCTTAATATTTTTATTCAGCTACATGTTTACAAGTTAAAAAAACCGGTGATTCGTCGCACTCGTCTGCAAATGAATTGATAGTCGTCGTCGTCGGTGTTCCGATAGATGATGCTGACGCCTCATCATCGAGGCCCTCAATTTCTAAAATTGTGAATTGAATTTCTCTTTTCAACATCTCTTTCATTTTATCGGACTGCAAATTTCGAAGGGCTGAGGCCACAAAATTCCAAAAAACTTGGGCGTCATCATCTGGAGCGCTCTTTCTTTCATTAAGAACCTCCAGAGCCTTTTCGAGAATCTCGTCTTCTTTTTTGTCTTCTTCTCTATTTTGTTCGACGGTTGGGACTGCCTAGATTCTGCTTCACTTTCATGTTCATTATCTGTAGATTCTTGCAATATTCAGTAACATACAATTACTATTTGTTTATCTGCTGTAAATGTAGTATTTAAAATTAACAATTACAAATTGATATATGATATATATTACATTAAATATTAAATAGAAAATAATAATGGGTGGCTTTTGATTTATAGGTACCTTCATCACAGGAGGAATGGAACAGAATTGCAAGAGATTTTGAGAATTTGTGGAATTTCCTTAATTGTATTGGAGTCTAGACGGGAAGCATATTGTAATGCAAAAACTGAAACACAGTGGCAGCATTTATTTTAATTACAAACAAACCTTCAGTATTGTTTTAATGGCTATGGTAGATGCAAATTACAAATTTATATACGTTGATTTTGGATGCAATGGAAGAGTGTCAGATGGATGTGTCTTTCAAAATTGCTCGTTATCGACTGCTTTAGAAATCAACTCATTGAATATACCAGAGCCAAAAGCTCTTCCAGGGAGAGAAAAACTTGTTCCATTCGTTATAATTGCCGACAATGCATTTCCATTGAAATTGTATATAATGAAACCATGCCCGTATGAAAATCAGCCCGGGCCGAATCGAGTTTATAACTACAGATTGTCAAGGGCCAGGGAGCCTATTCTTGAGATTTACACGTTTATTTGCGAATGCCTTACTTTACGAATGGGCATATGCGAATGGTTTCTAAAATGTCAATTCTTGACACCCATTCGCAAGTTTACTTGCGATTATCGCATAAGAACGATCAAATCATGTGGCAACATCGCACTTATATTAATATTCTGGGCTCATTGGTGGATATTTCTCATATTTTGACATAACAACATAACCTTACAAACGTAACTTTGTTTAAATCTCAAATAAATATTGCAAATTCTGCAGAAATGCAAAATTTGTATCTGTTCCACAAAATTTTTTACCACTACATCATTATTAGTTACCTATCTACCTACTCTATTTTGGAACATTATGCTTTGTGTGATTATACGCAATTATTAGGTATGGTTATTCAATAAATAGTCATTTGAGTTAAATATATTTATTGGTAACAGTTAATACGTGAATCAATTTAACAAAGAAGATTGTGATTTTAGGATTTCGCATACCTGTTATTGTTCATTAGCTAGCAGACTGCATAATCAGTGCAAATTCTGGAAAATAAAATCTTGAGTTTGAGAGAACTTTACATATTAAATTTGTCTTCACTAATACTATATTTCTCTTAGCGATATACCTACATTTTTGGTTATAAAATTAATGTTGCTTGGTGCTGTCAGTCTACTTTAATTCTAGTTGAATTCACATCGATAAAATCTTAAAAACTTATTTTCTCATTTATAGATCCTTCTTCAATAGGGAAAGTAGCCATTCAGAATCTGCAAAATACAATTTTAAAAATGAGGAAAATAAGCTATGAAATTAGGGTATTACCTACCTACCTTGATGAAATACATGTCGAGTTGCAAAACTCTGTGCCTGGTGATTCTCGTTGATGTAAGATAAGTTTATGTCAGTAGAATCTTACATTATTCTCTCATTTATTATTATTAAATACTAGTAAGTACCTACTCGAAACACAATTATATGTACAAACTGAAGAGGAAAATATCCATTCAAACTCTGCATAATAGAATTTAGATGATGAGGAAAATTAACATGAGCAATAAGCACATTACCTTGGCTCTTAGCAAATACTTTTAGGGTTGTATTAATCCGGTCTTGTTTAATACTAGGTACTCTTTTTTCTTGATGTCAGTAGATTGTACGTCGATTGAATCATCAAATACCTAGGTAATAATAAAAACAATTAGGTAATTATTTTCAAATATATATGCATACTCACTACTTACTGGTGATCCAAATACATTAAATTTAATCAAAATAACAACGTAAGTAACACTCCAGAAGCATCTAATTTTTAATTCAGATTTTAATCAGATAACACACCGTAATTTAAGAAATTTTTCTTGAAATCATCAATCCTTAATCACAAATAATACATCATCCTTTATTTGCACGACTATTTCTCCGCCCGTATTTAAACGTCTGAAAATTTGCGAATAAGTTTAGAAACGATGACCCAAGAATTGAAAAGTACGTTTCATTCGTAAAGTTTCGCATGATCTCAACTATACGAGTGGTCAAGAATAAGCCCCCAGGCGTGTTGTGGAAAATGCTTCTGGATTAATCGCAAATAGATTTACAATTTTAAGAAATGCAATATTGCTAGAACCGCAAAAGGTTAAAAGGGTTATTTCCACAATTGTAGTGTTACATAATTTCTTGATTACTAGAGATGAGTCACGAAATATTTATGCACCATCAGGTACTTTCGATAAAGATACATCAGAAGGAATTGTAAATGGAAGTTGGAGAGCTGGAAATTTATCCGATAACACATTCTTGCCAGTACAAGGAAACCCCAGTCATAATTATACCAATGAGTCTAAAGATATCAGAGAGGAGCTCAAGAATTATTTTGTGTCATCCATAGGCGAAATACCGTGGCAATACAGATATATATATATATATATATATAATTACAGATTTCACAGAATTTTATTTGCGTTTACCTGCATTAAGCTGCAAAGTAGTTTTCATTTTGCTTCATGAATTTTATTTTTTTATATGTAGAATAAGCTTCCTTTAAAATCGAGTTTATAATGCTATTATTTGATATTATTCCTTGTTTTCTGATATTGTAGTAAGAAAATGTACAGCCATAAAATATCTTAATAAAAAGTTTACTTACTAAGTTACTCTTTGTTTCTGAGCATCTCACACCACCTTGCATAAATAATAGTGCATCTAAAAATTCCCACATGCTCACATATACATCTTCCGATTATTGCCCGCTCTTCCTTTTCCTTGCTTTTCGGAGCTCATTATTTAGTTGAGTTCAGAAATTATGTAATTTGCGTGTAATTTCCGCATTGTCGGTTGCGAAATCTCGAGCCAATTGCTCAACCGCCGCCGTGCGTTTATTGCGATTTTTGTAATCTTCACAAGAAACATCCCACAGCGACGGAATTTCCTCCAACAGAGAAATTAGTCGCCCGGTTTTTTCCTGGTCCGCTCAAATTTAGCGCTCATTGTTGATGTATGGGTTGCGATATTGATATACTAACTTTTAACTTTATTATTTATATGCAAATACATAGATGATTACTTTTATATTCAAATTTATAGACGATTTATCTTGTGTGTCTCTTCACGAACTGTCCTTTACGGTGACCCTTTATACCGAACGGTTAATGGCTGTTAATTGGGTATTCAAGGAATTTCCCTACTAATATATCATTAAAATAACATTTATAGGTGAGGATTAAATTTATCCTAAATCCTATTACAGTAAATGCTCCATAAGTGGATATAATACTGAGTTGAAAAAACCAAATCGGTGAAGATTTGGTTTCACATTGTCACGACTAAATATGCAAAGAATTATATGAAAATAATTATAAAGTGTTTCTAGTACGTCAAACAAATAATTATACAATTCAAACATACACTTAAATGTAATTCTCCTATGGTTACGTTACATGAGTGTACCGACACTCGTAAAAAGTTTCCAAATATCTGAAACACTGCGACACTCGATCTAGTTACTTCAACTGGCCTGTCCACACTACGGTTGCAACTAATCTATCGACACCAGATCTCTCTAGGGAGCTGTACACACACCGACACTAAGTGTATACACTTAATCTAGACACAAAAGTGTCGCCGTGTATATGCCACTCTAAACGTTTTATTGTGTCTGGCAACATAGCCTTTTACCTTTGCCCATATCATCTCAATAGGGTTCAGCTCACAATGATATGGGGGTAACCGGAGTACAGTGATACCTCGATCCTTTGCCATTTCATCTATTATATATTTTTTAAACTGTGGCTTTTTCTACCTGCCATTTTCAACAGCTCTTTTTTAACTAAGTCCGCCTCACAATGCACACTCTTCTGATTTAACCATTTAATTATTTTCGTACTTGTTGGAACCTTTTCTACTAGTGAGTGAGTAATAGCTGGCGTTAGATTTTCTATTTACCTTTTCCCAACGAAAGTTCATATTTCGTAGAAGTGTCCACAGCTTAGTTCTTGACAACAGTGGCAGGGTTTCGTCATCCTTAGTGGCTTGTAGAATCTTGTCCATTCTTGGTATATCCTTGGCGAAATATAGATCATGCAGTTTTCGTCTGATGGAATTTTTAATATCGTCGTCAATTTCTTGTGGTTTCTTACCTGAGAGGTTTTGGTTCACTCAGGATTCTGTTATTTCTCTCCTGCAAGAATCTATAAACAGTTGCTTCTCCAACTCCTACCATATTAGCACAGGCAGTAATTATGTCGCGAACATCATTTGTAGGTATACAAGAGCATCATGAACGTTTAATATGAGAGTTTTTTCTCGTAAAGAATATACACTCTTACTTATCCCTCGAAGAGAAACTGGAGAAAAACTTGAAGACATTACAACACTTATCACTTACTCGTCGAACTTGAAATAAATTTTGCAATAATGGAAAAGTATCGAATCTGTCGATCGTCGATAACTAAGCACACAGCTTGAGAATCGCACAGAAAGTGATATATCACGGGGTGATAGATTCCACATCAGAGCTGACGGAGCAGGTAGAGCACTTAAGGATTAACTACTCGTAATCTCTGTCACGAAGGCACTGTGTAGTGAAAGTGCCGGAGACATATCGGTTAAACAAATGCAGGTAGGCAGTGCCAGCGCGCCTGTGGTTTACGATAGTTTTAATACTCTGACCCTCGATTTGTGCTATCAATGCTATTGGAATGGAGTATAGTAGAGTAATCATTCAAAATTTTAAATGAATTATCAAGACAAGTTTCAAACTTCCAACTTTATTTGTAATATTAGCATATGTATTATCAAAGATAATGGAACTCATAGATACACAACGGTATAGGGTTTATTGCCAATCGAAAATTTAGTTATACAAAAATTAAAGACTTAAATAAAAAAACACAAAATATTCCTAGATGGCGAGAGCATTAAGTTTATGTATGTTGATTCTTTTCGGCGGCTCGGATTCTGCCGGAGATGAAACATTCTTATTTTGACCCTGCTAGAATTTTCGCGCGTTTGCCAAAGCATCATACTCTTTAGAAAGTAGGGACCAAGGCATCCTATTGCCAGCAAAATATTTATCCCCGTGACGGACGGGAGAACATGTTAGAGTTAAACGTTTTTGACGAATATTTGTCCTACGGTTGCTGTTGTTTCATTGAAGTTCAGTAGTAAATATTTTATCTAGCTAATCCATTATTATCTATCATAAAATTATTTTTATTTTTATTATTCCCCATTTTTATACTTACCTTTTAAAATTTAATGAAAATTAATTCAAGGTTTCAATAATTTCTACCCTTGTGAATCTCTCGTTCCTTGAAATAAAATAACATTATTTATAAAATAATATTTACTACATAATAAGTATTTACATATATAATATAAAATAAAAATAAAAATCACATGTGAATATTTTAAAACTAAATACCTATTGAAGAAGTAAAACGGTGACTCAAGTTATCCTAAATTGATTATAATCAAACCAAAAACTCACGCTACTGTATTGGCCAATGCCGCTTCCTAATGATATTATTATTAATTAAATGTGCTTCATAATTTTTAATTTCGGATGCAGTGATAAAATCTTCTTTCTGTTTTTCTTTAAATTATTCCAGTCATCTCCCATTTACACGCTTTGTCTATTTGGATTTTGACAAGAGTACTAATGAAAAAATCCATATGCTCTGGGCAATTTCCACGCCAAGACGAAAAACTTCGGTCTAAATTACGACAAATTTTCTTTATTATATATTTTTTTTAATTGCATTTTTCTTTGTTCAATTTAAATGTAGTATCAAATTGCGACAACTATCTTTCGCAGGTATTTGTACAAATATCACTTGAAAAATGTAGCCTAGTGTGAGTAGTAATGCTTTTATCATATAATTTGTTGAGGATTAACAACTGTTTTTTCTGATTTAGAGATTCTTCGTGTTTCTGAATCAACATATTGGAGCAATATTTACCCTTGAATTTATGTATACAGCATTTTGCTAACTTAATACCTGTTAACGAATATAAACATTATTAGTGTTCATTAAAAATTATATTAAAAAAATTGAAAATACACAAGGTGTGTAGAACGTTCTCCAATATTAAAGTAGGGTTGTTCTGTAGAAATGTTTAATATATTAAATAATTTTGTATTGGTAGCACCTTGATCGCTTATTATTGCTTTAAGGGTAATGTCAACCTCAAATATTTTATCAATTAATGGAAATATTATCTTTTTTAAATCATCTCCGCTGACTCCCTTTTTTGATACAAAATAAGCTATTGGGAGTTTCCATGTTGCGTACAGTCCATGTATCTAAAGCTTTTTTAGCATGGATTGGTTTTCTTCACAAAAAACCTAGATCTTCAAATCCCTATATGTAATCGAGTTTTGCTGAATACTCTAACTGCTCCTTAATGTCAAGCTCATCAAAACATAGCACACACTGTTTATCTCTTTCCGACGTTGTGTTTGCCTTCTTTTTATTTTGATCAAACAGGCTTTTGTTAATACCTGCTTTACATTTTCCGGATCCAATCCATTTTTTAATTGTAGTGGGAGCTGGTAAATCAATTTTCTTCTTTCTGGGTGAGTCGTTTTCTTCAAAATTGAGTTTTAACACACGAGCTTTTGTAGGAGTGGGCATGTCAGTTAGTGCTTTTACAAATGTCTCATCTCGCTTCTCAACAACTCTAGAAGACTGTCCACTAGTAGATGGTTGGGGTTCTAAAATAGTTGGTATTCTGGCGTCTCTAGCGTAGGTTTTAGAATAAATATTTAATTCGAGCTTCTGCGGGGATGCATTATAACAAATTGGCAAAGCATTTCGTTTTAATTTCTTTTTGAGTAAATCTTCAGGCAGACAATGTTCTTCACACAAATACTTGCTGGATAGGTTTTTCTGCATGTTCAAGAGAAGCATTACCTAATAACATTAGAATATGTATTTTTTGAAAATGCTGTCGATTATTTAATCTGGAACATCAATATGAACATTTTTTAAAAGTCGTAAAAATAACAAAGAAGAGTTTTTTTAAAAAAATTGTCCATATTAGTAATTCAGACATTGGATTTTCATACTATGTTCTACGATCAATTTATGTTACTACATTATTTAGTTGTTACATTATAAAATAATACATGTTTGGCTAGATGAACGGTCATTATATTTAATCTTGTATCTGAAACCGTAGGTATCGTTTTCGTCATGAAACGGTCAAATGAAATACCTCATGTATGACGTCATTAACCCATAAACATTCACACACAACACATACAGTATTGATATATTTCTTATAATTCGAAGAATGTTTTTCCATCATCAGCGTGAACGACATTACTATTATTATTGTTTAAAGTTGATTCTTCATTACCATTTAGATTGAGCTGCCTTTTAAGTTTTTCCTCCTTCATATCCAAAACTTTCAGTTGTTTAAACAAAACTGCGTACTTATCAAACCGAAATCTTTTTGATTCTTACATGCTCACGAGTATATACTCCGAGTTTAAACTCAGTTTTTATTCATACCACCCAATGTGAGTTCCATTATCTTTGGTACTAGGTACCTACCTACTTTCATCTTTGCTGGTATCTAGCAACAGGCGAAAGTTTTGTTTCCTTAAAGTACAATTATCGCATATCAGATAGTGCTATATCAAAATTTATTCCCATTGTATGTAATTCAATCTACGAAGAACTCAAAAATGAATATTTAAACGTAAGTTAACAAACATTTTAATATGTATATATAAATAGGAAAAGACAGAACAGTTCATTACCGTTTTCTCCTGTGTTTGTCAACCGATGTTCATTTTGTTTCTTTAGTATCTATAGTCTATTCAGTTTTAAGTATAACTTTTTTTTCTCACATTTGGTACAGATCGAAGCCGCACTATTGATATATATTTTCCTCAAAATGTCAATGATGATTTTGATATACTTTCGACTACTGGGCAACACTATAGTAACTATAAGAGATAAAATATCTATATCAAGGCATACATGTGCTTGAATAGTGTCCTACTGCACTTCATCACCATTTGCAATGAATATTATTGTTTAAGGTTCCAAATACTACAGCTCACTGGTTGAAAATAGCAAACGAATTCGAAGACAAATGGAATTTACCAAATTGTCTGGGTGCGTTGGATGGCAAACATATTTTAATTCGATGCCAAAGTGATTCCGGGTCAGCATATTTTAATTACAAAAAACAACACAGTATTATTCTATTGGCAATGGTTGATGCATATTATAATTTCACATATATTAATATTGGAGTAAATGGTCGAACTCAGATGGAGGGGTGTATAGAGACAGCGATTTATGGAAAGCAATTCAAGAAAATGTGTTAAATTTTCCCAAAGATACACCTTTCCCTTCACGTAGTAACCCGGTTATAATTGCAGCAGATGCTGCGTTTCCCTTATCTGCAAATATCCTTAAACCATATCCCCTGACTAAAATGACTAAAGAACAGCGTATTTTTAACTACATAATCTAAACCCATTAATTCCAGAAAAAGTTATAAAAGTTACACAAGCTTGTTGTGCTTTACATAATTTTCTTAGCAAGGAGATGCATGTAAAATATATTGGTTCTGAAAAAAACATTGACAGAGCAAATACTGTTGGCTATGGTTTAACTGCACAAAGTGGTAATCGCCCAAAAAATGCAGCTTTGAATATAAGAGAGGAGTCTACAGCATATTTCAATGGCGTTGGAAGTGTTCCTTGGCAACATAATATGATCTGATACTTAGAACAATCCCATTTTCTGATTAAATAAAAGTATACAAAATTATTTTCTGTTATATTTTCTTCTTGTAACGTGCAAAAAGTGTAAATAAATTGAATGATCGATAAGTTGATAAAATTTTTCAAATAATTAATATACAAACTATTTTTTTATATTTTTATCAGCTTTCTTGGACTGCGACACTAAAGCGAAAATATCTTGTAATAGCTGATCTAAGATATCCTTGTCTTCAATCCTGTGCATCTTGTTGCATATGTATTTGCAGAAAGAATCTATGTGGGTCTCGGTTTTTGTTGGCTCCTCATTATTCAATTTACTCATTACTTCTGTAGCAACTGACAACAGATTACCCAAATCAGCATTCGCCGCTTTTCTTTTGCGTCCTTTTGAAATTGTTGGAGTTCTCTCGTCCTCCGAGGGCATGAGCTGAGCAGACGTACCTGGTTGTGGAGAAGTTGGAGTTTGAAATGTGTGTTCTCTTGAATTGTCCGGTATCAATTTATACTCCGTCACTTCAGAAGAAGCCTAGGTATTCTCTTGAATGTTTGACGTCTGAATATTGCCTTGAATGTTTGATATCCCTGGCGTAACAACACAACTTGATTCAGACAAAAAGTTAAGCATATCGAAGCACCACAGTTTGGGTTGGTATAAATCGTCATGAGAGGCACCTCTTACTTCTGACTTCTTTATCTTGTTTAATTCTGCCATGTACTGCGTCCTAACAACATGACGTTTTGCTTTTATCATGGCTTCAGTTAACTCAGCCAGAGGATACGAGCTTAATAAATTTTGATGAATCTCAGCTAATGCACTGTTCCTCATTTGCCGATTGTGGTAATGTTTCGATCGAACATCATACAACACTGTGTAACTACATTCGGTTTCACCATCTTGTCAGAATAAAAAAGATTCGGGAAGCCCATAGAAAAAAAATCAAGAAACCGATAATTATATTATTCCAATAAATAATAGGTTATGTTATTATTTAGTTTTTGGTTGAAATTTATTGGTGTCACTTGTCCTTATCACTTCTTAAACACGGAATATAAAATTGTTTTTTGTTCTGTGCCGATATTGCAAGGAAAATTGCACCAAAAATAGAAAGGTTTCTATTTTTATGTCTTGCAATGGAATTACGTCGACGCATGCGCATTGGTTACTTTAAGGCTTGCATTGCATGAAACTTGCTTAAGTATTGCATAATGTAAATCGGCTTTAAGAAAACGGAAACAGAAATAAAATTTTAAGAAATTTTTATATGTCAAAATTAGTAGAATCATACTCTTATATATAAACATTTGCCACTTATATACAGCAAAGATAAGGGAAGTCCTCTATTGTCTCTGTATGTAGGTCGAGATATAGGTACTACAAAACGTATGAAACAAAATAAAAAAGCTATTCAAAAGTTGCATTGTAAATTTTAACATAGAGCTTTTTGCTTACAATACATTAAAAATAACCAAATTTTCAATCCAGTATGATATTAACCCCTTCCACTCCAGTTACAGTTTGCAAAGCTTCTTCGCCATACCAAATATGTAATTTGTAAAATTGATAATGGATGCATTTAGATACTTACCGGGAATATGTACCATAACAATTTTTTATATATAACTCAAAAATAAAATGGCGGCTAATGTCAAAAATTTATGACTATACCAGGATATCCACATCTGGATATACGGATATACCATAATATCCACATACGGATACATGGTCATACTATAGGGTATCCACAAAAAAATGATGCAACATATTTTTTTATTATTTTATTTTAGTACAAGACACATTATTATTAGGTTATCACAAACTGAAATTTGAAAAACGCTATTATTTGTGGTATTCAAGGAAATGTTCGGCACAGCATAATCCTGGCTTATCTGGACACTCAAGGCAACATTTTCTTGTGAGTTTTCTTGTTCCATTATGTCGACAAATGACACAAACTTTTCGAAGTGCACGCTGTTTACCTTTTTCTTTTGGTTAATCTACCATAACGTGTAATATCTTAGAAGCAGTCGTGGACGGTTTATTTGTATCACTTAACATTTTACGATATCCCTCACTATATTTTTTCAAAATCCCATCACAACACATTTTTGTATAATCATACATGGTAACTTGGGAGCCTTCATTTGCATTATTATATAGAACTCTAGAGTTTAACAGCATCTGGTGTATTAAGTGCAGACCTACTTTAGTAAACCATGTGTAGTTTTTTCGCAAGCAATTATAAGGTTCTATGTCTTGGTCAACTGCATCAACTGAACCCATATTTTTATTATAAAAATCAATATGTGCTGGTTTTTTGAATGTTGCTATTTTTCCACCTGATAAGTGACGACTTTTTTCATAAAAACCCGCAGTATGTTTACTTGTCAGTAAATATACATCTTTTTTGTCTTTGAATCTTACAAGCAACAGCATATCTTTCCGTACAAAACATGATTGATAAGGTTCCAGTGCAATTTTAGTTAACTCACTGGGAACCCCTCGATTAGTTCGGATTGTTCCAGTCATATAAGTGTCCTGGGTAAGTAGAAATTCACAAAGTCGCACCGAAGTGTACCAATTATCCAAAATAATTTCTCGTCCGGTGTTCAGTAGGGGTGCGGCCAGGCGAACCACAATGCGTTCCGAAATAGAAAGATTTTCAGTACCAGGTATATGTGAGACATCATAGATATCTTTGCCGATATACAAACAAAAGTTAGAAGTATATCCCCTCAAATGAGGCGCGCTTGGACACAGCGAAAATATCTTTATGCCAAATCTGCTCCTTTTTGATTTGATGTATTGCCGGAAATGTAGCCTCCCTTTATATAACATCAACTGTTCGTCAATGGCAAAAACCGGCCCTGGATCAACCAATAACATGCAATTTTCTCTTACCATCGCCATGAAAATTCCTAGTCTCGACAATGGAGCTTGAGGTCTAGCATCTTCTGGTGGCGAAAAGCGAATAAATTTTAGAATGGAAAGGTACCTAAAAAAAACAACATAAAACAGGTATAAAAAACTAAAAACCTAGAAACTCACTTGTTTCGGCTCATAACAGATTTATGAAACACTTTTGGCCCAGCACATAGTATACTGCTACTCCAATAATCCGTAATTCGAGGACATTTTACTAATCCTGTGAGGAAATGGAGAGCTATGAACACATACATCTCATCTTTTTCAATCAATTTCCACTGTAGACCAAACACTGTAACAGTATTATTTTGCTAGAGGTACAGTTCTGCTCTTTTGTTTGTCCAATCGCATAATTTTTGAACAATCTGTGGACTTATAAAACTTTCAAAACAAGTAACCGGGTCCTTCAGTTCTTCGAAATCTATCGCAGGATGAAAGTCGTATTCTGATGAAAAATTCTTTGGTGGTCTTGGAAGTTGATCGGAAAAAGGATCACTTATAACGTTCCAGTCGGCCATGCAAATGTTTTCTATATCTTCATCGTCATCTGTTGCAGAATAGCTATCATCCGTGTCATGTATACTTGAATTATCACTAGGCTGGTACTCTGTGTCCTCACTATCGCTACCGTTATCAGACCAATCCATAATTAGGTAGTTATTTTTAGTAATATTAAAAAATATCAAAACACGTGAAAGCAAAATATGTCCCTTCACCACAACAGATACCACTTGTAACGTATAGCATACTAACAAGAATAAAAAGGTACACCCTACTCCGTACCAGTGCGAATGACGCAAATCAATTTTATTGGCTGTCCCACCACAACACAATTTTAAGTGGGGTAATGCGTGTATGCCTTACCAGAATCTAACATCGAAAAAGCATGCGATACCATTATTTTATGCAGCTGTACAATCCCGATGATCGCAATATCCACATGTGGATATTCTGGTACCCAGACTACTTAGTCAAAATATCCATACGTGGATATCCTGGAGTGGAAGGGGTTAAGTCTTTGTATATTCACAGAAAGGGAATTTACTCTGCTACAATTGGCCACCATAAATAAATAAACCATAATATGAAAGAAAATCTCACATTATTTCAATACTACATTTATGTTCCAAATTTATGTTCTTAACTGGAAATGTTTACAATGTATGTGTTTTAGCTTTGATAGTATAGGTATTCTTAATAATATAATAAGTTATATTTTATATATAAACATATATGAGGTGATTTGTCGTTAGTGCGTCTGGGGTGTTTTTGACCGACGAATCCCGAACGGCGGAGGTATACAATTTGACTGCTTTTTTTGTAATATGAAGTTAACTAACAGTAGTTTTTGACATAATTATAGCTTTCACAAAATTTGTATATATTACTTCTATCCTTAATAGAGAATATTATATTGTGGTATATTCTTATATAAACAGAATAAAATTTCATAAAAATCAGCAAAGTCGCCGGCTTGGTTGAATTACATATAAATTTTAGTAATATAAACAGATTTTCAAAATGATTCCTTTCAATTTACTTACATATTTCATTATTTCTTTAGTTACAGTTACATATCTCATTATTTTTCACTAAATTTGAGAAAAATATATTTAAGAACACTGGACTAATTGTAATTCCCAATAAATTACGAGTTCCTCTAGACTTTTTAATATTATCGATAGAAATTCTAGATCTACCGATAAATACTTGAGGTGGCAATATCGCCGGGGAGAACTAACCGTCTTCGAACGATTTCGCGACATCTATACGCGTATAACCAAAATAAAACGTTGAAAACTATGGCTATATCACCCAGAGCAAAACTTTTTATTACTTTACGGTATCTAACAACAGGCGAAAGTTTTGTTTCCTTAAAGTACAATTATCGCATATCAGATAGTGCTATATCAAAATTTATTCCCATTGTATGTAATTCAATCTACGAAGAACTCAAAAATGAATATTTAAACGTAAGTTAACAAACATTTTATTATCTATATATAAATAGGTAAAGACAGAACAGTTCATTACCGTTTTCTCCTGTGTTTGTCAACCGATGTTCATTTTGTTTCTTTAGTATCTATAGTCTATTGAGTTTTAGGTATAACTTTTTTTTTCTCACATTTGGTACAGACCGAAGCCGCACTATTGATATATATTTTCCTCAAAATGTCAATGATGATTTTGATATACTTTCGACTACTGGGCAACACTATTGTAACTATAAGAGATAAAATATCTATATCAAGGCATACATGTGCTTGAAGAGTGTCCTACTGCACTTCATCACCCTTTGCAATGAATATTATTGTTTAAGGTTCCAAATACTACAGCTCACTGGTTGAAAATAGCAAACGAATTCGAAGACAAATGGAATATACTAAATTGTCTGGGTGCGTTGGATGGCAAACATATTTTAATTCGATGGCAAAGTGATTCCGGGTCAGCATATTTTAATTACAAAAAACAACACAGTATTATTCTATTGGCAATGGTTGATGCAAATTATAATTTCACATATATTAATATTGGAGTAAACGGTCGAACTCAGATGGAGGGGTGTATAGAGACAGCGATTTATGGAAAGCAATTCAAGAAAATGTGTTAAATTTTCCCAAAGATACACATTTCCCTTCACGTACTAATCCGGTTCCTTTTATAATTGCAGCAGATGCTGCGTTTCCCTTATCTGCAAATATCCTTAAACAATATCCCCTGACTAAAATGACTAAAGAACAGCGTATTTTTCACTACATAATGTAAACCCATTAATTCCAGAAAAAGTTATAAAAGTTACACGAGCTTGTTGTGCTTTACATAATTTTCTTAGCAAGGAGATGCATGTAAAATATATTGGTTCTGAACCTGAAAAAAACATTGACAGAGCAAATACTGTTGGCTATGGTTTATCTGCACAAAGTGGTAATCGCCCAAAAAATGCAGCTTTGAATATAAGAGAGGAGTTTACAGCATATTTCAATGGCGTTGGAAGTGTTCCTTGGCAAGATAATATGATCTGATACTTAGATCAATCCCATTTTCTGATTAAATAAAAGTATACAAAATTATTTTCTGTTATATTTTCATTGGTTAAAGTATTGAATGATGAAAGTTTCCCATGTGCATCTTGGCTGTAAGTAGGACTAGGTGTTGGTGACTGAACAAAAGTAGGGCTGGGGTTATGACTAGGTCCCGGTGAATTTTGTGATGATACGTGGGACGAAAGTCGGAAAAGGTCATTGGTTAAAGTATTGCATGATGGAATAATCCCTTCATACTCCACATGGAACATTAGGTTATCTATTCTATTTGTACAAGTAATCGGGTCTTAGTTGGTAGCTTTCTCAATCTTTCGGCTAGTAGTTGGCCATACAGTGAATGTGAATCATGGACTGGTCGAGCTAAAGTGGCTTAAGCTTCTCTGACGCCTTTTAAGTTATCTGCCACTTGATTCTGAATGTGGGGACCCGCGACTGTTGTTCGTTTTCTTTTTGCATACTGGGGTTGCTGCTTGAACTGTGGTTGTGTTTCTCGAGAGTTACCACAATTTTCAGCGGTCTCATTAATTGCGGAACTTTGTTTTTCACTTAGCGGTTCACTTAGTAGTTCTTGTTCGTTTTCAGAAATATTTGAATTCTCATTTGCATTCTCACTTCTTCCTTGTGGTCCAGGAAACTCTTCTTAAAATAAAAATATCCATCGTTATGTATACTTAAGTAAAACTAGACTGAATACCTGCGGCTTTGCTCGCAAAGAAGTCGTTGACTGGGAATTTGCATAATTTTTTTTATTGATGATTTCGATAGCTGATGGAAAATAAGTAGACTGTGTTTTTTTCTTGTTGGTCGAAAATCAACGGATATACAGCGCTTTAAAAAGTCTCTTAATAAAAAGCTTGTTCTGACGTCTTTGGCCATTATCACGTGGAACATATTGATTTACATACAAAATAAATATCACGTGATAAATTTGAAAACTGCCTAAACCTAGTCCAAAGTCAGAAGATGAGTGGGTGAAAATAGCCACTGGATTTGAACAGCAATGGAATTTTCCACATTGTGTGGGGGCCATAGACGGCAAACACATCGTCTTGCAAGCTCCTTTTAACAGTGAGACAGATTCTTCTAATTATAACAAGACGTTCAGTATTATCCTTATGGCTTTAGTCGATTCGGAGTACTGCTTTACGTTTGTTGATATTGTTTCACAAGGGAGGATGAATGATGCCAGGGTTTTTGCAAGTACTACTCTTTATCGCAAAATGATCAGATAAGAACATTTCTTGCCACCTCCGAAACAGTTGCCAGGATGTCAAGAATCCGCACCATATATTTTTGTTTGGGATGATGCATTTCCTCTTAGTATCACTCTTTAAAAGCCCTATCCGGTAAATCCCCTGAGAGGTAGTACTGAACTAATATTTAACTATCGGTTGTGCCGTGCACGAAGAGTCGTTGAAAACGTACTCGGAATTTTGTCGTTAGTATTTCGTATATTTAGAGCACCTATATTGCTGCAACCCGAAAAAGCAGCAAAAATAACCAAGACATGCACATTACTGCACAACTTTCTAAGAAGAAGTAAAACCTCAAGAAATATATTCTCTCCAAATGGTATATTTGATAGTGAGGTGGATGGTAATATGGTTTGCGGTACTTGGAGAAAACATATTCAAAAATAATTTGCCGAATATTTTAAAACAAGTGGTCCCTTGGCAAAACGATATAAACTAACAATTATTTTTTTATATATTACCTACATAAAATTATTAAGTAGAATGTTAATTAATTTCAATTTTTGATGGAAACCTGAAGCTAAATCAAGAATGGTGAAATATTGACATCTTCCAAGTAGGTCGAGAAAGTTCATTAGGTCTACGATATTCAACAATCACACGACATTTTTGTTTTCCTGAAGCATCAAGCTTCTTTGGCACAACCCAAACTGGAGATGACCATGGAGAAATAGAATGACGTATAATACCTTGTTCTAACATTCTGTTCATCTGAGTTTTCACAGATTCTTTGTGAATTTGTGTGTATCTATACGATTTAGTAAATATGTGTTTCGCATTATCAGTATCAATCGAATTTTTAATTTCGTTGGAAAATGTTAATTGGTCTCATTCCAAATAAAAAATTTCAAACATAAGTTTGTTATAGTTTCTTTTTTTTCCTCTTTGAGATGTTCTGTGCCCAATTCATTCGAAATTATAGATTCTCTATCAACAGGTTAATTAAATTTGGATTCATTTTCGTTAACATAACTAAAATTTAAAAAAACATTCAGAACCTGGGATAGGATCGAGATTCTAAGTTGGAAATTCAACAACTTTCGGGATAGCATTTGAATTAATAATTAAAATAAGAAATTCGCCTTCTTCATTCACATGTAATAAAGCATTTGGGATTTTAGCATTCTCTGTTCTGTCCGAAAAGCATTGCATCTGTGTTGGATAAATTACATTTTAAATGAAAAAAAATCTGTTCTTGGTTCAATAAAAATACAATTTTGTATCTTAGGTAAACAGACAATAATTTCAACACCTAAGTTTCTAAAAAGAAAAGATATAATTTTCTTAACATAGTCCCATTCTAACATGTCTAATCCAAAAGCTATCTTTGGAATTGCTAATTTTTCAACATTATTATTGTCATATGATCTCTCAATTTTTTCAAAGATGAAAACAAACTTTGGTAGGTAGGCTTTCCATTTGAAATGTCTTTAGTTACCAAATAATAAATACATCTAATTCTTTCTTTATTCTGAAATTTCAAAAATGCTAGGCCACCTTGTTTTTGTTTCTGATTAATTAAATTTTGTACCTTTCCAAAAGTTTCCCAAAATTCTTTAGCAATACCTTTTTGCATTAGCATATCTTCGGCCACGCAATGGGCTAGTGAATAATCTTTTGGCATCTCAAAAATATTTATTTCCTTTTCAACAATTGTTTTAAAATTATTTTCCAAATTTTGTTTGAATGCTTCGTATTCAGTATCAAAATTATCCGTATGATCCAACATTTTCGTTGTATCATTATCAGCAATTGTGTACATGGGTATAGTTTTAGAATTTGTTATCAATTGTTTTCTATTTAAGTCTACTATACAATTATAATGTTCAAGAAAATCCAATCCTAAAACTCCATCGAAATCAATATTTATTATGAACAAAAACTTTAAGCGGATTGTTGGGTGCAAATGGTATAAGAGTAGATTCCGTTATTAAATTTTTTCCTTAGTTATACCTTGAATAATCATATTTTAATTTAAATCTATTTGAGGCGTCATTAATATGGATCTACATAAATCTTTGTTCGGGGAAGTTCAAGTTAGTGTTCATGTTGTCTAATGTGAGTGTTTGAATTTGAGCTGTTGCTGTCTCTACACTCAAGTCTTCTTGATTGTTCGGAAAATCTGGGGGATGGTCTTTGATTTGAGCCGTACGAAAATTTTGACGATTAACGTTCTCTGTGGGTTAAAAATTTTGGCTACGATTTTGGAAATTTGGTTCTGAATAATTGTAACCAGTATAAATATCTTGATATTCGTTATAGAATTGATCATGATTTTCATAATAATAATCATCATAACTATTATCACTGAAACCTATTACATGAGCTCTATGTTGGCCTGGTATAATATTCGGATTTCGTTGAATTACTGCGGGTCTTATTTGAGATTGCTTTTGTGGATGAAAATATCTTTGTTGGTTGTGGAAATCATTGTGCTTATTAGATAATATATTGAGATTACATTGTGGAATTTGTGATCTTTGAAAATTCTGAGAATTTTGATTAAAATTCGGGACGTAGTTTGGACCTGCTTTTTGCTGTTGAAAGCGACATTGAGTTGATGTGTGGCCAATTTTTTCACATGAATAACATATAAAAGTTTGAGTTTGTGGTTTTCTGGTTTGTGTAATTGTTGGGGTTCTCGTTGAGTTATAAGAAGATTGTTTATTGAATTTCTGATTTTCAAAATATGAAAGTTGTAATATAAAATGTATGCTTTTTATGTAGATATGATGTATGATACCTATACTCAAAACCGTACCCTTATTCAGAACAGAGTTCCATTTATAATTATAAGATTTTAAACGAAAAACATATTTAACTAGCAAATTTTAATTACTTTTTTCTATGGTTGAATGAATCGGTATAAATTTTCAAATTTTGTTCTGTTTTCATTACAACTATTTGGCTTAATTAATGTAGAGTCTGTTTTAAGCAAGATTTTTGGTATAACAAAGTAAATTCGAATTTTAGAAATTGAAAGCCTAAGTATCTAGTACAAACTATTAAAAACTTACTTTAAAAGGATGCAGCTGTAATGAAGAATTCCTAAAAAGCGTTGTACGATACTCAAAACTCAGTAATGTTCGTGCAGTTGTAATGAAAATTCTGAAAATAAAAATACTTTTTTATCGTTGTAAGCAACATTAATTTAAAAATGTTTTTAAAATTATAATAATTTATAAAATTTAGAATATTACTAATTTTAGAAACAATCACCTTTCAATAGCTGCATAACATTTTAAGAGGGTTGGTTCTACAAATGAACTTGTTGAATGCTAACAACCGGTAACTAATAAATTTGTTAAAATATATGTTATTTTTTTAAACAACTTATAATCGAGAATTATAAATTTTACAACCTTACTTGTGTTCAAACAGTATTAAGTAACTTTCAATTTCCTTCTATTTATATCATTTACTTGTTTACCCATTTTAACATACTGCGGCTTGTTGAATGCAACACATCCAGCAGTGAAAAAGAGTGAAATGAAAAGGTCTTTAAAATCCAACACGTTTTCACCATGTAGAATTAAATTTTTACATAGTAAATAATTGTTTTATGTTAATTATTACTTTAGAAATAAAAAATCATAAATATTTATTATTTTCTTTGAAGAAGAATAATCTCCCTGTATATATCTATATTATAAATTACATTGTAATAATAATATTTATCACGCGCTCTCTTGATACGATTCTCTCTATTGTTAATGAGACATTTTAATGATACCTCATTCTGAATGCAACAAACTCTAGATGGTTTGCTTATCGCCTTGACTTAGTTTAGATGCATCTTTCTCTTTTCTATAATTTTATTGATTCCGTGGCGGATAAAATAAATTCCAAAAATGTGGCGTAATTGTAGCACCATTTAAATAAAAATTTGTTCCCACAATTACATCTGTTGTTATACAATATTTCTTCGACACCTCATAAAAAATCAGACTAGCTGTTAAACAAACGCCACAGGATTTTGCTCAAATAGATTCTTGCTCAATGTAGTGCTTTGATTAAATTTATATAAACATGTCCAACATTGGTTCAGATAAGAGTGTTCGTCTTATATACTTTACCAGAAAAAAATGATATGAGACAAATTGTGCTTTTAGCTATAGCTATAAATTTTAGATTGCTCCTCTGCTACCAAAATTATCTTAAATAGATATAAAAAGGGGCATGGTTTATTTAATTATTAATCTGTTTGAGCAGTAGATTTCATGCAGGTAATTTGTTGAATCGCATTAGTTTGTATATAGATAAATTTGGATCATATTTGTGAATAAGATTTATGAAAAAGGAAGGCTACATCTATGTTGACTGTCATATGGATAATAAAAAAACATCGAATAAAGATGTTCTCCAATCGGGAAGAAATATTTGCATTTAGTTCATTAAAATTTCAGATATCATGTGAATCGGAATTGATAGTGGCTTACTATGAGCTTCCGAGTACCTTCAGTACTCAGAGCATTCATTCACCTATTTTTATTTATAATGTCTTTTCGTTCTTGTTTGTAATTTTGAATTTGTGTTTTTTATCCGTCATAAAATAATCTAAAACTTAAACTATTAAGTGTTGAGGAATGTTCGAGTATACGGTGATGCAATTGGTTACCTACCAACTAGTATTTATCCAATTTTCATTCAGATCTCACTGTTAAGTAAGTACTGAATACATGTCATATTGCTTATTCATTTTATTTAAAATTGCTTCCCCCCTTTTCTACAAAAACATTTTTCTATCATTTGCAGAGCCTTGAGAAAGGAAACAAGTGGTTTCCGAAAGCTTGGAATATTTAACGAAGAGCAGCCAGTTGTAACCATCGTTTCGTGAGATTATTGACTAACATACCCACTAACTTTATTTTATATTTTTTTTAATTAGTCACTAACTTAGTTTTATATATATACAGGGTGTCCCACGGTCATGGCCTGGGGAATGACAAAAGCTATCGATCTGAAAATGTTATGGCTTCTAATAGACATTTTAAACTATCTTTAGAAAATATTTTCATAAAAAAATCACTTCCGGTTTTGCCGGAAGTAATAACAACTTTGTTATTTCAAATGGGATACCTCATATTTTGATATATTTTTGAATTCTATACAAAATTTTGAATAAAATGGATATACCTTTCCCTATACTTAAAGTTAATAGTTTTAGAGTTATTTAATTTTATTCGTTAAAAATCGACAAATGCGAGTTGATCGAAAATATATCATAACTTTTTTGTTATTTGCTTGATAAACATGGAGTTTGAATTTTTAGAATCTCTGCACATTGTTTTAAAGATTTCATTATGATTTTTCTTAATTTCCTGAGAAATTATTAGAGAAAAATCGATGTAAAGATGACTTAATTTCTAACGTTAATAACTTTCTTATTTCAAATAGAACACCCTGTATTTTGTTGCACTAGCGTATTTAAAATTAAAATACCTTTCTATAGATGTAACCACTTCCATATCTAAAGCTGAGAGATTAAAAGTTATTGAACAATTTCCGATTTTTCAACAATTATTTTGTATTACCTTAACTTTGGAACGCATCAAAACGGTAACCATAGTTACCACTTATTTATATCAGTGTCAAAGTGTAAGATTAGAAATTGTCTCATTCATAGTTTTTTTATTGAAATTAATCACAATCATGAATCAAGAATACACAAATGCCGATCTGCTCAACTTTTTTGCAATTTATGGAGAGTGCAATAGGATTGTCACGAGAACATGCAGGACGTTTAACGCCCGAAATCCGAATTTGCCGCCGATGACTGCAAGGAAATTTTGCCGGATTCAAGATAATTATGTTCAATATGCTCCAAGAAATCGTATTCTTCCGATTTCCGCTGATGAAGCAATGAAATTAAATCTGATATCTTAAAAGTTATCGAACAATTTCAGATTTTTTCAAAAATTATTTTAATTATCTTAACTTTGGCATGCTACAGTATGCATTGAAAAACGAAAGAATACTAAACCAATAACAAATTTAATAATCTACACAAAAAATATTAATCAATAACCTATTAAAAAAAAAACATAACAATACTTTAAATGTAAATTTGCAAGTGTTCAAAGTGCCCCCCATTTACTTCTAAACATGCAATAAGTCTTGATTCCACACTATATGTTGCATTTCTTATTTCTGCAGGGTCTCTATCTGCAAAAGCATTTTGTACCCGATTTCTCAGGGCTTCTGTCGATGGCACTGGAGGACGGTTAGTATAAACTTTTTCTTTTATGATCCCCCACAAATAAAAATCTAGGGGCGTTAGATCTGGAGACCTTGGTGCCCAATTCCAGGGACCCAAGCGCCGGAACCACCTGTCCTCAAACATTTCATCTTTATGAAATGTTTGAGGACAGATCGAATAACTTTTTCTTCGGTAACTTACTTCATGGCTGCAATGAGCTGGTGCTCCGTCAAGCTGATACCAGCAGCTTATGGCTTCGTTAATTGGCAAGTCATCTACAAAGTCTGTAACGATGGTGCGCAATATTTCAAGATATTTTTTTATAAGAGCAAAAACGTTGAATCTGAATTTAACTTGAAACTTTTGTTCTTTCGTCAAATGTGGGTTTGCGTCTGCCCAGAAATGATTATTTTTTGAGTTAAAAATTCCTTCTCGCGAAAATTTGGCTTCATCTGTCCAAATTATTTTTTTCATAAAGTTTTCGTCTTCTTGGATTTTTAGAAGAAACATTTCGCAAAATTCTACTCTTCTAGGACCATCTTGGGGGTCTAGATGTTGAACTTGTGTGAACTTAAAGTCATGCATTTTGTGCTGTTTTAAAATTCTTTGAATTGACGATCTTGCAATACGTAAGTCGTGTTCAGCGCTTCGAATCGACGCTTGAGGGTTTCTGTAAAAGTAAGCGGTAATTTGTGTTGCTTCGTCAGCGGTAATCGGAGGAACACGATTTCTTGGAGCATTTTGTTGGCCATATTAAACAAAATTATCTTGAATCCGGCAAAATTTCTTTGCAGTCATCGGCAGCAAATTCGGATTTCGGGCGTTAAACGTCCTGCATGTTCTCGTGACTATCCTATTGCACTCTACATAAATTGCATAAAGGTTGAGCAGATCGGCATTTGTGTATTCTTGATTGATGATTGTGATTAATTTCAATAAAAAAACTATGAATGAGACAATTTCTAATCTTACACTTTGCCACTGAAATAAATAAGTGGTAACTATGGTTACCGTTTTGATGCGTTCCAAAGTTAAGGTAATACAAAATAATTGTTGAAAAATCGGAAATTGTTCAATCCAAAAATTCAAACTCCATGTTTATCATGCAAATAACAAAAAAGTTATGATATATTTTTGATCAACTCGCATTTGTCGATTTTTAACGAATAAAATTAAATAACTCTAAAACTATTAACTTTAAGTATAGGGAAAGTTATATCCATTTTACTCAAAATTTTGTGTGGAATTCAAAAATGTATCAAAATATGAGATATCCCATTTGAAATAACAAAGTTTTTATTACTTCCGGCAAAACCGGAAGTGATTTTTTTATGAAAATATTTTCCAAAGATAGCTTGAAATGTCTAATAGAAGCCATAAAATTTTCAGATCGATAGCTTTCATTCTCCAGAAACTTCTAATAGGCCATGACCGTGGGACACCCTATATATATTACAATTTATAGAGAGGCACCCTCTTTCCTTCATGGTTTGTCTTACTATTTCTAATCTTCAAATCCTATATATCTATATATACCCTCTGGGGTAGCTCTCATGGAAATCTGAAAAATCTGCGTTATCGTAGTCGTGTGGATAATAGACAGTTTTCAAGTACGCGTCGAACAAATTATGTTTTAGGTTTTTTAGACCCACGTGGATACGAACTGTGATCTAAGATAAACTCTCTCTTTGTTGTGTTAGATCGGTAAATTTTCTGGGTAGGTGCGGTTATTACCTCGTGCTCTTTTGTTCGTCATATTGGTTTAGAAATTATACTCACAGGATCCGACGGAGATAAAATCATATCTTTGATTTTCTAGAAATTATTAGTTTCAAAGCATTGTAATTTAGGGAAATTCCCTTGACTTTACAACAGACCTTTTCAGTCTAAAATTTCGTAGACCAGAACTTATAGGCGTACACTATACAGGTATACAGCTTTAATCGTGTAAGAGCAGTGACATAGGCTGCAATTACTACGTTAAATGTAGCTAGTGAAGCTTATGCCTCTTCTCGGGCCTCCCAATTAGCGATGAGAGTAGCGTCATTTACTGGGAACACTGTGTTGACGTATCTAGAGGGATTGGTTATCATATTGAAACATTCTATCTAACATTTTCGCCTGCTTTTCTCTTTGACCAAACTTACCCCGAAATGAGTTCATCATCAGTTTGGCCATCGATTTCAAACCAGGGTTGTTAACAATGTTGGAAAATTCCAATATGAATTCCTCCCTCTGCAAAAATTCAAAGACTTGATTTGTGTCGGGACAGAAATCATCATCCTTGAAACCGTCAGCAATTGCTTCAGGACCTTGTGCAGCATGTTGTTTATTTATTCCTCTTACTTTCTCTTCCCAAATCAACCACTGAATGATGATTTTTGACTGACTACCTCGATAACCATTTTTAGGAATAATTCCGATTATGATGGGTTTCAAAAAATTCCTGCGGAAGACCTTGTTGCAGGCAGACGCTATTGTGGATGCTTCCATGAAAGGACAGAATTGAGTCTCGTTCAACATAAGTTGTCGGAATTTGAGACAGGCCTTCATTAAAATGGTTACGTCGCATATGAAATACTCAATGATTTCCTTTTGAAAATCAAAACTGTAATTTTCGGCAACCCTATCACTGTGCCAATTCATTGAAGCATAGCGAACATCATTGTTTAGGTTGTTAGGATCATAGAAATTAAGAGAAGAAATAGGTCCCACATAATTTTGGTTTTCCACAGTATTGAAAAGATGAGAAAAGTAACCTCTCTTCATTTCAGAAAACTCAAAAGCATTAGGAAGACCAGATATTGGCAACGGAAAGAAGTTGAGACTATCTAAGACTTTAACGTTACCGATAGACATAGAAATTAATTTTATTTTTCTCATAATCAGTTCAGGCTTCAAATCTGTTTTGGTGAGAATATGATTGAGAACAAATTGGTGATCAAATCCACCACCATTATGGGCCAAAACAGTCACACTCTTGAATTTTTTACGTAATAATAAGAGGTGATGAACAAAGGGAGAAATGGGTCGCTACATATTAAAATTTGTAAACGTACACCACACTTTTTGCAAATTTATGAATTTGATTCGATACACTCATCGCAACACTGGCCGAAAATGCAAAGATTATGCTCGTGTAGAACCCTGGAACCCTCTGTTGTCTAGTTTCTAAATCGTAGAATACAAAGAGGAAATCTTTTATTGGAGGAGTTCGTTTATCGGGCTGAATATAGCAGAGATGATTAGACGGCCGATGCCTAACACAAATTTTGCAGAAAATTTCTCCACAAGTATGTTTCCGTTTTGATTCGAAAATTTTGAAATAATCTTCACAACGGCGAATTGTTTCACAAATTTTGTTTTTATGGTGATTATCGAAGCATGTTTGGCCTCGGAAAGATCTGCAATTATCACAATGCACTTTTATGTTGTCAGCATTGCAAGCAGGTGTCATTCGACATGCAACGCATTTTCCCCCGCAAAGATGGTCAAAATCCTGCAGTTAACGAAGTAATGACGTTGTAATGTCCCTCATGATAAAGTAGATTCAAGCGGGAACCATCACACTTTCCTTTGCAAACTATATTGCGGCCCTTACTACCAAACTGATTGATATACAACGATTTTTAAACCAAATAAGTGATATTGAAACTGTTTCAGTTCAGGTGTACATGCTCCTTTGTCAGGTATATTAAGACCCAACGAGTTGGACAGATAGATGGATGCGATTGTATCCCATAAATCATTTGATGTAACTTTAGATAAAGATTTCTTCCGGGTCAGTGTTGCTCAACATTTCATCATCTGCTATTACCCGTTTAATTTCGCCAGATCTTAGGCGGTTAAAATACTGTAAAGAAATAAGGATAAAACCTAACAAATCTTTCGATGTCAGGTAATCAGAATGATCCCGGATTATTTTAGTATATATTTTTCTACGGTTGTCCAAGAA
This sequence comes from Crioceris asparagi, assembly GCA_958507055.1. Classification (NCBI taxonomy): domain Eukaryota; kingdom Metazoa; phylum Arthropoda; class Insecta; order Coleoptera; family Chrysomelidae; genus Crioceris; species Crioceris asparagi. The sequence continues at coordinate 27,108,759 of OY293832.1, forward strand.
TGTTCTCAAATGTAGAATGTCACTCAATTATGGGATCACCCTTTTTTCTTTTCAATTCTAACTGTTTCTCATAAACAGTCCTGTTTACATCATGTGAGACCTTCTTGTAGGAGAAGCATAAACTCTTCACTTCTTCTTGCCTTGTTTTATTCTTATTTTTTATATACTGTGATATCAAATAGATTTTTTTTTTCTCAAATGGATGCCTACTACAAAAGCTCTTGCTGGATTTTTGTACTTTCGTGTTTCTTTATTCAGTCTACACATTGTATTAATACTCAAAATGCACTGTTCATATCGAATAGGATCAAATATTTCTTCCAAATAAATTTGGATCAACCCATTTATTTCTCTACAAGTTAATAAAAACGTAGTAACACATAATTTGGCCCTTATCATTTTATAAAGATGATAAAGATATGACCTGTATTTCTGGTAAAGCCGGTTTTCTTAGTATTATCTCCTCAGTACCTCATCAGATATGATTGTTCGAAATATTTTGTCTTCACGGAGAGATGGTGAAGGTGGTGATACTCTTTGGTTTGGATAACAATATGGAATCTTTTGCTCCCCTGACTCTATCTTTTTTATATTTTCTAAAATGGTTCATCATTGATAAATGTGGGAACATGCCACCGCAGTTCTCACAGGGCCTAGAATGTTTTGCTGTCCTATTCTTAGCCAAGGGGGGCATCGGACAACAATCAATTTTTCTCCGTATTTATATTGTTGCTATGTATTATAAAGAAAGTCCCCATCTAACCCAATTTTATATATCAATTTGCACCTAATTGTATTCTTTTTAGGAAGCCTCAAAAACTCTTTAACTGCATCTTTATTCCTATGCTTATTCTACAAATGGCGAGCAAATTTAATTTGCAGTTTAAAATGAAATTACAAAAATGCTGTTTTGATTTGTTTGATTTCAAAACTTACAAATCCTGGAAGTTCATGTTCGGTGTTCATATTGACCGAATAGGCAAATTATTAATACATATGAAAATTCAAGAAGGAAATGAAATTCACTGAGCGCAATGCTTTTCTTGAAAACTTGTATCATAAGCATTCCAGGAAACAATATTTTAAATGTTTATACCAAGAGTATGTAACATTATTTCGTGAAAGATAAAAGTTCATTGCCTTTCTTTATTCTTTTGCGACGATAATCATTTATTCCATTTATTCAGATGTTATTGTGTTTACTAAATTTTGATTGACGAAATCATATTATGGAAGCAATCATAAATTGCAGATTTATGCTAGAATGACATATTTATAGATTGTTCATTTTTTAGAGAAATACCGTTTGGTACAACTTCTCCTCCAATCCCCTGTTTAAAATATTCAAGAAAAATCAACATTTTCCAACACGTACCAAAAATCATTTGGGTTTATTGTTTAAGAGGCTAAACTCCACCAAACCGCATTCCTCTAAACCAACAACCCTATCATAACTGTTTCTCTCCTCTACTCCACAAAGTCGTAAGATTTGGTTATTCGGACGTCACCAGGCCGAAGTAGCATCATATTGTTAGCAACTGGAGCGGGAACTTCGATAGAGTGGCTATTATGTATATACGAGTTACTGATAAATGTTCGAGGTTATCTTTATCTGGAATTCCAAATAGGAGTGGATTATCTTTTGAGACATTCGCTTTATCTCGTACTGAGAGACATAAGTTAATTGCTTCCAGACTGGCCTTATCATTACATTACTGGAACTCCACGTGATAATTTACCCCTTATAAGAAACGGTACATAATTTTTTAACCTTGATTTTTCATTCTGAGATTGATTCAAGAATAACTTTTTTATTTTAAATATTCATATTTCAAAAAGTGCTCCGTCTTAACCCTTTCAATCTCTCCAGCTCTTCGACGATTTAATAGTTGTAGGGCAACACTGTGTACCTCTTTCCAATCTTCTCTCTTCGTTTTTGTTCATTTTGGTTTTCTTCCACAGTTTTGTGAATGTTATGAGGTAAACCTTCTTGCAGGAATTGTAATAAAACTTTTACATCTTCTTGGCGATCTTTTTTTATAAATTCCTAGTGAAGATAAAATGAGATTTTGTTTTAAATAAGACCCAATAGCAAATGCTGTTGTCGGAGATATATATTTACCCGATTCCTCACTCAGTTCACACATGTCGATGATGGATTAAAAAAAAGAACTTTTTTACATCAGGTCCTCTTTTTTTAGGATTAAATAAAATCTCGCAATACATCTCAACCTTGCTATTATCATTTTATATAAGTGAGGTTATCTATATTTTTGGCATAATCGATTCCCAAATGCAATGATCAAATCTTCAGAAAATATTGTATCAGTTATTTTATCCTTTCGTAAAAAGTGCAGAACTTTATGTCTTATTGTTGGACAAGCTGTTGAAGTAATATAAAACCTGCATTGTCGACTTCTTACCAGAGCACCCTTAAGAAATTATTTCCGAATTTGGTCACCTGAGAAAATCGAGTTAAAGTGTAGATCTAAATGCCAAAGCCAAAATGCATGTCGTTGTATCAAGAAGTGACGAGTGACAAAGTTAACAACATTTCAGCTGTAGATAACCATTCTGTGTTAGCTGCCGAAAATGTCTTTTACCGTAAAGTTATTAAGGAAATGGATACAAAGTACATTGTTTTAGAAGAAAATGTTATTTCTCTTCAAGAGAATATTAATTTGGTGAAAATTAATTCTGTAAAAAAGAAAGACTGTTCAGATGTTATAACATTACCCACTACGATCGTCAACACCGGTGGTCCCGCAATCAATAATACATCCTGGTACTCCAGTGTTGCCAACACTAACAGTACCAGTGCCAAGCTTGAACATAATCCCACCTTTTTATAAACAAAACACAACAAAAACAAAACTAATACGATCTGAGCAACTGGAAGGTGCTATATATCAGGCTCAAAGTGCTTTAAAGGTGCATAAAATTCAGAACAGAACAGACGTCATTAGTTGAGAACAAGGAAAATTTAGGTGGATGATAACATGTTAAAAGGAAACGACGTTTCAATGTTGGAATACATGAAAACTTAAATGGTACACAGACTGCGCATAAGTTTGAATACCTTCATGCCTCTAGGTTACAACCTGGTACTAAGCCCGAAGATTTAGAACACATATTAAATACTAAACTTCCAGGAGTAAAGTGTTAACCACATCCTTCAATAGTGCAGTAGTTACCTGATTTTTTACGAAAGGGAGGATGCTGCCCCAACAGGATCCTTAAAATCAAATATAGACAAAAAGATGAAATTTAGCGTTTATTATCAATATGTGAGAGGATTGCGAACTAAAGCTGAGTGTTCCTACCAAAGTGAAATGCGCCACGAGTTTGACATTAGAGCTATTACGGAGAATTAGTTAACTGATGGTATCCTTGGTGCTGATCTTTTTGATAAGAGATATAATGTAATAAAAAGAGATCGGGATGGTGACAAATGAAGAGTAGGTGGCGTTCTTTTGGCACTTCACAAAAAGTTCCAGCTTAAAAATATTTAGATTAATTGTGATATTAAATTTGTTTTATTTGCAATTGAATACAAAAAGTTATCCTTTTTCATATCTTGCACATATTTTACACCATATACGCCGTATTATACCTATGACGAGTATTTTAATGATTTTCAAGATAAGCTAGATAATGGTTGTGATACTTTAATATTAGGTGATATGAACATACCTAATTTTCAGACTAATATAGACTCTTATAAAAGTGTGTTATTTAATAGTTTTCTTAGTCTGAATAACATTCAGCATATGACCTTTATTTTAATGATTAAGTTAGGGTGGGTTAATTTAAGTTATCTAATTATGCCAAAGATGTACTTAGTGATTATAGCAAGTCCAGGAAGGGCGCCAACTATACAAGGATAGTAAGGATAGGGACAATGACCAATCAAATAAAAAAACTATAATATTAACTACATTTAATTATAATTACCCCTTTTAAATACAAAAAAGAAAGGTGGTGTGAAGCTCCTTATGATACAATTTTTAGTTGAAAATAATAAAATGGAGTGAAGCTCCTTATGATACTATTTCAAGTTGAAAGAAAATGGATGAAGCTCCTTATTACAGTCGAAGCTAATAATCGTGATAATAATAATATATAGAACCAGTGTCAATCCCTTGGACACTTGGGCTTTACAAGATAAAGTTTGTACCCTGACAGCGCTGTTTAGGTTTACATAAAGAATAATGTGAAAATAAGCTCTTGTAAATTTACATATGAACCAATGGGGAAACAAGAACGGTCTTACTTGATAGTAGACACCTGTGGCTCCTTACTGGAAGCACCCAGCCTGGATCTCGGCTACCTTGCCTCGGTGAAGAGGAATACCGGGGGAATCTGGTCAGAAACTTCTCAGGGTTCCATACAATAAAGATCTTCAGGTTCTGCTATATCAAAACCTGGTGCTCCAGCAATACACTGTGGTCACTTACATTGGATCCATGAGGTAAAGTGTGTTTACATTACTCCACGAGGTAAAGTGTGGTTCATTCCTTAATTACACACATGTACAACACACGTACGGTTTGACACCATAACTTCGAAGGCCAATGGTTATCTGGCCATCGAGGTTAATCGCCTTTACAGGACTTTAAATTAATCTAATAATTGTCAACTACAAGACATCACGGCTGAAGCAAAAAGAGGCTCCAAACCAAACTCCCATTATTTATATAATACCTCTAGTGATATTTAAATACCTATGTTGGTAGCATTTCACACTGACACAAGTAATGCCAGCTGAGGCTGACAGCACTGACAGCAATGTCACGTCAAATTCATAAATAAAATGGAAGAGAAGTAGAACAAAAATAAACAATCAAAATATTATTTAAATTTAAAGGGTATAATACTTCAATATATCACCATCATTTTATATAATTTAGAACATAGATACAGTCCGAGACCACAGTATACAGCAGGTATTTCATAATATAAAATCATAAACATAACTTGTTTAGATTTCAGATGGAACTTTAAATATATTTTCAGCCACATGAAATGCATTAAATATACTAACCTTAGGGATACAGTCAAGAAACAAAGTGCTGATGAATATCATATGTATCAACTATCCTTGGAACAGAATATTAAGAACGATCCGAAAAACTTTTGGGACTAATGAGATGACCTGGAATGACGAGAGATATCTGAGGCCTGCAGATATTGCCAATGCCTTTTTACGCTACTTCTCATCTGGGGGGTTACTCCTGAAACTCGATTCGATTCTCTTCTCTATTCGACTTAGAACACGATCCACCAAAATACCAACATTTTCATTCGATCGACCAAGAGCCGGTTGTACCATCCTCGTTCAACGGTTGATCGACGATCAACGCCAAAATTCAGTTGCACCAATACCGATCAGTATCGAACCATAGATCACCACATAGTTCAAGGGAACGAATAGTGGATGACCGTTCAAAGATGGTTAAAGCACAGAACAGCGATAATTTTTGCGTGGAATTTGTATTTCTCTAGCTAGATTTGGAAGTATTGTTATCTGAGCTAGATTCAATAATTGATCACTTTTGTGCGACAATATAAGAAATATAGGCTCGATAACGATAAGTGGGGCGCTCACAAATAGTCCCATTTTTGGATAAAACACCTCAAAATAAGATGAAAATCAAGAGTACTAATTTTCCAGTTTTTGCTTAGTTTCTGAGATATAAGCCCTTTTAGGTCCAAAATAAACTCTCTTTTAATTTACGAACTAGCGGGAAATTGGAGCAAAAGGGGTGTTGGGTGGGGATAAATACGCATGTAGAGATAATAAGAAGTAGTACTTACTAGAAATTACACTATGAAAACTGTTTCAATGAAGAATTTTCTTGAAAAATTCCTATTATTCACTACAAACAAATTTAACCTTGTGTAAACGCCATTTTTCTGCTCTTCAATGTCAATTATCAATCCATACACTGTTGCCTTTTTATATTAATGCATAGATTACATATATTAAAAAACACAAAATAATATAATCACATCTAGCAATAACATAGATAGCAGTTGAACACATTAAAATATCAGTACATACTTTATATTTCAAGCAATTTTATATAAAATAAATAATTAAAAAGCTTGTTAATTGATATTATCACTTTACAAAACATCTTCTTTTTTTTTTAACATAGAACAAGTAATATTTTATAACAATAAATAATATAAATATATAACTAGACTATAATTAAAAACGAAAAGATATTAATGAAAAAAGAAAATCTCAAGAGAAAACTATTAGATTCATATCCGAAAAAATCCGATTCGATCTCAGTATGAAATTTAACCAGGTATGGAAAATAAGCATTAGATTCATTATGGATGGTGATACCATAATATTTTCTGACAATCCGAAGTAATCCGAACAATACCGTATGTAAACAAACTTAAACGAAATTCCTGGAAATAACCTAATTAGAATGTCAACAACACCATTATAGATATTATTCAATATCATAGTTATATTTATTCTGTTATTAAGTTTCTTGAGCTTGATTACTATTATCAATACAAACCTCTAAGAATATTACATAATTACTGCATCCAGTGAGGATTTAATTAACGAAATACATTCATTTCCAAGTAATACAGAAAAGTAAGTATTTATTAATATATTATATAAAATAAATATAATGATTGAGTGAACTTTTTCAAAGATTAAAATGTGACTAAAGAAGAAAGAATAAGATACATCCCTTACAAAGGTATATTAATATGCTTCAACCATTTAGCAGAAGAAAATTGTATATATCTATCTCTAAAAAGAAAACTACTACTCAATTGTATCCATTGATTTTCAAAAATAAGATATGTAACAAAAATAAATATTGTGGCTCAAATGATAAACCATACTTACTGTTGCAATAACATTGTATTCGTTACATTCAATAACTCAAGGTAAGTTATAACCATAAAATATCTTAAATCTAAATTGGAAATATTTTTTCAGGAGAATTGGGGTAACAAAATTTCTACTTTGGATTCTGAATCTACGATAAACAGTTTAAACTTCTTATGAATATCTTATAATCAGTATCATAAAATAATTATTAAGGATATTTAGAACGCTATACGCAGTACTTGCTTTAGTACTATATATACTAGAATTAAATCAATACAAAAAACATTAGCATAACCCCTGCGCAAGAATGATAGATAATATTATAAAGCTTTCTAAATTTTTAGCAATAAAATATAATATGATCAGTATCATAAAATAATTATTAAAGATATTTCGAAAGATATACACAATACTTACTTTAGTACTATATATACTAGAATTAAACCAATACAGAAAAGATTAGCATGACCCCTGCGCAAGAATGATAGATAATATTATAAAGTTTTTTACAATTCAAAACTATTACAATTTCATAAAATAAAAATCGGTAGTATTATAAAACTATTATAGCAGTAAATATATATAAGAGTAATAAATATTAAATAGAGAGAGAAAATTTCACCTAACAAAAAACCTATGCTATACAAGTTGAACTTGCTAAACATCAATATGCAATTATATCAGTTCATATATATATCAATGTAATAAATATTAAAAAAAGAGAAAATTTCACCTAACAAGAAACCTATGCTATACAAGTTGGTTGAACTTGGTTAATATCAATATGCAATTATATCAGCAAATATATATATTAGAATAATAAATATTAAATAGAAAGAGAAAATTTCACCTAACAAAAAACCTATTGTATACAAGTTGAACTATCTCAATATCAATATGCAATTATATCAGTAAATATATATATATTAGGATAATAAATATTAAATAAAAACAGAAAATTTCACCTATACCACACAAGTTGAACTTGTCAAATATCAATATAAAAATCTCAAAAAAATATAGTATTTGATAAGTTTATCAATGTAATTACTTTATATAAACTGAATAAACAAATATAGTTACCTTATATAAATATGTAGCTACATATCAAAAACTAATTACAAGCAAAAATATATTAAAATGCATATTTACATGTATTAAATTATCTAACCACTATTTAAAATGGTTATTGATTTAGTAAAAAAATATTCTAGACAATTTTAGCTGTAACAACTAAGCATAATTAGTTGTTTACACTCAAAGTGCACCACGAGAAGGTATTGTCTAATAGCACTTCATGCTCAACAAAAGAGGACCCCTCGGCTCGTCACTTCCGAAGTATTTAATGACTCCAAACCCCTTTTGTTGAGAAGAGACAGGGACCCTTCGGCTCGTCACTTCCGAAGTATTTTATGACTCCAAACCCTGTCTCTTATAATGAGACTCTGAAATAACTCAGAAATTATCTTCTCCAGAGTAATCTGAATCAGATAAATCTCCTTCAATTGCTCTTTCAATATAATTTGTATCATCTAAATGTGGCTTTTTCGCCGAAGGGAGAAATTTAATAGCATCTGTTGAAGAAAAAGTGGGAGGATCTATTTCTTTAAGAGTCAACCCTTTTTTGACAACGCCATCTACTACACCCCGATATACTTTTTTGATATCAAAAAGGAATTGCATGATTTGGGATCCCAAGTCATCCTTATACTTATTCAAATATACGTTTCTGTAAAAAAACAGAGCCATATATTGATGAAGTAACTTAGGAGTCCTACGACATCTTATTGATTGTTTCAATAATTTGTTCTGATTCTCCAAATCATTAATAGTATTTGCAGGATTAGTTTTTTCAACAAATTCACCAATTCTATGGTTAGTTTGCATATGAACAGTATTAGGAGAAAACATTTGTTGTACCCCTATGTATTGTTTTGCACTATCCGTACATATTCGTGAAGTTGAAAAATCTACATACTTTTGAATGTACGGCCACAATTCCTCTTTACTTTTAGCATTTACTTTAAAAAACAATCCAACTTTATCTTCTTTGCAATATAAACCAAGTACGGTTGTTGTCATCTGCTCGGTAACACGACCCCTATTGTATTTCCTCTTTGTCAAAAAGGTTTCATCAATTTGGACCGTCTTACCTTCACCACCCAGTACCAAATCACTGTGCGATGCTATTACTTCAGCTATTTCTCGACAATAGCTGTAGTAATCAGTTATAGTACTCCTACTAAGCTCTAGGTCATCTCGTTGATGGCGCCAAGCTAGGTGTTTATACGCATCAGTGACTCGCATCTGAATTGTGAAACAGATTACAATAGCCAGGACATCACGTACCTCAATACGGCAAGTGGTCCCTTCAAAGAAAGAATTTAAAGTTGGATTGATTGTCTTACGACATGATTTTGCTCCCTTTTTCTTTAATCCTTTTGAAGAACATCTCCATCTCCAATTGAATTTTCGGGATTCCGAATCTTCAACGAACATTGGGAGATTACAACATATCGGAGGTGTTGAATCACGCGATGGAATTAAACCAATTTCTTCAAGAAAAGACATGGCTAATTCGTTTGTTGTAAGTAGTTCTCCAAAAGAATGAAAGATAGAGAAATTTCTAAGTTTTTGATGTATTTCAGGGTGCGTACCTGCCATTTTCAAAACTTGTAGAAAAGGATAACAACTTAAAGAAAGTCAGCGAAACAAACGTTACCAAAGCACAATTGGAAATATCATAATTTATTGCATTTGAAGTTTGTAGAAATTCATAATGTGAAACAGCGTTGCTACATGTACTAAAAATACACTAGATATAGTTAATAGTATAAACATCCATTTCTAGTAATACACTCTAAAATACAATTTTGACATAGATACATAACAATTTTATTTTATTTTATTGATAATTAACAATTCTAACCAATCCAATATATATTTATTTTTAATATATACTTTCCAATTATTTAATAGACAAATTATCTGTTAAAAAGTATATTATTATATATTAAACTTGATAATATTGATGTATATAAATACATATAAAACAAAAATCAAAAGTAACATTCAGCAAATCTAAAATATCATTTATACACATATAATATCAAATCCAAATTTTTGATAAAACTTGACAACATTGCATTTGAAACAACTCATCAACATCCATAAACATAACAGTTTTACAACAACTCATAACATAGACTATTACCTATTCTACGTTAGAAAAGAAAATTAAGAAATAAGCTGTTATGCAATATAACAATATCAATTTATTAGCTAATCACCTATTTTTTGTATGAAACTAAAATATAGAATATTATATTTCAATATATTTAACTACTTATTCCTAAATACGCGACAATATTATTCTATGTATTTTCTAATGTATGTCATCTATGCATTATTATAAAAAGGCAACAGTGTATAGATTGATAATTGACATTGAAGAACAGAGAAATGGCGTCTACACAAGGTTAAATTTGTTTGTAGTGAATAATAGGAATTTTTCAAGAAAATACTTCATTGAAACAGTTTTCATAGTGTAATTTCTAGTAAGTACTACTTCTTATTATCTCTACATGCGTATTTATCCCCACCCAACACCCCTTTTGCTCCAATTACCCGCTAGTTTGTAAATTAAAAGAGAGTTTATTTTGGACCTAAAAGGGCTTATATCTCAGAAACTAAGCAAAAACTGGAAAATTAGTACTCTTGATTTTCATCTTATTTTGAGGTGTTTTATCCAAAAATGGGACTCTTTGTGAGCGCCCCACTTATCGTGTTTTCCCCGAAATATAAAATTGAGTACATACGTAAAAGCAATATGGATATTTTAAATGAACTAACAGACGACGAGGATTTCTTAGAATTCATTGGTCTAGTGAGGAATCCAAGGCTACCACAAAATTAAAGAGAAAGGCCCAACCATTTCATAATTTGGAATGATAAAGAATTTAGGGCTAGATTTCAACTTTCAAAAACAACTATAAAATTTATGGTAGATGAAATAAGCCACGTTATTACAACAAAAATAACTAGGTGAACATACATTGTGAAAATATGACAGTATATAAGAAAATTATGTTTTAGGAATCATGCACTTTTACCGAGAGATATGGTATTATTAACATTACGCTACCTAGCTACTGGATCTTTCTTACAAGTTGTTGGTAATTTTTGTGGAGTAGATAAATCGACTGCAAGCAGAGTTGTAAGTCGAGTTTCACAGGCCATTGCAAGTCTGAAAGGGCAGTACATAAATATGCCCAAAACAGAAGAAGACAAGCAAATTGTTAGGGATGGTTTTTTCAACATTGCCAAATTTTCAAGATGCTTTGGGGCTATTGATTGCGCACATATATTAAAATTGTCTAGGAGGAGAAAATGCGGAGCTATACAGGAACAGGAAAAACTTTCTCTATGAACTTGCAGGTGATAAGAGATGTGAACCTGTACATAAATAATAAGAAATATTATTTCTAGATGGCCAGGATCAGCGCACGATTCAAATATATTTCGAAATTCAAGAGTAAGACATGACTTCGAAAATGGAACGTATCATCCAGACTTAATAGTCGGTGATAGTGGATATGGAATAAAATCATATTTGATAACCCCCTTGTCGAACCCTTCATTACCAGCTGAACACCTTTTCAACGAGTCACAAATACGGACGCGCAATCCTATCAAGAGACTATTCGGTGTTTTAAAAAGACGTTTCCCAGTTCTAGCTCTGGGGATCCGCCTCAAGTTAGATAAGGTTGAGGCTGTTGTGGTCGCATGTGCTGTTCTGCATAATATATGTATCACGAAAAAGGAGGATAAATTGCCCTTAAATGCGGAAATTGAAGCAGCAATTCAATTAACAAATAATATTAATAATTACATGAACAATCATAATATGAATAGACAAACAATAAACAACGTGACCAGACAAGTTTTGATAAATGAATACTTCCAACAGTTAATAAATGAAAGGATCTAGAAATTATTTTTCTATTCACTTTTATTAAGTTTTATATATTATTTTTATAAAAATGTAATTTGGCTTTATATTAATCAAATTCCCACTGCCATTTTTCAGCCTTTAACTTCATGGCCTCCACATGTTGAATATTCAAAATTTCCATTTCCCGGTTATGTTTTTCGACAATGTTTTGTTTTTTCAAGTCTTCTAACTCTATTTTGAAGAAAGCTGCTGGGCAATTTTCTTTTTCTTAGAGGTGTATCCTCCTGCTTAGAACCGCATTTGGAATCCCTCAAATTGTGTTCCCTAAGGGGTTTGGATACTGAGGTCTTCAAAAGTGTAGCACTATCCCTCGGAAGCCATTTATTTTCATCAATTTCTGATGACGGTAGGAATTCTTCTATAGGTGCGCATTCCGGCATATCATCTTCATCGGAATCCACAATTTTGACTGCTATGGTGTCTAAAACAAAAATAAATATGAAACCAAATGACATTTATTTAAATATTTAATATTTTACCTTCAAGAGCATCATCATTGAACTGAGAGCAATTTCCTGAGTTGGGATCCAATAATGTCTGATATTACATCATATCATTGCCAGTTATTGCAATAGTTTTGGATGGTCCTCCACCAGTGCCACTCAAATACTTCTTTCCATCCGCAAATTTTGCCTTACTGCGTTTTTTCAGGTTCTGGTACTTATTTCTGAGAGTTTTTCATCTCGATGAGTTTCGCCACATACCTTGTTAAATTTTCTTCCTATTTTAGCCCAAGCTTGCGCCTTCAATTTTTTGGAATTTGTGTCGCTATATTTGCATTCGACAGCGTCCCTATATTTTCTCACCAGCGTCCCTATATTTTCTCACCAGCGTTAAGAGAACTGTTTCTTCCTTTTCAGAAAAATGTCTCGATCTGCAGAATTTCTTTTCCATAAGTTGCTTCATTTTTCGAAAACTGTGTATAGAAAAAGACAATAAAGCAAACAAAAGCGATAAAACACACAAGATAACAAACGAACCAAATGTGAGAAGGTCTACGGTGTAGAACACTTATGAATCTTGTCTCTCTGCTAATGACCTATAATCACCACCTTAATGATATTTGAATTTGGTAAACGACAACAGACAAAGGTGGTAGGAGCACGGAAAAAAGAATTTGACAGATTATCAGTATGAAATTAGTGAAAAGTTATTTCTCAGGATAGTCAATTACACTAAAACTGGGTTCTCTTGAACTAGAGGTGTTGCAACGACATCATCTTAGAACGTCGTTCAACTTTGATCGTCAAATCAGTTGAACTTCTGCTGATCTGACTTTGATACAACCGGACCCAAGTCGATCGAGAACACAATCGAGTTCTGTAAAATTCGCGTTCTGTGAATATACTTCAGGTAAGGCGCTCTACTTCGAGCGCATTGAAAGTGATCGTATATTTGTATTAGAAATCAAAATATTCAGCCTTTATTAGTACGCGTTTTAAAAATAGGTTTTAATTAATCCTAATATTTTTTGGTAAACATGAGTAAGTACCTACAATTTTTAATCGAAGTATTTTTTGAAATAAATGATTATTGAGTTGTCTAATAATACATATTTTCAGTGTTCCTAAAACGTCTTATCGATACAACATAAAGATGAAAAATTTGGTGAAATTCTATGAAGAATATACCTAAATTGCGAAAGGGGATTTGTACTTGCTGTCAGATGAAACTGAAATGGGCCCAAATTTCCAATTTTATTGAATTCCTTGGATGGCACAAAAATCGCCAAATAATGAGCTAAGGTAAGATCACCACATAAAACTTTTGACAGTAATTTTTACTATCCAAATGATTGCTTGTAATATGTTCCCTAGTTTTGTTAAATGTATGTATGCTATTTCTTAAAATGTAAACTTTTTTTCAGATTTGGGCTGATAATAAATACTATATGTTGATGTGTGTAAATTGCTCACATAAAGTTTAAGGTTCATTTTATCTATTAATAATCATTTTGTTGCATATTTCTAGCATATTTGCTTCCTAAAACATTAAATGAGGTAATTTTTTTTGAAAAAGTAATAGACAACCGGAGTGTGACGTGGCAGTGGCCATTTGGTTGTGATAGGTCCAGAAGCACTTTCCAAACAAAAGATTTGAAGTGTTGTTTAGTTATGGTCATAAAGTTTTATTAACGCGATATCTTTTATCTATGGTTATAGGCGATTCAAACTGTTAATTCAAACTGTTAGAAACAGTTATATGGGATTGTGTTTTAACATAAAATGTACATAAATTAAATCTAAAAATGGTGATGTGCTTTGCACCCGACTGTAAACATTACAATGAAAAACTTGGATGTAGGGTTTTAGTGTTTCCAAAGGATCTAATCGGTGGATATTATTACTTTGGTACATATGTCTGTTATATTTCATTCAACAGGGTTCAATGTTTTTTTCTTTAGCAGAAAGCATAAATCTCCTACGAAACATTCTTTGGTATGTGCATGCCACTTCAAAGATGGTGATCGAAAAAATTGGCCAACAATTTTCGAACCCAATAAAATGAAGCGCTTTGATGATCAACCATCAACTTCCGGAACTAAGAAAGTAAAAAAGCTAAAGTAACTCCGGTTTATTTCCTTATATCTTTGTAAAAGTGTGTGTGTAAAGTTGATTTCTTTTGACTATTGTTATTTTTGTATAAAACTTGAAGAAAATGTACAAGAGGCTCGACAAGGGATTAGCATCATCGAAGATCAAGGAGATGCTGACACATTACAGGATTTTATGTCAACCAACTACATCTTCAGTGTCGAGTACTGTGTTGGAACTTGATGAAGGAGGACCAAGCTCTTCAAAAAATACTATTCCGTTTTGTGTTACAGCTAGTGCTGAACCTGATTTTTTTTAAGTTAGAAGAATGCTAAGAACAATTGAAATTATTAAGTGCCAGTTTTTCTTCTGATTACATAGAAAGTACTGATGAAAAACTCGATAGTTATACTGGTTTGCTTTCAAAAGAAGTCTTTTTAATCTTATTTATGTTATATCCCTTAAATTATTATCAAGGCTGGTCAGTGATAAATGTTCCAAAAATTAATCAGCTTTTAATAAAACTAAAATTAAATCTTTTAAATGAAAATTTGGCTGTTCGATTTAATATATCCAGTAAAACTGTCGCAAAATTTTTTTATACATGGTTAATGCTCTTCATGAAGCCTTATTTGTGAAATTTATGGCTAAAATCTCGAGCAGGAAAAAAAAATAAAATATGTATGCCTTCGTGCTTTAGCAATTTTACAAACTGTAGATTTATTTTGGATTGTACAGAAATTTATTGTATTCAACAAAAAAATATGGCAAAGTAACGAGCTAAGTAGATATACTAGGAGAATTCTGGAACGGAAGTCGCAGTAAGCATGCTTTATTTTTCAAAGGGGTCCCGAATAATGTAATAATGGCATTTGGGAAGTGGGCGTGCTGGATATTTTTCCAACGGGTTTCATTATTTATCAATTGTTACGTTAGATTCCTACTTTTCATGAGCGCCATCTAGCTGAGAGGGGATAAGTAACTGCATCTAGATTCCTACTTTTCATGAGCGCCATCTAGCGGAGAGGGGGATAGTAACTGTACTATTTAATTTAATTATTTTAAAGCTGAGGAAAAAAGTTCACCATCGCGTGGGATCGAACCCACAACCACACACTCCAACACGCTAACAAGCTAGACGTTTTCTAAGCCTGCCATCTCAGTACCCGTGTGAATGCGAGAAATCAAAGAATATATGTGAGAGATTAGCGGCAGTGCGTGCGCACTTACATCACAGATAAGACGGGAGCTCATAAATTGAAATGTTGTCGATGTGTTAACATCGATGGCGACACCGCTTCGACGTAAGAAAGGACGATAAGCCGTTTGAGTCTGTGCGCTCGGACAGCCCTTATCGTTTCAAGCAAACGGCTCCCAAAATCGTCTTCTGTCGAAAATTTGATGGCGATTCAGTTTTTGATTCGTTTAAATCGGCCAAGAAATAGCGAAGATTTGATTTTCGTATAGAATATATATACGAATTAAATTGCAAATTATGCTTATTCGACACAATGTCTACAGCATCATTAAAAGTGCTTAAACAAGAAATCAGGAGTCATGAGTCAAAGAAAATGTGTTATGTTTAATTTGATTGAAAACAAAAGTTATGTGTTAGTGGATCATGATGGAGGTTACAAAGAAGCAAGAAAAGGAGAATGATTGCAAATTGTTAGAGACCGGTTGCGGTTTCAACGACGCATTTTGCTTTTATCGAATATTATTAATAATGTGTTAGATAGCAATCATAGACATTGTATTTATCAAAAAAGATTTTCTGAATAAAACAACATTATACTTAAAATTTGCTTTATTTAATATATGATTTTATCAAACAAAATTTTTAAATAGAGTACGGAGTGATTCTTCTTGATGGTATCTCATCAGATTTGTTGCGTTGACGAAAACGTGTAGGATTTTTGAAAATCTTCTAATTCCAATCGTTTTCACTGAATTGGGTGGTAGGATTGATAGTCATATCATGGAACAATGTAAATACCTTTTGTTTTTCCTCAAAAAAGTTTATAATGTTTTTTAACTCTTCCAAATGTCGAATGTGTTGCTTTAACATTTCTTCCACATGATCGCCATAATAACTCTATGACTCTCAGATTGAAACTGATTACTGTTAGATAAAAAAAAACTTGTCGATTCTGTCTCCCTCCCTTCTCCCCCCAAAAATAAAAAACATTTTTTTATAATTTCTCTATTGCTTACATATAGGTATTGTATTAGAAAACCATTTGTACAGTTCATCAACATTTTTAAGACTACAATTATAGAATTGACTGCTGCTACGTGTGTAGTGATTCATACATGTTGTAAATTCGCTGTTGTTGAACGCTGGAACAGTGTGCCATGAGTCATCAAATTCCTCCAAATTCACGACTCTACTAGCTTGCTCTCCGTATAAAGATTGAAGTTTATCATCCAAAAATTGCTTCTTCTGATGTCCTCCCACATAGATGATATCAATTTCGTTGAGATTTTCCTTCAGAATATCATCTAGCGATTCGTATGGTATAAAGAATATTTGAGGTTATGTACATTCTTCTCCAAATAACAAACGCCATATCGGTCTGCTTTGCTTAGCGATGAGAACGGTATTGGTGGTAATAGCAAATAATTACTACATCGACGTCCAATCCTTAAGGCAATTTCTTTGGGGTGGAATTGACACTCCTTATTGAAGCCTTGAATGTCTACGAAAGCTATTCTCACCTCTCTCCTCGACGATGGTTGAACTTAAACTGAGAAGTGATAGACAGAGGTCTTATGTAATACATCATCCTAGTTCCATCTCTTTATAATTTCACTGAGAGGATGTTGTTCAATTATGTTATCGTGAATGATGATGCAATAGACACAAGTATTTGCTGGAAAACCTTTAGACGACGCTTCTATTTCAAGCTTGACATCAACACTTGAACTTTTCACGCTTTCATCTCGGTGAGAACAATCGATGACAAATAGAGGTTTATTTGCAAATTCAGAGTAACTTAGGAGCGGCGTATGTAGATAAGAGTGTTTGTAGCTTTTTCCAAATTGAGTGTAGTTGAAGTAAGCTTCGGTAAAATCCCCCTTTTCAAAGTCCAAATGCATCTTCTCCTTTGGATAGCTGTCTCCGTTCAGCGTCAAGGTGATATTCATAATGTTTGCATAATTAAATTTCGTAGGATCGTTATTCACTTGGTTCTTTTCGTGGTTGCTCTGGAAACAAACGAGGACATAGCGAGGACTTTCTAAAAATGATGAAGTTTTCACCGACCAAATTTCGTTGGTGGCTCCTGTAGTAAGAGCAGGCAACATGTGAATTTCCCATTTTCTAAACGGTATCAAGATGGGAGTGTCAGCATTGATTGCTTTTAAAAGTTGCAATTTAATTTGATCGTTTGGATGCAATCTTTGCACTTTGAGCTCGATATTTTCAATTTCCAATTGTACTTCAGTTGTTGTAGGATTGGTGATGGTAAAGCATTGATTGTCATTTTGAGCACGCACCAATCGAATGGTATGTTTTCCATATACGACATATTCGTAGTCATTAAAAATATTCAACAAATGTTTCAGCGGAATGAGCATACTAAATGACAAAGTATCCGCATCTGCCATGATGATACCAACATCTTTATCTGGACTCCAAGTCGCTATACTCAAGGGTTTAGACTCTTCTTCGCTATAGCATAAATACCCTCGAACGGTACTCACAATTCCAACGTCACGCACTGATTCCAACTCTTTACCATTTTGTTCGATTGGAACATGAAAGCGCCAGCATTATTGACAAAAGATACTTCTCCGGTACCCTTAGTGCGCTTAATTTTTCCACTGATATGTAACAGACTTGCTTAAAGAGCATCGAAAGCATCCGATTGAATAATGCTAATTTCTATGACATCATTGTTGCGGAAAGATTTAACGTATGGATAGTAGGTACACCATTCATCTTTTTGAATTGATGTGTCCATTTGAGGTTTTTGGAAAATGTTGAACACTTGCGGAGATAACATTGTAGCCTAAAGATTTGAGAAATCGGATATTTTTCACACTGAGTTCACGATGACTATCACGGTGGTGTTGGATGTTCTTTGTCTCGAAGAAGACTGATGGTCTATTCGTAGATAGATGTATTTTATAAATACCTAGTACCATAATTTTTTTAGATGTAATCGAATTATGATTTCTTCACCTTGGAAATTCACCAGCTGAAAGTTTTGATCCAAAATTTTAAGTGTTATATTATGAATCGCGTCTGTAGTGATGGATAGATAAATGAGAGGATTTGGACTTTCGTCGATACCGTAACCAGGATCTTCTCTGATAGCAAATTCGTAGATTGTGTGCGAAGGTCTATCGTTGTAGAAGGCTCCCGAAGTAATGCTGGAATCGATGTGTGTGGTTCGTACTTTTATAATGTTGACAGGCTGATCGGACATGTGAGTAACATTTTTTGGTAGAATCTTAGGAGAGCATCCCAATATGTGTGTCAAACTATCGTTCGGAGTGAAATCAATATCAAAATCTTTACAAAAAATTTCACATTTCAATGTATTATTATTCGGTTTGAGGTAGAAGTAATCTTCAGGCTTTACCTTCGTCGTTGTCTTTGGTACGATTGCTTTCTGAATAAACTTTTCAATATCCACAATTTCGTATGCTCCCGTTGGAATGTCAATGCTTTTTTCTTACCCTTTCCATCTACATAGTGGAACTTTGTATTTTCATCGATGTTGGGTATACTGTTGTACGAATGAAAACTTAGAAGACCTAAGCCATATTCACTGTTACGCTGCAAGTGAAGCGGCGGTGATAGATCAATTGAGAGAATCGAAGAATGACTCTTCAAAGTCAGTATTGTATCACTTCGTTTCATCGACATGACTGATACACAAGTAGTTTGATATACATCATAATTATAAAATATCTTGACGCTCTGCTGCTTTCCAAAATAATCAACCAATTCCTTTGGTGGCTTCAAATTTCCAAAACTATCGAAATATTGTACAGTGTTATCATCCTTTTTGTAAGCTACCCAATGTGTACCTGGATTGATGGAGGAATCTAAATTCACTACGGCACATTCGCGACGTCTAGTATGGTCAGGAAGAGTGTCTCGCATAAAAACACCACGAAAATGTGGAATTTTCATCTTTTTCGCACATTCCATAATCTCCCCGTCGTACAGAGCTCTATTGGGTAGCTGAGGTAGTAGTTTTTTTGTTTCTTCAAGTACAATCCTTCTCCTCCTTTATGCTGTTTCTTCAAGAACAGACCGAATCCGTTACGCGTTTTTCGTAGATACAAGCCAGATCCCAAATGTTCCATAGCTTTATTATGTCGTGCATTTTTCGTGTCGATGATGGTCTTTGCGATGGCGCTCGCTCCTCCAGCCAGCGACTCTAGAGCCGAGAGACCGACAAACAATGGAATTAGCAGTAGAAAACCGCCACTTTTAGGCAATGGTATAGTGCTAGGTACTCGAATACGTTTTCGACGTCCTTATTTTTTAACGGCTAATCGAGCTGCTTTCAAAGCAGCAGCAGTTGACTTTTTCAAACTGCCACCTTCGTGATGAGGAGACTTTTCCATAGCTTGATGAATCTTCTTTGCAATTTGGGAGAATCCATGCTGTCGTCGTTTCTTCATACCCATACCGAGTTTTGGTTTCGCCTTCATAGCGTTGGTAATGAACCAAGCAGTAGGTTTTTCACCAAATTTTGCGTCTTTCGATTTGACTCGTTCCCAAGCTCTATGTTCCAACACTTGATCGGCTTTATGACGTTCTTCCAATGAGATGTTTTGAGAGTATGCAATGTCGTGTTCCCTGCAAGCTTCGTCCAACGGATTTATACCTCTATCTCCACGTTCTAAGCGTTCTTTCAATTTAGTTCCCGGTCCACAATTTGAATAGCCTGGTAGATGTAGTTCGAATGGTAGGTTATTGATAAGCGTATTAACCACACCCTTACCGTGATGAATCAACATTAAAAATGATGTTAATTTTGAAAGACATGAACATTTATACAAAATCCTAAACGTTTCATGGTATCGTGCACAACATGAGGGTCGTTCAACGAAAGCATACCTTACCGATCGAAAATTTGGATTATTTAAATGAAAGTCAATATACCAGCAGTAAGCATGGTGCATTGCTACCACATTCATTTCGTGCAATCATATGTGGACCGAGTGGATGTGGGAAAACAAATGCAGCACTTTCACCGCTCTTCCACCCGAATGGTGCTAAATTTGAAAACGTTTACGTGTATTCAAAGTCATTGTATCAACCTAAGTATGAGTTACTCGAAGAGGTGTTGAAAAAAGTCAAAGGAATCGGATATTTTCAATTCAAAGAGAACGAGGAAATTACAAGTCCCAACGAGGCTAAACCAAATTCCATATTCATTTTTGATCACATATCTTGTGATAAGCAGCAGAAAATCCAAGAATATTATTCCATGTGTCGACATCGAGGTATAGATGTTATGTACATTGGGCAAACGTATAGTAAGGCTCCAAAGCAAATGTTGCGAGACAATTGTAATCTAATTGTGTTGTTCAAGCAAGTTGAAATAAATTTAAAGCATGTGTATGATGAACACGTTTCACCTGATGTGTCATTCAACGATTTCAAGCGTATGTGTGCTGACTGTTGGAATGGAAAATTCGGTACAATGGTGATCGTAAAGGAGTGTGATCTGAATGCAGGTCGCTATCGATATGGCTTCGATAAGTTTTATAAAACCATGAACTTATCATGATAAAGTATATTCGTCAACATGAAACCACCCAGCAAAGAGGTTGACATAGTTCGCAAAACGAAAATCAATGAAATCGCTAGGATCATAAAAAAGAAATACTTATCATTGAAATTGGGTAAATCAGATGAGGATGAGGCATTACAAAATTTTTTCAAACCCATATCGGTTCCACTGAAAAAGCAGCTTGCAGTAGCTAAAAAATCGCTCAGGAATGAACATACCACCACTGTACCAAAAAAAGAAGTGAAGACAGAGGATGCATATGTCGGCAATGCTGAAATTCTACCACCATTCCAGAAACTTGAACCTATTGCAAGTATTGATGGAGATGATGTTGATGAAGTGTTCGATTATGATGAAGAAGAAGGAACATTTGACGAAGATACAATTGCTCCTCAAGTCATTCAAGCATATATCGATCAGTATCCACCAATGAGTCATACATTCTTAACACAATATTGGAGCAATGATGAGAAGATAGACAAAGTATACGGACCCATATATGATTTTACAACTTCAAAATGGCGGCTTGGTTCAAAAGAAATCGATTTTGATAAGCAGCACATCAAAGTTGCTGGACAGCAAGTGATAGGAACACCTGGGCTATATGAACTGATATTCTACGATGATCCAGAAAATTTCAACAAGGACGATCTCGTTGCGTACAAACACATTTTAGAACTGTCGACTGTACATAAAAAAACAAATAATGCATTGAAAGGAACTAATAGACGCAAATATATGGAAATCATCAAACCAATATTTATTCGAAAGTCGTCGCGAATGGCGGAGGGACTAATCCTATGGATGCTACCAACAAGCAGTACGTAGACGATCAGATGAAACATTGGGCTGACGTGTTTACGAAAACTATGGAATACCTCACCGAGATTGTTAAACAATTCGAAAAAAAAAAATGAAATTGTTACCGAAACATTCGGTGACTTTCGTAATCGAATTAGCGAGCTGTCTGCAAAAGACGTTGAATACAAACAGACTTTCGACGACATTCTGGCTAAAAAGCTTAATCACTTGCAGAAAGATGTTAAAACACAATTCTTTAAAGTGAACTTGCTCATATCAGATGTGGAGCGTGCTCACACAAACAATTTTAAACAACTCACTCATGCCATCAACAAAAAATTTGAAAATGTGACTGAAGCACACACCTTAACCAAAAATGTGGAAAGAGGGTTGAATCAGTTTCGAACGAATGTCGTTTACCAAATATCTGAATTAGGACTGGATATTACAAATTTGAATATAAGCATAAAAAAAATCCAAGCATCCATAACAAATTTAGAGCAACTCATCAAAAGAAAAATTAAGATAACAAAATGATGTTACGTGATTTAATTTGAATATAAGCATAAAAAAAATCCAAGCATCCATAACAAATTTAGAGCAACTCATCAAAAAGAAAAATTAAGATTTTTACTATCATTCGTAGTAATGACTTCGAAAGAAAAGGTTCAAATTGTCAACGAGTTGCATAAACCTGCTCGTAAAACATACCCCCGACGACGTACAATCATCTAAGGTTTGGATGATTTATGGCAAATGGATCTGGCGGAAATGCGTCAGTATGCTGGACAAAATCGAAATTTTAAATTGATTATTATCATAATTGATTGCTTCTCCAAGTACATATAGACTCGTCCATTGAAAACGAAAACCGGTGAGGAAATAACTAAAGTATTTACAGACATTTTGATACACACGAAACGTTGCCCAAAAAAATTACAGACAGACCAGGGTAAGGAATTTTATAATAGTAAATTCCAAGAACTCATGAAAAAACATAACATCAACCACTAATAATACGTACAGCGTCAAGAAAGCTGCAATAGCAGAACGTGTAATCAGAACGCTGAAAGAAAAACTTTTCAAATACTTTAGTTTGAATGGGACCTACAAATGGATAGACATATTACCTAGCATTACAAAAGCCTACAATGATACACGTCATAGCAAGACCGGTTACAAACCATCGCAAGTTAATAAATCCATTCTCGATAAAGCGTACACGCACTTGAAGATTGTCGGTCCGCGAAAATTAAAAGTCGGCGACATTGTTCGCTTGAGTAAGACTAAACACCTTTTCGAAAAAGGATACACTCCCATTTGGACGACAGAACTATTTAAAATTGTCACTGTCAAGATAACCAACCCCGTTACATTTTTGTTGGAAGATATGCATGGAGTAAAAGTCAGTGGGGCTTTCTACGAAGAAGAATTGCAAAAAACCTCAAATCTCAACATCTATCTCGTGGAAAAGGTACTCAGGAAGAAAGGAAATAAATTGTATGTGAAATGGCTTGAGTTAGATAAGAAACACAACAGCTGGATAGGAATAGACGCAATTGTGTGATTCGATCCAAAAGGCCCCCCAAACTCAACGATTTGTGCGTGTTTCACATAAGAATCAATGCATTTTTACCACTTTCTGCAGATGTGACCCGTTTTCCCATTTAAATACATGTAAAACTAGAAACAAACAAAAATGATGTTATGTGATTTTGGAAAATAAATAACGTGTGATTTGGAAAATGTTTTTTAGTTGATGTGAAAGTATGTCTGACGACAGTATGCGAGGAAATGATTATAGTGATGAAGAAACTCTCCAAGCCGTCTATCGAATTCTAGATCAATACGAAGATGCTGCCCAACGAGAGTATGACGATGAGGTCGACGACAGAGCTTTAACCATGTTCGAAACTAGAGCTCAAACCGAAAAACCATTACGTTTGATGTCTTTTCCTCTACTGCAATCAAGTAACTACGAGATGCGATGTGGTCTGAGTCCTACAAGAGACTTTAGTGCATGCCTTATTCTGAAGCGAAGGTTTACGCCTTGGGAAATTTCATTCACAACCTACGAGTGGGCTTCAATCATCGCCTTCTTACAAGAAATACATGTCGAAGACAACGAAGATCGTGCTGCTATCGACCCTCTGTGGCAAAATGTGGAGACTGTGAAAATGGTTTAATATCAGTATGGCAGCTACATGAACATTGTGTCTGTTTCCAAGTTCAATGTCAACATGCACCTGTACGAAGAAAATATTGCTGTCATTTTAGATGTACTTTATGGATTTTGTGAAGCATCCTCAATCGATTGTCTATATACTAATGCTTTAAGGGAATATCTCTTTTATTATAGTTCAGATATTGTACAGAATTTTTACATAGAAAATAAAATAACATAGTAGTAAAATAGTGTTTTTTATTAAATATATAGAAAAACCAATCTCATTCATAAAAAAAGAAGTCACTTTGGAAAGCAAAGTTTTCAATTCTTGCAAGAGTCCACTGCTAGGACAATGTACACCAAACATGTTCCAATTAAATTTCCCCACTTGGATGAGTTTTCGTTCGATATATATATATATATATATATATATATATATATATAACGAAATGCTGAAGGGAATAGGAGTCCGCCTTTGTTTGAAACCATATGCTTGAACCGCTAATTTATCATCTTCGTGTAGAGAGCTTGTTGTTGTCTCTTGATAAAAAGAGTACATTAGTGCATTAGGATCAAGGTTGTGTAGAGTCCAATCATCTCATGTGTGAGAACCATTAATAAAATATTGTGAAAAATAAAACACATTATGTCTATATATGTTTTTTATTAATATAAAAAATAAGGTAAATATAAGAAAACTTAAACATGAAAAATCTTTTGAAACATGTTAATATAAATTTTGAAATCAAGAAGAATACTTAAAGCTAAAATATCTTTTTGAATATTTTATGATGGAGTACCTGTACACATTTTAATATAAATTTTGAAATCTTATGCACCCAGCATTATGTAAATCATAATCACACTCACTCTTTTCTTTTAATACAAATAATAATTCTTTGAAATCATTTTGACCAATAATTTTTATTCTGATATAATTTAGATAAATCTTTGGTTTTGTAATTCAAATGGTAATGTTCGCAAATTGCGATTATATTTTTATTATACGACTTCATGATATCTCTATAAATTCCAAAACATTTTTCACATAATATTAAATTTAGTTCAACTTTATAAAAATAAACCCACACGCAATACTGATTTTCGCTATATTCTTCTGTCCAATCATATTTATTTAAAATTGCACTCCTCGTTATAGTCCTATCAATTTCTGTTTCATATAAAATATTTTCTAAACATATTAATGATACTTTGGCAACTTCGGCAATTTTCCAAATATTATTCCAACGGTAATAAGCGATTTTTTTAAAAATTTCTTCAACGACTATCCAAGGTAGTGCATAAGTATAAAGACAATAGTTAGTAAAATGTAAAATATATATATATATAGAAAGCTTATAAACAGGCCATTTAGGCCCTGAGCTTGGTTAGTTTATTCCACTGTTTTTTGTCCTTTGCTATCTCCTTCCAGTTTGTGATATTTCTCTCTCTAATATCCTCTTGTATCGCTTCCCGCCATCTTCTTCTTGGTCTTCCCCTTCTTCTTCTCCCATCTATATGTTTCCCCGCTATTTGTTTTACTGTACGATCCCCATTCATCCTTTCTATATGCCCTAACCATTGCAATCTTCTTGTTTTAACTGTTTCTACTATATCCTGTTCTCCATATAACTCATAGACTTCCCTATTTGTTCTTCTTATGTACCCTTCCACCGTCTTTCTACCTCCAAAGATTCTTCTTAGTATTTTCCTTCCCCATCTTTGAATATTTTCTTTTACATTTTTATTTAAAATCCAGGTTTCAGATCCATATAAAAGGGTTGGTCTTAGTATGGTTTTATAAAGTCTTATTTTCCCTGCTCTCGATATATGTTTTGATCGTAATATGTGATTTATGGCTCCTGCACTCCTATTAGCTTTTGTTATTCTGTAGCTCACTTCTTTCTCTTCCTCTATTTTGTTAGTTATCATTGTTCCCAGATAAATATATTCTTTTACTTCTTGCAGCCTTATCCTTGTTCCCTGAACATTTATTTCCATCTCTTCTGTTTCGGTCGCTGCTATTTTAAAACTTTGCTTTTTTAACATTTACTTCAAGTCCCACTTCTTTCGCAGCTAGTATTACTTTTTGTGTCACGTTTTTTGCTTCTTTCATATTCCGTGCAATAACAGCTACATCGTCTGCGTAAGCTATCAGTTGGTGACTTTTAGACATTATATTGTCCGTTCTATTCAATTGACTTTGTCTTACAACCCATTCTAATATCATATTAAATAGCAGTGTTGACAAGGGGTCTCCTTGTCTAACTCATGTTGTGACTTCAAATTCGTCTGACAATTCCACTTTTACTCTCACTCTGCTTGAGGTTTTCCTTAAGGTTATTTTGGTTAATCTGAACAGTTTTTGGGGAACATTGAGTTCTTCCATTACTTGATAAATTTTGCTTCTTTTAATAGAGTCGTTCGCTTTCCTGAAGTCGATGAAGGCTACTACCGATGGTATTTTGTATTCATAGCAAGTTGTTATGATTTCTTTCATCATGAACACTTGACCTATCGTTGATCTTCCTTTTCTGAAGCCCGCTTGGTAATCGCCTAGTTGCGGTTCTATATAATCTTCTAGTCTAATCTTGAGTATCGTTGCAAGTACTTTATATGTTATGTCTAATAAAGATATTCCTCTGTAGTTATTACATTAAGTTGCTTCCCCCCCTTTGAAAATTGGTGAAATAATAGCTTCCTCCCAGCTCTTTGGTAGAATTTCTTGTCTCTACACCTGTATGATCAGTTCGTTTATTTTTTGACTGAGTAATTGGCCTCCGAACTATATGTTCTCTGCTGTTATTCCTTTTCTTCCTGGGCTTTTATTGTTTTTTTGTTTTTCTATTATATCAATTATTTCTTGTTTCGTAGGTTCTTCTATTACCTGTTCCGTAATATCCGCAGTTCCCCTGATTTGTTGTTCTTCTTCTTCATTTTCTTCTATGTTATTAAGGATTTCACAAAAATACTCTCTCCACCTTTCTCTCATCTTATTGTCCTCTCCTATTTGGTTCTTTTATTTATCTCTAATGAACTTGATTCCCTTGTTTTACTCTTTTCACTTCTCTGTAAAAATTACGGATCTCTTTTCTGTTGTAATATTCTTCAGTTCTTTTTATTTTCTCTTCGTTATAATTTCTTGTTTTGAGTCTTAGAGTGCTCTTTACTTTCCTCCTCTGTTGTTCATAAGCTCTTTTGTCTTTTTCTTTCTTTGTTTGTATTGCTAACTTTCTTAACCTGCTTCGTTTCTCTACCTCTTGTTTGCATTCATCGTCCCACCAAGATTTTTTCCTCTGTTTCTCAAGTATTGGTACCGTTTCTTCCGTAGCTTTTTGAATTGCCCTCTCTATTTCTAGCCACATTTTGTTTATATCTTGTCTCCCTGTTTCACTCCATTCATTACATTTGTCTTCGATGTTGTTTGCATATCTTATCTACGTCGTATCTCTTCATCTTTCAATTTTCCCATATCATATATTTTCCTACCTTTTCTTTTCTGGGCTCGTTTCTTCTGTGGCGATTATATTCCGAGATTTATTTGTACCAAGTAGTGGTCCGAATTCATATCAGCACCTCTGGCTGACTTCACGTTTTTTATAATAGTACAATATTCCTTTTCTACTAATACATGATCAATCTGGTTCACATAACGTCCATCCGGGGAGACCCATGTCCCCTTGTAAATATCTTTTGAAATGTGTACTCATTATTTTCATTTGTTTTTCTTCCGCAAATTCTATTATTCTTCTGCCATTATCATTACTCTCGGTATGTTTACTCTGTCCACCTGTTATATGTTTATACATTTCTTCTTTTCCTACTTTTGCGTTTATGTCACCTAATACTATTCGTACTGTTCTTCTGCTTAATTTATTATATGTCTCCTCCAATAGTTCGTAAAATTCATCTTTTTCTTCGTCCGTTTTTTCTTCCGTGGGTGCGTATACATTTAGAAACGTCATTTTCATTGTGTCTTTTATTTCAATATAGCAGATTCTGTCTGCGACTGGTACAAAATTTGTTACTTTTCCTTTTAGATTATTGTCTATTAGAAAAGCTACTCCGTACTCCCTTGTGTTCCCTCCGCTGGTAAATAGTGTTTAACCATCACTCTCTGTTATATCTAATTATTTTATGTGCGTTTCCTGTATCGCTATTAATTCCAGTTGGTACGTAAAATACTAGTAACATTTTCGCAAATGCTTTTTATACATAAAGCCTTCAGTTGCGCTGGTGATGTCATCATTTTTACCTAAAACCTAATGTATCGAAAGAGTTTGGAATTAGAAATCGTTTATCTTCGTACGGACTTAGAGCAATTTTTGACTGTTCTATAATAAAAACATTGTGTGCATATGAACGGATGCAACGCTGACTCGTCGATTTTTGATTACATTCTTTCAAGCAATTGAAATAATCATCAAAAGTAATCTTATTTTTTACAACATTATATTTCACTCCCTTAGATTTTTTGACTACTTTACAACCCTGAACTTTAAATGTATACATTTTAGAACGCAAACCAATAAAATGAGTGATTATTTTACCATTTGCTCCATCCTTCATTAAACCCAACTTTTTCTTATTGACCAAAGGTATTTTGTAGATGTTTCAAACATTATAATCTGATGTATCAAATTTAGAGATATTAGCCTTTATAACTTCTTCATATGCACCACTACCCAACAGTTCATAAATGAAACTATCGGTATCCATGTATAAAAGTTTACATTTTTCAATACCTAATTTCGCTAGCATAAAATCATAATGAAAATTATTCATGGATAATTTTGATAGATCTAAAATAGCCATTCCAACATACAGCGGTTTGTTGAATACAACTTCGGTTTTCTGTAATTCGATAGCTACCAAGTTTTCATTGAAAATGGTTCGGTTCCGAAATTGTGGATTTGCCCCTTCCAGGATCTTACTAGTTTAACAACCCTATGCTTACGGATATTTTCCATAGTTTTGCCAAACACCGCATTGTTCATAAGTTTGAATAAGTTCTTCTCAAATTCGTTCTTAGCTGCGGTCCTCAAAGTAGTGTTTAGCTCAATGTAAGATCGCAACCACGCTGACTGCTTAAATTTCAAAATTTTATGTATTTTCGTGACTTTCAAACCATTTGTCAAACATTGTGTATAGTGTATAAAATATTCTTTTTTATTGTAAAGAGTTGTCATTAATTGTGGTAATTTTGAACCGGGTGGCATGCGGTGTTCGACAGCGAATGGAAAATCTTTATGCTGACGGTGTAAGTTGTGAGGATATTCCAGATCCACTTGTAGCATATATCCCTCAGGTGCATCGTCTGGGATAGCTGTTACATCAAAATTTTCCACATCTTCCAGCCACGAAAACCCGCCGTAAGGAAGAAATTCTTACATTGCCCACCCATATATTATTAACATCTAAATACATTATATAATTCGATGGTTTTGTGAAATCAAATTCCAACATGTATTTGTTGTTGGCTTCCGAATATCTACCGCAACAAACCGAAATACCGCCACGAATCCCCTTTTCTATAAACATGATTTTATCTACATCATTCAATAATTCCAGTTTACATTGTGTGAACTTTAACATCGTGTCCCATGTGTATCCAGGCATGGTATAGTACCAAGCTGGATCTAACTCGTAGGTTGCTAAACATGTTTTTCGAAAATTCTCAAACACATCAGCCAACAACAATACGTCTGTCTTTAAATAGAGATCAGAGTATACCTCCAAATTAGAAATTTTGAAAACTTCCCCTACGCTTTCAGCATGATAATGATAATGCCTGTCAGATATATCTTCGTCGTTGAGTTTATTGTGAAAGTGTTCTTTCGCAGGTAATTCAGTTTCCTCAAGTTTTTCAAAACAATTAACATAATCATAGGGAAATACTCCTTTTTGTTGAGAGAAGTGAATGCCTCTTCGTTCAATTCATTGAACTCGTGTTTCATAATTTTCAAATCTTGTCGATCCATTATTGTCTAATGATGTACCGAGAAAGCGAAAGGAGTCTATTAATCTAAATTTTATGTTTGTTTTATCATCAGAAAGAGTGAATGAAATATATTTTTCCATATTAATTGGCAGTATGCTCATGCATAATGTCTGTTTCCATTAAATACGCCTCCGAAAACAAACACAAGTTCTTCAACATCTGTTATAATTTGTTCAGCTGGAGGTTCTTCTAGCAATAACCATGTGAATCCTACAGCAATTTGGAATTGATTCAAGTTTTCCATAAACTCATTGACTGTGGCATCAGGCACGGCGCCAATAATTGAATGTTTCTTCTTTGGCGGAAATAACTCATCGATTGTCTTCACGCTTTCAGTAGTAGTCTTTTTACTACTCCATGAGCAGGAAACATCAGTAACAGAAGTATTCTGATATGCTGCTAAGGCTGCCATATAATGGCATATCAACTGGCCTCTCGGTCAGGTACAATCGGCTCCTTCAATTTCATTGTCTGCATCTAGTCTTATCTCAAATTTTATAAGGCATACGTAGATTGTTTTATTTGTATTTCATGATTCTATACATACCTCTGCTTTGTATACCCTATCTCTCATACTGGCATGGATGTTTCCTCGAATAATGATTAACTCCCCATCGAAAGTTATATCCTTCACATGGTTGGATTCAACAGCATTTTCTCCATGGGATACAAGTTTTTCTTCTTCGCTGAAGAAGGCCATAATGTATGCAAACACGTTTCGATGCCATGTTTAATTCTACCTGTGGACAATCACTATGTATTTTCAACTACTTTTTTTCCTTTCTGAATTTTTCAAAATCTCCGAAGCATGAATATCTTTGCAAGGCATATTTTTTAGAAAAAAAACTGTTTAAAAGCTTTTTAAATCAAGTAGATAAACCAAATATAACCCTAATTTATACTTCTATTGATTAATCGCTTGTATTTTGAATTCCACCCAACTATAAGTGTAAATTTCAATATAAAACTAATATATGTATACTTACGTGTAAGTAAAACACAAGGACACTGGTAAATGAGCGAAATTTTGAACAAAAATCACGAAAAACACTTTGAGGCAAATTACACTTTGTTTGGAAAGTTGTCAATGCCCTCAGTGTGCTTAAGATATTTATGAAGGTTAAAAAAATATATATGTGTTTATTTAGGTATATAAAATAAAAGCTAATTAGTATGATATGATTTAAAACATATTTTTGGATGTAAAGCGATATTGCATTTCTCACATATAAATTTACTTTTGTGTCCTAAGTTGTCATACCTCACATCTCTAATTATTGTACAAATATTGAACAGACGACCTGGTTGAGGCTTAGTTCCAAAAGATTTCAAAAAAGTTAAAGCAATATATCTTCGAAAAGACAGTAATCCTGCGACATCTCGGGAATTTGGTTTCAGTTTTCTCATCAGGAGCCAACTATTCACCACTGAAACGTCTAACAAATACACCGCCAAAAGCCAGTACCATTCTCTCTATATGATTCGTGTTCGATTAGCAGCAAGGAAATGATTTTCGGTTGAGGAACTGTTTTGTGGATATTGAAGCTCTATCCCAGCGGGTGGTACTCACGACCTAATTTATTTCATAATTAGAAACAACGGACAAAACTGTATTCTTCCATTATCCTTCAACTGAACTAATTTTTCCTTATGGTGCCAGTAGCGCAGTAATTATTATTCGATAAATGCCACATGAGTGGCAAACTGGTGAAGTGATTATCAAAAGATAATTTAACCCCTATTTACTGGTATGTCAACTTGTAACAAAGATCCAAGAAATTCACTATCGACGCCGATTTTTTTTAGGTGCATCTTTAACAGTATAAATATTGAAACCGTACATAAATCCGTTATTTGAACAAAGTGCCCAGTTCTTAAAACCAAACCTTATTGGTTTACCTCGAATATATTGTTTTGCGGAAAATTATTTTATTCGGATATCTTCCATAGTTTGATAAAAGAAGAACCCCTAAAAAAGTGAACAGCTCATCTGAAGTTACATTTAGTTCACTGTTATTCTGAAGTGCATATTTGTTGCTTTCCTCGAGTATCAGATTTATCAATTTATCGTCAAAGAAAATTTTGAACATTTGTATAGGCGCTGGTGCATTTTTCGCTTCAGAAGATGGTTCCTCCAAAATGCATCAATCAGTCATTTGGCCTACAGGAATATCGTTAGAATTACTGATCCAGTTTACCTGAGGGTAGGATTTTCTTTGATCGCCACCATTATTTGTAGTCATGTTTTTAAGCTGAGTTTTCAGAGGCAGTAAATCTTCTAGTTCCCAATCATCTTCATGTAAAGGAACAACTTCTCATGGTTTACTTAGAATTCCCTTGGTAAGTGGTTTACGTCACCATCGTGCTTCTCATAGGATTTATCACTATCTTTTTCGGTCTCATTACCATCATCAGGAGGTACTATATATACATCTCCAGCTATATCATCGATGTCTTCCACACAGTCTAGCAACTGAGCCAAAGTCAACCTAAAAATGAATGTGACATCGTCATACAAAATGGCTGTCAGGGACAGCGTCCGTTTAAACGGACCAAACGGAAAAATATATATACATAATATAAGTTTACATAAAGATCCGTTTACTCACCCGCCATTTTTGGTCGAATACAACAAAGGATCCACTTTATCGTCATGGCTGTTCCAAAGCGAAAACAACTTTACCTCTTGCCTCGTGAATCAGTACTTCAGTACCGATTCACGAGGCTTCACTTCACTTCAGCGATATGACGATATGACTCACCGTCGGCAAGAAAGCCGATGATCATCCCCACCAGTCACGCATCCGTTTAAACAAACACGCCCACTAATGGGTCTTATTAAGATGAAGTTTATTCATTATGTATTATATTTTATAATGTACACATAAGACAATATTCTCGTTTATTTAAAACTAAAATCTTCACAGTCTTCATGGATTATTTTGGGGTGGTATGTGCAGAGAATATATTGTGGAACAAGTGTTGATTGTGACACTTGAGTGACTCAATAAACACCACCATGGAGCTTTACATATCTTAATGTTGACTTCTATATATGTTGTAAATATATCTTGATGGTTTAATGCTTCTAAACCTCTCCTAAAGTTTTTGATCCTGATGGGATTTTACGGTGCTTCTCCCACATGAGATATGAAATTCTTGGTTGGAGAAACAGTGCTAATGTAAATAGAGCCTTTATTTTGCAGAAATACTTATTACGCATTATTGAGAACATTGATAAGAGGACTAGCTGTAGAGAATATTTCAAAAAACTAAAAATCCTGACATTGTATAGCGTATATATTCTGGAGGTGTGTATATACTTCTATAAAAATTGTACAAACATTACAATGTGCTTGCCAAAACATAATCATAACACTCGTTTCCGCAATTTGTTACAGCCCAATTCTCACAGCACTGCATTTTATCAGAAAAGTTTTTACTTTATCGGGCGCAAGTTGTACAATAAACTGAATCCCGATATAAAATCCGCACCAAATGTTAGAATATTCAAAAATAGACTGAAAGAACTCCTAATTGAAAAGTGCTGCTACTGATTAGATTAATTTTTATGATTGTGATAGTTTTTATAGTTGTATGTATGTGTATACCTTTATTTGTATTTTATAGTATTTATTGTATTGTTCATTATTTTATTTGTTCTTTTCTGTTATATTTCGTATAATTGTTCGTCCAAATTGTTAGTGATATATGTATATGATAAATATTGAACGAATGGTGAAAATGGTGAACGAATAAATCTATTTATCTATCTATCTATTTATGAAAATTTTTTTTACAAATAAATAAAAATGGATATTTTCAATAACGTAGATTTGTTTATCGGCATATTATTAGAAGAAGTTCGTGACAGGTGTTATGGCGAATTTCATAGTTATAGGATATCATAAAATTATTTCAGAAATTATTTGAGACTTCAAGTGATGATGTTTAGATTGGGTAAAATATCAACAATAAATTTAATTGGGGATTTATTACCCCACATTCCACGAAGGCTTTGACAAGAAAGGTAGGATGGCAACAAATTAATAATTGAGTACTTATTGTATTTATGGTATCATTTATGCAGTACCTACACATAACATGATTAATATTTTCCAGTACTTGTTATTCTACATTTTTTGGGTGTTGTTCTTTCCAAAATTCGGTAGGGGCAAATACTTGGATTTCCGTTAGCCAAACGACTGTGAGCCGGGTGATCCACGAAGTTTGTTTAGCTATTTCTACACATTTACTTCCAGTTTGGGTTAATTTTCCTGTGACAAATGAGCAGATTATAAGTGTGAAATAAGGGTAACTAAGGATGGAAAAGAGTGATATTTCAAGTTATTGACTCAATAAATCCTTCAAGTTTTTTCAGGAAATATGCAATTAAAGGTGTAGTAGGGGACATTGATGGGACCCATGTGGAGATTTTTGCACCACCAAATACTGATGTTAACCATCCATTTTTCACGTATATCAATAGGAAAGGAAGCATTCAATAAATGTTATGCTGGTATCTGTATAATATTGTGAAATTTTAAATATCAGAGTTTTACAAATATTTTTTAGATATCAGATGCAAATGGACCCATGTGGAGATTTTAGCACCACCAAATACTGATGTTAACCATCCATTTTTCACGTATATCAATAGGAAAGGAAGCATTCAATAAATGTTATGCTGGTATCTGTATAATATTGTGAAATTTTAAATATCAGAGTTTTACAAATATTTTTTAGATATCAGATAAAAATCTATCTACTATCAGGTGATAGTGGTTACCCGCTTGAGCCCTAGCTTTTCACCCCTTTTCTCAATCCACACAATCAAGGAGAGGAAGCTTTCAATAATATACTGACTTCAACCAGGAATTTTATTGAAAGGACAAACGGAAACCTTAAAGGCAGGTTTCGCTGCTTGTCCAGCCAAATAGTTCTAATGTACCATCCAGTAAAAGCTGCAAACATAATTTATTCTTGTTGTGTATTGCA
Organism: Crioceris asparagi; assembly: GCA_958507055.1. NCBI lineage: Eukaryota > Metazoa > Arthropoda > Insecta > Coleoptera > Chrysomelidae > Crioceris > Crioceris asparagi. The sequence continues at coordinate 27,143,903 of OY293832.1, forward strand.
TAATATTGCCAAAGAAACAAATTTCGCAGATTAGGAAATTGAATGGCCAGAGTGTAATCAAGAAATTAATGGTAAGTATATGATTTTTAGAGCAATTTGTATTAATTTTTTTTAATTTTCAGAACCAGTACCTGTTCCCATTGATGGGCCAACTATATAACGAACAATTTAAATGTTAATTGAATAAAACAATATTTACTAAAACTTTGCATTTTTATTAATATAACTTTTTGTATGCAAAATATAAAAACAAAAAAATCTTTGAATAAATAACATAATACTAAAAGATAAATATTAAGTAAATATGTACATAATATTACGTACTTATAACATAAATAGCTATTATATGTTTTAGAATAATAATAAACAATATTAATTACCAACAATTTTTTCAGGTGATAGTCTATGTTCTACTGTGAGTGCCGTATCCGTATTCGAGCGTTGGCGGCTTCTCTGCCTTGAAAGTGTTACCACAGACAAGGGGACCACCGATGTGTCTCAAGATAAATCTTAAGGGCACACCCTTCCAGAGAGCTATACTAGGGAGTATATACTTTCGCTGGTTTTCTGTTGCCTTGCGAGATGAGGAGAATGCAATGCGAGACTCGAACGCGCGCCCGCATCAACGGTCACTCGTCCAAGCTGTTTCCATCATATAGCGCTGCTTAACTTCGATGATCGAAGTCGGTCAGTGTTAACCCGCAGCTACGCGCTATAGGTACATAATATTATGTATGTACCTCATAGTTTAAAAATGTGAATGAACAGCATGGCTGTTCAAATATTGAAATCAGGATTCAAAAATTTGAATTTTTTCATTTCAAACTTAAATTTTTCCCTTTCCAAATTCAATTTTTCTTTTTTCAGTTTTATCTAGTTTTCTGAAAAATGTTGAAACAATTTCATAAGCTTTTTTAATTTTCTGTACCCTGGCCCGTAACATTGATTAAATTCTCTGCCAATCCTGACAAAATCGGCCTAATACTCAATTTTTGTAGTTTTTTTTTACCGTTCTGAAAACTTATTCTAGTGGGTCCATACGTAGTATAACGTAAATTAAAGTTCAAGCAGTGTTTTGTGTACACTGTGTTTTAAGTAATCTATGTTTATGTCACCACAAATAAAAATATTGTATGTGATGTTTTGACAATAGGTTATGCTGTCCATTAATATTTTAACGAATATGTCGTAGTTACCATCTGGTCGATACACACTTATTATACAACATTCAAAACCAGGCATTTCAAACTTTACAGCACAACACTCACAGTTTTACCTTAAAGTCATTGTTTTTTATTAGAATGAATTAACCTGGTAGCCCTCAATTTGAAATAAATTATGGTTTAATTAATTTCCCCAATCCTACAAAACGCATACAATATCGGGTTGCTTAATATTAAGATAGACTTTCATCTGATCGATTCTATTTACGAGACACTGATTATTAACATGCGTAATTCGAATTTCCGTGTGTTCGGGATCGACTACTATTTCTTTTCCACCGTTTACTAAGAAAAAACTTATTTATTTTAACATTCCTTGGCCATATTTAGTTTAAATGATGAGTATTCATCAGGTTATTTGGACACTAGTTTTTCACAATTTGCGTCACCACACACATTCTTTAGAAGATCCGTTACGTTCTTTGGCTCGGTATTCGGATGTAAATTGGAAACGTGTATGTAGGCCCTTTTGTCAGCATGTCATACCGCCGTTGCCGATGTTTTACTGCCGATAATCGTATTTTGGCTTTTGCGATTGGCACTTTTTGTTTTGTTTATTTTTTGATTTTGTGTATGGCCTGTCAGCAGTGGAGAATCGCAAGAGCTCAACTCTCCTGCGCGTATCTCACTTTTCACAGCGGGGCTATTTTCAGCGAATTACTGGTTTGCCATACTTTGGCGTACAGATTTTCAATAATTATTTTAGCCGTTCCTGACTTTTCTGGATTCAATACGGGTGCTTTTTTTAACTGTTTTATCACCATCAGCGTTGCAAGTTTTGGGCTGATAGGGTTGTCCTGTGTACCCATTCTCCAGTACTTCAATCTTAAAAATCATGAGTGGGATACGTTCTAGCCTCTCATTTTCTAATTTCCGTAAGTCATTTTCAGTTTTTAGACCTGTATTTTCCTTCAATAAATCACTGATTACCTTGTCGTCTGTTGTATTGTTGTTCAATGCATCCGTGGAGGTCACCTTAAATATTATACGGTATTTTTTTTGCTTTCTACTAGATTTTTATATAAGATATCAATTTGGGCTTAATCTTGAGATTACTGGATACTATTGCCTCAATTTCATTTAAATTTAAATCATCCAGTGCTCCAAAAAGTTATTGCCTGGTAATGACCAACTTCCCTTGACATTTGGGTTTCAGAGCCCTGGTAGGCTACTTATCCAATCAAATGGAATGTTTTTGTTTGATCTGATAACTTCTTGGGTAAACTTTTTAACGTACAATATAGTGAATGCTCTGTTAACCCTTATATATCGAAACAAATCCTTGCACCTGAACTAACGAAATGAAAGCTCAGAGCAAATAATATTATGTAGGTTTTAATATTCAGTAATGTTCGGAATTTCGTCACATATATAAAGTTGTAAAGTAAGTATTACAATTATCATATAGTAAGTCATTTGTTCCTAAACATTTCACACATCTTTTATCCAGTTGATCTCTTATAGCTTTGAAAATGTTTTTGCTATGAAGCATGTTTAATTGTACTGTAGATGCTGGGTAGTTAGAATTTTTTTCACAGTCTTGGCATTTTTTAATGAAACTAGGCATGTGACTAAAAATAAAACGTTGTAGATCATTGATGGAAGTAACACATGTCACTTTGACTGGAAAAGCTGACTTTGCATTATCCATTTTTTGTATTTTAAGAAAATAAGACCCCTCAATGTGTATGTGCTGTCACTCCATGGTTTAAAATATGAGTCACTAGTTTAAAATAATCATTTATGTTTTTTCTCCTTTTAAAAAAATATAGTCTGTCACTGCTGCCACGGAGTTTTGCGTAAGGCTATCTAAAGCACAAGTTAAAGTGAATTCATATTTCACATGATTGATGGAAACATAATGAAGTTTCATAGAACTCCCATTCCTAATAATGAACAGTTGTGAAAAGTTAGTAGGAAAAGTGAGCGTATCAGCAATTTTAGACGGATTCCCACCTAAATACATATTTAGTTTCGAGTTTTTATCACCCACTATTGCTTTAATAGTGACACCTCTGTGATTTTCAATGGAATTCAAAGCCGATTTGTATTCAAAATTCAGTTACTTGTAACAACCTAAGCAAATTCTTATATTTTGTTGAGTTTCTAGCTTATCATCACAGTCGGAAATAGAGCAACTAGCATTACTGTGTACTTTTTTATTGCATATTTTGCAATAACATTAATGATAAATCTTCTTCTTCTTCTAGTTGTCCTTCCCAGATGGATAGTATATTCATGCAATTGCTGATGATTTTACAAATTGGCGCGTCTGAGGATTTTTACAAAATCCTCTTAGTATGAAAAACAAAATTCATTCTTGTACGTGTAAACAGTGAATAGTATAAACAATCCTGAATGAATATTCTTGATTTGAAAAATATGCACATTAGTTTTAGAGCTCCTGATTACTCGTGATTGAAAATAATTATACCAAATCGAAAAGTAAACAATTCTAGAAATATAATCTTTTAATAAGAAGGAAGATGAAAATCGCCATCGAATAATATAGTTGATTTTTTTTGAGGAAAATCCTTCATTGACACCTTGTGAGATGTATTATCAGATAGTGTCGGACTTCTACCGACTAAAAACCTCCCTTTTCTCATTCTTCATACCATGTTTGAATTTGAGGAGCAGCATGTTCTAATCGAGCGACAGAACACAGGCAAGTATGACTGCAAGAATAGAAGACAACAAATGACAGTTCAAGTTAAAACAACAGTCAATAATTGAATAAAATTAGAACTCGCTCAGCTGACAGACACCTAAATTCAGACTTCAGCATACTGAAACATCTCTCAATAATAGACATAGCTTTACACAAGGGCTCGTTATAGGCGAATTGCGGTGTGCCAGCAGCCTGAAGTTTCAGAGGTGTGTTCATGCTGTCGTATCAGTTTTTGCTGGATACGACTATTGGTAAACATAAAATAATCATTTCTTGCTCCAGGATATCGAGTATTCACATAAAAAAAATTCAATTCTGGATCACAAACCTATATTAAGAGAAAGTACGAGTCATTATAAAAGTTTCATGTTTCAATTTCATGAATAATTTATAAGTAAATAATATTACTCACTAATTGAACATTAAAGGCATGGTTTCCCCAATGGTTAACATAAGCCTCCTCAAGTACTGAGGGAACCTTCATTTTAACGTAAGTGCAGTCAATTGTTCTCAGTATCCTAGGAAATGGCTGAGGGCAATTCAAAAATCTCTATCCTCTGGAGTGAAAGATAATCTGACCCAACTTTCGGACTATGGCTCTGTTCATGGTATTTGTCACATTTCTTATGCACCGACTGATAGAGGGTTGACTGAGAACAATATACACCCATCACTGTTCAGCAATTGAATCTTGGTAACAGCCCTTCGCATAAAAGCGCAAAGCTGCAAGAACCTAAGTGTTAAGTAGATTTTGATTTACTTTTTGATTTCATTTCAACATTAGTCAAATTAATGAACAATCCAAACCTGGGCCTTTTATTTTCTTAATACCGGTATTAGTTCCTTTATCAAGTCCAATGTGAGATCAGGATAGAGACGGAAAGGATCGATGAATTGATCATCATGCATGTCAAAAGGATTGTGACTTGCTCTCCACAATCTCCGTTCCACTCTTCTCTACAAACGCCGTGCCCGATGTTCCAAATTCATCAAATACAATGCCAAGTATCTCAATCCAGCGTTAAACATTATGAACTTGTTGATGTTAACAATTTTTTTAGAACAAGTATGACTGAAGTAAAAAAAAAATATTTAACAAAACAGAAAAAAAATAACAAAAATATCACTCACCTTACTTTCAAATAACTTGGTTTAAACAAATGTAAATTTTATTAAGAGAGGGTGTTAGTTTTTAGTTTTCGAAAACTTGTTGAAAGATGAAATATAACTAAAGGATCCGAAAACTACTTTTACCCATGATAAAAGATTCGGATTTCAGATTTTCGTCTCATATAGATGAGACGTAAACAAAGTTTTAGTGTTCTTTGACAAGAAGCGATTAATAATACATAATTAGGTGTTATGTTAGAATATATACTTACTATCTTATAAAGTCTCAAGAGAACTACCCGTCGGAATAATTACGAAGAACCAACCTAGAAATAGTCGGCCCTCATAAGGATGAACGCGGTATGTCACAAAAACATAAAACTGAGAAAACTGTTTTTTGTGTTTTCTCTTCCTTTCCTTCCTTCACATGTGAGTCATCCAACTCAATTTTTTTTGCAATTGTTGTGTATTACTACTATAGCTAAAATTTCAAAAATGACTACATTTTTCTCAAGATTTCACACACCGCTATATTCTCTATTGAAATATAGTAATATTCTAAGGATAAACGTGTTAAGCAGTATGTTCATTAAACATTTTTTTAATTGGAAAATAATAGTGTATTGCATTACAAGATACATAAATAAATTTTGACACGCGGTCGTGATCGAGGGCTATAATCATACGTGTGTAAAAAGATTACGGCCACTGTAATAATATACTATACTTCTTCTATTACCACTGAAATAAAAGTTATATTATTCATTTTGAAGTTATAATCAATAAATTTATATACGCTTTTGACTGAAGGCACAACGTGTGTCAACCAGCATTTATCTTACGGTTTCAATAATTGACAAGTCATTATCGATGAATTAGGAAATTATCAATAATATTTCAAAGGTAAATAATATTCATTCAACTTCGCATTCGGGAAGATTTTCCTAAAATATTTCCCTGCCAGATTTTTTCATTACTTTTTTAAACAATAAATCTAAGGTCTTGAATTCTTCGTTTGAATCAAACGAGTTTTTGTATTTAAATTAAAATGATCCACGACTTGCTTTTAGCTGTTTTATATTTGCGAGAATCGGTTGGTTGCTGTCTTTTTCTATTTTTTGTTGAGATCTTAATTCTTTCACTAGAATTCATAATTTTATCTTGAGATTTGTTTTTCATTCTGCATTCACTATCCGCTTTGACGAAATCATCGAAAATTTTCCTCGGTCTTTTTAAGGAGAGTTCTATTTTGTGATGAAAACTTCCATTGTAGGCAATATGTCTTTTACTGAAGATAACTCTTTTGAAGCCATCTATTCGTGGAAGGATTAAATGAATAGATATGCTCTCTAAGCATGTCTTCATCGATTTTGTACTTAGGCGTTTTTCCTCTTCCATTGGCCTTAGCTTGAATCATATTTTTGGGGTTCTTTGAAAGAAAATCATGTAAGAGCCGGACATTGTTTTTTTGAAACCCAAGTGTGGTTAGGTAAAATATTTTTCAAACTTCCTTTGATTTTCAATTAGCAATTTAAACTTTTCTGCTCTTCCTAATTTCATTTCTTCTGGTGTTCTATTCTTTCCTCTTTTTCTTGGTTACTCATTTTTCGTGAAACCCTTGGGTGCATTTCCCCTAACTATCTCAGCAAGTGGTAGGTTATCTTCAGAGTCAATATTTTTTTGGATTTTTTTCCGATTATAAACTACTTATCCATTTTTTTCATTTTTCTTTCTCCGGTGAAACTCTCGTGTCCTTCACCGGAATTCTTGTTAACATCTTCTTTGTGTTCCATTTTTTCAGTAACCTCATTATTATTTTCCGGTCTTTCAATTTCCATTTCTTCGGTACCGTTTTGGCCATTTTCTTCAATTTCCATTTCATCAGTATCGTTTTGGACACCTTGTTACGGTCTCAAAATCCTTTTATACTCGAATATCGTAGATATATATGCATATATACTTTCCAAGGAAAGGAAACAACAGAATCGGTTAAATAGTTATTATCAATAATACGTACAATCACGTTCGATTGATTCCGGAGATAATAACGAGAGTGTAGAGTTGGGATCTGAAATAAACATTATTAGTATATATGAGAGGGTTGAATCACTCTGTACTGTACTCACCCTGTAAACCCGAATAACACAACAAAGGGGTTTTCCTGGGCCCAGCTGTTCCTCTATTGGAGTCCTAGCTGCATTCCAACGATCGTCCAGTTATGTCAAACTGACCTTTTCCATTCCTGTAAAGTATGCTTATGATCACTCTGAAGGATTTTAATTAGTCATACCTTACCTGATTGATATTCACCGAGCACTTCCAACATATTGAAGCCCAGAGGAGTCCAACTATTCCACACAAGCCATAATTACTCTATGCAAGCCATTGTAAACATGTCAATCGTTATCTATCATAAGTCAATCAATCATGTCATGTCAAGTCATTGTCAAGAGAATCTTCGAGAATTTTCTGGCAGAGGGATCGCGCAATTTCCAAAACAAGAGAGGTTATTTGAGGTCCATGTGACTGGCTCAAAATCGCTATTGCGGATTAAATTTAGCCTTACTTCTTGGAATTTTTATCGAGGATATATAGATCTCGTGGAGATCTACACATTTGTGGATTCGAGTACTCTAAAATTCCATTGGCAATCACTGCACCTATTTCTTAAAGGCCGCACAACATCCAAGGTACGTTCAGATCTCTAACTGCTAATTATTCTAGTATCTTTCTTGACACTACTAACCTGGGTAATCAGTATTTCGTAGGGTTGCTTTGCCTGACACTACTATCTCTTCCAGGCCTTCTTTTCTTTTCTTCTCTTCTCCTCTTCTTTTCTTCCTATTTTCTTCTTTCACCATCACTTCAACCTCACTCTGCTGCTACGCTCGAGTCGGCCCGGACGAAGCCCAGTAAGTACTTCAGGTACGGAGAGCTGAAGCCCAGAACAACCTCCTTCACCATAGGGACCCGGTGCACCGGACTCCAGACCTGTTCTGCACGACACCCACCGAGCGACGGAGCTAACAGATAAGCCTTAGAATAAGAACAACGGCCAAAGCCCGATAAATTCAATCGTTATATCATCTACGGCCGTTGCTTGTTTATTTCTTTGCATGGTAGGGAAGCTTCAGAATATAAATTGCTTTACTCCTCAATACTGCCGTTCCCGCTCTGTAAGCTTGCAGGATCCTACAAGTAGGGAGTTTATTGTTAAAATTACGGCCTTTATAGTGAAGAGTTGATAGGGACACTTACCTTATAGTAAATTGTATAAGCACCGCCATTACTATTTGGCCAAATTGTTTCACTTTGGCACTATCCGCCCAACGCTGAGCAGCAATACATCTTGGATACGCATCTTTGTTTTATTTCAAGCACAACTCACCCCGTTTAGCCGTGCTATAGAACAACCAACCACCCAATTGTTACTACCACTTTCGAAATCAAAGTGAAAGTAGAAAACGGGTAGCAACAAAGTGGCGCCCAAACGTTGGTTAAGATTCGGTGTTTGTTTACATGGCTGCTGCGCTGGCGTGTGGACGAGATGCTGCCAATGGTCGTGTAAATAGATTGGCATATATATATTATAGGTTTATTTGAATTTCTGAAGTGAACTATTTATGTAGTGATTGAATTCGGATGGATTAATATTCAACGAATTGATTTTTTTTTTGAGCTAGATTCTCTCAATTTTGTTAGTACACTAACTCAGATTTGTACTTATTCTTGATAGTGTTAATTTTCATTTAATTTGGATGTGGACGGTGATCCACGTTACAGATTCTCTCGGGTAGAGAGGAACGTTGAAAGCGGATCCAAATTTTTTTAACTAGATATCTTACGGGGTGATTCAATTATCTAATTAGAATAATTCAATTTTAGTGAATAAATGGTTGTATATATGTAGGTAAATTTATGGTACGTAAATTCGTGAGGGTATTTTGTAGGTTTGCTACTTCCATACGTATTTTTTTTAGTGGAAGTTGAGATTTAGTAATATATTGACTTAGACTTTGGTTTAGCAGTTGAACTTGTTCTGCATTTATAGGTACATTTTTTTTGTTTTTCCTTTTTTTGGAAGGGTCGGGTTGTTATAAGCATTTAAGTTAACTTCATTTTATGATGGAAGTGAATCGATTATTAGGAGATGAGCTTACCTACGAGCTATATATTCGCGGACTACCAGTTGCTAATACAGTTGCGGAAAAGCGGTCTAACCTTCGACTATTTCTAAGGCAGGAGAAACAGGAAGGTGCATCAAGCTTTCCGAATGTTTTTCTTGATGCGGAAAGGGAATTGTCCACCTGTGGACGTAAATTAGAAGAGCTGGAACTAGCTATCATAGAATTCGATCCGGAAAACCGGGAGAACGAATTTCGACGTATTTTTAGTCGGCTACTGCACATCTCCTCTCGCTTGAATCGCTTCACGGGAAGAGAGGTAGACGAAGAAATAGCCAGACTGAGATTGGTTACGAAATGTTCCCGCTTAATTGGGGATGTCACCTTGAAGAACGACGGTAGGAATATCAGCTTTCATCCAGAGGGGGAAGAGTGGAAGGCGAGAACAACAGTTGGCGACAATACCATTCCTTTAAGCCAGGCGGATGCTCCCAATGCGATGGAAGGTAGACGTAGGAGGCAGTCTTCTGATTCACGGCCTGGACAGGAACCATCTATACTTGATAGTCCAAATCCTCCAATTCTTCCAGTCGTGGATAACAGAGAGAACACAACGGTGGTGCACGATTTGATTGTACTAGAGGAATCAATACCAAGAGAGACCGAACCAATCCAGCAAATCGCCTCGCCACCAAGGCATCACACAGCCCTTCATGCTTCTTCAATGCATTCCCAGCCGAATAAAGCTAGTTCATACACTCACTTCAAGTCGCAAATCCACCCTCCCACAAAGTCAGAGTATTATCGTCTTCTAGGAAGTGGAACAGATGTTCCACAGACTAGGTCCAACACACAAGTTTATTTCTCTTCTATGAGGCCAGGGGCTACGCACACCTGCTACGATGATACCTCCGGATTCTGTCTTCCCGATTGTACCATTCCTATGGAGCGCCTACACGTGTCGCCCCGACAAGGCAACATTATCAGCAGAAGTGAGGAATGTCGGTGGAAGGACGTCAGTAGATGGAATGTACGTTATAATGGGAGAACTAGCGTAAATGATTTCTTGGAGAGGATCGAGGAAATGCGAATTGCACGTGACGTATCGAAGTCCCAGCTCCTGCGGTTTGCTCCAGAAATTTTCGGTCAAGATGCCCTCTTATGGTATAGGACAAGAACATTCACTGATTGGGACGACCTCGTGGAACAATTAAAGGAAGCCTTTCGCCCCTATGACTATGAGTACAGTCTTTGGGAGGAGATAAGACGTCGTACGCAAGGAACTCAGGAGAAGGTTTTGACGTACATTACAGCAATGGAAAATCTCTTCCCGAAACTTGTTCAGATTCCCGACGAGAAGTCTCGAATTAATATAATTAGGCGAAACTTGCTTCCTCACATCCAGACCCAGCTCGCCCTACAAACAATACCTACCATAGTAGAGTTAACTCGACTTAGCCGTTTGATAGAGGAAACGGAGCTGAGGAATCAAAGATTTATTCCCCCTTCCACGGCATATAGAAGTCTCTTGGAACCCGAACTTGCTTATAGGAAGCCTCAACCACAGCAACTGCAACAAACACACACGGTAGCAACTATTCGCTCGGAGGAGACTAGCTCTAACTGCAATCCAGGAATCTCCAATCTAACTAAAACAACACTTTCAGCAAGATGTTGGAACTGCGGCAGCTCAGATCATAAATTCAGGGCGTGCTCGCAACCTCGCAAGAAGTTCTGTTACAAGTGTGGGCAAGAAAATGCCTTCGCGAGCTCGTGTCCTCGATGTCAAAAAAACGGGGCAAGAGGTCAACAGTAAGCCGGCTGTCGACCGAACCCATCAACCCGGCTGAACCTCCTAGAGTCGTGCTGGACTATGTGTTGGCGCATGCCAAAAATGATACGAGGCCGTATCTGAGGGTCTCTTTGTACGGTTGTCTCCTCCTCGGTTTACTTGACAGTGGCTGTACGAGCACCATTATTGGCGGCCCTGGCTGGAGTATGCTTCAGTCTACTTGCCGGCTGAAGAAGACCGAGCAACGTAGCTGTACGGTCGCGAACGGCCAATCATGTGCTGTATTGGGGACAGTGGCTGCACCGTTTGAGTTATTCGGGCGAATCAGAGTGTTGGAGGCTTTGGTAGTACCGACCGTAGCCCATACGTTGATTTTAGGAATGGACTTTTGGATGGCTATGGAAATCATCCCGGATATGTTCTCAGGGGAGTGGTGTTTCCGGGACGATCAAAGTAGGCCAGAACCGACGACTCCAACCCTAGCTTCAATCGACTCTCTGAACGCAATGCAGAGACAAGCCTTAGACAAAGTTATAGAGGTGGCTTTCACTGCCATGGGAAACAAGTTGGGGTGTACCAACTTGGTGGAACATGTTATCCGCACTGACCATCCACCTATTAGGAAAAGACACTATCCTTTGTCACCAGCGCTCCACTGCCAAGTCAACAAAGAACTAGAAAAAATGATCCAGGATGGAGTGGTGGAGCCATCACAGTCTCCATGGGCATCCCCCATACTGCTGATTAAAAAAAAACGATGGATGCTATAGATTTGTAGTTGATTTCCGTGAGTTGAACAGGGTGACCACGCGAGATGCCTATCCACTTCCTTCTGTGAGTGCTACTCTCGACAAGCTTCGGAACTCTAACTATCTCACCACCCTTGACATAAAATCCGCCTACTGGCAAATTCCGTTGTCAGAGAGTTCCAAACCCCTAACAGCATTTGTTGTTCCTAACAGAGGCCTCTTCCAGTTCCGGAAAATGCCTATGGGTCTTCATAATGCACCAGCTACATGGCAGCGATTTATCGACCAGGTGGTAGGGTACGATTTGGAACGGTACGTTTTCGTGTATCTAGATGATGTAATCATCTGTACGGCCACATTCGAACAACATCTAGATGTTTTACGGGAAGTTCTGTTACGACTCCAGGAAGCAGGCCTTACATTGAATCGCAATAAGTGCCATTTTTGCAAGCCCGAATTGCGATATCTTGGTTACGTGGTGGGTGCAGGAGGACTAATGGTGGACCCCGGAAAGGTAGAGGCGATACTCCAAATTCCTACTCCAAGGACCGTGAAGGACGTAAGGAGACTGATCGGACTCGCCTCATGGTATCGTCGCTTCGTACCGAACTTCTCTACATTGACGGCTCCTCTTAGTAACCTCCTAAGAAAAGACCAGAAGTTCGAGTGGAACTCGACCTGTGAGGAAGCCTTTAAGAACCTGAAGAACCGTCTTGTCACGGCTCCAATCTTAAGTTGTCCTAATTTCGATCTCCCATTTGTCGTGCAGACGGACGCTTCTGATTTCGGTATGGGCGCAGTTCTTTCTCAAGTTGATAACGAGGGAGAAAAGGTAATTTGTTATCTTAGTAAGACACTAACGAAAACAGAGAGAAAATACAGTACCACAGAGAAGGAGTGCTTAGCCGTCCTATGCGCCATCGAGAAGTTCCGACCATATATTGAAGGAACCAGATTCACTGTTGTTACAGATCATTATAGTCTCAAGTGGCTTAATAATATCAAAGATCCTGTTGGACGAATCGCCAGGTGGGCTGTGAGACTCCAACAATATGACTTCGAAATTGTGCACCGTAAAGGCAAGGAACATGTAGTCCCGGACGCCCTGTCGAGATCTGTACCTTGTGCTTACACGATAAAATCAGAGGATCCTCCTGAAATTTCGACGGACCAGTGGTGGAATAAACTGCGAGCCCGGGTAGAAAGCAATCCCCAGAAGTACCCCCAGTGGAGAATTCAGAACGGTCAACTTTTCAAGCACACGGTTCGACCGTACCCTGATCTACGGGACGAGTCAGATAGCTGGCTCATGGTAGTGCCGAGGGACAAGAGAAGAGCTCTTATAGAGTCCCATCATGAACCTCCTACCTGTGGTCACTTGGGAGTCTACAAAACCACGGCCCGTATTGCAAATAAATACTACTGGCCCAAGATGAGGCAAGATATAGCCAGGTACATACGGCGTTGCCGAGTATGCCTAAGTACAAAGCCTGAACAACGACCTCCGAACGGTCAGATGCTTAGCAAAGCTCCGACAACGGATAGGCCTTGGCAAATCTTAAGTATGGACCTCGTCGGACCGCTTCCAAGATCAAGTGCCGGTTATTCATATATATTCTCGGTTTTGGATTTGTTCAGTAAATTCATCGTGCTTTTCCCTTTGCGAAAAGCGACCGGTACTAAAATCGCCTCCCTTTTTGAGGAGAACGTGATTCTTATGTTCGGTGCTCCACAAAAAGTCATTACCGACAATGGAACTCCGTTTCGGAGCAGAGAATTGGCGACCGTCTTCGCAAAATACAACATTTCTTCTGCCCATATTTCGAATTACCATGCCCAGGCAAACCCAGTGGAAAGATCCCACAGAGTCATTAAGACAATCCTCACTTCGTACGTTTCCTCAAATCACCGGAAATGGGATACTTGTCTCCAACAGGTGGCTTGCGCAATCCGCACAGCAAAGCATGAAGTCACAGCTCAGACGCCAAATTTCATCATGTTTGGTAGAGAAATATCTTTGAGCGGTAGTGAAATCCATCCCTTGGCATCTTCTCTCAACCAAGAGTCATATGACCCGGAGATACGATCCGAAGCCTTGAAGAAACTATTTAAGGAGGTCTCAAGGAGGATTAAACAATCATTCCAAGCTAGTAGAACGAGATATAACCTGAGGCGTAGGGATGAAAGATATGTGGTAAATCAAAAGGTTTGGAAGCGAAACTACGCACTCTCCGATGGCTCTAGAGGGTTTACAGCTAAGTTTGCTCCGAAGTTTGAGGGACCATTCACTATATCGAAGATATTATCACCATGGTCGTATGAGCTGGTAGATTCGGAAGGGAAAAGTCGAGGTGTCTGGCATGCTAAGGATATAAAGTCTCATCCCCCAGAGAAAGATAAATCTTCTGAGGACGAAAACTTCGAGAATGCGATATGAACTCTACAGGTCGTCGTTATCAAATCGCCAGTAGAGTAGTCGCAGAAAACAAGTTAGTTTAGAGATAGTAGATAAGTTAGATAGATATAGGATAGAACTTGAGTTAGATATAGTATAGAAGTTTAGTTAGATGTATTATTGTAGTGTAGTTAGACGTAGTATATATAGTATTTTAGTAAGACAGGAGATAGGAGTTAGAAGCGCGTATAGTTTAGTGATTAGTCGATTATTGTAATATCCAATGACAGTTGTATTAGCAGAGTAGTGAGATCGGTTCAGAAAGTTTTTTTTTTTGGGAAAAAAAAAACTTTTTCGGGGAAAGAGGGGAGTTGTTACGGTCTCAAAATCCTTTTATACTCGAATATCGTAGATATATATGCATATATACTTTCCAAGGAAAGGAAACAACAGAATCGGTTAAATAGTTATTATCAATAATACGTACAATCACGTTCGATTGATTCCGGAGATAATAACGAGAGTGTAGAGTTGGGATCTGAAATAAACATTATTAGTATATATGAGAGGGTTGAATCACTCTGTACTGTACTCACCCTGTAAACCCGAATAACACAACAAAGGGGTTTTCCTGGGCCCAGCTGTTCCTCTATTGGAGTCCTAGCTGCATTCCAACGATCGTCCAGTTATGTCAAACTGACCTTTTCTGAAGGATTTTAATTAGTCATACCTTACCTGATTGATATTCACCGAGCACTTCCAACATATTGAAGCCCAGAGGAGTCCAACTATTCCACACAAGCCATAATTACTCTATGCAAGCCATTGTAAACATGTCAATCGTTATCTATCATAAGTCAATCAATCATGTCATGTCAAGTCATTGTCAAGAGAATCTTCGAGAATTTTCTGGCAGAGGGATCGCGCAATTTCCAAAACAAGAGAGGTTATTTGAGGTCCATGTGACTGGCTCAAAATCGCTATTGCGGATTAAATTTAGCCTTACTTCTTGGAATTTTTATCGAGGATATATAGATCTCGTGGAGATCTACACATTTGTGGATTCGAGTACTCTAAAATTCCATTGGCAATCACTGCACCTATTTCTTAAAGGCCGCACAACATCCAAGGTACGTTCAGATCTCTAACTGCTAATTATTCTAGTATCTTTCTTGACACTACTAACCTGGGTAATCAGTATTTCGTAGGGTTGCTTTGCCTGACACTACTATCTCTTCCAGGCCTTCTTTTCTTTTCTTCTCTTCTCCTCTTCTTTTCTTCCTATTTTCTTCTTTCACCATCACTTCAACCTCACTCTGCTGCTACGCTCGAGTCGGCCCGGACGAAGCCCAGTAAGTACTTCAGGTACGGAGAGCTGAAGCCCAGAACAACCTCCTTCACCATAGGGACCCGGTGCACCGGACTCCAGACCTGTTCTGCACGACACCCACCGAGCGACGGAGCTAACAGATAAGCCTTAGAATAAGAACAACGGCCAAAGCCCGATAAATTCAATCGTTATATCATCTACGGCCGTTGCTTGTTTATTTCTTTGCATGGTAGGGAAGCTTCAGAATATAAACTGCTTTACTCCTCAATACTGCCGTTCCCGCTCTGTAAGCTTGCAGGATCCTACAAGTAGGGAGTTTATTGTTAAAATTACGGCCTTTATAGTGAAGAGTTGATAGGGACACTTACCTTATAGTAAATTGTATAAGCACCGCCATTACTATTTGGCCAAATTGTTTCACTTTGGCACTATCCGCCCAACGCTGAGAAGCAATACATCTTGGATACGCATCCTTGTTTTATTTCAAGCACAACTCACCCCGTTTAGCCGAGCTATAGAACAACCAACCACCCAATTGTTACTACCACTTTCGAAATCAAAGTGAAAGTAGAAAACGGGTAGCAACAACCTTCTTCAATTTCTATTTCGTTCTTATTGATTTCAGTAACTTTTTCAGTTTTCATTTGCTATGTAACCTGATTATCTTGATGCGCATTATTTTGAACTATTCCTGATACTGTATTTCGCTCATTATTCAGTACGATAGTATTATTTGAGATAGTACAAGATGCTTCTGTTTGTTAGAATCCACCAAAGACGGGTACTGGTTCTACAACTGGTAACAAGGTAGTCAGCGAAGCCAGTCCCTCAAATATATTTTCTGACAATAATTCTTGTTCTGTAACAGGCATCAGCGTAGTAACCGGAGCCATTTCTTCAAATTTTTCTGAAAGAAGTTCTGGTTCTATGACTTACAGGTTAGTTGAAGAAGTTGACTCGCCAAATAGATGTTCTGGCAATGAGGTGAAAGAGCTTATAATTTGCTAGTCGACATGCAATATGATTCTAACTCGAAAGTAAGCTTCTTTGAAGCTAAATCCAATATGAGACGGCTCCTACCAGGATTCATTTCTCTGAAAAAAGAGAACTGATATTATAAGCGGTATAACATTATCTCTCTGAAACCTTTTACACAGTGGATAATGTGCTCGAAGAATTGTTAAATCTAACCTAACTTGGAAGAATCGTGAAAAATACATGAAGAATCAAGTCATTTTCGAATAAAATAACATACAGAATTACGTTATAACTAACCATTCGTAATAATAACACAGCTGCAAAAATAAAACAAATTATTTATTGCAATGCACAGCACAGCTCACTCCTCTCGGAATTATTCAATACAATAACACGTATGTTTTGCCACAGAAAGTCTAGGCACTACTAAGAATAAATGTGGTAACTACTGCATTCTAAGGAAGACTCTGGGAGCGAGTTGTCTTTATACAGCATTCATTCTTAGCACTTTTTTTTTTTTTTTTTGAGAGGGGAAAATGCATTTACGCACACTTCCGTGAGATCGCCGTCGGAAGTAGTGTGGGGCTCAAAGGATAATACCCACTAAAAACCCCTCTTTCGTGGCTGCAAGTAAGAAAGAGGAGGGCCCCTGGACTATCGCATGGCGACATAAGCATCAGGGGCCTTCGCAGCGATTCTGAGGCTACTGTACTAGCAGTCTCTCGTCCACCTCTTTAGCCTTCAGGATGTCTGAAATGTGGTTTTTTATAGACTTCCAGTTCTCTCTGGAAGCTAACATCTCTGGAATTATATTCCTCTTTGTTATTCTCAAGCCGGTTCTTGAGTGCAAGGCATTCCTGTTTGGGGTCCATCGGGGACATTCAAAAAAAGTATGTTCTGGAGTGTTTTCAGGGTCATCGCAGTACATGCATCTGCTACTCTCCACCTTACCGATCCGGTGCACGTATGTCATGAAGCACCCGTGCCCACTCAGGAATTGTGAGGTGGAAGCACACCTCCCTAAAGCTGCAGTCTAGCCAAGGTTCCAGATTTGGGATAAGGGCCTTGGTCCATTGGCCTTTCAGGCTGTTGCTATCCCACTCCCTTTGCCATAGCCTCCTGGTCTCCTGCTTCACCTCCCTGGTGGTGACGGACGGAGCGTCGCCTGCTTCTTTCCGATCCTGGACCCTCCTTCTTTCATCGGCCAAAAGATCAACAGGAGGAATACCAGCTATCACACAAGCTGCCTCCGCGGAGATCGTGCGGTAAGCGCTGATTATTCTCACCAGAGCTCTTCTCTGACAGCTTCTCATCATATTTCGGTACCTCGCAACCCTCATAGCAGGGTGCCACACTGCTGCCCCATATAGGAGGATGGAGTGGGAGAGGCTACAGAGGATTTTTCTCTTAGAGCTTCGGGGACAGTCGACGTTAGGCATCAGGCGTGCCAGTGCCATGGTAAGCTTATCAGCCTTGGAGACCGCTTTCCTAATGTGCTCATTGAAGATGAGCTTGTCATCCAGCACTATACCAAGACACCTGACACTCTTCGCTGGCCCAATAAGCTTTCCGCCTACGGTGACCTGGATTTGTTCCCGCTTCCTGGGACCCTTGAGTATGACAAGCTCAGTCTTGTGGGGAGCAATCTCCAAGAAGTTGCTCCTCATCCACTCCTCTATTTGGCGGTGTTTGCTTTGAGCACTAAATCCTCCTTCTTGTCGGCAGAGACCACTAGCGTTACGTCATCCGCGTAAGCTACCACTCTGCAGTCCCTGGGCATATCAAGCTCGAGCACCGGGTTGTAAAGAATGTTCCACAGAGTTGGGCCCAGGACAGATCCCTGTGGAACACCCTGTGTTATGCGTAGATGTTCCTTTGGCGATATATTGATGGTCCTGTCGGTGAGGTAGTTGGCTATCAGCTTCACCAGATAGCCACTGACAGATATCTCCTGTAGCCTATGGATTATGATGCTCCACCTTGCCGTATTGAATGCATTTTGGACGTCTATGGCTATGGCCGCGGTCCATGTTTGTCCTGAGTTACGAATAATCTCTTGTACGGCCTCCACTGTCGATTTTCCTTTCCTGAAACCGAACTGGTTTTTTGAGATAGCTCCCTTATTATCCAGTTCGGTTTCCAGCCTGGCTCTAATCAGGTGCTCATAGAGTTTGCCCAGGATGCTCAGGAGACATATGGGCCTAAATTTCATCTGTCCGCTGCTGTCAGTTCCCTTCGGTATGAGGACGACCTTAGCCATTTTCCACTTTCTTGGGAATAGCTGGAGGGTCAACAGTTGGTTGTAGACCCTTAACAGAGTCGTTGGAGTTTCATGTACAGCTGCCTTGACGACTTCGGTTAGGATGCCATCGGGACCGGGTGCCTTGCCAGTTTTCAGTCTCGCTGCAGCAGCATGAAGTTCCATAGCACTGAACAAAGCGGGAGTTTCCGTCACTAGTTCGGTCTCCACACTTACATCCTGGCAGGCAGGGAAGAGGGTCTCCACCAAGTGTTTTTTGGAGGCGGGATCCATATCAAAGGGAGAGTCGTTTGCTTTGATGGCCTTTGTAACTATCTTGTATCCCTGCCCCCAGACGTCCGTGTCGACATCCTGCCGTATTTTGAGCCAGTGACTTTTTTTGGATGCAGAAATTTCATTTTTGTACGCACGTCGCATTGTTTTATATTGTTATTCGAGGTGACCGGTGTCACTTTTGTTAGAGGCTTTTGCTCGCATCCAAAGCCTTCTGAAGCGGTTACACCTTTTCCTTGCCTCCCCAATTTTTTTGGTCCACCAGTATGGCTGGGGGTTTTTGTCCGTTCTCCGGCTCGTGCAGCGTTGTTGGGCATTTTTTAGTGCACTCGTGAGCTTTGCGGCACTCGCCTTTACCCCTAGACTGAAGAGGTATACCGCATCCGCCAGTTTATCTATGTCCAATGTTGGTTTGGGTAGTTGAGGCCGTCTCATTTCCAGGTCAGTAGTAATTGAGAAGCTGATATACCTGTGATGGCTGAAATTCTCTTCTTCCAGAACCTCCCATACTGGAATCTTATTTGCTAATCCACCGGTCGTCAGGGTCACATCGATAAAAGACGCACTCTGGTTTCTCATAAACGTCGGAGAGTTTCCGCGGTTCTGGACCACCATGCCGAGGGTAGCGATCCATTCCCCCCAGTAATCTCCTCTTTTGTCCGTGACCGGTGATCCCCACAGGGCCGATTTCGCATTTAGGTCTCCCAAGACCACAGCTTCTTTCCTCCCACTTGAGACGAGGTCCATCACCTCGTCTACCTTCCTACAATATGTCTCGAGGCCGATGTTCGGAGAGATGTAGCAGGCGATGATGTTGAGATCTCGGAGCTCCAGGCAAACGTATCCACTGCCTTTACTCACGTTAGTGATGCCAATTTGTCTATTAAGACAGAGGATAGAGACATCCTGCGAGATATCCCCCAGCCATTTGGGTGTACTCGTAATACTTTTGTTAGGTTCTGACACAATGAGAACATCGACATTAAGCTCTCGAGCACTGGCAAAGGCAACGTCGTGTGCGATCCGGGCTCTGCCCAGGTTAGTCTGTAGGACTTTGATTTGTTTGTTCATAAATAAATATATAAATATAAAACAATAACAGAGACACAAAGTATAAAAGAAAAAATAAACACAGGGTTAAAAGACACGGGTGTAAGATATCACAGATTTCTTTATCACAGGCGTTATCACAGGTCTATTTGCACCATTTCCTTAAGGGAACTGGGTTTTCTCCGCGCGTCTTGTTGATGTTCCGCATGAGGTGCATGTAGTCCTTCTGGGCTTTTTGGGGCTCTCGGGAAGTCCGGCCGTTCTTGGTTTTTTCTAGCTTTTCTGATTGCATCCCTAAACCTGGGACATTTAGTGGTTCCATATGTATTGGCGCAGCCAGTTTTTGGCAGGTTTTGGCGATATGATCTTTGTCTCCGCATTTGAAACACCCGTTTCTTGTGCTGCCTTCTCTACAATCCCGGGCTGTGTGTTCGTAAGACCAGCACCTGACGCACTGGTGTAAGGGAACCCTCTTCTCGAGTCGGCATCTGGCCAGGCCTATCTGAATATATTCTGCGGCCAGAAGTTTCCGGGCTGTGTCCTGCTTAACGTTTACAGTAATGGCCTGGGTGTTATTAGCATTGGGCCTCATCTCGCTGGCTTTGTCAATGCCCTCTATCCATCCGGCAGTCTTACCGACTTCCTCAATCACCTCCTGTCTGGTTGTATTAGCATCCATGCCCCTCACATGAATGGCCACTGTCCTTTGGTGTGTTCTTCTTGTTTTTAGATCCACGTTTGTTTTAAGTAAATTCTGTATTCTATTTATCGCTCCATCGTCTTTGTCTGTGGTTATCAAAAGCTTTCCATCCCTTGTGCTTTTGACAGTTCTTATAGCGTTTTTGGCTGGGTCGTTCCCGATTATATTTCTGACGTCGCTCAGGACGTCTTTAAATTCTTTTTTGCCTTCCACTATTAAGGCATACGATGTTCTTGGTTTTGTGTTAGACTGGTTTAAAGCCATAGGGGTATATATCAGAACGTTCGTATTTGATCCGTTAAAGGTCCACTCCACCATTTTCCTGAGAGTTTCCATATTTGTACTTCTCAACTGGTGTATCGCAACTGTCCCCTCTTCCTCCGTTTCTTTTCGAAGGATGAGCAGTTTCTTATGAAGGTCCTCGAGCGTTCCTTGAAGTTTGAGCTTAATTATTTTCCTGGTTTTAGCCTCCTGCGGTGTTTTTGAACGTATCCTACAAGTGTGTTCAATCACTTCACAATCACCATTTAACTCTGCCAGTTCAGGATATCTATCTTTGTAGATCCGCTGAATACTAGTTTTCATATCCAGGTCGTCTGGTTCAACCAAGACGACCATAGTTGAGGCATTTAATGAAGTTTTTGGATTACCTTCTATGATTTTTGTGTTCTTGTAAAGGCTTTCGGCCCACCTGTCTAAGCACAGGTTGTTGAAGACCTCTAAGCTGGTTATCTCATCCAGTGACTCAATTACATTTTCCGTACTTCTCCTGTCTTTTGCTCTGAGCTCCTGGTTCATGTTCTTGAGCTCCTGATTTTCTTTTTTAAGCACCCGGATCTGCGTTCTGAGCTCCTCTATTTCCTTACCGGTGTTCTCTAGTTCCTTCTGTACATCTTCATTTGGATCTCCTGAAGCCGCCATTTTGGTTCTGCCAGCGTTTTGCATAAATTCCCGCATATCTGCGGCCATAATTTGGCTCCTCAATTTAGACGCAGCTTTTTTAATTTCGGTCTTTGTGTTCTTCTCTTGAGAGAACGAGTGTATTGTCCTAGTTTCAACTTCGACCTGCTTGACAAGCTGTATCAGTAGCTTGGCAAGTTTCAGCTGCATTGTTTCACTGTCTGTCAGAGATTCGTTGAGACTTTCTTCGCTCCTAGATTTTCTTTTAGTGGACTTGAGTTCTTCTTCATTCCAGGTTAGGTCCAACGTAGCAATATTAGATGGAGTTGTCGGAGTTGATGAAGCGTTTGGTGTATTTCCACCTATAACGAGCTTGAGCTTTTTCCTATTCTGCCGGTCTGGCTCAGTTTCATGCCTTCCAGATAAGGGCTGGTCGCCTCCCGAATTTTTATTTGTAATTGGATTTGGCATATTTGTCCCACGAGTTTGGATGATGAACATAGTCCGGTGGGGCAGTGCACCTTACCTCACCAAGGCCTTGCATTACGCCTACCCCGCACACCCTCGCCATGATGCCGGGGGGCTGCTCGCGACTCACTACAGGTGAGCCATTCATCCTTCGCCTCAGTTTCCCAAGCTTAGATTCCGGGACTCTTCTGTCAGGGTTACCATACCTTAGCCAGGGGGTTCCCGTTATTTATAAAGGCGCCGGAGATCCGCCTTTCACCCTTCTGCGTTAGCTACATGACGTGCACCCACTGCACGCCATGCATTTCCAGGATCTACTACGAGGAAGTACAGATAGGGTTTACTGATCCGTCCTTCACCGGACTGCGGGCGTTTCTCAGAGTTTTGTTCAGATCAGATTCTGGCAGTCTGATCTGCTCCAAGGCCCACGGAGATCAGTCATTTAGATCATTCTTAGCACTGCAAATATACTGCGTTTACTCTTAAGAAGCATGGTTGATTTGTTACATACGCCAAAGATTTAATATCGCTTTTGCAAGGAAATATCAAAGATACGGCAATTTTGTTATTACGCGATTAAACAAATGTGTGATGAACCAACCATATCATGCCCATAACTCAAATTTGATTTTTTTTTTAATATTCCGCATTCATTCTTATGAGGGCAGTAGTATTGTTTATCGTAACAGGTGAAATTTCAAAAAATATATAATACTTTCCAATAAAATTATTGGAGAACTCTCAGTTGTGGCAACTTATAACAAATCACAACAAAACTATGGAAGTTTACAGTTGAACTTGAACATAAACAATAAATTAACAAATTCTAACATACACACAGAAACACTAGAATGTCAACTGTTGTCGCTCAAGTCTCCTAAGAACGCCAAAACGTCACGGCATAGAATAATTATTTTTTGTTGTGCTGACGCATCGCGATGTATATGGGAGGCCCCATGAATCATCAAACGATTTTCCAAATAGCGTTCATCGTTTTCCTCTATTTCAGTTAGGGCAGGATTGATTGCAGTTTCTAATAGTTCTATGTACATTTCTCCAGTTAATGTATCAAGTAGAAGAAAAAGACCAACTACAGAGTCACCGAAGTTGCCAGCCCGAACGTTCAACTTTTATGTGCTTCTCTTGAAAAATTCTAGGATTTGTATCCCCCAAAGTAACATTAATTTTGACGGTTTAATGTGCCATTAATGAAGAATGAACATTCGTCGGAAAAGCACTTATTTAATAACAAATGTGGCTCCTGATTTACCCGTGCGCTCATCGTCTCGCAGAATTCCAGACGTCTATCAAAATCATCTTCGTTGAGCTCGTGGACTAATCGTATTTTGCAGGGATGGAATTTGCATTGTTTCTAATTTCGATTGAGTTCGATTGACTCCTGAGACAGTAGCTAGCTTTCTCGTACTCAATGTTGCATCTTGAATGACATGACCTAGAACAGCTACTTCTACTGCGTCATTGACTACTGGATTTGCAATATCTCGCTTTTTGTTGGCCACTGATCCAGTTTCTCAAAATTTATGCACCAGTTCCAGGAAATACCTTCGATTGACATGTTTGTCAGGATGCCGCTGATTAAAAATAAAATTTCAGGTATTCTGAATGCGGATTCATGATTTGCAAAGAATATTGAAATTAACTCCAGTCCTTCAGCTATAGAGTAAACCATTTTTATGCATGAATGAAATGACGAAATGACGATACATGTGTGATTTTGTGTCTGTCTGTCTTTATTTACAGCACGTAGATGAACCAACGTTCCAGGTGTTTAAAAAATGCAAAATGAACAAATACTTTACAAATTCCATTTCGTGCATTTGGAAATAAAGACGTTTTATCTTAAATTTAGCAGTTTTAACATCTGGTTGACTAATGTGTAAGTTTGTTATATCTTTAATTCTGTAAACCGCTTCT
The DNA here is from genome assembly GCA_958507055.1 of Crioceris asparagi. Classification (NCBI taxonomy): domain Eukaryota; kingdom Metazoa; phylum Arthropoda; class Insecta; order Coleoptera; family Chrysomelidae; genus Crioceris; species Crioceris asparagi. The sequence continues at coordinate 27,167,861 of OY293832.1, forward strand.
CCTAATAACAGAAATAAATGTAAGTTTCTGTTCGTCATAATAAAATGTAATGTCATAAACTAGGTATCATTGTAAAGAGAATCGAAAGACCTTTCAAACGAGGTGCAACTCAACACTCACTACTGACTTGACTATGATATTAAACGATAAAGAATTTATACAAAAAAAAAGAACTTATGCCAAATCCTTAGGGCTATAATCCGAAAAAATCGTGGGAGTGAAGTTCCCTAACCTAACCTAACGGAAAACAAAAACATATAATAAAACATCACCATAAAACAATAATAATAATTAACAAAATTTCTATATATTCTGAAAAATTACAATAAACAGATACTAATGTCAAATTGAATTTACATCGTAAATAAGAAACTAATATGAAAATTTATTAACGTTTGTATTTGTATGGCTTAACCAATAAGGTACTAGACCAGTTTCAGAAATTGTTTTTCATATTGATTTACATATCGGAAATGCTGGCTATAAATGATTCCCAGAGAGTATGTGATACATTACAAAATTCAAGTGCCTCCTTATTTTTTTAAGAACAATGACAAATTTCAATTGGAACATTGATCGTAAAAACATATTATTTCAGTAAATGCAATATTTACTTATAAAGCAACAGCATAAAATGATTGATCTACTCCAAACAATTCAACATAACAAAATATCGTTGGCGAAAAACTAAAGAATTTATATATATAAGGAACTACGCAGACTAAATACTATATTGACTAGAGAAGGACGTTTGCATTTTTGTAACGTGGAAAGATTTTCATAATACATGAAATTAAGGATGCGAAGAAAGCTGTTCCAACTCTCCACATGAGCTGGTTTCTTGGACACCACACCCCTCAGTTTCTTACCAAGATGTGGACTCGATACATGAACCTTGAGACTGTCAAACACTTCATCTAAAAACAGGCAAAGATTCACGGTGCTATCGGCAGAAGGGTGTAACTGGAGTGTGATAATATTAGGAGGGTGACTTTCACTATATTTAGGCATAATTTTCATGGCTCGACCCATTGAACTACTAAAGATTTGAGTACAATTTTTAACTTCCATTTTCTTTATTCTCTGGACAATAATGCCCATGGATTCTCTCGGTGCGGTAAAAATTCAGAATGTGGTTCCAAGAACAAATATATCTGCTACCATTCTTGTCAGTAAAGACTAGATTTCATGTAAGTAGTCCATTTCTGATGCCCTTCATTAAATGAGGAACAACATACAAATAAACTACTTTCTTTTCTTCTACAAGATACCCTTGAAGCATGTTTTCAAGGTTATTTCTAAGTGATCTCGAGTCTCTCTTAATAAAAATTTAATAGCAGCATAATTCGTTGCGCCTTGATCACAAACTGTCGCTACCAAATGAAGACGCGTAAGACGAACAAGCCTTATCACATCTTTAATAATTATAATCAAATCTGCAGTAGGGGTACTGTTTTCACAAAGATAAAAGCAAAAAGGCTGCTTCCATTTTTTGTGAAGACATTTTGTCATGAAAACCAACGCATGGTCAGCGAAACAATCCCGTCTGTTTTCTCCACCTAAATCTACAAAACCGTCAATTCTATTTTTGCCTTTATTATATGAATGACCTGGACTCAAAGATATTTCATCGAACATTAGGATACAGTTTCGATCTAAAGTCTTCAGTTGACCAACAGTGTTTTTCAAATGTTGGAAAACATGTTGGTTTATTCCGCATTCAAATGGAATTCTAACCAACATATTTCTTAACGTTTGACGCGATGGCAAACTGAAACATTTAGACAAAAATCAGAATCCTTTGGGACTTTGCTTAAATTTTGTCAGGGCAAATACTTTATCTTCTAAAGAGAAACTCCTACTTTTCGGTTTTAACCGCTGGTTCCATATCTGGCTCGTGAAAAAGTTGTGGGTAGCAGTGGCGGCTCGTGATGTTTGTTGCAGAGAAGGCCCACTCTATACCTGCTAACTAGAAAAATACAACTTGCACTTTTCCACACCACCCTTGGAGGTAGCGCTACGGCGCGTTACATTTTTTGTAGTGGGTCGTTCGCCAGTAGCCCTACTATCCCACTATTTATAAATAAAAAAAATAAAAACTTAAAAAACATTTTCTAATAAATAAACAATAAATATTTCTCTAAAACAAAACTCAAAAAACATTTTCTAATAAATAAATAATAAATATTTCTCTGTGAAACAAAACTCAAATTAAATATTCTTTGGTTGTTTACTGATTTGAATAAAACTAAAAAATAAATAACAAATAGTTTTTCTATAACGAAAACAATTTCTAGTATCTAGAAGTATATAGGTATATTGATAAGACGTTAACATATTTTTGTAAATTAAAGGCAATCTGCGATTTTTAGACCTAGCAAAATGATCAATTACTTCATCATAGAATAAATCATTTTTCTTTAACTCGCACAAAAGACGCCTTTCTATCGAAATAAGTATCACTTATTGAAAGGCGGTCTTGAGATATAGTATTTCTGCTGTAAGTTTTTATCCGTTTGAGTGCTGAAAATGATCTTTCTACAGAGGCTGAGGTAACCGGAATTGTTGACACTAAAGATACAAATTTGTATACTTCTGGCAGGTAGCTATTTAAATTATTGTTCCATATAAAACAAAGCATTTCATGAGCATTTTTCACTGGGCTTAAAATTTGTTGATCAGAATATAAAACAGTCAGTTCATTTCTTAATGAAATTCGGTCAAAAAGGGATATTGTTCGATTAGTTTGTCCATAAGATCATTGGGAAATGAGAAAATACTGCAAAATTATTGGGATTAACTAGATCGAAGCATTCTAAAGTATTTAAATCTGAAAATCTAATTTCAATTTGAACGATTATTGTGTCCAAAACCTAAAAAAAGTTTGTTTGTAATGCATGTCGCTTCTGTTCAAGTTAAATGTGGTTTTTCTCCTCTTTGGCTGTGGTTCTTCATCAGTATCTTCTATATTTTCCAGAGAAATGTTATACATGTTAAAATGTATTTCATTTGTCCGAAACTCTTCGAGTTTGGATATGAGTGAGTTAATTTTTTCTTTAGAATATGTTATTTCAGTTAATTTATTCTGCAAAATTTGGAAGACATCCGTTTGTTCAAAAATCATTTTAAAAACATTTAAAAAGAATATGAAGTTTTTATCAACCAATAATGATCTTAACCCATATATCTCTCTCAAAGTCTGCTCATCAAAGTCTGTGCTTTCGGAAATGAAATTGAAAACATCAATAATTTTGTGTAGACAGTAAAAATAACTCTAGATGAAAAATTCCAACGAGTTTGAGAATTACTTGGAAGTCTACGTTCCAATATACTGTTTAAAATATCGGACCTTTTACTAGACTTTGAGGAAAAAGAAGAAAAACCAGAAATATTTGAAAAAAATATTCTGACTTCTTTAATTCCATTGCAGGCCTTACTTAAAACAAAATTTAATTTGTGGGCATGACCGTGGGTGAAATAAGCTTGAGGAGCAAAATCTTTTATTTCAGCCTGAACTCCATTAAGATGACCTGACATAACTGCAGCACCGTCATAAGTTTGTGCTATTAATTTATTTCTTAAATCAATTTGACTAAATTCATCTCTTAATAATTTAAATAAATTTTCGGCTGTTTTCCCGCTACTTACATCAAAAAAAATCAACAAATCTTTCAACCACTGGACCGCATATAACATATCTAAAAATTATGGATAGTTGAGATTTACATGTCACGTCCAACGTTTCATCAATCTGCCAAGAGAAAAAATCGCAGCTGCGTAATTCATTATAAATTTTGCCTTTGATGATGGAGCTGACACTGTCAATTAAATCATTTTGAATCGATTTGGAAGTTCCAGAAAATGTAGTAGAGTCATTTAAAAAAATTTAATTTTGGATCATATGCTTTCAATAAATCTATTAGCTCTAAGAAATTTCCTTTGTTGTGGGAACTCTGATTTTCATCATGACCACGAAAAGAAATTTCTTGAGAAGATAGGTAAATAGTGTATTTTCGCGAACTTTCTCATTATAATTTTCAATGTCCCTTTACCCAACATTTGAAATTTAATGCAAGAAGAAATATGCTCCTGGCAACTGTTATGTCTTTCTAAACCACGAGATAAATTCTGCAAATTATCAAAACAAATTTTGCCCTAAATCGAATCTTTATCTGAAGTGAACAAAACACATTTCCAGCAAAACAACTTTCGAACAACTGAGGCTGTTAACCAGTCGTGGTTTTTATAATTATTTTCGCTAAAGCATCTGTTATGTTTAGCACCTGTTAAAGTTAATGATGGCATTTGCGGTGTGGGTCTAACAAGTTGTTTAACTGAAAGCTTTTGTTCATAATTGAAAGAACTGAAGGCATTTAATAAAAAATAATCTACTAAGTCATCAATAGACGTAGAATCAATGAAATTCTCATCTAGATTACTCATTTTTGATCGCCAGTTAAATATTCTAATAAAATAATCAAATGATATACCTATATACTTAATAAATATTCTCTAAATTGATAAATGATAATAAATTAAAAATTAATTCCAGTTACTCTCACCCTCATCCTTCAAGCACGGCCGAAATCCAAAATAACACGCGACACCCCGAATTCAATAATAATAATATAAGACTAGCTAGAGCTAGGAGGTTAACCGTTGTTATCCTTTTGAGTGTAATGACTGCGATATGCGAATCGTTTCGACGATGATCGACGGACGATTCAAGGTGGGCGTGTCGGGTGGAAGCCAGACTCCGCAGAGTCCCTAAAAATTCATTCAATAAATCGACAGCCACCAAATTCAAGGTCACACTGCAATGGATTTGTACATGTTGAGCGGAGGCTAATAATTTTCAGCCTCCTCTGCTTCGAAATACGTCTATATTACGGTTGTTGTTTGGTGATTCAATGTCTATAATTTTCACGCTGCGTACTTAGAAACGCGGTGGCGGTGGCGCTTATTTAGTGATATCTATGAATTCTATTTTCTTTAGAGAAAATTACGAACTTGAATTTCTTATAAATTTAAATTACCTATATAAAATATTTCATAAAATGTTTTAGATCTGATACGCATCTACGTCAAAAATTGGAGAGGAGGCCCGGCCTCCCCTGCCTCATCTGAGGAGCCGCCACTGATGGGTAGTGACACTGACATCTTGAAATACATTCAAAATATGATTTTCACTCATTAATTTCATTTTCATCTTGAGGGTATTCCAGGAATTTCTTTAAATTCGAAAGCCTTTGAAATATTCTTATTTTCTTCTGAGCTATTTTTGGTAGCCCTTTATTCATTGTCATTTTAATTGGTATTTCTTTTGAGATGGATTATATTTTTGTTCTACGGTTTAACTCCGACGCAGATACCAATGTTGCTTCTGAAAAAATAAAAAGATATTGATTCTACAGATTGTTACTTTATCGGCATTTTGTGCATTATATGTCCAGTATGCAATACAATAGAGTGAGAGTGTTCCGGCACCTTATATATATATATATATATATATATATATATATATATTTGATAAAATAGATTTTTGTTGGGGATGCAGTCATTTAATAAATAAAATTCTTTGGATTATGCCAAGCTTTCGAGAATGTTTATTCTCTTCGTCGGGGCAAAATTCGTGAATTTACATAAAATTAACCACAAACAGGAAAGATTCCATATAGTCATCAATCAGAAATGATGATGATGATCCCTGGGAGTTTTTCCACAAGGTATTTGGAATTATTCGAAGGAAATAAAGTGTTCATTACTATTATTATTGAGTAGACGTAGAGGGTGTCTGTAAGTCCAAGTCAGGGTCGAATCTTCCCATTTTGAAGGACTTGTCCTTGATTTCTTCCTCAGAGAACAATCTCTTTCTAGAATATGTCTTCTGAGGAGTACAAGATTGGTATGCATGTGGTGGACTGATTGTTTGAGGTGTAATTTCCTGCTGCTTGTGACTCGAATGCTCCTGAGTTCTTGCTAATATTTCTGAAATAAAATTTCTTTCGGTCAAACGCTATGAACACTATATTGTTGCTTACGTCTCAAAATTTCTGGGATTATGTGTCCTCTTAACATAGGAGAAATATTATAGAAACAATCCGTTACTGATCCTTGATGATATGCAATATTAGTTATGAATTAAGGCATATCTATTTATAGCTCAATAAATTTTAAGTCAGGAATACAGGAAATGTTACTTACGGGGCAAGTATAATGATGCCAAAGCCAATTTAGATACTCGTTCACTGGTATGTAGTATACAATTGTCCTGAAAATGTTTCCCGCATACAAAATGTGGTTTCGCTTCTAGATCCGCTGCTGCAATTACAATCCACAGAACCATTCTTGACGACAATCCGTAGAAGAAGGTAACATATATCTGCAATGTTTACGAAATTATATCATATAATAAAATTTTTCAAATGAGTTTAATCTTACTAACCTTCGTGGATCTTCACTGGTACACCCAGGCACGCAACATTTGCGGTACATTTCACAGATATAATACGAACAACTAGAAAAACTACAAATAACAATATGCCGATAACTGTAGGCGATATTAACCTTTGCTACACAGATATCATAAATAGTTCCACAAAACACACACTGGGGTCTAATAGACTCCGCTGTTATTAATGGGTTTATTTCGGTATTAGTACTAAACTTATTAAGTTTTGTAATTTAAAGAACATTTCTTGTCAAAGTAACATTTATTGAAGAATAATTCTACATCAAACAAAACATAAAAGTTCTCAAACTTATGTATTTAGATCAAATTGTACTCTAACCAGGTAAAGATACAACCAGGATTTTGTAATTATTTAGCACACTTCACACAAATCTTTGATCGGTGCTCATCGCACAACGTGACAAGTTGTTCAAGTGAACAAGCCAGTTTTGTTTTCCGATCTTTTAATCTATAACAAAATACCCTACGCACTTTTTTCCAAAACTGGGGCTTCTTGCCTCTGTATATCTACGTCAACAATTTCACTTATGAGAAACTTTAGTCCTCTTTTCGACACTGTCTGCCCTTTATAAATGGCTCGATTAGTTCAAAGGCCAATGTGTTTAGAAAGTCTCTTCTGATAAGCTTTGGATTATTGTTGGCGAAAAAATTGTACAAAACCATGGCATTTATTCCAGCATGATCAAGCATCCCACTAAATACTCTCACCTTCTGGTTGCCCGTGCTGCGGTGAAAGTGTGGCAGATTTTATCAAACGTGTCCGTACTTTGCTACTATTGTAATCTAAAACGATTATAGTTTTATTTGTGTTCTCATCTACATCATTAGAATAATGAATAGTAGATAACAATAATAACATTTTTTTCTGCTTAGGAGTAAATGTACCAACGTCTTATTGTGATCAAAAACAAATTTTGATTCACCTAATTGTTGTCTGGCTAATAAATCAGGAGGGATTTCTCGCTTGTTTTTTCGGAGAGTTAGTCTAAGTTTGGTGAACATATATTCAAATAAAGCTACTGACGAAAACCAATTATCAACTGTTATGTTCCTTCCAGTACAGTGAATAGACTGTGACAATTTTTTGATATACTGAAAAGGAATGGATTTATTATTTTCAGTAGTAATTTTTCCAACATCAGGAATGGCGGATAATATACCAGGTTAGCGCGACATGCAACCTACAAATTTTATCCCATACTTGTCAGGTTTAGATGCTAAATAAATTTTAAATGGACACCTTCTTTTATATCCCATAAGCTGCTCATCAATTGTACAATATTCATGTGGTGTGTAATATTCTGTGCAATTGAATAAAAAAAATCCCAAAAAGAATATCGTTCACATAAATCAAGAATAGCGTGAGTGATAATAGGTTAATGTTGAATTATGTATATCTTCGATTTTAACCCGTATATCTCGGTGGAGGAGGTACGTTTGAATTCACTTCTTAGCGACACCTCGGATACCGTAATATTCCAGTTTGTCCAACAGTATATTATGATCAACGCAGTCAAATGCTTTGGATAGGTCGCAGAAAACTCATAGTGGGCGCTGTTGGGATTCAAGGGAGCTGTTAATGGCCTCTAAAAGATTAAAAGTAGCGTCAGACGTATTTGATTGTTTTCTGAAGCCAAATTGGGCGTTCGTAAGTATTTGCCGATAGTCTAGATAATTTGTGATTTGGCGATTAATTATCCACTCTAAGAGTTTAGAAAAGCTAGGAAGCCGGGAGATACCTCTGTAGTTGTTGATATCGAATGCGTTTCCTTTTTTATAGATGGGGATTACTATTGATGTTTTGTAAATTTTTGGAAAAATCCCGGTAGATTGGGATAGGTTGAATAAATATGTTAAAGGGGCCTTTAACCTATTTGCTTGTCTTTTAATAAATGTCATCGGTATGCCGTCGATCCCTGTTGATGTTTTAGGTTTTTGAGCACTGACGCAATCTAGAATATCTTCTTCTGTGACGGGTACAAGAAAGAACGTATCAATGAAATTCATTCTCATGTTCCGGAGGTAATCATGACAAGTTTTTTCACTTAGGTTTGGTTTTGTGTGATTAGCGATATTAACGATTTAACTCTTCTGCCACTTCGAGAGCGTTTTCAATTATAGTACCGTTTCTATTTATCATTATTTTGTCTTGCTTGGAAGGTTTTTTCTGGTAAGATAGTTGACTACCTCCCACGTAGTTTTAGGCTTATTTTGTGAGGAACAGATCAGGTTACCAATATAAGTGGCCTTCGCATGCTCGATGGTTTTCTTTAGAATTTGCTTGTATTTATTTATGTAATTAATTATCGCTATATTCCTAGTATATTTTTTTAGTTGTAACGGAAAACGTTTATTCTTACATGATTTTTTTAATTCTAAAGTTATCCAGCCTTTGAATGATTTTTTGTGATGAAGGGCCTTCTTTTTCAGAGGAAAAGCTTTGGAAAAGCATGAATTGATTATGCTGTGGAACATTTCATACGCCTCATCTGTGTCCGCTATACTGTAGATTGATTAAAGGTCAGTGGAATCAAAAAGTTCCGCGAATTTCATAAAGTTCGTTTCGCTATATGATCTTATCATTTTGAAGGTATGTTCGTTAGTAGACCTATAGTCCTGTGAGAGGTACAAAAATTGTGCGCTATGATCGGAAAGTCCTAAATCATTTACTGATGTATTAAAGGGTCTATGTGATTTTATCAAGATATTGTCTATTCTGGTGGAGGAAGTTGTTGTTATTCTTGTCGGTTTGGTGATGGCTATAGTGAGAGCCAGCATTTCTAGCATATCTTTGAGATCGCTCAAATTTTTACTTGGGACATTGAAGTTCAGGTTGAAATTCCCGCAGATGACATAGTCATAATTCATATATTCTTGATACAATTCATTGATTAGGTCGTAGAATATGTTTAAAAAAGTTTCAAACTTACCCAATGTATATGCAGATAACAATCGTTTTCAGCAATTTACTACTCGATGCTGTAAATTCAATATCTTTCTCGATGGGATGAGCTCTAATTGGTTGGATATTTGCGAAATGCGAGTGAATATTATTGTGTATAAAAAATATTACACCACCATGTGTGTGTGCTTTACGGCAAAAAGAGGAATTGGCTAATAGTTTTTAAAATGTGCTATCATCATCATGCATCCATTGTTCGGAGAAGCAGATTATATCAATATTTCGGTTTTCTTTTTCATCTAGAAAAATGTTTACTTCATCTAATTTATTACGGAGTGACTGTATATTAAGATGCATGAGGACGAGAGGTGAAGTAGTGTTATCAGAGATGGTACATGATTGCTATTGTCTCTTAGAATTGTTTCGTAGTGTGTAGGTTCTCGTTCCATTGTTATCACCCTCAGAAGAAACCTGCCCTTGTTGAGATGGGATCACTAACAGTGGGTTTCTTTGGCTAAATTTGGACGGTTGTTCCATGTTTGTTTCCTGAATGTTGTCATGTAGTGTGTAGGTTCTTGTTCCTTTGTTATCACCGTCTGAAGAACTCTGCTCTTGTGAAGATGGGAGCACTATTGGTGGGTTTCTTTGGCTCAGTTTGGGTGGTTGTACTATGTTTGTTTCCTGAACGTTGTCATGTAATTGAAACTCTTTTGATTTAGCTATTTCGTGGATGGTGTATCGGTTATTTTCTCTAATGATTTTGTTTTGTTTGAGATAGGCTTTTTTCCCCTTTTTTCTGCTGCTCTCAGGTACGGTAATAGACGTCTTCTTTCTTCTATCACAGCTTGTGTGAAATTCTCACTAACTGCATAAGGGGAATTTTTGAATTGCTTCGCATTTCTGAATATTTTGATACTACTTAGTGTAAATCAAATTTTTTATTTTATGAAAAACGCTAGTTTTCAATCACCAAATACAAGGAGATAACACAGTAAACACAATTCAAAATTTTGCGCATGCCATATTACCATATAACAATAAAATGTTAATATAATATTACCATCCATCTCTTGAGTAAGCCTGTAACATTCCGGGTAGTTGTAAAGTAATCCATCTGAAATTCACTCTCCTTTTTGCATTACATGTAATGGCTCAAAATTTCAGGTTCATTATAGTATAATCTGAGTTTCATACCCCTGCATACATCTGTGTCGTGTGAGAAATGAAAACGAGCAGGAAGGTACAATGGATGAAACTGTGAAATGACAAAATAAAATATAAAGCAAGACTGATAGCTAGGGGGTTTTGAACAAAATAATGTGTCAGATTTGTATAGAATTTATGCACCTGTAGCGAAATTGTCAACATTCAGATTATTTGTATCATTAGCTACATTGTTAAAGTGTTTATCAAATGGATATCACCCGGGCTTTTCTTTATGAAGAAATTTGTGAAAATGTATTTTTAAAATTGCCAGAAGAGGCTTATAATGGGGATAAAAGAATTGTAAAACTTAATAAATCATTATATGGATTAAAAATGTCACCTAAATACTGGAAAGACAAATTTAAAAGTGTAATAACTAAGTAAGGTTTTGTTAGATCATTAAATTTTGCTTATATTCTAAATGTAACAACAACAATTTGATGTATGTTCTACTATATGTAGACGATATGTGTTCTTGAGAAACTACTTAATGCAGAATTTAAAACGAAAGATTGGGGCTTATGAAGTAGTTTTCTTGGAATTTATTTAAAATAAAACTTGAATAGTTGCGTAACTGAATTAAATCAAAAATGTTATCTTGATAGTGCTTTGAAAATATTTAAAATGCAAAATTGTAAACCAATCTCAACCCCAAATGGATCAGAATTTTAATATTAAAATATTTAAGAGTAATGTTAGAAAATAAGTTGCGTTTATTTTTTGCATTTTAAGAATATATTACATTGAGAAGAGGTGTTGAAACAGTATAAAATATTATCGTAAAATAGAATAGAACATTATTTGACTACATTATGTTAAAATATACATTTGTAGCATGTCCCTTAAAAATGCAACTAGTAAATATATACAATACACTAAAATAAAATCCACACAAAATACAAGTATAACAAGTTAACATAACTTTAGGCCGAACATTGTATAAGCCTACACTTACCCGCGGATACAGCAGAAATGCAAGAGCAGAATTAAAGATTCCCTCTGTGTACCGAGACCATATATTCACTGACAGCGTAAGAAGCATTTTTAGAAAGATATGATTTTATTACTTTTTAATCGTTCTTAATGGAAGATTTATTATATGATTTGGCACAACATTATATAAATGAAAATTTAATGAATTATTGATAACTTTCTGCAAGCGATATTTTGTGGGGCCTAATCAGCGTTGCAGACCTAGTATTGTGTGAGTGATAAGAACCGTTCAAGAGAAACTCATCCTTATTACTATGTATCTCCAGCAATTATGCAAAAATGTACAACGATTGTAATGTCATAATATTAAGGTGAATGAAAATAGGTTTGCAAAGCTTTCTTCTCTAGTCTAAATATACATAGGGGAGCAGAGGAATTTCCCCATAAATGAATTCCATAGCAAATATGCAACTGAAATAAAGAATAATAGACTGCCAGAACAGAACTAGTGTCTAAAAGTGATTTTAGTCTTCTGATAACGAAAATTGCTGAAGATAATTTACTCTTGATGGAATCAATATGAGCTTTCCAATTTAGTTTATTATCTATTGTCACACCTAACATCTTTACATTTGTAATCATAGAATTACTATTATTTGAAAGTTGTAATTCTTGTGTTTTACTAATGTTTAATTTTAAGTAATTATGTGTTAGCCATTGTTCTATTCTGACTGTATTATCCTCGATCTCAGATAGGAGAATGAGTGCTGCTTACCACAGTTGTATCGTCTGCGTAACATATTGTTATGCTAGGTAGTATATGTACAAATATATATATAAATATATACCCGTCTGAGTACGGGTATATATTTATTTATATTATGTGTTTCTAAGTCTGTTATAAAAATATTTTTTTTAATAATTGAATAATAACTTTTTCTTTTTACTAAACTTATATCTGCCTCAATATTTTCAAGTTTAATGTGTGACTTGTTAAAAAAGAGCTACAAACACAAAGATAACTCCTATATGATCTTTTCTAAGAAAACTTGAATCTAGACACTTTCAACTCTAGATATGCCATTACCATGACATTTATAAATAACTAATGACATTTCTGATTGATGACTATGAAATCTTTCCTGTTTGTGGTTAATTTTATGTAAATTCACGAATGTAAGTACTTTAATTAATAATATATTATGTGGTTAAGAAAATTTGTAACGATTTTTAGTTTGCCCCGACGAAGAGAATAAACATTCTCGAAAGCTTGGCATAATCCAAAGAATTTTATTTATTAAATGACTGCATCCCCAACAAAAATCTATTTTATTATATATATATATATATATATATATATATATATATATATATATATATATATATATATATATATCTACTTTAAACACGTTGAGACACCTTTGGGGTCAAATGTACTTGAGGAACCAGAGGTTTAATAAACGATACTACGACACCATATGATTAAACGTCGTTATGGCGCCAATCTATATAAATTTAAATGTTATTGAGGCACCATACAGCGTTGCCAAATTTTAGGGGCGTTTCGAAGTAGCATGTTCAAGTTTGTAGCTTTTATGTTGGTTTCCACTTAAGGTACAAATTTAAAAAGTTACTTGTTGATTTTCCTATTGCGTTTATTTAAACTTAAATTTTTAGAATACATTTGTAGATGCTCCGTCTACATTTTTATATAGAAGAAACTATTTATGGATTGCATCTATGTTGGTACAAATTTAAAAATTCGCTTGTAGAATTTTCTAGTCGGTTTATTTGAATTGAAATTATTAGTATAAATTTGTAGATGATCTCGATCTACATTTTTGTATAAACTACGTATGGTTATAATTGGGACAGAATGACAAACTACTTTATTTTTAAAAATTTATTAGAACATAAATCAAAAACATATATAAAATAGCGATAAATGTTTCATAAATGATTAAATCATTCGAGCTTAAAAATAATATAGTGTATCGTGTATGAACAATAGAACAAATCAAAAATAGGTGCAAAAATTAGGATGTTATATTCAGAAAGTAAAATATCCAAGGCAAACTTATCGAAATCATAATAGAAAAGAAAATTAAAATTATTTATGCATGTACTCATTCACGATTAATGTCCTTATACGAGCATAATCGTCATTTGAGAATTCTTTATGTTGCGATATGAATTTCGTGATAGCATCTTTTTTCGGAAATATCTTCATGCTTATGTTTCTTCGAAAAGCTTGTATAACAAGTTTCTTTTCGATTGGATCCCATCTTTTTCGAGATCCCTTAATTTTTTTTGGGTTTTGGTCAGAATTGTGAGCAGACTTAATGTGCGCTTGTTTATAATACGCTGACTTTTTTTCTGTCGAATATTTATTTGCTAACTGCTGATCTTGATTATTCCTCAAATGTTCTTCCTCATTATTGTTGCTAGATTCTTCATCAATACTCAACAATTGTTCTTCTCCATAATCAATTGTAGATTTATCATTATTACTCAATGCAGTGATTTCTTTATCAACCAAGGCAGGCTCTTTATCATTTGTATCTTCAGCATTTTCATCTTCTATTACAGCTTCGCTTATATCAAACTCTATTTCATCAAGATTTTTGTTTTTGAACTGCGCAGTTTGACCAGTTTCCATAAGATCGAAGCTATGAAAGAATATAATAAATTTGAAACGAAGTTACAGTCTATTGGGTTAGTAGTGCTATAGATTTGGACAAATTTTGAAAGTTGATCTTGAATTACTATTAAGTTCCTTTTTATTGACGATCATGCAACTGTCAATGTCGATACGTTCTAGGATTTGTGTTGGTGTTTCAGAGATTTTCACTAGCAGTTGTCTGTTTCGTCTGTCATGTTTATTGGTTGCACAATATTCGCAACCGTTAATTACTTGCATTATAACATTTTACATATTGGGAAATGCGTAAGTTTCCGTTAGCTTCCTAAACGTCTCAATTATGCCTTTGTGTCCTTGAGTTGGATATTCGAGATATTCTTCTATAATTTTGATTCTAATTTCGTCAGGTATTAGGTCTGGATATTTACTGGAGATGTGTAATGTACTTAAATCTTTTTCTAAATTCAAGGCAATTTTTTGGATAGCGAGCCAATTAATTTTCTCAACGCATTTAACCTTTTCTGGGTTTGGTTTTATTCCTTCCCTTATCAGATATAACATGATCTAGAAAGGTTGTTTCACGCCATAAGAATTCTGATTTATCGAGTTGTATTTTTAACTTATGAGGCTTAAGTCTTGCGAATACGGCTATTAATTTAGCGTTATGATCCTTGAGATCTTTTCCAAACACAATTATATCATCAGTATAAAATAAACATTGTTGTGTAGCGAAATATTATACGTTAATACTCACTATTGGAGAAGATATCCTCCTATTCAACACCAAAAAATAATTGTGCCATAATTACTAGAACTCCCAGCAAAAACAGTATTTTTGTATATTCTGTCATAAGCTATTTTCCAAATTACCTTTGCATTTGGAATATGTACACAGCGAGGAAGACAAGGTCAAAAAAATGTTGGTTCCACCAAATACTTATAAAAATAGGAAGCAAATATTGGAATGAGATCAACAAAAAAACTCGAAGTCTTCTCCACAGTTTATTATTAAGGATTAATTAATTACTGAGACATGTTTCGAGATTTTACAATCTCATTTTCAATCGAAATATAGAAATTCTGTAATAAATTAAAAGGAAAATTATGTAGTTAAAATACAAAATGGTGGATAGAATACTCACATGGCTATGAAATTATGAAAATTAAGAGAAGAAAAACATTATGTAAACGATCCCCAAAAATATTTGAAAATAAAAGAAATAACTTATCCCGTTATGAAAATGAAATTAAAAATTAAAAAATTAAAAAATATTAAATAAAGTCACATTCTAAAAATAAAAAATAAAAATAAGAAACGAAATTCTACGTCCGGTCACATGTCCGAGTATGATAGTTCGTGCCCGGTGACTACATATTGGTCAGCTGATGGTAAAAGAGAAATATTTCTGGTTGGGGATCGTTTAAATAGTTTTCAATTACATCTAACTAGAGCCATCTAATGTTGGATAGTGAATATTTTGAAGTTTAATAATGAGAAAGATAATTTAAAAAGTAGAATACTGTAATATTTGACAAAGAATTATAGACAAGAGGTTAGGAGAAGCACAACAATAAAATGAATGTTTATAAACAAGTTCAAAAGTCAAAAGTTTAAGGAGTTGAAAAACTGTATGCAGTCAAAGTTGCATTGTTCATTAAGTGATATAGTTCGTGGGTTATTATTGTTGGAATTAATCTCGAAAATCTCAAGAATGTTCAACAACCGGCCTTTTGGAGCATGGTGTAATATTTTAACGTCATTGTTGATATTGAAGGTATGTTTATTATTGATTACATGATTAGCGAAAGAACTTTTTGAATTGATATGGTAATAAGGTATTGTAAGAAACAGAGATTTATATTTATCTATTATTTTAGCATGTTCATCTATTCTAATACTTATTTTTCTGCCAGTTTGACCTATGTATTTGGCTGGGCAATCAGAACAAGAGATCTCATAAACTCCGGATCTATCAAGAGGGTTGATCTGGTCTTTAACATGGACCAACATCCTATAAATTGTGTTATGGGTGGAGAAGCAAACTTTTAGTTCCTTGTTATGGTGTTGGAAAATGTTTCGGATTTCTTGTGAAGCTTTGACGATGTAAGGTAATGAGCAGAACTTAGTTGATATCGTAGGTACAATTATGTTCCTGTTTATGTGTTTTGTCAAGTGTCTGTGATATATTCTATCTATGAATTGAATAGGGTAGTCATTGTTGGTGCCAATTTGTTTAATAATGTTAAGTTCCTTGTTAACATTTCTTACACTCATCGGGATGGAGAACAGTCTATGAAAAAGTGCGTTGAAGGAGCTCAGTTTATGTGATATCGGGTGACAAGAATAATAGGGAATGATATTGTCTGTATGTGTCGGTTTTCTATAAATTGAGAAACTCAAATTATTATCACTTTTAGTTATCAGAATATCCAAGAAAGGTAGGCGATTGTTAACTTGTAATTCCATTGTGAAGGAAATAGCTGGGTGTAGTGAGTTCAAGAATGTTAAAAGTAAGTTTAGTTGGGTTAAGCTACCATCGAAAAGCACTAAACAATCGTCTACATATCTGTAGTAGAAAAGAATCTTATCATAGTGAATGAAATCCTGGAACTTTGTTTCCAAATTGTTCATAAAAATTTCGGCCAACAAAGGAGATAGGTTACTGCCCATAGCTAGACCCGTTGATTGAGCGAATATTTCATTGTTGAATTTAAAAAAGTTTTGTTTCAGGACCGTGTCCAAAAGATGGCAAATATTGAGGCAATATTGAAAGTTAGTGCCTGATTCAAAGAGGAGGTTCCTAACTAGTTGAATACAATCATCTGGTGGGATACTAGGGAAGAGATTGACTACATCGAATGATACTAGAATGGAATTATCTGGTATGACAAAGTTTGAAATTTTATTGATTAAATCTTTGGTGTTTTTTATGGAATAATGGTTATGGAAATCGGTTAAGTCTCTAATTAGTTTGTTAAGCCATGAAGATAATTTCGATGTGGGTGAATTACAATAGGAAACAACAGGTCTAATAGGAATACCTGTTTTGTGAATTTTTGGTAAGCCATATAATAGGGGTGTGGACGGGTTCATGGGGATTAGTCTATCTTTATTAGATTCGAAGTATATGATGGTAGTTAACGTAATATCTAGATCTTTTTTCACCTGTCTAATATATTTGGTTGTAGGATCAGAATCTAATTTTTGGAAGCAGTCCGAGGACAGGAAGTTGATGACTTTGCTCACATAGTCCGGCCGATCCAGGATAACAAGACAATTACCTTTATCTGCTTTTGAAATTACTAAATTGTTATGTTTGACTTTGTTTGTAATATGATTCATAATAAATCTCAGCTTCTTATCCTCATTATTATATGTAATGTTTGAATTAAAAGTGAAATTCCTATTTAACACACGTGCAATATCACTTCTGATTAAATCTTTGTTATTGAAATTTAAGGTCTCAATTATTTTTTCTCTTTCTATAGCAAGTAGTTAAAAATCTTTTCTATCTTTGGGTTTATGTATGTTAAATTTTAAGCCTAAGTTAAGAACTCTCAATTCACGTTCGCTAAAGGTCGTTGAGGATTTGTTCATCACTCTCTGATGGAAAGTGTGATCCGAGAACTTGTTAGTTGTATGATTAGATTGAGATAAATTAGAGTTTAACATGGATAGCTTGTTTATTAACTTTTGGTGCTTCTCCTTACCTTTATGTTCAATGTAGTCCAAGAGGTTTCTATGAAGTACATCCAGTTCCAAGAAGTCCAGGGTAGATGCCAATTTCAAGTAGAGCCATTTGAGATGGATGTTGATGGTGTTGATTTTGTGGTATAATGATTTAACTTCTTGTTTGATCCACGTCATGGTACCAATGCGGATGGCTTTTTTGGCTGCTGGAGTGGTAATCCTGGATTGTAGGAAGATGTACTTGGGAGTGAGTCCTTTCCTGAGGCATTCATTATTAAACCATATGTCCAGGGAACATGTTTTCCGTCTTAATAACAGAACTTTGTATTGTCGGACTAATATTGCTCGACTAGCATCTTGATAATGGTTGTAGAAGTCCATTCTCGAAGTGGAGTGATATGGTAAGATCAACAAAAAAACTCGAAGTCTTCTCCACAGTTTATTATTAAGGATTAATTAATTACTGAGACATGTTTCGAGATTGTACAATCTCATTTTCAATCGAAATATAGAAATTCTGTAATAAATTAAAAGGAAAATTATGTAGTTAAAATACAAAATGGTGGATAGAATACTCACATGGCTATGAAATTATGAAAATTAAGAGAAGAAAAACATTATGTAAACGATCCCCAAAAATATTTGAAAATAAAAGAAATAACTTATCCCGTTATGAAAATGAAATTAAAAATTAAAAAATTAAAAAATATTAAATAAAGTCACATTCTAAAAATAAAAAATAAAAATAAGAAACGAAATTCTACGTCCGGTCACATGTCCGAGTATGATAGTTCGTGTCCGGTGACTACATATTGGTCAGCTGATGGTAAAAGAGAAATATTTCTGGTTGGGGATCGTTTAAATAGTTTTCAATTACATCTAACTAGAGCCATCTAATGTTGGATAGTGAATATTTTGAAGTTTAATAATGAGAAAGATAATTTAAATAGTAGAATACTGTAATATTTGACAAAGAATTATAGACAAGAGGTTAGGAGAAGCACAACAATAAAATGAATGTTTATAAACAAGTTCAAAAGTCAAAAGTTTAAGGAGTTGAAAAACTGTATGCAGTCAAAGTTACATTGTTCATTAAGTGATATAGTTCGTGGGTTATTATTGTTGGAATTGATCTCGAAAATCTCAAGAATTTTCAACAACCGGCCTTTTGGAGCATGGTGTAATATTTTAACGTCCAAAAGGCCGGTTGTTGAACATTCTTGAGATTTTCGAGATCAATTCCAACAATAATAACCCACGAACTATATCACTTAATGAACAATGTAACTTTGACTGCATACAGTTTTTCAACTCCTTAAACTTTTGACTTTTGAACTTGTTTATAAACATTCATTTTATTGTTGTGCTTCTCCTAACCTCTTGTCTATAATTCTTTGTCAAATATTACAGTATTCTACTATTTAAATTATCTTTCTCATTATTAAACTTCAAAATATTCACTATCCAACATTAGATGGCTCTAGTTAGATGTAATTGAAAACTATTTAAACGATCCCCAACCAGAAATATTTCTCTTTTACCATCAGCTGACCAATATGTAGTCACCGGACACGAACTATCATACTCGGACATGTGACCGGACGTAGAATTTCGTTTCTTATTTTTATTTTTTATTTTTAGAATGTGACTTTATTTAATATTTTTTAATTTTTTAATTTTTAATTTCATTTTCATAACGGGATAAGTTATTTCTTTTATTTTCAAATATTTTTGGGGATCGTTTACATAATGTTTTTCTTCTCTTAATTTTCATAATTTCATAGCCATGTGAGTATTCTATCCACCATTTTGTATTTTAACTACATAATTTTCCTTTTAATTTATTACAGAATTTCTATATTTCGATTGAAAATGAGATTGTACAATCTCGAAACATGTCTCAGTAATTAATTAATCCTTAATAATAAACTGTGGAGAAGACTTCGAGTTTTTTTGTTGATCTTACCATATCACTCCACTTCGAGAATGGACTTCTACAACCATTATCCAGATGCTAGTCGAGCAATATTAGTCCGACAATACAAAGTTCTGTTATTAAGACGGAAAACATGTTCCCTGGACATATGGTTTAATAATGAATGCCTCAGAAAGGACGCACTCCCAAGTACATCTCCCTACAATCCAGGATTACCACTCCAGCAGCCAAAAAAGCCATCCGCATTGGTACCATGACGTGGATCAAACAAGAAGATAAATCGTTATACCACAAAATCAACACCATCAACATCCATCTCAAATGGCTCTACTTGAAATTGGCATCTACCCTGGACTTCTTGGAACTGGATGTACTTCATAGAAACCTCTTGGACTACATTGAACATAAAGGTAAGGAGAAGCACCAAAAGTTAATAAACAAGCTATCCATGTTAAACTCTAATTTATCTCAATCTAATCATACAACTAACAAGTTCTCGGATCACACTTTCCATCAGAGAGTGATGAACAAATCCTCAACGACCTTTAGCGAACGTGAATTGAGAGTTCTTAACTTAGGCTTAAAATTTAACATACATAAACCCAAAGATAGAAAAGATTTTCAACTACTTGCTATAGAGAGAGAAAAAATAATTGAGACCTTAAATTTCAACAACAAAGATTTAATCAGAAGTGATATTGCACGTGTGTTAAATAGGAATTTCACTTTTAATTCAAACATTACATATAATAATGAGGATAAGAAGCTGAGATTTATTATGAATCCTATTACAAACAAAGTCAAACATAACAATTTAGTAATTTCAAAAGCAGATAAAGGTAATTGTCTTGTTATCCTGGAGCGGCCGGACTATGTGAGCAAAGTCATCAACTTCCTGTCCTAGGACTGCTTCCAAAAATTAGATTCTGATCCTACAACCAAATATATTAGACAGGTGAAAAAAGATCTAGATATTACGTTAACTACCATCATATACTTCGAATCTAATAAAGATAGACTAATCCCCATGAACCCGTCCACACCCCTATTATATGGCTTACCAAAAATTCACAAAACAGGTATTCCTATTAGACCTGTTGTTTCCTATTGTAATTCACCCACATCGAAATTATCTTCATGGCTTAACAAACTAATTAGAGACTTAACCGATTTCCATAACCATTATTCCATAAAAAACACCAAAGATTTAATCAATAAAATTTCAAACTTTGTCATACCAGATAATTCCATTCTAGTATCATTCGATGTAGTCAATCTCTTCCCTAGTATCCCACCAGATGATTGTATTCAACTAGTTAGGAACCTCCTCTTTGAATCAGGCATTAACTTTCAACATTGCCTCAATATTTGCCATCTTTTGGACACGGTCCTGAAACAAAACTTTTTTAAATTCAACAATGAAATATTCGCTCAATCAACGGGTCTAGCTATGGGCAGTAAACTATCTCCGTTGTTGGCCGAAATTTTTGTGAACAATTTGGAAACAAAGTTCTAGGATTTCATTCACTATGATAAGATTCTTTTCTACTACAGATATGTAGACGATTGTTTAGTGCTTTTCGATGGTAGCTTAACCCAACTAAACTTACTTTTAACATTCTTGAACTCGCTACACCCAGCTATTTCCTTCACAATGGAATTACAAGTTAACAATCGCCTACCTTTCTTGGATATTCTGATAACTAAAAGTGATAATAATTTGAGTTTCTCAATTTATAGAAAACCGACACATACAGACAATATCATTCCCTATTATTCTTGTCACCCGATATCACATAAACTGAGCTCCTTCAACGCACTTTTTCATAGACTGTTCTCCATCCCGATGAGTGTAAGAAATGTTAACAAGGAACTTAACATTATTAAACAAATTGGCACCAACAATGACTACCCTATTCAATTCATAGATAGAATATATCACAGACACTTGACAAAACACATAAACAGGAACATAATTGTACCTACGATATCAACTAAGTTCTGCTCATTACCTTACATCGGCAAAGCTTCACAAGAAATCCGAAACATTTTCCAGCACCATAACAAGGAACTAAAAGTTTGCTTCTCCACCCATAACACAATTTATAGGATGTTGGTCCATGTTAAAGACCAGATCAACCCTCTTGATAGATCCGGAGTTTATGAGATCTCTTGTTCTGATTGCCCAGCCAAATACATAGGTCAAACTGGCAGAAAAATAAGTATTAGAATAGATGAACACGCTAAAATAATAGATAAATATAAATCTCTGTTTCTTACAATACCTTATTACCATATCAATTCAAAAAGTTCTTTCGCTAATCATGTAATCAATAATAAACATACCTTCAATATCAACAATGACGTTAAAATATTACACCATGCTCCAAAAGGCCGGTTGTTGAACATTCTTGAGATTTTCGAGATCAATTCCAACAATAATAACCCACGAACTATATCACTTAATGAACAATGCAACTTTGACTGCATACAGTTTTTCAACTCCTTAAACTTTTGACTTTTGAACTTGTTTATAAACATTCATTTTATTGTTGTGCTTCTCCTAACCTCTTGTCTATAATTCTTTGTCAAATATTACAGTATTCTACTTTTTAAATTATCTTTCTCATTATTAAACTTCAAAATATTCACTATCCAACATTAGATGGCTCTAGTTAGATGTAATTGAAAACTATTTAAACGATCCCCAACCAGAAATATTTCTCTTTTACCATCAGCTGACCAATATGTAGTCACCGGGCACGAACTATCATACTCGGACATGTGACCGGACGTAGAATTTCGTTTCTTATTTTTATTTTGTATTTTTAGAATGTGACTTTATTTAATATTTTTTAATTTTTTAATTTTTAATTTCATTTTCATAACGGGATAAGTTATTTCTTTTATTTTCAAATATTTTTGGGGATCGTTTACATAATGTTTTTCTTCTCTTAATTTTCATAATTTCATAGCCATGTGAGTATTCTATCCACCATTTTGTATTTTAACTACATAATTTTCCTTTTAATTTATTACAGAATTTCTATATTTCGATTGAAAATGAGATTGTACAATCTCGAAACATGTCTCAGTAATTAATTAATCCTTAATAATAAACTGTGGAGAAGACTTCGAGTTTTTTTGTTGATCTTACCATATCACTCCACTTCGAGAATGGACTTCTACAACCAAATATTGGAATAATTGGAAAAAGGGGGTGTTTTCAATTCAATACCAATTCGCAATACAATGATGGTCACCTAATTGTGAGTCGTATGCCTGAGAATAGTAAACAAAGCGAAGTTCACTATGTGGCATGACGGCAATAGCCGTCCACTACGGCTATAGCGGCACAAATGTGCATTTACCGGCGTACAAGTAGAAGCCTAGTGTCATGTTTTGGAAGAAAATTTTTAGGTTGAATTGCGTTTTCCACCTTTAACACGACTTGCAGCTTCAGTATGCTCGTGGTTGTGAAGGGAGTAGTGCGATCGTGTTTTCTCTTGAATTTATAGTTGTTCTTGATACATTTAACGATATTAATTGTTTATACTGGTAAGAATTTGTTTATTATTAATTTTACACTTCAAATAGAAACAAAAAAATTTAGTATTTTTTTCATACATTAGCGATATTCATGGTTATACTGTTTATTTTTTGTTTCTTATGATTTTACATTTGAAATATAGACGTATAAATAATAATGTAAATTATTATATATATATATATATATATATATATATATATATATATAATATATATGAATCGTACACTTTGAGGACGCTTTCATGTATTCATCCTTCAGTTCGAGGACAGTGTGGTCAGTTTGGGGACGTCCTCAAAGTGCCAGTCCCCAAAGTGTAGGATGTATAGCTGAGTGTCCTCAAAATGCAGTATATGTACATTACCCACACTTTCAGGACATTTATAGACAAAGTCCTCGAACTGTTGTATTGGTATCAAAAACTTTTGACCACTCAGAGTAAATATTATTAATAAAAATAAATGGAAATTTGTAATGTCGAAAATATCGATACTGAAGTTGTTAATAATAAATTCAATAAATAAAAAATCTAAATTAAGTCAAAATCGCTGATAAGTGATGTAAGGAATTGTATTATTTTATTGAAGATTTTCTATAACTGGAAGGTGTTTATGTTAACTCAAGCTGTGATAGTTCCTTTGTCGAATATAATTAAAGTAGTAGATATATTTTCCTATAGTGAATGAAATATGAATTCATCGTAACTTAGCTTTTATTTTATCTGAATAAATTTGATCTGTGATGAAATTCTACCATATTTAACAGGGATATGTCCAAGCGTATGAAAGTAATAAAAAAATATAATAAATAAAATAAAGTCATAAAATAATAATAAGGTATTTGGGTTAACTCTCATCAATCAAGTCTCATTTTTAGAGCTCCAGATTGATTGGTTACAATATTATTGAATATTTATGATTCACACTGTATGTATATAGGGTACCTCACGGCCGTAAAACGAACCCAGCATTGATTTCTCTAATTAATTCCGATCTACGACGTCAGAGTTGTTTTTGATTTTCTAGAAAATCCCCCCCACCTACCTCGGGCGTGCCAAATTGAAGACTTCTAGACAATATTGACTGGGAAAGCGTGCAATAACGGATGGGAAGCACAAAATCAAGAAGAACTCAAATGTCGTATATCGGGAAAACTTAGAGAAATCAAAGCTGGGACGTCCACAGGATGATGCAATGCGTCAGAAAAAAACCTAGGCAGATCAAAGATTACGGTCCCTTGTTATTTATTTGATGTTGAGATACTAATAAGAATAGTTAAAACATATTGTATGAATATTTTTTAACATTATAAAATTACTCTTATTAGAGATATCAGCATCTGCTTTTTTCACAACACTTTTGTTCCACACGTTAGCTGTCGTATATTTTGTACCACCCCTCCGCTGTCACCTTTTTCAGTTTCTTACCCCAACTTGTCTTATCTTTACTCAGATAGGAAGATTAAAGTGGTACACACACACATAAAACCGAAATATCGATATCGGACGACGACACCTATGGATGATCTCTCTCTCTTCAGTTGATGTCTGCTGGTTTCAGACGTCGTGACCCCTTGAATATATGCTCGGGACAGTCATGCATCTCCAGGTTTCTCTGGAAGACTGCCAGGTATAAAGACGGCGAACGTGGTGCTAAAATTTGAGTTGGCGACAAAAAGATTGTTTTCTGTGCGAAAGTCAAGCAGCATTTCTCCTCTTGCGTTTCTTTCTCCTGTTCCGAACTTTCCTACAACTGCTCTTAGATGATTATCTTCATCCGTACGACCAATTTTGGCATTAAAATCTCCGACTATCAGTATCATTTCTCTCCGTGCTATTCTGCTGACTACATTGTTGAGCTTATTATAGAATTGCTCGATTTCTTCTTGAGATGAGGTCGAAGTCGTTGCATACACTTGAATGACATTCAGTTTGAATGGGCTTGTGAATAGTTTAACAGGCACGATTTGGTCAGTAATGGTTTCATATACGAGAAATGAATCTCTTATATTCTTGTTGATTATTACAGCCACGCCGTTTCGCGATTCAGTTTCGTTGCCTTAGCTTACCACCAGGTTGCCTTCGGATGATATGAAATGTCCAGACGATTTCCAGTGCGTTTCTGAAACTCCTGTTATTGCTAAGTCTTTCACAGTTTATTCTAGGACTTGAATCTTGCCTGGGGCATTGAGACCTCTCACGTTCCAGGTGCAAATCTTCATCATTGAGGATGTTGGTTTTGGTCCAGTCGCATATTTTCCGTGTAGAGCCTGGTTACCCACCCTATCACAGTCCATTTAACACAAGCGACCCTGGAGTCGCTGCGCCGATGAAACCAACAATCAAAGAAGTGAATGAGATTTGAGACAGAAAAGCGAAAATGATTGTTATCTAAGAAAGCTACAACCCAATAGATAGCGTTGTTTAATAAAAATAATTACAGTGACTTTATACAGAGACAGTGGCGACAATAGGATGTATCATTTTTGATTGGTCGTGATTTTGGCCGCCATTATGCGTCTAAGTGTTTGAATATTTTACACAGTGTCTTTGAGGGTTAACGGATTTTCTCTATATTTTAATTAAATTTTTGGTTTGTGTGACTATAGGAATGCAACTGAAACTTAATAATAGTTATATACATTATTATACAATCATTTTATTTAACAAAGAAATTAATCTACACTGTTCAATATTTTTTGTTAAGGGAAGAGTAGTTTATTCAGAAAAAAATCCCGAGGTATAATTAAACTGTAAATCAATTCCAAATAAACTCAATTAAATGCTAAAATACTCTTGAATTGGAATTATTCTCTGAAAAATGAACTTGACAGATATGAGGAAATATTTGAATTAGACGCATAATGGCGCATTTGGCGGGGCTTACAGCCTATTGTATAATGGTTTTGTACAATATCTAGTAATAGCACCCAAGTACAACTTAGTTCTTAAATTTTGAAACCTAATGGGAATTCTCGTATGCAATCTTACATCCTTCGTAAGCATAAAATTATCGTGCATGTACGGTAATTATCGTACGGTTCTGAATACTGACTTGAGATGAATATTCTTTGGATCGCTCGATATATCCATAGCCATGGCCAAAAAGGTCTTGCAACACCACGGAGCATGGATAGGCCTAAATGTTCCGCATATTGAAGCTGTTTTTAGTTCTTATTAAAGCCATATTTGGATGTAGCGCTAATTCCTAGTGTCGATTGTCAATGACTGCGTATGTATCTTCATTTGTATTTAATATATAACTTGTTTTGCTGTTGACAAAAGCAATTATTTATAAGAAGAGCCAATAATTATTATATCGACCCCGACACTAGATTGAAGAGCTTTGTGCAGCTAAACCTAGAGTTGCAGAAATGGCATTCAAAAAGTGATACATTTTTTAAGTAGAGATGGAAGACGTTATATTATACGACCATGTCCATAGAATATAGGATAAAGGATTGACAAACATATCCGTCTCCTATTTAGCGCCATGAGATTTTATCTGGCTTCTCGTACAACATACGAAAATTTTGATTTTAAATCGCTTTTCCATCTCTCGTCCGAAATACATACTGTATCTATCAAATTCTACTGGAACGTTCAAGCTCGGTATTGCAGTTCTATGTAATGGCGTCCGATGCAGCTGTGTTTAGAGAGTTAGATCGATTTCAAAAAATCGGAATTATTCTTAGAGTAAGGAAAAGTCGTGCCTTGATTTTCAGAACTAACTTTAAATTTTTATTGGCGTGACGACAAAATCATTCAGAATTAAATTTTAATTAAAATTGGAAGTTTTTGAGGACGGGAATCACAAATACTTAAACTTGCAAGTCAGTTTTGACGATATCCAAGCTTTACCGGATGAAACGCCACTGGTCCTCCAAAGATTTAGTCCTCACTTCTCCTCCTTGCTAATTCCAACTCAAAGTAATGGTGAGAACTCTGGTGATGAATCAGCCAAAGCTTTTCGAAGGGGGTGTTTGATATTGTCAAATCGAAAGTTATCCATAGACGTAGAAAATATTCTCTATTTTATTCAGCGTTTTATAGATGTTTTATAAAATTACTTTAGTCATTGTCAATTTGGAATTTTTAAAAACCTCTCTTATTGATATTTGGCGAATTTAACACCAGAGGTCTCACCATTCCTTTAGACTTCCTATTACTACAACACAATTCGTTAATTCAGGAAATCACAATCTTTCACAACACCGACACTTTTAATTTTATGTTGCACGATATACGAATTTCTTTAATAAAATATATTCATCTCCGGTCGATGCTATGATATACATTATTGTAGATTCCTGTATAAGATCTATTTGTTTATGTCGATTTTATGTACATGTTTGTAGATGACGCCACTTTTGGCAACATGTGGGTAATGAGTGCCCAAATCATTAATTTTAATTAATTATTTGTGGTTTCTGATATTTGACAGTTTTTGAAGTGAAAATCAAAAATGAACATAGAATTCTGTGTTCATTTTTCATTCTTTCTACGTCAACGTTTCCAGTTTCCAAATAGTATTTTGAAGTAAGACTTTCATAGCGAGGGTAAATCCATTTCAACATCTCTTAAGAAAAGTAAGAATTATGCACAACGTGAGCGGGATTACCGCCTACGTAAAGCTTCACTCGAGAGTGTTGGTCCGTCTCATGTACTTATTCACAGATGTCATAAAGCTTGATATTCTATAATATCCAAATATTACATAAGTAATTTACAATCGTATAGTATACAGGAAAACAAGATCGTGTAATATCGTAATATGTAGCTGCTGGTTACATGAAGCAGAATAACATTTATCTTTCTGAAGTGTCAATAGATCGAAGGACATCAACAGTTTCTTTAAATTAAATCCCCACTTAAGATCATACAATTCCCCTATCGAACGCTACAACCATATAGCTGGTATTATGGGTGTTCGAGCAGCAGTTCAAACCAAACTCAAATCGTCATACATGCTCCACAACCACGAAACACAGAAACAGTTTGAAACTGAAACATTGACATAATTCCAAATTCCCATCATTCATTAAGCACTAAACCTAACCTATTTAATCTATACATGAACCACTGAATTGGAAGAACTTTTATTTCAGTGGCATGAACCTATTACTCTGTGGGTAAACATATAAAGTCGTGGTCCTGATTCTTATAGCATTCTCAATATTGTGTTCGGTGTCAAAACGTTACCAAATCTACTAGATTATATATTTATGAGATATATAGGCGTTTTTCAGATTCTCTCTTTCACAAAACAAAACAAAAGCAACAGAATATATTGCTGCTGATAAAATGTCGTAAGCAAAAGCATATTGATAAGAACTACAAAATCAATGAAAACTGTATATTTCTAACAAGTATTCTTCCAATATGAAATTTATTTGGACTCGTATTTATTGCATTTGTAATCTTATTGTAAGGAGAAAGAATTAATTTAGTTTCTTCACAAAGAATGTTGAATGGTGCCTTAAACGACAATAATTAGATCTGGATAAGTTATCACACGCAGATTTATCGTTCAGATGACTAATAGTGGTAATATTTTGCAGAAACAACTAAGAATCTTACTTACTTCATGTCAAAGTCTAAAAGACTTCATACTTACATTTTGTAAGATTATCATCGATTGTTCTTACAAAATATAAATGGTATGAATCATATGAAGATGAAGAACATCAGTTGCACAAGTCGTAATTCAGACTGGTCAGTTAGTCTGAGTTTCAAAATGCATCTTTCAAATACCCGAAATTTTTGGTACAATTAAACTAATCATGAATCGAGAGCGGGAAGCATTCCAATTTTCCAATAATAGTTAGCATAAAATTGGGCAACATGCTGGTAAAAATGTTGACTTGTTCGCATGTGTATTAGAATCTCAAATTAGGACCACGACAACGACTCTATGTTATGTTTTTAGTATTCTGTGTGTTTACCACTCTGCACGATACACTTATACTGTTATGTCATTGCGCTAATAAGCTATCTAGAAAGGAGATATGAGCTTGGCGTGACGTTGTGAACGACGGCAGGGTCGCGACTTAAAATTCAGATCCGCGCGCTACGTTAGTGCATATTGTATATAATTATTATACATAGCGCACAGATCCGAATTTTAGGTTGCGACCCTGCTGTCGTTATCGGAGTCAGCGTCATACTCATCGCGACACATGATTTTGCATAGGCAGTTAAATCTCCTGCCTATTTAGCTTCTTACTTCTCTTTTAATAACTGATTACTAATCGATTGGTAATCAGACACTGCTGTGGAACTGTGGACACGACCATGATTCTGTGACAAAAATACCAACAGGATAGCTATGATGCCATCACATGAAAGATAGTCCATAGTTAAATTATGCCAACTTTCCTACTCGCATTTACCATTTTCTTTTTTAAATTAACAACTGGAGACAAATAATCGTATTACTTTCTTCTTTCGCTTATAAATCATAAACTAATGATGCAATGTTTATTCTTTAAGAAATCGAAATGTAGAGAATATATTCAAGATATATACATATATATCAAGATATTCAAGAAAATGAGCTGGCAAGAACGAACAGTTTGTATGTTGAAGATAATTTTTGCGTCGTAGTTGAATAGTTAGACTAAGACTCAAAAATATTTTTATTGCCGTCATAAATAGTCGAACTTTATATGTTATTGTCCTTTATTACTTTTTTCTCGTAAGCAAACTCAGATGACGAACCTGGCAGTTAAAACATGGCAACCAGGGGTGTACAAAAGTAATACTGATTTTTTAAGGAAGAAGTATGACAAAATTTTCTATTTTATTTTTGAAATTCGCCAGGCCGGCATGAAATTTAAACTGTTTCTCTTAGGCTATTCAGATATTTACATACCTATTTGATAATGTATGGATGTGAAAAATGAAATTGATGTTCAATATGAGCTTCAAATTTGAATTTGATTGTCAAACTGGTTCCTCTGGAGGAGGATTTGGATACGTGTGTTGTCCTACAATCGACAATTTTGAAATAATTTTCATTGTTGGTGATGGCAATTGCTTATATTTTTCAATTACATTATCATCAACACAATGCTACGGAGCAGTACGGTTGCTCTAGTTTGTTATGAATTGGAAAAAAATGAAATAAGTACATATACCTATTTATAATATTCATAATTTTATTTCTCTTTTCTGGTGTACCTATTCATTATTGAAACCCACAGAGGATGACCCGCGTGCAATTAACGGATCTACCGAATGAAAGACGCATGAAATTTACCCATAAAATTTCCATACTTGGAGACATTTCTGACAGCCGCACGCTACTGTCCGTTGCCGTCGCCGTCACAATTACCTTTCTCCTCCCATCCCAATAAAACTTCGACGCATTTTTTCTCACTCATCATTATTTTTCTGTCTTTCGAAGTTAATGTATGGCCTGTCTGGCAACGGGGTTTTCTACTATTACACAAAATTGCAATTATGGATTGCGCATCTTTTAATGGCGAAAATGTAATAATTGTGGCAATATATTGGTCTTGTGTAAATGTGCGGAAAATTATGCTGCGTTTGGACCAGTCGAAGAATCATTATCGAGGATACAGTGGAGGAATTATATCCCTCACTTCGTTATGGTGAGTTTTAAATCAGTACATATTCAAATTTCCTGCCATATTTATATTTACAATAGTCCCCATAGCACTAAAATATGCAATCTATTCATGATGCTCACTTTACAGAGGTTTAGTATCATTTTTGACCGTCTTCGAAAAATGAAGGAGGTATGTTTGCTATTTTTCGACTGACTTCAAAAAACGAGAAGGTATAAATTTTTTTATGTTTTCGCGCGTTTTTTTTAGTGAACTTTCAACGATTATGATGATTCTTTTTGACCGACGAACCCAAATGGAATTACTTGTAATATTTTATAAGAAAGTTTAATATATTTATAAATCGTTAATATTTAATCAATCGACCGCGCTGAGAATATAATTGCAAAAATTAGTCATTTGTAGATCAGCCCAAATGGTCAAGTGGATTGAGTGAGCGCTAGGTTCTACTATCTCTCTTCTCTAGTCTCTAGAATTGTGTTCTCAATATTGTAAATGCCAATAATACTCACAGAATTTCCACTAGGATAGATGTCAGAAAAATGCAAATAAACAATATTCATTTAAACATTGTTATAATAAAATATATACTATTCAAAATCTAGGTAACATTTCATTGCTTATTTTTTATAAATTTTCTTAACATAATTGTTTATCCAAGCTTTCACTGTTTCGCTTTATCTCTGTTTTAGTTCCGGATACGATGAAATTACTTTTTTGCAATCGGCCAGAGATGGTAAATTTCTTGATTTGATGTTTCCAGCAAAAACTGATTTTAAAATATTTTTCTCTGGTGTTGTCCAATACAAGACAGGACCTAGAAATGATGTAGAATTATATTAGAAATGAATATGATTATGGTAGACGGCAATACTTAGCCGAAACGATACACAAGTATTACTTATATTCTTAGAAATATTTGAATATTTTATTATGTAACATGAAAAATTAATTCAATAAATTTTACAATATTTCTCTGGTATCCTTCTAAGATAATTAGTCATTAGGAGTCGTCAAGGCTGTACAGTGTTTGTATCATACTAAAGTATATCAGACAAATAACTTCTTTAAAAATTTAGGAAACAAATATAATAATACTTTCTTAAAACTCATAAACCTGTCCATATGCTTTCGATTTGAGCTAAATAACTTCGCTTTCCTAAGTAGGTACCTATCTACTACCTTTCTAGTCTTTCACACTATCGAAACTCAATCATTTGATTATATGAAAAATATACCTCCTAAAAGGTAGTAAGTGACCTATGCTATTCGAACCGGTAGTAAAACACAGTATCAACATATAGGTACCTAGGAAAAATAAAACGATTTATGTATATCAAAAAGAGAGTCATATATAGTGGCTGAAAAAAAGACATTTGATACAAAGGTAGGTTTACTTGAATTATTTTTTAAATATGCTGAATGAGAATGGTTCTAGTTTAGACTTAATAAACACATATGCGTGTTTCTCATATTTGAAAGAAGCTGTACATACCCTTACGTCTTCTACAAGATGTTTCACCTTTTCTTTTTTTTTGTATCTGGTTGGATATCCATGACTTTAATTGTATGGAGCTTCTTTTCTTTAAAATAGGAGAGTCTGAAATTATTTTTTCCAAAGCTTCACGTGATGGCAGAGTTTGATTGGCGATGCTTTCTGCAAATGTTTCTAAAACAAATGATCTCTCTGCATCCGACCAAGAAGTTCTTCTAATATATCCTACAGGTGAAACTGAAAAAATAAAGTAAAGTAACGATATTTTATGATATATAATAGGGAGTTTTTGGATCCGTAAGTGTGAATAAGGTAAACGTTTTAATCACGTGATTAGCATAATACGGTAAACGCTATTCACTAAACGCTAATCACTGTACACAATACGCAAGCGCAGAAGCACGTCACGTGATTTTAACGTTTACCGTATTCGCACTTACGGTATCCAAAAACTCTCTAATAAGGAATCTTCAAGAATTTTGAAGCTTAGTTCTTTCAAATTCAAAAAATTTGGAAATTTCAAAGCTACTCATGATAATTTCTTTATTTGATAGTATAAAAACTGCCGTAAATGTTCAGAAGACACCATGTGGCAATTTAGATAAATTTTTATGCTATATTAATAATAAAGTCAGAACAATATTATCAATATTTTTGTTTGGCACTATCTCATTACGTAGAAGAATCAAAATTATCGACTAATAATAGGTCCATTTTGTCTCATTATAATCACCAAATCTGTACCTGATCTTTTTGTTTTCTTCTTTTTTAGTATTGGTTTATCCTCAATATTCAAATGAGGTTCACCTATTTCTGATATTTCTGCATTCAAGCCACCTAGACAGAATTAATTATTAAGATAGAAAGAATGAGGCATATTTTCACCACATATAAGCAGTTATTTTATATTAATCAGTTAGCCATGTTTATTTACTTATTATATGCAATTTTAAACAAAGTAAAAGGTACCTGAAGAATGTTCGGTAGACTCATCATTTTCATCAATATCTGTGGATAAATCCAATTGACCATCGTTATCTAGAAAGATAATAAAGTATACAGAATATTTATATAGATGAATATAATCAGTCTTTAATTTTCATTTCAAGACTATCACCAATGTGTGCATAAATGATGTGTTGCTAAGTTATTCATTTCGATGTAATTGAATACATAAGTAATATCATTGCTAACCTGTATTCACTCCACATCCCTTCTCCAATAGTCTCGACATTCGGACTATATCCCTTGTTGCAAGAGGGATTTTATAATGCTCATCGTGTATTTTTCGAGCATGTCCCATAAAATTTGCAATGTCGTCAACTTCGCAGTCTTTGAAATTATTCAAGATAGGTGCTGTTGTGGCGAATTGTTTTCTTAATTCAGTGCCCCTTAGAGATAATGGCACTTCAGCACCACATTGGGCAGAAAATGCTCTTAAGAGAGTACATGAATCCAAAAGCTTCTCATCTGATCCTGGTAATCCAAAGACATATACATTATTTCGAGATACTCCAGCTTCTCTTCGATATTTAATTATAGTTTTTACACACTTTAATAGCTCCTCATGCAAGAGCACAGGAACTGGGCGTCCTTTTTTACCTCTTATAACAAATCTGACGTATTTTTGGGCCGATTGTTTATCTGTCAATGACAAGGACTTGTACATTTCCAAGTCTTTGGATTGTACAGATTCATACGCATCAAAGTCTTCAAGTGTTAAGCGTTCCATTTCTCCAGATCTTCTCCTGTTGAAGATTTGGATGGAAGTTAAGGTGGACATTGCCAATTTTTTCCACGCATTCATATGAAACCCACTTGTAGAAAGTATATTGATGTATTTACACCTTTCTTTATAAAGAAAATTATTTAGTTTACTTATATCTTCTTGTGAAGGGAGTAATACTTTTTTATGCCTTTTTCTATCTAGTTGATTTTCCTCAACCGTTTTATTTATCGATGATGTATAATCTTCTTCGAGTATACTCAGAAAGTTGTTAGTTTTTCTTACTGCTTCTTCATCGTTTTTTTTGATATACTCATTTCTGAGAAGCTTTGCGCTTTTTTTCAAGAGCGTTCCATATTCAAACGCAGTTGCTGGAGATTTGTATTTTTGTATTGCCGGATTATAAATAGCAACGTTGTTAACGGCCATCACCACATCATCATAATTCTCCGGTGTTAATATTGATGCGAAATCGTTAATCGAGGGATTTATTTCTTTTATTGCTAGAATAATTCGCCCTATTAATCGCAATTTCGATCTAATCATCTTATATAGATGCGGTTTTCTATATTTTTGGGTAAGTTTGTTCCCGAAGAGAATAGCCAACTCATCGTAGCGTATAACTTTCGTTATAAGATCATCCCGCAATCTTGGGAAAACTTTATTCCTGAGTACAGACGATGCTTTTTGGTGTATTTGTCCATGTATTATATTTGATTTAACAGATAAAGATTTGTCATTGGGAATGCATTGTGGACTGCACTTAAGGAAATGTCTCCTGATTGATGTTTTTGAATAAAATCCTTTACAAGAAGGACACACTTTATAATGTTCTGGTTTCCGACGTATTTCTTTATTGGGCCTTCGCGATACAATGAGAGAGCCTGTATTTAAATCAGAAACGTTATACATGAATGTTACCTTGTTTCTAATTGTTCCGATCATTTTTTTTCTCTCAGGACATCCTGTAAAAATAGATTTCTACAAGAGTTGTAATTAACGCAAGGTAATTTAATGTAGTTTGCAGACTAATAAAATAATAAATGCTCGATAAAAAATTGAAAATGCAGTATAAAACTATAAGAACTGCCTTATATATTGTTTAAATCACATAATATAAAATATACAATTTGCACACTAAGTTCTGATCGGTAATATATTAAGTACTAGAAGATGAATAATTATTACCTTTAGGTAGCATCAGGAATTCCACAACATCTTTCACATTTCTGTGCTTCATTTCTAGATGCCTTGCAAACTTGCATATCAGTTTTTTACAATAAATGCAAAAATATTTCTTAGATTTGTCATCAGAATTTACCACGGTATCGATGCAAATTTCATGAGATCTATTATATAATATATCTTCTTCCTCATCTTCGGAATGCAGCTGATGGTTCTGCCGTGAATGAATGCAATTTTTCAATTGAAAATTGAATATTCTTATCAAATATTTATATCGATAATAATCAATAAGCACTAATTGAAACATGAACAAATATCAAGAAGAATAAGTTAATTAAAACATTAATTTTTGGTCCTGAATCTAGTTTTTATGAGATACTTAGAACAAAAAGTCACTTACGTCAAAGGTTACTCTCGTGTTTCTCGAAGTTGAAATTGCTGAAATTATTGAAATATACATTAGGCTATAATAAAACTAAATTCAAATTCAGTTTGAGATTGAATATTTAAATTGAGTAGATGTGATATACAGGATGTTTCAGAATAAGTTGCTTATCTTTAAGTTAAGTTCTAAGAACAAAATACTTTTTTTATTATAACTGATAAATTTCTAGAACAAATTATACAGGGTGTGAAGTAGATATTTTTGGAAAATATTATGTCCGTCACTGGTTTTTCTCAAAAAATATATTTTGAAAATTCCCAATCTCTTTATGACATATTTGATCTATTATTATTAGCGAATATAATATTTTTTGGCACCTCGGTGGTCTAGTTGATAGGACGCTCTACTCATGGCCGTGAGATCGTGAGTTCGAACTTAACTAGGTCAAGAACTTTTCCTTCTCATAAAAATTTTCAGAAATAAATCCGGTTATCAAGATAGCTAGTAAACGGCAAAAACTAGCGGTAGACATTATTACTTGCCCCTTACCAACCTGCATGAAGGCAGCGTAGTAATTTACGCTTGAATGGTAGAATGATATGTCTTAAGAGACATGTCGGTGGTTCACAGTCCATCATCTCAAACTGTAGATTCCCTTGTCAATGGCAATAACAGAAGGCTGATGATAATTATAATTTTTACTCATTTTCGTTGATACTGCTTCAGATATCTTATTGAAATTTGATAGGTACACGCAGGGTACAGGTATTAAAATGAATTCTTTTGATAAAAAAACTATTTTTTACTTTCACCGTTAGCAGATAAGAATATTATTTTGAAACACCCTGTATATGTATTAGGTTTCTGTTAGCAAGTGCATTTATTTCTGCTCTACCACTGGTACTACTGTAGTAGCTAATAATAGAAGAACAGAAGAGTAGTAGTTGCCAAAATTGTGAAGTCTTCGAATGAATGGGTACTACAAACTTGATCAATTTAAGACTGAATCAATTTCTTAATGAACCCACCGATATTAAGAAAAAATAAATATTTGAAATCGTTCTAGACTAAAATATAATACCTGTAGTGTCCTGGTTTGATTTGGAATCATCACTTTCGTCCTCTTCTGGGTAATATATTGGATCTTTTATACTGTCATCATCATTATCAGTGAAATTACTAATATGATCATCTTGTTGGAGACCAGTGCTTGGTGATACATCATTATCCCTATGTGCAACAACCATTCGAGACAAATCTAAAATATATATTCAAATATAAATGATTTTGTATTCGTGACTGGTTGTACGATTTTGTATTCATGACTGGTTGTGTAATTCTGTATTCGTGACGGTTGTATATTTAATAAAAAAGATTCTTCTAGAGGATGCACTCAATAGGTAAATAAAAATTCCTTGTTCTTTTCTTTCAAGTTCACAATTTTCGCTCTGATCTCGAGAATAAACATTCTCGAAATCTCATCAAATTGAAGAATGTTTCTTTACCTATTGGCCACATCCCCAATAAAAATTTCTTTTTTTGAAAATAGAAATATACAGGTAGGTAACTTATAAATAGTTTATATAGGTATTAGGGTTTTTTATGTCTAAATTTGAGAATATCGCTAAAGATGACGATAAAAGAAGTCTGATAAAGTTAAGGCGTGCCACTTTACGATTTTTGATTAATCATTTAAATAAATTGGGGAGAAATATTTATTTAAAATTTTATTAAGCTTCAACCAATTAGTTTCTTGTGAAAAGCAATATAAAAAAGTCTGATAAATTTGTTTGCATATGGATTAGCTCAAAAATTACTCGAGGTAAAATTTCAACCCTATCATTATTTTTTTTAAATTTTATTAGGAAATTATGATTCAAAATCATGAAACTTCCTTTATTTTTTGAAGTTCATCAAGTGCTAAAATATCATTTTCAGCGAAATACTACTATCATAAGGAAAATCAATATTTTTCTAAGAATCAGTTCTAATTGGGACTCGAAATATTTTTTAAAAGTAATGATTTTTTTTTGAAATAGTTCTTGAGAAACATCAGAAAAATCTAATTTATCTGCTCATGTCTTATTTAGGTATATTTGGAATAAAAGAGAGTACTTACAAACCCAAGGACCACCGTTAATCAACGATTCTTCTAGTTGCAACAACATTTCACGATTTTCTAGAAAAATAGAAATTTGTATGTAAATTTTTGCACTCTTTACTTTATTTTCCTTTCTACAATGGATATATCAAACAGCTCTTAGCACATTCAAATAAATTTACATTTGACCAAAACGTGTTCAACTAAGATGGCTTACAAATCTTTGATATTTTCATCTAAGATGGCAAAGAGTTCCATATACATCGCCGTATTAACAATATATTCCTACTTCTAATATGAAAAATATAACTTACCTGAACAACATAGTAATTTTGCAGCGTATATTTTTGAGCCAAAAGGTGCATACACCAAATTTGAGTTTTTCTTTTTTACCAAAGCCGCCTTTGTTATATGATAGACACCGTCCACAAATTGCAATAATGCAAACATTTCTGAATTTCTCAGATATAAATATTGATCTGAAATTACCTTAATAAAACACGTTGATTGCAAAACCACTTGTTTCACAGATGTACATAGAAGATCACATAACACCAGAAAGGAAGATAAATCCAGAAACTGGGGTATTTATACATGCAGTAACTATAACGTTTTTCGCGGTACGCGCCAAAAAGTTAAAAGTTCCTCCACTCCTCCACCTCCAGATCGCAGACCCAGTCAGTACAACCGCCAGAAAGCATAGAGCAAATAGATCAAAATACTTGATTTGAATCACAGACCTATAAATATGTTTATATGTCTGATTTGAATACTGGAACAGATATTTGTAATAGAGAGGTCAATATTTGTTTCTATAGTACAGAGTCCTACTTTAGGAAGGGCCCAATACTTTAGACCCCATACAACCTCTACCCTTCAAAGAAGAAATGTATTTCTCTCAATTCATAATACATTTTCTTCTACATAAACGATATAGCAGCATCCTGAGCTTTTTTTGAAGAACAAAATTTCATCAAACTAGACCTCTCAATTCCATATTTTATACAACACCTGCCTTGAAAGTTCAACTTTCGAGAACTGACTGTCGTGGAGAAAGTACTCGATATCCGCACCCTTGACGATAACTTCCAATTTTATTACTCTAGTGCGAAAATTATTTTCTATCACCAGGTCGGTTAATCACTTTTCGCACTAGTGCGAAAAGTAATTACTTTACGCATGGTATGTATTAGCTGTCATTCGGATATGAAACAAATGCAAGCAGCACGTATCTTTCAAATGGACCTTCCATGGCAGGTGTTGCAAAAAATAATGTATCCTACTCGTCCACAAAGCGGGGAAACTGACAATCGTGGAAAAACATTCGCTTCTAGGTATATGTCAAATTCGCTCTTGGACTCGTGTGGTTGTCACGACTCGCTTTCGCTCGCATGACATAATATGCCACTCATGTCCTAGGTACATCGAATTTGACACATACCTAAGGTCATGTTACAAAATCACGATTGTCAGATATTCGCCTCTTTTCGCACTTGTAGCATAAACTACTATTTTATTTATATTTAACTGCATTATCTATTTCTATATTTTATCATACTGTCACTGTCAGCATTAAAAATATATTTATGTAGGATTGACAATCATCAATTTGAAGCTTATATTGAATCAATTTCATTTTTAACATCTTGCTTCCTTCAAACTCGACCAATTTAACTGGGCAAATGCTCAAATGAAAGAGCTCATACCTGTGTCATAGGACCAAAATTAACCGCGTTCCTCAATCGGAATTGGAGATATAGAGAAAGAAAGTAAAGAAAAACTAAGTTATGTGAATAACTTGAGAAGGGTGCAAGTTAGGTCATTTCTAATGCTTGATGACAAATCTGTGAATCCATACCTTCATACATTTAAAAAAGAATTATGATAAAAATAAGTTTTTTTATTGGACCGACTTTTATTAGTTGGTGCAATAAAAAATACAAAATATTATTAATTCTATTGGTGCTTGTACTTTAGAAGTTGTGCAATCATAGTTAAATAGAAGAAGACCTCTTATTTGACTTTTTTTTGATATAGGACCACTTCGCAAATTTCATATAAATCATCAGAATCTGAGTAAGTTTACTATATAAAATGTGCGTACAAAGCAAAAAAGCATATACTGTCAAATTTTATACCTCCTCGGCTTGGGTTCATCGGTCAAAAATCGGTTGAATAGAACGGCCAGACGAACTCGGTATAAATTTCTTAAATTCTTTTAATATATAGGTAACAAAAAATGCTTTATAATCGTCAAAATTAAAATATATAGTATTAAATATTATAAAATTTAAATATAACCACATTCTAAAATATGTACATAATCTTATGATTAATTTCTATATATCTCTCTTTTGTATCAGTCCTACCTAAGAGGTCGAAGACCTACCAACCTACCTGATGGGGCTATGGTGTATTTCGGGG
This sequence comes from Crioceris asparagi, assembly GCA_958507055.1. Lineage (NCBI taxonomy): Eukaryota > Metazoa > Arthropoda > Insecta > Coleoptera > Chrysomelidae > Crioceris > Crioceris asparagi. The sequence continues at coordinate 27,208,095 of OY293832.1, forward strand.
CTGCTACCTGTCGAGTACATTATCTATTTACCGGAAATATGGCGTGTTGGGTCACTTGCTGAATTGATGACCTACCTAATGGAGCTAATAATAATTATATTATTGAAGGTTTATATAACGTTAATGAATTTTACAACTGAGCTCCGAACATTTTATTGGTTAATAAGGAACAAATTAAGTTTTTTGTCTTATAATTTACTCTCTTTTTATTTTTAAGAAATTATCTGCTAGATCTAGTAGTTTTCTTGGTTGGCGCTGCTTTTGAATAAAAATATAAACAAGTCTACGGAAATGCAATCAAAGTAAGTTTATTTGAAATATTTCATATCTGCAACACGCACAGTTTGTTTATCTATGATCAGAATTGATCCCAGCTTATTTAAAATATTGTCATATTTTATCAGGTGTCCCAGTATCCATCCAGTAATCCAGTAGCCTATGGACTAGGTATCTAAAGTATGTCTTTGCAAACCAATAAAGATTCGGTATATCATATAAGCATCCAAAAATATTTATTTTTTCGTGAATAAGCAACATGCTGCCACTCCCGGTTCAACCGGAAGTGATGACTTTTTATTTTCAAAAGAGAATAGCATTTTTAGTATTTATTTATTAATTATGATTATAAAAATATTTATGAAACTCTTCAGGAGTGTGGATATTAAGTTTAAAAAGAAGGCAAGCTTAGCCTGTATCAATGAGTCCAACCAGAGACAAAGAAAGAACGGTCAACTCAATAAGGAAAAGTTATTGTTTCAAAAACAATTATTGCTAATAATGTTATGGTAGCATCGTCGTTTGTAGGTAGTGAAATGTCATTTGACTTGACCACCTGGTACCAAACCTGGTAATATCATAATTAAAATCGAAACTCTAAATGCATTGAAAATTTCAAATAATATATGTATATGTATAAATGCACGATTTGAGCATTCTTATATTTGCCATAACTTTGTAACTCCCGACCTCAAAGACACCATTTTAAATAAAATTTGATTCTAAAATCTTTTGTCACTGGCGGTACTTAGCTTGTTGAACTTTTCAACTAATATTTAATTTTCAATTTAAGCGTTTACGTTATGGTGTTAATATGGATATTTATTATCGATGTATATGTAAACCATTTTTATATATCTTTAAAACGTGACACCATCTTTCTTCGACAGCGAGTCGAGTCTTGCACTTAACCATTATTTTAAGATGAATAAATCAGTCGTCTTCACTCAAAACTGGGACATAAAATGAAAAACAAAAATTAGTTGTTAACACCAAAGTGAGGTCAAATGGTCAAAACTAATGGCGGCCGTCGGAAAGTTTGCCTCACTTTGGTTCCACGGCGGATATAGAGAACAGCATCTCCTGTCGCATACACACAACTTTTCCCTTCTCTATGGGATTCCCCCGATATGAGAAAACATCGTAGATAATTACCTATATCTGATACTCTTTCGATCACAATCGCTTGTGAAATTTGTATGTACTTAGAGGGAATTGTTTGCGTATTTCCACGTACATAAATAAGTTCAAAAACATAGGCATTTGCATAGACATCTGAACACCTAGAAGAAGCATTTCATTCATAACATTTATCCAAAGGCGATCTGTTATTGTTAGAGAATTGTTTTGGTATTTTCCATGTGTAAGAGAGAGACAAAATTTTCCTATAGGAAATTTTGGCAACAGTGTACCTGAGTAGAAGCGTATAAATTTGTAAAACGTAGTAGCAACACTCAAATTACGAATGGAACAACGAACAACAATATTCCGACTAGCGACGAAAGCTTACGAATTCATACGGACGCCTAAATTATATTTTCCTGTGTTGCCGCACTTAACTCAATCGATCGATATCGACTGATGATCCCCATATTTCACAAATGAAAAGTTTTATTTTGTGTTGTAAAATATAAATTTGGTACATAATTTAATCGGCAGGTGTTTCTGAATAATCAGTAATAACTATTTCAACGACCACCTTTCAATTACGTCTGAATTTCTTTGATTATTACTCTATAAATCAGAAGCTGCCATGAAAAATAAGAAGCTTGGCAAATATGTTAGTCGTATAAGTCGTACACTAACCATTATGGACCAGAAGAATAATGGTCTTGAGATGTTGGATCGCTCTAAAACAGGCCATGCGTGGTTTAGGTGTTCAGATGTCTATGGGCATTTGCTACTGCGAATCAATTATTCGTGGTAAAATTGAAATTGCTTCAACGGTCGTGTAAAGATAATTGTCTGACTTAACTTTTTCAATTTCATTCATATTTGAGTTTCTGTTTAGAGTTTAGGCCAAGCGACAGAGCAAAGAAAGACTGACACTGTGACAAAAATACCAACAGGGCACCGATGGTGCCATCCATAGACAAATATAAAGATTCTTTGACAAGCAACTCTATGATCTATGATAAAAGATTGAGCCATCTAGTAGCGAACACTCGAACCAGGAAATTTCAGTGGCGGCTGGGAGCTACTGGTAGCAATATTACCGGCAATTACAGGAATCTGTCTGTCTACTTTCTGTTAATGATTCAATAGGGGCCACCCATTCATTAGAATAAATTCAAATTGAATTCAGTTTCATCAATCATACCAAACCATATCTCCTATCAAATATTTTATTGCAATTGCAACAAATAATACAGAAGACAAATATAGGTTTAGTATAGTTGTTGTTACTGAATATTGAAATAGAAAACAAGATAATGAGTGAAAGCCATTACTATTATATTTATTTCATGATTTTATAATATATATATATATATATATATATATATATATATATATATATATATATATATATATATATATATAACAAAAACAACAGTACAAAACCCAGAAGGTGCAAATATTCTCCTCCTGAAAACTTATTTTGAATAAACGCCAATTAATTTGACCTGTAAGTGACAAAAATATTAAAAGAACATTCGATTCAAATGAGAAAATCAGACTTTTTGAAACATTACTTTTGAATGCACCAAAGATGCTCTTTTTATAAATTTTGTTATACCGAGATGGGTGAAATCCTCCTCATGGACATGGAAGGAAACGAGAGATTTAAAATTAATAACAAAAACTTAGAATACAATAAAAATACCGAGTCAAGAAATGTAGACATAGCTGTTAGCTTCTTAGGTGTGCAGGCGTCAAACTCAACCTTAGCTGAAACTTCTCTTTTAATTTTTTTCTCTATTATCACAATCCGAAACACAACATAATCTGACCTGATATGACAAAAAAACGAATAAAATTGATGAGAACGGCGAGAACACTTTAAAATGAGAATTCGAAATGGGTGGTTGACAGAGACAGGCTATCAGATTGTCAGTAAGAGCTGGTCCTTTTCTTCTTCTCATAAATATGTAGAGCTTCAAGTATTGGTGGTCAGTGGGCGCATGCCCCTTGGTGCCATCACATGTATGAGTATGACAGTCCGTTTATTGTGCCATCACTCGCAGTGTTGTTGCAAATGGTACAATTGTACTTTTTTCGGTACAATTGGCAATTGGAGAGTACAATGGTACAATTGGGTAAAATGTAGTACAATCATCCTCGTAGATTAAATAGCTACTTATATATTTTCATATATTGAGTTACAATTTTATATTCCAAGTATTTTTTCTCTTTGGTGTATTGTGTAGATTCATAACATGCAAAATTATTTTCTTGTTACTTCAGCTGTCATATTTCGTACGACATACGCATGGCATGGAGTATAAATTCTATGCATAGCGCAAATACCATAGGACATACAATGAGTATCTGCTTTAGCAATATAGCGTGTCTATGGTATATATTTGTGTACGAGTCCACGCCTATCTGGTGAATCATAAAACTACGTGTTTGGGGCGTCCTAAGTTGCTATGTCCTATGCCTATGATGTATGATATTTATGTAATGTAAAATGGAAAAGCTATCCAGTTATCTGTAAATTCAAATTCCATCTTCCATATCTATCTATCTCTAAGCTCAATTTACACCATACGCCATAGTACTTCATCTTATGCTAACCCTAACGATACATTACAATAATCACAGACAGAAAATCAATAAAAATTGCACATGAATTATGCTTTGATTATATTATAGAATTTTACTTATTTACTATATACCTATAGTATCATACATTTAAGATCACATTTTGGATTAATAGTTTGTGATTATGAACAACCATCATTGATTTGGAGATATTATGTATTTTACCTATTATGTCAGAATTATTAAATTAATAGCTATAATATGGATTATTCTGATTCGTTTTCCCGAACGGAAAAGGTACCTATACAATTAAAGCCAGATAAAAAATGTTATATTATAATAGCAGCTCACTTGATAAATTAATATTAGAGGAGAATTAAGATATTGAAACAATTTTTATTTTTAGACTCAATCCCTGTGTCCAACACACATCTAGCTAAAAAAGCGCTGCAACATTTTTGACAGGTTTTGGTAGAAAACGCTTGCGCTTTTAAGCTGCAGCATTAGAAATACCCCAATAGTTAATTTTAAAAACTTCTTTATAAACCAGCTTACGAACGCGAGACGTCTCTTTGTTCTCGTTTGGTTCAAAAACCATAGTGTTAACTCCTTCCAGTTGTTTTTCTAGGTGCACCTTCACGATCTTCTCACTATTTCCAGGTATTCGCGTATCTTCGGTGACGATTATTTTAATAGGACAGTTCTTGTTCGAAGATGCTGAGAAAAATATTTCCTCGTTGCCCACTCTCAACATTCTGTTTTTAAAGTCCACTGTGATAAAATTGAAGGTTTCCAAAACATCTAAGCCTACTATAAATTCATCCACTATGTCAGCCACGATTGCATTAATCTTTAATTGTGCATTGCCAATTTCTAAAGTGGTGGTGGTCTCTCCAAAAACATTTATCAAATCTCCTTTTGCAGTTTCCAGTATTGGCTTGATGTTGTGCTGCACGATAGATTCTTTGGAAACCATGTCGGGGCGTACCACTGACCTTGTTGCCCCCGTGTCGATGGTCAAATCACATTTCTTGCCGTTGATAAAACCTTGGACAACGAGGCTCTCACAGCTCTTCTTGATGGAGCACAAATGTAACTTGGGGGCTTGATAATCAGTGGTCGCCAGCGTTCGCCCCCCTACACTGGCGAGGTGGAGTTTTCCTGAAGTCGGGTATTCTCTCTCTGAACATTTCGTTCTTCAGATCTGGGTCGTCGCCTGCAGTTTCTACTTATATGTCCCTCTCGGTTGCAATTGTAACATTTAATCACTTTTCTATATCCAGACTCCTTGCTTCCTCGAGAGCAAAATTTCGGGAACATCGCCTCCAACTTCTTAAAGAAATCTGCATTGTCTTGTGGTTCGTCTGACACCCTGACTTCTCTTAATTTGCTGCGACGATTCATAGATGCGTTTTTGGCAGCTTCGTATTCCAGTGCCTGGACAAATGTTTCGGCTAAGGTGTTATGCCTACTTAGTCTCAACGCTTGCTGCATATCGATATCTCGAACTCCATCAATGAAGTACTGGACACTAATTTGCTCAATGAATTCATCAGGGGCCTGTGGATAAGCCAGTCGTACCATGCTCTCAATGCTACTGCTGAATTCCTGCAGTGACTCCGTTGAACCTTGAATTCTACTCTTCAACTGGCTCTGATACACTTGGCTAAGATATTTGTTGCCGTATCTTAGTTCCAAGGCGCCCGCAACAGCCAAATAATCAGTTTGTTTGGCTTCAGGAATGTTTTGAAGTATTTCAAGCGCCTTTCCTCGCAAAGCCAATACCAACGCCGTTGCTTTCTGCTGCTGATCCCATATATTTGCATTAGCTGCAGCCTCAAACTGACGTTTGTACATAGCCCAGGATATTTCGCCGTCAAACGTTGGTGGTTTAAGTTTTTCATTGGCTGTTGTGATCGCCGACGTGTCCAATTTGCTACTTTCTTCTTGGTTGGTATCTCGAATTTTCTTCACTTCTTTCTCTAGTTTTCGGTACTTCTTCTCGAACTGTCCCAATTTCTTCTCGAACTTCTTGTTTAACGGTATCGATTTCTTGATGGACATTTCGGAACAATCCTGCAATCTGTTCGAAATCTCTCTGTCGCCGTACCTCTTCTTCTTTCTTTTTTTGTTGTCGTCGTACCTCTTGTTCTTTCTTTTCTTGTTGTCGTAGCTCATCTTGTTTTCTCGAAAAATCGGAGAGTACCTTAATTAGTTGTTCTTCCTTTTTCTGTTCTTCTCGCAGCCTTCGCTCCTCTTCTTCTTTCTTTTCTTGTTGTCGTAATTCTTCTTGTCTTCTCGAAAAATCGGAGAATAACTTAGTTAGTTGTTCTTCCATTTTTCTGTCTGCTTTCGGGTGTTTACCATAGACAAAAGCCTCTTCACTCACTTATCCCTCTTCTAACACCAAATTGTTGCGTATGCGGGTTCGCAGATAAGTGAGACTAATTTAGAGTTATTAAATTAACTTTATTTACACTCAAAATAATATAAATTACAACTTAACTTTAACTCTCTAACTTACTCGGACTATTCTATTTATTCACACTGCGTTTTTCATTCTGTCTTCTTGCCGAAAATTCTCCCATATATATACCCGATAAAGGATCCAGAGCATTCGGTATAAAAGACCAGAAGCCGCCACTATACGCTTCTCGAAATTCGTTTGTCGGCAGCTTAACAGAAGATGCCGACACTGCCGTCGCTCTCTTTGTTGACGCCGCTTTTGGTATGTCCAACCACAGCATATATCGCGCGCATACTTCAAACGGATGCCGCTACTTTGTAGCCAATACCGGCGGCTGTTCCCCTTTGCACGTTACAATATGTTACTTTGCATCCCACATATATTCATTACAAAAGTAGCTCAAATGGCAGCCCTTAAAATCAGGAAAACTACTAAAGGTAAACAACACACCACCACATTGTCCTAAATATATGTCACTTTCCATCCCACATGCACACAATATGAAAGTAACTTAAATAGTCCTGATACTCAGGGAAATCCCTGAAGGTAGGCAACACACCACCACAATGTCCTACATATATGTCACTTTCCATCTCACATACATTCATTAAGACAGAAGCTCAAATAACTCTGAAATTCAGGGAAACCCCTGAAGGTAGGCAACACACATTCACATGGTCCTATGAATACATCCCTTTCCATTTGTCATACACTCAGTACCAAAGTACCTTAAATATTATTAAAAATCATTGAATTCAGCGAAGTATGTATTTAGCCCCTGAGAGTTATGCAACCCGCCACCACATACATTCTCCAATGTCACAACAGCTCCCTGCAGGCACGTACTATCCATCCCTATCGAAAACCCCATCAAAATCGCACTTTTACATTTACCACCATTTACCTTGGCTCACCCAGTATAAATTCGTCATACCCGGTCATTCATCAACATTTCCCCATACTCACAGACAAGCAGTACCCTCCTTCACTTCATCCGCATCAAAAATCCCATAAACATCGCACTTTTCTATTTACCACCTTGTTTCCTTGTTTCACACTGTAAAAATACATTTGCATCCCTTCTGACCCCTCCATGGATACGTCCTAAGTCTCCACACTGCATCCCTACCTCATTCCTATCGAAAACCCCATCAAAATGGCATTTTCATATTTACCACCATATTCACCCTGTTTAAATTCCTCATTCGGTCATTCACCAACATTTTTCGCCCTTAATCCATCCATAGAGCTCAGAGATGTGGGTATGGAACCCGTCATTAAGAAGTCCCACTCGCTCATAAACACCATGAAATTATTGTTTGCCATCCGTCCTTTAGATGTATGCAAAGTTTCAAGTCGATCCGATGTTTTTAAGTGGGTGAAAATCGTGTCCAAAGATTTCGTTACATACAAGCGAAGCTAATATAAGCGTGTTAAAAAAATATGCTGCTGAGTTTAAAGAGTCTAAACAGACAAGAAACTTATGAAATCCAACATGCATTAACTTGCTTCCATTCTCATCTATTGTTATTTTACCCAGCCGCACGCCACTGATTATTCAATCTCCTCGCCAGAGAGAATAACCTAGAAGCTTCGACACGGTACACGAAGTACAGAAAACACAGACAAGAGTTTTGGAGAGATTGTTCTGGGCCTCTACCTACACATTAAGAAGCTCTATACTACAGATATATAAAAATGACGGTATCGACAGGCAACCAGTCAGTTCAGTGACAAACGTCAGCGTGTCAACTGTCGACGAGATAAATAGAGACTATAGACATAAATTGTAGAGTTTTGATAGTCTGTATATATAGATAATTACTGTTAAGTTTTGTGTGTGTATCAAATATATAACTGTGTTAATCAGTGTGTTGTGAATTTCCATCCACAAACAAGAAAGAACATTACAGTATTGTTATATTATTGCCGTATTAACGTGATTTGTTTGTGTCTGTAGTATACTCCTACGTATTTATATTTAGAAAACTGTTAAATAAATACTATTTTATATCCATTTATTAATAATCTCGACCCTACCAATTTTATAATACCTGCAGTATTTCCATACCCAACTAAAGGTGAGCAATGACAAGTGATCTTGAATATTTAAAAAGAAAATAGGTATTTCAAATGGTGTAAAACTATTTTATGAAAATATATGTGCAACTGTTGATTTACGTGTCTTCCGCAGAACTATAATTTTTCAGTCAGTCTTTTTATGGTACTACCCAGTGATGATGCTTATTCCTTGACTGACAGACAATTTTTGGCTCTGGTCCACCAGTATGTCACAGAAATTGATCCCAAAGAATAGCACCCAAAGTGAATCCTCTTGGTGGCCTCACTGTAATTGACAATGGTGCTAAGGAGTAAAACTCTTTCACCGACATTGGTCGTGTCCACAGCAGTGTCCGATTACCAATCGATTAGTAATCAGTAATCAAAAAGTTGACGTCTTCAATAGAGATAACCTATATTTTGTTTCAGATATTTCCCAATTCTATTATGGACATCTATCGTCCGTTTACCACATAATCTTTTTCATTATAAACATATTGAATAGAAAATACTTTTTTTTCTTCAATTTTTCAATTCATCTAATATGTGTAATTGTAGAATTAAATTATTTCAAATCTTTTGACAATTGTCAGTTTGACAAATGAACTAATCAGTAATCAGTCGTGTCCACAAGATACATATTTTTGATTACTGATTACTAATCGATTGGTAATCAGACTCTGCTGTGGACACGACCATTGTATCTTAAAGGGTAGGGCCCAATAATTAAGATTGTATTTATATGTCGTCTCGCTGACGCTTGAATGACCCCCAGACAGTCAAAAAACCTTTACAGATCATACCTTTTGAGGATAATATATATATATATATATATATATATATATATATATATATATATATATATATATATATATATATATATATATAATTAAATTAGGAGCCATCCGTACCTGATGACCATATTAGAATATGAAGAATAATTTCATGCCTAGCTGGCAGTATAGTGGAAAAAACCCACACAAACGCACACAAACGCAATATGTAGACGACAAACCTCATTCTTATTGCGGCCCACTACGAAATGTAGGTTCAATTTACCAGCTAGGCATGAAATTATCCTTTATATTCTTATATATATATATATATATATATATATATATATATATATATATATATATAATAAATTTTTGTTGGGGATGCAGTCATTTGCTTTTTTGATAACACTATTTAAAATGTATTAAATAACATGGAAAATGTTTAAAATATTCTTACATGTTGATTTGTGAGAGAAATCAGCTTATCATTATTATTAGCTTCATTGAATGAATGGATGCTTTTCAGGATATTTTATATTGTGTATTTATCGTATTGTGAGAGAATACGATAAAGATGATATATGTTAATATTTCTCTATTAGATATATCTTATTTTAATAAATTTCTCAGGTTAATTTGTGAGAGAGATTGACTTGTTTTTTTTTTTGTTTTTTTATGTAATTGACGCTTTCCATTATTTCATTTTAAAGTTATGTATGTCGTATTGTGAGAGAATATGATTATATATAATTAACAAATAATCTGAATGCCTAAAAAAATAGTAAATAATATTATTGACATAATAAACTTGAATTTATACTGCAATACCTACGAATTCAGATAGTCTAGTCTGTGTACGGGTATATATTTATTTATATTATGTGTTTCTAAGTCTGTTATGAATATATTTTTTTATATATAATTGAATAATAACTTTTTCTTTTTACTAAACTTATATCTGCCTCAATATTTTTAAGTTTAATGTGTGACTTGTTAAAAAAGAGCTACAAACACAAAGATAACTCCTATTTGGATTTTTTCTAAGAAAACTTGAATCTAGACACTTTCAACTCTAGATATGCTGTTACCATGACATTTATAAATAACTAATGACATTTCTGATTGCTGACTATGAAATCTTTCCTGTTTGTGGTTAATTTTATATAAATTCACGAATGTAAGTACTTTAATTAATAATCTATTATGTAGTTAAAAAAAAAATTGTAACGATTTTTAGTTTGCCCCGACGAAGAGAATAAACATTCTCGAAAGCTTGGCATAATCCATAGAATTTTATTTATTAAATGACTGCATCCCCAACAAAAATCTATTTTATTAAATAATAAACCAGTCAAGAATTCAGAATCAAACAATTTACATTATGGGGTTTTATAATGACATCCAACTCCGTTACGGAACTATTGTCGTTACTCTTCTCAAGCAATGGGCCAATATCAACATCAAAATGGCAAACTTACAGAACAGGAAGGTGTTTCTCATTAAATGCAGATCCATTGGTGTCATTCCGAATCATATTGGTAATGGACTAAATGCTGTAGACTCTATGATCGGTCACACAAGAGGCAGAACAGGTCAGAAAATTCAGCACTTTAACACCAAATTGAGAAAAGAACTATTGAATTTAGAAATTAAAGTCACTTTTAGCAATATTAATTTTTTTGACAGAAGATTAAAGTCAATTATCAATCAGATAAAGCTAACATTGCCTTTACAAATTGTCAACGAATACAATCGAAGACTCTCTGTTAAGTATAACCGTAAATTCAAAGAAATTAGACTTAATAATATAAGAAAACTAGAGAATCTTTAAGACAAGATGACATCTCAAATTAAAATACATGATAAATGGATTAAGAATTTGACAAATGTAGATCTTCCATTAGAAGTGAAACAAATCCTCGCATTAGGTCCGAAATTTTCTTTACCACCAAGTCTTAAAGATATTAATATTCCTTATATTTTGTCTGATCTTGAATTTATTTTGAAAAGTATTGATATAGAAGATAAAGATTGCGTGAGAGCTAGATACACTAATATATTGACAAATTTTACTTACAAGAATTATCAAAGCTCTCACATATTGTCAAAAAAATTCAGTAAATGTCGTTCTTTTCTAAAAGAACATCCGGAACTTATCGTTGTACAAAGTGATAAAGGCAATGTTACAGTTGTAATGTTTAAAGATGATTATATTAATAAAAGTCAGGAATTATTGAATGATAATAAATATTATAAGAGATTAAGAAATAATCCAACTTACACAATACAACTTAAAGCCAATCAAATTATTTCTAAACTTAAAGATGATGGTATTATTGATCAAGTCACAATCACCTATTGTATCTTCAATTGATTCACCTAATAATAATTTGGCATCTTATATCACAGATATTCTAACGAAAGCTTATGATACCAATAATGATTTCTATATAAAGGATTCTTTTCAATTTAGTAATTTTATAAATGAATACCAGATTCCAAATGACTATGTAATTGTCAGTTTTGACGTAGTTTCCCTTTTTACAAATTTACCTTTCCCAGTTGTTTTAGATTGTCTAACCCGTAAATGGAATCATATTAAACAGTTTTGTTCATTAAATCTCGAAACTTTTGAATCAATTCTTCAATTTATTTTCGATTCTAATTTTTTGATTTTTAATGACCAATATTATAAACAAATATTTGGCACTCCCATGGGTTCAACAATATCACCTATTCTTGTAAATTATGTTTTAGATGAATTAATACAAGTTTCAAAAACTAAAGTTTCATTTCCAATACCATTCATTAAAAGATATGTAGATGATTTAATCTTAGCTCTACCCACTAATAGAGTTGATGAAACATTGAATATTTTTAATGCCTATAACGAGCATCTTCAATTTACAGTTGAGAAAGAAAATGAACAATGTCTTCCTTTCTTAGATATGATGGTATGTAGAGATAACACCGGTTTATTAAGAACAAAATGGTATAGAAAACCTATATGTAGTAATAGATACATAAACTTCCATTCATATCATCCACAGAAAATAAAAATTAACTTAATTATGGCATTAAAAAACAGAGTGATCAAACTTTCGCATCCTATATATAGAAATGAAAGTTTATCAAAATTGAAAAAAATATTAATTGAGAATTCTTTTCCTATGAAATTGATTAATAAATGTTTAATGCAACCTCAAGTCAATATAGAAAACCCTGAAATAAATCATGAGAACTCTTTAAATGATAATAACAATAATGCCTCTACTACAAATATCCTCCCTATTTATAGATCTTTACCTTATATAGATGAGCTTACTAATAAGTTAGTTAATGTTTTTAGAGGGTATAATGTTATTATTGCAAGAAAAAATATTAATATATCTAATTTATTTTCCAAAATAAAGACACCTTTAGAAATGACAGAAATGTCTGGGGTAGTATATAAAATAAATTGCCTTGATTGTGAATTATCATATATTGGTCAAACTTCTAGAAGTATTTTAGGAAGAATAACATCCCATAAAAGTGATATAAGATGTAATAAGAAATCTTGTGCCTTGGCTGAACATGCCATCAATAAAAAACATAGTATTGATTTTGATAATACTATTGCTCTTTGTTCTGAGAAAAATTATTTTAAACGTGGTTTCTTAGAAATGATAAATATTAAAAAAACATAATAATACTATGAATAAACGTTCAGATATTAATGGACTTAGTTCTATTTATTCTTATATATTAAATCTCTATAATAATAAATGTAATAATTTTTCTCAAAATATTTCTCAAAATTGAAATATATGTGTGAATATAATATGTACCTAGCTCTATATGTAGGTATAGGCTAATTATATTCTCATATCATTTGGTTATATTTGTCAATTTTTTTCTGTTATAGTATATTATAATAGATGGGTATATATGCGTATACAGATTATACTGAAGAAGGATAAAAGTTTATAACAACAAATATTAAGAGTTTCGAGATCTCTAGATCAACTGATTGGTGAGAGAAATTTAGTTGATTCAAAAGGATTTTCATTTCATGTTTAACCTATAGTGAGATATAATACGATGATTTTTTCCTTCCTTGTGTTTCGCCATTTGCTTTTTTGATAACACTATTTAAAATGTATTAAATAACATGGAAAATGTTTAAAATATTCTTACATGTTGATTTGTGAGAGAAATCAGCTTATCATTATTATTAGCTTCATTGAATGAATGGATGCTTTTCAGGATATTTTATATTGTGTATTTATCGTATTGTGAGAGAATACGATAAAGATGATATATGTTAATATTTCTCTATTAGATATATCTTATTTTAATAAATTTCTCAGGTTAATTTGTGAGAGAGATTGACTTGTTTTTTTTTTTTTTTTGTTTTTTTTATGTAATTGACGCTTTCCATTATTTCATTTTAAAGTTATGTATGTCGTATTGTGAGAGAATATGATCATATATAATTAACAAATAATCTGAATGCCTAAAAAAATAGTAAATAATATTATGGACATAATAAACTTGAATTTATACTGCAATACCTACGAATTCAGATAGTCTAGTCTGTGTACGGGTATATATTTATTTATATTATGTGTTTCTAAGTCTGTTATGAATATATTTTTTTTTATATATAATTGAATAATAACTTTTTCTTTTTACTAAACTTATATCTGCCTCAATATTTTTAAGTTTAATGTGTGACTTGTTACAAAAGAGCTACAAACACAAAGATAACTCCTATTTGGATTTTTTCTAAGAAAACTTGAATCTAGACACTTTCAACTCTAGATATGCTGTTACCATGACATTTATAAATAACTAATGACATTTCTGATTGCTGACTATGAAATCTTTCCTGTTTGTGGTTAATTTTATATAAATTAACGAATGTAAGTACTTTAATTAATAATCTATTATGTAGTTAAAAAAAAATTGTAACGATTTTTAGTTTGCCCCGACGAAGAGAATAAACATTCTCGAAAGCTTGGCATAATCCAAAGAATTTTATTTATTAAATGACTGCATCCCCAACAAAAATCTATTTTATTAAATAATAAACCAGTCAAGAATTCAGAATCAAATATATATATATATATATATATATTTTGTATTCTTGACTGGATTTATAATAAATAAAAAGATGTTCTTGGGGATGCAGTCATATATTCAATAAAATTCTTTGACTGAAGCCGAGCTTTCGAGAATGTTTATTCTCTTCTTCATTTATTTATATATATATATTCATTTATATATATAAATAATGACATTTGTAATTGATGGCTATGAAATCTTTCCTGTTTTTGGTTAATTTATTCTAAATTCACGATTTTTGCCCTGAAGAAGAGAATAAACATTCTCGAAAGCTCGGCTTCAGTCAAAGAATTTTATTGAATATATGACTGCATCCCCAAGAACATCTTTTTATTTATATATATATATATATATATATATATATATATATATATATATATGTATATATATATATATATTTATATATATATATATATATATAATAAGAAAACTATAATTCAGTATTACTGAGATAGATATAATATCAAAAATCAATCATATCAAATATAGCGTCCGTACATTGACGAATTGCATTTAATAGAGCGTCCGTGGTAATTTAGCGTCCGTATACGGACGCTCTATTATACATCAGTGTAATTCTGGTCAAGACGACCTCCTTAACCAATGGAACCAAAATTGGAAGGACGCTACATGCACGTCCCAAGAGATTTTTGATTGATATTCGAATATAATTAGTTCGATGTATCTGGCGCAGCGCGGCGCTGAAATATTCATTTTGAATACGTTGACGTATTGGGCGTCCGGCAATCTGGCAACAAGAAAACACATGAATTCCATTTCAACGACTTTTCCACTCATCTAAGGTCTTCTGATATGCATTCGAAGCACTTTTAAGTTGATCATTTGTGGTCATGTGGATAAAGCTGGTGCCGGACTTATCTATAGAAGAAAAAATCGCTCAAGATAAGAACCATTCATTAAGATTTTTTCAATTTATACTATGTATTTAAATATTTTTTTTTTAATTAATATTCAATGTATTAGAAACATAGTGAACTAACAATACGAACAATATTGACGAACTACTACTGACAGAAGTTTCATTAAATATGGAGGACATAGACTTTATCGTATCGTATTCCGAGGATATAGACTAATAAGTCATATTTGACAGATTAGTATTCATGGTGGCATTTATGCTAAGATAGAAGCAGAATTTACACTGATAGAGCTTAAAAATATGAAAATTAGTTTTTGTTGTGTCTATAGATCACCGGATGGTGATAGTGATATTTTTCAAAATTATCTGGACAGAATATTATCAGAAAAAATAAACTCCAATAATAAGGTACTGGCTGTCGGTTACTTCAATTATAACTATAAAACTTGAAACCAATGACAATACGTTATCTGAATGCAAAAATATTTTTCTATTACATGATATGCTAGAAAAAGTTTTTGTTTACCTACACCAGGATAACTAAATCAAGAGGAACTAGAGTAGATAATCTATTCAAAAATTTAAATGATAAAATTTCAATCTTAAAGTTATAGAGTCGCACTTGTCCGACCAGAGAGGAATTTTATCTTCATTAAAAAAATTACCGGAAAACCTAATAATAATATCATGTGTCGACCAATGACAAAAAATATATCTCAAGTTTCACTGCTGTATCAGATGAAATGATCTGGAATATATGGCATTTAGATCCAGAAACAAAAGCTGCTCATATAGTTCTCTCTGTCTGATCTTTACAAATCACGTTTTCCATAAAAATAGGTGTGTATCTCTGAAAATAACTTTAAATTGTTGAGATTTCTACGTCCCTAAAGCTATCAGAGCAAAGTGAGCAGAATCAGAAATACATATTTAGTAATTATAGTGCTAATTGAATGCTCTATTCCGAAATTATTTACTCTTATACTTTTTTGGAAAATCGGTGCTTTCCTTTTAAAAATCAACTCTTTCGAGAAAATATTATTTGGTGCTTGTAGAGCTAATTAAGTGGTAATTATTTGCTGTATTCCGAAATTAAATGATCTTATAGTTTTTCGAAAAATGGCAGCTTTGCCAGCTTTGGAACAAAAGCTAGCAGAGCAACTTTTAAAAATCAACTTTTTTGAGAACTTCTTTGTTAGTGCTTGTAGGGCTAATTATGTGCTAATTAAATGCTGTATTCCGAAATTAAATGCTCTAAGATTTTTTCAGAAAATGGCTGTTTTACTTTTAAAAATCAACTTTTTCGACAAAATCTTATTTGGTTCTTGTAGAGCTAATTAATTGGTTATTAATTTCTGTATTCCGAAATTGATTGCTCTGATATATTTTTAAAATGGCTGCTTTGCTAGCTCTAGCTCTTAAGCTAGCAGAGCAACCTTTGAAAATCAACATTTTTGAGAACTTCTGTTTTAGTGCTTGTAGGGCTAATTAAGTGTTGTACTCCGGAATTAAATGCTCTAATAATTTTTTGAGAGAAAACGTTCTATCAAGAATAAAATGGTCAATTTTGCTACTGTGGGGATATTTATAGCTTTGAAGGTACAACAGGAAACTTGAAAGTCCTTTAGGTAGATTTTTTTAGGTTAGCTTACCTACCAATTTTATGTAATCCATTTTCAATTCTAGTTTAAAATTGAAATTTTATTGGTTTTGAATTTATTATCTCTCCCAATTAAGAAATGTACAATTTTGATACTAAAAAGCTAAGGGATAAAACTTATATTTTGTAGGACCGGACTGTTCTCGATTGCTAATCGTATATGTCCCTACGACAGTAAGATAGGTTTATCGGTGGCTAAATTTGTTACTAACGACGTCGGTAAGTATTTTTCTTACCGATATAATTGTATTGGCGGAAATCTTATAGAAATTATAAGCAATTAATTAGCTCTACAAGCACCAAATAAGATTTTCTCGAAAAAGATGTTTTTTTAAAGCAAAGCAGTCATTTTCCGAAAACTTTAAGAGCAATTGATTTCGGAATACAGTACTTAAGTAGCACTATAAGCACTAAAAGAGAAGTTCTCAGAAACGTTGATGTTTTAGACTTAGATATTAAGCTAGAAAAGCAGCCATTTTTTCAAAAAAACTATGAGTAATAAATTTCGGAATACAGCAATTAATTAGCACTTAATTAGCTCTACAAGCATCAAATAAGATTTTTTCTAAAAAGTTGAAAGTAAGGCAGCCATTTTCCCAAAAACCGTAAGAGCAATTTATTTCGGAATACAGCAACTAAATAACCATTAATTAGCTCTACAAGCTCCAAATTTATATTTTTTATTCTGCTCACTTTGCTCTGCTAGCTTTATTAAAAATCTTAGAAAAATCTTAAAAGATAATATCTAAATCAAAAATAAACAAAAGTCAGTCTGACAAATAATAAATACAAATTTAGGTAAAACTAATAAGCTAAAGAATGAGAGCAATTTATTCGCTGAGGACTTTCTCAACTCCTTTGAAGATTGCATAAGCAACTTAATGCAAAATTCTGCGAACTTTATTGTAAATCTCTTCGATTCGTTCATGCAAAAAATACCAATAAACCATTTGACATTTTACTTGCAGCCAACCAGTCAAACAGAAATATTGAACATTGTTCATAAACCAAAAAATTCTAGAGCCGCGGATATTTATGGCTAGCATTCGGTTCTCGTGAAACTCATAAATAAAAATGTAGCGATTTCTTTAGCGAATCTATTTAATCTTCGTATGAGTACATTTATATTTCCAGATATCCTCTAGGTTTCCAAAGTTACACCTATCTATAAAAAGGGAAATACTCTCAGGTAACTGAAGCTGAATGTGAATAAAGACTATTTAAGAATGGCATATTTTGTTATGTTCCATGTTCCATGTTTTTTTTTAAATTTTATTCATGTTCAAGTGAAGATTAGCTCTGTTAAAATTGTGGTTTTTCGTGAGTTATGATCATCGTAAAAGAGTGATTTTTTTTACAAATTGTGTATGAAGTGGACATATAGTCAATAGTGAGGAAATATCGGACCTATGACTATTACCTGCATTGTAAAATTAATAATAATAGTGATTAGTTATTAATAATTCTCCACCTAGGCCAGGTAGATAAGCATTGGATGTTTTAAACATCTGTGACCAGCAAGTCTAGCGTATGTGTAGTAGTGTAGTGTGACATTGATTCTCTACAAAAACAGAAAATATTATAGTCCGGTGAGAGTGGAACTTATTATTGTTATTGTAATATTTATAATAATTTTCCATCCAATAAGCAAAACAAACACTTCGCTAACAGATTTTTAAACAATAAAATCCAACTGAGTGATTCCAAGTATCTGACACAATAACAACAAAAACATCACCCTCTTTTTAGCTGAAGGAAAATTCAGTTAAAAAAAGTTTTCATCGAACAACATTTATACAAGAATTGATAATGTCCATCACTAATGAAACTATACTGGAAGAAATAAAGAAAAATAGACAGGAATTGAAATCTTTGATTGAAGCATTGGAAGTAAGATTAACACTGAAACTCGAAGATTTAAATCGGCGACTCAACTACCTGGAACAAGAAAACGAGACAGCAGCAAATACCATCGAAAAATTAGAAAGAAAATCCAAAGAAAATAGCTACGAGTTTTGAAATTGCTATAATAATGATGACAAAAACACCAATTTTTTGTTATTTAGTTTTTATTGGAAACTTTAAGCACTAACACAAATCCAAACTGGAACAAATGCTAAATAATACGAAACACAAGTATAAAAGATATGAAATAAAAAATATACATAATGAAAAAGTAACTAAAGTAAATAAAATAACTATTTTGAATGGATATTATAACATTCCAGACAAAAATGAGGCTGACCCTCACATGTGCCACAATAGGTTATAACTTTTTTTACACGATTTTTACTTATTTCTCCTCGTAATTTTTTCGCATAACAACCTTTACAGTACTTTCTTGCTTTATCGAAGAGCCCTTCTTTTTTAAGAAATTGATGCATTTGTGCTGATTTTCTTGATGGTGCTCCAATTAATTCATCTTGAGCATCAGCTTCTTCATAAGTTAGAAGAGATCTCACTAGTTTTTCTCGAAACTCTGTAATTTTCAGCTTTTTGTCAGCAAGCTGGTTGTAGACTATATGCGAATTTACAAGGGTAGTCCCTAAAATAAACTCTATGGCAAGTTTTCTGTACCATTTGAGAGATTTTCGTAAGGGTGAACCATAGCTAGTCATCTGATCGGATTGATCAATGGACGATTTTCCTTCGTTGTATTCGATAATAGCTTTAGGTTTCTGAACCATACCAGTGCGTCGCTGTACATTCACAGTTTCGGTAGTGTGCTTGGTGCTGAGAATAAGAACGTCCCTTTTGTCTTTCCACTTCAATACGCATACACCCCTTTCATTCTCTTGTCCAAATACTTCCCCCTTTTTTAATTTCTTTTGTATGACGTCTTTCGGATTTCCTCTACGGTTTGCTCTCAATGTGCCAATATAATGGGTTTCTTTGTCTAACAAAATATTGGTTAGTTCAAGACTTGTATAATAGTTATCAGCTATAATAGTTCGTCCTGAACTTAGTAAGTCTTTCGAGAGGCTGATTACAATGTTAGTTGGAACAGATGCGTTGCCAGCACTTTTTTCCTTTCCGGCATATATTCGTAGATTCCAGGTATACCCATTTTCACTGCATAATTTGAAAAGTTTTACTCCATATTTATGGGTTTTTTGTGGAATATATTGCTTGAATAGCAATCGTCCTTGAAATGGAATTATAGACTCGTCTATACAAAATGTTCGACCAGGAGTGTAGACCTTCTGAAAGTTATTGACAAGCTTATCGGCTAATGGCTTCACCTTGTGTAGACGTTCCCCTTCTGGACAGCTTTCATTATCGGAGAAATGCCACATTCTAAGAAGCAACTGAAACCTATTCCTTGGCATGGTTTTTGGTATGATAGCGTTCCGATATAGGTCGTCATTGCTCCAATATTTTTCTAAGGCAGGCATTTTTACCAAACCCATATAGGCCACTATACCGATAAATCTAATCATTTCTTTTTTATCAATGGGAGTCCATCGGTGTAATCTTGAATATTTTTGTACGTCTTTTAAATCACGCAGTACTTGGGTAGCATATAAATTTGTTTGATGTACCATATCAGCAATGATTTCATCGTCCAAGAAAATTCGGAAACAGTTATAGGGTGATAAATCATTTATAAGTGCTGCGGCGTAATTTTCATGTAAACCACCTCCTCCAGAGTATTTAAATTTTTGATGGTTACCAACTGGCTGAGTCCATCTATGCTCTAATAAAACAGTTTGGTTAGCTTCGTCCTCATTGTCAGATTTTCGAATACCATTATTATTTGCTTGTTCCTTTTTCGGTTGGTTTGGAGCTAAGGTCGCAACTTCGAAGAACTCTTCCAATTGTTCTGGCAAAATATCTTCGTTTTCTTCCAAACCATGCAACTTCACGTTTTCGTCCCTTTCCATGGAATCAGGTTGAATACTGGTTACAATGTAAGCTTCATTTTTTCCTTTAGGCGAGGCATTAATAGGCGAAAGTGACTTGGAACAGCATGCTTGAGTGTCATTTCTTAATTTCTTCGACTCCTTTTTACAAGATTTAAACTTGCGTTTGGGCTGTTTGGTTGTTGAATATTCCACATCTGAGCCTGAACTAGTTAAAATTTCTTCATCACTAGACGGTAAGAAGATGGGGTCCAGGTCAGAATCGAATGTACTATATGGGTCAGATTCGTCACCTGAATAATAAGAAATACGAATTATCTAGTAAATTGCAAAAACTATAGCGATACGTTCGATCTTCTAGGAGCAATCGGTATTTCATGTGTTATCTCGTGTATTTGACTAAATCAGCCGTTGAAGTATTTATCAAAAACCGAATGCGATAGGTCATTGTTACGTGGACATACCAGTACCTCCTAAAAAACTGATAAAGAGATATAATAGATAAACAAATGTATTACCTGACATTTCGCCATCTTTCAAAGCAAGTTGTACAATTCTTCTACTTCTATTACTCATTTTGTCACATAAGCTTTACACTCAATTATAGAAGCGTTTTTTAAGTTTTAGAATTTAATTTTATTTTATTTTGGGGCACAATGTGAAAGTTAAGTTTTCTGTAA
This sequence comes from Crioceris asparagi, assembly GCA_958507055.1. Taxonomy (NCBI): domain Eukaryota; kingdom Metazoa; phylum Arthropoda; class Insecta; order Coleoptera; family Chrysomelidae; genus Crioceris; species Crioceris asparagi. The sequence goes on from OY293832.1 coordinate 27,229,572, forward strand.
ATTTTTAAATTTTTATTTTATTTATCGACTAATTTTGGTTCGAGATTGAGTTTATTTTCATCTCCACGTGAGTATCATATTAGCCATCTTTTCTAAGATATAGTTCAACAGTATCATATCATTAATTTGTACAAATTTGTTACAGAACCTTTTAAGATTGATAATGAAACTATATAGTTTCGAAACATGTTTCTTATGGTAATTATTATGTAAACAATATATTGTGGAGAAGACTTTGAGTTTCTTTTTTCTACATTTTACTTCACTCCACTTTGAGATAATGGAATTTTACCTACAATTACAAAAATATACTTTATAAAAAAATGAAACAAACACCTCCCGATACAAACATAAAAGAATTTAAGACTTTCAGAAATAAACTAAATAAACTAAGAAAAACTAAAATGAACTATTATCAGGAACAAATTTATAAAAATAAAACACACTCACAGAATCTCTGGAAATGTATTAAGGAGATCACACAAGACGTAGTTAAAAAAAAGATATCAAACGAATCAAGAACGAAGATGGAATCGAAATAGAAGGTGAGAAAAACATAGCTGACACATTCTGTGACTTCTTTACAAAAGTAGGAGAACAACTGGCGGAAAAAATCAGTGTCGATGAAGATGATATTGAGAAATTCTCTCATACTGAATATAAAATGGAAAACTCATTCTTTCTCGAAGATACAGATGAAAACGAAGTAAAGGAAGTAATACATAGTCTGAAAAATAACAAAGCTCCTGGATGTGATGGGTTACGAGCAGAAACTCTGAAAGAAATTTCAAGTTTCATTGCTGATCCTTTCGCTAATGTTGTCAACAAGTCATTTAGAGAAGGCGCATTTCCTACAGTTTTCAAAAAAGCCATAATTAAACCCATCTTCAAACAAGGGGATAAAATGGAAATATCCAACTACAGACCATTATCGTTAATTACAAACTTCTCGAAAACCTTCGAAAAACTTTTAAAGAAAAGAATAATGAAGTATGTTGATAAATATAACATAATATCTGATAAACAATTTGGTTTTCGCAAAAAAATATCCACGAATGATGAAATAGCCCAACTAGTGTCGAAAATTAATAAAACTATTGACAACAAACAACCGTCGCTTAGCATATTCGTTGACTTCGATACTGTAAGTCATGAACAACTCCTCCGAAATTTAGGAAATATTGCTTTTCGTGGGGTTCCATACAACATGATGAAGAGCTATCTAACGGAAAGACAGCAAAGCGTGAAAATCGGGACAACGGAAAGTGACAACCTCACCGTGAAATATGGAGTACCACAGGGAACCGTCCTAGGACCAATCCTGTTTATTATATATCTGAATGATTTATTTCACATCGAATCAGAAGGAGAAATTCTTACTTTTGCTGATGACACATCAATATTTTATAGCGACTCTTCATGGATTGGACTCAAAAATAAAGTAGAAAGAGATTTTCCTATAATCATGCGTTGGTTTGACACAAAACTGCTAACTATAAACTTTAACAAAACATTTTTATGTCGTACACATCTTACGAAAAATACTTACCGAACTACAATAAAATTATCTTCATACACAATAATAGCCCTGTTGAAATATCGTCAACTGCAAAAATTAAATATCTAGGAGTATTCATAGATAGGCACTTGAAGTGGGAATCACATATAAATAAAATCATGAAAAAAATAAGATATCTCTTGTACAAATTCAAACATCTATCGAGAATTCTACAAAAGGATCAATTAAAGATTATTTATCACTCCTTAGCTGAATCTCACCTATTATATGGAATAATAGCATGGGGAGGGGCAAATAAAACTCTGATTAAAAATCTTAATACAAACAAAAACTTATACTTAAAATTATTTTCAATAAACCAATACGATACTCATTCAACACTTTATATAGTGAAACCAAAGTATTCGATTTAAGCCAGTTATTTTGTCATAGTCTCCTGTTGTATCAGCATAGAAACAGAAAAAGCTTGAATAAAATTTCTCACGAATACAACACTAGACAGAAAGAGAAAGCATTCGAAGTTCCAAAACCAAAAAAAAACTACAGCACTTAGATGTCATTCATACATAGGCCCGAAACTTTACAATCTACTAGATGTAGATATGAAAAACATCAATTCACCTGCGATGCGATGTTTAAAAACAAAACTAAAAATTGGATATCTAATATACCGCGAGAAAAATTACAGTTTCATTGATACAAGAAATTCTTATTACTTAACACAACTATAGATCGACACCATTTCACTAAAAATATTGATAATGAAAGGGCTATACTGTCATTTCTTCTATTATTTTTACTGTAGGCATGTATAAGAAATTATAGAAAAATCAAAATAGAGCAAAATCAATAATTAAAACTTAAATTGATAAGTTATGTTTAGATGTACCTATATTTGTGTATGTGTATATAGGTGTGGGTATATAGATATATGAGTGTATTCTTTATATAAAAGAAATGGTTAAAGGAGATGAGTACAAAATAGAGATGAAGGACTTTATGTTCAAATCTATGATTTCTTTTAATGCTTTCATTCTATAAAAACATAGTCTCCTTGACTTGCTTTTCTATTAATATAACTGATACTCGAAATAAAACATGGTACTATACTTGTCTGTGTACACAATTATTTTATTTACCATATCTATATCATAAATCAAAGATCCTATTATTATGTAAAAGAACATATTATTATTATAAAATTATTATTATTAAGTTATCATGACTATAGAAATTTGAATTGTTTGTTTTATATCCTAAACAAGTACCAAGTACTTTGAGGAATTCTTCATTTATTGCTATTACCTTGCTACTAATACTATTTGTGATACTTTATTTTATGCAATAAATATTATTATTATTATTATTATAGCATAATGACGTATGCATCGATAATATGGGGAAACACATGTCACAGCCACAAAATATTCATTGCGCAAAAAAGATAACAATATGTCTTGTGCATTTCTCAAAGTTAAGATCCGTAAATAATTAACACAACACTATTTTTATTTCATAGATGATTATCTGGAACATGTTGTGTATGTGTGTAGGTAATCCTTTTCTATCCTTTTTTTCTACATTGGTATTACTATTATTTTTTAACATGTTCATAATCCTTGTCTTAAATTAAGTTATATGTACTTTGTCATTTGTATGTTTATTATGTCTTCATCTGAAGCGTATTTTACTTTATTTTATTTTATGTGATCTATATCACTATCCAGGACGAACGCATACCTACCAAATTGTTTACATAAAATAAATATTTTTATTTCTATTTTATGTTGGAGACAGAAATAAGGACGCAGATGAAAATGAGTTTACATTTTAAAATCATTTAAATATAGAATATATGACAATTGTGTAATAATGAAATAATAAATAATGAAGTTTAAGGAACAAAAAGTCAGATGAAATACTATTCGGAGAAACAACCAATGCTAGGCAGTCGCTGGTAGTTGCAGGTTATACTCAGCAAAATACGAGAAATATATTTATCACTTTTCTTCATCCCATTCCACTGCACAATATGGCAATAACGCCGGACAATGTATTTACTGTAAATGAAATAAACATGCACCGTATGGACGCTCTATTGTTTGTAAGATTAAAATTATTATTTACATTGGATGCCCAAAAGGCTATAGAATGTACGGAGCTCGCATTGATGGCGCAGTGAAAAATATACGGCAAGGACGCTTCATTACTGTTTTTTGAAAGGACGACAGAATGATACCGATATATATATATATATATATATATATATATATATATATATATATATATATATATATATATATATATATATATATATTAATTATTATAAGTGTATATCGACCAACGCGTTGTTTGAGATTAAAGTATACTGTTTGTTCTTAATCCAAGCTTTCGAAACTTTATTGTTGTTTCAACATCAGGGAAACTACAGAGAAAATTAATATAAAACCTATTGCATAATTAACATTAAAATTATCTTATGACTTACAGTACGTGAGGTGAATTAAAGTTGAAAACATTTAAAAATATAGGACGTTATAACACATTATTAAGAAACTAATTGTTGAATACTTTAAATTATAACGATTACTTAAAATAAAATGATTTTCTTAGATTAGTTTACATGGGAGACAGCTGACACATTTTGACATTATAAGTCTATGATGGAACAATAGCAATTTAGAATAAACAGATACAGGATAAATTAATTGTCCAGCTGGCCATCACCAAACAGTGAGAATGGAAAGGTTAATAAATATGTGTATATAACGCTTTTATGACAACTAATTCTGTTTTTTTTTTAGCAATTGTGATGTTTGCCCTATGTAACTTCTATTGCAGTCCATGCATTTTAATTGATATATCACATTTGGTTGATATAAAGGCGGTGTTTTGTCTTTAATTTTTGTGAAGAGGGATGAAACTTTATACTTTTTGTAGTTATTTCAATATTCTCATTCCGTAGCACTCTCCTTATCTTTAGCGTGAGGCTGTCTATACTTGGCAGAGTGTAGTAACGTAGTGTCTGTCTGGATGTAAGAACACCATGGTCTCTTGTACCATCGTCGTCACGAGTTGATGGAATACTATTATTGCTGAATAACAATTTACTCGTCAAATGTCTTGGATATGAGTTTTCTGTCAATATATATATATATATATATCAAAATGAGACAATGCTATTCACCTTTATGCTTTTACTTCGTCGGATACAGTCATCCACTAGAAGCGGATCACGTGATTTCAAGCTTATTTGCTTTCGTAAGCGCCAGATAATTTAAATAAAATTTATTTTTAATTATATACTAATAAAAAAGGAGAAAAAATATTAAATAAGGGCTCTAAAAATCAACACATTGCCACCTACTAGACAAAAGCAAAAGTAGAATAAACAGCTTGATAGTTCCCACGTCAATAATATAAACAAAAAGACAAAAATTTCTACATGGCCACCTGTCCACAGCTAAGATGATTATTTTGGTCTGATGGTATATTTAATTAAGGAGATTAGTTTTAAAGATAAATAAATAGGATATATAGACAAACTGATGACATGCATGAGGTAATTTTTTGAATTGTAATCTTACTCGATAATAATTCATAGTAATGTTTGTATTTATGTTTTTTAGATTTTTATTTGTTCTGCTATGTTTATAAGTCTTATACAATTTTAAATATTTCTGATGAAGACGAGAAACCTCCCTTCGAAACGTCAATTATACCAAAAAAATACAACCAGGATTAAGTAGTCATGGAACCTCAACCCCAAGAATAATCCAACTAATGAGTAAAACAGGTTCAAGAAAAAAAAAAAAAAAAAAAATATATATATATATATATATATATATATATATATAAGGTGAAGTGGGGTAAAAGTAATATAGTTTTCCAATATATCAACTTTAAAGGACAATGGTCCCTAAGTTTCTCTTTTAAAAAATTCGAAAAAATTTATATGCATGCGTTAGGGAACTGCATATTGATTGTGCAAGTTTGAATGAGATACTTCAATTTTCATCAATGTTATGATTCTTTTTTCAAAATCATGTCGCTATATTACAATAACCCCGTAATTTGGGGCTATTGTAATAATCGTTTGCAACGTTGTATATACCGATGATAGAACATTAGGGTGGGGCTATTGTAAAAGTACATAAAAGATACACCAATTGGTTTTATTTTCATGGAAAAATATGACAATGCAAGAAACTTATAAACTCGTCTATAAGTTAAACTAAAGAAACACATTATCTAACTTCTAAGTAACATAATATAGCTCGAAAATTATTATTTAAGAATCTTATAAAGTGTATTTTCACACACAAACCTAACTCTTAACGCTTCCTCCAAAAACATTTTAAAATTGCAAGATATTGCTATCTATGTACTCCGATACATTTTGCTCTAGTTTCTGATTGCATTTATTGATCATAAATCTTTCGTAGATCTCCGATACTTGAGGCGAATAATGCCCTTTTAGCAGCTCTTTTACTTCTGGAAACGTCGTATCTCCTGGTTTCCGTGGTGCTACTAAATTCTTCAACGTCTGATACACTCCTGTGCCAGCTAACGTTATTAGCATCGAGACATTCAAGTTTTCTTCTACCATGTTAACAGCAAACAAGTGCTCTATTCGCTCTAAATATGTTTCAAATGGCTCAATCTTTCTAATCATAGCCATTCTCCACTGATTTTGTTCACACTTTCCGAGCAAAATGAACAAGACTCAAATCCCATCCTCGTTGCCAAAATATTGTGTCTTATCATACGGGTAGATTCGTGATGATATGTCTATCATCAATAGAAGCACAGGTAGACTCTAATTAGTTTTATTACAACCCTCTTTCGTCCAACACGTGTTACCTCCTATAACTAACCTACTTCCCCAAAGCTCCTGACGATCAGCTGTCAAGCCTGTCGACTGTCAGTCCCTGTCTTGCCAACGATTCTGCATGAAGTAAATATAACTATATAACAAACATAACTTGACCATACATAACACATTAATTATTTTCTGCTTGGCATGAGATACAGGATAGAATATCTGTTTGATTGGCTTAGTGTTGGGGAGAAGTTAAATTTCATGCTCTACCACGGTAGTAAGTCCTAAAGTCTACCCCAAGGATTAATTGGTGATCAATTTCCTGTTATACTAAAGCATCGATCACATATATTCTTCCCATTAGGCATAAGGGTGTGGTTACATAACGAGGGCTTAAGCAAGATTGACCATTTGCAACAGAACACTCCCGTTTAATTTTATTAATTTTAAATCCCAGCTTCTGCAGCCTAATCCAACCTGGATTTCCTATCACAGTGCGAGCACCAGAGAACTGGAAGGGCTGCAGGTAGGACATATGGCAGTTGTTTCTCCTAGTCTACCACATACGTAACAAATAACGCCTAGGAGAAGGGTATCCTCGTAACACATGGCCTGTTTTGAGGCAATTCCAGCAGGTAACATTTAGAGATGATCTCACTGCAGCAACAGTCTCCACGGAAGGCTGGCCCAATGTCCGCTACCTCAGAAGTGCCTCAAAAATATGTCGTGCCCCCAGCAAGTTGGTGCTCTGCCTTCGACCACTGTCGATGCTCGTACGGGATTAAATCTTACTCTCCGCCTCCGAGATTCCAGGTACAAATTATGCCAAAAAATCACAGGATAAATTGGCCGAAAATTCCCTTAAATAGCTTCTGACATTTCAGCTAAAAGAATCGCAGCACCAAATAGCTCTGCGGCTGGCTCGGATGCTCGGAACATACGGCGACTTTTCTTTCGGGGCCCATTAATCCTTAGAGACTGAAGTTGTAAATTCACCAAATAAACCAAAGAACTACGCGCAAACTACAACTTCTTGAATAAGAAAATACCCCTCCCAGCAAAAAAGGGAGGCAAAATCCAGGGGAAATTACAACAATTTCTAGAATTAGGTATTAAATTTTCAATAACATTTCACTAGATTTAAATAATTGAATAAATTTCTACCATAAAAATTATTAGTTTCACTTATCCCACATAGATGTCACTGCATGTGCTGAAAATAAAATAAACAAAGGAAAGTAAGTTGCCTATATATAAAATACTAAAAATTATCGCTGCTACTATGAAAAGTAAAAATGACAATCTTATAATTTTTATCATCTTCTCTCATCGATGAGAGGATCATTTCATGCAGAATTTTGCAGATTTTTTCATGTACTTGTCCATCTACTCTCTTCCCCAAGACATACAATATTCTATTTCCTTTTTCAGAGTCTGGCACTAATTTTGAAAAATGTTTCCAAATTGTGTATTTTGAGAACATGCGTTTACATAATGAGCATGATTTATAATCGTCTACCTTTTTTTAAAACGTTTACGGAAATTAGGAACAAGTAGTGTTCGAAGATTGACTCTATGTGTTTTAGTAATTTTGAGAATATTAGAAGTATAGTTTTACTCTTTCTGCATAAATAAACTCAATTTTGATTAATTACAACCTTCAATTAGCTTGCGGTTATAACCGTCAAGGCACCAGCGGACTCTGGACACCAAGTAATGGGATGATGGCGGCTATAGCAGCAAACATTTAAAAACGTAAATGACAGGTTTTATGACTAAAATTTTTTTGGTGCAACAAATAAATTTTTGGGAGTTTTACAAGAAATTCCCTGTTTATAATATTATTTATAAAGCTGAAAATATGTTTTTCGCTGATAATTTTCAGGAGGAGAAATTTTCTCAGGAAAATGCTGTGTTCCATTGTAGTTGATTTCATTGGTTTGGACTCGAGCACGTTTACATTAAACCAAAGACCTTCAGTCCTGTTTATAATCTATACCAGTTACAAATCGTATGATTGCTTCCCTTTATTCTATAAAGTTCATTTGAGTACCTATCTTTTCTTTAAAGATGTAATAAAAATTCCACACTGCTACATCCAGTAGATGAATGATTACCTTTTTATACCATCTAATAGTTTTTCGTGGACAAGAATAATAGGACATCATCTGATCTGCTCTGTCAACACCTGACCTATTCTGATTATGATTCACTATTTCATTTGATTTTCTCTTTTCCTGTTGTCGCTGGTTTGCTGTGTTTATCACGCTCTTAAATGTTTTAATATTACCTTCAACTTCTGCATTTGAGACACTATGATAATAATTGTATTTACGTTTAGTAAGATGTAAGATAGCAATGTCACAATGTGCTTTTTACGACTGTATCAAAGTATTGTGGATGTAGAAGATCATAACAATTTTTAATATTACTAACGATTCTCTGAGATTCTATCAGCATTTTAGCGAGTTCTCTGATTTTGCGAGAACATATATTAACATGCTGTTGCCCTCTATGTGTATTAAGATATCTTGCGCCATAAGCACAAATCTGTGAATCTTTTTTAGCCTTAAGAGTTATTGAATCCTCTCGCATTCGAGGAAATACTTTAGTTTCCAAATCATAATTTACATTCAACTTAGAGTTTAAGCTACTCAATTTATTATGAGATGACTCACAATTCTGCGCAGTTTTTTTTATGTTTCCAATGTATCTTGTTTGAAAATTAGCCAGAACAAAAAGGACGCGAAGAATAATTCTCGTATGAATTTTGTCCCAAAGTTTTGTGGACTGGCTTGAAACAAGACGAATTTTTAAGAGAATTTCCCCGTTTTCTTATGATCGCTATTAATTGTTTCCGTTTGAGAGATTTCGGCTCCAGAACCATTATTTTTTAAAACATCGAACTCGTTCGCATGGTTCCGTACAATATGTCTTTCAAAGTTCTTCACTTCGCATTTAGAGAATTTTTCGTTGACTCAGCGGACGATATCTCCTACGAAATAAAATAAATGTATGACATTGGTGCCTACTTTGGAATATCGATAAATATTATTTTCAGAAATGTAAATAAATACCAGTTTCAGTGAAGTAAGATGAGCTATTGCCAAATCGTTCAAGTTTGAAATCAAAATAAAATAGAACTTAAATCACATCTTGTCAGTAAACTTCAGGTAGAGTAGAGTAAAATTGAGCACTCAGTCAATCGTCTAACATTAATGTAGAATTTGATAATGAGATAAAATAATAATAGTGGAATGATTTCATCATCTTTAGTTTAAATAGGAGGATACTTGAATAAGAAAGTATTATTCAAGATCAGGCAATGAAAACTGTTAGAGACCAAAGGCAAGTTTATAAGAACGAAGCATACAAATAAGATTGGATTAAGATTTAAAAATAAATTTTTTCAAAGATCATTTCTAAAATTATTATAATTTCTAAAATACTAACATGAGTCGGCATTTGAATTGAGTTATTGTCATTTATTCGTGCCGTTGGATTTGGCGTCTCTAAGGATGTATAGGTTCTCTGTAGGTAAAGTAAAAAAAATACTTGTCTAGTGTACCTAGTCCCCGTTAGTACAACTAAAAAATTATTGGGTGAATTGACGAGAAGGATTTGATTGAAAAAATGGCGTCTATGAAGTGAGTATACCATAAAAACTCAATATTTGACACCTATATTGAAACTAGTTGGCGTTAACAAGGATGCAGAATGTCTATAAACTTTAATTTGATGAAGTGTTTCTGCACTTTGATACTCTATCCTCGATAAAGAGGCTTGGAAATATTTAGAGAATGACAATAACAGTCCGGTTGAATGGGGTGTTTAAATTTGATAACGATTAACGTGTTAGAATCATATTAACATTATTTTGACATTCTATACAAAAATTTCTATTTAAGGAGGAAGTTATGACAATATTGGAATTATAAGACATTCCAAATTGAACATTTCTTCTGTAATAAGAAAATGTTTGGCAATTTTTATAAAATTACAGAATTATAATTTAAAAATATGAAGACAGTGTAAATTAAATGAAGATGAACTTACTGTAAGTAGGTAGTTATAATATACAATTTGACTGTCAAATAATTTATAAATATTGGATAATTTACTTCAATGATAAGTAATCTTATAGATGTTCAAACTAATTATTGTCTAAGTGATGATACATATTTACCTTTTCTATTGTCAAGTTTTTATCTAAGCTAGATGAATCATAGGGAGAATTGTGAGTGAACTGTTCTAAATATAATTCACTTTTACTTGACCCACCTGCAAAAACAAAAGATTGTTAAACATAGTTCAAAAAATTTCTTGTGTAATTGTTGTTTAGATATTCAAAGGATTTTAGGGGGAGAAAATATCAATGCTTTCGATTATTTCTCGCAAGTCCGGTGTTATTTCTGAATTCCTAGTCGAAATCGGAACTAGTTGATAGTGGCAAGCTTATTTCACCGCCAGTTGAATCAACATTTCTCTTTTCACTATTAGCCATAGTCATAATTTTCTTTGTTCTTTGTGACATGCCTCAGTTGTCAGTAAAATATATCTAAAATATAATAGCCTTTAAATATTTAAGAACTTTCTTCATATTTTGTGTCTTATCTCAACCTCAACTCAATAGGTAGCTATATTCTGTAGAATAACGGTAATTAATGTATGTATATCAGATTGCTTATTTATAATTAATCTATATTAAAATATAACTTAGTACCACTAATAGTTTTAGAGCCCGCTGAAAACTGATTCTATGAATAAGGTACATATATTTGTACGAGTGTAAAATAGTATTATGAACCTAGAAGGCGCCACATTCGAAAAAGCCCGCATGAACAGTACTTCACTTTCAGTTCATGTCTTGAGATACATAAATAATATTTACATCAAAAAAAGGATTTCATATACTGAATGAAAATACAGATAGTCGCCATGTCTAATGCATATTAGTTATTAGTTATTATATAAAATATATCTCAATTTTCAATCACTCTATTGTTCATATCGTTCACTGTTTTTTGAATTTAGGTTCGAGTTACATTTTCAACACGTGAATTAGGCTAACGATATTTTATTATCAGTAACCTTTCAACATTACCGGAAGTGACGTCATGCTTATAATAGCTGCAAAATTCGATATATCAAAGTTGGCACCGTGAAGATCTATGATAGTATTATTCTCTCCCACATAGCCATCCGTTTATCTTCATCATAGGAATTACCTACAGCTTTTAAAGAAGCATGAATAAGTATCCGGAAATAATTACTGTCCAACTCAGTTGAGTAATAAAATATTACCAAATTATAAATTCTAGTAGATAAAGAGTTAAAAAAATGAACTTTCATATTCCCATAAGAATTACATAGGTATTATGTCCCTTTAGACTGATCTTGCCGTATCTGTGCAAGTTTATAATAATAGTTTTCAACGGAATTATATGGTACAAACGACTTTGAGCTTTATAAAAAAGCTCCCTATTTAGCCCTATTTACTATGGAGGATCTTAAAGAAGAACATTCAAAAATTCAAGCGTTACTTCCCTGGCATTTGTTTACCCAATTTTCATAGATTATAAGGCTTAGACAAATATGTCTTGAGTGCTTGTATGAGATTGGTTTTCTGTTTGAAGGAATGATTGGATCTATAATGAATGTATCTGTTGGATGACGTTGGTTTTATGTACCAGTCCAAAATTATTGTGTTATCATTTCTTCTTATTAACTTTGTGTCTAAAAACGGAACTGACCTGTTGTTTTCTTTTTCTATGGTGAATTGTATGTGTGGATTGTACGAATTGAACACATGTAAGGTTGATTCCATTGCTGACTCTGGTAAGGCATAGATGATGTCATCTACGTATTTCTTGATGAAAGGAAATTGAAACGAAAGCTTATCACATATTTGATCCAAGATGTAATCCATGACTAGCCGTGCGATAACTGGGCTGAGATCTGAGCCCATAGGACATCCAAAAATTTGTTTGTAGATTGTGTTGTCAAAAACATAGTAGTTGGAATTGAAAATACATTTCACTAATATAATGAGATCTTTTTTTGGAATCTCTGTGTGAGGTGATATGTTGTCCCATCATTTATCTATGACTTCAATCACTAATTCTACTGGTATGTTGCTATATAGAGAGACACATCAAAACTAACTAATACATAATCATCTGGTATTTTAGGTAGGCCATAGAATCTGGCAGGAACAGAGTTATAGTTATAAAGAGATTTTGCTGTCTTTTTTGAAATGTATGATTTTGTTTCATATTGCTTTATTATTTCGTTGCACTTATTTTGAAAGGTTAGTGTAGGATCTCTATTTAAGATTTTATAGTATCTATTGTCATTTAAAATGTCTAGGACTTACCTTTGGTACTCTTGTTTGTTCATTGCAACAGTTACGTTACCTTTATCTGATTGCATGATCAAAAGGTCAGGAAGTAGATATACTAGGAGAGTTCTGGATCGGAAGTCACAATAAGCATGCTTTATTTTTCAAAGGGGTCCCGAATAATGTAATAATGGCGTGTGGAAAGTGGGCGTGCTGGATATTTTTCCAACGGGGTTTCATTATTTATTAAATGTTAGTTAGATTCCTACTTTTCATGAGCGCCATCTAGCGGAGAGGGGATAAGTAACTGCATTATTTAACTATTTAATTTAATTATTTTAAAGCTGAGGAAAAAAGTTCTCACAATCGCGCGGGATCGAACCCACAACCACACACTTCAACACGCTAACAAGCTAGACGTTTTCCAAGCCTGCCATCTCGGTTACCCATGTGAATGCGAGAAATGAAACAATATATGATTAGCGGCGGCGCGTGCGCACTTACATCAGATAAGACGGGAGCTCATAAATTGAAATGTTGTCGATGTGTTAACATCGATGTCGACACCGCTTCAGGGTAAGAAAGGACGATAAGCCGTTTGGGTTAGTGCGCTCGGACAGCCCTCATCGTTTCAAGCAAACGACTCCCAAAATCGTCTTCTGCCGAAAATTTGATGGCGATTCAGTTTTTGATTCGTTTAAATCGGCCAATAAATAGCGAAGATTTGATTTTCGTATAGAATATACGAGTTAAATTGCAAATTATGCTTATTAGGTACAATGTCAACAACATCATTAAAAGTGCTTAAACAGGAAATCAGGAGTCATGAGTGAAAGAAAATGTGTTATGTTTAATATTGTATTTATCAAAAATGATTTTCTGAATAAAACAACATTATACTTAAAATTTGCTTTATTTAATGAATGATTTTATCAAACAAATTTTTTAAATAGAGTACGGAGTGATTCTTCTTTATGGCATCTCATCAGGATTGTTGCGTTGACGAAAACGTGTAGGATTTTTGAAAACCTTCTCATTCCAATCTTTTTTACTGAATTGGGTGGTAGGATTGATAGTCATATCATGAAACAATGTCAATACCTTCCGTTTTTCCTCAAAAAAGTTTAGAATATTCTTTAATTCTTCCAAACGTCGAATGTGTTGCTTCAACCTTTCTTTCAACATCATCGTAACTCTATGACTCTCAGACTGAAACTGCTGTCAGACAAAACAAAACTTGTTTCTTGTCTGCACCCCACCCCCCTCCAAAAAAAATAAAAAAAACATTTTTTTAAATCTCTCTATGGCTCATAAAGGTAAAGTATTACAAAACCATTTATACAATTCATCAACATTTCTAAGACTACAATTATAGAATTGACTGTTGCTATATGTGTGGTGCATTCATGATGAAAATCCACTATTTTTGAATGTTGGAACAGTGTGCCATGAGTTATCAAATTCACGACTCTACCAGCTTGCTCTCCGTAGAAAGATTGAAGTTTATCATCCAAAAATTGCTTCTTCTGATGTCCTTGCACATAGATGATATCAATTTCGTTGAGATTTTCCTTTAGAATATCATCTAGCGATTCGTATGGTATAAAGCCAGAAGAATATTTGAGGTTATGTACATTCTTCTCCAAATAACAAACGCCACATCGATCTGCTTTGCTTAGCGATGAGAACGGTATTGGTGGTAATAGTTAGTGATGTTACGATGGAACTGGACCTATTAATTTGGAACAGGTATCGTTTGATTGTTCCGTGTACCTATTCCCAAAGATTACAGAAACCTGTTCCCTGTTCCGAGTTACTGGGTACCATAGAGATAGAGATTTGATTATGTATCATGTCGGTCTTGTAAATAATACGTATTAGAATTAGCAGAGATGCAGATGAGAGTGTTTATTAGTCTATATGGATGAGAGAGAAGACGTATTACTGTATTAGGTATTAGCTTATGTTATATATTAATATTAATTAGGCTTTAGTTTTTGATATGAATCGTAGGTATGTAATAGTCTTTATTCTCTATGAGGTTTAAATGAACTTGAGGTTTGAGATATTGTACTTTTATACAAATATATAGGCTTATATTCCTCAATAAACAATTGAGTTGATTTGCAAAAAACAATTTGAATTTTTTTTATTATATTTATTTCAAAAGTAGAACAAAACAAGAAAATAAAACAATATAACATAACATTATTCTTAGAATTAGAAAAACAAAAACTCTTTGGCTTAAATTATGTACAATAACAGATAACAGGTACTTACTCGGCAAAATAAAACAATCTCTAAACTATATAAATGAAAAAATTAACAAAAGTTCGCATTGTAGTTCAAAAATAATAACATGTGTACATGTTTTGATTTCAGGCGTCTTCAACGCTCTCTTAAAACTTCGCCAGCCTTAGAGAATAAACTCTCGCAAGGTACAGATGTAGCCACAGCACATATTTTTTTTCTAACTAGTGCACTTAGGTTTGGATACATGTATTGGTGTTCTTTCCACCACTCCAAAGGATCTCTTCTCCTGTCTATAATATCTTCTTCCATATACCTTTGCATCTCAATTATAGCCCTGGAAGTTGTACTCTTAACCGAAGATTTGTTACCTTCTTGTGAGGCTACTCTATCAAATGCAGCCCAAATTGATAGTTTGTTGTTTTTTTCTGCCTCGTTTTCGAGAGGTTTTATCTCACTTTTTGAAGGTTCCTCCCTTAATGATATAATGTCTGCCAAATCACTAATAATATTTTTCTTGACTCTTTCTGCAGCATCATTATTTTTGAATGGCAATGTTTTAAAGCGGGGATCCAGAAATGTAGTTTTTGCCAGAGTACTACTATACTCCACATTCCCAAACCTATTCCGTAGGCCCTGCTGTAGTTTTTTTATTACTACGGTTCCTGAATGTGATAAGTCCGTATTACTTACGAGATGCTCACAAATATCTAGAAGCCCCCCTGTAATAACGATAACTAAAGAAGCCGCAAGGTATTGCTGGCCACTAATAATTCTAGAGGCATCTTCGAAAGGTTCTAAAATCATTTTTAACTCTTTTAGTAAGCGCCATTCGTCAAACAATATCTGTGGAAGTTCTGCATCCAACAGTGCTGCAGTACTTCTAATGCCCTCTTCCAACTCGATAAATCTTTCAATCATGTAAAAGGTGGAGTTCCACCTGGTAATGACATCGAGTATCAGTTTCTTGGGTATTTTGATTCCTGAGTTTTCTTGAAAGTTACTCAGCTTAGTTGATGCTTTTGAACTTTTCCTAAAATGAGCCACTATAGTTTTAACTTTGTCTATTGTTCCTATAACTAATGGCTCAGAATTTAATGCATCTCGGACTACTAAATTTAATGTATGGGCATAGCACCCGAAAAACTTCCACTTTAGTCCATTTTTTATCGCGCTTGTTATATTTGCAGCATTATCAGATATAGCCAAATTAATTTTATTTTCGATCCCCCATTCTTCTGTAATTGATTTTAATTCGGCTGCTAAATTAGCACTCGTATGCGATTTTTCGAATACCGAACACTTCAGAAGCATCGTCTGATTTTGAAATTCATTGTCTATAAAATGGATCGTCACACCCATAAAAGATTCATTATTTCCGGATGTCCAACAATCAGTGGTCAAAGATACGGCATCAATAGTTTTAATTTTTTCTCTACAATTAACCAAGCACTGTTCGTAGAGTGTGGGAATGAGAGTCCTGGAAATAACTTGCCTACTTGGAATATCATACGAGGGATTCAACGCTTTTGAATAACGCTTGAACCCTTCGTCTTGTACCACACTAAATGGTTGAAAGTCTTTATAAAACATAACTAACAGAGCTTCATCTATTTTTTTTTTCGAGGCTGAGGTTATTTTTTTCGGAACAAATGAGGATATTTTGGATTGAATAGTGGATTTTGAATGTGATGTACCTATTGTTTTTTGACAGCTAGAAGTAGATGGGATTGATTGTACATCATCAGCCTAAAACAGATGTACGGAAAAGACATAGTTTAGAATCTCAGAATATATGAATTTCGTTAAATAGAAAGAAAATAACAATGCATTTTTTCATTCGAAAATATATGAATACACTCACTTGGGTAGCGGAAACTAGAATCGCTGGATCATCTATTCCTGAAAACCTTTCTGTTGATGGTTCTGTCTCAGGAATATTTATATTTGATCTTGCTCTAATATTTTCATTTAATTGAATTGTGGGATGTTTTCTCAACATGTGCTTTTTCAAATTTGAAACTGTTGCTCTGTACGACATAACAATTTTGCATATATTACATTTTGCAATGTATTCTTTTGAATCAACAACCGAAAAAAAATTCCAAACTATACTGGTACGTTTGTTCATTTTTATAAGCTTTTAAATCAATTTTAATAACAAGAAGACAAGAAAGTAAGGAAGTAAGTAAATCAGCAATATCAGCAAATTTAAAACGCTTAGCTTTTAACTTGTGCTGCGTCCCGCGCTGTCAGTCAAGTCATCCAAAGTCAAAATATAAGCCTACACTACTTAGTCTATGCCTACAATCTCTTCTGCGAGACTGTACTGTTCTCAGAACTGTGTTCTGTGCTCTCTGTTATGTGTTATCTCATCTGCATGTTGACGTTTTTGACCGAAGACGAAAACCGAGAATATCCGACATCCGAGCACGTCCGAATCGACAATATACATATTATATATATATTCCGGATTAGGTTGGACTTGGAACAGGTTTAAGGAATAGGTTTGTATTTGTAACAGGAACAAGTCATACTAGGTACGATAAAAAGCTGTTCCGTAACATGGCTAGTAATAGTAAATAATTACTACATCGACGTCCAATCCTTAAGGCAATTTCTTTGGGGTGGAACTGGCACTCCACATTGAAGCCTTGAATGTCTACGAAAGCTATTCTCATCTCTCCTCGACGATGGTTGAACTTAAACTGAGTCTTCTCATCCTAGTTCCATCTCTTTATAATTTCACGGAGAGGATGTTGTTCAATTATGTTATCGTGAATGATGATGCAATAGACACAAGTATTTGCTGGAAAACCTTTAGACGCTTCTATTTCAAGTTTGACATCAACACTTGAACTTTTCACGTTTTCATCTCGGTGAGAACAATCAATGACAAATAGAGGTTTATTTGCGAATTCAGAGTAACTTAGGATCGGCGTATGTAGATAAGAGTGTTTGTAGCTTTTTCCAAATTGAGTGTAGTTGAAGTAAGCTTCGGTAAAATCCCCCTTTTCAAAGTCCAAATGCATCTTCTCCTTTGGATAGCTGTCTCCGTTCAGCGTCAAGGTGATATTCATAATGTTTGCATAATTAAATTTCGTAGGATCGTTATTCACTTGGTTCTTTTCGTGGTTGCTCTGGAAACAAACGATGTCATAGCGAGGACTTTCCAAAAAAGATGAAGTTTTCACCGACCAAATTTCGTTGGTGGCTCCTCTAGTGAGAGCAGGCAACATGTGAATTTCCCATTTTCTAAACGGTATCAAGATGGGAGTGTCAGCTTTGATTGCTTTTAAAAGTTGCAATTTAATTTGATCGTTTGGATGCAATCTTTTCACTTTGAGCTCGATATTTTCCATTTCCAATTGTACTTCAGTTGTTGTAGGATTGGCGATGGTAAAAAATGTTTCAACGGAATGAGCATACTAAATAACAAAGTATCCGCATCTAGCTTGATGATACCAACATCTTTATCTGGACTCCAAGTCGCTATACTCAAGGGTTCAGACTCTTCTTCACTATAGCATAAAAACCCTCGAACGGTACACACAATTCCAACGTCACGCACTGATTCCAACTCTTTACCATTTTGTTCGTAGCTAATGGATTGGAACATGAAAGCGCCAGCATTATTGACAAAAGATACTTCTCCAGTACCCTTGGTGCGCTTAATTTTTCCACTGATATGTAACAGACTTGCGTAAAGAGCATCGAAAACATCCGATTGATTAATGCTAATTTCTATGACATCATTGTTGCGGAAAGATTTAACGTATGGATACTAGGTATGCCATTCATCTTTTTGAATTGATGTGTCCATTTGAGGTTTTTGGAAAATGTTGAACACTTGCGGAGATAACATTGTAGCCTAAGGATTTGCGAAATCGGATATTTTTCACACTGAGTTCACGATGACTATCACGGTGGTGTTGGATGTTCTTTGTCTCGAAGAATATTCGTAGGTAGATGTATTTTATAAATACCTAGTACCATAATTCTTTGAGATGTAATCGAATTATGATTTCTTCACCTTGGAAATTCACCAGCTGAAATTTTTGATCCAAAATTTTAAGTGTTATATTATGAATCTCGTCTGTAGTGATGGGTAGATAAATGAGAGAATTTGGACTTTCGTCGATAGCGTAACCAGGATCTTCTCTGATAGCAAATTCGTAGATTGTGTGCGAAGGTCTATCGTTGTAGAAGGCTCCCGAAGTAATGTTGGAATCGATGTGTATGGTTCGTACTTTTATAATGTTGACAGGCAGCTCGGACATGTGAGTAACATTTTTTGGCAGAATCTTAGGAGAGCATCCCAATATGTGTGTCAAACTATCGTTCGGAGTGAAATCAATATCAAAATCTTTACAAAAAATTTCACATTTCAATGTATTATTATTCGGTTTGAGGTAGAAGTAATCTTCAGGCTTTACCTTCGTCGTTGTCTTTGGTACGATTGCTTTCTGAATAAACTTTTCAATATCCACAATTTCGTATGCTCCCGTTGGAATGTCAATGCTTTTTTCTTACCCTTTCCATCTACATAGTGGAACTTTGTATTTTCATCGATGTTGGGTATACTGTTGTACGAATGAAAACTTAGAAGACCTAAGCCATATTCACTGTTACGCTGCAAGTGAAGCGGCGGTGATAGATCAATTGAGAGAATCGAAGAATGACTCTTCAAAGTCAGTATTGTATCACTTCGTTTCATCGACATGACTGATACACAAGTAGTTTGATATACATCATAATTATAAAATATCTTGACGCTCTGCTGCTTTCCAAAATAATCAACCAATTCCTTTGGTGGCTTCAAATTTCCAAAACTATCGAAATATTGTACAGTGTTATCATCCTTTTTTTAAGCTACCCAATCTGTACCTGGATTGATGGAGGAATCTAAATTCACTACGGCACATTCGCGACGTCTAGTATGGTCAGGAAGAGTGTCTCGCATAAAAACACCACGAAAATGTGGAATTTTCAGCTTTTTCGCACATTCCATAATCTCCCCATCGTACAGAGCTCTGTTGGGTAGCTGAGCTAGTAGTTTTTTTGTTTCTTCAAGTACAATCCTTCTCCTCCTTTATGCTGTTCATTCAAGAATAGACCGAATCCGTTACGCGTTTTTCGTAGATACAAGCCGGATTCCAAGTGTTCCATAGCTTTATTATGTCGTGCATCTTCTTCCATCATTTTCTTTGCATTTTTCGTGTCGATGATGGTCTTTGCGATGGCGCTCGCTCCTCCAGCCAGCGATCCTAGAGCCGAGAGACCGGCAAACAATGGAATTAGCGGCAGAAAACCGCCACTTTTTGGCAATGGTATAATTCTAGGTACTCGAATACGTTTTCGACCTCCACATTTTTTGACGGCTAATCGAGCTGCTTTCAAAGCAGCAGCAGTTAACTTTTTCAAACTGCCACCTTCGTGATGAGGAGACTTTTCCATAGGTTGATGAATCTTCTTTGCAATTTGGGAGAATCCATGCTGTCGTCGATTCTTCATACCCATACCGAGTTTACGTTTCGCCTTCATAGCGTTGGTAATGAACCAAGCAGCAGATTTTTCACCAAATTTTGCGTCTTTCGATTTGACTCGTTCCCAAGCTCTATGTTCCAACACTTGATCGGCTTTATGACGTTCTTCCATTGATTTGTTTTGAGAGTATGCAATGTCGTGTTCCCTGCAAGCTTCGTCCAACGGATTTATACCTCTATCTCCACGTTCTAAGCGTTCTTTCAATTTAGTTCCCGGTCCACAATATGAATAGCCTGGCAGATGTAGTTCGAATGGTAGGTTATTGATGAGCGTATTAACCACACCCTTACCGTGATGAATCAACATTTAAAATGATGTCAATATTGAAAGACATGAACATTTATACAAAATCCTAAACATTTCATGGTATCGTGCACAACATGAGGGTCGTCGCAGCACTTTCACTGCTCTTCCACCCGAATGGTGCTAAATTTGAAAATGTTTACGTGTATTCAAAGTCATTGTATCAACCTAAGTATCAGTTACTCGAAGAGGTGTTGAAAAAAGTCAAAGGAATCGGATATTTTCAATTCAAAAAGTCATTCTGTAATTTGGGACCTACCATAAGGGTATCATTCAGTGATATACCTGTGGAAGATTTTGCAGAGCCATCGAAGACGACCCGAGTTTTTGTTGTCAAGCTGTCTTCCTTAATTACAGCATGATGATGAAGAAAGAAACCTGTACTCTTATCAATTTGATATTTAGCCAAGGATATATGCCCTAGAGCTAAGTAGTCACTTAAAAATTCTGCATAATCCGATTGAATTTCAGGCTTTTGCTGAAACTTGCGTTCTAGCGCATGGAAACGCTTTAAAGCAGATGAGTATGACTCACCCAACAACGGCTTTTTATCATTAAAAGGTAATCGTACCTCATATCTTCCATCTGAGTTTCTTTTTGTATTCAGATCGTAATGATCTTCACAAGCCTTTTCCTCAGATGACAAAGATGTATTGGTGGGAAGCTCCTCAAGCTCCCAAAAACGAGTCAAATTTACATCTCAAGGCTCAGAATGCAAAGACACATGGCAAGAAACCCTTGACGCTTGAGACGATAAGCCAATTTCACCCGCTACAATCCAACCCAATTGCGTTTTTTGGAGAACGGCATCAGGATGATTTTTCAAGGATATTTGTCCAATGCTCAGTTATTTATAGAACAGTTTGACACCAATCAGGCATCAACGTTGGACGATTTGAAAAATTCTGGATCTGCTAGCTGTATATTTTTAGGTATTTCTAGATTCGCTGGATTAATGGCTATAGAAGGCATCGCCTGACTGATTTGAGGAATAATCAAGAACTCTACGGATTTTTCGTATTTGCTAAAACGATATCTCAAAGTCGCTTGAGTCGAAAATTTAACACTCGTGGACGTGCTATCAATACCAGTGACATAGATGTTAGCTGGCTTTTTAGATTCAAGAATTTTGCAACTTCCTCATTTATGAAGTGTGCCTGAGATCCAGCATCTAGAAATATGCGACAAGTTTTTATTTTGCCTTGATTGCTCACAATATCAACCAAGGCAGTGGCTAATAAAGCCTGAGAAGTCAATTGAGCTTGCATATTGATACTGCTTGATGCAAAATGAGATGCAACCTGCGTTTTTTCAACATGCTCAGATGAATTATTAGCCCTTTCAAAATGCAAAAGCGTATGATGCTTTTGTTTAAGATTAAGATTTACGTATCTCAGCCTTATATTAATGGTTGTATCAGGATTGGACAAAAGCATCACTACATGTCGAAAGGTACTCACTGTATAGCTGATAGGAGTAATCTCACGAACGAGCGATGGATAGTACTTGTTGTCAGTGTAGTCAGTGGGCGCATGCCCCTTGGTGCCATCACATGTATGAGTATGACAGTCCGTTTATTGTGCCATCACTCGCAGTGTTGTTGCAAGTGGTACAATTGTACTTTTTTCGGTACAATTGGCAATTGGAGAGTACAATGGTACAATTGGGTAAAATGTAGTACAATCATCCTCGTAGATTAAATAGCTACTTATATATTTTCATATATTGAGTTACAATTTTATATTCCAAGTATTTTTTCTCTTTGGTGTATTGCATGCAAAATTATTTTCTTGTTACTTCAGCTGTCATATTTCGTACGACATACGCATGGCATGGAGTATAAATTCTATGCATAGCGCAAATACCATAGGACATACAATGAGTATCTGCTTTAGCAATATAGCGTGTCTATGGTATATATTTGTGTACGAGTCCACGCCTATCTGGTGAATCATAAAACTACGTGTTTGGGGCGTCCTAAGTTGCTATGTCCTATGCCTATGATGTATGATATTTATGTAATGTAAAATGGAAAAGCTATCCAGTTATCTGTAAATTCAAATTCCATCTTCCATATCTATCTATCTCTAAGCTCAATTTACACCATACGCCATAGTACTTCATCTTATGCTAACCCTAACGATACATTACAATAATCACACACAGAAAATCAATAAAAATTGCACATGAATTATGCTTTGATTATATTATAGAATTTTACTTATTTACTATATACCTATAGTATCATACATTTAAGATCACATTTTGGATTAATAGTTTGTGATTATGAACAACCATCATTGATTTGGAGATATTATGTATTTTACCTATTATGTCAGAATTATTAAATTAATAGCTATAATATGGATTATTCTGATTCGTTTTCCCGAACGGAAAAGGTACCTATACAATTAAAGCCAGATAAAAAATGTTATATTATAATAGCAGCTCACTTGATAAATTAATATTAGAGGAGAATTAAGATATTGAAACAATTTTTATTTTTAGACTCAATCCCTGTGTCCAACACACATCTAGCTAAAAAAGCGCTGCAACATTTTTGACAGGTTTTGGTAGAAAACGCTTGCGCTTTTAAGCTGCAGCATTAGAAATACCCCAATAGTTAATTTTAAAAACTTCTTTATAAACCAGCTTACGAACGCGAGACGTCTCTTTGTTCTCGTTTGGTTCAAAAACCATAGTGTTAACTCCTTCCAGTTGTTTTTCTAGGTGCACCTTCACGATCTTCTCACTATTTCCAGGTATTCGCGTATCTTCGGTGACGATTATTTTAATAGGACAGTTCTTGTTCGAAGATGCTGAGAAAAATATTTCCTCGTTGCCCACTCTCAACATTCTGTTTTTAAAGTCCACTGTGATAAAATTGAAGGTTTCCAAAACATCTAAGCCTACTATAAATTCATCCACTATGTCAGCCACGATTGCATTAATCTTTAATTGTGCATTGCCAATTTCTAAAGTGGTGGTGGTCTCTCCAAAAACATTTATCAAATCTCCTTTTGCAGTTTCCAGTATTGGCTTGATGTTGTGCTGCACGATAGATTCTTTGGAAACCATGTCGGGGCGTACCACTGACCTTGTTGCCCCCGTGTCGATGGTCAAATCACATTTCTTGCCGTTGATAAAACCTTGGACAACGAGGCTCTCACAGCTCTTCTTGATGGAGCACAAATGTAACTTGGGGGCTTGATAATCAGTGGTCGCCAGCGTTCGCCCCCCTACACTGGCGAGGTGGAGTTTTCCTGAAGTCGGGTATTCTCTCTCTGAACATTTCGTTCTTCAGATCTGGGTCGTCGCCTGCAGTTTCTACTTATATGTCCCTCTCGGTTGCAATTGTAACATTTAATCACTTTTCTATATCCAGACTCCTTGCTTCCTCGAGAGCAAAATTTCGGAAACATCGCCTCCAACTTCTTAAAGAAATCTGCATTGTCTTGTGGTTCGTCTGACACCCTGACTTCTCTTAATTTGCTGCGACGATTCATAGATGCGTTTTTGGCAGCTTCGTATTCCAGTGCCTGGACAAATGTTTCGGCTAAGGTGTTATGCCTACTTAGTCTCAACGCTTGCTGCATATCGATATCTCGAACTCCATCAATGAAGTACTGGACACTAATTTGCTCAATGAATTCATCAGGGGCCTGTGGATAAGCCAGTCGTACCATGCTCTCAATGCTACTGCTGAATTCCTGCAGTGACTCCGTTGAACCTTGAATTCTACTCTTCAACTGGCTCTGATACACTTGGCTAAGATATTTGTTGCCGTATCTTAGTTCCAAGGCGCCCGCAACAGCCAAATAATCAGTTTGTTTGGCTTCAGGAATGTTTTGAAGTATATCAAGCGCCTTTCCTCGCAAAGCCAATACCAACGCCGTTGCTTTCTGCTGCTGATCCCATATATTTGCATTAGCTGCAGCCTCAAACTGACGTTTGTACATAGCCCAGGATATTTCGCCGTCAAACGTTGGTGGTTTAAGTTTTTCATTGGCTGTTGTGATCGCCGACGTGTCCAATTTGCTACTTTCTTCTTGGTTGGTATCTCGAATTTTCTTCACTTCTTTCTCTAGTTTTCGGTACTTCTTCTCGAACTGTCCCAATTTCTTCTCGAACTTCTTGTTTAACGGTATCGATTTCTTGATGGACATTTCGGAACAATCCTGCAATCTGTTCGAAATCTCTCTGTCGCCGTACCTCTTCTTCTTTCTTTTTTTGTTGTCGTCGTACCTCTTGTTCTTTCTTTTCTTGTTGTCGTAGCTCATCTTGTTTTCTCGAAAAATCGGAGAGTACCTTAATTAGTTGTTCTTCCTTTTTCTGTTCTTCTCGCAGCCTTCGCTCCTCTTCTTCTTTCTTTTCTTGTTGTCGTAATTCTTCTTGTCTTCTCGAAAAATCGGAGAATAACTTAGTTAGTTGTTCTTCCATTTTTCTGTCTGCTTTCGGGTGTTTACCATAGACAAAAGCCTCTTCACTCACTTATCCCTCTTCTAACACCAAATTGTTGCGTATGCGGGTTCGCAGATAAGTGAGACTAATTTAGAGTTATTAAATTAACTTTATTTACACTCAAAATAATATAAATTACAACTTAACTTTAACTCTCTAACTTACTCGGACTATTCTATTTATTCACACTGCGTTTTTCATTCTGTCTTCTTGCCGAAAATTCTCCCATATATATACCCGATAAAGGATCCAGAGCATTCGGTATAAAAGACCAGAAGCCGCCACTATACGCTTCTCGAAATTCGTTTGTCGGCAGCTTAACAGAAGATGCCGACACTGCCGTCGCTCTCTTTGTTGACGCCGCTTTTGGTATGTCCAACCACAGCATATATCGCGCGCATACTTCAAACGGATGCCGCTACTTTGTAGCCAATACCGGCGGCTGTTCCCCTTTGCACGTTACAATATGTTACTTTGCATCCCACATATATTCATTACAAAAGTAGCTCAAATGGCAGCCCTTAAAATCAGGAAAACTACTAAAGGTAAACAACACACCACCACATTGTCCTAAATATATGTCACTTTCCATCCCACATGCACACAATATGAAAGTAACTTAAATAGTCCTGATACTCAGGGAAATCCCTGAAGGTAGGCAACACACCACCACAATGTCCTACATATATGTCACTTTCCATCTCACATACATTCATTAAGACAGAAGCTCAAATAACTCTGAAATTCAGGGAAACCCCTGAAGGTAGGCAACACACATTCACATGGTCCTATGAATACATCCCTTTCCATTTGTCATACACTCAGTACCAAAGTACCTTAAATATTATTAAAAATCATTGAATTCAGCGAAGTATGTATTTAGCCCCTGAGAGTTATGCAACCCGCCACCACATACATTCTCCAATGTCACAACAGCTCCCTGCAGGCACGTACTATCCATCCCTATCGAAAACCCCATCAAAATCGCACTTTTACATTTACCACCATTTACCTTGGCTCACCCAGTATAAATTCGTCATACCCGGTCATTCATCAACATTTCCCCATACTCACAGACAAGCAGTACCCTCCTTCACTTCATCCGCATCAAAAATCCCATAAACATCGCACTTTTCTATTTACCACCTTGTTTCCTTGTTTCACACTGTAAAAATACATTTGCATCCCTTCTGACCCCTCCATGGATACGTCCTAAGTCTCCACACTGCATCCCTACCTCATTCCTATCGAAAACCCCATCAAAATGGCATTTTCATATTTACCACCATATTCACCCTGTTTAAATTCCTCATTCGGTCATTCACCAACATTTTTCGCCCTTAATCCATCCATAGAGCTCAGAGATGTGGGTATGGAACCCGTCATTAAGAAGTCCCACTCGCTCATAAACACCATGAAATTATTGTTTGCCATCCGTCCTTTAGATGTATGCAAAGTTTCAAGTCGATCCGATGTTTTTAAGTGGGTGAAAATCGTGTCCAAAGATTTCGTTACATACAAGCGAAGCTAATATAAGCGTGTTAAAAAAATATGCTGCTGAGTTTAAAGAGTCTAAACAGACAAGAAACTTATGAAATCCAACATGCATTAACTTGCTTCCATTCTCATCTATTGTTATTTTACCCAGCCGCACGCCACTGATTATTCAATCTCCTCGCCAGAGAGAATAACCTAGAAGCTTCGACACGGTACACGAAGTACAGAAAACACAGACAAGAGTTTTGGAGAGATTGTTCTGGGCCTCTACCTACACATTAAGAAGCTCTATACTACAGATATATAAAAATGACGGTATCGACAGGCAACCAGTCAGTTCAGTGACAAACGTCAGCGTGTCAACTGTCGACGAGATAAATAGAGACTATAGACATAAATTGTAGAGTTTTGATAGTCTGTATATATAGATAATTACTGTTAAGTTTTGTGTGTGTATCAAATATATAACTGTGTTAATCAGTGTGTTGTGAATTTCCATCCACAAACAAGAAAGAACATTACAGTATTGTTATATTATTGCCGTATTAACGTGATTTGTTTGTGTCTGTAGTATACTCCTACGTATTTATATTTAGAAAACTGTTAAATAAATACTATTTTATATCCATTTATTAATAATCTCGACCCTACCAATTTTATAATACCTGCAGTATTTCCATACCCAACTAAAGGTGAGCAATGACAAGTGATCTTGAATATTTAAAAAGAAAATAGGTATTTCAAATGGTGTAAAACTATTTTATGAAAATATATGTGCAACTGTTGATTTACGTGTCTTCCGCAGAACTATAATTTTTCAGTCAGTCTTTTTATGGTACTACCCAGTGATGATGCTTATTCCTTGACTGACAGACAATTTTTGGCTCTGGTCCACCAGTATGTCACAGAAATTGATCCCAAAGAATAGCACCCAAAGTGAATCCTCTTGGTGGCCTCACTGTAATTGACAATGGTGCTAAGGAGTAAAACTCTTTCACCGACATTGGTCGTGTCCACAGCAGTGTCCGATTACCAATCGATTAGTAATCAGTAATCAAAAAGTTGACGTCTTCAATAGAGATAACCTATATTTTGTTTCAGATATTTCCCAATTCTATTATGGACATCTATCGTCCGTTTACCACATAATCTTTTTCATTATAAACATATTGAATAGAAAATACTTTTTTTTCTTCAATTTTTCAATTCATCTAATATGTGTAATTGTAGAATTAAATTATTTCAAATCTTTTGACAATTGTCAGTTTGACAAATGAACTAATCAGTAATCAGTCGTGTCCACAAGATACATATTTTTGATTACTGATTACTAATCGATTGGTAATCAGACTCTGCTGTGGACACGACCATTGTATCTTAAAGGGTAGGGCCCAATAATTAAGATTGTATTTATATGTCGTCTCGCTGACGCTTGAATGACCCCCAGACAGTCAAAAAACCTTTACAGATCATACCTTTTGGGGACATATATATACGTATATGTATATACTATATACGTATATACTGGTCTCAAAGTGTAGGATTCATATATATATATATATATATATATATATATATATATATATATATATATAATATATATATATATATATATATATAATTAAATTAGGAGCCATCCGTACCTGATGACCATATTAGAATATGAAGAATAATTTCATGCCTAGCTGGCAGTATAGTGGAAAAAACCCACACAAACGCACACAAACGCAATATGTAGACGACAAACCTCATTCTTATTGCGGCCCACTACGAAATGTAGGTTCAATTTACCAGCTAGGCATGAAATTATCCTTTATATTCTTATATATATATATATATATATATATATATATATATATATATATATATATATATATATATATATATATATATATATAATAAATGAGGAGCTATCCGTACCAGATGACCATATTAGAATATGAATAATAATTTCACGCCTAGCTGGTAAATTGAACCTACATTTCGTAGGGTGCCGCAATAAGAACGAGGTTTGTCGTCTACATATTGCGTTTGTGTGCATTTTTTCCACTATACTGCTCAATCAGATTGATTACCAAACATAGCATCAGTCTCCCAGATATATATCATGATTTCGAGGTTGTTGCCTCTCATCAGTATATCGTAGGGTGAAGAGCCATATTTGATAATCAATCCTTATTTGGAACTCATACTTGTATCAATCTTCGGTATAGAACTGTCGGTGGAGACAAGTATGAGCGATATATTAAGCATGTATAATGGTGGATAATAACAATCGGCAAAGGTTAATAATTAATTAAATAAATGAGGAGCTATCCGTACCAGATGACCATATTAGAATATGAATAATAATTTCACGCCTAGCTGGTAAATTGAACCTACATTTCGTAGGGTGCCGCAATAAGAACGAGGTTTGTCGTCTACATATTGCGTTTGTGTGCATTTTTTCCACTATACTGCTCAATCAGATTGATTACCAAACATAGCATCAGTCTCCCAGATATATATCATGATTTCGAGGTTGTTGCCTCTCATCAGTATATCGTAGGGTGAAGAGCCATATTTGATAATCAATCCTTATTTGGAACTCATACTTGTATCAATCTTCGGTATAGAACTGTCGGTGGAGACAAGTATGAGCGATATATTAAGCATGTATAATGGTGGATAATAACAATCGGCAAAGGTTAATAATTAATTAAATAAATGAGGAGCTATCCGTACCAGATGACCATATTAGAATATGAATAATAATTTCACGCCTAGCTGGTAAATTGAACCTACATTTCGTAGGGTGCCGCAATAAGAACGAGGTTTGTCGTCTACATATTGCGTTTGTGTGCATTTTTTCCACTATACTGCTCAATCAGATTGATTACCAAACATAGCATCAGTCTCCCAGATATATATCATGATTTCGAGGTTGTTGCCTCTCATCAGTATATCGTAGGGTGAAGAGCCATATTTGATAATCAATCCTTATTTGGAACTCATACTTGTATCAATCTTCGGTATAGAACTGTCGGTGGAGACAAGTATGAGCGATATATTAAGCATGTATAATGGTGGATAATAACAATCGGCAAAGGTTAATAATTAATTAAATAAATGAGGAGCTATCCGTACCAGATGACCATATTAGAATATGAATAATAATTTCACGCCTAGCTGGTAAATTGAACCTACATTTCGTAGGGTGCCGCAATAAGAACGAGGTTTGTCGTCTACATATTGCGTTTGTGTGCATTTTTTCCACTATACTGCTCAATCAGATTGATTACCAAACATAGCATCAGTCTCCCAGATATATATCATGATTTCGAGGTTGTTGCCTCTCATCAGTATATCGTAGGGTGAAGAGCCATATTTGATAATCAATCCTTATTTGGAACTCATACTTGTATCAATCTTCGGTATAGAACTGTCGGTGGAGACAAGTATGAGCGATATATTAAGCATGTATAATGGTGGATAATAACAATCGGCAAAGGTTAATAATTAATTAAATAAATGAGGAGCTATCCGTACCAGATGACCATATTAGAATATGAATAATAATTTCACGCCTAGCTGGTAAATTGAACCTACATTTCGTAGGGTGCCGCAATAAGAACGAGGTTTGTCGTCTACATATTGCGTTTGTGTGCATTTTTTCCACTATACTGCTCAATCAGATTGATTACCAAACATAGCATCAGTCTCCCAGATATATATCATGATTTCGAGGTTGTTGCCTCTCATCAGTATATCGTAGGGTGAAGAGCCATATTTGATAATCAATCCTTATTTGGAACTCATACTTGTATCAATCTTCGGTATAGAACTGTCGGTGGAGACAAGTATGAGCGATATATTAAGCATGTATAATGGTGGATAATAACAATCGGCAAAGGTTAATAATTAATTAAATAAATGAGGAGCTATCCGTACCAGATGACCATATTAGAATATGAATAATAATTTCACGCCTAGCTGGTAAATTGAACCTACATTTCGTAGGGTGCCGCAATAAGAACGAGGTTTGTCGTCTACATATTGCGTTTGTGTGCATTTTTTCCACTATACTGCTCAATCAGATTGATTACCAAACATAGCATCAGTCTCCCAGATATATATCATGATTTCGAGGTTGTTGCCTCTCATCAGTATATCGTAGGGTGAAGAGCCATATTTGATAATCAATCCTTATTTGGAACTCATACTTGTATCAATCTTCGGTATAGAACTGTCGGTGGAGACAAGTATGAGCGATATATTAAGCATGTATAATGGTGGATAATAACAATCGGCAAAGGTTAATAATTAATTAAATAAATGAGGAGCTATCCGTACCAGATGACCATATTAGAATATGAATAATAATTTCACGCCTAGCTGGTAAATTGAACCTACATTTCGTAGGGTGCCGCAATAAGAACGAGGTTTGTCGTCTACATATTGCGTTTGTGTGCATTTTTTCCACTATACTGCTCAATCAGATTGATTACCAAACATAGCATCAGTCTCCCAGATATATATCATGATTTCGAGGTTGTTGCCTCTCATCAGTATATCGTAGGGTGAAGAGCCATATTTGATAATCAATCCTTATTTGGAACTCATACTTGTATCAATCTTCGGTATAGAACTGTCGGTGGAGACAAGTATGAGCGATATATTAAGCATGTATAATGGTGGATAATAACAATCGGCAAAGGTTAATAATTAATTAAATAAATGAGGAGCTATCCGTACCAGATGACCATATTAGAATATGAATAATAATTTCACGCCTAGCTGGTAAATTGAACCTACATTTCGTAGGGTGCCGCAATAAGAACGAGGTTTGTCGTCTACATATTGCGTTTGTGTGCATTTTTTCCACTATACTGCTCAATCAGATTGATTACCAAACATAGCATCAGTCTCCCAGATATATATCATGATTTCGAGGTTGTTGCCTCTCATCAGTATATCGTAGGGTGAAGAGCCATATTTGATAATCAATCCTTATTTGGAACTCATACTTGTATCAATCTTCGGTATAGAACTGTCGGTGGAGACAAGTATGAGCGATATATTAAGCATGTATAATGGTGGATAATAACAATCGGCAAAGGTTAATAATTAATTAAATAAATGAGGAGCTATCCGTACCAGATGACCATATTAGAATATGAATAATAATTTCACGCCTAGCTGGTAAATTGAACCTACATTTCGTAGGGTGCCGCAATAAGAACGAGGTTTGTCGTCTACATATTGCGTTTGTGTGCATTTTTTCCACTATACTGCTCAATTCAATTTACCAGCTAGGCGTGAAATTATTATTCATATTCTAATATGGTCATCTGGTACGGATAGCTCCTCATTTATTTAATTAATTATTAACCTTTGCCGATTGTTATTATCCACCATTATACATGCTTAATATATCGCTCATACTTGTCTCCACCGACAGTTCTATACCGAAGATTGATACAAGTATGAGTTCCAAATAAGGATTGATTATCAAATATGGCTCTTCACCCTACGATATACTGATGAGAGGCAACAACCTCGAAATCATGATATATATCTGGGAGACTGATGCTATGTTTGGTAATCAATCTGATTGAGCAGTATAGTGGAAAAAATGCACACAAACGCAATATGTAGACGACAAACCTCGTTCTTATTGCGGCACCCTACGAAATGTAGGTTCAATTTACCAGCTAGGCGTGAAATTATTATTCATATTCTAATATGGTCATCTGGTACGGATAGCTCCTCATTTATTTAATTAATTATTAACCTTTGCCGATTGTTATTATCCACCATTATACATGCTTAATATATCGCTCATACTTGTCTCCACCGACAGTTCTATACCGAAGATTGATACAAGTATGAGTTCCAAATAAGGATTGATTATCAAATATGGCTCTTCACCCTACGATATACTGATGAGAGGCAACAACCTCGAAATCATGATATATATCTGGGAGACTGATGCTATGTTTGGTAATCAATCTGATTGAGCAGTATAGTGGAAAAAATGCACACAAACGCAATATGTAGACGACAAACCTCGTTCTTATTGCGGCACCCTACGAAATGTAGGTTCAATTTACCAGCTAGGCGTGAAATTATTATTCATATTCTAATATGGTCATCTGGTACGGATAGCTCCTCATTTATTTAATTAATTATTAACCTTTGCCGATTGTTATTATCCACCATTATACATGCTTAATATATCGCTCATACTTGTCTCCACCGACAGTTCTATACCGAAGATTGATACAAGTATGAGTTCCAAATAAGGATTGATTATCAAATATGGCTCTTCACCCTACGATATACTGATGAGAGGCAACAACCTCGAAATCATGATATATATCTGGGAGACTGATGCTATGTTTGGTAATCAATCTGATTGAGCAGTATAGTGGAAAAAATGCACACAAACGCAATATGTAGACGACAAACCTCGTTCTTATTGCGGCACCCTACGAAATGTAGGTTCAATTTACCAGCTAGGCGTGAAATTATTATTCATATTCTAATATGGTCATCTGGTACGGATAGCTCCTCATTTATTTAATTAATTATTAACCTTTGCCGATTGTTATTATCCACCATTATACATGCTTAATATATCGCTCATACTTGTCTCCACCGACAGTTCTATACCGAAGATTGATACAAGTATGAGTTCCAAATAAGGATTGATTATCAAATATGGCTCTTCACCCTACGATATACTGATGAGAGGCAACAACCTCGAAATCATGATATATATCTGGGAGACTGATGCTATGTTTGGTAATCAATCTGATTGAGCAGTATAGTGGAAAAAATGCACACAAACGCAATATGTAGACGACAAACCTCGTTCTTATTGCGGCACCCTACGAAATGTAGGTTCAATTTACCAGCTAGGCGTGAAATTATTATTCATATTCTAATATGGTCATCTGGTACGGATAGCTCCTCATTTATTTAATTAATTATTAACCTTTGCCGATTGTTATTATCCACCATTATACATGCTTAATATATCGCTCATACTTGTCTCCACCGACAGTTCTATACCGAAGATTGATACAAGTATGAGTTCCAAATAAGGATTGATTATCAAATATGGCTCTTCACCCTACGATATACTGATGAGAGGCAACAACCTCGAAATCATGATATATATCTGGGAGACTGATGCTATGTTTGGTAATCAATCTGATTGAGCAGTATAGTGGAAAAAATGCACACAAACGCAATATGTAGACGACAAACCTCGTTCTTATTGCGGCACCCTACGAAATGTAGGTTCAATTTACCAGCTAGGCGTGAAATTATTATTCATATTCTAATATGGTCATCTGGTACGGATAGCTCCTCATTTATTTAATTAATTATTAACCTTTGCCGATTGTTATTATCCACCATTATACATGCTTAATATATCGCTCATACTTGTCTCCACCGACAGTTCTATACCGAAGATTGATACAAGTATGAGTTCCAAATAAGGATTGATTATCAAATATGGCTCTTCACCCTACGATATACTGATGAGAGGCAACAACCTCGAAATCATGATATATATCTGGGAGACTGATGCTATGTTTGGTAATCAATCTGATTGAGCAGTATAGTGGAAAAAATGCACACAAACGCAATATGTAGACGACAAACCTCGTTCTTATTGCGGCACCCTACGAAATGTAGGTTCAATTTACCAGCTAGGCGTGAAATTATTATTCATATTCTAATATGGTCATCTGGTACGGATAGCTCCTCATTTATTTAATTAATTATTAACCTTTGCCGATTGTTATTATCCACCATTATACATGCTTAATATATCGCTCATACTTGTCTCCACCGACAGTTCTATACCGAAGATTGATACAAGTATGAGTTCCAAATAAGGATTGATTATCAAATATGGCTCTTCACCCTACGATATACTGATGAGAGGCAACAACCTCGAAATCATGATATATATCTGGGAGACTGATGCTATGTTTGGTAATCAATCTGATTGAGCAGTATAGTGGAAAAAATGCACACAAACGCAATATGTAGACGACAAACCTCGTTCTTATTGCGGCACCCTACGAAATGTAGGTTCAATTTACCAGCTAGGCGTGAAATTATTATTTATATATATATATATATATATATATATATATATATATATATATATATATATATATATATATAATAAATTTTTGTTGGGGATGCAGTCATTTGCTTTTTTGATAACACTATTTAAAATGTATTAAATAACATGGAAAATGTTTAAAATATTCTTACATGTTGATTTGTGAGAGAAATCAGCTTATCATTATTATTAGCTTCATTGAATGAATGGATGCTTTTCAGGATATTTTATATTGTGTATTTATCGTATTGTGAGAGAATACGATAAAGATGATATATGTTAATATTTCTCTATTAGATATATCTTATTTTAATAAATTTCTCAGGTTAATTTGTGAGAGAGATTGACTTGTTTTTTTTTTTTGTTTTTTTATGTAATTGACGCTTTCCATTATTTCATTTTAAAGTTATGTATGTCGTATTGTGAGAGAATATGATTATATATAATTAACAAATAATCTGAATGCCTAAAAAAATAGTAAATAATATTATTGACATAATAAACTTGAATTTATACTGCAATACCTACGAATTCAGATAGTCTAGTCTGTGTACGGGTATATATTTATTTATATTATGTGTTTCTAAGTCTGTTATGAATATATTTTTTTTTATATATAATTGAATAATAACTTTTTCTTTTTACTAAACTTATATCTGCCTCAATATTTTTAAGTTTAATGTGTGACTTGTTAAAAAAGAGCTACAAACACAAAGATAACTCCTATTTGGATTTTTTCTAAGAAAACTTGAATCTAGACACTTTCAACTCTAGATATGCTGTTACCATGACATTTATAAATAACTAATGACATTTCTGATTGCTGACTATGAAATCTTTCCTGTTTGTGGTTAATTTTATATAAATTCACGAATGTAAGTACTTTAATTAATAATCTATTATGTAGTTAAAAAAAAAATTGTAACGATTTTTAGTTTGCCCCGACGAAGAGAATAAACATTCTCGAAAGCTTGGCATAATCCATAGAATTTTATTTATTAAATGACTGCATCCCCAACAAAAATCTATTTTATTAAATAATAAACCAGTCAAGAATTCAGAATCAAACAATTTACATTATGGGGTTTTATAATGACATCCAACTCCGTTATGGAACTATTGTCGTTACTCTTCTCAAGCAATGGGCCAATATCAACATCAAAATGGCAAACTTACAGAACAGGAAGGTGTTTCTCATTAAATGCAGATCCATTGGTGTCATTCCGAATCATATTGGTAATGGACTAAATGCTGTAGACTCTATGATCGGTCACACAAGAGGCAGAACAGGTCAGAAAATTCAGCACTTTAACACCAAATTGAGAAAAGAACTATTGAATTTAGAAATTAAAGTCACTTTTAGCAATATTAATTTTTTTGACAGAAGATTAAAGTCAATTATCAATCAGATAAAGCTAACATTGCCTTTACAAATTGTCAACGAATACAATCGAAGACTCTCTGTTAAGTATAACCGTAAATTCAAAGAAATTAGACTTAATAATATAAGAAAACTAGAGAATCTTTAAGACAAGATGACATCTCAAATTAAAATACATGATAAATGGATTAAGAATTTGACAAATGTAGATCTTCCATTAGAAGTGAAACAAATCCTCGCATTAGGTCCGAAATTTTCTTTACCACCAAGTCTTAAAGATATTAATATTCCTTATATTTTGTCTGATCTTGAATTTATTTTGAAAAGTATTGATATAGAAGATAAAGATTGCGTGAGAGCTAGATACACTAATATATTGACAAATTTTACTTACAAGAATTATCAAAGCTCTCACATATTGTCAAAAAAATTCAGTAAATGTCGTTCTTTTCTAAAAGAACATCCGGAACTTATCGTTGTACAAAGTGATAAAGGCAATGTTACAGTTGTAATGTTTAAAGATGATTATATTAATAAAAGTCAGGAATTATTGAATGATAATAAATATTATAAGAGATTAAGAAATAATCCAACTTACACAATACAACTTAAAGCCAATCAAATTATTTCTAAACTTAAAGATGATGGTATTATTGATCAAGTCACAATCACCTATTGTATCTTCAATTGATTCACCTAATAATAATTTGGCATCTTATATCACAGATATTCTAACGAAAGCTTATGATACCAATAATGATTTCTATATAAAGGATTCTTTTCAATTTAGTAATTTTATAAATGAATACCAGATTCCAAATGACTATGTAATTGTCAGTTTTGACGTAGTTTCCCTTTTTACAAATTTACCTTTCCCAGTTGTTTTAGATTGTCTAACCCGTAAATGGAATCATATTAAACAGTTTTGTTCATTAAATCTCGAAACTTTTGAATCAATTCTTCAATTTATTTTCGATTCTAATTTTTTGATTTTTAATGACCAATATTATAAACAAATATTTGGCACTCCCATGGGTTCAACAATATCACCTATTCTTGTAAATTATGTTTTAGATGAATTAATACAAGTTTCAAAAACTAAAGTTTCATTTCCAATACCATTCATTAAAAGATATGTAGATGATTTAATCTTAGCTCTACCCACTAATAGAGTTGATGAAACATTGAATATTTTTAATGCCTATAACGAGCATCTTCAATTTACAGTTGAGAAAGAAAATGAACAATGTCTTCCTTTCTTAGATATGATGGTATGTAGAGATAACACCGGTTTATTAACCCATTTGATCCCAAGGTTTTTTTTTCTTCAAATTTTTAGTTTTGAGGCAAAAAATTAATTGAACATGTGTAAAAAGTACATGAAATACTAAAAATATTTTTTTTTATTTTTTAGTTTTAGAGTTAGATGCATGTACTTATACGAGTACAGTGGGCGAATAGGTATAAAACATATGTATATTACACAAGTAAACATTTTATTTTATAAATGTAATTTTTACAAGATAACTATTATTCGGTGTGAAATTTTATGAAACACTCACGTTCTAAACAAAGTGTCACTTCACATTTGATACACATCCAGCGAATTCTTTGATGACATAGGCGGCATCGAAGCTGTTTTTCCAACTTCTTTGGGAAATGGCCACCTTCATTTCTTAGAATACTTTTCGGAACTGAACCTGAAGGGCGTTTTCGAGAATACATAGACTTCGTGAAGCTTCTCAAATAATGGCGTGAAATGTCTCTCAGGAAAGCTAAAAGGTCCATTTCCTTATTTCCAGTGGTAATTTGTAGCCTCCATGCATTCACTACAGTGGCGTTCAACATATGCGTAAAAAGTGGCCACCACCATTTTTTACCCTGAATACTAATCCTGTAATTGTTCACAGCTTGGTCAAACAGATCGACGCCTCCCATTGAGTTGTTGTAAGATGAGAAAAGTTTTGGTTGTGGAACATCGACCTTTTCTTTGGCATTAGAACACCAACGTCTAACTTTTGACAAAGGTTCAACCGAATCATAGTTTGATGCCATAGTGACAACATTGTTGTCTTTCCACTTGACGAAAAGCAATTTGTTATTCTCGTCGTAACGATATTCAAAATACCCACGACTTTTTTTCTTCATATCGCTTGATTGAAGCAGTGGACACTTTTTTAGACGATTTTCTCTTACCGTTCCTGTGGCTCGAAATCCATTTTCCCTCAGAGTTTTCATCAAATCAAAGCTTGTAAAATAATTGTCAAAGAATACTTCGTGGTCTGAAGGCACCTGAACAACTTTTAAAAGATTCAAAACAACTCTTGATCCCAGTGGCAGAGAAGGTGTACTTTTGTGGTCATCGGATTTGGAAGTCGCACCGCAATATGTGTCGAAGCAGTAGCAGTAGCCAGTTGAACTACAGAGCATCCAGTCCTTATATCCAAATCTCACTGGTTTACCCCGTATGAATTGTTTGGCTGAGTGATGTCCAAAATATTTGACCATCGCTTCATCAATTGATAAATCCTTATGGAATGTGC
Organism: Crioceris asparagi; assembly: GCA_958507055.1. Taxonomy (NCBI): domain Eukaryota; kingdom Metazoa; phylum Arthropoda; class Insecta; order Coleoptera; family Chrysomelidae; genus Crioceris; species Crioceris asparagi. The sequence goes on from OY293832.1 coordinate 27,268,363, forward strand.
CAAATTGTTGAAAGTTTTTATTTAGTTTGTCCATTAGAGGTCTTATTTTGTACATTTTATCTCCTTTGTCTATTTTTGAATTATCAGCCAAATGTATATATTTCTTGATCTCTTGAAAACGGTTCCTAGACATTGCCTTGGAAATAGGATCAACAAAGAGATCTTCGTCCAGACACCAATAGTGTCGTTCTCTTGGCAATTTATGGTATCCAGTCATAAGCAAAATGCCTATGAAAACTTGTATGTCTTCAAAGGATACTCGAAATAAATGATTATTATTTTGTGACGCATACAGATTTGTTTGTTCAGCAATAAATGAAATGATTTCGTCATCCATAAATTTTTCAAAGATTTCAACAGGTGTCATACCTTCTATTTGCTGCTTCACATAATTTAGGCGCTGCATATAGCCCATGGTGTCTGGCATACTGATGTCGGTGGTTTGAATTGTCCATAAAGGCTCGCAAGCTTTTTGTTTATTTATCTTGGCTAAAAAACGGCGCTTTACTTCCGCTAAAGGAAGATTATCCTCTTCGTCAATTTTGGATACGATCTCATTGTTGGTGGGTGTTCTTGTTAGAGAATTATCTTCATCATCGCTTGCATAGTAAAGCTCTATCTGACCAGGAATATCTTTAGGCAGAACTTCAGGCTGTAAATTATCTTCATCTATATCCTCATTATCTGTTTGATAGTCAACATCAGGTGGAATAATAATCACATCAATATCGTTATGAGAGGATCCTTCTATATTATCTGCCGCTGACTCAAGGGTTCTAAAACGTTTCCCATAAAAATTGATCGGAGGTATTTCTCCAAAATCGTTCGGATCCATTTTCAAATAAAAACGGTCTAAAAAAAATTTCATTAGTGTACGTCATATATACCCGCTGTACTCAAATGAGTACATGCCAACTTTTTACGATTTCTCAAGATCTCGAAAAGATCAGAGAATGCTACAATAAAGAATATCTTATTTACATACCTTAGTAATATACCAAAACAGCAGAAAACAGAAATAAACGGAAAAAGCAATAAAAGTAAATATTTGAAATTATGTTACACGCACAGACAAGTCAGTTATGGGAAATATCAAATAAAATTAAATCAGAGCACCACCTAGCTGGAAATCAATGCACAACTGCATCATTTTGTCATAAAGAGATCATATCTGGCTCCGAATCTGATCAAATTTCCAATAGATGTCGCTAAAACCATTATTTGAAGAGTGTACTCAAATGGGTACTATGGGATGAAATGGGTTAAGAACAAAATGGTATAGAAAACCTATATGTAGTAATAGATACATAAACTTCCATTCATATCATCCACAGAAAATAAAAATTAACTTAATTATGGCATTAAAAAACAGAGTGATCAAACTTTCGCATCCTATATATAGAAATGAAAGTTTATCAAAATTGAAAAAAATATTAATTGAGAATTCTTTTCCTATGAAATTGATTAATAAATGTTTAATGCAACCTCAAGTCAATATAGAAAACCCTGAAATAAATCATGAGAACTCTTTAAATGATAATAACAATAATGCCTCTACTACAAATATCCTCCCTATTTATAGATCTTTACCTTATATAGATGAGCTTACTAATAAGTTAGTTAATGTTTTTAGAGGGTATAATGTTATTATTGCAAGAAAAAATATTAATATATCTAATTTATTTTCCAAAATAAAGACACCTTTAGAAATGACAGAAATGTCTGGGGTAGTATATAAAATAAATTGCCTTGATTGTGAATTATCATATATTGGTCAAACTTCTAGAAGTATTTTAGGAAGAATAACATCCCATAAAAGTGATATAAGATGTAATAAGAAATCTTGTGCCTTGGCTGAACATGCCATCAATAAAAAACATAGTATTGATTTTGATAATACTATTGCTCTTTGTTCTGAGAAAAATTATTTTAAACGTGGTTTCTTAGAAATGATAAATATTAAAAAAACATAATAATACTATGAATAAACGTTCAGATATTAATGGACTTAGTTCTATTTATTCTTATATATTAAATCTCTATAATAATAAATGTAATAATTTTTCTCAAAATATTTCTCAAAATTGAAATATATGTGTGAATATAATATGTACCTAGCTCTATATGTAGGTATAGGCTAATTATATTCTCATATCATTTGGTTATATTTGTCAATTTTTTTCTGTTATAGTATATTATAATAGATGGGTATATATGCGTATACAGATTATACTGAAGAAGGATAAAAGTTTATAACAACAAATATTAAGAGTTTCGAGATCTCTAGATCAACTGATTGGTGAGAGAAATTTAGTTGATTCAAAAGGATTTTCATTTCATGTTTAACCTATAGTGAGATATAATACGATGATTTTTTCCTTCCTTGTGTTTCGCCATTTGCTTTTTTGATAACACTATTTAAAATGTATTAAATAACATGGAAAATGTTTAAAATATTCTTACATGTTGATTTGTGAGAGAAATCAGCTTATCATTATTATTAGCTTCATTGAATGAATGGATGCTTTTCAGGATATTTTATATTGTGTATTTATCGTATTGTGAGAGAATACGATAAAGATGATATATGTTAATATTTCTCTATTAGATATATCTTATTTTAATAAATTTCTCAGGTTAATTTGTGAGAGAGATTGACTTGTTTTTTTTTTTTTTTTTGTTTTTTTATGTAATTGACGCTTTCCATTATTTCATTTTAAAGTTATGTATGTCGTATTGTGAGAGAATATGATCATATATAATTAACAAATAATCTGAATGCCTAAAAAAATAGTAAATAATATTATGGACATAATAAACTTGAATTTATACTGCAATACCTACGAATTCAGATAGTCTAGTCTGTGTACGGGTATATATTTATTTATATTATGTGTTTCTAAGTCTGTTATGAATATATTTTTTTTTATATATAATTGAATAATAACTTTTTCTTTTTACTAAACTTATATCTGCCTCAATATTTTTAAGTTTAATGTGTGACTTGTTACAAAAGAGCTACAAACACAAAGATAACTCCTATTTGGATTTTTTCTAAGAAAACTTGAATCTAGACACTTTCAACTCTAGATATGCTGTTACCATGACATTTATAAATGACTAATGACATTTCTGATTGCTGACTATGAAATCTTTCCTGTTTGTGGTTAATTTTATATAAATTCACGAATGTAAGTACTTTAATTAATAATCTATTATGTAGTTAAAAAAAAATTGTAACGATTTTTAGTTTGCCCCGACGAAGAGAATAAACATTCTCGAAAGCTTGGCATAATCCAAAGAATTTTATTTATTAAATGACTGCATCCCCAACAAAAATCTATTTTATTAAATAATAAACCAGTCAAGAATTCAGAATCAAATATATATATATATATATATATATTTTGTATTCTTGACTGGATTTATAATAAATAAAAAGATGTTCTTGGGGATGCAGTCATATATTCAATAAAATTCTTTGACTGAAGCCGAGCTTTCGAGAATGTTTATTCTCTTCTTCATTTATTTATATATATATATATTCATTTATATATATAAATAATGACATTTGTAATTGATGGCTATGAAATCTTTCCTGTTTTTGGTTAATTTATTCTAAATTCACGATTTTTGCCCTGAAGAAGAGAATAAACATTCTCGAAAGCTCGGCTTCAGTCAAAGAATTTTATTGAATATATGACTGCATCCCCAAGAACATCTTTTTATTTATATATATATATATATATATATATATATATATATATATATATAATCAGAAAACTATAATTCAGTATTACTGAGATAGATATAATATCAAAAATCAATCATATCAAATATAGCGTCCGTACATTGACGAATTGCATTTAATAGAGCGTCCGTGGTAATTTAGCGTCCGTATACGGACGCTCTATTATACATCAGTGTAATTCTGGTCAAGACGACCTCCTTAACCAATGGAACCAAAATTGGAAGGACGCTACATGCACGTCCCAAGAGATTTTTGATTGATATTCGAATATAATTAGTTCGATGTATCTGGCGCAGCGCGGCGCTGAAATATTCATTTTGAATACGTTGACGTATTGGGCGTCCGGCAATCTGGCAACAAGAAAACACATGAATTCCATTTCAACGACTTTTCCACTCATCTAAGGTCTTCTGATATGCATTCGAAGCACTTTTAAGTTGATCATTTGTGGTCATGTGGATAAAGCTGGTGCCGGACTTATCTATAGAAGAAAAAATCGCTCAAGATAAGAACCATTCATTAAGATTTTTTCAATTTATACTATGTATTTAAATATTTTTTTTTTAATTAATATTCAATGTATTAGAAACATAGTGAACTAACAATACGAACAATATTGACGAACTACTACTGACAGAAGTTTCATTAAATATGGAGGACATAGACTTTATCGTATCGTATTCCGAGGATATAGACTAATAAGTCATATTTGACAGATTAGTATTCATGGTGGCATTTATGCTAAGATAGAAGCAGAATTTACACTGATAGAGCTTAAAAATATGAAAATTAGTTTTTGTTGTGTCTATAGATCACCGGATGGTGATAGTGATATTTTTCAAAATTATCTGGACAGAATATTATCAGAAAAAATAAACTCCAATAATAAGGTACTGGCTGTCGGTTACTTCAATTATAACTATAAAACTTGAAACCAATGACAATACGTTATCTGAATGCAAAAATATTTTTCTATTACATGATATGCTAGAAAAAGTTTTTGTTTACCTACACCAGGATAACTAAATCAAGAGGAACTAGAGTAGATAATCTATTCAAAAATTTAAATGATAAAATTTCAATCTTAAAGTTATAGAGTCGCACTTGTCCGACCAGAGAGGAATTTTATCTTCATTAAAAAAATTACCGGAAAACCTAATAATAATATCATGTGTCGACCAATGACAAAAAATATATCTCAAGTTTCACTGCTGTATCAGATGAAATGATCTGGAATATATGGCATTTAGATCCAGAAACAAAAGCTGCTCATATAGTTCTCTCTGTCTGATCTTTACAAATCACGTTTTCCATAAAAATAGGTGTGTATCTCTGAAAATAACTTTAAATTGTTGAGATTTCTACGTCCCTAAAGCTATCAGAGCAAAGTGAGCAGAATCAGAAATACATATTTAGTAATTATAGTGCTAATTGAATGCTCTATTCCGAAATTATTTACTCTTATACTTTTTTGGAAAATCGGTGCTTTCCTTTTAAAAATCAACTCTTTCGAGAAAATATTATTTGGTGCTTGTAGAGCTAATTAAGTGGTAATTATTTGCTGTATTCCGAAATTAAATGATCTTATAGTTTTTCGAAAAATGGCAGCTTTGCCAGCTTTGGAACAAAAGCTAGCAGAGCAACTTTTAAAAATCAACTTTTTTGAGAACTTCTTTGTTAGTGCTTGTAGGGCTAATTATGTGCTAATTAAATGCTGTATTCCGAAATTAAATGCTCTAAGATTTTTTCAGAAAATGGCTGTTTTACTTTTAAAAATCAACTTTTTCGACAAAATCTTATTTGGTTCTTGTAGAGCTAATTAATTGGTTATTAATTTCTGTATTCCGAAATTGATTGCTCTGATATATTTTTAAAATGGCTGCTTTGCTAGCTCTAGCTCTTAAGCTAGCAGAGCAACCTTTGAAAATCAACATTTTTGAGAACTTCTGTTTTAGTGCTTGTAGGGCTAATTAAGTGTTGTACTCCGGAATTAAATGCTCTAATAATTTTTTGAGAGAAAACGTTCTATCAAGAATAAAATGGTCAATTTTGCTACTGTGGGGATATTTATAGCTTTGAAGGTACAACAGGAAACTTGAAAGTCCTTTAGGTAGATTTTTTTAGGTTAGCTTACCTACCAATTTTATGTAATCCATTTTCAATTCTAGTTTAAAATTGAAATTTTATTGGTTTTGAATTTATTATCTCTCCCAATTAAGAAATGTACAATTTTGATACTAAAAAGCTAAGGGATAAAACTTATATTTTGTAGGACCGGACTGTTCTCGATTGCTAATCGTATATGTCCCTACGACAGTAAGATAGGTTTATCGGTGGCTAAATTTGTTACTAACGACGTCGGTAAGTATTTTTCTTACCGATATAATTGTATTGGCGGAAATCTTATAGAAATTATAAGCAATTAATTAGCTCTACAAGCACCAAATAAGATTTTCTCGAAAAAGATGTTTTTTTAAAGCAAAGCAGTCATTTTCCGAAAACTTTAAGAGCAATTGATTTCGGAATACAGTACTTAAGTAGCACTATAAGCACTAAAAGAGAAGTTCTCAGAAACGTTGATGTTTTAGACTTAGATATTAAGCTAGAAAAGCAGCCATTTTTTCAAAAAAACTATGAGTAATAAATTTCGGAATACAGCAATTAATTAGCACTTAATTAGCTCTACAAGCATCAAATAAGATTTTTTCTAAAAAGTTGAAAGTAAGGCAGCCATTTTCCCAAAAACCGTAAGAGCAATTTATTTCGGAATACAGCAACTAAATAACCATTAATTAGCTCTACAAGCTCCAAATTTATATTTTTTATTCTGCTCACTTTGCTCTGCTAGCTTTATTAAAAATCTTAGAAAAATCTTAAAAGATAATATCTAAATCAAAAATAAACAAAAGTCAGTCTGACAAATAATAAATACAAATTTAGGTAAAACTAATAAGCTAAAGAATGAGAGCAATTTATTCGCTGAGGACTTTCTCAACTCCTTTGAAGATTGCATAAGCAACTTAATGCAAAATTCTGCGAACTTTATTGTAAATCTCTTCGATTCGTTCATGCAAAAAATACCAATAAACCATTTGACATTTTACTTGCAGCCAACCAGTCAAACAGAAATATTGAACATTGTTCATAAACCAAAAAATTCTAGAGCCGCGGATATTTATGGCTAGCATTCGGTTCTCGTGAAACTCATAAATAAAAATGTAGCGATTTCTTTAGCGAATCTATTTAATCTTCGTATGAGTACATTTATATTTCCAGATATCCTCTAGGTTTCCAAAGTTACACCTATCTATAAAAAGGGAAATACTCTCAGGTAACTGAAGCTGAATGTGAATAAAGACTATTTAAGAATGGCATATTTTGTTATGTTCCATGTTCCATGTTTTTTTTTAAATTTTATTCATGTTCAAGTGAAGATTAGCTCTGTTAAAATTGTGGTTTTTCGTGAGTTATGATCATCGTAAAAGAGTGATTTTTTTTACAAATTGTGTATGAAGTGGACATATAGTCAATAGTGAGGAAATATCGGACCTATGACTATTACCTGCATTGTAAAATTAATAATAATAGTGATTAGTTATTAATAATTCTCCACCTAGGCCAGGTAGATAAGCATTGGATGTTTTAAACATCTGTGACCAGCAAGTCTAGCGTATGTGTAGTAGTGTAGTGTGACATTGATTCTCTACAAAAACAGAAAATATTATAGTCCGGTGAGAGTGGAACTTATTATTGTTATTGTAATATTTATAATAATTTTCCATCCAATAAGCAAAACAAACACTTCGCTAACAGATTTTTAAACAATAAAATCCAACTGAGTGATTCCAAGTATCTGACACAATAACAACAAAAACATCACCCTCTTTTTAGCTGAAGGAAAATTCAGTTAGAAAAAGTTTTCATCGAACAACATTTATACAAGAATTGATAATGTCCATCACTAATGAAACTATACTGGAAGAAATAAAGAAAAATAGACAGGAATTGAAATCTTTGATTGAAGCATTGGAAGTAAGATTAACACTGAAACTCGAAGATTTAAATCGGCGACTCAACTACCTGGAACAAGAAAACGAGACAGCAGCAAATACCATCGAAAAATTAGAAAGAAAATCCAAAGAAAATAATATTATTATTTTCGAATTGGAAAATATACCGGAGGAGATAACTATCGATTACATAAGACAAGAAATAAAAAAAATTAGTTGATGTAAATATTGTGGAGAGTGATATCAACAATTTTTATCAGTTGGGTAAAACAGATAATCCACCAATCAAAATTGAATTCACTACAAACCTAAAAAAGGCAGCTGTTTTTAAAAACGCTAAAAACTTGAGAGGTACCAACATTTCGATAGCAAATGACCTAACAATCAAACAGCGAAAACAAAATAATATTTTAAGAAAACATCTCAAGCTGGCCAGAGAAAAAAAAGAGAATAATTGTTTCATTAGAGGAAATAAACAGCACGTGAACGGAACAACTGGAAAATCGAGAAGAAACGGAATATTTGAATTTGGAAAAACCACATAGCGCTCCAAGTACCCCATCAACAATAAAAATAAGTAACGAAAATACCAAACCCAATACAAAACCACCAGAACAGTCAGCAAAGATCCCACAAGAAAAAATCAACACCCCAGCGACAATACAGCTACCTGAGAAACCATCAAGAGAGGTAGGTGACAGAATGAAAACACGTTTGAACAGTGGAAAATAGTTAAATTGTTTCTTTTCAATGTTCTCATTAAACCTCGATTATTAAATTTATACATTTAATCTTTTGTCCTGTGAACTATATTAATACGTTCCTACTATCTATAATCAAATAATTATTATTACTAGTTTATGTTTTGTAAGACTCTGCTTAAATATGGATAATTACATTAGAGTATATAAGATTGAAACAATAGAAACAATAGAAACAAAAGTTGTAGACAATATATCTGATTATATAAATCTCACCAAACCATTTCAAGACAAATTGAGTTTTAAAGTATTGCAAGCAAACATAAGAAGTATTAATAAAAACTTTGATGAACTGAACGTTATACTTAGTAGCATTGACTATAAATTCGATCTTATAATACTTAGTAAAATATGGCAGATATATGATACATCTCTGTATAATATTCTAGGATATGATATAATATATAACGAAGGAAAAATCAATCAGAATGATGGTATAGTTGCTTTTATAAACGATAAGCTCGAATATAAGATTAAAACTATATCATTAGGCTTAGGAATAAAATTACTACAAATACAACTAAATCTTCACAAAAAAATATACTCATAACAACACTTTATAGATCACCAGCTACAGATGTAAAAATATTCAATACTGAACTAAACGAATATCTAGAAAAATGTCCGAAGAACGTTGACCTTCATGTTTTCACAGGTGACATTAATATAAATATTCTGGACAATCAGGATTTAGTTCAACAATAAAATAAATACACACGAATACAAGGTGATTCAAAATCGTGTCTCGATCATATATTTGTTAAATCAAACTCATATAAAAATATCGTAGCAGCGGTCATACAAACATATTTTTCCGACCATTTTACGACAGCAAATCACATTGTATTACAAGATAAACTGAAAGTAAATGTCATAGAAAAATATAAGAAAATACTAAATTCAAAAGAACTTATCAAAAAACTGTCACTTGAAAAATGGGAAAACGTTTACTCTCCAGAAGTAAATGCTGAAAAATCTGCAGAGAACTTTGTGAATAAAACATTGACAAATGTAGCCGCGTCAACAAAATATGTGAAAATAAAAAAAAAACGAACGGAAAAATAAGTCATGGATAACATATGGATTACTCAATTCAGTAAACCACAAAAATATACGTAGAAAAAAGAAACTCAAAGTCTTTTCCACACTATATTGTTTACATAATAATTACCATAAGAGACATGTTTCGAAACTATATAGTTTCATTATCAATCTTAAAAGGTTCTGTAACAAATTTGTACAATTAATGATATGATACTGTTGAACTATATCTTAGAAAAGATGGCTAATATGATACTCACGTGGAGATGAAAATAAACTCAATCTCGAACCAAAATTATTCGATAAATAAAATAAAAATTTACAGAAAACTTAACTTTCAAATTGTGCCCCAAAATAAAATAAAATTAAATTCTAAAAATTAAAAAACAAAAATTAAAAAATTAATTCCAACTTGACCTGGACTACATGATTGCTAGTGAGTTCGATGTGAAAGAGAAAAATTTTGGTTGGAGATGATCAACCCATGCGTGGTGCCATCTATAAATGACTGGACATAATTGATCAAATTAATATGGTATAAAGATTGAAAATTGAAGAAAACTCTATAATATAATATAATGACAAGTAAATAAATGAGGTTAAGGAGAAGCATAAATATCCCTAAACAATTTCAAAAGTTAAGAGTGTTAAAGAATTGTATACAATCAAAGTTAGTTTGTTCATTAAGAGATATGATTAATGGGTTGTTGTTATTAGAATTGATTTCAAAGATTTCTAAGATATTCAACAAACGGCCCTTTGGTGACAGGTGTAATATTCTGACATCTTTAGCGATATCAAAGGTATGTTTATGATTAATAATATGATTCGAACTGTTGGAATTGATCTCATGGAAAGGAACTGTGAGAAACAATGATCGATATTTGTCTATCACTTTGGTGTGTTCTTCTATTCTGATACTTATTTTTCTACCAGTTTGACCTACATATTTGGCTAAGCAGTTTGGAGTGGAACATGAAATCTCATAGACACCTGATCTATCCAAGGGACTAACCTTATCTTTGCTGTTGACCCACCTATTATATAGTGTGTTCCGAGTGAAGAAGCATACCTTCAATTCTTGGTTATGACGTTGGAGTTTTTGACTTCTCGGGAAACTTTGCCAATGAAGGGCAGTGAACAATATCTAGATGGTAAGGCAGGTATAGTTAAATTTCTATTTATATGTTTCTGTAACTGTCTATGGTATAATCTATATATGAATTGAATAGGGTAATCATTGTTAATACCGATTTGTTTAATGATGTTTAGTTCATTGTTAAAGTCTCTTGCACTCATAGGGATGGAGAATAATCTATGAAAAAATGAATTGAAGGAGCTCAGTTTGTGCGAAGTCGGGTGACATGATGAGAAAGGGATGATGTTGTCTGTATGTGTAGGTTTTCGGTAGATTGCGAATCCCAACTTATTGTTTGTTTTTGTAATAAGGATATCTAGAAAGGGTAGGCAATTGTTAGTTTCAATTTCCATTGTGAAAGAGATCGCTGGATGTAAAGTATTCAAGAAAGTCAGAAACAGATGAAGTTGATTTAAGTTACCATTGAAAAGAACCAAACAATCATCCACGTATCTGTAGTAGAAAATGATTTGATCATAATGAGTGAAATTGTGGAATTGCATCTCTAAATTATTCAGAAAAATTTCCGCTAGTAATGGGGAAAGGTTACTGCCCATGGCTAATCCTGTTAATTGAGCGAAAAATTCATTATTAACAGGTTGACTGCCACGGCGGTCGTATGCGACCGCTGGTAAAATAGGCCAAGATGCCACGGCGGTCTTATACGACCGCTATGCACTCGATTAAGTTTTCGAGCTCAACATGCCAGCGGTTGTATTAAGAGCGTATTTTAACACAGGAAACGACCGCCGTGGCATACAAGGCCAGCAAATAGCTACGAGTTTTGAAATTGCTATAATAATGATGACAAAAACACCAATTTTTTGTTATTTAGTTTTTATTGGAAACTTTAAGCACTAACACAAATCCAAACTGGAACAAATGCTAAATAATACGAAACACAAGTATAAAAGATATGAAATAAAAAATATACATAATGAAAAAGTAACTAAAGTAAATAAAATAACTATTTTGAATGGATATTATAACATTCCAGACAAAAATGAGGCTGACCCTCACATGTGCCACAATAGGTTATAACTTTTTTTACACGATTTTTACTTATTTCTCCTCGTAATTTTTTCGCATAACAACCTTTACAGTACTTTCTTGCTTTATCGAAGAGCCCTTCTTTTTTAAGAAATTGATGCATTTGTGCTGATTTTCTTGATGGTGCTCCAATTAATTCATCTTGAGCATCAGCTTCTTCATAAGTTAGAAGAGATCTCACTAGTTTTTCTCGAAACTCTGTAATTTTCAGCTTTTTGTCAGCAAGCTGGTTGTAGACTATATGCGAATTTACAAGGGTAGTCCCTAAAATAAACTCTATGGCAAGTTTTCTGTACCATTTGAGAGATTTTCGTAAGGGTGAACCATAGCTAGTCATCTGATCGGATTGATCAATGGACGATTTTCCTTCGTTGTATTCGATAATAGCTTTAGGTTTCTGAACCATACCAGTGCGTCGCTGTACATTCACAGTTTCGGTAGTGTGCTTGGTGCTGAGAATAAGAACGTCCCTTTTGTCTTTCCACTTCAATACGCATACACCCCTTTCATTCTCTTGTCCAAATACTTCCCCCTTTTTTAATTTCTTTTGTATGACGTCTTTCGGATTTCCTCTACGGTTTGCTCTCAATGTGCCAATATAATGGGTTTCTTTGTCTAACAAAATATTGGTTAGTTCAAGACTTGTATAATAGTTATCAGCTATAATAGTTCGTCCTGAACTTAGTAAGTCTTTCGAGAGGCTGATTACAATGTTAGTTGGAACAGATGCGTTGCCAGCACTTTTTTCCTTTCCGGCATATATTCGTAGATTCCAGGTATACCCATTTTCACTGCATAATTTGAAAAGTTTTACTCCATATTTATGGGTTTTTTGTGGAATATATTGCTTGAATAGCAATCGTCCTTGAAATGGAATTATAGACTCGTCTATACAAAATGTTCGACCAGGAGTGTAGACCTTCTGAAAGTTATTGACAAGCTTATCGGCTAATGGCTTCACCTTGTGTAGACGTTCCCCTTCTGGACAGCTTTCATTATCGGAGAAATGCCACATTCTAAGAAGCAACTGAAACCTATTCCTTGGCATGGTTTTTGGTATGATAGCGTTCCGATATAGGTCGTCATTGCTCCAATATTTTTCGAAGGCAGGCATTTTTACCAAACCCATATAGGCCACTATACCGATAAATCTAATCATTTCTTTTTTATCAATGGGAGTCCATCGGTGTAATCTTGAATATTTTTGTACGTCTTTTAAATCACGCAGTACTTGGGTAGCATATAAATTTGTTTGATGTACCATATCAGCAATGATTTCATCGTCCAAGAAAATTCGGAAACAGTTATAGGGTGATAAATCATTTATAAGTGCTGCGGCGTAATTTTCATGTAAACCACCTCCTCCAGAGTATTTAAATTTTTGATGGTTACCAACTGGCTGAGTCCATCTATGCTCTAATAAAACAGTTTGGTTAGCTTCGTCCTCATTGTCAGATTTTCGAATACCATTATTATTTGCTTGTTCCTTTTTCGGTTGGTTTGGAGCTAAGGTCGCAACTTCGAAGAACTCTTCCAATTGTTCTGGCAAAATATCTTCGTTTTCTTCCAAACCATGCAACTTCACGTTTTCGTCCCTTTCCATGGAATCAGGTTGAATACTGGTTACAATGTAAGCTTCATTTTTTCCTTTAGGCGAGGCATTAATAGGCGAAAGTGACTTGGAACAGCATGCTTGAGTGTCATTTCTTAATTTCTTCGACTCCTTTTTACAAGATTTAAACTTGCGTTTGGGCTGTTTGGTTGTTGAATATTCCACATCTGAGCCTGAACTAGTTAAAATTTCTTCATCACTAGACGGTAAGAAGATGGGGTCCAGGTCAGAATCGAATGTACTATATGGGTCAGATTCGTCACCTGAATAATAAGAAATACGAATTATCTAGTAAATTGCAAAAACTATAGCGATACGTTCGATCTTCTAGGAGCAATCGGTATTTCATGTGTTATCTCGTGTATTTGACTAAATCAGCCGTTGAAGTATTTATCAAAAACCGAATGCGATAGGTCATTGTTACGTGGACATACCAGTACCTCCTAAAAAACTGATAAAGAGATATAATAGATAAACAAATGTATTACCTGACATTTCGCCATCTTTCAAAGCAAGTTGTACAATTCTTCTACTTCTATTACTCATTTTGTCACATAAGCTTTACACTCAATTATAGAAGCGAGACCGATACTTGAAATCACATTCTAAAACCTAACCAAGAATTCACATGATAAGCGTTGACTCGAATAATACGACCGCTATCGGTACGACCGCTGGCAACTGTGACATAAATATGCCGCCACTGCTCGGGCGGGCGTCTACGCCCGCTGACGGTTTTTTGAGAAATATTCATTATTTTGAAAAAAAATTGAGCTAAAACATAGGACATCTGTTTTAAACAAGTATTTTAAAAGTTATTTTGTACTTGGCGTCTGGAGCATTTTTTCTCGATTTTCCATGGCAGTCAACCTGTTAAATTTGAAAAAAAAATGTTTTATGACTGTGTCTAATAGTTGACAGATGTTAAGGCAGTGGTGGAAATTAGTGCCTGTTTCGAAGAGGAGTTTTCTTACTAATTGGATGCAATCATCTGGAGGAATACTAGGGAAGAGGTAAACTACATCAAGGAAACCAATATAGAGTTGTCAGGTATTACCAAATTAGATATTTTGTTGATAAGGTCTTTGGTGTTTTTTATAGAGTAGGGATTGTTGAATTCGGTTAATTCTCTAATAAGTTTATTGAGCCATGCTGCTAATTTGGATGTAGGAGAGTTACAATAAGAGACAACTGGTCTAATGGGTATGTCTGCTTTATGAATTTTCGGCAAACCATATAGTAATGGAGTAGACGGGTTCATGGGGATTAATTTATCTTTATTAGATTCATAGAATAAGATGGTATCTAAAGTGTTGTCTAAATCTTTTTTCACTCTTCTTACGTATTTGGTTACAGGGTCACAATCTAACCTTAGGAATCCGCCCGAGGTCAAGAAGTTGAGGACTTTGCTCACGTACTCAGAGCGATCTAAGATCACGAGACAATTCCCTTTATCTGCTTTTGTGATTATTAAATTATTATGTTTCACTTTGTTATTAATACGATTCAAATTAAACTCTAGTTTCTTATGTTTATTGTTGTATGATATGTTCGGATTAAAAGAGAAATTCCTGTTTAATACACGTGCAATGTCACTCCTAATTAAGTCTTTATTGTAGAAATTGGAGGTTTCAATGACGTTTTCACATTCTATGGCAAATTGTTGAAATTCACATCGAACTCACTAGCAATCATGTAGTCCAGGTCAAGTTGGAATTAATTTTTTAATTTTTGTTTTTTAATTTTTAGAATTTAATTTTATTTTATTTTGGGGCACAATGTGAAAGTTAAGTTTTCTGTAAATTTTTAAATTTTTATTTTATTTATCGACTAATTTTGGTTCGAGATTGAGTTTATTTTCATCTCCACGTGAGTATCATATTAGCCATCTTTTCTAAGATATAGTTCAACAGTATCATATCATTAATTTGTACAAATTTGTTACAGAACCTTTTAAGATTGATAATGAAACTATATAGTTTCGAAACATGTTTCTTATGGTAATTATTATGTAAACAATATATTGTGGAGAAGACTTTGAGTTTCTTTTTTCTACATTTTACTTCACTCCACTTTGAGATAATGGAATTTTACCTACAATTACAAAAATATACTTTATAAAAAAATGAAACAAACACCTCCCGATACAAACATAAAAGAATTTAAGACTTTCAGAAATAAACTAAATAAACTAAGAAAAACTAAAATGAACTATTATCAGGAACAAATTTATAAAAATAAAACACACTCACAGAATCTCTGGAAATGTATTAAGGAGATCACACAAGACGTAGTTAAAAAAAAGATATCAAACGAATCAAGAACGAAGATGGAATCGAAATAGAAGGTGAGAAAAACATAGCTGACACATTCTGTGACTTCTTTACAAAAGTAGGAGAACAACTGGCGGAAAAAATCAGTGTCGATGAAGATGATATTGAGAAATTCTCTCATACTGAATATAAAATGGAAAACTCATTCTTTCTCGAAGATACAGATGAAAACGAAGTAAAGGAAGTAATACATAGTCTGAAAAATAACAAAGCTCCTGGATGTGATGGGTTACGAGCAGAAACTCTGAAAGAAATTTCAAGTTTCATTGCTGATCCTTTCGCTAATGTTGTCAACAAGTCATTTAGAGAAGGCGCATTTCCTACAGTTTTCAAAAAAGCCATAATTAAACCCATCTTCAAACAAGGGGATAAAATGGAAATATCCAACTACAGACCATTATCGTTAATTACAAACTTCTCGAAAACCTTCGAAAAACTTTTAAAGAAAAGAATAATGAAGTATGTTGATAAATATAACATAATATCTGATAAACAATTTGGTTTTCGCAAAAAAATATCCACGAATGATGAAATAGCCCAACTAGTGTCGAAAATTAATAAAACTATTGACAACAAACAACCGTCGCTTAGCATATTCGTTGACTTCGATACTGTAAGTCATGAACAACTCCTCCGAAATTTAGGAAATATTGCTTTTCGTGGGGTTCCATACAACATGATGAAGAGCTATCTAACGGAAAGACAGCAAAGCGTGAAAATCGGGACAACGGAAAGTGACAACCTCACCGTGAAATATGGAGTACCACAGGGAACCGTCCTAGGACCAATCCTGTTTATTATATATCTGAATGATTTATTTCACATCGAATCAGAAGGAGAAATTCTTACTTTTGCTGATGACACATCAATATTTTATAGCGACTCTTCATGGATTGGACTCAAAAATAAAGTAGAAAGAGATTTTCCTATAATCATGCGTTGGTTTGACACAAAACTGCTAACTATAAACTTTAACAAAACATTTTTATGTCGTACACATCTTACGAAAAATACTTACCGAACTACAATAAAATTATCTTCATACACAATAATAGCCCTGTTGAAAATCGTCAACTGCAAAAATTAAATATCTAGGAGTATTCATAGATAGGCACTTGAAGTGGGAATCACATATAAATAAAATCATGAAAAAAATAAGATATCTCTTGTACAAATTCAAACATCTATCGAGAATTCTACAAAAGGATCAATTAAAGATTATTTATCACTCCTTAGCTGAATCTCACCTATTATATGGAATAATAGCATGGGGAGGGGCAAATAAAACTCTGATTAAAAATCTTAATACAAACAAAAACTTATACTTAAAATTATTTTCAATAAACCAATACGATACTCATTCAACACTTTATATAGTGAAACCAAAGTATTCGATTTAAGCCAGTTATTTTGTCATAGTCTCCTGTTGTATCAGCATAGAAACAGAAAAAGCTTGAATAAAATTTCTCACGAATACAACACTAGACAGAAAGAGAAAGCATTCGAAGTTCCAAAACCAAAAAAAAACTACAGCACTTAGATGTCATTCATACATAGGCCCGAAACTTTACAATCTACTAGATGTAGATATGAAAAACATCAATTCACCTGCGATGCGATGTTTAAAAACAAAACTAAAAATTGGATATCTAATATACCGCGAGAAAAATTACAGTTTCATTGATACAAGAAATTCTTATTACTTAACACAACTATAGATCGACACCATTTCACTAAAAATATTGATAATGAAAGGGCTATACTGTCATTTCTTCTATTATTTTTACTGTAGGCATGTATAAGAAATTATAGAAAAATCAAAATAGAGCAAAATCAATAATTAAAACTTAAATTGATAAGTTATGTTTAGATGTACCTATATTTGTGTATGTGTATATAGGTGTGGGTATATAGATATATGAGTGTATTCTTTATATAAAAGAAATGGTTAAAGGAGATGAGTACAAAATAGAGATGAAGGACTTTATGTTCAAATCTATGATTTCTTTTAATGCTTTCATTCTATAAAAACATAGTCTCCTTGACTTGCTTTTCTATTAATATAACTGATACTCGAAATAAAACATGGTACTATACTTGTCTGTGTACACAATTATTTTATTTACCATATCTATATCATAAATCAAAGATCCTATTATTATGTAAAAGAACATATTATTATTATAAAATTATTATTATTAAGTTATCATGACTATAGAAATTTGAATTGTTTGTTTTATATCCTAAACAAGTACCAAGTACTTTGAGGAATTCTTCATTTATTGCTATTACCTTGCTACTAATACTATTTGTGATACTTTATTTTATGCAATAAATATTATTATTATTATTATTATAGCATAATGACGTATGCATCGATAATATGGGGAAACACATGTCACAGCCACAAAATATTCATTGCGCAAAAAAGATAACAATATGTCTTGTGCATTTCTCAAAGTTAAGATCCGTAAATAATTAACACAACACTATTTTTATTTCATAGATGATTATCTGGAACATGTTGTGCATGTGTGTAGGTAATCCTTTTCTATCCTTTTTTTCTACATTGGTATTACTATTATTTTTTAACATGTTCATAATCCTTGTCTTAAATTAAGTTATATGTACTTTGTCATTTGTATGTTTATTATGTCTTCATCTGAAGCGTATTTTACTTTATTTTATTTTATGTGATCTATATCACTATCCAGGACGAACGCATACCTACCAAATTGTTTACATAAAATAAATATTTTTATTTCTATTTTATGTTGGTGACAGAAATAAGGACGCAGATGAAAATGAGTTTACATTTTAAAATCATTTAAATATAGAATATATGACAATTGTGTAATAATGAAATAATAAATAATGAAGTTTAAGGAACAAAAAGTCAGATGAAATACTATTCGGAGAAACAACCAATGCTAGGCAGTCGCTGGTAGTTGCAGGTTATACTCAGCAAAATACGAGAAATATATTTATCACTTTTCTTCATCCCATTCCACTGCACAATATGGCAATAACGCCGGACAATGTATTTACTGTAAATGAAATAAACATGCACCGTATGGACGCTCTATTGTTTGTAAGATTAAAATTATTATTTACATTGGATGCCCAAAAGGCTATAGAATGTACGGAGCTCGCATTGATGGCGCAGTGAAAAATATACGGCAAGGACGCTTCATTACTGTTTTTTGAAAGGACGACAGAATGATACCGATATATATATATATATATATATATATATATATATATATATATATATATATATATATATATATATATATATATATATATATATATATATATATATATATATATATATATTAATTATTATAAGTGTATATCGACCAACGCGTTGTTTGAGATTAAAGTATACTGTTTGTTCTTAATCCAAGCTTTCGAAACTTTATTGTTGTTTCAACATCAGGGAAACTACAGAGAAAATTAATATAAAACCTATTGCATAATTAACATTAAAATTATCTTATGACTTACAGTACGTGAGGTGAATTAAAGTTGAAAACATTTAAAAATATAGGACGTTATAACACATTATTAAGAAACTAATTGTTGAATACTTTAAATTATAACGATTACTTAAAATAAAATGATTTTCTTAGATTAGTTTACATGGGAGACAGCTGACACATTTTGACATTATAAGTCTATGATGGAACAATAGCAATTTAGAATAAACAGATACAGGATAAATTAATTGTCCAGCTGGCCATCACCAAACAGTGAGAATGGAAAGGTTAATAAATATGTGTATATAACGCTTTTATGACAACTAATTCTGTTTTTTTTTTAGCAATTGTGATGTTTGCCCTATGTAACTTCTATTGCAGTCCATGCATTTTAATTGATATATCACATTTGGTTGATATAAAGGCGGTGTTTTGTCTTTAATTTTTGTGAAGAGGGATGAAACTTTATACTTTTTGTAGTTATTTCAATATTCTCATTCCGTAGCACTCTCCTTATCTTTAGCGTGAGGCTGTCTATACTTGGCAGAGTGTAGTAACGTAGTGTCTGTCTGGATGTAAGAACACCATGGTCTCTTGTACCATCGTCGTCACGAGTTGATGGAATACTATTATTGCTGAATAACAATTTACTCGTCAAATGTCTTGGATATGAGTTTTCTGTCAATATATATATATATATCAAAATGAGACAATGCTATTCACCTTTATGCTTTTACTTCGTCGGATACAGTCATCCACTAGAAGCGGATCACGTGATTTCAAGCTTATTTGCTTTCGTAAGCGCCAGATAATTTAAATAAAATTTATTTTTAATTATATACTAATAAAAAAGGAGAAAAAATATTAAATAAGGGCTCTAAAAATCAACACATTGCCACCTACTAGACAAAAGCAAAAGTAGAATAAACAGCTTGATAGTTCCCACGTCAATAATATAAACAAAAAGACAAAAATTTCTACATGGCCACCTGTCCACAGCTAAGATGATTATTTTGGTCTGATGGTATATTTAATTAAGGAGATTAGTTTTAAAGATAAATAAATAGGATATATAGACAAACTGATGACATGCATGAGGTAATTTTTTGAATTGTAATCTTACTCGATAATAATTCATAGTAATGTTTGTATTTATGTTTTTTAGATTTTTATTTGTTCTGCTATGTTTATAAGTCTTAGACAATTTTAAATATTTCTGATGAAGACGAGAAACCTCCCTTCGAAACGTCAATTATACCAAAAAAATACAACCAGGATTAAGTAGTCATGGAACCTCAACCCCAAGAATAATCCAACTAATGAGTAAAACAGGTTCAAGAAAAAAAAAAAAAATATATATATATATATATAAGGTGAAGTGGGGTAAAAGTAATATAGTTTTCCAATATATCAACTTTAAAGGACAATGGTCCCTAAGTTTCTCTTTTAAAAAATTCGAAAAAATTTATATGCATGCGTTAGGGAACTGCATATTGATTGTGCAAGTTTGAATGAGATACTTCAATTTTCATCAATGTTATGATTCTTTTTTCAAAATCATGTCGCTATATTACAATAACCCCGTAATTTGGGGCTATTGTAATAATCGTTTGCAACGTTGTATATACCGATGATAGAACATTAGGGTGGGGCTATTGTAAAAGTACATAAAAGATACACCAATTGGTTTTATTTTCATGGAAAAATATGACAATGCAAGAAACTTATAAACTCGTCTATAAGTTAAACTAAAGAAACACATTATCTAACTTCTAAGTAACATAATATAGCTCGAAAATTATTATTTAAGAATCTTATAAAGTGTATTTTCACACACAAACCTAACTCTTAACGCTTCCTCCAAAAACATTTTAAAATTGCAAGATATTGCTATCTATGTACTCCGATACATTTTGCTCTAGTTTCTGATTGCATTTATTGATCATAAATCTTTCGTAGATCTCCGATACTTGAGGCGAATAATGCCCTTTTAGCAGCTCTTTTACTTCTGGAAACGTCGTATCTCCTGGTTTCCGTGGTGCTACTAAATTCTTCAACGTCTGATACACTCCTGTGCCAGCTAACGTTATTAGCATCGAGACATTCAAGTTTTCTTCTACCATGTTAACAGCAAACAAGTGCTCTATTCGCTCTAAATATGTTTCAAATGGCTCAATCTTTCTAATCATAGCCATTCTCCACTGATTTTGTTCACACTTTCCGAGCAAAATGAACAAGACTCAAATCCCATCCTCGTTGCCAAAATATTGTGTCTTATCATACGGGTAGATTCGTGATGATATGTCTATCATCAATAGAAGCACAGGTAGACTCTAATTAGTTTTATTACAACCCTCTTTCGTCCAACACGTGTTACCTCCTATAACTAACCTACTTCCCCAAAGCTCCTGACGATCAGCTGTCAAGCCTGTCGACTGTCAGTCCCTGTCTTGCCAACGATTCTGCATGAAGTAAATATAACTATATAACAAACATAACTTGACCATACATAACACATTAATTATTTTCTGCTTGGCATGAGATACAGGATAGAATATCTGTTTGATTGGCTTAGTGTTGGGGAGAAGTTAAATTTCATGCTCTACCACGGTAGTAAGTCCTAAAGTCTACCCCAAGGATTAATTGGTGATCAATTTCCTGTTATACTAAAGCATCGATCACATATATTCTTCCCATTAGGCATAAGGGTGTGGTTACATAACGAGGGCTTAAGCAAGATTGACCATTTGCAACAGAACACTCCCGTTTAATTTTATTAATTTTAAATCCCAGCTTCTGCAGCCTAATCCAACCTGGATTTCCTATCACAGTGCGAGCACCAGAGAACTGGAAGGGTTGCAGGTAGGACATATGGCAGTTGTTTCTCCTAGTCTACCACATACGTAACAAATAACGCCTAGGAGAAGGGTATCCTCGTAACACATGGCCTGTTTTGAGGCAATTCCAGCAGGTAACATTTAGAGATGATCTCACTGCAGCAACAGTCTCCACGGAAGGCTGGCCCAATGTCCGCTACCTCAGAAGTGCCTCAAAAATATGTCGTGCCCCCAGCAAGTTGGTGCTCTGCCTTCGACCACTGTCGATGCTCGTACGGGATTAAATCTTACTCTCCGCCTCCGAGATTCCAGGTACAAATTATGCCAAAAAATCACAGGATAAATTGGCCGAAAATTCCCTTAAATAGCTTCTGACATTTCAGCTAAAAGAATCGCAGCACCAAATAGCTCTGCGGCTGGCTCGGATGCTCGGAACATACGGCGACTTTTCTTTCGGGGCCCATTAATCCTTAGAGACTGAAGTTGTAAATTCACCAAATAAACCAAAGAACTACGCGCAAACTACAACTTCTTGAATAAGAAAATACCCCTCCCAGCAAAAAAGGGAGGCAAAATCCAGGGGAAATTACAACAATTTCTAGAATTAGGTATTAAATTTTCAATAACATTTCACTAGATTTAAATAATTGAATAAATTTCTACCATAAAAATTATTAGTTTCACTTATCCCACATAGATGTCACTGCATGTGCTGAAAATAAAATAAACAAAGGAAAGTAAGTTGCCTATATATAAAATACTAAAAATTATCGCTGCTACTATGAAAAGTAAAAATGACAATCTTATAATTTTTATCATCTTCTCTCATCGATGAGAGGATCATTTCATGCAGAATTTTGCAGATTTTTTCATGTACTTGTCCATCTACTCTCTTCCCCAAGACATACAATATTCTATTTCCTTTTTCAGAGTCTGGCACTAATTTTGAAAAATGTTTCCAAATTGTGTATTTTGAGAACATGCGTTTACATAATGAGCATGATTTATAATCGTCTACCTTTTTTTAACACGTTTACGGAAATTAGGAACAAGTAGTGTTCGAAGATTGACTCTATGTGTTTTAGTAATTTTGAGAATATTAGAAGTATAGTTTTACTCTTTCTGCATAAATAAACTCAATTTTGATTAATTACAACCTTCAATTAGCTTGCGGTTATAACCGTCAAGGCACCAGCGGACTCTGGACACCAAGTAATGGGATGATGGCGGCTATAGCAGCAAACATTTAAAAACGTAAATGACAGGTTTTACCTTTACCTTCAATTAGCTTGCGGTTATAACCGTCAAGGCACCAGCGGACTCTGGACACCAAGTAATGGGATGATGGCGGCTATAGCAGCAAACATTTAAAAACGTAAATGACAGGTTTTATGACTAAAATTTTTTTGGTGCAACAAATAAATTTTTGGGAGTTTTACAAGAAATTCCCTGTTTATAATATTATTTATAAAGCTGAAAATATGTTTTTCGCTGATAATTTTCAGGAGGAGAAATTTTCTCAGGAAAATGCTGTGTTCCATTGTAGTTGATTTCATTGGTTTGGACTCGAGCACGTTTACATTGAACCAAAGACCTTCAGTCCTGTTTATAATCTATACCAGTTACAAATCGTATGATTGCTTCCCTTTATTCTATAAAGTTCATTTGAGTACCTATCTTTTCTTTAAAGATGTAATAAAAATTCCACACTGCTACATCCAGTAGATGAATGATTACCTTTTTATACCATCTAATAGTTTTTCGTGGACAAGAATAATAGGACATCATCTGATCTGCTCTGTCAACACCTGACCTATTCTGATTATGATTCACTATTTCATTTGATTTTCTCTTTTCCTGTTGTCGCTGGTTTGCTGTGTTTATCACGCTCTTAAATGTTTTAATATTACCTTCAACTTCTGCATTTGAGACACTATGATAATAATTGTATTTACGTTTAGTAAGATGTAAGATAGCAATGTCACAATGTGCTTTTTACGACTGTATCAAAGTATTGTGGATGTAGAAGATCATAACAATTTTTAATATTACTAACGATTCTCTGAGATTCTATCAGCATTTTAGCGAGTTCTCTGATTTTGCGAGAACATATATTAACATGCTGTTGCCCTCTATGTGTATTAAGATATCTTGCGCCATAAGCACAAATCTGTGAATCTTTTTTAGCCTTAAGAGTTATTGAATCCTCTCGCATTCGAGGAAATACTTTAGTTTCCAAATCATAATTTACATTCAACTTAGAGTTTAAGCTACTCAATTTATTATGAGATGACTCACAATTCTGCGCAGTTTTTTTTATGTTTCCAATGTATCTTGTTTGAAAATAAGCCAGAACAAAAAGGACGCGAAGAATAATTCTCGTATGAATTTTGTCCCAAAGTTTTGTGGACTGGCTTGAAACAAGACGAATTTTTAAGAGAATTTCCCCGTTTTCTTATGATCGCTATTAATTGTTTCCGTTTGAGAGATTTCGGCTCCAGAACCATTATTTTTTAAAACATCGAACTCGTTCGCATGGTTCCGTACAATATGTCTTTCAAAGTTCTTCACTTCGCATTTAGAGAATTTTTCGTTGACTCAGCGGACGATATCTCCTACGAAATAAAATAAATGTATGACATTGGTGCCTACTTTGGAATATCGATAAATATTATTTTCAGAAATGTATATAAATACCAGTTTCAGTGAAGTAAGATGAGCTATTGCCAAATCGTTCAAGTTTGAAATCAAAATAAAATAGAACTTAAATCACATCTTGTCAGTAAACTTCAGGTAGAGTAGAGTAAAATTGAGCACTCAGTCAATCGTCTAACATTAATGTAGAATTTGATAATGAGATAAAATAATAATAGTGGAATGATTTCATCATCTTTAGTTTAAATAGGAGGATACTTGAATAAGAAAGTATTATTCAAGATCAGGCAATGAAAACTGTTAGAGACCAAAGGCAAGTTTATAAGAACGAAGCATACAAATAAGATTGGATTAAGATTTAAAAATAAATTTTTTCAAAGATCATTTCTAAAATTATTATAATTTCTAAAATACTAACATGAGTCGGCATTTGAATTGAGTTATTGTCATTTATTCGTGCCGTTGGATTTGGCGTCTCTAAGGATGTATAGGTTCTCTGTAGGTAAAGTAAAAAAAATACTTGTCTAGTGTACCTAGTCCCCGTTAGTACAACTAAAAAATTATTGGGTGAATTGACGAGAAGGATTTGATTGAAAAAATGGCGTCTATGAAGTGAGTATACCATAAAAACTCAATATTTGACACCTATATTGAAACTAGTTGGCGTTAACAAGGATGCAGAATGTCTATAAACTTTAATTTGATGAAGTGTTTCTGCACTTTGATACTCTATCCTCGATAAAGAGGCTTGGAAATATTTAGAGAATGACAATAACAGTCCGGTTGAATGGGGTGTTTAAATTTGATAACGATTAACGTGTTAGAATCATATTAACATTATTTTGACATTCTATACAAAAATTTCTATTTAAGGAGGAAGTTATGACAATATTGGAATTATAAGACATTCCAAATTGAACATTTCTTCTGTAATAAGAAAATGTTTGGCAATTTTTATAAAATTACAGAATTATAATTTAAAAATATGAAGACAGTGTAAATTAAATGAAGATGAACTTACTGTAAGTAGGTAGTTATAATATACAATTTGACTGTCAAATAATTTATAAATATTGGATAATTTACTTCAATGATAAGTAATCTTATAGATGTTCAAACTAATTATTGTCTAAGTGATGATACATATTTACCTTTTCTATTGTCAAGTTTTTATCTAAGCTAGATGAATCATAGGGAGAATTGTGAGTGAACTGTTCTAAATATAATTCACTTTCACTTGACCCACCTGCAAAAACAAAAGATTGTTAAACATAGTTCAAAAAATTTCTTGTGTAATTGTTGTTTAGATATTCAAAGGATTTTAGGGGGAGAAAATATCAATGCTTTCGATTATTTCTCGCAAGTCCGGTGTTATTTCTGAATTCCTAGTCGAAATCGGAACTAGTTGATAGTGGCAAGCTTATTTCACCGCCAGTTGAATCAACATTTCTCTTTTCACTATTAGCCATAGTCATAATTTTCTTTGTTCTTTGTGACATGCCTCAGTTGTCAGTAAAATATATCTAAAATATAATAGCCTTTAAATATTTAAGAACTTTCTTCATATTTTGTGTCTTATCTCAACCTCAACTCAATAGGTAGCTATATTCTGTAGAATAACGGTAATTAATGTATGTAGTACCACTAATAGTTTTAGAGCCCGCTGAAAACTGATTCTATGAATAAGGTACATATATTTGTACGAGTGTAAAATAGTATTATGAACCTAGAAGGCGCCACATTCGAAAAAGCCCGCATGAACAGTACTTCACTTTCAGTTCATGTCTTGAGATACATAAATAATATTTACATCAAAAAAAGGATTTCATATACTGAATGAAAATACAGATAGTCGCCATGTCTAATGCATATTAGTTATTAGTTATTATATAAAATATATCTCAATTTTCAATCACTCTATTGTTCATATCGTTCACTGTTTTTTGAATTTAGGTTCGAGTTACATTTTCAACACGTGAATTAGGCTAACGATATTTTATTATCAGTAACCTTTCAACATTACCGGAAGTGACGTCATGCTTATAATAGCTGCAAAATTCGATATATCAAAGTTGGCACCGTGAAGATCTATGATAGTATTATTCTCTCCCACATAGCCATCCGTTTATCTTCATCATAGGAATTACCTACAGCTTTTAAAGAAGCATGAATAAGTATCCGGAAATAATTACTGTCCAACTCAGTTGAGTAATAAAATATTACCAAATTATAAATTCTAGTAGATAAAGAGTTAAAAAAATGAACTTTCATATTCCCATAAGAATTACATAGGTATTATGTCCCTTTAGACTGATCTTGCCGTATCTGTGCAAGTTTATAATAATAGTTTTCAACGGAATTATATGGTACAAACGACTTTGAGCTTTATAAAAAAGCTCCCTATTTAGCCCTATTTACTATTGAGGATCTTAAAGAAGAACATTCAAAAATTCAAGCGTTACTTCCCTGGCATTTGTTTACCCAATTTTCATAGATTATAAGGCTTAGACAAATATGTCTTGAGTGCTTGTATGAGATTGGTTTTCTGTTTGAAGGAATGATTGGATCTATAATGAATGTATCTGTTGGATGACGTTGGTTTTATGTACCAGTCCAAAATTATTGTGTTATCATTTCTTCTTATTAACTTTGTGTCTAAAAACGGAACTGACCTGTTGTTTTCTTTTTCTATGGTGAATTGTATGTGTGGATTGTACGAATTGAACACATGTAAGGTTGATTCCATTGCTGACTCTGGTAAGGCATAGATGATGTCATCTACGTATTTCTTGATGAAAGGAAATTGAAACGAAAGCTTATCACATATTTGATCCAAGATGTAATCCATGACTAGCCGTGCGATAACTGGGCTGAGATCTGAGCCCATAGGACATCCAAAAATTTGTTTGTAGATTGTGTTGTCAAAAACATAGTAGTTGGAATTGAAAATACATTTCACTAATATAATGAGATCTTTTTTTGGAATCTCTGTGTGAGGTGATATGTTGTCCCATCATTTATCTATGACTTCAATCACTAATTCTACTGGTATGTTGCTATATAGAGAGACACATCAAAACTAACTAATACATAATCATCTGGTATTTTAGGTAGGCCATAGAATCTGGCAGGAACAGAGTTATAGTTATAAAGAGATTTTGCTGTCTTTTTTGAAATGTATGATTTTGTTTCATATTGCTTTATTATTTCGTTGCACTTATTTTGAAAGGTTAGTGTAGGATCTCTATTTAAGATTTTATAGTATCTATTGTCATTTAAAATGTCTAGGACTTACCTTTGGTACTCTTGTTTGTTCATTGCAACAGTTACGTTACCTTTATCTGATTGCATGATCAAAAGGTCAGGAAGTAGATATACTAGGAGAGTTCTGGATCGGAAGTCACAATAAGCATGCTTTATTTTTCAAAGGGGTCCCGAATAATGTAATAATGGCGTGTGGAAAGTGGGCGTGCTGGATATTTTTCCAACGGGGTTTCATTATTTATTAAATGTTAGTTAGATTCCTACTTTTCATGAGCGCCATCTAGCGGAGAGGGGATAAGTAACTGCATTATTTAACTATTTAATTTAATTATTTTAAAGCTGAGGAAAAAAGTTCTCACAATCGCGCGGGATCGAACCCACAACCACACACTTCAACACGCTAACAAGCTAGACGTTTTCCAAGCCTGCCATCTCGGTTACCCATGTGAATGCGAGAAATGAAACAATATATGATTAGCGGCGGCGCGTGCGCACTTACATCAGATAAGACGGGAGCTCATAAATTGAAATGTTGTCGATGTGTTAACATCGATGTCGACACCGCTTCAGGGTAAGAAAGGACGATAAGCCGTTTGGGTTAGTGCGCTCGGACAGCCCTCATCGTTTCAAGCAAACGACTCCCAAAATCGTCTTCTGCCGAAAATTTGATGGCGATTCAGTTTTTGATTCGTTTAAATCGGCCAATAAATAGCGAAGATTTGATTTTCGTATAGAATATACGAGTTAAATTGCAAATTATGCTTATTAGGTACAATGTCAACAACATCATTAAAAGTGCTTAAACAGGAAATCAGGAGTCATGAGTGAAAGAAAATGTGTTATGTTTAATATTGTATTTATCAAAAATGATTTTCTGAATAAAACAACATTATACTTAAAATTTGCTTTATTTAATGAATGATTTTATCAAACAAATTTTTTAAATAGAGTACGGAGTGATTCTTCTTTATGGCATCTCATCAGGATTGTTGCGTTGACGAAAACGTGTAGGATTTTTGAAAACCTTCTCATTCCAATCTTTTTTACTGAATTGGGTGGTAGGATTGATAGTCATATCATGAAACAATGTCAATACCTTCCGTTTTTCCTCAAAAAAGTTTAGAATATTCTTTAATTCTTCCAAACGTCGAATGTGTTGCTTCAACCTTTCTTTCAACATCATCGTAACTCTATGACTCTCAGACTGAAACTGCTGTCAGACAAAACAAAACTTGTTTCTTGTCTGCACCCCACCCCCCTCCAAAAAAAATAAAAAAAACATTTTTTTAAATCTCTCTATGGCTCATAAAGGTAAAGTATTACAAAACCATTTATACAATTCATCAACATTTCTAAGACTACAATTATAGAATTGACTGTTGCTATATGTGTGGTGCATTCATGATGAAAATCCACTATTTTTGAATGTTGGAACAGTGTGCCATGAGTTATCAAATTCACGACTCTACCAGCTTGCTCTCCGTAGAAAGATTGAAGTTTATCATCCAAAAATTGCTTCTTCTGATGTCCTTGCACATAGATGATATCAATTTCGTTGAGATTTTCCTTTAGAATATCATCTAGCGATTCGTATGGTATAAAGCCAGAAGAATATTTGAGGTTATGTACATTCTTCTCCAAATAACAAACGCCACATCGATCTGCTTTGCTTAGCGATGAGAACGGTATTGGTGGTAATAGTTAGTGATGTTACGATGGAACTGGACCTATTAATTTGGAACAGGTATCGTTTGATTGTTCCGTGTACCTATTCCCAAAGATTACAGAAACCTGTTCCCTGTTCCGAGTTACTGGGTACCATAGAGATAGAGATTTGATTATGTATCATGTCGGTCTTGTAAATAATACGTATTAGAATTAGCAGAGATGCAGATGAGAGTGTTTATTAGTCTATATGGATGAGAGAGAAGACGTATTACTGTATTAGGTATTAGCTTATGTTATATATTAATATTAATTAGGCTTTAGTTTTTGATATGAATCGTAGGTATGTAATAGTCTTTATTCTCTATGAGGTTTAAATGAACTTGAGGTTTGAGATATTGTACTTTTATACAAATATATAGGCTTATATTCCTCAATAAACAATTGAGTTGATTTGCAAAAAACAATTTGAATTTTTTTTATTATATTTATTTCAAAAGTAGAACAAAACAAGAAAATAAAACAATATAACATAACATTATTCTTAGAATTAGAAAAACAAAAACTCTTTGGCTTAAATTATGTACAATAACAGATAACAGGTACTTACTCGGCAAAATAAAACAATCTCTAAACTATATAAATGAAAAAATTAACAAAAGTTCGCATTGTAGTTCAAAAATAATAACATGTGTACATGTTTTGATTTCAGGCGTCTTCAACGCTCTCTTAAAACTTCGCCAGCCTTAGAGAATAAACTCTCGCAAGGTACAGATGTAGCCACAGCACATAATTTTTTTCTAACTAGTGCACTTAGGTTTGGATACATGTATTGGTGTTCTTTCCACCACTCCAAAGGATCTCTTCTCCTGTCTATAATATCTTCTTCCATATACCTTTGCATCTCAATTATAGCCCTGGAAGTTGTACTCTTAACCGAAGATTTGTTACCTTCTTGTGAGGCTACTCTATCAAATGCAGCCCAAATTGATAGTTTGTTGTTTTTTTCTGCCTCGTTTTCGAGAGGTTTTATCTCACTTTTTGAAGGTTCCTCCCTTAATGATATAATGTCTGCCAAATCACTAATAATATTTTTCTTGACTCTTTCTGCAGCATCATTATTTTTGAATGGCAATGTTTTAAAGCGGGGATCCAGAAATGTAGTTTTTGCCAGAGTACTACTATACTCCACATTCCCAAACCTATTCCGTAGGCCCTGCTGTAGTTTTTTTATTACTACGGTTCCTGAATGTGATAAGTCCGTATTACTTACGAGATGCTCACAAATATCTAGAAGCCCCCCTGTAATAACGATAACTAAAGAAGCCGCAAGGTATTGCTGGCCACTAATAATTCTAGAGGCATCTTCGAAAGGTTCTAAAATCATTTTTAACTCTTTTAGTAAGCGCCATTCGTCAAACAATATCTGTGGAAGTTCTGCATCCAACAGTGCTGCAGTACTTCTAATGCCCTCTTCCAACTCGATAAATCTTTCAATCATGTAAAAGGTGGAGTTCCACCTGGTAATGACATCGAGTATCAGTTTCTTGGGTATTTTGATTCCTGAGTTTTCTTGAAAGTTACTCAGCTTAGTTGATGCTTTTGAACTTTTCCTAAAATGAGCCACTATAGTTTTAACTTTGTCTATTGTTCCTATAACTAATGGCTCAGAATTTAATGCATCTCGGACTACTAAATTTAATGTATGGGCATAGCACCCGAAAAACTTCCACTTTAGTCCATTTTTTATCGCGCTTGTTATATTTGCAGCATTATCAGATATAGCCAAATTAATTTTATTTTCGATCCCCCATTCTTCTGTAATTGATTTTAATTCGGCTGCTAAATTAGCACTCGTATGCGATTTTTCGAATACCGAACACTTCAGAAGCATCGTCTGATTTTGAAATTCATTGTCTATAAAATGGATCGTCACACCCATAAAAGATTCATTATTTCCGGATGTCCAACAATCAGTGGTCAAAGATACGGCATCAATAGTTTTAATTTTTTCTCTACAATTAACCAAGCACTGTTCGTAGAGTGTGGGAATGAGAGTCCTGGAAATAACTTGCCTACTTGGAATATCATACGAGGGATTCAACGCTTTTGAATAACGCTTGAACCCTTCGTCTTGTACCACACTAAATGGTTGAAAGTCTTTATAAAACATAACTAACAGAGCTTCATCTATTTTTTTTTTCGAGGCTGAGGTTATTTTTTTCGGAACAAATGAGGATATTTTGGATTGAATAGTGGATTTTGAATGTGATGTACCTATTGTTTTTTGACAGCTAGAAGTAGATGGGATTGATTGTACATCATCAGCCTAAAACAGATGTACGGAAAAGACATAGTTTAGAATCTCAGAATATATGAATTTCGTTAAATAGAAAGAAAATAACAATGCATTTTTTCATTCGAAAATATATGAATACACTCACTTGGGTAGCGGAAACTAGAATCGCTGGATCATCTATTCCTGAAAACCTTTCTGTTGATGGTTCTGTCTCAGGAATATTTGTATTTGATCTTGCTCTAATATTTTCATTTAATTGAATTGTGGGATGTTTTCTCAACATGTGCTTTTTCAAATTTGAAACTGTTGCTCTGTACGACATAACAATTTTGCATATATTACATTTTGCAATGTATTCTTTTGAATCAACAACCGAAAAAAAATTCCAAACTATACTGGTACGTTTGTTCATTTTTATAAGCTTTTAAATCAATTTTAATAACAAGAAGACAAGAAAGTAAGGAAGTAAGTAAATCAGCAATATCAGCAAATTTAAAACGCTTAGCTTTTAACTTGTGCTGCGTCCCGCGCTGTCAGTCAAGTCATCCAAAGTCAAAATATAAGCCTACACTACTTAGTCTATGCCTACAATCTCTTCTGCGAGACTGTACTGTTCTCAGAACTGTGTTCTGTGCTCTCTGTTATGTGTTATCTCATCTGCATGTTGACGTTTTTGACCGAAGACGAAAACCGAGAATATCCGACATCCGAGCACGTCCGAATCGACAATATACATATTATATATATATTCCGGATTAGGTTGGACTTGGAACAGGTTTAAGGAATAGGTTTGTATTTGTAACAGGAACAAGTCATACTAGGTACGATAAAAAGCTGTTCCGTAACATGGCTAGTAATAGTAAATAATTACTACATCGACGTCCAATCCTTAAGGCAATTTCTTTGGGGTGGAATTGGCACTCCACATTGAAGCCTTGAATGTCTACGAAAGCTATTCTCATCTCTCCTCGACGATGGTTGAACTTAAACTGAGTCTTCTCATCCTAGTTCCATCTCTTTATAATTTCACGGAGAGGATGTTGTTCAATTATGTTATCGTGAATGATGATGCAATAGACACAAGTATTTGCTGGAAAACCTTTAGACGCTTCTATTTCAAGTTTGACATCAACACTTGAACTTTTCACGCTTTCATCTCGGTGAGAACAATCAATGACAAATAGAGGTTTATTTGCGAATTCAGAGTAACTTAGGATCGGCGTATGTAGATAAGAGTGTTTGTAGCTTTTTCCAAATTGAGTGTAGTTGAAGTAAGCTTCGGTAAAATCCCCCTTTTCAAAGTCCAAATGCATCTTCTCCTTTGGATAGCTGTCTCCGTTCAGCGTCAAGGTGATATTCATAATGTTTGCATAATTAAATTTCGTAGGATCGTTATTCACTTGGTTCTTTTCGTGGTTGCTCTGGAAACAAACGATGTCATAGCGAGGACTTTCCAAAAATGATGAAGTTTTCACCGACCAAATTTCGTTGGTGGCTCCTCTAGTGAGAGCAGGCAACATGTGAATTTCCCATTTTCTAAACGGTATCAAGATGGGAGTGTCAGCTTTGATTGCTTTTAAAAGTTGCAATTTAATTTGATCGTTTGGATGCAATCTTTTCACTTTGAGCTCGATATTTTCCATTTCCAATTGTACTTCAGTTGTTGTAGGATTGGCGATGGTAAAAAATGTTTCAACGGAATGAGCATACTAAATAACAAAGTATCCGCATCTAGCTTGATGATACCAACATCTTTATCTGGACTCCAAGTCGCTATACTCAAGGGTTCAGACTCTTCTTCACTATAGCATAAAAACCCTCGAACGGTACACACAATTCCAACGTCACGCACTGATTCCAACTCTTTACCATTTTGTTCGTAGCTAATGGATTGGAACATGAAAGCGCCAGCATTATTGACAAAAGATACTTCTCCAGTACCCTTGGTGCGCTTAATTTTTCCACTGATATGTAACAGACTTGCGTAAAGAGCATCGAAAACATCCGATTGATTAATGCTAATTTCTATGACATCATTGTTGCGGAAAGATTTAACGTATGGATACTAGGTATGCCATTCATCTTTTTGAATTGATGTGTCCATTTGAGGTTTTTGGAAAATGTTGAACACTTGCGGAGATAACATTGTAGCCTAAGGATTTGCGAAATCGGATATTTTTCACACTGAGTTCACGATGACTATCACGGTGGTGTTGGATGTTCTTTGTCTCGAAGAATATTCGTAGGTAGATGTATTTTATAAATACCTAGTACCATAATTCTTTGAGATGTAATCGAATTATGATTTCTTCACCTTGGAAATTCACCAGCTGAAATTTTTGATCCAAAATTTTAAGTGTTATATTATGAATCTCGTCTGTAGTGATGGGTAGATAAATGAGAGAATTTGGACTTTCGTCGATAGCGTAACCAGGATCTTCTCTGATAGCAAATTCGTAGATTGTGTGCGAAGGTCTATCGTTGTAGAAGGCTCCCGAAGTAATGTTGGAATCGATGTGTATGGTTCGTACTTTTATAATGTTGACAGGCAGCTCGGACATGTGAGTAACATTTTTTGGCAGAATCTTAGGAGAGCATCCCAATATGTGTGTCAAACTATCGTTCGGAGTGAAATCAATATCAAAATCTTTACAAAAAATTTCACATTTCAATGTATTATTATTCGGTTTGAGGTAGAAGTAATCTTCAGGCTTTACCTTCGTCGTTGTCTTTGGTACGATTGCTTTCTGAATAAACTTTTCAATATCCACAATTTCGTATGCTCCCGTTGGAATGTCAATGCTTTTTTCTTACCCTTTCCATCTACATAGTGGAACTTTGTATTTTCATCGATGTTGGGTATACTGTTGTACGAATGAAAACTTAGAAGACCTAAGCCATATTCACTGTTACGCTGCAAGTGAAGCGGCGGTGATAGATCAATTGAGAGAATCGAAGAATGACTCTTCAAAGTCAGTATTGTATCACTTCGTTTCATCGACATGACTGATACACAAGTAGTTTGATATACATCATAATTATAAAATATCTTGACGCTCTGCTGCTTTCCAAAATAATCAACCAATTCCTTTGGTGGCTTCAAATTTCCAAAACTATCGAAATATTGTACAGTGTTATCATCCTTTTTTTAAGCTACCCAATCTGTACCTGGATTGATGGAGGAATCTAAATTCACTACGGCACATTCGCGACGTCTAGTATGGTCAGGAAGAGTGTCTCGCATAAAAACACCACGAAAATGTGGAATTTTCAGCTTTTTCGCACATTCCATAATCTCCCCATCGTACAGAGCTCTGTTGGGTAGCTGAGCTAGTAGTTTTTTTGTTTCTTCAAGTACAATCCTTCTCCTCCTTTATGCTGTTCATTCAAGAATAGACCGAATCCGTTACGCGTTTTTCGTAGATACAAGCCGGATTCCAAGTGTTCCATAGCTTTATTATGTCGTGCATCTTCTTCCATCATTTTCTTTGCATTTTTCGTGTCGATGATGGTCTTTGCGATGGCGCTCGCTCCTCCAGCCAGCGATCCTAGAGCCGAGAGACCGGCAAACAATGGAATTAGCGGCAGAAAACCGCCACTTTTTGGCAATGGTATAATTCTAGGTACTCGAATACGTTTTCGACCTCCACATTTTTTGACGGCTAATCGAGCTGCTTTCAAAGCAGCAGCAGTTAACTTTTTCAAACTGCCACCTTCGTGATGAGGAGACTTTTCCATAGGTTGATGAATCTTCTTTGCAATTTGGGAGAATCCATGCTGTCGTCGATTCTTCATACCCATACCGAGTTTACGTTTCGCCTTCATAGCGTTGGTAATGAACCAAGCAGCAGATTTTTCACCAAATTTTGCGTCTTTCGATTTGACTCGTTCCCAAGCTCTATGTTCCAACACTTGATCGGCTTTATGACGTTCTTCCATTGATTTGTTTTGAGAGTATGCAATGTCGTGTTCCCTGCAAGCTTCGTCCAACGGATTTATACCTCTATCTCCACGTTCTAAGCGTTCTTTCAATTTAGTTCCCGGTCCACAATATGAATAGCCTGGCAGATGTAGTTCGAATGGTAGGTTATTGATGAGCGTATTAACCACACCCTTACGGTGATGAATCAACATTTAAAATGATGTCAATATTGAAAGACATGAACATTTATACAAAATCCTAAACATTTCATGGTATCGTGCACAACATGAGGGTCGTCGCAGCACTTTCACTGCTCTTCCACCCGAATGGTGCTAAATTTGAAAATGTTTACGTGTATTCAAAGTCATTGTATCAACCTAAGTATCAGTTACTCGAAGAGGTGTTGAAAAAAGTCAAAGGAATCGGATATTTTCAATTCAAAAAGTCATTCTGTAATTTGGGACCTACCATAAGGGTATCATTCAGTGATATACCTGTGGAAGATTTTGCAGAGCCATCGAAGACGACCCGAGTTTTTGTTGTCAAGCTGTCTTCCTTAATTACAGCATGATGATGAAGAAAGAAACCTGTACTCTTATCAATTTGATATTTAGCCAAGGATATATGCCCTAGAGCTAAGTATTCACTTAAAAATTCTGCATAATCCGATTGAATTTCAGGCTTTTGCTGAAACTTGCGTTCTAGCGCATGGAAACGCTTTAAAGCAGATGAGTATGACTCACCCAACAACGGTTTTTTATCATTAAAAGGTAATCGTACCTCATATCTTCCATCTGAGTTTCTTTTTGTATTCAGATCGTAATGATCTTCACAAGCCTTTTCCTCAGATGACAAAGATGTATTGGTGGGAAGCTCCTCAAGCTCCCAAAAACGAGTCAAATTTACATCTCAAGGCTCAGAATGCAAAGACACATGGCAAGAAACCCTTGACGCTTGAGACGATAAGCCAATTTCACCCGCTACAATCCAACCCAATTGCGTTTTTTGGAGAACGGCATCAGGATGATTTTTCAAGGATATTTGTCCAATGCTCAGTTATTTATAGAACAGTTTGACACCAATCAGGCATCAACGTTGGACGATTTGAAAAATTCTGGATCTGCTAGCTGTATATTTTTAGGTATTTCTAGATTCGCTGGATTAATGGCTATAGAATCGCATCGCCTGACTGATTTGAGGAATAATCAAGAACTCTACGGATTTTTCGTATTTGCTAAAACGATATCTCAAAGTCGCTTGAGTCGAAAATTTAACACTCGTGGACGTGCTATCAATACCAGTGACATAGATGTTAGCTGGCTTTTTAGATTCAAGAATTTTGCAACTTCCTCATTTATGAAGTGTGCCTGAGATCCAGCATCTAGAAATATGCGACAAGTTTTTATTTTGCCTTGATTGCTCACAATATCAACCAAGGCAGTGGCTAATAAAGCCTGAGAAGTCAATTGAGCTTGCATATTGATACTGCTTGATGCAAAATGAGATGCAACCTGCGTTTTTTCAACATGCTCAGATGAATTATTAGCCCTTTCAAAATGCAAAAGCGTATGATGCTTTTGTTTAAGATTAAGATTTACGTATCTCAGCCTTATATTAATGGTTGTATCAGGATTGGACAAAAGCATCACTACATGTCGAAAGGTACTCACTGTATAGCTGATAGGAGTAATCTCACGAACGAGCGATGGATAGTACTTGTTGTTAAGAACAGAAAATCTCCCTAAGCAATTAATAATGCCACTTTGTTTGCAATTACGACATGGTTTAGAAGTACATTTCGAAGACCTATGACCTTTTCTTAAACAATTTGTACACCAGTTGCCCTTGTTGGAGGCGTCATAACGAGCATGAGGAGTCAATGCTGCAAACTGGGTATAGGTATATACTTGATGTTTGCTATCACCCCAATGGACACAAGGATCTGGGTGAGTAGAAACCGCAAATGTCTGCTGTGACCGATTATTAGATTTTGAGGCAGACTTTTGAACAAGTAAATAATGAATAAAGAAACTGGAAATCCCGTAAATTATGACAAAGGTTGTCTAATAACGAAACATTAAGAGAGCACGTGGAATTTCCAATCCTATGCATGTACATATAATTTAAATTAAACAAAAAATAATAACATAAATATAATGAGTAATGCTACGACGGAACAAAATAATAGCTATAATACTGAAAATATCAGAATCATAAATAATTCATAAGAAAATACACCTCATCCTGGGTATAATGCTTTTTATTAAGTATGATGTTCTGTAGAACATTTAGTTTTGGCTCATCTAAACTTAATACTGGAGATAAAGGTTAGTTACAGAACCATCTCTCACTTTTTTCTGCTGTGAGAACTCATACCCATATGTAACCTGATAATAAGATGTGTTATTTACAATATTTTCAAATGAATGTATCTAAATGTACATACTTTCTCACTAGTACTGGGATGAGGTTTCGGTATATCTCCATCTAGAAAAATCAGAAAGCTTAATAAGTTCCTTAAAGCTTATGAAATATAAAAATTTCAACATACAATTCGAATAACGAAAATAAACCATTTTGAAGCGAAAAGTCACTAAACCTGAATGCTAACTTCTTGAAGCGAAGAGAGCTGCTTTAGATATTATAGGCGTCTATAATAGTTTTTAACAATTAATTTAAATTCCGTCATGATTTTTGCTTCAAAGTTTTTTCCTACGTTAGTACTGGAAGTTAAATTTAACTTGTCGAAAATGCGGATTACACTTTCAGTGCAAGCAACCTTTTTTGTAGCTACCAGACTTCTGTGAGAATGTTCCACGACGACTATAATTTTCTGTCTAGTCCCGAACCATGAAGTTCCGCTCGCATCACTAAACTGAGGGCATGCGCGACACAAGGCAAATATGTTCGCAATTTGACAACTGCACAACCGCTTTCATATTTGATGCGTTATCTGTTATGCGGGCAAACATTTTATTTTGTATTTCCCAATGAGACATCAAAGTACAAATTTCTTTTTTTATATAGTCGGCTGTGTGGCATTTTTGACATTCAAAACAGCCTAACAGTGCAGACTTCTGTTCCCAATTTAAAATATAATGCACGGTAACAGTCTGTTAGGAATTCGTTGCCCGTGATATCTAACCATCAGTAGTGATGGATATATAATTAGAGCTTTGCAACACTACTTTCAATTTATTTTGGACTTCCAGGTACTGAGCATCCAATATAGTGTTGCTTAAAATGTATCTTGAAGGTTGAACTTGCAGCTGGACTCTAAATAATGAATGAGATCACTAAAACCTGTGTCTTAAACTACAGAAAAAGGTTGTAGGTCTTTAATCACCATTTGGAAAATTAATTCATTTTTTTTCACGTACGACTCTTACTGGGCGTTTAACGAAGACATTAAGGGTGGTTTGTTTAAAATTTGTCTTTAAATCTTTCACTTCCTTGTTGCTGCTGGTTGCTTTGGAATAATCAGCCTCATAAGTTGACCTGTGTTTTGTCATCAGGTGCTTTTTTAAATTTGTTGTGAAGCCGCCTTTGACAGAAGAGAGCGTGTGACAAAGATCACACTTGGCTTTCCCATCGGTAGAAGGTGTGAAGAAGATCCATAGCTGACTTCCTTTTTCCTCCATTGTAGATTATGGGTATTTCTGAAAAAGTATATTGGATAAATATAAAACTATATACAAAATATTTTTTGTGCTACCGCAATTATTATTTACCTCAGAAATATGAACGGTTCCTTCTGAATCTTATTCTTGGATGATTGCTGTATTATTATCGATTGCAAACTCGGAAGTTATTAAATTTGGTTGCGAACAATTATCTAATAATTCCCTGCACCTGTGCCTATTTCCTGAACCGTCTTTAATCTGCATCAATGCTGTAGAAAGTAGTACCTCTCCATTCACCTTGTCACCATTATCTAAAAAAAGGAATTTTACTTGGAAAGAACTATTTGACCCAGACGAATCCTCCATTTGTCTCCCACTTCCTCGACTATTTCCATCTGTCGCAGCAGGAACTGTTTCTAAACCCTTATTTTCCTGACGTGGTTTATAATGTAGTAAATTGCGATGGCCACACGTTTCACATGGTGGAGCATTACATGATGAGCTGATGTGAGTTGTGTCTATAAGACAGTTTAAACAGAGCCCTACCTTTTTAACCCATTCATATCTATTATACGTTCTCATTTTTAAAAACCTTTGACACTCATAAATTTTATGCTTGTTTTAGTAAATCAAACATTGATTTGGCACTTCTGCTGATATAAAGCTTTTGTGACACTTTCCTGTACCTTTTAACTCTTTTTCTCTGATTTACTTTCATTTTTCCTTTTTCGTTCAATGTTTTTTAAATTGTCAATTATTTTATGCAAAAACTCTTGAAACTGACTTAACGTTGCCAATTTC
Organism: Crioceris asparagi; assembly: GCA_958507055.1. Taxonomy (NCBI): domain Eukaryota; kingdom Metazoa; phylum Arthropoda; class Insecta; order Coleoptera; family Chrysomelidae; genus Crioceris; species Crioceris asparagi. The sequence goes on from OY293832.1 coordinate 27,308,604, forward strand.
CAGGCCTCTGTTCTTTCCCTTTTAAAAATGAATTTTGATCAAATCTTTCTACCATTATATGAATTAAGAACGGATCCCAAGAATCTATTGACAATCCTAAGTGATATAATACCTATGTGAGAGTATCAGACATATTTTGCAAATCAGAAGCAGATTCTCTTTCTACGTTTGGCACCTTCAACAAATTATCTAAATGATATTCAACTAACACTGGCCTGTCATCATATCGTTCACATAATAACTTCCAAACTCTCTCATAATTTTCACATGTCATTTTTCGCGACTGTATCAATTTTTGTGCCTCACCCTGTACGGCTCTTTTCAGGAAATGAAACTTCTCCACATTTGATGATATACCCGTATTACTATTTACTAACGAGTCAAACATGTCTTTAAACTCTAACCAATGCTCCACTTTTCCTGAAAAATTCGGTATAGGTATGGCTGGCAATAGCGGCCTAGTTTGGTGAGCAAACCCAGAACCTTCTGACTCAATATCATCCGGTTTTTCTTCAAACTTTTTCTCAGTCAGTCAAAACCAAATTTGCTTGTGTTATAATTTGATAAAAATCAGTTTCAAATTTTTTTCCGTTCCTCTAATGCAGCATTATACTGCTCAGCCGGGCTACTACCCATCTCAATAACTATATGAACTTCCTCAAATTCATCCAATAAGCCCTTGATTCTTTCGAATCTTATTTTTAATTAATTAAAAGCTAAAAGCCACATTTTCGTCAATTAAAAGGACAAGAAGGCAAGAATACAAGAAAAAGATAAAATAATAGGATGTGGCGACTTACCAGGCTGCAGTCATTCAGCATCTACCAGTCGAATCCAACGCTGTCTGCCATTCTCTAGCCTCGCTCACAGGTACCTTTTGAATTCTGAAAATGGCTGGCCAACCACGCCCGTACTTTCCTACGAATACCTGGCTATGCAATCCAGCTCGAAGTACCATTTGTTGGGGTGTAAATCCCGTATTTCACATTCGTAATAAAACACCAATAATGTAAACGTATACTATTTACTCTGACTTAGGTACAACTATAATTCTTAGTCTTCAATACTTTCATTTCACCAGACATAACCTGACGCTTACATTACGTTTTATTCTGATCTGTTTCATACTACTCCGCTACTACTACGGGTGGGGGATTGGCGGCGTTGCCCAATGTACAACAGAATATAAAAACATTCTATGTTTAGAATGTTTGAGTTGTTACTAGGTCAAGTCCTACCGTCCTTTAGAAAGGACGATATACTTTGACATACAGTTGTCAGGTTATATCAAGTAATTTTGTGCTCTACTCTAATGCAAAATCTTAGATAATGTACCTAAATAATATAAACAATGTAAAACAATAACAATGTAGTTCCATCTTGAATGGGATGTATGGGATCTGTAGTCTGTCCTTTTAAGAGGACGGTAGATCCATGTGCGTTAAGTCACAATATGATAGTTTTTGATAGAAATTCTAAAAATAGAATCTTGAATATGTCGCGAAAACGTAGTTATAGAAATGAAATGTAATTTTTTGATTATTGCTGTCAAATAAATTTTTTTGTAAGGCCTAGTCTTTCAGATTCTATCGATTTGACTTAGAATTTACCAAAATGACGGTAATAACATAATTTCAGTTATAGTAGGTTTATGAACATCGTGAGTAATTAGCATTTAAAACCTCTTTTAAGGGATTTAAATAAATAAGGGCCGATTTGATAATCAACTTAAAAGAGCCTTTAATTTTAAATTTTCCCTTAAATCGAATAGCCAAAAATTGTCGACTCATCAATTCTTATAAGACATGCAATGGACGCCATCACACATTATTACATAACGATCGTGCTCAAAATACTGATCGTTCAAGTGAAATTACTTCTAATCCTGTCGACGTCGCCTCATTTCCAATCGAATCATCCAATTCGCTGGCAAACTGTTCCTTGTCTAAGATCGATAGGGGCTGTAGAACCTTGTCGTTGGTTCGGGGGCCTGGTTTTCTGTGGGGCTACTGACGCCGAACTGCTTTGGGAGAACGAATGAATGAATATAAATATAATATAAACAGGCTCTGCTTGTATGAATGAAAGGAAGATCCTCAATGCAGCGTGGGGTCAGTAAAGACTTGACCGCTTCGGGCTCAGTTCGAACCTTGGTTTGAACTGGGCACGGAACGACGAGTTAATAGCGCTGAGGAAATCACTAACAAGCAGCCCTCCGATGAGTCCATACTCATCGGATATCTGCTCCTCTGGGAGTTGACGATACGTAAACTTAAAGGCTTAGGCCAAAAGCCTGCGTATCTTCTTGCCAAGCCGAGATGGAGCAGCTACGTCAAGGCTGCATGGTCGGGGGAGAGCCCGGTCGCTAGTAGCAAACTCTGGATACCTGGCGTCCTCCAGTTTCAATTAGCCTCCTCATGGCACACGGGGCTCTGCTGTGAGGTACACTTAGTTCCCTAGCTACTAGTGGGTCTTATTATCAACCAGAATCTAAAAAAACAAATAAAGGATGGCGATTCTCTATCACCAAAAACTAAAGAGGTATCCAGCGCACCTCAAACTATCCCTGTGGAATCCAAGGAATGCAAGGGAGCTCGTAGAGCCCCAACAGGTCATGGAAGTGAAACTCTCACAGGGAACAAGTAGAATGAGTGGAGCTGCGATGAAGAGGCTTAAATTCCTCTTTCGGAGCGGCATGGACATTGAAGAGGCTCGTAAAAAGGCCCTAATGCCCATACAAAAGCACTCAGCTTCGGAAAAAATCCACAAAAGGATGAGGTTTGAAGAGTTCTCGCCTATGGAAGCTTTGAAAAAAAAGCAAGACGGACGTAGGAAGTCGATAAGGACCAAACGCCCAATCAACTCCCTCGACCTGCCAAGCAGTTGCTGCTTCTAGGGATGCAGCCCAGAGGTGGAAGTTTCCACCTAAGTCTGGATCCTATAGGAACGCGGCTTTGGGTATTAAGGTTGGTATCATGCATACCCAGTATCCGGATGATTTCCTGACCACGGATCAATTGAAAACCGTTCAGAAGCACGTCCTGGAAAGGGTTATGTAGCAGAGGAAAGTTGAGTGCGTCAAACCCTGCTTTCTCGATGCTAACTTTAGACCTGGCTGGATCCTTATTTCATGCAAAAATAAGAGCGCTGGCATACTTATCAACATCCAGTTTGGCGAAGTAAAGCTAAACTTAAAAAAAAATGCTTCCCAAGCAGCGACAAGTCCTGTAGGAGCGGAGGGCATGGATCTAGAAGAGGAAACCCAGGAAGATCCTGGCCAAAAACCTACTTGATGGTCGCTGCGCGGAAAGTTCTAAGGCTTTAGGGCCTAGAGCCACTAGAAGAAGGTTCCTTGTGGATAATTCTAAGATAATGGGAATTAAATTTGCCCAAATAAACCTCCACCGATCCAAAGCGGCCATGAGTTTCCTATAGTCGGTGGTAGATAGAGAGTCAACATGGGTCTGTTACAGGAGCCAAACTACAGCAGGGGCCAAATAAGAGGCATCCCAAAAAGTAGGGGCATACTGAAATACTGCACTAAAGGAGAAAGGCCGCCCGCGGCCATAATCCTAAGTAGCAGCATAAAGTTTACACCCGTAACCCAGTTTGTCGAGAGAGACCTGGTTGCAGTACTGGTTGACCTGGTGATTGGGGCACAGAGGATGCAACTGATCTGTGCCTCAACTTACTTTCCGGGAGAGGAACGAGAGGCCCCACCATAGGAGGTGAGTCATTTAATTAATTACTGTATATTGAAAAACTTGAACTTCATTGTCGGATGTGACGCAAATGCTCATCACTTGGCATGGGGAAGTTCAAACATAAATTACCCTCTATAATTTCCCCTGAAAGTTTTTTCGAATTTCTAACTCGAAATAATTTACAAATCGCAAACAAAGGAAGTAATCCTACTTTCGTAAACAGAATAGGACAAGAGGTCCTAGACATTACGTTTACAAATGCCCTTATGTCTAAAAAACTTTCCAAATGGAGAGTTTTGGATGAAGCCTTAATATCAGATCCTAATTATGTTCTGTTGGTGGTAGAATCTGAGAGACCCCAACTGGAAACGAGAAGAGTAGTCCAAAAAACAAATTGGACCACCTTCGATGTTCACATAAATTCTGAGGTAGAGCTCCTAAGGACTGGATCTATCGAAACTATTGAAGACCTGGAAAAGGCTGCAAATGACCTGACCAATATGTTCAACAAAGCTAAAAAGCAAGGGGACTGGCTCAGCCCGCACGAAATACAACAAAACTCTCAGGGAGTCTAAGAGAAACTCTTGGAAATCAATGTGCGGAGGGATAGAAGAACTTCCCACAGCTTCTTCTTCTTTGAGTGCCGTACTCGTATTCGAGCGTTGGAAGCTTCTCTGTCTTGAATGTGTCACCACAGACAAGGGGACCTACGGTTTAACGTGGATTCCGAACCACCAATATGCGTCTAGATAAATCTCAAGGCACACCGTTCTAGAGAGCTGTACTAGGGAAATATACTCTCGCTAGTTTCCCATTGCCTTACGAGAGGAGGAGAATACAATACGACAGTCAGAGATTCGAACGAGTGCCCACATCAACGGTCACTCGTCCAAACCGTTCCTAACGTATTGTGCTGCTTAACTTCGATGATCGAAGCCGGTCAGAGTTAACCCGCAGCTATGCGCTCCCCGTGTCCCACAGCTACCAGAATCCAAAGGCTCTTAAAAAGACAACACTCGATCGACCTAGGTTATCTGGTAAAAGATGATGGCAGCTACACTCTGGACAGGAAGGAGACATTGGAACTCTTGCTCCAAACGCACTTCCCGGACTGTAGAGTAGTAAACAACCAAGTAGAGGTAGCCCGTGTTACGAAGGTATCACAAGGGCAATTAATATATCTAAAAACATCATCACAAGGGACAAGGTGGAATGGGCTGTCAACAGTTTCAAACCGCCCCCAGGAGGTGATGATGTTGAACCTATAATGATTCAAAAAAGTTTGAAATATACAGATCAAAAACTCCCTGAAATCTTTAGAGCAAGCTATGCTCTGGATTGGGTACCTAAAATATGGAGAGAAGCAAAGGTTATCATCATACCGAAGACTGGGAGAGCAATCGAGCAGCCTAAGTCGTTAAGAGAGATAAGCCTATCTTCCTTCTTCCTATATATATATACGTAATGGATAAAGTTGAACACTGGAAAATATGTGGGATCGTTCACAATAAGCGAACGTAACACTTATGTGTTACAGTAGACCGTAAGATCTTACGGCCGAACGTTAGGCGGACATAAAGTTGGACAATGTTCAACTTTACGTGCGGCTTATGAAACATTTTTAGGGGATTTGGATTTTTTGGGTTGAATTATTCGTCGGTTGGTAAGTATCGGCTCGCATTGTTGTATATTTAAAGAATCATTCATCAAACGTCGGTATTCACCTTTCTTTTCCTGTTACCTGTTTACTGGACGCCGACTCCATCGCCTAGATTTTTTTAGACAATATCTTCCTTGTACTCTACACATTGCATAACAAAACCACTAACTGCATTTCCATGGTGTTGAAGTTATTATACCTACACCAGAGAAAACCCCCAGATGAACTATAGCCGTCAAATTATTTCACGCATGCGTAGCAACTAAGTTTGTTTGCGTTATGTAGCCCTACGTCTTACGTCCATTATAAATGGGCACTTAGACAGCGCTTCTCAAAGTTCATTTTTATCTGCCGAATTGCATAATAAATTAGGTATCTCTACGGATCAGGTAAATTGGACAGTGTCAGGCATAACAAACATTTCATGCAAACTAGATAAAAGATGCAATTTAAAAATATCCTCTATAATCAACAATTTTCAGGCACAGCTAAAGTGCCTTAAAATTTCTGGATTTATACCTGCCATACCTTTAAATAGTCAGAACCAAAACATCCCACAGCATTTGCCGTTAGCAGTCCACATAATTTTTTAAACCCCAAAAAATTGATATCCTCATTAGAAGTGACTTATTTTGGACTCTTTTTTGTCAAAACACTTTCAGCTTGGGTAAAAATAAGCCCTCAATGTATCAAACAGTGCTTGGTTGGGTTATAGCGGGGCCGTATTCATCTCTATTCACCGCGCGTAACGAAGTTAGCAGTAATTTCTTAACGTCATTTGCCGAAACTCAAATTCAAAATCAATTAGAGCACTTTTGGGAGTTAGAGGAAATTGTTGAAAAACAAATTTTATCAAAGGAAGAAACTTCACAACTTTCATCAAACTAGCCAGCGAGAATCCACGGGAAGATTTATAGTAGCCCTACCTTACATAGAATCTATTGAAAAGTTAGGTGATTCATATTTTAGTGTGAAAAATTGTTTTTTTAGTTTAGAGAAAATCTATCATCAAATCCTAAACTAAGGCAACTTTACACCGACTTTATACATGAATATATTGATCTCGTGCTCATGATGATTTTGACCCTTTCAATACTCAACACGAAAATTTTTATTTTATGCCAAATCACAATGTTATGAACAACACTTCTCCGAGTGGTATTTGATTGCTCAGCCGCAACGTCGTCGGGTCTCTTGCTCAATGACCTACAAATGGCCGGTCCCACGCTGCAAGACGATTTGCTCTCTATTTTGTTGAGACTTCGGTTACACACATACGTCTTAAGCGCGGACATTGAGAAAATGTACCGCCAAATTTTGGTTCGCGAAATCCAGAACTCACTACAATGCATTCTTTGGGGGGATTACCCTGTAGACCCATTAAAGATTTTTAAAATAACCAGAGTCACTTAAGGAATGAAATGTTCCTCATATATTGCTATTGAATGTCTCCAAACATTAGGCTTGGAATATTCTAATGTTGATCGAAAAATTTCAAATATTATACTCAAATTAAATCAAAGAGGCTCATGAAGCATGACATAAAATAACCCATACCCTAAAACGAGGGGGGTTTTGTTTAAGAAAGTTTAATTCTAATAATCCTGAAATTCTAAAACATCTGCAATATTAAGTTTCGGTGAGAATGAAAACTGCAAAACAATAGGGTTATCGTGGTCACCTCATTTATTACTTTATAGCATCAATCCCTTTACTTTATTCAAAGAAAACGAAAAGATGACAAAGCTTCGTATTTTCTCCGATATTTCACAAGTCTTCGACACGCTGGGTCTTCTTGTCCCTTGCGTTATTGTTTTCAAAATAATACTTAAAAATTTATTTCTGGAACAAATTTCTTGGGATGATTCAGTTCCGGTGCACATAAAGACATCATTTATTAATTTAAGGCAGAAATTACCAATTCTAAATAATCTTAAAATAGAACTTCTGCTAAAATTACATAATCACATACGCATTGAATTGCACGGATTTGCAGACACAAGTGAAAAGGAGTATGGAGGATGTATCTATATTGTATCCACAGGTAAAAATAACAAAACATACTCTCATCTACTATGCGCAAAGAGCAAATTTGTCCCTTTAAAAACCGTTACTTAAGCCCACTTGGAACTTCGTGGGGCGCTAGTCCTTTCGAGATTAGCCAAAAGGGTAATCGGGTCAATGAAATCCAACAATACATTTCTTTCGCACAATGGCGACATGTGCCTACCTTTGACAACCCAGATGATCTGTTGTCTAGGGGTGTATCGCCTTTGGTGGCATGGTCCTCAGTGGATAACAGAATCTCTTGAAAACTGGCCTTCTTTGGAACTACCACTACGTAAAGATATCCCCGATATCAAAAAACAAGTGTCATCATTTGTTACAAACACGAGATGTAGCGTATTTTTATTTCAATACTTCTCAAATTTACTTAGGTTTAAAAGAAGCGCCGCATATGCATTTAGATTTATAAACAATTTTAAGGTCAAAAGAGACCAACGTAACTTAGGGCCACTTTTAACTTCTGACATTGATCAAGCCTATGCTTACTTGTTAAAGGCGGCACAAAACGTAACCTTCCACAAAATATATATCAATTATTGAATAAAATTCCTCTTCAAAACACGAGCGAAATTAAAAATTTATCTCCTTTTATAGACAAGGAAGGGCTGTTTCATGCCGGGCCGCTACTACTTTTAGCCGATATTCTTGAAACGTATTGGCCAATAAGAGGAAGGAATTTAGCTAGGCATACAGTCCATAATTGCATTGAGCTAAACCAAAGGGCATATAACCCATAATGGGAAATTTACCCGCGCAGCATCTTCAAGGACCGCCACTCATAGTAAGCGGAGTTGATTATGCAGGTCCGTACTTGCTTCGAGATCGATAGGGTCGCGTTTGCAAATTAACCAAGGGTTACATTTGCATATTTGTTTGTTTTAGCACTAAGGCGGTCTCTGCAAGTATAGATTTTAAAGAGCTTAGTTCATTTCATAAATCAAACGAGTCTACCATCATTGATTCATTATCTAAAGACGAGATCGATTGGAAATTTTCGCCTCTCTATTCCCCCACTTTGGTTGTCTTTGGGAATCGGGAGTTGAATTAATTAAGCATCACTTTAAAAGAGTTTTATGTAACGTACACCTTACCTACGAAGAATTCTATTCGATATTTGCCCAAATTGAGGCAATGATAAATTCGCGCCCGTTAACACTGCTATCAAGCGACCCTAATGATTATACCGCTCCAGCGCCAGCTCATCTTCTTATTGGTCGTCCTACAACAGCAAGATTCGACAAGCAGTTTACTAGCATCCCGATAAATCGAATCACACGCTATCAGCTAACGCAAAAATTATCACAATACATGTGGGAAAGGTGGAACAAGGAGTATATCTCTGAATTGCAGATACGAACCAAATGGGCTTCCAGGTGATAGTGTTACTGAGGACAGTCTAGTTTTAATCAAGGAAGACAATTTGCCGCCCATGAGGTGGAAGCTGGGACGTATAAGTAAAGTGATTTGTGGCCGCGATGGTGTAGCCCGCCTTTTTAAAATTGAAACTTCTACTGACGTATTAACACGATAATTTTCTAAAATATCCCCGTTACACATAAGCGATAAATTGGACAATGATTGAATTCGGGAGGAAGACTGAACATATCGAGCTCTTTTTTTGACACACAAGCTAACCTTAGACTATTAGGTAGTTTCTATTCTAAAAAACTAACATTATGATATTTGTACTTTAGATTGCATATTTATTATTCACGACAAATCTAATACGATTTATACATTCTTTTGTGTATATTATAGGAAAATAATTTATGCTCGAATTTAGTGCTCATTTATAATGGACGTAAGGTGTAAGATATGCGTAATAGATAAAGTTGAACACTGGAAAATATGTGGGATCGTTCACAATAAGCGAACGTAACACTTATGTGTTACGGTAGACCGTAAGATCTTACGGCCGAACGTTAGGCGGACATAAAGTTGGACAATGTTCAACTTTACGTGCGGCTTATGAAACATTTTTAGGGGATTTGGATTTTTTGGGTTGAATTATTCGTTGGTTGGTAAGTATCGGTTCGTATTCTTGTTTATTTAAAGAATCATTCATCAAGAAGTTTTAGTTCTAGTTTTAAACGTCGGTATTCACCTTTCTTTTCTTGATCCTTGTTTACTGGACGCACAATCCATCGCCTAGATTTTTTTACACCATATCTTCCTTGTACTCTACGCATTGATAATAACAAAACCACTAACGGCATTTCCAATTTCTTGGCGTTAAAGTTAGTATGCCTACATCAGAGAAAACGCCCAGATGAACTATAGCCGTCAAATTGAAATAATTCACGTATGCGTAGTAACTAAGTTTTTACGTACATTATAAATAGAAAAATGTTACGTCGATCTTATGCGTTATGTAGCCCTACGCCTTACGTCCATTATAAATGAGCACTTAGGTAACTAGACATTCGGATAGAAACTTAAGTTATATTTTTGTTTTGTATGCATATTTTTCGGGTGTTATTATTTTTTACGGCATTAAAGTGTGTTTAATTTCCGTTTTTTGACTCGGCTTTGCTGTCAGCAAGTTGACTGTTTTTCTTTTCACAAAATCGTTAAGTAGAACGTTACCAGTAATTGAACTTTTAGTTAAGTTACGTACTTTAAGAATTTATTTATTTGCATTACCGCATTCACAATTAAAAAAAATCTGATAAAGTTTCATCTTGTTCAATACTTCCAAATGTTAAATCGCATAAAATTATCTTTTGATTATTGGTTTTAAGAAAATCATATTCTGTAGTTGGCTCATTAATAATTTTCTCAAATGAAACATAACTGACTTTACGACATTTATAGGAATTCTTAATCCACCGCTTTGTAAATTATTAAAATATTTATTTGTACTAAGAGCTTTACTTTCGACAACCAGTGAAACGCAAATATTACATTTATATTTTCTTCCAATCTTATGTGCTGCATAGCCACTTAAATAAATTTGAGCTGATTCGTCTATTTTGCACTCAGTAAAATAATCAGAACTTAAAATAAATAAAAATTTGTCAATGTCTGGAATTTGCTTGGGCATATCCCAGCTAAAATCATTGTACAATATTTTGAGATTCTCTGTTGGATTTCAGAAATTGAAAAATGATTGCCAGCAGCTCTTTTAAAGATGTGTTTGAGTCTAATCAACAACATTATAGTTGCAGCCACCTAAAAGTCGATATTGACCAAAATGTTTTTCTAATTTCTCTGTAGTAAATTTACCTGGCAACAAATAAGAAATCAAAAAGTTCTAGTAAAACTGTGTCAATAGTGAGATGTCCGTTAATATTTTGATCATACCACGCATTTAACCACGAAAGGATTAGTTTTTTAAAGTGATCTGAGAAATCATCGTTACCTGATATTGGCTTACAATAATCATTTATTTTTACGAATCCCTTAAAGTACTAGTATTGTTTACTACTTCCCAGAGCTTCTTATAATTTGAAAAAAATCAGCTGTTTCTGAGCAATTAAAATCTCCTAGTGCAGATATGGTAGAAGAATGGCAAATGTTGTTTGCAATATATACCTTTTGTCTTTCAAGATTATTAGGAAAGACTATTTTGTGGTTTAATTTGTAAGCTTTCCTAATTAGAGAGTCCTTTTTTTATATATGTGTCTTTTATATCTTGAAATTTTGCAAGCTTGATTTTTGTATGATCCTTAAAGTCAGGACACACTAAAGTTATTGATAATATTTTTAAAAAGATGGACAAAGTCATAACTTGTGAAAATTTTTTGTTCTTTATTATTGGGATTTAAGAAAAAAGAGTAACCTTTTGTTAAAGCCTGAAACATTGATCGATTGATCCTGTGGCTATCCGTGATTATATCTAATACATGAAAACCACACTTTTATACAAAATTTATTACATCCAGGGTAACCGGCACCATCTCAGAGCCTTTTATATTATGGACGGGTAATAATTTGACAATTTCACAAAAAAGCCGAACAAATCATAAACACCAAAATAGTTGTGGCTACTGATGTATCATTGGCTGCCACCCCTATCAAATTTTTCCCCTAAAGGCCATTCTATAACTTATAAATTTTATCGTTGGTCTTTAAAGCACTTAACACAATATTACGAGTGTGACGGCAGCCACGAGTTCCAGCCATGAGTACGCCATAGGTCGTTTCAGTGATCAAATTCGTGGCTGGCCGTGGTTGGCTTATTTTTGTGAATTGATTTTTTCTCATCAAATATTATATGATTACTGATGGTACTTTGAAGGAGCTATATAAAACACGATTATCTCTAACAGAAACTCAGTCCTCACAATTCCTTTTATCTATTTGTGATAATAAATCTCAAGTTTCTCAAAATACACGTAAACGGTACTATTTCTAGTGAATATATTATGCTGTGCAGAATGCTCTATGGCACTTATATATAGCCTGGTTTTCTCGGGAAAAAATCCACCCTCCACAATCTCTTCTACTAATTTCAAGGAAAATATCATAAGTTCGTCAAAATGTACCTGGATGAGATTTTTTTCTGGTAAATATATGTTAGTCAAGCTGCTCTAGAAAACTGATATGGCACCTGATTTTGTCGTGCAGAAATTCACCCTCTACAACCCCTTCTAGTAATTTCGAAGAAAAAGTCATAACTTTGTCAAAATGTACGTGGATGGGATTTTTTCCTGGTAAATATATGCTAGTCAAACTGTATTGCTGCTGATGCCCTACAAAATTTGAAGCTGTGATACGAGAAACCTTCGTGCTGAAGCCACAAATCCAATTTTTGTTTCAAATTTTGTAATTTAATACGATCACAATTTGTTATTGTATTCAAAAAATCTTGACATTTCTCTATAACAGTTCTTAATCTGGGTTTTTTCGAAGGTATTGAGGGAGAATCACGATCATCGGTCACCTTATTCTCAGTTTGTTTCAAATTTAACGATGTTTTTTTTTATATTATTTATCTCGTTTCAAATTCGTTTCATTATAAATGGTATATAGGGAATGAACAACAAGATTTTTATGGTTAGGTTTGCCCCTTAGAATAGATATAAATGAGTTTTCAGGAACTTTTCATTTAGAGGATAGTTGCCCACCTTGTGGGAGAAATGCCCCAGGGTTGGAGGTAAAATGCCCCTAAGTGGGATAGATAGCAACATTATAAATAAAACGAAAACGGACAGATATATCCTCAAAATAAAAACAATGTTCCTTAAACAAAAACATAAAACTCTTTAAATAACATTATATATCTATTATTAATGGCATTGAGGAACATAGTAGATGCTGCTTTGGTAGGTAGGAAGATATTACAAAACCACTTTCTTGCACTTTGATGTCATCGCCTGCCTTCTTATCATTTTTCCACACGCATTGCACTGATTAGGATATATGGTGCATGATTCATGCAGCCATTTTTTGCAATTGGTGCACCTTATCCAGTCGACTTTTACCATAGTTTCATAATAGTTTTCTAGGCACTCATTGCAAAAGTCATCAACATTATCTTGCTCCGCTCTCTTCTTCTTTTAAATTATTTTTCTTTCTTAGTCCTGGTGTTTTCTTCCTTTTCATACCTTCTGTAACGATGCCACATCCTTCGTCTTTAGAATCAGACATATTCATCGATTCATTCTGTGAAGGTTTGATAATTTGAATACCGTGGACTAGAATTTTTGCCGACTGTTTTCTCTTGGACACAGTGTTCGGTAATTTTGGAACCGGTGCCACGTCATGTAAAAATTTTGATGGGCTTTCTACGGAGTCATCGAGTTTAAAACTGCGACCTGCAAGTAGTTTGTCACTGACACTTGTTGCGCCATGGGTTTCTTCCCCGTTGCCATTATTATTCGGAATATCAAACACAAACATATAATTTTCATCATTCTCCAAAAAATTACAAAAGAAGAGTTTTCATTTACGAGGTTGGTTGAATTTGTTGGTTGGTCCAAAGCTCGCTCTAATATGGGCAATGGTTCACCACTACTGCCATCAGATATCTTAAAGAAATAATCTGGAATAATATTTCTGTTGAAGGGGCAAATTCCTGCAGCAGAAAATCCAGAAATCCCATTTTGAACAGTTGTGGCTTTCTTCCAGGCATTACCAATCAGTTTTCCTACAATGTTTCTGTTGATTACCTTTTCTTTGTTGACAAACATCCAGTTTTGGGTCTCTTGTTTATAGAACTCCTTCAACGGTTTAAAAAATGACCGGTCCAACGGCTGCAGCGCTTGGGTCGTGTGGCTAGGTAGACATAGAAGAATTATGTCATTTTCTTCCGCTACATTTAACAACTCAAAGTTGTTACAATGTGACGCATACCCTTCCAATATCAACAGGACTTTCCCATTCGGTTTTCTGGGAATGAAAATTTCCTTCTACTGCAGCTATATACGCCGATTTTTTGTTCATGTACAGATCAGAGCCTGGGGGTAGCCCCTCTAATCTGTAGTCGAATTTTCTTACACCTTTCAATATTAGCACTGGGGGTAAAAATGTACCTTCGGCATTTACACAAGCAATAAGAGATACGGTTTCGCCCTTTTCTTTTGATGTAAGACTGTGAACGCATTTACTTCCTTTGGTAGCAACTAACTTCCCGACCTTGTTTATTAATTGAATACCTGTTTCGTTTATATTCAAAATTCGACTGGGTTTATCTTGTAAGTCATGTGTTTTAAGCGTTTGTTGTAGTAAGTTGAAATAGTCGTTCACCTCTTCTCTGTTCATACTTTTGGCACGAGCAAGGGAAAGACCTTCGCTTTTACGTAAAGAAAGTTCGGGGCATCTTTCCATAAAAGATCTAAACCAATGCATACCAGCTTCTTTTTTGTTTGCACCTTTTGGTCCAAATATGCCTTCTCTCCCGATACACTTTGCAAAATTATAAGCAATACAACGCACCGTTTTTGGGGTAGGTGCAAATCCCGCTTTCTGTAACCTCTGAATGTGACGGACTAAACGTTTTTCATTTTCATTTCCTAGGCCTGGATATTTTCCAAATGTTACTTTTTGCGTATTATTCGTTTGAAGCCTCCTCCGTAGGGTTCTGCTTGGAATATTGAAAGTTTTACTAGCTTTGTTGATACTCAACGTCTTCTTTTTGATGCTTGCACTAGCATTTCTAAGGCCCTACTCTGACCAACCTGCCCTATTTGATATTCTTGTATATTTTCGTGGCATCGTTACCTATAAAATGTAAAAGGAATTACTTACTAATTGCTCTTTGTGGTCTAGGGCGTCTATCCTCTTGAAGAGCGGGGCATCTATCCCCGACTATAATATTAGTGTGGGATAGACGCCTATGCCAATTAATATAAAACCCAGTGTATTTGGCGGCAACATTTTCTGTTCACACATAACCACATTTATTTTAGTTGCCCGTTGCAAGACAGAAACATAGTCTGTTTGAGAGAAAACCGTGCGTTTCCTCTTAAAGGAATATTTCGGTTCGCTAACTAATATCATATGGGCATCTTCACCCACTTTACCCTATGCTTTTTCCTCCACTGCTTAGTGTCAGAATATTCGTGGCATATTGTCTTCGCCTGAGTACAGGCTTGTCTTGGTATATCCGATATAATTTCTTTATGAAGAGAAATTATTATCTTGCGCAAAATTCTTATGACATGACTACACTTTTGATTATATACATTACCATTGAACAACTGATTCTTTACAACAGCATTACAAAATCTACCAGAGAATTCCTTTTTATATAAAATTCCAGTCCATAAGGGAAGAAAAGGTATATATTTCTTTAAAATGCGTCTCGCAAATTCCATGTTTTAATAACAATTGGCGTCGCCTGTTCCACTATCTACATGTGAGACAATTATTTCGAACTGTTTTAAAAATAATTTATAAAACGGGCTTCTTAAATACACTTTTTGTTTCTGGAAAATTATCACCTAACCGAGACCTAAACATAATTTTAACAAATTTTCGAATGTTAATTTCACCATTTTATCTTGAGTTTTTGAACAACGGATTTTGACTAAATTTTCGCACCAAACTATAACTTGTTCTAAATTATTGAAATTGAAACATGCTGCCATAATTTCCTTCACGTGTTTTTGTACACCTTCATTAACCCCAGTCTTCTTTATATCATTACGAATAGTTTTGAATAAGTGAGCGCAACATAAATGAATTGGCGTTATATAACTCTTCTCCCATTGTGATTCTTGACAAACTGAATATGCCCATGTTAAATATGATTTCATATCCATTCTATTAAAGAAATGAAGAGTACTGTTTATTAAAGGCAAACTACAATCGGTAACAACCGCTGAAAATATGGGCCACTGTTTAGAATACTGTAAAGACAATGATTTTGTTAGAATTTTGGATTTGCAGATGCACATATACACAAAATAACGCCGATGGATTTGGAAATTTAATTTAGCAAGTAATCAAGCAATACAACAGACTGAAAACGATCTCTCTAATAATTATCTCTCTAATGACAGTTGACATATCTGACATACGTCAGCACATAGAACATAAACATAATACTAGGTCCAAGAACATAATTCTTGTTTGTCCATGAATACACTAGATTACGATATCCAACAACCCCCCTTAATCTAGTATGTTCATGAATACAAAAGAAAATAGCGATACAATATAAGTATACCTTAACCAAAAAATTTTCTTTGATCATCCAAAAAAAAAATATACATATTAAAGTATATAAATCAACTTTAATTAATCCCTAAATTGTTTATACAAAACTTATGCTTAAAACTGTTTAGACTCTTAGTGAAAACATCAGCAACCATTTCTGAGGTTGGAACATATTTAATATCAATTAAACCTTTTTCAGCAATTTCTCTAACAAAATAAAACCTAACATCAATGTGTTTTGTTTTGTTATGAAAAACAGGATTTGATACAAGTTTTTGAGCACTTTGATTGTCGTTATACAATAAAATTGGTTTAGTATCTCCTACTAATTCACTAAGCATTCTTTTCAGAAACACAGCTTCTTTTGAAGCTTCTGAAATAGCAATAAATTCAGCTTCAGTACTTGACAGACTGGTGCAAGGTTGTTTGTGGGCTTCCCAGCTTATTGCTGCGCCTGATAAAATAAAAACAAAACCACTATATGATTTTCTATCTGTAATATCATTTACCCAATCTGCATCAGTAAATCCTACTACATTAGAATCATTATTACTAAAAGTTAAATTTTTGTCAATTGAGCCTTTCAAATACCTCAAAATTCTTTTGACATATGCGAAGTGTTCATGACTATAACAATTATTGAATTGGCTCATGAAATTGACAGCAAATGCGATATCTGGCCTTGTATTTATGGCAATATACATTAATGATCCAATTAACTTCTGATAGGGCAACCCTTCTGACATGTTACCTTTGGCTAATTTCAAATTCGGTTCAAGCGGAGTAGCCATTTCCTTGGCATCGTCCAATCCAAAATCATGAATTAGTTTAGAAATGAAATCTTTTTGATTCAACATTATTTTACCACCAGACTGTGAAATATTGATGCCTAAAAAGTTTTTAGCAAGACCTAAATTCTTTATATCAAATTGACTCGAAATAAATTTGATAAATTTATCCTTCTCTTTATCATTGTTGCTAAATAATAGGAAATCATCGACATACAATGTTACAACAACCATAGAACCATCATTAAATTTTTTGAAAAAAACACATGGCTCATATTTTGATTTAGTATATCCAAACTTTACTATTGCATTTTCAGCATCTCTATTCCACAAGCGAGACGATTGTTTTAATCCATAAATAGCTTTTCGCATACTACAAACTTTAACAGGATCATCACAAAAGCCTTCCGGTTGTTTCATTAAAATATTTTGATCTAAATCACTATTCAAAAAAGCAGTTGTTGCATCTAGATGTGTAATTTTGAAATTCAATTTAACTGATAAAGCAAACAATAAACGCAAAGTTGAACTTCTAACCACTGGTGAAAAAGTTTCAGTATAATTTACCCCATATTCTTGAGTAAAACCTTTTGCTACTAATCTAGCTTTATAAATAATTTTACCATTAACATCAGATTTAGTGTTAAAAACCCATTTACAATCAACAATATTATTGTTATCTTTAGGTTGATTTACCAAAGTCCAAACCTGATTCTTCATCATTGCTACATACTCCCTTTCCATTGCCTCCCTCCATTTGTCAGAGTTAGGTGATTTAATGGCCTCATGGTAAGTAGTGGGACAGGAGCGCTCTGTGGTGAAATACAGTTCATATCCTGGAAACTTCCTTGGTTTAATCACTCGTCCTTTGGAGCTGATTCTCTCATCATCGGAAAATACATCAATTACAGTTGAATCTGTTGGTTGATCAGGTTCCGGATCATCAATCACTTCCTGAATTTCACTGGTTGGTGTTTGATCATCCAAAGAAACATCATGACTTCTGTCAGGCCCCTCAGTCAAGCTAGATATATCATCCGACGGAGCGCCTCGATGACTATCTTCTGACATGGATCCATTGATACTATCAAAAATTGATATTCTGAGCGATTCATTAGCCTTTTCTTCAGAAAATGAGAATTTGTTTTCAAAAAATTCAACATCTCTTGATATTGTGACGTCACGTGGCTTCTTAGGATTGAACAGACGATATCCTTTCGTTGTTTCAGAGTAGCCAACAAAATAATAAGGTTCACCTTTTGGGTCCATTTTTCTTCGCAATTGCTTTGGCGTTTGAGCAAACGCAAGACATCCAAACACTTTTAAGTGATCCAGGCTGACTCTTTTTCCTGACCATAACTCTTCAGGGGTTGATCCTGGAATCGCTTTATGTGGAGAGCGATTTTTAAGATACACTGAAGTGTTTACAGCCTCAGCCCACATTCTTTCATCACATTTTGATTCTTGCATCAAACATCGAGCTTTCTCAATAATTGTACGATTAGTCCTCTCTGCAACACCATTTTGTTCAGGAGAGTACCGAACGGTTTTCTGATGAATGATACCTTTGGAGTTCAGGTAATCTGCAAACTTTCGATTTACAAACTCCGTACCGTTGTCTGATCTCAGGATCTTTATTCGGCGTCCTGTCTGGTTCTCAACCATGGCAGAAAAAACTTGAAGATGTTCAGAACCTCATCTTTCCTCTTCAGAAAGTAAGCGAAGATCTTTCGACTATGGTCATCTACCAATACAAAAATGAATCTTGCGCCACTCCATGATTGTGTAGACAGTGGCCCAACTATGTCGGTGTGAACTAGATCCAAGACTCCCTTTGCACGACTTCCTCCGGTAGATTTGAATGGTTTTCTTGCCTGCTTCCCAAGAATACACTCTGTACATTGTTCTTCTTTATCTTCATTGAAATCGATACCTGTTGCCAATCCATTTTTCAGCAGATTCATGCTAATTCTATTTAAATGCCCAAGCCGGCGATGCCACAGTTTTTGTGATTTTTCACAAACAGTAGAAATTAGAACCTGCTTTCGAGATTCATCCAACTGAAATAGTCCATCTTTCAAAGTTCCTTCGACGACGACACTTCCATTCGCCTTAAAATTCTCGTTACCATAAATCTCACATCCTCTATTATTAAAGACCACCGTGTAACCCTTTTCAGTAATCTTGCTGACTGAAAGTAAATTGGTGTGCAAGTCAGGTACATAAACAATATCTGTCACTTTCTTAGGTCCCAATGAAGTGTTTATTAATGAATTACCAGTACCATAACTATAAATTTTCTGATTATTAGCAACTGTAATATCACATGAGAAATTTTCATTAAAATCTGTTAACAAATTTCTCTGAAATGTCATATGGGACGTAGCCCCTGAATCTACATACCATGTATTCTTTTTAGGTGAAGTACATAACACAGTCTGTAAAGCCTTATTACCTTTATTAAATTTGCTTCTCTGTGGATTCGGTAACTTCTTTGAGTGATCTTGGTTCGAATCTCTATTTTTGTTAGTCTTTTGGCAATACTTTTTTATGTGTCCAGACATCCCACATCCAAAACAAATTAAATTCTTATTGAAAGTTTTATTGCGGTAATTGGACAACAACGCACTATCTTTGGAATGTTCATTAGACTCATACTTATCATTCATCAGCAACTTAGATTTAATCGACTCACTGGAAATTTTCTGTCCAGAATTTTCGATGGCCATTACCATTGGGTCGTATTCGGAAGTCAACCCACTTAGCAAAATAACCCCTAAGAACTCGTCATCAATCGGTGAATCAATGTCTGATAACTTCTGGGAAATGTTCATCACTTCGTTCACATAAGCATCCATCGCAGAGAAATTTTCAAGTCTCACTCTAACTAGTGCACGAAATAGACTCAGTCTTCTGTAAAGCCCTTTGTCTTCAAATGCATTTTGAAGGTTTTCCCATGCCTCTGCTGCTGTCGCAGAATTTCTTACATGTGAATAACAATTTGGATTCACCATTAGACATATTTTAGCAAGAGCTTTTTGATCCCGACGTCTTTGGTTGGATTCGTCAGTTGTATCACCCTCAGGATATCCCTCAATACAGAACCACAAGTTTTCATGGACTAGTGACATCCACATACCAAATTTCCAATCATTGTAATTTTCACGTCCTGTTAGCTTAGCAAAAGCCAAATTTATACCACCTGCTTGGTCGCTCATAATTTACACCAATACCATAGACCAATACCAGCAAGATCTAACCTCAATAACTTAATCGGCAATTGCACAAATATCTGTTTTTTGTTCTGCCTGGGCCCATAACCTGTTAGAATTTTGGATTTGCAGATGCACATATACACAAAATAACGCCGATGGATTTGGAAATTTAATTTAGCAAGTAATCAAGCAATACAACAGACTGAAAACGATCTCTCTAATAATTATCTCTCTAATGACAGTTGACATATCTGACATAAGTCAGCACATAGAACATAAACATAATACTAGGTCCAAGAACATAATTCTTGTTTGTCCATGAATACACTAGATTACGATATCCAACAGATTTGAAGTTTGCGAGAAAAACACCGATAGATTACAATTGATCATTGCCAGAACAATTATTATTCGATTTTTAACATGCATCACACCTGCATAATAAAAAACACGTTTTTCGCTTGATGGTGGTTTTCTGATAATACTACCAGTTGCATCCAAATGACGGACTGGTTTTTAACATTAATCAATGATTTGTAATTGTTTGATACTATACCTACATATAAACGTGAAGTGGCTGACCCACAACTTTTATGTACGCGGGATCTTTCCTCTGCATGAAAATCAAATCTATTAGGCCATCTTTATGACGATCATTCCTACCTATCATTTCAGATCGAATTTTCCGAATACAGAATCAGATTTTATATTCCGCAAGTTACCTTTTTCTGTTAATGATGGTTTCGATTCTAGGACGGTTTTGTCACGAAACTAAGAAGGTTTAATACCTTTCATTTCTTGCATAAATATTTTTCGCTGAATGCCTTTCACATACCTAGTAAATCGACCTATATGGTTATAATGTCTGCTGAAACTTAGTACTCTAACACTGTGATCTTTCTCACGACTA
This sequence comes from Crioceris asparagi, assembly GCA_958507055.1. Classification (NCBI taxonomy): domain Eukaryota; kingdom Metazoa; phylum Arthropoda; class Insecta; order Coleoptera; family Chrysomelidae; genus Crioceris; species Crioceris asparagi. The sequence goes on from OY293832.1 coordinate 27,329,552, forward strand.
ATAGAATCTATGAAAAATATAATTTATTTGCAGTTGTGTGCACAATAGGCATAAACTCTGAAATAATCATTTCTTACATTGTATCGATTCCCTTTAAAATTCAAAACACAAATATTATTCACAAACTGTCTGAATTTTTCTTCTAATATGTACGTGTAGCCAGAAGATAACTTCTTTCCTGCAGATATCGATGTCATTTCATGGTGACTAATAGTAAAATATCCTTCTGAAATGTTACACTGACTATAAGATGGTTTTACCCATTTGTTAGTTTTCAAATTTACCGAATTAAGAGAAAAAAAAGTTTTACGTTTAACTGCATTATGAAGTTCTAACATACATGGAGGTATGTGTTCACTGCTTGTCGAAATATCAGAGGACCGGTTTACAGCATCAGTAGCTTTGTCACTTTCAAAGTGAGTGTTGGGTTCAAGATAATTGTCTGAAAATAAACTTGTTGGAGAAACAATTGTATTATGTTGTTGTTTGATTAGTTGTGGGGTTGACGTTATTATATTATCTTTGAAATTGTGAGAAATAATTATATTTGACTGACGATCACTATTTATTGAAAAATCAGATGATGGTTTTTCACCTATGGCAATATGTTCGGTGTCAAAATGTATATGTTTATACACGGTAAAGTTTCGTTCATTAAGGTTATCTGACAATACTAGTAAGTTATCATTATTATGATTAATTAAAAAATTAAACGAACTTACCTGGTGAAGTTCAATTTTAATTATATTGGCGCCTCTTGAAGAGATCATAAAGTGTAGTTTCCCCTATCCACATCTAGATGTCGCCAAGCATTTCAAAGAAAACTGCACACAAACCCCACAACCGCTGCACATAACATATTGCACCTGCACCTAATCACTAATAAGAAAGCATACTAATTTGTTGCACAACGGACACGGGAACTAAAAGAGAATGGGTAGGTGGGTATGATCTCTTCAAGAGGCGCCAATATAATTAAAATTGAACTTCACCAGGTAAGTTCGTTTAATTTTTTAATTATATTTAAGCCTCTTTCCGAGATCATAAAGTGTAGATGTTCAAAGCTTGTGCAACAACCAAAGGACTAGGCAAAAAATAATAGAATAATAATAAATTTTAAACTGTATAATATCCAAAACAAAACACAATAATACAGTGAACTCAACAAAAAAAGAAAAAGAGCACAGTAGTTCAAACATTAGAATTTATAACTGCAAATGCAAGGTTGTAGTCCTTGTTCAAGGGACGATTGTAGAACCTTGCAAAGCCCGCTGTCCTGTAACATCATCTTGATCCATCTACCAATTGATTGAGCAGACACGCGTTTGTGAGGGCGCCGACAGGAAATGAGAAGAGAAAACACTTGACCGCGTCGCTGCTCCGTCAATTGCAAATAGTATTGTAAAGTCCGAGCGGGACAAATGATGGGGTTAGAGAAAAAAGGCAAAACCAAACATGGTTGATTACGATTTGGCCCTGTGGTCTTTATTTGGTCTGGCACCATAATGACTACATTACTAGCAGCAACACGAATGTTTCGGATATCAATCAACGCTAAAGTTTGCACCCGATGAGCCGACATTAAAGCCAAAAGTGTAGCAAGCTTACAAGTTAATGTAAAAAAACTTAATTTATCATTAGTCCCCAAGGAAATTAAGTAGTCTAGAACAATGCCTGGATCCCAGGTAACAGAATATTTGGGTCTGGATGGTCTTAAATTGAAAATCCCATTGAAGAAACGCCTTATGCGGAAATCCTCCGCGATATGAGGTCCAAGAATCAAAGCAACTGCCGAACGAAAAGAGTTTTAAGAGCCGTAGGAAGAACCTTTCCTAAACTGATCCTCTAGGAAGTAGGTTATGGACGCAGTGAAAACTGAAATATCGTGTAGCAAGCAGAAAATCCACCATCTCTTCAATCCCACGTCGTACTGCTTTAGGGTTGCTGTTGTCAGGGAAGAGTAAAAAATGTCCATCGATGAAAGTGGTACATTCTTCAGCGTAAAGGCTTCCCTGATAAGTGCCCTTATACCAGGGTAAGTTGGTGTCGAAGGGGGTGTAGACGCCTGTCAACAGAAAATAAGAGATCAGGATCTGGTTTGAAAAAAAGCGGTGGTTCAACTAACAAGGAGATAAATAAAGGGAACCAAGGTTGAGAGGGCCAGTAAGGTACAACAACGACTCCCTCTGCCCGGTCTGACAAAATCTTTCGCAACATTCGAATAATAAGCGAAAATGGAGGAAAAGCAGAAAAGGAATCCTGACCATGAAATTGTATCCCGATGCCAAGAAACAGAAACATCACATTTCTTATTAACTCGACTTGCAAATAAATCGATAGTCGGTACTCCAAAGCGCTGAATAATTTTTTGAAAAGCAGGTTCAGATAACTGCCACTCTGTATTAACAGACACACTGCAGGAAACTCTATCTGCTATAATATTGTCTGTCGATTTAATGTAGGATGCAAAGATAAATAGATTCCGAGATTCACACCACCGCCAAATCTCCTGCGCTAAATTATTTAAACCAGGGAATTGAACGCCACCATACGGTTAATGTATGCAATGGCAGTGGTGTTGTCAATTCTACATAAAATATTAGAAGAGATTGGCAAAACACTTTATCCTGAAAAAGGCTGCAAGCAATTCCAACGAATTGATATGATGCAGTTTGTCAGAATCACTTCAGAGTCCCGTGGCCTCCTGAATACCACACACTGCCCCTCAACCTTCTAAACTAGCATCAGAATAAATAACCAAGTCAAAGTGATCTACTCTAAGAGCATTAGAACAATTAGGAATAGCTCTTTCCCATCAAACAAACACCGGCTGGAAAGATAAAGGAACAAACATACGTGCCTCGAAGCATCCGGAAGATTTCTGAGGGAAAGGAATTTATGACGTTCAAACAACTTAGTATATAACAAACCGTATTTAACTGCAGGACAAGAGGAAACAAGAACTCCAACGAGTTTAGAAAAATCTCGTATAGAGATATAGAGACAATTTGGTAAATACATAAGGGGCAGTGATAACCCGAAGGGTAAACAATTAAACTCGTACAATTTTCCCATAAAGGCAAACTGAAGATATTTTCGGTCTGATACATTAATTGGAAGGAGAAAAAAAGCAGTCAACAATTTCAAAACGGTCTTGTAATTTTCGAATTTAAAATGTGGGCAAGAAAAAAATCGATTCAAGTTTTTTAAGTTAAGAATCATTCTTTGCGAACCATCCTTCTTGGGCACCAAGAAAACTCTAGAAACATATTGACCCTCCACAAAGGAACACTCACTAATGGTCCCTATGTAAAGAAGATGGGTAATAGACACAGTAAGGTATTTTATTTCTATTGGAGAACAACAGGGCTCTGAAGGTGCAACAGACTGCGAAACAGATTGGGAAATTGGCAACTTATACGCAGATAGCCAGGACAAAATGACTGGATCCTGAATTAATTATTTCCACGCAGAAAGAAACAGTTGCGGTCTACCAGCATAAGAACTGTTACTCTGGCTTACGTCTATCGACGACGGTAAGTTTGTCAATGATACACCCGCTGCGATGACCTCCGTGGCTGCTGCGATTGATGGCCGGAATATTGCCTGCCCTGACGACGAGACAATAGCTGTTGACGAGGTCGGGGCAGGCGCTTGATGTTTAAATTCTGCGACACCTGTGCCTTAGATTGGGCGGCCACCCTGGAAGGTCCTGCTTTCAGGTTTTGGTTTTAAACCCAATCATACTAGGTTGCGTCTGGTATCCGATTCCGAGTGGTGAACATCAGTTGAGCCTGGCCACATCGCCAATCATCTCAATTATTGACCGGAGAGGCTCGTCAATCTCCTCCTTAAGCAGAACAGTGAAGCCTCGACCCAAGGCAGCTAGCGAGGCTGCAATATGAGATTGGAAAGCACTCAAACGGGTGTCGCGAAGTTTTGATGCTGCGGGACTGGCCAATTCCACCTCCGCATTTAAACGAGGAGCAGCCGCAGTGGAGCAATTGCCTGGAACTGGGTATTTCCTAACCAAATCCTTACGGCTTTCAGTATCAAGACCCTCCGCAAGGATTGACAACCAAATTTTGGCCACGTCTTCGTGGATATCTTGTCCAAATGTCCCAGAAGAGTAAGATGAGTAGGATCGTGCGGCTCATCCGATGGTGAAACTTCACGATCCTCTGCGACAATAAAGTTGTAGTAGGAGAATTCAACAGCGCAGACACACATCTGCGAAGCGTTACCCTATGGGTAATATCCCAACAGACACACATCTGATTGAGAAAAAACACGTGTAAATGCAAGCATACGCTTGTCTAAACCTACAACATAACTTTATCTATTTATATATAGTAAAGTTCAAAATGTCCATATTCACAGGAAAATGATATTATTTATAAAATCTAATATTATACAAATGCAAACTCAAATATTCATATTTTTGAAACTTTCAATTTGACAACAAAATAATCAGACATTTCTAAATTTTTATTTTTTATTGTTATAGAAACCAAAATTGTCAAGTAATTTGAGGAATTTGAAAATTTTTGTTCTTGAGATCTATTATAATAAAATTATTATTTTCTATTTGTATAGAAAAATATGTATTATGGTATCAAAATAATTTTGACTCTGAATAAGGGATGAAACATATACAAGAAAAACCAAAAACAGAGCAATATCTATTTCAATTTCTTTTGTCTTTTTCTATCAGATAGCAGTAAATGTTACTAAGACCATTGATATCTGTTTTATTGTTCATCGTAGGTTTCTGTTGAATGTGACACATTTCTAGGAAAACTCGTTTTTCTGTATTTTTTTTCTGTTTCAAGAACTTTTACATTTTCAAAATCAATGTTATGTTTGGTATTTTTAACGTGGGAAGCTAATGCACATCTGTTTGGTCTTAATCTTATATCACTACGATGTTGAATCAATCTATTCTTTGAAAGTTGTGAAGTTTGACCAATGTAAAATATTTCACATTGAAGACATTTCAATGAATATACAACATCGGATTTATTTAAGGTATCTATCGAGTCTTTTCTTTTCCTTCCACTGGGGCAAAGTAGCCCCGAAAATGCAGAAATTTGACGGCTTCACAGAATATGCCCATATTTAAAATTCTTGTGAGAAATCGTGAGGAAAACAGCAAAACAGTGACAAGGTACTACTAATCAAACAGGAAAGTACTTACTTGTCTACAGCTGGTAACAACTTCTCAAAGCACAGATTTTTCCGCCTAAAAAAACAGTCACTTTTTCAGGATTAGGTTTGATGTCAAATTGCAAATTACAGATAGCGCGGGAATTTCCGCCCTTGCGCTATAAGTGTGGTCTGATATACAACATTCACAACATGGGCGTTAGTTTGGTGGTATATATTACTAATTCGTGAATAGAATGCAATGAGACTTTTTCCGTATGTGGCTTAAAGTAACCCCTTAAGGAGCAAAGTAATCCCAGTTTATTCATGCAAATTACCATTACAAAATTAAACATTCTAGCAAATAACATATTCGTTTTTTTAATGAAATAGAAAGTGTTAAATTAAACCAATAGATCTAAAAAATGGAAATAGGCCCAGAAATTGAGTAAGTTAATAACTTTCTTTAATGTGTAAGCTAAGAACTCTACCAACAGAGATAGGGAAACACAAATATGATTAAAAAAATAAAAGTCAGCACAGTAGAACGCATGTACAGATAATATTTTCCCATGTACACAATTTTTTTTTCAGGGAGAATACTAATTCTTTCCAATATTTACTATTTAGTCTTCCATCGGTAGAAATACATCAATCAATATTTTTATTATTTAGAAGTTGAAAAAAATCAATATATGTACCTAAATAGTAAAGAAAAACTTAGTAAGTTAAATACACATATATTTTTATTATAATACTCAAGAAACTGCGAAAAATTGAAATATATATTCTTGTATTACGACTAAGCCTAAAATTTAAAAGAGATTAGTATAAGAGTTTAGCAGCCTTAGAGAAAATACGTAGTCCGAGCTACACAATTTTTATTTCTTCCGTGAAAACTTCCTTAAGCTAGACTTTAATTTTTTTATATTATTTCTGGATAAAAATATTGATTTTCTGCAACGAATATACTTAAAAAAAGAAGAAGCGACATTGCCATGGAAGCATTCTATCTCGAATTAGCGCGCCCTCTTGAAACGCCTGGAAGTACTATTTAATTAACGGGTGACGTGTACTCTTGTCGATTTAAATTCAAATCTTTCAATTAGTTGAAATGAAACTCGAAAGTGAATTAAAACTTTTCAAGATTTATTCAATAAATAAAAGATAATAATGATACATATTAATTTGCTTCCACTTATTAACTTTTAGAAGGTTAAAATTAAAAATAGAACACAATAAAAGAGCAGAATTTTTTTAACAAATATTTCATAAATGTGAGTTATAATATGATTGAACAAAACATACCCAAATTAAGACAGCAGCAATATTTTTAATTAAATTATTAAATTCTTTTGACATACAAGGTATTATTATTAGAATGGATTTCATATTTTTTTTAAAAAGAAACCAATACATTATTACTAATGACAATATACGTACAAAACAAATTATTAAACGAGGAGAACGTCAAGGATCAATATTATCACTGACACTATTTATTTTAATTATAAATGACATAAAAATCTAAATTTAAAAAGAAAAAAAATAACAGTACGTATTATACTCAGAAAAATATGAAACAGATTTATAAAATAATATTATTTAAATGTAAAAATTTATATTTAAATCCTAGTACATATATCCAATGTAATTCAATAATAGGAATAAATATATACCAAAAATTAAATATGATAATGAAGATATAAAAGAAATCCAAACTACAAATAACAATTTAGACTGTACTGACCATATAAATACAATTACAAAAAAACTTGTGTTTAACTGGCATTTCAAGATTTCAATCATATATTCTCACTTTTCTGTAAGGGTAGAGGGGAATTTATGTCACAAATAGTACCTTCTGTGTATATTTGACATATATACAAGGATAATACAAACATTTTGAAAATTATCTACAAAATAAAATATGACAATAAAATCAGTATAACAACTAGACGAAAGACGATTTATACAAAAATAGAAAATTATTGACATTACAAGAAATGCTTAAATTAGAAACATCAAAGTACACTCATACTTGAACTAATAAAGAGACGAACTTGATAAAACATTCAACCCAAAATACATAAAATTGAACACAGGGATAAAAAAATGGTACTAAAGAACATACTAACAAAAGGAATTACTGTACTTTTTTTAAGTATATTCGTTGTACAGTACACTAGATTACAAATTAAAAAAAGTTAAAGAAAATTAGAAAAGTAATATATTACATTTAAGTTTAAGACAGTTATATGATTAGATTAATTATTTCTTTCAGTCAACTCGAGAGAGAAATTAATTCTCTTATGACTGTATATATGCTTTAAATAAATAAACAAAAGGAAAACCTAAAAAAGTAAGATTTACTATAAAAATTATAATATAATGGACACAACATAAACATATTGGAACTAAAAAAATATGTTATTTTTTATGATACATTTTCGGACCATGAATTTTTAAATAATTATCAACAGCTAAATTGAATCTATTATCTGTTCCTTTCAATTTTCTATTTATTACAGTTAAAATATATTTAACCATACTACACTAAACTTAATGATTTTATTATTTTCTGCGTCATGCAACTCACAACATATAAATTCATGACGGACAAGCTCTATTAAATTTGTAATAATGTTTGTGTCATTAATCAGATTAAAAAAATTGGAAAATATATCACATTTCAGTCTATCAATAAAATCGATAAACATTTGTCGAGGATATAATAAGTTTCCATAATCTTTGATTTTTATAAATGCATGGCTGTGTGTACATTCTTCTGACAAGAAAAAGTCATTACAATTACGGCAATTGTTTTTGCTTAAAAATCGTCTACAAATGAAGCCTGCAACATAGGAAGATGTCTGATACTGCATATTAGAACAATCCTTCCTCAAGGGCGTTTCAATGCAGTACTCATAATTTTTATCTCCCTCTAATTTTTCTATGTCCAGTGTACTGCCAGACTGAAATATGGAAAATAAACAATCTGCTCCATCATTTTCGCAATTTGTTCCTTGTGCATTAGCCATAGCTTCATTGATTAGGGTGGTTTTAAAAGCAGCACAAAACTGGGAACAAGTTGGCTTGTTATTGCTTCCACACAAACCCCGAATCATGCCAAAGAAATTCTCTAATGGATCATGATTCAATGAGCGAGTTAACAAAAAATTACATCCTTTCTTCAGCAAATCCCTCCATAAACTTTCAACGTTCCTTATAGTAATAAGAAAATTCTTAATACTAGGAGGTGATGTTACCACTACACCATTTTTCAAAAATTTCATAGACCGGAAAGTTTGTTTAGCTTCTTGCCAGAACTCCAAATGAGCTGATGTTAGTCTGAGAGGTCTATTTAATGGTTTTTTCGAATTTCTGACAGAATTTAATGTATCGAAGAGTTGGTTGAAAAATAGAATAAAATTTGCTGTCCCTAAGTCTGGAAACACGTTACATTTCTGCGCAAAAATAAGTGCTGCATACACGCTTCTGCTGAACAACTGAGTCGCATATTTGACACGCATTTTTTGACGTCCCTCAGGTCTAATATGGTTTTCTGTCAATTTTGTGCAAACTTTTCCTTCTGGTATGGAACCATCTATTTGATATAATTTGACAATATCAGTCCATTTTGCCAACTGCCCATTAAATTCAACATCTTTATTAAGAAAATGGTTTCTAATGCATTTTATTAAATGTGGTGGATCAAAGATGTGGTAAATTTTTACACCATCTACCATGTAAATGCAGTCTTTGCCAAATCCACTTTCTGCACTTAAAGAATTTATTGCCGCACAATTCGCAGAACCTTGGTCACTTATTGTTGCAACAATTTTTAGCCCTGTTTTTCCATGTATGGCTTTTATTGTTTCTTTTATGAGGCGTTTTAACTGCTGAGTTTTTGTTGCCGATTTCACAAAATAATAGGAGATTGGCTGCTTCCATTTTTGATTAACACCCCGTACCATAAAAACGAGGGCATGGTCAGCGATATTTCGAGATTGTCCCTCTCCGAAATCTTCAAGGCCAAAAATATTTCTCTCTCTCATATTTAAGTTTAAATTGGGTTTCAGATAAACTTCGTCAAACATCAATACGCATAGTTTATGTTCTTCTGTCATATTATCTGATTTCAGTTTCAAATTTTCAATAATAATATTATTTAATCCACATTTAATATGAATGTTCGAAAGAGTTCTTTGCAGAGTCCGTACAGATGGAAGGCGAAATATTTTTTGTAAAAATCGATAACCTTTAGGAGCACACTTGAACATTGCCACAAACAAAGATTTTTCTTCAGTTGTCCATTTCAGTTTCTTGGCAGGTTTCTTGAACTGTGATGTTATAAATATTTTGGCTTTGTCTGTTAAATTCTCGAGTAATTTAAAAGTTGGATTGCAGAGCATCTTCTGAGAATCCTTGAACAATGCCTTTCTGCACTTCAGCGATTTTTCCAAAAATTTCTTTACTTTCAATGTGTTTTTATATTCATTATATAAACGTTGCTTTCTTGGTGTTAGTTGACTAATTCTAGAAGCCCCTAAGGTCTTCAATGAAACTGAGTTCTGAGCTGAAATGTTAAACAAATATTTCAAAAACAAGTATTTTGAGAAATTATTGTATGGTATAATGTTAATCAGTTTCATTGGTCCGAAAATGTTATAGCAGACTAAATATTATTTTATCAGTATTAGAACCAAAACATAATTAATGGATTTATTTATTAACAGACGATGTGCTAGAAAATCTAATGTTGGCATATCTACTCGTGGCAACACCTTCACAAAAATTTACTACTTCCTTTCGATCTGAAGAACTATGAGGCTATTATTTAAAATAATGTTGCCACGAGAGAGTTGCCAATGATTTGAATATGAATTTTAAAGAAAGCTAGATACCTCTTCTTGGAGTAGAGGTGATCGTCTGCAGTTTCCTCTTATTCCCTGACAGAGTGAACCCAGGAGTACCAAGAACGTGTGACACATCTAAACAAATAAAACATTATCATATTTAATATATTGGAATTATATATCACGTAAATTCTAAGTAAACAATGTAGAATTAATAACTTTGGCGATCTATTAAAAAAACAACTGAATTGTTTCCTTTCTTCACATAATAAGGGCAGTTTTCCATGCATCTAACGAATTCCTGCGTTGTCATAAAGTAGAGATAAATCTTTAGAATGAAAGCTGAGCACAGAAAATACAATGTATACCAAACGACAGTACAGAATTTTTTCACATGCAAAAGTATGTTTTACCAACTTTCAAAAACACCAGCATCTCCTTTCTCGTGTATTCCTGAAGTGGAAGGTTGACATAATTGCTCCACAATATCCACAGCTTGATTCTGAACACCTGAAGTCGAGGGCTGGGATAATTCTATCTGAATGCTGCTTCCTGAGGAGACAGGTGACAATACTTGTAAATCTAAAAGAAAAATATTTTGATTGTAGAAAATAATTTACAGCAATATTATTTATTTTTACCCAATGCATCTCCAAACACAGTAGGTACAGCACCTCTGTTTAATTTCTTCCTCTCCGCAGTTTGAAATTGATTCATTTCAAAATGTTTAGAACACACAATATAAATATTTTTTAGATTATTATAGAACATATTAATTAAATCTACGTTGTTAATCCTATCCAACCATTGTTGACGAACAGCTTCAGTTCTTGGGAAGGTGAAGAATTTCACTTCCGTTGTATTAGAAACGGAATTGCAGTTGGGCACAGCACACTTTTTATTGTATTTCATTATAGCAATAAATAAACTTAACAATAATACAATTTTAAATTCTTTATAACCGTCCCGTCAACTTAGTAGCAGAGCAACGCTCAGAAGTCAGAGAGACTTGTGAGAGTAAATAGTTTTTCAAGTGTCACTCGAAGCACTAATAGAACAATAGAAACTATAAAACGTTTTCTAGAAACTGTTAGAATCTACGAGATTAACACTAAGGTAAAAAACTACGAAAACTACACAAACAAAAGCCAAAGATCTAATAACAAAAGCCGAAGCCGAATGCAAACTGCCACCGCTCAAGTTGACAATGACAAGATGACAGGACATATGACAGGACAGTTGACACTGTTGGCGACTGTGGCGCTAACTATGAACGCCTGGACTAAGTTTTATAGTGGCTTTGAAATTCCGATTGGAATGTCGGGCGCCTGATTTTCTGCTAGCTCTTGTTTTTTTAAGAGGTCAGGATACTGTTCCTTTAATTGTATGCATTCATGAGCCTTTGGTGGTTTTCGTTTCTGTTTAACTTGTTTTAGAATTATAGGAAGAACTGAAGAACTTGTCAAAGGGACATACACCATCTGGTACTTCGTAAACAATATCATCCTCTATTTCGTTTAGTCAGTGTTCGAATCAAATAAGTTTTCGTTAAAATCCACATCGACTTGATCTAATGTTTTTCCCATGTGCTCGTTAGCAGCACCTTTTTCCATAATCATTTGAAGTTTTGAAATTTTAGTTGTTTAATTTATATCGTCTGGTAGTCTGCATGAGTTTTCTATGAACACCTGGTGTGTGGCCCATAGAAGTTGCTAACTGTTCGATTTCGTTAGCAGATAAATTAAAGAGCTGACAAAGTGGCAAGATGTTTTCTTAGACGACTGCATGTTATAGACAATGGGTTTCTAGCTCCACATTGCTTAGCATATTTACACAATATTTTATAACCTATTATATGAGTGGAAGTATTTTCTTTTATAACTATCCTCTTCAAGGTTTTCAACAGAATTTGTTCAGATGAAGAAAAAACTTTGTTGAATTCTTCATATTCTGCTGTAACGGCAGCTAAAATTTTTCGGATCGTTTTCTATTCAATAATATTACTTTTCAGTAAACGGAATCCATTAAATAATTTTACGCTCTTGGGTCATACTTATTTCAACACACTTTTTTTATTGCCCTCTCGGCCAATTCTATCAAATATTTTCTAAGTAATTGCAAATCCTTGGATAGCTGAATTATAGTTATTTTGTTCCATTTGTTAAGGTTCAAATTGTTCCCAGCTTGTGATAAAACCTCAAACCTAGGTTTGATGAGAAGAGGTAAATAAATATTGTGAGGTTAGACTCAACAACACCAGAGGAAACTGACAAGTAAGAAAAATATTTCTTATAAGTTATAAGCTTATGTGACAGCTATATCATAACATTGTTTTAAAGAGGTGACTATGATCATTGCAAACGTCGGAGAAAGATATATATATTTTTCAGTGTCATAACTTGAAATATTTTTCACAGCTTGAACAAAACAAAAGTAATTTGGCTGAAGTGCCGAAAACATATCTGTAACATTAGGTTGAAGTTTTCTTACTTCAATAAAGATTTTTGAGAGATCTCTCATTTTTCTAGTTGTTCTTCTGCTAAACGTTTATTGATTTTCTTTCAATGGATTAATTTAGACTGGCCCAGTGTATGATGTTTATTTTCTCAAATTTATCACCAAGGCCTTTTTTTCTGTGACGATATAAAAGTTTTTTGAAAAAAACCACAAGGAAGAAATAAATTATCTGAAATGTCAGGTTGCCGCACTGCTTCCTATGCCTTTCCTTTTCTACTAGCTAAAAAGTTACGGTGTCTTCGAAGTTTATCAAGGAGTTTTCTTCTTTCCATACTGTTGATGAGTTTGGATAATATTTGTATTACTACGAGTTCTGTAAAATGGTTTCTTTTAATATGCCGACTGAAATTTTGCAGTTCACTTTCGCAGTAATAACAGTAGTGGTCAGGTTTCCTTTTATAAGAGATTTTTGGGCATGCTAATTTATTCTGAGGAATCAGACTTTTCAAAGTATCACCTTCAGAGTTAAATTGATTCAAATGCAATGGTGAGCTTGAATTTAAATTCTCTATCGATTATACAATTCACTTTCGATTCGGATTGCTTTTATTCTCTTCCGCGAGTTAAACAAGGAGAACTAGGAATATTTGATTACGGATCTAAAATTAAAATGATATATGTTTTAAACATTCACGTATGATATTATCGTTACAAATTAAATTACTACAGGACTAAGGTTGATGTTAAATACGACAGTAACTCTATAAAAAGGTCAAACTGAGATGTCCAGGGACAAAAAAATATGGATGGAGCCATATAATGAAGAAACATACCACTATAAGCTTCAAGAGAAGCGAGGTGTCCCAAGCTACGGTTTTAGCGAGTGACAATCTCACACTTTCTGGCTCGATAGAAATAAGTGTCATTCGCTATAAAGGTTAGAATAATAATAACTTCTCACCATCAGTTTACCTATATTAAGAAATGTTATTTTTAGACGAAGTGGCTTTTTTCAAAATGTTTCTCGTTATCCTATTGACAATATACGTATGCAGGCAGTTTCGAGCGTTAGAGGTGATATTACAAAATATCAATGTTAATATGTAGAAAGTATGTTCATTTTAGGATAGTTAAGTTGCACTCCGACCACTTTCCACGTCTCAGAATCGAACAATCTCACTTTGCGGCTCTTATTTTTCAAACCACCAATCACGTAAATCTTTTCTTCTGTATTGAGTAAACATATCCATCTATAAAGGACCTTTTGAACATTTCTGGTTCTTGAATCAATCTTTCGTTTTCAAAATCGTATCTTTCCATTGATTATTTTCTACCCTTCTTACCAACAGCACCTTCTTGAACGGAATATAAAGTATTTGTGTCAGATGATATTGTTACTTCCAACAAGTCAGTCAAAACTCTCGGTCTTGTTCTTGGATTTGAAAATGCTGATATTTTGTTCCCTTTCACAAAATGATATGACTACAACACTGCGTAGTAGCTGTGTCTAGAGGTTATTGTTCCACTTTTTCAAGATCTTCCGGAGCATTAGAGGGAATCGAACATATTGATGTAATGAGGCCAAGTGTTGCTGACGAATTTTGATCATATGGTTGACCAAAGACACAACAGCATTGAAAACCACAATTTCATTTGAAACTTTCAGTTTATCGCTTTTTATAATTTCATTGAATATCTCAGGATATGTTTGAGCCCTCACAATTTCACAGAAATACTCTGTCATAAAAGTCTCAGTTCCTGATACGCGAGCAACGCACTCATGTTCCTTTGCCACTGGCACAATTTTCAGTAGTCATGTGTGTCTACACAAAATGGATACAAGCATTGAAGAGATCCATGACAACCAATTTACGGGCTGTTCGAAATAAACGCTCCTCATTTTCTTCTGTTATGAATATCTCCCCGGTATAGATAAACTCAACGCATGACGGTAATGCCATCCAAGATCCAACATCACAATTTTTATTTAATTCTATTAATAAGGACAAACATTGAAATTCCTATAAAACAGGCAAAAAAGTTCTTTCCAACACAACAATAAAACGAAATGTTCAAAAAAAGTTTATATTAACTATTTTCAAATGTGGTTATTAATATTAAGAATACAGCATATTTTAGTAAATAAATAAAAAAAGAATTCACTTTAAAAAAAAATATTTAATTAAGCAATACACAGACGATCATTACTACAAGGATTATAATAACTGACTAATACAATTGGCGTGGAGGGCATATTTATATGTTAATACACACAGGTGTATTATGAAATGGGTGAAAGACTGACCAGACCTTCCATTGTGAGACATCCAGCTGTCGGGATTTTTTTTGTGCTTGCGGTTGGATCTTCTTCAAGTATTCTTGACATTTCCCCATCAATATTGGCGTCTGCAGGAGGAGCTTCCAAACGTCCTACTCGTTGAATACTGCCTGATTATGAAATGCGACGGTAGATTGCACCAAACACACTTGAATGCGGACAGCGCCTATTTGAAAAGCGACATACATATTCTCGTTGAGGAAAAAATGCAAAATAGAGTGCAGTGTGACTTATTTGTTATAAATGGAAAATAAAACCAGTAGTTGCAAATAAAAATTATTTAGTTAATAATAAAACAAAAAGCGAAATTCTGAAATAAGGTATATTGTTTTGAAGACAATACAATAGAGAACCTTTTACAAGAATTTGTACGTTTGATATATTATGATGTTTTCAAAATATTTGAGAGTAAAGTTATAAATTTGGAAAGAAAAGTTGTGTTTAAACCGAATTAATTTATAGTTAGCATTAGTATTTTAATAATTTTCACTGCTGATATTTTGTGTATGTGTATCAGCTTATAATTTAAAAAGCAACATTAAGAAAGATTCTCATTATTTTCGATGATTTTAAATATTTGCTGTGCAAAGAACTACATTTCTTGAAAACGGAATAAAGCAAAGTCCGTTAAGAGTAGTATAGATAATAATGTTTAATCGGTAGCAACTAAGCTCTACTTTCACCTCCTCAAAGGAATACGTCTGCTTAGCAGTCACCCTGTATATTCTTAGGGCTAAACGATGATAATATTCCTCCCCTCAAAGATTCTACTTCGGCGTTTACGATGGAAGTTGAACCTCTTGAAGTGAAATCTGACTGGGTTGTGTTGGTCCTGGCTCTGAACGGGCATGGTATCTTTGGATGATCTTTTTTCGAGTTACATAAATGGCTGCTATGATAAGCATATTGTAGATGAAGATAGTCCAAGCACTCGGGACGTATGAAATAGAAGATGACGGAATTTCCAAATTAGTTTTTTTCCATTGTTTTCTTGCTATCTTCATCGTCATTCGTCGAGGTTAAAGTCTTCCAGGTCTATGTTTATGGATCGTGTAGGAGTTTCTGCGTTTGCATCTAAATCTGGAACCAATATGGGTAGAGCAGTAATAGGGTGTTGCTCTTTGTTGACAATTATTTCAGATGCTGTTGATATCTGATATCCCTTTGGAATGGTTAGTAGATAGGTTCGAACAAGTTTACGGACTTCTTCTTGTTTTTTGCATTTTAACTTGATTGATTTGATTGCGATAGATGTTTGAACATCGGGGTTTGTACTGGAAATTGAGTTCTACTGCATGTGGAGGTATTCTTGAGATCCAAGTGTTGTATCTCGTAGGGGTTGATTTCGCTGATATTTTCGATATCCGATTGATAACAGATATACTTTTTGAAAATATAAGAACTGGATGAAGATGCTTCGAAGTTCGAATTCTACGGGATAGGTAATTGGTTTATGTAAGATGTAATTAATTTTATTTTTCCGAATATAGCAATCAAGTTTTATATTTTTTTCATATAATGAAGTATGATCAAGATCGAGATCAATAGGCAACTGACCTTTTTCTAATAGTTCCTTCAGAGACTTCACTTTTTAAAATAGGTCCGAGGTTTTGATAATGCTGGGATGCATATTTCCCAATTTGGCAAATGTAATTGAATTTTCTATTTGATATCTTGCAAAATAGAATTTATAATTTCCAATGTATTTATAGTTTGGATAAATACATCTTTGATAAACATACTGTTTTCTCTATAGCTGCTTTTGCCTTCCATAATAAGGAAAATTTGTTGAAGCTTTGTATTGATCAATTTTTCATTATGTTTGACTTGTTCAACGCTTTTTTTAAATTTATTTACGAGCTCTATAGAAAGCGTGTATTGTATCTTCATATTGTTGAATATTTTCTGCTGGTTTTGTTCAAGGGTTTCTATCAATTTATCATACCTTTCGGCATCGCTTTGATCTAATACTCCTGAAAGAGATTTTAGTATAGACCCTAGACAATTAATTAGTCCACGTCTTCTCCTGTGAAAAGTGGGTAGGATTTAATATAATTTTTCGTCAACCTTTTCGTTTAAGAATATCAATATTTTCTGGTGATTAGATGCTTCATCTTGGTAACCTGGGTTTCGACTTAAATGACTAATAAGGTCGTCCGATTTTCTGTTTAGCTTGTCTATCTCATTTATAAATAATATCAAATCGTAATAATAAATAAAATTGCGCGAGTGTTCTATCATTTTTACTGATCCTAATTTCAGAGGCAATAACCCTGGGTTGTTCATAAGGTCACGTTATTGTTTCCCATCCGAGAATTACCGGGAATCTGAAAATGAAATAGCTCTTATTTACTGAATGAATACGATCTCCTAAGTGGGCGTCATGTATTGTACATATGTACTTTATTTTGTTTTTCTGTGGAAACAACTTTCAATTCTGGAACAACAGTTGATAGTTTACTAGCTTTGTTAAATTTATTTGCATTCTTTTGACGAACATTCTTCTTAGTAAATACTTTTTTTGTGGTTGGAATATTTCAGGGTTATCGCGATTTTGATTTATCTTGCATATATTTTTTTTATTTTTAATGAGGTCCGAATTAATTTTTGAATATAATAATTTTGTGCGTTCTTTATGTTTTTCTACATTGTCATTTATCAAAATTTGTTCGTTTTCAAGATTAAATGGGTCGTAATTTGAAATGTTTCCATTGATTATTATTATTGGTTTAAGGTGCGTTACAGAACGCAATGATTATATGCTAAAATTGCATAAATCATCTTCATTTTAATGGGTGTCTTTGAAAAGCCTTTAGTATTTAGTAACCTGATATGTTCGCTAATTGTATAATGAAAACGTTTTACTATGCCGTTGGACTGACGGTGATTAGGTGAATAGAAATAAATTTTGAATTTATGTATTGCAAGTAATTCTGAGACAACTGAATTTTTGAATTCTGTTCCGTTATCTACAACAATTTGTGTCGGTATACCATGATGTGAAAAGAAATTTAGAAGTTTATTTGCAATTTCGGCTCCTGCAACAGCATTCAGGGGATATGCTTGGGCATATTTCGAGAAGCCATGAAATATCGTAAGGAAGGTGGATTGTTCAAAGGTGAAAGTATCCATGTAGATAATTTTAAACGGCTTCACGGCTGTAGGTGTGATATTCATTTTCATCTTTACAGAGTTCCTCTCGTATTTAGACTGCTAACATATCTGACATTCATTCATGTAGGTTTGTATAGAATTTTTCATATATGGACAGTATTTTGTAAGTTTTCATCGATGCCACGATGATTTGATTTTCCTTCGTGATAGTTTTTAATAATATTGTATTGATCGTCTTTGTCCGTAACGTCAATTAATTTATTATTGCCTTTTTTTAATTTGATGGAAGGCCATTTGAAGGTTCTTCTTAAAATTTCTGAAAATGTTTCATACATATCTGGATTTTCAAAATATCAATGGTACTGAACGTTTGGTGTGACATAATTTTTAACAAATTCGACAATTTCATTTTCAAAATTATCATTTGCTATTTGGACGTATATTCGTCGTTTCTTCTCGAATAAAATTGTTGTTTTGGGTTAAGCTGCTGAATGGTGAACGGAACTGATGATAATTTGATTCGAATCATAATTAACAGCGTAGTTAACTATTAGAATATCTACTGCAGGATGTTGTTCTGCATTGGAATGGACCGTTTGATCATCTTCTTTTTGACCACCGTGATCAACTCTAAGGTTGTTGGACTGGTTTTCGTTCACCTTTTCAGACTGTACTTCTTCTTGGACTCATAGGACCATAGGTGTGAAATAACTGAACTCAGGGGTTTGAGGTTCATCATCGATATTTACTACCACTGATGCATTATCCAATTCAAGAATGCAAGGACGCTTGGGGGTATTTAATTCGGATACGTCTTGTTCTTGATTTTGGTTAGGTATGAAGTTTATGGTGTACCCTGGTTTAAAGAACTTTCGCCAATTATTTCGTCTAACTGTTGCCAGAAATTTGTTTCCTTCGTATGTAATTCAATCCTCGACAGGGCATCAGCATTGGTATTGAGTTTTCCTTTTTTATATATTATAGTATAGTGATATAGTCGTACTCTTCCAGTTTAATTCTCCATTTCATCAGTTTAGAATTTGTGTCTTTTAATGAAAAAAGCCATTGAAGTGGTTTATGATCGGTAATGATGTTAAATTTTCTACCGTAGAGAAAAGGGTGGCCCATATCATCACTAGTAATTCTTTCTCGATAACTGAATAATTCTGTTACGAATCGTTGAGTGTTCTTGATGCGTAAGCAACTGGCAGGTCTTTTCCTTAGAATCTCGGAGTCTTTTGAAAACAATTTTTAAATTTTCTAGGTATTCTTGGAGTGATGTGGAAAAGTTATAATGTCGTCTAGATTCACTAGATATTTCTCATTCTGGATACCATGCAAAATATTATCCATCACGCTATGGAAAGTTGCTGGCGCGTTTTTGGGTCTGAATGGCATTCTCAGGAATTCATATTATCCGTTTTCGGTATTGAAGGCTGTTTTTTCAGTACTTCTATCATCCATTTCAATCTGGTGGAATCTGCTCTCCAAATCAAGTGTAGTAAAACACTGGCACTTCCCTAATTTATCTAGTAAATCATTGATGTTTTGAAGCGGATATTTATCGCCGATGGTTTTTTCGTTTAACTTCCGATAATCCACTACGACTCGCCATTTTTGTTTTCCGGATGCATCGGCCTTCTTTGGGACTATCCAAATTCGCGATGACCATGGCGAATTACTCGGTCTTATTATTTTCGATTCTATCATCTTGCTAACATGAGTGTCCACCTCTTTTTTATGTATGTACCTGTATGATTTGGTGTAAACTGGTGTTTCATCTGTTGTTTTTATTTGATGTTTCAATCGGCTTGTTAAGGTCAATGGCATATTTTGGTTATAAAATGTCAGAAAATTCTTTACACAATTTGATCATTTTTGATTTATCTTCTGCATTTAGGTGGTCTATCCTAATTTTGGAAATATCTAAATCGTGTTTTTTGTATTTCGAAATTATGAACTTGAAAATTTTGGAAATCTGATGTTTCAAAAGGATCAACATTAATGGGTTCCGAGAAATCTAGGCTAACTCTGTTAGTAGTGTTATTTAATATCGTGGTGATAGCGTAACCATTTTTTTAATTATCTAGAAATACAAAATTTTGTATAATTTTACCAAATCCCCATTCAACAGATATACGTTGAAGAGATATTAAACTATTAAATTGTTGTCTCTCTGGGTTGTTTGCAATCTCATGTTGTAAGGTCTTAGTAATAGCTCCCTTAATCCATAAGCTTAGTCTCCATATAAAAGAAAGTTGGATGGAAATACCATATTAGCTTCTAGTTCATTGTAGAGTCCTGACTCTCTTAAAATGCCAGCATCATATCTCCTTCCTTCATACGGGCCCTTAAGGCTAATAATAATTCCATCAGGGCAAATAACAGACTGATATTTAAGGCATTGAGTTCATTTGTGACATGAAAAATAATGTTCTTGATTTATAGGTCTACAAATAGGTCGAACAGTTCCATCTATGAAACCCCAGCAGTTTCGTATAGGTGATCCATTTTGTGAAATTCTCTGAAAAATACGCATAATATATTCTTATGGAATATATACAAATGAAAGGAAAGAAATTATTGGAAAAATCTTCTGAAAATACAAAAATGGCTAAAGAAAGTAGTTATGGTACCTGATGACACGTGCTTCTGCTACTTGGTTACCCCGATCTGAAGCCAATTAGCATAAACACATGTCGTTTTTTGCAACAACTACTTACTTTGGCATTTTCTCCATTCTACAGCAGATTTTTTTAATGTCTTTCTTTTCACTATTATATTATCTGCATTTAATTGATCGATCATAGTATCAAAACTAACTGAGCATATTCCTGGAGCTTTTCATAATTATTGTACCCATTGCTCATTAAATTTTCAAGTAAATATACTTTATTTTCTGAAATTATATTGAGCATCAATTTAATTAAATTTTATAGAACCGTAGAAGAAAAACCAAAATTAGGTATCTGCAAGTCTATTTGCGTAACTAAGTCTTCTTAATAGGATACATAGTCCATCTATTCCTAAAATAAAACTAAAATGTTATCTCACACAATTCACTTAGGTTTAAAAAAGTCGTATTATACTTAATTTACACTGAACAATTCAGCACTCTTTTCCTACAATGCAATGCAGTGACGGTATCGATAGTTTGCCTGATACTAAGCATTCAAGAAATCTGCTCAACTTCATTGGATGGTAAGGATGTGAACAGAAATTCCTGTTAAAATTACCAAATTAGAACCTTAAATATTGAACCATTTGTTCAACTCACCAGATACAGTAACCCGATCAACAGTTATTACTCTTTCGGGAATGGCCAGAGCTCTGGCAGGCCTTTCAATGTCAGCCTTTGTAAAGAGGAAGATTACAACATTCCTCTTCTAACATATTATTTAGCCCTCTATTGCATGCACTAATTTTTTATGATATTTTTTTTAAATTGCTATTTGTTTTGTAATAAGTTTAGATAGATAGATAGTTTATTAATGCTATTATACATATCTGCATTTGCACAAGTTAACATTTTAATGTTAATATAATTGGGAAAAAAATAAGTACTTGACCTAACTTATAAAAATAAATAAATAACTAGGAAAACAAGTACAAGGGTGAATACTACATATTTAAAAGTACATCACAATTAAGATATTCAGAATAAAAGGCAATGTTGGATTAACGTATTTTTAATAGCAGCTTTGAACCGTATTACTGGTAAGTTTCGCACTTTTAGAGAAAGTCTGTTAAAAAAAATTGTAGCAATTTGTGATGACAAACAGTTTGGAGGTGATAGGTAATAATGAAATTGGCCTATAGTTTTCCGGTAAAGAGGAATCATCTTTTTTTAAAGGTTGGTGTTACTTAGGCACTTTTTAATAGAGTTGGGAATATATTTTCTCTAATTTATATTATTATTATTGATTTTGTATTCTTGACTGATTTTATAATAAATAAAAAGATGTTCTTGGGGATGCAGTCATATAATCAATAAAATTCTTTGATTAAGGCCGAGCTTTCGAGAATGTTTATTCTCTTCTTCAGGGCAAAAATCGTGAATTTAGAATAAATTAGCCAAAAAATAGAAAGATTTCATAGCCATCAATTACAAATGTCATTATTTATATTTGAAATCTTTCTATTTTTTGGCTAATTTATTCTAAATTCACGATTTTTGCCCTGAAGAAGAGAATAAACATTCTCGAAAGCTCGGCTTTAATCAAAGAATTTTATTGATTATATGACTGCATCCCCAAGAACATCTTTATATATATATATATATATATATATATATATATATATATATATATATATATATATATATATATATATATATATATATACATAGACAATCGCCCAGATTCTTCCACAAATCACCCGTCACAAAGACAACAGGGACGAATATGTTATTTTTCCACTCCTTGGATCAAAGACCTCACTCCAAAACTAACTAATATAATGAATGACGTCATTCACAACTGTATATTGGCTAAAAGAAACGTGAATCTATTAGGTAAATACTTCTTCTAATATAAAAGATAGAATACCTACGGAGAAAAGACGGAATGCTACTAAAAAACAGAATAACTTCTCATAAAAGTGATTACAGAAATGGTCAAACCAATAAATGTACCTTAGCGAGACATGCCTATGAGAAACGGCATACTCCTAATTTTGAAGGTGTTTACATTTTAGCCGATTAGTCCAATTTAATCAAAAGAAAAATACACGAAATGATAGAAATTACGAAAGATCCGAGGGCTATGAATACATGTACCGATTTACGTGGACTTAGCTCTGTTTACTCCTACTTGATTTCACAATCTTGCGCCAATAACGTAAATAATCGTATATATGTTAGGATTGTTTTGAAGCTTGCATACATTTTGATATGAAAACACTTTTATGTTTTGAGTTCTGTGTCTTCTATGGTATCAATCGTTATATGCCCAGTGTACCACTTCTATGTTCTGTGTTCCACCCAGTTTTCGAAAAATTTAGAAAAAACTGTTTAAATATTTTCCTGTACATTCCTTTCTTTTCCTTTAACCCCTTTCAGAGAATTAGTTGTTCTAGAAATGTGACAGTATCAAGAACCATGTAATTGTATCTTCGCCTTTTAAATATTGTCTTAACTACTGTTTTGAATGTGTAATTTTAATTGTGTATTGTCGTAATTTAAATAAAAACCACTATATTTCTCGTGATGCTTTAATCACTTTCTTCTACTATAATCAATGGATTCTGTCTATCTTCTACGACTTCTACGTAGCTTCTATTAACTATATACACTATCTTATCTATTAACTATATATACTATAGGCAACTAACCATGCATCTAATTGCCTATACAACATCCCCCTTTTTTACAATATTTCTTAAAAACTAAAATCTTTTAAATAAGCAGGTTTCTTAGAAATACGACCTGACCTAGTCACTGTAATGTTTTCACTAGTGTCCACTTCACTATTAATTATCTCACTTTCAGCCACAACAGGTTTGCTCACTTTTGGCGTTTCTGAGTCATTATCGGGTTCGATTTCTACATTATTTTGTGAGGGCCTTAAATGAAAGCTATTTCTTTTTAAGACCTCACCGTTTTCATTCTGCACAGTGTAAGACCTATTATTGTGGACTTCTACTATCTTACCGGGAGTCCAATCTTTTGTTGGTAGATTCTGAATTAGTATATTATCCCCCTTATCGAATGGTGATTTATTTTTAGTTCTCTTATCATAATGTCTTACTTCTGTTTTTTATTTCCAAGTTACGATTATTTATATTAGGTACAACGCAGGGCCTTAAGATATCTGTCGTACATGGTAAGAGTGATCTTAAAATTCTGCTTTGGAGAAGCTGAGAAGGGCTGTTATCTAAACCTGCTATTGGTGTGTTGTGATAACCCAATAAACCTATGCATAGATCGGTGTTGCTGTCTATAATTTTTAAATATATTTTTGGTAATACCAACTGCCTTTTCTACTAATCCATTAGATCTTGGATACCTAGAACTACTATGAATATCTTCAATTGCCCAATCTTTGGCAAATCTGTTAAATTTTAATCTAGCGAAAGGCATATTGTCACACATGATAGTTTTAGGTATTCCAAATGTTGAGAAAATTTCCTTCTTTCCTTTCCTCTTGATTACACAGTTTGCAGTCTTATACAATTTCTTGACTTCTATCCATCTTGAATAGTAGTCGATTAGTACTAAGTAATCACTATTTTCAAAGTGACAAATATCTACGCCAACTTTAAAAAATGGTAACGGAGGTGTGTCTTGTGATATAAGAGGTTCTTTAATATTTGTGGGACGAAACTTTTCACAACTTTTACATTTACTTACTATTCTCTCTATATCACTTGACATTCCCACCCAATACAATAGAGATCTCGCTCGCTTTTTAAATTTAGTTATACCAAAATGAAATGTATCAGGTTAAGCATTTCATTTTGTATCGATTTAGGAATAACCACTTTGTTGTTAGAAAATATTACATTATTTTTGACTGTTATATCGTTTCTTATTTTATATATCGTTTTTAATTCTAACCCAAATATATTTTTATTATCTTTAGGCCAACCTTCTTTGTACCACTCCAAAACTACTTTTAGGTTTTCATCTTTAACTGTTTCTTCTCCTAATTGTTTAAGTCTTCTTTCTGTTATGGGAAAATCTTCTCAAATACATTTTTTTATCCTTTATTATCCTTTATAAAATTTCTTGATAGATAATCAGCTATATAAAGTTTTTCCCCTGGGGTATAAATAAAGTTTAAGTCATATTTTATTAATCTTAATATCATTCTCTGCAACCTAGTGCTGATATTATTTATATCCTTATGAATTATTGATATTAACGGCTTATGGTCTGTTTCAATGATTATTTTTCTTCCATAAATAAATTGATGATACCTCTCAACTGCTGCACATACTGCAAATAATTCTTTCTCAATTGGAGCCCACCTTTTCTGTGTGTCTGTGTAACTTCTGGAATAAAATGATATAGGTTGATTTTCTTGCATCATACAGGCCCCTATCCCATCTTTAGAGCTGTCTGTATTTTTACTGGAAGTTTTGAATCCATTATTCTTAAAGTCGGCATGGAGGATAATTTCCTTCTAAGTTCTTCAGAAGCATGTTGTTGTGGTTCATTCCAACTCCACAATATGTCTTTTCTAGTAGCTCTCGTAACGGTGCTGTAGATGCTGAAAAATTTGGGATAAATTTGTTGAAATAGTTGCACATACCAAGGAATTTTTGTAACTCTTTAGTACTTTTTGGTGCCTCGAGCCTTAATATAGACTCTACTTGTTTTTTGTCAGCTTTTATTCCTGCTTTTGATATTATTAAGCCCACGTATTTAACCTCATGTCCCTTATATTGAATTTTGTTGGGTTAAATTTTACATTGTTCTCCTCTGCTCTTTTCATTACTTTCTTCAGTATATTATCATGATCTTTTTCATTCTTACCTCCTATTATTACGTCGTCGAAGTATATTTCAACTCCTTCTACATCTCCAAAGATTTTATAATTCAACTTTTGCAAAACTTCCGGTGCCGACGATATTCCAAAAGGCATTCTATTGAAGCGGTATCTCCCAAATGGAGTTCCAAATGTGCAAATCATACTACTTTCTTTATCCAATTCAACTTGAAAGAAGCCGTCCTTCATATCCAGTACAGTAAATACTTCTTTCTCAGCAAGTCTACTGCTAATCTCTTCAGCTGAAGGTATGAGGTACCTTTCTCGTTTTATGCACTTGTTTAGTTCCTTTGAATCCAGGCATAACCTCAACGTCTTGTTAGGTTTCTCCACTATCACTAAATTGTGACACCAGTCTGTTGGCTCGTTAACCTTGTTAATTGCGTTTGCTTCTTCTAAGGAGTCAAGAGTTTTCTTTAGTTCCCCTTTTATTGCTTCCGGTACCCTTCTTATTGGTTTTATTACTCCCTCTGCGTTTTCAATCAAATTTATGTGGTATTGGCCTATATTACCTAACCCTGTAAAGCTATTATTATATTTTTCCAAAAACTCTTTAACCTCTAATTTACAATCATTTCTTTCTAAACTTTCTACCCTTTTAATTAGGTTGAGATTTATACAGTCTTGTTGACCTAAGATAGGTAATGTATTATTTTCTAATATAAAAAAATTTACAATAGCTTCTGTTTCCTTAATTTTTAATTTTAGGCTAACGGTGCCTAACGGTTTAAATTTATTACCATTGTACACGACCAACATTGTAGATGTTGGTTTAATATGATGGTTTTTAAATTTATCTTTGGGCAAAATGCTGCACTGAGCTCCCGTGTCTAATTTAAATGAAATTATATTTCCTGATACATTTATGTCTTGAACCCACTGTTGTTCTTTATTGCCTTGAGAGATCGTGTCTAAATGCAAACTTTCAACATTTACTTCATTTACCTGTTTTTTGTAATATTTATTCTTATTACTATTGTTAAATTTACTATTGGTCCTATTTACATTACTCTCATTTTGTCTATTTTTGAGATAACATGCTATAGCAAAGTGATTTTTATTTTTACAGAATGCACAAATTTTATTATATGCAGGACACTCACCAAACTTATGATGTCTCATGCATTTTTTACATACACTTTTTACATACCTTTTGTCTTTGGCTACTGACGCTACCATTGCCTGTTTATCCTGCAGAGTTTTTACTTGTAGTTTCCCTGACTCTGCTGCTCTGGCTTGTCTCGTGGTCTCTTCTAATGTCAAACTTGGAATCCTGAGCAATCTCTCTTGAAGTGATTTATCACTTGTACCAATAACTATACGGTCCCTTATGAGTCTATCTTCCTGGTTTCCAAAGTTGCATCGTTTTGCTATAATTTTAAGTTCTGTTAAAAAATGGTCAAATGTCTCATCGGGTAACTGTATTCTAGTGAAAAATTTCAAACTTTCACATATTTCGTTATGTCTTGGCAAGTAGTAGTCCTCGAACTTTGCTACCACAGTCTTATAAACCTTCTGCTCTGCTTCCTCGAGCTTGAATGTATTGAAGATGTCTAGTGCATCCTCTCCGGCTACGGAAAGAAAGATGGCTATTTTCGTTTCGTCGTCTTTTTTCTCCTGTCCCGTTGCTTTCAAGTACAGGTCAAATTGTTGCTTGAACTTTCTCCAATTAGCTGATTCACCTTCAACAACAAGACCTTTCGGTGGCTTAATGCTTCCCTCCATTTTGTAGTTGTAGTAGCTTCTAACCTTCTCGACCTCGTGTTTTCTGAGTTTTATATATTCCTTCTGACACTAAGTATTTGCTTGTACACTAAGTACGTTATTGTTTTTGATTTTACAGTTTCACACCTGACACCATGTCGTAATTTAAATAAAAACCACTATATTTCTCGTGATGCTTTAATCACTTTCTTCTACTATAATCAATGGATTCTGTCTATCTTCTACGACTTCTACGTAGCTTCTATTAACTATATACACGATATATACACTCGATTAAGTGAAATGCGACACACGATGATTTTATGGCCAGACCAAGTAAAAAGGCAACAAATATCTGAAGGATTTCAAGAAAAGTCAAGTGAGTAAAAAACACTCATTCTAAATCATTCCACCATTAATTTTGTATCTCTCAGGAAGATAATAATTTATAATAATTTTTAGACATACCTGGAATTATTGGTGCAATCGATGGGTGTCACGTTGCTATTAAATGCCCACCCCATAATGCCGTGGATTATTACAACAGAAACAATTACCATTCTGTTGTACTGCAGGGAGTATGTAATCATAATATGGAGTTCATCGATTTATTTGCGGGCACTCCTGGAAGAGTTTACGACGCACGTGTGTTTCGAATTAGTCCTTTATTCACTTTCGGCACAAGTGAAGAGAACGTATTACCTGAATACCTTCATTTAATAGGAGACAGTGCTTATCCGTTGAAAGTGTATTTGATGAAACCATATCTAGATAATGGTCATTTAAATGATAGGCAGATTCTTTTTAATATGAGACTAAGTTCAGTCAGATCTACAATAGAGAGAGCATTTGCTTTCTCAAAAGGCAAATTCAGACGTCTGAAATATTTGGATATGGGAAGAATTGATATGGTTCCCTCAGTAATAATGGCAGCCTGTGTTCTACATAACTTTCTTTTAAGAAATGAAGAAATAAATGAAGGTGATGTTGCAGTTGATGATGCGGAAAATGTAGAACAGAATCCAGTAATTGTTCATGAAGACAACAGAAACGCAATTGCTATTCAAAAAAGGAATTATTTATCTACGATTTTGATGTGATGCTTCATTATAATTAATTTATATTTTTGTAGTATTAAATAGCGATAATACAGAAAAAATTGTCATTTATTTAAAATCAAAAATAAAATTTTTCCTTTAATAACATAAACATATGGGTATGGGTAATATTACATAACAAATAAAATTATTAACTTATTAATCAACAAAATTTAACTAAACCAGTCTTCTTGAAAAAAAAGGTACATTACATTTTCGATTGGAAATGTTGAATATACATTATTTTTTACTGTCTTGTGCAATGATCTTGAGTAGCTCTAATTTTTGTTTCTGAATATTATTACTATTTTCTATGGCCATTCTCAAATGCTTTATCTCTTCTAACTTTTCTTCTTCAATTTGTAATTGTCTTTTTCGGTATCTATCTAAATCCTTTTATTTTTTTCCCAATGTTCTGTTTTATCTCGTCATTTGCATACTGAGCAGGACTAAGTTGATAAGTACTTGTGCTAGGCTCAGGAGAAGTTTCTAAATATCTTTTACTAGCACCTGTTGATCGAGGCGTTTCCAATATGCTAGTATTAAGTGATGAAATCGTTGGAAAAATGTCTTCAAACTGCTTGAAATACTCCCAAGTTATTCTGCCTCTGCCAGTTTTTTTCTTATTGTCTATTATATTCGTATATGTATTTTTCATATTACGAAACTTTTTGTCTAGGGCATCCGCATCTACAATTTTTGAGCATAGTCATAATTCCTGACGAGAAAAAAACCGATAAAGCAGATATTATGTCTTGTATTTTGGAACGATTGAGTGTTAATGATGAATACAACATCGAAATGAACTAATCGACTGCTGAGCGTAAAATAGTATAGAATGAATTTATATCAAAATTAGATTTTCCACGAACTATATCTTCTATGGTATGCGGCATGGGAGTTGTCAATTTAGATTGAAAATTATCAGATACACCATTGTCACTGACGTCTATTCCTGATAAAACGGAATCACAAAATCCAGGATAAATCTCTGCTAATGTCTGACTTTCTTTATCGTGAACATGATTTAACACAATATGTCTCTTAAATGCATTACGTCTGTTGAATACACGCTGACAATTAGGTTCATGACACTTGTAGTTGTCAGAAATACCATGTTGATAGTTCAGATGCGTTATAAATATATTTGGATCTGAGAAATTAAACTTACATAAATAATATTTCATGTTTGATTTCTAAATATGGATGAAATGCAACGGTGAAATATATATTTTTATTTTTGTACTTAAATGAAGTTGAGTTAGAGGATTTAGTATCACTTATACTATATATACTATATATATATACAAAATATATGGTATTACCTTGTCATGAGGTGTGTTGATTTTATATATGCATTTTTGTATTATGAGCTAGAGGTATTCAGATTGAATTGGATAGCTTGCATTAGCTACATGAAATATTTTGAATAATAGATCTAATGCCTTTATAACTGTTTCTGCCTTATAACGAATTTCATCCACAACTACATAAACTGATCTTAGGTCGAGGAGAGTAGGACCTTCCACTAGAATATATGGTTGAACAGTTTGAATCAGTTGAAACATCTTATCCCTGTAATTACTTATGGACGTTTCAATATCTCCTGGGATCTGAAAATTCAATATTCAAGAAGTTTTCCACTGACCAAAATTAAAATTGAAGAAGAAAAAAGCTGTATCAGTTTCATAATGGATCAATTTTTAAAAATTACGATAGATATATTATAATAATTTTCAATCTTACCTCGATACGCAACAATATGGCTGTTTAATACTTCGGCAGAAGAGAATTTCCAATGTTCACGGTTCTTCAATAATATTCTACACTTTGGACGAATTAAATTCGGTTATAAACTCAAATGGAATGCTACTTTTGAATCTGGAAAAAAAATGTGATAGATCTTGGAGTTGAAGAGAATTGATTCATTAAACAGTTATTCCATCAATATAGCTACAGATAAATACCACACCATCAATAAATTGGTAAAATTATTTTCATGCTTGAATTAATATTTCAAATGGTCGTACCCTCGGAGTGGGCTTTTAGTTCGAGATTTTCTATTATTTCAAGGGTCTTTTTGTCCTTTATACAAGTCTTCCTTAGCGTCAATATCTCCTCCATAAATTGGAACCACACGATTTGCAAATTTACTATATCCACATCAGGGAAAATCAAATCATAATCTATGTTGATCTGTTATAAGATATAGTATTAGTATATGGAATAAAATTGTTTTTGGATATGTGCTTGAAATATGCGAAAAGATGAAATTCTATGTTTCTAATAACTAGATGGATGTGCCAGTAGATTTAACCAAATTTTAAAAAAAAAACTGGAAGCCATTAATAAGAATTTTATCTTTGCAAGTATTTAAATTGTAGATAGAACGCATACCAACATCACTGAACGAGGACCTCTTAAAATTGGCCACTGAGTGAAAAAATTGTGGACTGTGGTAGCAGTTGATGATCTCATTTCAAAAGTATCTTTCCATTTTTCAATAACTTCTGACCAGGGTTCTATCCGCGTATCCAGCGGTACAGTATAGTACCCAGGAATTAACTGGGTTGCATGGGTTACAGTTTCATTTTTATTACTCCTTATCATTCTACTCAATCTCAATAAGTTTCTCATCTTATCAACTTGTTTACCTTTGGCAACTTGTGGCCTATTATTGACAGAGTTTTTCTTAGAAATTGCCGGTACATAGTATGTGCCTGCGGTTTCGGTGGGAAATAGGGTAATTATTTTTGCTCACAGAACATTATAATCACTGTGCGTGAGTCTATGCTTTACAACAAAATTGAAGAATTTTTTGCAAATGATATCTACCAAAATGGTTCTTTTTGAATGATCTAGACACTTATTCCTCTCGTAATAATTTATTACTAATGAACCCAGAGGAGTAGCCTCCAATAAAGTTTTCAAGTCAAATGACGGCATCACTATTGATGCGAAAGCATTCTCGATTCCACAAAATGCAACCTCTCTGTGATTCTTCACGATTGCTTGTTCACAAGAGCTAGTAGTGGAAGAACTTACAGATGGCGTGGGGGATGAAGTATTTGCAAGACTATCTATATTGTCACTGGTTATACCCATTAGAAAGCCATCAGTCTCCACTTCATATTCTTTCACCAAAGACATATTCTAAAAATATTTAGCACCAATCATCTTCTAGTTCAACAAACAAAATTGATTTTTCTATAAACATCACGATGATTGATGTAATCGTCATCCTAATTATATATACCACAAACAAGTTACATTGTTTTATTCTAGATTTTAAGATGAAGAACAACAACACCTTTTGTGATTTTTTACAAGAAAAATACAAAATGCAAATACTGTTGGATTTAAGATGAGAACATACCGCTATAAACGATTCTTCCTTCAATGTATTGATTGCTTCTGTGAAAATCTTACGTTTTCCAATGGAAGGAATCAATTCCTTGATTTCAGCCTCAGTTGGCTTTTTTGCTATATCTAATGTTATATGGTTTTCTGTTTCAAAAATAATATTATTTAGTATCTATATGTATTTAATATCAAAAAGGTGAAGAAATAAACATCACCTTCGAAAACGTTCATCAAATCCGGCAATGAAATATTTCTCAAAAATTCTTCCATGGCTACCAGGCTCTGACTTATAAAATATAACTGATGTATTTCAAATTGGGTAGGTTCAAAATCAAGCTACTACCATATCCATAATGTTATTGTTTAAACAGTTGTAGAGGATCTACCATTAAACCTATAGAACCAATTCGCTACATTTAGTTATTCAGTTATACAGTGATTTCACAAAGTAAAGATTAAAATGAATGAAATATATATTATGAATTTTATACTGGACTGATTTGTTTAAGAAACCGTAGACACGTCCATGTTGTATTTTCTGATAATTATAAAATAACAATAAAGTATAAATAGAAGTATACAGACCGTTTTATTAATTTCTCTTTACTTTTTTATGGATTCATGCAGCAACAAGTAAGAATTATCAAGTAAAAAGTATCAAATAACAATTATCAATTAACAACTATTTAAATGTACTATTCATGCACACAAATTAAGAAGTAAAAACTAGGCATACGCGGTATTCATTTTTCCAAATATCCTCTGTCCCCTGGATAACTGAGAACAAGTGTTTAGAATTCCGAATTTTTCAATAAAAGGGAAGATACCGAATCCTTTTTCAAGGTACCCAAAGAAATGCAACAATATTTCATAAAGTGAGATTATTTACAAATGATCGGCCTGACCAATCTGCGTTCAACTACAAACTATCGTTTAATTAAAGGAAGTTAAGAGTTGGCCAACTTCTACTTCTAATTTGTTAATTCATAATTGTTGGCTGCATGAACAGTCTCATTGGAAAATAAGTTCAAATTTTACTTGCTATTTGTAATTGGTAATTGTTACTTAATATTCGTTAATTTGGCCTGTATAAATCCACACTAAAATGCCACAAAAACTAATACCAACTTTCAAGTGTATATATACATACCTTAATTAGAAACTTGAACAGAACACAATATTCAATATTCACGTAAACATGAACAGACATGAACATGCTATCACAGATTATACACCTACATGAAGATATGAAATGAAATTGCCGGGAATGCCGATGCCCGGTAATGAATAACGAATAATCGAGAAATGGTGGTAGGGTTAAAAATCATTCGACGGACACGTGATGAAGGGGACACCACTATCATGGTTGCCAAAAGTAGGTTTTTCTTCTAAATACTCATTTGCTCGAAGGAAACCCTACGTATTGTATTGGGAGACCCTTAGGTATATTCTTCTTCAGATAAGGCCTAAGATATTTTATATATTTTTACGTACTTTTACTATCAATTGTATAACTGTTCAGTATTATTTCAATTTTACTTTGAATCTCAAATTCGAATTCTAACAGGAATTGATATTTTGAGAACATTTGCGATATCTTAAGAAAAGCTATGGAAAAAAAAAGAAACATATAAATGAAATGAGAACTCATTCACGAGATGAAGGTGTGTGTGGTAGCTGGCGGCATCGGTGACTACATTTTGCCACAGTCGTTAGAAAAGCTGAAGGTGTGATTCAAAACGTTGTCATATATTTTAGATGAATGAAATGTTTGTTGCATATAATACTTGAATATGCTAAGACTAGAAAATTATATATTACAATGATGTCTTCAAACGTGTAGTTGAGTTTCTATTTACATATTTAATTATAGAATAAATTATTCACACTCAATAATAAACACTTCCTAAGGTGATATATATATATATATATATATATATATATATATATATATATATATATATATATATATATATATATATTATATATATTATATATTACAAAAAAAAAAAAAAACGTAATTGACGCTTTCCATTATTTCATTTTAAAGTTATGTATGTCGTATTGTGAGAGAATATGATTATATATAATTAACAAATAATCTGAATGCCTAACAAAATAGTAAATAATATTATTGACATAATAAACTTGAATTTATACTGCAATACCTACGAATTCAGATAGTCTAGTCTGTGTATTTATATTATGTGTTTCTAAGTCTGTTATGAATATATTTTTTCATATATATATATATATATATATATATATATATATATATATATATATATATATATATATATTTGATAAAATAGATTTTTGTTGGGGATGCAGTCATTTAATAAATAAAATTCTTTGGATTATGCCAAGCTTTCGAGAATGTTTATTCTCTTCGTCGGGGCAAACTAAAAATCGTTACAATTTTTTTTTAACTACATAATAGATTATTAATTAAAGTACTTACATTCGTGAATTTATATAAAATTAACCACAAACAGGAAAGATTTCATAGTCAGCAATCAGAAATGTCATTAGTTATTTATAAATGTCATGGTAACAGCATATCTAGAGTTGAAAGTGTCTAGATTCAAGTTTTCTTAGAAAAAATCCAAATAGGAGTTATCTTTGTGTTTGTAGCTCTTTTTTAACAAGTCACACATTAAACTTAAAAATATTGAGGCACATATAAGTTTAGTAAAAAGAAAAAGTTATTATTCAAATATATATAAAAAAAAAATATATTCATAACAGACTTAGAAACACATAATATAAATAAATATATACCCGTACATACGTACGTGAATTCGTAGGTATTGCAGTATAAATTCAAGTTTATTATGTCAATAATATTATTTACTATTTTGTTAGGCATTCAGATTATTTGTTAATTATATTTAATCATATTCTCTCACAATACGACATACATAACTTTAAAATGAAATAATGGAAAGCGTCAATTACATTTTTTTTTTTTTTGTAATTGACGCTTTCCATTATTTCATTTTAAAGTTATGTATGTCGTATTGTGAGAGAATATGATTATATATAATTAACAAATAATCTGAATGCCTAACAAAATAGTAAATAATATTATTGACATAATAAACTTGAATTTATACTGCAATACCTACGAATTCAGATAGTCTAGTCTGTGTACGGGTATATATTTATTTATATTATGTGTTTCTAAGTCTGTTATGAATATATATATTTTTTTTATATATAATTGAATAATAACTTTTTCTTTTTACTAAACTTATATCTGCCTCAATATTTTTAAGTTTAATGTGTGACTTGTTAAAAAAGAGCTACAAACACAAAGATAACTCCTATTTGGATTTTTTCTAAGAAAACTTGAATCTAGACACTTTCAACTCTAGATATGCTGTTACCATGACATTTATAAATAACTAATGACATTTCTGATTGCTGACTATGAAATCTTTCCTGTTTGTGGTTAATTTTATATAAATTCACGAATGTAAGTACTTTAATTAATAATCTATTATGTAGTTAAAAAAAATTTGTAACGATTTTTAGTTTGCCCCGACGAAGAGAATAAACATTCTCGAAAGCTTGGCATAATCCAAAGAATTTTATTTATTAAATGACTGCATCCCCAACAAAAATCTATTTTATCAAAT
Organism: Crioceris asparagi; assembly: GCA_958507055.1. Classification (NCBI taxonomy): domain Eukaryota; kingdom Metazoa; phylum Arthropoda; class Insecta; order Coleoptera; family Chrysomelidae; genus Crioceris; species Crioceris asparagi. The sequence continues at coordinate 27,364,760 of OY293832.1, forward strand.
AATAAACCAGTCAAGAATTCAGAATCAAACAATATTTATATATATATATATATATATTTTTCGTGAATATCGTGGGTTTAGGGCTCTTTCAGTGATTGAAAAAATTGAAATAAACGCACATTTATTTCATGTCATAATGTGCGTTTATTTCAATTTTTTCAATCACTGAAAGAGCCCTAAACCCACGATATTCACGAAAAATAAATCCACTAGGCTCAAAAACAAATAGAAACGAAATTATATATATATATATATATATATATATATATATATATATATATATATATATATATATATATATATATATATATATATATATATATATATATATATATAAAGATGTTCTTGGGGATGCAGTCATATATTCAATAAAATTCTTTGATTAAAGCCGAGCTTTCGAGAATGTTTATTCTCTTCTTCAGGGCAAACTACAAATCGTTACAAAATTATTTCAACAACAACTTAAAGAATTATAAAAATACTTACAATCGTGAATTTAGAATAAATTAGCCAAAAACTGGAAAGATTTCATAGCCATCAATTACAAATGTCATTATTTATATTTGTCATGGTAACACAATAAGTAAGAAAGTATCTAGATTTTGTTGATAAAAATGAATATTACTGAATGATCTTTATATGTTTGTGGCTATTTGAACAAGGAGCACAATTAAATTAAAATTATTAAGGCAGATATAGGTTCAGTTAAAAAAAAATAAATAATGTAATTTAAGAATATTGCATAAATACTTACATATATACCCATACATAGACTAAATTACTTTTATTCTGGGCTTGAACTGACAGTTAAAAGGAAAAGGTACATAATATGTAAAATTTCTATATAAGGGTAATCATATTCTCTCACAATACGAAACATATAAACATGATTATTCTCAAAGTGCACTGATACTTATTCCATCGAAAAGGCCGATTTCTCTCACTAATCAACCTCTAAATTTTTGGGTGAAAAAGATGTTTTGAAACCTTAAAATACTCTTTAATTTTTTTTTAAATATTCATATATATTCAAAATAATATATAAAATCATATTCTCTCACAATACGACATGAGAATGAAACATTTTGAAAATCATTCACTTTTCCAGTAACAAGCTGATATCTCTCACTAATCAGCATGCATATTTTCGAAAACAGTAAATGTTATGAAAACCTTTCATAAATAGATTATACATTTAATCTCAAATAAACAGATAATGAATTTTAAGAGAATAATTACCTTTGATCAACTAAATTTCTCTCACTAATAAGTTGATCTAAATTTTTCTATTGTTTATGGAAACCTAAAGTTAATTACTATAAAATCAGCTAAGACCAGTCCTTCATCTATATATAGGTACATATATCCATACACATTAATCTATTTATAACCAATATACATATATACACATACATATACATATACACACATATATATATATATATATATATATATATATATATATATATATATATATATATATATATATATATATATATATTTACATCTCACTATCTTTAAAGCGTTCTTTTCATAATACCGTCAGCGGGCGTCCGCTTCTAATTTATCCATGTTCTGAAGCAGATTTCTTCATTTCTTAATTATTATACGTTTAGTAAGACGTTAATGTGAAGCCCTGCTGATAAATCAGATGTCTTTCTAACGCAAGCTTACATTATATTATTCACTTGGCGTCCTTTTATAAACTATCATGACAGCGTCCCTTATATACGTCAAAAATTTAATTTTTAGATTTCCTGGCGTCCACCTTGAATGTTTTTATTTCATTTTGCCGACTTCTAAGCGTCCAGCCTTGTTGCCATATCTATTAAGTGAACACTTTGTATATGTAGATCAAACGTTTTTTAAGCGTCCAGGTTTCATGAGAGTACCTCAACTGCTGTGTTAACGAACAGTGGACTGTAAATGATACAGTCACGGAACAAGTACCTATATCAAGTTGAAACAAATATTGATTTGATGTAGTAGAGGCGATAAAGCAACAAAAGTCTCCTAATAAAAAGATTCATTACCATTATTGTTCGAATATAGTCTTACCTATTCCAAAATACAAGTGAACGAATACATATATACCATTAACAAATACCTAATATATTTAAACAATTAAAAATAAAATATTATATATTATGACAAAACGTTTTATTTAAAAAAGGTTATTTGAAGTAGGTATCTAACAGAAAAGAAACAGAAAATGAGAAAATACTACTTAAATAAATAAAAATAAATCAAGAGTTTTCTTCAGAAGTTATAGACTTGCTATAGAATAAGGAATATAAAATTTACCTATACATATGCGCGTAAAAAATAAATTCAGCTACAATGTCAACTGTTAATTTTGCTTGATTTTTTTGTCGTAAATATTCTGTACATAAACTTTTATCTTTACCCAATCTTTATTTTCCAAAAGATTTGGATGCAATTCTTTCAAATATTCACACTCATGCTTTTTGGGCGCACTTTTATTTTTGATATGTTTCGAAAAATAATCATGCACAATATTTTTCTGGTCCAAAGTCCATCTAACTCTTTTTACTTTTCGTTTCGATTGTTTTGTCTCCCTTATTTTAGAACCAGATGCCTCTTCACAATTAGTTTCGACAGCTATCTTTTCTATAGGAGAAGGCGGTTTGTCGGGCATATCCTTCTCATCCACCTGTTTGGGATCTTCAAGTAGGTTTTCCTCTAAATTCAGCTGAATATCATTCAAGGATTTACCTTTGAACTCACCAGCTTCCCCATTCTCCATCAGAATCAAAAGTTTCGATATTTTCGCGGTCTGGTATATGTCATCAGGTAAGCGGTAGCTACTTTTATGCACCCCCAAGGTATGACCCATGAAATTTGCTAGTTGCTCCATGTCGTTATCCGACATATTAAAGAGCTGTGTAAGAGTTGCTAAGTGTTTACGGAGTCTGGTTGACGTGATTGCGTTAGGATTCTTAGCTCCACATAAGGTGGCATACTTTTTTAGTACCTTATAACCGCATATGGATTCGGTTGTATTTGGGTTACCAAAAAGATATCTATTATTTTTGGTTCCAAAGAAGTTTTTACGGTGTTTTAGTAAAACTTTAATGTGATCCTGAACGTCTAGGCTGAATAGCACAGGAACGCCTCGTCCTCTTTTTCCTCTTACTACTACTCTCTTAAATTTGTTTAGAAGAATTTTTTCTGTTGGAGAAATTACTTCCGAAAATTCTTCGTAGTTATCATTACAAACGTTTATTTTTTCGTATATATCTAGAGTCAGTCTTTGTAGCTCTCCAGGTCGCCTGCGATTTAGTAATAATACTCTACAGAAAATGGTTTCCAAGAGCACTAGGTATTGTTTGAGTTCATGATTATTTTCATCTAGTTTATCTACGGCTGTATTAGCTTTAGAAATTAAATTGTCTTTTAATTTTTTTAAATCACTTGCCAGTGGCACAAATGTAATTTTGTTCCATTTATTGATATTCAAATCATTTGCAGCCTGACTTAAGATTTCGTACTGCCACTGTGACTCTATAATTTGTATAAAAGTTTTAAGATCGGCCTCAGCTTCAGCAGACGAGACAGTTTCAGCAATATGTTTTCGTTTCAAAGCAAATATAATCGCGATTTTGGCACACTGTTTCAAAGTAGTGCCCATATTTAAAGCATATGTAGGCGCTTCATATATATCTTTTTCGTCGTTGTATCTTGCTACAGATTTTGTAGAAGATACAATTATATCAAAATACTTTGGTTTTAGACTATCAAACAGACACGTTATACTTGGTTCAATTTTCATCAGCTCAATAAGAAGGCGTGCTAGCTCACGCATTTTTCTGGAAGCTACGTTTATAAAATGTTTTTCTCTATGTATCTTAATGTACCTAGCTCCAAAGGCACAAATAAGAAAATCTCTTTTGGCTACAAGTGAGATTTCGTCCGCTCTCATTTTTGGAAACACAATATCTCTTAATTGTTTATCAACTTTTAGGTTCCTTAGTAGCAAATTTTGACCATCAGTCTGATGGGATCTAGATTTGGTTTTAGTACATTTTTTCTTATGCCTCCATAATAATGAAGACGAGAAAAAACCAAGACAAGCAGTACATGGTAACAATTTTTCAGATGAGCGCAACTTTTGAACTGGCTTACAAACATTATTGCTATTGAGATAATTTCCTTTCCTCCTTAAAAGATTCAATAGTACTTTTCTTTCTTTACTGTTTGGTGGATAAGCTTCGATTTTTTGCACCTCAACTTCACAAAAATGGTTTCGTTTAATATGTCTCGCAAAATTAAGTACCAATGTTTCACAGAAAAAACAAAAATCTTTTTTTTTATGTCCTTTACGAATTTCTCCGTTTTTCTTATAAATGCCTAATTCATCTGCTGCACCAGAAGTTTTCACTCTATTTAGCTGTTTAACTAAAGGAGATAAAGGTGGTGCTGAATGAGTTTGAGCATCTATGGCATCCTCTTCGTTTGGTAACGAACCCTAAAACACAATTCGAGGTCAGTGAAACTGGAGTATTCAAATATTTAGAAAAGCCAGTATAGTCTAAATTGTATGATGATTCATTTAAAAGCATTGTGTCATATATTATTACATTAAGTTGCCGATTAAACAATTACCTTACGAGTATTAACATTTGTCGAAAGGTCGCTAGTGCTACCGTCCATGGAGTTCTTCTCCTCCTAAATAATTATTTGTAAATAATTACATATATCATATATTTCTAAACATGCTTTACTTTTGCATATATCAAATACTTACGAATTCTTTCTGGGGATCAAAATCAGGATCCAGTATACTATCGTCAGCGGCAGTTGACACCGAATCGTCAATTACCTAAAACAAAAAGAATAATGCAGTGTGGGCTAGTGTTGGATCATCCTAATATTTGCAAAGTTCATGTCGTCAAGATAATTGTAGTAGTCCATTCTTAAGGATAGTTTTAGAAACTCCAAAACCAACTTTCTATTTCACATATATACTACACTATTTTCCAAATTAAAGATATTTTGAAAAAACATCAAAATAGACCTATTCGTTCAAAAGCAATTCCAAAAGGTTTAAAAATATGATTTTAAAATCAGTGTTTTGGAGAAAGACTATCGTGTCAGCAGATGGATAGACAAGATGTCTGAATATTTCAGAAAGTTGGATATGATCATTATAATAAAATGTCTGTATACTTACGTTTGACATATCCCCATGTAGTTTTGCTTTTTCAGGTAAAGACATAATTTCGTCTATCATTGGTGATAGAGGCCTGTTACAGAACCAGTTTTCTTTCCTCTTTCGTTTTGAATTGGACGAAGTACAATCGTACTAAAACATTGGTATCAAAAATAAAAATTTATCTAGGTGTGCATTACTCTATACTTACGTAATCGGCAGAAAACCTGGACATGATAACTCGTCACTTCAAACAATATCAAATGATTATATTCCGTCACAACACACTACTAACGTTTACTTCCTCGACTGATCATGTCTACGTCTATATTACTCTGAATACTATATTGAAGCATAATTCCTTTTAGACGTTAAAAGAGAGAGAAAACAGTATTCTCTTTAAGTAAAGAAATATGTTTTCATGAGATGACAACTTGCAGTCTTAATGCATCTAAAAGAAACAGCTATCTGCAATATCTCGTCTCACTTGCAGAGTTGGAACCAACAAGCAGATAGATACATAATGGACGCTATGAAGCCAGTCTGTGGACGCCCAAAAGTCGGAAATTTGTAATAAAAAGAACATAGTGTATATATGAATGATTGCAAGCGTCAAAATTTTATAACAAAATTCCAATCGCCAAGAACTCTAGAAATGCTTATTGGAAATAGAAAACACAAGAAATTCATTGCATTTTTTCTATTACTATGAGCTATGAATATCCAAGTGTGAGTTTCATTCTGGGCTAAAAATCTATATATCTATACTAATATTATAAATTGGAAAGTAACTCCGTCTGTCAGTCTGCCTGTTACTTTTCGTCACGTTTTTTCCCATTAAAAATTAATTCCTCGAAAAGTCATCATCAAAATTTTAGAGAATTCATCCATTAATGAAGTGTTTCTTTCTTTTCATTGTCCGTGGACAAAGTATTTTAACACAGTACCAACTAACAACTAAGTTTTATAAAAACGGCTGTAAAATTTTTAGTGATGATTTCTTGATATAGATCAACAGGAAAGATATAGACATCGACCTCAAAGTTCCAAGTACAGTTACTTGGATATTTCCTATATTATATTTAGTTACATTGGCAAAGCGTATGGGAAATATTAATAAGGTATGTAGATGCAAAAGGGCTTTAGATTATTATATTTGTTGATATAAAATTTCAAGCGTAATAGAATTGAGTTTTAGATTGCGACGTGTTTTTGACCGACTTCCCAAAAGGAGGAGGTATACAATTCCATTGTGTGCTTTTTTTTTTGGTTTGTGCGCGCGTTTTATATAGTAAACGTACTCCGATTTTGATAATTTTTGTGTCATTTGAAAGAGTAGGCTTGAGAAATGGTCCCACATTCATAAAAATTTAAATCGGAAATCTCCCTCCTTTCAAAAAAACACCCCCAAATGGGGTGGAGGGGGCAATTTTTCTCGAAAATCGAAAAACTGGCGTTGTATAATTAAAGACAGGACAATATCCGGAAACGTTTAAATTGAACAATTTTTCAAAAGTATTTCGGTTTTCGAGTTACAGCGATGTTAAAATCTTGCGCGCGCCGTATATAGTAAACGTACTACAATTTTGCTGATTTTTGATGCTTTCTCTGGCGTAATGCACCTTTAGTAGGACGACCCATTATTTAGCACTCAAAAACTTAAAAATAAAATTGATTTTCAAAAAAAAATAGGACCGACTTCTATTAGAAAAAAATAGAGTCCACTGAAAAGAACTAAATAATTTCAATATTTTCAAACTAGTAGTAATATATGAATGAACTCGGATCATAAAAATCTAAGAAGTCGGTGCCAAAAATAGATGTGATTCCAGTAATCTAATGATAAGTATGATTTTAACTATTCAACTATTATACTCTAAATTTTCTGGTTTATCAAGATAATTAATATTCATTCAACTGTTTTGTTCCAAGCTTGGCACTTGACTTAGATTTTCATGACCCGAGTTCATTCATATATTACTACTAGTTTGAAAATATTGAAGTTATTTAGTTCTTTTCAGTGGACTCTATTTTTTTCTAATAGAAGTCGGTCCTATTTTTTTTTAAATCAATTTTATTTATGTTATTTTTCTAGAAAAAATTCATGAAGGGTGTTTGATATTTATTTTTTATATAAGAAATGGAGCTTGGAAAGTTAAATATAAATAGAGATTATTATTTACTACTTGTCTTCCAACCGATTTTAATACAAGAAACATAATGCAATTGAAAACGATTAGAATTATATGTTGAGATGAAACGATACATCCGAAATATGGGTGAAGTCCAGGCGCTCTGAAATAGATAAAGTGATAATAATATATACGCTTGTCCAATGTTGCCAGTTTACGGACGCTCGGAGATGGTTATGTCAAATAATATTACAGATATACGGACGCTTGCTAATCGTCATAATGAAATTTTATATACATTAACATATACATTGAGAGATCCACGCGCCTCTTCCGATAAAGTGCGGGAACTACTCATATACAGTCGAGTATGTAAAAATCATTTCTCCCAATTTCAGAGCGTCCGAAATGACTTTCGTAAATAAACGTGATATGGTGACCTAGGTACAATGGCAAAATTTCAATGGCGATACATCCGGGCGTCCTCATATACGGACGCTCGGATGAACCTGGACGCCCATAAGATAGAAAATGGTCAATGCATGGACGCCAGGAAGATAGTGGGATATATATATATATATATATACATATACATACATACACATATATACATACACACACATACATACATACATAAATACATATATAAACATAAAAAAAATATTACATGTCAAGTATAGATACATATTACATACCTAACTATACATAAATATCTATACATATTAATTTTGAGATACATCTGGAGAAAAATTATTATAATTATCATTATATAATTTTAGAATATAAGAATAAATGGAACTAAGTCCTTTTATATCTGAGCGTTTATTCATAGTGTTATTATGTTTCTTAATATTCACCATTTCTAAGAAACCACGTTTAAAATAATTTTTCTCAGAACAGAGCGCAATAGTATTATCAAAATCAATACTATGTTTCTTATTGATAGCATGTTCTGTCAAGGCACAAGATTTTTTATTTAGTCTAATATCACTTTTATGAGATGTAATCCTCCCCGAAATATTTCTGGAAGTTTGACCAATATATGATAATTCACAGTCTAGGCAATTTACTTTATATACTACTCCAGATTTTTCTGTTATTTTTAAAAGAGTCTTTAATTTATAGAATAAACTAGATACTGTTTTTACATTCGTTCTCGATATTATAACATTATACCCCTTAAAAATATTAACAAGTTTACTAGTGAGTTCATTGATGTAATGTAGAGATCTATAGATAGGTAAAATATTATTTGCATTAGAAATATTATTAGGATATGGTGCGTTATTGGGAACTATTTCATTTATTTCAAGATTAAGTTGAGGATGCATCAAACATTTGTTTATCAATTTTAGAGGAAAAGAATTTTCTAGTAGCATTTGTTTTAATTTAGTTAAACTTTCATTTCTATATAAATTATGTGAAAGTTTAATAGCTCTACTTTTTAATGCCATAATTAAGTTAATTTTCATTTTTTGTGGATGATAGGAGAAAAAATTTATGTATCTATTACTGCATATAGGCTTTCTGTACCATTTTGTACGTAATATGCCTGCATTATCTCTACATACCATCATATCTAAAAAAGGAAGACATTGTTCACTTTCTAGTTCAACTGTAAATTGAAGATGTTCATTATAAGTATTAAAAATATTTAATGTTTCATCTACTTTATTTGAGGGTAAAGCTAATATTAGATCATCAACATATCGTTTGATAAATGGAATTGGGAAAGAAATTTTTGTTTTTGAAACATGTATCAATTCATTTAGGACATAATTTACTAAAATAGGTAATAAGGTTGAACCCATTGGAGTGTCAAATATTTGTTTATAATATTCGTCATTGAAAATAAAAAAAATTTAATCAAAAATAAATTTAAGGATAGATTCAAAGGTTTCAAAATTCAAGGAGCAAAAATGTTTAATTTGGTTCCATTTACGAGTGAGACAATCCAAAATAACAGGGAAAGGTAAATTTGTAAAGAGGGACACAACATCAAAACTGACAATTATATAATCCACTGGAATTTGATATTCATTTATGAAATTACTAAATTGAAAAGAATCTTTTATGTAGAAATCATTATTGGTATCATAGGCTTTTGTTAAAATATCAGTGATAAAAGATGCCAACTTATTATTAGGAGCTTCGATTGAAGATACAATAGGTCTCATTGAAAATGTTGGTTTATGTATTTTTGGTAATGTGTAAAATCGTGGGCTTTTGTGTGATAGGAATTTAACTTTTTTCTTGTGACTTGATCAATAATGCCATCATCTTTTAGTTTAGAAACAATTTCATTAGCTTTAAGTTGTATTGTGTAAGTTGGATTATTTCTCAATTTCATATAATATTTATTGTCATTCAATAATTCTTGGCTTTTATTAATATAATCTTCCTTAAACATTACAACTGTTACATTGCCTTTATCACTTCGTACAACGACAATTTCAGGATGTTCTCTTAGAAAAGAATGACATTTATTGAATTTATTTGACATTATATGAGAATTTTGATAATTCTTATGAGCAAAATTTGTTAAGATATTAGTATATCTAGCTCGCACACTATCTTTATCGTCTACATCAATACTTTGTAGAATAAACTCAAGATCTGATAAAATATAAGGAATATTAATATCTTTAATAGATGGAAGTATTAATATTCTTTATATTTTATCAGATCTTGAGTTTATTCTACAAAGTATTGATGACGATAAAGATAGTGTGCGAGCTAGATATAATAATATCATAACAAATTTTGAAAATAAGAATTATCAAAATTCTCATATAATGTCAAATAAATTCAATAAATGTCATTCTTTTCTAAGAGAACAACCTGAAATTGTCGTTGTACGAAGTGATAAAGGCAATGTAACAGTTGTAATGTTTAAGGAAGATTATATTAATAAAAGCCAAGAATTATTGAATGACAATAAATATTATATGAAATTGAGAAATAATCCAACTTACACAATACAACTTAGAGCTAATGAAATTGTTTCAAAACTAAAAGATGATGGCATTATTGATCAAGTCACAAGAAAAAAGTTAAATTCCTATCACACAAAAGCCCCACGATTTTACACATTACCAAAAATACGTAAACCAACATTTTCAATGAGACCTATTGTATCTTCAATCGAAGCTCCTAATAATAAGTTGGCATCTTTTATCACTGATATTTTAACAAAAGCCTATGATACCAATAATGATTTCTACATAAAAGATTCTTTTCAATTTAGTAATTTCATAAATGAATATCAAATTCCAGTGGATTATATAATTGTCAGTTTTGATGTTGTGTCCCTCTTTACAAATTTACCTTTCCCTGTTATTTTGGATTGTCTCACTCGTAAATGGAACCAAATTAAACATTTTTGCTCCTTGAATTTTGAAACCTTTGAATCGATCCTTAAATTCATTTTTTATTAATTTTTTTTTATTTTCAATGACGAATATTATAAACAAATATTTGGCACTCCAATGGGTTCAACCATATCACCTATTTTAGTAAATTATGTCCTAAATGAATTGATACAAGTTTCAAAAACAAAAATTTCTTTCCCAATTCCATTTATCAAACGATATGTTGATGATCTAATATTAGCTTTACCCTCAAATAAAGTAGATGAAACATTAAATATTTTTAATACTTATAATGAACATCTTCAATTTACAGTTGAACTAGAAAGTGAACAATGTCTTCCTTTTTTAGATATGATGGTATGTAGAGATAATGCAGGCATATTACGTACAAAATGGTACAGAAAGCCTATATGCAGTAATAGAAACATAAATTTTCTCTATCATCCACAAGAAATGAAAATTAACTTAATTATGGCATTAAAAACTATAGCTATTAAACTTTCACATAATTTATATAGAAATGAAAGTTTAACTAAATTAAAACAAATGCTACTAGAAAATTCTTTTCCTCTAAAATTGATAAACAAATGTTTGATGCATCCTCAACTTAATCTTGAAATAAATGAAATAGTTCCCAATAACGCACCAAATCCTAATAATATTTCTAATGCAAATAATATTTTACCTATCTATAGATCTCTACATTACATCAATGAACTCACTAGTAAACTTGTTAATATTTTTAAGGGGTATAATGTTATAATATCGAGAAAGAATGTAAAAACAGTATCTAGTTTATTCTCTAAATTAAAGACTCCTTTAAAAATAACAGAAAAATCTGGAGTAGTATATAATGTAAATTGCTTAGACTGTGAATTATCATATATTGGTCAAACTTCCAGAAATATTTCGGGAAGGATTACATCTCATAAAAGTGATAGTAGACGAAATAAAAAATCTTGTGCCTTGACAGAACATGCTATCAGTAAGAAACATAGTATTGATTGTGTGTGAGTGATTTTGATAATACTATTGCGCTATGTTCTGAGAAAAAATATTTTAAACGTGGTTTCTTAGAAATGGAGAATATTAAGAAACATAATAACACTATGAATAAACGCTCAGATATAAAAGGACTTAGTTCCATTTATTCTTATATTCTAAAATTATATAATGATAATTATAATAATTTTTCTCCAGATGTATCTCAAAATTATAATGTATAGATATTTATGTATAGTTAGGTATGTAATATGTACCTATACCTAATATGTAATATTTATTTTATGTTTATATATGTATTTATGTATGTATGTATGTGTGTGTATGTATATATGTGTATGTATGTATATGTGTATATATGTATATTGGTTATAAATAGATTAATGTGTATGGATATGTGTACCTATATATAGATGAAGGACTGGTCTTAGCTGATTTTATAGTAATTAACTTTAGGTTTCCATAAACAATAGAAAAATTTAGATCAACTTATTAGTGAGAGAAATTTAGTTGATCAAAGGGAATTATTCTCTTAAAATTCATTATCTGTTTATTTGAGATTAAATGTATAATCTATTTATGAAAGGTTTTCATAATATTTACTGTTTTCGAAAATATGCATGCTGATTAGTGAGAGATATCAGCTTGTTTCTGGAAAAGTGAATGATTTTCAAAATGTTTCATTCTCATGTCGTATTGTGAGAGAATATGATTTTATATATTATTTTGAATATTTATGAATATTTAAAAGAAAATTAAAGAGTATTTTAAGGTTTCAAAACATCTATTTCACCCAAAAATTTAGAGGTTGATTAGTGAGAGAAATCGGCCTTTTCGATGGAATAAGTATCAGTGCACTTTGAGAATAATCATGTTTATATGTTTCGTATTGTGAGAGAATATGATTACCCTTATATAGAAATTTTACATATTATGTACCTTTTCCTTTTAACTGTCAGTTCAAGCCCAGAATAAAATTAATTTAGTCTATGTATGGGTATATATGTAAGTATTTATGCAATATTCTTAAATTACATTATTTATTATTTTTTTTTAACTGAACCTGTATCTGCCTTAGTAATTTTAATTTAATTGTGCTCCTTGTTCAAATAGCCACAAACATATAAAGATCATTCAGTAATATTCATTTTTATCAACAAAATCTAGATACTTTCTTACTTATTGTGTTACCATGACAAATATAAATAATGACATTTGTAATTGATGGCTATGAAATCTTTCCAGTTTTTGGCTAATTTATTCTAAATTCACGATTGTAAGTATTTTTATAATTCTTTAAGTTGTTGTTGAAATAATTTTGTAACGATTTGTAGTTTGCCCTGAAGAAGAGAATAAACATTCTCGAAAGCTCGGCTTTTATCAAAGAATTTTATTGAATATATAACTGCATCCCCAAGAACATATATATATATGTTATCTAAAGTTAAAGTTAAAGTTATAATTGAATTATTTTAAAGTCATATAATAATAACAAGTATTATTTTTAAATATTATTTCATAATATTATATTACATCCGCAAGACGCAGTATCTCACCATATCGTATTACATCTACAAGACGCAGTAGTATTGCACCATATCATATTACATCTGCAAGACGCAGTTTTAAGAAGATAACAAAAGTGATAAGGATATTTACGTGCCAGAGATGCAGACCAGTAGTCAGCAAGTTACCATAAAGACCATTGTTAGTTGTTTATCCAGTTTGGCCTCCAAAAAGACATTACTATGTATTTTATTTATAATTTTCTAGAAGTTTCGATTTAACCTTAGGAGAAAAGATCCATTGTATTAATTTTTCTTTTTATATTTTTGATGATTAAACATTTTTGATTGTATAAATACCAGCTCTCCAGCTAACAGCATCATTCACAATTCACTTATTCACTTACTTGTGTTGTGAGTCAATATTATATTTTATTTGTACTTTAATTTTTTTGTGTTAATAAATAATTGTTTTTAGAAAGTTATCTTGGAGTTATGTGATTTAACAAATTGGCGCAGTCAGTAGGATAACTCAACGTGATAAAACAAGGCCTACTTCAACAACAAGTTTCCCCTCATTATCACGGTGGTTTCCAAACCTTCAAGTGAAGAATCAACAGCTCCAAAAGAAGAAGAAGAATTATTAGAATTTGAAGAGTAGGATTCTTCAACGTTGGTAAAACAAGGCTTACTTCAACAACAAGTTCCCCCTCATTATCAACGGTGGTTTCCAAACCTTCAAGTGAAGAATAAATAGTTCCAAAAGAAGAAGAAGTATTATTAGAATCTGAAGAAAAGGATACTTCAACGTTGGTAAAACAAGGCTTACTTCAACAACAAGTTCCCCCTCATTATCAACGGTGGTTTCCTAACTTTTGAAGAAAAGAACCGAACAAGACAAATGTACATCTTACTGTAAGTGAATTATCACGTATATCAATTTTTGAATTTTTTTAACTGTTCGATTTTCTTCTATCATATTTTTATATATTTTATATTTAATTAAATCAAAATGGCAAATGAAAGAAATCTAGCTCAAGAGGTTGAGCTTGAACCATATAGAATTTCGGAAATATTTTGTATCGTGCCTGAATTTGAAGGTGATCAGATATTTCTCGGAACATTTTTAAATGCATGTGATTGTGCTTATAATATGTCTACCAAAAAGCTCTGTTAGTGATTCACAATAAAAATAAATTAAAAGGAAAAGCGGCTCAACTAATCAGCTCGCGAAATCCTCAGACTTACGCAGAGATAAGACAACTTTTAAATCTTCATTTTGGTGATTCAAGAGACCTTACTTCTCTTATTCATGATTTACAAAGATTAAAACAATTATCGAATGAGTCAGCTCTAACATTTTTCAATAGAGTGCAAGTCTTGAATGCTAAAATGCATGCAAATATACAAAAAACATCAAATTTATCAAATGAACAAAAGGTTGCACAAGAAATTCTTATTGATACTATGGCTCTTAATACTTTATTAGCTGGACTTGAACCCCGTCTAGGACAACTTATTCGTGCTAGTCAGCCTGAAAACTTATTAGAAGCACAAATTCGCATACAAAGAGAATTGCAATTATCATATTTTGAGAACCAAAAATTTAATAAGCCAGCTTCTAATATTGTAAGTAAACCTCAAAATATATTAAATGTTAGAAAACCCCAAATACAAACTGTAAATTGCTTTTCATGTGGTAAATATGGTCATACTTCTAATCAATGTCGTTTCCAACAGCAAAGAGCATCAGGAGGTCTATTCTGTACACTAATCGTTAATCGATAGCTGCTTATCGCTATAATTATATATATATAGATATACTTATACATAGCGATATGTCATTTGATGCCAGTCCGCAACCAAAAATGATTGTTCTATGTCGTCACCTTTTGGTGTTCTGTTCAAAAAGTTATCGGGCGGTCTCTTGAGTGCGATAAGTGAAGATCCTTGTGAACGATAACATTTGACAGTCGATGATGTCACGTGGTCTTGCCGTCTCGCCGTACGACGTGTGTTGTGTATGTATGTGTTTGTTTATGTTCAACTATAACCTATAACCTCTTGTGATTTGCTACAAATTGTTGTGAGTTGTCAACACAGAAATATAATAAAGACTCTATGGTTGTGAGTTTTCTTATGTGAGAATTTTATAGGTAAGTATCATATCCTTTTTTGAATTTTACGTCTTAAGAGAAATTATTCTATTTTTAGGTTACTTCAATCGGCAAAAGGAAGTAAAAATATATTGGTATTCGTATTTGTGTCTCATCTATTTGAGAATTGATCCTATACCCAATATTCTAGGCAGTAATAGTCTTCGCATATAGTATTAGTTAAATTGCAATCTGAATTCCGATTATTTTGTCATGGGTAAGTAGTTATCGGATTGGATCCTTGTGTTACTTTTATCAATTATATACTTTCATATTAATCTTTCTGCAAGTTCTCAGAAAGTAACAACGGATACTATCCTATAGGTAAGTTACAGAATAATAATTTCATAATATACTCCATTTCCACTTTAATTCAATAAGGTTTTAATTGCATTTGAGAATACAACAAACGTAGTGGAGAATAGTCAGTTGTATTTGAGAAATTATTTTATAATATCAATACGAATGTAATTCTATTTCAGAATGTATCATTTGAATTTAAGAAGTTGCTAATTGCATTTGAGAAAAGTATCCTAATTGAATTAGCAAGTTGGTAAAAAGGTGTAAAGGTTCAGTGTAATCATCATTTCTAATGTTAAGATTGTGTTATGCATGTGCTTTTGTGTTTTTCATTATCTTGTTATATCTTCTCAATTACATTTTACCATTTCTTGAATACAATTGAACTCTTAAATTAATATTTTGACTACTCAAATAAAACTGACTTTTTTCAACTAATTGGTGCTCTCTTAAATAAATTTGACTTCTCTCAAATACAATTGATATATTTTTTTTAAATAAACAGTATTCTTTCTCAAATAAAAGTGGAAATGCTTTAGAAGAAACCATTAGTGTAATGTTTATTAATTACTGTAGTATAGGTCCGTAAGTACTGCAAACTGCAAGTTATTTTCATTTTGGTGTGTACGTTTTACAGTTTTGGGAATTATGTTCTAGGTTATTAAAACATAAGTAAGTGAGGAGTGAATTAAAGTATCTACAACAATTTGTTTCTACCACTGAGTAAGTATTTTTTTATATATACATACAATATATATATATATATATTTACTTGTAAAAAATGGTTATATTTTATTATAGGTTCATAACTAGATATACGATATACTTACTATAAGTGGGTCCCTACTGTTGTTCGAATAAGTAAGTAGATTTCAGTTCAGTGTGTTGATTACTTTTTTGTTAGATTTAGCCTTCAAGTAAGTTCAGTTTTATTCATTGTTGAAATTGGTCTAGTATTTTTGAGAATATCTAAATAGAGATACAGCAAAGAATATAAAATCATCATGTCTCATAATAATATAACTTTTCTAAATACTTTGCTAAAGAAAGCAAGGTTGGTGAGATTTTTAATTCTATTACATTTTAATTTTTATAAGAGCTTAACATAAGTTCAGCACACATCGTACTTGTGTTTAATAAATTGTCTATTACTTTAGGATCAATTCATAATTTTCAATGCTGGTTTGGGCTACTTGGCACTGGATGTGATGAATTTGGAACATCGTGCACGGCGTTTGGAGAGAAGAACTGAACGGAGTGCGTGGAGAGCGAGTCATGATCCTTTTGAGATGCATGAAGACCAATTCATGGATCTTTGGGAATTTGGGAATATTCAGAGCTTCAGCCACCCGAGTACAGACTGGCTCTTCTCTAAAGACTCCCTCATCCCCCTGTTCCAGCCTTTCTATGAATTCCTACGAAATAAGGTAAATATCACCTAGTGTACCAGAAAATATTAAAAAAATGTAATTATTGAACCAGAAAAGTGAGAAAATGTCTAGAATTATAAATTATAATGAAAGTTTAAATTGTTATTATTTATGTAGAAAAGAGAAAAGAAATGAAATTTAATTTGTACGGAGAAATGCATTGTCACAGAGGTGAAGCGATATAAAATTTAAACTAAAGTACGTATGTATATAACTCTGAAATAACTCACTATTTCTTCAGGATAAAGGTCAGCACATGAGGAACCCTCCCAATAATTTGACCCAAAAAGGCTACAAATTTGTTTATCCTCGTTACCTGCAGGCTCATTATTTGGAAGGCCTCCCGTTCTACTTCTTGTACCACGGATCTGAGCAGCCTTACCAAGAGCTTTGGATTTCATGTCTCTCCATGTCTACAAGAAATTCAGCTCCAATAATGACTGGGAAATTATGATTAGGATATTGCTATTGTATTAGCTCTTAAAATATTTCCTTTAAAATGAATTTAATAGATTTATTTTTGATGTCTTTTAGACATTTAGTACTCATGACTAGGAAGGTAAGCTTGGTTAGCAAAATGTGTATTCAAAATTTCTAGTATGCCTTGGATAAAGATTGGAATTATTAAAATTATAAGTCTGTTAATTAGAAGAATGTTATTATATGAAATTATTATATAAAATGGCTATGTACACAGTTGAACAAATTTGTGGAACCATCTTCATCGTTTTACGTTATATTAAAATCTTCTCTTACAAAAATAGTGTTTATTTTGATTTGCAACAGTTAAGATAATTTTGTATATTTTTTCATTCTCCTCAATGTTAGAGTGCTCATTTTGTTTTAATGAGAATTAATTGACAACTATTAAAAAACCAAAAGTTGGACATCCTCCGAAACTTATTATATCATCTAAAATGTGAAAATAACTATCTGAAAATACAAAAATATATAGGGTGATCTATTTGGTAAAACTTATAATGTCAGATCCAGAAATAATTTTCCATCCCTGTATATGTATAAAGATATTAGAATATTTTTTCTGATAAGAACTTTTGTCACAATTCACAACTTATTTCGATTAGTTCATATGAGTCTATTTGATACTCACAGTTTGCCACCTCTCTGCAATTTTGGGGTGTCCCAACTGATTTAGAGTATTGGTCAGCTCTTGCCAAATTGCTTTATTTGTGGCTAAACCATCATAGCCACGTTGCGCCCCAGAAGCGAATTTCGGGTGGCTACACATAAATGCTACCAAAGAAGTAAGTTGTTCTTTATTATCTCGGTTGCATCTATTTTGTCTCCTAAGAAAATTGCGTAGAAAAACTTACTTTACTGCTTCAGAAATGCGGATTATAATTTACCAATAATATAATATTATTATTTTAACTTTTATACACACAAAAATACAATATATATTTTATGAGAACATTAAAATTACTTACATTTCGGCAACAGTATCCATCATTGAAATTTAAATCACCAGAAAACTATCACAAAACTTACGAACAGAAATTAACCCTCCAAGTTTATAATTCGCAATGATCTTTCTTACATAAATTAGTCTCGTAAAAGTGTATTAGTTCATATCTCAACCGTATATCTCGAGATATTATTGGCTGAGACAAAAGAATCGATGACTAATAATTGTTTCCCGTGCCATATGACTCCCATCGGTCTATAACGGCCGTTGGGTCAGTTCATAAATATATGAACAAATTCAAAGCATGAAATAATAAGGAATATTTCGCGACTTCCCACCCTATCAATACAAGTTTAAAAAATAGAAGAAATATATTTTGAACTGAATATCTCCACCTGTTTTTAGATATGCATATTCAGAATAAATCTAGAAAACTGATTAAGATAGGTAGGTACTTGGGGCTGGATTGAATCACATTAAAAATGTTTTCCTGATAAATAAGAATTGATTGTAAACAACCATTTCATCTTTAAATTAATCGATCATCGAATAAACATGCAAGGAATGAAGAAAGTAGATGAGATGGTGAAATTCTTTATGAATCTCTGTTGTTTATATTGAGATTACCTACCGTAAGTACCTACATATTTTGGATTTGCCTTCGATGTTATTCATAATCATTATATAATGTTCATCTGATGGTGAATCATTAGTTTGTGTAAAACGTAAAGTTAATTCTATGATAGGTATAATAGATAGATTTCGAGTTTGTGGTATGATAATTGAGCAAAGCTCTTCTCCCTCACAGCAAAATTCACAGAGTGAAATCAAACACTGTTAGAGCTATTTGCAATATGATTGTTCGCTCAAACAATACACTTGTGTTTGTGTAGATACCTAAACTGAGGTATTGCCAAACTTAATTATTGGCAACTCTCATTCTTGAAGCAATAATGTGAATGCTATCATTATACAGTAATTCGATTGATTGAAATTAAAAAAGCTTCTTTCCAAATGTCGGCCTATTTTCCATACCTTCTTCTTTTATCCAACATAACCTACATTTGATTTTTCTCACTATTGTAACGTAACCAAATAATGTTGCCTCTACTATCTGTAATAATATAACATCACCCAGTATATGGATAAATAAAGTTAACATCTATGTGAATGACATTTCGATCTTCAACTGTTATCGTTAGATTATGTCTATTAACGATTAGTGTACAGAATAGACCTCCAGCTCCAAGCTATAACCCAAATTTCAATAATAATTTTCAAAGACCATTAAATTTCCAAAATCAACCACAAAATAATGTGCAAAATAGACCCAATAACAATGTTCCTACTCAACAAAGACCTTTTAATTCACAGGGACAATCCCAGATAAGACCATCCGTAATTCAAAAGAATCCGAATTTTCAACAAAGAGCTCATTTAATCGGCTTCAATGGTGAAAACGATTCAGATTATTATTTCGAAAATAATCAAGATATTTTTGAAAATGAATTCCAAGAAAATTATAGTAACTATTCCGAATCATCAGACTATTCTCCGGATTTTGAAAATTATCCACAAGATTTTGAATCTCCTGAAAACTCAAATTTCCAAGATTTTCCCATTTCTCAAGTCAAAGACCATCCCCCAGATTGTCTGACAACAGAAAATTCAATTTCAGAAACAGTTACCAAAATCCAAACATTCAAATTCGAAGAGATGAACCCGAATGTAAATTTTCCCGAACAAAATTTTCTTTAAATCCATTTTTGACTGT
Source organism: Crioceris asparagi (assembly GCA_958507055.1). Taxonomy (NCBI): domain Eukaryota; kingdom Metazoa; phylum Arthropoda; class Insecta; order Coleoptera; family Chrysomelidae; genus Crioceris; species Crioceris asparagi. The sequence continues at coordinate 27,385,029 of OY293832.1, forward strand.
TAATTCCAAAAATCTTTATTATATTGAAGATGCTTCTAAAGAATTTAAGTTGCTTATTGATACAGGTGCAGGAGTTTCTATTTTTAAAGAAAATACTGTTAAGAAATTTCCTCGAAGATTTACTGAATATGTAACTATTCAAGGAATAACTGATCAAAAAATTTTACTAAAAGAATCTGTTCTTATTCCATTTTCTGCAAAAGATCCACATAAAGTTTTTATTTATAATCTTAATATTGATTTTGATGGAATTTTGGGTTCAGATTTCCTAGAACATTATAATTGTATAATTGATTTGAATTCAAAACAATTGATAACTAATTTTAAAACTATACCTCTGTTTAAAGTTACCGAAACATCACACTTGTCTCAAAATAAGATTCTGAATTCTTACAATTTGAACAAAATACTGAAAATTGTTATAAAAAAATAGCTGAGAAAAACATTGATATTTTTGACATGCCTCACGATTATTCATTAGCTCATTGCGTGGCGGAAGATATGCAAATGCAAAAAGGCATTGCCGCGGAATTTAAGAAACGATTTGGAAATATAGAAAAATTATTAAGCCAAAATCAAAAACAAGGTGGTTTAGCAGGTTTGAAAATTAAGAATGCAAATACAACTAGATATATTTATTATCTTGTAACAAAAGAAAATTCAACCGGAAAACCTACTTATCAGACTTTATGGTCATCTTTAAAGAAATTGAGAGATCATGTTGGTAAAAACAATGTTCAAAAATTAGCTATGCCAAAAATAGGGTGTGGATTGGACAAGTTAGATTGGACATATGTTAAAAAAATGATATCTTATCTTTTTAGAAATTTAGGTGTTGAAATTGTTATCTGTTTGCCAAAGATACAAAATAAAATTTTTATTGAGCCAAGAATCAAAATTAATCACTTTAAAGAATGTGCAAATTTACAATCTAAAATTACAATTTTGGCATATAATGAAACTAATGAGGTTATACCATTAACAAGTAAAGACCCTAATGATCCTATAGAACCACAAAAAAGTGAAACACTTATAGAGGAACAGGATGAATTAATGACAGACGAATTTAATAGATTTGTTGACCTTTACAAAACAAAATCAATAATCGATTATTCAAAAATTGAAACATCGAATGACGAAGATTTGAATATTGCACAACACAAACTAAATCAGTATTCAGAAGAATTAGAAAAAATGATGAAACAATCTCCGATCAGTAAATATACACATTACAATTTTGGCATATAATGAAACTAATGAGGTTATACCATTAACAAGTAAAGACCCTAATGATCCTATAGAACCACAAAAAAGTGAAACACTTATAGAGGAACAGGATGAATTAATGACAGACGAATTTAATAGATTTGTTGACCTTTACAAAACAAAATCAATAATCGATTATTCAAAAATTGAAACATCGAATGACCAGTTACTGGAAAAGGCTCATAAGAATATTGTCACTTTATTTTGGCAAAATAAACTTGAAGATTTACATTATAAAATTATTGAAGATATTTTTGAAGAAAATTTTGATTTTCAAATGAATTTAGTAAATATTGTTTCTAGTAAAACTGTGAAAGATCGCAAGTATTTTATAATACCTCTTATTTACGATCCAGAGTTTGTAGTTCAACAATTATTTTACACATTATTTAAAGAACAAAGTAAATTTGATCCTTCAAAAACTTATTATATAGAAAATAATCTTGAGTTACCTATTTTAGAAGTATTCTCTTTTATTTTTGCTAATGTTGATTTAAAATTTGTAGTCTGTCAAAATATTGTTAAAACACCTGACCGTGATGAAATACCTATCATATTGGACCAATATCATAAAGGCAAAAGTAATTTACATCGCGGAATAAATGAAACTATACGACGGATAAAATCTAAGTATAACTGGACAGGACTAACAAAAGATGTAGAACAATTTATTAAAAACTGTAAAACTTGTCAAAAAGTAAAAATCTGTCGTAAGAATTTAAGCACTCCTCTGGTAATAACAGAAACACCAAAAACTGCGTTTGAAAGAATTAATATTGATATTTTTGAGTATCCAACAAGAAATTACGCTTTAACGATTCGTAAATTTACTCAAGCTTATCCTATTTCAAATAAAAAAGCTTCAACAGTTGTAAATACATTATTAATATTCTTTCAACATTTTGGGACACCTTTGAGAATTCATTGTGATTATGGTCGAGAATTTGATAATTCATTAATAAAAGATTTGTGTACGCTTTATGACATAAAGCTCACTTTTTCTAGCGTTGGCCATCCACAATCGAATGGTTCTTTAGAAAGATTTCACGTAACTCTTGTGGAAATGATCCGTGCACATAAGACAGAAAATCCAGACGAACATCCGCTTAATATTTTGCCATATGCGGTTATATGTTATAATAATACTAAAAACAAAACAACTGGTTTTACCCCATATGAACTGATTTTTGGTCATGCGTCTAGTAGACCACCTGAAACTTTATATAATGAGAAAGCCCTTATTACTAAATATATACGTGATTTGAACAACAGAATGCAACATTATTTAAAATTGCACGAGCAAAAACAGCAAGTCAGAAAGAAAAAGCAAAAATTAGATTTGATAAAAATATTTCAGGAAAGCTTCCAGAGTATAAAATAGGAGATAAAGTTTATCTTAAAGAATCTCAAATTAAAGATAAAAGTCAAAATTTGTTTAATGGTCTTTTTGAAATTGTGCAATTATTTGATAATTCTGCAATAGTTTTAAATCCACAAACTAATCAAAAATTAATTTCGATAGACTGAAACCCTACTATGAGTAGTTTCTTTGGTTTCAGATTCTTCGTGCTGATAAATATTATATCAGCTCAATACACACTTAATCCTGTTAATAACACCGTTGGAATCTTTTTCCATGAAGAATGTACTATCAAAATAACGAATGAAAAATGGACACTTTTAGTTTACAAAGATCTGGCCCCAATTAAGAAAACAATGGAAAATAATGATAAAATACTTATAGAAATTTTGGATACTTTAGAAGATCCGTCTCCAAGGTTTATAGCTTTTAAGTCTGAAGTTCAAACACACATAAGCTTATTATCACAAATTTCGAATTCAATAGGTCAAAAATATAAAGAAATTATAGGAGAAACTAAATCTTATAACTCCAGGGCAAAGCGAGGTATATTTAATGGAATCGGAACTGTTTGGAAAACTATTACTGGTAATTTAGATGCATGGAGAATATTATAATGATTGTATTAACAAATTATCTCATGATGAATTTGAGTTGGAAAATCTTCTTAAAAAACAAATTTCAGTTACAACTTCTGTTATTAAAAATTTTAATAATACTATACAAAAATTACAAATTGATGAGAAGACTTTTAATGAAGATATAAAAGAAATTCAAAATACTTTGATGGATATTGCTGATGATGTCGCATTTTATGAAGCACAAATAAGGATATTGAATATTTGTGAACCACTAATGGAAAGCTATATTTTCTTAGAAGATTCCCTTAATACTATTTTAAATTCTATCACTTTTGCTCGCATAAGATTATTACATAGCTCAATAATAGCACCTTCAGATTTAATCAATTCTTTACAAGATATAGCAAAATCTCTTGTAAGAAAGAATTTACCTTTACAACCGTATACGTCAAATATAGCTAATTATCTTAATATTATTGAATTAGAGGCATATCAATCAGAAAGTAAAATAATATTTGTTCTCAAAATTCCTCTCACTGATCCAGAAACTTATATACTATATCGACTTTATCCAATACCAATATTAGATGATCGAACAGGTATCTATCATATTTTACCAACTACAAAAAAATATATTGCGCGGAATGATCATTCACTGCTGTATTTGTCATTGCGAAACCTGGATAATTGCAAGACTCTTGAAAGAAGCATAAAAATCTGTTCTAATCTCCTCCCATATCCAATTGACAACGATGCAATTTGCGAAGCACAACTATTAAGAAGATTAACTCAGATGCCCAAGACATGTCAAACATCTCTTATTTTTGTTAAAGATTATAATGTCTACCAAATTGATTTAAATCTATGGTTAATCACTGTTCCGGACCCTCTGCCAATCACGATTAAATGTGGAAATAGGGAAATTAAATCAGAAATTATTAAAACTAATAGTTTACTGAAATTACAACCTGAGTGTAGTGCCTTTATTGGAAGTACAAGAGTTCATGCTCAATACCCAATTGACACATACCAAGAAATCAAGTATCGAAGTCATCCAGTCACAATTCCATTTGACTGTTGCAAAAATATACCTGAAAAATTACAAATTCCTGAACTAGAACCTCTTAAGTTAAACAAAATTGATTCCGAAGATTTGAATATTGCACAACACAAACTAAATCAGTATTCAGAAGAATTAGAAAAAATGATGAAACAATCTCCGATCAGTAAATATACACATTGGTTCACCATTCTAACCATTGTAATAATAATTTTATTGATAATACTTTATGTGACCTGTAAATGTAGAAGAAAGCATCATCGAATTGGAATAGCTTTAACCAACGATTACCCACCATCACCACCAGGACCAGTTTCCAGTATTTCATTCCAGCAAAGTATAAGAAGAATTCTTCCTAAAAGAAGAGCAAGTATCCATGTCGGAGAACCCATAGAAGAAAACATCGAATTAAATCCAAAAAAATCATTAACTTAAAAAGTTGTTGCAAACTCCACCAACTTTTCTTATATGGGGGAGTTGTTATATAAACTTATAATTGAATTATTTTAAAGTCAAATAATAATAACAAAGTATTATTTTTAAATATTATTTCATAATATTATATTACATCCGCAAGACGCAGTATCTCACCATATCGTATTACATCTACAAGACGCAGTAGTATTGCACCATATCATATTACATCTGCATGACGCAGTTTTAAGAAGATAACCAAAGTGATATGGATATTTACGTACCAGAGATGCAGACCAGTAGTCAGCAAGTTACCATAAAAACCATTGTTAGTTATCCAGTTTGGCATCCAAAAAGACATTACTATGTATTTTATTTATAATATTCTAGAAGTTTCGATTTAACCTTAGGAGAAAAGATCCATTGTATTAATTTACGTTTCTTTTTATATTTTTGATGAATAAACATTTTTGACTGTATAAATACCAGATCTCCAGCTAACAGCATCATTCACAATTCACTTATTCACTTACTTGTGTTGTGAGTCAATATTATATTTTATTTGTACTTTAATTTTTTTGTGTTAATAAATAATTGTTTTTAAAAAGTTATCTTGGAGTTATGTGATTTAACATATATATATATATATATATATATATATATATATATATATATATATATATATATATATATATATATATATATATATATATATATATATATATAATAAAAAAATATATATGATAGAACGACTGTCTAGTTAACATACAAGATTTAAATTTTCAGGTATTGCAATCTGTTGGCACAAAGAAATCTCTTTATCTTTTATTCAAGCTTTCGAAACATTTATTGTTTTTTCGTCAGGAAATCTACAATATTTATAATATAATATAATTTATAACAAATTATAATATAAGATTAATAACAAGATTTGAGGTTGCATAAACTATTGTTGTACAGATTCATATAATAAAATAACTTAAAACTTCCTTTAAAACATTTACATTACCAATGTATAAAATGTATGTCTTATTAAATTAAATTTGTCAAATTGTCAGTAGATACATTCAACTTTTATAAATGCTATTTTGTTTTGATGTATTATATTTGCTATACGGAGTATTTTTTATTCAATTATAAATATATGATTATAATGAGTTATTTACATCCATGTTTCTATTATTACCTAAGTGTAATAGATACGTATAAATAATGTATTAATATAATTTGTTCTTTGGTTTATATGTACCATCTCAAAAAAATTTCGTTCGTGTAGATTATCATCAATATCAAGAATTTCAACTCCTTCATAGTTAACATTGTGATCGTTAGTAACTGCATGATTTGCAAGTGTAGAAAGCACAATTCTTCTTATGTCACTTCTGTGTGATGTTATACGATCTATTAAATGTCTGCTTGTTTCACCGATGTATACATTATTGCAATCCATGCATGGAGTACTATATACTATACCTGACATCATCATTTTGTCTGTTGTATCTTTTAGTTTTGAAAATATATTTTCAAGTCTGTATTTTTATAAGCTATTTTAATTTATCAAGATCTGGTTCTCGCAAAGACGCATGACTAATTTTATATATTCTGTTCTTCATTGTCAATACCAGGTTAATTTTTTGCCGTATTTGATAGTCAGATTTAAAATGTATAAAACGACCTGAAGATCCTGCTTTAGTATACCAAGAAGTTATAATTTTGCTATCAGTTTTACAATGTAGCCTGATATCTAAGAAGGGAATAGTTTTCTTAATATCTTCTTCTTCTACTGTAAATTGTAACAGTGGGTTGAAACCATTGAAAATTCTTAAGAGATCATCTTTGCCATTATTAGGTATGCTGATAACAATATCATCAACAATATTTTTTAAGAAGGGTACATTGAAACTAAAAAAGAATTTATTAAACACCTTAAATTTGTATTTGATACAAACGTATTTTCATATAAAAATACATTCTATAAACAAATATTAGGAACACCGATGGGAAGTACAGTATCGCCTATTGTTTCTCAATATGTTATGGATGAACTTGTTGATCAATGTCTCTCACAAAAATTGTAATATTTCGGAAACTACACCCGATCGAAAGATGAGGTTTTCACTGTTGCAAAGACCGAAAAACGTAGTTATGTTTTAAAGTAGCATTGCTTCAAAAGAAGTCCAAATAATTACACTAGAAATTTTCAAATTTGAAAAGATTGAAACATGCAGAAGTATTTTTTTTTTTCAAATGGGATGATATGTTAAGTTTCATATCCATTAATGCGAAATTTAATTCTCTTTCGATTTAATTAAGTCATATTTAGGTCTATCTCTGTTGGTTTTCAAGCTATTAACGCTTTTTCAATTATTCTACAAAGGTACGGAGAAAATGGGAAAATACTAGGCGACATGGCTCACAGTTACGTCAAAGGAGTTGTCAAATTTAATAAAATTTAATGCGTGCTCTAAGGTCTCGTAGTCAATATGAAACATACCACCCAAGAACTAATTGATATGGTTGATATCCTTGGAGAATGTAAAAAAATGTCTTCTCGCATCCCGAGTGTACGGCGAAAGTACTTATGTTTTAAAAGTAGCATTACTTCAAGAGAACTTTAAATCATTACGCTAGCAGTTTTCAAATTTGAAAAGTTTGAAACATGCAAAAATCATTTTCTTCAACTGGTGTAGGATGTTAAATTTCATATCCATGAATGCAAAATTTAATTCTGTTTTGATTTTAGTAAGGCATATTTACGCCTACCTTTGTTGGTTTTCAAGCTATTAGCGATTTTTTTATTATTCTACAATGACGCGGAGAAAATGAAAAAATCGTAGGCGACATGGGTTAGTTGGTGGAAAACTAGAGGAAAACAACCTATGGCAGAGATTTTATTGATACAGATTTATTTCATTAAGTATTCAAATTACCTACCATTTTGCTGTATACACATATTAAATCTATCAGTTGATGATCTATCTACATTATGTAACATTATGGGTGTAACAGAATTGAATGCCGCTCGTATTCTTTCCCGCATGTTTGCTGCTTTTGTTGGGGTTATTTTGTAGACCAGATCTTTAACGTATCCCCTAAGGAAAAAATCCAATTTTGTTAGATCTGGTGACCTTGGTGGCCAGGCAACGGGTCCACGTCTTCCAATCCGGCGTTCTGGAAATCTTTCATCCAGCGTGTTTCGGACTCTGGCACTAAAAGGTGCAGGCGCTCCATCCAACTGAAACCTCATTCTTCTCAACCAATCCACCCGTAGATTTTCCAACAGATCATCTAGATTCTCAGACAAAAAATTTTGGAAGATATTTCCAGTAAGGTGTTCAATTATGCCACCCCAAACGTTAACACTCCATCTATGCTGGTTCTCGATCGTCCTCACAAAATTCGGATTAGCGTCCGCGTAGAATTGTAAATTATGCCGGTTTACGCTGCCGTTATTAGCGTATCTTCATCAGTGAATAATACGGCATTAAAAAACAATGCATCTTCTTGTAGGCGAGCAAGACTCCAATTAAAGAAATTGGTTCTATTTTCAAGATCTTGCTCTTTTAGTGCTTGATTTAGCTGCACATGATAAGGATGATAAATATTATTCGCTAAGATCCTTTTTACAGACGTTTGTCCAATGCCCAAATCACGACTGATTTCGGATGTACTGCTATGAGGGTCTTCATATAAACCATATCACCATATCAATTAGTTCTTGGGTGGTATGTTTCATATTGATTATGAGCCCTTAGAGCACGCAATAACTTTTATTAAATTTGACAACTTCTTTGACGTAACTGCGGGCCATGCCGCCTAGTATTTTTCCATTTTCTCCGTACCGTTGTAGAATAATTGAAAAAGCGTTAATAACTTATAATATACAATATAATAGATATGGAACTTAACATATCATCCCATTTGAAAAAAAATTCTTTTGCATGTTTCAAACCTTTCAAACTTGAAAATTTCTAGTGTAATTATTTTATTATTTTGAAGTAATGCTACTTTAAAACATAACTACGTTTTTCGGTCTTTGCAACAGCGAAAACCTCATGTTTTGATCGAGTGTAGTTTCCGAGGTATTACAATGTTTGTGAAGTACTACAAACGTAAAATTTCTAAAGATTACCAAATAACTTCGTAGACAACAACTATGTTTAACAAACTGGACCTTAAAATCGATGCTGAATTGAAAAATTTGAAAATATACATGGTGTTCTATTTAAAATAAGGAAGTTGATGTCTACTTCCGGTATATCCGGAAGTCCGCCATATTTGTAATTATTTTCCGTAGAAAGAAGACTTGAAAAGAAACACTTTTTATAATGATCATTTTCTTCCTATTTTAACGGTAAGATCGCTAGAGACCACAGCGCGCTTAATGGACAACCCTATATATATATATAATATATATATATATATATATATATATATATATATATATATATATATATATATATATATATATATATATATAATGAATTTTTAATGATTGGGGTTGCAGTCAAAATGCTAATAAAATTAAAACTCTTCAATCAATGTCGAGCTTTTTTTTTTTTTTGATAAAGTTAAATGCATAATAACAAATGTTTGTAGCTGGTAAATTTCATTAATCTCACGATTTTTGTCCCGATGAAGGTAACAAGCGTTACCGAAAGCTCGACATTGATTAAAGAGTTTTAATTTTATTGGCATTTTGACTGCAACCCCAATCATTAAAAATTCATCATTAATTAGACAGTCAAGAATTTACAATTCATTATATATATATATATATATATATATATATATATATATATAATTTAAAGATGTCTGTATTTTAAAAATAAAAGAGTATATATAATATAATAATGGAGATGCTCTACACCTTTGTGCTTTTATTTAGTCGGACACAACCATCCACTAGAAGCGGATCACGTGATTTCAAGCTTGTTAGCTTTCATCAGCGCCACATAAGTGGAAGCTGTATCCGACGAAGACTGGAAGATAGTCAAACTTTTCTGACCTGATCTACCAGCGGGACACACTTCGCGCCCCCTAGGTATCGAGAGCCTAATTACGTTTAACGTAAGTATATATGTAATTTAAAGATGTCTGTATTTCAAAAATGGAAGAGTATATATATAATATAACTAGCTGACCCGGCGAACTCTGTTCCGCCTTAAAGGCAATAAATAAGCCGATTTTAGAATTTAATTTTTTTATTAAAAAAAATGAAGTACTTTAATCATTTATTATTGTTTCTGCATTTCAGTACATAGGCTGCTCTTCACTTAAGTACCTTGTGATACACGACATTTTTTGTTTTCTTATCAGGCGCAAAAACAAACAAAGCAGATGTATCATTAAGCAATGCAACTCTCATGTTTGTTGTCAGCTGCAGTTTCTTCACATAGCGCCATAGATTCGACGATTTAAGGCAAGCGTTTATTTCGTCGGCAGCCGTAGATCTTGGAATTACTGGCAGTGTTTGGCGGAAATCGCCAGACAGTAAAATCATTGCTCCTCCAAAACATCTCGAGTCATTCCGTAAATCTTTCAATGTTCGGTTAAGTGCTTCTAATGCACGTTTATGCGCCATTGTGCATTCGTCCCAGATGATGATTTTCGATGCCGATAAAACTTTGGCCATTGCTGAATTTTTCGTAATATTACACGTTGGTTCTTCAATAGTTTGAAGATTTAACGGTAATTTTAATGCTGAATGGTGATGGTGATGGTAATGGTGATGGTAATGGTGATGGTGATGGTGATGGTACGTACGTACGGCATCCTTCTAACAATGTGGCTGCTATTCCAGAAGAAGCAACTGCAACCGCAATGTTGGATCTCGCGCGAACAGTGGCTAAAATTACTGACATGAGGAATGTCTTACCTGTTCCACCAGGGGCATCTAGGAAATATAAACCACCATTTCCATCATCGATTGCCTTCATTAATGTATCATAAACTTCCTTTTGTTGGGAATTCAACAGGGGTACAGTCGTTTGAACTACTAAATCTAATTCCTGGTGATCATATTCACGTTCCCGTCCCAATTCTCGATTAAATGCGTCATTCATTTCGCGATTGCGCGCTGGCATTCCTAACCTGATTAATAAACTAACGCACATGAGGTAACACATATCTTCGATCAAGAGTAAAGCACGATTATGAATCTCCTCATTCATCTCAACATCGTGATTTCTGGAAGTGACACGAATTTGATGTAAAATATCTTCTGACATATTATCCTTGTATTTGTGCCACAGGTTACATGGGTTTGATGGAAAGCATGTCGAAATTATGATAGTGAATAATGTGCGTATCTGACTTGGAGATGCAGAGATAATGGCTTCAGCGATTGTCGTATCCCAATGGGTATCGTTTTCTAATAAGTTCAGTTCTTCACATGCAGCACGATATGTTGGGAGTATAGTGTCTCAAATGACGTTGGCCCACGCACATTTACCAGCAACAACCGCAAATAGGAATGTTCATCATTCTTTGGATGAACTGTATACATACGACCAAGAGCATCAGTAGATCAGTAGATTTGCAAATATATTTTATGGACTTTACTGAATTGCAATACTCAACGTTGCAATGTATCTTGAACGTTTTAGAAATAAGTGGCGAATATGGAACAATCCAACTGCTGTCGACAACGAAATCCATTTTTTTCACTTTTGTTGTGACAGTTCGACCGTTGTCATCTGGTGATCGACGCCGATACATCGTTTAACCATCGTTACCAGTGACGGTCTCCGCCGTAAATTTCCGTGGATATTGTTTAGAGCACTTTCCATCGACCATGCAAGGTGATTGGGGATTGATGGCGCCACACGGTCCATGAATCATATTTGTAATAACAACATCATGTAGGACTGGATCGGCTTCATGATCAGGAATCTCGGCACATATAATATCATCTATTTGGTCAGGTTGAATTCTTTCCGCTAACCAAATAAGAATATGTGCGTGCGGCAGGCCTCGCTTTTGCCATTCGATTGAATACATCCAGCATCGACTATCTCCTAAGACGCGTTGTTTAGCAATGAAGTTCATCAGGGACCGAATTTTTTGCCTGAATATACGTGCTGTGATGTCGTGTCTATCACTTGATGTTTGTCCGGGAAGCAGCAATTGAATAATTTCTATCCATTTTGGATTATAGGTAAAAGTAATAAATAGATCTGGCCGACCGTAATGATGAATATGTCATTGTATCTTGCGCATATTCATACATATGACGTGGCCTACCAATGTACGTCACCGGCAGAATAGTTAATCGACCAATATTAGCTGCATTTCCTTCAGTACTAACTGCATCACGTAAATGGATGTACTCCTCAGAACGCAGTTTGGCTTGGTTCAACCTAATGAAAGTTAAACGTTCCATTTCTATTTTGACATACATGTCGACGCAATACTGCTGAAACAATCAACGAAACCACTGCAAATAATATATTAAAATAATATCCATCTTCTCCTTGCCAAAACATCAGTGGGTATTGCAATGCGTCATATGATCGATGTGCTTCAGATATTTTTTGCAGTTGCCCAGTATCGCGACGTGTAAGCACAATATCGCGTGTTTCCAATTGTTCACCAACAATCAGGATGGCAACTTCATCTATTGTTGGAGCATTATATGTGCGTTCATGTGTTCCAGATGGTCGTTTATCTGCTTTGATGACAACTTTATAGTCATCATTTGGCATGCGCTCTAAAGCACTCTTAAACAACCTGACAAACGCATTATGTTCATGAAGCAGTTGCTGCAAGTCTTGAGGAATTGCTCGCTTCATTCCTGCATTGATCTCTCAACGTCGATCAAGTTGTTCTTCCATGTTGCCCATGAAATATGTGCACAATTTTACAACACAAATTTAAAATTCAATTAGACAAGTCAGAATTTTTTCTTCAAGAGATCCAGTATTTAGGTCATATAGTAACAGTTAATGGTATCAAATCAAACCCAAAATTAATAGAAAAAATAAAAAGTTTAAAGACACCTTCAACAACAAAACAAATCAAAAGTTTCTTAGGACTCTCAGGATATTATAGAAAATTTGTTAAAAATTATGTTAAAAAGATCGAACACACGCCGAAATTCGTAGAAGCTTTCGAAATTATTAGAGATATTTTATGCAATGAACCTACCCTAGCGTATCCTGATTTCAGCATGAAATTTGTGTTAACTACAGACGCTTCCAATGTTGGTATAGGTGCGGTTCTTAGCCAAGGACCTATTGGTTCCGATAAACCGATAGCTTTTATTTCAAGAACACTCAATGACCATGGAAATATCTATTCTACGATAGAAAAGGAATGCCTTAGTATAGTTTATGCGACCAAACAATTTCGACCTTATCTCTACGGTAACAAGGTCACCATTGTATCGGATCATAAACCACTACAATGGTTATTCAATATAAAAGAGCCCAACTCTAAATTAATCCGTTGGAGGCTAAAGTTAATGGAATTCGATTATGACATTGTGTATAAAAAAGGGAAATTAAATGCAAATGCTGATTTTCTTTCACGTTTAGAAGCATATCCGATACAACTCAACGACCAATCGGATGATCTATTATCTTTATTTGTAAACCCCGGAGACATTGGTGAACGACCCTTACGAGAATTAGGAGACTTACACGACATTCTAGATGACAACCCAAACGAACAAAACAAAATCAGAATAATCTCGGACATTCATATCAAACCACCAAACCAAAAGGATATTGCTACCGAAACGAACAATTATAATACAGTCGAAAAGTCAGATCAAGGAGACAACAACACTATACATACACGGTAGAATGATATTTCAGCAGAGCTGACTATTAGAGACAAACCCTTAAACCTATTCAAGAAACAAATTATTTTCAAAATCGGCAATGAACCTAAAATTAGCCCCATCACTGTATTCAATAAAGAACGATTAGAAGTCCAAATTACAATAAATAATTACCATAACGAAATAAGAAATATTTTGCGTGATTATATAAACCCAAACTTGGTTAATGCTATCCATTCCAAGATGAGGGTATGTATGAAGAAATTGCAACCATCGTCAACAACGATTTCGAAAATTATGCTAAATTTTTATTTACTAGAGTAGTCTTAAAAGATGTAACAGATAGAGAACAACAAGTACAAATTCTGAAAAAATTGCATAACACCACACATAGAGGAATCAATGAATTACAAAAGGAAATCGAAAGAGTTTATTTTTGGCCAAATATCACGAAAGATTGTAAATTACACGTAAATAATTGCGGAATTTGCCAACAAACTAAATATGAGAGAAACCCAGTAAAGCTTAAGTTAGAAACATCATTTATCCCAAGAACTCCATTCGAAATAATATACATGGATATATTTTCATGTAGTAAATCTAAATATTTAACATGTATTGATAACTTTAAAAATTCTTCATGTTTGAAGAATTGAATTCAGTAAATATGGTAGAAATAATACAAAAGTTTCTAAAGATCTTCTCACGATATAAAATACCAAAAACGCTAGTTACTGATGGACAATTTAAAACAACTTTGTTCAACAAGCTCATATAAGAGTCATATAATATAGAACATCATACGACGACCGCGCTACACCCTAACGCGAATAGTCCCATAGAGAGATTGCATAGTACACTCATAGAAATTACGAGAACACTTACATTGCAGAAGCAGAAAGCGCTTTCACACAACTTATTCGAAAACGCAGCCATTATATACAATAGAACAATACATAGCACCACTAGTTTTCGACCAACTGAACTATTGTTTGGACATCTAGACAATAGAAACATTCTAGAAATTGATTCAAAAAATCAATATAACGAATACCCTGAGATCTAGAATTAAAACTATGTATGAGCAAGTTCATCAGAAAACCGTAGATGCAAAAGACAAATACATCCAGAAACAGAATGAAAAACGAACCGACCCAACAAAGATTAACAACACTTCAGACGCATATATTTCTTCTCGACCTCGAAATAAAATAGCTCCACTATATAAGCATTTAACTATCAAGAAAGATTTAGGTACTAAGGTTAAAACCACTAAAGACAACACATACCACAAGCAAGAACTGAAAAAGACTAGACAATACCAACGACCACTCATTCAATTTGTTTCAGATGGACCTACTTTTACTGAGAATGACACTTATATTATTGGTACACCAAAACCAAGCAACGCCACCCAAAATCGAAATTAAAAACCTAGAAAATAATCCTGGATTTTACCCCTCAAGTTAGGCCCCACTAGAATCCAATATTCTTACCACACCATTTTTGAAATACAGACATCTTTAAATTACATTTATACTCACGTTAAAGGTAATTAGGCTCTCGATACCTAGGTGGCGCGAAGTGTGTCCCGCTGGAAGATCAGGTCAGAAAAGTTTGACTATCTTCCAGTTGCTTTTGTTTCGTCGGATTCAGCTTCCACTTATGTGGCGCTGATGAAAGCTAACAAGCTGAAAATCACGTGATCCGCTTCTAGTGGGTGGCTGTGTCCGACTAAATAAAAACACAAAGGTGTAGAGCATCTCCATTATTATATTATTTATTTTATTTATAATATTTATTCATATAAATGGTTACATAGTATTAGTTACAATAATAATAATGTATCTACAATATGAACAAATATAGAGATTTATTAAATTTTAAACTAAGTAAAGAAGAATTATATAAATACTCCTTCATTTTTGAAATACAGACATCTTTAAATTACATATAATACTTACGTTAAACGTAATTAGGCTCTCGATACCTAGGTGGCGCGAAGTGTGTCCCGCTGGTAGATCAGGTCAGAAAAGATTGACTATCTTCCAGTTGCTTTTGTTTCGTCGGATACAGCTTCCACTTACGTGGCGCTGATGAAAGCTAACAAGCTTGAAATCACGTGATCCGCTTCTAGTGGGTAGCTGTGTCCGACTAAATAAAAGCCCAAAGGTGTAGAGCATCTCCATTATTATATTGTTATTATATTGTTTGATTCTGAATTCTTGACTGGTTTAATATTTGATAAAATAGATTTTTGTTATTTAGATTTAGATAAAAATAAATTTAACCTTTTTTATTTTGTCCTGCAATAATTTACTTTAGCTTCCACCACCACTATATATCAAGTATCTCAGATAGCTCAAGGTACAGCCTGCCTGTATATGTAGCAGACATAAGTTATTATAATTAGTTGTGGTTTTGTATTATTTATATACCTTTGCCCTCTTTATATGATATCAAAATTTTATCTAAACAATTTTGGCTATAATTAGAGCCGAATTTTTATGCTGTTTATATGGTTATAACGTCAGCAGAGTTAAATTGAATTTACAGACGCTTCAAGCTTTTATTCATTTGAAGAAATATCTAAGATTAGTGCAGATCTTATTGTACCTACCGCATCTTCTATGAACACTTGTATTTTCTTTTTCATTGCAGGATTGAACTGTTCTCCGTTTCTAATGTTTAGTTCTACTTAATTAGAAGAATAGTTAATATTGCAACTAAATTTCGATGAACATCTTTACTTTGATTTTGTAAGAATGAACTTATTGTTGACAAATTAGTTTTCAACTTACTTACTGTACTTACCCTTACCCGCCAAAACAACTTAATAAACGCTGTTAAAAGGACATGTGAGTATAGCATTTACTCGTTTGCCATCAATGTTGATTGGACGAAAGCTGCTACAACTGCCATTTTTTAATACGGCAATTTTCTTATATCTACCATGGAAATGCAGCTTTTGTCTTATTGAATCGGGATTTTGTCCAAGGTACCTAGCTTTTATTCGCGTGTTATCGCATCATTATTTGCATTATATTGTTTCCTTTTTATTTATTTTAAGTTTAAATGAATTGATTGTTTCTCCTCTCGAGTTCTCCTCATGTTGGGATGCAAAAATGGTGGAAATGTTATCTTGATCCTTGAAATTTAAGCATATTATTCTTTGGCCAAATTCTTCGTTAGGTTCTAGAGGACTGATACAAAAGTCTAAATTATGAACTGGTAAATAGCAAATGAAGCATATTTTAGCACCAGAGAGATTATTATCTATGAGGCCATCAGTATAATCATCCTGTGGAATCGACGACCAGGTATCTTTGTCTGCTATTTTTTCACCGGTTAATATTTTAGAAAAAGCAATTTCTGATCTGATGAATTTCATTCTGCCGTTGAGATAGTTTACGTACTTTTCCACATATTCATCAACCCTCATTGATAGCACCTCATTTTTCAAAAACTAATACTTGATTTTATTGAACTCGCTTTCTACGCATGCACTTGATGCTGGAATCCGTCCAAATCCGAAATCGTCCCTCAGCAGGCAAAATCGCGTAGGTTATTTAAAAGCATTGTAGCAAATGCTGGCATAAAATGCGCCTTTACTGGGTCGCCGATTTGAGTTTTTATAATAATATAACATCAATCTCTTGGTAATTTTTTTTGCCCCCATTCAGTCCAGAGATTGCTGTCTTTTGTTTTTTTGCTGTGACTGGTTTTCCCGATTATGACTAACAGAATCAATCTCCTCGTTTTAATGGAAACCCAATCTTCATTTGTAGTAAATGAATTAGATATTTAGATATTAGATAGTATTAAAGTAAGCTTAGATTTTTTAGTTATTCAGTGATTCTTGAAAAGTTTTTATCTGTGTACCTATACTTTCAAAAAATATAAAATTATACCATATTATAATTCAAGAAATATCAAGAGGGATCTGTTTGGAAGATTAATTTAATATTATACAATATTATATATACGTATATGTATGTAAATGAGTTGGTAATAAGGAGAAATATATCTTATATATAAATAACTTATTGCAACACTATATACAAATATTCGGTATCACTCGTTATTGAATAACTATGTGCAAGAGATGCATGGGGAAACTAGCAGTAATGCTCTAATAATTTTTCTAGCACTATTTCTATTTCTAGTTATTATAAGTTGGCCTATTGCAGTTTTATAAAAAAAAACAATCCTTGAATGAGTATTTTTCAATAATCGCACTAAAGTATGCAGAAAATGTGCATTATCTATTCTTATATAGCTTGATGGGAGATTCAAACAATAACATCTGCCTCTGAATATTCATCTATTGTATTAAAATTAGAGAAGGCTCTGACGACAACTGTCATAATATCTCTACTTCCATCCATCACCACTTCTTTTGGAAACGGAGCTAAATAATTTTACCGGTTGCATCAATATATAAACAACTTTGACCATTCGCAACATAATCCCTGTATATATTCAACTGGTGCTGACTCCAAAAGTGAACAAACCATATTCTATTTTTTCTTCCGCTTATTCAGCCTGGTATACATTTACGGTCTTTACACCCATTTCTTTAAACGTGGCATCTCTTTTTGGTCCTTTCCTCCAGATAATGGAGGTAGCGACACCGAAAAAAATCATTCACAAGTTTATTATAGGTAATATTCTTTGTTTGTATTTTGTTGCTGGTTATTAAAGCACTTATAAAGACTTATCCAATGAGCAACATAATTTCTGCTAGACATTAAGAGAGAAAATGGAGGTATTCTGATAACAACATCAAAAAATTCAATTACAAGTTTTTTATTGGTAATATTCTTTGTTTGTATTTTGTTGCTGGTTATTCAAGCACTAATAAAGAGTTACCTCATAAGCAACAATATTTCTGCTATAAATTAAGAGAGAAAATATGGGTAGTCTGATTGCAACACCAAGACAAATCAAATACAAATAATTTATTATTGTTAATATTCTTTGTTTGTATTTTGTTGCTAGTTATTCACGCACTAATAAAGACTTACCTAATGAGCAACAAAACTTGATTTCAGGTGGATATCCAACTATTTACTATTTTTTTAGTTCTGGATTAGCGTAGCATTAGGATAAAATGCCGTAAAGTAATATTTTTTGATTTTTATTATACTATCTTACAGCTATAAATTAGCAACAAATGCGGGTGGTGTTAGTTCTCAAAAAAAAAATTGGTGCTTTCACTGCTTACACGTTAAGATAGCAGTAACTCGATTTTTTCAAAACTGGTTCGAGCAACAAAATCGGGATTTAAGCAACTAATAAGCAAATAATTAGCATCAAATTCCCATGCCGGTTTCGATTGTTTCTGCTAACTTGTCACTGATAGCTTAACACAGATCAATCTAACGTCGGTGAAAGAAATTCAGGTAATCATTTCGATTGCAATGTTGAAATATTGCAGTCATTATTGAGACAAGTTTATTGTATAAAAATTGCCATCATAAATCCGCTTACTAAAATTCCTAACCAACTGTTATATCTGATCTCAGACTAGTCAGTGCACTTTAACAAAAATCATGGAAAAGATTATGTACAAAAAAATACACTTATTGAAAACTAATCGCATTCTTCCTCATAATCAGTATTGTTTTCGTGAAGCTCACAGTTCCTCTTCAGCACTTGTAGATGTTACCATTCGTATAACTAAAGCCCTTGATGAAGGTGAAATGGCGATGCTGCTGCTTTTGGATTATTCAAAAGCATTCGAAACGTTTAATTATAAGGAGCTGTTTGCTTACTTGAGATTATATTGCTTTAAAAATTCTTCTCTAGATCTTATTAAATGTTACCTAACAAATCGTAGTCAGAATGTACGCCAATAGCTTCTCTATCTGTTATAAAACCGATCTTGATATTATATTGGTTAGATGTCCAAGAGACTTGGTCACAAATATGGCCGCAATATGTGATGGGCAGGTAAAAGGAATGAGGTACGGAAGGCTGATAAGAATGATGGTAAGTAATGAATGGAAAGTATATTCTTATTGAAATAATAAATTTTGTAGATTACATTTAAACGAAAGCCATTGTTTGAAGCAATTTGGAAGACTTTCCTTTCATTACATTTCCTCTGTTTCTTCTCCTCCTTCCGTACCTCCTTCCTTTTACCTGTCCGTCATATTTTGCGGAAATATTTCTGACCAAGTCTCTCGGATATCTAACAAATATAACATCAAGATCGATTTTGTAACAGATAACAACTTACATAATAACTTGGTCATCATTGGCATAAAGATAGAAAACTGAATATTATCGATTCCTCTATCAACATTGATACAAAATTACATGAAACATAACCTCAAATAATTTACTCTTGTTTTAGTTTACCGATTTAACTCTTGACGGTCCTAGTTATTTTTAATTTTGTAACTTCTCTCAATACTTTCAATAACGGATTTATCTATCTTCTTTTTTTCTGTAGAAATTTTGTTTTTCCATTTTCGGCAAAATAATGTAAAAGCTTGTTCTAATTTAATTTTCTCTTTATTCCTGATCTAATTTCCGCTTTAAGGTCTTGTTTTTTAACATAATGTCAGTTTTTTTCACATGTAATTTCAATTTTATAAACTAGGCTATTTAGCCTCTTTAATTTTGTGTTTTTTATTTTCTAATATGCTTAATTAATTAGGTAAGATTATATTTCTTGTTATATGATAACCTTTTTATCAACTTACCTTCATGATGACCTGAAGGGTCGAAACATGTACTTATTAGTTTTTTCAATATTAAATAACCTTTTGTGGAAATTTGCCTACCTCACACCTTCCACTTTGAGCTATGGATCTCTCTTCATATTTATCAAGCGTAATGATTGCCGATTGTCCTTTGGTGTGTCCTTTACCGTATCCACAACCATTTCGACGGCGTGTATTGTAGATTTTCCTTTGTGGAATCCAAACTGGCGCTCTTAGAGACCTAAACTTTTTTCCAGTTCCTCGATCAACCTCTCCCTCAGTAGTCCTTCATACACTTTACTTATAGCGTTCAGTTAAGCAGACTGGTCTGAATTTCATGTCCTGCATATTTCCTTTGGATATAAGGATCAGTTTTTCATTCCTAAGGAAAAATCTTGCTTCTGAGGATGTTATTTAGAAGTCTCAGGATAGCCGTTGGCGAAATCCGTTCTTGTATTTTAATTGCTTCTATTGGGATACCGTCTATTTCCGGAGCTTTTCCCGATCTCGTTTTTATTAAGATTCTTTTCAGCTGCCTTTCCGTGAAAGCCTGAGCATTTTCCTGGGTTATAGGTT
The DNA here is from genome assembly GCA_958507055.1 of Crioceris asparagi. Classification (NCBI taxonomy): domain Eukaryota; kingdom Metazoa; phylum Arthropoda; class Insecta; order Coleoptera; family Chrysomelidae; genus Crioceris; species Crioceris asparagi. The sequence continues at coordinate 27,405,784 of OY293832.1, forward strand.
TCTGCCAGGTCTGGAAATAATTCTTTCGCGATATCCACTTTTTTCCAAGGCAATATCTGGGAGCGTAACCCGATAACTTGTTGGCGGCCTACATAGGTGATCCCAGTGCTTTCTCTTGGACGTATTAATTGGGTGCTGAACTTGCTTCTTGAGCCTCTTAAGGTCCGCGTGTTTTTGGTTTATTTTCTCTTCATTTCCTGTATTTGCTTTCTAGCGCGTGTGATCTGTCTTCTGAGTCTCAGGCATTTATTTCTTTCTTCTTGGATCTTCTCATTCCACCAGAAAGGTAACCTTGCTTTTTCTGTAGATGTTAAGCTTTCTTCATATGTGTCCCTCTCATGTCTGTGTTGTTTACTCATTGTCAGGATGGAGAAGAAAATATACTGGTGTTCAGTAAGTTTTTCTTCTTCTAGTATCTGCTAGTCACTTATAGTTTTATGTATCTTGTTGGTCGAGCATGTTATGTCCATATATGAGACTCTGTCTTCCTCCTTACAAATGTGGGTTTCGTACCGTCGTTTAATATATTCAGGTCTAGTATTGACATCCACTCATCCTAGTACTCCCCCTTTTGTCCCTCGTTGATGAACCCCATGTCGGAGATTTGGCATTTATATCTCCCAGAATAATTTTTTGTCCTCTATTTCTCCTAGCATCGCCCATTAATTTGTCCACCCGTTCCCCATACTCTTCAAAAGAAATATTTGGAGAAATGTAGCAGCAGTATAGTTGGCATTTTTTTAAGCCCACCCACATATACCCTTCTTCTGAGCACACTTCTTAGCTTCTAGCTTTTTATCTTAGAATGCTATACCTACATCTATTTTTCTTTCCTCGATCCACTGAGAACTCTCCAAGAGTTTTTTATTAGGATCTGCTAATTTTGATTGCTGTTGCGTAGGCTAAGTCGTGAGCGTTCTTTGCTCTTTCGTGTTAATAATTACTCGAGAACATATTACATATTACATGTATTATACTTATGCTAAATATGTCTGAGATCTCACAGACATGCTGCGACATGTCAGCGATTCTCTTGTAACGTCAACTCGTCGTTGGAGGGGGGTAGTTCTATACTTATTGAACTTCAGGCACCGTCACTTCTGAATCAGCATTCAGAGCTGAGCATCGAAGCCGAAAGGTCGACATAATCACCTGAATACTAGCTGCTACCTGCTGCTACCCAAACAACTAATTACTGTGTCCTTTCCAGTACAATTCTTAGAAATAGTGACCTGACTTATTTCAGACACCATTATTTTTAATAAAGAATTCGTTTTTCAGCTGAAGTGCTTTTCAGCGCTCATTCGCATCTGCTAACCATTGAATTTACTTTCCAAAAATGGTTCGAAAAAGGACGAACACCATGCGATCCTCCGATTCGGATGACCATTGGGACCCGAAAAACGCCAGAAGTGAAAAAAACTAATCAACTCAGATCGGCAGCCAGACGGCACAAAATGAGGAATTAAGAGTATCACTCAGCAACTTAACCCAAAACACAACGACGTGCCCACCAACGACGAGATGAAATCCTTCTACGAAAAAGATGCAGCGAAGACATTCAAAAATAAGAAATCGACCAAGAAGAAAACGAAAGCAACCGCTGAGGAAGAAGCCCACCTGGTGGATTCCCCATCCTCAGTTGTCTCCAAGGAGAAAAACACAATGGATGATGTCCTCCAGGAGGAAGCTAACGAAGAAGGACCCCGCCACAAGCCTGACATCCCTAAGGCATCGACCTCGACGGAAGAGAGCGAGAAAATGGAAACCCTGACCGCTGAAGAGCAAGACGCCCCAAAGGATGGCTTCACCCAGATCAAGCCAAGAGGAAAAAAACGGCAAACAAACTAAGAAAACTGATGTCCAAGTCCCTTGGATGGAGAGGATCCCGGCAATCAGACTTGAGGGAATGGAATCAACTTCGTAGCTACATGATAAAAAATAAGATTGATTACACCAGGGCGAAAGGTGAAACAATCTTAGGCCTACTAGTCATGACTATAACAACCCCGAACCCGGACGCCTACCAGTCACCTGGGTTTCTCATCTGAGAAGCAGATGAGCGTAGTGATAGGCGGAATCTCCGTGAACGTCCCTATGGAAGATGTCTAAGAAGAACTCGTGAATAAGGGATTCCAAGTGAACGATGCACGAGGATGATGAAGAAGGCCACCAATGAGGAACTCCCCATGATGGTGGTCATAGTTGGTCCCATTGACAGCCACAATCTTGAGCTCAAGATGGTTCTCAAAAAAAAAAAACTCGGAAAACGTGGAAAAGCAGCAACTGCACGGAGGAATTGCGCAATGCCACCCATGCAAGAGATACGGCCACAGGCAGTCTAAATGCCAACTGGAGCCAAAATGTTTGAAATTCCCAAACTTCCACTTCACATATCAGTGCACCAAAGTGGACATGAAACCTACTCGCTGCGCCAACTGCAAACAAGACTATCCGGCCAACTACAGGGGCTGTTCTCACTACTCCAAACAAAGATTTTCTTCTGTTTCAGGTACAAACAAGAGAAGAACCAACCAAGGAAGCCAACAAAGAAGGTCCTCCTCGGCACCACAGAAGAATAACCTTCCGAAGAAGGCTGCACCCCCTGCGGCACCAATGAAGACAATTACACCACCTGTAGCTCCTCTAAAAAAGGCTGCCGGACCCAAACAGGCCAAATAACACTAGGCCCACCCACCATCCTTCAACATGCAGCAGATGGCAAGCATGTTGAAACAGATGGAACAACTCAGGCCGATGATCGAAATGATGTCGGCCTTCTTCAACAGCCTGCTAATGGATGTACACCTGAATCAGAAGGTACTAAAACCACTCACCTGGAACATAGGAGATTCTATAGGAAGTCCGACTTTATCCCCATGAGACACTGTCCTTCCCAAGATACTCCGTATACAGGAAGGATCGACCCAACGCGAGAGACAGCGGCGGAGTAGTGCTCCAGAGCAATCTGGACTAACATCTGTAGCTACATAGAGAAACCACCAAAGAAATTAAACGAATTGCTTATTTCTCAAAAAAAGAATACTGTAGAACATCACAACAGGAGCAGACACGACCCACTGACATACAAAGATAACACTGACGTTTATAAAAGAATAACAACACTTAACCGCAATAAATTGAACCCTAAGTATACGAAAGAAAGAGTAGTAAAGAACAACACAATTAAGATTAGAACTGGCACGAAATCTTTACACAAACAAAGCTTGAAAAGATCAAAGGCTAATAAAAGAAAATCTTTACAGGGCTCTACTGATCCCCCTGATTTGGGTCCTTCCTCTAGTACATCCCCAAGAGATATCAATGACTAACCTAAATAAAAACCCAGGTATTTTACCCTATAGATTAGGTACAGCTAGAGTAAAATCGAGAACAAATACCTTTATTCATTATATTGATATTGCTCCCTTAGGTAAGGAAATTAGTAATTTAAGACATATTTACAACAATATCTCTCAAGCTATCAACATCAAACTAGACGATTACGAATATCTTCATGATTTAGACAATCTTGTAGGAATACTGCTATATCAGCTTGTATCTACTGAACAGAAATATAAATCATTAATTCCTTCTTATAGATTTAGAAGAGGGATCATTGACGGTTTAGGGACTATTATCAAAAGTATTACAGGGAACATGGACGCCAACGACGCAGCCCATTATGACCGCGCAATAAACGACTTAGAAAATAATCAGAAAAATATAGTCAAAACCTTGAAAAGGGATATATCGTTATCCAAAGAAATAATAACAAATTTCAATAGCACAATAACTCTCATATCAAAAAACCATAACAGAATCGCTTAACAAAAAGTTTAATGCATTAGATAATTATTTTGAAACCCGAGCACTCTTAGATCAAATTAGTTTAACTTTAAATATGGTCTTACAGTTTCTTGGAGAAATCGAAAACGCTATTGCATTTGCTAGAATTGGAGTTCTTCATAAAAGCATATTGAAAAGTAATGAGTTAGATTCATTCATTAAAACTGTCAAACAATTACACTCAGAAAACTCTATGATTTTTCCAATGCATTCGAAAGAGTCGCATAAATATTATGATTTATTGAATAATGAGGCGTATTATTCAGGCACGAAAATCGTTTTCGTCATTCATTTTCCTTTGGTACATCCCAACAAATTTTCTTATTATCACCTCTACCCCATTCCTACTCTCAATTCCACTACCATTATTCCCCAAAATACCTATCTGGTCATGAGCGAAAACTTCTACCAATACACATCGAAACCATGTATTGACCTGCACCCGGACTTTTACTGCCCAGACGAGAATATCATCAATGGAATGGAAAAGAAGACTGTATATTCCAACTCCTCCAACTAAACTCTGTACCAGCCAACTGTCCAATCACACCAGTTCGAGTAATCAAAAATATCATCGAATCAATTGACGAATCGCACTATATAGCCATTTTTCCGAACCATACAAAAGTTCAAACAATCTGTGGAAGAACCGATTTAACAATACTGAAGGGTGTCTTCCTGATTCATCTGGGTCCAGTGTCAGTTTAAGACCAGCGAGTACAATTTCTCCAAGGAGAAATCTACATCTGAGGGCCAACCCATGCTATTACCAGAAATCAAGGCAGATCATTTGCCAAATAAGAAAACTTCGTCACAAGAAATCACCATCGAAGATATAAAACTCGATAACATACAGGAACTCCAACGAGAACAAAGAAGAATCGAATCTATCCAATTAAACGATACCAACCAATCATTCAGCAGCTACTGGACCCTTCCAATCTACCCAATAATGTTAATAATTAGATGTTATTACATATTAACAATCATTCTCCAAAGAAGAAGAAGAGGACCTCAGCTAAGCCCGGACGAATCCCAACAAGAACAACCCCAAACCATCCGTCCAGCATTTTTCACTCCATGAAATATGCCGGAATTTAGCCGCGGAGGTGTTATATTGCATCTTATCATCTACATTATGTTAACAAGATGTATTAGTATTCCGACAATTATGATGTCATCCTGCAAGCTGTACCTCAAAAGTGCAGAATTGCATATTTATATAATGTTAAAATATTAGTTAGTTCCTTAGATTAAGTCAGTCTACATGTAACTTTCATTCAATAAACTTCTTGTAAATTAGAATTAAAATATTCTTTTTAAAAATCGGTTCGTCGGATTGAAAATTATAAGTAGCGTAATTTACTTTCATTTCAATCGAGTCGTTTTTATATTCGTCTTGATTGTTGAGCAATCTAATATGCTCGATAAGAGTTGAGTGGAACCTTTCTATGAGACCGTTGCTTTCGGTATGTTGCGAACTTACGAAATGTATATCGATCTTATGTGTTTTAAGGAGTTCCTGCACTACAGTGGTGTGTAAAATATTTAGTAAGGGTATTTGCAATTTCGATACCTTGTGCTGAATTAAGTTTATAAGCTTGGGCATATTTTGAAAAAGAATCTATAATAGTAATAAATTTAGTTTTCTCTAGAGAAATTGAATCTACGTGCAACGTTTGAAATGGTTTTGTACTTGTAGGGGTAATGTTATATTGTAATTTTAGTGGCTTCCGATCGTACTTTGTTAGCTGACAGATTTCACAGTTGTTAATGTAATTTCGAATTGATTTTTGTTGGTTTGGCCAATAATAAGAATTTTTTATTCTTTTTTCAGTTTCTTCTATACCTCGGTGGTTTGTCTTTCCTTCGTGGTGGTTCTTCATTAACTCCTTGATTTCTTCATCGGTTGTGACATCGGGTAATAGTTTTGTACATTTAACCATATTAATCATAGAGTTTTTAAAATAATTTTGAAGTACTGTACTAAGTTTCTCATAAATTGGACTTTCGAAGTAAACATGATATTTAACTTTGGGAACTATCCTTTCTTTAACAAAGTTTATAATTTCTTGTTCTAAGTTATTTTTTGAGAATTGGATAATTGTTCTTTGTTTGTCAGTATGTAAATTAATTGTTGTTGGTTTTGCAGGGGTAAAATCGACTAGTGAGATCAATAACTGGTTTTTGCCGTAGTTTACTGGTGAATCAATTATTGGGATGTTAATTATGGGATTTTCTCTATTAGAATGAATCGTAATGTCATCACTATGGGTGTCTTCTCATTTTTCTATATCACCGGGTTTAACAATGACTGATTCGCTACTTGGTGTTTTTTTTAATAGTGATTCGTTAAATTCGTCCATGTACTCGAATAGTGGTAATTTTGATGGTCCAACTTCGTTGACATTAATTTCTATTCTTGACAATGCGTCTGCGATTTTATTTAAAGAGCCTTTCCTGTAGATGATCTCGTAATCGTACTCTTCAAGTTTCAAGCGCCATCGTATTAATTTTGAATTTGGTTCTTTTCAGCGACATTAACCATTGTAAAGGTTTGTGGTCGGTTACAATTTTAAATTTTCGACCAAAAAGATATGGGCGAAAGTACTTTGTAGCCCAAACAATAGCCAATAACTCCTTTTCGATTGTCGAATAATTTGTTTCCGAATCGTTAAGGGTTCTACTAGCATAAGCTATTGGTAGATCAGAACCTATTTTTCCTTGTGATAATACACCACTATGGGCAAAATTGCTCGCATCAGTACTTAGTATGAATGGTTCATCGAAATTTGGATATTGTAAAATGGATTCATTTGTAAGAAGTTGTTTACAAAACTCGAAACAGTTGACATTTTTTGGATCTTTGGTATCTATAATAGCATCTTTCTTTAAACGTTTTGTTAAAGGTTTGGTAATCTTCGCGAAATCTTTAATGAATTTGCGGTAGTAACCTAATATCCCAAGAAATCCTTTCAATTGTTTTTAGGAATTGGGTATTTTTGGATTGCAATTATCTTATCCGGGTTTGGCTTTAATCCTTCCGGTGTCACAACGTCACCTAAATATGCTACTTCTTTCTTGAGAAATTCAGATTTGTCCATTTGTATCTTCAGTTTCGCTGATCTTAAACGTTCGAATACTTCTCGTAGTCTTTCTATATGTTCTTGCAGACTAGTTGAGAATATAATAATATCGAGATATACGAGACATCTCTCGTTTTGTATTCCTCTTAATATGTTGTCCATGTTCCTTTGGAATGTAGCCGGTGCGTTACGTAATCCGTACGGAACACGATTAAATTCGTAATTCTAAGTTTGAAATTCTTGATTTGGATCTGGAATCTCTTCTACCAAGGCTTGTTCGTAAAAAAAAATCATTTTGATGATCTGAATTTTCCTCATAATTCTCTTCGTCTGGGAATTCGACAAAAGGTTGTTCGTTTTCTTCATTGATTGGCAGAGCATTATAATTATGGATGTTATTGCGAAATTGATTTGGTCTATTATTAAATTGCGAATATCCTCTCGTCTGTCCATGTCTGTATGTGTTATTAGTTACAGTACTCGATGGTTCTTGTTTTAAAGGATTGTTGGTGCTATTAGACGCATGAGAATTTGGGTTCGGATTAAAACGTGGTTTTTGACTGAACTGATTATTATGCGGATAGTTAGTTAATTGTAATGGTTGAGAATATTTCCTACAAATTTTATTACTCTCAACATTTTTCTGCATTGGTTGAGAATGTTTAATTTCGTTTTTAAAGTTCAAGTGTGGATGTAATTGAAAATCGTTAGTTAACATATTCAATGCGGTATTAAGATCTGTTGGGTTCTTAGTTCTCATTAAGAAACCGATTGGATCCTTAAGACCTCTAAGTAATACTCTTAAAGCTAAATTACGGTGGTGAGTAATTAATGTAACACTTTCGTTACCAGTGGTATGAGTTGAAATAAAGGAAATTTGTAAATTCAAAATCCGTTGAATGTATAAAACTCAAATGGTGTTTCATTACCTTGCCTTAGTTCAACTAATTCATTGTTGAGAGTATATAAATCTCTTTTATCAGCATAAGTATTAAGGAGAGCTATCTTTAAATCATTCCAATTAGAAATAATACAGGATGATATGTTTACAGCTGCTTCGCCTCTTATTTTAGAAAGTATACTAGACATCAGATATTCATTTTGGAAGTCATTCACATCTACTTTATTATAAAATTTGTTTACTAATTTCTCGCTAATTTCAAGAAATCTGGCCTGACCACAAAATTCTGGTTTCATATTCAAATATTCCTGTTTTAGTACAGGTGCAGTTACTGTTTCGTTAACCATTTTGGGTATAATTACTTTTAATTCTTTGATTTGAATTTTAGATTTGCTTGTTTGTAGTTTACTCAAATCGATATTAGATTTTGAGTTACTTGATGTGTTTGGTGAGAATGAATCAGAATAAGAGTTGGCAGTTGCGTAATGATTTAAAGAGCCTCTATAAGACATAAATGTACTTACAGCAATGCGATGGTAAGTTCCATGTAGATGGTCCAAAGGGGTTGCTGATGTTCTCTCACTCTCCACTTCTCACTAAGCTACTTTTCCTCTTTCACCTAGCTTGATGGATTCTACACTACTTGAACTGGATTTTTGACAATAAATCGTTGAAATGAACCGATATTATATTCACTAATACCGTTTAGCTCTATCCTACTGACTGCGCCACTTAAATTATCGAACGCCGAGAAGCTCTTTTTAAAAAATAATTTTATTTTATAAAATACAAATACGGGTTACTAACTCTAGGATCTAATTCAGACTACTGGATATAATGTTAAGGTATCTTAAATAAGGTTTGTTATAACTGATGAATCGGCAGCGTCCCGCTGGTGGACCGGGGAATGGTGTACGTGGGTATCAGCTGAATAAGCAGTATCGTGGTTGCAGGAATATATTGTACATACAGGGTGATCCTATATATATATAAATTAGTGGTGGAAGTACAACAGTATTTGTTAGATCACTGACACTTAGAATAAAGACTGGGAAATCTGTTGATAAATGGGGCTTAATTGAGAAGACTCTGCTCACCGAGCTTTCGAAAATGTTTATTTTCTTTTTCAAGGCTTCATTAGATTACTGTTAATCTAATGAAGAAAATATATCCGTACTTATGTTTTGTTAACTTAACGATGTAACCTCACTTGCATAGTAAGAGTTTTTATACAATTTGTACACTATATAATTTTTTCCCTGTCCTGTTTTTAGCCTTGAAAAAGAAAATAAACATTTTCGAAAGCTCTGTGAGCAAACAGAGTCTTCTCAATTAAGCCCCATCGATCGACAGATTTCCCAGTCTTTATTCTAAATATATATATATATATATATATATATATATATATATATATATATATATATATATATATATATATATATATATATATATATATACATCTTTATATCAAACCTGAACCATCTACTTCTGAAGCATTTAGAGTTAAGAGATGCATGCTTTCATATGTTTTTTTAAGCGAAGATTCCAAATATGTACATATACAAAATAAATACTCAGTACTTAAAAGAATTATAAATAGGGATTTTTCGTATTATTGATACAATTCTGAACCATCTATTCTTTGAGATGATCCTGAACCCAAACGAACGTGTATATGTACTATTCTGAGCCTAAGCGGTGTTGCCAGTTTTAAGGTCAGCTATGAAATTAATGATTAAAGCATAGTATGCTTATTTGACTTTTTTATTTCTTTGAGTTATTATATTAACATATCGAATATATACGTGCAAGCTTCACAGTTAAATATTCCTGTAAAAGAAGAACTTTGGAAAGAAAATGATGTATTTTAAAAACTCTATTTATTAACTCAAATGAAATCTAAATTTCTTACAACATATTTATACTTCCAAGTCTCTCCAGCTGACATTTTTTAGCATATTTATGAACAATTACGTAGTACCATCAACAAACCCTTTTCCAGTTGTATGAAAAACATAATCACTCTCAATAGTAAAGTTACTTCTACAGTGTAAAACATAATCAAAATAATTTTCATTATTGGCGATAACAAAATCGGCACACCTCTTCCACGTTTACCTTTAATAACGAAACGACTATAAGTTTTTAATAAAATTTTTTCAGCTTCTGTTAAACATTTCTCAAATTCGTTATCGTTGCCACTGTCCAAATTAATCGATTTGAATGTTTGGACTTTTAACTGAGCTACTTCAGCCGGTCGCCTTCTGTTGAGTAAAATAATTTGCGTATACAATATCTCTTTTAAAGAATTATAAGCCTTGATATCATATTCATTGGACTTCAAACAGTCGAATGACTTTTCTGCAGCTCCTTGCAAAAAAATATTAAACTTTTTTAAGTGACTAGTTAGTGGCAATAATTCTTGTTTGTTCCACTTATTTTCATTCAGATTGGTACATGCTTGTGCGGAAACTTCATCACACCATTGAGATTCTATCAGGGTTTTTAATATTTTGAGCTCTTCTCGTTGATCAGTTGTATTTTCAATCTGAACGAGATTAATGTATACTAGATCGCAGCATTTTTTCATAAGTGTGCCAAAATTTATAGCCAATGTTGGTGACTCGTAATTCTCCGTTTCTGTATTATATTTTGCCATTTTATTAACACCGGAAATTATGAGTTGAAAATACTTTGGGCGGAGAATATCCATGAGCTGCTTTATTTCAGAATTTTGCGTTCTTGCATACTGTAAAAGCTTTGCAAGTCTTCTCATATTTTGTCTCACCAAATCAATGTTGCCTTTACTCTTACGTCCTTTTATATAGCTATACGCATACTGGCAAATTAGAGGATCTTTTTTAGCAATGAGATTTATGTCGTCTGCACGCATTCGGGGGAAAATTTTTGTTTTTAATAAATCATCATGTTTGAGAAGAGAGTGTAACAACAAAGTAGTTTGTCCATCGCTCTGGGACGTTTGTCTTTTTTTAATTTTATTATCATAATTAGACGGGCATATTTTGGTATGCCTGAATAATTTTTTTTTTTTGTAAAAACCCAAGCAATACTTGCATGGCAGATAGTCATCTGGACAGGAAGAATTTTCTGAAAGCTTTGGTCTCTTAACAGGTCTTAATGCTGAGTCTGCCCTATTCCTGATAAAATTACCTTTTTTTCTCAAGATTGATAAGGCCAATCGTCTCTCTTTCGAATTAACCTTATGACATAATGCTTTGACTACATCAATTTCTTCCGAATGCCATTTAGAAATATGTCTTGCAAAATGGGATATATCCTTTTCACAATAAAAACAAAAATCTCTTCGATCCTTGTAATTTTTTCTTAGCGTTCTCTCGACCTTTGGCTAAAAATATATAACAATGTAACATAAACATACAAATCTAGTCTTACAATTAAAAAATTGGAATGGAAATTCGAAAAGACACATTTATTGCACTAAATTTTGTATGGTAATAATTTGTAAATGACTCAATAGCTTTTGAAAAACTCTCTTTGAATTCATTACTGCTCTGACTCGTTAGATTTAGAAACATAAGCAATCAAACTCATTACAAGATATAGTCAAGTGTTTCATATTATACTTTTATTAATGAGAGGTGGATTTATCAAAACCTCATGTACTCGTTTTTCTTAAACTTGGAGATTTGAATAGAGTTACCTTGTCTTCTAGAGCAGGAGCTATTATTGTTTGAGAGAAACTATCGCTTTTTCTTGGCTCCTTTTCATTATCATCGATTTGCTGTGTAATTTTTGTTTTATTGTTGTTATCTGAAAGTTTCAGTATTGTTGACAATTGGTCCTCGCACTTTTCTTTTTCATCAACAATTTTATCAATTATTATGAGCGAATCACTCTCCTTGTACTGTTTCTTTTGAATTAATTCTTCCATTATTTGTGGTTCACTGTTTCTTAATGTAATTTTTGAATTCGAAAACTTCAAGAAAAATATGAGGATTAACCCGATTTAAAAACAATTAAATTGAAAAGAAACATACCCATTTTCTTTTAGTTTGTTTGTTTTCTGCCACATAGTCAGGATCTGCTATGGAGTCGTCATCATCCTCAATAAAATTAATATCATCAGTGGACGAGTTTTGAACTTCTTTTTCACTAAGGAATATATCGCCATCGTTGCTGGACTCGCATTTGTCGAATAATTTGGTGCCACTATGTTGTGGTAGATCACTTATAAACGGAACATCGCACTTGTGTTCTTGTCTATCGTTTTCTTCCTTTTTAGGATTCTTGTTTGCACTTTCTAGTTCCAGGTTATTTTGAGAATATAATTTTGAATAAAGGCATTTGGGTTCCGCGCCCAAGATCCAATCTTCAATTAAATGAAGTTTCGTAGGTGGTAAATAATTAGATATTTCCTCTCCTAAGAATTATAGAATATAAAAATATTATGGAGAATCGAATTCACTTTTTTGTCTTAATTTCCATTTGCTTAGATGTTATTATTTTAAAATATTTAACCATTCAAGTACCTGTTGTTAAGCCCTTACTATACATAACATGATCACTTTCCGACCTTACATCACACAAATTTTGCCCAATTCCCTGTTCCATCCTTCCATTTTTTAGATTTATTGAAGGAAAGTTTGAAGGTGACTCTTCATCTGAAGACCCACTCAAAAAAGAATCTCCATTTACACTTATTTTTGAATTTGTCGACACAAAGTCTGTTTTTTCTGTTGTTTTTTGTCTAAAAGTTAGAAGTACTAAATAGAATATTCCAACGCAAATGAATACCAGATTTTTATTATAATTATTGTTGAGTGCTATTAATTAACTTACCTTTTTCCAAACACAAGTCAACCATAAATCTGCAGCGACTTTTATGATTCATTTTTACATATATAGAGCATCTGACTAAAAACCTGAACCCAAACTAATCGAGAGTTGCACTTAACATATATAAAATATATTTATACGCAGGCACAAACTGAAAAGAATAATGTTAAAGTACAACAAACTATCAACCGATCAGCAGAATTCACAAAAACATAACGAACAGCAATGTTGCCACATACTATGGATCAGGATTATAATGATTGTGGGATATACATAAGAACTTGTGTATATCATTTAAAATGCGCCTTGGCTAAAAACGGCAAATGGTTGAACTAAAATAATTGATGTATATGCAATCCTGAACCACAACAAAGACAGGTTCCTTTCTAATTTGAAATGAGATATTGAAAACAAAGTTAGACAGTTTTGTCAGTAGATAGCAGCTCTTATTGGAAAAAATATTTCATATCTGAATTTGAAAGGTTATCTTAGTTATAGGAGGAAAACAATCCTGAACCCATATACAGGTTCAGGAAAGTATTAGTGGTTCAGGTTTGTGTTTAACTTTCACTATTGGCGGTTCAGGAATGTATCATTTCCGAAAATATTGTAGCATTCATTCTGGCGGTAGAATTATATTAATTTATTGAATGCTACATGATTGTATATATCTAGATATTACCTTTTTATGTTTGCGTTTCCTATATATTTTGAGCCGAGTGCTTTAGTGTAAATGTCCATATTTTACAGGCCGCTGTCCTAATATGTGTATCAACTCCAACCATTCATTTGTTAAATAGATTTTTATTTCAAGTCATTCGTATTAACGATGATATCTGAAAAGTAAATAGTCTTCATTTATAAAATTTGAGGTTACGTTAATTTTTGACTTGTCCAGTAGTTCATTTGCCTAATGGTGGGTGTGTTGAGCTGTTCCATTGAACCTCGGCTCGTTCACACTAGAATATTGATGTTCTGAGTTCGCATTCATCACTCGTGTGCACAAGCCCATTTTTTGACTTAACGGCTAGGGGACATCTGACTTCTGATTTTTCCTCTTTTTCTTTTTCTTGAGAAATTTTTGTCTTTATTGGACTTGATTGAAAACGAATCATGGGTGTGCATGTCGCTCACGGGGCTCATTTGTTCTTGATCTGAAGTGCCCTAACTTTTGTTGTAACATCACGAGTATGTGAGATTCCCTATTTCTTTTGTGGTAAGTTTTCGTTATTTCTTCTGCATGAATTGAATCTTTTAAATAACACCAACGTTTATAACACGTGCCAATTATGTTTTTTAGAATTTACCGAGCGAAAGAATGGTAGCACCTAGATACCAATGAAGTTTTTTTTGATTTTGGCTTCACTTTTGGTTTTGGATTCTTTTTTTTTTGGTTTTGAATTAATTTTTGGTTTCGACTGGATGTTGTAAAATTTATTTACTCGATACGGACTGTATCCTGAGTTGAATCTTCGTTGGAAGACCACGTGGGCCTGCCGTATTATAGTAGTACTAGCTAATTTTGATGTTGGAGTCCAACGGACTGGAGGCAGGGCGCCCACTAGTTTAAAGAAAGCCACCTGGGAACGTCAAGTAAATAAGGCCAGTTGGAGTTTTTTATTTTTATTTTTTATTAAAATTATCTAAATTCATTAAATATCATAAATATGAACTATTTCAATATTCAATTTACCTTTAATGTTGTACAGCTTTGGTAATTCTTATTCTAAATAGGAAAGCATAGGTATGATATGCAACGGAAGTTCTAGAACATTCCCTTTTATTGAGTATCTTAATAGACTACCAAGCTAGTAATCTCTTACCACACTTTTTTTTTCTATTTCAACATTAAATTTATAAACGACTATTACTTCTATTGAAATCCATTTATGTAGGTTATATATGTATTTTCTTTTTATTTTCCATTTGTAATAAACTGTTTATTTTGTATTACATTATTGTGTTTTATTGTTAATTTGTACTACAAAAGGTCCGTTATAATCTGTATACCCCAAGCGATTTTCCTGCTCTATGACGCTTGGTAGATATTTAAATCGAGAGACAGGTGGCGTCCAAAGAAAGGGCCAGAAGAGTGTTTCAGCCTAGAGCAAGTATTCACGTGTCTCCGACTCAAGAGCTGCCGTTCGCCGCATGTGCGTAAAAACGGTGTAATTGAATATAAAATTACGGCACAAAATTTGGCGCCCAACGTGGGGCCCCGAAACACTTTTCGGGACATGGACTTTGTAGTGCGAGAGACAATAAAACATAAATAATTTTATCTGGATTCATAATATTTCAAGTTTATTAAAATTTCATTGAACAGTAACATTTTAATATAAGTATGTTGGTGGAAAGCACAAATGTGTTGCTGCTTGATTAGTGTTTTTCTATAGAGTCACAATATTGAGGGCACTGGTCATTTATTTCCTAAGAACCCTCATTGGAATATAGTCATAGACACACTACCTTTTAAGTTGACTTTTGAAGTTTTTTTTTTGCGAACTTATAAACAGGGTGTGTCAATATTTATGACATTCATAGGACCATTTTGTTTCTTACATCTATATGGGTCGGTTGATTTTAAATAATTATCATTTGACTTTCCTTTACATATGGGGTTATATGTGTATATGTACACATTAATCAAACTGTGATATTTCACCAGAATTCCTATACATTGAAAAGAGTTATTAAAAATGTAATGTTCATCAAATAATATTTTTATTTTTTCTTAATTTACATCGATAGCTACTGAAACAAATATTTTGATTTGAAAATCTTTTTTATAGACAATTTATTGTTAAATTTAAACTTTGATCATGGATATTTTTAAATTCCAACCTAATCATTTATTAGAGTATGAGCTGGATTATGAATTGAAGATTCGACTTTTAACTTCACCACGTACCGTAGCAGATAAGCGAAAAATATTTTCTCGAATTCAAAAAAGAGAACAATCTCAACCAGGAAAGGATATTAATTTGCAACTTTGTACTTTAGCTTTCGATGAAGAGAAAATTGAAATTCAAAGAAGCTTAGACTCAATACAAAGAGTCATAGATGAATTTGAGGGAAACGTTAACGATTCAGCTTTCGGTAGGGTTAAATCACGTTTAGCTCACGTTGCAGGCAGAGCAAAAAGAATTCCTATTCCAGCTGATGAACAAAAGGCATCTGGAATATTTTCTTATATTCAGGAGATTGTTGCCAATTGTTTGTTATTGGAGTCAGACTTATATGATAAAGTTGATCCTGGACAAGATCCAACACCTTCCGTTTCTACAGCTCCAATTATTAATGTCGCAGCTCCGGTTGTTCATTGTGCCAGTCGTAATATTCCGATAAGTGAATGGCAAGTTAATTTTAATGGCGATTCTAAAAATCTTTATCCGTTCATAGAGAGATTAATGGAGTTGGCGCAAGCGCGAAATATTTCATCTCGAGATTTATTTAATTCTGCTGCCGAATTTTTTATCGGTGATGCATTTGTTTGGTATCGGAGTATAAAATCTTCAATTAATGATTGGGACTCTTTAATTTCAAAATTAAAAAAGGATTTTCTGCATGATGATATAGATGATGATTTGTGGGAACAGATTAAAAGAAGAAAACAAAAGAAACACGAATCAACAGTTGTCTTTATCGCACATTTAGAAGCTCTTTTTGCTAGATTGTCAAGACCTCCTGCTGAAGTCTCTAAGGTCAAACATATTAGGAAAAATATTTTACCTGAGTTTATTAATCGATTGGCTTCGGTCGATATTGATACTGTTTCAGAGCTTTCAGAACTTTGTCGTAAGTTGGAAGAGTCAAATTATATGCAGGATAAAAGTAGACCTAGAGATGAAGTAGCCGGTATTGATCAGGCTAATGGTTTTTATAGAAATCCTAGTACTAGTAGATATAACAATAATGATAAATTTAAGGGAAATTTTAATAGTAATTCACGAAATATTCACAATCAGTCAGGTTCTAGACAAGATATATCAAATAATAAAAATTTGACAGTGGATAAAAATGATAACAAAAGTAAGAATAATGGTAAAGTTAAAACTCCGGTAGTATGTTTTAATTGTAAATTGCTGAACCATACGTATTTGGACTGCAGAGCATCGAGAAACATATTTTGTTTTAAATGTGGTGAGCCTAACGTCAAGAGTTCTACTTGTCCCAAATGTTCATAAAACTAAATGGGAAGGTGTCTCCTATAGGCAGTCTCACTACTCCCAAAACAAACGCCTCTGATAATGTTTATTACAATCCAAATACATCACTTTTGAAATCACAAATAGTTTATAATTCAAATTCAATAAACTTTTTAAAAACTCGTAAAGAGTTAGTAAAGAAAAATTATTTTAACCAGACTGATTGGAAAAACTGGTTGAAAAGAGTTTCTGATTTTTTTAAGGATAATAAAACTTCTTTTAATAAAGTTTCTTCATCAAATAACCATGTTTCACCTCTGTTAATAAACATTTGGATAACCGACCTTATATCAATGTTAAGTTACTTGATGTGGACATTTCAGTTTTATTAGATTCAGGTGCTACCACTTCCGTCGTCGGATCGGGAGGTTTAAAGGTTTTAGATAACTTAGGTCTTAAGATATGCCCAACCCAAGTTAGAAATATTTGTACCGCAGATGGTAAGGCACAATGTGTCAAAGGCACAGTTGATTTGCCAATTGTTATAGATGATAAATGTTCTTTTATAAATGCTTTGGTGGTACCTTCTATTCCACATGCATTTATATTTGGGTGCGACTTTGCAAAGAAATTTAATATTCTAGTGAATTTTAGCCATAACTGTTGGCATGTTCAGTCCATGAATGGTAAATCTGAACTTAATATTTTGAATAATGTCAGTGATAATTCTTTAAATGAATTTAATCCTCAGTTGAATTCTTTGGACGATCTTTCTAGGGTAGAACGTGTGAAAGCAGATAAAGTCATATCTTCTTTTAATGAAATTAGTTCTAAAGATAGATTAGGAAGAACTAATAAAATTACTTTCACTATTGATACCGGTACGCGATTCCTTTTAAAAAGAGACCTTTTGCCATGTCTCCATATATGTCAAAAATTTTAAATGAAGAATTAGATGAAATGATACAACTAGGAGTAGTTGAACCATCTAAGAGCCCATGGTGTTCGCCCGTTTTATTAGTCAAGAAGTCAAACGGATCCTATCGTCTTTGCTTTGATGGACGCACTATCAATGACGTCACAAAACCTGATTGTTATCCTATGCCTACCATAGATAGGATTTTGTCCTCACTTCGTCATGCTAAATATATTTTATCTATAGATCTTCGCAAAGCTTTTTGGCAAATCCCTTTAGATGAACCGTCAAAAGAGAAAACCGCTTTTGCAGTAGTAGGCAGAGGGTTATTTCAGTTCGTTACGATGCCTTCTGGTCTCAAAAATGCCGCACAGACGCAGCAGCGCCTCGTGGATGCAATTTTTGGTCCTCGTTATGAGCATAATGTTTTTACATATCTTGATGATATTTTGGTGGTTTCTGAAGATTTTGATACCCATATTAAGTTGTTGGCAGAAGTTAAAGAAAAACTAAAAGATGCAGGTTTAACTATTAATTTGGAAAAATGTGATTTCTTTAAAACTTCCTTGAAATTTTTGGGTTATATCGTGGGTTCAAATTCTTTACGTACAGATCCCCAAAAGGTTGAGTCAATGATAAATTATCCTAGACCAAGGCATACTACTGAAATAAAACGTTTCGTTTCGACTCTGTTCATGGTATCGTAGGTTCATCAAAGATTTTTCAACATTAATGTCTCCTATTAACGACCTATTGAAGGGGAAGAAAAAAGGGCAGTCTATAGAGTGGAATAGTGCTGCAGAGGAATCATTCGTCAAAATTAAGCAACTTTTAGTATCAGCTCCTATATTATCACAGCCAGACTTTACCAAACGTTTTTATATTTCTAGCGATGCATCAAATACTGGATTAGGTGGAGTTTTGTCACAAATTATAGATGGTGAAGAGCGAGTTATTGCTTATGCTAGCCGATCTTTATCCAGAGCTGAGCGAAATTATTCTGTGGTGGAAAAAGAATGTCTTGCTGTGCTGTTTATTATTGAAAAGTTCCGAGGATTTATTGAAGGTGTTTCTTTTACGGTCATTACCGACCATTATAGTTTATTATGGCTTAATTCAATTAAGAATCCTAGTGGAAAATTAGCTCGATGGGCAGTTCGTCTTAGACAGCATACATTTGATTTAGTACACAGAAAAGGAGCCCAAAATATCGTTCCAGATGCGTTGTCACGTATTCCTAGTAAAGAACCAGCTGTTGATAATTGTTCAAATTCTAGTATTTTAGACGAGATAGTTGTTGGTGCACTTGATGTTGATCGTATTGATCCATGGTATATTAATTTACGTCAGAAAATTTTAGATGCTCCTGAGAACTATCCGCAATGGAAAGTTGAGAACGATTTTGTTTATAAGTTTATCCCAAATTCTTTTCCTATGAAAATTAATCTTCCGGAATGGAAACACTTAGTTCCCAAACCTCAAAGAGAGGAAATTATTGATTCCTGCCACAGTCCTCCTAATTGTGGTCACTTTGGCTTTTATAAAACTTTTCATCGTTTGCAAGAACAATATTACTGGCCAAAAATGCGTCAAGACGTACTTAGATTTGTAACAACTTGCTTGGTATGTGGAGCTCAAAAAGCTCCTAACACTTCTCCTATGGGATTAATGGGCAAAGAAAAGCAAGTTAGCTATCCTTTTCAAGTTCAAGCAGTGGATTTAATAGGACCTCTTCCACGGTCAAAGAAAGGAAATAAATGGCTTTTGGTGGTAGCTTGCTGGTTTACTAAATATACTTTGCTTTTTCCCTTAAGAAGTTCAAAATCTCGTTACGTTGAAGATGCATTGGAGAATAAAGTTTTTCAAGTACATGGTCCTCCATCTCTTTTAATAGCCGATAATGGTTCTCAATTTACATCAAAAACTTTCAAAAAATTGAGTGACATGTATAATTTTAATATTAGATTTAATCCAGTTTATTCTCCCCAATGTAATTTTGTAGAGCGGAATAATCGGACGATTGGTACAGTGATTAGGAGTTATATAGATACTCACGATAATTGGGATAAACAGATTTCTAAGATTCAACAAGCTTTTAATACTTCTAAGCACGAGGTAACAGGTTTCACTCCAGCATTTTTGGTTTTTGGCAGACATGTTCCATTGTCAGGAAATTATTATAAAGATATGAATTTAGACGTCAGTGTCGACTCTGAAATAATTCCGGGAGATAGGAATGCTTATGCTGAAAATTTGAAGTGTTTGAAGGATATCTTTGTGGAAGTTAGAAGTAAAATTCATAGAGCGTATGAACGCAACTCTCGAGCATATAATCTTAGAAAACGTGATGTTTCTTTTCAAGTCGGCGATCATGTCTGGTGTCGGAATAAAATTCTATCAAGTGCTGTAAATAACTTCACCGCAAAGTTAGCCCCCAAATATATTCAGTGTATAGTACGTAGAAAGATTTCAAATTTAGTATATGATTTGGAAAATATAGATGGCGTTAGAGTGGGGAAGTGGCATATCAAGGATTTGAAACCTTTTAACATTCCTATTTCAGATACTTCTAATTCTGAAAGTTCATTATATTTTTATAGTTTGTTAACCTCTTGTCAATATTTTTTTTTTATTTTATTTGTTATATATTTTTTAGATTATAGAACTTTGGTATGACTAGAGATGTTTTGGATTTATTAATGTGGCATTACGTATATTTTGCTTTGAATATTTCCAATATTCAAAATGTACCCGACCACGGTATGTTTAGTTTTTGTTGTTGACAAAATTTTGGGCTTAGTATAGGTATATTTGAATTAAATGCACAGTGCGTTAAATATTTAAGTGACTTCTGAAATATAGATGATTTAGTATGATTTGCTCAGTTTAGTGGTGACTGACGATGTATATTTTCTTGATCTTCTTTGGCCTTTGAGAGTTTTTTATTTCTCAGTACTGGAAATATGTATTTTTTTTTGTAATTATTTTTTTTGAAAGATAAATACGATTTGGTTATATTGTTGTGTCTTGCCTGAGCTCCTTTCTAGGCTGTTTTGTGCTGGAAGCTGATTGCATTGCCACAATACGGAATAACCTAATCTCGTATTTGTAGTAGACTTATGGTAATGCGTTAAGCATTTTTTTATTTTTTTGTTTGATGGAATCTATATTTTATCCCCTGTTGTTGGTGGACATCTGGGTCATCAATTCTGTTGGGTGCTTGATTTTTTTTGTTGAACCATTCGATTCAATATTTGAGTTAATTGGTAGGTAATTAGACTAGATGTTGTCTGACAATGACATAATGATGTCTCGATTACGGCTTTGTTATGATATTTATGTTGATTTTCAGCACGACTAATTAGATTGTCCTTTGAATATTTCTGATGGCATGACAATCTGTCTATTTTCTTTGGCATATCCAAATTAGTTGGATCATTGTATATTCTGTAATAATAATTGATGCATTGAATTTTCTCTTTTAAATATACTTGTGAAGATTGTAGTACCTACATCTCATCTTGCGTGTATTTTTGGCTAACCTACCAAATGTGACAGGTTGCTTCAAGCATCTGGCATATTTCCACCGATTTTGACTTTTACTGATTTTGACATATTCCTGAATTGACTTTACCTATATTATCTTCCGCAAGGACGTGTGATACGCGCAGTTATCAAGCCAAATTTACTTATCCGATGAGAAAAGCGTACTGGTTTTAAAATAGCCTATAGGGATAGACTATTTTTTTTTTGGAGAGGGGTAAATGTAGCATTCATTCTGGCGGTAGAATTATATTAATTTATTGAATGCTACATGATTGTATATATCTAGATATTACCTTTTTATGTTTGCGTTTCCTATATATTTTGAGCCGAGTGCTTTAGTGTAAATGTCCATATTTTACAGGCCGCTGTCCTAATATGTGTATCAACTCCAACCATTCATTTGTTAAATAGATTTTTATTTCAAGTCATTCGTATTAACGATGATATCTGAAAAGTAAATAGTCTTCATTTATAAAATTTGAGGTTACGTTAATTTTTGACTTGTCCAGTAGTTCATTTGCCTAATGGTGGGTGTGTTGAGCTGTTCCATTGAACCTCGGCTCGTTCACACTAGAATATTGATGTTCTGAGTTCGCATTCATCACTCGTGTGGACAAGCCCATTTTTTGACTTAACGGCTAGGGGACATCTGACTTCTGATTTTTCCTCTTTTTCTTTTTCTTGAGAAATTTTTGTCTTTATTGGACTTGATTGAAAACGAATCATGGGTGTGCATGTCGCTCACGGGGCCCATTTGTTCTTGATCTGAAGTGCCCTAACTTTTGTTGTAACATCACGAGTATGTGAGATTCCCTATTTCTTTTGTGGTAAGTTTTCGTTATTTCTTCTGCACGAATTGAACCTTTTAAATAACACCAACGTTTATAACACGTGCCAATTATGTTTTTTAGAATTTACCGAGCGAAAGAATGGTAGCACCTAGATACCAATGAAGTTTTTTTGATTTTGGCTTCACTTTTGGTTTTGGATTCTTTTTTTTGGTTTTGAATTAATTTTTGGTTTCGACTGGATGTTGTAAAATTTATTTACTCGATACGGACTGTATCCTGAGTTGAATCTTCGTTGGAAGACCACGTGGGCCTGAAAAGCCGTATTATAGTAGTACTAGCTAATTTTGATGTTGGAGTCCAACGGACTGGAGGCAGGGCGCCCACTAGTTTAAAGAAAGCCACCTGGGAACGTCAAGTAAATAAGGCCAGTTGGAGTTTTTTATTTTTATTTTTTATTAAAATTATCTAAATTCATTAAATATCATAAATATGAACTATTTCAATATTCAATTTACATGTTGTACAGCTTTGGTAATTCTTATTCTAAATAGGAAAGCATAGGTATGATATGCAACGGAAGTTCTAGAACATTCCCTTTTATTGAGTATCTTAATAGACTACCAAGCTAGTAATCTCTTACCACACTTTTTTTTTACTATTTCAACATTAAATTTATAAACGACTATTACTTCTATTGAAATCCATTTATGTAGGTTATATATGTATTTTCTTTTTATTTTCCATTTGTAATAAACTGTTTATTTTGTATTACATTATTGTGTTTTATTGTTAATTTGTGCTACAAAAGGTCCGTTATAATCTGTATACCCCAAGCGATTTTCCTGCTCTATGACGCTTGGTAGATATTTAAATCGAGAGACAGGTGGCGTCCAAAGAAAGGGTCAGAAGAGTGTTTCAGCCTAGAGCAAGTATTCACGTGTCTCCGACTCAAGAGCTGCCGTTCGCCGCATGTGCGTAAAAACGGTGTAATTGAATATAAAATTACGGCACAATATATATATATATATATATATATATATATATATATATATATATATATATATATATATATATATATATATATATATATTCTCGTTTCTATTTGTTTTTGAGCCTAGTGGATTTATTTTTCGTGAATATCGTGGGTTTAGGGCTCTTTCCGTGATTGAAAAAATTGAAATAAACGCACATTTATTTCATGTCATAATGTTTATAGAACAAGACGTTTCGACCCGCTTTGGGGCCTTTATCAATCGTATAAAAATTAAAAACTAAAATATTATTCTGTAAAATAAAAATTAAAGTAAGGAAAAAATGTTGTTAGGACAATATCATAACCTACCTAACACATAAAGTACAAAAAATCAGCTTCCTCCAAAAAAAACATATAAATAAAATAAAACTGAAAAATAATTCTATAGGTTCAAAATATGTTGCACTACATTCTCTTTTTCTTTCTCTTCATTTTGTTGTTTCTCGTGTAGAATTAATTTTGTGGAAGATTTATCTATGTGTTGACTTGACTTGTTAATTGAGAAAGATATAAAGTGACAGATAGGAGGATGTAGGTGAGGGAAATTATTATTGTAAGGTTAAGTTTCATATTTAGTTTTTACCTAAAAGGTGGGTTTGTTCGGATAGTAGTCTTGATGATGTTTCTAACTGATATTATTGAATATTTTATAGTAAGTTATAATATATTTTACTGAGTTGCTTAATATCTGTCTTAGAGTTGATTGCATTTGGATTTTTCTTTATGTAAATCATTTCCAATATTTTGCGTTTAGAGGAGTATTTTTCCGTTGCTAGTATTTTTGTTTCGTTATAGTTGAATTTGTGTTTATTTTGTTCTTGATGATTCGACAGAGCAGTTTTATTTGTTTTATCATACTTGTGACCTTTTATTCTGTTTTCTAAATATTGGCAGGATTCACCTATATATTTACTATCGCAGTCGTTGCATGGTATCTCGTAAACGGTGTGTGTTGTTTTATTTTTGTCGGTTTTGGTCTTAAGCCTGCTGTAGATTTTTTTAAGAAGATTGTGGCCCTTATGACTGAGTGGTATATTATAGCTTTTGAACACTTGTTGCAAACTTTTAGATAGATTTTCTATGTATGGTAGTGTGAGATAATGCTTATTTTCATTTTGGTTTGTATTAGCATGTTTGTTTATATTGTAAGCTTCATTTATTTTAAATTTGAAAATTGAGTTAATAAGTTTTATTGGATATCCATTCTGTATAAGGACTGATTTAGCTTTATTTATTGCGTTGAGTCTATATTTTGGGTCGGTTAGTTTAATTGATCTGTCAGCAAGGCTGTTTATGACTGATTTTTTTTGGGATAATGGATGTTCTGATTGAAAATGTAGGTACCTTCCTGACCAGGTACTTTTTGTGTACCATTCTGTGTATATAGTGTTATTGTTGTGAATTAATGTTAAGTCCAGAAAACTTATTTTGTTGTTTAGCTCTGTTTCTATCGTGAATTTGATATAAATAATAAGTTTTCTGGACTTAACATTAATTCACAACAATAACACTATATACACAGAATGGTACACAAAAAGTACCTGGTCAGGAAGGTACCTACATTTTCAATCAGAACATCCATTATCCCAAAAAAAATCAGTCATAAACAGCCTTGCTGACAGATCAATTAAACTAACCGACCCAAAATATAGACTCAACGCAATAAATAAAGCTAAATCAGTCCTTATACAGAATGGATATCCAATAAAACTTATTAACTCAATTTTCAAATTTAAAATAAATGAAGCTTACAATATAAACAAACATGCTAATACAAACCAAAATGAAAATAAGCATTATCTCACACTACCATACATAGAAAATCTATCTAAAAGTTTGCAACAAGTGTTCAAAAGCTATAATATACCACTCAGTCATAAGGGTCACAATCTTCTTAAAAAAATCTACAGCAGGCTTAAGACCAAAACCGACAAAAATAAAACAACACACACCGTTTACGAGATACCATGCAACGACTGCGATAGTAAATATATAGGTGAATCCTGCCAATATTTAGAAAACAGAATAAAAGGTCACAAGTATGATAAAACAAATAAAACTGCTCTGTCGAATCATCAAGAACAAAATAAACACAAATTCAACTATAACGAAACAAAAATACTAGCAACGGAAAAATACTCCTCTAAACGCAAAATATTGGAAATGATTTACATAAAGAAAAATCCAAATGCAATCAACTCTAAGACAGATATTAAGCAACTCAGTAAAATATATTATAACTTACTATAAAATATTCAATAATATCAGTTAGAAACATCATCAAGACTACTATCCGAACAAACCCACCTTTTAGGTAAAAACTAAATATGAAACTTAACCTTACAATAATAATTTCCCTCACCTACATCCTCCTGTCTGTCACTTTATATCTTTCTCAATTAACAAGTCAAGTCAACACATAGATAAATCTTCCACAAAATTAATTCTACACGAGAAACAACAAAATGAAGAGAAAGAAAAAGAGAATGTAGTGCAACATATTTTGAACCTATAGAATTATTTTTCAGTTTTATTTTATTTATACGTTTTTTTTGGAGGAAGCTGATTTTTTGTACTTTATGTCTTAGGTAGGTTATGATATTGTCCTAACAACATTTTTTCCTTACTTTAATTTTTATTTTACAGAATAATATTTTAGTTTTTAATTTTTATACGATTGATAAAGGCCCCAAAGCGGGTCGAAACGTCTTGTTCTAAAAACATTATGACATGAAATAAATGTGCGTTTATTTCAATTTTTTCAATCACGGAAAGAGCCCTAAACCCACGATATTCACGAAAAATATATATATATATATATATATATATATATATATATATATATATATATATATATATACAGGGTGATTCGTGATTCACGGTGGATGGTCTTAGACGTTTAAGGAAAACTATTCGTAGGATCGTTCTGAAAATTGTGTTATGTAGATTATACATAGAAATATATCGACTGAAAATATTTTCACCCTTGCGACGTTGTCACTTATATCAAAAAGTAATAACAAATTTGATTTTTCAAACCAGACAGCCTACATATTATCAATTTGTTAGATTCTCTATCACCTTCTGGTTATTTTTTCATAAGATACCCATACCTATCTGTAACAGTTTCCAGTGAATTAATTAATTTTCTTTTGTTCAAAACAGAGCTCCAATCAATAGCCCATTACTCTGAATTTTAGAATTGTGAAACGATCAAATTCCAGTAATAGCTTTAAAAAGACTTCTTTCTTAGTTATTATTGAAGATTTTCTTTTTATGTTCTACAGGGTCGCTCAAAATTCTTGTTCTTTCCATCAGATCTATAGAGACCCAAAAATGCGTTTTTTCAATAGAACACCCTTTATTTTATTATTTCTTCTGATAGAGAATCAAAATACCTTTGAAATGATATATCATGTTCCTATACCAAAATGGTTTGGTTTTCAAAATATAAGCAATATAGTTATTTGTTGGTTACCATGGTGATGGAAAGTTTGACAATTAATTATCGTAAGAATAAGTTTTTGTTGAGTTGTTCATTCTTCATAGATAATGGGATAAAATTATTGCAAAAACATTCAGAAAGTTTAATGCAAGATACCCAAAAAGAACAAAAAAGACAACAAGAATAAACCTATTCAACAAATAAGTAATTTTCTGATTCCTAGAAGCTAATTCAAAATGTTGATTTACGAAACAGTTTCGTTACTTATTATTGGGATGATAAGTAGACTGCTGAGACGATTCGTTTACCGTGCCCTGTAAATTCATTTAAAAATAATAATATACTTTCATAGATATCATACTCAATCTTGGCAAAACAATAATGAGTAAGTAGATTCATCAGAACCTGAACTCAATTTCAAGATAAAATTAGCAATAACTATGCATTGACTGATAATGAAAGATTGAATCCAGTTCAGCGATATACATATGTATTTTGTGATCTTTTATTAGATTATTTACGCAAAAGACTTTATAAAAACAGTATAATATTAATAATGAATAACCAAGTGATAAGGATAGAGGTCTTAATAATAGTGAATCTCATCAATGCATTTGATTACGCGTTGACGCAGTTCATCTTTACTTTGTTTGTACTGGTGTTGAATACACTTTTTTCTTCAAATATTTGCGTTTTAGATAAACTATTTTAAGGAATACCTCAAATAATGTTTGTTCAATAATAATTGTGTTTTATCACCATGGTAACCAGCAAATACCTACTATAAAAATGCTAGAAATAATTCACTTTAATAGATAGTTGCTTATATTTTGAAAACCTGACCATTTAGGTATAGAAACATGATATATATATATATATATATATATATATATATATATATATATATATATATTGTAATTGATGGCTATGAAATCTTTCCTGTTTTTGGTTAATTTATTCTAAATTCACGATTTTTGCCCTGAAGAAGAGAATAAACATTCTCGAAAGCTCGGCTTCAATCAAAGAATTTTATTTGATATATGACTGCATCCCCAAGAACATCTTTTTATTTATATATATATATATATATATATATATATATATATATATATATAGTGAGAAAATTATAATTGCTGAATGTTTTAAATCTTAACGATGAGGGTAATTTGGAAAGGCAGCATAAATAAAAAAAACTCTTTTAACTCAATTCGAGCTTTCGGAACTGCTCAGTTCCATTTTCAAGGATACTGAAAACATTTATTTTAAACAATACTTAAAACATATTCTTTAGATGTATATATTACTTACGTCAGGTGAGGTTGGTTGTTTTCAAAGATGTTAAAAATTGTGAGATATTAATATGGAAAAAGGGGCAGTTGTTGTATATAAAAACAATATAAAAGTATATGGTTCTTGTTGTAGAATAAAAAGACGGTGACATTAGAGTAAAAAAATTATTTTTCTTAAAATTAATAAAATTGGAATAAAATATATATAGAAAGATAGAGAGGACTGATAAATTGTTAACAATAACAAAAACAAAAATGAACTCGACACTTCCAGACATATGACTTTTGACGGAGGACATTTGGTTTGCATAAAATTTATATTCCCTAGTTATTTGGATAAAGGAACAACTTTTCTATGTATTGCTCAAAGAACACTTATGTTGGAAAATTGGCCTTCCGATGTAAGTAAATATGAGTATATGGCTCTCAAGTGCTTGACATCAGTTTTTTTGTTGATTGTTTCTGTATGTTGGTAAATATATACCATCTCCAAAAACTTTCTTTTGATTTGATTTTTCTCCTTTGCTAATATTTTTACAGAATCATAATCCATTTTATGATTTAAATCGTGTACATGGTGTGCTAAGGTACATCTATCTGGGTATAGTCTGTTGTCACTTTTATGAGAACTTATCCTATCTTTAACGTGTCTTGATGTTTCTCCGATATAGCTTTTCTCGCAATTCTGACAAGGAATACAATAAACTACGTCAGAAAGGGATACCAAAAGTTTGTTTAAAATATTCTCCACCAAATGAAAAATAAGTACTGTTAAATAGAAAGGTGATCAGTCCAAGGAATGATTCTTTTTTGATGTTGCAAAAATTAGCAATGGAATCCCATCTATTTTCTATTGCCCGCAGGCATGATTTAAGGCTAATATTATTGAAAAGAGAAACCACATCTAAACTAGCTAGAACATAATTTGGAGGAAGTTGTAGTTTGTTGAATTGTTTTTTTACATCGAATGAATCCTTGATGTAATATTCATTATTTGTTTCATACGCTTTGGTGAGAATGTCTGTCAGAAATGCAGAGAGAAGTTGTGTAGGAGCACCAATTGATGAAACTATTGGACGCATCGATAAAGTCGGTTTGTGTATTTTGGGTAGTGTATATAATTTGGGACATACACCGCTGTATGACATAAGTTTCTTTTTTTGCTAATTCAAGAAACATTGCCATTGCAGAGTCCACGAACATCATTACGAACTTTGTCCACAAACAAAAATACGGATGTTTCTCATTGCATCGGGACCTCTCAGGAAAATAAAATCTTTCTTGAAAAGCAATCCTCAGTTGATAGTAACCAATTCGGACAAAGGCAATGTTACAGTGATAATGGAGAAACAACTTTACATACAACTGACGTCTAATATATTAGAAAATAACACTTCATACGTCTCCCTAGACAAAGACCCAACCACTAACATAGAGACAAAATGTAACACATTAGTCAAAGCCCTCAGAACATCCAATCAAATAGATGAGACCCAAAAAAGAAACTTATGTCATACAGCGGTGTATGTCCCAAATTATATACACTACCCAAAATACACAAACCGACTTTATCGATGCGTCCAATAGTTTCATCAATTCGTGCTCCTACACAACTTCTCTCTGCATTTCTGACAGACATTCTCACCAAAGCGTATGAAACAAATAATTAATATTACATCAAGGATTCATTCGATGTAAAAAAACAATTCAACAAACTACAACTTTCTCCAAATTATGTTCTAGCTAGTTTAGATGTGGTTTCTCTTTTCAAAAATATTAGCCTTAAATCATGCCTGCGGGCAATAGAAAATAGATGGGATTCCATTGCTAATTTTTGCAACATCAAAAAAGAATCATTCCTTGAACTGATCACCTTTCTATTTAACAGTACTTATTTTTCATTTGGTGGAGAATATTTTAAATAAACTTTTGGTACTCCTATGGGAGCCAAAATATGCCTATCCTCGCCAATTATGTTATGGACGATTTACTGGATATTGTTGTACCAGTGCTACCATTCAATTTATTTTTCATAAAAAAATATGTGGATGATATTATTTTATCTCTACCAGAAAATGTTGTTGGGGAAAAACTAGAAATTTTCAACAGCTACAATCCAGACATACAATTTACGGTTGAGTATGAAGATCAAAACCAATCTGTCCCTTTTCTTGATACCAAATTTGTTATAAAAGAGGAGAATAGCATTATCATTGATTGGTATAGGAAACCCATGGCATCTGGAAAGTTCATCAATTATTGGTCTTATCATAAACATCAAATAAAATTAAACTTAATCAAACAAATGCAAAATAGAGTAATCAACATATCTGATCAAACACTACATGAAAAAAACTTGAAAAAATTGTTTAATTTGTTTGTAGACAATGCCTACCCTCCAAAACTATTAAAACAAATTTTATATAGTACAACATCCGCAGAAAACCAAGAAAACAATCGAACAGAGAATGAAGGGCCCATATTCTATTGTAGTCTACCCTACATTAGAGAAATCACGTCTAAGCTTGCGAAGATATTTAGACCTTTCGGCAAAATAAAAATTGCCAATAAAACAGTGTTAACCATCAACACAACTTTCTCACGATTGAAAGATAAAACTCCTATCTTATCCCTTTCTGATGTAGTTTATTGTATTCCTTGTCAGAATTGCGAGAAAAGCTATATCGGAGAAACATCAAGACCCGTTAAAGATAGGATAAGTTCTCATAAAAGTGACAGCAAACTATACCCAGATAGATGTACCTTAGCACACCATGTACAAGATTTAAATCATAAAATGGATTATGATTCAGTAAAAATATCAGCAAAGGAGAAAAATCAAATCAAAAGAAAGTTTTTGGAGATGGTATATATTTACCAACATACAGAAACAATCAACAAAAAAACTGATGTCAAGCACTTGAGTGCCATATACTCATATTTACTTACATCGGAAGGTCAATTTTCCAACATAAGTGTTCTTTGAGCAATACATAGAAAAGTTGTTCGTTTATCCAAATAACTAGGGAATATAAATTTTATGCAAACCAAATGTCCTCCGTCAAAAGTCATATGTCTGGAAGTGTCGAGCTCATTTTTGTATTTGTTATTGTTAATAATTTATCAGTCCTCTCTATCTGTCTATATATATTTTATTCCAATTTTATTAATTTTAAGAAAAACATTTTTTTTTACTCATATGTCACCGTCTTTTTATTCTACAACAAGTACCATATACTTTTATATTTTATTTTTTTTATATACAACAACTGCCCCTTATTCCATATTAATGTCTCACAATTTTTAACATCTTTGAAAACAACCAACCTCACCTAACCTAAGTAATATATACATCTAAAGAATATGTTTTAAGTATTGTTTAAAATAAATGTTTTCAGTATCCTTGAAAATGGAACTGAGCAGTTCCGTAAGCTTGGATTGAGTTAAAAGAGTCTTCTTTTATTTGTACTGCCTTTCCCAATTACCCTCATCGTTAAGATATATATATATATATATATATATATATATATATATATATATATATATATATATACTTGTTATGATTCTTGGGATTTGGGCTTCTTGTATTGATAATTTTTAAGAAAATGTGTTTAAATAATAGTACATTTATTTCATGTCATTAGAAATAATTAAGAAAAGAAAATAATAAAATTTGACGTTTCGATCCACTTTGTGGTCTTTTTCAATTATAAGTTTAGAAAATAAGATCAAAATATATAATGATGAACTGAAATAGAAGATTATTGGTATAATTTCTTGGGTAATGAGAAATATTTAAGGATACATACCTACGACATGCATTGGAAAACCAGTATTTTTTTTATTTATTCTATTAGTCAACAATGAAATCAAAAAAAATCAAAATAACTCTTCTTTCTCATACTTTTATGTGTAATATTAATAGATAATTGTAAGTAGAAATATATTCATGTAGATTTTCAGTTAATTTATATTATAGATTGGGAGAAACATACCTTAAAAACAACTCAGATATTTCGTTTAATAAAATAAAATATAATTCAATTAACTCCCCATATTTTCACTTAATTATTCCATGGGTTTTTTCTTTTTTTCTTGGTTGTCATGTTAACTTTTTGTATTGTTTTTCTTGATTATTTGTATGTGATTATTTTTTTTTTTTTAATTTTTATAACTCTCTTTGATCTGGTAATGGCGTAGCAGGAAATACGAAATAGATTGCTTCAAGGTTATTTTTGAGGACATATGGGCAGTCTTACGAGAGACAGTCGTTTTGTTTTATTTTGCATTATATTTACAAAGAAAATTAAAAAATTGATTTGTAGTTGTTATTTGGTTTTATATAATATTATTGTAGATAACACTCAGGTTTTTTGTTTCGGTTTTTTCATTGACTACATTTGGATTTTTTCTTATATAAATCGTTTCTAGAATCTCGCGTTTAAGTTTGTGTTTTTCTGTTGCTAAAATGTTTGTTTCTTCGAAATTGAAATTATGTTTCTCAAGTTTTACGTGTTTTGTAAGAGCTGTTTCGTTTATTTTATCGTATTTGTGACCTTTTAATCGGTTTTCAATGTATTGAGTCGTTTTCCCAATATATTATTTATTGCAATTCGAACATGGTATTTCGTAAACAGAATGGGTTGTTTTGTTTTTTATTGTTGTGGCTTTTAGTTTACTGTATATTTTTTTCAGTAGATTTTGTGGTTTGTAACTAACAGGTATATTATGTTTTTTGAATACATTCTGTAATTTATTAGAAAGGTTGTCTATAAACGCGGGAGAGTCAGGTAGCTGTTATTTTTTTCTTTGTTTTTATTGCTGTGCCGGTTTGTGTTGTGTGTGTTGTAAAATTGAATTGATTAACTTTCTGGGATATCCGTTTTGTTCTAGGACTAATTTAGATTTTTTGATTGGTTTTTCGCGATATTGTGGGTCCGATAGTTTTATTGCTCTATCTGCAAGGCTGTTTATTACTGCTTTTTTTTGTGATAAGGGATGTTCTCATTTGTAATGTAAGTATCTACCTGACCAAGTTTTCTTAGTGTACCATTCTGTGTGTATCTTATGATTATTATGGTGTAAGGTTAAGTAGAGAAAATTTATTGTGTTATTAGTTTCTTTTTCTATTGTGAATTTAATTTTGTTGTTATATGTTTGGAATAAACTCAAAATGTCATTTTCTTTATCTTTTGGTATGGCAGTTAGGTAATCGTCTACATATCTAAAGAAGAAAGGTATGTGGAAATCTGCTTTCGGTATTATTTCGTTTTCAAGATCTTCTAGTACTAATTGTGCGATACAACTTGATATAGAAGCACCCATAGCACAACCGGAAATTTGCTCGTTGAATTTATTTTTGTAGATGAAATATGTTGAATTTAATGTAATTTCGACGGCTTTTTTAAACTCTAATTTTGGAATATCCGTGTATTCTTTGAGTAGATTCCATTTTTTTCAATTATTTTAAGCGCTAGTTCTATTGGAATATTTGTATAAAGTGAGATAACATCTAGTGATATTATTATATAGTTATTCGGTATGTTGATATTTTTATATTTTTTCTTTGAAATGCCAAGAATCCTTAATATATGAGTCACATTTATTAATTATGTTATTTATTATGTCTTTTAGATATTTCGAGAGTTTGTTTAAGGGTGATTGTACTGAAGATACTATTGGTCTCATAGGGATGTCATTCTTATGTAGTTTGGGTTGGCCGTATATTTTAGGTGGTAGTGCGTTGTTTATAATTAGATTAATTTTTGTTTCTCTTGATATGTATTTTTGTTTATACCAATTTCGAATTAGATTGTTGTTAATTTCTAGATATTTATTAGTTGGGTCGGATTTGACTTCTTTGTAAACGGTTGTGTCCGCTAAAAGTTTATTCATTTTGTTATTGTATAGATCCGTGTTCATAATTACTGTTTTGTTAGATTTATCCGGTTTAAGTACTATAATGTTTGGGTTGTTTTTTAGAAAATCTTTGGTCTTCTTATATTCTGTTATTAAATTTTTCTGAAAATATGTTTGTGTTTGGTTTATCTTTTCATTTTTCTTTGTGTGGTTTGTTAGTATGTTGCAACATACAGAACAAGGTATGTTTCTCCCAATCTATAATATAAATTAACTGAAAATCTACATGAATATATTTCTAGTTACAATTATCTATTAATATTACACATAAAAGGATGAGAAAGAAGAGTTATTTTGATTTTTTTTGATTTCATTGTTGACTAATAGAATAAATAAAAAAAAATACTGGTTTTCCAATGTATGTCGTAGGTATGTATCCTTAAATATTTCTCATTACCCAAGAAATTATACCAATAATCTATTTCAGTTCATCATTATATATTTTTATCTTATTTTCTAAACTTATAATTGAAAAAGACCACAAAGTGGATCGAAACGTCAAATTTTATTATTTTCTTTTTTTTAATTATTACTAATGACATGAAATAAATGTACTATTATTTAAACACATTTTCTTAAAAATTATCAATACAGAACCCTAATCCCAAGGAACACCAATATAAAAAATATAATACAAAAAGTTCAAGAACCATATATATGTATATATATATATATATATATATATATATATATATATATATATATATATATATACGCGCAGGGGTTCCCTTTCCCTGGCCAGGAAATGCTGAGCAAGCTATCACACGCCAAGCCGAAAGTTACACCGTCCATTCTAAGAAACCAGCGTAGGAAGATACCAACACCGTGGAACTGCGCTTCTAGAATAATAGCACCATCGACGCAGCAGCTTAATTTTGTATAAATACACAGATCTTTTAGATATAAGTCAGTTAGTAACTCATTTTCATTGTAAGCATAATCTACGCCCAATTTAATGTTGATTTTTCAATAAATAAAGTTGTTAATGTTTTTGAAAAGGCATTTTGAAATAAAGTGATATAAAATTGGTGTCAGAAGTGGGATTTTTCTACAAGAACAGAATACGGCAGTCCTCACCAGTTGAAATTCATCGGAACACGGCGGTCCCAACTGTCTGTGGAGGTTCTCAAACCCTAAAGAAGAAGAACAACAGCCTTCAAACATCCCTTCAACCCTCTACTCCAAGATCAGGAACAGTGCAAACAACCTGACAGCTTAGTATGTGGAAAATATTGTGAGTACACTATCATCTCGTTTTAAATTGCATACTAACTCACAATTTCATTGAATTTATTGAATTGAATTTATTTTCAAAAGGTACAGTTGTTTTGCCCAATACACATCCTTAAAATTTTTATACTGAAATTTTATGTATTAAGGTCTCATACAAAACTTAAAGATAACAAACATTCAAATATGCCAGCCAATGGTAATGCAAACAACCCTCCTGCAAATAATGCAAATAATGCAGGTGGTGCGTATGCACCAGTCATTGAGTCTTATAAACTCAGCAAAATCTTTTTCATAGTACCTGAGTACGATGGAAATCAAATATTTTTGAATACGTTTATATGGTCTTGCACCACGGCTCATAATATGACCGTCGGCAACCAAATAACTTTATTAAACTTACATATTAAAAATAAATTACGCGGTCGAGCGGCGGAGCTTATAAACTCTAGGAATCCTAATACGTGGTAAGAAATAAAGTCACTATTAGAAACACATTTCGGAGATTCTCGCGATTTGTCGTCGCTTATACAAGATCTCCAACGAATTAGACAACTACCCAGTGAATCACCACTAACGTTCATCAGCCGACGCCAGACACATGAAGCCAAAATGTACGCTTCCATTAACAAGCAGAACTATTCTCAAGAAGAGAAGAGAGCACAGACCCGACTAGCCGAATCAATGGCCCTTAACACCCTCCTAACAGGATTGGAATCGAAATTAGGTCAGATTGTGAGAGCAAGTGACCCTGTGGACATCCTAACCACTACCAACCGCATCAAGAGAGAGCTTCAGCTGAATTACTTTGAGAATCAGAAGTTCCACCAGAACACTAATAGAAACACGAACGCTTCTCCCAAAAGTCCTAGCATCCAACAATGCAACCACTGTAAACGTACAGGACATACGTTCAACGAATGCAGACAATGGCAGAATTTCGGAAATAATTATAACTCGAACTCCTAAAATCAGATGTCACGACCCCCGTTCCAACAACAAAATTCGCAGCAACTCCAACAACCACTACGGTTTCAGTCGAATTTCAGGCCGTACCAAAACCTTGGAAACGATTGTCCATCTGTAATTAGGCCTAACCCCAATATAGGAATTAGCCCATCAGTAGTTCTTCAAAATCTAAACTTCAACAGGCCACAGAATAGAACCTATCACCTTAATTATGATCAAGATCAAAACTACACCTATGAGGATCAAGAATCAGAAGAATTTCAAGATACCTATGAATCACAAGACGAATATAACTATCAAGACGTACCTGAATTATTCGACCAAATATATCCGGGTTTTCGCCAGGGCCCACCTGCGCCAAAAGACCCCCCGAATCCACAACAAGACATGGCCGAAATTCAAGCACAAATTCAGACCATGAACTTGGACGATTACAACCCTAACTTGAAATTTCGCGAGCAGAACTTCCTATACGCGACGCGATGAAGACTTTTAAATTTTTAGTAGACTCAGGAGCCGGTCTTCCAATTTTTAAACCGACTGCTTGCGAAAAATTTCGACAAAGATCTCCTGAAAATGTCATCATTCAGGGAATCACTGACCAAAAAATACTCATCAACGAATCGACCTTAGTACCTTTTAACGTAAAAGATCCACATAAGGTATACATTTGCAATCTCGAAATAGACTTTGACGGTATGTTAGGTTCACACATCTTGGAACACTATAAGTGCATAGTAGATCTTAGGAATAAACAGCTGGTAACAAATTTTAAGACGATACCCCTCTACAGAGTAGCCGGTGATTCAACATCCAACACAGCCGCAAAATCATTTAAATAACTAACATAACTTCTACCGCTCCAAGGACGGAACAAGTTTTTAAACTGAGGTGCAGTCTATCAGACACCGAAGCTATCCTCTCTGGCAAAGAGATAGAAAAAGTACGCGTTCCCAATGTTTTGGTAAAAGTGAACGAACATGGTGGATTCATTACTACAGTCATAAATCCGAATGCAATTCCCAAAACCGTAGATTTTTCCCAACTGGAGATTAAACCAATAGAAAACATCATCGTCAACCATCTTAGTGAATTTCAGTACACCACCAACAGCGACAGAATACCAGAGATAAAACGACAGTTACGGCTAGATCACCTGAATGAAGAAGAGGCAGAACTTGTTACCGAATTATGTATAGACTATTCAGAAATCTTTTACTTGGGAGGTGACAAACTAACCTTCATGAACGAAATTAAACGCACAATAAAAACAACGACAGACAAACCGACATTCACTAAGTCCTATAGATACCAATACGTCCATAAGGAAGAGGTAAAAGGGCAGGTAAACAAGATATTAGACCAGGGCATAATCAGACCTTCCAAATCCCCATTCTCTTCACCTATTTGGGTAGTTCCCAAGAAGATGGATGCCTCAGGAAAACAGAAATGGAGAGTCGTCGTGGACTACAGGAAGCTGAATGAGATCACGGTAGACGACAAATATCCGCTCCCGAATATCTCTGACCTTCTGGATCAACTTGGCAAATGCCAATATTTCTCCACCCTTGATCTGGCATCGGGATTCCATCAGATAGAGATCGACCCCAAGGATATTCAGAAAACCGCATTCACAGTGGAGAACGGGCATTACGAATTTGTTCGTATGTTGATTTGAAGAATGCTCCTTCTACGTTTCAAAGGGTCATGGACAACATCCTAATGTGGATCCAAAACGAGAGATGCCTGGTATACATGGATGACATCATCATCTATTCCCCATCCATCCATGAACACATACAGAGACTGAAAGAAGTTTTCAAGAGGCTCAGGCAAGCGAATATAAAAATACAGCCTGACAAATGCGAGATCCTGCGAAAAGAAGTCGCCTACTTAGGACACTTGGTAACCAGCGAGGGAGTCAAACCAAATCCTTCCAAAATCGAGTGCATAAATAACTTCCCTCAACCGAAGAACCAGAAAGACATCGAGTCGTTCTTAGGTCTTGCAGGATTTTATCGACGCTTTATCGAAAACTTTGCTAAAATATCGAAATCTCTGACCCGTCTTCTCAAGAAGGATATTCCCTTTGACTTGACTCAGATTGTAAGGAAGCCTTCGAAAACTTGAAGAAAGCATTAACTACCACCCCTATCCTCATCTACCCCAATTTTGAGGAACCATTCATATTAACAACAGACGGAAGCAATTTCGCCATAGGTTCAGTTTTGTCGCAAGGACCTATTGGAAAAGACCTTCCAATAGCGTAAGCTGAATCCAGGTATTCGGTTACTGAGCGTGAATTACTCGCCATTGTTTGGTCCGTCAAGCATTTTCGACCTTACCTGTTTGGTAGAAAATTCATTCTAGCAACCGACCATCAAATCCTAACGTGGCTCTTCGCCGTGAAAGATACCGTAAGCCGGTTAGCCCGATGGAGACTCAAACTAGAAGAGTATGATTACGAAATCAGGTACAAACCGGGAAAGATCAACAAAAATGCGGATGCCCTGTCTAGAATTAAAATCAACCATTTTCCGGAATTTCAAAACGACGCTCAATTAACACCGTACCGAGCCCTAATAGCAACCGAAAATTCGGATGACGAAGACATTGTTAATACAGATCATGATGAAAATAAGGCTGCCCAGCACAATAAGATGCATGAAGAGTTCGACACCTTTGTTGAACTGTACATAAATCAATCTGTGATTGATTATTCGAAAATAGAATTTTCTAATGATCAACTCCTCGATAAGAAAAATAAAAACATCCTGATCTGTTTCCGACAGAACGAACTAACAGACATAAACAACAAAACCATAGAAGATATCTTCGAGGAGAATGCAGACTTCGAGAATTTGAGAATCAATGTGCTTTCCAGTAAGACAGTAAAAAATAGGAAATACATTATAACTCCATTACCATACAATCCAGATACAATTAACGAATACCTTTTTGGATTGTTATATTTAAGTCAAGATCTATTTTTACCCGATGAAACTTATTGTATCGAAACCAACGTTGATCTATCAATTTTAGAAATGCTGACTTTAATAAATGCCGAAAAAGAAACTAAATTGTTACGAAACCGATTGTGATTCACGACGTCACTTCGCTCGGGTGCCAGTAGCTCGAGGGAGATGGGAGTGGTCCTTAGAAAATTAAAGATGTACATAAAGGGCGCCAGGTGGACAAATAAACCACCCGAGACTCACGAAGCTTAACCTCAAAACTATCCATCAAGTTCGGGTAGGAAAATAAAAACAAATCGGTATCCACAAAAGAAATATTGTATTGTCTCTAAAATTCCCACAAACAGCTAAATTATCAATACATCTTAACAGCTATTCTGAAAGCTCACTATATAGAATAATAATATCTGCCCAAAAATTCCAGCTATAAATAACCAAAAGTATTTACCAATATCTTTTCTAAAAGCTCCTCTACAAATTGTCATAAATGCGCAAGAACAAACTCTAACAGCGACCATCACAAGAATGATTGTCTTACAAACAACCTTATCCAACAACTTCAAAAATCTAATCACAAAAAATAATTGTATTAAAGAAATTAAATAGTCACCGCGGGCTATTTTTCGATCAGACGCCAAAATATTCCAAAAACAGGAGCTTTAGTAAGTGAACGCGTATTCCGCCTACTACTCGCGCTGGTCAGTGCAGAGTGAAATGCAATTTTTTATACCAACTGGATCGCTGAAAAACACCTAGTGCGAGCGTAAATACTCGCCTAAAATGCAGGAGGACAACTCTTTTGCGTGATCGAAGCGAAGCTCCCTTCAGTTTACACATTCGTCAAAATCGTCATGATTAATAAATAAACATTCACTAATAATTAGTCAACAATAAGATAACGCTTTTCAGGATATGGTAAATAAATACATGAAAGTGAAGCCTCAGAAAAATATTATAAACAACAGGGCCGAGCCCTTCTGCAAGGAAATATCAAATAAGTATAATTAAATCTAAATTTACTAAAATGATTACTATCTACAGGTGAGAATTATCTACACATGTTGTTAGGGGTTAAATCTCAACACTATATCTACTACTTACGGATTGTACCCTCTAATGAAATAAGGGTCTAAAATCTGCTGAACATGCGGTGCAAGACAGGTTCAAATATTCTTCTTTATCCTAAGACGAATTGTTCCGGCAATCTGAAATAATCAGTATAATTAATTAGGTAGTATTCGAATCATCCTTTATCCTCCTCCCTTAACTTCTACTTATTTGACGGGTTGTTCTTCGTCATCTACAGCTCCGTGCAGACCTCATCTCATGCATGACCCATAGCCCATGCCGGTTACTCGACGGCCTAGGGGAGCGGAGAGGCGTAGTACAGCAGGAACGGATAGCGGGAGCCTTGAGCAACGTCCTACCTGTCAGCGGACCGGTGAACCTGTACTCAAGCCAACCCCCCAGACGCCCAAACGACGGTGAATTCAGATAAGCCATATTTTAAGTATTGTAGCCATCGTAGGCGTAAGACATCTATGATAAGTTCTATTGCCTATATTCCGTGGCAATTGCGGTTATCGCGGCACCATTGTAGTAGTTATACTTCCCCTATTGTGAGCTTGCAGGATCCTACAAGTAAGTAGGGTTTTAATTAGATTAGGAAATAGAACTGAGTTAGTTAAGGCTGTAAATAATAGATAATTGATTGAAGCTTACCCGCATTGTACTTTGCAACCACCTTTGGTACCACCATTCATCCAGCGCTGAGCCACAATAACACTTATTCACACCACTTGGGGGTTTAAACGGACAACCCACCCCATTTAGCCGAGCTATTGACCCATCGAACTATTATCACCCCTTCCAATAACGGTGGAAGGTAACAATGTTCGCTAATAACACAAATTTATCAAAGCAATAGTAGAAGTAAAGGTTAGCGACCAGTTCAGTAAAGTTTTACAAAGCTTAATAACACTTATAAGCCACACATGTAACTAGGGTTGATTTTCGGTGTCTTTTCTTGCGGCCAAAGCTCACGGTGAAATATGAGCGAAGATAAAAGGAGAGTTCTGACCTTAAATCTCGTAGGATGGTATTTGCACGAAGGTGTCCCTGAGCTGCAGTTACTAGTGGCTTGTAGTCCCTTCCTTCGTGAGATACTCTGGGAAGATGGCTCCCATATAACCAACTATGTCTCTGAATTTCACTACTTTGAGTAAACAGTTTTGGGCAAAATTGTTTATCGCTTGCTATGAAATCATGCGTCACAGGATTAGAGGCAGACATAGCTTGCAGGCGTAGCCCACTACAGAAAGCCCTAAAAATACAAGGAACGAACTCTTAGAAATGCGGAAAACAGCAAGATAAAACTCTTACCTTAGGTCTTCAAGGGCTGAAATAAAAAGACGAGTGCAAATCCTTGCTGGTACCTCCAAAAACGGGGAACGAAGAGGTGTGCCGATGAATCCCAAAAATGGAACAGCTTGTGTAGAAAAAAAGAAATCACAAAAATTTTGTGCACAAAACGCAAAAACACAATTTCTGCAACTACCAGTGGGAGGATAACCAAGAATTTTGAAGAAATTGGTTGAAAATTCCCACACAGATAAAACACACACTCAGATCTCTTATCAGGCTCTTCCTCTGTCTCTCTTCTTCCTTTCTAGCAACCTCTAGAAAAATCTGTAAAAAGGGCCTTCACTCCAACTATAAACCTAAGTGAAAAGCACCTAGCAAATTACCAGGAACCTATGGAAAAATAAAGGAAACTTTAAATTACAAGGAACTATTAAATGGACTAAGAAACTATGCTGCTCCAAAGACAACAAGATAGAAAATCAAAAATAGAGAAACAGGTGGCAGCCATGGTTTCAAAATGTGAATTTCAAATACTTGTATTGTTTACTTAGAAAATCTGGTTTAAAAGTGATATTATAAAGTGTGGTTCTGGAATGTACAATGAATACACAGGATATAATAGTACATGTAAATTAATTCATAATTATCACTGATCACTAAACTAACACGTAACAAAATTTAAGGTATTCCAAAATGTTACCCAGACCCCGGAAAAAGATCAAATTCCCATCATACTTGACCAGTTTCACAATGGAAAAAATAACTCACATAGAGGTATGAACGAGACAATCAGAAGAATCAAAGAAAAATACCAATGGAAAGGATTGACTAAAGATGTGGAGAAGTTTATCAAGGAATGCAAAACCTGTCAGAAGGCCAAAGCATACCGGAAAAACCTAGACAGACCGCTTGTTATAACCGAAACACCAAAAACTCCATTTGAAAGGGTCAACATCGACATCCTCGAATTTCCTACAAAGAACTACGCTCTGACCATCACAGATGAGCTAACCAAATTTAATCAAGCCTATCCCATCGAAAATAAGTCTGCTAAATCCATCTCTCCTTGTCTACTTTCAACATTATGGAACTCCAGTGAGAATACATTGTGACTACGGGAGACATTTCTATAACGCCCTCCTAAGAGATTTATGTAAATTATAAGACAATAAATTAAGCTACTCAAGTGTAGGTCACCCCCAGAGTAATGGATCCTTGGAACGGTTCCATTCAACCCTTCTGGAAATGATCAGACTCCACCTTGCAGATCATCCCAGAGAACCCCCGTTCAATATATTACCGTATGCAGTAATTTGCTATAACAACGCTGCAAATAAGGCACACGGGTTTACTCCTTACGAACTTGTTTTTGGCCACAGTTCCAGCAGACCACCAGAGAAGCTGTATAATGAGAAAAAATCAATTACTAAATATGTGAGAGACCCATTTTTACAAGATAGCACGAGAAAGGACTGAGAGACAAAAACCAAAGGTCAAGATAAGATTCGACCAACACGTTCAGGAGAATATTCAAGAATTCAATTGGTGACAAAGTGTTTATAAAGGAGTCCCAGCTGAAAAACAAATTGGCGAACAAATTCAACGGACCTTTCGAAATTCTAGAAATTCATCAAAATTCGGCTACCCTATTAAATCAAAAAACGAATCAGAAAACTAAAGTAAATTTCGACCGTATGAAGTTATGTGCCGGAACTGAAACTTAAAATTGGTTTCAGGTACATTATGCTGGTTAGAAAGGTCCTATGCCACTATCAAATAGAACCAATTAATAACACTGTGGGAGTCTACTACCATGACGAAACCAGAATCATCATCTCCAACGACAAGTGGACATTATTAGTACATAAAAATATTTGTGGACTACTAACGGCCTACCAAAATAACAAGATATTGGACTCCAATCACAACACCTTACGACCAGATCACTATTCAATGAATCTGTTTCATTCCGACGTAAAGACTCACGTTAATCTCCTGACGCAAGATATCCAAATCGATCAAAGAAAAGTTCAACGAATTTATTATCGACACTAAACGAAAGAAGCGAGGAATCATCAATGGACTCGGAAGTATCTTTAAGACGATTACGGGAAATTTGGACGCAGCAGATGGTCAATTTTACACTGATAGCATTAATAAATTAAATACAGACCAACACCACATAGAAAACTTATTGAAGAATCAAATATCGGTCTCAACAACCCTTATTAAAACCTTCAATAAATCCATCCAAAATTGAACTATCAACAAGCAAACATTCAATCGGGATATAAGTAACATCGAGAGAGCTATTCATCAATTAAATGATAAACTTGCGTTAGTCGAAGCTAAGCTAAAATTCTTCGAAATTTGTGAAAAACTTTTGGAAAGTTATCTGGTTATTGAAGACAATCTGAACGATATTTTAAATTCTATAACATTTGCCCGCCTAAGAATTATTCACTCATCAATAATTACACCTAATGATCTTTAATCCTAATCCTAAATAATAAATGCGATTACACCCTTGATATGTTCAACAGTTATCACCGTAAACTCTAATTCACTATGGAAACAGAAAACGATAACAAAATAAATTTCTTAGACCTCACACTAACAACAATGTTATCAAAACTGAACGGTTTACAAAAGAAACATGGTCAGGTAGATACCTAAATTTCAAATCGAATCATCCCTTCTCTCATAAAAAAACTCTGGTTGACTTGCCCACAGATCCATCCGTTTATCAGACCCTGAATTCCGCCCCGTAGCAATCGAGAGAAACAAAACAGCACTCTTAAAAAACAATTACCCTAAAAAACTAATAGACACAATTTTTAAAATGCAGATTCAACAACCCCAAACAATGCAAAATATATATCTCTATCATACTTCAAAGGTTTGTCGGAACAACTAGCACATACAGTCACACCATTTAACCTAAAATTTGAACACAAATGCAACACAATTTTTCTAAATTGCAAAAATCCCAGACGACAAAAGAACCTACGTAATATATCAAATCCCATGTAAAGAACGAACAGGCAATAAAGTCTACACTGGGCAAACAAAACAATACTTAGAAAACTGAATCAAAATCCACAAGTAGGTACAGTCATAACGCACCCACAGCATTAAACAAGCACAAACGTACCACCACCCATGATTTTGATTATAACAACAATTTTTTTTTTTACCAGAACATAACAAAAGGAAAAGAGAAACCTTTTTTATTTGACAAAAACCAAAACAAAAATGCCGCGTCAGCCAATCTGCTATTAGCGT
The DNA here is from genome assembly GCA_958507055.1 of Crioceris asparagi. Taxonomy (NCBI): domain Eukaryota; kingdom Metazoa; phylum Arthropoda; class Insecta; order Coleoptera; family Chrysomelidae; genus Crioceris; species Crioceris asparagi. The sequence continues at coordinate 27,450,348 of OY293832.1, forward strand.
CGAACAATAGGTTTTACATTCACATTATATATACATATTTTTAAAGTACATTGATGTCTTTTAGAAATGAGATCAAATTTTCTGAGGTACAGTTAACAAAAATTTCACATAAATTTTGAGGTATATTGTTATTCATTCTCTCGACGTCAAAGCAAGGGCATTCCACTAGGATGTGTCTTGTGGATAATGGCACTTCACACGCGAAACACTCCGATTGGGGGACCCTAGTGAGTAGGTGCTCATGTGTGAGGCGGGTGTGTCCTAGAGGAAGTCGTGTGAGGATTACCTGGTGGAAGCGATATGATGATGTGTATGACCATGGTTTGAATGCTGTTTTAATTTCTCCGAGCTTTGATGATTTCAATGATCTTGGAATGGAAAAAAGGTTTTAGATCTGCTGGTATGCTTTCCAGATGAGTGTTGGATCTTCAAGGGCTTCTTTTGCATATTTATAAGCCAAGTCATTTCCGCTTATGCTAGTATGAGAGGGAACCCAAAGGAAAACAACTTTCTTATCAGCAAATGATTTCAACTCCTCTTTAATCAATTTGGCTATTGTGTGGTTTGTATATATCTTGGAAATACATTGTAGAGAGTTTATAGAATCCGTTATTATCAAGGCACTTTGTGCAGGTTTTGTTTTTACGTAACAAAGCGCCTTATAAATTGCAAAAAGTTCTCCAGTTAGAATGGTTGCTGTTTCAGGTAGTTTGAATTTGTAAGACACATTTCTTGTAGCAAATGCAGGGGCCACACCATTTTCTGCCTTTGATGCGCCAGTGAAGATTCGAAGATGTGTTGGATACTGGGACATTATGGTTTGATAGTGGACCTGGATAAGTTGATGATTCGTATCATTCTTATTCAAGGAGTGTAGTTTTGTGTTTATGTGAGATGAAGGTAGGAGCCAAGGCGGGGTTGTATGGGTGGGATTGGGTTGCGTTGGGGGGATTTCTTAAAGTTGGATGAAAGAGAGAGAGCATTTAATTCTTTCGGAAAATGGTAGACGTGTCTTGGAGTGTTGATTGAATAATGGACTTGTAGTGTAGGTTGTCGTTTTGCTGCATATGAAATGCTCAACTCTTCCTTCTCAACTTTAAAGGTAGCTCACCAACTTCACATAGAAGACTGTCTATGGGAGTTGTTCTAAAAGCTCCGGTGATAATGCGGAGTGCATTATTCTGAATTATGTCTAGAGCTTTTAGGTTTGTAGCTGACGCAGATGAATAAGCTATACAACCATAATCTAATTTCGAGCGAATCAATATTCTGTATAGTGTTAGGAGTGTTTTGCCGTCTGCACCCCATTGTTTATTTGCAAGACATTTCAGAACGTTCATTCTTTTTTGGCATGATACTAGTAGATGCTGGATGTGAGGTCTCCAAGTTAGGTATTGATCGAATATTAAACCTAGATATTTCATTTCCTTTTTGTATTCCAGTGTTTGATCCTTGAGTTTCAGAGTTGGAAGGTTTTGGATTTGTTCTGGTCTTTTTGAGAGTACAATATATTTGGTTTTTTCTGCTGAGAATCTGAAACCACTTTTCTCCGTCCATGATTCAAAATGTTCAATTCCTTTTGTAATAAAGATCCCATGCTTTGGATATTTTTCCCCTTGACGTAGATGATGAGATCATCAGCGAATAATCTGGAGTGAACTGGCTTCTGGAGTGTTTTGACTATATCATTGATTGCTATCAGAAATAGAGTGGGACTTATTACACACCCTTGGGGAGTTTCATTTCGCTGATGCTTAGCGGATGATAAGGAGCCGTTTGCCTTCACTTGGAATAAGCTGTTCGATAAGAAGTTCTGGATGAAATCAAGAATGTGACCTTGATACCCCCAGGACTCTAGTGTCTTCAAGATTTTGTAGTGCCACGCCATGTCAAATGCTTTACATAAGTCGAAGTAGATTGCCATAAATTTCTGGTTATTCAAGAACGCTTCATTGATATTGGTTTCCAGATCAACGAGGTTATCGGTGGTGGATTTTAATGGACGGAAGCCTACTTGTTCCATTATGATGTGATTGTTTTCTTCCAAATTCCAGATGAGGCGTCTATTGATGATTTTTTCTAATAACTTACACGTAGTACATGAAAGAGCATTTGGTCTATAAGAATCAGCTTTGTGAGATGGTTTATTGGGTTTCAGTATTGGGATTATGATTGCTGATTTCCATAGTATTGGGAACTTATTTTGCGTCCAGATTAAATTGAAGAAGTCAAGAAGAAAATCAAGTGCTTCTTCAGGTAGATGTTTAAGGAAGGTGACGGGATTTTCATCTGGTCCAGCGGATGTATCATTCATTGAGACAAGGGCTTCGAGTAATTCGGTAAGTTTTCAGCAAGTTCCTCGGAAATTTCAAGATGATTGGTAATAATTCTTCCTTGTACGTCTAGATAATCGATGCTATAATGTGAATTTGAGCCACATATTCTTCTAATTTTTTTCCAGACATTAGTTAGTGGTTAGTTCCCACGTAATTTTGCCACGATTCTTTTTTGGCTTTTTAGTTACTTCTCTGGCAATAGCTCGTTGGTTTTATAGGTCAATAAGTTTATCTATGGTTCTGTATCGTTTATAGGTATTTAGAGCCATCTTACTTTGTTTTATAGTACGGTCACAATCTGTATTCCACCAAGGTACTATCTTGTTTTTTCAATATATTTTGTTTTTCCTATCGCGACTAAAGCTGATCCACTCAATATGTTGGTGAACTGTTGTAATGTATTATCAACGGAGTCATCCATTGAGATGGTCGATATTTTATTTCTAATATATTCCTGAAAAATATTCCATCTAGCCGTCTCTAATTTCCATCTGGGTTCAGGTTTAAAGGGATTTTTAGTGTAACTATTGTTTGTTATTAATATTGGATAGTGATCGCTCCCCACAAGTCGTCGGTAACACGCCATGTATGGTCAACGAGTATAGAAGGACTACAGAGGGAAAGATCAATAGCTGATGATCCACCTGTAGCTAGATTGAAATGGGTGCTGGAAACGTAATTTAAAATAGCAAGATTTGTATTATCTATTAGTTTACCGATCATTTTCCCTATAGCTGTGGCTTTGAGCGATCCCCACAAAACATTGTGCCCGTTGAAGTCTCCTAGAATCATTTTAGAAGAGGGGATCTGATCAATTAGATTTTGAAGTTCATTTTCATCTATGTCGGAGTTCGGGGGATATAGATGCTGCAAATATGAGTTTTCTGCGATGATCCAATTTCTACTCCAACAGCTTCTAAAGATGTATTGAGATAAATTTGTTTTAAAGCAAATTGGATTTCCGGTAAATGGCTACTCCTCCCGATGCGTGGTCCCAGTCTGTGCGATTTTTATGGTAAACTTTATAAGATTTTATATTGTGATATATTTATTCAGTATGATGATGAGTCACTTTCGGTTCCGATGTTTCCTGTAGCGATTTGTTTCAGCAATCTAGTTTTTAACTTCGTGCATCTAGCTTTTATTTTCCTTTCGGTTAGTTGAGGTCGAATTTCATGTAGCATTGTGATTATTGATAGAGGTTCATTTGTGTAGTCCTTGGCCACAATCAGTAAATTTTTGGATCCGAGGAAATTTTCTATGAAGCTTTCTTGTTGTTGACTGCTAAGGGCATACTTTGGGTTGTGGTTATCTATGAAATCTTTCAAGGTGTAAGGTAGGCTAAAGACAAAATTTGTTTGATTTTTCTCAGATTTATGTTTCTTAACGTATGAATTTGATGGTGTTGCAAGACCTTATCGGGGTTCTCTGAGGTGGGTGTCAATATTTCTGATGCAGTTCGTTTATTTGATGTTGTATCTGAGTGGGTTATTTGATTGGCTCTAAGATAGTATCATGCATGGCTGTTTGTTGTTAGGTGTTGCATGTTCATGGTTGTTTTTCCGGATTGTTTGTTTCTAATGGCATATTTGAAGTAGGGGAAGTAGATTGAGCTTGTGTTGGTAGGGACAGAGTAGGTTGGGAGTTTGTGAGTTGATGAGTAGATCTTGGGCGGGAGAAGTGGACTGAGCGTTTGTGTGGCTGTTGCATTGTGGTGCTTTATGGCCGATTTGCTTGCATTTATAGCATAAATTGTTTTCACGTGAAATAAATATTCTATATTGCACTTCATGCTGTACGTCTATGAAATCAGGAATGCTGATACTTTCTGGAGGAGAGATGTATATCTGCCTTCTGATACTAAGAATGTGACTACAGGTTGAATCAGTAGCGCCTATTCTTAAACAAGACATTGGCGACATGAGTTTCAAGCCCAGGTTCTGAAGGACATCTGTGAGAAGTTGGTGTGGGATGGTGGGACGCACATTTCACAGGAGAAGCCGTTCTGACGGAGTAATTAGTCTTCTTGCTGGAATAACTGTGTCATTGATTGTTATTGCCCATATCTTTCCAGATACTCGTCAACTTGTTTTTTGTTTGATAAATAAACACAGATTCGATTATTGGAAATACGGGATTAACAATAGGTCCAAGCTTAAGTAATCTTGAATTTTTAATCCATCTAAGGAATTGAAGACAATCGCTTGGTCTTTTGATGGAAGTTGGTAGGATATTTGAGTGAGTGCAGATGAGTAGGATTTAGATTGAGATGTATTGTTAGGGTAGATATTTGTATTAATTACGATTTCCGCTTCAGCGGGTGTCATGCTGCCAATGTTATCGATGCTTTCCTCCTGCAATATTTCTTGCCATAGGTGTATTGGGTCCGTCCTTGGCAAAAATTCAGTACAGGTGACGTGGACGGGAGACGAGCTGACACACAGTATGAACGCGAGAGGATATTACAGAGATTGTTTTGATTTGTTGATTCCTTTGTAGTTTAATACTTTTATGGAAAATAGAAAGGTACTCACAGACACAGCTGGTATCTTTACAAAAATTTTAGATATTTACAACACTGTTATTTTCAATAATATCGGGACCGAATGTAGAAGCTGTTATTTCGACTAAATGCAGGTCCGAACTCCAAAAGAGAAATCTTAGAAATGATTCATATCAAGAACACAACAAATTGTTAAAATGATAAAACAGAGATTACCAACTTGAATCAAATTTATTTCAATTAATCATAAATTATGTATACATGTTGTACGTGTATTATATATAGTATATATGTGCATTCAATGTGTGAATAAATATAAAAAAAAAACATTAAATTAAGGGCTCTAAAAAATTTAACACATAGCCACCTAGCAGAGAAAAGCAAAAGCAGAATACAAAGCATGATAGTTCCCATTTCAATAATATGAATATAATGAACACTAACTTATGAAAGATTTGTTGAATACTCTTTAAACTATACCGGGTGTTTGCAAAAAATGTTTTCTAAAACTATAGAAAAAACATCAAAAAGTCGATTTTTTCAAATGGAATGCTATATTTTTTCTTGCACTAGCTCTACATTTGAATGGAAATGGCTAATAGTAAACCAATGTTACATAGAGAAATTTTTAGTAAAATCCTCTTTTCTTCAATTTTAAGTAAAAATGAGGAATCGTGAAAATATCATTAGCCTTGGATGATTATTACTTGTCAATCTAAAAAATAGTTGTCATAAATTTATTCATTGTTATTATTATTGGTGTTACAAGTATGTGTTATTGTTGTTCCCGTTTATTGTTCCTGTTTGTTGTTTTAATTTATGTCTTTGTGATTAATCACCAATTTTATTATTTTTTTAAAATGAACTTCCCACAAGAAACACTTGTTGATATGCTGTCCGTATTTATTGAATTATCTTCTGGCTTCTCGAGTATATGGGCAAAGGTATGAACAGCGTGGTCACCCACGCGTGGAAGCTTTCTAGAGATTGGTAGATAGATTTGAGAGAACTGGTTCTGTTCTTTACGAAAAACGTAATGAAATAACAAAGTCTGTATTAACCGATGAGAGAAAGGAAAATGTACTGCTGACAATAGTTGAAAATCCGCAGACAAGTGGCAGAAGAATCAAAAAGAATATTTCCAGGAGGAGGATACATAGAGTTTTAAAAGAAAACCGTTACCATGATTATAAACCCCGAATAAGCTACTTTTTAAATGAACAAGATTATGTCAACAGAGCCTTATTTTGTGATTGGGCTCAGGAGAAACTGATAGAAAATGAATACTTTTCCAAAAATATTTTGTTTACAGACGAATTAACATTTCAAAGTTTCAATAAAGTAAATAGAAGACATGTCATGTCCACTGTTTTGCTCAAGAGAACGCAAATTTTCTAGCCATTGATAGACAACATCAGTGGTCTGTGAATGTTTTGGACATAATTGGACAAAATGTAATTGGGCCACATTTTTTTAAAGGAAGATTAAGTGCAAATGTTTACCACAATTTTTTGTAAAACAATTTACCTGTACTTATTGATGAAGCCAATGAAGAAGTTATTTTTGAAAATATGTGGTTTCAGCATGATAGTGCTCCAGCTCACAGCGCAAGATTAATTCAAAATTTTTTTTGGAGAACAGTGGATAGGTATTGGGTCAAAATCCGTGGCCTGCAAGGACCCCTGCCTTAAATAAATTAGACTTTTTTCTTTGGGGTTACGTGAAAGACATTGTGTTTAGTATTCCTTCTACCACACCAGAGGACATGCGACTGTGAATCCGAAATGCATTCTCGGCTATTACTCCCAAAGTTTTGGATAACGTTGATAGATCTTTTCATCAATGAATTGCTCTTTGTTCCAATGAAAATGGCCAGATCATTGACCATTTGTTGTAATCTGCTAATTATTTACAGATTAATTATTTTGATTGGTAATAAAGTTTAATAAATATTCATTCGTATATTGTTTGCTTTTATTTTTAATGTTTTCTTAAAAATATTCATTTTTTATTTGTTAAAGATTTTAATAATAAAGGTCAATAAAGGTCGATATATCGATCTTTATCAGTATTATGTTTTATTTCCGTAAATTTTCCAACCACTTACCAATGAATAATCCATTCCAAAATCAATGACCATATAATCCATATAATCCATTTCAGAATAGAAATCAAATGAATTTCAACCCTTTTCTAATTCAATTTCAACAAAATCAATTCCAACAAAGAGATTTTCTCCCACAACCAATGAATAATATTAAATTACCAAGAAATTACCCTACGAATCAACAAGTGTTTGGTACACCCAGACGGCAATCAAATGTTTTTGCTCCAAGAAACATTCCTCAACATAAACTACCTAAACCAGAACCCATGTCTATATCGTCACCGTTACCTTCAAGTATTAAAAAGAGACCATATCCTGAATTACATAATAAGGAATACGAAAGTAATGATTATGATACTAGCTATGATGAATAAAATCAACAATATAATCAGGATCATACCGCTGATCTTGAATACGATGATAAAATGTATACTGAATCGCAAGATGATTATCAAGATGAACAATTACCACAAGGATCTGAAGATTCTGATGACGTAAATTTTCCAAAAGAGCCTCGGAAAACTCAGAATTAATCGAAATAAATATGTCAACATGTAATCCATTAATGTATATAGAAATAATGAATCCAAAATGTTAATTATTATTAGATACAGGAAGTTCACGATCAATATTAAGACCAGCAATCGCAGAATATTTTTTCCAGAAACAATTCAAGTACCTTAATTAAAACAGCAACAGGTAGTAGGAAGATAAAATATCAAACATCAATACCATCATTCCCAGAATTTGCGAGTGATTATATAATAAATTTAATATTATTTGATTTCAATGATTTTTATGACGGAGTAATAGGTTTACAAGATTTAATCAATATGAACTGTAACATAGATTTGATAAATCAAAGACTAATTAATCCATATAATGAAATACCACTAAGAGTTAGACATCCATCCGAAGTAAGTTTTACTTTCTCTGTAGATGCGTATGAGAAACTTAAGAAACTTCTACCAGTAAGTGTTGATAACGGAGAAATTAGAATACATCCCGTAAAAGTTGGAAAATTAATAATACCAGAAATATTAACAGTAGCGAAAAACGGTTATGCGTTAATAGAAATTGAAAATCCAACTGGAAATATTATAAAAAATACTTTTCATAAACCAATTCCAGTAACAGAATTTAATTCTGATTATGAAATATATTCTTTTGAAGAAACATTACAAAATTTTCAAGATCATACACCTGAAATTAATAAAACAAAAATTGAAAAATTAATACGTACAGATCATATGAATTCGGAAGAAACAGCGAAAATTATAAAATTGTGTAAGAAATATAGTGATATATTTCATAGACCGGAGAATAAGTTAACTTTTACGTCTGAAATTAAACATGAAATAAAGACCACAGATGAAATACTCGTTCATGCGAAATCTTATCGATATCTGTATGTACACAGAAACGAAGTTCAAAAACAAATCCAAGAAATGTTAGGATAGAGGGATAATTCGTCCTTTCTCTGCACCAATTTGGATTGTACCAAAGAAAATGGATGCGTCTAAACAAAAAAAATGGCGACTAGTAGTTGATTATCGACAATTAAATAATAAAACTATTGACAATCGTTACACCAAACCAAATATTACGACTATCTTAGATAAATTAGGCAGATGTCAATATTTTTCGACAATTGACCTAGCAAGCGGATTTCACCAAATAGAAATGCATGAAAATTCAATACAAAAACTGCATTTAGTACGGAACATGGACATTACGAATATCTACGTATGTCCTTAGGATTAAAAAATTCTCCTGCGGCATTCCAGAGAGTAATAGATGAAGTATTAAAGGATTAACAAAATAAAATATGCATGGTCTACATGGACGACATAATAGTCTTTAGTACAGGACTACAAGAACATATACAAAATTTAAAATTGATATTTGATAAATTACGTAACGCAAGATTAAAAATTCAATTCAATAAATGTGTAAGAAAAGAAGATGCATTTTTAGGTCATTTAGTAACAACTGATGGAATAAAGCCAAATCCTAAAAAAACTACAATTTATACAAAATTTCCCAATACCAAGAATTCATAATCAAATAAAATCATTCTTAGGGTTGACAGGTTGTTACCGAAAGTTTATAAAAAATTATGCTAAAATCGCTAAACCATTAACACAATGTTTAAAGAAAGATAAGAAAGTTGAACATACAGATGAATTTATAGAATGTTTTAATACATTAAAAACAATTTTAATGTCAGAACCTGTATTAGTTTATCCAGGTTTTGATAAACCATTTGAATTAGTAACAGATACTTCTATTTATGCTATAGGAGGAATATTACAACAGAATAATCATCCAATATGCACCAAAAACATTAACTCCAACAGAAATAAATTATAGTAAAATTGAAAAAGAATTATTAAGTATAGTATGGTGTTGTAAGTATTTCAGACCATATTTGTTTGGTAGAAAATTTAAAATTTATAGTGATCATAAGCCATTTTTTATTATTATTAATAATTATTAATCCTATATGTTGTTACATTAATATAGTAATAGTAATACATAACTATGTAATTAATAATAAACTAAAATAATTTGAAATAAAAATTCTAGATAGAAATGAGTGGTGACAAGTAAAATTATAAAAATTAAATACATAATGAACTGGCTGAAAGCATATAGCTATCAACGTTTTAAAAAACAATGACTTTTATAAAATAACATATAACATAATTAAATACAAAAGTAAATATTAGAGACAATGTATGAGACTGAAATGACCATTAATTGTATTTTTATATGTATATCTATTATAGGTATTATAATTTTCAAGTATATGGTATGCACCTAGACGACTGAACATCTGTATGTGCAAGTTTACAAAATTTAATAAAATATCCAGATGTGTATATAGGTACATGTGATGGAAACATTTTATATCAATTGAATATTATTATTTTTGACAATTACTAGAAATGAAACTCATTAGATTGATGGCCTAGTCATAACTACTTTTAAATAGATTCATAAATTGCGGTAGATTCTCGACTATAAATCTTCTACATTTTTCTTCAAATTCTTTAAAATTCGTTATCATTTTTATATAATTAGGTAATAGGTTATAGAATTTGGGAGCTAAGTAGTTAAAGAATCTTAGATTCAAATTTGTGTAACTAAGCATACCTAATAAAGGTTCAACAATAGCTTTGTATATGCTTATTAGAATTTTTTCCCTAAAATTTTTCGTAGTGTGTAAAATTTATGTATAAGTTTTCTGATATTGCCGCTTAGGTTGGAGGATTTCGTTTTCAACAAGATATTTCTCTAGTCTACATTTTAGGCATTTCTCAAAAATTTTTGCTACATTACTAATTATACTGATTGGTCTAAACTTAGAAATGTTTGTAGCATCTCCATTTTTGTGTATCGGGGTAATAATAGCAACTTTGAAATGAGATGGCACTATAGCCGTTAAAAATATCAGGTTTATAATATGTTTTAGTGGAATAAGAAAGTACAGGTGATAATCTTTCAAAATGAAGGAGCTAACTCCATCAGGACCTGTAGTACATTTATTTTTAAGAGATTTAATATGACCGATAATCTCATTATCATTTACTGGTGTAAGAAACATAGATATTGAGCAAATGAATGGTATCTTAAACTCTTGGTCAGGTGTGTTTATTTTGTGTAGCATTTTTAGGCCTACTTCTCTGAAGTATATATTACAATAATTGGCCATGTCCTTGTTATTATCAAAGGGAATCTCTTTACTATCTTTTAGTACAAATTCATGATTACGTTCAGTTTTACTTCCGTTCGTCGCATCCGCGATTATTTTGTAAATCTTTTTATAGTCTTTTGAATTTTTATCGATTTGATCTTTATAGTACAGATGTTTGCATTTTTTTATTACAGTGTTTAAGGTGTTTCTGTAAGTTTTGTATTTTTGTTCATCTTTTTCATTGAATTGTTTCAGAAGTCTCTTTTTTATTTTGTCTCTTTGTTGATATAACAATGCTTTTTGTTATCCAGGGCTTGATCTTTTTGTTTTCTTTGTAGGTTATAATTTTTTTTTCGGTAGAATGGGTCATAAAATCTTTTATTTTATTGATAAAAATGTTAGTTGCGATTTCAACATCATTGTTCAAAACATTTGATCAACTTTCTGTTTTAATTCAGTTTTCAAAAATCTGGTAATCGATTTTCTCTTGTAGTATTGTCACATATGTTGGTTCAGTATGGCTATAGTGTTGTTGCTTTGTGAAATTTATTAAAATTGGATAGTGGTCTGTTAAATCGGGGTTTAAGATATGTGTGGTGAAATTGTACGAGTTATTTAGGCATTGATTTTTTATGAAGTATTTGTGAATGTTTCTTTTTTTTTATTTATCATTTATTACCGACCTGAAACCAAATGAATTTAAAATTGATAAATACCAATTGCAATATAAATCATCTTTTTTTAATTAAGTCCAAATTCATATCTCCCACGAAAAATTCAGATTGTTCAATCTTATTATTCACTAAGTATTTTTCCAGATCATGCAAAAAGTTTTGAATATCAGAAGCCGGACAATGATAGCCACATGTTATTCCGAAAGTTTTACCTTCGATTTCTAAACTTAGTTTAGTAAGAATTATGTTTGACGTATTTAGTTTAAAATTATTAATATTTACCGACAGGTGGGATTTAGTAGATATGACTAGTCTATCATTCTGATTATATCTTGCATTATTATAATAAACATTGTAACCACTAATATTAAAGTGATTTACATTTTCAATTTGCCAACATTCGCTTAATATTATGATATCACAAAATTGAAGTTTATATGCTTGTAGAAAGACAAGGAAGTTATCAAAGTTTTTCTTAATGTATCTTATATTAAGGTGTATTATTGTGAGTAGCCTATTATTTTTATTGAGTTTAGTGTTAATACAATCACAATCTTCAGTATCTTGAGATAAGTTCTCTAGATTTTCTAAGTCACTAATAATGTTAACTTGTTGATTGCTAGCCATTCGACTTACCGTAGTCAATTTTATTTCTCAGCACTTTGATAACATACTTGTATGTAGGACACTCCTTATCTCCAGCTGTATGCTGTACATCATATTTAAAGTTGTATTTGTCATTGTCCTTCACGCAATTGGAACATCTCTTGTTATTTTTTGGACAATTGTGGATACTATGATCACCACTGCAGTGTTCGCAGGTTATCGTGTTGGAGCATTTTGACTTTTTGTGATAGAATTCTTGGCAGTTGAAACATCTTATAGTTCCTATATCCTAATATATAGCGTAGCGTTCCCACTCAAGAAAAACTTTTCTCGTATTCATTAATTTATGAAACAACGTTGGGGTGCACTCGCCGTATATTATTTTTGTATCATTCTTTTTATTAACACCTATATAATTTACTGTCAGAACATCGTCATCGTGAATAAAAAGATTCTGTTCTCTTAAACAAGTCTCAATGTTCTCCAAGTCTAATTCACCTTTATATCCAATTATTTTGAACTTCGGTTTTTTCAATTCCGTTAATTTTACTTCGTAACCTTCAAGTTTTTTCTCAGCTTCTTCCTTTAGTATCTCCACATCTTTGTTACTGACACAGTTTATGATTATTTCGCCATTTTTGCTATCACTGGTGTTTTTAACTCCTATCTTCAGCTCGGATAACTTTATGGAATTTATTAAATAATTCCTCGTTTCAGCTACATTTTGGTGGGTAAGAGGTTTTATTATCAATTTTGGAGCACTGGTTTTGTGAATGGTGGTTCTGCTTTGAAGGACTTGACTGTATAAGGGGTTTAAGGTAGGAGCCTCTACAGATGCAGATGACGTTTCTAATTAGCAAATTTTTTGCCGTAAGAGTGTGATGATTTCTTCTTTGCTTGATATTATATTTATTTTATCGAAAATTATTTCTCTCAACTGTAAGGATGGGTAATATTCCTTTAATTATTTTTCTGATTGATATTTAATTGACATGTTATTTGATAGGACGGATTTCTAGACAGAACAAAGAACGTTTTTGAATGTTGACATTCCTGTTCATATATCTCCTCAAATTCTAAGCAAGATGTCTATAACTGACAATCAAAAACGTCAATTGTCGTGTCCTGACTATAAAATTAGTATTCTGCGATGATAGCTGTTCAGAGTGATTCTTTTTAGGTTGGAGTTGAATAGATATATTGTATACTATATGAATATTGGAGATTTTCACCATTATTGGTGTGCAGACGAATTAAATAGTAATTAGGTGAGTGATCACTGAGCTTTCTTGTATGAGATGATGAAGTGTCGATGAATGATGCGTGAAAGAAGGATAGATATTACTGGATACCATTGGCCTGCATGAGGGTTGGCTGAGATATTGTTATTATCATGGATATTATTATTACCAAGAATGTTATTATTATCATTATTATTATTATTACTGATCAGTAATTAGGGACGCCACTGTTGCACATGAGTGTGCGATGGGCCTGGAATAGGTGCCCTGGGATTATTCTCGATGCCGTGGTGGGCGTGCGTGTTTTTATCGCCGTCAGCTTAGTTATGAATTCAATTAGGGACGCCACGGTTGCACCTGAGTGTGCGATGGGCCTGGAATAGGTGCCCTGGGATTATTCTCGATGCCGTGGTGGGCGTGCGTGTTTTTATCGCCGTCAGCTTAGCTATATCTTGTACTAGTGTTGCCATGCAAGAAGCTCATACCGTTTCTTTTACCAGGTGAGCTGCTTCCTCCCGAGGGGCTCGGCATCCACGATGCATATTTCCTGGTGGACCTGGGCATTATAATATAACTGATATTTGGTTTTGATATATATATGTTGTTTCTTTTGGATTATATAAACATATTGTTCTCATTTCTTTCTCTATATTTAATTAGATCACCTTAAACATATTCTTCTTATAGTTCAGAAGTGGGATTTGGCTTGCGCCACAAAGGTGCAGTTACCCTTTGAGCATAAATATCAAATTTAACTCACGATGAGCTTAACACGTCGGCATGGAAGGAAGCGAGCACTTCCACACTCGCTCGAGTCGCCAGCTAGTGCATCCGCTATTACTAACAATGATATACGGAGCTCAGATGGCATGGTATCTACAACCGCAACATCTTCAACTTCGGAGCAGCTGGGTCAGTTAATGAGAGAGTTGGTTCAACAACTTCAACCACGAGAATCGTCAGGATTTAAGGGCGACGCAATCCCTCCCTTTGACCCTGAGAATGAGGGACACGACATAGGTAAATGGTGTCATACAATAGACGAGTTAAAGGATGTTTTTAGGTGGACCGAGGAGACAACTGTCTATTATGCCATAGCCAAACTTAGTGGGTTGGCCCAAACTTGGTATCGTAGTCTTCCCACGGTGAAGATGACATGGGACCAATGGAAAGAGAAGCTACGCGAAGCTTTTCCACCGAAAAGCACCTTCTCCGACAAGCTGGAGCAAACGGTACATCGTAAGAAGGCTCCCAAGGAAACCTATACACGGTATTATTACGAAAAGCTATCTCTCTTAAATACATGCGAGATATTTGGGGAAAAAGCCGTCTCCTGCATCATCGGCGGTATACAAGATCCTTCAGTGAAAAACTCAGCAAGCGCAGGAAATTTTGCGACGCCCGATAAGCTGTTATCATTTTTGACCACCATACAAGAAGTTCCGTCGAACCCGAAGAACGCATCACTTGAATATAAGAGGAGACACGCAGTCGACACCAAGAAGGAATTTTCTCGTACGCGTAGCTTGGGAAATTGTTTTAGGTGTGGCAGGAAAGGCCACCATGCTTCTCAATGCAGGGCTGTTTTCGAGAAAACTTGTTCTTTTTGCAAGAGTAAGGGGCACACTGAGAGCACCTGCTATCGCAAGAAAGATCAGCCCAATAAGCCCAATAATACTGTCGCATGACTATATGGAAGCAAAGCAAAGACAAATCCTAATTTAAAATACTTTAAAGACATTCGACTAAACGATCACCCTACTCATGCTTATATCGATCTCGGCAGTTCTTGCAGCACTATTCGTCAGACAGAAGCTGAACAATTCCAATTAGAAGTGAATGGATACGATTGGATAGAAATTGTAGGATTTGGTGATGGAAGAGTGCGAACGTTTGGTTCTTCGACTGTCAAATTGGATATAGATGGTGTGGAAGGGGAAGTGACAATCCATGTTGTACCGGATTGGACCCAAGAGATACCAGTATTGGTAGGAAGGACTTTTACGGAGCTACCTCATGTAATTGTTATAAAATACAAGGATAGTTTAAAATTCACCATGATGACAGAAGAGCTTCCGGTAGTAATAAATGAATCTGTTGAAAAGGTGCCATTATGGGTGACAGATGCGGTGGTAATTCCCCACGATCATGCTGGAAACATTTCGGTGGAGACTGATGCTAACTTCAGAGGAGATTTATTCGTTGACTCGGCTCTTATGCTGGAACAAAGTAAGGAGAGCGGGAGACCCCGCGCTGTACTTTCACTTTCATCCGAAGGAAAAGGGTTCATACCCCTTGTGAATCTATCTGACAACGATTTAGTGGTTAAGAAGGGTAGACTTATTGCTAGAGGACGGCCTTGTTTTCCTCAACTGGATGAACAAATATTACGGGTTGATTCGCTTTGTCGACCAGATATGGATTGGACTAGTGTAAAGGTAGGACCGGTGGGGGAAAAGGAAGAAGAAGCTTTACGAACTTTGCTTCGCGAATTCAGCGTATGCTTTTCAACTGGATTTGAAGATTTGGGCCGGTTGAACACAGCGGATGAGCTTAAAATAAAGTTGAACGAAGAGAAACCATTCTCTTACAGACCTTATCGCATGGCTGAGAGCGAGAAGGAGAAAGTGAGAGGTATTGTTGCTGAATTGATCAATAATGGTATCATTCGTGAATCATCTTCAGAATATACGTCTCCGCTTCTTTTAGTTAAGAAGAAAGATGGCTCGCCTAGTATGTGCATCGACTACCGTAAACTGAACAGCTTGACAGTCAGAGACATTTTTCCCATGCCAAGAATAGATGAGCGTCTGGATAGACTGCATGGAAGTAAATTCTTTACCAGCCTTGACTTGCGCGCTGGCTACCACCAAATTCCCATAGCTGAAGAGTGTAAACATTTGACTGCGTTCGTAACCCCAGAAGGCTGTTATGAGTACAATCGAATGCCCTTCGGTCTGACTAATGCTCCTGCAGTTTTCCAGCGCATAATGACTAAAATCTTGGTACCAGCTAAGGGACTAGTAGAAGTGTTTCTGGATGATATCCTTATTCCATCAGCTTCGATGCAACAAGGAATGGACAATTTGGAAATCGTGCTGGAGTTGTTGAAACGCGCTGGTTTAACATTGAACTTGGAAAAATGTGCATTTCTCATGCAAAGTGTTAATTACTTGGGATTTGAGATTGGTGGCGATGGTGTAAGACCAGGGATGATGAAGGTTCAAGCAGTTTCTCAGTTCGACACTCCAAAAAGTATCAATTAAGTGCGCCAGTTTCTCGGACTAACTGGATATTTTAGACAGTTCGTCAAGAATTATGCCATCATTGCGAGACCACTTACGGCCAAATTGAGGAAGGGAGAGCCATGGTTGTGGGCTGAGAAGGAGCAGATTGCTTTTGACGCCCTGAAACAAGCATTGATCACGCGACCCATTCTATCTTTATACAATCCAAAGGCGGTGACGGAGGTCCACACTGATGCGAGTAAGCTCGGTATCGCTGGAATCCTTTTGCAAATACAAGATGACGGAAAATTACACCCGACAGCGTTCTACAGCCGACAGACCTCAGACGGTGAGCAGAAGTATCATTCTTATGAGTTGGAGACGCTAGCCGTAGTTGAAACTCTCAAGAAATTCCGTGTATACCTTTTAGGTATACAATTTACAGTTGTTACGGATTGTAATGCGATCAAGGCTTCGCAGTCAAAGAAGGAGCTGGTTCCTAGAATCGCGAGATGGTGGTTGCAGCTTCAAGAATTCGATTTTCATGTTGTTTATCGCCCGGGGGATAGAATGAGGCACGTTGACCCCGTTGAAGGACGAGTGCCAGAAGAAATTCTCCATATAGAACAGGCAGATTGGGTCCTTAGCGGACAACTCTCAGACGAGAAGATATCACATATTCGAAAGGTATTATCTAAACAACCGGAGACAGATGAGGAACGACGCATCTTCAAGGAATATGCACTTCGTGATGGGCGCGTTTATAAAATTACCGCTCGAGGATTGCTTTGGTTAGTACCGAGAGGTATGCGACAACAGGTGGTGAGAGCTGCCCATGATGAAATGGGGCATTTCGCGGCGGAGAAAACACTGCTTCGTCTTTGCAGGAATTACTGGTTTCCCAGGATGAGACAATATGTACAGAAATACATCGCCTGTTGCGTGCCTTGTCTATTCAACAAGACGCCAAGTGGAAAGAAGGAAGGTTATCTCCATCCTATACCGAAGGTGCCAGTACCCTTCCACATGGTTCACATTGACCATTTAGGCCCTTTTCCCGCGAGTGTCAGGAAGAACGAGTATCTTATCACACTAGTCGATGCATTTACCAAGTTCCTCGTAATGAAGGCAGTCAGATCAACTGCTTCCAGACTAGTGGTAGAATTTCTGAAGGAGGTGTTTAATAATTTCGGAACCCCATCGGTGATCGTTTCGGACCAAGGATCAGCGTTTACCTCCAAAAGTCTTAAAGGGTTTTGCTTAACACGTAACATTAAACACGTTTTAAATGCGGTGGCTACGCCCAGAGCAAATGGGCAAAATGAGCGGTTTAACCGGACTATACTTAGCGCTCTTACAACATCCTGTCCAGACGAGACCAAATGGGATGAACAAGTTTCTACAGTTCAGTTTGCTATTAACACAGTTGTCAGCAAGGCCACAGGAAAGACACCATTCGAATTATTATTTGGATATCAACCCCGACAAATTACAGATCCATTTTTGTCGCAAGAAGTGGCCAGCATTCCCGAACTGATAGCCGATTTGATCCAGTTACGTCAGGAGGTTGCCGAGAAACTAAAATCGGATCAGGAAAAACAAAAGGAGCGTTTCGATGCTAAGCGCAAGGCTCCAACAAATTATAAAGTTGGCGATTTGGTAATGGTTTGGAAGGCGGAGACTGCAGAAGGGCGGAGTAGGAAGTTGCTACATAAATACGCTGGCCCTATGATCGTTAAGAATATCCTTCCTAATGATAGATATGTGGTTGGAGATTTGGATGGCAGCTACAGAACCAGAAGGAAGACTAACTATGAGAGGGTGATCGCGATCGATAAGCTGAAACCATGGGTGAACGCAGCCGATCTATCAGACTCGACTGAAGATGGCAGTGGTTCAGATGGAGTAGTGCTGAGCGACTCCAGTGCTTCAACGGGGGAAGCCTAAATCCTCGAGGGCGAGGAGAGGTAGGATGGCCGAATGTAAGGATGGGTAATATTCCTTTAATTATTTTTCTGGTTGATATTTAATTGACATGTTATTTGATAGGACGGATTTCTAGACAGAACAAAGAACGTTTTTGAATGTTGACATTCCTGTTCATATATCTCCTCAAATTCTAAGCAAGATGTCTATAACTGACAATCAAAAACGTCAATTGTCGTGTCCTGACTATAAAATTAGTATTCTGCGATGATAGCTGTTCAGAGTGATTCTTTTTAGGTTGGAGTTGAATAGATATATTGTATACTATATGAATATTGGAGATTTTCGCCATTATTGGTGTGCAGACGAATTAAATAGTAATTAGGTGAGTGATCACTGAGCTTTCTTGTATGAGATGATGAAGTGTCGATGAATGATGCGTGAAAGAAGGATAGATATTACTGGATACCATTGGCCTGCATGAGGGTTGGCTGAGATATTGTTATTATCATGGATATTATTATTACCAGGAATGTTATTATTATCATTATTATTATTATTACTGATCAGTAATTAGGGACGCCACGGTTGCACATGAGTGTGCGATGGGCCTGGAATAGGTGCCCTGGGATTATTCTCGATGCCGTTGTGGGCGTGCGTGTTTTTATCGCCGTCAGCTTAGTTATGAATTCAATTAGGGACGCCACGGTTGCACCTGAGTGTGCGATGGGCCTGGAATAGGTGCCCTGGGATTATTCTCGATGCCGTGGTGGGCGTGCGTGTTTTTATCGCCGTCAGCTTAGCTATATCTTGTACTAGTGTTGCCATGCAAGAGGCTCATACCGTTTCTTTTACCAGGTGAGCTGCTTCCTCCCGAGGGGCTCGGCATCCACGATGCATATTTCCTGGTGGACCTGGGCATTATAATATAACTGATATTTGGTTTTGATATATATATGTATTAAAGACAGTAAATAAATGGTCTGGAACTATATAATCCTCACTGGATCTGTCCTCAGATTCTCCAGTTTGGTCACCTAAAATTCAGAAGTTATTATAGATCCTTACCATACTTACATAAAGTTGTAAACACTCCGTCATAAACTGCGTTATTATCAATGGCTTATACATGTGTATGTCAAGGACGGAATGCTTGATGGTATTACACCATAGTAGCACCTCTTAAATGATATCCTTTCCATAACTTCATCTTAGAAGTAGAATGCTCGAGCCTATTATGCAACTGCATAATCCCCCGACAGGCATTCCCCCTCCAACATAAACATAGAAGCAGAATGCTCGAGCCTATGATGTGACTACATAATTCCTCGACAGGCATCCCTTCTTTAACGTCAACTTAGAAGCAGAATGCTCGAGTCTACTATGCCACTGCATAACTCTCTCGACAGGCATCACTTCATTAACATCAATTTAGAAGCTGAATGCTCGAGTCTATTATGTCACTGCATAATCTTCTCGACAGGCATCCCTTCTTTAACATCAACTTAGAAGCAGAATGCTCGAGTCTATTATGTCACTGCATAATTCTCCCGACAGGCATCCCTTCTTTAACATTAACTTAGAAGCAGAATGCTCGAGTCTATTATGTCACTGCATAATTCTCCCGACAGGCATCCCCTCTTTAACATTAACTTAGAAGCAGAATGCTCGAGTCTATTATGTCACTGCATAATTCTCCCGACAGGCATCCCTTCTTCCATGCTATTACCTTTGAATGTAATCCATGACTTCATTTTATCTGCAGCAACAACAGTACTCATTCTCCGGAAGTTCTCTCTCAAGTCTTCCACTACATATCTATCATTCAACAGAACTTTGGCAACTTTAAAAGGGCCTTTGTACTTTGGTAACAATTTTTTACTAGTTCCTGTATTGGGCGTGTCAGTTCTCAGAACCATAACTACATCTCCTTCTTTATAAACGTTTGCCTTCTTTCTCATTCTATCAAATCTTTCCTTTTGTTTTCGTTGACTATTCGATATTCTCTGTGTAATATTATTTCGTAATGTCTCCAAATCCAGTCGATTCAGATCCACTTCAATCGTACTCAGTATTGTACTCTCGGAGATACTTCTTCCTTTGTAACCAGCAAGAGCATCTAACGGACTTGCACTTATAGCTGCATTAAATGTCATATTCATCGAACTTTGAATCTGCTTGATGAAAGTATCCCAACTATTATCATCAGCCCCAGCAGCTGTACAAGAGAGTGCATTTAAAATTGTTCGATTATATCTTTCACATTGTCCATTAGCTCGTGGGGAAGCAACAGCATTTAAAACATGCTTTATACCATACGCCTTACAAAATCTCTTGAATGTCATAGAAGTAAATGATGTCCCACGATCTGATATAATCCTGGTGGGTACACCAAAGATGTACATAACATTCATCAATGCTTTTATTACCGGTTTAGTGGTGACATCCTTCACAGCTTCCATAAAACAGAACTTCGTAAATCCATCGACAATTACCAAAATATACTTGTTGTTCTTTCTACTTTTAACGAAAGGTCCTAGATGATCAATGTGAATAGTATGGAACGGAATCGGAACTTTTTCAATTGGGTGCATGTAACCTTCCTTCTTTCCATGGTTATGCTTGTAATAAAGACATGAAAGGCACGACTGCACATATTTCTTCACAAATCTCCGTGAATGTGGGAACCAATAGCTTTCTCCAATCTTCTTCAAAGTTTTCTCAACTCCAAAATGACCTCCTTCATCATGACAAAGTCTGCAAATTTGCCACTTACATAACCTTGGTACTACCCACAATGATCTCCCATCTTCCATCTTCCTATATACCTTAGATTGAAGATTGACTTCAATTTGGTGTAAGCCTCCTCCTGTTCAGTTGACCAAGTATATGCAACCCCTTTTCTTAATAGTCTTGTTATTGGTTCCGCCAAAGTAGCGTAATTTTTTATATATTTTCTAAAGTAGCCTGTTAGCCCTAAAAATTGTCTTACTTCTTTAACATTGCTTGGTTGTCTCATTTTCTCTACTGCCTTAACCTTTTCTCTACCAGGCTGTACGCCCAACTCACTGATTTCACGACCCAAATATGAAATAGTAGTTTGGCAAAAGTTGCATTTACTCAATTTTAATGTAAGGTTTCCTTGTCTTAACACATCTAATACAATTTTTAGTCTACTTAAAGCTAGTAGCTGGAATTATAAGGTCGTCTAAATAAGCAAATACAATTTTATTTATGTGTTCATTAAACAGAGTATTAATTAACCTTTGGAATACTGCCGGTGCATTAGTCAGCCCAAATGGCATCCTTAAAAACTCATAATGTGACATAGGAGTGATGAAAGCAGTTTTCTCAATCGAATCCTCTTTCATAGGAATTTGATAGTAACCGGATGCTAAATCTAAGGTTATGAAATATTTATGTCCACCTAACATATCTATTTGATCGTCTATCAGTGGCAAGGGAAATTTTTCTTTTATAGTAATAGAATTTAACCGACGATAGTCTATACATAATCTATAATCACCAGTCTTCTTTTTAACTAAAAGTACTGGACTGGCGTATGCTGATTTGGACTCCCTTATTATGCCGCAATCAAGAAGTTCCTGTAACAATCCGTCAAGGATCTCTTTCTCTTTCACACTCATTCTATAAGGATTATAAATTATAGGCTCAATTGTTTTACAATTTATACTCATCTCGACAATATCGGTTTTACCTAGATCATTGAAACTGAATGAAACTCTGTCTTTGTATTGCCATAACAAGTTAAACACTTGAGTTTTAACTCTATCATTGACGTTACCAAAATTAATATTGTCACGTTTAATACACTGTTGAGGGCATTTATTAGTTTCAATACTGGCAATATTTCTTAACCAAAATGCACCATTACATTTAAACATTGCTACTTGTGGTTGATTCAAGTAATCGCTGCCAATAATAATATTATATGTTAAATATGAGTCATCAATAATAAATATGTTGATACTTCCACATGATTGGTCAAGTTTTACATCAACCTTAGCTAATCTATTACAAGATATGTAATTTCCCATAAAGCTTTTTAGAAATGCAGAACTATCTAATGATATGCTATTGATCTTTAATTTTTTTGCGACGGATTCCTTTATAAGAGAACAAGAGCTACCTGTGTCCACCAAACAATTATCAATCAACGTTCCATTAATAATAATCTTCTTCAAATAAATATTTTCATCTGTATTCTTAACTGAGTTTACATTTTGTGATTTTCTTCTATAGACTTTACATTGCTCTTTGCTATGCCCAAATTTATTACATGATTCACACTTGATAATAGTTTTAGGACAATCTCTAATAAAATGTGACCCTTTACAATTGAAGCATGTTTTACCTTTATCAAACCAAGGTCGTATCTTATTCGTATTTGTATAACTTAATTGGCTTTCATTTGTGATTCTTGATGATTCAGGTACACGGCCAATGAACGCATTTCTTTTCAAAGGTTTTACACTGTGCTGATTTGTATGTTCTAAATAATTAGCAAGTAATCCCACTGATTTGAAATCAGCTGCTCTTGCTGCAAGCTTTATGTTTTCATTGGCAATGCCCTCGATAACACAATCAATGATTTCCTCCTGCCCAATATCTAACTTGAGCTTACGAATTTTAGCTACTTTTTCAAAACAATAATCACTTAGCTTTTGAGTAGGTCTATGGCTATAACTGGCAGCTTCTACAAATAGTTTACCGAATTTAATACTACAAGGAAATGTCTCTAATAACATGAGCTTCATTTGACTCCATTGAGTACATTGTTCTTTTAGTGAATCATACCATTTTCGAGCATTTCCTTTTAACCTTGACGTTGAAAGTCTTATGATCAGCTTATCGTTCCAATCATATATTTTACTTAATTCATCAACTTTATTCACCCATTCCCTTGCAGATAAATTGTCGGTGGCACCGTCAAATATCGGAATGAGTGATTCATCAATATTCAAACTTGTATATGGTGTACTTACAGTAGTACGCTTCTGCAACAACTTTTCGGTAATTTTCAACTGGCTTTTCAATTTCCGTACCTTCCTTCGAACACTTCGTGAGTCTTTTGAGGAACTGGTGGAGCTTGAAATGCTTTCTCGCCGGCTTTTCTTTGATCTTCCCATTGCACGGATCCAATCCCACTTCTGAGATATTAAAGACAGTAAATAAATGGTCTGGAACTATATAAATTAAAATATATTCTGGATTCTAGTTAATTATAATCAAATTAATAATTGTCTTCTCTCTTATCACTCGTAACCACGCCACACATGCCCGCCAAAATTATCCTTCCTCCTCTTGCCACTTCCGACCCTGACACCTGTCACCGTTCAAGTCTCGGAACACCATCAGCCACGGACACGGAACACCACATCCACCGCTCCATTTGTAATCAAACGATGTTCCATAACCATAGACAATTAAGTTTATTACATATGTTGTTTCTTTTGGATTATATAAACATATTGTTCTCATTTCTTTCTCTATATTTAATTAGATCACCTTAAACATATTCTTCTTATACAACATTTCAAATGTATCAAATTTTATGCATTTTGAGCAAAAAAATTTTATTACTCTATTTTTTAGATCCAAGATTTTGACCTCCGATGCTGTTACTACATTTTCCACATAAATTTGACGAACACCCGTCACACTTGAGAAGTTTTGTATCTTTTTTCTCACATACGTTGCATTCCATGTTGTTTTAGATTAAAATAATTGATTATTGAACAATTTTGAAGACTCCATGTGTTGATATTGAATGTATTTAAGCACGTTTAAATATAAAAAAAATCTAAACAATCCGCTCAAATAACACTAGGGGAAGGGTAAGGTGGCCCCACTCTTCGAGGGAATTCTTCTGCGAAATGTATATTGCTGGGATGACAAATTGAATCTGGAACGACTGTCAGCATCAATTTCCTCTCACGAAGAGTGATTTTCAATTAGGCTAACATATTTCACAAAATACCAATAATAATATCACCAGCTGTTCACTTTTTTCATCCCACTTGTAGAATTATTGGATTAGCACATGTCTATTGAACCATCCTTATAAAGACTTTATGTACTTAATAATGGTAGGACTAAATTTTCATCACCATTGAACAGAATTTCATTTACTACGCAATCAGTGAAAAAATCGCACTTTTATAATGAGTATAACTCACGAAAAGATCATCTATTTTAACAGAGCCAAATAAATAAATAATAAAGCGGCCGATGCTTTATCACGGAATCCACAAGATTTAGATTTCAATGGAATAGAAACAGCTTCTGTGGATAATAATCTAGATGAGTTAGATTTTGATGAAATCATTAAAAGAGAAATGAGTAAAGATATTCCATTTGAAGAATTAGATAGTGACGTAATTGATGAAATTTTAAGATAATGTGAAAAACAACCAGACGAACAGATTGATAAAAATAAGAAAATAAATATTATTAGTCAAACAATAATAAAACCACCTAACAATGAACGTGACGTTGTTCATGATAATGACGATGATAATGATACTATTCATACATCCCACGAGAATCCCGCATTCGTAATTCCAATCTCAGAAAAACCTATAAATAGTTTTAAAAACCAAGTGTTTATTACAATGAAGATAGTCTACATTTGATATGCAAGCATGAGAAAATCTTTGAAAATACGAGATTAAATGTTACTTTATCAAAAGTAAACATACATCAGCATATAATAGATCTAGAAAAAAATATTTCCGACCAAAACAAACGTATGCGTTGTATATAAAAAATGAAGATTTAATTCCTTTACTTTATAACGTAATGAGAACTACGTTTATGAATACTTTATTCAAAGTAATACAAACAACAAAGCTTTTAACCGACGTAATAGATAACGACGATCAACAACAAATGATAACATTCCATCATTGCACAAAAACTGCACATAATAAATGGAATGGAATAAATGAAACAAAAGCCGCACTTGATAAACTCTATTATTGGCCGAGTATGAAACAAGACGTAGAAACTTTTATAAATAATTGCGACATATAATTAAAAAATAAATATGATAGAAATCCTCGGAACATAAAATATAGTATAACAAGTAATCCAGTAAACCATTTGAAGAATTGCATATGGATACATTTCAAATAGCAAATAAAAATTTTCTATCTGTATTAGATAAATTTAGCAGATATGGAAATCTTTATCCAATTAAATATATATCAGGAGTAAGCGTATTAGATGGTTTATTAACTTTTATAACACATCATGGGATACCTAAAAAAATAACTGTAGACTCAGGAGTTGAATTTAAAAACTTTGATTTGAAAAACTTTTGTGAATTACATCATATTGAGTTACATATCACTACACCAAAGAATAGTAATTCAAACGCCCCTATAGAAAGATTTAATTCTACTATTACATTTTAGATATTTAAGAGAAGAAAATAAAGATTTTGATACTGATCAATCAATTAAAAGAGCAGTTATAGCTTATAACTCTTCAATTAATAGTATAACTCATTATACACCAAATGAGATAATTCATGGACACACTCATACCATAGATCCATTTGATTTAAATGATCATTTAGTAATTTCAGATTATGTAAAAAATTCCTAAGCAAACAACTAAGACGTTATACGAAAAAGATAAAGATAACAATGAAAAATATAAACAAATCATAATTAATAAAAGAAATGAAAAGCGAGATAATCCACCTGATTTTAGTAAACAAAAAGTAGCTTATATTAAAACGAAAGCGAGAGATAAAAAGTTACCAAAATTTAAAAAGGTCAGTTTAATACAAGAAACTGAAAATAAAATAATAACTCCAAAAGGAGAATATCATAAAAGTTTAACACGGAAACCAAGTAATAAGTGTAATTTGTTACAGAACAAAGATGAACCAAAGCCTGGTACTTCTCGTGACTCTGATTAGCTCTTGTTATACCATCGAAATAACAAAAGTTGAAAATCCAATATTACCAATACAACTGGGTAATAGTAAACTTATATATACGAAACATACGTTCATACACTATCCTAATTTAGAAGACATATTTAACCAAATAAAAAGTATTAACCAGACATTCTATATAATAAAGAATGCAATAACCTTAGACGATAAGACAAATATATCCAAGAATATAATATCCTACCATGGACTCACAGAAAACTTGTTATCAAGAACCGATTATCTAATCCAAAGTTTTTTAAAGAAATATGAAAATATATATCCACATATTAGAAATAAAAGAGGATTATTCGACGGAATAGGTAAAATACATAAATGGCTTTTTGGTACATTAGATGCTGATGATGGTTTAAAATACGATCAAGCAATACAAATCTTACAACATAATCAAGGAAACTTTAAACATAAATTAAATTTACAAACTTCCTTATCAAAGAAGTTAATTGCTAATTATAATGATACAGTTAAGAAATTGACAAGTAACCAACAGAAGTTACTACAGCAACTGGAACTTTTCGAGAATTACGTGAACAAAGCCATAACTGATACAAAAATGTATATTAGTTTTCAAGCTACAATCAGTCAAATAAATCTAGATTGTCAAAGTATAATAAATTTTCTAGATAATATTGAAAATGCTATTCTATTTGCTAAGGTAAATACTTTGCATAATTCTATCATATCAAGTTCAGAAATCAGAGATATCATTAACTATTTTTTTTATCAAATATAAACAAGATTTATAAAAAACATTATCTAACTTGGCATTCAAATCCTTTCCTCTTAGGCCTCTAAAAATCAAACAACATAAACCCTGGTCTACTAAAGGCTTACGTACATCTGCAAAGAACATGCGCTCTCTATCCTACATAAAAAAATCATCGGACAGCGTCTTCTACCATGATTACGTAAAACGTTACAGAAAAATCTATCATAAGACTATAAAAGCTGCCAAGGACATTTATTATAATAGGAGGCTGGCCAATTCCGGTAATGTTGCTAAAAAAATGTGGTCTATTGTGAATGACTTAAGAAATAAGACCTCACCATCTAACACAATCTCTATTTCACCCGAGAACCTAAATAATTACTTTGTAGATGTAGCAAAACATTTAAAGAACACCATAACTCCTTCCGATGACCCCCTCTCATTTCTCCCCAAGGCTAATATGAATTTACACAGTTTCTTCTTTACACCCGTAGTATTAGCAGAGCTTAACAGTACAATTAATGAGATTAAAAACAAATCTTCATCTGGGTCTGATGGGCTTACTCTGAAAATGTGCTCGAACCTGCCGAAATGCACATTGAATCATTTTATTACTTTAATTAACAAATCATTCCAAAATGGAGTTTTTCCAAACTGTCTTAAGACGGCAATAATTGTTCCTCTGCATAAAGGAGGAGATAAAGATCAAGCTTCGAACTATCGCCCAATTGCACTCCTTCCCACATTATCAAAGATCATCGAAAGATTGGTTAAAAAAAGGCTTCTATCTTTTCTTTTTGAATATAATATACTCTCTACCCATCAATTTGGATTTTTAAGTAACAAATGCACAAATGATGCCATGTTTTCCCTCTTTAATAATGTATACTCAAACCTGATCAACCATCAGTCTATAGCAACAATTTTCTGTGATTTCTCTAAGGCTTTTGATTGCGTAGATCATAATATATTAACTAATAAATTGGAGTACTACGGTTTCAGAGGAGTGTCCCTCGAATGGTTTAAGTCGTATCTCAACAGCAGGACTCAGATTGTGAGGGTTGATACGTCGATGTCTTCTTGCAAACCAATTGAATATGGAGTGCCTCAAGGTTCAGTACTGGGCCCTATTTTGTTTCTGCTTTTTATCAACGACATTGCTAGTCTTAACATTAGCGGTGAAATCTGCCTCTTTGCGGATGATACTAGTTTCACGTGGAGCAACCCGGATATTACGACACTTCATAGGACTGTATCTAGAGACTTAGTCACGATTAAATCTTGGTGCGATTCAAATCTCCTATGCCTCAATGTTTCTAAAACAAAAGTTTTATCATATAAAAGTACATTGCAATCTTTTGTACTTAATAACGCCACTATTGAGGCCGTTGAATCTGTGAAATTCTTGGGGCTTATTGTAGACAACCGCTTAAAATGGGACTTGCACATCGATGCTTTATCTAAAAGGTTAAGTTCTGCCTGCTTTGCGCTGAGATCAGTTTCCAAGGAGCTCAACTTGTCTACTTTTAGAACAGTCTATTATGCCATTTTTGAGTCGCATCTCCGATACGCCCTTCCATTCTGGGGTACGTGTTGTGCAACTCAATTTGAACGTATTTTTAAACTGCAGAAGAGAGCTGTTCGGTATTCACTGAGACTTAGCAGTAGGACTCACTGCCAGGATTACTTTAAAAAATTTAAAATATTAACTCTTCCGTCCCTATTCATATTTGAATCTGTATCCTTAATCCGTAAGCACGTATCTTCTATTCCAGAGAGGCCATCTCACAACTATCCGCTTAGAAACACGGAGCATGATCTTTATCTGCCAACCCCTAGCTCAGAGTTGGTTAAAAGCTCTATACTGTACAATGCAAAAAAATGCACAATCATCTACCATTTGAAATCAAATCCATAAGATCTTTTCCTGAATTTCGAAAGGTTTTGAAATCATACTTACTGGAGAGAGCCTTTTATGCAGTAAGCGAATTTTTTGTTAAAAATTGTTAATACTTAGTATCAAGCTTCTTACACCCACTGGTTTAGTGAATATTATTTGATGTTTGATATCCTAAGGGTCTTTTGTAATGTAAAATTATCTGTCACACAAAATTAAATCTATAACGGCTTATCCCAGATTCAATTAAATACCTACTACCTAGGATAATGCCTTTTATGCAGTTAACGATTTCTTTCACTAAGGCACGTTTGTGCTCAGCTCACGCACTGGTTTATTGTTTGTACAAAATTTGTTTTTGTTTTGTGATTTAGTTAGTGTTTACCTTCTGACTGAATTTACAGCTGTATGTTAACTTACTTTCTAACCGAATATACAGCTGTAGGTTTCATTCTGATACTTACTATCTTATATTTTTACATCTTTATATTTTTATATTTATTTTTTTTATATTATATAAATTTATTTAATTTTAATTTAATTTTTAGTTTTGACTTTGTTTTGTTTTTGTATTGTTTGATTTTGATATTTTTATTTTGCTTCGTCTACAAAATTTATATTTTTTCGACAATAAAGCATTTCTCTCTCTCTCTCTCTCTCTCAATTGTTTTAGTTTCTCCAGCCATTACATCCGATACAGAAAATACAATTGATGCGCCAGCGACCAATGAGATACCAGTGATCATAGATCCAACATCATTTATCCTATTATAAATGAGTATTTATGTTACCCTATTCATACTTGATTGAAAAATGAAATAGTTGGACATAATTTTAAATATTATTACAAAATTTCAGCTTCCTCATCTAGTTCAGTGAAAGACTTGAATATTCTTTGAGACCAACATCTAAAAATGAATCAGCAATATCTCGAAAAGGCAAGTACTTGTTGATTTTTGAATTGATTTGAAATTAAATGATAGTACAATCCAGTTAAATTTAGTTTTAATTCGTAATAAAGATATTAAAATGCAGAAAATTTAATTATGATTAATTTTGAACATTGTTCAGATTTCAAAAGTATTAAGTTGATTATTTCTATAATGGAATTATCTACTACACTTCTACATATTTATATCATTTGTTTCAGTAGTTCTGTTTTAAGGCGTACAGGAACAAGACGGGTTAAGGATTTGTTCCCAGAGTCACTGGAACTATATATAATATGGCGAAAGAAATGCGACAAACTGCGAAGCGGTTAGATCGTGAATTAGCAGGGGCTAAAGAGCGACTGAAGGAAGATGGGGAGTTTTGCATGTCAAAGGAGTTCTGGAATTTAAAGCTAAACAAAAGAACAGCCGCGTTTTTCCTTTCTCAGTTTAAGCACCTGGGAAAATCTTCTAGTGGGAGGGAATTCAGCAGAAGATAAAATCTTCGCATTGGCTTTAATGAGTCCCAAAGGATATAAATTCTGCTGTACCATATTTGCTATACCAAGAGGACACTGAATAATTTGCTGCATAAGGTCCCTTTCAAGCCGGCATCAACCCAGCAACATTCGAGCAACTGAAGGCAACTCGCAATCTCGCCCCAGTGGATAGATTAAGTACCATCATGTTCGATGAAATATCAATAGAGCCTTCGGTACAATATGATCGAAAATGCGATAAATTTGTGGGTTTCCAATACAATAGAACTGGGTAGAGGACTCCTTTGATAGCAGACAAGGCTATGGTTTTCATGACCAGAGAGATTCATAGGAAGTAGAAGCAGCCTATGTATATCCTTATATTTTAACAAGGAAGGAATGAAGGGTGATACATTGGCAAATATTATCAAAAGTAATATAAGAGCAGAAGGGAGTTCTGGACTATAAGTTCTTGCCATTGTGTGTGATCAAGGATCTGCCAAGAGGTCATGAGGCAACTTCTTTGTATTCGCAAACAAGAGAATTTTTTATTAGAAGAAGAGAAGAGAATATACTGTTTGGGTTCCTTGTGGATGATGTAGAGGTTGTCCCACTTTTTGACCCCCCACACTTACTGAAATGTATAAGAATTATGCTATTTGAACATGACGCTGTCTTCGAAGATAAAGAAACAGTTAAAACGGCAAAGTGGCTGCACATCGTACATCTAGCTTCCGTCGATGCTTGTGATGGTGACTACAAAATGCTTCCTATGATTACACAAGCTCATATTGACAACTGAAAAAATATGAAAGTATCTTACGCCGCTCAGTTTTTTAATCAAATGGTTTCAGCGCTTTTACGTGGATTCGCAAGACTGTGTAAGTTAACATTATTAGTTATGGTTACCTAATGAGCATTTATTTATGTTGGAAGTAATTCATCATTTTAATATTATATTTTGGTTAATTGACAGGCCCAGAAATAACTTACGAAGCAGTGGAAAGCGCTGATTTACTTCTAATCATGAACCAGGCTTTCGACAGTGTGAATGGCACATCATTTGTAGAAAATGGTTTACGCTGCGCGGTCTCTGAAGAATCCCAACACCACGAGCTCTGAAACCAAATCATAAAGTTTCTCAAGTCCCTGAAATTCCTTAAATCCAGTGGACAACAGTACACGCCTCCAACCGTTAAGAACTGGGTACAAACGTTAGCAGGATTCAGATATATTTGGAAAATCGCAGAAGGTATTGAGTTCCTTTCAATAAGAAATTTTAACCAGAATCCACTGGAAAATTGATTTGACAGCATCAGGAGTAGTGGTGCTCGAAATATAAACCCAACCTGCCAATCATTTGTATATTAATTCACTTTATTAATTAACAATCTGACATTATTACATTAGCCTGGTGCAAATTGGGAAAAGGACGATGCTGTTGCATTGGATTCATTAAAAAAAATAGTTTTGCCACTTGAATATAACAATTCAGAATTTAGTCTGCCTGATATCACGTTACCAGAAGTGATAGCTGGTCAAAAAATGATCCAGACAGGCAGCCTTGAATATGTATCGGGATATTTAGCTAAAAGAGTTATCAAAAAGATTACGATGAATTGCCACATTTGCAAATGTGATTGCATTGGTCCACGTAATGTAAAAAACCGAAAATTAATGATAAGTTTCAATGATAAAAAAAGACAGGTGGTTTATCCATCTGAAATATTTTACTCTACATTTAGCGAAATATTATATATATTAGAATGTATTTTACATCAGTTATGTGATAAAACCAATATTCTTTCTATTTTGATTATAATTCAATATTTAAACTGGTGCTGGACGAAATGTGTCTTTTTCATTTACATATTTGGTCCAGGAACGTGAATAAAATTTTGAAAGGTAAAAGTGATTGCCTTATATCCTCTGATCCTATCAAAATTCAAGCAATAAATATTTGTCTCCTAAACAAAAAAAAAATACAAAAAACGTATAGCTTTGCTTAAAAACCTCCAATTACCAAACTAAAATAGTTTTTCTGTCATCCTTAATATTCTGTTTCTATTTCAGTATATACTACATTGTTATTGTATATTATTTGCATATATAAACTTTGAATTTAAATATTGTATAATTTGTTACTTGAAGCTGCGTAAGAAGGTTTGCTCATTTGGCGTCTAGTTTATACTTATTATATTATTTTACTTCTGTTTCCTTAAATGTTACATTTATTTTACTTGTTATTCTATTCTATTTTAAAACTTTTGTATTACAAATTCTATCATTATTTTTATATTACAATTTTTGTGTTAAAAACTCTGAATTTCCATATTCTGTGATTTCTTATTTACAAATTAACTTATTTGTCTAGTTAATACATATAATTATATTTATAAGGTTTATTATTCGTATTCTTCTATATATATATATATATATATATATATATATATATATATATGTATGTATGTTATATTAGATTATATGATGACGTAACTTCTATAACAGACATTGTTGCATGACCTATATTGTATAAACGGAATTTGATGACAATGCATCTGGTACTTGCTAATCTTGATATTCAACTCTGCAAGATACAGCACCGACAACAAAGTTGCAACCACCCATACTGTCTTTCCAGACACGTACGGTTGTAATAAGACATTTCAACAGCTTCACACAAATTGCAAACTCTACATTTTTTATAATATAAAGTACGAGCAACTTTCGCGCTCGAGATATAATATAATTATTATCACACCAGTAATCATCTTAGTACATAAGTAACTTAGTTAATATAATATTTTTCTGTAACTTATAACTTTCAATAAATAAAGTTAAAAATTGTTGTTATCATCAATGCATGACGACGATGCATTAGATCCGGACACGGGAGAAGACTTCAAGCCCGAGATCATTACATTTTACAATCTAACAAAAGGGGCAATTGATGTGGCGAGTGAAATGAACGCTTTATATTCAGTAGCGAGAGTTAGCTGCCGTTGGCCGCTAACAATTTACTTTTCTATGCTAAATATTGGTAGCATAAATAGTAATATTATCCACAAAGCAAATAACAATTGCCTTATCAAAGAACGGAGATTATACCTGAACGAACTGGCCATGTCTTTAGTGAAGCCACATCTTATTAATCGTTCGAGTATCCAGAATCTGTCAATCAATTTACGAACAACAATAGCAAGAATTACTGAAGTTCGAAATGAGAATCGCAATCAACAGCAGCCAGAAAATGTTGAATTCTGCTATCTGTGTCCTCGCAGAAAGAACAGAAAAACCAAGAAGAGTTCTTGTACGCGACCTATTTACCCAGAACACAGCACTCATTTTTGCCAAAATTGCTTAGGTGTCTCTGAAAGTTCAGAATAATTTTAAAAATAAGTTTTTAAATACGATTGTGTTCTGTTTTTGTTATAGAATTTCTAGTTTATGTTTTTATTTTGTGGTAAATATAATGAATAAATGTTGTGTATTGCTTTTTGTACCTGGAACATTAATAAATATCCTTTGTAAAATAGGATTTACAAATTAATAAAATAAAAACATTTTTTGGGATGTGAGAGAAAGTTTTACACGCGACCAACGGTGGGATTCTAGGCCTAGCGACCAATGCCGGGTTAAAGTTAAAAATAGCATACTGAAGCACGAGCGCTTCAAATTTATATTGTGAACTATTTATAAATTATATTTATACTATTTTCATAAATAATAAATATATATAAAATAAAACTTTTTTCTTTGTTGATAATTATGACATTACCTTGATATTATTATTCAAGCAATACGTTGCTCAAAAGTGCAATTATAGTAACAGCTGTTTTGTTCAAGAGTGTTTCTGATGTCTTTGACCGACTTGATAAGATATCTGTATATACGTATTTAGAAATAACATTATAGAAAATTAAAGTTAGTCCGTGACAGCCAGCCGACTTCCAAAATAAATCCATATCCCCAAAAAACATTCCCAATGTAAATCTTTTGGAGATGAGAGCTATATTCTGCGAAACTCGACAAAAAATTCAAATCATTAGCATACGCTCAGTAAGAGCTAAACCACACCGATACAATTTTTGGTATGTTGCTTTGTATACGAATTTCACTTTAATGGTACATTTTCAAGAGATTATATCGCTTCTCACCGCCCCCAAAATTCCTTCCACGGAATTACAACTTCACTTATTATATTCATAACCCACAGTTCCAATAAATCTGGACTAGCATTTACAGTCGCTCACCTGCTCGCTCTTAGTGATAAAATTGTTAATATTTTGCGTACATACTTAAAATGAATGCCCTATATATGTTCAGTCATAGAAAAGAAGATGGAATAATAAAACAGAATTAATATTGTATGTAAACATTTATTCGTTTTTGCGAAATGTATTTATGTTTACTGTTGTACATGCGTATATTTAACTATATTGTCATGTTCTAAAGGTTCTAATGGGAGAAACAAAAAGTTGTTGGTACAATGTTTTAACACACTCGAAACATACAAAAGTTCGATACGATCTATTTTTTATATATACTTAAACCTAATGAAAATAATTGTTAACGCAGCATTAAGGATATTAGAGAAGAGAATTGTATCGGTGTGGTTTAGCTCTTACTGAGCGTATGCTAATAATTTGAGATTTTTTTGTCGAGGTTTGCAGAATACAGCTCTCACCTCCAAAAGTTTTACATTGGGAATGTTTTTTGAGGATTATGTATAAATAAATTTGAAATTTTCTAAAAGTTTAAAACATAAATATTTTTTAAATTGGACCGACTTTATCAGTTGTTGCACTGAAAAATACAAAATAATAATAATTCTATTGGTGCTGGTTCTTTTGGAGTTGGTGCCTACAACAACAAACTACAACGGCACAACTTCAAATTTACCAGCACCAATAGAATTAATATTATTTTTTATTTTTCAGTGCAACAACTGATGGGACCATTTCCCAAGTCTCCTCTTTCAAATGAAACAAAAATCGTCTAAATCGGATTACGTTTATTATGCTAAACGCGCGAACAGCCATAAAAAAAAGCAATCTTACAACCGAATTGTATATCTTCTCCTTTTTTTGAAGTCGGTCAAAAAGTAAAGATTATTACGACTTAACCACATCAGTTTCACATACAAGACTAAGATTTCACATTGTCTAATTTGTATACTCGTATATATTTGTATATATTATTGTGTAGATATAATTAATCAATTATTATTTATATATTTATCTCACTGATCACTGAGCCTGTACCTACCTCAATATTTTCAGTTTAAATGTGTGACTTGTTTCTACTATCAAACAAAGCTTATTCATTATATTATTAACTTTTATAACAGCTATATATAAATAAATTTAACTAATCTAAACATACCGTTACCATAACATGTATTAATAACTAATGACATTTTTGATTGATCGGAACAATAGTGTTTGCGGACCTGTAAGTATGTTATATTTATATATACTTTTTGTCTTAGAATAAGCTGAATGAACATGATATTTAGAGACACCCTATATTTATTCATATTTATATATTATAATGTTACAGCAAGTGTGATTAATTGCAAATTATTAGTAATTGCCCATCATATTTGTGTTTATAGTTTACCCTTCTATCAAATATATGATTTACTTTAATATTTATATTTTACTTTTCTAATTTACCCCACAATATAAGCCCAGTATCATATCATAAACTCTATGTCCATATTACTGTCACCTAAGTCTGTATCGCTACTAAATAAAAAATTACTACACTTTATACATTTAGAGGAAATATATGATGGTTTAATGATGATTCCGTTATTTATACGGATGTACGGCACTCAAAAAGATATTGTACAAATTTTCTGTTATCGATAATATTAAAGCTTGTCAATAGCTACTAACCAATAAAAATCTGTTGAAAATCAAAAGAGAAAAAGGGTTAGGTTTCTTTTTCTCCAGCATCTGCTTTGCCATATACGATCGTTGGATGTAGATATCACGGACATTTCTTTTTAAAAATTTTCCTTTCTACATTTACCTACACGAAGCCATAATAACATACACTATACAGTTTTTAAATTTGAACTACTTTTACTTTGAATTTGAAGGTTGAAGGTTAGGACAGAGACAGAGCAATTGACATGCAGGTTGGCAAACACAAATTAATTTATGTGCTGTTGCCAAATTCTCAGCGATAATTATGAATGATAAATGATAAATTATTTCATTTAAAAAAAACAAAAAAGACAATAATATGATTGATTTTTAGTTAACTAGACCTATAGCATTTCGAGCAATATCTAAGGTTTTCTTGTTCAATAAATACTCTTTTGGAGATTTTATAGTTCCAATGTTGGCTAATCTGATATTTTTCAATACTTTCATTAGGACCGCCCCTTTCCACTTACACCCGATTCTGGAGTCATCAAACATCCTTAATAAGAATTTTCATATAACAATCCCTTCTTCCATATTAATCTAGATATAACCTAAAATCTACGAAAGAAAGCAGAGTGTAAAAAAATACATTTACTTCAAAGAAAATGTCTCAAACAAAGTACAATGTGTAATAGTAGGAATCTTAATCATGTAATAAAAACTGGTATGCGCGATATTTCCAGCAGTTTCTAAGCCCTCATACCAAGTTATTTAAGAATTAAAAATCATTGGTCGGCCGGATTTTTTCTAAATCTGTACATAATTTCGTAAAATTTAACTTAAGATTGATCAAAATCTGCGGTGACGGTAAAACATTACGGCCATTTAATAACATAAAATTTATTTAAAAATATTTTCGGCTAATTAAATCCACTAAATGTAAACTTTTCATTTTCATTAAAAAAATTCAAAACCGCATTCACAGAGATTGCAGGATTGGTGGCTCCTCGCCTATATACTCTATGAAATATGACATTAAAATATTCTTGAAGATTATAGTAGGTCTTGCCATTCAATTTTTTTTTCTAGACTCATCGTTGTTGTTTCTTTAATATATGCCAGAAGTTTGTTATCGAGGTGCCCACGTGATTTTTCAGAGGGGCATATAACGAACTACACATATAACTATATGACTCGTTCTTTGTGACAGTCAAATTTCAATAAAGGCAACGTTTGTCCTGACACTTATGACTGGTCTTATCATATTTCGAGATATAACATGGAATACTTCAATTTAAATTTAAATCCAAACGTCAAACAATTATTGGCGAATTCCTTATAGCATCAATCAGTTTCATAAATATCTTTAAGAAGCCAAATTTAATTAATTAGCTTTGTAAAGAAATCCGAGAAACTAGTTATGACACGATGAAAAAATAACAGAAGTAAGGAATGGGCAAAATAAATGAAAAAACTTTAAATTACTATTTAATTAAATTCTATTTAAAGACAGTAAAAACATGTATAATTACAAAAAATAATTACTACATTCTATTTAGTCAAGAATACTTACTATTCTTGATTTCTTATAATAAGATACATGAGGTGCAAAATAATTTAGTAAAAGAAATTAAAATATCAATGGCTACATACAATTATCAAGTCACTTCTATTTAATTAACATATTTACACAAAGAAATGTAATATAGTCAATAAATAAATAAGAATACTCCATCACCAAAAATTACAAAGGAAAACCTATCATCAATTGCTGGTCCATCCAGTTTAGTGTAAGTATTTTGCCTATCAAGAAATTATCAACTTATAGTGTAGTTTTTCCATAATATTTATATGTTAAACTTTGTAGTAAGTATTAACTTTTTATTATTTTTTTTTATTTATAGAGTACTATATGAACCTCAGAGGTCATCTTAATCCAAAATTATTGCTTCCGAAGCAGAAGACGGAAAGAATATGACTTCTACATACATGAAACATTCTCAAAATAAAACATTTGCTAATTGTCTTCGTTATGCCATTAACACGTGAACAGATAAGTGAACTGAAAAACTGCGCTGAAATAGTTGTAAAACAGCTATTCAAGGAGCCAGATTTCATAAAACACATAACTGTGAGTGTGGCGAAAGTAATCGTAAAAGTATAAAACAACCGCTGGCTACATATGAGAAAAGAGTGGACGAGCTGAATTCCAATATCCATGATATGAAAAAACAACAGGAAAAACATGTGGAAAATCTCAACGATAAGATAAATTTACTGAGTGCCAAAGTCAATGACTCGTCAGTGGCGTTCCAAAATCCCATGCAAATAATATCTGAAATATCTGAAATTAAACAGCGAGAAAACAATATAATTATGTTTGGTGTTCCTGAGAATAATACTGACCAAGAGGCAATAGTTGATGATGTTGTCAAAATTATTATTCCGGATTTTGAAATGACCTTTAAAAATAATTATGCCTGATAGTTCGAAATACTCACAACTCATTAGAGAAAATAAGAAGATACAAGCTGTTGACTGGTTCAAAGATGTATACATCAAACCCGATCAGACAGTGATCTAAAGGGAGCTTTTTGTAAGACTGCACCAGGAATTGAATGAGCGTCAGGAGTCCGGTGAAAGTGACTTCATAATAAAATACAGAAATGGATTCCCATATATTACAAAGATAAAAATAAACTAAATCAATCATCCAGTAGTTCCTCCCAAGAAAATTATATCTCTATTTATATGAAAACGTTCTAGGAAGTGATCAGAATATTATTGTAGTTACTGAGAGTTGGTTACACGATGAAGTGAACAATGGATAATTACTTCCAGATAATTTCGTAACCGAAAAGACCGCAGAACTCGAGGTGGAGGTGTATTAGTAGTAGTAACAGTATATTATTTAAATCAGAAATATGTTAACTTATATCATGTCCAATTTATACAATAGATTTTGTCTGTATCAAAGTATCAACGAAAAATATGAAACCCTTATATATAGCTGTTGTTTATATTCTTCCAAAAACAACACTTGAAGAATATGATGAATTCTTTGGATTCATGGAAAACATTTTCGAATAGAACAAATTCATGATTATTGGGGATTTTAATCTCTCTGAGTTAAAAGAATTTTACGACACCGGTAACCAAACGAATCTAATACGGCTATTTGTTGATTTCTTGAACTTCGCTGATTTAGTTCCATGGAATTCAATCAAAAACATCAGTGACAGACTGCTGGATTTAATGATATGTTCAACCGAATCTACATCTGTTGTGCAAAATAATGAAGATCCATTAGTACCCATAGATCCCTATCATCCAGGACTTATGGTACAGCTTACCGGCGACTGTAAGCTGCAAAAAAATTCCAACAATTTTTAGAAGGTATGACATAAAAAGAATCTATGTACAAAAGTTTTCTCGATTACTGTGTGATATTAATTGGACTCAAATTCTATCCAATCAAAATGATGTTGACTCTATATGTGAAACTTTTAATGATATTGTTCAAAAAAGATTCCCGAATGTGCACCGCTTGCAAAACCTAGATTAAATTCGTACCCAAGTTGGTATAGCAAAGAATTAAAAATATAAAATCAAAATATAACTATTTGAAAATGTATAAAAAAACGAAATACTTGTTTTACTTAGACCGCATGAAAAATTTGAGGAAGATTGTCAAATCCAAAATAGCATCTGATTATAGGCTATATATTACTAAATCTGAAGAAAGGCTGAAGAATAACCCACGCATTCCGGGTCAAATCACTTATATTAATCAGACACATTCGTGCGCACTCTACCGTAAATGCGTTTGCAACACACTTCAGTAGTGTATATAGTCAAGATGACAATGACGACAACAGTGATACGTACCTGCCAAATCATCCTTACTTGAATTTAACATCAATTACAACTCAACAATTATTGAAGTTACTAAAAAATTGGTCCTGTTAGAATTCCAGCCAAAACCGTTAAATCGTTAATAAATAGCCGTTCAGCGCCGCTAGAGATTATATACAGGGTCCTGCAGCTCAGCTCCCGTCTTCTGTAGCTCAGTTGTTAGTTAAGTTCATGGTACAAATAGACAAGGTATGTTCCTTGCGCAGGTAGGTATCTGGTGGGGGTAATCACTTCCTCACAGAGTTGCCTGAAATCCGCCATATTTCATTACGTCGTTTGTCGTTTAGTGAGTCAGTCAATGTGTCATTTGTCATTGTGTCTGTTTTAGTTATTCTGTGTTTGTTTGTTCAAGTTTTTCTGCCTCAATTTGTTATGCACAATGTCGTGTGCAGTGCAAAATTGTAAAAATAATTGGAAGAAAAGGAAACAGGGAAACGAGATAAGTTTTTTTACATTTCCTAAGGATGACTTTCATAAAGAAAAGTGGATGGAAGCAATTGGACTACCCATCCTCAAAGTGAAAGATTGTGAGTATTATTTAATCTATTTTTTGTAGAGTATTTTGCTTGATAATCGAATAAAACACGTCGATGAATTGACAAACTACTTGTATGAGAAATATTGATAACAATTATTGCAGATTATAGGGT
Organism: Crioceris asparagi; assembly: GCA_958507055.1. Classification (NCBI taxonomy): domain Eukaryota; kingdom Metazoa; phylum Arthropoda; class Insecta; order Coleoptera; family Chrysomelidae; genus Crioceris; species Crioceris asparagi. The sequence goes on from OY293832.1 coordinate 27,491,113, forward strand.
TGATATTTTTTTTCGCAGCTAGAATTTACTCAGTTCACTTTAGTGAGGAATGCTATAAGGTAGATTGGGCGCAAAAAACATTCAACATACTTCCAGCTTCCAGGAGATTGCTGAAAAAGGATGCGATTCCAACATTACATTTGCCAAAAAGAGACCATTCTCAACCTGAAAATTCAGCGGCTGTCGCGGAAAATAATGAAGTTCAAAGGTGAGTCTGATTTCAACATTGAAATTATACATAGAATTGGATTGTTTTTAACTATTTATATTTCTTTTACAATTCAATGTCATATATGTATGGAATAGAAGATTCTCAACTTCCAGATACTGTGGTTTCCGCGGAACAAACTGAAGCGGGACGTTCCACAATTATAACTCGGATTTCCAGCCGAAAAGCAGATAAAACAAAATTTCGGTGGACTACGAGAAAAGTGATGTAAGAAATTTAACTTATTTTTTTCGAAGAAAGTTATACATTTCAGCTTGCCTGTCAAATTTCTCAATAATATACCTTCAACGTAACTGTATGAAAAATGGAAATTGGGCAGCATGTTACCAATTTTCGAAACCTGAAAATGAAATATTAAGAAGTATATTTTCTAATTCACAGATACTCTTCGTGGGTATCTTGGTTTTAGGGCTCTTTCAGTGAAAATAGATTTTTGAATAAATGTACATTTATTCCATACCAGATAGTTCTCAAAACGTTTCAACCCGCTTTGATACCTTTATCGATTGTGTAAAAGATTAAACATATTATTCTGTGAAAAGTCTAAAAATAAAATAAAACAATGTAATTCTGTATTTTAATGAATTAACATTTTATTTTATTTGTATACTTTTTGGGAAAATGATTCTTTAACCAGAAATTCGTTAAAATTAATTCGATGAGTTTACTGAATCATAAGAAGTTGTATTCTTTGCAGGAAAAAAAGATACTTGATGCGGAAAATGATATTGACCGAGGCAAGGTACAAAAAACAAATCCAGGAGAAACAAAGGCAATTGGAAGAAATGGCAGCCAGATGTCGACAAGAGGAGTCAGAGAAGAATGAATGGAAAAATGCCTTTAAAAAAAGTGAAGACAAAGTTAAAAAGCTGGAAGAGGAAAAAAAACAGTGCATCCCAAAAGATGACATTATTCAAAAATTATCACGTATGTTCACCCCCGGACAGATAAGACTGATTCTGAATCCATCATTGAAAGTGAAATGGAACATGGAAGATTACTCTACTGCTATGTCTGCAAGATCTTATGGTCATGCGAGATATGAATACTGGAGGTGTACTAGGAACGTTCCAATGCCTGCACCGTCGACTTTGAGAAAAAAAGCCTCATCTATCAATTTTGAACCAGGAGTTTTAACTTCCGTTTTCAATCACATGAGATTAAAGAGGTCCACAATGGAGTTTCGGGAGACACTCTGCGTTGCATCTTTTGATGAAATGCATAATTCTAAGCAAATCGATATTGACAAGAAGCACGAGCAAGTGGTAAATATTTTTATTGAAAACAAGTCAATTATTCTCTATCCAAATGAAAATTTTCTCAATTGGGAAATTCCGTTCTCTGAATCATATTCAAATTTATTATCCCAAAAATTACATGCTTGACAATGTTAATTGTTTTTAGTTTGAGATATTTTTTGTTTTCCACGATTTATACGTTTAAACAAAAACTAAGTTCATCAAAACTCCAATCTCTAGATTTCTGCGAAATCGGTTTAATTCTTGGTAATTCAATTTTCAGATTGGTCCTCATAAGTGCACGCAGGTATCAATGCTACGTGGACTTTTTGGGGGTTGGAAACAGGTCGTGTACTATGACTATGACAAGCCTATGACTAAAGACATCTTATTTGATATCATTGGCCAGGCATACGACAATGGTTTCATAGTTGCTTGTACAGTTTGCGACATGGGACCTTCGAACCAGAAGCTCCTTTCCTCACTAAATATTCATCAATCAATCAATCAAGCCAACTGAACAATGGTTTTTCATCCACCCCAGAGATCCCACTTGCAAAGTCTTCATGCGATGCGATGATCCTCATGCCATTAAACTTATTAGAAATCACTGGATTGACACTGGATTCAACTATAATGGAGCTCTTATAACAACAAAGAGCGTCAAAATTTTAGAAAAAATGCAGGCTCCCTATGATCTGAAAATTGTTCCTAGTTTGATAGGGAAGATGTTGAGTGTCGTCGGAAGCGAAAGGCAGAAAGTTAAATGGGCGGTGAAATTATTGTCCAGAAAAGTCGCTCTTGCCATCAGATTCCTCGGCTCCAAGGGTCTTTTGTCTGAGGATCCTTTTTGGAAGGAGACAGCAGACTTTATCGAGCTGGTGAACGATTGGTTTGACGTTTGCAACGCAAGACACAAATATGGTAGCCATCCAGGACTTCACGCGTATGGACTCGACATCGAGAAGCAAAATGATGTCCTGGACAGGATGACCACCATGATGTCGACTATGCGCGTGATTTCAAAGAATACGATAAAACGATCGCTGGTACCCTTTCAAAAGGGGGTCATCTTGAACAACATGGCCCTGAAGGAACTACTGTCCTATTTCAAGTCAAAATATAATACGAATTCATCAATTCAAATTGAATATATTTTGACGAGGAAATTGAATCAGGACATTATGGAGCAAGCCTTTTCCACTCTGAGAGCCATGGGCAGATTCGATGATAATCCATCAGCATTGGGAATGAAATATAGAATTAGAAATTACATCCTCGGTAGGCATGCCGCGACGATTCTAGCAGCAAACACTAAGGAATTTTCTTCTGAAGACGACGACGGAAAGGACATCATGCTTACACGTGACATCTCGTCACCTCCTGGACTCGACATGTTGCAGCAAGAAGTTATAGAAAATTCTGAAGACAATGTCGACGACAGTATCGAGGAATGGAACGACACCAGTCACATCGACGCAGATGGCAATGAGATATCACAGTTTTGCGTTTTCGAGAACGTAGTGGAGAACGAGGAAAACAATTGTGACGACTGTTTGGACAATGTAATGTAAAATTCCAAAAATGAAAGGAAAATTCAACTTTGAAATATTATATAAATGAGACTTAAAAATTTCAATTAGCATTAACTCTGGGGTATCAGATTTACTATTACCTTTTCTGAAAAAAATAATAAAAAGTATAACTTTAATTTGATGAAAACTAATTATGAAGGTTAATATTATATGTCAATTTATTTTGCAGGAATTTTATACAATTTACATATTTAACATTTTCTTTTACTATCTATAAGATCGCTTTTATGTTTATACCAGTTCTGATAAATAATTTTTTGAAATTTTTTTGCTGCTAACAATCAGTTAATTTATTTCAATCCAGTCCCAAAATTCCCCGAAATTCCCCAGAGATATATATATTTATTTGTCTTTATCTGCTATCAGTCTTTTGATCGTGTGATAATATCAATAAATCTTTCTTCTGATTTGAGAAGAGATGGGTTAGCGATCAAATAGATTTTTATTTTAATTTATAAATTTATTTGATCGCTAACCCATCTCTTCTCAAATCAGAAGAAAGATTTATTGATATATATATATATAGATATATATATATATATATATATATATATATATATATATATATATATATATATATATATACATATTTATACTTTTTATCTTATCAATTCATAGGATATTGGAAGTATAAGTTTATCTACTTTCCACACACAGCAAGAGCAAGACTTGCTCTTGCAATTTGAAAAAGCCACGGTAGAGCAAAGTCTTTTCGATGAAGCATTGAAATTCGTTTGCGGCTACGTGGCCCATAGATACAGAGATAAATATTCTTCGTTGGTGTCCAACGACGTTACTCTTGACGAGAGTGAGGAGTTGAATCAAACCTGCAATTGGATTTCTCTGTTATCCAGAGGAAAACTCACGCAGCCTTCAATTGAACTCGTCACAGTCGGGAGAGTAATGGCAGATGAATTTAATAAAATGCATGACCTCGATTTCGACAGAGAACCCAAAGTTTTCCAGAGATTGAAAACGCAGACTATCGCAGCAATGGGGACTAATGTCGAAATAGCTGAAGAAGTCATTTTATGCATGGCTAGGTGCATGACGTGGTTCAGAATTCGACGGTTTAACGAGAATTTAAAAGATGAAATCTACGTTCGCAAACAAAACAAAAAATTAGAAAAAGTCGGTATAAAAAAAGTCATCACCTCATAATTACTTATCTCATCTACATTTATTAAATAAATATTTTATGATTACATCTAAATGTGTGATTTTATTTCTTATTCACAGAATAAACATCTCAACGTATAATTTAATTTTACACATTGATTTTCGAATAGGTTATGTTGCATAATTAATAAATCTAAATAATCAAACGAATTTATTGAATCTCTAGTATTGAAATAATAATAATAACCAATAAATAATGAGCTTTTTGATGAATCTAGTACGTAAGAAGATTCATAACATCAATTTATATGATCAGTTGTCCAACAATTTTCAATAAACAGAATAAAGTATTTCCCCACTACTCTGAAGAGGAATAACCTGTCAATTAAATTCAAGGAACATTTATTTATTATTATTTATTCATTTTTTGGTTGGTTTTATAGGATAGTAAAGAAAAGGTTCCGATTAGACAAACAAAATTATAATATTCCCAAGAATCGGTACAAGATAAATATTTTTATCTTCTTGCACATTTGAATCAAGGCGGGATAAAACTAAGATGGATGCTTTCAGGCAACCTGCGCCAACCGAACGAAAACTCGTCCGTCTAGGGAACATACCTTGTCTATTTGTACCATGGTTAAGTTGAGATTTTGATACTCTGTAAACCTCATCTGTAACATATGGCCTATTTTGGAGAATTATTTTGCATTATACAGAGTGTCCCAAAAATTCGGTGACATCATCTTAATACTTTTTTCAAATTACATCATATACATTTCTAGGCTTATTTTGGTACCTCGTGAAATCGGTGCAGTAATCAATGCAAACTGTCGTTTGCAGAGGTGAGAGCGGTATCTCTCACTTCTGCATACAGAAGCATTAATTACAGAAAAATGTTGGATTTTCAAGGTCACGTAATGGTTTTTCCCGATTAATTTAAAAATATGGCTTAAAATTGATGAGATATTGTATTTAATACAATCTAAGAATGATACGTAATCATTTGAGAACGTTTTCAACTCGTAAAAGGCTGGAATATTTATATTATCAATATATGTAAAACCAAGTAGACGGATTTCACAATTTATTATTTTCAAGACTCTACGGTGTTGCCGGTGCTAAAATTTTACCTGTTTATAAAGACCTATGTCATATATAAATGTCGGATAAATACTTAAGTGAAACCAATAATGTAATAATGAACGTGATCATTTTTTATTTTAAAAGCATCGCTTTTATTCCAAAATGGTACATGGTTAACGCAATAATAATATTCGTCAAACGTATAACTAACGTATCCCTAACTAAACGGCAACACGGTAGCAGTATTTATATCCCAACTAACAAATGTGTCACAATAACAATGCAAACCATAGAGATATAATATTTAACATAGAGTAGGCAAGTCCTATGCAGCACTGCTGGTGGATGTGGTCCATAGATAAAAAGAGATAGAGAATATCGTGCCCGTGTCTGTCTTTGATTCATAACGCATACAGAGGGAAGAGTTTATATTTGCGCATAATTCAAATTAAAATTTATTACAATTCTTATTGTCCTCTAAAAATAGGTAATTTATTATAGTACATTCTAATTCTAAATTTTAGGTCATTTAATTTGTCACTTTCATGTTTTAGGCCTTTAGGCGAATATCTATGAAGTTTTGTACTAGGTATAAGGTATATAAGCTGCTGTCTGTGATCGTAAAAAGGTATATTGGCAGATGCAGGAACTAAATATATTCTTATTATTAAGAAGTAACTTTTTAAAGGCTGATTGAACTGAATCGTGGTAGGATTATTATTAAATCAATGTATTCTCCTAATAAGCACAAAAAACATTTCAATATGGTTTTGAGATAATTTATATGATAAAGAATATTAATAGTTTTTGTGTGAGAAGTTTTTCACATGAAGTAGGTATATAAATTTATTTAACAAATAATGAAAACTAAAAAGCCAGTTCGAACCGATGTTGATTTAAGAACATGCCTGCGAATAGTTTTATAAAACTGAGGTTGATTTAAATGCTTCACATTGGATTGTTTAAATTTACTAATCTTAACTTTAACTCATCTTTCCAACTGTTTTACAAAACAGATTCTTGGTATTTAACAAATAAAAAATGTCATCGAAGCTTTTCAAGAATTTAGGTATATGTACCTACGTTGAAGCATTTTCATTCACTATCCTTTATTTCGAATTTAAGTTAGTTTACTGCAGGTGAAGTACTTGAACTTAAAACTTGCGCTGAGAGACAAATTTTCTTTTTTTCATTATTAGTATATTATCGTTTAATTATCAACTATTTCCCTATTTGCAAATTGTAAAAACGTAACTGCTTCGAATTTCTATTTGAGTTTGGATGACGGCTGAGTCGGATGCGGATGACAGATAGATACAGTAATCCACCAATCACGAGTGTTCAAAATAAAAGAAATAGATAATCTTGTTTTATTTTCTGTTTCTTTCTATTGAGGGTACTCATTTTTGATCGACTTGCCTGCTGTATGTTATATGTTATCTCTATGATAGAATAGAATTGCGTTCACACTCTGTCATTTGCTGTCACAATGAGGTTAAGGAGTTAAGGCACAAATTGAGATAAGAAAATTGACTTATTTTTGTCTGTGGAGAGACTCGTCTGAGAAACATTACTAATTGAAAATACTGGAAATGAACCAGAGTCAATACATGGCATAAATTTGGGACAAGCTGGAACATGTACATATTGAAACTACTTAGTAGTAACTTAAGTACTGACTAGCATATCTCTTTGCCATACTACTAATTTCAAACCTGCGCAAAGATCTCTGACTGAATATCTGGTTTATGCTTATAATTTTCTGCACGTTTGTGCAACCCTCAATATTGATGAGCATCTTGTTATCAAACGTAGACATACAGGTATGAGAGTATACTCTTGCAGAAGAATTTGGTGAACACTGCATCTTAATAGCACCTGAGTTTCCTCATCACGTGAAAATATTTCAGTTACATTATTTATTTAACTTATCCCAAAGTAGAAACTTATCCTTCTCCACTTTAGAAAACTGTCCGGATCATAAAAGATTATCGGTTTGTTATGTCAGTGTCAGTATGAAGTCTATGTCAGATATACAATATTCCTGTCATTGTGGCCTCTATGATTGTGGCTTGTAAACGCACACTCTCCATACACACCAGCACTGCGCCAGATGATGAACTCTCGGATATTGAAAAACTTTTGATACCTATCGATAATTATGTTATTTAATCAATATTCATTCTAATTCAGTGATTTTAATAATTCGATTAAGAGAATTGGTCCAAATGGACCAAAATATAGCAAGAACCATTAACTTTTAAAGAGAAACAGAAACCTTTCCCTTACCCTCAGATAGGTAAATCAACTTTTATTTTCGTAGAAGTGTCAATTCATAGCATGGGTAATATTTAGGTGGACTAAAGTGCAAGATCGCCATTGACTGATGTAAGCCAAAGGATCGTATACAAGCTTTCGTGTCGGAATGTTTTGAAGTTAAGGCACATGCAGATTTGCACAACATTTGAAGTTCAAGTAGGTAAAACTTCATCTGGATAAGAAGGGGAGTTTATTATTAGCCGAACTATATAATTCTTACCGCCTAGCTGGCCGAAAAACAAGACTTTAGATTGTACAAGGATATTAAATATATCAATTTCCAGGAGATCCTAGCTTTTTATGTGTAGTGCTGAGTAAAACTAAGTGGGTCATATTTATGAGAAAAATAATAGGAATCGGTGAATCGCCCTATGCAGTTATGTTTGGATGTACCGCCAGGTTGGGTTGGCATCAATATAAGTTTACCACAGGATGACCAGGATATAGATAAGAGCTTGCGCATATTGAATAATTGAAAAAACTAATTTTGAATCTTGAAGACCCATCATACTGAAATCATTCATTAATTTCCTGAAGTGTTTAAAATACCATTCATGATAGAAAACTTAGCATAATAAACTACGGGTATTTCAATACAATATACATATTACAAGAACGAAACATTAGATATTAAAATATTAATATGTATATAAATAAATTCAACATTCTTATTTGCTGGTAGTTACATTACCTTAATATTATACAACAAATGCCTAAAAGTATAATTCCTTGAATAATTGAAAATAGAAAATATTCTCCGTTATTGTTCAAAAGCAAGCAAGAATAAAATCGACATATACCAGAAACATTGAAGGAACTTTTGAGTGAATAATGTAACATTAACATTAATATCTTTTCTTCATACTATAGGTATTTAGTCTTATTTAATATTGTATTTCACTATTGTAATTTTAACTATTGATAAATATACCATTTTCTCTTTGCTAGTGGTTATAACATCACCTTAATATTAAAAAATATTATACTAAAGTACGAGCGTTTCAAATTTATATTGTGAACTATTTCTAAATTATATATATATATATATATATATATATATATATATATATATATATATATATATATAAATAAAACTTGTTTCTTTGTTGATAATTATAACATCACCTTAGTATTATTATTGAAGCCACACTTTACTCAAAACTCAAATTCTGATAACAGCTGTTTTGCTCAAGAGAGTTTTCGATGTCTTTGACCGATTTCGCCAGACGGAGGAGGTATACAATTCGGTTGTGTTTGTTTTTTTTACTATTAGGATATTTGTATACCTACACTTATTTAATGATAACATGATTATTGAAAATTAAAGTCCTTGACAGCTAACCGATTTCCAAAATAAATCCATATCCCCAAAAAACATTCCCAATGTAAAACTTTTGGAGGTGAGAGCTATATTCAGCAAAATTCAACAAAAAAAAACTCAAATCTTTCGCATATGCTCAGTTAGAGCTGAACCACACCGATACAATTTTTGGTATGTTGTTTTGTATAAGAATTTTGTTTGAATGGTACATTTTCATCAAGTGATTCTAACGATTCTCACCGCCCTCAAAATTCCTTCCCTACCGCCATTATGTTTGGTGAATTTACCATCACGTACAGAGCCTGAAGAAATCATACTCACAAGACGGGAAGAATTGAATTCGACCGATCTGAATTGGGATATGTTTAGGGAAGGACCTATAACTAAGAAGAAGATGGATGAATATATATATATATATATATATATATATATATATATATATGTTTTGTGGAGATTCTTGAGCTTGTGGATTATATTTCTTTGGAAGTTTCTTGGGTTTTAGGCTCTTCTGTTAAAAATAATGTATATGTTTATTTGTTTCTTTATTCCATTATAAAAAATAAAAATAAAAAACCATTTCAGTGGTACATCAAAACGTTTCGACTTTACATAACATAAGTCTTCTTCAGTTGATTTAAAACTATGGATATGAGAAAAAGGTAATTAGTATACTATTTTACAAGTGTTTGAGAAGGAGAATTAATACAACTTACCTAAAACATTGCAATTCGAAAAACGTGAAATAAAAATTGATTTCTTGATAAAAATTATGAAATTTATTGATGCATAGTTTTGGTTATTATATTTTCCGTTTTTTAAGGTTTTCATTTTGTTCTTTGCTTTTTTGAAACACTAATAGATGTAGACTTTTTTGATGTCTTTGTAACTTTTGCGATTGGAAAAATGTGACCGGATTTTGGTTACCGCAAAACTGTTTGGTTAGTTAGGAGAATTTTTCTTTTTGTTCCGAGAAATGATTTTTGACATTTTGTTTATATTGTTTTGCGTCTGACTTGGAACGGGTATTTTGGTTATACCCTATTTTTGAAAATATATTTTATAGTATATTGTTGTAAATAATATTTAGTCTATTTTTATCAGTTTTATAGTTTATTGTGTTTTGTTTTTTCTTTATGTAGATAGTTTCTAGAATTACCCGTGTATATGTAGTTTGTTCGGTAGTTAGAATTTTGGTTTCCTCATAATTGAAAGTATGTTTCTTTTCTTCTTCGTGATTCGTTAATGCGGTTTTATTTTTTTTGTCATATTTATGGCCCTTAATGCGATTTATAAGGTGTTGGCGTGTTTGTCCAATATATGTGTTATTGCAGTTATTGCATGGGATTTCATAAACGCTGTGGGTAATTTTATTTTTTTCCTCTTTGGATTTTAATTTGCTATGTGTTTTTTTAAGAAGATTGTGAGCTTTATGACTAACCGGAATGTTATGTTTTTCGAAAACTTTTTGTATGCTCTTAGATAAGTTCTTTATATATGGGATTGTGAGGTATTTTTGGTTGTTATTTTTATGTCTTCTTGAGATTTTGTGTGTATTGTATGTTGCATGTATTTTGGTATTAAATATTGAATTAATAAGTTTAATAGGGTAGTTGTTCTGTGTTAGAATTGATTTTGCTTTAATAATAGATTCTTCGCGAAATTCTGGATCTGAGAGTTTAATTGATCTGTCTGCAAGACTACTGATTACAGATTTTTTTTGGGATAGTGGGTGTTCTGAATTGAAATGTAGATATCTACCTGACCACGTTTCATTAGTGTACCATTTTGTGTGTATATTGTTTTTGTTATGTATTAGAAAATTAATTGTATTGTTTTTTTCAGTTTCTATTTTAAACTTTATTTTATTGTGATATGAGTGGAAAAGATCTAGTATATAGTTTTCTTTGTCTTTGGGAATGGTAGTCAGACAATCATCAACATATCTAAAGAAAAATGGTGTTGGTTACCTAAATTAGATTTTCCAACACCATTTTTCTTTAGATATGTTGATGATTGTCTGACTACCATTCCCAAAGACAAAGAAAACTATATACTAGATCTTTTCCACTCATATCACAATAAAATAAAGTTTACAATAGAAACTGAAAAAAACAATACTATTAATTTTCTAGATTTAACACTAATACATAACAAAAACAATATACACACAAAATGGTACACTAAAGAAACGTGGTCAGGTAGATATCTACATTTCAATTCAGAACACCCACTATCCCAAAAAAAATCTGTAATCAGTAGTCTTGCAGACAGATCAATTAAACTCTCAGATCCAGAATTTCGCGAAGAATCTATTATTAAAGCAAAATCAATTCTAACACAGAACAACTACCCTATTAAACTTATTAATTCAATATTTAATACCAAAATACATGCAACATACAATACACACAAAATCTCAAGAAGACATAAAAATAACAACCAAAAATACCTCACAATCCCATATATAAAGAACTTATCTAAGAGCATATAAAAAGTTTTCGAAAAACATAACATTCCGGTTAGTCATAAAGCTCACAATCTTCTAAAAAAAACACATAGCAAATTAAAATCCAAAGAGGAAAAAAGCGTTTATGAAATCCCATGCAATAACTGCAATAACACATATATTGGACAAACAAGCCAACACCTTATAAATCGCATTAAGGGCCATAAATATGACAAAAAAATAAAACCGCATCAACGAATCACGAAGAAGAAAAGAAACATACTTTCAATTATGAGGAAACCAAAATTCTAACTACCGAACAAAATACATATAAACGGGTAAGTCTAGAAACTATCTACATAAAGAAAAAACAAAACACAATAAACTATAAAACTGATAAAAATAGACTAAATATTATTTACAACAATATACTATAAAATATATTTTCAAAAATAGGTTATAACCAAAATACCCGTTCCAAGTCAGACGCAAAACAATATAAACAAAATGTCAAAAATCATTTCTCGGAAAAAAAAGAAAAATTCTCCAAACTAACCAAACAGTTTTCCGGTAACCAAAATCCGGTCACATTTTTCCAATCGCAAAAGTTACAAAGACATCAAAAAAGTCTACATCTATTAGTGTTTCAAAAAAGCAAAGAACAAAATGAAAACCTTAAAAAAAACGGAAAATATAATAACCAAAACTATGCATCAATAAATTTCATAATTTTTATCAAGAAATCAATTTTTATTTCACGTTCTTCGAATTGCAATGTTTTAGGTAAGTTGTATTAATTCTCCTTCTCAAACACTTGTAAAATAGTATACTAATTACCTTTTTCTCATATCCATAGTTTTAAATCAACTGAAGAAGACTTATGTTATGTAAAGTCGAAACGTTTTGATGTACCACTGAAATGGTTTTTTATTTTTATTTTTTATAATGGAATAAAGAAACAAATCAACATATACAGTATTTTTAACAGAAGAGCCTAAAACCCAAGAAACTTCCAAAAAAAAAAAAAGATATATATATATATATATAAATAAAAAGATGTTCTTGGGGATGCAGTCATATATTCAATAAAATTCTTTGACTGAAGCCGAGCTTTCGAGAATGTTTATTCTCTTCTTCAAGGCAAAAATCGTGAATGTAAATGTAATTTGTAATTGATGGATATGAAATCTTTCCTGTTTTTGGTTAATTTATTCTAAATTCACGATTTTTGCCCTGAAGAAGAGAATAAACATTCTCAAAAGCTCGGCTTCAGTCAAAGAATTTTATTGAATATATGACTGCATCCCCAAGAACATCTTTTTATTTATTATAAATCCAGTCAAGAATACAAAATCAATATATATATATATATATATATATATATATATATATATATATATATATATATATATATATATTTATATCATAATCAATTGAAGAGTTCTCATTAAACATTCTGAAATTATCTCTAATTACATCCAAGCTTTGAATCCCCAAATTTCCTGGCTCATTCGTTCGATCTCCTTCGGTCGGTTCTCGGATTTCACAATAATTTCTGTCTATATTAAGCAGGATATTATCAAAATCACGTGTTGTCCAAAGCGCAGGAGTTAACCTTCTTGCCATCACATTACTTGCCAATGACATCGAACAACATTCAACGCCTGTGTACTGTTTAAAAATACCAGCATTTCCTTGATGGATCGATTCTCGCAGGATTCTCCAATCCTTATTTGGTATAGGCCTATACGAAGTAAAGCTGTCTTCCTCATTATCAACTGCACCATAATCTGGCATCAATTGAATCAAATCCTGCTCATTCATTAACACGTTCTCATCAACATTCACATCCGAATACAAATCGTTATGCAATATCAACCAATCCAGTGCTGCCTTAATTCGCTTTCCTAAATTGTCAGTAGTTCTCGGTAGCATACTGGGCAATTTCTCAGCCAATTCAAATATATCCTGGGGAAACAAGATCTCCTGCCCTTGGCAGCCCCGTTGTCCAACGTTTCCACTCAATCGAGCTATCTTTATATACGGAATCTTGAAACCATTATTATTGCCGCCTCTGTCAAAACTTCAATGCACTCGGGTGGATCCTGAACCAACATATTATTCCAATGTGCTTTCGGTGGACAATATGAAATGTGCTGCAAAACCTAGATGAAATACGCTTTATTGATTGCGGACGGTAAACTTTATGATGATCCAAATAATCTAAGTGGAGATGATATGAGGAGATTGGTTGAAAGCAACGCAGTTGCATTGAGCCGGCAGTTCTATTATAGATTTCAGCAATTATTGAAATTTATTGAGTCATGATTCGATATTCAATGGTAAAGTGAGTTAGTAAGGTGGAGAGTTGAGTTTCAGGCAGTCCCCATCTTCATATGGTGGTTTGGATTAAAGGTCATCTGCCCCTTGATACCCCAGAAGGTATTGAAGCTGTTGATAAAGTGATTACTTGCAGACTTCCGAATCAGATGAAAGGTTGTACGATTTGGTATTGATAATCATAGACGTGCCAAAAGAGAAACAAAGGTTGTCGCTTGGGTTTTGCTCGACCTGTATGTGAGACCTACACCGTTTAAAATTGATCATTTAAAATCAAGTCCTTAAAATCTTTTCCTGAATTTCGTAAGGTTTTGAAATCATACTTACTGGGAGAGCCTTGTATGCAGTAAGCGACTTTTTTGTTAAAAATTATTAATACTTACTGGTTTAGTGAATATTATTTGATGTTTGATATCCTAAGGGTCTTTTGTAATGTAAAATCATCTGTCACACTAAATTAAATTTATAACGACTTTTCCCAGATTTTGCCAAATTTTCAATTAAATACCTGCTAGATAATGCCTTTTATGCAGTTAACGAGTTTTTTCACTAAGGCACGTTTCTGCTCAGCTCAAGCACTGGTTTATTGTTTGTACATAATTTGTTTTTTTGTGATTTAGTTAGTGTTTATCTTCTGAATGAATTTCTTATTCTTATTATCTTATATTTTTACATGTTTATATTTTTTTTTATATATTTTATAAATCTCTTTAATTTTAATTCAATTTTTAGTTTTAGTTTGACTTTGTTTTGTTTGTGTATTGTTTAATTTTGATATTTTTATTTTGCTTTGTCTACAAATTTTATATTTTTTCGACAATAAAGCATTTATCTCTCTCTCTCTCATTGTACCTCTTGACTCCGATGAATATATTGAAAATGAGGGTAGAATTTGTAACATAAAGCGTACGATTGTGTATTGTGTGAATGTGAATAACTATAATGAGACGATTCTAGAGCTGTGGCAAGCTAATCTGGATACCCAGCCAGTTGGTTCTGATGAGGGTATTGCTTACTTTCTAGCCAAGTATGTTTCAAAGAATGAGTCCACGGAAGTAACTGGAGTTCTAACACTGGCTATTAATAAGATCCGAAAAGATGAGACTGATATTGGATGGAGGTTGTTTAACATTTGTAATAAGATATTGCAACATCGACAAGTATCAGCCTGTGAAGCTGCATGGAGATTGTGTCACCTTTCTTTGAAGGAGTCGTCAGTTAAGTGTAAATATATATATATATATATATAGAATGTCGAATGAACGTTAGTGTAATAATATCATTGATCGATATCAGAGTGACATGATCGATATGATGATTGGGATTTGAGGAGAATGTGACTGGTTGAGTTTGCATCAACGTTTGAACCGGATTATAGGAAAAGGAAAGATAAGCTGGACAATTGATTACAACGATGTAAGTGACAGTAGTGATAATGAGCCAGAAGCACACGAAAAAAACAAACGGAAGACATCCTTTGGTTTTGAATGATGGAATGACAATGAAATGTAGAAGTTTTCCCATTGTTGTTCGAGTACCTTATTTCAATCCTGTCGAGGATCCTTTTAATTACTATTATAGTTTACTTCTTCGATATTTACCTTTTGATAAGGAAAGTGAAATTCTAGAGGGTTATGAAGATCCCAAAATTGCTGTCATACGTCGAGAGACGGATTTGAGACATTTAGGTCAAATGGAATGCGCCCTGAAAGCGTTTGATAAGATATATGCTCTTGACATTTTGATGAAAGGTGCCCCTATTGATGAGAATTATGAAGACGATGATGGAGGTAAAGATATGCCAGTATCACAAATGACTGATGATGAGTTTGGACAAAGAGTAGCAGCATTGAATGGTGGTCAAAAGGCATTATTAATACATTTCACGGAATGCATGCATAGTATAATGAATGGAAGTGGTGATCGAGTGAAATTTTTTATAACTGGTAATGCAGGAACTGGTAAAACCTTCATTCTCGATATGATGCGCCAACAAGCAAACACAGGCTGCTCGCTTGATTAGTGGCTCAACTTTGCACAGATTATTGAGACTACCTTTACAAAAAGATACTATATCACATAGAGGTTTGTTGCCATTAACACGTTGACTGCCGAAGTCTATTTACAATTTTATTTTTCTGGGGCCAAGTGTAAAATTACGTGTGTTATTATATATATATATATATATATATATATATATATATATATATATATATATATATATATATATATATATATTAGCATGTTTATAATAAAAACTTCATAGTTTTGCCCTATTTCAAATAAAATGTACTTTTGTATGCTGGTCCCATAGGACCAGCACGGCGCTGTACATTAAGTTCACTTCTATGGGGCTGCTGGTCCCGTGATCATATGCAATGCTTTGTTAGCTGTCGAACGCAATGCTCTGTTAGTCAGTAATTCAACTGTTTAGCATACTGTAACTAGGTTAGAAAACGACGGTACATAATTTTTCAAGGTATGTGGAATTATAATTACGCAGTGCACTTGTTCTACATACGTTTCTTTACTTTAGATGTCCAAACGTGATCGTGAAAAGCCCCTTTCTCGAGATCACTTGGAGTTGTTGGCGGCAAGGTTTTACGAAACTTCGTCTGATGAGGAACCATTTCCAGATTCCGGTAGTGACTCATACCGCCCATCTAGTGCCTCCAATTCTGATAGATTGGATTATAATTAGGAACGTCAACGTCAAGAGTCTGAGGTAAATATTGAACATAACCAAGCTACTATTGATCATGATTCAGTAGCTGATATTGATGACTCACGATCTGAAGACTCACCACCCGCGGTTGTCCAAAACTCCTGGGGACCAGTTCGCCGTAATTTCAAAAATATTATATCATTCACTGCTCAGCCAGGTATTAGGCCAAATGTAGCTGCACTATTGTCTCGTGAATCGCCCGGAGGGTTCTTTGATGCACTTGTAGATGACTCTGTTATTTCAATGATAGTGGACCATACGAATCTCTTTGCGACTGTCTCATTATTGAACAAAGATGATGTTGAAGAACATTCATGATTACATTTTTGGGTTCCAACTACAAAAGCAGAAATAAGGAATTTTCTTGGACTTGTTGCATGGATGAGCTTGGTGCAAATGCCTAAAATATCGGATTATTGGTCTACTGATGATGTGTATAAAACTAACTTCCCTCAGTCCGTCATGAGCCGCAACCGTTTTGAATTGTTGCTCAGAATGATTCACTTTGCAGATAATACTCCAGTGGCAGGAAATAAGCTATATAAAATACAACCTCTATTAGATACATTGTTGAAAAACTTCAATGATGCATATGTTCCAGAAGAATACGTCTGTGTCGATGAAACTATGCTGCCATTTCGAGGCAGACTTTCATTTCGCCAGTATATAAAGTCGAAAAGGCATAAATATGGTGTGAAGATTTTCAAATTATGCTGAGGTTTAGGCTATACGTGTAACATAAAAATTTATGCTGGTACAGAAATCACCGGCGAACGAGTAACCCCAGAAAATATTGTATTGTTTCTAACAAAAAACATTATAAACGAAGGTAGAACTTTAGTTACGGATAACAGGTATACTAGTTTACCCTTGGCTAAAACAATGTTGGATCTCAATACCCATTTGATTGGTACAATTCGTAGTAATCGAAAAGGGTTACCTCAGGAAGTTGTAAGGAAGCAGTTGAAAAAAGAAGAAGTATTCGCAATGGTAAATGATGGAGTTGTAATACTGAAATGGAAAGATCAAAGAAACGTTTTTATGCTTTCTACAAGACACGGCGATGAAATGGCTGAAAAAACTCGTAAGCGGACGACGAAATCGGTACGAGTTGCAGTACTAGATTACAATCGTGGAAAAGGATCTGTAGACTTATCGGACCAAATGGGAGCATATTCAAATCCGCTTCGCTGCTCAGTAAAATGGTACAGAAAAGTTGCTTTTGAATTGCTCCTAACAAGTGCGATGGTAAATGCGTACATACTTCACAAGTCAGTATCAAATGAACGTAACCTGTCAATAACTTAGTTCAAAAAACAAGTTATAAAACATCTTACAAACGCAATTGATGATGTGGAAAATCCAAAAACGCCTGTTGAAAAAAGACAACGTCGAAAACACACTTTACTTCATAAGGAAGGAGGGAGCAAGCATACAGTTAGAAGGATGTGCAAGAATTGTTATAGAAAAAATAACGAAGCGCATGGAAGGACATATGCCACAAACCGGACGCAGAAAGTAGACACCTATTGCAATGAATGCGAAGGAAAACCATTTCTCTGTCTACCTTGCTTCAACGAACTGCATAAGAATAATTAGAATATTTTTTATGAAGTATTAGTTTTGAATAAAATATGTATTTTGATACAGACAAGTATTGTGTTTTTCTGGGACCACAACACATAAAAAGAGTAAATCTTGTAAACCAATTGTGCAGCACTACTCCCTGAGGCCGTGCTGGTCCCGTCGATATGACCACCTTACGAGCTTAGCAACCAGCAGCGCTAGAATATGAAAAATATGTACTGGTCCCAAGGGACCAGCGTGGCGCGGTAAAGAAAACCAGGGCTGGCCCCATGGGACCAGCTCGGCAGTCAACGTGTTAAGTGGCAGATTTCTGACAACTATACGACATATGTGGAGAAAAGTTGAGTATCTATTCATTGATGAGATATCCATGGTTTCGTATGATATGTTGGTAATGATTGAACAAAGATTGAGAGAGTTGAAAGAGAATGATGATTTTTTTGGAAATGTGAATATGAACTTTTTTGATGACTTGATGCCATTGCCTCCCATAAAGGCAAAACAAGTATTTGATCAACCAGATAATGTGATTGTGACCAATCTTTGGCAATTGTTCTCTTTGTGGGAATTGACAAAAAACATGCGACAGAGAGATGATCAAATATTTATAGATTTATTGAATAAGTTACGAATTAGGAAGATGGAAAGAAGATATTTGTCAGTATTGAAAGAGCACCAATTAACGGAAGATATCGGTGAATTTGATATTGATAAAGCATTACGAATATTCCCCGCTAATGCCGAGGTAACGGCTCATAATAATAAAGTACTGGAATACCATAGAAGAAAAGGTGTAGAAGTGCTTATTATTGCAGCCCAAGACAAATTTACGGGATGGTGTTGATATAGAAAAACAAGAAAAATTTTGAGAAAAAAAAATTATTAGGCATTTAAGATTTCAACTATACCGATGAGTACAACTGCTCTTTCTTGATTTGAACTATTCTTATGTATATCTGTTTGCGAGCAATACCATAGCAAATTACTGTTTATCTACCACAACATAAAATTAAATTTTAAATTAGATTATCGACGTCTGACAATTGCGCCAGCCGGCAGCGGACTGCGCGACATAACCATAACCATAGAGTAATAAATAATATATACGACGAGTTGCCAGAGAGTGTAACAACTCTCTCTGCATCTTGATCGTGCAGACAAAGGTTAGATGTTCCATGCTCGTGTGTGATTCCAGTGACGGATGATGGATCCCATTGTCCGACATTGCCTTTCCATGTGGAAGAAATCTTGCTTGAATCAGATGATAAATAAATTAATCGTTATTGTATCATACTTGGAGATAAACAGGAGGGGAGATGCCAGCGATCTAAGTACAAATTTTAAATATAAAGTCTCTAGACCGTATGGGACCTGATATATCACTACGGAGTCCTTCTATAGAAGACTCAAAAGTAATAAAAACTATTTAATAGCATATGACGATATCAATAAAACAGCGGGTTTGCCTAAGTTAATGGTGCTATAGGGTATATTGAAAGAACTGAATGGCCATGTTTTATGAGAGGATAAGCGAATCCAAGTTTTATTCCGAACTTTTATATTAATTTTGGTGATGAAAACGAAACAAGAATCGAACCGATTTCAAAAGAGTTCGATGCAAACAATAGAGCGAGAGATAAAACTCAATGTAGAATGTAACTGATTGTTTTGTGTTGGGCGTCAACAGTGCACAGGATGCAAGGATGTACTGTAGATTGTGCGGTAGTAGATTTGGGTAACATGTTTGCTCCTGTTACCAGATATACGTTGCACTAAGTATGGTGAAGAATCTCGACAGATTAAGATTACCAAACTTCAAAATTGATAAGGTGATGGGAACAAAGCGTTACAACACAAAATATTTTTTCAGGTTCAAGATAGCATGGAAATCTGTTTTAACCAACGAGTTTAGACAGAAAAGATCTTCCACGCTTTTAGCTGCTTCGCTGAAAACTAAATAAAAAAGATTTAATAAGTTCCTTTCGTGCAACGGCAATTGTTCCTCTAGATTCTGAAATTGTTCTCCAGAAAATTCCGAATGAATAACCATTGTTCTGTAGGCATCGTCTTATTAGAAACAACAAAAGGTAGATGTAGAAGCTGCAAGAGCATTGTAGCACATAATGATAAAGATTCTAGTAATTCAGAAGTAATTGAGTCACTGAACAATGACAACTCCGATGAAGATATTCTAGAAGGTGAGAATGATGATGCGAGAGAAGAAACAAAGTACTTTGAACCAGAAAACATTGAAATAATCTGTGGAAAATATCTTCTGGTAGAAGTCTATGGCGGTTCAAAAAAGAAAACTGTATTCCGGTTTGTACCTGTTCTTGAATTAGTGTGGACTAACAACGCTGAACCAAATAGAACAACTTTTATCAAACAAAAGAAATCCTTTAAAGCTCTTATACAAAACAAAAAACTAGTATATTTCAAACAAATTTCTGATAGTTTGTCGAATTGTAGGGATTCAAAAACATTCTGGGCAACTATAAAAACAATTCCGTACTAGAACATCGATATCAAATCTTCCATCCAGAGTCTGCGAATTCTTCTACTTAAACATTTTCCCGCCTAGAACATGCGATAATATGCTTTTCTTTAATGTGTCCTATACAGATCTTGATAATACCATAGGTCCTTCTGAGGTATACGAAGTACTGAGATCTTGTCGCGACAAGAAGAAACTTGGATCGGATGGAATTACTTATGAATTCTAAGAAATCTTCCAAATAATTGGGTTCTTTTTAACATTGTCTTTAATAAAATATTTGAATCTTATTTCCTTTCTGAAAATTGGTATGAAATAATCCTAAAAATGATCCACAAAAAATGCTCAAAGGAAGATCCAAATAAGGTATAGATGTATAGGTCTCATTAACTGCCCTTTAAATTTTTTTTCAAATATCTTGAATAAAAGATTAGTAGCTTGTTCTGAAAATCATAGAATAATTCCCGCAATAAGCGCAATCATTCAACTACATCTCCCTCTAAGAAAAAGAAAAATCTTTGTAGCCTTTGTCGATTATAACAGAGCATTCGATCCATATCTCACTTTGATGGTGAGCCTTTCATTTTCACCAACGAAAACAACAAGATGTAGTGTGACGATTAACACATTTTTATTTGAATTTTTTATTTTTAGTTTTGTAGACTGTCATTTTATTTTCAATTTTTTAATTACTTATTTTGGATACTTTTGGGGTATTATGGACAAACGTTAATTTAAATTTTTGCACTTTATTAATAAGGAATTTCTGGTATATGGATTAAAATTATAAAAAACATTATTTCATAACCTTTATGTGATTGATAATGGTGTTGTATAACACCGAAACATGTCTCACAACTTAATTCAAAATACAATAAAATGTGGAGATGCCTTGGAGTTTCTTTTTTTCAACTTATATTCTACTCCACTTTGAGATCATGGACATTTACTTTTAATATCAAATCTTTCTCGTATAACATTCATTTGAAGAATTATGCACAGCCTGTAACCAAAATTCGCTTGAAACTATGTACCACATCCTATTTGAATGTCCTATTTACTGCTCACTCTTACCACCTAACAATAAATACTTAGAAAACACCGATCATAAAGGCACTTTACCATATAATACCTAATATGGCCAAGACTATAATCACACATATTTGGAATATACTCAAACTTAGAGCTTTTATCCTAAATGAATAATCCTAACACTTATTTGACTTATTTTGCGTTCGATAAAATAATTTAACTCTAATTTCACTATGTACTTTATAGCTATAATATGGGTAGATATAAGGATATAATTGTACGTAGCTCATACAACACTGTATGTTTTTGAAACAATAAAAATATTGATTGAATGGCTGAGATTGATCATATATAATATATGGTATCAAGCACTTGTAGTCTATACAATCAAATGTGACTATGGTGAGCAATATCAGCCCAGTATGAGTACGAGATTGATCACGTCTAGTTTATAAGATAAAAACTATTTCAGAATGTCTCATTATTATTTTTTAGCGGACTATTTGTAGTAATGGCCTTTACATGCCCGAGGTATTTCCACATTGTTATAAAATATGACAAAATTTATAATATTTTTGATCAGTTCCACCCCAAATAATGACATTTTTATTTATCGTGACCGTGGTTTCTTACCCTATGTGGTTGTGTTTTTCTTTCTTCTCGATAATTCGAATTCGTGTTGGGAGGAAAAGAAGCATTATGGAATTTTTTGATCCACTGGACGGGAAGTCATCTTTTGCAAAATATAATGTATATGTATATGTATAATGTATATAAAGCAAAATTATCATATAAAACAAGTAGGGGAAAATGGCATGAAGGAACCAGGTTTTGAAAGAGCCACTTACATTATTATAACAGTTTAGAAACGGATTTGGTTGGTAATTCTATTTTTAAACGGACACACTGATTTCCCGTCAACCACAAACACTTGACAGTGCGCCGAAACCAATAGACGCCCAGACATCGAATCAGTTTTTGGCACTAAAAATTAAGTATTTTGCTATATTCAAGTTGGTTTTTGGTGATTTATTGTAAACAAATATAGGTTAATGGATTGTAAATTGAGTTTGCATATATTTGGCCATGCAGTTGCATTAATGCTGAGCCGCAAAAGTTTCGATATTGTTGTTATTTTGAAAGTTAGAATATGTTATGAAAGAGCCGGGTTCATGGGCCTTGTGAGAACTGTTTTTTTTTTCATAATCGGCTCTTTCAAAGCCTGCATTAGATTTTTGTAAATAAAATAATAATAAATATGCATTTCTTTGTCATATATTATTAAATTAGTTTCTTCAGATATTGGAAATAAGCGTATTTTCACCATAGGACCAGGAGAATATGCTTGCGGAGTATTTAAATACTGCTTCTAAAATGTACTATGGCCTAACAAGCCATCAAACACATCAAACTAAGAATCTGGCATTTGATTATGCTATGCCCAGATAAATGAAAGGAAATTAAAACTGCGAGTGATGAATGGCTCCTAGGGTTTATGAACAGACACAAAGATTTAGCAGTGAGAAAACCTGAAAATACTTCCCTATACCTTGCAACTGGTTTTAATAAAACTAATTTACAGTCATTTTTTGAGAAACGAAGCACTGTTTTAGGTAAATAAAATTTTCCTTCCCATATGATTTTTAACGCCGACAAAACAGGCTGCAGCACGGTCACCAATCCCCCTAAAGTCATAGCTGAAAGAGGTTCGAAATAATTTGGGCAAGTTACCTCAGGTGAGCGATGATCATTAGTGAGAACTTTGTTCTTTATTAATGCTGCTGGTAGTTTTTTACTGCCTGTATTTGTGTTTTCTAGAATAAACTACAAAGATATTATGTTATATAATTGCATGCCGAAAAAACTCAATCATTTTAGTTACATACCCACCGCACTGCAGTCATAAACTGCAACCGCTCGATGTCAGAGTATATGGACCTTTCATAACTAGATACCGTATTGCCATGAATGAATGGATGTTATCAGACCCTGGTAAAACGGTGACTATTTATCAAGTTGAGCAGTTTGTAAAACAAGCATATTTGTCAGCTTTCAGTCCTCCGAATTTGACACAAGGATTTTTAGAAACAGGGATTTACCCCTTGAATTCTAATATATTTAATGAGGAAGAATTTTTATGTTCATATGGCACTGATAGACCTAATCCATCAAAGTTAACCGATGATAATGAGTTGAACTTTGACAAGGACAATATTGAAACTAACCTTAGATCAACACCTCCTCCTTCTACAAACCTACTAGAAGCTCGCGAAGAAAAAGAGGTTGAGGTTGTAACAGACGAGATCATTCCGAGTAGGTCGAGGCAACAAATTATATCACAGGAAATCATAAGACCATTTTCTAAAGCCGAGCCGAGATAAAACATGACACGCAACAATAGAAAAATGTCGTCTGCCATCGTAACTGATACTCCTGAAAAGAAAAAAGTAGAAGAAAAGAATGCTTATGCAAAGAAATCAAAAATTATTATCAAGAAAATGATGGCCATCTGTTAGTATCTTTGTTCCCGTGACTGGTAGATGGCTGCATATTGCCATCGCACTATAGTAATCTGCTGCCTTGTTATGGGAAGTTGAATCCAAGCACTTACTGGTCAGTTGTCCCGAGTTACCGCACGTTCTTGTTTATGAAATATCTCGAAATCTTTACGGCTTGTACAATCATCTGCAAATGTAGTATTCTTAATTGTATTTAGTCGCTGGTTTTGTGTATATGCGTTATACATAAAGCAATATTATAATTTAAATATAAATAAATATGATATAATATAAATTTTGCCAGAAACGCACGAATACAACAGAAACAGCAGGGGCATCTCGCCCGGACTTTTGGGAAAGTTCGCTATTAATTACTACGGTTTAGTTGGCCATCATATATATATATAGGCATATTTCCATCTTTTACAGAGATATGCCTTCAAAATATCAGAGAAGTGGTATGGTTGTCAAAATAGCCTCCGAATATTTTAATATTCAGCGCAAAACTTTGGAAAGGCGAATAAAGCTAAATAATCCAACAAAATCTCAACGACAGGGGCCGGATTCGTTATTTGGAGAAACAAACGAACGAAACTTAGTAACACAAATAAAGAAAATGCAAAAGCATGGTTTTCCATTAACCATACATGATGTTCGGTAGTTGGCTTATCAGTCTGCGGAGCAGTTAAACTAAAAACATAAATTTAATGACGCAAACGAACAGCTGGATACGACTGGTTTCTCTTATTTTTATCAAGAAATCGAGGTTCATCGATAATAAAAGCGGAATCGGTATATATTGTCCGTGATTTGGGAATGAACTTGACGGAAGTATCCCAATATTTTGAACTGCTAGGATTAACTATGCAAGAAAACGATTTATTGGAAATCTTCATCGAAAATAAAATAGGCCCTCAACTAAACAACAGGCTGAGTCATGTGATTGGTAAAAAGGACCGCTTTTCATTCAACAAATGAAAGCAGAATTGGCTGAGTACTGCAAGGAATTGGATGGGACATTCTATTGTTAGGGTAAGTACATGGGGCAATTTGGTATACAACATAAGGGCATGGTTTGGGCTCTGCAGGGCAATGCAAGGCATTTTGGGGAATTCCGAGGCAATGTCGGGCATTGCAGGATACTACGCCACTAGCACAGCTACTTTGATTTGCTTTGGGGATGGAGTATATATTTAAAAACCTTTTATGGCCATTTGATATCTCTTTTTACATTCCTAGCCTGCGAAGCAATGAGTAGACATGTATTGTTTTCGACGAAAAAAAAAATAATAATTGTTAAAAATGTAATTTTATTCCAAAAATATTCTACAAATTCAAAATTTTCTGGAGACAGCATTCTTTTGCAGATGAAACCGACTCAATTTTTTAATCAAATATCCGAAAATCTACAAACCGACATTCTCCAATATCTGGTAAACCTATTGACTGCTAGTGATTACGGTACTGCAGCCACGTTAAAAGACATTACCAAAAATGATGTTAAGGCGATAGAGAAGTTTGCTCAAGAAAAACTCTGCACTTTAGTTCCCAAAGAGGAGAGAGGGAATGTTTATGGTGCCCTTTACGTTTAATATATTATTTAAGTAATATATTTGACAATATCAAATATGAGACAGTATATTACAACCGTCACCGTGAATGGTGGACTTATATGTAAGGTTACTTGCTGTTGCAAGACCTACTTTCAACTGATCAAGATAAATTACCCAGAAAATGAAGTAGAAATTTAAAAAGAGAATAAGCTACAGTTGTACCAGCAGTGAAACCACCATGTTCTGGAGCAGACCATAAAAATGAGAGTCTTTCATCACCTGACTTATCCAATGAGATTAAAGTGATGGACAAGCCAAAAATAGGGGAGCGCGGGGTAATGTAAGCGGTCGGGTAATGGAGCGATGGTGATTGAACGGAAGTTTACACATTTGTGCATTCGCAAGTACTCGGCCGCCTCCGTCAACAATTAAGAAACTTCGCCTGATGTGCACGACTCGTTCATAAAAAAGAAGGTAAGTAATATTGCGCATGACAGATGTCAGCTGGTCCCCTTTGAGACATAGCAAAGAGAGTGACAGCCGTTTGTTTACATAGAACGCTATTGATTCATCATAAATGTTCCAGAAACAAATGTGCATACGATGCGAGAAATACGATGAATCTGAGATTGCAAGCTCGACTGGCTATATTGTGAGAAATATCAAAGCCATTTTTTTATATTTCAAGACGATTACTTATTATGACAATTTCCTAACACGACTCGACTGCATGGTTTCTTTACTTGTTTAGGATAAGGATCTCTGTTGTTTTTATAGCGTTTTAATTTATTTAAATACATTCAAGTGACTGATTATTAGGTAAATTATTAGTGACCATAAAACATTCGTTAAGCTTGTGTTTGTATTTAGCCTTTATATCTATCAAACGAGGTAAAAAGATACCTTTAAGTTCTGTGCTGCAGTGGCAGGTTGCAACAGTGACAATCAGACGACAGACTTCGACAACTCTATTCTATTTCGTACTTTTCCCAAAGATAAAGTGACAAAGATACTGTTTATTCAAAATATTTTAAGATTGAAGATTTTGTAAGAAATCTTCAGCAGGAGCTTTTAAATTATGAACCGGAAAAGGGCTTAAAACATAAACTGGATGCAGTTCTAAGATTCATTTTCCTAAGTCAAAAACCCTCTCCATAGATCAAGAAAAATGCTTGGGAAGAGCTAAGTTGAGAGAGTCAAAATTGTTTGCTGAACAACTTATTGCTCAATCTAGGTACGTGAATGAACTCTCAAACCATTTGCATATCATTATATCAATCACTCTTGTTTGTTCTAGTAGTCAAAAGATTCCAGTAGTTTTTCAAGAGGTGTTGGGACATTTAAAAGAAACAAACGATCTGAGTAACTAAATTATGTCTGGCATTTTGAAACCAGTTAATGAAAAGAGCCGATATAACGTCTTGGGAAAGGTATGTGTTCTATCATTTGATGAAATAAAAGTAAAAAAGGCCAACGTATTTGACAAGGCCACTAATCAGCTTTTAAAAGCATCTAATTATGTTCAGGTCGCTATAAGCTATAGGCTTACTATCTACATGGAAACAACCAATATATTTTGAATATGAGCACAGAGAAAAAAAGTAAAAGCTGCTGCAAAACTTTTCTCAAACACCATTGCATAATCAATTAACAGTTGTGGGACGATGGAATAGTTTGAAAATCGAAATTGGATGGAGTGTGCGAAGATTTTTAAAATGGTATGTAATTATTTTGATTTTTTGCCAAAACTTATATGGATATGTAGGTGCTTATATATTAATGAAAAATATCAATATGTATCTTTTTTATCAAGGTAAATGATTGGTTTGACTATCCCAATGTTAGAGTTCCTCATAGCGACATGAGGGAAAGAATGCAAGGGTATGGTTTAAAGCTCGACGTACAAAATCATATTTTATGAGATGTCCGAAACCATGAGAAAGCTAACTGTTTAGGGAAAAACTCAATGATGCCCTTCCAAAAAGATGGGAAATGAATAGTCTTTATAGCAACTAGGAATATGCTAAATTTTCAATGTCACATACCTAGTCACGTCATGTAAATATAATATTTTTTTATTTATTTTAGGACTAACACAAACAAATAAGGCACTAAAATATAAGGTAATTGGGGGTGATATACCAAACGCGGTGAGATGCTCAACTAATTTAACTCAACTAATACTCAACAGATCGCACCGCAAGGTCGTTATGTAGAGTGATTTAGTTCGAATGAAGAGAAATAAACGATATCAGATTTGCTCCGTTCTTAATGACAGTTGTGTATCGTGTGAAGTATATAGACGGTAAGTTTATAACTTACTCAGTAATTTTTCGGTTTACCTAAAGTTAGCTATTGTTTTTATTATTGAATTTATATGGCAGCGAACATAACTATACTCTTTATCTAGCATATGATTTATTGACCCCATTGGTTCGTTTTTTCATTAAGAAAATTTGTTTGGCATCTTCCTCCTATAATTCTGGGTAAGATGCCAAGCGTTTTGTGGGGTGAGATGCCCCATACTATCAATATTTTTTATTTTGTAGAAGCATACTACATATTCTCTTGATGAGCCCATAACTCATATTAGCAACCAACTACAAGATATAGGTAAGTATATTTTCTTTAATTTTCAACAAGTAGATATTCATACCAACAATTTTTTTCAGCTAAATAAGTATGCCCCGAACGTACATACGAACCTCTAATAGAGGTCAGTGGACAGAGGATGATCTTAGAGCAGCGGCTATCGCACTCACAGACGGAACCAGAAGTACAAACTCCATCGCAAAGGAATTCCGAATTCCATTACGAACTTTGCTTAGAAGAGTAAACAAAAATAATTAAGAAAAAGGTAGCATGGGTCCTGCGGCATGCTTGGGCAAAGAAAATGAGGACCAGCTTGTTAAATACATCCAAAAGTAAAAATAGGTTACGGTCCAACATTAAAGGATGTCAGACATCTAACATACATTTAGTGAAAAAAATAAGCTAAACTGCAGATTAAATCAAGAAACCAAAGCAGCCGGCTATGATTGGTTTAAGCCCTTCTTAAAGAGGCACCCTAACATAAGGATGAGAGTAGCCCAAGGTAGATCAATCGGAAGGTCATTAGGAATGTCTTATACTGAAGTGGACCCCTATTTTGCCTTACTTGCGGCCACTTTAGAACACAATTTATTTGACAAACCACGGAGAATATTCAACATGGATGAAAGTGGACTGCAGTTATGCAATAAACCAGGAAAGGTAATTGCTACGAAGGGATCTAGAGATGTACAATCAATTACCTGTGGAGAGAAAGGTGAAACAATTAGCATCATTGCATGCATTAATGCTAAAGGAAACTTTCTTCCACCTTATGTGATATTATGCCCCCGGCTCTGTAGTAGTCATGTCACCAGATTCCGCCTACGTCAAAAATAGCATTTTTACATCGTGGATAAAAGATCATTTTTGCCGAGAAAAGAGCCAGGACCTGTAGTTTTAATAGTTGATGGCCATGAATCGCATTGCAGCGATGTAAAAATGCTAGACTTCTTAACAGAAAATGACATCCATGTTATTTGCTTGCTAAGTCGCACTGCCCATTGGCTCCAGCCCCTAGACAGATCTTTCTTCAAACCTTTGAAAACATTCTGGAATATTGCATGTAGTCACTGGATTCTGATCCACCCTGGACGACGGATTATAAGGTATCAATTTGGAGAGCTTTTAAATAGCGCATGGGGAATGCTTGTACTATCCAGAATGGTGTTTCAGAGTTTGGGCTTGTGGAATCTATCCTTTTAACCCACAAAAAAGTCCAGAGTACCCACGCGTATGTAGTGCAAATCAAGCAGCTTAGATGCACACATTACTGCGGAAACACATGATAACGAAAGCTTGGAACCAGCAACTGAAGACATTTCCAACAACGAGCAGAGAGTTACTTTTACTGATATTGCTCCAGTTCCATCAATACCAGGTCCTAGCAAAGTACATCCCAGAAAGCAACAAGCCGAACTCTTGACTTATAAGTTTATTATCATAATCCTCATATCTGCTAAAGGTAAAACCTCAAAATCCTTCATAATATTATAAAAAAAAATTCACTGTTTCTTATGGATCTTCGATTCAAAGATGTCACGAGGGACGGTTGTGTGTTTTTCGCTCATCACTTATAAAAAAACTGCTCATTAGCCAAGTAATCATATTTTTATTCTATTATGTTTCTGCTTATTACATTCCCAGATTCATTCCAATTGGTTAAACTGTGATTGGAATTAGATTTATATATTTATGTTATTATTAATCGAAATGGTGGTCAGCGGGTAATAGTAGCATAGCACTACCCGACATAGCTCCCAATACCCCAATTAATTTCAAAATATATTTTCATGTCATTTTTGCTACATATTATCTTCTTTTCATTTTAGATGCCACGTAAAAGAGATCGGACAACCACAAAAGCTTCTTGGACGGCTAATACCTTAGAAGAGGAGATGTTTTGGTTTATAAAGTATCTCAGCAAACTGGCATGTCAAATAAATTTTATGGCCTGACGAGACAACAATTTCGAACTATGTTACTGTGTAGCGCAGCCCAATACCGATTTGAGTATTAGAGAGCCCGAAGCTGTCAGTATTAATCATTATCAATGGAATCCTCTTATTTAACAAGACAGAGGTAACGCTTTTTTTAATAACTTGGAGAAATTGATGAAGCAACAGAACTTCGAACCTCAAATGATTTACAATGTGGATGAGACTGATATAACGACCGTGCAAGAGACTGGAAAAATTGTAGCTCCTAAAGGACAAAAAAGTGATGGATATGTAACTTCATGGGAAAGAGATCAGACCAGTAACATTTGCTATCAGTGCTTCTGGGACTTTCATTCCTCCACATTTCATATTTCCTCGACAATCTCACTCACCACAGCTGAAAAAAATGGATCATTGGGAGCTGTTTACACATGTTCTCATAATGGCTGGACCAACGAAAACTAATTTTATTGCTACGTATTTATCAAACACACCAAACCTACTGCTGAAACACCCATTTTGCTAGTTTTGGTCATGTCACTCTCAAAGCTTGGGAATTGGCAAAAGAGACCAATGTCATAATGCTTAGCTTTTCACTACATTCTTCCCACCGCCTACAACCTCTTGACGTTGCTTTTTATTTCCCGCTTAAAAGATCTTACTTGTACCTAAAATCAATAAATTTTATAAAAATTACAACATACGACACTGCAGGACTAGAGTAGCTACTATTGAAAAAGTAGTAACGAGCTTTAAAGCAACGGAAATATTCCCAATGAATCCTGGAGTCTTTTGTGATGAACTACATTAATGAGGAAGCCAGATCTATGCCTATGGATGAATCTCAACAGCAGCCAACCAACATCACACCTATTCCATGGTCATAAACTACAGTTTATCAGTAATACTTTACTTGTGAAAAATGAAATAATATGCCTTCAAATATTAAATTTATTTTATTTTATTTTTATGCAGTAAATATTTACATCACCGACTACCTTAAGCAAATAAAGGTACAACACTGCACTGTCGAATATTCTCTTCGTCCAGTTCTTCACACACGGAGGAAGAAACCTTCGAGGGTGGTTCTGTTGTATCATCATCACGGGTTTTGCTCCTGGTAGTTTTGTAGCCTAAATCAATGGATGGAGAATCTGAAACAAATAATTTTTGGTAAGGACCGAACTTTGTAGTCTAATATAAACTTCTGGAGGGACGATAGTCTTTACGACCGAATGTATAATGGTGAATTATTTTCTGACTTACCTGTTTGACGATACATATTTAGCTAAAATGAATTCACTCTCTTGTTTATTTGTTCCGCCATGTTTGTTTTCATTTTGTCTGTCATTCAGACTTCGAAAGCGTTCATTATTACTCGCGCATAAAAATTGTCATCATGAAGCTCCTCATCTCACGAAATGAGTCAAGTGTAGAACTTAATCTACTTTCAAAATAAATTTATGGTTCACTGGATGAGATATTAGCATTTCTGCTCTAGCAACCTAGAATGAATATTGTATGTTATTGATACGTCGGAAGTGAGTACTTTCCTGCTGGAATCTGATTGGCCGTCAATTCCTGCGGCTGTTTAATGCGCATGAGTTCCATAAGCGAGTTTTTTGAATAGGTAGAAGCGGGTAAAACTGCAGGAATCAACCCCGATCGAACTTCCGCATATTGCCATTTAAAAAAAAAATAAGAAAATAAGGTCCTCATGTGCTCTCTTGTGTAATTCAAAAGTAACTTTTGGGATGGTATGTTCTATTTAGATATCTCTTTTGAGGATTATTTTCCAAAAGTTATATTGAGTTGTGCTGATACTGTTTTGTGGTATTTATTGATGGTTTTAAGCTGAACAAGGCATTTCACTCACACTCTTACGAGGATTATACGAATTTCACATGGCATGAGACGCTAGAATAGAATTGATGAGCCCCTGGTAATATTCTAATTATTTAAAAACCAGACAAATTCCGCGGAAATCACATTTTGTTTTTTTTGAATCACATGTCTGCTTATATTATTTTCTAACATCGTTTGGTAAGTTAGTGATGTTGTAAGATTACTGGGTATGTGACGTTTTCAATTGACTTACCTGGCGCCCATTTAAAACAAATTAGAATTTTGCTAATGGTGAACCCCACCCATTCTCCACTGATATCGTTGCCGCAAATACCCACCTAACAGGTTAATTTTTGGGCAGGTGAACAAGTGATCTTGTGTAATTTTTAAAAGGTCACACGCGCAACTGAAATGAAAGTGGTTCTGAGTAAACCGAAAAGTTTTCCGCCAACTGTTTTTTCAATAATTGACATGGACGTCTATCCCACACTATTATTATAGTGTGGTATAGATGCCCCGCTCTTCAAGAGGATAGACGCCCTAGACCACAAACAGCAATCAGTAAGCAAAATAATCAAATTGGGCAGGTTGGTCAGAAGAGGATCTTAAAAATGCTATTGCAAGCATCAAAAAGAAGACATAAAGTATCAACAAAGCTAGTAAAAAAAATTCAATATTTCAAACAGAACCCTACGGAGGAGGCTTCAAACGAATAATACACAAAAAATAACTCTTGGAAAGTACCCAGGCCTAGGAAATGAAAATGAATGAATGTTCTTTCTTTCTATTCGGTCACCTGTTTCGGGTATCGTGCCATAATGATCTGTGAACTGTGAGTTATTTCCATATCTGCCTATCCTCCGCGGCTTTAAAACATTCGTTGGGTGGTACTCCGGTTTCCCTAATGATGTGGTGCACATATCTGATTGGTGATCTACCTCAGCTTCTCGTTCTTTGTACCTTCCCCTGGACGGTGAGTTTCTCCAATCCGTTTCTTTGGACGATGTCCAAAAAAGGATGTTATTCGCTCGGAGATGATGGTGCCTAGTCTTTTTTTGATCTTCAGTTAGTTAAGAATCGACTCGTTTGTTATTCTTTGTGTCCATGATATGCATAGCATCTTTCGCCAACAGCACATTTGAAAAGCATCGATAGCGCGTTTATCCGTTTCGTTGAGTGCCCAGCACTGTGATGCATATAAGAAGACTGAGAATACCAGAGTTTTAACTAGTCTAATCTTGGTGGACAGGGTTATGTCATGACTCTTCCAGATCTTGGTAAGGTTTGCCATGGCTTCTTTTGCAACTGCTGGCCGCCTTTTGATTTCCGATGTGCATCCCCCTGAATTGGTTAACCACAGCTATACCATTTATTTCCTTGGTTTCTGACCTGTTGTTTCTTAGTCGGTCGACAATCATTATTTTTGTCTTTGATCTGTTAATAGTTAGCCATCTCGACGCGCTGTAACAGTTCTGTTAGTTCTTTCTCGTTGCTGGCAAATAAAGTAGTATCGTTAGCATACCTAAGATTATTTTATTCTTCCGCCGACAGAGATACCTTCCTCCCAGCCTTCTGTAGCTTTACGGATTATACACTCGCTATAAAAGTTGAACATAAGTGGACTCACAACACATCCTTGTCTTACACCTTTGCCGACGCGGAATGATTCGGTGAGTTCCCCATTTACTTTTACTTTCGCCGTGTTATTCTGATATGAACCATTCAATACTTCGACAAGGTGTCCTGGGGTGCCCATTTGGAAGTGATACCTCCACATTTCCTGCCATCTAACAGAGTCAAAGGCTTTGCTGTAGTCTATGAAACATACATAAGTAGGGACATTAAATTCTCGAGATTTTTCTATTATTTGTCTAATGTTGAGGATTTGCTTTCTGGTACCACGACCAGGAACAAATCCAGCTTGTTCTTCAGATATCTCGGGCAGCACGCATGTCTTAAGTCTTTCCAAAATCACCAGCAACATAACCTTACTCGCATGCGGTATTAAGGCGATTGTACGATAGTTGTCGCAAATTTCTCTGGATCCTTTCTTGTGAGTGGTATATACACGGAAGTTGTCCAGTCGTCTGGCCATATGCATGTGACCCAGATGCTTTCACACAGTTTATGGAGTAGTGTTATGCCTGTCTCTCCCGTAGCGATAATCATTTCAAGTGTAACGTTGTCAACCCCTGGGGATTTATGTGTTTTTAGTTTGTTGAGGGCTGCTTCGGCTTTTAGGATGTAAGGTTCTGGCTCATACAAATTTGCTGTCTTCAATGTTGCGTTTTCTGTTGCTTCCGGGTGAGCCATAAGTTGCTGACAATATGATTTCCATCTTTCTAATATTTGGTCTGTGTCAGTTAGGATAGTTCCGTATTCCGCTCTTATGCTATTGTGGTTTGGGGTAAATTTCCGCGTTATTTGTTTAATTTTCATGAATAGATCTCTGGTCTCGTTTTGTTTAAATAATTATTTTTGTCGACTCTGCACATTTGTTAGACTTTTCTGTGAAGCTTGCCGTATTCCTGTATAGTGACCTTATTGGTCAATCCTTTAGATTTGATCTCTTTTCTATTTTGAATTTCACGCCAAGTCTCATCCGAGATCCACACTTTCCTGTTGCCGCTTATCCTTTCCCATTTAGAGTATGGAGATTCATTGGTGTTGGTTACGATTTCGCGTAGATTGTTTACGGCTAGGTCTTTGAATACACTGTTGTGTTTGATTTTTGAATGAACGTTAAGTCCGTCTTAGTCACCGGTTACAGAAAGCGGGATGTAGATCTACCCGCAAAAGGTGCGTTGTATTGCTTATAATTTTGCAAAGTGTATCAGTAGAGAATGCATATTTGGACCAAAAGGTGCAAACGAAGTAGAAGCTGGTATGCATTGGTTTAAATCTTTTATGCAAATATACCCCGAACTTTCCTTGCGTAAAAGCAAAGGTCTTTCCCTTGCTCGTGCCAAAGGGAAAAAACCCATGGCGCAACATTTGTCAGTGACTACTTGCAGGTCCCAGTTTTACACTGGATGACTCCGGTCTTATAGAAAATATCAAATATCACAATTTTTATATGACGTGGCACCGGTTCCAAAATAACCGAATACTGTGTCCCAGAGAAAACAATCTGCAAAAATTTTAGTTTACAGTATTCAAATTAACAAATCTCATTTGGAAGTTAACCACCAAATAAAGTTGAAAATATAAAAATAGAATTTTGCTAGCCGGGAGAGCTATGAAAAGTGGCTTGAGTTCAGAAATTTGAAAGTACCTTTACAGTTTTCAGAACGAATAGACGGAATTATTATGTGGAAAAATTATATCACTATTTGTAACCGTAGTAATTAAATAATTACTTAATTAATTAATAAGTAAAAGTAAAATATAAGGTAAAGTAGGGTAAGAGCGCCCTAGATTTTTTTATTAGTAGTTATAAAGATAATGAAAGCAAATAGATACTCAAACTACAGTATCAAGAATGTGATTTCCCACTTCAGCTGATCTATTGTTAACGTCTTCTAAGAATAATTAAAGTAAATTTGAGTTGATTTCACTAGTGCGCACATCCCCCGTAAAATGCAGGGCATGCTCTTATTTAAGACAAGAGCCAGTATAATATTATTTTAGGGCAAGAGCATAACATGGAGCTTTCAAGCTTCCAGAATTTTCAAATTTATTGAAAATCAACCTATTCGTTACAGAAATATGGGAATTTTAAAATTTTGAAATCGTCAAAACAATTCTTGAGATATTTATTTGAAACTCTTCCTCCTCTGAATCAAATTCGAACAAAGCTCGCGCCATCGGATACAATTGGTCAGGCGCATCGATCAGTCATTGACGCCGAGGAGGATTCGTCTAACACGACCGAGGAGAAGCAGCATGCAGCATTGCTGACTAATACGAGCAACAGGACGGATCTAATGATGACGACATATGCATGAAATAGGAAAATGAAATGGAAAAAGAAAAGTTTGACTTGCAACCTGGAATATTAAATCACTTAATGGAACAGAACAGAGAATATTACAGGAACCGAAAGATCGACATCTGCGCCATACAGGAAACAAAAAAAGGAAGGAAAAGGACAAAAACAATACCAAGACCACATGATGGTCTAGTCTACAGTGTGTCGAAAAACAAGAACGAGCTAAAGAAGTGGTAGTTTTTCTGATTCACAAAAAATACAAATCCAATATACATAAATGCTCCTACATATCATCATCATCAATCAAGAAATAAATGTAATCCCAGTATAAGCCCCGGAAGATAATAAACCCCGACATGAACGGGAACTTATTTTCGACGAACTTCAGGACACCATTGAATCTCTTGCGCCCGATGAAAAAACGATTATTCTCGGGACTTTAATGCACGTATTGGCAATGATACTATGCCAGGAGTCAAGCAGCGATTTAACGAGGATGTAATAAATGATAATAGAGAACTCTTGATCAACATATGCACACTAAATGAATTAAGAATAAACAACACTTTCTTCAATCACAAAGCTCAATATAAATATACATTCGAAAATACGAGGGGACAGAGATCAATGATCGATTATATACTCAGCAGTAGACACATCAAATTCGAATTCGACAACAGCGTACCTACATTGTGTAATATTTTTTTTCGTTAGATATTTTGAGTCAAAAGATGCAATACAACAATATAGTGAAGTGCATTCAATGCAAGGCAACAGCCTATAGTGTACCAGTGTAATATTTGTTCTTTGTTCTTTGTTCTTTCTTCTTCTTTTTTACTTTTTACACATGTGCAACCAATTGCAATAACCAATCTACAAATTTTGGAAATTCCTCATCTAAATTCCAAAACAAACATACAGTATTCTCTCGGACTTGGAGCATATTTATATGACTCAATACTATAGTCCAGGAGACATCTAAAAAAATAAGTGAGCAAGGTATGACTTCTGTAATATGCATCATATGTATAAAGGTAGTGAAGAAGGGGACATATTCCATAAAATATCAAATCTGCTTGAATTGGATACACAGAGACTGTGCTAATATAACAATTGATGAAATAAAGAAGTACGAAAAAGAATTGAAGCTACCAGACGGCAAACGCTACAAGTGCCCTGTATGCCAACCTCAAAGCCTAAAAGCAGATCAGATATCTGTAAGCGAATCAAGTCTTAGCTACGCAGATTTTTTATATAAAAGCATCAAGATCTACCTGGAAGAAAGGTTGGACTCCCTAATGTAAAAAATAATGGAAGAGAATGCAAAATTAGTCGAAGCTCTTCAAACTAAAATCGCCAATATTGAGCTAGAAGTTGGGAAAATATCTCCACTAGAAAGCAAAGTGATCCAGCTAGAGCAACAAGTTACTTTATTAAAAACAAAGATTGAAGGATCTGACCCTAAAAATTCACGTCTACCCGAAAACACAGGAGAAGAAAATGACAACAACCACCAACAAATTGATGTGATCTGAGAAATTAACAAAAGACAGCTACGAAAGAAGAACTTAGTGTTCAACCTAAAAGAAGCTGATGGCGGAAATATTGCTTACAAAAAAACTGCACAACAAATTGTATCGAACTTTTGCCCAAAAATTGCTACTGAAAACCTCAAGGTATACAGAATAAGAAAATCACAACCCAATGAAATACGACCCTTCAAAATCATTATGAGCTTTCATATGAATGTAAGAGCATTTTTTTCAAAAGTAAAGGAGTTGAAAAAAATAACACCATACGAGGACATAGCTATGGGGTTAGACAAAACTCAGGTACAACTCAATGAATACAAAAAGCTAAAAAATGAACTGATTTGAAGGATAGCACAAGGAGATACAAATTTGAGAATCCGTTATTTCAATGTTATTCCTAAAATTGTTGTTTTTCCTAGTGATTCAAAAAACTGAAAATATCTTCTACGCCAAATAGGTCATTACCAGTTCCTGACATTAGTACCTGCAATGTAAGTGGCAGAAACAATGACAGCGATATTTTAAACAGTATAGACTCAAACACCTTGAACAATAAAACACCAGAAACTTACCTGTTGCGCATAAATAAAATTATTCACTTTGCAGAAAGGAACACTGTATATTGTGAGTATATTCAACTTTAAGATCCAATGTTTGTCAAATAAAATTGATGAGCTTTCTACATTTCTCTCAGAACACTGGCAAAATCAGGATAACTAAATTCAATTAAAATCTCTAAATATAGACTATTATCCTTTTTTTGTAGAACCAACACAACTCATGGAGGCGTAGCAATTATTTTTTTTAACTCTTCTAATCACAAGCTATTAGATTTGAGCTACTACTGTAGAGAAATTCATGTCGAATTTTGTGGAATCGCAATAAAAATAAACAACAAAAATGTTGCCATTGTGTCTTTGTACAGATCGTGTCTTGGCGATTTTGATAACTTCTTAGAACAAGCTGAGGAAATGTTGACCATGCTATCAGAAGCCTATAAACAAATTATAATCTTAGGGGATTTCAATACGAACAATGCAACTCGCAGACGATTTGAAGATATACTTAATTCTTTTGCTTTAAAGGTAACTATATTCGAATATACCAGGATTTGTTATTCTCCCTCTTGTATAGATAACATAGTCACGAACATTACTGACCAATTTAACACCAAAGTGATCGAGTGCTGTCTAGCCGATCATCTAGGACAAATTATTCACATACGCACCAATAAAAACAATTTACATAGCGGCGATCAGGTAAGATTTCGGAAAAAAGTTACACCTCTTCTTCTCGAAAATGAGGTAAAGGAGGTTGATTCGAGCATTTTTGATACATCTGAAAACGTAAACATGGCGGATTATCTGGTCAATATATGTGCTCAGCAATCTGAAAAATGTTTCCCACTTTAAAAAAATCATACAGACAAACCCCCTGTAACTTGGTACAATGAACACTTAAAAACCATGAGATCAACCATACTTAACATAAAGATGATATATAATGTAACCAAAAATACTCACGATAAAGTTTTATACGAAAACTATAAAAACACATACAAAGCAGCATTGTTAGAGACAAAAAAGATAGCATATGAAAACTTTATAATAACATCAAAAAATAAAGCAAAAGCTAGTTGGCGAGTTGTCAATTTTGAGTATAACAGAAAAAAAACGCAAAATGATATACGCTTAAAGGCTGATACTTTAAATGAACACATTGTGACTGTTGCTGGAAGAATAATATCGTCCCTGTCTCCTAATAGTATTAGAGCTCTGAACTACTTAAAAACTACAACCAAAGCCGAAAGGAACATTCTTCCTTGGACCGGCCACACAATTTGACGTCAAAAGTGCTATTAGCAGCATGAAGAGTTCAGCTAGTTTCGATGCATATGGTATGAGCAATATTATATTAAAGCTTATTTTAGATGTGCTGCTTAATCCATTAAATACTTTGACCAACCTGTGCTTTTCACAAGGACTATACCCCGACACCATTAAAGTATCAATGGTAACTCCATTATTTAAGAATGGAGATACAAATGCACCATAAAACTATAGACCAATTTCTATCATATGTATCATCAGCAAGGTCCTAGGAATTATACTGAAAGACAGACTACTACATAGACGTCAGTATGGTTTTCAAAAAGATAACTCCACAATTGATGCTATATGCAAGATTATTAAAGATTGTGTGGAGGCACTCGATAATAGTAAACATAAAGGTCTAAATCAACAGACGTCAATTTGTACAACAAGACACATCAAGCATGGCGTCCCCCAACGATCTATTTGACCTATTCTTTTCTTAATTTATGTCAATGATTACCTTTTCTACCTACAATCGAACAAAACAGTTATGTTTGCTGATGACACCAAAATCTACCATTCTGACTCCAACCTACAAGATCTCAAAAATACGTTTCAAACGGTAGTATCCAACAGCAAAAATTAGTACAGCAATAATTATCTAAGATTAAATGATAATAAGACACAGAACTTAATCATCTCCAGCAACAGGAATGTAAGATCTGACAGCAGCATAAAAATACTAGGACTGTATATAGACAGCGTTATAGATAATTTGCGTAAGAAGATTTCGACACAGTTATTTGTATTAAGATAACTAGAACAGATCCATGCACAAATCACATATGGAATTACTTTATGGGGTGGCGCCGGCTCTGCTTTACAAATATTTCGTTTGCAGAAGCAAGCTATCAGAATGATGTCTTTTGCTAGTTATGCAAACGGCTCTTTCAGACCCTAAAAATTATGACACTTCCAAGTTTGTGCATATTTTATGCCGCATTGTATATACACCGTAATATTAATAAATTCTCTTTAGGATCTGATATGCATGATCATCACATCAGATACGCTGTTCTGTTGAAATCGTCAGGA
This sequence comes from Crioceris asparagi, assembly GCA_958507055.1. Taxonomy (NCBI): domain Eukaryota; kingdom Metazoa; phylum Arthropoda; class Insecta; order Coleoptera; family Chrysomelidae; genus Crioceris; species Crioceris asparagi. Next base: position 27,531,441 of record OY293832.1, read on the forward strand.
CATCGTCTAACAATGACACAAAAAACAGTATAAACCTTAACATCTATAACAAACTACCCTACAATTTAAAAACACTAAGCGTACCTAAATTCAAAAGACGACTGAAGCAATATTTTAAAGAACAAAGCTTCTATTCAATTCAAGAATATTTTGAAACTGTAATTAAATGATAAATTTAGGCTGATGTTATCTGTGATATATACTCACTACTAAAAACCTTCTCCTTTTGATATAATTCTGATTATGATTATGATTATAATATTTTTAACTTCTTATGTGTTGTATATGTATACCTATAAATAATTATTTTTAATATTTCTCTAATAAGTTACCTTTTTTATATTTATATTTTTTCACTATATACTTGACTTGCCATACACGTTTTTTAAAATGGTCAAATAAACCATATCTATCTATCTATCTATCAATCATACACCCAGTCCAGATAAGGATATCCGAGTAATGAATTCAGTCAGTGTCGGTAGCGACCATAGCTTACTACTGGGAAAAGTTAAATTAAAATTGGCACAGAAAACCTACTCGTCACAAAGGGAAGAACAAAAAATCAATATTGAGTCCCTATGGGACAAATCAACGAGAACTTTCTACCAAAATAGACTGCGTGAACGTATAGAAAGCAACCCAGTGAGAGAGGAAGACGATGTTAACATTGGCACTTGGCACCCGCACCGTAAATGGATGGTACATAAAACGTAATAAAACACCATGGTTTACCAAAGAAATAAAGGAAAAGTGCCAAAAAAGAAAAGTGCATACAACTACCGAGTGCTGAGGACTCCAGAATCATATAACCAATACAAAATAAAAAATAATCCGCAACGAGACAAAATCATTAATAAGGTTAGTTAAAACCAGTCACTGGGAAAAAAATACCAAAAATCTGGAAAGTGACTTCTATGGTCTTCAAAAACAAGAGTGGCGACTAATCAGAACCCAACGGAAAGAAATAAACGAGCTTATATAGCCCAGACACATAACGAGGGAATGCTGGATTGAGGATCTTGTAGATTGTAGATTGAAAGGGGGTTTCAATGCACTGCGACCTTTAGGTCTATTGTGCCCCCCGTCAGAGCTGTTCTCGCTATTTCGATTTCTACAGCTCGCCCTCCAGTTCCAGAGTTCTAATGAACTCCAGTATCTGGGATGGCTTCAAGCGGATTACTTCCTCACTACTGACAGTTTCTTGTCCAAAGCATTTTATGCGTTGGCTGGCTATTGCGAGGCATTCCGTCACCAGGTGATCCGGAGTTTCCTCCTCTTCCCCGCAGAATCTGCACTCGTCGTTTTCTGCTAGACCCAATCTCGACAGGTGCTTCCTGAGGCGGCAATGTCCTGTAAGGAATCTAGTGAGCAGGTGTAGCATATTCTTGCTAAGATCCAGATGTTTCTTAGATCTCGCAGTGTCAAAGTTTCCAAGAAAATTTTTGGAATGATCCAGCCCAGGAAGATTCCGCCAGAGGTTTTCTCTTTCGGTTTCTTCCTTCTCTTGGAACTCTTTCTTGTAGGTACATTTACCTGTGCCACAGAAAGGTTCTGGGCCAATAAAAGGAGCTTGTGCTCCTTTTTTGGCAAGTGTGTTGGCCTCTTCATTTCCTTTGATTCCGGAGTGGCCGGGAACCCAGATTAGATAGACCTTGTTATTCTTGCCGATTTTGTTGAGTTTTCTTCGGCACTCCCATACTATCTTAGAATCGATGATATGGGAGCTCAGTGCTTTAATCGCAGCCTGACTATCAGAGTGTATGGCTATATCACATTTCTGATAGTTTCTTTCTAGGTTCATTTCCACACATCTTTCGATTGCAAGTATTTCTGCCTGAAAGATGCTTGGACAGCGGCCTAACGGTAGTGAGCATTTGGTGCCAGGCCCGAATACTCCAGCGCCAGTCCCCGTCGTGGTTTTAGAACCATCTGTGTACCATTTGATGGTATTTTTCTTAAGGGCTTGGGATGTAGACTCCCTTTCCCAATCTTCTTTTCTACTTAGCATCGTGGTGAACGTTTTCTCGATGCTAGTTTTCTTTATCATCTCGTCACTGGGAAGGTTAGCTGACAGGATATATTTCGTCAGAGAGGACCAGGCTCTCTGATTCCTAATTCCCTCATGGCCAGTACCTTCCCTGGATAGTCTTAGAATGGCCTCATGGGCTACTCTATCTATCACCAGATGTAGAGGTGTGAGATCTGTAATGATCTCCAGTGCTCTAGTTGGGCACGTTCTCAAGGATCCAGTGATACAGACACAGGCAAGCCTTTGTAATCTATCGAGGGCAGTCCTCGTATAGGTTTGCCTTGCCTTGACATGCCAAACTATTGCTCCATAGGTTATTATAGGCCTCACAATCATGACGTACATCCATCGCAGTATTTTTGGGTTACAACCCCAAGTCCTACCAGCGAGTCTTCTGCACGCCATCAAGGCCTTTGTTGCTTTATTGGCAGTAATCTCGAAGTGTTTGTTCCACAGAAGTTTGCTATCTAGGGTTACTCCCAGATATTTAACTTCCGACTTCCATCCTATGATGTCTCCCTGTAAAGAGAGATATTTCGTAGTTGGAAGTTTCCTTTTCCTGGTAAATGGAATTACTGTGGTCTTGGTTGGGTTGATATTTAGTCCTACTGACAAGCACCACTGTTCAATAGTTTTGAGGCCCTCTTGCATCAAGTCGCATAAGGTATTCCAGAATTTACCTCTAACTATTAGGACTATGTCATCTGCATAGCCTATACATTCGAAGCCAAGCTCCGTAAGCCTGTGGAGTAGTTCATCCACTACTAGACTCCATAAAAGGGGAGATATTACTCCTCCTTGAGGTGTTCCGCGAGTGGCCCTAACGGAGGTGGTTTGATTGCCCACCTGCGTCTCAGCTATTCTCGTCTTTAACATCTCATACATCCATTTAATAATGGTTTTGTTCACCCCTCGCCTTTTGAGTGCCTCTTCGACCGACACGTGAGTTGTGTTGTCAAAGGCCCCAGATATGTCTAGGAAGGCACACATGGCGATTTCTTTGATATTCAGAGTGCTCTGGATGACTTCGGTCAGCTGATACAGGGCCGTCTCTGTTGATCTGCCCGCCCTGTAAGCATGCTGACATTTGTGAAGTGGTTTATTCTCCAGATACTCCGTTCTTATGTGGTTATCCACTACTTTCTCCATTGTTTTCAATAGAAACGATGTTAAGCAGATGGGTCTGAAAGATCGAGGATCGGTCGCATCTTTTTTACCTATTTTTGGTATGAAGGTTATCTTTGCCCTTCTCCAAATTTTAGGTATATGACCCAGTGCTAAACAGCTTCTTGATATCCTCAGAAGATGGGGAAGAATCTCCTCCATTCCTTTCTGCAGGAGTACTGGGGAAATTCCATCTACTCCTGGTGATTTATACGGTTGAAAGGTGTTTATTGCCCATTCCAACCGTTGCTTTGTAAATATTTTCTTAGCAATATCCCAATCTTCCCTGCGAGGATTCTTGATTTGAGTTGCTATGTCCATACTGATTGAGGGTTCACTACCTGGGAAGTGTGTTTTGAGGAGGAGAGTGGATCGTTCCTCTTCTCCCTCAGTGTATGACCCGTCTGGCTTTTTAAGCAACATTGTGGGAATTATTCCCCCCTTTGCCATGACTTTTTGAAGTCTGGCTGCTGTGGGAGTGGAAGTGATCTTTTCACAAAAGGCTTGAAAATTAAGCCTTTTAGCCTTCCTGATCTCCTTATTGTACTGAGTAAGCTTCTCAGTGTACCCCTGCCAATTACCATCTCTTTTGGCCCTATTAAAGAGCCGACGGACCTCTAGCCTGAGGTTTGACAGGTTCTTGTTCCATCAAGGTGCTTCCTTACTTGTTCGAACTTTCGAGAGTGGACAACTTGAGTGAAAAGCCTCAGTTATTGCCGCACTAACCTGTTCGACTTTTTGTTCCAGATCGTAGTGCGGGTGTTTTGCCCCATTCTTGTCGATCTGTTCCAAGTTTTGCTTCAGATGGATCTTATAGATAGACCAATCCGTATTTCTAGGATTTCTGCTTGAGGTCGACGAGGTAACCTCCCCCGTTATCCTGAATTCGATAATCCTATGGTCTGAAAGTGATGGTTCGTTCATCACTTTCCAACCTATAACATTTTTCCTCGCAGCAACATTAGCAATTGTTACATCCAGGACTTCTTCTCTTGCTCTCGTGACAAAAGTGGGAGTTGTCCCCACATTGAGGGTTTCGAGGTTATTAGCTAGGAGATATTCAAGTAAGCACTCCCCTCTGGAATTGTTGTTCGTGCTTCCCCAAATAACGTTATGCGCATTGGCGTCACAGTCTATTATGACTGGCAGTTGTCTGCTGTTACAGTATTGTACCAGCTCCTGCACTTCTGCTGGTGGTATTGTTGGCCCATCTCCAGCGAAGTAAGCGGATGCTATGACAATGTCTCGGTCGATGCCCCCAATATTGAGGTGTACCATTATTGGAGTTAGATCCCGAGTCATGTATTCTGAAACACAAATATATTTAATATTGTTTCTTATGAGCACACAGGCACGTGGGGATACTTGCCTCTGGTCATAAATCAATATTGAGTCTTTACAGGCCAAACCTCTGATTTGGCCTACTTTGTCGATCCAGGGTTCCTGGATCAGTACAATATCCAGTTTTAGCTTTGCGAATAACCTTGCAATCACTGCTGAAGCTCCCTTCGCGTGATGCAGGTTCACCTGCGCTGCCTTCGTGAAGATGAAGGGTTATTTGTGTGGGGTGGATGGGCTGGGTAGTCCAGCCTCTATAAATCCCCCTGCCTTCTCTCTTCCTGTCCTTCCTCGAATTCCATACGGGAGGTGTCCTTTCCGGAATTCGAGGAAGTTTCTTGGGTTTGGCCCTCAACCTCCAGGGGTGCAGAGGTATTCTCCGTCCCCCGGTTGTCTCCTTGGAGTCAGTCGGAGCCCCAGTTCGACCCGAGTCAACTGGAGCTCCCTGCTCCCCAGATTTTCGGGATGTGGAGGGTATCTCCGCATCTCTGGAAACCACCACTGGGTTTGGTTTCTTGCCCAGTCCTGAGACAGGAATGTGCCCGAACCGAAAGTTCATTAAGCACCCCCCTGCTTTCAGGGCTTCTCCCGATTGGTGGTCAATCCCAATCGTGAGAACCTTGCCACTTCCCTCTTTCTTGGAGCTTAGAACTTTCCAAGCTCCAGTGCTGAGGTTAGAGTTCTGAACCTCGACGAGTCGGAGGATTTTCTCCGTCTCCATGTCGAGGCTTCGTGGGAAGAACACGGTTATGGTGACGGGTTTAGGGATGTCATTCTCTCCCAACGCCACCAACTCGGGTCCCTCCCAAGAACTAAGTGTCGGCACTGACTTCATGAGCCAGTCCGCCGATTTCTGGGATCCACCGTCTACCAGCATCATTCCACAACGGAAATGAATGCCGGTGAAGTGGATCCCCCTCTCCTCGCTGCGGCACATCTCTTCCACTAGCATATCCTCTAGTGAGGAGAGCCGCTCGGCTTCCAGGATAACCTTCGGGTATTCCTTGGGTAATATTCCTACCCTGGTCGCCTTCTTTGCCTTGACTGCTGCTGCAAATCCAGTGGCTTGCCCGGTTTTTGCCGCAGCTGTCTTCGGCTTCTTTGAGTGAGGCCGTTCCGGAGGTGTGATGTGCTCCGGACCTCTCTTGCCTTTCCCCTTACCCGTCGGGGTTACTCCCGGGGTTGAGTGGATTGGTTTGATGGGGTGCTGAAGAGCCTGTTTTCTAGCCTCCTCAGGTGCAAGGCCCTGATGGAGGAGTCGCAGGTACTTCCGCACTCCTGCTCCACTGAGGCCCTTCCTCAGTGGATCGTCTCTACCGCCGGGCTGTCCTAATTTGGGCAGCTCGAATGGCAGGCGATTTTTCTTTTTCCCTTTTTCAAGGGGCCCGGATGAAGAGGTGGAGGCTTTCTCCTCCTCTCCTCCGGTGGGTTTACTTTTCGGTTTGTCCATAACTGGTCCCACGAGTAGCAAGGGTCACGTCGGTCCGCTTCTGCAGAGCCCCGCATGCAGAAGTAAGGGGTTTGTTACAATGGAGTTCCCCCCGGTGCTCCAAGGTTGAAGCCAGTAGGGACTAGTCCTCTAACTAGCCATGCATCCTTAGCCTGGCTTCCTACTTTGGATTTAGAATTTTTGACGAGGTTATTTCCTCTTGGTCCAGGCGGTCAAGCCAAGACCCCCCCCGCACTGGCCCGCGAGACATGACCACAGACAGCCATTGAGGATCTTAAAAGACTATATAGAAATGAGGAAGAAGTCATTGGACAGAGCGACACACCAGAAATAGTTACAAGCGATAGAGAGAGAGAGAGAAAATATACTTTATTGTCAAAGAAAAAGGTTCTTATTGACAAAGTTAAAAAGTATTTATATATGTATATATATATATATATATATATATATATATATATATGTAACATACTAAACTCTATGATTGGGTAATCTGCCGAAGAATTTTATGGGGCTTAAAAAAAGAATACTCTTCCTGCTAATCAAACTTTCGAAAACTATATTTTCATCTTCAGGGCTAAAAAATATACAATAAGGGTGGAGTTTGATTATCACCAAGGAAAAGAAACAAATCAACATACAAAATATTAAAAACTTACTTTTGCAAACGAGGTTACAAAATAAAAATGAGCAAAGACAAAGTTAGGACTTCCTTCGCCCATATGGACGGAAAACAATTAACACTTAAGACATTTGACAAAATTAAAATTTCTTAAAATTAAATGGCTCCAGTGATACAGACACAGGCTAGTCTTTGTATTCTATCGAGGGTTTTCCTCGTATTGCTCTGACTTGCCTTGCCATGCCAGGCTATTGACCCATATGATATTATCGGTCTTACAATCATGACGTACATCCATCGCAGTATTTTTGGGTTACATCCCCAAGTCTTACCAGTCAGATTTCTGCACGCCATTAAGGCCTTTATTGCTTTGCTAGCAGTAGCCTTAATATGCTTGTTCCACAGAAGCTTGCTATCTAGTGTTAATCCCAGATATTTGACTTCAGCCTTCCTGCTTATTATGTCTCCACTCAAAGTGAGAGGTTTCATAGCTGAAAGTTTCCTTTTCCTAGTAAATGGAATAATTGTGGTCTTGGATGGGTTTATGCTAAGCCCCACTGACAAGCACCATTGCTCAATAGTTCTGAGGCCCTCCTGCGATAATTCGCATAGGGTGTTCGCGAATTTTCCTCGGACTATTAGGACTATGTCGTCGGCATAGCCTATACATGTGAAGCCAAGCTCCGTGAGTTTGTGAAGTAACTCGTCTACTACTAAGCTCCATAGGAGGGGAGATATTACTCCTCCTTGAGGTGTTCCACGAGTAGCTTTAACAGAGGTGGTATGATCACCTACTTGGGCCTCAGCTATTCTCGTCTTCAACATCTCATACATCCATTTGATAACGGTCTTGTTCACTCCTCGCCGTGTGAGTGCCTCCCTGATTGACACATGTGTGGTGTTGTCAAAAGCCCCAGATATGTCCAGGAAGGCACACATTGCAATTTCTTTATTGCTCAGAGAACTCTGAATGACCTCAGTTAGCTGATACAGCGCGGTTTCTGTTGAACGCCCCGCCCTGTATGCATGCTGACATTTATGAAGTGGTTTGTCCTTCAGAATCTCTGTTCTTATGTAGTTATCCACTACTTTCTCCATCGTTTTCAGTAGAAACGGTGTTAAACAGATAGGTTTCTTCCCTATTTTCGGTATGAAGATTACTTTGGCTCTTTGCCATATGCTAGGTATAAAGCGCCGTGCTAGGCAGCTTCTTGTAACCTTCAGGAGATGGGGAAGGATCTCCTCCATTCCTTTCTGTAGGAGTATTGGGAATATGCCATCTACTCCCGGCGATTTATAAGGTTGAAAGGTGTTGACTGCCCATTCCAACCTTTGTCTTGTGAATATCTTCTTAGCAATACTCCAATCTTCCTTGCGAGGATTCTTGGTTTGGATTGCTACGTCAATACTACTGAGGGGTTCACTTCCTGGGAAGTGTGTTTTGAGAAGTAGAGCAGATCGCTCATCTTCTCCCTCTATGACCCGTCTGGCTTCTTTAGCGACATTAAGGGGCTGATTGCCCCTTTTGCCATGACTTTTTGCAATCTGGCTGCAGTAGGAGTCGAAGTGATCTTTTCACAAAATGCTTGAAAGTGAAGCCTCTTGGCCTTCCTGATCTCCTTATTGTATTGTGTGAGCTTCTCGGTGTAGCCCTGCCAATTATCGTCTCTTTTGGCCCTGTTGAAGAGCCGACGGACCTCTAATCTGAGGTTTGACAGGTTTCTGTTCCACCAAGGTGCTTCCTTGCTTGGTCGAGCTTTTGAGAGTGGGCAACTTGATTGGAATGCATCCGTTATCGCCAGTTCGACCTCTTGATCCAGATCGCAGTGTGGGTGTTTGACCCCATTACTTTCGATCTGTTCCAGGTTTTGCTTCAGAAGGGTCTTATATTTAGACCAATCTGTATTTCTAGGGTTACGAGTTGGAGACAGTGAGGTTACTTCCCCCGCAATCCTAAACTCTATAATCCTATGATCGGAGAGAGAAGGTTCCTCCATCACTCTCCAATCAAATACGTTATTCCTGGCAGTAAGGCTGGCAATTGTTACGTCCAGGATCTCTTCTCTTGCTCTCGTGACAAAAGTGGGGGTTGTTCCCACATTAAGGGTTTCTAGATTATTAGCTAAGAGATATTCAAGTAAGCACTCACCTCTAGGGTTGTTGTTCGTGCTTCCCCAAATAAAATTGTGCGCATTGGCATCACAGCCTATGATGACTGGCAGTTGTCTGCTATTGCAGTATTGCACTAGCTCTTGAGCTTCGACTGGAGGTATTGCAGGATTGTCTCCAGACAGGGGTAAGTGAACGGTTAACCCTTCTTAAATTCTACGCCACTGGCGGAATTTCCATTTTAGTACAATTTTTCTATTCTCCAATACATTCTGTGTAAATAACGTACTCTTTCTTCGTGGCGATAAAGTCATTATTTTTCGAGATATGTAAAGTTGAACATAACGCTGCACAATTTTAATGTGTATCTATCATGGCGGTGTTTTTGAGTCATAGGTTTGCATTTATTAGGCAAATGAAATTTTACACTTGATTTTAAGGTTAAATAAGAAGACTAACACACAATTTCACTTATGTGTAATTATCAAAAAGTATTTTTCACATTTTTGCTACAATATATAATATGAACAAAATTTAAAAATATTTAACAACTAAAATGATTTTTTATTTACAATTTCACAATGAAATAAATGGCACTTGAAAATGATTCAAGAAATGTCTGTTTATAATTTAGATAGAATAGGCAATATCTTTCGAAGTGTGTATGACATATTCAAAATAAGTTCCGGTTTTGTGAAGTTGTATCCGATCTGAATTAATCGTTAGTAGTAGGCGGCTGTCACTGTTGTTAGTTGTCGATTTTTAATGTCAAGAAAATTTTGAATGTTAAAAAATTTAAAAAGCTCATCGTAAAAATGCCCCGCCATAACAATTTTACTAATCGTGAAATGCGTGATATGATTTGTATTTATGTACAAGAAAATTATTCTTGTCTTGCTGCTGCTCGAAGATATAGGGAAATGTATCCAAACAGAGTTCAACCTGGTCGCAAAACCTTCAGTAATATTTTTAATAGATTAGGAGATACTGGACAATTCAAGCCCAAAACGATGTGGGACGACCTAATATTTAACTGTTGACGAGGAAGATGACATTTTAGTGCGAATTGATGATAATCCCGAACTAAGCACTCGGCGTTTAGCAGCAATGACAGGAGTAAGTCATTCTTCAGTTTTTCGCTTATTGAAAAAAAAAACTGAAACCTTTCCACTTTACATCTGTACAAAACTTATTACATACAGATTATTCTTTAAGATTAAATTTTGCTCAGTGGAAGTTAAACAGGAAAAATGAAAATCCTGATTTTATTAAAAACATTATTTTTACTGACGAGGCCACTCTTACACGTCGAGTAGTTTTCAACTGGAGAAATAGCCATAGTTGAAATATTGAGAATCCGTATCTATTCCGACAATTACATTTCCACTATGAATTTAAGATTAATGTATGGTGCGGTATATTTGGAGATAGCTTGTTGGGTCCTTATGAAATACCAGCAAATTTGAATGGTAACTCATATTTGGATTTCTTACAAACTATACTTTTCGACGATCTAGAGGGATTGCCACTTGACCCAAGAAGAGACATGTGGTTCATGCAGGATGGAGCACCACCTCATTATACATTAATTGTACGGAAGTATCTAGATCAGAAATTTCCTCATCGTTGGATGCAGAGGTAGTGAATTCCCGTGGCTGCCTAAAACTCCTGAAGGAATTCCCTTAGATTTCTATTTCTGGGGGCATATGAAAACATTCGTATACTCACAAGACATAAATAATCGTCAAGACCTATGGCACCAAATTGTGAATTCCGCTAATTTTATTGCTAATCAACCAAACATATTTTTTAAAATTAGAAGATCGTTTAATGAAAGAATAAATAAACTTATTGAGGTAAATGGGGGTCACATTGAACATTTGTTATGTTAAGTATTTCTAAATTTTGGTATTATTTATTGTAGCAAAAATGTGAAAAAGACTTTTCGATAATAACATATAAGTGGAATTGTGTATTAGTCTTCTTATTTAGCCTATAAAATAAAAGGTAAAGTTTCATTTGCGTAATAATGCAAGTCTATGGCCCAAAAACACCGTCATTATAAATACACATTAGAATTAAGCGTCGTTATGATCAACTTTAAATATCTTGAAAAATAATGACTTTATCGCCACGAAGGAAGAGTACGTTATTTACACAGAAAGTGTTGGAGAATAGAAAAATTGTACTAAAATGGAAATTCCGCCAGTGGCCTAGAATTTAAGAAGGGTTAACCTTTCACTTACCCCTGTCGTGAGCCTCTGGTAGTAGCTAGAAACGTGTTTTTGGCATAATTTAGTAAGGTTTGCAGTGTCTACACTTCCTACCAAACATTATAAAGATTTGTCAAATGGTTTAAAAGTAATGGGGAAAAATCCTTTTGAAATAATTAAATAAAACACCCTGTACTCAGACAGGAGACACATTTTATCTAAGTGAATTGGGTTAAATCTTATTATTTTGGACCAAAGATTTTCCAGTTAAATTATTTCCCATTATTAATGATACACCCTGTATATATATATATATATATATATATATATATATATATATATATATATATATTTGATAAAATAGATTTTTTGTTGGGGATGCATTCATTTAATAAATAAAATTCTTTGGATGATGCCAAGCTTTCGAGAATGTTTATTCTCTTCGTCGGGGCAAACTAAAAATCGTTACAAATTTTCTTAACCACATAATAGATTATTAATTAAAGTACTTACATTCGTGAATTTACATAAAATTAACCACAAACAGGAAAGATTTCATAGTCATCAATCAGAAATTTCATTAGTTATTTATAAATGTCATGGTAACGGCATATCTAGAGTTGAAAGTGTCTAGTTTCAAGTTTTCTTAGAAAAGATCTTTTTTTATATTGGTGAAACTTCGAATATGCTATCAATTCGAATAACATCACACAAAAGTGATTCTAGTTTGCACCCAGAGAAATGTGCACTGGCCCACCACGTATTTTATTCCAAACATAACATGAACTATGACGCTGTCAGAATATTAAGTCATGAACAGAATTTAACCAGAAGACTTTTTTAGAAATGGCCGAAATTTTCAAATCGGATGACTGCATGAATAATAAAATAGATATTCATAAACATAGTGTACTATACAAATATTTATTAAGGATGGATAGGTACTGAACGTATAATTGTAATAAATATTTTGACGACATAACTACCATTAGTTTCGGGAAGTGGAATTAGAAATAACAATTAAAATACACATATCACTGCCCCCACCATTTTGTCACATTCTGTTGTTAACCGGAGAATTTTTAAATATCGTTTTCTTGTTCCTCTCGTAGTGTTCTCCAATCTGTACCAGAATTCCTGATGATGTAGGTACTTGGAATTTTTATGTAAAAAATATGTATAATGTGATGTGATAGTGTATAATGTAAATATAATTCTTAGTGTTCCTGTGCAATGTTTTTAGAATATGTTTTTAGTGTCACCTGTTTTTATCAATCTCACATAAGTGTATGTATACTGAGATTACCATTTTTTTCAATTTTATTGACTGTAGTGTACTCTTTTGTAGTTGTCCCTGAAGATGGTTACAATTAATAAATTAACCCAGAGCTTGGATTAAAACTTAAAAGAGTTTCCTTTACAATTGCTGCGTCCCCACTATTTTATCTAATTAACTATTAGTCAGCAACGATCAACCTCTACTACTTCCGAAGGTCATGGGGTTCTATTACAACATCAGAGTACAATATGGAAACATTACAGTTAGTGGAATTAAGAATTGGTCGAAAACTAAAATGAAATTGGCCAAAGAATTCAACAGGAAGATTTTTCTATTACAGTGCAGAACACATAACATCTACCCCAACCACATCACACATGTCACCAATCCAATTAAGAATCTTATGGCTAGACAATATATACAGGACAGACACATGGAGCATTACTCACATAAATTGATGAGAAGTATTATAAGTGTAGAAATATCTAACATTCATAAAATTATTCAGGACTTAGAATCCCGGTTAAATCAACTGAAAAATGAAATTATTTCTTCCACATCTGAATTTATTTTTCTGAATTTTGAAGCGAAACAACAAAGGCAATTTAACAAAAAAAATATATGGTCAAAACTAACAATATTAAAAAGTTAGAATTGTTAAAAAACAAATCTCGAACAATTAAATTAACAACACAAACAAATTGGATTAAAAATTTGAGTAACATTGATATAACATTGGACGTTCTCCATTTTCTGTCATTGGTTCCCAAATTTAGCTTGGAAACCTGCTTATTTTTTGCTAAAAACGTATTTATTTAAGGTAGTCGAAAAAAATATAAGTATATCATATTTGGTGAATATGCCATTTTCATGTTTAAGACAACATCCCAATACATTGTTACGGTCTCAAAATCCTTTTATACTCGAATATCGTAGATATATATGCATATATACTTTCCAAGGAAAGGAAACAACAGAATCGGTTAAATAGTTATTATCAATAATACGTACAATCACGTTCGATTGATTCCGGAGATAATAACGAGAGTGTAGAGTTGGGATCTGAAATAAACATTATTAGTATATATGAGAGGGTTGAATCACTCTGTACTGTACTCACCCTGTAAACCCGAATAACACAACAAAGGGGTTTTCCTGGGCCCAGCTGTTCCTCTATTGGAGTCCTAGCTGCATTCCAACGATCGTCCAGTTATGTCAAACTGACCTTTTCCATTCCTGTAAAGTATGCTTATGATCACTCTGAAGGATTTTAATTAGTCATACCTTACCTGATTGATATTCACCGAGCACTTCCAACATATTGAAGCCCAGAGGAGTCCAACTATTCCACACAAGCCATAATTACTCTATGCAAACCATTGTAAACATGTCAATCGTTATCTATCATAAGTCAATCAATCATGTCATGTCAAGTCATTGAGAAGAGAATCTTCGAGAATTTTCTGGCAGAGGGATCGCGCAATTTCCAAAACAAGAGAGGTTATTTGAGGTCCATGTGACTGGTTCAAAATCGCTATTGCGGATTAAATTTAGCCTTACTTCTTGGAATTTTTATCGAGGATATATAGATCTCGTGGAGATCTACACATTTGTGGATTCGAGTACTCTAAAATTCCATTGGCAATCACTGCACCTATTTCTTAAAGGCCGCACAACATCCAAGGCCTTCTTTTCTTTTCTTCTCTTCTCCTCTTCTTTTCTTCCTATTTTCTTCTTTCACCATCACTTTAACCTCACTCTGCTGCTACGCTCGAGTCGGCCCGGACGAAGCCCAGTAAGTACTTCAGGTACGGAGAGCTGAAGCCCAGAACAACCTCCTTAACCATAGGGACCCGGTGCACCGGACTCCAGACCTGTTCTGCACGACACCCACCGAGCGACGGAGCTAACAGATAAGCCTTAGAATAAGAACAACTGCCAAAGCCCGATAAATTCAATCGTTATATCATCTACGGCCGTTGCTTGTTTATTTCTTTGCATGGTAGGGAAGCTTCAGAATATAAACTGCTTTACTCCTCAATACTGCCGTTCCCGCTCTGTAAGCTTGCAGGATCCTACAAGTAGGGAGTTTATTGTTAAAATTACGGCCTTTATAGTGAAGAGTTGATAGGGACACTTACCTTATAGTAAATTGTATAAGCACCGCCATTACTATTTGGCCAAATTGTTTCACTTTGGCTCTATCCGCCCAACGCTGAGCAGCAATACATCTTGGATACGCATCCTTGTTTTATTTCAAGCACAACTCACCCCGTTTAGCCGTGCTATAGAACAACCAACCACCCAATTGTTACTACCACTTTCGAAATCAAAGTGAAAGTAGAAAACGGGTAGCAACAAAGTGGCGCCCAAACGTTGGTTAAGATTCGGTGTTTGTTTACATGGCTGCTGCGCTGGCGTGTGGACGAGATGCTGCCAATGGTCGTGTAAATAGATTGGCATATATATATTATAGGTTTATTTGAATTTCTGAAGTGAACTATTTATGTAGTGATTGAATTCGTATGGATTAATATTCAACGAATTGATTTTTTTTTTGAGCTAGATTCTCTCAATTTTGTTAGTACACTAACTCAGATTTGTACTTATTCTTGATAGTGTTAATTTTCATTTAATTTGGATGTGGACGGTGATCCACGTTACAGATTCTCTCGGGTAGAGAGGAACGCTGAAAGCGGATCCAATTTTTTTTTTAACTAGATATCTTACGGGGTGATTCAATTATCTAATTAGAATAATTCAATTTTAGTGAATAAATGGTTGTATATATGTAGGTAAATTTATGGTACGTGAATTCGTGAGGGTATTTTGTAGGTTTGCTACTTCCATACGTATTTTTTTAGTGGAAGTTGAGATTTAGTAATATATTGACTTAGACTTTGGTTTAGCAGTTGAACTTGTTCTGCATTTATAGGTACATTTTTTTTTGTTTTTCCTTTTTTTGGAAGGGTCGGGTTGTTATAAGCATTTAAGTTAACTTCATTTTATGATGGAAGTGAATCGATTATTAGGAGATGAGCTTACCTACGAGCTATATATTCGCGGACTATCAGTTGCTAATACAGTTGCGGAAAAGCGGTCTAACCTTCGACTATTTCTAAGGCAGGAGAAACAGGAAGGTGCATCAAGCTTTCCGAATGTTTTTCTTGATGCGGAAAGGGAATTGTCCACCTGTGGACGTAAATTAGAAGAGCTGGAACTAGCTATCATAGAATTCGATCCGGAAAACCGGGAGAACGAATTTCGACGTATTTTTAGTCGGCTACTGCACATCTCCTCTCGCTTGAATCGCTTCACGGGAAGAGAGGTAGACGAAGAAATAGCCAGACTGAGATTGGTTACGAAATGTTCCCGCTTAATTGGGGATGTCACCTTGAAGAACGACGGTAGGAATATCAGCCTTCATCCAGAGGGGGAAGAGTGGAAGGCGAGAACAACAGTTGGCGACAATACCTTTCCTTTAAGCCAGGCGGATGCTCCCAATGCAATGGAAGGTAGACGTAGGAGGCAGTCTTCTGATTCACGGCCTGGACAGGAACCATCTATACTTGATAGTCCAAATCCTCCAATTCTTCCAGTCGTGGATAACAGAGAGAACACAACGGTGGTGCACGATTTGATTGTACTAGAGGAATCAATACCAAGAGAGACCGAACCAATCCAGCAAATCGCCTCGCCACCAAGGCATCACACAGCCCTTCATGCTTCTTCAATGCATTCCCAGCCGGATAAAGCTAGTTCATACACTCACTTCAAGTCGCAAATCCACCCTCCCACAAAGTCAGAGTATTATCGTCTTCTAGGAAGTGGAACAGATGTTCCACAGACTAGGTCCAACACACAAGTTTATTTCTCTTCTATGAGGCCAGAGGCTACGCACACCTGCTACGATGATACCTCCGGATTCTGTCTTCCCGATTGTACCATTCCTATGGAGCGCCTACACGTGTCGCCCCGACAAGGCAACATTATCAGCAGAAGTGAGGAATGTCGGTGGAAGGACGTCAGTAGATGGAATATACGTTATAATGGGAGAACTAGCGTAAATGATTTCTTGGAGAGGATCGAGGAAATGCGAATTGCACGTGACGTATCGAAGTCCCAGCTCCTGCGGTTTGCTCCAGAAATTTTCGGTCAAGATGCCCTCTTATGGTATAGGACAAGAACATTCACTGATTGGGACGACCTCGTGGAACAATTAAAGGAAGCCTTTCGCCCCTATGACTATGAGTACAGTCTTTGGGAGGAGATAAGACGTCGTACGCAAGGAACTCAGGAGAAGGTTTTGACGTACATTACAGCAATGGAAAATCTCTTCCGGAAACTTGTTCAGATTCCCGACGAGAAGTCTCGAATTAATATAATTAGGCGAAACTTGCTTCCTCACATCCAGACCCAGCTCGCCCTACAAACAATACCTACCATAGTAGAGTTAACTCGACTTAGCCGTTTGATAGAGGAAACGGAGCTGAGGAATCAAAGATTTATTCCCCCTTCCACGGCATATAGAAGTCTCTTGGAACCCGAACTTGCTTATAGGAAGCCTCAACCACAGCAACTGCAACAAACACACACGGTAGCAACTATTCGCTCGGAGGAGACTAGCTCTAACTGCAATCCAGGAATCTCCAATCTAACTAAAACAACACTTTCAGCAAGATGTTGGAACTGCGGCAGCTCAGATCATAAATTCAGGGCGTGCTCGCAACCTCGCAAGAAGTTCTGTTACAAGTGTGGGCAAGAAAATGCCTTCGCGAGCTCGTGTCCTCGATGTCAAAAAAACGGGGCAAGAGGTCAACAGTAAGCCGGCTGTCGACCGAACCCATCAACCCGGCTGAACCTCCTAGAGTCGTGCTGGACTATGTGTTGGCGCATGCCAAAAATGATACGAGGCCGTATCTGAGGGTCTCTTTGTACGGTTGTCTCCTCCTCGGTTTACTTGACAGTGGCTGTACGAGCACCATTATTGGCGGCCCTGGCTGGAGTATGCTTCAGTCTACTTGCCGGCTGAAGAAGACCGAGCAACGTAGCTGTACGGTCGCGAACGGCCAATCATGTGCTGTATTGGGGACAGTGGCTGCACCGTTTGAGTTATTCAGGCGAATCAGAGTGTTGGAGGCTTTGGTAGTACCGACCGTAGCCCATACGTTGATTTTAGGAATGGACTTTTGGATGGCTATGGAAATCATCCCGGATATGTTCTCAGGGGAGTGGTGTTTCCGGGACGATCAAAGTAGGCCAGAACCGACGACTCCAACCCTAGCTTCAATCGACTCTCTGAACAGAGACAGAACAATGCAGAGACAAGCCTTAGACAAAGTTATAGAGGTGGCTTTCACTGCCATGGGAAACAAGTTGGGGTGTACCAACTTGGTGGAACATGTTATCCGCACTGACCATCCACCTATTAGGAAAAGACACTATCCTTTGTCACCAGCGCTCCAGTGCCAAGTCAACAAAGAACTAGAAAAAATGATCCAGGATGGAGTGGTGGAGCCATCACAGTCTCCATGGGCATCCCCCATACTGCTGATTAAAAAAAACGATGGATGCTATAGATTTGTAGTTGATTTCCGTGAGTTGAACAAGGTGACCACGCGAGATGCCTATCCACTTCCTTCTGTGAGTGCTACTCTCGACAAGCTTCGGAACTCTAACTATCTCACCACCCTTGACATAAAATCCGCCTACTGGCAAATTCCGTTGTCAGAGAGTTCCAAACCCCTAACAGCATTTGTTGTTCCTAACAGAGGCCTCTTCCAGTTCCGGAAAATGCCTATGGGTCTTCATAATGCACCAGCTACATGGCAGCGATTTATCGACCAGGTGGTAGGGTACGATTTGGAACGGTACGTTTTCGTGTATCTAGATGATGTAATCATCTGTACGGCCACATTCGAACAACATCTAGATGTTTTACGGGAAGTTCTGTTACGACTCCAGGAAGCAGGCCTTACATTGAATCGCAATAAGTGCCATTTTTGCAAGCCCGAATTGCGATATCTTGGTTACGTGGTGGGTGCAGGAGGACTAATGGTGGACCCCGGAAAGGTAGAGGCGATACTCCAAATTCCTACTCCAAGGACCGTGAAGGACGTAAGGAGACTGATCGGACTCGCCTCATGGTATCGTCGCTTCGTACCGAACTTCTCTACATTGACGGCTCCTCTTAGTAACCTCCTAAGAAAAGACCAGAAGTTCGAGTGGAACTCGACCTGTGAGGAAGCCTTTAAGAACCTGAAGAACCGTCTTGTCACGGCTCCAATCTTAAGTTGTCCTAATTTCGATCTCCCATTTGTCGTGCAGACGGACGCTTCTGATTTCGGTGTGGGCGCAGTTCTTTCTCAAGTTGATAACGAGGGAGAAAAGGTAATTTGTTATCTTAGTAAGACACTAACGAAAACAGAGAGAAAATACAGTACCTCAGAGAAGGAGTGCTTAGCCGTCCTATGCGCCATCGAGAAGTTCCGACCATATATTGAAGGAACCAGATTCACTGTTGTTACAGATCATTATAGTCTCAAGTGGCTTAATAATATCAAAGATCCTGTTGGACGAATCGCCAGGTGGGCTGTGAGACTCCAACAATATGACTTCGAAATTGTGCACCGTAAAGGCAAGGAACATGTAGTCCCGGACGCCCTGTCGAGATCTGTACTTTGTGCTTACACGATAAAATCAGAGGATCCTCCTGAAATTTCGACGGACCAGTGGTGGAATAAACTGCGAGCCCGGGTAGAAAGCAATCCCCAGAAGTACCCCCAGTGGAGAATTCAGAACGGTCAACTTTTCAAGCACACGGTTCGACCGTACCCTGATCTACGGGACGAGTCAGATAGCAGGCTCATGGTAGTGCCGAGGGACAAGAGAAGAGCTCTTATAGAGTCCCATCATGAACCTCCTACCTGTGGTCACTTGGGAGTCTACAAAACCACGGCCCGTATTGCAAATAAATACTACTGGCCCAAGATGAGGCAAGATATAGCCAGGTACATACGGCGTTGCCGAGTATGCCTAAGTACAAAGCCTGAACAACGACCTCCGAACGGTCAGATGCTTAGCAAAGCTCCGACAACGGATAGGCCTTGGCAAATCTTAAGTATGGACCTCGTCGGACCGCTTCCAAGATCAAGTGCCGGTTATTCATATATATTCTCGGTTTTGGATTTGTTCAGTAAATTCATCGTGCTTTTCCCTTTGCGAAAAGCGACCGGTACTAAAATCGCCTCCCTTTTTGAGGAGAACGTGATTCTTATGTTCGGTGCTCCACAAAAAGTCATTACCGACAATGGAACTCCGTTTCGGAGCAGAGAATTGGCGACCGTCTTCGCAAAATACAACATTTCTCCTGCCCATATTTCGAATTACCATGCCCAGGCAAACCCAGTGGAATGATCCCACAGAGTCATTAAGACAATCCTCACTTCGTACGTTTCCTCAAATCACCGGAAATGGGATACTTGTCTCCAACAGGTGGCTTGCGCAATCCGCACAGCAAAGCATGAAGTCACAGCTCAGACGCCAAATTTCATCATGTTTGGTAGAGAAATATCTTTGAGCGGTAGTGAAATCCATCCCTTGGCATCTTCTCTCAACCAAGAGTCATATGACCCGGAGATACGATCCGAAGCCTTGAAGAAACTATTTAAGGAGGTCTCAAGGAGGATTAAACAATCATTCCAAGCTAGTAGAACGAGATATAACCTGAGGCGTAGGGATGAAAGATATGTGGTAAATCAAAAGGTTTGGAAGCGAAACTACGCACTCTCCGATGGCTCTAGAGGGTTTACAGCTAAGTTTGCTCCGAAGTTTGAGGGACCATTCACTATATCGAAGATATTATCACCATGGTCGTATGAGCTGGTAGATTCGGAAGGGAAAAGTCGAGGTGTCTGGCATGCTAAGGATATAAAGTCTCATCCCCCAGAGAAAGATAATTCTTCTGAGGACGAAAACTTCGAGAATGCGATATGAACTCTACAGGTCGTCGTTATCAATCGCCAGTAGAGTAGTCGCAGAAAACAAGTTAGTTTAGAGATAGTAGATAAGTTAGATAGATATAGGATAGAACTTGAGTTAGATATAGTATAGAAGTTTAGTTAGATGTATTATTGTAGTGTAGTTAGACGTAGTATATATAGTATTTTAGTAAGACAGGAGATAGGAGTTAGAAGCGCGTATAGTTTAGTGATTAGTCGATTATTGTAATATCCAATGACAGTTGTATTAGCAGAGTAGTGAGATCGGTTCAGAAAGTTTTTTTTTGGGAAAAAAAAACTTTTTCGGGGAAAGAGGGGAGTTGTTACGGTCTCAAAATCCTTTTATACTCGAATATCGTAGATATATATGCATATATTCTTTCCAAGGAAAGGAAACAACAGAATCGGTTAAATAGTTATTATCAATAATACGTACAATCACGTTCGATTGATTCCGGAGATAATAACGAGAGTGTAGAGTTGGGATCTGAAATAAACATTATTAGTATATATGAGAGGGTTGAATCACTCTGTACTGTACTCACCCTGTAAACCCGAATAACACAACAAAGGGGTTTTCCTGGGCCCAGCTGTTCCTCTATTGGAGTCCTAGCTGCATTCCAACGATCGTCCAGTTATGTCAAACTGACCTTTTCCATTCCTGTAAAGTATGCTTATGATCACTCTGAAGGATTTTAATTAGTCATACCTTACCTGATTGATATTCACCGAGCACTTCCAACATATTGAAGCCCATAGGAGTCCAACTATTCCACACAAGCCATAATTACTCTATGCAAACCATTGTAAACATGTCAATCGTTATCTATCATAAGTCAATCAATCATGTCATGTCAAGTCATTGAGAAGAGAATCTTCGAGAATTTTCTGGCAGAGGGATCGCGCAATTTCCAAAACAAGAGAGGTTATTTGAGGTCCATGTGACTGGCTCAAAATCGCTATTGCGGATTAAATTTAGCCTTACTTCTTGGAATTTTTATCGAGGATATATAGATCTCGTGGAGATCTACACATTTGTGGATTCGAGTACTCTAAAATTCCATTGGCAATCACTGCACCTATTTCTTAAAGGCCGCACAACATCCAAGGCCTTCTTTTCTTTTCTTCTCTTCTCCTCTTCTTTTCTTCCTATTTTCTTCTTTCACCATCACTTCAACCTCACTCTGCTGCTACGCTCGAGTCGGCCCGGACGAAGCCCAGTAAGTACTTCAGGTACGGAGAGCTGAAGCCCGAGAACCTCCTTCACCATAGGGACCCGGTGCACCGGACTCCAGACCTGTTCTGCACGACACCCACCGAGCGACGGAGCTAACAGATAAGCCTTAGAATAAGAACAACTGCCAAAGCCCGATAAATTCAATCGTTATATCATCTACGGCCGTTGCTTGTTTATTTCTTTGCATGGTAGGGAAGCTTCAGAATATAAACTGCTTTACTCCTCAATACTGCCGTTCCCGCTCTGTAAGCTTGCAGGATCCTACAAGTAGGGAGTTTATTGTTAAAATTACGGCCTTTATAGTGAAGAGTTGATAGGGACACTTACCTTATAGTAAATTGTATAAGCACCGCCATTACTATTTGGCCAAATTGTTTCACTTTGGCTCTATCCGCCCAACGCTGAGCAGCAATACATCTTGGATACGCATCCTTGTTTTATTTCAAGCACAACTCACCCCGTTTAGCCGTGCTATAGAACTATTTATTGATGGTTTTAAGCTGAACAAGGCATTTCACTCACACTCTTACGAGGATTATACGAATTTCACATGGCATGAGACGCTAGAATAGAATTGATGAGCCCCTGGTAATATTCTAATTATTTAAAAACCAGACAAATTCCGCGGAAATCACATTTTGTTTTTTTTGAATCACATGTCTGCTTATATTATTTTCTAACATCGTTTGGTAAGTTAGTGATGTTGTAAGATTACTGGGTATGTGACGTTTTCAATTGACTTACCTGGCGCCCATTTAAAACAAATTAGAATTTTGCTAATGGTGAACCCCACCCATTCTCCACTGATATCGTTGCCGCAAATACCCACCTAACAGGTTAATTTTTGGGCAGGTGAACAAGTGATCTTGTGTAATTTTTAAAAGGTCACACGCGCAACTGAAATGAAAGTGGTTATGAGTAAACCGAAAAGTTTTCCGCCAACTGTTTTTTCAATAATTGACATGGACGTCTATCCCACACTATTATTATAGTGTGGTATAGATGCCCCGCTCTTCAAGAGGATAGACGCCCTAGACCACAAACAGCAATCAGTAAGCAAAATAATCAAATTGGGCAGGTTGGTCAGAAGAGGATCTTAAAAATGCTATTGCAAGCATCAAAAAGAAGACATAAAGTATCAACAAAGCTAGTAAAAAAAATTCAATATTTCAAACAGAACTCTACGGAGGAGGCTTCAAACGAATAATACACAAAAAATAACTCTTGGAAAGTACCCAGGCCTAGGAAATGAAAATGAATGAATGTTCTTTCTTTCTATTCGGTCACCTGTTTCGGGTATCGTGCCATAATGATCTGTGAACTGTGAGTTATTTCCATATCTGCCTATCCTCCGCGGCTTTAAAACATTCGTTGGGTGGTACTCCGGTTTCCCTAATGATGTGGTGCACATATCTGATTGGTGATCTACCTCAGCTTCTCGTTCTTTGTACCTTCCCCTGGACGGTGAGTTTCTCCAATCCGTTTCTTTGGACGATGTCCAAAAAAGGATGTTATTCGCTCGGAGATGATGGTGCCTAGTCTTTTTTTGATCTTCAGTTAGTTAAGAATCGACTCGTTTGTTATTCTTTGTGTCCATGATATGCATAGCATCTTTCGCCAACAGCACATTTGAAAAGCATCGATAGCGCGTTTATCCGTTTCGTTGAGTGCCCAGCACTCTGATGCATATAAGAAGACTGAGAATACCAGAGTTTTAACTAGTCTAATCTTGGTGGACAGGGTTATGTCATGACTCTTCCAGATCTTGGTAAGGTTTGCCATGGCTTCTTTTGCAACTGCTGGCCGCCTTTTGATTTCCGATGTGCATCCCCCTGAATTGGTTAACCACAGCTATACCATTTATTTCCTTGGTTTCTGACCTGTTGTTTCTTAGTCGGTCGACAATCATTATTTTTGTCTTTGATCTGTTAATAGTTAGCCATCTCGACGCGCTGTAACAGTTCTGTTAGTTCTTTCTCGTTGCTGGCAAATAAAGTAGTATCGTTAGCATACCTAAGATTATTTTATTCTTCCGCCGACAGAGATACCTTCCTCCCAGCCTTCTGTAGCTTTACGGATTATACACTCGCTATAAAAGTTGAACATAAGTGGACTCACAACACATCCCTGTCTTACACCTTTGCCGACGCGGAATGATTCGGTGAGTTCCCCATTTACTTTTACTTTCGCCGTGTTATTCTGATATGAACCATTCAATACTTCGACAAGGTGTCCTGGGGTGCCCATTTGGAAGTGATACCTCCACATTTCCTGCCATCTAACACAGTCAAAGGCTTTGCTGTAGTCTATGAAACATACATAAGTAGGGACATTAAATTCTCGAGATTTTTCTATTATTTGTCTAATGTTGAGGATTTGCTTTCTGGTACCACGACCAGGAACAAATCCAGCTTGTTCTTCAGATATCTCGGGCAGCACGCATGTCTTAAGTCTTTCCAAAATCACCAGCAACATAACCTTACTCGCATGCGGTATTAAGGCGATTGTACGATAGTTGTCGCAAATTTCTCTGGATCCTTTCTTGTGAGTGGTATATACACGGAAGTTGTCCAGTCGTCTGGCCATATGCATGTGACCCAGATGCTTTCACACAGTTTATGGAGTAGTGTTATGCCTGTCTCTCCCGTAGCGATAATCATTTCAAGTGTAACGTTGTCAACCCCTGGGGATTTATGTGTTTTTAGTTTGTTGAGGGCTGCTTCGGCTTTTAGGATGTAAGGTTCTGGCTCATACAAATTTGCTGTCTTCAATGTTGCGTTTTCTGTTGCTTCCGGGTGAGCCATAAGTTGCTGACAATATGATTTCCATCTTTCTAATATTTGGTCTGTGTCAGTTAGGATAGTTCCGTATTCCGCTCTTATGCTATTGTGGTTTGGGGTAAATTTCCGCGTTATTTGTTTAATTTTCATGAATAGATCTCTGGTCTCGTTTTTGTTCTGGTGTGCTTCGATTTCTTGGCATGTGTTGTTTAAATAATTATTTTTGTCGACTCTGCACATTTGTTAGACTTTTCTGTGAAGCTTGCCGTATTCCTGTATAGTGACCTTATTGGTCAATCCTTTAGATTTGATCTCTTTTCTATTTTGAATTTCACGCCAAGTCTCATCCGAGATCCACACTTTCCTGTTGCCGCTTATCCTTTCCCATTTAGAGTATGGAGATTCATTGGTGTTGGTTACGATTTCGCGTAGATTGTTTACGGCTAGGTCTTTGAATACACTGTTGTGTTTGATTTTTGAATGAACGTTAAGTCCGTCTTAGTCACCGGTTACAGAAAGCGGGATGTAGATCTACCCGCAAAAGGTGCGTTGTATTGCTTATAATTTTGCAAAGTGTATCAGTAGAGAATGCATATTTGGACCAAAAGGTGCAAACGAAGTAGAAGCTGGTATGCATTGGTTTAAATCTTTTATGCAAATATACCCCGAACTTTCCTTGCGTAAAAGCAAAGGTCTTTCCCTTGCTCGTGCCAAAGGGAAAAAACCCATGGCGCAACATTTGTCAGTGACTACTTGCAGGTCCCAGTTTTACACTGGATGACTCCGGTCTTATAGAAAATATCAAATATCACAATTTTTATATGACGTGGCACCGGTTCCAAAATAACCGAATACTGTGTCCCAGAGAAAACAATCTGCAAAAATTTTAGTTTACAGTATTCAAATTAACAAATCTCATTTGGAAGTTAACCACCAAATAAAGTTGAAAATATAAAAATAGAATTTTGCTAGCCGGGAGAGCTATGAAAAGTGGCTTGAGTTCAGAAATTTGAAAGTACCTTTACAGTTTTCAGAACGAATAGACGGAATTATTATGTGGAAAAATTATATCACTATTTGTAACCGTAGTAATTAAATAATTACTTAATTAATTAATAAGTAAAAGTAAAATATAAGGTAAAGTAGGGTAAGAGCGCCCTAGATTTTTTTATTAGTAGTTATAAAGATAATGAAAGCAAATAGATACTCAAACTACAGTATCAAGAATGTGATTTCCCACTTCAGCTGATCTATTGTTAACGTCTTCTAAGAATAATTAAAGTAAATTTGAGTTGATTTCACTAGTGCGCACATCCCCCGTAAAATGCAGGGCATGCTCTTATTTAAGACAAGAGCCAGTATAATATTATTTTAGGGCAAGAGCATAACATGGAGCTTTCAAGCTTCCAGAATTTTCAAATTTATTGAAAATCAACCTATTCGTTACAGAAATATGGGAATTTTAAAATTTTGAAATCGTCAAAACAATTCTTGAGATATTTATTTGAAACTCTTCCTCCTCTGAATCAAATTCGAACAAAGCTCGCGCCATCGGATACAATTGGTCAGGCGCATCGATCAGTCATTGACGCCGAGGAGGATTCGTCTAACACGACCGAGGAGAAGCAGCATGCAGCATTGCTGACTAATACGAGCAACAGGACGGATCTAATGATGACGACATATGCATGAAATAGGAAAATGAAATGGAAAAAGAAAAGTTTGACTTGCAACCTGGAATATTAAATCACTTAATGGAACAGAACAGAGAATATTACAGGAACCGAAAGATCGACATCTGCGCCATACAGGAAACAAAAAAAGGAAGGAAAAGGACAAAAACAATACCAAGACCACATGATGGTCTAGTCTACAGTGTGTCGAAAAACAAGAACGAGCTAAAGAAGTGGTAGTTTTACTGATTCACAAAAAATACAAATCCAATATACATAAATGCTCCTACATATCATCATCATCAATCAAGAAATAAATGTAATCCCAGTATAAGCCCCGGAAGATAATAAACCCCGACATGAACGGGAACTTATTTTCGACGAACTTCAGGACACCATTGAATCTCTTGCGCCCGATGAAAAAACGATTATTCTCGGGACTTTAATGCACGTATTGGCAATGATACTATGCCAGGAGTCAAGCAGCGATTTAACGAGGATGTAATAAATGATAATAGAGAACTCTTGATCAACATATGCACACTAAATGAATTAAGAATAAACAACACTTTCTTCAATCACAAAGCTCAATATAAATATACATTCGAAAATACGAGGGGACAGAGATCAATGATCGATTATATACTCAGCAGTAGACACATCAAATTCGAATTCGACAACAGCGTACCTACATTGTGTAATATTTTTTTTCGTTAGATATTTTGAGTCAAAAGATGCAATACAACAATATAGTGAAGTGCATTCAATGCAAGGCAACAGCCTATAGTGTACCAGTGTAATATTTGTTCTTTGTTCTTTGTTCTTTCTTCTTCTTTTTTACTTTTTACACATGTGCAACCAATTGCAATAACCAATCTACAAATTTTGGAAATTCCTCATCTAAATTCCAAAACAAACATACAGTATTCTCTCGGACTTGGAGCATATTTATATGACTCAATACTATAGTCCAGGAGACATCTAAAAAAATAAGTGAGCAAGGTATGACTTCTGTAATATGCATCATATGTATAAAGGTAGTGAAGAAGGGGACATATTCCATAAAATATCAAATCTGCTTGAATTGGATACACAGAGACTGTGCTAATATAACAATTGATGAAATAAAGAAGTACGAAAAAGAATTGAAGCTACCAGACGGCAAACGCTACAAGTGCCCTGTATGCCAACCTCAAAGCCTAAAAGCAGATCAGATATCTGTAAGCGAATCAAGTCTTAGCTACGCAGATTTTTTATATAAAAGCATCAAGATCTACCTGGAAGAAAGGTTGGACTCCCTAATGTAAAAAATAATGGAAGAGAATGCAAAATTAGTCGAAGCTCTTCAAACTAAAATCGCCAATATTGAGCTAGAAGTTGGGAAAATATCTCCACTAGAAAGCAAAGTGATCCAGCTAGAGCAACAAGTTACTTTATTAAAAACAAAGATTGAAGGATCTGACCCTAAAAATTCACGTCTACCCGAAAACACAGGAGAAGAAAATGACAACAACCACCAACAAATTGATGTGATCTGAGAAATTAACAAAAGACAGCTACGAAAGAAGAACTTAGTGTTCAACCTAAAAGAAGCTGATGGCGGAAATATTGCTTACAAAAAAACTGCACAACAAATTGTATCGAACTTTTGCCCAAAAATTGCTACTGAAAACCTCAAGGTATACAGAATAAGAAAATCACAACCCAATGAAATACGACCCTTCAAAATCATTATGAGCTTTCATATGAATGTAAGAGCATTTTTTTCAAAAGTAAAGGAGTTGAAAAAAATAACACCATACGAGGACATAGCTATGGGGTTAGACAAAACTCAGGTACAACTCAATGAATACAAAAAGCTAAAAAATGAACTGATTTGAAGGATAGCACAAGGAGATACAAATTTGAGAATCCGTTATTTCAATGTTATTCCTAAAATTGTTGTTTTTCCTAGTGATTCAAAAAACTGAAAATATCTTCTACGCCAAATAGGTCATTACCAGTTCCTGACATTAGTACCTGCAATGTAAGTGGCAGAAACAATGACAGCGATATTTTAAACAGTATAGACTCAAACACCTTGAACAATAAAACACCAGAAACTTACCTGTTGCGCATAAATAAAATTATTCACTTTGCAGAAAGGAACACTGTATATTGTGTTTCCACTTTACATCTGTACAAAACTTATTACATACAGATTATTCTTTAAGATTAAATTTTGCTCAGTGGAAGTTAAACAGGAAAAATGAAAATCCTGATTTTATTAAAAACATTATTTTTACTGACGAGGCCACTCTTACACGTCGAGTAGTTTTCAACTGGAGAAATAGCCATAGTTGAAATATTGAGAATCCGTATCTATTCCGACAATTACATTTCCACTATGAATTTAAGATTAATGTATGGTGCGGTATATTTGGAGATAGCTTGTTGGGTCCTTATGAAATACCAGCAAATTTGAATGGTAACTCATATTTGGATTTCTTACAAACTATACTTTTCGACGATCTAGAGGGATTGCCACTTGACCCAAGAAGAGACATGTGGTTCATGCAGGATGGAGCACCACCTCATTATACATTAATTGTACGGAAGTATCTAGATCAGAAATTTCCTCATCGTTGGATGCAGAGGTAGTGAATTCCCGTGGCTGCCTAAAACTCCTGAAGGAATTCCCTTAGATTTCTATTTCTGGGGGCATATGAAAACATTCGTATACTCACAAGACATAAATAATCGTCAAGACCTATGGCACCAAATTGTGAATTCCGCTAATTTTATTGCTAATCAACCAAACATATTTTTTAAAATTAGAAGATCGTTTAATGAAAGAATAAATAAACTTATTGAGGTAAATGGGGGTCACATTGAACATTTGTTATGTTAAGTATTTCTAAATTTTGGTATTATTTATTGTAGCAAAAATGTGAAAAAGACTTTTCGATAATAACATATAAGTGGAATTGTGTATTAGTCTTCTTATTTAGCCTATAAAATAAAAGGTAAAGTTTCATTTGCGTAATAATGCAAGTCTATGGCCCAAAAACACCGTCATTATAAATACACATTAGAATTAAGCGTCGTTATGATCAACTTTAAATATCTTGAAAAATAATGACTTTATCGCCACGAAGGAAGAGTACGTTATTTACACAGAAAGTGTTGGAGAATAGAAAAATTGTACTAAAATGGAAATTCCGCCAGTGGCCTAGAATTTAAGAAGGGTTAACCTTTCACTTACCCCTGTCGTGAGCCTCTGGTAGTAGCTAGAAACGTGTTTTTGGCATAATTTAGTAAGGTTTGCAGTGTCTACACTTCCTACCAAACATTATAAAGATTTGTCAAATGGTTTAAAAGTAATGGGGAAAAATCCTTTTGAAATAATTAAATAAAACACCCTGTACTCAGACAGGAGACACATTTTATCTAAGTGAATTGGGTTAAATCTTATTATTTTGGACCAAAGATTTTCCAGTTAAATTATTTCCCATTATTAATGATACACCCTGTATATATATATATATATATATATATATATATATATATATTTGATAAAA
Source organism: Crioceris asparagi (assembly GCA_958507055.1). Classification (NCBI taxonomy): domain Eukaryota; kingdom Metazoa; phylum Arthropoda; class Insecta; order Coleoptera; family Chrysomelidae; genus Crioceris; species Crioceris asparagi. The sequence continues at coordinate 27,560,895 of OY293832.1, forward strand.
TAGATTTTTTGTTGGGGATGCATTCATTTAATAAATAAAATTCTTTGGATGATGCCAAGCTTTCGAGAATGTTTATTCTCTTCGTCGGGGCAAACTAAAAATCGTTACAAATTTTCTTAACCACATAATAGATTATTAATTAAAGTACTTACATTCGTGAATTTACATAAAATTAACCACAAACAGGAAAGATTTCATAGTCATCAATCAGAAATTTCATTAGTTATTTATAAATGTCATGGTAACGGCATATCTAGAGTTGAAAGTGTCTAGTTTCAAGTTTTCTTAGAAAAGATCTTTTTTTATATTGGTGAAACTTCGAATATGCTATCAATTCGAATAACATCACACAAAAGTGATTCTAGTTTGCACCCAGAGAAATGTGCACTGGCCCACCACGTATTTTATTCCAAACATAACATGAACTATGACGCTGTCAGAATATTAAGTCATGAACAGAATTTAACCAGAAGACTTTTTTAGAAATGGCCGAAATTTTCAAATCGGATGACTGCATGAATAATAAAATAGATATTCATAAACATAGTGTACTATACAAATATTTATTAAGGATGGATAGGTACTGAACGTATAATTGTAATAAATATTTTGACGACATAACTACCATTAGTTTCGGGAAGTGGAATTAGAAATAACAATTAAAATACACATATCACTGCCCCCACCATTTTGTCACATTCTGTTGTTAACCGGAGAATTTTTAAATATCGTTTTCTTGTTCCTCTCGTAGTGTTCTCCAATCTGTACCAGAATTCCTGATGATGTAGGTACTTGGAATTTTTATGTAAAAAATATGTATAATGTGATGTGATAGTGTATAATGTAAATATAATTCTTAGTGTTCCTGTGCAATGTTTTTAGAATATGTTTTTAGTGTCACCTGTTTTTATCAATCTCACATAAGTGTATGTATACTGAGATTACCATTTTTTTCAATTTTATTGACTGTAGTGTACTCTTTTGTAGTTGTCCCTGAAGATGGTTACAATTAATAAATTAACCCAGAGCTTGGATTAAAACTTAAAAGAGTTTCCTTTACAATTGCTGCGTCCCCACTATTTTATCTAATTAACTATTAGTCAGCAACGATCAACCTCTACTACTTCCGAAGGTCATGGGGTTCTATTACAACATCAGAGTACAATATGGAAACATTACAGTTAGTGGAATTAAGAATTGGTCGAAAACTAAAATGAAATTGGCCAAAGAATTCAACAGGAAGATTTTTCTATTACAGTGCAGAACACATAACATCTACCCCAACCACATCACACATGTCACCAATCCAATTAAGAATCTTATGGCTAGACAATATATACAGGACAGACACATGGAGCATTACTCACATAAATTGATGAGAAGTATTATAAGTGTAGAAATATCTAACATTCATAAAATTATTCAGGACTTAGAATCCCGGTTAAATCAACTGAAAAATGAAATTATTTCTTCCACATCTGAATTTATTTTTCTGAATTTTGAAGCGAAACAACAAAGGCAATTTAACAAAAAAAATATATGGTCAAAACTAACAATATTAAAAAGTTAGAATTGTTAAAAAACAAATCTCGAACAATTAAATTAACAACACAAACAAATTGGATTAAAAATTTGAGTAACATTGATATAACATTGGACGTTCTCCATTTTCTGTCATTGGTTCCCAAATTTAGCTTGGAAACCTGCTTATTTTTTGCTAAAAACGTATTTATTTAAGGTAGTCGAAAAAAATATAAGTATATCATATTTGGTGAATATGCCATTTTCATGTTTAAGACAACATCCCAATACATTGTTACGGTCTCAAAATCCTTTTATACTCGAATATCGTAGATATATATGCATATATACTTTCCAAGGAAAGGAAACAACAGAATCGGTTAAATAGTTATTATCAATAATACGTACAATCACGTTCGATTGATTCCGGAGATAATAACGAGAGTGTAGAGTTGGGATCTGAAATAAACATTATTAGTATATATGAGAGGGTTGAATCACTCTGTACTGTACTCACCCTGTAAACCCGAATAACACAACAAAGGGGTTTTCCTGGGCCCAGCTGTTCCTCTATTGGAGTCCTAGCTGCATTCCAACGATCGTCCAGTTATGTCAAACTGACCTTTTCCATTCCTGTAAAGTATGCTTATGATCACTCTGAAGGATTTTAATTAGTCATACCTTACCTGATTGATATTCACCGAGCACTTCCAACATATTGAAGCCCAGAGGAGTCCAACTATTCCACACAAGCCATAATTACTCTATGCAAACCATTGTAAACATGTCAATCGTTATCTATCATAAGTCAATCAATCATGTCATGTCAAGTCATTGAGAAGAGAATCTTCGAGAATTTTCTGGCAGAGGGATCGCGCAATTTCCAAAACAAGAGAGGTTATTTGAGGTCCATGTGACTGGCTCAAAATCGCTATTGCGGATTAAATTTAGCCTTACTTCTTGGAATTTTTATCGAGGATATATAGATCTCGTGGAGATCTACACATTTGTGGATTCGAGTACTCTAAAATTCCATTGGCAATCACTGCACCTATTTCTTAAAGGCCGCACAACATCCAAGGCCTTCTTTTCTTTTCTTCTCTTCTCCTCTTCTTTTCTTCCTATTTTCTTCTTTCACCATCACTTTAACCTCACTCTGCTGCTACGCTCGAGTCGGCCCGGACGAAGCCCAGTAAGTACTTCAGGTACGGAGAGCTGAAGCCCAGAACAACCTCCTTAACCATAGGGACCCGGTGCACCGGACTCCAGACCTGTTCTGCACGACACCCACCGAGCGACGGAGCTAACAGATAAGCCTTAGAATAAGAACAACTGCCAAAGCCCGATAAATTCAATCGTTATATCATCTACGGCCGTTGCTTGTTTATTTCTTTGCATGGTAGGGAAGCTTCAGAATATAAACTGCTTTACTCCTCAATACTGCCGTTCCCGCTCTGTAAGCTTGCAGGATCCTACAAGTAGGGAGTTTATTGTTAAAATTACGGCCTTTATAGTGAAGAGTTGATAGGGACACTTACCTTATAGTAAATTGTATAAGCACCGCCATTACTATTTGGCCAAATTGTTTCACTTTGGCTCTATCCGCCCAACGCTGAGCAGCAATACATCTTGGATACGCATCCTTGTTTTATTTCAAGCACAACTCACCCCGTTTAGCCGTGCTATAGAACAACCAACCACCCAATTGTTACTACCACTTTCGAAATCAAAGTGAAAGTAGAAAACGGGTAGCAACAAAGTGGCGCCCAAACGTTGGTTAAGATTCGGTGTTTGTTTACATGGCTGCTGCGCTGGCGTGTGGACGAGATGCTGCCAATGGTCGTGTAAATAGATTGGCATATATATATTATAGGTTTATTTGAATTTCTGAAGTGAACTATTTATGTAGTGATTGAATTCGTATGGATTAATATTCAACGAATTGATTTTTTTTTTGAGCTAGATTCTCTCAATTTTGTTAGTACACTAACTCAGATTTGTACTTATTCTTGATAGTGTTAATTTTCATTTAATTTGGATGTGGACGGTGATCCACGTTACAGATTCTCTCGGGTAGAGAGGAACGCTGAAAGCGGATCCAATTTTTTTTTTAACTAGATATCTTACGGGGTGATTCAATTATCTAATTAGAATAATTCAATTTTAGTGAATAAATGGTTGTATATATGTAGGTAAATTTATGGTACGTGAATTCGTGAGGGTATTTTGTAGGTTTGCTACTTCCATACGTATTTTTTTAGTGGAAGTTGAGATTTAGTAATATATTGACTTAGACTTTGGTTTAGCAGTTGAACTTGTTCTGCATTTATAGGTACATTTTTTTTTGTTTTTCCTTTTTTTGGAAGGGTCGGGTTGTTATAAGCATTTAAGTTAACTTCATTTTATGATGGAAGTGAATCGATTATTAGGAGATGAGCTTACCTACGAGCTATATATTCGCGGACTATCAGTTGCTAATACAGTTGCGGAAAAGCGGTCTAACCTTCGACTATTTCTAAGGCAGGAGAAACAGGAAGGTGCATCAAGCTTTCCGAATGTTTTTCTTGATGCGGAAAGGGAATTGTCCACCTGTGGACGTAAATTAGAAGAGCTGGAACTAGCTATCATAGAATTCGATCCGGAAAACCGGGAGAACGAATTTCGACGTATTTTTAGTCGGCTACTGCACATCTCCTCTCGCTTGAATCGCTTCACGGGAAGAGAGGTAGACGAAGAAATAGCCAGACTGAGATTGGTTACGAAATGTTCCCGCTTAATTGGGGATGTCACCTTGAAGAACGACGGTAGGAATATCAGCCTTCATCCAGAGGGGGAAGAGTGGAAGGCGAGAACAACAGTTGGCGACAATACCTTTCCTTTAAGCCAGGCGGATGCTCCCAATGCAATGGAAGGTAGACGTAGGAGGCAGTCTTCTGATTCACGGCCTGGACAGGAACCATCTATACTTGATAGTCCAAATCCTCCAATTCTTCCAGTCGTGGATAACAGAGAGAACACAACGGTGGTGCACGATTTGATTGTACTAGAGGAATCAATACCAAGAGAGACCGAACCAATCCAGCAAATCGCCTCGCCACCAAGGCATCACACAGCCCTTCATGCTTCTTCAATGCATTCCCAGCCGGATAAAGCTAGTTCATACACTCACTTCAAGTCGCAAATCCACCCTCCCACAAAGTCAGAGTATTATCGTCTTCTAGGAAGTGGAACAGATGTTCCACAGACTAGGTCCAACACACAAGTTTATTTCTCTTCTATGAGGCCAGAGGCTACGCACACCTGCTACGATGATACCTCCGGATTCTGTCTTCCCGATTGTACCATTCCTATGGAGCGCCTACACGTGTCGCCCCGACAAGGCAACATTATCAGCAGAAGTGAGGAATGTCGGTGGAAGGACGTCAGTAGATGGAATATACGTTATAATGGGAGAACTAGCGTAAATGATTTCTTGGAGAGGATCGAGGAAATGCGAATTGCACGTGACGTATCGAAGTCCCAGCTCCTGCGGTTTGCTCCAGAAATTTTCGGTCAAGATGCCCTCTTATGGTATAGGACAAGAACATTCACTGATTGGGACGACCTCGTGGAACAATTAAAGGAAGCCTTTCGCCCCTATGACTATGAGTACAGTCTTTGGGAGGAGATAAGACGTCGTACGCAAGGAACTCAGGAGAAGGTTTTGACGTACATTACAGCAATGGAAAATCTCTTCCGGAAACTTGTTCAGATTCCCGACGAGAAGTCTCGAATTAATATAATTAGGCGAAACTTGCTTCCTCACATCCAGACCCAGCTCGCCCTACAAACAATACCTACCATAGTAGAGTTAACTCGACTTAGCCGTTTGATAGAGGAAACGGAGCTGAGGAATCAAAGATTTATTCCCCCTTCCACGGCATATAGAAGTCTCTTGGAACCCGAACTTGCTTATAGGAAGCCTCAACCACAGCAACTGCAACAAACACACACGGTAGCAACTATTCGCTCGGAGGAGACTAGCTCTAACTGCAATCCAGGAATCTCCAATCTAACTAAAACAACACTTTCAGCAAGATGTTGGAACTGCGGCAGCTCAGATCATAAATTCAGGGCGTGCTCGCAACCTCGCAAGAAGTTCTGTTACAAGTGTGGGCAAGAAAATGCCTTCGCGAGCTCGTGTCCTCGATGTCAAAAAAACGGGGCAAGAGGTCAACAGTAAGCCGGCTGTCGACCGAACCCATCAACCCGGCTGAACCTCCTAGAGTCGTGCTGGACTATGTGTTGGCGCATGCCAAAAATGATACGAGGCCGTATCTGAGGGTCTCTTTGTACGGTTGTCTCCTCCTCGGTTTACTTGACAGTGGCTGTACGAGCACCATTATTGGCGGCCCTGGCTGGAGTATGCTTCAGTCTACTTGCCGGCTGAAGAAGACCGAGCAACGTAGCTGTACGGTCGCGAACGGCCAATCATGTGCTGTATTGGGGACAGTGGCTGCACCGTTTGAGTTATTCAGGCGAATCAGAGTGTTGGAGGCTTTGGTAGTACCGACCGTAGCCCATACGTTGATTTTAGGAATGGACTTTTGGATGGCTATGGAAATCATCCCGGATATGTTCTCAGGGGAGTGGTGTTTCCGGGACGATCAAAGTAGGCCAGAACCGACGACTCCAACCCTAGCTTCAATCGACTCTCTGAACAGAGACAGAACAATGCAGAGACAAGCCTTAGACAAAGTTATAGAGGTGGCTTTCACTGCCATGGGAAACAAGTTGGGGTGTACCAACTTGGTGGAACATGTTATCCGCACTGACCATCCACCTATTAGGAAAAGACACTATCCTTTGTCACCAGCGCTCCAGTGCCAAGTCAACAAAGAACTAGAAAAAATGATCCAGGATGGAGTGGTGGAGCCATCACAGTCTCCATGGGCATCCCCCATACTGCTGATTAAAAAAAACGATGGATGCTATAGATTTGTAGTTGATTTCCGTGAGTTGAACAAGGTGACCACGCGAGATGCCTATCCACTTCCTTCTGTGAGTGCTACTCTCGACAAGCTTCGGAACTCTAACTATCTCACCACCCTTGACATAAAATCCGCCTACTGGCAAATTCCGTTGTCAGAGAGTTCCAAACCCCTAACATCATTTGTTGTTCCTAACAGAGGCCTCTTCCAGTTCCGGAAAATGCCTATGGGTCTTCATAATGCACCAGCTACATGGCAGCGATTTATCGACCAGGTGGTAGGGTACGATTTGGAACGGTACGTTTTCGTGTATCTAGATGATGTAATCATCTGTACGGCCACATTCGAACAACATCTAGATGTTTTACGGGAAGTTCTGTTACGACTCCAGGAAGCAGGCCTTACATTGAATCGCAATAAGTGCCATTTTTGCAAGCCCGAATTGCGATATCTTGGTTACGTGGTGGGTGCAGGAGGACTAATGGTGGACCCCGGAAAGGTAGAGGCGATACTCCAAATTCCTACTCCAAGGACCGTGAAGGACGTAAGGAGACTGATCGGACTCGCCTCATGGTATCGTCGCTTCGTACCGAACTTCTCTACATTGACGGCTCCTCTTAGTAACCTCCTAAGAAAAGACCAGAAGTTCGAGTGGAACTCGACCTGTGAGGAAGCCTTTAAGAACCTGAAGAACCGTCTTGTCACGGCTCCAATCTTAAGTTGTCCTAATTTCGATCTCCCATTTGTCGTGCAGACGGACGCTTCTGATTTCGGTGTGGGCGCAGTTCTTTCTCAAGTTGATAACGAGGGAGAAAAGGTAATTTGTTATCTTAGTAAGACACTAACGAAAACAGAGAGAAAATACAGTACCTCAGAGAAGGAGTGCTTAGCCGTCCTATGCGCCATCGAGAAGTTCCGACCATATATTGAAGGAACCAGATTCACTGTTGTTACAGATCATTATAGTCTCAAGTGGCTTAATAATATCAAAGATCCTGTTGGACGAATCGCCAGGTGGGCTGTGAGACTCCAACAATATGACTTCGAAATTGTGCACCGTAAAGGCAAGGAACATGTAGTCCCGGACGCCCTGTCGAGATCTGTACTTTGTGCTTACACGATAAAATCAGAGGATCCTCCTGAAATTTCGACGGACCAGTGGTGGAATAAACTGCGAGCCCGGGTAGAAAGCAATCCCCAGAAGTACCCCCAGTGGAGAATTCAGAACGGTCAACTTTTCAAGCACACGGTTCGACCGTACCCTGATCTACGGGACGAGTCAGATAGCAGGCTCATGGTAGTGCCGAGGGACAAGAGAAGAGCTCTTATAGAGTCCCATCATGAACCTCCTACCTGTGGTCACTTGGGAGTCTACAAAACCACGGCCCGTATTGCAAATAAATACTACTGGCCCAAGATGAGGCAAGATATAGCCAGGTACATACGGCGTTGCCGAGTATGCCTAAGTACAAAGCCTGAACAACGACCTCCGAACGGTCAGATGCTTAGCAAAGCTCCGACAACGGATAGGCCTTGGCAAATCTTAAGTATGGACCTCGTCGGACCGCTTCCAAGATCAAGTGCCGGTTATTCATATATATTCTCGGTTTTGGATTTGTTCAGTAAATTCATCGTGCTTTTCCCTTTGCGAAAAGCGACCGGTACTAAAATCGCCTCCCTTTTTGAGGAGAACGTGATTCTTATGTTCGGTGCTCCACAAAAAGTCATTACCGACAATGGAACTCCGTTTCGGAGCAGAGAATTGGCGACCGTCTTCGCAAAATACAACATTTCTCCTGCCCATATTTCGAATTACCATGCCCAGGCAAACCCAGTGGAATGATCCCACAGAGTCATTAAGACAATCCTCACTTCGTACGTTTCCTCAAATCACCGGAAATGGGATACTTGTCTCCAACAGGTGGCTTGCGCAATCCGCACAGCAAAGCATGAAGTCACAGCTCAGACGCCAAATTTCATCATGTTTGGTAGAGAAATATCTTTGAGCGGTAGTGAAATCCATCCCTTGGCATCTTCTCTCAACCAAGAGTCATATGACCCGGAGATACGATCCGAAGCCTTGAAGAAACTATTTAAGGAGGTCTCAAGGAGGATTAAACAATCATTCCAAGCTAGTAGAACGAGATATAACCTGAGGCGTAGGGATGAAAGATATGTGGTAAATCAAAAGGTTTGGAAGCGAAACTACGCACTCTCCGATGGCTCTAGAGGGTTTACAGCTAAGTTTGCTCCGAAGTTTGAGGGACCATTCACTATATCGAAGATATTATCACCATGGTCGTATGAGCTGGTAGATTCGGAAGGGAAAAGTCGAGGTGTCTGGCATGCTAAGGATATAAAGTCTCATCCCCCAGAGAAAGATAATTCTTCTGAGGACGAAAACTTCGAGAATGCGATATGAACTCTACAGGTCGTCGTTATCAATCGCCAGTAGAGTAGTCGCAGAAAACAAGTTAGTTTAGAGATAGTAGATAAGTTAGATAGATATAGGATAGAACTTGAGTTAGATATAGTATAGAAGTTTAGTTAGATGTATTATTGTAGTGTAGTTAGACGTAGTATATATAGTATTTTAGTAAGACAGGAGATAGGAGTTAGAAGCGCGTATAGTTTAGTGATTAGTCGATTATTGTAATATCCAATGACAGTTGTATTAGCAGAGTAGTGAGATCGGTTCAGAAAGTTTTTTTTTGGGAAAAAAAAACTTTTTCGGGGAAAGAGGGGAGTTGTTACGGTCTCAAAATCCTTTTATACTCGAATATCGTAGATATATATGCATATATTCTTTCCAAGGAAAGGAAACAACAGAATCGGTTAAATAGTTATTATCAATAATACGTACAATCACGTTCGATTGATTCCGGAGATAATAACGAGAGTGTAGAGTTGGGATCTGAAATAAACATTATTAGTATATATGAGAGGGTTGAATCACTCTGTACTGTACTCACCCTGTAAACCCGAATAACACAACAAAGGGGTTTTCCTGGGCCCAGCTGTTCCTCTATTGGAGTCCTAGCTGCATTCCAACGATCGTCCAGTTATGTCAAACTGACCTTTTCCATTCCTGTAAAGTATGCTTATGATCACTCTGAAGGATTTTAATTAGTCATACCTTACCTGATTGATATTCACCGAGCACTTCCAACATATTGAAGCCCATAGGAGTCCAACTATTCCACACAAGCCATAATTACTCTATGCAAACCATTGTAAACATGTCAATCGTTATCTATCATAAGTCAATCAATCATGTCATGTCAAGTCATTGAGAAGAGAATCTTCGAGAATTTTCTGGCAGAGGGATCGCGCAATTTCCAAAACAAGAGAGGTTATTTGAGGTCCATGTGACTGGCTCAAAATCGCTATTGCGGATTAAATTTAGCCTTACTTCTTGGAATTTTTATCGAGGATATATAGATCTCGTGGAGATCTACACATTTGTGGATTCGAGTACTCTAAAATTCCATTGGCAATCACTGCACCTATTTCTTAAAGGCCGCACAACATCCAAGGCCTTCTTTTCTTTTCTTCTCTTCTCCTCTTCTTTTCTTCCTATTTTCTTCTTTCACCATCACTTCAACCTCACTCTGCTGCTACGCTCGAGTCGGCCCGGACGAAGCCCAGTAAGTACTTCAGGTACGGAGAGCTGAAGCCCGAGAACCTCCTTCACCATAGGGACCCGGTGCACCGGACTCCAGACCTGTTCTGCACGACACCCACCGAGCGACGGAGCTAACAGATAAGCCTTAGAATAAGAACAACTGCCAAAGCCCGATAAATTCAATCGTTATATCATCTACGGCCGTTGCTTGTTTATTTCTTTGCATGGTAGGGAAGCTTCAGAATATAAACTGCTTTACTCCTCAATACTGCCGTTCCCGCTCTGTAAGCTTGCAGGATCCTACAAGTAGGGAGTTTATTGTTAAAATTACGGCCTTTATAGTGAAGAGTTGATAGGGACACTTACCTTATAGTAAATTGTATAAGCACCGCCATTACTATTTGGCCAAATTGTTTCACTTTGGCTCTATCCGCCCAACGCTGAGCAGCAATACATCTTGGATACGCATCCTTGTTTTATTTCAAGCACAACTCACCCCGTTTAGCCGTGCTATAGAACTATTTATTGATGGTTTTAAGCTGAACAAGGCATTTCACTCACACTCTTACGAGGATTATACGAATTTCACATGGCATGAGACGCTAGAATAGAATTGATGAGCCCCTGGTAATATTCTAATTATTTAAAAACCAGACAAATTCCGCGGAAATCACATTTTGTTTTTTTTGAATCACATGTCTGCTTATATTATTTTCTAACATCGTTTGGTAAGTTAGTGATGTTGTAAGATTACTGGGTATGTGACGTTTTCAATTGACTTACCTGGCGCCCATTTAAAACAAATTAGAATTTTGCTAATGGTGAACCCCACCCATTCTCCACTGATATCGTTGCCGCAAATACCCACCTAACAGGTTAATTTTTGGGCAGGTGAACAAGTGATCTTGTGTAATTTTTAAAAGGTCACACGCGCAACTGAAATGAAAGTGGTTATGAGTAAACCGAAAAGTTTTCCGCCAACTGTTTTTTCAATAATTGACATGGACGTCTATCCCACACTATTATTATAGTGTGGTATAGATGCCCCGCTCTTCAAGAGGATAGACGCCCTAGACCACAAACAGCAATCAGTAAGCAAAATAATCAAATTGGGCAGGTTGGTCAGAAGAGGATCTTAAAAATGCTATTGCAAGCATCAAAAAGAAGACATAAAGTATCAACAAAGCTAGTAAAAAAAATTCAATATTTCAAACAGAACTCTACGGAGGAGGCTTCAAACGAATAATACACAAAAAATAACTCTTGGAAAGTACCCAGGCCTAGGAAATGAAAATGAATGAATGTTCTTTCTTTCTATTCGGTCACCTGTTTCGGGTATCGTGCCATAATGATCTGTGAACTGTGAGTTATTTCCATATCTGCCTATCCTCCGCGGCTTTAAAACATTCGTTGGGTGGTACTCCGGTTTCCCTAATGATGTGGTGCACATATCTGATTGGTGATCTACCTCAGCTTCTCGTTCTTTGTACCTTCCCCTGGACGGTGAGTTTCTCCAATCCGTTTCTTTGGACGATGTCCAAAAAAGGATGTTATTCGCTCGGAGATGATGGTGCCTAGTCTTTTTTTGATCTTCAGTTAGTTAAGAATCGACTCGTTTGTTATTCTTTGTGTCCATGATATGCATAGCATCTTTCGCCAACAGCACATTTGAAAAGCATCGATAGCGCGTTTATCCGTTTCGTTGAGTGCCCAGCACTCTGATGCATATAAGAAGACTGAGAATACCAGAGTTTTAACTAGTCTAATCTTGGTGGACAGGGTTATGTCATGACTCTTCCAGATCTTGGTAAGGTTTGCCATGGCTTCTTTTGCAACTGCTGGCCGCCTTTTGATTTCCGATGTGCATCCCCCTGAATTGGTTAACCACAGCTATACCATTTATTTCCTTGGTTTCTGACCTGTTGTTTCTTAGTCGGTCGACAATCATTATTTTTGTCTTTGATCTGTTAATAGTTAGCCATCTCGACGCGCTGTAACAGTTCTGTTAGTTCTTTCTCGTTGCTGGCAAATAAAGTAGTATCGTTAGCATACCTAAGATTATTTTATTCTTCCGCCGACAGAGATACCTTCCTCCCAGCCTTCTGTAGCTTTACGGATTATACACTCGCTATAAAAGTTGAACATAAGTGGACTCACAACACATCCCTGTCTTACACCTTTGCCGACGCGGAATGATTCGGTGAGTTCCCCATTTACTTTTACTTTCGCCGTGTTATTCTGATATGAACCATTCAATACTTCGACAAGGTGTCCTGGGGTGCCCATTTGGAAGTGATACCTCCACATTTCCTGCCATCTAACACAGTCAAAGGCTTTGCTGTAGTCTATGAAACATACATAAGTAGGGACATTAAATTCTCGAGATTTTTCTATTATTTGTCTAATGTTGAGGATTTGCTTTCTGGTACCACGACCAGGAACAAATCCAGCTTGTTCTTCAGATATCTCGGGCAGCACGCATGTCTTAAGTCTTTCCAAAATCACCAGCAACATAACCTTACTCGCATGCGGTATTAAGGCGATTGTACGATAGTTGTCGCAAATTTCTCTGGATCCTTTCTTGTGAGTGGTATATACACGGAAGTTGTCCAGTCGTCTGGCCATATGCATGTGACCCAGATGCTTTCACACAGTTTATGGAGTAGTGTTATGCCTGTCTCTCCCGTAGCGATAATCATTTCAAGTGTAACGTTGTCAACCCCTGGGGATTTATGTGTTTTTAGTTTGTTGAGGGCTGCTTCGGCTTTTAGGATGTAAGGTTCTGGCTCATACAAATTTGCTGTCTTCAATGTTGCGTTTTCTGTTGCTTCCGGGTGAGCCATAAGTTGCTGACAATATGATTTCCATCTTTCTAATATTTGGTCTGTGTCAGTTAGGATAGTTCCGTATTCCGCTCTTATGCTATTGTGGTTTGGGGTAAATTTCCGCGTTATTTGTTTAATTTTCATGAATAGATCTCTGGTCTCGTTTTTGTTCTGGTGTGCTTCGATTTCTTGGCATGTGTTGTTTAAATAATTATTTTTGTCGACTCTGCACATTTGTTAGACTTTTCTGTGAAGCTTGCCGTATTCCTGTATAGTGACCTTATTGGTCAATCCTTTAGATTTGATCTCTTTTCTATTTTGAATTTCACGCCAAGTCTCATCCGAGATCCACACTTTCCTGTTGCCGCTTATCCTTTCCCATTTAGAGTATGGAGATTCATTGGTGTTGGTTACGATTTCGCGTAGATTGTTTACGGCTAGGTCTTTGAATACACTGTTGTGTTTGATTTTTGAATGAACGTTAAGTCCGTCTTAGTCACCGGTTACAGAAAGCGGGATGTAGATCTACCCGCAAAAGGTGCGTTGTATTGCTTATAATTTTGCAAAGTGTATCAGTAGAGAATGCATATTTGGACCAAAAGGTGCAAACGAAGTAGAAGCTGGTATGCATTGGTTTAAATCTTTTATGCAAATATACCCCGAACTTTCCTTGCGTAAAAGCAAAGGTCTTTCCCTTGCTCGTGCCAAAGGGAAAAAACCCATGGCGCAACATTTGTCAGTGACTACTTGCAGGTCCCAGTTTTACACTGGATGACTCCGGTCTTATAGAAAATATCAAATATCACAATTTTTATATGACGTGGCACCGGTTCCAAAATAACCGAATACTGTGTCCCAGAGAAAACAATCTGCAAAAATTTTAGTTTACAGTATTCAAATTAACAAATCTCATTTGGAAGTTAACCACCAAATAAAGTTGAAAATATAAAAATAGAATTTTGCTAGCCGGGAGAGCTATGAAAAGTGGCTTGAGTTCAGAAATTTGAAAGTACCTTTACAGTTTTCAGAACGAATAGACGGAATTATTATGTGGAAAAATTATATCACTATTTGTAACCGTAGTAATTAAATAATTACTTAATTAATTAATAAGTAAAAGTAAAATATAAGGTAAAGTAGGGTAAGAGCGCCCTAGATTTTTTTATTAGTAGTTATAAAGATAATGAAAGCAAATAGATACTCAAACTACAGTATCAAGAATGTGATTTCCCACTTCAGCTGATCTATTGTTAACGTCTTCTAAGAATAATTAAAGTAAATTTGAGTTGATTTCACTAGTGCGCACATCCCCCGTAAAATGCAGGGCATGCTCTTATTTAAGACAAGAGCCAGTATAATATTATTTTAGGGCAAGAGCATAACATGGAGCTTTCAAGCTTCCAGAATTTTCAAATTTATTGAAAATCAACCTATTCGTTACAGAAATATGGGAATTTTAAAATTTTGAAATCGTCAAAACAATTCTTGAGATATTTATTTGAAACTCTTCCTCCTCTGAATCAAATTCGAACAAAGCTCGCGCCATCGGATACAATTGGTCAGGCGCATCGATCAGTCATTGACGCCGAGGAGGATTCGTCTAACACGACCGAGGAGAAGCAGCATGCAGCATTGCTGACTAATACGAGCAACAGGACGGATCTAATGATGACGACATATGCATGAAATAGGAAAATGAAATGGAAAAAGAAAAGTTTGACTTGCAACCTGGAATATTAAATCACTTAATGGAACAGAACAGAGAATATTACAGGAACCGAAAGATCGACATCTGCGCCATACAGGAAACAAAAAAAGGACAAAAACAATACCAAGACCACATGATGGTCTAGTCTACAGTGTGTCGAAAAACAAGAACGAGCTAAAGAAGTGGTAGTTTTTCTGATTCACAAAAAATACAAATCCAATATACATAAATGCTCCTACATATCATCATCATCAATCAAGAAATAAATGTAATCCCAGTATAAGCCCCGGAAGATAATAAACCCCGACATGAACGGGAACTTATTTTCGACGAACTTCAGGACACCATTGAATCTCTTGCGCCCGATGAAAAAACGATTATTCTCGGGACTTTAATGCACGTATTGGCAATGATACTATGCCAGGAGTCAAGCAGCGATTTAACGAGGATGTAATAAATGATAATAGAGAACTCTTGATCAACATATGCACACTAAATGAATTAAGAATAAACAACACTTTCTTCAATCACAAAGCTCAATATAAATATACATTCGAAAATACGAGGGGACAGAGATCAATGATCGATTATATACTCAGCAGTAGACACATCAAATTCGAATTCGACAACAGCGTACCTACATTGTGTAATATTTTTTTTCGTTAGATATTTTGAGTCAAAAGATGCAATACAACAATATAGTGAAGTGCATTCAATGCAAGGCAACAGCCTATAGTGTACCAGTGTAATATTTGTTCTTTGTTCTTTGTTCTTTCTTCTTCTTTTTTACTTTTTACACATGTGCAACCAATTGCAATAACCAATCTACAAATTTTGGAAATTCCTCATCTAAATTCCAAAACAAACATACAGTATTCTCTCGGACTTGGAGCATATTTATATGACTCAATACTATAGTCCAGGAGACATCTAAAAAAATAAGTGAGCAAGGTATGACTTCTGTAATATGCATCATATGTATAAAGGTAGTGAAGAAGGGGACATATTCCATAAAATATCAAATCTGCTTGAATTGGATACACAGAGACTGTGCTAATATAACAATTGATGAAATAAAGAAGTACGAAAAAGAATTGAAGCTACCAGACGGCAAACGCTACAAGTGCCCTGTATGCCAACCTCAAAGCCTAAAAGCAGATCAGATATCTGTAAGCGAATCAAGTCTTAGCTACGCAGATTTTTTATATAAAAGCATCAAGATCTACCTGGAAGAAAGGTTGGACTCCCTAATGTAAAAAATAATGGAAGAGAATGCAAAATTAGTCGAAGCTCTTCAAACTAAAATCGCCAATATTGAGCTAGAAGTTGGGAAAATATCTCCACTAGAAAGCAAAGTGATCCAGCTAGAGCAACAAGTTACTTTATTAAAAACAAAGATTGAAGGATCTGACCCTAAAAATTCACGTCTACCCGAAAACACAGGAGAAGAAAATGACAACAACCACCAACAAATTGATGTGATCTGAGAAATTAACAAAAGACAGCTACGAAAGAAGAACTTAGTGTTCAACCTAAAAGAAGCTGATGGCGGAAATATTGCTTACAAAAAAACTGCACAACAAATTGTATCGAACTTTTGCCCAAAAATTGCTACTGAAAACCTCAAGGTATACAGAATAAGAAAATCACAACCCAATGAAATACGACCCTTCAAAATCATTATGAGCTTTCATATGAATGTAAGAGCATTTTTTTCAAAAGTAAAGGAGTTGAAAAAAATAACACCATACGAGGACATAGCTATGGGGTTAGACAAAACTCAGGTACAACTCAATGAATACAAAAAGCTAAAAAATGAACTGATTTGAAGGATAGCACAAGGAGATACAAATTTGAGAATCCGTTATTTCAATGTTATTCCTAAAATTGTTGTTTTTCCTAGTGATTCAAAAAACTGAAAATATCTTCTACGCCAAATAGGTCATTACCAGTTCCTGACATTAGTACCTGCAATGTAAGTGGCAGAAACAATGACAGCGATATTTTAAACAGTATAGACTCAAACACCTTGAACAATAAAACACCAGAAACTTACCTGTTGCGCATAAATAAAATTATTCACTTTGCAGAAAGGAACACTGTATATTGTGAGTATATTCAACTTTAAGATCCAATGTTTGTCAAATAAAATTGATGAGCTTTCTACATTTCTCTCAGAACACTGGCAAAATCAGGATAACTAAATTCAATTAAAATCTCTAAATATAGACTATTATCCTTTTTTTGTAGAACCAACACAACTCATGGAGGCGTAGCAATTATTTTTTTTAACTCTTCTAATCACAAGCTATTAGATTTGAGCTACTACTGTAGAGAAATTCATGTCGAATTTTGTGGAATCGCAATAAAAATAAACAACAAAAATGTTGCCATTGTGTCTTTGTACAGATCGTGTCTTGGCGATTTTGATAACTTCTTAGAACAAGCTGAGGAAATGTTGACCATGCTATCAGAAGCCTATAAACAAATTATAATCTTAGGGGATTTCAATACGAACAATGCAACTCGCAGACGATTTGAAGATATACTTAATTCTTTTGCTTTAAAGGTAACTATATTCGAATATACCAGGATTTGTTATTCTCCCTCTTGTATAGATAACATAGTCACGAACATTACTGACCAATTTAACACCAAAGTGATCGAGTGCTGTCTAGCCGATCATCTAGGACAAATTATTCACATACGCACCAATAAAAACAATTTACATAGCGGCGATCAGGTAAGATTTCGGAAAAAAGTTACACCTCTTCTTCTCGAAAATGAGGTAAAGGAGGTTGATTCGAGCATTTTTGATACATCTGAAAACGTAAACATGGCGGATTATCTGGTCAATATATGTGCTCAGCAATCTGAAAAATGTTTCCCACTTTAAAAAAATCATACAGACAAACCCCCTGTAACTTGGTACAATGAACACTTAAAAACCATGAGATCAACCATACTTAACATAAAGATGATATATAATGTAACCAAAAATACTCACGATAAAGTTTTATACGAAAACTATAAAAACACATACAAAGCAGCATTGTTAGAGACAAAAAAGATAGCATATGAAAACTTTATAATAACATCAAAAAATAAAGCAAAAGCTAGTTGGCGAGTTGTCAATTTTGAGTATAACAGAGAAAAAAAACGCAAAATGATATACGCTTAAAGGCTGATACTTTAAATGAACACATTGTGACTGTTGCTGGAAGAATAATATCGTCCCTGTCTCCTAATAGTATTAGAGCTCTGAACTACTTAAAAACTACAACCAAAGCCGAAAGGAACATTCTTCCTTGGACCGGCCACACAATTTGACGTCAAAAGTGCTATTAGCAGCATGAAGAGTTCAGCTAGTTTCGATGCATATGGTATGAGCAATATTATATTAAAGCTTATTTTAGATGTGCTGCTTAATCCATTAAATACTTTGACCAACCTGTGCTTTTCACAAGGACTATACCCCGACACCATTAAAGTATCAATGGTAACTCCATTATTTAAGAATGGAGATACAAATGCACCATAAAACTATAGACCAATTTCTATCATATGTATCATCAGCAAGGTCCTAGGAATTATACTGAAAGACAGACTACTACATAGACGTCAGTATGGTTTTCAAAAAGATAACTCCACAATTGATGCTATATGCAAGATTATTAAAGATTGTGTGGAGGCACTCGATAATAGTAAACATAAAGGTCTAAATCAACAGACGTCAATTTGTACAACAAGACACATCAAGCATGGCGTCCCCCAACGATCTATTTGACCTATTCTTTTCTTAATTTATGTCAATGATTACCTTTTCTACCTACAATCGAACAAAACAGTTATGTTTGCTGATGACACCAAAATCTACCATTCTGACTCCAACCTACAAGATCTCAAAAATACGTTTCAAACGGTAGTATCCAACAGCAAAAATTAGTACAGCAATAATTATCTAAGATTAAATGATAATAAGACACAGAACTTAATCATCTCCAGCAACAGGAATGTAAGATCTGACAGCAGCATAAAAATACTAGGACTGTATATAGACAGCGTTATAGATAATTTGCGTAAGAAGATTTCGACACAGTTATTTGTATTAAGATAACTAGAACAGATCCATGCACAAATCACATATGGAATTACTTTATGGGGTGGCGCCGGCTCTGCTTTACAAATATTTCGTTTGCAGAAGCAAGCTATCAGAATGATGTCTTTTGCTAGTTATGCAAACGGCTCTTTCAGACCCTAAAAATTATGACACTTCCAAGTTTGTGCATATTTTATGCCGCATTGTATATACACCGTAATATTAATAAATTCTCTTTAGGATCTGATATGCATGATCATCACATCAGATACGCTGTTCTGTTGAAATCGTCAGGACATCGTCTAACAATGACACAAAAAACAGTATAAACCTTAACATCTATAACAAACTACCCTACAATTTAAAAACACTAAACGTACCTAAATTCAAAAGACGACTGAAGCAATATTTTAAAGAACAAAGCTTCTATTCAATTCAAGAATATTTTGAAACTGTAATTAAATGATAAATTTAGGCTGATGTTATCTGTGATATATACTCACTACTAAAAACCTTCTCCTTTTGATATAATTCTGATTATGATTATGATTATAATATTTTTAACTTCTTATGTGTTGTATATGTATACCTATAAATAATTATTTTTAATATTTCTCTAATAAGTTACCTTTTTTATATTTATATTTTTTCACTATATACTTGACTTGCCATACACGTTTTTTAAAATGGTCAAATAAACCATATCTATCTATCTATCTATCAATCATACACCCAGTCCAGATAAGGATATCCGAGTAATGAATTCAGTCAGTGTCGGTAGCGACCATAGCTTACTACTGGGAAAAGTTAAATTAAAATTGGCACAGAAAACCTACTCGTCACAAAGGGAAGAACAAAAAATCAATATTGAGTCCCTATGGGACCAATCAACGAGAACTTTCTACCAAAATAGACTGCATGAACGTATAGAAAGCAACCCAGTGAGAGAGGAAGACGATGTTAACATTGGCACTTGGCACCCGCACCGTAAATGGATGGTACATAAAACGTAATAAAACACCATGGTTTACCAAAGAAATAAAGGAAAAGTGCCAAAAAAGAAAAGTGCATACAACTACCGAGTACTGAGGACTCCAGAATCATATAACCAATACAAAATAAAAAATAATCCGCAACGAGACAAAATCATTAATAAGGTTAGTTAAAACCAGTCACTGGGAAAAAATTACCAAAAATCTGGAAAGTGACTTCTATGGTCTTCAAAAACAAGAGTGGCGACTAATCAGAACCCAACGGAAAGAAATAAACGAGCTTATATAGCCCAGACACATAACGAGGGAATGCTGGATTGAGGATCTTGTAGATTGTAGATTGAAAGGGGGTTTCAATGCACTGCGACCTTTAGGTCTATTGTGCCCCCCGTCAGAGCTGTTCTCGCTATTTCGATTTCTACAGCTCGCCCTCCAGTTCCAGAGTTCTAATGAACTCCAGTATCTGGGATGGCTTCAAGCGGATTACTTCCTCACTACTGACAGTTTCTTGTCCAAAGCATTTTATGCGTTGGCTGGCTATTGCGAGGCATTCCGTCACCAGGTGATCCGGAGTTTCCTCCTCTTCCCCGCAGAATCTGCACTCGTCGTTTTCTGCTAGACCCAATCTCGACAGGTGCTTCCTGAGGCGGCAATGTCCTGTAAGGAATCTAGTGAGCAGGTGTAGCATATTCTTGCTAAGATCCAGATGTTTCTTAGATCTCGCAGTGTCAAAGTTTCCAAGAAAATTTTTGGAATGATCCAGCCCAGGAAGATTCCGCCAGAGGTTTTCTCTTTCGGTTTCTTCCTTCTCTTGGAACTCTTTCTTGTAGGTACATTTACCTGTGCCACAGAAAGGTTCTGGGCCAATAAAAGGAGCTTGTGCTCCTTTTTTGGCAAGTGTGTTGGCCTCTTCATTTCCTTTGATTCCGGAGTGGCCGGGAACCCAGATTAGATAGACCTTGTTATTCTTGCCGATTTTGTTGAGTTTTCTTCGGCACTCCCATACTATCTTAGAATCGATGATATGGGAGCTCAGTGCTTTAATCGCAGCCTGACTATCAGAGTGTATGGCTATATCACATTTCTGATAGTTTCTTTCTAGGTTCATTTCCACACATCTTTCGATTGCAAGTATTTCTGCCTGAAAGATGCTTGGACAGCGGCCTAACGGTAGTGAGCATTTGGTGCCAGGCCCGAATACTCCAGCGCCAGTCCCCGTCGTGGTTTTAGAACCATCTGTGTACCATTTGATGGTATTTTTCTTAAGGGCTTGGGATGTAGACTCCCTTTCCCAATCTTCTTTTCTACTTAGCATCGTGGTGAACGTTTTCTCGATGCTAGTTTTCTTTATCATCTCGTCACTGGGAAGGTTAGCTGACAGGATATATTTCGTCAGAGAGGACCAGGCTCTCTGATTCCTAATTCCCTCATGGCCAGTACCTTCCCTGGATAGTCTTAGAATGGCCTCATGGGCTACTCTATCTATCACCAGATGTAGAGGTGTGAGATCTGTAATGATCTCCAGTGCTCTAGTTGGGCACGTTCTCAAGGATCCAGTGATACAGACACAGGCAAGCCTTTGTAATCTATCGAGGGCAGTCCTCGTATAGGTTTGCCTTGCCTTGACATGCCAAACTATTGCTCCATAGGTTATTATAGGCCTCACAATCATGACGTACATCCATCGCAGTATTTTTGGGTTACAACCCCAAGTCCTACCAGCGAGTCTTCTGCACGCCATCAAGGCCTTTGTTGCTTTATTGGCAGTAATCTCGAAGTGTTTGTTCCACAGAAGTTTGCTATCTAGGGTTACTCCCAGATATTTAACTTCCGACTTCCATCCTATGATGTCTCCCTGTAAAGAGAGATATTTCGTAGTTGGAAGTTTCCTTTTCCTGGTAAATGGAATTACTGTGGTCTTGGTTGGGTTGATATTTAGTCCTACTGACAAGCACCACTGTTCAATAGTTTTGAGGCCCTCTTGCATCAAGTCGCATAAGGTATTCCAGAATTTACCTCTAACTATTAGGACTATGTCATCTGCATAGCCTATACATTCGAAGCCAAGCTCCGTAAGCCTGTGGAGTAGTTCATCCACTACTAGACTCCATAAAAGGGGAGATATTACTCCTCCTTGAGGTGTTCCGCGAGTGGCCCTAACGGAGGTGGTTTGATTGCCCACCTGCGTCTCAGCTATTCTCGTCTTTAACATCTCATACATCCATTTAATAATGGTTTTGTTCACCCCTCGCCTTTTGAGTGCCTCTTCGACCGACACGTGAGTTGTGTTGTCAAAGGCCCCAGATATGTCTAGGAAGGCACACATGGCGATTTCTTTGTTATTCAGAGTGCTCTGGATGACTTCGGTCAGCTGATACAGGGCCGTCTCTGTTGATCTGCCCGCCCTGTAAGCATGCTGACATTTGTGAAGTGGTTTATTCTCCAGATACTCCGTTCTTATGTGGTTATCCACTACTTTCTCCATTGTTTTCAATAGAAACGATGTTAAGCAGATGGGTCTGAAAGATCGAGGATCGGTCGCATCTTTTTTACCTATTTTTGGTATGAAGGTTATCTTTGCCCTTCTCCAAATTTTAGGTATATGACCCAGTGCTAAACAGCTTCTTGATATCCTCAGAAGATGGGGAAGAATCTCCTCCATTCCTTTCTGCAGGAGTACTGGGGAAATTCCATCTACTCCTGGTGATTTATACGGTTGAAAGGTGTTTATTGCCCATTCCAACCGTTGCTTTGTAAATATTTTCTTAGCAATATCCCAATCTTCCCTGCGAGGATTCTTGATTTGAGTTGCTATGTCCATACTGATTGAGGGTTCACTACCTGGGAAGTGTGTTTTGAGGAGGAGAGTGGATCGTTCCTCTTCTCCCTCAGTGTATGACCCGTCTGGCTTTTTAAGCAACATTGTGGGAATTATTCCCCCCTTTGCCATGACTTTTTGAAGTCTGGCTGCTGTGGGAGTGGAAGTGATCTTTTCACAAAAGGCTTGAAAATTAAGCCTTTTAGCCTTCCTGATCTCCTTATTGTACTGAGTAAGCTTCTCAGTGTACCCCTGCCAATTACCATCTCTTTTGGCCCTATTAAAGAGCCGACGGACCTCTAGCCTGAGGTTTGACAGGTTCTTGTTCCATCAAGGTGCTTCCTTACTTGTTCGAACTTTCGAGAGTGGACAACTTGAGTGAAAAGCCTCAGTTATTGCCGCACTAACCTGTTCGACTTTTTGTTCCAGATCGTAGTGCGGGTGTTTTGCCCCATTCTTGTCGATCTGTTCCAAGTTTTGCTTCAGATGGATCTTATAGATAGACCAATCCGTATTTCTAGGATTTCTGCTTGAGGTCGACGAGGTAACCTCCCCCGTTATCCTGAATTCGATAATCCTATGGTCTGAAAGTGATGGTTCGTTCATCACTTTCCAACCTATAACATTTTTCCTCGCAGCAACATTAGCAATTGTTACATCCAGGACTTCTTCTCTTGCTCTCGTGACAAAAGTGGGAGTTGTCCCCACATTGAGGGTTTCGAGGTTATTAGCTAGGAGATATTCAAGTAAGCACTCCCCTCTGGAATTGTTGTTCGTGCTTCCCCAAATAACGTTATGCGCATTGGCGTCACAGTCTATTATGACTGGCAGTTGTCTGCTGTTACAGTATTGTACCAGCTCCTGCACTTCTGCTGGTGGTATTGTTGGCCCATCTCCAGCGAAGTAAGCGGATGCTATGACAATGTCTCGGTCGATGCCCCCAATATTGAGGTGTACCATTATTGGAGTTAGATCCCGAGTCATGTATTCTGAAACACAAATATATTTAATATTGTTTCTTATGAGCACACAGGCACGTGGGGATACTTGCCTCTGGTCATAAATCAATATTGAGTCTTTACAGGCCAAACCTCTGATTTGGCCTACTTTGTCGATCCAGGGTTCCTGGATCAGTACAATATCCAGTTTTAGCTTTGCGAATAACCTTGCAATCACTGCTGAAGCTCCCTTCGCGTGATGCAGGTTCACCTGCGCTGCCTTCGTGAAGATGAAGGGTTATTTGTGTGGGGTGGATGGGCTGGGTAGTCCAGCCTCTATAAATCCCCCTGCCTTCTCTCTTCCTGTCCTTCCTCGAATTCCATACGGGAGGTGTCCTTTCCGGAATTCGAGGAAGTTTCTTGGGTTTGGCCCTCAACCTCCAGGGGTGCAGAGGTATTCTCCGTCCCCCGGT
This sequence comes from Crioceris asparagi, assembly GCA_958507055.1. Lineage (NCBI taxonomy): Eukaryota > Metazoa > Arthropoda > Insecta > Coleoptera > Chrysomelidae > Crioceris > Crioceris asparagi. The sequence continues at coordinate 27,584,864 of OY293832.1, forward strand.
TGTCTCCTTGGAGTCAGTCGGAGCCCCAGTTCGACCCGAGTCAACTGGAGCTCCCTGCTCCCCAGATTTTCGGGATGTGGAGGGTATCTCCGCATCTCTGGAAACCACCACTGGGTTTGGTTTCTTGCCCAGTCCTGAGACAGGAATGTGCCCGAACCGAAAGTTCATTAAGCACCCCCCTGCTTTCAGGGCTTCTCCCGATTGGTGGTCAATCCCAATCGTGAGAACCTTGCCACTTCCCTCTTTCTTGGAGCTTAGAACTTTCCAAGCTCCAGTGCTGAGGTTAGAGTTCTGAACCTCGACGAGTCGGAGGATTTTCTCCGTCTCCATGTCGAGGCTTCGTGGGAAGAACACGGTTATGGTGACGGGTTTAGGGATGTCATTCTCTCCCAACGCCACCAACTCGGGTCCCTCCCAAGAACTAAGTGTCGGCACTGACTTCATGAGCCAGTCCGCCGATTTCTGGGATCCACCGTCTACCAGCATCATTCCACAACGGAAATGAATGCCGGTGAAGTGGATCCCCCTCTCCTCGCTGCGGCACATCTCTTCCACTAGCATATCCTCTAGTGAGGAGAGCCGCTCGGCTTCCAGGATAACCTTCGGGTATTCCTTGGGTAATATTCCTACCCTGGTCGCCTTCTTTGCCTTGACTGCTGCTGCAAATCCAGTGGCTTGCCCGGTTTTTGCCGCAGCTGTCTTCGGCTTCTTTGAGTGAGGCCGTTCCGGAGGTGTGATGTGCTCCGGACCTCTCTTGCCTTTCCCCTTACCCGTCGGGGTTACTCCCGGGGTTGAGTGGATTGGTTTGATGGGGTGCTGAAGAGCCTGTTTTCTAGCCTCCTCAGGTGCAAGGCCCTGATGGAGGAGTCGCAGGTACTTCCGCACTCCTGCTCCACTGAGGCCCTTCCTCAGTGGATCGTCTCTACCGCCGGGCTGTCCTAATTTGGGCAGCTCGAATGGCAGGCGATTTTTCTTTTTCCCTTTTTCAAGGGGCCCGGATGAAGAGGTGGAGGCTTTCTCCTCCTCTCCTCCGGTGGGTTTACTTTTCGGTTTGTCCATAACTGGTCCCACGAGTAGCAAGGGTCACGTCGGTCCGCTTCTGCAGAGCCCCGCATGCAGAAGTAAGGGGTTTGTTACAATGGAGTTCCCCCCGGTGCTCCAAGGTTGAAGCCAGTAGGGACTAGTCCTCTAACTAGCCATGCATCCTTAGCCTGGCTTCCTACTTTGGATTTAGAATTTTTGACGAGGTTATTTCCTCTTGGTCCAGGCGGTCAAGCCAAGACCCCCCCCGCACTGGCCCGCGAGACATGACCACAGACAGCCATTGAGGATCTTAAAAGACTATATAGAAATGAGGAAGAAGTCATTGGACAGAGCGACACACCAGAAATAGTTACAAGCGATAGAGAGAGAGAGAGAAAATATACTTTATTGTCAAAGAAAAAGGTTCTTATTGACAAAGTTAAAAAGTATTTATATATGTATATATATATATATATATATATATATATATATATATATATGTAACATACTAAACTCTATGATTGGGTAATCTGCCGAAGAATTTTATGGGGCTTAAAAAAAGAATACTCTTCCTGCTAATCAAACTTTCGAAAACTATATTTTCATCTTCAGGGCTAAAAAATATACAATAAGGGTGGAGTTTGATTATCACCAAGGAAAAGAAACAAATCAACATACAAAATATTAAAAACTTACTTTTGCAAACGAGGTTACAAAATAAAAATGAGCAAAGACAAAGTTAGGACTTCCTTCGCCCATATGGACGGAAAACAATTAACACTTAAGACATTTGACAAAATTAAAATTTCTTAAAATTAAATGGCTCCAGTGATACAGACACAGGCTAGTCTTTGTATTCTATCGAGGGTTTTCCTCGTATTGCTCTGACTTGCCTTGCCATGCCAGGCTATTGACCCATATGATATTATCGGTCTTACAATCATGACGTACATCCATCGCAGTATTTTTGGGTTACATCCCCAAGTCTTACCAGTCAGATTTCTGCACGCCATTAAGGCCTTTATTGCTTTGCTAGCAGTAGCCTTAATATGCTTGTTCCACAGAAGCTTGCTATCTAGTGTTAATCCCAGATATTTGACTTCAGCCTTCCTGCTTATTATGTATCCACTCAAAGTGAGAGGTTTCATAGCTGAAAGTTTCCTTTTCCTAGTAAATGGAATAATTGTGGTCTTGGATGGGTTTATGCTAAGCCCCACTGACAAGCACCATTGCTCAATAGTTCTGAGGCCCTCCTGCGATAATTCGCATAGGGTGTTCGCGAATTTTCCTCGGACTATTAGGACTATGTCGTCGGCATAGCCTATACATGTGAAGCCAAGCTCCGTGAGTTTGTGAAGTAACTCGTCTACTACTAAGCTCCATAGGAGGGGAGATATTACTCCTCCTTGAGGTGTTCCACGAGTAGCTTTAACAGAGGTGGTATGATCACCTACTTGGGCCTCAGCTATTCTCGTCTTCAACATCTCATACATCCATTTGATAACGGTCTTGTTCACTCCTCGCCGTGTGAGTGCCTCCCTGATTGACACATGTGTGGTGTTGTCAAAAGCCCCAGATATGTCCAGGAAGGCACACATTGCAATTTCTTTATTGCTCAGAGAACTCTGAATGACCTCAGTTAGCTGATACAGCGCGGTTTCTGTTGAACGCCCCGCCCTGTATGCATGCTGACATTTATGAAGTGGTTTGTCCTTCAGAATCTCTGTTCTTATGTAGTTATCCACTACTTTCTCCATCGTTTTCAGTAGAAACGGTGTTAAACAGATAGGTTTCTTCCCTATTTTCGGTATGAAGATTACTTTGGCTCTTTGCCATATGCTAGGTATAAAGCGCCGTGCTAGGCAGCTTCTTGTAACCTTCAGGAGATGGGGAAGGATCTCCTCCATTCCTTTCTGTAGGAGTATTGGGAATATGCCATCTACTCCCGGCGATTTATAAGGTTGAAAGGTGTTGACTGCCCATTCCAACCTTTGTCTTGTGAATATCTTCTTAGCAATACTCCAATCTTCCTTGCGAGGATTCTTGGTTTGGATTGCTACGTCAATACTACTGAGGGGTTCACTTCCTGGGAAGTGTGTTTTGAGAAGTAGAGCAGATCGCTCATCTTCTCCCTCTATGACCCGTCTGGCTTCTTTAGCGACATTAAGGGGCTGATTGCCCCTTTTGCCATGACTTTTTGCAATCTGGCTGCAGTAGGAGTCGAAGTGATCTTTTCACAAAATGCTTGAAAGTGAAGCCTCTTGGCCTTCCTGATCTCCTTATTGTATTGTGTGAGCTTCTCGGTGTAGCCCTGCCAATTATCGTCTCTTTTGGCCCTGTTGAAGAGCCGACGGACCTCTAATCTGAGGTTTGACAGGTTTCTGTTCCACCAAGGTGCTTCCTTGCTTGGTCGAGCTTTTGAGAGTGGGCAACTTGATTGGAATGCATCCGTTATCGCCAGTTCGACCTCTTGATCCAGATCGCAGTGTGGGTGTTTGACCCCATTACTTTCGATCTGTTCCAGGTTTTGCTTCAGAAGGGTCTTATATTTAGACCAATCTGTATTTCTAGGGTTACGAGTTGGAGACAGTGAGGTTACTTCCCCCGCAATCCTAAACTCTATAATCCTATGATCGGAGAGAGAAGGTTCCTCCATCACTCTCCAATCAAATACGTTATTCCTGGCAGTAAGGCTGGCAATTGTTACGTCCAGGATCTCTTCTCTTGCTCTCGTGACAAAAGTGGGGGTTGTTCCCACATTAAGGGTTTCTAGATTATTAGCTAAGAGATATTCAAGTAAGCACTCACCTCTAGGGTTGTTGTTCGTGCTTCCCCAAATAAAATTGTGCGCATTGGCATCACAGCCTATGATGACTGGCAGTTGTCTGCTATTGCAGTATTGCACTAGCTCTTGAGCTTCGACTGGAGGTATTGCAGGATTGTCTCCAGACAGGGGTAAGTGAACGGTTAACCCTTCTTAAATTCTACGCCACTGGCGGAATTTCCATTTTAGTACAATTTTTCTATTCTCCAATACATTCTGTGTAAATAACGTACTCTTTCTTCGTGGCGATAAAGTCATTATTTTTCGAGATATGTAAAGTTGAACATAACGCTGCACAATTTTAATGTGTATCTATCATGGCGGTGTTTTTGAGTCATAGGTTTGCATTTATTAGGCAAATGAAATTTTACACTTGATTTTAAGGTTAAATAAGAAGACTAACACACAATTTCACTTATGTGTAATTATCAAAAAGTATTTTTCACATTTTTGCTACAATATATAATATGAACAAAATTTAAAAATATTTAACAACTAAAATGATTTTTTATTTACAATTTCACAATGAAATAAATGGCACTTGAAAATGATTCAAGAAATGTCTGTTTATAATTTAGATAGAATAGGCAATATCTTTCGAAGTGTGTATGACATATTCAAAATAAGTTCCGGTTTTGTGAAGTTGTATCCGATCTGAATTAATCGTTAGTAGTAGGCGGCTGTCACTGTTGTTAGTTGTCGATTTTTAATGTCAAGAAAATTTTGAATGTTAAAAAATTTAAAAAGCTCATCGTAAAAATGCCCCGCCATAACAATTTTACTAATCGTGAAATGCGTGATATGATTTGTATTTATGTACAAGAAAATTATTCTTGTCTTGCTGCTGCTCGAAGATATAGGGAAATGTATCCAAACAGAGTTCAACCTGGTCGCAAAACCTTCAGTAATATTTTTAATAGATTAGGAGATACTGGACAATTCAAGCCCAAAACGATGTGGGACGACCTAATATTTAACTGTTGACGAGGAAGATGACATTTTAGTGCGAATTGATGATAATCCCGAACTAAGCACTCGGCGTTTAGCAGCAATGACAGGAGTAAGTCATTCTTCAGTTTTTCGCTTATTGAAAAAAAAAACTGAAACCTTTCCACTTTACATCTGTACAAAACTTAATACATACAGATTATTCTTTAAGATTAAATTTTGCTCAGTGGAAGTTAAACAGGAAAAATGAAAATCCTGATTTTATTAAAAACATTATTTTTACTGACGAGGCCACTCTTACACGTCGAGTAGTTTTCAACTGGAGAAATAGCCATAGTTGAAATATTGAGAATCCGTATCTATTCCGACAATTACATTTCCACTATGAATTTAAGATTAATGTATGGTGCGGTATATTTGGAGATAGCTTGTTGGGTCCTTATGAAATACCAGCAAATTTGAATGGTAACTCATATTTGGATTTCTTACAAACTATACTTTTCGACGATCTAGAGGGATTGCCACTTGACCCAAGAAGAGACATGTGGTTCATGCAGGATGGAGCACCACCTCATTATACATTAATTGTACGGAAGTATCTAGATCAGAAATTTCCTCATCGTTGGATGCAGAGGTAGTGAATTCCCGTGGCTGCCTAAAACTCCTGAAGGAATTCCCTTAGATTTCTATTTCTGGGGGCATATGAAAACATTCGTATACTCACAAGACATAAATAATCGTCAAGACCTATGGCACCAAATTGTGAATTCCGCTAATTTTATTGCTAATCAACCAAACATATTTTTTAAAATTAGAAGATCGTTTAATGAAAGAATAAATAAACTTATTGAGGTAAATGGGGGTCACATTGAACATTTGTTATGTTAAGTATTTCTAAATTTTGGTATTATTTATTGTAGCAAAAATGTGAAAAAGACTTTTCGATAATAACATATAAGTGGAATTGTGTATTAGTCTTCTTATTTAGCCTATAAAATAAAAGGTAAAGTTTCATTTGCGTAATAATGCAAGTCTATGGCCCAAAAACACCGTCATTATAAATACACATTAGAATTAAGCGTCGTTATGATCAACTTTAAATATCTTGAAAAATAATGACTTTATCGCCACGAAGGAAGAGTACGTTATTTACACAGAAAGTGTTGGAGAATAGAAAAATTGTACTAAAATGGAAATTCCGCCAGTGGCCTAGAATTTAAGAAGGGTTAACCTTTCACTTACCCCTGTCGTGAGCCTCTGGTAGTAGCTAGAAACGTGTTTTTGGCATAATTTAGTAAGGTTTGCAGTGTCTACACTTCCTACCAAACATTATAAAGATTTGTCAAATGGTTTAAAAGTAATGGGGAAAAATCCTTTTGAAATAATTAAATAAAACACCCTGTACTCAGACAGGAGACACATTTTATCTAAGTGAATTGGGTTAAATCTTATTATTTTGGACCAAAGATTTTCCAGTTAAATTATTTCCCATTATTAATGATACACCCTGTATATATATATATATATATATATATATATATATTTGATAAAATAGATTTTTTGTTGGGGATGCATTCATTTAATAAATAAAATTCTTTGGATGATGCCAAGCTTTCGAGAATGTTTATTCTCTTCGTCGGGGCAAACTAAAAATCGTTACAAATTTTCTTAACCACATAATAGATTATTAATTAAAGTACTTACATTCGTGAATTTACATAAAATTAACCACAAACAGGAAAGATTTCATAGTCATCAATCAGAAATTTCATTAGTTATTTATAAATGTCATGGTAACGGCATATCTAGAGTTGAAAGTGTCTAGTTTCAAGTTTTCTTAGAAAAGATCTTTTTTTATATTGGTGAAACTTCGAATATGCTATCAATTCGAATAACATCACACAAAAGTGATTCTAGTTTGCACCCAGAGAAATGTGCACTGGCCCACCACGTATTTTATTCCAAACATAACATGAACTATGACGCTGTCAGAATATTAAGTCATGAACAGAATTTAACCAGAAGACTTTTTTAGAAATGGCCGAAATTTTCAAATCGGATGACTGCATGAATAATAAAATAGATATTCATAAACATAGTGTACTATACAAATATTTATTAAGGATGGATAGGTACTGAACGTATAATTGTAATAAATATTTTGACGACATAACTACCATTAGTTTCGGGAAGTGGAATTAGAAATAACAATTAAAATACACATATCACTGCCCCCACCATTTTGTCACATTCTGTTGTTAACCGGAGAATTTTTAAATATCGTTTTCTTGTTCCTCTCGTAGTGTTCTCCAATCTGTACCAGAATTCCTGATGATGTAGGTACTTGGAATTTTTATGTAAAAAATATGTATAATGTGATGTGATAGTGTATAATGTAAATATAATTCTTAGTGTTCCTGTGCAATGTTTTTAGAATATGTTTTTAGTGTCACCTGTTTTTATCAATCTCACATAAGTGTATGTATACTGAGATTACCATTTTTTTCAATTTTATTGACTGTAGTGTACTCTTTTGTAGTTGTCCCTGAAGATGGTTACAATTAATAAATTAACCCAGAGCTTGGATTAAAACTTAAAAGAGTTTCCTTTACAATTGCTGCGTCCCCACTATTTTATCTAATTAACTATTAGTCAGCAACGATCAACCTCTACTACTTCCGAAGGTCATGGGGTTCTATTACAACATCAGAGTACAATATGGAAACATTACAGTTAGTGGAATTAAGAATTGGTCGAAAACTAAAATGAAATTGGCCAAAGAATTCAACAGGAAGATTTTTCTATTACAGTGCAGAACACATAACATCTACCCCAACCACATCACACATGTCACCAATCCAATTAAGAATCTTATGGCTAGACAATATATACAGGACAGACACATGGAGCATTACTCACATAAATTGATGAGAAGTATTATAAGTGTAGAAATATCTAACATTCATAAAATTATTCAGGACTTAGAATCCCGGTTAAATCAACTGAAAAATGAAATTATTTCTTCCACATCTGAATTTATTTTTCTGAATTTTGAAGCGAAACAACAAAGGCAATTTAACAAAAAAAATATATGGTCAAAACTAACAATATTAAAAAGTTAGAATTGTTAAAAAACAAATCTCGAACAATTAAATTAACAACACAAACAAATTGGATTAAAAATTTGAGTAACATTGATATAACATTGGACGTTCTCCATTTTCTGTCATTGGTTCCCAAATTTAGCTTGGAAACCTGCTTATTTTTTGCTAAAAACGTATTTATTTAAGGTAGTCGAAAAAAATATAAGTATATCATATTTGGTGAATATGCCATTTTCATGTTTAAGACAACATCCCAATACATTGTTACGGTCTCAAAATCCTTTTATACTCGAATATCGTAGATATATATGCATATATACTTTCCAAGGAAAGGAAACAACAGAATCGGTTAAATAGTTATTATCAATAATACGTACAATCACGTTCGATTGATTCCGGAGATAATAACGAGAGTGTAGAGTTGGGATCTGAAATAAACATTATTAGTATATATGAGAGGGTTGAATCACTCTGTACTGTACTCACCCTGTAAACCCGAATAACACAACAAAGGGGTTTTCCTGGGCCCAGCTGTTCCTCTATTGGAGTCCTAGCTGCATTCCAACGATCGTCCAGTTATGTCAAACTGACCTTTTCCATTCCTGTAAAGTATGCTTATGATCACTCTGAAGGATTTTAATTAGTCATACCTTACCTGATTGATATTCACCGAGCACTTCCAACATATTGAAGCCCAGAGGAGTCCAACTATTCCACACAAGCCATAATTACTCTATGCAAACCATTGTAAACATGTCAATCGTTATCTATCATAAGTCAATCAATCATGTCATGTCAAGTCATTGAGAAGAGAATCTTCGAGAATTTTCTGGCAGAGGGATCGCGCAATTTCCAAAACAAGAGAGGTTATTTGAGGTCCATGTGACTGGCTCAAAATCGCTATTGCGGATTAAATTTAGCCTTACTTCTTGGAATTTTTATCGAGGATATATAGATCTCGTGGAGATCTACACATTTGTGGATTCGAGTACTCTAAAATTCCATTGGCAATCACTGCACCTATTTCTTAAAGGCCGCACAACATCCAAGGCCTTCTTTTCTTTTCTTCTCTTCTCCTCTTCTTTTCTTCCTATTTTCTTCTTTCACCATCACTTTAACCTCACTCTGCTGCTACGCTCGAGTCGGCCCGGACGAAGCCCAGTAAGTACTTCAGGTACGGAGAGCTGAAGCCCAGAACAACCTCCTTAACCATAGGGACCCGGTGCACCGGACTCCAGACCTGTTCTGCACGACACCCACCGAGCGACGGAGCTAACAGATAAGCCTTAGAATAAGAACAACTGCCAAAGCCCGATAAATTCAATCGTTATATCATCTACGGCCGTTGCTTGTTTATTTCTTTGCATGGTAGGGAAGCTTCAGAATATAAACTGCTTTACTCCTCAATACTGCCGTTCCCGCTCTGTAAGCTTGCAGGATCCTACAAGTAGGGAGTTTATTGTTAAAATTACGGCCTTTATAGTGAAGAGTTGATAGGGACACTTACCTTATAGTAAATTGTATAAGCACCGCCATTACTATTTGGCCAAATTGTTTCACTTTGGCTCTATCCGCCCAACGCTGAGCAGCAATACATCTTGGATACGCATCCTTGTTTTATTTCAAGCACAACTCACCCCGTTTAGCCGTGCTATAGAACAACCAACCACCCAATTGTTACTACCACTTTCGAAATCAAAGTGAAAGTAGAAAACGGGTAGCAACAAAGTGGCGCCCAAACGTTGGTTAAGATTCGGTGTTTGTTTACATGGCTGCTGCGCTGGCGTGTGGACGAGATGCTGCCAATGGTCGTGTAAATAGATTGGCATATATATATTATAGGTTTATTTGAATTTCTGAAGTGAACTATTTATGTAGTGATTGAATTCGTATGGATTAATATTCAACGAATTGATTTTTTTTTTGAGCTAGATTCTCTCAATTTTGTTAGTACACTAACTCAGATTTGTACTTATTCTTGATAGTGTTAATTTTCATTTAATTTGGATGTGGACGGTGATCCACGTTACAGATTCTCTCGGGTAGAGAGGAACGCTGAAAGCGGATCCAATTTTTTTTTTAACTAGATATCTTACGGGGTGATTCAATTATCTAATTAGAATAATTCAATTTTAGTGAATAAATGGTTGTATATATGTAGGTAAATTTATGGTACGTGAATTCGTGAGGGTATTTTGTAGGTTTGCTACTTCCATACGTATTTTTTTAGTGGAAGTTGAGATTTAGTAATATATTGACTTAGACTTTGGTTTAGCAGTTGAACTTGTTCTGCATTTATAGGTACATTTTTTTTTGTTTTTCCTTTTTTTGGAAGGGTCGGGTTGTTATAAGCATTTAAGTTAACTTCATTTTATGATGGAAGTGAATCGATTATTAGGAGATGAGCTTACCTACGAGCTATATATTCGCGGACTATCAGTTGCTAATACAGTTGCGGAAAAGCGGTCTAACCTTCGACTATTTCTAAGGCAGGAGAAACAGGAAGGTGCATCAAGCTTTCCGAATGTTTTTCTTGATGCGGAAAGGGAATTGTCCACCTGTGGACGTAAATTAGAAGAGCTGGAACTAGCTATCATAGAATTCGATCCGGAAAACCGGGAGAACGAATTTCGACGTATTTTTAGTCGGCTACTGCACATCTCCTCTCGCTTGAATCGCTTCACGGGAAGAGAGGTAGACGAAGAAATAGCCAGACTGAGATTGGTTACGAAATGTTCCCGCTTAATTGGGGATGTCACCTTGAAGAACGACGGTAGGAATATCAGCCTTCATCCAGAGGGGGAAGAGTGGAAGGCGAGAACAACAGTTGGCGACAATACCTTTCCTTTAAGCCAGGCGGATGCTCCCAATGCAATGGAAGGTAGACGTAGGAGGCAGTCTTCTGATTCACGGCCTGGACAGGAACCATCTATACTTGATAGTCCAAATCCTCCAATTCTTCCAGTCGTGGATAACAGAGAGAACACAACGGTGGTGCACGATTTGATTGTACTAGAGGAATCAATACCAAGAGAGACCGAACCAATCCAGCAAATCGCCTCGCCACCAAGGCATCACACAGCCCTTCATGCTTCTTCAATGCATTCCCAGCCGGATAAAGCTAGTTCATACACTCACTTCAAGTCGCAAATCCACCCTCCCACAAAGTCAGAGTATTATCGTCTTCTAGGAAGTGGAACAGATGTTCCACAGACTAGGTCCAACACACAAGTTTATTTCTCTTCTATGAGGCCAGAGGCTACGCACACCTGCTACGATGATACCTCCGGATTCTGTCTTCCCGATTGTACCATTCCTATGGAGCGCCTACACGTGTCGCCCCGACAAGGCAACATTATCAGCAGAAGTGAGGAATGTCGGTGGAAGGACGTCAGTAGATGGAATATACGTTATAATGGGAGAACTAGCGTAAATGATTTCTTGGAGAGGATCGAGGAAATGCGAATTGCACGTGACGTATCGAAGTCCCAGCTCCTGCGGTTTGCTCCAGAAATTTTCGGTCAAGATGCCCTCTTATGGTATAGGACAAGAACATTCACTGATTGGGACGACCTCGTGGAACAATTAAAGGAAGCCTTTCGCCCCTATGACTATGAGTACAGTCTTTGGGAGGAGATAAGACGTCGTACGCAAGGAACTCAGGAGAAGGTTTTGACGTACATTACAGCAATGGAAAATCTCTTCCGGAAACTTGTTCAGATTCCCGACGAGAAGTCTCGAATTAATATAATTAGGCGAAACTTGCTTCCTCACATCCAGACCCAGCTCGCCCTACAAACAATACCTACCATAGTAGAGTTAACTCGACTTAGCCGTTTGATAGAGGAAACGGAGCTGAGGAATCAAAGATTTATTCCCCCTTCCACGGCATATAGAAGTCTCTTGGAACCCGAACTTGCTTATAGGAAGCCTCAACCACAGCAACTGCAACAAACACACACGGTAGCAACTATTCGCTCGGAGGAGACTAGCTCTAACTGCAATCCAGGAATCTCCAATCTAACTAAAACAACACTTTCAGCAAGATGTTGGAACTGCGGCAGCTCAGATCATAAATTCAGGGCGTGCTCGCAACCTCGCAAGAAGTTCTGTTACAAGTGTGGGCAAGAAAATGCCTTCGCGAGCTCGTGTCCTCGATGTCAAAAAAACGGGGCAAGAGGTCAACAGTAAGCCGGCTGTCGACCGAACCCATCAACCCGGCTGAACCTCCTAGAGTCGTGCTGGACTATGTGTTGGCGCATGCCAAAAATGATACGAGGCCGTATCTGAGGGTCTCTTTGTACGGTTGTCTCCTCCTCGGTTTACTTGACAGTGGCTGTACGAGCACCATTATTGGCGGCCCTGGCTGGAGTATGCTTCAGTCTACTTGCCGGCTGAAGAAGACCGAGCAACGTAGCTGTACGGTCGCGAACGGCCAATCATGTGCTGTATTGGGGACAGTGGCTGCACCGTTTGAGTTATTCAGGCGAATCAGAGTGTTGGAGGCTTTGGTAGTACCGACCGTAGCCCATACGTTGATTTTAGGAATGGACTTTTGGATGGCTATGGAAATCATCCCGGATATGTTCTCAGGGGAGTGGTGTTTCCGGGACGATCAAAGTAGGCCAGAACCGACGACTCCAACCCTAGCTTCAATCGACTCTCTGAACAGAGACAGAACAATGCAGAGACAAGCCTTAGACAAAGTTATAGAGGTGGCTTTCACTGCCATGGGAAACAAGTTGGGGTGTACCAACTTGGTGGAACATGTTATCCGCACTGACCATCCACCTATTAGGAAAAGACACTATCCTTTGTCACCAGCGCTCCAGTGCCAAGTCAACAAAGAACTAGAAAAAATGATCCAGGATGGAGTGGTGGAGCCATCACAGTCTCCATGGGCATCCCCCATACTGCTGATTAAAAAAAACGATGGATGCTATAGATTTGTAGTTGATTTCCGTGAGTTGAACAAGGTGACCACGCGAGATGCCTATCCACTTCCTTCTGTGAGTGCTACTCTCGACAAGCTTCGGAACTCTAACTATCTCACCACCCTTGACATAAAATCCGCCTACTGGCAAATTCCGTTGTCAGAGAGTTCCAAACCCCTAACATCATTTGTTGTTCCTAACAGAGGCCTCTTCCAGTTCCGGAAAATGCCTATGGGTCTTCATAATGCACCAGCTACATGGCAGCGATTTATCGACCAGGTGGTAGGGTACGATTTGGAACGGTACGTTTTCGTGTATCTAGATGATGTAATCATCTGTACGGCCACATTCGAACAACATCTAGATGTTTTACGGGAAGTTCTGTTACGACTCCAGGAAGCAGGCCTTACATTGAATCGCAATAAGTGCCATTTTTGCAAGCCCGAATTGCGATATCTTGGTTACGTGGTGGGTGCAGGAGGACTAATGGTGGACCCCGGAAAGGTAGAGGCGATACTCCAAATTCCTACTCCAAGGACCGTGAAGGACGTAAGGAGACTGATCGGACTCGCCTCATGGTATCGTCGCTTCGTACCGAACTTCTCTACATTGACGGCTCCTCTTAGTAACCTCCTAAGAAAAGACCAGAAGTTCGAGTGGAACTCGACCTGTGAGGAAGCCTTTAAGAACCTGAAGAACCGTCTTGTCACGGCTCCAATCTTAAGTTGTCCTAATTTCGATCTCCCATTTGTCGTGCAGACGGACGCTTCTGATTTCGGTGTGGGCGCAGTTCTTTCTCAAGTTGATAACGAGGGAGAAAAGGTAATTTGTTATCTTAGTAAGACACTAACGAAAACAGAGAGAAAATACAGTACCTCAGAGAAGGAGTGCTTAGCCGTCCTATGCGCCATCGAGAAGTTCCGACCATATATTGAAGGAACCAGATTCACTGTTGTTACAGATCATTATAGTCTCAAGTGGCTTAATAATATCAAAGATCCTGTTGGACGAATCGCCAGGTGGGCTGTGAGACTCCAACAATATGACTTCGAAATTGTGCACCGTAAAGGCAAGGAACATGTAGTCCCGGACGCCCTGTCGAGATCTGTACCTTGTGCTTACACGATAAAATCAGAGGATCCTCCTGAAATTTCGACGGACCAGTGGTGGAATAAACTGCGAGCCCGGGTAGAAAGCAATCCCCAGAAGTACCCCCAGTGGAGAATTCAGAACGGTCAACTTTTCAAGCACACGGTTCGACCGTACCCTGATCTACGGGACGAGTCAGATAGCTGGCTCATGGTAGTGCCGAGGGACAAGAGAAGAGCTCTTATAGAGTCCCATCATGAACCTCCTACCTGTGGTCACTTGGGAGTCTACAAAACCACGGCCCGTATTGCAAATAAATACTACTGGCCCAAGATGAGGCAAGATATAGCCAGGTACATACGGCGTTGCCGAGTATGCCTAAGTACAAAGCCTGAACAACGACCTCCGAACGGTCAGATGCTTAGCAAAGCTCCGACAACGGATAGGCCTTGGCAAATCTTAAGTATGGACCTCGTCGGACCGCTTCCAAGATCAAGTGCCGGTTATTCATATATATTCTCGGTTTTGGATTTGTTCAGTAAATTCATCGTGCTTTTCCCTTTGCGAAAAGCGACCGGTACTAAAATCGCCTCCCTTTTTGAGGAGAACGTGATTCTTATGTTCGGTGCTCCACAAAAAGTCATTACCGACAATGGAACTCCGTTTCGGAGCAGAGAATTGGCGACCGTCTTCGCAAAATACAACATTTCTCCTGCCCATATTTCGAATTACCATGCCCAGGCAAACCCAGTGGAATGATCCCACAGAGTCATTAAGACAATCCTCACTTCGTACGTTTCCTCAAATCACCGGAAATGGGATACTTGTCTCCAACAGGTGGCTTGCGCAATCCGCACAGCGAAGCATGAAGTCACAGCTCAGACGCCAAATTTCATCATGTTTGGTAGAGAAATATCTTTGAGCGGTAGTGAAATCCATCCCTTGGCATCTTCTCTCAACCAAGAGTCATATGACCCGGAGATACGATCCGAAGCCTTGAAGAAACTATTTAAGGAGGTCTCAAGGAGGATTAAACAATCATTCCAAGCTAGTAGAACGAGATATAACCTGAGGCGTAGGGATGAAAGATATGTGGTAAATCAAAAGGTTTGGAAGCGAAACTACGCACTCTCCGATGGCTCTAGAGGGTTTACAGCTAAGTTTGCTCCGAAGTTTGAGGGACCATTCACTATATCGAAGATATTATCACCATGGTCGTATGAGCTGGTAGATTCGGAAGGGAAAAGTCGAGGTGTCTGGCATGCTAAGGATATAAAGTCTCATCCCCCAGAGAAAGATAATTCTTCTGAGGACGAAAACTTCGAGAATGCGATATGAACTCTACAGGTCGTCGTTATCAATCGCCAGTAGAGTAGTCGCAGAAAACAAGTTAGTTTAGAGATAGTAGATAAGTTAGATAGATATAGGATAGAACTTGAGTTAGATATAGTATAGAAGTTTAGTTAGATGTATTATTGTAGTGTAGTTAGACGTAGTATATATAGTATTTTAGTAAGACAGGAGATAGGAGTTAGAAGCGCGTATAGTTTAGTGATTAGTCGATTATTGTAATATCCAATGACAGTTGTATTAGCAGAGTAGTGAGATCGGTTCAGAAAGTTTTTTTTTGGGAAAAAAAAACTTTTTCGGGGAAAGAGGGGAGTTGTTACGGTCTCAAAATCCTTTTATACTCGAATATCGTAGATATATATGCATATATTCTTTCCAAGGAAAGGAAACAACAGAATCGGTTAAATAGTTATTATCAATAATACGTACAATCACGTTCGATTGATTCCGGAGATAATAACGAGAGTGTAGAGTTGGGATCTGAAATAAACATTATTAGTATATATGAGAGGGTTGAATCACTCTGTACTGTACTCACCCTGTAAACCCGAATAACACAACAAAGGGGTTTTCCTGGGCCCAGCTGTTCCTCTATTGGAGTCCTAGCTGCATTCCAACGATCGTCCAGTTATGTCAAACTGACCTTTTCCATTCCTGTAAAGTATGCTTATGATCACTCTGAAGGATTTTAATTAGTCATACCTTACCTGATTGATATTCACCGAGCACTTCCAACATATTGAAGCCCATAGGAGTCCAACTATTCCACACAAGCCATAATTACTCTATGCAAACCATTGTAAACATGTCAATCGTTATCTATCATAAGTCAATCAATCATGTCATGTCAAGTCATTGAGAAGAGAATCTTCGAGAATTTTCTGGCAGAGGGATCGCGCAATTTCCAAAACAAGAGAGGTTATTTGAGGTCCATGTGACTGGCTCAAAATCGCTATTGCGGATTAAATTTAGCCTTACTTCTTGGAATTTTTATCGAGGATATATAGATCTCGTGGAGATCTACACATTTGTGGATTCGAGTACTCTAAAATTCCATTGGCAATCACTGCACCTATTTCTTAAAGGCCGCACAACATCCAAGGCCTTCTTTTCTTTTCTTCTCTTCTCCTCTTCTTTTCTTCCTATTTTCTTCTTTCACCATCACTTCAACCTCACTCTGCTGCTACGCTCGAGTCGGCCCGGACGAAGCCCAGTAAGTACTTCAGGTACGGAGAGCTGAAGCCCGAGAACCTCCTTCACCATAGGGACCCGGTGCACCGGACTCCAGACCTGTTCTGCACGACACCCACCGAGCGACGGAGCTAACAGATAAGCCTTAGAATAAGAACAACTGCCAAAGCCCGATAAATTCAATCGTTATATCATCTACGGCCGTTGCTTGTTTATTTCTTTGCATGGTAGGGAAGCTTCAGAATATAAACTGCTTTACTCCTCAATACTGCCGTTCCCGCTCTGTAAGCTTGCAGGATCCTACAAGTAGGGAGTTTATTGTTAAAATTACGGCCTTTATAGTGAAGAGTTGATAGGGACACTTACCTTATAGTAAATTGTATAAGCACCGCCATTACTATTTGGCCAAATTGTTTCACTTTGGCTCTATCCGCCCAACGCTGAGCAGCAATACATCTTGGATACGCATCCTTGTTTTATTTCAAGCACAACTCACCCCGTTTAGCCGTGCTATAGAACAACCAACCACCCAATTGTTACTACCACTTTCGAAATCAAAGTGAAAGTAGAAAACGGGTAGCAACAACATAACTTTAACTGTTTCCTATGACTACAAATTATACAGGGTCATCTCAGAAATTGATCTGATCTTTATATATAAAATCATCTATAAGTCGATAATTTTAAATGGAACACCCTATATATCATAGCCGATTTAGATTGTTCACAGAAAAATAAGATAAATTTGTATAAAATGCCCTATACCTATATCTAGCCGTTTAGAATATATTCGCTATTAAACATTTATTATGTAATAAACATACCTTTCGTTTGAATTTAGTGAGGAAATACGTTACAAATATTTCTTAACGGGCTGACTGATACAGACTTTCAACAATATACAGTAGTTTAGAACTCCAACTAATATATCTGTATTTTTGAGAGAATAATTCACTAATAATCACAAAATTAAACAAAATATTGCATGTAATCAAAATCAACTAACGCTGCAAAATCAAAACTGCCATGGAAAATAAATAAAGTGCTTTGGAAACCAACGTAAATAATAACTGTCAAATAATAATTTTGGTTTGTTGTGCGTTTAGTTTATCTTTAGCTTATAATGTCTTATAGTGCCGAAGAAAGGTTAAATATACGTTTATATACGTTTTATCTCCGAAATAACAAAAGCATTGCACTGACTATTTAGAGCATATCGTCAAAAGTATCCGGAAAGAAGAATACCGGAAAGATCCATATTTCGTCGAATTGAACGAGATCTCGAACAGCATGGTTTTTTAAAGTATGGAAAAAGAAATGAACCTAAAAATATATTGGATGATAAAACACAATTGAATATATGTATGTATTTCGAAGAATTCACAGAAAATTCCATCAGAGATGCAGAAAAAGACTTAAATATTGCTAGAACTGATATCCATAGAACACTGGGAATGAATAATTACAGATCTTTTAAGTTCGCTAAATTACAACACATAGAACCTAATGATCATATTCTACGCTTGGAATATTGTACCTTCATAATGGATTGTCATTTTCGTGACCGTAATTTTTTTAACAATATTTGTTGGACGGACGAAGCGATATTTACTACCTCAGGGATATTTAATAGAAAGAATACTCACTATTGGTCTCAAGAAAACAAAAACAACATCAAGGTCGCCGTAGTGTTCACTGCTGGTGTGCGATTTACAGGAATCAAATAATAGGTCCTTTATTTCTGGATACCCATTTAAATGGTGCAAGGTACCTGGAGCTACTGACTGACAATATCAGACCGTTACTAGAGATGCATGGTAACATAGACAATATTATTTACCAAATGGATGGAGCACCTTGCCATAACACCATTCAAGTAAGAAATTATTTGAATGAAAACTATGCAGAGGTTATTGGGCCAAATGGAAATATTCCTTGGCCTCCGCGGAGTCCAGATTTGACACCTCTGGCCTATTTTCTATGGGGAACATTAAAGGATAGAGTTTATAAAAATAAACCTCAAGATATCGATGACCTAAGAAATCGAGTAAGGGAAGAAATTCGAAATATCAATGATGGTGCTGCAGTAAGAGAAGCCCTAAGAAAACTAGAAGTCATCTACACAACTTGTATTGCTCAGAATGGAGGCCATGTAGCACATTTACTTTAATTCTCCGTTTTTTATAAGGTATTTTTTATTGGTTCTTTCGTTATATGTATTTGTTTTGTTTGTTTCATCTTCTTGCTACTTAATAGTTCACAAAATCGTATTGTTAAATATTAGAACATTACTTTATTTGTTAGAATATCGTTGAAATAAAAGATTTATTTTACCGGTTATTGGATAAATTATTTTCTCAGAAAATAGAGACCTGTTGGAATTATAAACTACTAAATATTGTTGAAAGTCCGCTACAGTCAGAGCGTTAAGAAGTATTTGTAACGTATTTCCTCTATAAATTCAAACGAAAAGTATTTTTATTGCATAAAAAATGTTTAATAGCAAATATTTTCTAAACGGTTAGAGATAGGTATATGGTATTTTATACAAAGTTACGTTATTTTTTTGTGAACAATATAAATCGGCCATGATATATAGGGTGTTCCATTTCAAATTATCGACTTGTAGATGATTTTATATATCAAGATCGGATCAATTTCTGAGATTACCCTGTATAATTTGTAGTCAAAAGAAACAGTTAAAATTATGTATTGGGATGTTGACTTAAACATGAAAATGGCATATTCACCAAATATGATACACTTATTTTGTTTACTACCTTAAGTAAATACGTTTTCAGCAAAAAAAAACCTGCTTTTAAATCCTAAATTACGAGAGGTGGCTATATAATATCGTATTGAAAGTCACTCTTATTTTTATGAGGAATCCAAATCCAAAGTAATATACAGGGTGTCCCATTTAATTTTCAAGAGTTGAGTCCAGACCATGGAAAACTGAGCACCCTGTATACGTGAAAGGTATATAATATAGAATTTTCCTTGAAAGCAATAATAATTTCTATTTAACTTTTTTTCCTAAATAGAATATCTTCCGAGATAAGGGGATAGAAGATCTTATATGGGACACCCTGTACATCTAGGAATACTGCAGGACAGAATTCTTTTGCGTTAAGAGATTCATTTATTATGGACGTTATACGATGGCATTGTTATAAGGTAGAGTGCTGTCTTCTGAATCCAAATTGGTGATTGCGTATTAGTTTTTCTACATTATTTGTAGATTGGAGTCTCTTGAGGATTATTTTTTCAAGAATCTTTAGTTAATTGGGAAATTAGGCATATGGAGCGATATGAACTTGCATCGTGAGGAGGTTTGCCAGGTTTAGGTGTTATTATAACTTGAGAAAATTTCAAATGACTAGGCCAATATTTTACTCTAAGTACCCCGTTCAACAGAGTTTGATGGTACTCGATAGCTTTGTCAGGTAGTTCAGATAATATTTTACCATTTATCAGGTCATATCCACGAGCTTTTTTCTTATTCATACATTCAATTTCTCGCTGAATCTCATATATTGTAATTCTTTTTATTGGTAGTGACATTTGAAGTGGTGCTTCCAGGAAATCTTCAATAGCCCCAACTACCAGTTGTTCTTCTTATTGGAGATTTTGCTTGTTGCGGCCTCTTCACTTTTTTCGTTACTTTGCATATTGAGTTATGTCTTTTTTCTTTAACTAAATAAAATATTACGTTAAGTATGTTTTTTCTGGTCTACTTTTATTTTGGAGGGTTGGTGTAGCAGTCCATGCACTTTCTTGTATAGTCCTTATAAGGTAGTCTGTGGCGTCATCCAGATCTTCTGGACACTTCAGTCTTACATTAAGGTTTATTTTTTGACCGAGAAGCTCTCGAAATAATTCCCAATTTGTTTTATTATTATAAAGTGACAGTTTTGGTAGAGTTTTGATGATTGTCATGCTGATGGTTGCTATCACCGGTGAGTGGTCTGAGGCTATGTCATAATTGTTTACCACCTCAAGATAATTTGAGGATATACCATTAATAATGTAGAAGTCTAGTAAGTCGGGTATTTTATTGGGATCAGTAGGCCAATATGTTGGTTCTCCTGAGGACAGGTGCTGATAGTTGTTTTCCTGGAGAAGATTATACAATTGTCTTCCTTTTGAAGTGATCAATCTTGAGCCCCAATGGGTATGTTTGCAGTTGACATTCCACATATAAAGGTAATTCCTAGAGTCTCGAAGAATGGTTTAAATTGTTCCTTGGTAATATTATGTCTTGGGGGACAATAAACTGCTGATATTTTTATAGGGGTATGTAATTTATGTACTTGAACTGTTGTGGCTTGAAGGAAATTCCGTTCATATTTTGGAAGTTCATGGTGTTTAATGGATCTTCTGGAGGATTTTGAGTGTGACTTCTTCGGTTTTATAGTTATTTCGTTCTTGCCTGACTGCGTGGTTGTACGTTTTATTGGGTAGTTGTTGAGTTGGTGTATTTGTAGTATTTAGTGGCATGGGATTATATCTTTGGCTCTGGTGTGTGATTCTTGAATTTCTAGCACCTGGTCTAACTTTACGTTGAAGTTCTTGGTAAACAGTACACCCACGGTAATTGGCGGGATGGTCTCCTTCACATAATGCACATTTGGCTGGTAATTCTCTCTTTTTTGTGCATACTTTGGTGGCATCTGTACCTGCGCATTTCAAACAGGCATATGGAAGATTGCAGTATGATTTTGTGTGATTGTACTGTTGGCATCTCGTACATTGCACAATTGTGTAGGTTTAATGTGGTGGCTCTACTTTGAAAACCTGATTATTCAAGAAACGTAAACAATATATTTCCTTATTATTTGTTGCTGGTTCGAGATCTACATAGAACTTTGGTAATGGTTCTTTCGTTATTCTGTGCCGAATATTGGATATATTTCTAACCGTATATCCTTCTTTTTCAATACAATATTTTACTCCCTCTACAGGAACCGTTTGGTGGAAATTCCTTAGGATGGTATGTATGGTGGATTATATTGGAGTCTTTCATGTACTTAGCAAGCTTTCTATATGTTTCAGGAGTCTTAGCGTTGATTTTAACGACATTGTTGGCCATACATTTTGTTCACCCTGCTAGTGACAACATTTCAAGAGTTGCCACGATTAGGACCTCAAGAGGTCTGATGAAACGACGTTTCTCCAAAATGTGTCTTCTTCTTGAGCTAGATGGCCGTGAAGGCGAAATACCTTCAACCTGGGGGCATGTTCCCGCTCTGAATCAAATTCGAACAGAGCTCGCGCCTTCGGATACTATTGGTCAGGCGCATCGATCAGGATTCGTCTAACACAACCAAGGAGAAGCAGCATGCAGCCTTGCTAACTAATAACCATCAACGTCGCCATTTCAAACGGCGTCCAAAATTGTAATACAAATACAACATATAAAATATTACAACTGTATTATAATTACGCAGAATAAATCCAGTACAACATATACTTACAGTCCACTTATTGTTGCACGAACATAAACAAAACACAACAAAAATGCTTCAGTGTAAACTGAAAAACCAGTCTCGTTTTAACAAAATCCATGTTTTGTAATAAATATAAAAATTTTGTAATAAAACTTAGGAACTCTGTAGTAGATAAATAAGTAGAATACGTTTAATAATTCTTCGTCGATACAGCACTCACATTCGTACCTGACATTCTTGGACCCTTTATTGCACCATCCGCATACCCACCTATCATATGTGATGCAGCAAATTCAATCCCTACCTTTAGGTATAACATTCAAACTGACAAAGACAAATCGAACAAAAGTTACTATATGATGAATTATTCTTGTCGGCTTTGTTTTTGCCTTTCAACTTCTTTTCTTTTCGGTCCACGTGCCTATTCGCTTCTTCACAATTATTTTCTTCTACTACGGCCGAATGTGCAAAAGATCTAGTTTATTATGGACTTTGCCATTTGCTTACTTATTGGTTACCTTTTCGTGCTATTTTCCGATTTTCAGTTTGCTAGTCTTTTTCATTTCCGCAAGTTCCTCTTTTCCCCGCTCCTCCTCTCTCAGTCTCTGTTGAACTTCTTCAGAAGTTATAACCTCCGCACCATAATAAACTTTTTTATTTTTGATCCTACTTTAGGAACATGAACTGCAAGTGAGGACAAAAGCAGCTCTTCCAATGAAGGAATGCTGAAGTCACCGACGTTTGATTAATAATAATATTGCTGCCGAAAGAATCAGTCGATTTGGAATTACTAGGACAGGGTCTACTGTTTCGGAATAATATGTTGGCATTATCGGTTCTACTGAATTATGTCTAATTACTTGCGGGTCTAAATCTCTCCAAATCTGTCCTATAACTTCCGAAACTTGCTCTTTGGTAACTTCATACCTATATGCTGATGCTGCCACTTCACCAAAGCTGCATCCCAATTACTTTGAAAACACTAAGGTCTAGTGGCTGAAGTAGATGGCTACGATGGGGTGGCAATTTTAGTATGGTTACGCCTGCTTCGTTTGCCTTTTCAATAAGCTGGATGCTGATGTGCGTAGAATGTCTGTCATAGAGTAATAGTACCGGCCTTTAATTACCAATGCCACTTAAAAAACTTTTCGCGAAATAGTTTTAAAACACATCACTCGCCATCCACCGATTTGCAGTGGCGGCATAAGATGTTCTAGAGAATCCGGTGTCTTTTGCTGCTTGCCATTTGTCACACATGCTTCTTCCTTTAAAAAGAATCAGAGATGCAATTTTTTCACCCGATGCGCTGCATGCCATCGACACTGTTATATTTTCTTTCCCAGACGTGCTAGTTGTTCTTTTACAAAGAAACAGTTTTAGCCCCAACAATTTTTGTTTTTGACGTGTCCAAACAAAAAATACTTTCATCCAGATTCCATATTCTATCTGGCTCGTCTCGTAGTCCTAATTCATAGAGAGTGTTTTCTAATAGGATAAAATAATCGTCCATTGAAAATGGATTGCAACTCCATTGTCGAGCTAGTTCGACATCTTGTGATCTCTTAATAAATAGATTGTGTCTCTTGGAGAATCCCAAAAATCAATCCTCTCCGGGAACTCCATCTTTAAAGGGCGTTTTCACAGTATCAGCCTCTACGTATTATAGACCAACTAGCTCTAAAAGTTCTTTTCGAGATAAGCCAAAACCATTTTTTTCAATTTTCAATAAGCCATTAGCAATATTGGCTGTCGTCTTGACATGCAAGTGCAGTACTTCGTCCAAAAGATTTCAACTTAATGCCTCCTCGGCCTTTCATACGGTCTATTAATGTACTTGTTGGTAATCCCAAGATAATATTGGCCCTGAATTTCTTGGGAATACGAAGTTCCTCTTGCAGTTTTCCTTATATAATTATGGGAGACGGTGGTAAGACGGGGTAGCGGGCAAGACGGGGTACCCAGCGAAATTCACAGTTCAAATTGACCAATCACGCTCGTTCATTCATCGTGCGACGCGCGGCCATGATATTAGTCAGTCGCCCGGTGTTTAGTGGTTCACAATAGCACAGTGTCGAAATAAAATTTGAAAAAGTGTTTTACTGCAAATTGTTTATTATATTTTCTTCTGGTTTGACACGTGACTGTGGTTTGTTAAATGACATTAGCTGGTGAGGTGTTGCTGTGATTGACGCTTAAACTATATAAATCTATAATAAGGTAGGCATCGTGTTTTCTTAAGATTGTTGGCTGTTTCTTCTTGTTCGTTTTTTTTATAAAATAACTATGCAGGCGAGATGGTGTAACGGGGTACCCCATCTTGCCCCCATGAGAATAATTTTATTCTTGTTTGTTTTCCGTAAAAATGAGTTTGTTTTTTGTGAGCTTATCACAGTTTGCCTTTTTAGAATGGTTCGTGACTATAAACGCACGACTGACAGAGGGTCGTGGTCCGAAGAATCCATGCGGAAAGCGGTTCCAGCAGTGGAAGATGGGCTCATAATAGCTGTGCAGGAATAGATGATGATGATGACGAAGCCACCCATGTCTGTGAGTTCTGCCAGGTCAAATAATCATCTTCCTCTGGGGGGTTACCCCATCTTACTAGCACAATGGGGCAAGACAGGGCAAAACACCTTTTTTCTCTCTCTTAAATGTGTTACCAAAAGTTCCAAATGACATTTAATATTAGTATAATAATAATTAGTTGTTAATTAAAAAATAAATATGATTGTTTCACTTTGTATTTTATTATATTATTGACCTTTAAAGCCTAAGTACCCCATCTTGCCACCCTTTACTATGGACCATTGTAGCCAAGTTTGATGAAAGCAAAAATAAATACTTATTTTAAAGACGCGCAGTATCATACGCATTTACCCCGATAGTCTGGTCCGCAGTTACCCCGAACGAAAGATTTCGGGGGGCAAATGCAGACTAGGATTAAAAATGAATAATTAACGAAAATACTGATATATGCTGGTAGAAATATGTAGATTAGTATCACTTTTGTCAACTTACCCAGAAAAGTTTCACATAAAGAATACTTTAACAAACTTACACACAACTGTTGGTGATCATAGCAAATTTTACCGCCGACAATGCAAAAACTTATGCCGGAAAGGGATCTACAATACAGTTAGATGCGCCCTCTGTTGGTATAAACATGAAATATACATTGAAGTTCATAATATAACCACCAACACGGTTGTATAACTTGCACTGTTTATGCACTTACCCTTACTCAAACATTCTATTATATATATTGCATTGAATTTTAGGCCATAACTCTAAATCCTCCAAACGTACAATAAAAGCAGGTGGATCAATAAAAATGTATGGACTTGCTATGCCATTATTTTATTACCTTGAAATAACGTATATCTATCATTTGAAAATATAATTTGCTAATTTTCTCTATGGATCTATCTTATAGGTAAAATATCTGTTACATTTTGAAAATCACACGCAGCCACGAAGAGGAGATTAGAAGTCAGTATTTGTCAAAACAGGAAAAAGCTGATATTGTTGAGAAACTAAGCAGTGGTATAACTGTTGATAGAATTATTTATGATGACAGGAAAATAACATCCGAAAATTTGCAAATAATTAATATGCTAAACAGAGATGATGTGTCATATTTAAACAAGATACATAACATTATCACAGAATAACTAACTATACAGAAGGCTAACAGAGAGAGAGGTCCGATACTCAGGTAGTTTTCCGCCCTCGAGCTTTGGCGGAAATCTGGAGGAACAATTCGCTTGCTGTTGCTCAGTGCCGTATTACCTATTACAGAAGCAAAGATTAAAAACATCGAAATAAGTTGTTTTTGTTGTTGTGTTTTAAAATAGTGCTTTTTTTCCTTGTTCATAGTAAACATGGAGAATAAATACAAATCTCACAATGTTTGTTTAGTGCAGAAATATAATAATAAAACTAATAAAGTGAAATGCATAAATTCCTTGAAAATTACAATAAATGAATTGCTACAAATTTGGAATTGTTCAGGTCCTTTTATTCATACGCAGATTAAACCAAGACTTTTTGGAACATCATTTTGGTGTGATTAGACAGCAAAGTGGCAATTGCCGAAACCCATCCCCTATTCAATTTCAAAGAGTCTTCAAGCAGCTTTTATGTTTAAATTTATTTCATTCTGCGACTGAAAATTGTGAAGGCGTTGATGACAGTTTGCTTTTGAAGACAACGGATATTAGTTGCTCGGCGAACTGTACTGACAATACCATTATTTACGCTGAAGATATAGAAATGTTTGTTTTCCAAAGTGATAATTAAACTGATAATGATTTAAAAACTTGGAAATATATATTTGTGGATATCTAATGAGAAAATCACTACTAAAACATAATTGCCAGTTTTGTGAAAGTTACGGCGATACACAAACAAATCTTGATAATACTTTTTTTTTTATTTGAAAGCATATAATAATGCAAACTCGAACCTGTTTTGTAACCTTATGATGCCCACCGATAATTTTGTTGCATTTATTTCCAATTTAGAATATTTAATGACAATTTTGAAACATTCTCCGTCAACCCCAACGTTGTAAGACGGCTGGGTGAAATTAATTTTATCCACCCATGTCCTCATTTTTATGTTACAAAATGTTTTATGCTATCAAATATATTATTAAAATATTAACAGTTAGTTAATTGTGTGGAAGGGTTTATAGTACATATTACTAAATTTACATATGTATATATTTATTTTAGTACGTTTTATTATATAAGAATACCCAGTAAACTATGAGTCCAAACTATTATTGTTTACATTTTATTAGTCTATACCCAAGTAAATTTGTTGATAAATAAATATGACGAATTCTTTTATACATCTATTTGTATTATTTATCAGTAACTAGAATACTACGCCGGACCTGTCTGAGAAAGTTCAAATATTAGAAACATGCCTGAGACCAGCCCTGGCTTTTCAAATAGCTCAAGCGCTCAAGGTCATAGGCGACAACATCGGACCTCTCGTACAGTTAAACTTCTGGTTGGTTATATATTCTGTGATATTATGAAGAAGAAACATGAAAATAGTATGATGGCTGTAACTTTGAATGTATGAATGGAATGATGAAGGAAAAAACTATTGTTTCTTTTTTTAAGCAGCAAGGTACCTAAGTTGTGCTAACAAATAATATTTATTTTTTTTCTGCTACTTTTATCTTTTTAGGTGAAACTCATACAATAATGCGTGTAGAAAATGTTTGCCTTAGATTTATGAATGATACAATGGAATCAAAATTAAAAAACTTAGAATAATAAGTTTTGATGGAACACATTGTACAAACCAGAAAGGAATGGATTTGACTATTATCCTTGTGAAAGACTATAGGAGTAAGGGTTTTCCAGTGGCTTTTTGAGTAATAGATTAGATCGAGTAGTTCAATAAAAGACTTTTATGTAGGTACTTGGCATATTATTAAGAATTGGGTTATTTAAGGGAGATCTCAGGGGAGGAAGTAGATCATAAAAATACTTTTCTAGTTGTTTTAAGGTTGTGTTAATTCCTCTAGATTAAGAAAAAGGAAATTATAAAACGATGAAGGCAGGATAGGATAAGGATATTCAATGAAACCAAGGTGGAGAAGAATTTTTTTTTTTGAATTATCTCAAGAAGTATGCTTATTTTTATTATAGTACAGTAATATTAAAAATATGCAATAGAGATTCTATTACCAAAATGAGGAGAGGTTAATGATGTGGGCGCATTGCTACAGACTAAATGCAGGAATAAATACAAATATGGCCATTGGAAAGCCTAAATAACTTATTGAAAACGAATCAGTTGAAGACAAAATCTAATATCACCGTTGACAGACTGCTGGAAGAAATTGAGAACTTGGTAGATGGGAAAATGTGGCAAAGGATCATGAAGGTTTGCTCCTATTCTAACCAAAATTTCCATTTCATTTTAGTGCTATTCTATTTTTTCGTGATGTTTCCTTGCAGATCGAGAGACTACATTCAAATAAGTATCTACCAGGATCGTAATAAAATCACATAGACTGGCCCAGACATTAAAGCATATTGAAGTACCTACTAAAGACAGAGTTTGGTGAATTTCAGGTAATCTTCAACAAGTGACAATTTTTACACAATATCTTATAATGAGCTATGTGAGACAGAATGTAGATTTTCATACATATTTGTAAAATGTTTAAGGTCTATATCCATCGATACAGGTATGATTGCTCCGCTTATGCAATTAAAACTAAATTGTGTAATCACATATATTTGGTATGTTTTTATGAGCAAAGGAAGGGAAGTGATTCTGTGTTAGGTGATGTTGCTCAACTACTTTCTGAAGAAAAGTTATCAGAAATTAAAGCGAGAGAAAATGAAGAAATTAATAGCATTATTAGAGATAAGAGGACTGAAAGACAATGTCTAACGACAATAATTGAAAATATATAAAGGAAGGCAGAGAGGGATACTTTAATAAATTTTATAATTTCCTTGAATAAAGAAATATACAGAAAATAATAGAATCAGTTTAGCTATGTATATATGCTCTTAAAATGATTCCTAATTATTATTTTACAAGGTGTATGGGAGAGATTAGTTTGATTACAGAGAGATAAAATAGATTTGCAAGTATTAAAAGAAAATTAGAGAAGCAAGAATTCTTTCCATCAGAGATAATTTAATAGGGGCTTTTGTATTAATGGTGAAGGGATTTGACTTCTTAATTCTATTCTTTTGAAACCTTAGCTTGTTTAAGGTTTAATTTTAATATGTATTGGCAAATTCCACTGTCGGCAACCACATTAGGGGTAGATTTAGCTCCATTTGTGTTTATTTACCTTGATGACATTATCATTGCCACACCAGATTTCAAAGTCCATGTCGCCGTTTTAAGGAAGGTTTTCACTCGCCTACTAAAATCCGGTTTATCCGTGAACCGCGAAAAGTACGAGTTTTTTAAATCTGAAATCAAATATCTTGGGCACACAGTAGATAGGAGAGGCATTCGTACTGATCCATCGAAAATAGAGTCGATGAGTAATTACCCCCGCCCTCGGAACGCTAAAGAGTTACGTCGGTACATTGTGACTCGTATCATGGTACCGAAAATTTATACCAAATTTCTCTAAGATGATGTCACCGTTACTACCTTTGACTCACAAGGGAGTAGAATTCTCGTGACCCTCTCAAGCAGAAGAGGCTTTTCGGTTGATCAAAGAGCGTCTGATTACTGCCTCAAT
The DNA here is from genome assembly GCA_958507055.1 of Crioceris asparagi. Classification (NCBI taxonomy): domain Eukaryota; kingdom Metazoa; phylum Arthropoda; class Insecta; order Coleoptera; family Chrysomelidae; genus Crioceris; species Crioceris asparagi. Next base: position 27,614,014 of record OY293832.1, read on the forward strand.
TTTGGCAGCGTCTGATTTTGCCTTATCGTTTGTCGTGCAATGCGATGCCTCGTCGGTGGGTTTGAGTTGTGTTTTATCGCAGAATTTTCCCGATGGGGAAAAAGTAATCGCTTATGCCAGTCGTACATTGTCAAAAGTGGAAAGTAAATATTCAGCAAGCGAACTAATATGTCTTGCCGTATTATTTGCTGTAGGAAAAATTATTCACTATTTAGAAGGTGTGAAGTTTACTGTCTATAACCATAGACTACTAATCCAATGGACGGAGTTATTTAAGTTTACAAAGCGAGTAACCCTTAAATTCCCATTCTAAACACCGACGAATGGTACGGCTTGCGACGTTGTCAAAAGTATCGATTACACTCTCTTTTGGACGTTTATTACCACAGCACCACAGAACTGTTGTCTGTGTTCATCACACATTTTTATATAATGAACCTTAAAAAATGACAGTACTGCGTATGAATAATACAAAAATATGATTAACTTTTGTTTATCTTTTTTATATATTTTTTAAATACTTTTCGTTACTTAAAGAAAGCAAATCATTAACTAAAATTAAATATTATACCGTTGGTTTATATTTGGCAACACTGGTTAATTTATTCGCGTTGACAGTGGTTTGTTTTCTATCGTTGGTTTGTTTGTGTTTATGTGTAGTTTTACAAGTGGTCGGTGATTTCTAGTGTTATAAGTTAATTTAGGAGTTTTAAGACGTTATTGTTTCTAAAAATGGTGCGACAGTGTACTATTTGCAAAAAAAACAAACCTCAAAAATCCAAATCTATCCTTTCATATGTAAGTAACCCAAGTTTTCATATCATAGGCGTAGGGGCAAAAAGGTAAATTATATATTATGAACCAGTAAAATCCATAGACTACTAATCCAATGGACGGAGTTATTTAAGTTTACAAAGCGAGTAACCCTTAAATTCCCATTCTAAATACCGACGAATGGTACGGCTTGCGACGTTGTCAAAAGTATCGATTACACTCTCTTTTGTACGTTTATTACCACAGCACCACAGAACTGTTGTCTGTGTTCATCACACATTTTTATATAATGAACCTTAAAAAATGACAGTACTGCGTATGAATAATACAAAAATATGATTAACTTTTGTTTATCTTTTTTATATATTTTTTAAATACTTTTCTTTACTTAAAGAAAGCAAATCATTAACTAAAATTAAATATTATACCGTTGGTTTATATTTGGCAACACTGGTTAATTTATTCGCGTTGACAGTGGTTTGTTTTCTATCGTTGGTTTGTTTGTGTTTATGTGTAGTTTTACAAGTGGTCGGTGATTTCTAGTGTTATAAGTTAATTTAGGAGTTTTAAGACGTTATTGTTTCTAAAAATGGTGCGACAGTGTACTATTTGCAAAAAAAACAAACCTCAAAAATCCAAATCTATCCTTTCATATGTAAGTAACCCAAGTTTTCATATCATAGGCGTAGGGGCAAAAAGGTAAATTATATATTATGAACCAGTAAAATCCACAGACTACTTTGTATTAATAGTCTGTGGTTAAATCCATAGACTTTGTATTAGTAGTATATGGTAAAAAAATTTATTAAAATAATTTAAACAAATTCGATAAATTCCTATATTATAACTCCTGTTAGAGATTTCCAATGGATAAAAGTTTAAGAAGCCTTTAGCTGGAGATGCTTGGTATTTCTAAAGACAATATTAGTTCAAAAGCTTTACTTGCTTGTACTGAACATTTTAAGCCAACAGATTTCGTTAAAAAGCTGTGTGGAGTTAACTATTTAAAGAAAAATACCATTCTTTAGCATTTTATTCTGCAGCTTCCACATCACACGATTTAAGGTATATTTTTTATGAAATTTATTATTGATTCAAATATGGTTTGTGGGCAATTGGGTTGGTAAATATAAAATGGACTAGTTAGATAAAGAGCACTTGAAACTTTCAAGTCCCTTGTCTTTATTAGTACTTATCGATTAAATTGTAATTGAAGAGTTTAGAAGTGATATAATATATATTATGCTTATTCTATGACATTTTAAATAAAACTTGCTCTTTTTAGGCTTTTTGAACATAAAATTTGCACAATTTTATAACTTTAGTTTGTTTCTAAATTCAATTTCAGTGTAATGAATTGTTTTTCAAGAACATTTTTTGAATTTCTATAGTTCTGATTCTGAAGATTTACCACAGCCTGAAAAAGAGTCTACACCTTCATCCTCAGCTGCGCTAAAGAATCAGAGGATGGTGAAAAAGATTCAGAGATTCATATGAAAAGGTATATTTGTAATTACTTTATAAGGTTTTATTTTATTACCTAAATACTTTTTCAGAGTAACATTGGTACTGGAAAAGAAGGATGACCAAATGAATGTTGCTGGACCATCTGATTTACAGTAAGTTTTTATAAACACCATTAAATATAAGTTTATTATTAGTCGCTATTCACGATAACCACTTCAGTATATACAATATAAATTATTTTAAAAAAATGTTTAAGATGTCATTAATTATTTATAAAAAAATCCCTGCTAACAGGAAAATCATTTGTTTTTCAAGAATAAAGGGTAAAGGTGTATTTATTTTTTCATTTACATTTCATTTTAAAAGAAACAATTGGATTATTCTGGATTTTTTAAAAATATATTTATATATTTATAAAGTAAATATTGATTCAAATTTAAACTATTTTTTGTTAAAAAATGTTTTCAGCCTTTTCGCAGCACATTTAGAGATTCTGATTCTCTTTATTCATCCTCATTGATTGCATCAGAAACGAAATTACATAAGAATATAAATTCTTCTATTGAGGACAGGTAAATATCAAAATAAAGTACTGTGTGCAATAGTTTATAAACATACTTAGAAAAAATATCTTGAACCTTTATTTTTGATTGAAAATAAAGAAAAAATACGTAATTGGATTACTAAAAATGCATAGTTGCAGTCCTTTGAATGTATATTAATACTTTTGCAATGCATCTCGACTTTTTGCTTAATTTTTTCATCTCAACAAATTGTTACTTTTGCAGTACATCGGGATTGTTTGCTTCGCTTTCGTCATCTGCGACTATGACAGCCTCAGAAACTGAGGACATACTACTGAAAAACATTGATGATCTTTCCGAATCCTGTATTGGTCCAAGCTCTGAATTTAGAGGAAAGCTTGCACTGGTTACAGTTCTTAGGAAAAGGTATTAAAAGTTTGTTTGGAAGTGTTTAATCTTTAATAATGGAATTTTTCTGAGATGAGTTTTTTAATGTGTTCTTTTTACAGGAAAAGACTTTGTAGGGGTGATGTAACAAGCGATGATCTTTCATCACCAACAAAGAAAAAATTACACACAATTAGGGCCACCGTGTGTAGGCAAAAAAAAATTAAAAATCTTCGAAGCAAAATTCAAACATTAAGAAACAGGGTAACCTGTTTAAAAAGCTTGCTTATTTATATTTAAAAGACAGAAATTATATTTCGGAGTCTTCAGAATTATCCATACAGGTTAGTCTGAGTAAGTTGTATACGTAAAATTTACCATTTAATAATATTGTTTTAGTCTTCTCTGTCTGGAACTCCAGGGGAGCTGTTTGCTGGCTTTTTAAAAGGATCAAAGAAAATTAAATACAGTCCAGCTCTTAGAGCATTTGCCATTACACTTTAATTTTATTCTCCAAGGGCATATAACTTTGTAAGAAGCACTTTCAATAAATCGCTACCTCACCCAAAAACTATTAGTAAAAGGTACCAGTCTGTTAATGGCGCACCGGGGTTTTCAAAGGAGGCTCACGTAGCCCTAAAGCAAAAGTCCGGAGAAGCAGGAGGTAAACCTATTTTGTGCAACATGGTTTTAGATGAAATGTCTATCAGAAAACATGTGGAATGGACAGGCACAAAGTTTACAGGATATGTGGACATTGGAGCAAAAATGGACTGTGGTACACTTCCAGAGGCTAAGGAAGCTTTAGTCTTTATGTTAGTCTCATTAAACGGGTGATGGAAAATTCCTATTGCTTACTTTTTACTAGCTGGTCTGACTGCAACAGGAAAGGCTGGCCTAGTAAAGCAATGCCTAGAGTTTATTCATGATACTGGTGTTTTCGTCACTTCGCTCACTTTCGATGGCGCAGCGGTAAATTTATCAATGGCTGAAAAATTGGAAGCCAATTTTTCTGATCCAAAAGAATTACGAACCATCTTTATTCATCCAATAACTGGAGAACAAGTTCATATTTTGTTAGATGCTTGGCATATGATTAAACTGGTTCGTAATTGTTTTGGTTCACAAAAAAATTCGGAGGACCCAAATGGAAAGTCAATTAATTGGCATTACCTAGAAAAACTAGTCGACCTACAAAACACTGAGGGTTTGCATTTGGCCAACAAGATAAAAAAAAGACACTTGCTTTTTGTTAAAGAAAAAAGGAAAGTAAAGATTGCCACTCAGACCCTCAGTAAAAGTGTAGCAGACGCTCTTATTTATTTTCGTTCTGACTTAAGCAACTGCGAATTTTATACTTATTTTTAATGATTTGTTTGATATTTTAAATTCCAGGAATCGATTTGCCAAATATTTATTTAAAAGGCCTCTATCTAAGATAACCCATGAAATATTTTTTAAACACTTGGATAAAATTAAAAATTATATTCTTAATTTAAAATTGGCTGGAGTTTCCATTTTAAAAAGTCCTAGAAAAACAGGATTCTTGGGACTGCTTATATGTATAGAGAGCATTAAAAATATATATAACACATATGAAGTGGAGAGGAAAATCCTCAAGTATCTCTTAACCTATAAGCTTTCCCAAGATCACTTGGAACTATTTTTTGGTACCATTCGGAGTAAAGGAGGTTTTAATAATAACCCAACAGCTAGGCAGTTTGAAGCTGCTTACAAACGGGTTATTGTCCACACCCAAGTCACTGCTCCAGATACAGGTAATTTCAAAAATTTTGAAAACATTCCTATTTTAAATACCAGCAATGGCTTGACATTAAATGATTATAAGGAAAACCTGCAAGAAAATGAAGAATACGTTAAATTTGTTGAAAACACAAAATTAAATATTGAGAAATTAAACTTTGTTAACGATTCCTCTTGGTTTTTAACTGATATGGTTTTAGATATAGTCTCTTATATTGGAGGTTTTGTAGTAAGACAATAAAAAAAATGCATAACATCTTAGCGCATGTTTACAACATTTAGAATCCGACAAAACCTTTTCATTCATTGTTTTTACTACTGTTCTTTTAATGTTAGTTTATATTTAAGATATATTAGTATATAATATTAAAATATCTTATTATAAATTTTTTATATATGTTACAGTATGTTAAAAAGTATCTGTCTGATCTTGGATACCAATTTGTTAATAGGAAAAATTGATTGTCGGTATTACATAGATTATTTTTTGTAATAAGTTTTAACCTATTTCTTATAAACACAAGTTCGTGGGCTTCAAAATTTTCAAATAAATACTTCTTAGAATTGATTTGTTTTAATTAAAACCTTACCTAGGGGAGTATAAAATTGAAAATTTTACTTCAATGGATGTATGTATTATCTTACATACATGTGGAGGTGTCAACATTTCAAGTAGGTACACATAACTTTAATAAGCTAAAACTATTATAAGAATACATGGACACATCATATTTACTTTGCAGACCTAGTATTTATTATAATATAAATAAATTTTATAAATGATGTATATTTTATCACAATTAAATTAAAAAACCCTATTTAACACTACCGCACTGTCGACATGTCAGCTGAGTGTAGATCACAACAAAACGGTGATTACGTCACTGAAAGGCATGCAGCCCATTCTAACCACGTTGATGCTTAGACTGTGATCGTTTGTTGACTTCTAACAAAATTTTCGTATTAGAATGGCAATGCGCCGTCCATTTGTATTAGTAGTCTATGGTTATAACCGATCACTCTTCACTACTATGGCTGCATAAATTACAGAATCCATCTGGCCGGTTCGCCCTTTGGTCTTTGCGTTTACAGGGCTATGATATTGAGATAGTGCATCGTAAAGGAAAGTCCAATGTTGTACCAGATGCTTTATATAGTTTGGCCATGGGTAGTAATCTATCTCCTCTATTAGCTGAAATCTTTTTTAACAATTTAGAGAAACAACTTTGCAACTTCATCCACTACGACAAAATTTTTTTTTTTTTTAAAGATATGTAGATGATTGTCATGTATTATTCAATGGTAGTCTAAACGAATTAGATCTATTACTCAGTTATTCGAATTCGTTACATCCAGCTATTTCATTCACTATGGAAATTGAAACCAATAATCCTCTTCCTTTCCTGGAAATGCTAATTACAAGAGCTGATAATAATTTTGTTTCTTCAATATATAGAAAACCTATACATACAGATAATATAATTTCGTTCACATCATGTCATCCGATTTCTCACAAGCTAAATTCCTGCAATTCACTATTCCATAGAATTTTCTCAATACAATACAATAACGACGATTTAAAAAACAAAAATATAATTAAACAAATTGGTATCAATAACAATTACCCTCTTTGCTTCATAGATAAAAATTTTAATAGACATTTAAATCAATTCACCAATAGAAATTTACTTACCCCTACATTAACTCCTAGATACTGCTCAATACCATTTGTTGTCAAAGTTTCCCAAGATATAAAAAACATATTCAAGCGTTACAACCAAGATTTAAATGATTGTTTTTTCACTAACAACACTTTACAGAAGTTCACAACAAAGATAAAGTCAATCCTCTAGAAAAATCCTGTCTATGGAATCTCTTGTTCAACTCCCAATTGCTCCGCCAAATATGTGGGTCAGACTGGTAGGAAAATAATCACTAGAGGAACATTCAAAATTAATAGATAAATATAAGTCTATGATTCTTACTGTACCTTTTTATGAAATTAATTCAAATAGTTTCTTTGCCAATCACATAATCAATAGTCACCATACTTTTGAAATCACTATTGATATACGAATTTTACATCACGCAGAGAAGGGTCGTTTGTTGAACATATTAGAAATTTTTTAAATCAATGCTAATAACAAAAATCACTTAGTCACCTCACTTAATGAACAGAACAACTTTGATTGTATAGCTTTCTTTGATTCACTTAATTTTTGAGTTTGTTTATAAAAATAGTAATTGAACGACACTTTGTGCTTCCCTAACCTTATCCTCTATTAAACATCGATCATATATATAGAATTCTTAATTTTGTAATTTTCTACTATTTCATTTGAATTTACTTCCCTATTAATTAATCGATGTCGCTTCTAACATATTATTCCTTTTTCATCTATAGGTTGCTCAAAGTACTTTCTCTTACTTCGACCACCGTAGACTAGACATGTAGTCTTTTATTTATTTTTAATTTCAATTTATTATTTTTTCATGGATGTAGTTATGTAAGGGATATTATTAAGTTAAGTTGTTTATTGTTTTTTAAGAATTTTATTCTATTTAATTGGTAACACAAAATTTTCAAAATCTGGAGGATACTTTTTCTTTTTCCACGTGAGTACCCATTGTTAGTAGCCATCCTGAACTATGTAACATCTTTTCATCTTCATATCCTTCAATCTATCACATAATTTAATCATTATTAATTACTGAATTTATTATTATTACAGAACCATGTTAGATTGATAATGGGTCTATACAGACCCGAAACATGTCTCATCATTAATTTAATTTCATACAAATATATTGTGGAGAAGACTTCGTGTTTAATTTCAATCATAAAAGTAGTTCGAGAGAAGAAAATGGGTACCCTAAAAGCAGCAAAAACTTTCAAGTAGGTACCAAGAACGACTTTGCAACGTTTGAGCCGAAATACTGAACTTACTCCTGAGAAAGCAGCTGCTACTCAATTAGGTAGAAAAAACGGTGTTGGGTGCAGTGTTGGAAAGCATTTTAGTAGACTATATTTTAACTATGGAAAGCAAATTTAGATTTTTGGGATAGATGTTCGAAGAATAACATATATATAACATATATGTTGGCAAAACGTAACTACTTGCAAAATCCGTTCGATGAAGCTGGCGTAGCGGGAAAGACATGGTTAAGGTTATTTCTAAAACGGTACAAGGACAAACTGTCAGCTAGAAGGCCTACAGGAACATCATATGCAAGAGCGTTTGGCTTTAAAAAAGAAAACGTAGACAACTTGTTTGTCTCTTGGAAGAGATCTACGAAAAAAATAACTATCCACCTAATCGAATGTACAACGTAAATGAAACCGGCCTGACAGTTGTGCAAATTAAAATTCCACAATTAATTGTACACCGAGGAAAGAGGCAAATAGCTTCATTAACATCGGCAGAAAGGGGTTCCCTGGTGACAATTGTAGTGTGTATCAGTGCTACTGGCCATTTTGTTCCCCCTTTCATAGTTTTTTCGAGAAAAAATATGAGTGCCCAATTGATGAAATGTTGTCCTGCAGCTGTAGGAGTTGCGCATCCATCTGGCTGGATTCTAATGAATATATTTACAGATTGATTGAAATATTTCATAAAACACACAAACCCAGCAACAGAATCAAGAGTTCTACTGATATTAGATGGACACTTCAGTCACACTAGGAACATTGATGTAATATACCTGGCTAGAGAGAATAATGTTGACATAGTATCTATACCACCTCACACAACCCACAAACCACTCGATAAGACTTTTATGGGACCAATGAAACTTTACTACAGTGAAGAAATACGAACTTGGATCAGAATCAACAACAGATCACTGAGCCATTTTGACATTGTTGACCTTTTTTGAATAGCTTATATGAAAGTTCAAACAGGTGACATTTTAGCCAACGGGTTTCGCGTTACAGGACTATGGCCTAAATAGAATCATATTCAGCGATGTAGATTTTATCGCAGCAGAACAAAAGATAGGCTAAACTTGGAACAGATTTATTTTTTTATTATAGTCTAGTAAAAAGTTACCTATTATATTGCTTAATAGGATGGGGTGAGGTATCAAAAACTCACCTGAACCCATTAGAAGTAATTCAAAGAAAATTTCTAAAATTAATGTTAAACAAACCTCCTATTTATAGTACTAATAAACTACATGAAGAATCAGGTAAATTCGACTTGAGGCAATTATTCTATAAAGTAGTTGTCTTGAATCAATATACAGAAAAGAACAAACTAAACAAACCCAGCCTCAATTACATTACACGTAACAGAAACAAATATAGTATTCCACTCACACTCAAAACCGTAGGGCAGAGATCTTATCGTTTTTTGGGCCCCATTGCATTCAATTTCATACCAGAAACCATACAGAGAACCGAGTCATTTTTGCAACTGAAAATATCAGTAGATAGATTTATATCAAGTATTTCAGTGTGCAAAAATTTGTGAAATTTTTGATCGAAGAAATTAAACTGCTGCAACAGATCTCAAAAACTAAAAGAAAACAAAAACATAAGCACTAATGGTTTCAGGATTATAATTAGCCATATCTTTGTAATTTCATAGTTACTCTAGTTCTATTTATTTTTGACCGACTTCCCAAAAGGAGGAGGTATACAATTCGATTGTGTGCTTTTTTTTTTTTTTTTTGGTTTGTGCGCGCCTTTCATATAGTAAACGTACTCCGATTTTGATGATTTTTGATTCATTTGAAAGAGGAGGCTTGAGAAATGGTCCCATATTCATAAAAACGGGAATCCGACATCTCGTTCCCTCCGAAAACCGCCCCCGAAGGGGGTGGAGGGGGCAAATTTTGTCGAAAATTGAAAATCTGCGTTGATATAATTACAGATAGGACAATATCCGGAAACGTTTAAATGGAACATTTTTTCAAAGGAGTAACGGTTTTCGACATAGAGACATTTTAAACTCTCAAATATACCTATTTTCGCTATGTGGAGAGGGCGATTTCTGTCGAAAATTGAAAATCTGTTTGCAGTACATGAAAGACATAATTATTTGTAGCAACATTTATACTGAACATTTTCCCCTTAGAGTTACGGTTTTCGAGTAAAATCGGTGTTAAAATGGTTACAACTAAAATATTCAAGCGTATTTCCGCAGCGATGTACTGAGATCTCAATAATAACAACTACAAGCAAGGAATATACGTGGGTAATAGAATAAGTACTATCTTCATTGGTATTAGTGAACGTTCAACGATTTTCGTGACTAATGTTACACTCAAAAGTGTGAAATAAATATTTTTTACAAAAAATTGGACCGACTTTATTAGTTGGTGCACTGAAAAGTATAAAATAATATTAATTCTATTGGGGCTGGTACTTGTGAAGTTGGTGCCAAAAGTTACCAATCTACCTGCAACTGCACAACTTCAAAAGTAACAGCACCAATAGAATTAATATTATTTTATACTTTTCAGTGCACCAACTAATAAAGTCGGTCCAATTTTTTGTAAAAAATATTTATTATATTATGTCTTTGATCTTAAATTGTAATTTTATTTTATTGTCTATTTAATTGTATATTAATATGAACATTTTGTTATTGTTTTTTTTTTTCCAATTCAAGTGTTTTTTCTATTAAAACTACTATGAACTATTTTTTGTTGTTTTGGATTTATAATAGTATCTGTGTATACATTTGTCATTTTATATTTATTTTTATAATTATATCTATTATTATCTACTTACAACTTTTATATTACCTTATATTATATAATTTATATCCTTAATACTTTATCTCAGCCACATACAAGCAATACTCATGCTTCTGTGGTCTATACTATGTTTGTGCATTTTATGTATGAATAAAATATTATTATATTTGAGTACCTGGTTTATATTTAGTGTCCAATATGTTATTTTGTTTAGTGCTCAATTTTGAAACATATGTTTGTTGTATAAATATAAAACTATTATTGTGCTCTCAAAAAATATGAGTCTGATCAATATTACATTTTTTTTTCTATTTCTAAATTGCTTTTTAATTTTCACTCAAAAACAAAATGGTAGCCCATATTTAGTTACTCTCCTCTATTTGTGGCTTAAAAAAACTGTTAGTTTTAACCAGTGGATGAAATCTGGACCTTTCGGGAGATGTCCTTTATTTCTAAACTGAAAAAGCTAGCCAAAATTAAAATTTTGGGGAAAACATAGAAGGAATTCGGGACCAAACCATTAAAATACAGACACAATAAACCATGAAACATTTTGAGTTTGACAGAATGTTTATAAAGCATCAAAATACATTTGCTTGCCACTGATTAACTTTGGATTAGCAAGAAATCTCCGGAATGGTCATATTTAATCACTACCCTGATTATCGTATTCTCATATATAAGTACCAACTACCTAAATAATAATAATAATTGTAGATACATTTTGCCTCTGATATGTGGTAGAAAACTAGAGAAGATAGTACCGTAAACTAAAGGTGAATGCAGTTCCAAAAATATTTTTTTTCACAACCGAAAAATCCACGCAGGGCTCCCTCCAGATCGGAAGAAGTTGTTTACTCCAATGAAAGTTACGCCAACGACTGGTATGTGAACCTTTAATTTGCATTATGGTTACTTAAACATTGCCGACCTAAAGTTGTAATTAACTAAATAAGGCAATACCTACATATTTTGATTGATTTGATAGTTACGTTACTCGCCATTACTCACTCAACATAACCTAAGTATTTTGGTTGTAAAATATATATTTTTTTATTTTTCAAATCTCTATGTCTTAGGAATTAAGTAGTTAATAGCTCGGGCAGTTAGTAGAGCAACTAATTATAATATAGAAATTAGTCTTTGCCAAACTCAAAATCAAATCAAAATCTTTTATTAAACATACATACAGGGTGACACCTAAAAACCATTTAAAACTATGTGAACTATGTGAATTATAATGATTAAATTTTGTATACCTATTTTATAATTTTTTAGAAAATCAGATATTGTCATTTCGCCGGTTAGCCGCCAAACCCTGTTGTCGGCCAGTTTTATGTACCTATCTAGGTATAAACAAAAATAACACACAAATCTCTTCCCTCACTTCCAGTTCCTTCGACACCTCCGTGGTCTCGTAGATTCGAGTTCTATTACAGAAGCCCTTCTTCGTACTTTATGGACTGACCGTTTTCCCAATCAACTACAGGCTATTATTGCAATGCAAGCGGATGTCCCGTTAATCATGTCGCACGAATTACTGACAAGTTGCAGCCACTCGCAAAGTCATTCGCGCAATTCTTCCTAGCATACTCGATCACACGATTCATTCTGGTCGAAAGATAATGAATGTTGGTATCACCAACGCTATGGTGACCAAGCCCGACATTGCAAGCCACCATGTTCCCGTCAAGAAAACTCGAAGAACAGTCAATGATGGCGGAAAGTGACTGCTCCTTTCCTCCGCGCCGTCTATCGCCGGATCGCAAGTCATGTATACAATTTTTAATAGATACTGGGTCCGATCTGTGTTTATTTCCGCGTTCTTGAGTGCCAGGAAGACCGCCAAGGTCGTCGTACGAGTTTCTATAAATCTATAATTTTTTGATCTTCTTGTTGACGTATCTCGCCTCGTGGATAATGCCACCTCTCTCACTTCTATAGGTGCAAGCGGAACATTTCGACAGACAAGTATCAAAACTGTGACGAGTGATGGACCTTTCCCCGCCCTACTAGCTGAATTTACAGATCTTACTAGTCCACGCGATTCACCTCAATCGCTACGCTATCCAGCATTACATCAATGTGACATCAGGACCTCTTGTGACATCACGTGCACGACGACTCCCACCAGATAGACTCCAAATCCCACGTAGTGTGTTCGATGAAATGGTTCGTGTAGGTATCGCCCGCCCATCATCAAGTTGTTGGGCTTCTCCACTCCATATGGTACCCAAGAGGTGGTTGGCGCCCTTGCGGATATTATTGAGCCCTTAATGCTCCAGACTGCTACCCCGTACGCAATGTAGCTGACTTCAACGTCCTCCTAAGTGGTTCAAATGTATTTTACGAACTGGATTTGGTAAAAGCATTTCTTCAAATTCCAGTTGCTCCCGAAGATGACCCGAAGACAGCTATCATCACATCTTTTGGCCTCTTCGAATTTCTGTACATGGCGTTTGGCCTCAAGAATGCTGGCCAAACTTTCCAAAGGTTCATGGACCTAGTTCTTGTAGGAATAATTTTTTGAACCTGCCACATTGCTGAGGTACTCATTGCCTCTCGTTCTCACACAGAACATGAAGAACACCTTCGCATCGTATTCCAGCACCTCCCTGAACAAGGTAAATCCAGGTAAATGTATCCTAGGCGTACCATCTCTTTCATTCCTGGAGCACTAAGTATCTGCCGATGGAATCAGACCCCTGCCGGTTAAAGTACGCGCAATCCTGGAAAACCCACAACCCACCACTGCCAAGGATCTCCGTCCTTTTCTGGGTATGTTCACATTCTACCATCGCTTCCTACCAGATGCTGCAGCTCTGCAGGTTCTTTTAGATGACGCCCTTTGTGGTGCCAACACCAGTCGACATGACATCTACCCGAGTGGTCGCTTTCGATTCTTGTAAAGCTCGTCTCGCCAAAGCCACCTAACTTGTCCACCCTAACCTATCATGTGTTGGAAGGGTAGTCCAACAACGAACCCCAGAGGGACTCTGGCAACCGCTAGGTTTCTTTTCCCATAATTTGATTAACTTGCAGCTACATTGGTCACCTTATGACCGAGAGTTTTATGCTGTATATCGTTCTGTGCGATATTTTAGATATATGCTTGAGGGACGCAATTTTATAATTTTTTTCTGATCATAAACCTCTTATTTTCTCTTTGAAATAGTACTGGATGAATGTTCATCAAGGCATCTACGCTATTTGGACTATATAGGCCTTATCTCACCAAACCTTCCGTCTAGCTGCCTAAAACACTCTTCACTCTCTCAGTCATCCTGGATCGTTTTGTTTGGCCTTGTATTCGCAGAGACTGTAGAGAATGGGCAAAAGCATGTAAACATTGCTAACGCTGCAATGTCACTCGTTACGTGGCAACGCCACTGAGTACCTTTGCACCTCCTCCATCTCGTTTTTCTCATGTACATATTGACCTTATAGGACCCCTTCCTCACTCTGGTAGATTTCGATATTGACTTACAGCTGTTAACCGCTTCACCAGGTGACCAAAAGCCACTCCTCTGATCGACATCACCGCTGAGTCTGTCGCCCGAGGTTTTTTCGCCATGTGGATTGCCCGCTACGGCTGTCAAATCCAAGTCACTACAGACAGAGGACATCAGTTTGAATCACAGCTATTCAATGCCCTGGCATCCCTCACTGGCGTGTGAATCGCACATAGCACAACTTATCACTCCCAGGTTAATGGTTTCGTCGAACGTCTTCATCGACCACTGAAAGCCGCACTTATGTGTCATGCCAACGACAAATGGATTGACGTACTCCCCGGGGTCCTGCTTGGACTACAAAGTGCCTTCCGTGTACGGCGAGCCGTTTCGACTTCCTGGAGAGCTGCTTACATCACCCAACCAGCCTCTACCACCGTACTCGGACTTTGTATCTTAATTAAGACACAATTTTGCTTCATTGCGTCCAGTTCCCAGTTTACGCATTCCTCACCTAGTGTTTTTGTATTTAGTGACCTTTCCACAGCTTCACATGTATTCCTACGACAGGATGCCGTTCAAGCATCGTTGGAACCACCCTATACAGGACCTCACCATGTACTCGACCGTGGTCCTAAAACATACCGAGTCTTAGTCCGTAACAAGCCCGTCACCGTTACCGTGGATCGACTCAAGCCTGCCCATCTACTCTCAGCATCATCTCCTAGCGTTGTGCAAGAGCCTATCGCCCATCAGTAAACGTACCCATCCCAGTAACTGTTCTTCACCTTCAACACAGCCTTCCTTAGATGTAGATAGAACCCGCTACACTCGTTCTGGATGCCGAGTTCGCTTCCCAGGGCGACTCACTAACTGAGCAGCCCTGTACCGCTCGATTCACCGCAGGGGGTAATGTGGCGTATCCGCAGTCTCCGCCCACTGTAATAGTTACCTGCCTATGTGGTTAATGGAAATGACAGTCGATAGTTCGACGTTCGACAGTTGAAAGTTCTGTTCTCTGGTTCTGGTTTACCTGATCTACAGCTACGGAGCGGACATGGCCTAACCTAAGTTATTACTCTGTGGACATTGTGAACGCAACACATTCATTAGAATTGATGTAATTAAGTATATAATAAACTAACTGTAGAGTGTGGGATAGATCATTGTACCCTCTTAATATTCCGACAGTGCTATCGATATATTCAATGATTCTAACAGAATACTTAATGGTGATGAATCTGGGTTTACCCTTTGATCCAAATAAGGAAAAATTTTGGCGCCGAAGGGGTACAGGAATCGATGCCAGAAGACTGGATACTGGATAATCTGACAGCGGTTGGATAGAAAGCAGATGTCGCTTTTTCTGAATATGTTTTCAGTGACTGTTGGTTAGACGAAAATGATAATCAACGACCCGTAAACCTTTCTATTGATGGGCATAAGTCCCACCTGACGATGGCCCTTTGTGAAGCATGTGAGCAGAAAAATATTATTCTCTATGCATTACACCAACACCACATATATTCTTCAACCTGCTGATGTATCTGTGTTTCGACCATTAAAGCAAGAATGGACAAACACAGTTAGGAAATGACAGAACAAACCAGAAAGTGTTAATTATTCTGTTACAAAAATTACTTTTGCAAACTCTTCAAAGAATTGCTCGAAAATAAATATATGACCAATGACATTAAAAATGGATTTCGTAAATGTAGATTGTTTCTATCTAATCCAAATAACATTGACTATTCTTAATGCCTTCATAACATTTTGGAGGATACTAACACACAGAGCACCCCACCTCCTTTAAATGAAGATGAAATAACCCTCGGAATAACCATTCAAGATCTGTGAAGGTGATCAATAAAATTAAATCTGCTTTAGAAAGTTATGGAGTTATCCCGGAAGTGATTTTAGCTGAAATCGATTTTTTGGAAAATTCAACTGCCGTTCAAAGAACACAATTGCAGATTTAACACGAAAATTTTAATATTTCTATCAACCCCATGGTTTTTGCCAATTCAGAAACTCAGCAGCCTACCACAATTTTAAAATCTTGATGAAAATGTATCACCTATGTTGGTTTGCCTGTACAGAAAGTAATTATAGTATCAGATTTAGTTATACGAAAAGCCAATCAAGACTTAGCATCTTCACCCATTTTTGAAGCAATTCCCGTTCTGGGCACTGATGATGAAAATATATGAAAATACTGCGAGTTCTTCAGGACATCCTGTGTTTGACACTAGTGATAACAATCTAACAATTAGAGGAAAGTGACCTAATATGAGGATAGTTCCTAATATGGGGTATCTTAAATCTTAGTTCTTTCGAGGATACCATCTGTAAAAAATGTCTCTATAGTAACCTAATACTATCTATATCAATCTATAAAAACTGCATTACCGACAGTTGACACAAAGTATGTATTTTAATCTAAGTATAAAAGTTTTCGGTGGTGTACAAAAGTTTACGACCGCCTGTGTGGAAGTTTATTTTGAACACAAAACGTAAGTGTTTATCAAATTATTTATTTAATTTATCTAAAGGGTTCCCGTAATGGGTAACAATGATGAGCGAAATTTTGCGTAATTTTAAGTCAGTGTTTGAAAATATTTTAGTCAGTGGTTTCCCTAATATAGAATACCCTACCCGTCTCAATATTTGGTAACCCGTATTAAGGAAATGTTTTGACTTGCAGCTGCCTAACAAGAGAAAACAATGGTGTCGAGAAAATATGAGGGTCTTGTGAATCATTGCTTAGAATTGGAACGTAAATATTTTGGAATCTTAAGGAAAGATATCCGCAGATTAGCATTTGCTACGTGAGAACCACGTGCTCATTTATGCCTACCTCCCCAATACACTAACAAGATGCAACCCCTTGATGTTTTATTTATGTTGCACTTCAAATCTTATTACGCCCAAGAAGTTTCCAACTGGTTAAAAGAGAAACCTAGCCGAACTGTGACAGTATATCCAATTGGCAGATTTTCGGAAAAGCTTATTTGAAAGCAGCTACATTAGAAACTACAATTAATGGATTTAGAAAGACCGGTTTTTACCCTGTAAATCAAAACATTTTTTTAGAGCATGCATTTATAGCTGAGGCTTTAGCTGCAAATGAGACTGCAGGTGTGGATGATGCTTTAGATGAGATGCAAGAAGAAAGAGAAGAAATGGATGGTCAGCAAACTGTGACGCCAAAGAAGGTAGTTTTACCAGCTGATTTGCTTCCAGTTCCGAAATTGAGTACTGAAATTCAGAAGAAAAACAAGACGAATACTGGAAAAAGTGCAAATGTAATAAGCTTCTACCAAAACATACAACTACGATATGGCTACACCAAAAGGGCTTCATTGAAAAACAAGAAGATTTTTCTACCCAATTGCAGAAGAGAGGGTCTACTACCAAGACCCATCAAAAATGCAACATAAAACATTTGCAACCTCATTGGAACAACTACTACACGGTATCCCAACAGGTTTATAATTTTGATATAAAAACTAAATTGAAAATTCTCTTGAAATCAGTTCCTCACATAACCAACAAACTCATATTGAAATAATGCTCTGTAAACTTTCCAACATTTTACATAATTTATTACCGCCTAACATAATGAGAGTACTTTTCAACAGACAGCTAGTAAAATTCAAAATATTATTTAATAGCGTTAAACAAAGCAATTCAATATACCCACTAGATTACAAGCTGAGAAAATTAACGAACTGAAAACTAATGATTAATGGTTAAAAACCTTACCAACATTAACATCCCGGAAGACATAACTTTATTTCTATATCATCACCGCTCTGTCGCCCGGGGTATTTGCGCCATGTGGATCGCCCGCTTCGGCTGTCAAATTCAAGTCACATACCACAGCTTATCACTCCCAGGGTAATGGTTTCGTCGAACGCCTTCATCGACCACTAAAAGCCGCACTTATGTGTCATGCCAACAACAAATGGATTGATGTACTCCCCGTGGTCCTGCTTGGACTACAAAGTGCCTTCCGTGCAGATCTGCACGCCTCCGTAGCAGACCTGGTGAACGGCGAGCCATTTCGACTTCCTAGAGAGCTGCTTACATCACCCAACCAGCCTCTACCACCGTACTCGGACTTTGTATCTTAATTAAGACACAATTTTTCTTCATTGCGTCCAGTTCCCAGTTTACGCATTCCTCACCTAGTGTTTTTGTATTTAGTGACCTTTCCACAGCTTCACATGTATTCCTACGACAGGATGCCGTTCAAGCATCGTTGGAACCACCCTATACAGGACCTCAACAGGTACTCGACCGTGGTCCTAAAACTTACCGAGTCTTAGTCCGTAACAAGTCCGACACCGTTACCGTGGATCGACTCAAGCCTGCCCATCTACTCTCAGCATCATCTCGTAGCGTTGTGCAAGAGCCTATCGCATTGCCCAACACCAACTACTCTGCACCCATCAGTAAACGTACCCATCCCCGTGACTGTTCTTCACCTTCAACACAGCCTTCCTTAGATGTAGATAGAACCCGCTACACTCGTTCTGGATGCCGAGTTCGCTTCCCAGCGCGACATACTACCTGAGCAACCCTGTACCGCTCAATTCACGGCAGGGGGTAATGTGGTGTATCCTCAAGCTCCGCCACTGTAATAGTTACCTGCCTATGTGGTTAATGGAAATGACAGTCGATAGTTCGACGTTCGACAGTTGAGAGTCCTGTTATCTGGTTCTGGGAGTTTTACCTGATCTACAGCTACGGGACGGACATGGCCTAACCTAAGTTATTACCCTGTGGACATTGTGAACGCAACACATTCATTAGAATTGTTGTAATTAAGTATATAATAAACTAACTGTAGAGTGTGGGATAGATCATTGTACCCTCTTAATATCCCCACTGTGCTATCGATATATTCAATGATTTTAACAGAATACTTAATGGTGATAAGACAGGATACTGGATAATCTGACAGCGGTTGGAAGGAAAGCAGATGTCGCTTTTTCTGAATATGTTGTCAGTGACTGTTGGTTAGACGAAAATTATATTAAATGACCCGTAATCCTGTTTATTGATGAGCATAAGTCCCACTTGACGATGGCCCTTAGTGAAGCATGTGAGCAGAAAAATATTATTCTCTATGCATTACACCAAACACCACACATATTCTTCAACCTGCTGATGTATGTGTGTTTCGACCGTTAAAGCGAAAATGGACAAACACAATTAGGAAATGACAGAACAAACCAGAAAGTGTTAATTATTCTGTTAAAAAAATAACTTTTGCAAACTCTTCAAAGAATTGCTCGAAAATAAGTATATGACCAATAGAATTAAAAATGGATTTCGTATATGTAGCTTATTTCCATTGAATCCAAATAACATGGACTATTCTTAATGCCTTCAGAACATTTTGGAGGATACTAATACACAGAGCACCCCACCTCCTTTAAATGAAGATGAAATAACCCTCGGAATAACCATTCAAGATCTGTAGAGGTGATCAATAAAATTAAATCTGCTTTAGAAAGTTATGGAGTTAACCCGGAAGTGATTTTAGCTGAAATCGATTATTTGGAAAATTCAACTGCCGTTCAAAGAACACAATAGGGTATTTTCCTAATTATTCAAAACTGCTTATATTCAAAGATAGGGACGGACGATTTAACAGAAAAATAAATAAATTAATGTATTTTTTTCCCCATTAAACCAATTACAGTTGAATTTACTTTTAATGGTTTTGAATTTACCTCTAAAACGCTCGGTTCGATGGCGTCTAATGTGTGACGTCAACTTTGTGTAAACAATTTTAACACCTATGTAGTCTGTGGACGATCTGTGATTATGGAGTAATTATTTGACGATTCCTTTGTAAGAGTATTTCGATTTTACTTATTTTCCACAATGGAAGCCGGGTTTCTGAAAGCTGACAGTGCAAATCTTCCTGAAGTAGATGTTTTTATGGTTGCAAATTTCTTTGCCACTAATCCTGATTTCTGTGCTTCAGAGTTTCTAAACATCAAAAATTTTGTGTATTATACTATAAATTTATCCCGAACGTAAAATAAGTTAATTGTTTAACCTTCAGATTATTACATAGCTATTTATCTAAAGAATCAATTTTATTGTTAAGTGAATCTTTCGCCGATTAATCAGTACATATTTTTTACTTTTGTATGCTTATTTTTTTGCAGATCGTCCAGCAAGTCTTATAGAGACGATGCTGTTGGCTACGTACAATTGAGACGCGACACAATTTTATGTACTGTTAAATGCAAAATGTGCCCTGAGCATAAAGTGAGATCGAAGCCGCACATTTTTACTATGGTCATAAATGAAAAAGAAGGCAAAGTTCTAAGTGTAGAGTTGTAACGATCTGCGAGGCTCGTTACATTTTCCTGTTTCACCTAATGGAATATTTTTTATCTTTTCATTTTCTGCCCAGATATCAATGAGTGATTTTATATCCGTGTTGTTAGTTGTCTAACTTTCGCGCTGATTTTCGATCTTTCGTGTAAATACGTGCTGAAGGAATACATGCGAATCCTCGGCTCTGTATCGGCGGGGGGGGAAGACTGATGAAGAGAGGGTATTTAAACCCTTGGGAAGATGTCTTTAGGTCTCTTTCTACCGTAGCTCTTTTACTGTAGCTCTTTTACCGTAGCTCTTTTACGGTAGATCTCTTCTACCTTTTGTCTATTACCGTCGATCTCTATTTGTTTCCTGGTGATAAGGATTCCGGAGTTGGTTCCGATCGTGGGCGTAGAGGAATGCCGAAATAAATAATGGCAAGTACTATTTTCTAATTTAGTTTCTTGAGAATTTGTTAATTAATTTCCGAAAAACGAATTGAGAAGGCAGATAGCCCCATTTGTATCAATTACGCTTCGGAAAGAATTCTTCATGTAAAATATATTTTATTAGTATATGCCTTAGAGAGGTGTAAATAGCTTTGAATTTTAATATTTCGAAAATAGTAAGCCATTGTTTATTGTGTGTATTCGCGTTAGCGAGCGGGATACAGCTGTGGCCAGGATTGAAAATATCTCTGGAATTTGTTTTCATATTTTTTTTTGTTACTTATTGTATTGCATACCTTCAGTTAACGTTTATTTTAATGAATTATTTGATATAAGAGAGCGATATAAAGGTCAATATATTGATTTTTTTTTTATTATTCCCTTCCCGATTATTACATTTAAAGAGTATCCAATCTACCATTTTATTTGTTCATTATATTCGAAGATCGAGAATGATCATTTTAAATAAATTCATGTACCTATTAAATTATTAATTAGATAGATCGAAATACCTGTAGATTATTATTATTAATTATTATATCAACTCCTTCATCTTTCTATTTTTTTGTTCAATCATTCTATATCTTTGAACCAGCTTAGATGAGTTAAAGCTGGATGTAATAGTTCATAGAGAGTATTATGTAATTGTCAGCTAAGCTACTAATAAGCTAATAATCCATGAATCCATTATTACATGAACGCTGGTGAACATCGAGGCAATTTGGCTTGCTGGTTCCACCTTCTAGTAAAAGGTGCCGAAGAACTCCAGAGCTCAAGTAACTGAAAGAGTCATCTTCTTTGGGTCCTTTAGACCGACAACCTGCTAACCTGCTAAGGAACGTTCAGATAGAATAGTAGCTGACGTCACCATTTGATCCTGACCGATTGAATTGTTCTGGGGTGATTCCGGAGTTGAACCTCATCGTAGCCACGGCGTAGACTGTAAGTCTGTTTATTTTCAAAGTCCAGCGTTCCAGCGATCATATTAGCAAGCAGCGACCAAATTAGCAAGCTGACCAATTTAGGCCCTTCAGGCGAATTGTGTTTAATTTTTATTATTAATAATTTAATTTAGGCCCTTCAGGCGAAGTAAATCCATATTTTTCTTCTATTCAAATTTAATTTTGTAAATATATATAATATTTTTTTTTGTGAACTTGACCCTATTTAATTTCTAATAAATTGTACTATATTATCTATGTGTCTTGTCATTTGTATTGAGCCTGGCGCCCAAAAATATTTGTTGTTAACGAACCTCGACCCACCGCCTGAACTGGGCAGCCGACAGGCAAATAAAAAAAAATGTAGCGGAAAGTGTCTACGTTACAAATTGGCGCCCAACGTGGGGCCCTAACATATTTTTGGGGGTTTATCAACAAATTATATTGCTATAAATTTGGCTCAAATACAGGTGACATGTGTTTGTAAGAAATGATCATTGCTGGACTTTATTATTATTAACTTTATTGATTATCTTGGTGATGGGATATTCTTCATAATATTGTTGCTATATTTGAAACATTTTGTTTTTGCATTCGGTGTTATTTATTGTTTATTATTGTTGCCGCTTCCCTTGTTGCTATTTACGCTTCTCTCTTCCTCATTCGAGCTACCCTGATAAAATATATATCTCACAGAGCTTATTTCACTGTTTAAAATGGAACCGCAGGATCTTAAAGTCAAAGAGCTAGATTACGAATTAATTGTGAGGAAAATCCAACCCTCCGGAGATGTAAACACGAAACGTAAGGTTTTACGAGGCGCCTTAAGTCAGGAAAGCGCAAATCGTAGTTCGCACCACATTGCTATAGTTAGCCCTATCGCTTTGGTTACTGACGTTGCCGAAATTCGGGAAACTATTCTTGATCTTAAAAAAATTATTGATGATTTCTCGGGTTCTAAATCAGATCCAGTACATCGACGAGTATCTTCTCGGTTAGCTCACCTTTCTGGTAGGATCCAGCGGCTAAATGATGCCGATGAACCCGACTCAAAGATTAAGGAGGATCTGCAATTGGAATTGCTCGCCTTAGAAGGTGATTTTGCTTTCAAACTTGTACCTTCCGCTTCTACCCCCCACAGATCTTCAGACTCCCAACAGCCCGGTATGTCTTTGTCGAATCCCAACTCAGTCTCTCCATACAAATGGAATCTTTATTTTACTGGTGAAAACCGAAAGGAATCCGTCCAGTCGTTCCTGGAAAAGGTGGAAATGTTGAGTTTAGCTAGGGGTGTTTCCAAATCCGAACTTTTCATTTCCGCTTATGACCTATTCAAGGGTCCAGCCTTGACTTGGTTTCATAGTATCAAGGATAAGGTCCACAGCTGGGATGAGCTAGTGGCAAATCTTAAAAGAGATTTTCTACCCTATTTTTATGAAGATGATTTGCAACGAGAAATTGACGCAAGGACACAAGGGGTAAACGAAAAAGTCACCCTATATATTGCTTGTATGCTAGGTTTATTTAATCGGTTGTCTGTTAAACCGGACGAGGAAACTATCGTTAATAAAATTCGTAGAAATTTATCTCCTTACTTCGTATCTCAGTTAGCGCTGCACGAAATTAAAACTGTGGACCGACTTTCTCAATTGTGTAGACAGTTAGAAGAGTCAAGAATGTGGACTGATCGATACAGACCGCCACCTGCCAATACTAACCATCTTCTCGAACCAGATTTAAATTGCTCTGTTACACTTCCGGGAAAGGGAATCAATGTACGTTTCGGCCGACATAATAATACGGGTTTTAATTCTTCTTATAATGTGAGTGCTTTTAACTCAACTTCCAATCGTTGTTGGAATTGTGATGTTACCGGTCATTCATTTTCTACTTGTAGAGAGCCGAGAACTGTATTTTGTTTTGGGTGTGGCTCCAAAGGGGTAACCAAGTCTCGGTGCGAGAAATGTAGACCTCGATATACAAAAAACGGAGTTCGTGGAGACCGTATCCTGGACGATGTCCCCAGTACCTCCAGTTCAAATCCAGGAAAACTATCCGGTCCCAAGGTGGAAAGTCAGGGAAAGAGCAAGGGCCCGGGAAAGGCGAAGTCCTTGAATCAAAATTAAAAGGTGGTTTATTCTTTACCTCTGCGAGTGAATGGAAACAGTGGCTGGAGAAAGTCAAAAATTTCTTATTGGAACGCCCTTCTTTATTATGTCCGTTACTTGTGAGGAAACCTAACGACAATAGACCCTATATTTCCGTTAACATCTTTGATCAAAATTTTTTAGCTCTCGTGGATAGTGGTAGCACTTCCACTGTATTAGGTTATTCTGGTTTTAGGATGTTGCAACGCTTCAACCTAAAACTTCATTATGACCATCCCTTAAATATAACGACTGCTGACGGGAAGTCGCAACAACTTTTAGGTCATATCATAGTACCCCTTACTTTAAACCGGATGGTAAAAAATATGAAAATATTAGTCATTCCTTCGGTTAAACATAATCTGATTGTCGGTATGGATTTCTTAAGATTGTTTAAGTTTAGTATCGATTTCGATGAGATGTCTTATCGAAAGAATATATCGAATCCTAAGATTTGTACCGTTAATACCATTCTTACTGTTGACGATCTCTCGACAAATAACAAGGTAGAACTAGAAGCCGTGAAGGAGCTTTTCGAAAATATCGCACCGACGAATAGAATAGGGCTAACTCACCTTATATCCCATTCTATCGACACTGGCAATGCTAAACCTATTGCTCAAAGACAATACCCATTATCGCCTGCTATGCAGAAGCATTTAAACAAGGAAGTGGACGAAATGTTGAGGCAGGGAATAATTCAACCCTCCAATTCGCCGTGGTGTAGTCCCTTATGGCTCGTAGAAAAACGGTCTGGAGAATATCGTATCTGCTTTGACGGTAGGAAACTTAACGAGGTTACCGTAACTGACCAATATCCAATGCCACTTATTGATAATATCTTAAATAAACTCCGAGATGCTAAATTTCTTTCTTCCATTGACTTGAAATCGGCATTCTTCCAAATCCCTTTGGAAAAGAGTTCCAGGCCTAAAACCGCGTTTGCTGTGTATGGAAAAGGCCTATTTGAATTTTGTGTGATGCCATTTGGGCTATCTAATGCTCCTAAAACTATGGTTCGCCTTATGGATCAAGTTATCGGCCCCTCTCTCGAACCTCATTGTTTTGTATTCCTTGACGACATTATTGTTGCTACCCCGGATTTTGAGACGCATATTAAGGTTTTGAAAATGGTCTACCAGCGATTGAAGGATGCGGGATTAACGGTCAATCTGGAGAAATGTGAATTTTGTCGTTCTTCTTTAAAATATCTTGGTTTTATTGTTGATCAGAAAGGTTTAAGGACTGATCCTGATAAAGTGTCTGCCATTTTAAACTACCCGACTCCCAAGAACACTACTGAAATTCGTCGTCTCATTGGTTTAGTCAGTTGGTATCGTCGCTTTATTAAAGATTTCTCTTCCATTTCTGCTCCTATCTCTAATCTGTTGCAAGGTCGCAACAAAAAGAGACCAATTGCATGGTCGTCTGAGGCAGAAACAGCATTTTCGGAAATTAAGAATCGTCTCACTTCAGCTCCAGTCTTAGCGAGTCCTGATTTTTCTCAGCCGTTTATCATCCAGTGTGATGCTTCCGATTATGGTGTGGGTGCCGTTTTATACCAGGAATGCGATGGAATCGAACATCCAATCGCTTATGCTAGTAAAGCGTTAACCAAAGCTCAACGGAACTATTCTACGACGGAAAAGGAGCTCTGGGCAGTTATTTTTGGTGTTGAAAAATTTCGAGGGTATGTAATGGGGACAGAGTTTACCGTGATTACAGACCATGCCTCGTTGAAATACATTACTAATTTCTCTAATCCTTCGGGTCGATTAGCCAGATGGCTGACGCGGCTTTCTCAATTCAATTTTAAGGTAGTCCATAGGAAAGGTGCCTTGAATGTCGTAGCGGATGCTTTGTCTCGAGCTATCTCTGAAACTGCTGTGCTAGACACAATGAATTTCAAGCCGGATAAATGGTACCTGTCAATGCTGGCGAATGTTCGTAATTCACCCCAAAAATATCCTTCTTTTCGGGTGGAAAATAACATCTTGTTCAAGCATATCTTCCGTAATCATACTTTAGAGAGCAATACTTCCGAGTGGAAAATTGTAGTACCCACCGAAAACCGTTTAGAAATCTTCAAACGCTATCATGATGATGTCACGGCAGGTCACTTTGGTATTTCCAAGACACTGCATCGGATTTTAGAATTATATTATTGGCCGTCTATGAAACGGGATATTTATCGTTATGTTCGGCAATGTACCATCTGTGGAGCTAATAAAAGCCCTAATTTGCCGAGAGCTGGTTTAATGGGATCATATCGAGATGTTAACTTCCCTTTTCAAATGATGTCCGCGGATCTCTTAGGCCCTTATCCCCGTTCTCATAGTGGGAATCAGTACCTACTAGTAGTTGTGGACTGGTTTACTAAATTTGTAGTTGTTCATCCTCTGTCTCGAGCTACGTCCCGAAGTATCATTCAGTTCATAGAAAACCAAGTTTTCCTTATTTACGGTGTTCCTCAAGTGTTTTGTGTCGACAATGGTAGCCAATTCATTTCCAGAGAATTCAAATCTTTGATGGAAAAATATAAGGTGCAGAAAATCTTTTATAACGCCAAATACCATGCACAAGTGAACCATACGGAGCGGGTTAACCGATCGATTCTTACTTGTATTCGTAGTTATATTTTCGATAACCACAAAAATTGGGATATGAATATCTATCAAATCGCCCAAGCAATTCGAACAGCTAGGCACGATTCTTCTGGGTACTCCCCATCATTTCTAGTCTTCGCTAGAAATATTCCCCTTAGTGGTTACTATTACGGGAAGACAAGCGAAAATGACAAAAATTTTCCCCGAATTTCAGAGAATACTCGACTCTTATATGATATTCAAGAAATTCCCAAATTATATATCGATGTCCGTAAACGTCTGCTTAATGCCTACCGTAAGAATGCAAAACAGTATAACTGGAGGAAGAGGACCGTGAAGTTTCATTTAGGCGATAAGGTATGGAAACGGAACTATACACTGTCAAGTGCTCCGAATGATTATACCTCAAAATTGGCTCCAAGGTACATTCCATGCCTTGTGCGAAGGGTTATATCCCCGTTGATATATAATCTTGAAGATCAAGACGGCAATGATTTAGGTAACTGGCATGTTAAAGACCTAAAAACTTATTATGACGATCTCGATTCTGACGATGACCAAGTTTCCGAGGATGATACCGAGGCCGGTCAATAATTTCAATTGTAAATCGTGAGTGATGTACCTTGTCATCGTATTATTATCGCTATTAGTTGATAAATATCGTGATCAAAATGTTCAATCCTTTTACAGGATTTTGATAATGTTTAAGGTAGTTTAGTGGGAAGTCAATTCGAATAGAACTTATAGTAGTGATGACGCGACACTTCTGATAGATATCCCTTTAGCTTCTACCGTAGTGTAATTCCTAATGGAAAATTTGTGCTCGAAGTGATGCTTTCTGTCGTAACAGTGGAGGATAGATTTTATATCCATTTGTAGTATCTTCCCGTAAATCTGGTTGCTTGTCATATTAGACTATAAAGTTCTATTCAATATCGTGTTTCGGACTTAGAGTTTAAGTCCGAGGTGGAGAGCAGTTAGCCCTTGAACATATATGACATCGTGGTCATATATGTTTTATATCGTATCGTTGTTTCCTGGGAGGTTCCAGGAATGCGTTTGCCTTTCAGCAACAAAGAGGTTGTTGATTGTTGCCGTACCGTTCCGTATCGTTTAGGTTCCTAGATAGACTCTAGGATTAGGGTTTCCATTCTATGTCAAAAGGGACATAGAGTGTCATCGATTTATTGTGATGATAAAATTTTTCTGCTGACTTTCCACGATGAATACCGACCATTTAGTAGTTATATGTTATCTTCTCTATCTTTCTTTCCTTCCAGAGCAATTATTGTAAATATTTTCTTTAGTTATTTTCGTGGCCTCCAGTTAGGGCCGATAGAATACTACTGGGTGGGCGAAATCCAGCACGGAGGTAGAAGTCCTTCAACAGGCATTCTCTTGTAAATAGTTCCGTGGAATGAATTATATTTCCTTAGATTTTATGTAAATAGTTATTCTTAAGTAGGAGTCACGATTATTATTTTGCTATTTTAGTGGTTAGTGTTGTAAATAAACTTATTTAGTTCCGGTTGCTCTGGGTTAAAAATATTATTTTGCACTTCTCAGTACCTTTTGTCCTTAGGAGCCCGATTAGGTGCTGACAAGTAGTGATGTATAGTAGTATAGGTACCTCTCCTCACCTTACTGAAATATATATGGATATTTATGGGAAGATTTCCCGAAATCCATTTCTGTTTTTCTCATTTTAGGTGGGTACGGCCTATAGCGTACTAGGGTCCTTCAGATCCTGGGAATATTTCCCGAAATTGATTATCTTTTGTAGAATTTTAATTGAGTAGGGCATATATAGTCACCATTAGGTACCAGGAAACGGGTCTGCGCGTATACTGACTTTAGAAAATTTGAAAACGACGTTTTCAAATTTTTACCAGGTAAAGGTGGTGTGTAACGATCTGCGAGGCTCGTTACATTTTCCTGTTTCACCTAATGGAATATTTTTTATCTTTTCATTTTCTGCCCAGATATCAATGAGTGATTTTATATCCGTGTTGTTAGTTGTCTAACTTTCGCGCTGATTTTCGATCTTTCGTGTAAATACGTGCTGAAGGAATACATGCGAATCCTCGGCTCTGTATCGGCGGGGGGGGAAGACTGATGAAGAGAGGGTATTTAAACCCTTGGGAAGATGTCTTTAGGTCTCTTTCTACCGTAGCTCTTTTACTGTAGCTCTTTTACCGTAGCTCTTTTACGGTAGATCTCTTCTACCTTTTGTCTATTACCGTCGATCTCTATTTGTTTCCTGGTGATAAGGATTCCGGAGTTGGTTCCGATCGTGGGCGTAGAGGAATGCCGAAATAAATAATGGCAAGTACTATTTTCTAATTTAGTTTCTTGAGAATTTGTTAATTAATTTCCGAAAAACGAATTGAGAAGGCAGATAGCCCCATTTGTATCAATTACGCTTCGGAAAGAATTCTTCATGTAAAATATATTTTATTAGTATATGCCTTAGAGAGGTGTAAATAGCTTTGAATTTTAATATTTCGAAAATAGTAAGCCATTGTTTATTGTGTGTATTCGCGTTAGCGAGCGGGATACAGCTGTGGCCAGGATTGAAAATATCTCTGGAATTTGTTTTCATATTTTTTTTTGTTACTTATTGTATTGCATACCTTCAGTTAACGTTTATTTTAATGAATTATTTGATATAAGAGAGCGATATAAAGGTCAATATATTGATTTTTTTTTTATTATTCCCTTCCCGATTATTACATTTAAAGAGTATCCAATCTACCATTTTATTTGTTCATTATATTCGAAGATCGAGAATGATCATTTTAAATAAATTCATGTACCTATTAAATTATTAATTAGATAGATCGAAATACCTGTAGATTATTATTATTAATTATTATATCAACTCCTTCATCTTTCTATTTTTTTGTTCAATCATTCTATATCTTTGAACCAGCTTAGATGAGTTAAAGCTGGATGTAATAGTTCATAGAGAGTATTATGTAATTGTCAGCTAAGCTACTAATAAGCTAATAATCCATGAATCCATTATTACATGAACGCTGGTGAACATCGAGGCAATTTGGCTTGCTGGTTCCACCTTCTAGTAAAAGGTGCCGAAGAACTCCAGAGCTCAAGTAACTGAAAGAGTCATCTTCTTTGGGTCCTTTAGACCGACAACCTGCTAACCTGCTAAGGAACGTTCAGATAGAATAGTAGCTGACGTCACCATTTGATCCTGACCGATTGAATTGTTCTGGGGTGATTCCGGAGTTGAACCTCATCGTAGCCACGGCGTAGACTGTAAGTCTGTTTATTTTCAAAGTCCAGCGTTCCAGCGATCATATTAGCAAGCAGCGACCAAATTAGCAAGCTGACCAATTTAGGCCCTTCAGGCGAATTGTGTTTAATTTTTATTATTAATAATTTAATTTAGGCCCTTCAGGCGAAGTAAATCCATATTTTTCTTCTATTCAAATTTAATTTTGTAAATATATATAATATTTTTTTTTGTGAACTTGACCCTATTTAATTTCTAATAAATTGTACTATATTATCTATGTGTCTTGTCATTTGTATTGAGCCTGGCGCCCAAAAATATATGTTGTTAACGAACCTCGACCCACCGCCTGAACTGGGCAGCCGACAGGCAAATAAAAAAAAATGTAGCGGAAAGTGTCTACGTTACAGAGTTTAATGACTGTCCAGCATCTTTAGGGGCATGTAAGCATGCAGTGGTATTCCTTATGAGGGCTCATCGAAGAAAAAAGGAGCCTTCTTCTACTTCAAAGGAATGCTACTGGAAGAAGTCAAAACAGGCACAAGTGGGAACAACTTTTAAAATTATTAAAACGAAAGATTTGTCCAAATCAACATTGCCTGTCACAGTCGCAACTGATCAAACGCAATATGACATACTCCGAATTTCTCTCAGAAGCAAAAAAAAAACTTACCAACTGCCAACTATTGAAGCATTAGGTCGACTATGAGTTCGAAGATTTAGAGAAATTATCTATGCATTGTTTAATTTATAAATATTGTGATCCTGACTGTAATACATTTTTAAGTAGTATTTCAAATATTTTTAATAAGTCCAGTATTCAGATGGTTGAAACACAAACACGAGACCAATATAAAAGCCATTTATGGTTTGAATTACAGAATAACAGGTTCTAAAGCATATGCAGTGTCTAGGTGCAATACAACTGATGGCATTTTGATTGCAACGATATTGGGAGCGAAGACTCCAGATCCTAAGGCAATGAAAAAGGGACGAAAGCTTGAAGAGAGTGTAAAAAAAGTGTGAAAAAAAACTCGGCAAGAAAATATCTTCTTGTGGTTTATTTATATCAGAAAAATATCCTTTTATCGCAGCTTCACCAGATGGTATTTTTGATAAGACCAGTACCATTGAAATTAAATGTCCTACTTCAGAGAAGACCTTTAAGAACTATATAAAAGATAACAAAATAACTAAAAATTATTTGGCTCAAGTTCAGTTGCAAATGTTTGTGACAAATTTAAGCAAATGTTACTTTTGTGTAGCTGACTGGGTGTTTGAAAAAAATGGTGAAATTAAAATATTAATTATAGACTATGATAATGAATATGTTAGTAACATTTTGATACCTATAAACTTATTTTGGAAAAAAATGTTTTCCCCATACTTTATACAAGTATGGAATAAATAAATAATACACAAAACTATAAGAAAGCTTTTATTTTAAAAATCATACACTCAGATCACTTAACAATACCGTCCTGTAAATTAATAAGAGCACACGCAATAATTACACATTCATCTAGAATATGAATCAATTTTGAATTCACTACCGAGTGTGGTTTTAACATATTAAACTCGCGTACCCTGCGAATTACTCTTTCTATATGTATGCGTAAACTAGCAATTTGTTTTGTTTTATGTACATCTTTTTTGACAATTTTGAATCTGTCGTTACACTTGGTGGTCGAAGCAAATAGCATCCTTTCTGTAATAAAAGCTGTTCAATATTTTTGAATCCACGATCAGCTAAGATATAGGTACCAGAATATAATTCATCCAAAAAACCACATTCTTCAACGAGCATAGTATCACTTATTCTGCCTCCATAACCAGAACTAATAAAATTAATATGGCCGTCTGGTGTACTTGAAATTAAATATTTGATAGTGTTACCTTTTTTGTACTCTGACCAAGTTAATGCTTGATTCAGAGACTTTGAAGGTTTTTGAATTTCAATCTCAAAGCAGTCAATAATACCACAAACTTTATTGTAATTACGTATTAGCTATTGGTAAACATTTTTTATATTTTTATTATCTTGTGAATTGAATTTTAGAATAAACGATTTTAATGATTTAGCAATGATAGGAACATTTTTCATAAATATTTTGCTGACCGTTGATATCGACATATCAAATTCATCAGCAAGTTCAGTGAACTTAGTATCACGCCGTATTTTTTTTAAACAAATTAAAATATTTTTTACTGGTATTTTTGTAGTTTTACTTAGTATGTCAATTAAAAAGTAACGTTTTTATGAAACACCAATATAAAATCGGGGTCTTTTTTTAATTTTCATAGAAGTATTTTCGAAGAATTTCCATTGATTGTTTATTCCATCATTATCTTCACTGAAACTGCTGTAGTTTGAACTCATTTTAGACTGAATGAGGTAGGAGTGAGGTACTAACTGATGATATCAATATATCACTATCAGATGTAGTATCTTCTTGTAGAAACGATTTCTTTGGTGCCAATATAATAATTGGTGGCTGTCTTGGGTCTATTTTAACTTTTAGTAGAGATGTAGTTGCATCAACAGTAATTTTTCTAAGCGATGTTGTTTTGTAATTTGATGGCAGTTTGAGTTTCTTTAGACCTGTATGGATATTTAATTGATACCTAAAATTTACTTTTCTTGTGAATAGTGTTACTCTGTGTTTGAATTTCTTTATGTTGTTTACTTGATAGAGCAGGTACACTCCCTTTGATAACCAAAATATCTAAAAGAAAAACATATTTTTTTTCATATATAATGTGTAGAAAGAAACTATCTTATTAATAAAAAATAAATATAAGTTACTATAGTCATATAATTACTATCAAATACAATTTAGATTACCTGATTTATCTGTCGTTAGTAAACTTTTCTGATTTGTTTGCTTGTTTCCTTCAAAAACATCATTATATGTGTGCTGATCAGGCACATTACTCTTCTTTAGAATTTGTAAAGAGCTTTCAGCCTCTTCAGTTAATTCGGCTCGTTGAGGTTTTAAAACAAGGAATTCAGTAATAGTATGAGACTTCTTCTTTGATTTGAATGGCATTCAAATCTTGAAGGCATACATCCAGGTTTCATTCGTATATTCTTAACAGAACCCATTATTTTGTACTGCATGTAATTTTCCATATCATTCGGCAACTACAGTAAAAACAAACAAGATTAACTTACTTAACCTAAAATTGAAACACAAAATTATGCAAATATTTATTTTTATTTTTCTGTTAAATCATCTGTCCCAATCTTTAAATATAAGCAGTTTTCAATAATTTGGAAAATACCCTATTGCAGATTTCACACGAAAATTTTATTATTTCTACCAACCCCATAGTTTTTGATGCCGTTTCAGAAACTCAGCAGCCAACCACAATTTTAAAAAGTCTTGATAAAAGTGTATCACCGATGTTGGTTTGCATGTGGAGAAAGTAATTATAGTATCAGATTTAGTTATACGAAAAGCCAATCAAGACGCAGCATTATCACCGATTTTTGAAGCACTCCCCGTTCTGGGCACTGATGATGAAAATATATGATAATACTGCGAGTTCTTCAGGACATCCTGTGTTTGACACTAGATAACAATCTAACAATTAGAGGAAAGTGACCTAATATGAGGATAGTTCCTAATATGGGGTACGTATTTTAATCTAAGTATAAAAGTTTTCGGTTGTGTACAAAAGTTTACGGTCGCCTGTGTGGAAGTTTATTTTGAACACAAAACGTAAGTTTTTATCAAATTATTTATTTAATTTGTCTAAAGGGTTCCGGTAATGGCTAACAATGATAGATGAGTGAAAGTCTGCGTAATTTCAAGTCAGTGTTTGAAAATATTTTAGTCACTGGTTTCCCTAATATAGGATACCCTACCCATCTCAATATTTGGTAACCCATATTAAGGCAATGTTTTGACTTGCAGCTGCCTAACAAGAGAAAACAATGGTGTCGAGAAAATATGAGGGTCTTGTGCAAGAGAAACTTGGACGAAAGCCGGATTCCACTCAAGAATTGCAAGACCATAGTTGATGAATCATTGCTTGGAATTGGAACGTAAATATTTTGGAATCTCAAGGAAAGATATCGGCAGATTAGCATCTGCTACCTGAGAACCACATGCTCATTTAAGCCTACCTCCCCACTCCACTAACAAGATGCAACCCCTTGATGTTTTATTTATGCTGCACTTCAATTCTTATTACGCCCAAGAAGTTTCCAACTGGTTAAAAGATAAACTTGGCCGAACCGTGACAGTCTATCAAATTGGCAAATTTTCGGAAAAGCTTATTTGAAAGCACCTACATTAGAAACTGCATATACTGGAAAGAGTGCAAATGTAACCAGCTTCTACCAGAACCTAAAACTACGATGGCTACACCAAAAGGGCGTCATTGAAAAAGAAGAAGATTTTTCTACTCAATTGCAGAAGAGAGGGTCTACTACCAAGACCCATCAAAAATGCAACAAAAAACATTTGCAACCTCATTGGAACAACTACTACACGGTATCCTAACAGGTTTATAATTTAGATATCAAAACTAAATTGAAAATTCTCTTGAAATCAGTTCCTCACATAACCAACAAACTCATATTGAAATAATGCTCTGCAAACTTTCCAACATTTTACATAATTTATTACCACCTAACATAATGAGAGTATTTTTCAACAGATAGCTAGTAAAATTCAAAAGATTATTTAATAACATTAAACACAGCAATATCAACAAACTCACTAGATTACAAGCTGAGAAAATTAACGAAGTGAAAACTAATGATTAATGGTTGAAAAACCTTACCAACATTAACATCCCGGAAGACATAACATTATTTCTATAAATTCGCAGTTCCTAACCTAACCTAACCCTAAAGATATTTCAATACCTAAATTATTGGCTGACATTGAGCTCCTACTGTATAATATAGATAGTAAGCAAAATAATATTATGAGAGCACAATAATTAACCAATATGATCACGAATCACCAACATAAAAAGATTAATAATGATGTATTCCTCAACAACCTTTATAATAAAACTAGATTATTTCTAAAGACACATAAATACTTGGTGATCTCTTGATCAGACGAAGCTAATAATAGTATTAATGTCTAGAAATATATTGAAATGTAAATTTGGGAGAATATAGAAAGTACTAATTCCCAGAGACCCTACACTCACAATTCAAACTTAATCCAATCTAAGGTTTGGGATTTGGAACCGTTGGCGTAGATACGACAATATAAAAACATAGAAATACCATAACACACGAACAAACTTATTATTGTCACCCGATAATTGTTTCGCCAACAAAGTTGGCATCTTCAGGGGTAAACCTGTTACTAACAGTAATCTACAATATTTCCCTTATTATATAGTAGTAAAACATAATAACATCAATCTTTATGCTATTAACAAAAGAATTATTATGATACATGGCAATCATGAGAAACTCATATATTAAGGTAAAAATTGTAGATTCCTATTAGTAACAGTTTTACCCCTGAAGATGCCATTTTTGTTGGCGAAACAATTGTCGGGTGACAATAATAAGTTTGTTGTTGTATTGTTGTTTCTCTGTTTTTATATTGCTAAATCTAATGAACTAAAAAAAAATATTCTAAAGGAGCAATAAGATGAACATCAAAGCATAACTATTCACAACGGAGTTGCTTACTATAGATTGCCAAAAATTCATAAACCAATATTTAGCTTAAGACCTATCGTTTCGAGCATCATCATCATGTTTTGCAAAGTTGGCTACCAGAATCTTATCAAAATCATTCAATTACAACAACGAATACTATTCAAAAGATTCTTCGCAGTTTGCGGAATTTTCGCAAGAAGAACAGCTACAGGATATGTCATTATATAAGCTTAGATGTTGTTTTATTATTCAATAATAGGGTAGAGTAAGGGATCTTCGTGATGTAGGTAAGTTCGTGATAGAAATATAAAAAGTTTTCAGCAAGTTGCCTATTGCTTTGGATGCATGATTTCTCGGCTAATGGTGTGTGATCTGACTAGATGGCGAATCCGGACGCGTTATGATATCACGAACATAGCAGTCACAAGAAGGTTCTGCTTTCACATGGTTTTATGCCTCATTTTGGAACTGGAAAGAGATCTGATGCTTTGACAGGGATTATTGAAAGGTAGGCTTTTAAAATTTATACCAATCATAGTATATGAGACGGAGAATCTTTCTGTGAAATCAGATTAATAAATTTTGGCGTAATTGTACCGTAATTGCTTATTCCGTGGAACGCATTTCTTATGTTTTTGTACATGCGTTGGAATGTTTGAATGCAAGGGTTGGATTTGTTCTGAATATATCTTTTCCTATGAAATAAAATTAGCCCTTATTCTAACATGATGTTTTTATGTTTGACTACGAACCCAACCTAAAAGGAATGCTATTGCACATATCACGAAGTTAACTATTGTTTCTTTTTTCAGTATTGAAATGGAATTAATAAGTGCTGGTAGATTAGTAAGAGAACAAAACATGACAATCTATGGAGCAAGCAAAGAAAGTGGAATACGGTGAAGTACGCTTGAAGATTTTTTATCAAAAAATCAAGACTACCAGCAACAAGTTGCAAAACTTGGAAGGAATTTTTCAATTTGTCATCAAGATGCAAGAACTGGGTTTAGGTTTAACAGTCGAAATGGTCAGAAAAGCAGCTTTTCAGTTGGCAAAAGAATCTGGTAGAGAGAAATAAGAAGAAATAATACAGGACAACTACGCAGAAATAATAGCACTGATGGACAAGCTAAAGATAAAATGCCGGGTCGAGTATGGAATTGCGATGAAACTGGTCTATCTTGTGTGGTCAAGCCCAATAAGGTTTTTATTTCTGTTGGAAAACGGTACGTTTATAAAAGAACGTATGCTGATAGGGGTGAGTCCCATACACTTCTGGAGTGCGTCTGTGCTGACTGGTCATGGATTCCTCCGCTAATATTTTTTAAAGAGATTCGCTGGAATGATAATTGAAAATAAGATTGTCTTCCTGGTGCAATAGTTAAGCTGTCTCCGAAGGGTTGGATATAATTATATATATATAAATTGAGTTGTTTGAATTCTTCATTAAAGCAGTTTCTCCAGCTGGTCCTCTTATCCTTCTGATGTATTCTCATGCCTCTCACATTCCCAAAAAACTTATCTAGCCAAAGAGAATGAAATTTATTTATTCACGTTTCCAGCGCACACGTCTCATTTGTTTCAACCCCTGAATGTGGGCGTGTATAAATCTCTCAAAGCCAATTGGTGTAAGAGTTTAAATGATTATATGAGAGAACATGCTACAGAAAAGCCTAACAGACAAAATTTTCACACTTTGTTAAATCCAGCCATTATTGCAAGTTTTTCTCGATCGAATATCACAAATGTATTTCGAAAATCTGGGGCGTGTTCATTTGATAAGAACGCTATATCTAGAGAGGCGCTTTTTCCATCTCTACTTACCGAGACAGCAGCTCCTCAAGCTCCTCAAGGACCAGTTATTGCTGATGAACCTGAGCCAGTAGATTGAATTGCTCAAATATTGTCTGCAGCAGCAGCAGATCCATCGGATGTGCATGCCAAAGCAAACAAAAGGAAACGGGGTTCGAGGACCAAATGTCTCAATGATAATGATGATGGTTCCTCACTAAGCAAACCTTCCACGTCTACTAATCAAGAAAAATCTCAAAAGCAAGTCAAAAGCCATCTACATCCAAAGCGAAGATTGATTCAAGAAATAAAGTTCCCCAAAAGAAGTATGACGATGACACATATATCATAAGCACCAAATTCCGACATAAAAAACCACAAAAAGTAACGGATGAAACCAGGAACAAACGATGGTAACCAGATTGATCATGCACTGATATTAAGAAAATGGCAAAAATCTGTTGAAGATACACGCACATTCAGGGGCGCAAATGCAGACTAGGACCAATGTTTAGTAGTAGTCAAGATGAAATTGAAAATAGATAGAAGACCAAGGATAGAAGAGCGCAGAAAACAATAGAACATCGAAAAATTAGAGACAGAGCCCGCAAGACAAAAATATATTCAAGGGTTAAGAGAGAGAATACTGGAGAAAACAGACCAAAAGTGGGATAGAATAACAAATAGTATAATGAGAACTGCATATGAAATATTAGGGCCAAAAGAAAGAAAACGGAGTATTGATATGACGAAGAATGCGAAGAGAAGAAGGAACAAAAAGATCAAGCACGGAAAAAATAGCAAACCACTGGGGGAGATACAGTGAGTTTCATAAAAGCTCAACGATTGAAATGGTACGGACAAATACTCAGGAAAGACAGTACAGCATTAATAAGAAGAGTAAATGACTGGACGCGGCAGGAAGGAATATCAAAAGGCAGACCGAAGACAAGATGGGAAGATCAAATTAAGGAAGACATTAGAAAAATGAATATAAATGAATGGAGAAGAAATATACAGGACAGAAAAAAATAAAAGAGATTAACAGAGCAAGCAGAGACATAAAACCTCACAGATAAATTAAAAAAAAAAAAAAATAAACGGAGTGATACACCGTAATAATCGAATTTAAAGAGCTCAGATGAGCGGTCACCATTCCGCCAGAAATGAATAACCTATATATAAATTTCTGGTAAAGCATGGATAAGGATATAGGAAATAGGTCTAGATGTTGTGTTCCATGCCAGAGTTCAGTGGTCTTGGTAATATTTATTTCACTCAAACAAATTATTGTTTCAAATGAAATAAATTAGTCTATTTCACTCAAATAATAGGTTTATTTCAATTTCGGTCTTGGAAATTATTTAAAGCAATACAATTATTTGATTCAATGAAGTATTTCGATTTATTTGAAATAAAAATACATAGTCTGAGTGTTATTCATTTTACTCAAACATTATTTCGAATTAAATAAATTAGTTCATTTAATTCAAATAATAGGTTTCTATCAATTTTGATCCGGAAATTTATTCTAAGCAGTGCAGTTATTTGATCAACTTAAGAGTTTGTCATCTGCATGGGATAAACAAGAATTCCAATTGCTTCTAGAAAATAAATATTATAAAAATGTCTTATGGCAATCCCAGTCGGAAAGGTAAATTTAGTAATTTCCGAATTTTTTGCCGATCTAAGGTAGCTTTTGGAACAAAACATGTGGAACAAAAGTTATAGTATGTTTAACTGGCATTTATGTAATTTGTATCAGTTGGCAAAAAGAACAATAAATTAAACCGCCACCATTTTGAAAGAACTCGACAGATTTTGTTCAACTACGAATTTAACCAAGATTTTCTACGGATACATCCATCTGCTAAGTTTTATTCAAATCGATTGAAAGTAACAGATTCAAAATCTTGCCGCGCTAGTATGTATACCTATTTTGTATTCACGGCATTCTTCAGAATCTGTTACTCATATAACCTAGATCAAACAATGAAAGAAGTTGTTTTTTTCTTAGTGCATTTGTATAAAAGCTTGTTCTAAGAATATTTTCTTATATAATTTCTATGTTTGACTCTCAAGTTGCTTTTTTATATTAACTTAACTAATAAAACCATGCTTTTATATTTTTTCGTTTACTTAGCGCAATCATGATTTTTTTATAAAAAAATTATGATCATTGACCACGAAAACCCCCAGATACTAATTCTGAACAGAATAGGACCATAATCACAAAACTCGACTGCCATATTGGACCCGCAATTTTTTTTACTTACAAAAATTTCGTAATTCATTTTCACCAGAATTTTCTACATCTGCCAAATTTCAAATCAATCGGACTATTATAAGTAGATCAAATTTAACTTGCAAGATTTGATTACAGTGTCATAGGCAGACACTAAAACAGGTAAAAGTAAATGAAAGTTCGTAATGTAAAAAAATGGTTGATCATTCCATCAGATCTGTTTAAGATGTAATAGGAATACGTATATTTGCTTCCTAATGATCTGTGCCCAGAGCAGGCTTGAAAAAGTGTTAATTCCCAATTAGGTATATTTATTTGATTTTCTTCAGGCAAAATTGCAGAAATTTAGTTGAATTAAGGTTAATACCTAGGTACTTTTATGCATATAACGAATTATAATTACGAATGAGTCGGAAGAAGTCCCTATTTTTAACATTTCTTCAACTCAACTCTTTGAATTGGTTCAGTTTGACAATTCGCCACACAGCGTAGTCGTCATGTGGTTAAGGCGAAGCACTTTTCGCGGCATAGGCTAATAACGGAACAACGGCGTCTTCAGTCTCAGTGTCTGAGCCTGAGCTGAGATTGATATGCATATGCGTATCTATTGTATTTTGTGTTTGAGTTCAAGAAGATCAGCGATCAGAGTGTGTGTGTTATATACTAAGGCAGGAAATGGAAAAAATTAAGGAATTTCTGAAATAAATTAATATGCCGGAACATTAAAGTTTTTTCGAAGGTAAGTTGATTATTCTCACTTTACTTTTCAGTTCCATGTTGTATTGTTATGATACTTTCATTTGCATCTTGAGAACATATTCAATACATATGCATATGATATCGGCAGATTATATTATTTGAAGTTTATAAAAAAAATAGTCAACTTTTTTCATTATGTGGTGTCCCAATGAATAGAATTCAAAACAACGCTGTTATGGACATTCCACTTATAGGTACGTCTATTTCAAATGATTCCAGAGTTATTCCTTATGAGAGTAGGTAACTCAAATGAATAATAAATACTAAATCGAAACAAATGCAATACCTACTTAGTCGAGTATCTCATTTGTTTCGACCAAGTATTACATATCTTTCAATTTCGTATTTACTTTGTTTCGACTTAATATTCCATTTAAATCGAAACATTCTTTTATATGGAATGGATTCTATTTGAGTAGAATCCTTTTTTTTGTTCTAGAAATTCTGGTTATTATTTCAAAATATGTACTGCTATTGATGTCAAAAATAAATTTCCATAAAAATCAAGAGCTCATTCGGATATTAATCATTCTTTCTGTCAATTAATTCTACGAAAGAAACACTTATATTTTTATGTATAAATAATACCAAATAATAATTTTAGTAACATTTTACTCAGTTTCCACCCCTTCTTATGTAATGAAATCACAAAGGTCTGATCAACAGAACAGGCTGTGGCGTGAAATTACCAATAGAAATATCTCAAATGGGTAGGGGTATCCTTAGAGATTTTGGGTCTCTTTACATATTTTTCTCTTCCAATCACAATCGACATGTTTTGGGGTTTCCACAAAAAAATGTTAAGATATTTACTTTTTGGTGAGGCAGATGAAAAAAATAAATTAATTTATTATTGTAGAATTAGAAATTTCCACATTAAGGGAACTACGCGAGGAGGATATTAAATAATTTGCTCCACTATTGTGCAATCGTCTTAAATTGATGAAAGGCTTAAATGACCCCCGGAAAAAGAGAAAGAGAACCTCTGAAAACATTTCTCAGAGTGTAAGTACTCGGTTATTTTTTTATATTTATCATCTTTCAAATTATAGGCACTCAAAATATTTAAAACATAATGTGAATGACAAAAATCATGCATTTATCTTCCACGTCCATCTATTTATATATTTATACACATTGTTTTGCCATATAAATTATCTCCAGAGAATATTTTGTTAGTTAAGTAGTTAAAATATAACTAACTTATGTATTGTGTGTGGAGATGTGGTCTATGACTGAAACAGGAATGGAATTTTTTTATAAAAAATATATTTTTGGGCCACCCTTATCACTTTGGAGTATAAAAAATAGTTTACGGCCTTTTCTCAGACCTACTGAATGTACACAAAACATTTCATAAAAATCGACCGAGTCATTTTGGAGGGTTTGATTACTGACACTGTGACACGAGAATTTTATATAACTAGGTATCACATAAGACAACACTATCAAGACAGTAGGTTTATTTTCAACATTTTCATCAGTCCTGAGAGTTTGAACATTCTACCTCAATAATTACGGAAGTCATGGGTGATTCCATGAGAAGTGTTTATTTCAAAATAAAAAGTAATATCGATGATATTCAAAATTATTTTCGTCCCATTTCTGTATGTCGAACCGTTCGCAATTTAACGGGGGAGGGACAAAGACGCACTCTTTTTGTGCTCTATTCAATTACGTTATTACTTAAAACAACTGTATTTAGGCCTTTTTTCTTGGTATGACCCTGGACATTCGCAAATGTGGTTTTTCAAACTAAGAATTTTCTTGTTGAGGTTGTCGCGGGGTTGATTATCATCGTCACTTTTCATTACCAACTTTCAAATATAAATATTATGAAAGAGTTTTCATGTACAAGGAATTTCCTGCATTATTTTAGTTGGATTTGGAAATTTTGTACTTTGGTGTACTCATTTAATCATGAATCCTTTCATAAAGAAATAGTTTTGTTAGATACGGAATTTGTGAAAAAGAAGAATTTGTGTAAGAAAGAAGAAAAGTTAGTAATGAAAGACACAATGTTAATGAAATATTTTAATGCTATGACCACAAAAGTGTCAAAAAAGTCTAGCTCCATTTTTTAAACGAATACAATACCTACTTTCTCTAAAAAAATCGCATAAATATCATATTTATATCTTTATTTTTCAACTCTATATTTCAATCATCAGGTTCTGGTATTACGGTAAGTAATACTCAATACATTTTCAGATCACAGAGGATGAAACTATTAACAAATTTGTTTTGTATGAGGCATTCA
The DNA here is from genome assembly GCA_958507055.1 of Crioceris asparagi. Classification (NCBI taxonomy): domain Eukaryota; kingdom Metazoa; phylum Arthropoda; class Insecta; order Coleoptera; family Chrysomelidae; genus Crioceris; species Crioceris asparagi. Next base: position 27,656,525 of record OY293832.1, read on the forward strand.
GCAAAAAAAGAAGAATAGAAGAAGAGGAAGACACTACCCTTCTGAAATATATTGAAGGTTTATCTTCAGTATCACCAAGCCCACAACAAAAATTGAAACTACGCTTCCATTGGCTGATTTCGACTTGGTAGCAAATTGAAATATTTTCTCTATCCTGAATGAAAATATTATAGGATAATCCATAATACTGAAGGCAGAAAAGCACTCCAATTTGGAGGTGAAAGACCAAAATAACTTGACAGAAATAATATCATATTTTTTGAATAAAGTATTAAAACTAAATAATATTTATCTGTTCTTACTGGCAAATAAAATAACTCAACCATACTTTCAGAAAAAGAAGGCACATATTATGTTAGCCCAATACCAAATAAACCTGAAGTGGCAAGAGGCAAGCTGGTTGACAAGCACAGAAATAAATTGTGCTCTGTGAGGCGAACTCTAAATTTATCAAACAATTTCACCACTCCCATTGAAGATAAAGGTATCATTATTTAAATCAGAGTATTTATCCATTATTTATTTTTATTTTCAGAATTACCAAATATTACAGAGTATGCGAAAGATGGAAAAATATGCCTAAAAAATAAAGAGGACATATGGCGATACTGAAATGGTTCATATGGATTGAGATACATTCATGAACGTGGCACAATAGAAGAATTCTTCATCGAATGGCCTATTTTAAGTATACAATTGGCACCAAAATTGGTACGTGAATCAATACGTTTCCGTCAAATTCAATTCGAAAATTTTAGCTCAGTTTGGATTTTGAACAAAAGTTTCTCAGAAATAGGAGTGAGTTCAACGTAGAAAAATAATATACATAGGTTTCACTCTTTTCCATACCACCTAGCGTATTGTGGTATACTCAGGAGGCCTAATACACGAAAATAAAATATAGCTCTGAAATTCTATCTATTACTCTCAAGTACTAAATAAGTAAATGAAATAGAATTATATCTAACAAATATAAATGAATGATATCTAAACAAGTTCCGATCAGGTACAACTTTATAGTACAGATATATATTTTCAATATAGGTACATCTATATTTTATATTTGTGGAATTTAAAACGAGAATGAACGATTCATAATTTGGTGATGTGTATATTTTTTATTTAGATGTCATATGTACAAACATACAAGTTGATAAATAATTAAATAAAACATCACAATAATAAATCGAACATTACACAGCACTTCATTTCAAAAAATATTGCTCTCTGTGTGCTGGCTGATTGTTCTTGTGAAATGTTTGAGGATGATGTTCGTAGGCAAAAGTCGCAGTACTTCCCTGGAAAACCGTTAGAGTCAGAAAGTATTCGCGCCTAATTCATTTACTTGTGAACTAGTTTAGGTTATTAAGAGTAATATTCTATATTACCATTACATCTTCGCTGTTGATAGAGGGTAGAGGTCATTACTGCGATATTCTTTTCCACAGGTGATAGATAGTAATACATTATGTAGAAAATATTCGTTAGTACCCAGTCAGTGATTTTTTTCTTCATAGAAGTGATTTCTCAGTCAAGATGTGAAGTAGAGATGGTCAATGGTATGGTGAGTCAGTTCTCACAATGATTGAAATAATAATTAGATATTAACATTTTTGTAATCATGAGATTACATATTATTTAGATATTTTTGATAAATAAATATGTATCCCAATATAAAACGAAGAGGGCGCCCTGCTCCAATGAATGGTAGAAAGTTGGCAGAATATTTCAGAAATAACTATTCCGGAAAGACATACGATGAAATTAGAAAACTTACGGCAGGTACAGATGCGATAAAGAAGGCTGCTTTGTATTTGTTCAATCAAAACGATGAAAATAGTTGTTATAGAATTTTTCAAACGATAAGAAGAAATACAGGTGGATTCATCAATCATCTTGAAACTAAAATTAATGTCATTCAGAATATAATAATCCCTGAGGAATAATTGACAAATTCGTTTATGTCATAAAGTCGGAAGAGTCGTCATACCGTTCCTCTTATTCCAGTTGAACACACTGTACCAGTATCAAGGGTACTTGTTTTTCACCATTTCGAAAATGGAACATCCACACCACAAGTTATTAGTCATTATAATGATAACTTACTAGTATCGTCAGATAGTCTTGAACGAAACTTTACCGATTCTAAACATATTCGTTTTGACGCCAAACATATCGCCATAGGTGTAAAACCATCATCTGATTTTTCAACAAATAGTGATCGTCAGTCAAATGTCTTTCTTACAATTTCAAAAATAAAATAATAACGTCTACCCCACAACTGATCGAACGAAATAATACAATTGTCCCTCCAACAAGTATATTTTCAGACAATTATCTTGAACCCAACACTCACTTTGAAAATGACAAAGCTACTGATTCTCTAAACCGGTCCTCCGATATTTCGACAAGCAATGAACTTATACCTCAAAGTATGTTAGAACATCGTAATGCAGTTAAACGTAAAACTTATTTACTTTCTTTTAATTCGGTAAATTTTAAAACTAACAAATGGGTAAAACCATCTTACAGTCAGTGTAACATTTGAGAAGGACATTTTACTATTAGTCACCATGAAATGACATCGATATCTACAGGAAAGAAGTTATCTTCTGGCTACACGTACATATTAGAACAAAAATTCAGACAGTTTGTGAATAATATTTGTGTTTTGAATTTTAAAGGGAATCGATACAATGTAAAAAATCATTATTTCACAGTTTATGCCTATTGTGCACACAACTGCAAGAAAATATTTTTTTTTCATATAGTCGTGAGAAAGATCACAGTGTTAGAGTACTAAGCTTCAGCAGAGATTATAACCATAGCGAAAAATATTTATGCAAGAAATGAAAAGTACCAAACCTTCATTGTTTCGTGACAAAACCGTCAGAGAATCGATACCATCATTAACAGAAAAAGGTAACTTGCAGAATATAAAATCTGATCCTGTATTTCGGAAAATTCAATCTAAAAAGTTAGGTAGGAACGATCATCATATTCATGCAGAGGAAAAATCCCGCGTACATAAAAGTTGTGGGCCAGCCACTTCACATTTATATGTATAGTATCAAAAAATTACAAATCAGTGAAAAAAGTTGTTCAAAACCAATCCTTCATTTAGATGCAACTGGTAGTATTATCAGAAAACCGCCGTCAACCGAAAAACGTGTTTTTATTATGTAGATGTGATACGTGTTAGAAATCGAATAGTACCAGTTCTGGAAATGATCAATTGTAATATGGTATCTATCGGTGTTTTTCTCGCAAAATTCAAATCATTCTCTTTACAGTATTCTAATATTTACAGTTTGTCAAGAATCACAATGGGAGCAGAATTATATAACGCCAATTCATTTATGTTGCGCTCACTTATTCAAAAATATTTGTAATGGTATAAAGAAGACTGGGGTTATTGAAGGTGTATACAAACACATGAAGAAAATTATGGCAGCATGTTTCAATTTCAATAATGTAGAACAAGTTATAGTTTGGTTCGAAAATTTAGTCCAAATCCTTTGTTCAAAAACTCAAGATAAAATGATGAAATTAGCATTCGAAAATTTGTTAAAATTATGTTTAGGTGATAATTTTACAGAAACAGAAAGTGCTGAATTAGATTCGGAATTCCAGTATTTCAAAGAGCAGATGTCTTGTATTTAAGCAGCCCGTTTTATAAATTATTTTTAAAACAGTTCGAAATAATTATCTCACTTGTAGATAGCGAAACAGGCGAAGCCAATTGTTATTACAACATGGAATTTGCGAGACTCATTTTAAAGAAATATATACCTTTTCTTCTCTTATGGACTGGAACTTTATTTAAAAAGGAATTTTCTGGTAGGTTTAGTAATGCTTATGTTGAGAACTGGTTTTCCCAAGTAAAGAATCGGTTGTTCAATGGTAATGTATATAATCAAAAGTGTAGTAGAATTTTGCAGAAGAAAATAATTTATCTTCATAAATAAATTATATCGAAACGCGTAGCGGAAACTCAGGCGACGACAATATGATACGAATATTCACTGAGCGGTGGAAGAAAAAGCATATAAAGAAAGACAAGAACTTTTCGGGGTCCAATTTGAAACGAACTTTGAAAGAGATAACACAGAAAAATAATATGAAAAAACCATCGTTACAATTAAAACAAACTGACAATAAGGTAACCGATGATCGTGATTCTCCCTCAATACCTTTGAAAAAATCCAGATTAAGAACTGTTAGAGAGAAATGTCAAGATTTTTTGAATACAATAACAAATTGTGATCGTACTAAATTACAAAATTTTAAACAAAAATCAGGTTTGTGCCTCAAATTTTGGTTCAATAATCAAATCATAATCTGAAGACAGTAGAGCATCAATCAAAAACTGATATAACAGTGTCATATGTAGGCCTCATACATAAAACAATTCCATACTTAGGATGTTCGCCGGACGGATTAGTGGATGATGACGGTATCGTTGAGATTAAATGTCCTTTTAGTACTCGATATGAAAATGCCGAAATATCAATCGCCAGAAATAAATTAAAATGTTTTGATAAAAATCATCAGATGTAAGAAAACCATAATTATTTTTTTCAAGTTCAAGGTTTACAGAACATAACTGAAATAAATTGGTACGATTTGTTTATTTGGACTTGGGCAGGTAGTTTTTTGATAAGACTGGAACGCGGCACTAAATTATGGGAAAATTTTATGCTGAAACCTTTGTGTGAGTTTTATTTATCCTTTATTCTTCCAGAGTTGGTAGATCCTCGACGTCATAATATCAGGAAAATAAAGTTCATAAGTTTCTCTGAAGATAAATATAATGACTGTAGTCAGTCCGATTTTGAATCATCTTTAAACTTATTGACAAATGACCTAGTCAAACACTATAAATATTATGATTTTTGTAACGAATATGGCAATTACGTTGTTGCCAAGTATCAACCAAGATTTTCGTCTGAACTGCGTGTGACGGGGTTGTACAGGGTGAATTTCTGCCCGAAAGAATCAGGTGCCATATCAGTTTTTTCGAGCAGCTTGACTAGCATATATTTACTAGAAAAAAATCCCATCCACTACATTTTGACAAAGTTATGATTTTTTCTTCGAAATTACTAGAAGGGATTGTAGAAGGTGAATTCCTGTCCGACAAAATCAGGTGCCATATCAGTCTTCTAGAGCACCCTGACTAGCATATATTCACCAGAAAAAATCCCATCCACGTTCATTTTGACAGAGTTATGATTTTTTCTTCGAAAAAACTTTCAATCAATATATTTCATGTAAAATAACAGATAATATGTTTAACAATCGTCAGTTCACATATTGTATATATTAATTTTTAATTTACCTATCTAAACATATAAATATATTACAAAAAACACATAAATAAAATAATATATAATAATATACAAGTATTTCCCATAATACAAAAATACCACAGACTGGCGTTAAATGTTTAAAGCCCAATCATGAGCCAAGCTTTCGGTTAAAGACTAGAATGCCGCGTTCACAAGGTATTTTCTTAATTGGGTCTCAAAAACCTTTGGCTGAAGGGTCCTAACATTGTGGGGCAGTTTGCTGAAAAGGAATGGTCCATAATAATTGGTGGCATTTCTACTTGTTTCCGGCCTAAGAAACTACAACTTAATCAATTTACAGTTTCTTGTACGGCGCTTATGAGTGTCTTCAATTAAAGTGTACTTACTTAAATTTCTTTTCACATACATAACAGCATCGAAAATGTATAGCGATGGAAATGTCAGAAGATTATATCGAACAAAATATTCTTTTAAATCTAACTGGTATTTGAGTCTAAAAATTATACGCACGACTCTTCTTTGGAGAGCAAAAATTCTCTTCGCTCAGGGGCTGCCCTGCCAATATCGTTAATGTAGATGAGAAAAAGAGTAGGATCCTTGAGGGACTCCATTCTCACCCATTAGTTCTGGATCAGACTTCTGCCCGTTAATTTGTGGTTAACTATTTGGATGTTCAAAATTGTTTCAAATATTTTAGATAAGGTTGGCACTACAGAAATTGGCCTGTAATTGTCTATGGGTCTGTTGTTCGAAACAGCGGCTAATCATGTGCTAAGCTTAACCCGTGCTTAGCTGGCATGGAGGCTGAAAAAATTTGAGCGTTGTTCGAAGCGGAATCAACGGTGGCTAACCTTAGCCACAGCTAAGCCATTTCTCCTTTTGTTGCAAACTTCAAGCTTTGTAAGCGGGTCGACATATGTCAAAATTTCATAGGTTAATTGGTTAAACTAGCTGTTGTTGTTATCGTTGTTTGTGTATCTGGTTATTTTATAGTTGTAGAAAATGGAAAATAAAAGGAAAAATTTTACTCTTGTGGACCGAGCTACACTCTTTGAGCTTATTGAATGGTAAGTTAATTATTTTTAAGCGTATTTTACAATAAACATAACAATGTATTCAAATGAGAAGATATGTAAATAGTAAACACAAACTACTGTGCAGGTCTTCTAGCAAATAATTTAGGTTTTTATATACATCAAGAGCGTTTGTCGAGGCGGAAGCTTCAAAGTTACGACTAGTGGGGCATAAACTAAATACGGGTCTAGTGCCAAAAAGCCAACTTATTGATCTCATATCTCCACAGATTTTGCTGGCGGCAATAATTGAATTTGTTTTTCATTAATTTGATTTTTAACTCTAATTCATATTTGCAGAAAACCAATACGATTTCTTCTGCGGTCGGTTGTAATTCATCGGGTAATATTACAAATTTACGAATAAACCTATGTTCCTTAATCAGAACGTAATTTGACGATTAATATTTTTGGCAATTTATGGTAATAATTCCGTAATACTAGAATGGTGATTTATTTATTCAATCAGTAAAAATATTGCATTTACAAAATCCATAAATAACTAGGATATCATTATACATTTTGTTTCAGTTGGATATTTTTCTTTTAATCATTTTCTTACTTGATTTTGAACATTAAAATTAACTTCGGATGTATGTATAAGTTTAGTTATAGCCTTTTACATATAAATTATAATGCTTCACTTATAGCTCATGATACGTGAATAACTATAATTGATGATAATGTTAATACATGGGTATACAAACAGAACTTGTAAGGGTTAAAGATCAAAATTTACACGATATCAAGTCACAGACAGAGGGGTGCCATAATTTTCAAGTCCTGCCTTGCATTTTAAAATTCTATTTTAACAGAGTTTACCTGAATTTATGTATTCTGATTAATATTTTAATTATGTTTTTCTTGCGCTAGTCATAAGGACGTACTGATGCACAAGAAAACTGACCTTGGATCAATAACCAAAAAACAAGAGGCCTGGCAGATGTAACGTCCGAATTTAATGCATGTTCCCAGAGCGGAAATAGAACGGTCGCACAGATCAAGGCATTTTTCAAAAATATAAGATCCGAAACTAAAAAAGATGTGGCCGTAACTAACGTAAGAGTGTACTTTTCCTGGTCGTTGCTTATATATCTGAATAATTAATTTTATTATGTCTTAATTAAACCCATCAGAATAAAATCATTATAACTGAATATACATTATTAGTTTTAATAGCAATATACATTTTTGCAATAACTGAAATCTTACAAATAAAATTAACAATAAATTATTTTTACAATATTTACAACCTTTCAATTTAGTGATGAGTATAACATATATTTCAAAAATAATAATTAAATATAATATATATTATAATTTTATTATTTATATATTATACCCATAAAAAACATTTGTATAGCAATTATTGTATATAATTTTAAGACTAATATTCTATATCACATTTTAAAAATAAATTAAATTATGCCAAAAAATTAAAAATGAGCATCAATATTATTGGTATCTTAATAATAATCAATAAATGTCTTATTAATAATTAGAAGCGAAAGTATTTGGATATGTTGGAAGCAGAAGAGGAAGCAGCTACTGACGAAATTGAAATAATTGTTAGTGAAGCAAAAAAAAGAAGATTAATGATAAGGTAATTGACTGGCTAACTCAGAGTTAAAATTAATTTAGAACGAATAATCTAGTGAATCATCCGTGATTCCGTTTCACTTCTTGAATAAGAGAATAAAATTATTCAAGAAAAAATGTTTATTACCATGATTGGTAGTTGACTCAAGTCAACATTTCGTCTGTTCTTGAAAAGTACATCTTCTGCGCCAGCATTTAATAGAAATTTTACATATGAGTGTAAAAAGTTTATAACCCAAAATTGATTTAATTATTAAAACGAAATCGTATTTAATTTTACAAAAAAAATATGTGAACCTGCATAAATGAACTTCAGAAATCCTTGTCTTCATTTATGACATGCGATTTTTATATCAAAATAACAAAAATTCAATTCTATACAAATTTGAATCAGTTGATCTTTACCAGAAGGAATTATTTAAAACTGGAGGTGGTTCCTACATGCTACAGTGCACCGATACTGATGCGAGGATGCTGGCAGTTTTTGAAGAAGAACTTCAGCCTTTAAAAAACCCTTTTGATGATGGTGCACATTAATTAATTTTTAGGAGACATTGATGTGGATAACACCCCTGTTGTCATTGTAGAGGCCCTTCCATGTTCTGTTTCTTTGGAATCCGAACCTCAACTCCCAGAACCTCAAGCCACCAGCACTCCAGCTCCAACTCCCAAAGAAAAACCATCCCATCCTAGATCCAAAAAATGCCCAAGGCTGCAAAAAAAATGAGCGCGGAACAATTTAAGAAAAAGTATTATTTTGGAAAACAAAATTGCATGATATGATGCCAATTTTAAAAAAACAGTTAGGACGTATGAGTGTACAAATTAAAAAAACGAGTTAGAGGCCAGTAGATTAGACTTGGAAATTAAAAGAGAGCAACTGAAAAAATTAAAAAAAATCAATAAATTAACCTTACTTCTATTGTTTTTTCATTTCGATTTTTATTTTGTATAGTTACTATAGATTTTTGTGATGAATAAATATTTAACATAATTTTTTGTATTGGTTTATTATTTCAAATCAATTTTATATTTTTTTATATAATTCTGACACGGATGTATTTAGGTAGTCATGAATCATATTTAATATTGTTATTATACCTAGGAAACTTTTCTATGCAAAAGCAGTTTGTACTAAATGCCTTCTTATTGCCGTGTGTTGATTTTCACCATCAATGTTGATTACAGGTATGTCCTCCTCAACTTCAATATTGAAATGATGCTCTGCTTCAGGTGGTTCATCTGCCATGTCCAATGCAATGTTATGTAAAACAACACAAGAAATAATATTGCATAAAGTGTCATCTAATGCTGTCCGCATTCTATAATGAAGAGCCGGGAATCGCATCTTAAGTACACCAAAACAGCGCTCAATTGGATTCCTGGTTTGAGCTTGGGCCAAATTGTAACGCTCTTCAGCAGGTGTATGTGGTGTTTGAAATGGTGTTAGAAGATATCGCTTTGTCTCCAACTAAAACACCAGTTACGAAATGTCCAGCCTCTAGCTCTGCACACAATGCTGAATCATTAAATCCTGCTATCATGTACACTGCCAGGCCAGCGAACAATAATATTTATAATTTTTAAATTAGACGTACAAATTGCCTATGTATTAATCGAGAACCACCCTTTGCGATTTCTGAACAATTCAGCATTACCACCAGGAGACACAATCTTTATGTGGGTGCAATCCAGTGCCCCAATTACATTTGGGATACCACCAATATCGAAGAATTCCTCTTTAATTTTTTGTTGCTCTTGAGGAGTTCGGGGCATCTTCACATATTCATTCTTTAATAGAGCAATGTGGTGACCTACTCTTTTGACAATTCTTGACACACTTGATTTTTCAAGCCCCCCGATACTGTCTCCAACCATGGTGTAAAATTAACCGGTGGCGAAAAAGCGCAGTGTAATTAATATTTGATTAATTGAACTTATCGAATGATTGCGATTCGTTCTACGTTCAAGTTTATTACAGTATCCTTATTTAGCCGAAATCTCATTTTAAATTGTTCATTGCTATACATCTCAAATTCATTCTGTTTGTCTCTCAAAACTCTTCGTGGTACAACATTTTCGTCATCAGAGGAAGAGGAGGAAAGCGATGAGGAAGAGGAAGAATACATTGGGGCAGGATTCAAGGAACTGTAAAAAGGATGTATTGTTATGTTAAAATGGGAATATTTAAGTAGTTGAAGGGAGGTACCTAATATTTATATGTTGTTGTTTTTGTTATTGTTTTTATATTTTAATGAATTTTATTATTGTAAAGGTAACTGATTCTTATTGTATTTTATTTTCCCAAATATTTCAAATATAGAATTTTTGTCTCTAAAATTTTATTTATTTCCTACAAGCAGAAGAAAGTTGAAGTAAATGATTAACCAATTTGTCATAAATGCACTCGAAAATACTCTAAATAAGACATTCATTTCAGGACAAAATATTAGTATTTTTATGTGCCAAGGAACTAAAGTGAGTCAGTCTAATTAGTAACAATTTAAATACATTTAATTTAAAAATCCTTTTCTATTACAGTGGCATTCCAATTTTTCACATGACACAACTATTATGCCACTACCAAAGATTATGAGTTACAAAAATTATGTAACTTATGGGTGTTTCAAATGATAAGTTTCTTATTAAATTTAATTTGAATATCTCCAAAAATACTTATCTGCTTATTTTCATCTTTTCGATTAGCAGTAAAATTCTACTGGTACTGGGAACTTACATCAGATACGTAGGTAAATATAAATACAATGATCAGCTGTACTAAATTACAATACACCTTTTTCTATTTCACTGGAGGCTGGTAAAGCAGTTCAAAATTATATTGATAATTATTGCAGTATTGCTTTTAAATACCGAATATTTGCGATTTTGCACTTCGACGATTTCAAATAGGTGTATATAATGATATAACTGTTTTTTATATTGCTGTGCGAAGGCTACGTACATTATGATAGTAACCTTTAATATTAATAAATTCACTTACAGATTTACAGAAGGATGAGGTAGGATTGCCATTTTCTTGCTGAAGGACCCCCTGAGTCAGTTGGGGCGCCCTCTCCTTCGCTAAAAACAGAGACACTCCACTAGGCCAGATACCCCGTTTCCAGGCTTCGTGAAAATTTTCTATCGTTTAATGGAGTCTTGTGTCCCGAATGGTCTTCTTACTAACCATTTAACCAATACACATATTTCACACTAAAAATTTTCGCATCCATGATTCAAACGCGACCTGTGTACAACACGACACCACAAATTATAAAGGTTAGGTTAGGAGATAGGACTACTCTACTCCATTACTCTACTGCTTGCGACTACCGTTTCGCCCGTATCCCCCGTCACTCGTCACCTTTCGATGATACCCTTGTCATGTACTCCGTCGGGTCTCTGTCCTCTGTGTCTGTGGTAGGTATATAAATATAACTAATAGCATGGTACAAATAGACAAGGTATGTTCCTTGCGCAGGTAGGTATCTGGTGGGGGTAATCACTTCCTCGCAGAGTTGCCTGCTTAGATTAGGAAAGGAGGGGATACGTAATGCCAACCCATCGACTCGTAGCGAACTGTTACCGAAACTCGGCTGTTTGGTGCAAAACATTCAGTTTGGTGCAAGGCGTTATTATTGTGTATTTCGAGCTGTTTATTAATTTTGTGAGATTATATTAGCGTGGCATAATGGTGATGTGTTCAGCTATTGGGTGCAAAAGCATAAGTGTCAGAAAAATAGAGGGAATATCATTCCACAGGTAAGAAACATATTTACTACTTTAGTTAAGTGTGATTAAATATGAAATTTCTGTTTTGTTCAATACCTCATAACATCTTGTTGCCAGTAATCCTATACCTTGGAATCCAACACACCCTTTTTCAAATTGAGAAATTATAAGTCAGCAATTTTCATTCATAATTTTTAATTAGTTCCAAGTAGTGACGTGTCAGTACGGCTTGATTCCCATGGGCGTAGGTGATAAAGGCTTTGTGATATGACAAATTTAGATTCTCATAACTGCTTCACTAGGAGTACTCTCGATCTAGGTTTAACATATATGGTAACTTGTATTTTCAATTGTCATATCCATATACTGTGAATGGATCATAATTTGGGCGTTAAGTTTATCTCCTGATAATTTTACCATATAAATTATTATGTTAAACTAAGATTTATTTTTCTTTACCAACTTTATTAGTTGTAAAACTATAACTTGAATGTGCAGCAAAAATAGTAGCTATTAATAAATAATTAATAAAACATTGTGTGATAAAATTCAAAATGTCCTAAAATGTAATAGGAATTTCAACCAAACACACACACAGATGGGTTTTTACTTGATTATATGATAAACTTTTATTTCGCCTTACCGCCTACCTGCTAGCTAGACCTTTTCAAATCCCAGAATTTGGCCTGTTTCATTATACATGCTGTTTTATCCTCTTTAATACAGTTTAGAGAGGTCATAAAAGTATTCCTAGAAGGAGGTAATAACATCAATAATAAACAGGTCCATAGATTAAGATAAAAGGAATATATTTGCCCATTAGTATACTTTTGTTTATCTATATGATTTTTTTCCATTATAGATTTCCCAAAAATGAAGAAAGATGTAATCTGTGGGTACAGAATATGAAAGCCAGGGACTGGACACCAACCCAAAATGATCGGCTGTGTTCAAAACATTTTGAAGACGGTTATTTTTATAAAACCAAATGCAAGGTCAAGCTATTGAAAGAAGCTATTCCAACCATTTTCCCAGAGCTACCTACTTATTTGCAACCCAATCAAGTAAGTTACAATAATTCAACATAAGTATATTCTTTTATGTATTATAACAACCTGTATTGTTATAGGAAAGTAGAAAAAGGGTACTTGTAACCACGCCAGAGCCCCAGCTTTCTACAAGTGGTGTGGGAGAAGGTGATGATACCACAAGGAAAAAAAAATTGAAGAGAACGCTCCAAGCAGTAATTTTGAGGAGTAAGGTAAAAACTAGAAAAATCAGAGTTTTGACTCAGTCTTTGAAGCGTTGTAAAAAAAAGGTATGCTCTCTTAAACAGCTAATTAATGATTTGAAGAGAAATAATTTGATTAGCAGAGAAAATTCTAAATTATTGGAAAATTTATCAACTTTTGATAAAGAAATTTTGATGCGTAGAGTAGGGAAAAAGGGGAAGTATAGTGCGGAATTAAGAAAATTTGCTTTGACTGTGAATTTTTTTTCACCAAAGGCATATGACTACATACGTAGTACTTACAATACATGTCTTCCACATCGAAGTACTCTTGGTAAGTGGTATAAAAATATTAATGCAGAACCAGGCTTCACACAAGAATCATTAAATATTTTAAAATCATATGTCCAACAAGTTGGAAAGAAAGAAATATTATGCTCCTTGGTTATAGATGAGATGGCCATACGCAAACATTTTGAATGGGACGGTAGAAAATGTTATGGGAAAGTTAATTTCGGGACAGAGCTTAATGATGACAACATGGCCTTGGCAAAAGAGGCTTTTGTTATGATGGTAGTAAATATAAACGGCACATGGAAAATTCCGGTCGGGTACTTTCTTACAGATTCTTTGAATGGTCATCAGAAAAGTTCCATTGTCATTCAATGTTTGAATGTATTAAAAGAAACAGGAATTAGAGTTGTTTCTCTGACATTTGATGGGGCCAGCTCTAATATTGCGATGATTCATAGCTTGGGCTGTGAAACAGATTTCGGAAATATGAAACCGTATTTTTTTCCGGTGAACGTATTTATGTTTTCTATGATCCATGTCATATGATTAAATTAGCAAGAAATACTTTTGGGGAACGTTTGATATTGAAGGATGGGAACGGAAAAAATATTAATTGGAAATATATAATAGAACTGCAATCTTTACAGGAAAGTGAAGGATTACATTTAGGCAACAAAATACGTGCCGCGCATATCAATTTTTTTAAGCAAAAAATGAAAGTCCGTCTTGCCGTCCAAGTTTTAAGTGCATCTGTAGCAGATGCATTGGAATATTGCGAAAAAGAATTGAAGTTACAAAATTTTGAAGGCTGTGAAGCGACTGTTGATTTTATAAGAAATATGAATATAGCATTTGATATTTTAAATAGTAGAAAACTGCAGGCTAAAACTTACAAAAGAGCTCTGAGTATATCAAATATTGAGGAGGTCATGAAATTTGTCAAGAATTTCAAAAAATACATCAGCGAATTGAAATTCTCCAATGGTGAACTTGTCATCCACTCAGGACGTCGAACTGGGTTTATTGGTCTCATTGTGTGTCTGGAAAGTGCTTTAGGGTTGTATGAGGAGTTAGTCACAAATCAACAACTTCTAAAGTATTTTCCAGTATACAAAGTGAGCCAGGACCATCTAGAACTATTTTTCTCATCAGTTCGCTCCCGAGGTGGATGGAATAATAATCCTACAGCTCGACAATTTATGGCTGCATACAAACGCTTGCTAATAAGGACAGAAGTAAGAGCTGGAGGCATTGGCAATTGTACACCATTGGAAGATATTTCAATTTTAAATGTTTCAAGTAGAAATGATCATGTGAAGCCTGAAGAACAGATTAATATGAGCATACCGCAATTTGAAAAGGACTTCGATGACGGCGAGACCAGCCAGCCACTGTCAAATATTGAGGATATCATATATGAACATGATTATATAATGAACACATCTGTTTTATCTAGATGCACTGAACAAATAGTTATATACATAGCTGGATTCGTTACTAAAAGTTTAGTAGTACAATTAAAATGTGAAACTTGTGTCGGTGCTTTGTCAGGTGTCAAAGAAAATTTTCTTAATTCCCTAATAACCCAAAAAAATAGAGGTGGACTAACATATCCATCTATTGATGTAATTAAAATTTGTAAAATTAGTGAGAGATATTTAAGAACAATTAACGATCTACCAACAAAGGATTCTGTTGCTCAAATCATAAGTATTGTTATGAGAAGCTGTATTGAAACAAGTTTATTCCAATGTTTAAGCGATCATGCTGTAGAAAATAATTTAAATCATATATACTTGCTCATTAAAGCAGTTTGTACAAAATACGTAGATATAAGAATTCATTTCATGGCAAAACGTTTAAGTGAACAAAAAAATCCCTTAAGAAACCATTTAACGAAAATGATTCTTTTTAAGGGACAATAATTTATTCGTTAACGTTGACCCTATAATTAGTATGTAAGAGTTCTACTAATTTATTTTTCTTTTTTTTGTTTATACTTTAATGTTAGCTAGCTATCTGTCTGTGTAGATTCATTTTTTAAATCATTTATTGTTTGAGTTCTATTAATATGTATATTATTTAGTATAATTACTTTTTTATAACTTCTGTCACAAGTTTTTTCGTAGTTACTCTATTAATGTGGTATATTGTTTTTATATCACCATAATTATATGTAAGTACTTCAAATGTAAATAGTTGTTCCAAGATCATGTTATTCTCTTGTAAGAAAACATTATACATCTAATTATGAATAAACTATTATATGGATGCTATCCTGTTATTTCATACCTTGAGTTACTTTTTTTTCTACAGTATCTCTTCTACTCCATTTGGTGAGTAGGTATAATTTTTAAACAACTATCCTATAACATTATATTAATTGATATAAAGTCAATCTTAACTAACAACTTGAATTGCAAAAATGCTGACATTCTACGTATCAAGTTAATCAAAATTGTACAAATATTAACAGTATATTCTGTCAAAGCTAACATTTATGAGAAAATATTTCATCCACAAGTTATAGAATTCATGTATATCTGAATCTGAAAGAATTCAAAATTCACTTATTTATCTACCGGACTATAAATTACGAAAATTTATCGGTATGCGAAAAAACACTATTTATTTTGCAGCATGGCCCCACCTGAATAAGTATTTGGTTTTAAAATGTACCTAAAAATCCTGCCTGTGCATGTAGAACAAGTTAGAAAATCTACAAACTAATCCAAGAAATAAAGTTTCACTTTTCCCCAGTTTAAAATTGTACCCATTGTTCATTTGTTTGTTCCGCCTATGGCACGATTGTTTTGGTGAACTTTGGTAACACGCAGTCGCCTAATGTTGCGAGTCCATCTCTTCCCTAGTCAAAGGTTGCCTGAAATCCGCCATATTTTATTACGTCGTTTGTCGTTTAGTGAGTCAGTCAATGTGTCATTTGTCATTGTGTCTGTTTTAGTTAGTCTGTGTTTGTTTGTTCAAGTTTTTCTGCTTCAATTTGTTATGCACAATGTCGTGTGCAGTGCAAAATTGTAAAAATAATTGGAAGAAAAGGAAACAGGGAAACGAGATAAGTTTTTTTACATTTCCTAAGGATGACTTTCATAAAGAAAAGTGGATGGAAGCAATTGGACTACCCATCCTCAAAGTGAAAGATTGTGAGTATTATTTAATCTATTTTTTGTAGAGTATTTTGCTTGATAATCGAATAAAACACGTCGATGAATTGACAAACTACTTGTATGAGAAATATTGATAACAATTATTGCAGATTATAGGGTTGATATTTTTTTTCGCAGCTAGAATTTGCTCAGTTCACTTTAGTGAGGAATGCTATAAGGTAGATTGGGCGCAACAAACATTCAACATACTTCCAGCTTCCAGGAGATTGCTGAAAAAGGATGCGATTCCAACATTACATTTGCCAAAAAGAGACCATTCTCAACCTGAAAATTCAGCGGCTGTCGCGGAAAATAATGAAGTTCAAAGGTGAGTCTGATTTCAACATTGAAATTATACATAGAATTGGATTGTTTTTAACTATTTATATTTCTTTTACAGTTCAATGTCATATATGTATGGAATAGAAGATTCTCAACTTCCAGATACTGTGGTTTCCGCGGAACAAACTGAAGCGGGACGTTCCACAATTATAACTCGGATTTCCAGCCGAAAAGCAGATAAAACAAAATTTCGGTGGACTACGAGAACTAAGAAATTTCACTTATTTTTTTCGAAGAAAGTTATACATTTCAGCTTGCCTGTCGAATTTCTCAATAATATACCTTCAACGTAACTGTATGAAAAATGGAAATTGGGCAGCATGTTACCAATTTTCGAAACCTGAAAATGAAATATTAAGAAGTATATTTTCTAATTCACAAATACTCTTCGTGGGTATCTTGGTTTTAGGGCTCTTTCAGTGAAAATAGATTTTTGAATAAATGTACATTTATTCCATACCAGATAGTTCTCAAAACGTTTCAACCCGCATTGATACCTTTATCGATTGTGTAAAAGATTAAACATATTATTCTGTGAAAAGTCTAAAAATAAAATGAAACAATGTAATTCTGTATTTTAATGAATTAACATTTTATTTTATTTGTATACTTTTTGGGAAAATGATTCTTTAACCAGAAATTCGTTAAAATTAATTCGATGAGTTTACTGAATCATAAGAAGTTGTATTCTTTGCAGGAAAAAAAGATACTTGATGCGGAAAATGATATTGACCGAGGCAAGGTACAAAAAACAAATCCAGGAGAAACAAAGGCAATTGGAAGAAATGGCAGCCAGATGTCGATAAGAGGAGTCAGAGAAGAATGAATGGAAAAATGCCTTTAAAAAAAGTGAAGACAAAGTTAAAAAGCTGGAAGAGGAAAAAAAACAGTGCATCCCAAAGATGACATTATTCAAAAATAATCACGTATGTTCACCCCCGGACAGATAAGACTGATTCTGAATCCATCATTGAAAGTGAAATGGAACATGGAAGATTACTCTACTGCTATGTCTGCAAGATCTTATGGTCATGCGAGTTATGAATACTGGAGGTGTACTAGGAACGTTCCAATGCCTGCACCGTCGACTTTGAGAAAAAAAGCCTCATCTATCAATTTTGAACCAGGAGTTTTAACTTCCGTTTTCAATCACATGAGATTAAAGAGGTCCACAATGGAGTTTCGGGAGACACTCTGCGTTGCATCTTTTGATGAAATGCATAATTCTAAGCAAATCGATATTGACAAGAAGCACGAGCAAGTGGTAAATATTTTTATTGAAAACAAGTCAATTATTCTCTATCCAAATGTCAATTGGGAAATTCCGTTCTCTGAATCATATTCAAATTTATTATCCCAAAAATTACATGCTTGACAATGTTAATTGTTTTTAGTTTGAGATATTTTTTGTTTTCCACGATTTATACGTTTAAACAAAAACTAAGTTCATCAAAACTCCAATCTCTAGATTTCTGCGAAATCGGTTTAATTCTTGGTAATTCAATTTTCAGATTGGTCCTCATAAGTGCACGCAGGTATCAATGCTACGTGGACTTTTTGGGGGTTGGAAACAGGTCGTGTACTATGACTATGACAAGCCTATGACTAAAGACATCTTATTTGATATCATTGGCCAGGCATACGACAATGGTTTCATAGTTGCTTGTACAGTTTGCGACATGGGACCTTCGAACCAGAAGCTCCTTTCCTCACTAAATATTGGAATCAAGCAAGTAAAACGGAAAGGTACTCATTGTACCGTAAAAGGAAAAATAAAGCCTGAGCACCGAGTTTACAAGACAAATTATACAGTATTAGTGGAAGTGGATGAAGGAAATGAAAAAGTTTTAGAATGCAAATGTCTGGACTGCCCATCATCAGAAGGTAAATTATTTTGATTTTTAAATATAAATCAACAAGTTTATGAACAATCTTATCAAGTATTGCGTATTCACTTGAAAAATTAAATACAAAATAAACACAATATCAATTTTGAGTCGAAGCATAATTTCAATTGCTTCCATGTTAGCGTGGAAGTAGACATGACGAAAATACAAACATTAATTTTTTTTACTTGTTTAAGTGAGAGAAAGACTGTTTCACCACTTATAGAAACTAATCAGTCCGGGGTAGTCAAAATCAAGTGAATATGTAAGCATTTTGATCAGATATATTGAAAACTTTAATTTGGTATGCAATGGTGTAATGTATGTTATACAATTTTAGGTGGATGTAAACATGCTGTGGCTTTTCTGATGTGGCTGCATCGTCGAAGTGAAGAGCCCTCGGTAACATCCCAAGAATGTTACTGGAAAAAATCCAAATTAACTAAAGCAGTTAAAGAGACAAAAATAATGGATCTGCAGTCATTAGTGGACAAAAAAATCCCAGAACTTAGACCAAAAAACAACGAGTTTTTTCAAAATGTTGTAGGACTGTCCTCTGAAGGAGGAATCTTCGATTTTTTTCTAAATATTAAATTTGAAGATATATCAATGTATCCATTAATTGTCAAGTATAAAGAAGAAACCAAAAATGCTATATCTCCTGAAGATTATATAGATTTTATTAAAAATAAAATGACTAATGCAGAATGCAAAGAAGCCGAACTGAACACCAGAGATCAGTCGCAATCGGGAATGTGGTATGAACTTCGATTTGGTCGAATAACAGCATCACGCTTGTATGAAGCCGCACATTGCAAAACTGTAGAGGGTTCGCTTACTGAAACCATATTAGGTGCATCAGAACTTGTTCAAACCAATCCGATGAAAAGGGGTCTTTTACTCGAAGATGAAGTGATCAAAGAAGTTGAAAAACTAAAAGGTATAAAAATCAAAAAAAGTGGTTTGCTTTTAGAAAATGAATTTCCACTGTTTGGAGCATCACCTGATGGATTGAGTGAAGATTTTTGTATCGAGATTAAATGTCCGACAAAAGAAAAAAACATTGGTTATTATGTGGATAAAGGTACAATACGTAATAAGTTTTATGCACAAATACAGTTGCAAATGCTTTTCTCAAGAAAAAATAAGGGTTTGTTTTGTACTGCTTCCCCAAATTTTGAAAGTGATAGACATGTTACTATCCATGATGTTGATTTTAATGAAAAAAAATGTTTTGAACTAATGAATGCAGCTCAATCATTTTGGAAGATATGTATATTCCCTAAATTAATAATTTAATTTAAGTTAAAATATTTTATAAATTTTCAAATTGTAATAAAAAAACTGTTAAATAAATGTGTTTATTAAAAGGTACATATTAATGAAATCATAACTATTACATTCATTAAGTTCTCCTAAAACAAACTTTCAATGAGAAAATTCTAATTACATTGCAAAAAAAATATTTATAAATTTGTACATTACAAATGCATATTTTAGAAGAAAACTGGATTCAAACATGGAAAATGAAATCAAAATTTTGATATTAAATATATACAACATTTAAATACATTTATTCCTTAATAAGAGGTCCTTGAACATTTATTATTCCAGTCACTATTATCATTATATGATTTATTAAGTATAAAAGGTTCATATTAATTCGCGAATGAATGTCTACCATTGCAAATTCTCGAATTCTTCTGATGACACGTTCAATGTGTATCCGCAAAGAAGCAATCCTCTTACTTCTTTTTACTTCATCTTTCGATAATTTTTGGTTTTCTCCTACACTTGGTGGTCTAACCAAAAAGCAATTTTTTGTTTGTAAAACTGTATCGATATGTTTGAATCCTCGATCAGCCATTACTGCACATCCACTTGGCAATACATTCAAAAAATCACTTTTCATAACAATTTCCTTGTCTGAAGCCCTACCTCCATAACCGCCTGATATGAAATTGACAAAACCACATGGTGTTGCAGATATTAGAAATTTCAAAGTATTGCACTTTTTGTATTCCGACCACGTTAATGCTTGTCATACAGGGTTAGATGGCTTTTCAATTTCGATTTCGAAACAATCAATAATCGATTGCACGTGTGCGTACCGAGCTCGAAACGGAATAGGCAAAACCCTCTTAATTTCTGATGCACTTGGCCACAAAATGAGCTCCTGTAATGCTCCAGCAATAATAGGAACAGACTTCACGAATGTATTTTGAATATTTGTCGTACTCATGTCAAAATCATCGCCTAAACGTGCGTAGACATCATCTGTTCTAATTTTTTTTAGAGTAATTAAAATATTCACATAAGAAATTGCTTCTTGCAATTCTACGTATTTTACAACCTGGTAAATATTTTCAGGTAATCCTAGGTAAAATCTACTCTTCGTTTCACACAAGGCGATAGATGACTGTGCGCGTCCTGATAAAGGAATTT
This sequence comes from Crioceris asparagi, assembly GCA_958507055.1. NCBI lineage: Eukaryota > Metazoa > Arthropoda > Insecta > Coleoptera > Chrysomelidae > Crioceris > Crioceris asparagi. The sequence goes on from OY293832.1 coordinate 27,677,603, forward strand.
TAAACAGTTCATCTGTACTTGTAGACACACTGTTTTCACTATAACTATAGTCAAACGAAGAGATATTAGTCGATGATGTGTCAGACTTAGATATCCGTTTTACAGGCTCTTTTATTTTTATAGGCGACACTGCTGCATCTTCGCTTTTTGCTTTTGCCATTGTAGCTACACTGCGAACACACTTTTTAAAATTCACTTGTATACCTACATTCTTTTTTTGTGTGGTAACTTCAAAAACTCCTGAAGGAGAATGTGTGAGAATATGCACCTCATGTGCAGATCTTGTTGGAGTCTGTAATAATCCACTACTGGTCGATGGCTGGATGGGCTCGGCAGTAAACAAGTGCTTTTTAACACGTTTCACTTTATATAGATTTTGTAATACTGCTTGTTTCCTTTTCCTATCCGAATCTGTCAACTGTGATGATGCAGTGACCAATGAATCTTCTAAATTCAGATGAGGGACTACATCATTTTTCAGAACCAGCTTTGCTCCAACTGTTTTGAAATAGAGCCAGTTTTCGGAATCTTGTTGGAGCTAGAAATCAAATAGTTATTAATAACAGTAGATAATTCTAAAAGACAGCATTTTATTCATTCTTGAATATAATTATAAATTACTTACGTCAAAGTGATCTTCACAACAAAATAAACTTCCGGACTTGCTCTTCGGTTTACAGTAATTTACAGCTTTAAACCATAACTTCCGCCTAAATTCATCTCTCGGCACATAGATAAATATTTTAGATGGATTATTTTCACTATTATTTTGACACTTTGAGACAAAACATTTTTTAAACATGATGCAAATTCAAATTAATGAAAATAAAAGAACAGTGGTATTTGTTGACAAACATATGCAAATGACATATGTTAGATTGGAGACTGACAGCACAAAATACCTACTTCACTTCAGAAATAAATATCGCAAAATCGCCATAAAATAACAAGAATCTACTAAAACTGAACAAAATATAAGAGTTCTCTGTATTTTACATCAAACTGAAAAATTTTAACACAACTATTTTGAATTAATCGTGTGTCTAGTAGTTCATATCAATCTGAGATAGCAGCTGCCCACAGTAGGCATAGTAACACAAGAAGAGTACAGCCAACATAATGAATTGTAATTTCAACATTATACTGCGCATGCTCTGACAAATTGACGTCACCATGTCGGCGCGTAAAAATGCCGCGTAATATTTTCGAACTTTATTAATTTTTTTCCTATGGTAAACGTACTCTAGAAATTCTGGAAAAAATATTTTGGCATTGTTTTGGTTCAAACTATAAAATTAACAAATAAAAAAAAATCAGTGTAAATGCCTATTAATAAATCTAAATAATCAAACGAATTTATTGAATCTCTAGTATTGAAATAATAATAATAACCAATAAATAATGAGCTTTTTGATGAATCTAGTACGTAAGAAGATTCATAACATCAATTTATATGATCAGTTGTCCAACAATTTTCAATAAACAGAATAAAGTATTTCCCTACTACTCTGAAGAGGAATAACCTGTCAATTAAATTCAAGGAACATTTATTTATTATTATTTATTCATTTTTTGGTTGGTTTTATAGGATAGTAAAGAAAAGATTCCGATTAGACAAACAAAATTATAATATTCCCAAGAATCGGTACAAGATAAATATATATATCTTCTTGCACATTTGAATCAAGGCGGGATAAAACTAAGATGGATGCTTTCAGGCAACCTGCGCCAACCGAACGAAAACTCGTCCTTCTAGGGAACATACCTTGTGTATTTGTACCATGACTAATAGTTAATATTACAGCACAGCTGTGATATGTGAGTTATGAGATAACTGTATAAGAACGTATGCGGAGCGAGGGTTGTCTCTAGCCGAGCGGATAAACGTTCCCACATTATTTTCTTCGTTACGTGCAGGTGTAGACTAATATTGTAGCGAGAACCGAGATAGATCTCGTGATAGATTTTATTTATTTGTATAAAGTGGCTATATAGAGAAACTCTGTCATAGCATTTCTTCGAAATTACTAAAAGGGGTTGTAGACGGTGAATTCCTGCCCGACAAAATCAGGTGCTATATCAGTCTTTTCGAGCATCTTAACTACCATATATTTACCAGAAAAAAATCCCATCCACGTACATTTTGACGAACTTATGATATTTTCCTTGAAATTAGTAGAAGGGGTTGTGGATGGTGTATTTTTGCCCGACAAAATCAGGCTATATATAAGTGTCATAGAGAATTCTGTAGAGCATAATATATTCGCTATAAATAATACCGTTTAAGTGTAGTTTGAGAAACCTGAGATTTATTATCATAAATAAATAAAAGGGAGTGTGAGGAGTGAATTCCTGGTAGAGATAATCATATAATATTTGATGAGAAAAAAATCCATTCATAAAAATAAGCTGGACTTATCAAAGCCAACCACGGCCAGTCACGAGTTTGATCACCGAAACGACCTATGGCGGCCGGGCGCTCGTCGTAAAGTTTTCGCATACTCATGGCTGGAACTCGTGGCTGCCTTCACACTCGTCTGATAATTTTGTTCACCTAACTTTGAACAAATCCACAAGGAAAGATTTTAAGCTGCCAACATTTCTTGAAAGATTCCTTTTGATACAATTCTCTATGAAGTGAGAGATTTTATCAGTGTATATCAACTTAGCAGATCGCACCTGTTGACAAAAAAAATTATCAGTGTTTTAACTTAAATAAAGAATCGGTTAGGCATGATAAAGATTCTATTAGTGTTGAATCTTGGATTAGGGAATTGTAACTTACCGGTTCTGTGTTATTTTATAAACCTCAATATATACAAGCAGAAGAGCACAACGACTTAAAAAATTAGGTTTTTGTTTTAATTATTATGAACAGGGGCCAAACGGAAATGATCAAAAAAGTATGGTAATGACTGTATTTGTATCGATGGTACGCATGACATGAATGCTTATGGATTTGAATTGATTACCTTACCTGTGACGATATACGCGAAGGTTCTCCTTGCGCATTTGCATCATGTCATTACATGTATTGTAAACTTGTTTTAGGCTGAGGTGTATAAACATTGGAGAATATTAATCCAAGAAAGAGACATAAATGTTTTTCAACCAATCTTCCACAATTTTATAACATCTCTGCTCGCAGATACTGACACATTTGATTCTGGTCTATAGTTACAAAAGTATTATTCAAAGAATGTCCAGGAGTGGGCCTACTGCTACCGTCTGCATTATGGCATAAACACAAATATGCACATAGAACGGATGCATCGAACATTAAAATATATTTACTTAAATGGGAAAATATCAACAAAAATTAAGAATTTACGTACCATACAGGGTGTTAAAAATGTCAGCATTAAAATGTACAGCCTAGTCCGCTCCTGGTAAACTGAACAAGGTAATTATGTTTTAAGGGCAGCAGTTTAAGAGGTCCTTACTACTGTTTACCATATTAAATTTTCATCAAACTATATTAAGTAGTTTAAAAGTTATTCAAAAAAAATTGTTTTCCAGTGGCGTCTTTTAGGAGGCCGTAAATCCGTGGGGAGGGCCGCTAGGGCAAACATTTATGGAAACTTGTAATCTTCTTCTTTAATGTTCTATCTGAATCCGAGAGATTTCCCACATTTTCCAGGACACTCTGTATAATCATCCATGCAATTCAAGAACTTTGATATATCCGTTGTACAGAAATTTAATAATGCAGTAACAACATATTCAATTAATGATGTCAATTTTTTTTAAAAATACCTTCAAGAAATAATAATACCTCATTTATTGTAATTCCTTTGTTAGACAATGAAGTGTTTGAGCACCTATAATTTTGAATTTGCAAGTTGTTTTAATGTGTGTAAATATGTATAATGCTGTTAAAGTATAAATTTGCATCAAGCTTCTCAAATGGTTCTAAGATTTTGTTTGTTACAGTGGACTGTGGTGCAATTTAAAAATAAATTACGTGACGAAAATCAAGAAATTTCCGTAGTACCATTAAAATGGCTATTTGAAGAGAATAACTTTCTCTATTGCTTTTGGCCAACGTCTAAGCAACGGATGCATAATAAGAACCGAACAGAACCTTTTGATACCTGGCCGACATATTCTGTTGTTAAATTGTTGAAAAATCCAGGTAACTAATAGCAATAATATCTTTTAAAATATTTTAAATAATCAGAAAGCTGATATCCATTATACGCTTTAAGTATAAATTATAGTTTTATATTAAATTTGAAAAGTTTCTTCATACTTGAGTGCATTTAGTCACTGACTCGATTGAAAAATTATTTGTCAATTTTACTTGCAGTTGGGATATTATTTATATATTTTTAAATATTTGACAATCTTTCAACATCGTATGGAGCTGCTCTAACATACGGAAACCAACAAGGGGAAGAATCGGATCCAGAAAGCAATAAGAGTCAGAGTTTTGAGGAAAAAACATGATTTGTAACTCAAAAATCTGAGTCGCAAAAGAAAACAAAACCTTTTTCCTGATTATATTCAGATTAAGTCATCATCAGATCTGATTCATTCTTAATTCTTACTCCAAAAATAAAAAATTTGAATGGAAATTTGCCACCTATCCCATGCATTCCGGAGCAAGGGGATGATGATTGTGTATCTGATGAAACTAGTAAGTAGCATCAGTTAATATATTATGATTTTAAATGAAAATTAAAGAATGGTATTAGTGAATATAGTCGGTCACCCGCTGGTGAGTTTGGTTTAGTTTAGACAATCACTATGATGTTCAGTTCATCAAATTCCTGAATGCATTTTCTTTGTCCAATATTCAATATTTGAATGTGTTCAGTTTGCCAAAACTAATCTTAAATTACACTTTTGTGCAAAGTGAACACAAACACAGAAATTCGACAAAGAACGCATTCAGAAATTTAGATAAGTCAACCGATAGGCAAAATGACAAGCGCCCCTAATTTGACAATTTTTGACCTTTACTTCTATTAAAATCCTTAAAAAGACTGCATTTTATTATTTATTGTGTCAGCTGCAACGAGGTAATGCTTCAAAAATTTTTGGTGATCATTTAAAATAAAAATACCTAAAATTAGTATTTCCATAATGTGTTTCATGAAAAATTACCATATCTTTTGTCTCTGATTTGCATTGTACAAAAGAGTGCAAACCACAACTGTTTTACATGAATATGTAAAAATAAATATGTAATTTCATTTAAAAAAATTGGCAGTGACAATGGTAGATAACATTGAGACAACCTGTATATTATTTTAATATGTCAAAATAATACTAAAGATTAATTAAAAAATGACGTGTCCGACCGATTTGTCTAAAAATTATCAATGAATTAATTATTGAATATATTCCTTGCTTTTGTTACACACATTTTATATTGCAAACTAACGAAAGAAGTATCAGGGTCCATAACTTCTTCTTCTCCCGCACTTGTACCACCAGGTGAAACAAATATAAGGACGAGTAAAAACAATAGTACCTAATGAGAAATCCAAAGGTAGTTTTGTCTATTACACAATCTAACATACATTTTCGTAATACAATAGGTTCATACTTATTTAACAGGAGCTTTATAATTTTTTGTACTGGGTGATTCAATAAGGGTAACGAGGAACTGTATCTCAGGAACTAAAAGTTTGGGGAAAAAATCCTTCCGAAGAAATCAACCAAGGAAAATTGCGGGAAATATTTTTTTAAAATTCATACGTCCACCGCTAGGGGGCGTAATAGCTTCGATCGCATAAAAAATGCGATTTTTTCGAGAATTTTCTTTTATGACTTTAGAAATGAATATTCTCACGTTAATGTCAACATAATGGTCCATCTTTTTGATAAACGATTTTTTATTGCAGGAAGTAAAATAAAGGCGGGAGGGGAAGCTAAACTTTTTGGACTATAAGTGTCTCTAACTTTAGTTTGACTTAACGGAATTTTGATAACAAGGTCTGGTTCAAGAAAGGAATGTTTGGTGAATATTATATAAGACCATCCATGATATTCTGTTTATTGCCACCCTAGCTAGGGGGAGGGATTTTATAATGTTAACTGTTTTTTAATTTTGCTCCAAAATCGCAAATGGAACCGTATGAATATTTTATTATTATTATTTGACGCAGGGGTGCCAAAGCGGGTACTTAAGCCAATTCGGCCCATTGTGCCTCTCCCCCTTGCTCCTCAGACCTACGGTTCCCCGAGTATCCCGACAACCTGGTCCAGAGATCCGGCCACTTCAGTCCTAAGATGGCCTTACGAACGTCGGATAGAGCGGGGCATTCTGTGAAGAGATGCTCCTCTGTTTCTTCCTCCTCCATGCATTGCCGACATGTCGGGTCTTCGATGACACCCGTTGTATGTAGGTGTTTTCTTAGCGCAGCATGCCCGGTCCAGATGCTTACAAGTGAGCGTAGTTTGGCCCAGGGCAAAGCTAGGCAGTCTTCGGCCCGTTTCCGGAATGGCTCCGTGATGAAGTTCTTGCTCTGTCGACAGCCCAGAATTGAGTTCCACCTCTGACAGTGTCTGAGGTGTGTGTCCTCTTTAATAAGGTTAGCCATGATGTGCGGTGTGATGGGTACTGCCGGTTCGGGCCCATACATTGTTCGGAGGCAGCACCCGCCAGCTTATCCGCCTTGTCATTACCCTCATTCCCATCGTGTGCTGGCAGCATCATATTTTCATTCGCTAGTTCCGATAGTTCGCGGTGGCAGTTCAGCGTGGTTCTCGCGTCGTACCTGCCCTTTTCAAGCGCTTTTAAGGCGTCTTTACTGTCTGTGAAGAAGCATATTACTTGTCCTCGCACCTTGCTCATGCGGACCTCATTAGCCCCTCGAGCTGGTGCTATTACTTCCGTTTGTAATAAGGTGGCATACTTGCCGAGTGGTGGTTGTAGAGACAGTTGCAGGTCTTGGCTGAAGATTCCTATGCCTGTACTGTTCCTCTTTTTAGACCTATCAGTGTATATGTCTATTGTCGGCACAGTGCGTGGGTCTGTTTCTTCCCAACAAACGTGGTATTTGCATTTGCTGAATAGTGGTGCAATGCGGTCTGAGCTGGCCTCGAGGAGTGGTATTCTGGCGAGGCCCTCCTCCAAGATGGCTGTATGACTCTTCGCACTCTTGTGCACCCATAATGTTCCACCATCTTTCAAACGAAGGGCGGTCAGTTGTGCTGCCCCCTCCAGATCTAGGGGTCGCAAGCACAACAACGCCTCTAGTGCATCAGATGGTGTGGTCCTCATGGTACCAGTGACTGCGATGCAGACAGATCTCTGTAGTCTCGCAAGTCTGTCCTCAGTTTGTAATTTGGTTCATCGCCACCAAACTATTGAACCGTAGCATATCATGGGCCTTATCACTGCTGTGTACAACCAGCTTACTGTCCAGATATTTTCCCCAGGTCAGTTGTCTGTCGATAACCACCCGTAGGTATTTCACCTCGTTGGATAGCTTGAGCTGGATTTCATTTAGTGTAGGTATTTTTATGTCACCCACCTTTCGTTTTATGGTAAAGAGCATAGCCTCTACTTTGTGGTAATTCACAGAAAGAGACGTTGCCCTGCACCACTTTTCTAGGATGAGTAGTGCCCTTTGCATCAGTTCGCATAGCACTCCAATGTGCTCCCCTTTATGACTATGTCATCCGCATATCCTATGGTGTACAGGCCCTCGTCATTCAGGGTCGTTAGGAGGTTATCCACTACTATGTTCCATAGCTGGGGGGAGAGTACCCCTCTTTGAGGACAGCCTTTCGTAACATTCCCTGAGACAGTTGCGCCTGCGACACTGATTTCAACTATTCTGCTCTCGAGTATATTCCCTATTCACCTGCGCAAACCTGGCGGTACGGTTTTATCCCGAAGAGCTTTGTTGACTACTTCGAAGGTAGTTCGGTCGATCAAACGCACCTTCGATGTCTATGAAGACTCCTAGGGAGTGTTCGCCATTATCCAGGGTTCTCTCAATCCTGTCCACCAGAACGTGGAGAGCGGATTCCGTAGATTGCCCTGGTGTATAGGCGAATTGGTTAGGATGTAGCGGTCTTTGGGTTAGGACGATACCCCTGATCCAGCCGTCGCAAAGCGTCTCCAATGTTTTCAGTACAAACGAGGTAAAGCAAATTGGACGTGTGCAAATGCATGGCACGCCCTGAGGATAACCACCAGTTCGTCCAGTACAATTCCCAGTCCCCACTAAAGGAGACCCGGGAAAATCCCATCCTTGCCTTATGACTTATATGGGGAGAATGCCTTGACCGCCTGTATTGTTCCGGTTCGATTTACGCCAATTGCCAGTCCTCCGCAGAGGGACATCTCGAGTTGTGAAGAAGTTCCGTAACGTTCCCTAGTGATATCGACCCTGGGAAGTGGAAGAAGTGTTTTTGCTGAGTCTACAGCAGTGTCAGTATAGGTACCGTCCTCCCTTATGACACTTGTCTAGGATCTTTGGGGTCACGATGGCTGAGTGGGCTAAGGCGCTGGAAGAGCGTTCGTGGCTTGCCACAGTTCATGTGAGCGAGGGTTCGAATCCCGCCAGAGCCATGGTTGTTTGTAAACTGGACCCGTGCACAGGTATCCTGTATACCTCTTCGGGATTGTACTGTTTTTTCGTTTGTCCATGGCATGCTTGACTAAGATACTTGAATAAAATATTCTTTAAGCCATAACTTTTAAACGAATGAAGATATCGTCATGCTGTTTGGACATATTATGTTGCAAATTTGATCTACTTTCCGAATCCACTAAAATATTCATACGGTTCCATTTGCAATTTCAGAGCAAAATTTAATAAAACAGTTAACATTATAAAACCCGCCCCTTGGATAGGGCGGCAAGAAACAGAATGGCATGTAATATTCACCAAACTTTCCTCTCTTGAAACAGACCTTGTTAACAAAATTCCGTTAAGTCCAACTTAAGTTATAGACACGTATAGTCCAAAAAACTTAGATAATAAATTAATTTGTTGTTTTGTTAAATCTTATACTGTAAGCGTCATTTTACTATATTATTTTTCTCTTTCAGTTTACCTGACTCCTGTTTATGACAACAATTGATATATTTTAAATGTATTTATATGAATGTAGCTATATATATATATATATATATATATATATATATATATATATATATATATATATATATATATATATATATATATGTATATATATATATATATATATATATATATATATGTGTATATATATATATATATATATATGTATATATATATATATATATATATATATATATATATATATATATATATTTTGGTACTGTTTATCGATTGTCAAAGCATAATTGTATGTATATGACCAATAAAGATATATCTATCAATCTGACTAATAAAAAATCATATATCAAAAAGATGGACCATTCTGTTGTTATTAAAGTGAGAATATTCATTTCTTAACTTATATAGGAGTCCTTCTAGAAAGAATTCTTAATATTCTACCTAGTATAAATACATCCGCAGAAGTTACCATGCAGGAGATAGATACAATTCCCAAAAAACCATATAATAAATTTTTTGATTTATTAGTTTATGACAAGCGACTTATAGTTTGCGAGAGGAGCAGGAAACAACTGATAATAATTTAACTATTGGTATATTTGATTTTTTAAATATTTTTTTAGTAAAGTTTTTCTTTATTTAACAAAAAGTCGCATCCACCTTCCGGTTATTAGCGACATTACAATATTTTACTTAGATTCACAAAAAAATACAAGGTATATCAAAATTGAACAATTTTATATAACATGATATAAATCTATATCCTTCAAGTAATTTTTAAGATTTAATAGATTACATGTTTCCCCTAATAATATCTTAAGGTATTGTGGCAAGTTATACTTATTTCTAGATAATGTATATTTTTTACAGTCAATAAGAAAATGTTTTACTGTTAGAGTCAAATCACAGACATCAAATCTGGGAGCTTCGGTTCGTTTCAGCAGACTTTCATGAGTTTTTCGGGTGTGGCCAAGTCGAAGTCTTGTCAGAATTATGTGGGAGTGGCGGTCTTTTGGTAATGATCTCCAAGGACGGATGTCACCTATCACTTAACGCAGTTTGGATCTTGAGTTGCATCTTCAGTATGCCATTTTGTTGATAAATTGTTCTTAAGCCAGGCTTTCAAATCCAGCACTACGCTCTCCGAAAACTCACTAATTCTACCACAAGTCACGGCATTGTAAAGACAATCATTGATAGACATTTCTCTAGTAATAATATATTGACAATCATCCCCATTACAACACAAGATATCCTATTTAAACAAATTATGCGTGTGTGGCCTCGAGTCCAGCACGTCTGGTTGTTTTATAACAATAATTTATAATTACAATACAAACTTGATATTCTATCCACACACTCTAAATGTATGTGTTATATCGTCCTAATTCTCTGAAGGCCAGGGCCAATACTTTCGGCCCTGTAGAGCATTTCTCGCGTTTCGATCAGCTTCTTCATTACTATTAATTCCAATGTGTGATGGTATCCATATGAAGTGGACAAAATTTTCGAGTCGGATGAGTTAGGCTTTAATTAATTTTTCAATAGGATGTTTTGGATATAGTCTCTGCAGTGATAAGATAGAACTTAATCAATCCGTTAGAATGACTGATTTCTCATAGTTGTAGTTGTTCAAGTATACTAATGATCGGTATATTGCATATATATTGTTTGATAATGATGTCATTTGAACTAAATATAATACAGTGAGTTTTTGTCACAGAAAAAATGAAACCTGTTTCGTGTGACCAATGTTCCATAGTGTCGAGAAACTTTTGAAGCATTACTTCCATAGTGTCTAGATTTTTTCCTTTTACAAAAACTACGAGGTCGTCAGCATAAAATCTTGCTTTCAGTGGTTTCTTCAAGCCTTTTAGGATATACTTGATGGCAATTAGAAGCAGGGTTGGACTAAGCACAGATCCTTGTGGTGTACCGTTTTCTGAGGGCGTTTGCGTGATAAGATACCATTGACTCTGACCTGGAATGTTCTATTGTTCAGAAAATTCCGTATAAATGATAAACAGTTACCTCTTATATTAATTTTTTCCAGTTGTCCTAGTATATGGTTTCTACTGGCTGAATCGAAGGCTCTTTTAAGGTCAAAGAATATGGCATAGCATTTCTGCTTTGTAGATAACGCCTCATGGACATCGCTTTCTAGATCTACTAAGTTGTCCAAAACTGATCTATGATGTCTAAATCCATTTTGTTCTGGAATTATCAAGTTTCTGCTTTCTAATGTCCATTGCAATCGTTTGTTGACAATTTTTTCGAACATGCATGTCAGTGACATTGGTCTCTAGGATTCTAGGATCTAGACGCGACTTAATAGGTTTGAGGACAGGAATAATTATTGATTCATTCCTTTCTCCCGGGAATGTTTGAGTCAACCATATACTATTGAATATTTTCAGGAGATGGATTCTTGCTGTTTCAGGTAGGTTCTTAATAAAATCAACTGGAATGTCATAGGGACCTAATGCTGTGTTTCTCAGATCGAGGAGGGCCTCATCAAGTTCGGCTCTCGTTATTGGAAGGTTAATTGGGTCATTGTTCGCTGTAGCAGTGTCGATCATGTTAGAATCGCTTGTTGTACTATGTTCCAGAAATTTTGTATGAAGATTTGAATCGTCTGAATGTTTTTCATAGGTTTGGGCCATCATAGCTTGAGGAAATCAATTGATTTCCGTCTTTAAGAGTTGAAATATGGGAGGATGTCTGGGTGCCTGATATTTTTTTCACTCTGTTCCAAACTTCCGTCATGGGAGTGGAGGAGTTAATGTTAGCAATGTAATGTTTCCATGAGTTTTTCTTGGCTTCATGTATTATAACACTTGCTTTAGCTTTCAGTCTTTTGAATTCAATCAGATTTTCTGTTGCTTTGTGCCTTTTGTATTTTACAAGTGCTGGCTAGCAGCTTGTAGACTCATTACATGCGTCATTCCACCACGGTACAGGTTTGTGGTTCTTTATTAGCTTAGTCTTTCCGATCGATATTTGTGCACTTTCTGTGATTATGTTTGACAGATCTTTAAATGTGATTTCTGTTCCATCACAAACAGCAATTTCTATTCTATTATCTACTTCTTTCATGTGTCGTTCCCAATTTGCAGATTTCACTTTCCATTTCGAAGGAATAGGATACAAAGTTCCTTGGAGATTTATGTTTGTGATCTCGATGGGGTGATGATCACTACTATATAATAAGGGAGTACCTGCCATGAAAGAGATGTAGTCATAGAGGGATCACATAGTGTTAGATCAATGGCCGATGAGTCACCTGTAGCTGAATTAAATCTGGTGTTATTTCCATCATTCATAACACATAGCTGGTAGTCTTGAATGAAATTTGCGATGATTTTTCCTCTAACATTAGTGTGATTCGATCCCCAGATTGCGTTGTGGCCGTTGAAATCTCCTAAGATAAGTCGTAGTGTTGGTATTTGATCTATTAGGCTTTTTAGGTCGTTTCCATCTATTTGTTTATCGGGTGGTAAGTAAATATTACTAATATTAAGTTTTATAATGAATGATTTTTTTAGCAATAGCCTCCAGTTGTGTGGTTATAGGTATCTCTTCTGCTTCGATGTGTTTTTTGACGAGTATTGCAACACCTCCAGATGATTTGGTTATATTCAGACGAACCTTTCGAAAGCAGTTGAAGCTGTTTAATGAACAAATGCTATTTACATTGAAGTGTGTTTCTTGTAAGCAAAGAATATCTGGGCTTAGCGCCGAGTTGAGAATTTGAAGCATAGGTAGAAATATCCGTTGATATTCCATTGAATTATAGATTTGAAATTGAATGTTAATTATTATTATTTTTTTTAATGTTGATCGGTCTCCTCCAGTACTTTCACAGCCCATTTCATTAAGAAGTTTTCGTTTAAGTTTTGTCAGTCTTCTCTTTATTGCACGATCAGTAAGTGTAGGGTAGATGATAGTTAATAGTTCTTTAAGTGAAAAGAAGTCAGTTGTATAATCCTTTACCACACTAATGGGATCACAAGAACCTTGAATATTTTCAAAAAGGCTTATGATTTGATCATAGTTTAAAATTGGTGCAGGAGTCATGTTGTCGATGAAAGATTTTCCGGTTCTAATAAGTCTTCATTGGATTTTGCATTTTCATTGAACTTTTTAACTATTTCAGTAGTCGCCGGCTTGATGAAAGTACTATTTTCTGTTGGAATTTATTCCTCGGGCGTCCTCGAATTCAAGCACGATAGATTTAGGAAGAGTAATGCTGTTTTGTGAGCTGATGTATACCTGTCTTCGGAAACTGAGAATATGGCTATATTTTGGAGATGTAGCATTTATCTTCAGGAAAGTTATTGGAGATACAAGCTTAAGACCGAGTTTTTCAAGATATCATAAGGAATTGTTGGACACACATTTGACAGAACGACTCGTTCGGTTGGTGCGATAAGACGTCTAGCTTTGAGTAGTTGTCCGTTGACTTCAATAGTTCCATTTTTCTTAATGAAATCATCAACAATTTCTTTGCTTGCTAAGTACATACATATTCTTTGGTTGGATAGTCTTGAAGTGAATATTATATTTTTGGGTTGTATAATAATTCCTAGTGGTATGAGATTGAAAATTATTACTTGTTCTTTTGTTGGGAAGTTTTTCTTAGCGGCAACTGAGGAGTAGCTCTTAGGTAACATTGGTTTCTCAAGTAAGTTGTTATTTTGAGATTCACGTTCGATGTTATTGTTTATATTCACATTTATCTTGATTGTCTTCTGATCTTGATTATTCAAATGATGTTAACCATACAAGTTAACTGTTAGATGCAGGAAAGGTATGTAAAATCTCACAATTTCTGGAACGATATTTCCACTACAATTTATAAAAATTCGATGCACTGATAAGATAAGGTATCACTCCGTTAATAACCAGAACCGAACTCCCAGATACTAATTGATAACATTATCTAAGAAATATTTAAGTATAATCTACTGGCAAAATCAAACAACGAATTTTTATGATCCTTTACTTATAAGATAATTATACATATAAATAATCTAACATTCTCTACATTCTTATAAATACAAACTTGTTATCCTTCTAAAGTACAATATAGAAAATATGAACATAATGTTCTTATAAAGATTGTGAATGGAGAATAAAATTGAGAAACTACCATCTTCAGGCACTGTAATGATCTTTTAATTCATTTTATAGTTATTATTTATCCTTATGTTGTCTTTCTACTATGCTTGTTTGATAAAATAATAAAGCTGTATAAGTAACGAAAAATGTGAACCAGTGTGAATTCGTTACTATATTATTGGAGCCAGAATTCTAAAAATTGGTGCGACAGTCGTACCGCGAGTATATGACACGGGATGGACCACGGTCGTATAAACACAGGTCTGGAATCGAATGTCAAATTACATGGGTACCAAGTGGGTCGCTTAGCGTCTTGTTCAAATTGCAAAGTCAACGATGGTACTACGAAATTGAGAACAGGGGATGTTACTTAGAACATAAAATACCTTAATCTTATTAAAAAGTTATGAGTTTATGAGCGCAGAACACTATGATGAATAATATTAAGACCTATCGAGATGGAAATATGTTAACGGAGATAGTGTGAATCTTCTTACAATTTTACAGCATCCTTTGAATTGATATTTTTATGTCTTAAGCAACATCCCCATTCGACTGCGAACTATGCGGCAGAATATGGAAGCTGAAAAAGACTGGATGCTAAGCGAACCACTTTATACGCTCGTTTCAAGGCCTTTCTGTATGACCGTGGGATGGACCGATGCTTGGAAGTAGTGTTCTCTGTATTTGGGTATTCTGTGGTTCTCTGGGGTAGTCTGGAAGATGTGTTCTATGGGCAGTCTTCTCGTTATGGACGCTGGATATTGGGTGTTGTCTTCTCGCCGTTCGAAGAGTGAAATATATTGTCATTAGATATTAGGTTTTTGGTTTGTTAATCTGAGAATATTTTTATAAATTTATTTATTTTTGTGTTCTATTATTTTTGTTCATTAATTATTGAGTTTTAGATAAAATCAGAAGTGAGATTGCTGCTATAGGCCATTTCCGCTTCGCCATTCTGAGCTGAAGAATACTCAAAAGCACTCCATCTTGTATTATTATGGATTATGATAAAAAATGTGGCATCCTATTTCGAAACGTAAATCCCGTAGCTGTGATACAGATACCAGGGAAGAACTAAATAAAACTCTTCAAGCTATTCTTTCACGCTTGAGTACTTTGGAAGAAGCGTCGCGGCCTGGCTCTTCCACTATGCAGGAGACACGATCAAGGACACCTCTCTTACCACAGGAGAGAGGTTCTCATGTGGAAACAGCTATTAGCGAGGCAACCCTCAGAATACTGAGTGCGATGAGTACTTTGCCGGTGAGTCAGTGAGATCCAACCATACTTATATTTCAAATTTTAACCCTAATATGCATAATTTTGATGTGTGGTGTGATGAAGTTGACCATATGCGTGTTTTGAGTTGTTGGGATGACCGTGAGTGTTTACCTCGAATTGGTAATTGTTTAATGGGGGATGCTTGTACTTGGCTAGATGAGTGGGTAACGACAGACCGTAGCTGGTCAAATTTCAAACGAGAATTTCCATCATTATGTCCAAGTACAATTGACATCGCGAGCATCTTATTTGATGTAATGAAAACTGATTCCGATCATTACCCAACCTATGCAGAATATGCAAGACGGTCACTTCTACGATTACGAATAGTCAACGGTCTAAGTGATGAACTAATCTCTGCTATAGTGATTCGTGGTATAAGAGATTCCCAAATTCGGACATCACCTATGAATTCGAAATTATTACAAAGTGATTTGGTTAACTTCTTTTCTATTTACACTAAGATTACCGAGAATAAATGTTCACAGAATCGTTTACATAAGAATAGCACTTTTAAAAATTATCCTCGTAAATATGATGGTATTTCACGCAATCAATCAATATATAATGCTTCTCCTGCAATAATTACGGGTATAAACAAGAACATTGCTCAGTTCTGCCGAGTACCGGTACTAACATGACTTCAATTACACCACAAACGTGTTCATTTTGCAAAAAAATTGGAAATAAGGTTGAAAATTGTTTTGCGAAGCAGCGTTCAGAATCTCATTGTAAATCGACTACAAATTTTTGCAATGAAATAGATAATAACCGAAGCAACGTTATGACTGCCGTCATATCGATCGAGTAGCTAGCAGCATATTGTTGCTTTTTGTAATTTTTTTTCTATTGAGAATAAAACTATAATTTTCTAATTAGTTGACGGTCAGTAAAGTGAGTGCAGTGTCCTTAATAACTGAGAGGAATCGGAGATTAAGTGAATAGTTATTTTATCTATTTTATTTATTTTCTATCAAGAATAGTTCCAAATAAATTCCAACTTAGTGAACATTCCGGTAAGTCTTCCCCTCCATCAATAATTTATCTATTTGGGAATTTGAACACTGTCCACATGGTGATGTGTATGTAGAGCACATCATCTTGACGTTCTAACAAATAATCGAGATAATCTTAAATGGATAACAACAAACTATTGTGTGCTAAATGTACTCTGGGAGTGACTGAAAATGAATCACTGGCTGTTTGTGATTGTTGTTCTGATGTTTACCATGAAAAATGCTCGGATTTAGCTCCTACAGAAATAAGGGCAATTATAATAAAAATATACTTTTGTCCAACTTGTAAAGATAGTTTCAAGAAAGTTCCAAAAGTCATCGAAAAACTGAATGAAGTTATAAAAATCAATACAGAATTGCAGG
Organism: Crioceris asparagi; assembly: GCA_958507055.1. Taxonomy (NCBI): domain Eukaryota; kingdom Metazoa; phylum Arthropoda; class Insecta; order Coleoptera; family Chrysomelidae; genus Crioceris; species Crioceris asparagi. Next base: position 27,694,392 of record OY293832.1, read on the forward strand.
AAGAAAATAAAAAAATGAGGGAAATCCTGTCAGATAAAGAAAATATGAGCAATACTATTGATTTTAATGTTAATAATATTGATTTTAATGTTACGATTCGGGAAATAAATGATAGGCAGAATAGAGCTTTAGATGTGATCGTATGTAATGTACAGGAATCTAGTAAAAGAAACCCAGTGGATAGAGCCAAAGAAGATACTGTCAGTGTGAAAAATATTCTAGGAGACCTCACTGTTGTTGTGACGATCAAGAAAACTTTTCAACTAGGCAATTTCACCAGTAACAGATACGACCAATAAAAGTTGTGAAGAGGCCCTCGCTATTCTTAGAAATAAAAGTCATCTGACGGTTCCGGGAGTGATAATTTTTGGTGATCAAACTAAAATGCAAAATGAATACTATCAATCGGTTAAAAATAAACTAAATGAACTTATCGCAAATGGTGAAGTGAACAAGAAGATCAGATATGTTAATAATGTTCCTGTTATTGTTGATGATGTTCAAGTACTAAAAAACATATAGGGAGGCAGCCGATTAGTATACCTTTCAACATAGACATTGTATATCTCAATATCCAGAGATTATTGGCTAATATTGATCAGTTGGTTAGAGAAATAATGTATTATCGTCCCTCAGTTTTACTACTCAGCGAAGCTCGAACTACAGTTGACATAGACGATTGGGAATTGAAAATTGATGGTTACCAGCTTATAAGATGTGATTCATCAAACCGCCATACAGGTGGTGTTATAATCTATGTCCGCCAGGAATATGGTTTCAAAATCAAAAAGAAAATTGCAATTGATAAACATTAATGGTGCTTAATTATTAAACTTAAGATTCATAGCCAAAGCTTATTACTAGGTTGTTTATAACGTTCCCCTAGCACAAACTTTGGGAACTTCTTTGATAATTTCGATAATTGGGCCGAAACTACTTTCAGCGAGCGGTGCAAGTTTATACTAGTGGGAGATTTCAATTTAAATTTCTTTGACAATAATAATGCATATGTCAAAAGATTCAAAGACTATATCACCATAATGGATGTTGAACAATTAGTAAATGAAGCAACACGAATTACTGATAAACGTAGTACACTAATTGATTATATTTTGACGAATGGAGATAATCTCTAATAAGCAGTTCATAATCCAAAGATAGCTGACCACAACATTATCACGATATCACTTAGAAATACTCTCCCAATCACAAAATCCTTCAGAAATTTCGGAGCAAATAAACTTGAAGATTTAAATAATAGTCGTCTGATTTTATGTAACTGGGAACCCAATAGTACAGATGTTAACCAATTCTACCAGGATGTCACGAATAATATCACAGAACAGGTGAACTTTACTTCTCCATTGAAAATGTTTAGTCTCAAACAAAATAATTTACCCTGGTACGATTTAGAAGTTGCAAATATAGCTAAGAACAGGGATAGAGCGTATAGAATTTTCCGAAACAGTATCACTCAAATTGATAAACAAATCAATTGGGGCTTATATAAGGATTATAGAAATGATGTTGTTAATGTACTGAAAAAGAAAAAGTATGAATACTATGAAAAGAAGATCGATAACTATTCACATGACTTTAAAAAGATGTGAAAAACATTAAAAACTATTATAAAACCAAACAATAATCCTATACCAAACGAAATTATATTTGACCATCAACAAAGACACGTTACTGTCAATTCAAGTAAAGAAAAGGACTTCCTGTTATTGCATCCCGTATGTCCGAATTTTTACCTTTAATGTTATTTGAATTGAAACCATTATAAACAATCTGGATAATAGATATAATTCCGATGTTATTAATAATAAAGTTGTCAAATGTATTTTCAAGGTGATAGGACATGTAATATTAAATTTTGTAAACACGTCTCTAGTAACTGGTCATTTCCCACATAAACTTAAAGTAAGTACCGTTGTACCAGTACCAAAGATCATTAATTCTAATGAAGCTACTAACTTTCGCCCTATTAATACTCTACCACCTTTGGAAAAAAGTATTAGAATTAGCTCCATATCACCAGATATCTAGATCTAGGTATATTGAAAACAATAAAATATTAATGGATTATCAATCCGGATTCAGATCCAAACATTCCTGCGAAACTGCTTTACAGTTGACATTGTCTAGCTGGAAATTAGGAATTGATGGTAATAAATATGTTGTTGCAGTCTTCCTTGACTTCAAAAGAGCTTTCGAGACTATCGACATCTCTCTTCTACTAATAAAACTTAAATACTATGGCATAACAGACACTGCACTTGCTTGGTTCAACAGTTTCCTACTGAATAGAGAACAGTGTACAAAAGTGGATAATTTTCTTTCAAATAAAACTGTCACCTCTGGAATACCCCAGGGAAGTGTACTAGGACCCCTTTTATTTATTTTATACCTAAATGATGTAAACTATATTCAAGATTGTGAGTTCCTTAATCTATTTGCCGATGATATGGTGGTGACTGCAAGTAATGTAAGCCTTGATAAAGCTGTTGAAAAAATTAATGGTACTTTAAATCATATATCACAATTTCTAAACATCAGTAAACTTTAACTCAATGTTAATAAAACTAAAGCTATGGTCATAACAACACATTATAAATATAATCAGATCGACAAAAATGTGATAAATATAAATATTAATGGTAAATCAATTGAAATTGTCGAAGAAATTAAATATTTAGGATTCACAGTTGATAATACGCTTAGCCTAAAAAACATTTTCAGTACATGTACAATAAAATATTAAAAAAGCTATTTTTCTTCACAAGAATTAGTAAGATTCTCACCCTTCAAACTACAATAACTGTTTATAAAACTATATTACAACCACATTTTGATTACTGTGCTAGTGTACTTGCATTGTTTGATGAAAGTAGCATCTCTGCCCTGCAAAAACTAGAAAAATAGAGGCATGCGTGTTATTCTGCGATGCAATAGGTATACTCCAATTAAATCAATGCTTCAGACCCTGGAGTGTGTATTCATAACAAATACAAGCGATCCACCTTCTACTCACATTAACAGCCCTTTAAAAGGTATAGAAAGACAGAAACTAATTTCTATTATAGAGGATTTTTCATCACATTTTATAACGGGTACGGCGACATCAACTGTAACAACGGGTTCAATGCAAATTAAACTCACTAACGAGGATCCCGTTGTATACAGGCCCTATAAATTATCGCATCAAGAGAAATTACGTGTGCGTGATATTGTTAGTGACTTATAGTGACTTATGAAATAAAATATTATTAGGGAATCAAATTTAGAATATGCAAGTCCAATACTTTTAGTTAGAAAAAAAGTTAGATCTGATCGTATGTGTGTGGACTTTCGGGCGTTGAATGCGGTAACAGTCAAAAACAGATACCCGTTACCATTCATTGATGATCATATAGATCGCTTAGGTATATGTAACTATTTCTCTAGCTAGATATGGCGACAGGTTTTCATCAAATCCCAATGAGCAATCATTCTATTCACAAAACTGCGTTCGTGACACCCGAAGGGCACTTCGAATACTTAAAAATGCCATATGGTCTTGCCAACGCCCCGGTTGTTTATCAGCGAATAATTTCTGGTACTTCACGTTTCTTTATAGAATCCGGTCAAGTTCTAGTTTATATAGATGACATTTTGATACCCAGCTTAACAATAGATGACTGATTAGATATTTTGCGTAATGTCCTCCATACTTTAAACAGTTCGGGATTTTCTATAACATAACATAGAAAAATGTTCGTTTCTCGCCGGAGAAAGAGAATATTTGGGAAGAACGATAAGTAACGGTCATGTTAGATCGGGTGCTCGTAAAGTTGAGGCACTCGTGAAGGCACCGGTTCCGAGAAGTGTCAAAGAAGTTCGACAATTTCTGGGACTAGCCAGTTATATCAGGCGATATATTCCGAACTACTCTGTGAAAAAAGCAAATATTGTGCGATTACTTCGCAAAGATAGTGAATTTCAATGGAGTGGCGAACAGGAGCAAGTTTGCAAAGATATAATTGAACATTTAACAAATGAACCGGTACTATATATTTTCGACCCATCCTTACCGACTGAAGTTCATACGGACGCATCGGCGATGGGTTACGGTGCCATGTTATTGCAGGTTCATAATGGTGGAAAAAAACGTGCAGTTGCATACTTTAGTAAATTTACGTAAGGAGCTGTCACGATATCACTCCTATGAGCTTGAGACGTTAGCAGTCGTTAAGGCTTTGCAGTATTTTCGTCATTACCTTATTGGAGCGCATTTCAGAGTCGTCACTGATTGCAATGCTTTAAATTTAACACTACGCAAGAAGGATCTACTGCTGAGGGTTGCTCGGTGGTGGATCTACTTACAAGACTTTGATTTTGAGCTGGAATATCGCAAGGGCTGCTTATGACCACACGTGGACTACTTGAGTCGAAACCCAGTAAATGTGTGCGAGGTTCGAAAGCCACAGAACTGGGCTCAAATAGCGCAATCTAACTCGCTCTTTAATTGAAATACTTAACGAGTGGAATTTGGACTCAAGTCGATATACGTGTCGTAACGACTTATCATATTACAAATATATTTCTGGGAACGAGACTCGATTGCTATGCTATGTACCTAAAGGTCATCGCATAAGTCTTTTGCGTATATTCCATGATGAACATCATCATATTGGTGCTGACAAAACTAGCGACTTAATTCTGAAACACTTTTGGCTTCCTGGTTTGAGACGTTTTGTTGAGAAGTATGTTCGGCATTGTATTATATGTTTGTCTTATAAAAAATACCTAGACAGCCTTTACAGCCAATAGAGTCATGGACCAAACCTGATGCACCTTTCCACACAATACATAGTGACGTTTTAGGACCCCTTCCTGAATCAAATGGTTTTAAATTTGTTGTAATTATAGTTGATGCATTTACAAGTTTTGTCTATTGTATTCAATTACTAAACAAGATGCTGATCAGTTGAAAAGAGCTATTTCCCTTTTTGGGACAACTAAATTCATTGTTGCTGACAGAGGTCGGATGTATGAAAGTAAATCCTTTTCTATTTGGATAAAAAGCTTAGGATGCGATCTTTATTTAATAACTCCAGATATGCACCATAGTGTTTTAAATATGATTCGAATAGACGTAAATTTTCGACAAGAAAAATGGTCTGATGTTTTATGGAAAATACAGCTCACCCTGAACATCACTTGACAAAAAACAATACAATGTTCACCTATTAATTTGTTAATTGGTACAGAGATGGCAACACCTATTATAGAGAGCGTCATAAAGGATGTTTCATTAGAGGAACGGAGCCCGAATCTAGATTCACTAAGAGAATTATCCAGACAGAACGCTTGTGAATTGCTGAAAAAGAATCAAACTCAATAAGATTGTCGTGTGAACACAGGTCGCAAATTGGCACCACAGTATCAAGTTGACGACATTGTATTTGTTCGCAAATCCGGACAATCATTTGGAAAACTAGACCAGGAATACGAGGACCCTATAAGGTTGTAAAGGTACTTCCACATAGTCGCTACGATCTTAAGCTGATAACTGGATCGTATGGAAAAACAACTCAAGCCGCAGCAGAGTACATGTCTCTGTGGCGGGCGAGTGGACTCCTGAGGTCTGTGCAAGTTTCTTTGATAGTGAATGTGAGTAGACAAAAAGAGGATTCTATTATGAGAAACCTCTTAATGGCAACGTCTTGCTGGAGTATCCTGAGGGCTCTGCTCTGTTTTATGCTATGCATAATTTTTATTCTAATTAGTTTGAAAGTACCCTGAGGGCTCTGCTTTATTTTTACTATTTTTGTGGACAACCTGAGGGCAATGTCTAGGTCGAGCAACTTGATAAGAGTGCTCAATGAGGTGAACTACAAGCACCCCGAGGGCTCTACTTTTCGATTTGATTATTTTGAAAATATCTTGAGGATAATGTCCCATCACAGTAGCCCGATGGCTCTATAACATATTGGATTCATCTTGACAGAAGCTAATGTTAACCATGAATTTTGATTTTAGCCGATGGTGATGGAAGAGCATTCTCGGAAGAAATGGATCAAAACAACAAATAATCCAATGCTCCGGTCGCGCCTCCTACAGTTTCAACGCACGAGGTCGTGCATCCTTCAGGACAGCCAGAATTTAAAAAATTTACGCGACAGTCGTACCGCGAGTATATGACACGGGATGGACCGATGCTTGCTGCTGTTGGAAATAGTGTTCTCTGTATTTGGGTATTCTGTGGTTCTCTGGGATAGTCTTGAAGATGTGTTCTATGGACAGTCTTCTCGGTATGGATGCTGGATATTGGGTGTTGTCTTCTCGCTGTTCGAAGAGTGAAATATATTGTCATTAGATATTAGGTTTTTGGTTTGTTAATCTCAGAATATTTTTATAAATTTATTTACTTTTGTGTTCTATTATTTTTGAGCATAAATTATTGAGCTTTAGATAAAATATAACTTACAAAAGTATCTATCGTTAGTCGTTAATTTGGAATCATCATGAGGAATAAGTGCAAATCGAATATGAACGGAAATTTTCAGCACAATCGAACTACAAATATCTTTTACCAAACCATTATAAGGAATATAATGTCTAACTAGCAACAAATAGACAATGTGTAACGCCCTTTTTTTTTATTCTTATAAAACCTACCAATGCTGGATGTGGAATTCCTGATTCCAGTGAGCTGGTTGGGCCGCCAAACGGTTTCGCTCTAAGTGGAGACGGCGTGGGTTGCAAGATGGAAGAGGTAAACTACCTAGATCGGGCGCCACAAGGTTTAGACTCAACCAGCCCCGCGGGGTTATCAAGTAAATAGCAACTGCAACGCGATCGCGACTATCGCACGATCGTCGCTGTCAAAGCGTCAATTTTGTACAGTGTTGCCGCTCATTCAATGTAGAACCTAAGCTGATGCTCAAATAAAAGTATTAAAGCGAAGTTGATTGCATGCATTATAGACCATCGATTGCATATATTTGTGAATAATGAATTATTTGTTATAATGTTCTTTATAAAACAGCTATTTTCACTTATTTATCTAATATTTTATTGAGAGGGTCTGATATGCTATATGTAGACAGTGGCAACATTGACACAACAACGCGATTGCAACTGGTTGCTAAATTTTACGTGATACGGGGGCCGATGTACTCTCAAACCTTGAAACGTTAAGGGTACTTCCCCAAACAGTAGCAAGCAAAAGAAATATATATATATATATATCTTCGAGGCAAAGGTTTTATTTATTACAATAAAATATAAGGATAGCAATAACCAAAATAAATAAATAAAAAAAAAAAATATTGAACAAGCGAACAACCAATGGGAAGAACAGTGATGCTGCACAAAATTAAGTTGAGATTTAAGGTGTCCTATACTCTTGGTTAAAGACGTTCCGTGGGTTTGTCAGATCAGGCGTCAACTGACAACTTCACCAGTCAATGCTTCTCTGATTTGACGCGAATGACAGCAATAATAATAAACACAAAACTACGGTTGTGAATTACGTTCAATTTTTATTAAATAGTGTATTCATCCCATCAGGTAAGCAAAGATTCTACTACTAAAATCTACTCAATAACTAAAACTAACAATATTTTGTAGCACTAAGAGTCAAGAAAGGGTGACCGCTGTGCTCCACGGAAGAAATAAAACTTCCAAAAGGCCGATTAATGATTCTAATCGAGGCGTTCGTTAAGCAGATCTGCGTAACAACGATTATCTCATTTATCTTATGAAATCATCGAATAACAGGGTCTGCCTTTGTACAGAGGTAAGTTAGTATACAAAAATATACGTGAGCTCGAAATATCAATGCCAGATAGATATCGATGTAAGTATAACTTGTACTAACTGATCACTAATATCTCAACGAGATAATTAGCAGCTGTAACAATATTAAACAATACTGACTAAATAGATAGTAGTTTTGAATTTTGCTGACTGGACAAATAGTTCAAATTATTATGATTGAATAAATTATTGAAATTCTTATTCTCTAATGTCTAAGTTGTGCAATTATAACATAAAATAAATTGGACTTATCGGTGGTAGGTTAATCTCTGGACATTCGTGGAATTTGAGAGCCGACCGCTGGACTGGCTGGACTCTAGAGCTCGGGACTTCTCTGGAAAGATTGGTGACTACGCTGGACTGCTCGCAGTATGTAGTTGTTGGAGGCCGTTCCAACTCACCCCAGCCACAATGAATTTTGGGTAAAGCTTGAAGCCTCGGATATTCTTGGACTTCTGAGGTGCAACCAGTTTAGAAGATGGTTCACAAGATCCGACTTCCGTCGAGCACGTGTTGTGTGCAGAATCCTTAGGGCTCGGATCCGTAAAACGAAAAGGAGTGAAAGTAAATCTCTCAAAACTGGTGAGTACAAATACAAATTCGACGATTCAACTCCTTAAAATTGCCACAAAAGATTCAGAACTTCTTCTTACTAGGTTGCGAACAGATTACCACGAGGGATCTAGACCATCTCCCTCGAAAAGAAGCCTTCCGCCAGCCACACTTTCCTCCCTCCCGGAAATTCCATTCTCCCGCCATTTTGGATTTCCTTCGTGACAGATTCCACCACTCTGCAGCGCGGATTTCAAATTTCGCGGGAAATAACTACATCATTGGAAGCACCAGCATGAGTACTCCACCCCCGAAAACAGTTGAAGAATATAGTGGTAAGTACTAGACACTTAAAATTTGTGAACGTAACATTCCCCTCACACCCAATAGGAAATTTCTGGAGAAATTTCACACCAAAACTATAGTCAAGCTCGAGATTCTAAAAGAGAGTACTCGAAAGAAACTCACAAATCTGGGGGTCTATCATGATAAGGCTTCAAATCCTGAATATGCCACTTCCGACGACCACGATTCTCATCTCCCTCGAGAATGTACGTCCCGTAACCAATTTTCTTAGCTACTTTAAACGGACCGAGATAGCGAGGTGCTAATGACGCGGAGAATTTTCGACTAGCGTCCGAAAGTGAATAGTTTTTTCGCCAAACTAGGTCTCCGGGAGCGAATTCTACGTGTCGTCGACGCATGTTGTAACGCCGGGCACTATCCTCATAGGCCTTCTCTAACCGTTCCCGGACAAGTTGGTAACAAGCATCTAGAGCTTGATTGCCCACTTGCCTTACACCGAATTCGACGTTGTCAGTCGATTTTAGTTGGCCATACTCCCGACCAGACCGAACAAATTCACGACTGAAATTTAACATGAACGGGGAATATCCTGTGACTTGATGTTTTGACGTGCGTAAGGCACAAGCAAATTTCTTCAAATGCAAGTCCCATTCGCGTTGGTCGGTCTTGACGAACGCAGCCAACATTGACTTCAAGGTTTTATTCACCCTTTCGGTCGGGTTTGACTGTGGATGGTAAACTGGGTTGAAACGTAAACGAATACCGTATCTGGCAGTTAGAGCCGACAGTTCCTTGCCGGTATATTGCACGCCATTATCCACGAGCAATAACTGTGGAGCACCGAATAGCAAAATAATCTCGTCCTCTAGGATGCGAGCTATATTCTTGGCAGTCGCCTTCCTTAGAGGAAATAGCCGAGAAAACTTTGAGAAGCAATCGTGTACGACGAGAATGTAGACGTTCCCTTGTTTCGACCGCGGAAATGGACCGACGATATCGCTCGAAATTACCTTCCAAGGTACATCCGCGACAGGATTGCGCGCCAAGAGCCCTTTTGGTGCCAGCTGCTCAGGTTTTGTCGCCTGACAAATAGCACAACCACGAACATATCGAGCCACATCACTACGCATCTGTGGCCAATAATACGACAATTTAAGACGATTATACGTTTTGAAAACACCCAAATGCCCACTCGTAGGATGGTCATGACAACTTTGAAGGACCTTTCGGCGCAATTCTTTCGGAATCACGCGCCTCCAATCGTTCACGTCGGCATCCGAATCACTTTTAGACGGGTATTTATAAAGTTGGAATTCATGTACACGCCATTTGTCGAACTTGAGTGGATTATCGCGAACGCTATTTAACATGCGGTTGTACCACTGGTCTTTAGTGGGTTGTTGCACCATAATAAAGGAGTCCTCTCCCGTTTGATTTTCAACGTGGACTTGATCGAGTGCAACGCTTCCCGTCAACACTGGAACACTGCGACTTAATGCATCTGGGACGACGTTGTGCCTTCCCTTCCGATGGGAAATTTCAAAGTCAAATGCTTGCAACCGCAACGCCCATCGACAGAGCTTACCGGTGGGATTTTTAAGTTGCTGCAGCCAAATCAAAGAGTGATGATCGGTAATAACTTTAAAATGATATCCCTCCAGGTATCCACGGAATTTTTCGATTGCCCAAATCACCGCGAGACATTCTCGTTGAGTAGGGCTGTAGTTCCTTTCCGGTGGCGTTAGAGACCTGCTAATATAACTAACGACATGTTCACCATCCGGATATTGTTGTGTCAACACAGCTCCGATGCCAAAAGCACTAGCGTCCGTTTGTACGGTGAATTCTCGTTCGAAATCGGGGCAACGAAGTACAGGAGCTGATATTAGCAGTTCTTTGACCTTTCGGAATGAAGCCTCACAAGACGTACTCCACGAAAACTGTTTATTTTTGCGAAGAAGTGATGTTAGGGGCACGACTAAATCGGCAAAATTTGGTATGAAGCGCCTATACCACGAGGCCATTCCTAAGAATTGTCGGACTTCCTTCTGGGACTTGGGTACGGGAATATTTACGATTGCCGAAACCTTCTCAGGGTCGACATGCAAGCCCCTTTTATCAACTACGTAACCGAGGTATCTGAGGCGAGGTAAACAAAACTTGCACTTGTCGCGATTCAAGGTTAACTGAGCACGAGTCAATCTATCGAATATTTTCTGCAAGATGTTCAAGTGTTGTTCGAAATCTGGAGTTGCGATCACCAGGTCATCGAGATAAACAAAAACGAAGGGTTCAAGGTCATGTCCAATGACAGTGTCTATCACCCTTTGAAACACGGCTGGAGAATTGGTAAGGCCAAATGGCAAACGGCAAAACTGGTATAGTCCTCTTCCGCTGACCGAGAATGATGTAAATGGTCGACTTTCAGGCGCGACTGGTATTTGCCAGTAAGCAGACCTAATGTCCAGAGCCGATAAAAATTTTGCGTTACGAAGCTTATCTAAAATACTCGAAATCCTAGGTAATGGGTAAGCGTCCTTAACAGTCACCCTATTCAGACGGCGATAATCAACACAAAAACGATAGGACATATCTTTCTTTCGAACCATCAAGACCGGACTAGACCATGCGCTATTTGACGGTTCTACAACACCGAGCGCTAACATTCTGTCGAGTTCTTTATTTATTTCGTCCTGGATTTTCGGAGACACAGGATAATTTCGTTGTTTTATCGGTGTAGGATCATCTACAACGATTTTATGCTCGATTCCCTGAATACAACCAAGTTCAGACTTAAGCTGTCTAAAATAGTTATCCACGAGCTGCTGTAGTTCTAACGCTTGATCGGAGCTTACTTCGAATCGATTATCATCCTCGATACAACTGAGCAAGCATGAAGAAAAGTGCCAAGAGTTACTTCGTAAATCAGGGACTACACCCATTGCTACCCAGAAATCTACCCCCAAGATAAGAGTATGCGGTACGTCTGGAACAAGAACTACATCTACCATTTTGATTTTACCTTCCAATTCTAACGGTAGCGAACACGTTCCGATGATTTCATGGGAGGATCCGTCTGCGACGATACAACTCTGGTCGATTGTGTTAACATTTAATTTAAATTGTTCTACTAAACTTATGCCGGGTTTCCCGAGAATAGTACGACTAGCACCCGAATCCAATAATCCTAAGATAGTTATACCATAGCAAGAAACTTTCACATGAGGCCTATTATCTCCCGAGGTACTATGAAGGATATAATCTAGAATGACTTTATTTGAAGCATAACGTTGTTCATCGGCCGAGTTATTCTCTGAAGAGAGCCAGTTCCGGCCGATCACTGACTCCTTCGAGCGTTTCCCGAAGCTGAGTTGCGATTGATAGAACATGTCGGACAATTTCTAAGAGTAACATTGGGCTTTCTGCATTTGTAGCACATAATTTGGCTGGTATTTCGACAGTCTACCGCGCGGTGACCACTCTGATCACATTTCCAACAACGTAATTCCTTACTAGTACACGGCGACGACTCGTTCGGAATGCCAGTAGACGCAGATGCAGTAACAAGCTGACTTGCTTTTGTCTTATGATAGCCGAGACTCGGTTCGAGCAGGTGTTTGTTTGGAGGAGGTCGATATTGATCAGCTCTAGCTCGAGCTTCTTCGACCAACCGAGCACTTCTTAGTAGTTGTTCAATCGACGTCAACGGTTGCAGTGCTATCGCGGTTTGCAGCTCTGGTAGCAGGTTCCTGCGGATTAGACCTAACTGTATCGATTCTGACGGTCGTACCGGTAATCTATTAAATAAATTTAACATTGCCGACACGAATACTACGACTTTCTCGTCTGGACCTTGAGTTCTTCTCCGAATTTCGTCCCAAAGTGCACTTTCATAATCATAGGGAAGGAAAGAGTCCCTTAACCCTCTTACAATGTCATCCCAAGTAGTAAGGGTGGATTTCCGAGACCGGAACCACATCAACGCATCACCCGAAAGTAATTCAACTGCGGATTTCGCTAACTGTTCGACTGTTACCCCTCTCGATATTCTACGTTCTTCAACTCGTTCCAAAAAATCTAACACACCACCAGTGCCATCAAACATGATTCCCCACTTGGACAAGTTAGGATCCCGAGAACAAGAAATTGGGTTAACCGAGATACTGCGTTGGGGTTCTCTACTTGAAAATATGGAAAGATTTGCCATTCTATTTGACAATTCGTCCGGATTTATTAGCGTGGATCGACGAACTGGACGATCTCCAAAAATATCCTCTTCTGCAGGCGCCGAAATTAATGGCGGAGTCGAGTCACAATTTGGTTCATCGAGAACATTGATGAGTCCCGTTTCCCTATGACTTTTCATGAGATCATCTAGCGTTTGGGATATGTGATCGCACAGTTCGATTAAATTCTTACATTCGGTATTCTCTTCGTCAGTTTTTGGGATAATCAGAGACACACGACCACGCAAGTGACGTAATTTCGACTTTATTAGTTTAGACTCGTTATCTGCATTGGGATAATTAAATTCCTGCAGGTCACCTACCAAACCATCTAATTTGGAAGCACAAATTAATAATTCAGCCCTAGAATCGAAACTTGAAGGATCAAAGACGATAGGACAGGTTTTTTCTGTGTTCAATAGCTCACGTAGTCGAGCTCTTTTGGATTGAACGTTCGCACCACCAGGAGGATAACCCCTAATAGTCAACTCGTAAGTTAACTCGTCTGTCGATAACCTATTCACGTCCATATCGAATCTTGGAAACTTTATTACAAGCAAAATAAAATGAAATGAAAGTGAAATCAAATTAAATTAGCAAAGTACACAAAGCAATGCAGGCCAGGCCTGTTTGGCCCCACGTTGGGCGCCAAATTTGTAACGCCCTTTTTTTTATTCTTATAAAACCTACCAATGCTGGATGTGGAATTCCTGATTCCAGTGAGCTGGTTGGGCCGCCAAACGGTTTCGCTCTAAGTGGAGACGGCGTGGGTTGCAAGATGGAAGAGGTAAACTACCTAAATCGGGCGCCACAAGGTTTAGACTCAACCAGCCCCGATGTACTCTCAAACCTTGAAACGTTAAGGGTACTTCCCCAAACAGTAGCAAGCAAAAGAAATATATATATATATATCTTCGAGGCAAAGGTTTTATTTATTACAATAAAATATAAGGATAGCAATAACCAAAATAAATAAAAAAAAAAAATAAATATTGAACAAGCGAACAACCAATGGGAAGAACAGTGATGCTGCACAAAATTAAGTTGAGATTTAAGGTGTCCTATACTCTTGGTTAAAGACGTTCCGTGGGTTTGTCAGATCAGGCGTCAACTGACAACTTCACCAGTCAATGCTTCTCTGATTTGACGCGAATGACAGCAATAATAATAAACACAAAACTACGGTTGTGAATTACGTTCAATTTTTATTAAATAGTGTATTCATCCCATCAGGTAAGCAAAGATTCTACTACTAAAATCTACTCAATAACTAAAACTAACAATATTTTGTAGCACTAAGAGTCAAGAAAGGGTGACCGCTGTGCTCCACGGAAGAAATAAAACTTCCAAAAGGCCGATTAATGATTCTAATCGAGGCGTTCGTTAAGCAGATCGGCGTAACAACGATTATCTCATTTATCTTATGAAATCATCGAATAACAGGGTCTGCCTTTGTACAGAGGTAAGTTAGTATACAAAAATATACGTGAGCTCGAAATATTAATGCCAGATAGATATCGATGTAAGTATAACTTGTACTAACTGATCACTAATATCTCAACGAGATAATTAGCAGCTGTAACAATATTAAACAATACTGACTAAATAGATAGTAGTTTTGAATTTTGCTGACTGGACAAATAGTTCAAATTACTATGATTGAATAAATTATTGAAATTCTTATTCTCTAATGTCTAAGTTGTGCAATTATAACATAAAATAAATTGGACTTATCGGTGGTAGGTTAATCTCTGGACATTCGTGGAATTTGAGAGCCGACCGCTGGACTGGCTGGACTCTAGAGCTCGGGACTTCTCTGGAAAGATTGGTGACTACGCTGGACTGCTCGCAGTATGTAGTTGTTGGAGGCCGTTCCAACTCACCCCAGCCACAATGAATTTTGGGTAAAGCTTGAAGCCTCGGATATTCTTGGACTTCTGAGGTGCAACCAGTTTAGAAGATGGTTCACAAGATCCGACTTCCGTCGAGCACGTGTTGTGTGCAGAATCCTTAGGGCTCGGATCCGTAAAACGAAAAGGAGTGAAAGTAAATCTCTCAAAACTGGTGAGTACAAATACAAATTCGACGATTCAACTCCTTAAAATTGCCACAAAAGATTCAGAACTTCTTCTTACTAGGTTGCGAACAGATTACCACGAGGGATCTAGACCATCTCCCTCGAAAAGAAGCCTTCCGCCAGCCACACTTTCCTCCCTCCCGGAAATTCCATTCTCCCGGCATTTTGGATTTCCTTCGTGACAGATTCCACCACTCTGCAGCGCGGATTTCAAATTTCGCGGGAAATAACTACATCATTGGAAGCACCAGCATGAGTACTCCACCCCCGAAAACAGTTGAAGAATATAGTGGTAAGTACTAGACACTTAAAATTTGTGAACGTAACAAATGAAAATATTCAAAATAATCCTTTACCTTATTTAACATAAGTACAAATTCACAGCATATTAACTAAAATCAATGTAAACCTCACCAAAACAATTTTCAGTCAGAAACAAATTTTTAGAATATTATAATAGACAAAATTAAATAAACAAACATGTTCACACTTTCAAACCAAAATATCTATTAATGTAATAGAACATACTGAAATAATCGTGAGTCTTCGATTAACTGATTATTATTTGACCAGATTTGAGGAACGAAATATATATGATGATTATACTTGTTTTCATGGAAGTAAAATCCTTAAAAAGTGTTCGATAAGTTGTTATTTTATAGATCAATTCATAATCTAATATTATAGTGCCACCGTATATTTTACGGGATTTGAGACTACAAATTTTAAACTTCTATATCATCTTATATCAACAATGTATTATGATGCATGGATGATGGCTTAGCTATTACTGGACGACTTGAGGATTCTCCAAAAAAATTCTTCTTCCGTTGCCTTCACCAACTAACTCAATAATTCTTCCTTCTAAAAAGAAAAAATTCTAAAAATTGGTACACTATTATGTTATCTAAATTTTATCTGTATTATTTAGATGTTATTGAGCAATTTTTCAAAAAGATATATTAATCCATTTATATCCATTTTCATAATATTTTCTGAAAAGATATTTTCAAGCTGTGATCAGCAAGAAACTGAAAATCTTGGTGGTGGATTGCTTCGTGAAAGGTAACTTTTTGTGAGAGGGGATGACGCGTCATCGGGGTGCCGCGTGCCGCCATTCTTCTTTGTTTACACGGTGGCTAGGGGTTCTTTTCAGCTTTCCTGGTTTAATTTTGAAGTTTGAGGTGTTTTTTCTTTTAAAAACTATTAAAATTTCTTGTGATTCGCTTCGCTGTGATTATTTGCATGGACTTGGAAGCTGAAAGCTTTCCAAAATATATTTATTTTGTCCTTTGTGAGCTTGTGTGATATTTTACACGTTGTAATAAGATAAGTTTTATACTAATAGATATTTTAGGCTTATAAACAATTAGATCAACAAAAAAAACTCGAAGTCTTCTCCACAGTTTATTATTAAGGATTAATTAATTACTGAGACATGTTTCGAGATTGTACAATCTCATTTTCAATCGAAATATAGAAATTCTGTAACAAATTAAAAGGAAAATTATGTAGTTAAAATACAAAATGGTGGATAGAATACTCACATGGCTATGAAATTATGAAAATTAAGAGAAGAAAAACATTATGTAAACGATCCCCAAAAATATTTGAAAATAAAAGAAATAACTTATACGTTATGAAAATGAAATTAAAAATTAAAAATTAAAAATTAAAAATTAAAAATTAAAAATTAAAAATTAAAAATTAAAAATTAAAAATTAAAAATTAAAAAATTAAAAAATTAAAAATATTAAATAAAGTCACATTCTAAAAATAAGAAATAAAAATAAGAAACGAAATTCTACGTCCGGTCACATGTCCGAGTATGATTGTTCGTGCCCGGTGACTACATGGTCAGCTGATGGTAAAAGAGAAATATTTCTGGTTGGGGATCGTTTAAATAGTTTTCCAATTACATCTAACTAGAGCCATCTAATGTTGGATAGTGAATATTTTGAAGTTTAACAATGAGAAAGATAAATAGTAGAATACTGTAATATTTGACAAAGAATTATAGACAAGAGGTTAGGAGAAGCACAACAATAAACTAAATGTTTATAAACAAGTTCAAAAGTCAAAAGTTTAAGGAGTTGAAAAACTGTATGCAGTCAAAGTTGCTTTGTTCATTAAGTGATATAGTTCGTGGGTTATTATTGTTGGAATTGATCTCGAAAATCTCAAGAATGATCAACAACCGGCCTTTTGGAGCATGGTGTAATATTTTAACGTCATTGTTGATATTGAAGGTATGTTTATTATTGATTACATGATTAGCGAAAGAACTTTTTGAATTGATATGGTAATAAGGTGTTGTAAGAAACAGAGATTCATATTTATCTATTATTTTAGCGTGTTCATCTATTCTAATACTTATTTTTCTGCCAGTTTGACCTATGTATTTGGCTGGGCAATCAGAACAAGAGATCTCGTAAACTCCGGATCTATCAAGAGGGTTGATCTGGTCTTTAACATGGACCAACATCCTATAAATTGTGTTATGGGTGGAGAAGCAAACTTTTAGTTCCTGGTTATGGTGTTGGAAAATGTTTCGGATTTCTTGTGAAGCTTTGCCGATGTAAGGTAATGAGCAGAACTTAGTTGATATCGTAGGTACAATTATGTTCCTGTTTATGTGTTTTGTCAAGTGTCTGTGATATATTCTATCTATGAATTGAGTAGGGTAGTCATTGTTGGTGCCAATTTGTTTAATGATGTTAAGTTCCTTGTTAAAATTTCTTACACTCATCGGGATGGAGAACAGTCTATGAAAAAGTGCGTTGAAGGAGCTCAGTTTATGTGATATCGGGTGACAAGAATAATAGGGAATGATATTGTCTGTATGTGTCGGTTTTCTATAAATTGAGAAACTCAAATTATTATCACTTTTAGTTATCAGAATATCCAAGAAAGGTAGGCGATTGTTAACTTCTAATTCCATTGTGAAGGAAATAGCTGGGTGTAGCGAGTTCAAAAATGTTAAAAGTAAGTTTAGTTGGGTTAAGCTACCATCGAAAAGCACTAAACAATCGTCTACATATCTGTAGTAGAAAAGAATCTTATCATAGTGAATGAAATCCTGGAACTTTGTTTCCAAATTGTTCATAAAAATTTCGGCCAACAAAGGAGATAGGTTACTGCCCATAGCTAGACCCGTTGATTGAGCGAAAATTTCATTGTTGAATTTAAAAAAGTTTTGTTTCAGGACCGTGTCCAAAAGATGGCAAATATTGAGGCAATGTTGAAAGTTAGTGCCTGATTCAAAGAGGAGGTTCCTAACTAGTTGAATACAATCATCTGGTGGGATACTAGGGAAGAGATTGACTACATCGAATGATACTAGAATGGAATTATCTGGTATGACAAAGTTTGAAATTTTATTGATTAAATCTTTGGTGTTTTTTATGGAATAATGGTTATGGAAATCGGTTAAGTCTCTAATTAGTTTGTTAATCCATGAAGATAATTTCGATGTGGGTGAATTACAATAGGAAACAACAGGTCTAATAGGAATACCTGTTTTGTGAATTTTTGGTAAGCCATATAAAAGGGGTGTGGACGGGTTCATGGGGATTAGTCTATCTTTATTAGATTCGAAGTATATGATGGTAGTTAACGTAATATCTAGATCTTTTTTCACCTGTCTAATATATTTGGTTCTAGGATCAGAATCTAATTTTTGGAAGCAGTCCGAGGAAAGGAAGTTGATGACTTTGCTCACATAGTCCGGCCGATCCAGGATAACAAGACAATTACCTTTATCTGCTATTGAAATTACTAAATTGTTATGTTTGACTTTGTTTGTAATATGATTCATAATAAATCTCAGCTTCTTATCCTCATTATTATATGTAATGTTTGAATTAAAAGTGAAATTCCTATTTAACACACGTGCAATATCACTTCTGATTAAATCTTTGTTGTTGAAATTTAAGGTCTCAATTATTTTTTCACTCTCTATAGCAAGTAGTTGAAAATCTTTTCTATCTTTGGGTTTATGTATGTTAAATTTTAAGCCTAAGTTAAGAACTCTCAATTCACGTTCGCTAAAGGTCGTTGAGGATTTGTTCATCACTCTCTGATGGAAAGTGTGATCCGAGAACTTGTTAGTTGTATGATTAGATTGAGATAAATTAGAGTTTAACATGGATAGCTTGTTTATTAACTTTTGGTGCTTCTCCTTACCTTTATGTTCAATGTAGTCCAAGATGTTTCTATGAAGTACATCCAGTTCCAAAAGTCCAGGGTAGATGCCAATTTCAAGTAGAGCCATTTGAGATGGATGTTGATGGTGTTGATTTTGTGGTATAATGATTTAACTTCTTGTTTGATCCACGTCGTGGTACCAATGCGGATGGCTTTTTTGGCTGCTGGAGTGGTAATCCTGGATTGTAGGGAGATGTACTTGGGAGTGAGTTCTTTCCTGAGGCATTCATTATTAAACCATATGTCCAGGGAGACCTTAAATTTCAACAACAAAGATTTAATCAGAAGTGATATTGCACGTGTGTTAAATAGGAATTTCACTTTTAATTCAAACATTACATATAATAATGAGGATAAGAAGCTGAGATTTATTATGAATCATATTACAAACAAAGTCAAACATAACAATTTAGTAATTTCAAAAGCAGATAAAGGTAATTGTCTTGTTATCCTGGATCGGCCGGACTATGTGAGCAAAGTCATCAACTTCCTGTCCTCGGACTGCTTCCAAAAATTAGATTCTGATCCTACAACCAAATATATTAGACAGGTGAAAAAAGATCTAGATATTACGTTAACTACCATCATATACTTCGAATCTAATAAAGATAGACTAATCCCCATGAACCCGTCCACACCCCTTTTATATGGCTTACCAAAAATTCACAAAACAGGTATTCCTATTAGACCTGTTGTTTCCTATTGTAATTCACCCACATCGAAATTATCTTCATGGCTTAACAAACTAATTAGAGACTTAACCGATTTCCATAACCATTATTCCATAAAAAACACCAAAGATTTAATCAATAAAATTTCAAACTTTGTCATACCAGATAATTCCATTCTAGTATCATTCGATGTAGTCAATCTCTTCCCTAGTATCCCACCAGATGATTGTATTCAACTAGTTAGGAACCTCCTCTTTGAATCAGGCACTAACTTTCAACATTGCCTCAATATTTGCCATCTTTTGGACACGGTCCTGAAACAAAACTTTTTTAAATTCAACAATGAAATTTTCGCTCAATCAACGGGTCTAGCTATGGGCAGTAACCTATCTCCTTTGTTGGCCGAAATTTTTATGAACAATTTGGAAACAAAGTTCCAGGATTCCATTCACTATGATAAGATTCTTTTCTACTACAGATATGTAGACGATTGTTTAGTGCTTTTCGATGGTAGCTTAACCCAACTAAACTTACTTTTAACATTTTTGAACTCGCTACACCCAGCTATTTCCTTCACAATGGAATTAGAAGTTAACAATCGCCTACCTTTCTTGGATATTCTGATAACTAAAAGTGATAATAATTTGAGTTTCTCAATTTATAGAAAACCGACACATACAGACAATATCATTCCCTATTATTCTTGTCACCCGATATCACATAAACTGAGCTCCTTCAACGCACTTTTTCATAGACTGTTCTCCATCCCGATGAGTGTAAGAAATTTTAACAAGGAACTTAACATCATTAAACAAATTGGCACCAACAATGACTACCCTACTCAATTCATAGATAGAATATATCACAGACACTTGACAAAACACATAAACAGGAACATAATTGTACCTACGATATCAACTAAGTTCTGCTCATTACCTTACATCGGCAAAGCTTCACAAGAAATCCGAAACATTTTCCAACACCATAACCAGGAACTAAAAGTTTGCTTCTCCACCCATAACACAATTTATAGGATGTTGGTCCATGTTAAAGACCAGATCAACCCTCTTGATAGATCCGGAGTTTACGAGATCTCTTGTTCTGATTGCCCAGCCAAATACATAGGTCAAACTGGCAGAAAAATAAGTATTAGACTAGATGAACACGCTAAAATAATAGATAAATATGAATCTCTGTTTCTTACAACACCTTATTACCATATCAATTCAAAAAGTTCTTTCGCTAATCATGTAATCAATAATAAACATACCTTCAATATCAACAATGACGTTAAAATATTACACCATGCTCCAAAAGGCCGGTTGTTGAACATTCTTGAGATTTTCGAGATCAATTCCAACAATAATAATCCACGAACTATATCACTTAATGAACAAAGCAACTTTGACTGCATACAGTTTTTCAACTCCTTAAACTTTTGACTTTTGAACTTGTTTATAAACATTTATTTTATTGTTGTGCTTCTCCTAACCTCTTGTCTATAATTCTTTGTCAAATATTACAGTATTCTACTATTTATCTTTCTCATTATTAAACTTCAAAATATTCACTATCCAACATTAGATGGCTCTAGTTAGATGTAATTGGAAAACTATTTAAACGATCCCCAACCAGAAATATTTCTCTTTTACCATCAGCTGACCATGTAGTCACCGGGCACGAACAATCATACTCGGACATGTGACCGGACGTAGAATTTCGTTTCTTATTTTTATTTCTTATTTTTAGAATGTGACTTTATTTAATATTTTTAATTTTTTAATTTTTAATTTCATTTTCATAACGTATAAGTTATTTCTTTTATTTTCAAATATTTTTGGGGATCGTTTACATAATGTTTTTCTTCTCTTAATTTTCATAATTCCATAGCCATGTGAGTATTCTATCCACCATTTTGTATTTTAACTACATAATTTTCCTTTTAATTTGTTACAGAATTTCTATATTTCGATTGAAAATGAGATTGTACAATCTCGAAACATAATCTCAGTAATTAATTAATCCTTAATAATAAACTGTGGAGAAGACTTCGAGTTTTTTTTTTGTTGATCTTACCATTTCACTCCACTTCGAGAATGGACTTCTACAACCATTATAAACAATTGTTTTTGCTCCTCTTAATATCTTCTTAATATCCAGAGATAATACAACTCAAATCTCTGTCACTGTTTTGTTCAAAAGAAAGACACGATAGACATAGCAAAAATTATGACTTCAACAGTTAGACAATTATGAACTATGATATTTTATAATGATAATTAATTGGTTATAGGTGTTAAATATGCCAGGAGGAACTGTGTGCAGTGTGGCTACCTGCAAAAGCAATTCTAAAAGAAGCTAAAGAAAAAGAGAAAGATCTTATGTTCCTTGGATTTCCAAAGTACTCTAAAATTCAAAAAGAATGGATTCGAAAATGTGCAAGAAAGACTTTGTAATTTTTAAGATTTTTTACAAACTCTGTTCACTACTATTTAACCAAATTAAGATTTGCTGTTCTACCTAATGGTATTGAAATATGTACGATCAGATGAATATATACAAATTATTCAGGTAGAGTGAACTGAACTGTAAATAATATTAATGTTTTTTTCAGCGATTCCATCACTGTTTTTGCCATTTTCTATTAAAAAGTCAGTTGGTGACCGAAGTCAACGTATGCTTAAGAAGGAGAGAGACAAATGTTGGAAAACTACTACAAGACTGCAACATAAGATCATCACCATCAACCAGATCATCATTGTTAATTAGTACCGCATCAGTGGGTATTTTTAACATTCTGTAAACTTTTATTAATAATAATTAAGTAGGTACTTGAAAGATTTCTTGGTTTTTAGCATGTTGTAAAGTTTTTCTATATAAATTATAAATTTTTAGACTTGGTATGTTCATTATCTTCTACGAAATACACATTTCTCCTTTCCTTTCTCCTAAATACCCATACAGGGTGTTTAAAATATGAGCAGTGTGTATCAACGTGAAGTTTAACTGCCATATTGTATGATTACGAATATGAAATTGAAAAATAAATTTAGAAATCAAAAATATCAGCCCTATCTAGATGAAAACTCTAAAGCTGGTTGGTACTTAGAGACTGATTTAGATCACATGTTGTTTTGTTGTGGTTCAATAGATCTGGCCACAATATGTATAACAAAATGAAATAAATGAATATATACTTTATGCAATTAGTTTTTTAATTTATGACAAAGTCTAACTAACCTTTACTGTTACATGATATTTTAAATATAAATAAATCATGTTTTCTTAAAGTATATACCAATTCAATCTATTTATTTCGTTAAGGGGATAATTAAGGACAATTTGGGAAGACATAGGCCTCGATATACTCATATGAACTAATGGAAATACCGTCAAACCATACTGCTTCCTTCTAGTTCAAAGAATATTTATTCAAATAGGCACTCCGGGTGATGTAAATCCCGCGTTTGAATAGCTGGCGCTGATTGGTTCGAAAGTTACCATACAACCCATGGTACAATCACATTATAGAGTTATACTGTGGTACAATTGTACCATGATACAACGTTCTACCTAACCTACAAAAGTAATAGTGTAACGTCACAACAGAGAATATGACGTAAGAAAACTGAAGTGATGAAGTGGACAATCTTAGAAAAAATTTCGAGGCGAGTGAGTTCGGCTTTAATTAATTTTTCAATAGGATCTTTGGATATAGTCTCTGCAGTGATAAGATAGAACTTAATGAATCCGTTAGAATGACTGATTTTTCAAAGTTGTCTTTGTTCAAGTATACTAATGCCCGGTATATTGCATATAGTTCAGCTGTGTGGATGCTACTGAGGGGTGAGAGTTCATATTTTTCAACAGTTTGACCTGAAACTACTGCACATCACGTACATTCTGAGGATTTGGAGGCATCAGTGAAAATTGTTCGAAATTCTGAATAATCGTTGGAAAGAATGTCCAGTAGTGAGTTTTTGATGATTTCTATATTGGTGTTGGATTTGTTATACTGAGTGAGGGTGTCATTGCATTTTGGAATGCTAATAATCCATGGTGGTGGGTGCTTGATGTCATCGGAAAGGACTTTTGGGAATCTAATATTCAGATCTGTTGTGAACTTTCGAATCCGGGCATAAAATGGTACCTTAGGTTGCCGTTTATTATTGAAGTGGCTAGTACATCTAGAGGTGAATGTAGAATCGAATGACGATTTCGTCCTATTTTCAGCGGTTGAAGCAGCGTTAGAAAGACTAAGAAATTGTGTTAAGATGTGGTTCGCCAGCTTCTCTATGTGAACTCTGAATTGGGGTTGTTCTATAGGCTCCTAATTTTACTCTGAGAGCATTGTTTCGAACTGTATTGATAGGTCTTAGCGTCGATTGACTAGCTGAAGCGTAAACAGTACATCCAAAATCTATTTTCGATCGGATTAATGTCCTATAGAGAAGAAGAAGCGTCCGCTGATCAGCTCCATATTTTTGACCACAAGAGTTCTAAGCAGATTCAATCTCTTATCACATGCCAGCAGCAGACCGGAAATGTGTTCCTTCCAGTTCAGTCTTCTATCGAGAGTCATTCCCAAAAATATAACAGAAGATCTAAGTACAATGTCTTGTTGGTATAACTGCAACTTACGAAAACTACGAGATCGTCAGCATACAATCTGGCTTTCAGTGGTTTCTTCAAGCCGTTTAGGATAGAATTGATGGCAATTAGAAATAGGGTTGGACTAAGTACAGGTCCTTGTGGTGTACCGTTTTTTTGAGGGTGTTTGCTTGATAAGATACCATTGACTCTGACCTGGAATGTTCTATTGTTCAGAAAATTCCGTATAAATGATAAATAGTTGCCTCTTATATTATTTTTTCCAGTTGTCCTAGTATATGGTTTCTACTGGCTGAATCGAAGGTTCTTTTAAGGTCAAAGAATATAGCATAGCATTTCTGCTTGGTAGATAGCGCCTCATGGATATCGCTTTCTAGATCTACTAAGTTGTCTAAAACTGATCTATGAGGTCTAAATCCATTTTGTTCTGGATTTCTCAAGTTTATGACATACAAAAAACATACATGTGAAGTAGATAAAAGCGTGATAAAAACATGATGGACGCTTTCGCCTCCGAAATGCAATACGTAAAATTGGAACAGAAGTAGACACAAATCAATGGGGTTTGAAACTGTATAAGTACTAAATGCATAAGTATTTGTATAAGTCTAATAACGTGACATCAAGTAGTTAATGATCCCTACCTCTCCCTTGTCCCACTTTGTCACAAATTTTCCGAAACCCTCTTTATTCCTTAAAACGTGACGTAGGTAATAATTGGACGTACCCAAAGAACATTAAAAATGCAAAGTCCATTTTACACGTACTATAACTAATAGGTAGTTTATTATGCTTTTTAAACGATTTGTTTCGAATGTTGGTGTTTAATATAGAAATATGTATAGACATATTTTAATAAATTTGTATTTTCTAATAAAAATAGTGATGAGCACTCCGTTTCTGCGACTAATAAGTTATATTGACGCTGAATTTTATAGGTTAATTACACTTGTACGTATTTAGGTACCTACTATTTCATTTTAATTTTCATAATAATCTCCCTATATAAAAATAAGTACCACCCGCTATCTTCAAAACAAAGCGATTAAAAAACGTGGTCAAAAAAGATTTGGGTTTTGATAGATTGTTGCGTTTCAAAACTTTTTCTTAATAACCGTAGTCTAAGGCTGATTTCTTCGAAAAAAGTCACATATTCTCTAATGTTTCCAGATCATGTATCCAACTGGTCTAATTTATCTGATTATGACGATCCTTGTTATGTACCAGAAGTTTCAAAAATAAGAACCTGGAACTGGATATGTAATACCAAATTGGACCAACAACATCCTATAATAAACAGATTTTAAATGATTTATCGAACGACAAATCAAGAGAATCTTGCTCGAAACGAAAAAAAAATAGTACACGTAGTTCTAAACAAAATAAAAAAGATGTTTATAAATTTTTAATTAGTTCCTCAAGTGAATCTGCGTTTGTTCAAAAAAAGTAACATAAAACCAGAGCCTTTCTAAAAAAAAGTAACGCTGACACAATGGATAAAAATAAGAAAACAATAAATTGTTCAGACACAACTGAAATGATTATTCAGGATACTACTACAGGTGAATCTTTGGATACTTTGATTGGTTCTATCTCCATTCCATATCAATATCCATCTAAGTCACATTATAACAATAATGAAAATAATGGGAATCTTCAAAAAATTAATAATATATATTTTCCAAGAAGCAGAAAATGCATCAAACATTCCAACCAAACAGGTCTAAATATCAAAATACAAATGAAACACTAAGTCAAATAATTATTATAATTATAGTGAGAATCTTTAAGAATTAAATGGAACAAATATTAACGAAGAAGTGTCAAACACAGCAGCACCAAAAAGTATTGAAAATCAAAATATAATTAAACACACACACATAATGTTTTAGGAGGGAAAGAAAAGAAGAAAAACACAATTTGCAAATTTTGTAAAATAAGTGTAGAAGAAAAAGAAGTTCAAGAATATTTGCAGTTGCCAAAAATTACAAAAGAAGGAAAACAAATGAGACGAAACATATTATCATTATTACGCTATGAGATGGAGTTCGAAAATTATTTGAAGGACGTTAAAACTGACTCAAAAAAATTACCATGTTCTCATTGTAGATGACTCAATGCCGTTAATTATTTACGAAGACATTTTAAAAAATGTATTATCAAGCCAGTTAATGAAAAAGGAAAACAAGTACAACATAAAGCCGCCTCACAGACATTAATCGCTTATGCTAGTGAACATTCTAACATAAATGCCACTTTAAGAGTTAAAAATGAAGTATATTCCAGAATGGCAACAGATAATATAGGTTTTTTGACAAGAACAGACTCATTGATACAACATTTTGGGGAGTATTATCTAAAGAAACATAAGAGGGCCCAAATTTCAGTAGCATGCTCCAATAAAATAAGAGAATACTCCAGACTCCTAATTGAGTTACGACGAAGAATTGGAAAATCGAATTTTCCATTTTTTGAGATGCTAAATCCTATTCTATTTGATGATGTACTCTCTGCTAAAGTCATAAGTGGGTATAATGATGAAAAGAAGAACTTTTCTGGTCCAAGTCTTGCTTTACACATTGGCACCACCTTACAACAAATATGTGGACTAACCACACACTTATTATTAAAAAGATCTCCAGAGTTTTTCTGCGAAAACCTAGAGGCAAAGTTAACAGAAATAAAGAGATTTAGATTTTTATTTAAAACCCAATGGAGTAATGAGGTTTAGTTTATTCATTAGCACTTAAGGATCTAACTGAAAAAAGTGGAATAAACCTGTATTACTACCATTAACAAAGGATATATATATATATATATATATATATATATATATATATATATATATATATATATATATATATTGCTTTACCCGTAGGTTCGAGTATAAAAAGAAGAGTTAACACGTTGAGTGCCACCATGAAGAAAAAAAATCGACTCCCCAGGCCAAGATATTTTTTTCAGTAAATCATTTCAAAGTCGTAATTTTCATCATATTTAATCATTTTTATAACAATTTTTGAAAAACTTTGTTTTTTTGAGAAAAATAAAAAAATGGTGCCACACTGGTCTCATGCGGCCACAAAGTTCCAATTTGGTCTCAACGGCCGTTATGAGACCAACGTGTCACCATGATCTCATTGCACACTGCGACCTCTAACAGGCTTAGACATGTCTTTCTTACGTTCTTACGTTCTTACGACTTTTGTGTGGTAAACATGGGCTCGTATGAGAAACAGCAAGAATGTTTACAGCAACTATGGCAAGAATATCTGTCTGACGAAAACGTTGATGACGAATATGAACCCGATACGAGTGGAAATTCCGACTCTGATGAAGATTATCAGCTACCCAATAAAAAAATAAAAGTTTCTAAAACAAAACGCAGGGGAAAATTGAGCGACGCATTAGATGTCGAAAAAGTTAACTTAGGACCATCAACATCGACTGGAATAACCACAATTCCACAGCAAATCGACACCGCCTCAAACAATAATATAGATGAAACAATTGAAAATATTATTCAACAGATGCAGAGTTTATCATCATCAAGCGACGAAGAGGATGACCAAAATGTGAATGAATGTGCTTTTCACTGGGAACCAGTGACAGGCAGACACCTAAAGACATTTAGTTTCAACGAAGAACGTACTGGTTTTCATGCAAATTTATATGAAATAATGTTTGATAAAAGCCCGTTAGATTTCTATAAATTAATTTGTAAATGACGACATTATAAACCTAATGGTAAGTTAGACATTTTGCGTTTCTGATGTACCAATTTTTTTTTCCAACTCTTAGGTTACTGAAACTAACCGTTATGCAGCCCAGCGCCTTGCGAAAAACATCCATCCTAATGCACGGATAAAATCCTGGAAACCCACTTACAACGAGGAAATAGAGAAATTTCTTGGAACAATAATTTGGATGGGTTTATGCCCCTTCCCCCAAGTGCAAAACTATTGGTCAAAGGACAAAGTTTATACAAACTACATACGAAATATTATGCCCCGAAACAGGTTTCAGTTACTATTGCAAATGTTGCATTTTAGCGATAACAGTGTTCTATCAGAAGACAGATTACAGAAACTGAGACCTCTTCTGGACAAATTAAAAAAACATTTCAAGATCCTATGACACCGGCAGAAAATATTTGCATCGACGAAACATTGGTTCCCTTTCGAGGAAGACTTAAATTTTTACAGTACATCAAGAATAAAAAGCATAAGTTCGGAATCAAACTCTTCAAATTATGTCTAGCAAAGGGGTACACGTACAATTTCAGCGTTTACTGTGGCAAATCTAAAGATGATCGCATGTCAGTCCCATCCAAAATTGTCTTGGATCTTCTAGATAATCTTCTAGATGAAGGACGTACTCTTTTCACAGATAATTGGTACACATCTGTCAGTCTAGCCACTGAGCTTCTACAACGAAGAACACATTTGGTTGGTACATTACGTATTAATCGCAAGTTCAACCCTAAGTCTGTCACTCAGCAAAAGCTAAAAAAGGGCGGCTGAATGCAAAGAAGGTATTGTTGTGCAAAAATGGAGAGACAAGCGCGATGTATTGTTTCTTAGTACCAAGCATACTGATGAAATGGTAAATATACCCAAAAGAGGCCAGAACGTTAGCAAACCATTAATTATTGTGGACTATAACAAATGTAAAGCTTTTATCGATCTGTCAGATCAGATAAAAGCTTATAACTCAACTCTTAGTCGAAGTCTAAAATGGTATCGCAAGCTAGCACTTGAGCTTTTGACTGGAACATCTTTAGTCAATGCCTATACAGCTCATCAAGAAATTGCTAATGAAAAAATGTCCATCACTCGATTTAGAGAAGAAGTCGTCAAAGGGTTGTTGAAGGACGAAACAGATGCCAATACAAAAGACTTGGAACCCGAGCAAACACCTCATATACTCGAAGTTGTTGGAAGAACCAATAGGAGACGTTGCGCGAATTGCTATGTGAAAATTTCTGCGGAACGTGGATCCAAAGAGGCATCAAGAAAAACACCGCAATCTACCATGAAATGTTCTGCAAGTGATAAATATTACTGCCTTTCATGTTTTTTTGCAGTGCATGTTACAATGAAAAAATAAGAATTTTTCAGGCTTTCTTGCTTTGTTACAACTTATTGTATGCATATTTCATGTTTTTTTGACTAATAAATGTTTTTTTCATTTTATTATTTACAGAAAAATAGAATACTTTGATTAGACTATTGTTTTATCACAAAATATTTTTTTTTCAAATTAATTTACTGTATGGTGCCACATCGGTCTCATATTACCAGGCCAAATATATAGAATGGTCCGTCAGGCCATACAAGATAGCATACTTTTAAATGGAATAAATGAGACAAACGCGGCTTCAAGCACCAAAATGTGTCGATACTACACATGAGTTCACATTGGTCTCATATGGCCTGTGGGTCGCAAGGTTGTATGAGACCACATTGGTCTCACCTGGCACTCAACGTGTTAAGAATACAATAGAAGGAACGTCCCAAAAGAACATTAGAATAAAAAACATAAAGACAAATAAAAGCGAAAACGATATTAATTCATTTTATACATATATCTGTATAAGCTCGCTTCTCCTCTGTTTGCAGTTTCTCGGACTAAGATGTATAAATGTATGTATTTCTGGCCATTTTCACCTCCGCAAAAATTTTTGCTAGACGATAGAGAAAGAGAAAATTTATTGAGAAAAGATGAGAGAACATGGTTGACGTTTTTGCCTCAGAAGCAAGCACGTAAAATCGGATCCAAACTAGATACAGACTTATGACGTTTGGAGGTGTATAAGTACTAATGTATATAGGTATATATAAACTTTTGACCCAAAAGTTTTTTGGACTTACTTACTTATAGACATATAATAATATACCGTTGAAATTTTTTCGAAATTCAAAAGTGTGAACGAACGATCGCAATAGGTACATTTCTATAAGAAATTTACCTAATATGTCACTACAACATTAGATCGTTGACAGCTGATTTTAGCGATCTTTACGGTTTAATGGCTACGCATCATTTTGATATAATAACATTAAGTGAAATTTAAAACTTTTTGAGACGAGGTCGACTGGGCGATGGCAGACGGGGTGAAATAGTTATTTACATAAAAACTAACACTGGAATTGAATTACTTGAAAATGATAATTTGATTGAAGATCTATGGATACGTATCTTTATTAATAATATATCTGTAGTAAGTGGATGTACTTATAAATCTCATAACAGAAAATGAATTTCTGAATAGATTTGACAAAATTATCATCAATATTCTATCTAGCACTGAACGAATAATTTGCATGGGATATTTCAATATCGACATGTGGTTTTCCAAAAATCTAACAAATAGAATGAATAGTATATTTCAGCATGCAAATCTTAAGCAAATTATAGATGAACCAACTCGTGAAACTGCTAATTTCAATACCTTATTAGACTGTAATATAATCTCAGATAACCTACCCGTATCACAATTCGGTGACATACCTAGTGATCAATTAGATCACGTAATTGTTTTTGCATATATTGATATGGATTGAAAAAAAAATATACATAATGGTATAGTTAGATATAGAGACTTCAAAAATATTAACCTGCAATCACTTTATGATCACTTGCAAGCAATACCTTGGGTTAATATCTAAAAACTGTAAATTATTAATTATTGATATTAATACTATTATTATTATAATGATGATTTTAGCTATAATTATAATATTTTTATTTTCTATATGCAATGTGTCCAAATAAGCAAGTGATTCATACTGGAACCCCAAAAACCAAGGGCGTCGCCAAGGGGGGCAGGGAGGGGCAGATGCCCCCCCTGGAGATTCTAAAAAAGTTGCCAAATATAATGCAACCAAAGTCCTAAGTATTTGAGTTGATTTGCTTGAAGTTCAAGCCTCGAACAATCATTCCCGTGCGTCGAAACTCGAATGAATTCACCAATTCCACTCTTAATATTCCGTACTACGCTGCGCTCTGCTCTACTCTATTGTTGAAGTGGGAGAGAGGGAGTGGGGAAGCAAAGCAACATGTAACCGCGTGGCGCCCGCGCCCCTCCGCACAGCCGCCTTTGTTTTATCGTCTGTTTGTCATTTATTCGTGCGTTAGCGTTGCCACTGCCCGCTTTTACTTTGTTTTGTGCGCTATTATCACATCTAAATAGTTGCTGTGACGCTGTGACCACATAATCAATATGGACATCAGACAATTTTTTGGTGAGTATCACTTGCGTTTAGCTTTCGTATTTTCCGTCCGTAAAATAACGTCAATTGATTTGATTATAAATGCTGATTTTGCATCGGTTTTTAAAATCGCAAAGATCCGTTTCTAGGCACGATATCCGATTCTTAAGGGTCGTCAGTTTAAGCCAAAAGGAAAATTGCTCAATTTAATGGTTCAATCGAAAATAGGACCGTATTAACATAGCTTAAAGTAGAAAATTGTATGAATGAATATCGGCAGTGCCGATTCGGCACAGTCGGCTCGCGTATGCTTGAGACTCCGGTGCGTGCGTGTCTTCGCGCCCGCTCTAGAGTGCTCGAGCGAGGATGCCCGAGACCGCGCGAGCATAGCCGCGGTGGTTAAGCCGCTCGAAATAGCTAGGACTGTTTATATAAAAAATATCGTTGACGCTAGTCCTTGCGCGGGCTCGAGCCTGCCGCCGTCTTGAAGGTCATTTATGCTTTCAATGTGAATTGCGGACCAGAAGAAGTTGTTGCTATTTCAAATATTTTATTTTGCAGTTTTAAAAAGAAAGAAACCTGAAGGAGCAAGCAGTGACAGCGATGATTCCGTGGGTGACCTGGCGAGACCTAGCACATCCAAAGAACCGAACTTAGTTCTCGACTCTTCGGTAAATGACTGCAACGAAAATGACATCGGTAAATTTATTGGACAAGCATCAATGTTATCGACTGAAATGAAGAAAGAATTGCTTGAAAACACTTGGTCTCCGTCTGCGACGTATGACGCTAAACATTTGAAGAGGAAATTCAATTATTCATGGTTGGAAACGTACTCTCCATGGTTGGCCTATTCCAGGCACCAAAAAGGAGCCTTTTGTAAATATTGTACATTGTTCCCGCCAAATCCAAATTCTTTTAGAGGTGTATTAGGGTCATTTATCATAAGGCCGTTTTGTAAGTTCAAAGATATTCACGAGCATTGCAAAAAGCACACGGAAACCCACTTCCATAAGATGGCACAGGAAGCCGCTAAATCATTTCTTGGAAGTGTGCCTGTAGATTTACAACTCAACAAATACTCCCGGGGCATTATTGAAGAAAACCGAAAAATTATAACATCTATTATTTCCTGCATTACGTTTTGCGGGTCGCACGACTTAGCTCTGAGAGGAAAACATTATGGCGAAGGTATTCTCGAGGACTTATACAAGCTACGAATTGACGCGGGAGATTTAGTTTTGAAGAAACACATTGAGCATGGGAGAAAGAATGAAAGCTATCGATCGATTGCTATTCAAAATGAAATTATCGCAATTTGTGGAGATGTTATTAAGGCAGACATTGTGAAAAAAGTAAAAGAAGCAGAAGCTTATAGTGTGTTAGCAGACGAAACAGCTGATATTTCCGGTACTGAACAATTATCGATTGGGCTGCGATATTTTGACGAGAAAGCCAATGAGGTCCAAGAAATGTTCGTCGGATTTGTTGAGCTGAAAGGTCTGGATGCGAAATCTATTGCATATTGCATCGATGAGTTTTTGACAAAAGAAGACCTTAATCCTGCTGATAAATGCGTTGGTTTTGGATTTGACGGTTGTTCGACGATGTCCGGAAAAGATGGAGGAGTACAAGCGATCCTTCGCAAAAAATATACCAAAGCACTGTTCTTTCATTGCTCGTCCCATAAACTGAATCTGGTAATAAATGATCTCAATATTCTTCCTGAAATTCGAAACACCATGGGAACCACTAAAGATATTATTAATTTTTTTCGGGAATCTGTTTTGAGAAGAAAATTGGTACCTAATATTGCCAGGCTCTGCGAAACAAGATGGAGTGAGAAACATAAAACTATCAGAGTATTTAAGGAGAATTTTCCTGTTATATTGGAAGCCTTAGAAAACTTATCGCGTGAAGGAAACAGTGCTACTCGAAAAAATGCCTTTCAACTCCATGCGGCTGCTTTCAAAATTTCGTTTATACTTTGTATTACTTTGATAGCTAAATACTCTGCTTTGTTAGAACCTGTTGTCAACGCACTCCAATCCATAGCTTTGGATGTGGTTAAGGCCTCGCAACACGTCAAACGCATTTTGCAATTGCTTAAGAGCCACCGTGATAATCCCGAACGAGTCACAGATGAAATTATAAAGGATGCTACTGTTGTTGCGGAGAAAGTCAGCCTGGAGGAGGATATCACTTCAATGCCGCGCATTGTTGGGAAACAACGTCATCGAAGCAATCACCCAGCAGAAAGCCCTTCAGAATTCTGGAAAAGATCTTGGACTCCGTTATTACATCGCTTGAAACACGCTTTGCTGAAGAAAATACTCCATCATTTGCTTTATCTAAATTACACCCCGCACAAATGCAAACGATGTCAGTCGAAAATCTCACAGAAACTTATGAAACTATCGCTCAGTTTTATAATTTACCAAACTTAAAAATTGAAGTCGAGCTTTGGCAGCAATTCTGGCATAATAAACCAAACTCAACAGATCAAACCGTTGTTGATATCCTAAAAGAAGCAAAAACCTTCTTTCCCGACACGGAAAAAGCGTTGAAAATTTTGATCGCTCTTCCATGCACGACGTGTACGGTAGAGCGATCGTTTAGCAGCCTCAGGAGACTAAAAACCTGGCTAAGAAGCACTATGAGTGAAAATCGCCTCAATGGTTTGGCCATGATGAGTGTGCACCGAAAACTTATACATGGAAACTTACAAGATTTTAATAATAAAGTGGTCGAGAAGTTTACAATGAATCCCCGAAAATTATATTTTAATTAACCTAATATAAACAAACAACGACCATTATAATATTAAAATCTGATAATTAAAAAAATTACGCTGTACGCTGTACACTTATTCAAATTCAAACTCCTTTTTATTCTATTTTTCTAATAAATGTTATTATAACTTATTTACAAGTTTTTTATTGCATAGTCAAGAGCTCGTGCTCGTGTAGCTTTACACATTGGACTCTGTACTGTCACAGAATACCTACAATTCATACCTACTTTTCTCATTCATAGAGAATGAGAAAAGTATGAATTGTAGTATGTAAAGTCAACTTGCCCCCCCTGCGCCATCGGCTGGCGACGCCCTTGCCAAAAACTATAATATATACACGATCAAATGGCTAAGATTTCTGCCAATATTTTGAGCAGAAAAAAGCCTGTTTGGTTATTATTATATTAGTACTAGTAATTTTACAATATTTTGGTTCTTGGTTCCATTATTAATATAATTATTTTTATGGTTGACGACAACAAAAGGCTAACAATTTTAATAAAATGTATTCAACTACATTTATAACTTATTATAATAGGTGTACATTTTATAATTTGATATAAGCAGTTTGTTATTAGAATCAATGCTAACTACAGTGATTAATGCTAAAACTAACAAAGTATTTTTGATAGTTGATTAAAAATATGAAAATGTATTTTTTAAACGCTACTGCATCATATAGGAAAAAAGATTGAAACTTTGTCAATTGTTTCTTCATTGATGCGTGATATCAGGGTGCAAGGAATTATTACTGAATAATAGAAAAAAGTACAGTTATTCACATGCAGTGCGCAGTGCTATTGTGGGTTTAGTTCCAAGGAGGGTAATGAGATATCTCAATAGATTGCGCTTTCGGCGATTAGCTATTATTGAATATAACCATAATATTTCTGCCATTGTTTGTTGGAAATCAGAAAACGTTACATAATAAAATTATTATGCATTTCTTTTTAGGTTTGCCATACCAATAGTTAAAGTTTTTTGGAAAATTTGGGATGAGTGAATAAAAAATTAGAAGCTGGTTACTCGGGAAGACTTACACAATTTTATGGTTTGTAAGTTGCATTTTGCTGACCCCCCAAGAAGTTTGTGAAAGTATTCCTTACCAGTTTTAAATTTACCTGGTATGTATGATCTCAGATCAATAGCTCCACACTGCTGTTAAATAAATAACAAATATTTTCTGGTCAAACTGGTTCAGCTGAAATTTATCTTCACGGTAACAATAATATTTATATATAATTTTTAGGGGATTTTAAGGATACCACTGAGGCGGTACTTAGCACAACTCCATCACCCCCGTAGGTGGTAATCAGAACAACTCCATCACCCCCTGAGATAGAATGAAGTGGTCAAAAGAGAGATTGTTCGCCAACAGGTATAAATTTTATAGATAGATATTTGTGTATAAAAGTGTAAATTGGTAAGTTGTCATAAAATATTTAGAACATGTAAAAATTAATGAGCAAAATTTTCATACAGTAATGCATCTGATGTGATGCCTTATCTTAAAACAATAATTGAAACATATAGCAATTTAGGCAATGGATGCATTCCACTTCAAATTCAAGTATCTCAGAATGTAATTTCGTCGCAATTAGACTGTAAATATTCCTCAAGTGTGTAAAATCAGTGTTGAAGGAGAAATCGCTTTATATTTTTTCTAAATTAAGAAAGCTGAGGTGATACTACTTTGGCGTTTTCTTCAGTGTTATTACTTGACAGCAACTGCGGAGTATTAGAAACTACCGTTTTTGCATACGACTTATTGGAGCCTTCAAAGGAATTGCAGTTTACTTGGGACTTCTTTTCGTATGAGGCATTTGCGGGTTTTTAGGCCATTGAGAGTTTCTTCGGTAAAATATCAGTAGGTCTTTTCGCCCCTGCACTGTCTACATTGGCAAGGTCACTAACTTTTAAGTTTTAATCTTGGAGATGCTTTATCTTTTCAGAGAGCCCCTTGATGATAAGGTTCTTGTGTCTAATTGAGGTTTTTAGGTATGTCACTTCCTTTTTAACTGGATCTTCATCCATACTTATCAGTTCCTCACAGGACAGATCGAATATCTCCTCCGAGTCGAGGTCATAAGTTTCACTATTGTTTTGGTAGCATATCATGCATCAGCATTTAACATAACACTTCTAGTCCTTTGGCGCAACTAGGGTATGCTTTGCTCGTCGCCATAACACGGGAGAATCGCAGGCCACGTTGTCTGGTAACTCTCAGCTCACACAGGTAAATATAGCAGACCTTGATGTATAATAAAATTCTGCCTGTCCCGTTATAGCACAGGAATGCAGTTTCTGGCTTTTGTCATCTGTGTCGGGATGGAACGTTTTGGCGCCGCCACTTTGGCAACGCCGTTTTAACGCAAAGTAAATTAAGAATAATAATCATAGAAAATTGTTGAAAATGTTGCTTATTATCAGTAGTTTAAAGTAAAAATATGAGCATATATAAATTTTTTCCTAATTGTCTTTCTCTAAGTATTTTTGTCAGAAATTTAGAAATTCAATATGGTGAAGTAACTCTATTTTTGGCAAAATAAAAAATTCACCCTGCTTTTGAATTAGATGCATTGAGCCTACTTAGAGCTTCTGAACATTTTCTGCCTCTTTGAGATTTTTGTAACAATAAATATAAAAAGTTAGATGAGACTATAGGACAAACTGTATATCGTATAAGAAAATATAAAAAAAATATTTATTATTCTTGACTGCAAGTAAAAATGTTCATTTGAAAAACATGTATTAAATTTTTAACACGATAGAACAGAAACCAACACCAAAATATATTAAGGAAATTATAGAAAACTTCTAGGGCTTGGGAATTGTAAGGGTTCAAGTACATATAAAGAAATTCGTCGTTAACAATGAACATCTTGAATTCGCTATTTTGGGATTTATGGAATATCCAGCAATTTCTGCAAAACAAGTTTTACGTTATTCCGAGCTCGAATGCTACTTGCCTTGTACAAATTGTTGGATAGAGATATTTCAGTGAAAATCTCGTTGCAAATTTATTAAATGTTCTTAAAAAAAAATAACATTCTTCATAAATAATAAATAAATTTAAATAAGTTTGTTTTAACTTTTATTGACAGTTGTTATTATTTTCATAAAAACGAAAAACTGCAATCTATTTAGAAAACTACTAATTTTTGTTATAGACAAACCTTATTTATACTGCTTAATACGATAAAGTTTAACAAAATGGGAGTTTCGGTTTGAAAAAATGGACTTTGGACGTTTTTTCGAGACAGTTTTTGATTTACCCGGTATAAACAATTATCATAATCTCATACAAATTATACTAAAGTAGATCTTCTTCTACCAGATTAAAGCCAGAAAAAAATATATATGCAATTAATGTTATAATTATTTTTTTAATAATTGAACAGAGCGCCAAACTGGCGGCGCCAAAACGTCATAGACCACTTCTGTGTACTTCAATGTTTTCCTATTGATGAAATTGAGTATGGTTTTTTAAATCTCTGGAATTTTTGAGTATAATATTATTGCAATTTCCGATCACAACCGCAACTGTTCGAAAGGATACAGAAAACACTACATTCTTATGTTTCATGCAAAAACACTCCCACCATAATGTTTGTCAAAGTCATACTTAGTCACATCCTACAGAAAAAGATCCGGTTACGTCATTTTAATAGAACAGCGTGACACAAAAAAAAAACTAATTACCTAGTTACCTACACCACAATCTAAGAAAACAAAACCAGTGATAAAAACCGAAAAAAAAGAAAAGAAGGGAAAGGAAGAGAGAAAAAAACAGAAATTTAAAATACTGCCAACAAGAAGAGAACAAAATTTATGTTTATGTTTTACAGAATAATGGTTTAATTTTCCTATTTTCCTATTTTCACATTACCAAAGAAAACTATTTTGATTTTTAATATTTTGTTTTCCTTTTTTTTTCTGATTTTCTCAATTCATACATTAAGTCAAGATAATAAATATTTATACAATTTGAGCATTTTACAGATAACACGATTTTTTGTTTTTTACGATTGAAAAAAGTTGCTGGACGAAAAGTTTTGTGCACAATATACAGTAAGAAAAAATATGCTATTATTTTAACAAAATTCATCAATACCGAACTCTAATCCCAAGAAACACCAATAAAATATAATACAAAAAGTTCAAAAACCAACTACAATAATTTTTTCTCCATTTTTTATCTGGTTTCTCCAATTCATGCATTAAGGTAAGATAACATATAATTATAAACAATTTGAGCATTTTACAAAAAAAAACTATAATTTCCTTATAGATAATACAATTTTTTGATTTTTGAAATTAAAAAACACCAGCAGCTGGTCGAAACGATTTTTGCAAAATATACAATCAAGAAAAATTATGCTAATGGTTTAACAAAATACATCAATACCGAACTCTAATCCCAAGAATCAACAATAAAATATATAATTAAATATGTAATAATAATAATAATAATAATAATAATAAAAGACTTTATTAGAACAAGATAAATAAATTACATATAATTATTTAAGAACTCAAATTTTTTAAAGAAAGGGTTACTGCAATATGGCGAAGTCTAGAACCAGGAGCTATTTTTACTCAACCACAGAACAGGCCAAACCCGAATTCAGGACAAACTAGTTTTGGCAAGGCCAAACGAATGTATAACTAGTTTGTCCTAAAATCATGTAAGGCTGACAGGACAAACTGAGTTGTCCTAGGCTAAACTAGTTTATTATTATCTATCCGTGTTTTCGAGTGAAAAAATAAATTTCAACTAAAAAACTCTATTCTTTCTATCGCAGAATCACCAGGTGATGAAAAAAATTGTAGCTCAGATTATAGTTTTTCAGATGATGAAGGAATCTCTTCATATTCAAGAAACAATATATCTGGTAATTTATTGGCGTCAGTATCCAAAGCGAGTGGAGGGGGTGAAAAATAAATATTTACGTTTTTTGCTTTAAATATCAAACCAAACTGGCGCGGCACTTAGAAACTGTTGGTTGGAAAGGTAGCAAATAACTTACTGACATTATTCGCCTCTTAACAGAAAAGAGAAATATCAATTACACTACCAGGGCATGTTTAAACGACGGAGATCTAATAATCTAATAGTGATAAGAACACCAAATGCTCCGAAATTGAGAAAGCCAATAGATTTCCTACCTGGTGTAAAGTGTAAGGCATTTTTTCCCAAATAGTTTGAGAGTTCATTATAAAGTTTGCACTGGAATTTCTAGAGCTAAATACAGTGTGGTCGTGCTATTGCACTTTTAGTCCATGTAAGTCGGGAGAGCAGCGCGAGTTCTGTGTCAACCGTTAATCAGTCGTATGTGTTTGTTCGACGTCTTTTTCATGTTAAATTTGAATCACGACACATAACCGAGTGTCCAAGCTCAAATTTAACCAAGCAATGGGTCAAGAGGTTAGAAAAAAACAAGACCGACGCAAAAGACAAAACTATTTAACGAGATTTTGAATCACTGCGCGTGAATCCTAGGACGCCGACGCGCAAACGTTCATTCGCTCCAGGTGTTCAGATCGACACTTCAAGGAATTTTGGACCTCGATATGAAGTTGCATCCTTAAAAGATGAAATGAAATACTCGACACTTTTACTCATTTCAATAACATAATTTTCTCAAATGGAGCTCACTTTTACCTTAATGCATTTAGGAATAAACAAAACTGTCGGTATTGGGCAGCAGAAAATCCTCTTTTGAAATGCCAAATGCAAAGTTACTGTTTGCGCTGCAATTGCAAATTGGAGAATCAATCGTAGGACCATTTTTCTTGGAAGACAACCATGGTCAGACAGTATCCGCATATTCCGAACGCTATATTGCTATGTTGAGGAATTTTCAAGTTCCAAAATTTCAACGTGAGTATCGGTTTGGTGAAAGACAAGTTTACTCAAAAATTGATTTGATGAAGGAGTGACATCTGCTGGCCCCCACGAAGCCCTGATCTGCCTCCAGCAGATTTTTTTATGGGGACACCTTAAAGATTGGGTGTACTCCAATAATCCAGGAACAGGAAATTGAATCAATAACAAAATCAACTCCTACAAAAGTTTTGAGTAATTTTCATGCCAGATTGCAAGAGTGAGGTCAACGAGAAGGACGTCATTTGGATGACGTGATTTTCGAAATATAAAATTGCTTTTAATTGTCTTTAAATTGTAATAAATAAAGTTTGTCCAAATATAGTATTTTTATTTTAGGACAAAAATTTTTGCCAGGTTACATTATACCAGTCAATAAAATAGTAAGGGAAAATCTTTTTCCACCTCTAAGAGAGGACGATATTATTGTTTATGTCAATAAAATGTGCGAGAAATATTGATGAAAGGTATTTTCAAATCAAAATCAAAATTCAAATCTTGAAGGAGTTTAACAATGATATACAGAATTTAACAGATGGTTTGATCTCCAATACTGCCAGGATACAATAAGGGTAGGTAATTAATATATTGGCGGGAGCAAATGATGATTCTGGTCATTTTAAAAATCCTACAGTTGCTTCGGCTTTACTGAAATACATATCAAATATTTTATTAACCAGTGTATCAATAAGCACGATGATGAAAAACGTCTTCCTACTATTTACCCAAAAGATTGAAATTAATGTAGCAAGAACAGTGATTGAATCAAAAAATCCTATGAGAAGTCAAAAAACCAGTTACTTTACCTACGACAAGTGACATAAGAAAGTTTTATACGTAGTTACAGAAGAACTTAGAAGTAACATGTAATAAATTGAAAGAAATTTTCGTTATATCCCTCCTGGCTGAATCTACCAGAATTCACTCTTCTTAATATTTAGGTCTTCAATCGAAGAAGATAGATAGATTATAGATAGATTTATTCATTCATGACCGACAGTAAGAAGAAAATTGATAATAAAAATTCGCTAATTGTACTGTGACAAGACAAAGAATAACATTACAACACATTTCGGTTAAGAAAAGTCATCATCTCTCATATCACATGTTAAAAACTCATCGATGCTATAGAAACCCTTTTGTATTAAATACTTTTTCACTACTCTTTTAAATGACAAGAGGGGCATTTCTCTCACCCGTGAAGGTAATTTGTTGAAAAAGGCCGGGGAGTAGTGAAGACTTGCATTCCACGATGTCTTGAGTCTCAAGAACCGTATCCTCAGGTCATTCTTATTTCTTGTTTCATGTTGATGAATCTGGAGAGAGGTTCCATAATCCTGCACGTTCTTGTGTGCATATTGCAGACTTTCAAGAATGTACTGTGAAGGTAATGTGAGAACACTAAGCTGCCTGAAAAACTCTCTCACATCATCCCTATATCCGATCCCAGCCAGAATCCGCAATACTATGCGTTGTACATTCCTTATTTAAGCCCTAAGAGACACAAGTTTGTGTGTGGTCTGCGTTTGGAAAATATTAAACAAAAACTGCTTAAAAACCTCACGTTTGAGAGAGCTCATCAACTCATAGTAAGTATGGAATTGGCAGAAGGTCAATTCAAAATAACGGGACATGTGCTGAACCTATTAACAAGTTACATTTATCAAAGGAAAGTTATAAACCCAAACATGGAAGATACAGTCAATCAACTCATAGTCCAGGTGCTTCAAACTACCACAAACGTATGTCTGGTCAAAGTCCAGCAGTCTTTTGGTAATATTATTCATGCCATCATACTGTATATACTGCCAAGTCAACAATGTGCCGGAATGGAGTCTATGCTCTAAAGTACGACAAAGAAGAAGATGAACCAGGAGAACTTGAGGATACAGATGATTCGTTTGAATTGGGTTCCTTACAGGAAAAGATTGAATTCGGTGAAGTGCCTCAGGTGAAATGTCTCATTTACATGGTATCAGAAGTGGGGATACAGGAAGTCTGTGGGTAAAATTACCTGTTGAAGGTGAACAAGTATCAATGGAAGTAGATTCTGGTGCATGTTAGTAGTTAGATCCTGTCAATTTTTATTAGACTGTAGTCACTGGTAATAATGTATCAATTGTTGGTCAAATATTTGTCAATATTGGTTACAGAAACAAAAAAACATTATTTACTTATTATTGATAGTCCTTGACGTTAAAAGTAAATTTGTAACCTTATTAGATCGAAACTGGCTGAATAGTTTCAATCCAAGCATAATAACATTGATTTAGTATCAGTTGATGATTTGAGTCATGACAGAACAACTAATCAACTCATTGTTGAAATTAAAAGTAATATCCAATGTTTATTCACAGAGGTTCAATGTTGACCTGAAATTAAAAGATGATTCTACAACTTTTTTTCATAGAGCTTACGAAATAGCATACCTACTAATTGAAAGCCAAATTAAAAAGTGAACTGTCTAAGACGGTAGAGGCCCAATTGTAGTACCAAAGAAAAATTAAACAGATATAGGAATATGTGTGGATTTTTGATAAACATTGAACACAGCTATTGATACCGATCATTGTATTTTACCTTTACAGTTATAAATCTGAAAGTTTCCTATCAACAACTTGAAATAAGTGAAACTTCCAAAAAACTATTTAGAATAAATACCCACATATCTATTATGGAAACAATTTTATCCCTTGATGACATATTGATATATGGGTTCAGTTTAGTGAAATAAAACCATGGTGTAGTATGGATGTCAAAATTAATGAAAAAATGTAGATTCTATGAAGAAAACGATGATTTTCTTGGTCACATCATAGATGCAAATAGGATAAACCCAAGCAAGAAATTAAAATGAATGCATTGAGAATGCACCAGACCCCTAAATTTAAAGCAGATGAAATCATATCTAGCTCATTGAACTATTACGAAAAATTCATTCATATGCTATCATCCAAGCTTCAACCTTTTTATGACATGCAAATCAGCAACAGAGTTCATATGGTCAGATGAGTGAGAGCGTACTTTCCAGTCGAGTAAGAAATTGG
The DNA here is from genome assembly GCA_958507055.1 of Crioceris asparagi. NCBI lineage: Eukaryota > Metazoa > Arthropoda > Insecta > Coleoptera > Chrysomelidae > Crioceris > Crioceris asparagi. Next base: position 27,737,789 of record OY293832.1, read on the forward strand.
TTACTCACTCATTCACTATGATCAAAACAGATGTTATCTTGTTGGAAGCTACGGATGTTACACGTTCTGGATGGCCAAATTCAATGAATAATGATGATTGAAAACCATATTTTCTAGAAGACATGTTAATTGAAAAATATATTGGTTCATGCAAATAGCAAATACATAACTTTTCAAATAGTGGCCTTCACTACCTTGGCCTAATGGTCCAAATAATTTTATACAGTGAATATAGATTTATTTCATAAATACAATCACAGTTTTCTAATTTTGATGATAATATATACACATGGATTAATGTTAAGTTAATAAATCACAGGACAGATGCAAAAGAAACCATTGTAAAATTGAAGGAAATATTTTCGATATTTGGTTTACCAGTTGAAATTGTCTCTGATAATGGTACACCCTTTAATTCATCAAAATGTATCACATTTCGCCAAACAAATGGTATTAAACCTGTAATTTCACCACCCTAACAACAACAAAGCAAAGGAATAGCTGAAAGGGAGTACAAACTGTTAAGAAGGGCCTAAAAAATAATTTATTTGGAAAGAGAAAGTAAAATCAGTACAGAGATGATGACAATCGTTTACTAAAAATTCTATTCATTTATCGAAATATACCATCCACAATAAAAAGAACATCTCCGGCCGAAAATCTATTTAAAATTCGCCCAAGAACCAGAATCGAATTGATTAAATCCTCATTTAATAAGTCGAATATGACAGTAACATTAAAAATAGAATAAAGTTATATTCCTTGAATAAATATGTATACGATAAGAATTCGCAGCATAAGCTGTTGCAAAAAGAAAAGATTGTGAAAGTAATTAGCCACTCTACTTAGAATTGATGATAACATCATTTGTATATTCAAATGATATTCTTTCAAATCCTTATCAAAAAGTATCTAGCTGATTCAATAGTGAAACTAATGATTTACCTATCATTAAAACTGTAAAGAAAATCCATCTGTCGAAAATCTTAGCTCAGAAAATAATTCAGAATTGTAACCCCTAGGTTAGATAGAGAAGTTATGGAAGTACCACCTGATGAAAGATTTGATTTACAAAGTTCAAAAGCACCCATCGTGCAGCCATCAACAAGCACTAAATCTATTAATCCCAAAACTTTGTAGAGAACACGTACAGGTACAGTTAGTTGATCTCCAATCAGACTTGCTTTGTAATAAAAATAAAATATCTAGCTGAAAAAGGGACAAATGTTGTGGACTTGCCTTAAATCCATTTAGTTGATGATAGGTTGAGTTCTGTGCTTTTGAGGTTCTGTGATTGGATTTTAAGTTTGACAATTATCATGTTATTTGTAATGTGATGCATTGGAATAATAAACTTGTTTTATCAATAGTCTCATTATTACTGAAATACGCAAAAGGTACGGCGTGAAAAATACAAAATACTTGAGAGCCCGTCAGATAATACGCAAACATGTAAGTCTTTGTGGGGCAGAGTATCTGGAAGGTTAAGGGAAACAACTACGTGTAAAAATGTGGACGTTGTTACAGGACTTCCTGTTCTACCAGAAGTCGACAACAATTCCCTTCTTCCAAATAGAATATGCTACTTCTTGTTTCATTTTTAAATTCCACTTGAACATTTAACTGCATTACTGATCATTATTTTTAATTTAATTTTTCGAAATATATATTTTTTTAATTTCTCAAAAAACGTGAGTAGATTTATCCCGGTTTATCTCACTTAGTTTTTCACATAAGTAGTTTAAGGAAGTTGTATGTGTGTTTAAAATCGGTCAACCAATTACGACAAATTCAGGACCCTATAACTCACTTATTTCAAATAGAACACCCTGTATTTTGTCATGTTAAACCTCAGACATATAAACAAGGGAGACAGAACTTTCCATTCATAAATTTCCTTTGTTTACAATCAGACATCTTTTCCAAACTTAAACGAGTTAGAAAGAGATCGCTTCAAAAAACGACAACACTGTAACCCTAGCGTCTACTGTTGAAATCATCTTTGCCAATGGCGTGCAGTTTTTAGGGGTTAATAAAAAATAGAAAAAACATTTAGCATTTTATTCATAAATCTACGTACATTTGTAGAGAAACTAATTCAACATGTTATGTATATTTCTATAAAACAAGGAATCAATAAATATGCATATCTTTAGCCTGTTCTTAAGCAACTTCAAACTATAGATTATCATATTATTAAACAGTTTATTTGAAACAATGAATCACAATCTACATAAATGTATGGATGTTAGACATATACATGATAGTAGATTTAGGTACCCAAACATATTTTATATAGGCTTCATTCTTAGAACTTGCTGAGGATAGATAGATAATATTTTATTGTTCCAGATATAATCTCCTGAATAAGGTAGAATATGCCAAAAAAAATATACTTACAATAACATTTGTTTGCATTAAACTAGGATAATTGTAATATCTAGAAAGAAAAACATTTTACTGCCTAACTCTAGGAACTCTTGCGTTCAGTAATATGCTTTGTTTAGAAGAAATTTCTTTAATTTTGCTTTTAATTGTTCCAATGGCAGTTTTAATTGCAAGAAAGTTTATTTCAAAATTTTCTTGATGGAAAAATCAGCATTTTCTTATGTAGCTAAATTATATTATTATTATATTAAATCTTGTTTTTAACCATGTATACCTGTGCTATTTTCAAACAAATCGGGGTTTTTCTTAACAAAAATAATAGATTCTAGGATATAGAGACCATAAATTATTGTTGGTACTTTATGTTTTGTGAACAGTCACATTAGTCAGAAAATGCTTACAGTTCAATGCTGGCATAATTGTAAATTCTTTAACATTTCATGGACCACCTACAGATTTGAACTTGGTAAAGACATTGGCAGCAGATTTTACAAATCTAGTGGAATTAAGAACAAATTTTAAGTATTCCATCACGAACGATGGTGTATATATTATATATACCTATATAATATATAACTCGTTTGATCAAGTGGAACTTAACAAAGTAAGTGAAAACAAAATATAGAAGTAGGTACTACACGCTGCAAATAAAATTCGGATAGGCAATTTTAGTAGAAGCTATAAAAAATCAAGGTTCGTTTAGTAACCTAAATACTTACCAAAAATGTTAGCGATACTATAAGCTTCCTTTGGGAAAAATTCGATAATACCTGATTTTAAGGACACGGCAATATCGGTTTGACGCAAAATTCTGTAGATGTTTTGATCAACTGTATTGCTTGTATGAATAAAATATCTTTATACTTACAAATTTGAGGGTCCAGCAGTATTCTGTTCAACGGGGATTTTAGGCGGATCAGAAAATTTCGGATCGACATCTAAAGACCTGTCAGATATGAAAACGTCTATAAGAACAAAAAAACATACAAGTATAAAATCTAATCAAATTTAATTACACCTGGTTGTAGTAATGAGCCGTTTCTAGAATTGGACCAGTATTTTAATACTTTATATACTTTTCCTACAAATGTATTCAATATCTTGCAAAAATAATTGTTTATTTTAAATTCTTGAGTTTACCATATACAACAATGTAAAATTAACTTACCCAAGAGATTTTATATATGATAACTCACTGACGGTTGAGTCAGAACTAAAAAAATAAATACTTTCATTAAAATATACAACAGGTTAGGAGTGTTTTTACCTGAAAGACAAGGGCTGAGTAAAAACGGTGGTATTAAATTGGGGCTCAGCAGTTGGTCTTATTTGTCTTCGCCCGGTTATCTCAGTAGTAATTATATCACTTTGATCAAAGTGATCAGAGCAAATTTGGGCAGACTTTATTACATGCTGGTTACCCAACTCTAAGATCGAAATCCACCTCGCTCTGCGTTCTGCATTTACAGGAAAGCTACAATAATTAACAAAAAGTATTATATTATTTTAACTCACCCCTAATTACACAAGGTCGTTTAATAATAATTTGAAGGCCCCCTAAACGTGCAGTAATACAATATTAGCATTACACAACTATATTGAGCTTTTAGGACTGACGTTGATGAAATAACGCAATAATTATATTATTGCAGAAAGTTTCTGCAGGTATGAATTTATTTGATGCAATGATTGCGAATCTGGGTATTTATAAGTTTTTAAGTACATACTCAGATTCAGCAAGATAATAAAGCTACTATGACTTGCTTGACTAACAATATAAATATTGTGCAAAATTTATTAAACGTCTTGGACGCCCTTTAACTCCTTTGTAACTACACCACTGTTCATATGTGTATGATCTGACTTACGCGGTTGGAATATCCATTTTTCTTGCACACCACGCACTGGAGAACCATAGTGTAGAGCAAATATAGATAAATAAAAGTTTTATTTCTATAAATATACTCAAAATCGAAGAGAATCACAAGATGGCACAAAGACCGCAAGTCAACGCTGTAAATCTAACGATGAATGAATTTAAAACAATGACGTCTATCATAGTAAATTATGAGTAAATACAACCGTCCAGCGTGGCCACAAATATTTACCCAGTATCTTACAATTTAATTTGATTATGAAAATATACATAATTTTGGGGATACAAGAAACGTATTTTAATAAAGAAACGTAAACATTTATTTAATATAATAGTTTTACTTGAGTATCACTTAAACGCGCTTATTTTAAAACAATAATTTTACTTTCGTTCCGAACTCAATCGGCAAATCTAGGGCAGACAGCGTAAGTCCGCCAACACTGCTTTTTGTTGAAAAAGATGTGTGATCGCAGCAAAATGTAAACAGTTCTCCCTTGTTTATATGTCTGTGTGTTAAACTATGTACTTTTTATTTACGATACTTTTAGTGTACGCGGACCCTATACCTAAATTCTATCGATTCAAAGATATTTAGGTAATTTGGATTAATTGACAATACTGTGCTCAGCTAGTAAAGCGGTTGTTTGTGAAATGAAATATTACAAAATAGCCTAATGTTGGTATATACCATTTTCATTTTATTTTGCCTCGTTCATTTAGGAGTATGGGAATTTCTCAATAAACGAAATGATAAATCTAATGACTTACGGACACATAAAATATCCATCAGGCAATCTTTTGAAACTTCTCAGTACACTTGAAAATACCATTCTGCAAACAATAGGACAAGAACAACTCAACATCTACACTTTTCAGCATGTAGCGCAAAATTTGTCGACAGAAAAAATCCAGTTGGTAGGATGCACAGAGCACCAAAAAGGATTTACTAAAACTGTTATAAATTATTGTTTTTTTTTTATGAAAACTCTTTGCAAATCACATAACAACGTTAAAACATCGAAATTAATCCTACGAGTAAACAACGTTGAAAACGAAAAAGACCTGCAGGAAAGCCTACATTAAATGACCCTTAGAAGAAAAAAGAAAAGAAAAAACGAGGATGACCAAAGGAAAAATATATTGTATTGTTAGAATTTATTAGCGTATTGTCATTTATTTTCTACATTATTCATGTATAGCTATATAGTTGTTAATGAAATATTGAACGAATTATCACATTTGCTAGAAAATTTTCACGCGAGGAATCTAGCCAATTTGAAACCATTGGGGTCTGAAGAGCTCATCCCTAGGGGAATAAAATCTAGTTTCCGTTCCAGAGAAAAAGATCGACTATTCTTTTAGAAAAACCCTCAATAATATACAGGAGTATTTCAATAAAAAAATCTCTTATTTCGCGCATGTTAATTAATTTTCTCATCTAGGGTTTTTCCGGTAATCTCTTGAATTGATACAATACCTAGATTCTGGAATCCGGTTCCCAGTATTAACGATTACCAATTGGAAATGGGATTGGAAATTGAAGTGAAACTGAATTTGAGTAATCTTTACTACTTCCGACCTCTCGTATAAAACAGCAGATCGACCCGTTGGTTACATCAGTCAAGGTATTCGGAAACTAAACTGTTACCCTGTTGAATATTTGATTTAATTTGTACATTACTTCTATAGGACATATAATCTGGAGGATATTAGTAGAAATATTATAATTATATAGAGAATTGCACCACTCGAGTGTGGAGTGTGTCGAGAACAATATTAGTGTTTGCCAGTTTATTGCTTCTCGTAGTCCTCTTTCTCCAGACATCAATGCGCAAAGGTCGACTACCGAGGAAGATACAAGGCGATTATTGAAGTATTTGCTACTTGATCACCTATACTATCAAAGGAGTACCATTTGTTCTGCTTAGAATAGTGGTGCTGCCAAGCATTGGTACATTTGGCGTACCTTTTTCCCATTTCAGAGGTGCAACCCTTAAGGCCTACGTGTTTATACTCGTTCGATTATATAAGACGCGTTGCAACAACCGAGGTCCTGTGCGCCACAACGAGGGATTATTTCGGGTCCTACCCAACGGGACCCGTGTTGTTATAATCTCCCCCTTCTACTAACGTTCACAACCCCGCTAACATCCTAATAATACCTAACGCAGAAGAATTCATGAAGACAACTATAACCCCCACAAACAGAAAAACTAGACACATGACGAAACAAATTTTTTTTACCATTAGCTGACCAATGATGTAGTCACCGGGCACGGGCACTCAGACTTTGGCAATGTGACGTGACGTGGAATTTCGTTTTTTTTTTTAGAATGTGACTTTATTTTACTTTATTTTAATTTTATAATGGGATAATTTATTTTTTCAAGTATATATATTTTAATTTCAATTTTTGCATTGGTTTGGGATCGTTTTCATAATGTTTTACTTTTCTTAAATTTTTTTTCATATTTTCATCTCCATAACTTTCAACATTTTGATTGAAAACGAGATTGTACTATCTCGAAACATGTCTCATCAGTAATTAATCTTTAATAATAAACTGTGGAGAAGATTTTGTGTTTTTTTGGTCTAACCATTTCACTCCACTTCGAGAATGGACTTCTACAACCATTATATTTGATAAAATCCTAACTTCGCGCCTGAGACAATACGTGGAGGAAAGGGGTATCATCCCTGATTTCCAACACGGTTTCAGGCAAAACCACTCGATTCACGATGCAACCTTGGAGTTCATCACTCGCGCTACCACCGCACTTAACGACGGACATGCCACTCTGGCGATCTTTCTCGATATCCAGAACGCATATGACAGGGTCTGGCTTGCTGGACTCATATCAAAGCTTCTGGATCTTAATCTACCACACTCATTCCTTAGACTCATAGCTTCATTTCTAACAGATCGTATCGTCAGAGTGAAAGTTGGCCCTCACATATCTGAACCTTTCACCCCATTAGCCGGCGTCCCTCAAGGGTCAATCCTTGGACCCTTACTGTACATCATGTACACTTCAGATTTTCCGAGAAATATTAAATCAATACAGTATGCGGAAAATACCGTGCTTTGAACAACCTCCAGGAAAACCGAGATTCTCAATCATCAAGGGTGAGTAATGATTGATGCATTCACCCGATACTGCCAACGTTGGCGTATCAAACCCAATGCACTCAAGACTCAAACTATACTTACCAAACATCGCGACCTCACGAAACCTAGATTTCAATACCCTGAGAATATCCGTTTGACACTGTGGGGAGAAGGATTACATCTCTTGGATCAGGTGAACTATCTAGAGGTCCGCATTACGCGCACCCTCAGGTGGGGCCCTGATATTCAAGACACCTGTAACAAGATTAGACAAAGATCCTCTCTGCTCACGATGTTAAACGGACGTTTTGGCAAATGCACATCAGAAACTTCAATATTCACTTACAAGACCAACGAGAATCGTTCCTCCAGAAGACCGCTATACCGGTACCCGTTCCCGCCTGTGTGCATAATGGAGGCCATGGAGGCACCGCCACCTGCAGCCATCAACGCCATAGATGAGTCTCCTCTCACGTACAGAAGAAGACGCCAAATAGCCCGTCCCTGATTATATTCCGCCATACACGTGGGTTTTTCGGTATAAGTTATTATATTATATTATATTATATATATTATTATATTATATTATATTATTGTTTGTCCTCTTGTCCTGTTCTTCTTTGGTAGAAACTGAATAATCTTCTTTTTATCGTACATCTCTCTCATTTATTTTTCCTTAGCTTCATAAGTACCTTGGGCGTCGAAGTCCATCATCGAGTCTTTCCAGCTTTGGCAGTGTTTCAAAGCTCGTGGTGCTCAGGCATTATATACACCCTTTCTAAATTAGTATTACACCATCTTCATCTGGTAAACTCCGACCCAAATCTCTCCATGAAGCTAATTAGCTAGCTCAGCGGGGGTAGTTTCTACACGCTGATCGAGGTAAAAGTTTCTTCATATTTTTATCTTCCTACTCCCGCTTTGTGTTTCTCTAGGCCAAGTTTTCTGTTTTTATGTTTACCTACTTCGTCGAGAAATCATTTTAAATGGAGATTTTAATTTCGATCCGAACAGAGATTTACGTGATTATGTTTTATGTGATATTTTAAGTAGCTTATCTCTATAATAATATTAATACACCTACATGTGGGAATTATATCCTCATCATGTTTTTTCTAGTGCAATGTTAGTGTGTAGAGTTGAAGAAAACTGTATATCTGACCACAAAACAATTATTGTGGATCTCGGTGAAAGGATAAGTGACAAAAAAAATTGATTCTCAATTAGAAAAAGGTCATTCTCGGAAGGAAACATAAATTCTTTTTATAACCATTTGGATAAGGAAGATTATCAGACTTATCCGAAAGTGATGTGGACAAGGCTTTTAATAACTTTCATAAAATTTTCCTGCATTATTTTAACCAAAATTTTCCGATAGTTGATAGTATATAAAATAAATACAGGGTATCTCCAAAAGTCAGGACTTTTGACAATTTACTAAAAAACTTGTATAGTTTAAACAAAGTAGCTGAAGGTATGCATGAGCAGTATACTTGTGCTAAATGGCATCATAAAAAATAAATAAATAATAAATTTTGTTATCAGAAGCACATCCACATTGCCGAAGATCCTTTGCGGTAGGCTTGGCAAATAATAGAAGAGGTAACAGGTAAAAAGAATAGTAATAATAATTTTGAGTTGCGTAATGACGGTAATTTCCAAAGACATTCCCAACATATTGCGGATCTATTCAATAACTTTTTCAGGGAGACATGTCATAAATTTAGAATTGCAACATTTGTAAAGGTGAAAAAAGCCAACTATAATTACAGGTCTATTTCTTAACTCATCACACAATCTAATTTTATTTCATTGTATTTGTTCATCGTCATGGCCCTAATAAACCCTTTCAGAATACATAAAATCTTCTAAATTATAAAAGGCATTGTTTACTAGAACTTCCTTTACTTTTTTCAGATATATTTTTCTTGGTTTGAGCCTAAATTCAGAGTGTAGAGAATTATAAAATGTCCATAATAGTTGATGACATTCCCGCTATGATTTAACCTTAGAAATTTTATTTGAAGATCATCACGTTTTCTAATGTTGAAGTCATATTTCTTACTAGCTGGTGATGGAAAATATTCCACTTTACATATATATATAATTAAATCAAGTTGTGGGGACGCAGGAAAATTGAAAGAATACTCTATAAAGTGATATCCAAGCTTTCGGTAATTTATTCATCATTACCATCCTCAGGGAAACTCCAAGAATACAACACAGTCAATAAATTTAAAAAATAATCATAAACAACTTACACTTTTACGAGATTGAATATAAAAAGATGATATAAACACTTTGAAAACATTGAATAATAAATAATATCTTGACATTCACTATACACACTAAGATACAAAACTATGTAACTAAAATTATTCAAAATGATTGATAATAAACATTTAGGTGTTGTTATTAATGTTTCACACAATCAAAACCAGTAACATTAAAAAGTTAGACTTATTGAAAATCTAATTTCAAAATCTAGTTTAGTGACTCAAGATAAATGGATAAAGAACCTAAGTGGCATTGACATTCCTGATGACGTTCTCCAGTTTTTATATTTAGGTCCTAAATTTTGCATTCAACCTAATATAAGAAAGATGTCTCTATTGTCAAGTTATTATCAGACATTGATTATATTACATTATTCATTGAGGATGAAGATCAAAAAGTTATCACAATTTCGAGGGCTACTGATATCATAAGCAATCAATTGAATAGATCAATTGCAATCAATTCTTTTTTTAGAAATTTGTATAAGAAAACTAAAAACTGATAATATCGCTTCTTTTTTACTAACATTTTGACAGCAGCATACGATTATAAGAATGACTATTATATAAAGAACTCATTTGCAGTTTCGAAATTATTCAATAAAATGCAGCTACCACCGGGTTACATAATTGCTAGTTTAGATGTGATTTCCTTATTCAGTAACGCGAATTTAGATTCAGTACTACGAACATTAAATAATAAATGGTCAAACATAAAACTCCATTGTAATTTACATAAGGAACATTTTTTTGAACTAATTTCCTTCTTATTTGATAGTACATACTTCTCCTTTGATGGTAAGTTCTACAAGCAACAATTAGGCACTCCTATGGGTGCATGTATTTCTCCCATTTTGGCAGCCTATGTTATGGGCGATTTGTTAGACATTGTTTTATCGGTTCTATCCTTCAGACCCTTTTTCATAAAGAAATATGTAGACGATCTAATAGTGGCTTTGCAAAATGATGGTATTCATGAGATTTTATTCACATTTAATAGTTATGACCCATATATTCAATTTACCATTGAAACCGAAGTCGTAGATCATTCTGTCCCTTTTTTGGATAGCCGACTTGTTCGCTGTCCTGATAACACCATTCTGGTAGATTGGTACAGAAAGGAGTGTACTTCCGGTCGATACATAAATTCCCAGTCTTATCATAAATATAACATGAAACTGAACCTTTTGAAATAAATGAAAAATAGAATACTCAACATCGCAGATCACTATTTACATATCAAGAATCTACGTATCTTAGCAGATCTATTTATCAAGAATGGTTATCCTCCAAGGTTCGTAAAACACATTTTATTTAACACAACATATACCATACATTGCATAACAACTCAATATTAGATGGGAATAATGTACTAAGTCAACCTGTTTTACACAGATAATAGTAATTCAACGATAATTTCATTCAAAAATGACGCAATAATTATTAATCCTATGTATGTAAGTTTGCCCTACATTAGGGAAATCACTCCACAACTCACAAAGATTTTTAGCGCATTTAACAATATAAAAGTTGCCAACAAAAACGTACTGCAATTTTGTTCATTATATTCTAGACTGAAAGATAAAACTCCATTGTTGTCTGGTGTTCCAAATCTATTTTGCGAATACCTATCTATACCAAAGGGGTATCATTGCTCTTCTTAGAACAGTAATACTGCCAATCATTGGTACATCTGGCGTACCTTCTACACAACTATAGGTGCAACCTACTGAGGCCAACGCGATTATATTCGTTTCGATTATATTAGTCGCGTTGCAGCAATCGAGGTCCTGCGCTCACAACGTGGGATTATATCGGGTCCCACCCAACGGGACCCGTGGTATTATAATTACCCCAGCTACTAACTCCTTTAAACCGCTAACTTCCTTAAAATGCCTAACGCAGGCGAATTTAAGAAGACAGACATAACCCCAACGAACATAAAAACGAAACATGGCGAAAGCCCAGACAACAACCAAGGCCAATCCCAACAACGTTCACGACTTCACACCCAACTTCAACGTCATAGAGACTGTTGCCCAAGTCCACAATGTGGACAACAACACGTCTCCTCAGACCAATAATCAAAATCAGCCACCGCGCCCTTCTAGCAGAGCATCCAATTCAGACTCTGCTCGTCCTACGAACACGGTACTAAACATCAGAAATATACCAGAAGAGTATAAGACGCAGAGGCGCTTATACGAGCTTCTCACAACCAACGAAATCCTTGGGGGACGCAAGTCACTTGTGGACCTCAAGGTGAACCAGAACCAAACTGCTAGGTTGGAAATTTCTGACCTCAGCATAACCGCCGAAGTACTCATGAAAAAGCTACGACACCGAATAGGCGACAAAAATGTGGAAGTCAAGCTGTTAAGTTAAGCCCAAGAAACCTTTCGTAAGAAAGCCAAGGGATATCCTTCACTCTTGCGTTCTTCGCGGCATCGAGGAGGACATTGCGATGGAGGACCTAACCCTAATACTACAAGACGAAAACATCTCTTTCACCACCCTGAGGAGACTCAGGTCTAGCAAGAGAGGTGGTGCCTATACCACTCTCGTTCGAGTTCTGTCAATAAATCCTAAAACCATTCAAACTCTTATCGAGACAGGAGTTGTCGTGTATGGTAGGAAAATAAAAGCAGAGCCGTCCAAGGACAGCCTACCCACAATCACCAAATATTGCAATCGATGCACCAGCACTGGGCACGATGTATCCGAATGCAAGGAACCCAAACTCAAATGCCCCTATTGTGGAGACGAACACAAAGGGGAAAATTGCCCCACCCCGACCAAGCCAAAGTGCAACAACTGTCAAGGCGACCACCCCACTTGGGATATCAAGTGCCAAAAAAGGAAGGAATCACCGAAAAATCCGAAGGAGATGGCACCTATTAAATTCGCGAATCCAGTGGAAAAGGATTTTCCAGAGTCGAGGACGATGATCGCGGCCGAGCTGGTCATCGTAACGATGATGAATGTGTTCCCAGAACACAGAAATCTAATCCGAGATGCTTTCGCGGCCGCGGTCATCAGCCTCTGTGGAAACGAGGCGCATATCTCGACGGCCGGACTGAGAATGGAATTCCTCTACACCCGTAGATGAATGGCCAATTCGCGCTAGGCACCGTGAACTGCAGGAGCCTTTCTAATAAGAAAGCGCTCCTGCAAAGCTCTCTCGTATCGGGTCGAGTGCAGGTCATGGCACTTCAGGATACTCGCGCCAAACATCCCATAATCATTCCGGGCTACACATGCACTCAAAATAATACAGGCTTTGGCACGGCCATCCTCACTAAATACGGGATAGCCACAGTAGCGCACAATCTTTCAGCTAATCTCTCTAACCTTCAATGTACCGCAGTCGACATTCACATTGACAATAGAATTACCACCATCATTTCTTACTACTGTCCGCCCAAAGATAACCTGTCTCGTGAATTGTTTGACTACGTTTCCAATTTAAACCGTGCAATCATACTTGGTGATTTCAATGCTAGAAATTCTGAGTTTGGAGATCACAGCAACAACCCAAATGGTATCCTCCTATCTGACAATTTGACAGAACTACACCTGTTTCGACCTGAGAATGATAATTATACCTGTGTGACTACCTTCGGGGCCTCTATAGTTGACCACATTGTCTGTACTCCCAGTCTAGCAGGAGTGGTAGAGTAGGAGTGCTTTATGGGGACTCTATAGGTTCCGATCATGTCCCAGTTTTAATCTATTCAAATCTCGGTCAATCAATACCAGATCCACCACGATTTCGCATCATTCCAGATTATGCAAGGACAGATTGGGACGCATTTGCGAACCATATCTCCTACAATCTTGTCAACCCACCACTCAATTCACCTAACGAAATCGATGCTGCTATCCAAACCCATGAATTCACTATTCAAAGTGCCATTTCCGAACATATAGCCACTCGCACAATCGACATTTCTAGACGACCAATTCCTCGCTTCATTCTTAACTTGATTAAGACGAAGCGCAAATTATTAAAAGATTTTCGAAAAACCGGTGACCCCTATCTCAAGAATGAATGGAACCGTCTTAACTCCCGAATTAGAATCCTCATCACCAGATTCAAAGAGGAGCAGTGGCGTCAAGCTACTGCTAATCTCGACTTTCGTGACGGTTCCAAATTCTGGGATAACCTCAAATTATTAACAGGCCAGAAACGCAGAGAGCCCTCTCACTTAGTAGCTAATAATAACATCATCTCTGACCCACTCCACAAAGCCATTGCTTTCAAAGAACACCTTGAAACAGTTTTCAGAATTCCCGAGGACCCTCGTTTCGACCCCAATTTCTATCGATTTGCACAGAACCGATATGAGAGATTCCTGGCATTCAATTACCACATAGTGCCCGGCAACGCAGAACCTGACTTACTAACCAATACAATAACGACCGACGAAGTGGACAATATCCTCAGAGCATCCAAAAACACTGCTCCTGGGCCGAACTGCATCAACAGGAAAGTCCAATATTCACTTACAAAACTTTCTTGAGGCCGTTAATGGATAGTAAGTTTATTCAATGCGCGATTACTAACAAATATCACACCAACAAATTTACAACATTAGAGAGACGCATATTGCGTCGGTGTCTCAACCTCAATTGGGAACACAACTCTGATGATTTATATAACATATGTACTAATTATAATATTAATCCTATTTCCAGCAGATTCACCAAGCTGCAGGAGAGCTTCTGTCTCCGTGCCTTTGGACACCCAGGTCGGGGCCACTCTCGCACACTACTCACTTCCTCATGGACCAACAAAAACCGTCCCTCTAGAAGGCCGATCTACCGGTACCCGCACCTGCCTGTTTGTCTAATGGAGGCCATGGAGGCACCGCCACCTGCAGCCATCAACACCATCGATGAGACTCCATTAACATACCGCAGAAGAAGACGCCATATAGCCCGTCCCTGATTTGTATTCCGCCATGGACGTGGGTTTTTTCTGTGGTTTTCCCCGTCCCCAGCCTCACTGGGCGTTAAAGCATGGCCGGTCCCCTGGTAACATTCCACAGGTGTTACCCCGCGTATCCCTAGTCATGTTATATTCAGGGCCAGTCTGACAAGGGGGAAAGCCCCCTACCAGAGAGAAGAGAATCGAATAAATAACATTATCACAAAAATTGTAAATTTACATTTGAAAATAAATAAATTTGAATTGAATTGAATTGTTGTCTCAATCGGGAGTGGTCTATAGCATACCTTGTTCTGATTAGAACAAAATATACATTGGTTAAACTTCAACTATGCTATCCACTCGAATAATAGGGCAAAGGAGTGACTCCAGATTACACCACGAGAGATGTTCACTGGCAGATCATGTATTTTCTTTGAAACATAGTATGAATTATGAGGCTGTCAAAGTGTTGGATAATGAACCGATGGAAAGAAAGACTGTTCTTGGAAATGGCTCGAATCTTCAAAACAAATGCTTGCATTATTACAAGAAAAGATATACAAAATCTTGGTGGATTATATAAACATTTACTGTCATCTCATTAGGAAGATTGAAAATCAAATTTCCCAGATTTATAAGGTGTCAATCACATTAAGTTGCCTATCTGATGACTTTTATATTATAGTTTTGTGTTGTCGCCTGCACAGCCATAATGTAAACAATAATAACAACACCTAAATGTTTATTATCAATCATTTTAAATAATTTAAGTTACATAGTTTTGTATCTTCGTGTGTATAGTGAATGTCAATATATTATTTATTATTCAGCGTCCGTGCAATGTTTTCAAGGTGTTTTTATTATCTTTTATAATCAATCTCGTAAAAGTGTGAGTTGTTTATGATTATTTTCTAAATTTATTGACTGTGTTGTATTCTTGTAGTTTCCCTGAGGATGGTAATGATGAATAAATTACCGAAAGCTTGGATATCACTTTGAAGAGTATTCTTTCAATTTTGCTGCGTCCCCACAATTTGATTTAATTACTAATCTGACAAGCAACAACTACCCTTGAATATATATATATATATATATATATATATATATATATATATATATACACATGCTTTTGGTTTTCCTTCAAGAGCACGGTATTGTTTGTAGAAACACAACCATGATATTTTGGAGTCTGAAATAATTGACCCTAATCTGCCTATAACTGATTCATTTATAAATGACAATTGTCTATAAATTTCCACATTTTCTTCATTTCTCAAGACAAACGGAAACAACTTATATTGATTCGGAAAATAATTTTAAAGGAAACAACTATGATATTTCTTCAGTACCCTTTTCCGAATATAATATAAAAGAAAATAATATATTACCAAATTATGAATATTCAGATATAAAATTCCCATATCAAATTATATACTCGACTTGTAAGTCTAATGTATTTGGCAACATTGATGAAACATCAGTTATTGCATCAGGCTCAGAAAATTGTCAGAATAATTGTGATTTAAAAAAAAATTAGTTCAGGATCTGAGTTTTCATCTTCAAGTTGCGAATCATTCCATTCAAATGATTCAAAAAAGCATTTGTCAATTTTGGGTCCAAGTGTACAATAAAATAAACAAGTCTCCAAAGGATACACTCAATCAGAAACAACTGTAAGTTTGAATAAACTTATTGATGGTAATAACGATCCTGCTAGCTTTCAACATCTTGTGACTACCGGGAGTGAGAATACTCCGCCCGATTTTCCGATATTTAACTGTGAATCTTCCCATTTAACTACTAATATCTCAAATGAGAATCTTATCGAAAAACTTGAGATTCCTACTTATGTAAATGATAACAAAATGGCATTTTCTACAAATTCACAAGAGAGAACAATTGAAGACCATCAATATAGTTTATGTTTCCATATATATATATTGTTATTTTTTGTTCTAATAATTGCCAGTACTTCTGGTATCAGAATAATTCTGGATAAAATAGTTTCTATTTTTATACTTTAGCACCTATGTTGACTATATATACCGGGTAATTCAGATTCAATGCACACCATTGGGACCTCGTTAACCGTAAGAGCTACGAAGAAAGTTAAATAGGGGCAAAGTTGCGAAATTTAATGGGGATTAATATACCACAAACAAATTTGAATTATAATTTTTCGTTTTTGATTTTTTTTTAAAAACCACATTTTGTAATTTCTTAAAGAACTTGGTTATTATACAACGAATTGAAAACCCAAAAGCTTCTTTCCTTATTAACTTTTTCTATTGCATCCAGTTGTGCTCACCATTTTTTGGTACAATTCATCACTTTAAAACCATCATCAACTAAAAGAAAGTAAATACGGACCTAGATTTTAGAATTGCTTTTCTGATTGCTACTTATCTATCTTGATATTATCACGTATTTCCCATCAAAATGCATAATAAGTAAAAAAGCTTGGCCTGAACATGGTATGGACATGAAAACTAAAGAATTTATTTTTCAACATAAATTAAAACGATTAATGGGAAATAAGCGAAATATCAAGAAATACCCTCACTCTAACGTGATGAAATACGTCGCAATCAGAAAGTCAATTTTAAAATCCATATCCATATTTTTTTTAGATGATGATGGTTGTAAAGTGACCAACCTACCTAAAAATGGTGAGCACAACAGGATGCAACAGAAAAAGGTACTATGCAGAAGTGCCTTTGGTTTTTATTTTTTTTGCACAACAACCAAGTTATTCAAGAATAAACAAAAGGTGAAAATTTGTTTTTTTCAAATATTCCCAAAATTATGATATTCAATTTCTTTTTACATATTAATTCCTATTAAATTTAGCAACTTTGCCCCAATTTAACCTTCTTTATAGCTCTTACGGTTTACGCGATCCCAATGGTGAGCATCGAATCTGAATAACCCTGTATATATAGAGCAAAGTTAGAAGACAAAGTTCGAGATTGTTGTCTTCATATTTTGATATCACTGAAAATAATACAGAAAAATGAATAAACTCATATTTACTGAAAAACTCGAAATAATATTTATTCTATTGGTACTACAATTAGAGACTTAAAAAAATGTAAACAGGCCACATATTGCAAAAATCATAAGAATTTTGACTCACGCAATATTTCCAAGTTCATAATAATTGTAGTACCAATATAATAAATATAATTTTGAATTTTTCATTAGGAACATCATTTAAAAAACTTAGCTTACGCTTTTAAGTTATTTTTTCATCAATCAATGGAATGCTCATTAAAGGTAAACTATATGCCCATTATGTTTCGAAGATGTGATTACGCATTTTCTTTAACAACTGTCGAAAAAATAATCAGCAAACAATTCAAAAGAATTGAAACAGGAGGAAAGGGCTCCAAACCTGTACCAATTCTTTTTTCCAATCGAATTCAAAAATATATCACTTGTTTGTTAAAAATTAGGGAAACAACTGATATAGTTCCAGAAACAAATCCGTATCTGTTTGCCAATCCTGGATCGAAAGACAAATGGATGGCTGGTGCTAATATTATAAGACGATTGGCAAGCACCTCAGGAGCTCAAAAACCTGCACTGTTGACTTCAACACGGTTTCGAAAACACATAGCAAAAACTCTACAACTAATGACAATGTTCCCCGAAAAAATGGAGCAAATTGCAAACTTTATGAGACATACACCAAAAACACATGCTGCATTTTACAGGTGAGCTTTTAGAGATTTCTATCTTAATTTCAGAATCTTTAAGATAATTTTTTGGGCTCTTATAAGGCTCCCTCAAGACATATATCAGACGGCCAAAGTAGCGAAGATATTACTTGTGGTCGAGAAAGGAAAGGGTAAGGAATTTAAAGGGAAAAACTTCAATGAAATTATTCCGAATCTGAAGTAGAGGAAGATGAGGAGAAAGATCGGACTTTCGAAGCTACAACATCTACCTCTTCGGCAAAATGAGCGAGTGTGAAAATAATAAGGTAGATAAAGATAATTTGAATAATGAAAAGGAATGTAAAAGAAAAGTAAGCCAAAATATTGAGAGCAATGATGAGAAAAATGATAAGGAAAAAAATAATGGAAACAAAAGGAAAATATCAGATTCTAATGGTTCTAAAATTTCTGTAAATAGAGAGAACGTTGGTCGTATTCGATGGTCCAAGCAGGAGAAGAAACTTGTTGTAGATTATTTTAAAGAACATATAAAGCACAAAATTACTCAAAAAGATGAGTTTCTGAAATTGAATAATAAAAATATGGTGAATAAAGACTGGTTCAGGGTTAAGACTTTTGTTTACAATGTTTTTAGAAAGATGTAAATATGTTTTTATTTTTCCTTGTTTCATTCTTATGTTTCTATTTTATATACCTACAGAAATATTATTTCAATTTCAATGTATTCTATATAATAAAAGTATTTTCTGACAAAAGAAGTTTTCTTATCAATATGTTATTGTAACCATAAAATAGCTGCAAACCTTACAAAAAAATAGTCCTCATTTCACTTCTCCAATTTATGTCTTTTTTATTATTTTTATAAATAGGAAAATGTTGTTTCACATTCGTATTTGCTGATCATATATACTACCATTTCGCAGTTCAAACAAGCAGACACCTTAATAATCAATAATTGCTACCCATTGGGCTTCAATATACCGTTGTAAAATATTTACCCCATAATAACTGGGGTGTATATAGAGAAGCCCTCTACAGTCAAAACGATTGAACTAAGCCCTGTACATATGAAGATATAAAGTAACCTTAAGAAGCCAACCACTGTTTTAAATGAAATGGAATTACACGACATCTACCTATTATTTTAGAAATTTAAACGATTTTAAATATTTAATATTCTCGATTTATCCGTCGCGACAGTCTGTCGCTGGTATTTTTATAAATGTCACATACAATTATTGAATTTGATCTTTAGAAGCTAACATATTACCTTACAGTATGAAACAGCTTCCTGCCATAACATATCATATCATGTAACATAGAAATTGTAACGGTGCAATCTAAATCGTTCAGAACATTCTAGAAACTGCTTAGCTTGCATTTAAAAAACTATTTAAGTAGACATCCAAGAGCGATCGTCAGATTAGTACGTAAAATTTAGAGTAAAGTAGAAGTATTTGCTGTACTTGTCTCATTTTCGGCCTGTTATTGCAAAATTAAAATTATTCAAGTCGACTAATAAATTTGTTCAAGTAAATAAAGTTTTAAAAAAAGTCTTCGAAGAAGAATACAATATTATATATATATATATTTATATATAATTTTTCATAAATACCTGTTTAACGTCCTGTTGGTATCTCTTTCTGTAAATTATTCATTTCTTGGCAACTTGGAAGCACGTTTTGCATGTGGGGAGTGTCCTCATACTTTTAAACCAGAGCTATAATAAGATACGAATAGAGAATGATATTTTATTAACCTTGTGTCAGATATGTGGGGTTTGACAAACCCCAACCGCCAAATATCGCTCTCAAAAATAAAACAAATGGTAACTTATGCGCACGCCCGTCCCAATATCTTCTCAAATATGTTTGCACCATCGAATTCAGGCATTGCCGCAGTACACCGAACCCAGTGTGTGAAGCTCCACGCGCTCAAAAGGCTCTGGGGTGTGTCAAACCCCACCTATGTACTCCCGTTTGTGAATGTGACATTATAGGTAAGTTGTTATTTTTGTTTTTATTTGAATCGGGAAAACCAATTGTTTATATTTTTTAGCTAAAATATCATGTCATACGAAGAGGAACAGAGAATGTTGCATGCTCTATGGGCTGAAAGTGTTGATGATGCCATTGATTCGGGAAGCGAGGATGGTATTGATCATATTTCCGAAAGCGATCATAACACCGACTCGGAACAGGATATCACAATAGAAGATGATGTTGATGACGGAGAGTCAGACAGGGAGACATCAGAAACAGAACAGAATGAGTCGGAAAATGGAAATACTGACGGGCCTTCAAGAAATCGAGAAATGTATCTCGGGAGAGATGGAACGAAATGGAACAAAGTTGCATCAAATCCACGCGTTCGAACAAGAGCCGACAATATTATCATTTGCCGGGTGTCAAGCAATATGCAAAAAACGCTAAAAGTGCATTAGATTGTTGGCAGTTGTTTTTCGATTCGGAAATGATAAGAGACATGGTGCGCTGGACAAATGTAAAAATTCAGCAAAAATCCATTGCATATCAAAATAAATGCATGGTGAAATCAACCAATGAATATGAAATGAAAGCATTTATCGGACTTCTCTATCTAGCAGGCATGTTCCGTTCTAATCGTCAGAATTTTAGAGAATTATGGCAAACAGATGGGACTCGAATCGATATATTCCGAAATACGATGTCTATAAATCGATTTCAATTCTTGATGGTCTGTCTTCGGTTCGATAACATCGAGAATCGTAAAGACTAGCGATTGACAAATTAGCTGCTGTTCGTGGAATTCTGGACAAATTTGTTGAAAATTGTAAGCATGTCTACACTCCTTCGCGATATGTGACGATAGATAAGATGTTGGAGTCTTTTCGTGGAAGATGTGCTTTCAAACAGTACATTCCCAACAAGCCGGCGAAGTATGGGATCAAAGTGCAAGCTTTAGTTGATGCCCGTTCCTACTACGTTCTAAATTTGGAAATATATCCAGGAAAACTGCCAGAAGGCCCCTTCTGTTATAGCAACTCCCCAATAGATATTGTCGAAAGGCTCATACAACCGAAATGTGACCTTTGATAACTGGTATACCAGTTATAAATTAATGATCAAACTACTGAAAGAGCATAAGCTCACGTCAATAGGCACGCTGGGAAAGAATTAACGATGTATTCCAGCACAATTTCTGTCCGTCAAGAACAGAAAACTAAAGACATCTTTATTTGGTTTCCAAAAAGATATTACACTTTTATCCTATGTGCCAAAAAAAATAAAAACATCTTGCACCATGATGGAGTTATTGATGAAGCAACTGGGGAGAAGAATTTACCCGAAATAATAGGCTTCTACAACTTTACTAAAAAAGAGGAGTAGATGTAGTGGATGAACTCTCTGCATCATATGACGTTTCCAGAAATTCACGGAGATGGCCTCTTACGGTAGTATTGTCACTCTTGAATACAGCAGCCATAAATGCTTTGGTCATATACAGAGAAAACAATCAAAATTTCAAACTTGCCAGAAGATTGTTCCTCAAAATGTTGGGCTTTGAACTGATCCACGACCACATCTCTGAGAGAAAGAACAATCCAAGAATACCAAGAATTATTCGCCAAAAAATTTAACAATTTGGCCAAGAAACCCCTGCAGTGCCACCTGCAAAAATTCCAAAACTCATGGGAAGGTGTTCCGTATGTCCAAGGAGCCGAGATCGGAAGACTAAATATTCATGTTCAAACTGTAAATCATTAGTTTGCCTGGAGCATGCTTTAATGACTTGCCAAAATTGCATAAATTCAGATAGCGACTAATTTTTGATTTTTCATTGCACAACCTGCAGAGCTTCTTTTTTTGTTCTCCTATTATTAGATTTCAATTCGGGATTATATTTTGGTTAATAAGATGTTTTATTTTTTTTTTTTTAAGGATTTTTCAATTAAGTTGTGTTTTTTAGTCTATGGAAAATCACCATTTTTAGTTTTTTTCTAGTTTATTTTGAATAAAGGTATTCTGATTATTTTTTTGTGTTTAAGTGTTACTCAGATGATCACATAAGGTCATGAAATAAAAAAATATATGAGAGGACTGCAAAATTCTTTTTGATTTTTTTTAGAAATTGGGCTTTGTCAAACCCCACCTATGTACTGTTGCAAAAATAATCCACGTATATGACGCAGGGTTAACGGAATATCTAGCGGTACTGTTCCAGTTACAGATCTTACAGCATATGTACTTATTTTTAATTTTTTAGACATAATCCACATAGCTTTCGCAAGTAAGATCGGATTTAACTGAAGCCTAGAAATATAATCGAGTCGATTAATTCATTTTTAGAAGGCAGACTTTAATTTTTTTGTGAGAAAATAACATTCTTAGAGTTTCTTTGGAAATTCATTATCAGATCATTATCATTAAACAATAACTAAAGTAAACTAATGCCATGTTATCGCGCAATTTATCAACCCTGTCTTTTTTAACAAGGAATGTTGCGTCGTCCGCAAACATAAAGGAATCAGTACCCGGAGCCACCCTAGTGTCATTCATATGGATTAAAAATTTGGTGGACCCAAGGACCTAACCGACCCCTGTGGAACACCACACTTGACATTCCTGGTACTCGAATTACTATATGTTCCTTCGTCATACTGTGATCTGTCATTTAGGTAAGAGGTAATAAGTTCCACATTTTCTTTCTTGAAATTATGTGATTCTAATCTATTTACTAGAATGATGAAGGATATAATATCAAACGCCCGAAATATATCTAGAAATCGAATTCTATATACATTGAAGTACCTCGACAGCGAAATCTCTTTGCATCGAATTGCCGTTCGACCGAAAGTTATCCCCATTCCATTGCGCAGATTTAACGTCAGGCGACCCGCTTAAGGCCCCCATTTATAAGCGAGCGCGGTCCGCCAACATGGTTGGGCTCGCTGCATGTTCGCCGGTGTGTTTGGCGCCAACACGAGCACAACCTCGCTCGCTCGTTTTCAGTCCAACTTGAGATCTTTGTTGCGCGCGTCGTTGGGCTCGTCGTTTGTTCCTGTATGAGTGGTGGCAGCGAGAATCTTCCAAATAATATTTAATTGGTTTTGCTTGAAAATTTTTCAAAGAATTAATGAGGTCGAATTTTTAACTGAATTTGTAAATACAGTATCATTTCTTTCAATATATGGTCTAACCATTTCTAATAGTCTTATAAACGAATTTTCATCCATTCGCAAATAATTCCTGAAGTCATCAGGACTTGATATTCATAATTCATGTAATAAATTTACATCAGAGTATCTTTCTCTTTGTTTTAACCAGTTTTTCATCCAAATTTTCTTTCTTTTTATTCTGATTTTCTTTTCATTTTGTACTATCATTAAAGCTGCTGCAACTTTTTTCATTGATAAAGGCATCTTTATGAAACGAGAAAGCACTGATTTGCAAAACTGCGCTGAATCCAGAAGATTGAAAGTGATTGTTCTCCAACTCTGTTGCACAACATCGCTCGTGTGTGTATTGCCGGAGCGGCGAACATGGACCAACAAAATGCCAACCATGTTGACGGACCGCGCTCGCGTATGGATGGGGGCCTTTAGAGCAGCGAGCAGCTATCTATCTGTCATCTCCACCAGTGTTGTCAACCCCTGGGAAATTTCCCAAATGTTGATTATTTTTAAGGCTGGAATTGACTAAATTAACACTAAATTATTCCTAACGAATATTTTTGGATTTTGTCTATATTTCATTTAAGTGTGCTCACTTAATATTAAGCTAGCACACTTGCCTATAAATTTCAATAATGAAGAGTTATAAATTTTTTCAAGTGTATTAAATTAGCACAAAATTATTTAAAGCAGATTTTCTCAAATTCGATAATATTCAGTTTAAGTGTGCTCACTTAATATTAAGCTAGCAGTATTGCTCGTAATTTAAAAAATTTAAGAGTTATAAATTTTATCTTTGCGTACTAAATTAGCATTAAATATACTTGAATTAAGTACACTCATTTTATTAATGGAACTTAATTATCGTATTCTGTCTACACAGCTAGGTGCTACGGTAGTACCAGTAAACCGTAAACCTCTTATGTCTGCCTTTGTTACATATGATATAGAAATAGCTATCTGCCTTGCAAACCTTAAGGCTCCACGCTCCACTATCTATCTCTATCCTCCTTCATACTGCTTCATACACGTGTTTACTCTGTGACTGAAAATTTGCAGCGTTATATTAGCCATTTGCTAAACTTCAACATTTTTGGGTTGTTTTTAGTTTTCATATTCATAGTGAATTAGTGAACATTTGTAAAATCTGTTTAGTGTCTGCAGTTAGTTTATAAAATGAATGATTCTGATTAAAACAATTCACGCTCAAATGAAAGCCAAAGTAAAAATTCTACTCCTAGGGTGCGGTCGAGAACACGCTGTAAACAATTGCAGCAATAAAAGTGAAGTGAAGTAAACACAGCAAGCGGTTTTTTATTAAATTTAGTCGTTGGTAGCATTTGATGCAAATTTGTTTCCGACCGACAAGCTTTCAATTTTCTGTCAGTCGCAATCCGTGAATGAAGGAACGATGGCTGAAATTATTTAAGATATAAATAACAATGAAACTGTTAGTTACAGGGAAATTGAACTGGTGATTTATATTAAGGTCCTACCTTTAGCATTGAATTTTCAACGCCATACCATCATACCTATTATTTTAGATGAAAAAATATTTTTATTGGATCATCTATACATAAACCATTGAGTAAATAGTTTAACATAAAATGGAGGTAGTTCATATATATATGAGGAAATTAGTGTTCTCTGAACATAAACAACAATATGGCGTCAATACACTTGCTTACACCACGTCCACGGGAAAAGCAAATTTAGCATTTGCAGTAAAGTTAACGCACGCGCAGTATCGTATCTAATAGCAAAAAAAATTGAATGAAAATGAATTTTAGACCATCAAGTTTTTGCTGTCAGTGAACGAAGTGTGTTCTCGACCGTACCCCTAGTAGGAAGAGACGAGTCAATCCGTTGGGCTCAAAATTCCAAGATGCCTGGCTAGAAATTCCAGAATATAAGGGATGGTTGCAAAAGGGAAGCGATCCATGTAAAGAAAAAATAATGGCAGTTCTCTTATAATTTCACTTATCTTTAATAATTGCGCGACGATTGTATATTGAAAATGAATACATATATAATTAAACAAATATTCGACTTAAAATATATAACATGCCATTCACGATATTGTTAAATCTAGATTGCAGTAAACAGAGATGTGCCAAATTGTTTTTTTTTTACTTTTTACTGCAATTTTTTAGTAACATCATTCAATTTTAATTATTTTTTAAATTTTATTCCACTGTTTATATATACATTTATCAGAAAATTTACAACAGAAAATGAGCTTGAAAATTTAGTTAAAAAAGCTGAAATTAAGCTATCACTGTATTTTGATGAGCACAATGTAGCTTTCTCAGCCATGGATCATTTAATCGACCTGCTCAAAGAAATCATAGTTGACAGCAAAATAATTAAGAATATGAAACGAGATAGAGGGATGGCAGAGCAGCACAAATTTATAAGGATTCTAAGACTTGTTTGGAGAAAAACAGATTTCCACAAGAAAATATTATTGGGGTAGCTTCTGATGGAGCAAATGTTAAGATAGGTAAGCAATTTATATGTATAGCTAAAGTGAAAATACATCTTAAATAATTAACAACTTTGCACTTTCTGTTTCAGGAGCCACAATAGTTTTTTTCACACCTTAAGGATGATATTTCTCAATGTGGTTCTAATGAGATTTAGGTATATGTCATAGTGTTGCCATAATAGCAAGTAAAGTATGTTGTAATTTACAAAGAAATACAGACGACCTGACCCAAGCAATCTACTCTTATATATCAGGAAGCGCTAGGCGATGTTCCATTCTGATGGAAATGCAAGTGTTTTTCGATAATAATGCCAAGAAAATAAAACTCGCCAATACCAGATGGCTCTCCATGTACCAATGTATAGAGAGAATCTTAAATAATTGGGAAGGTGTTTAAAATTGTTGAAATTGGAAAGTAGCTAACAAATCCCGTAGTGTTTGTTATGTAGATGCTTCAACGTTTTTTTTATATAATTAAAGTAGGTATCAGTTTTTTTTTAGGCTAGCTCTTGTCGAAGATGGACTGAAACAGGCAGAATATATTTTACAAAACTTGGAAAACACAATTGCAAAAGCATACTTCTTGTTCCTAAAGTATACGTTACTGTATTTTAATCAATTTAATTAATGGTCACTTCCAGGGCAGAAATATATTAGTTCAAGATTTACATAACAAATCTTCATATCTTCTGAAGCAAATTTGCCAAAACTTTTAAAAACCTGAAGTATTTACCCAAGATGTTATTAAACTGGATATACGCAACCCACATAAATTAGTTTCAAATGAAAAGGTGTATGTTACAGCTGAATGTGAACAGTTACTCAAAACCTCTATATTACCTAAAGATATTCAGGATTTCAAAAATAATTGTTTGCGGTTTTACATGCCTGCAGCAGAAGAGATTCAAAAGAGGTTTTTCGAGAATGATATTAGTCAACAATTTTTGAAGCCTGAAATTGCCTTGGAAATAGACTCAAGACAAAAGCTATTTGAAAATATAAATTCATTGGGTCAAAGATTTTCCCATTTTTCGATAGACCTTTCTTTATTAGAGCATGAAAGGAGAAGATTGGCAATCTCTTCAACCCCTTCCCACGAATCGATCTTCAAAAGTCTCAAAATAGACGAAATGTGGTTTGAAATTTCAAACTTGAGAAATTTTAAAAACAATCTTCAGTTTCTAAATGTGGCTAAATTAGCCAAATTAATGCTATCTCTTCCGCACTCAAATGCTGTCGGAAAGATGATTTCAATGATGTCCGACATTAAAAATAAAAAAAGAAACAAAATTGGTCATGAAGCTTTAAACTCAGTGTGCATTATAAGAAGCGCCCTTTCTGCTAAAAAAACTGACTGTGTTAATTAATTTGTAAGCACTAATCACCTTAATTTACATAAATATAAAATGTATTCATTTGAGTAAATATAGGAAAGAAATGTCTTAAAAAACCGTTGCACGCTGCACAATACCTTAATAAGTGACGTGAAATGTCACAAGTTTTTGTTTGACATTTTTTAAAACCGAAACAAAAGAAGATTTATTTTATTTGTTTCATTTATGCCCGTATGCACCAACTCCAACTTTAATTACGTTTAAGTAATTCTGATTAAACTAAACCTAATATGTTGTTGTGCACCAACAAATTAGAAATCGAAATTAGTTAATCATGATTCAACTTGGCAACATTGCAATTTTTTACCGTTTTTGACATTTTTAAGGTTATGTATTTGTAATGCGCTCATTTTTGGATCATTTTTATTTTGTTTGTCGTGTTTTGAGTTTTGTGCTGTGTTGTAAATCAAGTCGAGCGGCAAGGCTTATTTCATGTAAGTAAAAAACCAACATGAATTTACCTATTTTATATACCAAAGTATCTATAATGGAAAATAGCAGTAGCTTATTTGAAAAAAACTCAAGTTTATTAGCTTAATTAAGAAAACAGTTTTATACTTAACACTGGTAATTTTTAGGGTGGATTTCGATGAGGAAATAGAATCTGTACGCTAAGAGTAAAAGTGCAAGTGCTATTAGAAAGAGAACAGTTAATTTACACCTCAAGAAAAGCTAATGGCCATGGAGATAATTTCAAAGAAGTATAGAAATATTTTTGAAAACAAAAAACGGATAAGACATCCATTGATAAAAAACTGCTGCATGGAAAAGTTTTGAAAAATATTTTAATGCTATAGAGACTGGGAAAGCTTAAAAAGATTATAGGAAAATAGAAAAAGGAAAGTAAGAAAGTTCATGGGGATGAAAAGGCGAGAAATGCTAAAAAAAACTCAGCTAGGTGCATCTGATGAAATCTTACTTAGCATAATGAATAAAAAACTGTAGAGGGCCTTAAAAACTTTGTAGATTGTGATTGTGACGAAACAAGGGTGAAGAAGAATAATGTTGTGGATGAAAAAGAGTTTGTCCTCAATCTTGATCAAGACCTTGATAATAATGATGATATGATGAATTTAAATATTTAAATATACTTACTAAGATGAGTTTACAGCTAATAGGTTTGTATAATTTTGTTAATAAAACTCTGTTTTTTCACCCAAAACCCCAAATCCATGTGCTTTATCTGAATTTCTGGATGTTCTTGCGATTCGATTTGATGAATTTAACCAAGGTACAGCCGAGTAAAATTTTTGGTAGTACTGCAACACAAATTAGAACTTTAGAATCAGGCAAAGTTGAAATAGAGGTTTGTTTTTAATTTGACACATACCAATTTGCATTATTTGGTAAATAAAATCTTGATGAATTATTTTATGGTAAAAATACATACCTACTATAAAATTTTATAAATACTTAAGGTTCTGTAGAAAATGGTTCTGCAAATTAGATGAAGGCTAGAATGTAAAACAAATACACGTAAGCATGATTTAATATTTTTTTTATTTTAATTAAAAAAGCTGTAGAACCTGCAGTTCTACAAGCATTAAATCATTTTTTACATATATATATATATATATATATATATATATATATATATATATATATATATATTGTGATTCTGAATTCTGATTCGCCCTCTTACGTGGCTTTTTAGTTGCAAGGATGCCGGTGGACGTTTAGGCTGTGGGAGGCTCAAATTAGAAGAATACGACAACGAGATAAGATACAAGCCCGGAAAGACAAATAAGAACGCGGACGTGCTTACTAGAATTAGAATCAATAACTTTAAAAACCTTTCAAAATTTTAAAAAGAAACACAACTAATCCCCTTCAGGACACTCTTAACAACCGAAGATTCCGATGACGAGAATCTTGAGAATATCGAAGACGAGGAGACGAAGTTAGCTCAACGCAATAAGATGTACGAAGAGTTCAGTACATTTGTTGAATTATACAAAATGGCCTCACTGAAACTAATAACAAAATTATAGAGGACATCTTCGAAGAAAACGCAGACTTCGAAAACCTTAGAATTAACATACTTTCCAGCAAATCTGTGAAAAATAGAAAATATTTCCTTATTGCGCTGTCTTACAATCCCGACAGTGTTAATGAATATCTATTCGGATCAATATATTTGAGTCAAGACTTACTACAAACTGACGAAACATACTGCGTAGAGATAAATGTAGATTTCCCTATTCTAGAAATACTCTCATTCATAAATAGTGAAAAGGGAGATAAAATTCAAAGTATTCCAAAACGTCACCCAGACTCCAACAGACGAACAAATTCCCACCATACTAGACCAATATCATAATGTTAAAAGACTAACCTACATAGAGGCGTGAACGAAACTATTAGACGCATAAAAGAAAAATACTCTTGGAAAGTACTAACAAAGGATGTCAAGAAATTTATTAGACAATGCGAGATTTGCCAAAATAAAGCGTGTCGAAAGAATTTAAACAAACCACTTGTAATAACAGAAACGCCAAAAGCCCCATTCGAGAGGATTAATATCGATATTCCGGAAGTACCCTCGAGAAACTATGCCTTGACAATTAGGGACGAGTTGATAAAATTTAGTCAAGCCTACCCTATTGAAAATAAAACAGCCAAAGCGGTAGTTAATACGCTTTTAGTCTACTTTCAACACTATGGGACACCTGTCCGAATTCACTGCGATTACGGAAGGGAATTCGATAACGCGCTACTTAAGGACGTATGTAAATTATTCGATAACAAACTGATCTACTCAAGTGTAGGACACTCTCAGTCGAATGGTTCTCTGGAACGGTTCCATTCTACACTCTTGGAAATGATTCCATGAGTCCATTTAGCTGATCATCCCCGAGAACACCCGTTCAATATTTTACCATATGCAGTCATCTGTTATAACAATTCTGCAAATAAGACACATGGATTCACATCATATGAGCTCGTGTTCGGGCATAACTCCAGTAGACCCCCGGAGAAACTTTATCATGAAAAAGAACTAATCACGAAATACGTCAGAGACTTGACCAACCGACTGTCTCACTTTTACAAAGTAACTAGGGAACGGACTGACAGACAAAAACAAAAAGCAAAACTTAGGTTCGATCAACATGTCCAGGACAATACTCAATATTTCAAAGTAGGTGATAGAGTATTCATAAAAGAATAAAACAAATCATCCAATAAATTCAATGGGCCCTTTGAAGTTCTAGAAAATCATCAAAATTCAGCAACCCTTCTTAATACCAATACAAACCAGAAAAGTAATGTAAATTTCGACCGCATGAAAATGTGTGAAATATAAATTCGTTTCAGGTACTTCGTCCTGGTCAGAACGGCCCTATGCCAATATTCCATAGAACCTATAAATAATACTCTTGGAGTGTTCTATCATGATGAGAACCATATTATCATATCCAATGACAGATGGACTTTACTTGTACACAAGAACATTTCAGCATTACTGACTGCATACGAAAACAACAACAACATTCTCAAAGCTATACGGGACATTTTAAAACCCGATTATCACAATATGAATCTCTTCCATTTAGACGTAAGAATGCATGTCAATCTTTTAAGCCAAATATCCAAATCAATAAAAGATAAATTTAGCGAAGTAATCACAAATACAAAGCTAACAAAACAAGGAGCTATAGACGGCATTGGCAGTTTGTTTAAAGCACTAACAGGCAATTTAGACGCAAATGACCGGAAATTCTTCACGGAAAGTATATATAAATTGAATCAAAATCTACTTCATATAGAAAACCTTTTGAAAAACCAAATTTCGGTATCAACATCTTTAATAAGGACCTTTAACGAATCAATCAGGAAGTTGACTATCGACAGAAAAACATTTAACGATGACATGAGAAAAATTGAAAGAAGCATCCATCAATTAAACGACAAATTGGCATTAGTTGAATCTAAACTTAAATTCTTCCAGATATGCGAAAAACTTTTAGAGAGTTATATGATTATAGAAGATAATCTGAACGATGTTTTAAGTGCCATAACTTTTGCACGACTGAAAATTATTCATTCTTCAATCATAAATCCTGAAAATCTTATGTCAGCCCTTCAGGAAATGTCCCAAAATCTTATTAGAAACAATCTACCACTACCAGTCAAACTCTCAAAAATTTCCCAATACCTAGAAATCATAGAACTCCAGGCATATCAACAAGATGATAATCTCGTATTTGTACTAAGCATACCTTTAGTGGATCAACAACTTTACACCACCTGTTCCCTATGCCCATATTGGATAAGAGAACTGGTCCTGTATGTATGACAGAAATATTTCGCGAGGAATCATGATTCTTTGATGTATATTCCTGTTAAGGACCCCAAAAATTGTAAAGATCTAGGTCCACATAAGAAACTGTGCTCTATCCTGTATGCCTACCCAATCGACGACAATGCAGCATGTGAAGCCCAACTTCTCAAGAACCGTCATGAAGTACCGAAAACATGTGAAAGTGCGGTAGTATATAGTCAAGGATATAACGTGTACAAGTTAAAAGACAATGTGTATGGCTAGTTGTAATATCGGAACCCTAACAAATGACTGTAAACTGCCCTCAAGCAAACACAAAAACTGTGTCCCAAAACTGTATTGTTAAACTTGAATCGGAGTGCCATGCATTTATTGGCATCACCAAGGTACAAGCCAATAATTAAAGAATCACAGAGGTCGCCGACGATTCTCATCCTGCCCTTCCAGAAGGTTAAAATAACACTATCGTAATTGAACCATACAAATTAAACGAAATATTTTCGGTCCCGTAGTTTGACGGCAATCAGATTTTCCTAAACACGTTCATTCTATGATGTACTACAGCTTTCAATATGTGCGTAGGAAATCAGAAAACCCTCTTAAGCTTGCATATATAAAATAAGTTACGCGGTCGAGCGGCTGAACTGATTAATTCACGTAACCCGGCTACATGGCCAGGAATAAGAACTTTTTTAGAAAATCATTTCGGAGACTCGAGAGACCTGTCTTCGTTGATTCAAGACCTTCAAAGATAAAAACAGCTAGCGAACGAATCTCCATTGACATTCATCACATGGCTACAGACTCACGAAGCGAAAATGTATGCTTCAATCAATAAGCAGAGTAGTTTAGTTAGTAAGAATCTTAGTTGTTAGACAAATCTATGTTAGTTTTCAATTTGAATTTTATAATTTTGAATAAATCTTTTTTGAAAAGTAAATCATGTGAAAAGTTATATATATATATATATATATATATATATATATATATATATATATATATTCATTTTTTGAGGCTTCAAAAAAAAGTTCCTTGTCGACTTCCCACCACTCCTAGATTTAGAGCGTCTATGAAAGTTTTGACATCATCGGATATTGGAAAGAAATACAATAATCTGCTGGATTTAAGGCAATTGCTTATTGACAAACAAATTGAAAGTATGAATCAGAGAATATCATTTTACAAACCATCCTCAATTACTTCTAAAATATCCAAAATGTCCCCATCAATCCACAATTCATCCTCAATCTCCATTTTCACTTTTCACAATATTTTAATAAGAAAATAAGTCAAAAGAGCACGAAAGTCTAAGATAAATGGTGTTCAGACTTTTTTTTCTTCAGGCAAACACGTCGCTGACGCCAGAAATTTCTGACATCTTATTTCAAAACGAATTAATCAGCGTTTAATGATTAATGATTATAATTCGAACTAATAAGTGAGCACATAAAATGTCATTCTACTCTTGTAAATACACCGACATCAGTAAAACAAAGGATCAGAGAGATTCTTGGATTAGAAATATCCGAGCAACAACCAGAAACTAGACAAGAACAAAGAGGTCGATGTGCTATGTATGACAGATTAGCTTGGAATGCTTGTAGTCTGATCATTGAGACAATTAATTATATAAAGTCTGTTGGTCATAAGCATACTATCATTTTTTAATCAAGTGTTATCTCGAAGGTTTTTACTTGTTTTTATTGTAGTATAGTATAGTAGCCTCCAAATTATAGTGGCTAATTTGCATATTATTGCTCAGAAGTGAAGAAGGGCAATGAAGATAAGAAGATTTATCACGTTGTAAATTCCTATTGACAGGTAGTTATAAGACCCCCAGTTCTAAACACCATACCTGAATTTCGAAAAATGGACAAATTCAAGCCGAATATTTGCATTGTTTGCCTGAGTTTAACGGTCATCCGAATGACTTGAACAGATTCATCTCTGTAAGCGAATCTCTTATTAAACAATTTTATAATAGAACAGACCCTAATAATGTCTCAAAGATATTTCTTTTAAATTAGACATTAGTTAATATAAAAGAAATTAATACTTGGAATGATTTGAAGAAACTACTTATTCAAAATTTCTCCGATGAGAGAGATGAAAGCTGTCTGAATGGAGGTCTAGTAATGTTAAGACAATTAGGAAACGAATCGGCACATAAATTTCATGAAAGAGTATTACATACTTTAAATTTATCGCTGAAGCAATAAGAATTGCTAATCGACATATGTACGAAAATTTAGCTATAAAAACGTATTTTGCTGGACTTTGCGAACCTTTAGGCACGACTATTCGCTGCATAAAATCTAAGTCATTAAATCAAGCCCTACAATTTGTGAAGGCAAAATATGATCACAGAAGAAAATGTGCATTACTTCCAAACTATCTCAAATAAAACGCATTTGCAACCTCCAAAGCATCGTTCACAAAATCCACATGTGCCACAAAAGATTCAGGTTTATCAGAATCGATTGATTATTCAACCACAAAATCATTTTAGTTTAAATCCGAGACCATACAACTTCTTCACTCAAAAAAGGGCTCCACAATCTTCAATGACCCATTTCCAACAACAACCTTCACAACAATTTCATAAGCCGTTATCAATTATATTTAAATCAAATCCGAATGCAAAATTGTCTTACCCTATATCCACCAGCATAAAAACACAAAAATCATACAAGCCACGGTCCAACTTCTTCAAACAATTAACTGCAAAATTATACTGTCGAAGAAATATTTAATACAGAGGTAAATCCCTCCCACGAGTGTCGGCCATTATGACGACTATAGTAACTATATTGGAGATCCCTTCTACACCGAAAACCGTGTAGATTATCGGGACGAAATATACACTGATAGTGGCTCAGCCACTAAGGAGAATGATATGGAACCATAAAATTTTCATATGGACCTTCCGAATCCGGAAGAAATATAACCCCAGAAATAATCTCTCTAAACCTTTCTGAATCAAGCGAACCACCTTACATCATTGTCCCTGAATATAACTTGAAAATTCTTATTTCCACAAAATCATTTATTGACCCCAATCTGGTATATAAAATTGTGCCAAACAACATAAAAAATGACCCAATCATCGTTTCAACAGTCCATCAAAAATCAGCCCACAAATATAGTACTGAAATTTCAACACCTAGAATATTCAATAAAAAGGAACCATGAAATTCTATTTGTTTAAAATTCACGATAATTTCAACGCTTTGTTGGCATCAACAATTTAAAACGTTTACAGGCAACTTTAGATTCTCAAAGAAACCTTCTAGTAACATCATTCGCGAACATTAAACTTCTCTATCACAAAGTTAAAAGCATATCGGTCGCAGCACGTGTACAGCAAGTAAAAAATGAGATTGAATCGTCTGTAAAAGACGGCGAGATAATAAATAATACCGCATATGAAAATTCACAATTGTGAAATATCTGAACGCTTATCAAGTGCACAAAATGGCGAAAATTTCCTAGAATAAATAGCGAATTGAATAACCTATCACATGAGGCCGCAAAACAACTGGATTTGAAAAAAATTTAAAAAAAAATCACCTCAACAGCAAAGAAACATCAAAATTATTGGCTTTATGCCAAAGGTATGCGGACATCGTTTACCAAGAGGACATGCCACCTACTTTTACAAATAGGATTAAACATCAAATTTAAACTACAGATGAGACATCAGTTTATGGAAAGACTTACCGATAACCATACCCTTTCAGAGAGGAGCTTAAGATCAAATAAACAAGATGCTCGATTCAGATATAATTCAACCTAGTAATTCACCATATTCTTCACCCATTTGGATCGTCCCGAAGAAAATG
Source organism: Crioceris asparagi (assembly GCA_958507055.1). NCBI lineage: Eukaryota > Metazoa > Arthropoda > Insecta > Coleoptera > Chrysomelidae > Crioceris > Crioceris asparagi. The sequence continues at coordinate 27,773,209 of OY293832.1, forward strand.
GAAAAAAATGGCGTGTAGTTATCGAAACCTTAGTTCAAAGACCTTGAATGATCGTTACCCCTTTCCATGTATTAGGGATTTGCTCAACAAACTTGGCAATTGTCAATATATCACAACACGGTACCTTGCGAGTGGGTTTCATTAAATAGAGATGGGCGAAAAGGATAGAGAGAAGACTGCGGTTAAGAGAGAAGACTGCGTTTAAGAAAGAAAACGGGCATTACAACAAATTTCTTCAATTGCCCTTTGGACTGAAGAGCGCACCTTCTACATTTCAACCGTTAATGGACAACATATTGAGAGGGATACAAAATGAATTATGTCTGGTATACCTGGATGATGTTATAGTCTATTCGACGTCCATTCAAGAGCACTTAGAAGATTAGAACACGTATTCAGAAGACTTAGAGAAGCTAACTTCAAGGTACAACTCGACTAATCGTATTTTATGAAGAAAGAAGTTGCTTATCTAGGTCACGTAGTTACACCGGAAGGCATCAAACCAAATCCGGATAAAATCAGAGTAGTTAGAGAATATCCTATTCCTAAGACCGCTAAAAAAATTAAAGGTTTCCTTGGACTCCTAGGTTAATACAGACAATTTATTAAAATTTTCGACAAACTAAATAAACTATTAACAAAATGCCTAAAAAACGGAGCCACCATCGTACACGACAATGAATTTGTAACTGTTTTGAAACATGCAAAAACATATTGATGAGTAAACCAATCTTACCGTACCCGCACTTCTCAAAGCCGTTTAATTTGACAGTGGACGCAAGCTGGGTTGCCCTGGGCGCTGCCTTAGCCAAGGACCTATCGGTCAAGATCTATGCATTGCGTACGCTTCGGGAACATTAAATGATTCTGTAACGATATATTCTGTAATTGACCGCGAACTTTTGGCCGTGGTATGGGCCATCAAGTATTTCCACCCGAAAGTTTAGTATAATCACCATAAGACCTTACATTGGTTTTTTTGCTCAAAGATGCTAGTTCTAAGCTAACGCGATGTGTAAAAAACTGGAGTAATCTGATTTTGACAAAATTTACAAAAAAGGGGAAATTGAAAGAAGAAAGAAACATTTTGGAAACAGCTGGATGACATACTGAAGGATTACCCTGAATATTCACCATAATCGATAGCTTTTCTCGGTTCGCTCAGACTTACCCATTAACTCCTTATCCAGTACAGAAATAGCTGATAATTTTATTAACTTTTTCTCACCACATGGTATTCCAAAATTAGTTATGGTTGATAACGGAACCGAATTCAAAAAGAATTGATCGAAAAACGAAATCTGCAAAAAACCTTTAAAAATCGGCTCAGCAAAAATTCAAGAATTCTGCTAGTTCCGGCACAAGCACTAGAGAAACGAACGCGGCCTAATAGCAGACATCAGTGAACGCTGACCACAGATAACCATTTCCCGTCAACCAACATTCAGTATTTTGTTCCATGTAAGTGACTTTTTGTTTCTCATGTGAAAAATTCGTTTTTTGTTAATCAATTAAACTTGTAAATTGTCGTAGATGGACGAATACATCAATAACTTTCAAATCGGAAAAATTACTACTAATGTTATGAAAAATACTCACGAATCGAACACTGTCCTGAAATAAATTAACAGTAATTTAAAAATTCAAATGAATATCAGAAGAATCGGCAAAAACCTAGATTCGCTAAAAATTTAACTTGAAACAATAAAACATGATTTTAATATTATATTCATCAAAATGATGGTGTTATCGTATATATTGAAAAAAACTCAGTCACACAAACATAATCTTAACACTGAATAGTAAAATGAATATAATAGAAATCAGTCTGGAATTTGAAAATACTCATTTCAAAATATATGCTCTCTACCGCCCACCTTCAACAAATGAAAATAAATTCATTGATGCAATTAATCATTTTTTAAACATAGGTATAACAAGAAACATAAATACTACTAATGATTATCTGAACATTATGAATGGCTATGGATACAGATCATATGAATAAACACACTAGAACAGAAGGAGATACAAACTCGTGTATAGACCATTGTTTTATAAAAGACTAGCTTTTGCCCACAACTACGTGCGCGTGGAAGAGTGCATTCAATTCCATTCCTAGTAGTAGTTTTATCGTGATGTGTGAACAAACATAGAGAAAGACAGACAGGCGCGATAAAATGTAGCCTATATTTTAAGTAAGACCTCTAGTAACACATCGGTGAAAACTGCATTCAATTCCATGCAGTAGGTTTTTCGTGATGCGCGTACAAACATACAGACAGATAGACAAAAAATATATTTGGTTCCATCGATAGGGCCTACTCTTCCCAACAAAACAAAATGGAGCTTCCCTGAAAATTTCAACTTCGTAGCCCCAGCCGTTTGGCCGTGGGAATGATTCTAGTTCAGTCTGTGAGTCAGTGGTTTTCGCTTATATATATTTCAAGAAAATATTCCGTTTCAACCCAATAATATTCGAATCTATTTGATGTTACTGATCGACGATTGTACATGAGAAATATAAATATTTTCTTGATAATAAAAAATAGTAAACTTAGCACAAGATGAGACCTGGCTCGAAAATGCAACAAATATATTGATACATAAAATTCAAGACATAAAAATACTAATCGAGTGAGAACTAAAAGAGCAACAATCAAAAGAAATCACAAAAATATGTATAAAAAGCAAAAGCAGATTATTACCAAAGATAATTGAACAGTACCAAAACGGATGCATCACAACTATGGAAAATAAATCAATTAACAATTGAAAACATTCAAAACAAAACAACAAAACAAAAATAACAAAAATAAAACTGAGCAATGGACAAATAACAAATGATAAAAAAGACTTTTTCATATCAATAGGGGAAAAGCTAGCCAATATCATAAAAAGAGTTAATTTAAACCTGGTCAATTCACTATTCCTAGAAGATGTAAGTGAAGTTGAAATATACAATATAATTGTTTCATTAAAGAAGAATAAAGGATTAGGTAATCTGAGAACCGAACATTTCAAACTTATCATTGATGAAATAACAGCTCCATTAACATATCTAATTAATCAGTCTTTCAGAGAAGGGTACTGTCCAATGGCCTTCAAAGTCAGCTTTTTGCCCAATTTATAAAAATGGAGAGAAGTTGAATGTAGCTAACCATCGTCCGATATCATTAATCTCTACGAAAATTTATGAAAAAACAATAAAAATGATCGTTGATTTCCTTGAAAGAAATAATGTTATTTCTCATAAGCAATATGGGTTTTACCGAGAAAAATCTACACAAGATGCACTATCAACGGTGCTTAATAAAATAGTTACGAATATTGACAAGACCCTCGACCCTTTGTATTTTCATTGATCTAGCGTTCGATACGGTGAGCCACAGCCAACTTCTCAAAATTTTGGATAGATACGGATAAGAGGAATGCCACAGTTACTATTCAAAAGCTACCTTGAAAATAGACAACAATGTGTAAAAATTGGTGATAATATCGGTGAAAACAATTTCGTATGGCGTTCCTCAGGGAACCGTACGAGGACCAATACTAATCAACCTTTATTTGAATGATTTATTTAAAAGTGGGTTTGAAGGCGATATAGTGAGTTTTGCAGATGATACAGCAGTAATATATAAAGCTGATACCTGGATAAATATAAAGTCAATTGCAGAGAATGACTTTTCCAAAATCATTAAATGGTTTGATAGCCGTCTACTGACGATAAATGTGGACAAGACTAAATATATTCCCTTCACTTCCTATACGAAATATTTACCCAACTACAATACATTGACTATACCAAAGGAAAATGAACACTTGTCACTATATCTTCTGTAAAAAACATAAAATATCTTGGTGACTATATGGATGCCAGCCTGAAATGGGATGTTCATATTCACTATATAATAAAAAAATTGAGAACGATACTGTATAAACTAAAATTTTTTATCTCCATCTATAATACCGAACAGTTACGTACAATATATTTTTCACTAATAGAAAGTCATTTAGCATACAGCATTATAGCATGGGGTGCAGCATAGAGAACTCACATTTCAAAACTTTAAACTATTCAAAACATATATTGAAAACGATATACCGAAAACCCAAACAAATTCCATCAGAAGAACTTTTCCAACTTTCAAAATTCTTTGATATACGGCAACTTTATTTCCTGAAGGTTAGTGTCTATCAACACTCACGGAAATGTAAACTGTTACCAATGATCATAACACCAAATATAGGAATGCAAATAATTATTTCATCATCAAACCTGAAAAAAATATTATGCAGAGGACCTTTATCTTGGACCGAAGTTTCTCAACGCCCTTCCACATGAACTGAAGCAAATTATACCGAAAATTCCATTCAAAAAAGAATAGAAAAATTATATAAGAAATACCCTAAGAATTAACATTCATCAAATTATTGAAAATAATTCATAGAGATTCCATATTAAATATTCGATAATTCATTTTCACATGCATTAGATTGTGTGTTAACTATTCGTTAGATATATGAGCAGCTCAACGCTTAGCAATTCCAAGAGATAACTGGATAAGGAGACGCTTATCCCAAAACCCCTAACTCCAAACTTTCCGTTCTGTTGAAGCCACGATTCCCAAGCAAATATTCAATGGAGGCTACCATGATAGTTTTACCGAAGCTAACAAGACAAATGCCAGAAAAGCCAGTCCGCGCAAATAACTCGAGATTCTTGAAAAATCGTCTCGGAGCTGATCCAAATTACAACACGCCAGGTCAAATTGATTGTATTTTAGGCGCAGAAGTATACGGCCAAATAATTTTAGATGGAATACAGAAAACTGGTCAAGGTCTTATGGGACAAAACACGGAATTTGGATGGATATTCTCCGGCTTAGCTCCACTATAGAAATCTTGTATCTAAATCACCAGTTTGATTGCCCGAGTAGATGAAGATAAGCAACTTTCTAAATTCTGGGAGAGGGAGATTGAAGAAGTACAAATGCCACAAGAGCACCTTACTGAAGATGACCAACTGTGTGAAGTCTTTTACGTTAACACCACAAAACGAAACAACGATGGAAGTTATACGATATGAAATACATTTAAAAATCCACTTCCAGTGATCAGTCCGTCAAAATCCACAGCAGTCGGAAGATTTTGAAGAAGAAGGAGTTTTTGGCTATTAGGACTCTGTAACAATTGGCAAAGGATGAAGCGACTCTATATCCAGAAGCATCATAACAGCCCTGCGAGATTTCTACGTCGACGATCTTTTATCGGGGCAAGTAATATACAAAATGCTTTAAAGCTATAATCTGAATTGCAGGCCATGTTCAAATCTGGAAACTGCCTGTTGCGGAAATGGTCTTCCAACTTTCCAGAATTGCTAGTAGCACTTCCAGAACAATGCAGAGAACAAGTAAACCTGTAGTTTTCAGAAGATGGTCAAACAAAATCACTGGGAATCCTTTGGGCACCAGCTGATGACACGTTTCGATTTCACACTAAGGTTTCTGTCGTAGCAAACAAAACTAAGCGACAAATCTTGTTTGAAATTGCCCGATTGTTCGATCCGTTGGGGTGGCTGGCATCAGTAGTTATAAAAGAAAAAATGCTCACCTAAGAACTATGGATACAACAGTTGGACTGGGACAAACATGTCACCAAAACAACAGCTGATTTGTGGCAGGGATTCCAGAAAAAGTTGCCAAATGTGAAGAAAATTCGAATTCCATGGCCTACGGAGTGGTAGTTTACAGCAGAATCTGCAATAGCGGTAAGTGGAGAACAAGGCTATTAATCTCAAAATCCAATGTTGCTCCATTTAAAACAAGGACAATGCTACCTCGTCTAGAATTATATGCTGCTGTTCTATTGGCCAAGTTCCTAGTACCATAAAGGAGGCTTTAGGAGTCGAAAAAACAACCATTCAAACTCAATGATCACACTCGGATAGAAGGAGATATTACAAAATGGAAAACATTTGTAGCCAACCGTATTGCCCAAATTGGGAACAGCTCCACCAGAATTTTGGATCATTCAAAAACCAAGAACAATCCAGCCGACGCAATTTCTAGAGGAATTGCTCCAGATGAATTGGAAAAGTAGGGGACATGGTGGTTTGGTCCATCCTGGATTCAAGAGCAGTTTCAAAGTCCGAATTCAAATGAATACATTCCTCGAAGAACGAAGGAAGAGACCTGTCTCCATATAAAAACTACAATAGCAGAAAATACATGGGAGACATTTTCAACGCTAACATGATTCGCGTCCTCTCTTATTGCAGACGTTTCATCAAAAAATCTAACGCCACTTACCTTGGCAGAAAATGATGAGACATTATTGACTGTGATTGAACGCTTCTAACCAAGAAGAAAGCTATAGACAGAAATAGTAAGTTACTAAGCTTACATCCTTTTATAGATGATTCGGATCTTCTTCATGTCGGGGAAAGATTGCAACACTAATCGTTGCAATTCGGACAAAAGCATCCAATCTTGCCGCCTCATAAACACTACATTACGAAACTGGTGATAGAAAACGCTCATCGCAATACTCTACATGGAGGAGTACAAGCATCCGTTGTGTACGCAAGAAGCAAATTTTGGATACTGCAAGGAAGACGAGCAGCAAATTCATTAATCCATAAGTGTGTTACATGCACTCGGATCAAACAGCGGAACACCAAATGGGACAATTACCAGCTCAGCGAATCAACCCTTCGCCCCCTTTCACCGAGATTGGCTTTGATTACGCAGGTCCCGTTTTTTAGAAGTCAAATCAATGGTGAGAACAAACATTAAATATGTTTCTGTTTCTGTTTTTGTTCTGACATTCTTCAGGCACTTTTTTGTAGAATCTAGTGGCATAGTTTCAAATTAGCTTTTCAAATTTCAAGAATTTTAGACATAAATAAATTTACTATAAGCAACTGATTTTTCATTTTATACCTAGCAGGCGTTTGTCAATTAAGGCATTGTTGTTGCGTCTGTCATTAAGGAATCTAGTTTCGTATTTGATGCGTTTATTATCAAAAAGTCAGAGTCAACAATGGTTTACGAAAACTATGAAAATTCTAAAAATTTTTAGAACAACCTTTATTAGTATTAAGTTTTATTTCTACAAATTACAAAAATTTTATCTATATTTTAACAATTTTATTTATATTAAGTTATTATTTTATCTCTACAACTGTATGTATTCATCTGTGATTAATTGTTTGTCTTTTGTTTATACAACTACGTGTTGAGAATCCTAGTGCCTGATGATGAGATTGTAAAATAAAATCTCGAAACCGGTAGCACCATTAAAGGATTTGTGAGATATGGTTTTTCATTCCCAATTTTAAATATAATAAAATGGACTCACATAGGGTGCCCTTCAACATATATATATATATATATATATATATATATATATATATATATATATATATATATATATATATATAAGCGGGTAATCGTTGCTGACTAATTGTTAAACTAATCGTGGGGATGCATCAGTTATGAAGGAAAACTCTTTAAAGTTTGCTCCCAGCTTTCGGTAATTTATTACTTATTACCATCTTCAGGGATACTACAAAAAACATACAAATCAATATCCTCTAAAAAAATCGTTATAAATGTCTAGTACTCACACTCAACTGAGATTGTTCATAAAAAAGATGTTAAAAAGTTAAAAAAACAATTCAAAATGAGACATATTCAAATCATTACACATAATTAACAACATTAAAAAAATAAAAATAATAAAAACTATATTCAATAATCACAATTGTGTAGAAGCCATTGATGGAATGATATTTTGAAATTTGTTCTCTACAGGATAACAACAACGACTGTGATGAGTGGGAGGCTACGACCTTGATCGCACGTTTGAATATTTATATATCCAAAGATACAATTAATAATTGTTTCTAAAAATCAGTCACTCAGTCAGGCCTTAAAAGATATTTATATAAGACAGAAAGTTTTTGAATGTCTTTTCTTGCATTTATGCAATTCTCGGCTTTGAAAATTTGGGCTATTTCCAGAAACCGTCTTTTATCATGATGATGTTTCGTAGAAAAGACATGCTGGGCCAATGTACATCTATCAGGGTGCAATCTGGAGCCACTTCTATGTGCTGTTAGTCGCGTAGATAGAATATTCGAAGTCCCATCAATATATTTATTATTGCAGTTGGTACATGGAATACTGTAGACTACACCTGATTGAGATGTAATTGGGGTCCTTTCAATTTTGTATATAAAGAACCTATTTGCAGTACATTTTTATTTGCAATTGTTACATTATCTATGATGGACAAAATTCGTGAGTCTCGGTGTGATTTCTCTGATGTACGGTAAATTTACAAAATCAGATCTATGTACAATACTGTCAGGTGAAGGATTAGCTACTTCATTGTCGCTGGAATTATTGCTGTTGTTCTGAATGTTATCATGCAATAAATCGGAAGATGTATTAAATAATATGTGATTGACCAACCTTGGTGGATAACCATTATTAATGAATAATGTGGATAAAATATGTAGATTCTCATTGTGGAAAGATGTGTCTGCGATGTTGATAACACGATTTCTCATTTGCTGCAATAAGTTTACTTTCTTGCTGAATTTGTGATATGACTCAAAATTAATGTACCGACCAGAGCTACATGTCTTCCTGTACCAATCGACCAATAAGCAATTGTCAGGAGACCGAATAAGTCGAGTATCTAAGAAAGGTACTGATTGATTTTCATCCCCACTTCTCAATTTGGAAACATTACAGTCAGTGTTTTTAAGAAATGGTCAAAAACTAAAATGAAGTTAGCGAAAGAATACAACAGGAAGCTTTTTTGTTGCAGTGTAGGAAGAACGTATTTCCCCATCACATCATACCTGCCACACAACCAATCAATTATTTAATGGCAAGACAACATATACACGACAGAAATATGGAAGAACAATCTCTAAGGCTAAGGATAAGAATTTTAAGTGTACAAATATCCAACAATCACAAACTGATTCAATATCTAGAATGTCAATTGAGCCATCTTAAAGGTGAGATAATTTCTTTAACATCACAATTAATTTTTGAAAAATTTTTCAGTGAAACAACAAAGACAATTTAATAAGTTATTCCATAGAGTCAAATCTAATAACATTAGAAAATTAGATTTAATAAAAAATCCAATCCGGAACATCCACTTTGATCACACAAGACAACTGGATAAAGAACTTAAGTGATACCGAGATTCCAGATGATGTTATGCGATTTTTGTCACTTGGTCCTAAATTATCTTTACAACCTGATTTAAAAAGAGATATATCTATCGTGAAATTATTGTCGGACGTAGATTATATCAGTTCGTTTATTAAAGATGATGAGCAGAGAGTGATACCATATCAAGACTTACTAATGTTATAAGCAATCAGCTGAACAATAATCTCAAAGTCAATACCTTTTTCCGCAATCTGTTCATTAAATCAAGAAATTTTTTGAAACAACACCCGGAAATTTTTGTAACCATTTCTGATAAAGGCAATACAACAGTCATAATGAATGTGAATAATTACAAACGTCTCTGTAGCGAGATATTAGGTAATACAAATATTTACTCTGAGTTGCCTGATGATCATTCTTTGAGTGTTCAAAGACATATAAATAATCTTGTAAAAATTTTGTGGGACACGGATCAAATCAATCTTGTTACAAGAAAGAAGTTAACATGTTATACCGGCACCTCATCAAAATTCTGTGCCCTTCCCAAAATTAACAAGCCAACATTATCAGTTAGACCAATTGTTGCATCTATAGGTTCTTCTACCGAAAATATTTCTTCGTTCTTGACTTATATTTTGACCGCATCATATGATTATAGCAATGATTATTATATAAAGGACTCATTTGCAGCATATAAATTGTTCAATAAAATGCAGTTACCACCTGGTTACATTTTCTTAAGTTTAGATGTGGTTTCAAAAACTTTCTGTCTTATATAAATATCTTTTAAGGCCTGACTGAGTGATTGATTTTTAGAAACAATAATTAATTGTATCTTTGGATATATAAATATTCAAACATGCGATCAAGGTCGTAGCCTCCCACTCATCATCGTTGTAGTTATCCTGTAGAGAAAAATTTTCAAAATATCATTCCATCAATGGCCTCTACACAAGTGTAATTGTTGAATATAATTTTTATTATTTTTATTTTTTTAATGTTGTAAATTATGTGTAATGATTTGAATATGTCGTCATTTTGTATTGTTTTTTTAAACTTTTTTAACATCTTTTTTATGAACAATCTCAGTTAAGTGTGAGTACTAGACATTTATAACCATTTTTTAGAGGATACTGATTTGTATGTTTTTTGTAGTATCCCTGAAGATGGTAATAAGTAATAAATTACCGAAAGCTTGGAGCAAACTTTAGAGTTTTCCTTCATAACTGCTGCATCCCCACGATTAGTTTAACAATTAGTCAGCAACGATTACCCGCTTATATATATATATCAGATAAGAAGTAACGCTGCACTACGTGATTAACAGTTTAGTAGATATATATATATATATATATATATATATAATGATGAATTTTTAATGATTGGGGTTGCAGTCAAAATGCCAATAAAATTAAAACTCTTTAATCAATGTCGAGCTTTCGGTAACGCTTGTTACCTTCATCGGGACAAAAATCGTGAGATTAATGAAATTTACCAGCTACAAACATTTGTTATTATGCATTTAACTTTATGATTGAACTTTTATCATAAAAGTTCAATCATAAAGTTAAATGCATAATAAAAAATGTTTGTAGCTGGTAAATTTCATTAATCTCACGATTTTTGTCCCGATGAAGGTAACAAGCGTTACCGAAAGCTCGACATTGATTAAAGAGTTTTAATTTTATTGGCATTTTGACTGCAACCCCAATCATTAAAAATTCATCATTAATTAGACAGTCAAGAATTTACAATTCATTTTATATATATATATATATATATATATATATATATATATATATATATATATATATATATATATGCTGGGAAGTATTTGCTGACCAATTAGGAACAAAAGAAGGTTTTTTTTGGGGATAGCAGCAATAACGAAATTGAGTACTCTTTTTAGTAATTTATTCCAAGCTTTCGGGTAACATTGTACCCATCATCCGGGAAACTACAAAGTAATGGAATAGACAATATAACCAAAAAAATATAAAATCAGTTTTAGTATTATTTTCATACATCAAACTTACCACTAAGTGAGAATGTTTTCGTGGAAATTGATGGTAACGTAATCATAGAGAACTGTTCATTTTATATAAACATAACAACATTTTTTATCCTGATTAAAAGAAACAATAAAATACACATTCACTAATACACATTTCGGGAACAACGGCCATATTATAATGATAACTGAAATCGATATCCATCAACTCAACAATGACATCTTTTACAACAAAAAGACAAAGAGAGAAAATTTGAATTAGACAGATGATAGCAGTTATTTCAGGAAAAATTCTTTACATTTTTGTTCTATGTCAACCAAATCTCAATATTCCTGTTGTATTCTATATTATTCACTCTATTTTAAAATTCTACATTAATAATCATTTAACTTAGAATTCAATGTTTTCCGTATTTCTTACGCTTGATTCCATAATCAGAAGATAAGCAAAAATCTCACTAAGATAACCTATATCTGATCTTCTATTCAGTGTATTGTCTTTCATATATATATGTGCCATTTCTAGAAAAGCCCGTTTTGTGGTGTTTCTTTCAATATCTAAAACTTTTATCTGATCGTAGTTCATTTTGTGGCCACTTTTAGAAACGTGCTCTGCTAAAGCGCTTCTTTCAGGACGCAGTCTACAGTCACTTGCATGCAAACTAATTCGGTCTTTTAGATGTCTTGAGGAATGACCAATGTAGATTTTTTCACAGTTTGAACAAGGGATACTGTATACTGCATCTGATATCGACAGAACAGGAGTCTTGTCTTTGATTTTACTAAATATTTTATTTATGCATAAAACAGATCTATTAGCTATTTTAATACTCAGATGAGGACTGAAAATTTTATTTATATGAGGTGAGATATCTTTTATATATGGAAATCCAACATATGATATGAAATTGTTCTGTGTAGGAGGATCAATATTCATCACTGTTCTATTCATACTGTTGTTTATTAGGTTGATAGGGTAACTATTACTTGAGTTGTAAATCAATTTTTTAACCAACGATGTAGGGTATCCGTTGTCACTGAATAAGTTAAACAATATTTTTAAATTTTTCTTATGAAATGATTGGTCACTAATTTTTTGGATTCTATTCTTCATCGCCGTAATTACATTCACTTTTATAGAGTGTTTTTGATAGGACCAGTAATTTATGTAACGCCCAGAACTAATGGGTTTTCGGTACCAATCCACTAGCAGAAATGTACCATATCTAATAACCTTAGTGTCAAGAAAGGATATTGAGTTAAATTGGTCTTCGTTCTCCAAAGTGAATTGTATGTGTGGATCGAAGCTATTAAAGTACCATAATATTTCGTCCTTAAAATCATGAGGGAAGGATAACAGTATATCATCCACGTATTTTTTAATGAAAAAAATTTTAAACGGTAAAACAGGAATGATAATATCCAGTACATAATCCATTACATAAGCTGCTAAAATCGGTGAAATAGTGCTACCCATCGGTGTACCAAAGGTCTGTTTATAAAATTTCCCGTTGAACACAAAATAGTTACTTTCAAAAAGGAATGTTATTAAGTCAAGAAAGATATCTTGATCAATAGAGCAGTGTTGAGCAATGTCACTCCATTTTTTCTTGATGGCCATATGACAAATTTTCAGATAAATATTGCTGAATAGCGACACCACATCTAAGCTAGCTAGAATATGACCCATAGGTACATGAGTATTGTTCAGCAATGTTTTTATTTCAAATGAATTACTGATATAGTATTCATTATTAGAATCATAAGCTTTAGTAAGGATTTCACAAAGAAAATTTGCAATATTTTCAGTTGGGGTTCCAATTGAGGCTAAAATTGGTCTGACAGTCATTGGCTCTTTATGTATTTTTGGTAATGAGTAGAACTTTCCTGGGTTACCCTTATAGCAAGTCAGTTGTTTCTTTTTTGTGTCAGTAATAAAGTTTTTCTTCCACATCGTTTTTATGAGATTATTACATTTATTTTGAATTGTAAGAGTAGGGTCTCTCGCTATTTCACAGTAAGATGAATCATTATGTAGTATATTCTCAGATAAATCTACATACTGTTGTCTTTCCATAATGACAGTAACATTTCCTTTATCCGATCTCGTGACAATTATATTATTGTTGGTTTTGAGAAATTGTTTTGTTTTAATATATAACGATTTAAAAATTGAGTTTTTATTTTTAACTTTCTGTGCTACATTTGTAATAATATTTGTTGCTCTTGCTGTAAGGATAGTTTTGGTATGTTCATCTAAAATATGTGACGTTAGGTTGTCTAAGTCTGATAAAATATGTCTAATAGGAATGTCGGTGCCAATTTCGGGCTGTATTGCAAACTTGGGTCCTAACGCAAGAAATTTAAGAACATCATCAGGAATATTAATATTTGTGAGATTTTTTATCCATTGATCTTTTATGTTAAGTTTTTTATTAATTTCATCTGTAGTAATTCTTTCTAGTTTTCTTAAATTTCGTACCTTAGTTTCATGAAAAATTTTATTATATTTTTGTCTTTGAAATAAAGTAAAATTAGCGAACAAGTCATTATTAGTTAGGGTAATGATTTCATCTTTTAATTTTGATTTTTTTGATTTTAATTCAATGATAAGTTTTTGATTGTCACCGATTTCTAAATTAAGGATTTTTGCTCCTAACCTGAAGTGGATATCTTTAGGTCCATTGATGTTCTGGCGGTGAAGAAGATTGTGTACAGGAACTAGACTGTGAGTGATGTGCGGTGGGAGTATTCCTTTTTTCCGACATTTTAGTAGGAAACATCGTCTATTGTATTCCTTTGCTAATTTTATGTTGCAATTTGCCCATGATTTTAATTTTCGTACTGTCTCTATACCATATGTAGTTTTGGTTCGTTGGTAAAACCCCATTTCAGTGGAATAATTATGCTGGGAAGTATTTGCTGACAATTAGGAACAAAAGAAGGTTTTTTTGGGTGAATGTAATTACGGCGATGAAGAATAGAATCCAAAAAATTAGTGACCAATCATTTCATAAGAAAAATTTAAAAATATTGTTTAACTTATTCAGTGACAACGGATACCCTACATCGTTGGTTAAAAAATTGATTTACAACTCAAGTAATAGTTACCCTATCAACCTAATAAACAACAGTATGAATAGAACAGTGATGAATATTGATCCTCCTACACAGAACAATTTCATATCATATGTTGGATTTCCATATATAAAAGATATCTCACCTCATATAAATAAAATTTTCAGTCCTCATCTGAGTATTAAAATAGCTAATAGATCTGTTTTATGCATAAATAAAATATTTAGTAAAATCAAAGACAAGACTCCTGTTCTGTCGATATCAGATGCAGTATACAGTATCCCTTGTTCAAACTGTGAAAAAATCTACATTGGTCATTCCTCAAGACATCTAAAAGACCGAATTAGTTTGCATGCAAGTGACTGTAGACTGCGTCCTGAAAGAAGCGCTTTAGCAGAGCACGTTTCTAAAAGTGGCCACAAAATGAACTACGATCAGATAAAAGTTTTAGATATTGAAAGAAACACCACAAAACGGGCTTTTCTAGAAATGGCACATATATATATGAAAGACAATACACTGAATAGAAGATCAGATATAGGTCATCTTAGTGAGATTTTTGCTTATCTTCTGATTATGGAATCAAGCGTAAGAAATACGGAAAACATTGAATTCTAAGTTAAATGATTATTAATGTAGAATTTTAAAATAGAGTGAATAATATAGAATACAACAGGAATATTGAGATTTGGTTGACATAGAACAAAAATGTAAAGAATTTTTCCTGAAATAACTGCTATCATCTGTCTAATTCAAATTTTCTCTCTTTGTCTTTTTGTTGTAAAAGATGTCATTGTTGAGTTGATGGATATCGATTTCAGTTATCATTATAATATGGCCGTTGTTCCCGAAATGTGTATTAGTGAATGTGTATTTTATTGTTTCTTTTAATCAGGATAAAAAATGTTGTTATGTTTATATAAAATGAACAGTTCTCTATGATTACGTTACCATCAATTTCCACGAAAACATTCTCACTTAGTGGTAAGTTTGATGTATGAAAATAATACTAAAACTGATTTTATATTTTTTTGGTTATATTGTCTATTCCATTACTTTGTAGTTTCCCGGATGATGGGTACAATGTTACCCGAAAGCTTGGAATAAATTACTAAAAAGAGTACTCAATTTCGTTATTGCTGCTATCCCCAAAAAAACCTTCTTTTGTATATATATATATATATATAAATTATCATTTAGAGCTAAGCTACAAATAAGTTAAAAAATTACCTTAAAAAATTAATAATTAATCTTAAACTTTTATATTCTAAAAAATATAATCATGTATTTAGAAAAATAAAAGAGATGGGCTGGTTAGAAATTGCTGTCTTAGTAGAGTAGATTTTATGCTAGACTTCGCCATATTAAAGAACTTCTCTCAAAAATGTAATATCCAATCTGTTATTAACAGTCTTCTTTATTTATCTTCCAATTCTAAAAGCATAGTGTATCTCAACAAATGAACAGCCAGTTGCTAGGTATCTGCAATCAGAAAATCAGTTTGAGTTATGTAAGCATTTAAATTCTATAAAAAAATGTAACCTTATAAATGTAACAAGTCTTTAAGAGAAATGGAAAAATATAAGGGATAGGTATTCCAGAGACTTAAAAGAAAATAAAGTCAGGATCAACACGAAAAGGCAAAAGTGCCTATGTGTTCGCCAACCATTTGAAGTTTTTAAATTATCTGATTCGTCGTCAACCCACAGACACATCAATGAATAACATGGATCCTCCCTCTCCAAACCACGGAAATTATCCGTAGAAAATCCCTTTGCTTCCGAAACCCCGTATGAGACTTTTTATGACCCTGTTGTTAAGCAAAAATAAGTTAATTCAGTGGTAAAAAGTTATTGGAGGACAATGAAAATCATAATATACGGCAGAAACAAAAACATCAAACGGAAAAATATATTTTTTGTTAATACGATGTACGTTATTTATTCCTATTATCGCTACTGCCCTCCTTGAAGTCATTCCTGTAAGAAATGCAAGCCATAAACAAATGTATGATCGTATAGCCCCGCGCCCCCCATCAATACCCACAACAACCGTATATACAAAATTGCGATGAAGCACCTGGTCACCAATCGTCAACACATTAAGGCCAATACTAAAATATACATCATGGATCTACCGGATTACTGTATTATATCCAAAATCCTTCGGTTCACTAACTAGAACCTCAACTTGGACCATCTGGTTTCAGCTCAGCTCTACCGAAGTGCAGCACTGTTTTAGGCAAAGTTCTTCAGTTCACCAACCAGAACCTGAACCATCTGGTATTCAGTCCTGATCTACCAGAGGGCAGCCCTATTTTAGGCAAAGTTCTTTAGTTCACCAAGCAGAACCTGAACCATTTGGTATTCAGCCTAGATCCACTGCTACATCCTTCCCTCTAACATCAGCGATTGATTCCTTCTTATCCCAGGACGATACGGATATGTCGTTATTTTGAGGCTGACAGAATTTGTTTCCCTATTTTGATATTGTTATGATATAAGTTTCAGGACGACACAAAATATTTACTTTTATTTTGATATTTTTATTTTTGTTCTTATTATACGTTTTGAGGGCGATACAGAATTAACTTTATTTTTATATTTTCAATATTTTTGTTATTGTTTGATATAACAATATACTTAAGTATGACAATGGTTTTATTTAATCAATTAAAGCAATTAGATTGATTTCTCAGACGTAAGTACAATTTTTATATAATATATAAGATATTATTCTTTAAAGGCCGATCACTCAAGAGAAAATTAATTCTTATCTTAAATATATGAGAAGTTTTTTTTCTACAGCAAGAAAATCTATCAGTGATTTGTTACACATTTTGCAGCAATACCATCCTGCTCTCCCAGTAGATTATAGGACACTAATAAAAACTCCACAATTTCTTCTTGTAAAACATTTAGAGACAGGTGATTACTGTCATCAGGGTTTAAGAGATTATTTATACAATTTTCTTCTGACAGACTGCAGCCAGTAATTGAGAGAGTAACTCCAGAGGGTCAAAGTGGCTTTAGGCCCAACAGAGGAACAAACGATCTAATTTTTGCACTTCGACAACTGCAGGAAAAATCCAGAGAACAACGTACTGAACTCCATGTCGCATTTATAGACTTGGCTAAAGCCTTCGATTCAGTGAGTCGCAAAGCTCTTTGGCGAATCATGAGACGGTTTGGAATCCCAGAAAAATTCATCAGTATAGTAGAAAACCTCCACGAAAATAATCTTGCTAGAGTTCTAATAAATGGTCAACTATCCGAACCCTTCCAAATGAATACTGGTGTAAGACAGGGCTGCGTCTCAGCGCCTTTATTATTCAATATGTTTCTTGCTGCTCTAGCAATCATTGTAGATAGAAATTTAAGCACCAGAGCAATAAGCATCCGATACAGATATGATAGTGGGCTTTTCAATCTAAAGCGTCTGCGGGCCAGTACAAAAAAAAAGAGTGAAATTCATAACGGACCTCCAGTACGCAGATGATTGTGCGTTGGTTGCTTACTCCGCAGATATTCTGCAGGAGTTACTAAAAGCCTATGCTTGGGCTTATCAATCCCTTGGACTTAAGCTCAACACATCAAAAACGAAATTATTAACAAATCCCACAGGAATAGTTCAGCAAAACGTTTTAGTTGACGAGGAACAACTCGAGCATGTAGATCACTTCAATTATCTTGGCAGTATTTTCAGTAAAAAATACAATATCGACGATGAAATATGGTGTATTTTTCAATCATGACCTAAGCCTTGAAACCAAAACAGCTGTATACAAAGCTGTCGTTATACCAACGTTGCTTTATGGCTGTGAATCATAGAGCACTTATAGGCGGCATATCAAAACGCTCGAAAAATTCCAACAACGACATATTCGTAAAATTATGAGAATCCGATGGTTTCACAAGGTATTGAATGGCAAAGTTCTCCGCAGGGCCAGTTGCACGAACATAGAAGTTTTGGTTAGAAGAGCAAGACTAAGATGGTTGGGGCATATCTGGAGGATGGAAGAACAACGGCTGTCAAAGATACTCCTGCATGGAGAATTTTCTGAAGGAACGAGAAAACCGGGTGCGATTTAAAGATGTAGTGCACGATGACCTTAAAGCCTTGGGTATCCATAATAACTGGGAGGAACTTGCTCAATGTGTGTGGTCGAATCTGCAGATCAAAAATCGGCCTCCACAGCCATAGAAAGACACCCCAACATTAAATTTTTCTTTGTAATTGTAATTTATTTTTATTCTCGGTAATCCAGTGTTGGCATAAATACATAGTTGTTATTATGTAGCTCTTTGATTACACCACGAACCGATCACACTGCGTCCCTACCCAGGGACCCAAGAAAGGCTTTACATGGCCATCCTGTCAGTGGCTTGAGTACCAAGCCGTTAAACCACAATGATGGGGTCTGCCCAAATCAAGGAAGAGCTAGTGGTAACACAGGCCCTAAGCAACACGGGCCAAACCATTACTTCACAAACATGGGGACTACGGGACAGCCCCGTCGTACGTAGCCTGATTTTGTGCGTCGCCATCATCGACAAAATGGAACCATCTCCTGGCTATCGGGGAGTTCAGATTTGACCCTTTGACCCCGGTGGACTTTTTTGTAGAGCACATTGTAAGGTATGGTTTACAAAGATAAACCGTCAACAGTTTTAAAAGTGCAGCAACAAGTTTGGGTGGCAATAAACTATCTGAATGAAACGAATTACGCTTCAAATGCCATACACCATTTAGAAATAGCATATACCATTTAGAAATAGTATATACTACTTGTATTCGTCAAAACGGCAGACATATTGAAAATCTAATTTAATTAATTTTACTTGTCAGTAATATGCATTAGTAGTTAGTGATAATTTTTTATAGTCATTTCAAGTAGACATATTTAGACGTAGAAATAAAATTGTGCAAAGCTTGATATCCGGTGTATAATATGACTTAACAATGCCCTAAAACGGTTGTAAACAAGTTGATAAGGAGCTTATTCCCAGTTTCATATCTTAATAACTTAAATCTTAGGTATACTATATTTTTAAATTTATCTGCCAATCAAGCCAAAACGGTAAGTTAGAGACTCATACAAATAATAGAAATTGCTATTAAAGTGGCTATTCGAAAATCCAATAATATACAGGGTGTCTCATTTAAGAAAATTGAGAAAAGTATCATTTTGGGAATCGTGACAAAAAAACGTATTTTAAAGCATTATTTTCTCAAAAATAATACGTTTAAAAAGTTTAAAAAGTTAATGAACAACCCAACAATTATTTATGGTTTAAACATCACCTGAATTCTGAAGATGATTGCTAATAAGTTCGAAACGCTGCATCACAGACCCATACTCATATATATCGTTGAATTTGTATTTGAAACGACTATCTAGAAATGTAATCAAATATAGGGTGTTCCATTTAAATAAAAGATAACTTTGTTTCACCACCCTATATATAACAAAGTGACAAATAGAAAAAAACAGAAAAAATAAAGATCATTTTAATAGAAACAACTTTTGTATTTAATTTTTTTGTAACCCTTACCGTAGATTTCGAGATAAGGTACAGGCCCCTCTTAAACGGGCCAGCCTGTACAATGATAAAGTATCAAGTCTAGTTAATATTAATAAGTAGTGTTAGTTGATATAGTGTGTCTATGTCCAACCCTACGAAAGGGAGTTCCTGAATACTGCGGTGTTGCAATAGAAAGAGCTAAGCCGTCCCTTGTATGTAGCCTCACTCATGTAATTTTAACTCATTTTTAATCTTCTTTTATGGGCTGCTGCCATTGGTGTGCAAGACTTACGAGACCATTAAAATTGGTGGTAAATTTAATATTAACTTCGTAGGTGACAGTAATGAACTGTACCTTTTTCAGGATCAGTTTTAATATTAAATTTACTATAAACGAATCAACGAGGATCACTCTACATTCAAGTAGATATTTTTCAATTATGGAGGATTCTGACTATACAGTGGCAGACAGAGATTTCAGTCTGTCTGACCATTTTGCACAAATAATTTCAATTATTACAAAACTATGAACTATGATAGAGCATTCACGGAAGATAATATAAATTCATTTAAATAATATAGAGTCTATGAAACTTTCAACAACATAATTCATTACTACATTGAGACGACTTTTCCTCTGAAGCGTTTTAAGAACGAGAAAAAAATATTAATCAAATTAAAAAAACTATTCCAATAATACAACTAGTTATGAATAGATCCGAACTCTCTTTTCTTGCATGCAATAACTAAAGACAACGTTATTGATAAAAAGTTAAAAAAAATTCAATGCACGTGGTTATGATGAAATATCGAATAATCTATTGAGTTTTTCCTGTTAAACTGAAAGGAGCCCTTATTTCTCCAATTTTTCTAGAAGGGTGACCACAATATTTATGTCAACTACTGAGAAATCAGTCTGCTATCAAGTATATCTAGTTTTTTGAATTGAACATTTAACAACAGCTGACTTCTTTTCTCAATTCAAATAAGCTCCTTTCACTGAAACAACATGGGTTCACTAAATAAAAAGCACCAGGACTGTCCTATATGAATTCACTGAACATCTGGTGAATGCCCACGATGGTAAATTTCATATCTATCGATTTTTCATCGATATCTTTATAGCTTTTGACTGTGGAGTTCTTATAGCATCTGATATAGTTCTATAGTTCCTGATACGTTTTAACAATAGTTCTATCAGTTTTAATACCGAAAATATTTTTTTGTGAATATCAAATTAGGATACAAACTTCCGTCCATTGATAGCATCCTGATTTTTGTTTTTAGTGATTGCGAAAGATAAGCTGGAAGCTGGAAGATAAGCGGTACCCCATGAATAGTTCTAGAGTTCCTGCTAGTTTATATTGTACAATTTTTTGAATTAAAGATTTCACCATCCCAACATGATTGTTGCAGATTAGAATTGTGTTCTTACATCTGCAGTTGAATTGTGTAGGAGAACATATTGTTCAACTCCAATGTTAAGTTCTGTAGAATAGTTTTATAGATAAATATTTAACGAAAAGAAATGAGCTCACAATGGACATTCTATGGCCAATATTTTAGAAGATATTTTTTGGTTAATTCTACCTATTCACTGAGATGCATCGTAATATAACTGTACAGAATCCTCAAGGTGCGAGTGTTTCTCGTACTTGCCGATGTTTTCTATTTTGATGACTGATCCAAATGAAATAAATGCCAGTTGATAGACCTTGTTAAATACTTTAATTTTTCCAAAAAACTACTAAATTTAAGTTTCTGTCTGGGGATTACAATTATAAAAATATATTCTTATGATGTTTCACTAAGAAAAAATTAAACGTGTGGCCATATGAAAACAATAATGCAGTACTATGTAAATAAAGCTTTATTTATTGATATACACTGCTCAACAACAATTTGGATTATTTTTGTTGGATGACCGACACAACATACATAATCAAATGGGGCAAAAGGAAATAGGAAGAGTTGGATGACTCAGGTGGTTAGGGATGTTAAGCAGAGGCTTTCGAACTTTTATGAGTGGAAGACTAAATATCCAAAATCTAGAAATTGTGAATTATATAATGAGTGTAGAAAGACTTATAGGCAAGCTTTGGTTGAAGCCAAAAAAAGTTATAATCAAAGTAAGTAATCAAAGTAAGTTAGATAATAGGTTCTGATAATTATAGTAAAACTGTTTGGGATATAATCAATATTAAGACGGGAAAGAAAAGGTCAAAACAAGAGCCTGAGGATCTCACTCCAAACGAATTAAGCAATTTCTTTGTAAACCATGCAATTAACTTAACCAAAGATTCTCGGCACCATAAGACTTTGAATCATATCTGAATAATCAACTAGATCTGAGAAACTCAATGTTTTTCAGACCTATCGACATTTATGATTTGGGAAAAGTAATAAATCATATAATAAATAAAAAAACTGAAGATATATATAGTGTTAGTGTTTTTACTTTGAAGAAAATCACCTTCACCTTTAAAATTGGCAAAAAGATGTTCTATTCATAAAAAGGGTGACAAGAGCATTCCTGAAAACTTTCGTCAGGTGTCTATCTTGCCTGTTTTTTCAAAAGTAATAGAGTAATAGAGTAATTTCAAAAATAAGATTATTATTCCTGAACAGTATGGTTTTAGAAGGGGCATATCTACCACAGATGCTATACTTAAACTTACAAATGCCATAGTGGATGATTTTGAAAACAAGGATAACTACTTGGAAGTGATTAAGGGTCGTAGATAGAGATATTTTGCTAGGGAAATCACAGTTTTATAGTGTTAGAGGCATAGGTTTGAAATTTCTTAGATCATACCTAATTGGCCGATCTCAGACATGTAAGAATGGGAGTTCCTCAAGGATCTGTGCTGGGTCCACTCCTCTTTCTGGTATATATAAATGACTTACCAAATACTTTCGATGATAAAATAATAGATAACATCATCTACGCGGATGATGCCACTTTTGGTGCCGGAGTAGAGAAGGGAAGGGGCACAGCAGTGATCCTTGAGAATATACTTATAAAAGTTCGACATTGGTTTTGTTCCAATAAATTAATTCTAATTGTAAATAAAACAAAACGTCTAGTTTTCAAAACTAAAACCAAAGATAGAGAATTATCATTTAAACTTTTTGGGCATTTCTTTAAATGTAAATTTGCTCTGGGGGTATCATATTGATAAATTATGTAGCATTCAAGTCAAAAAATATATACAATAAGAAGAATTAGAATGACTGTGGGTCAGACTGCAGCCGCCATGACCTATCATGCTTTATTCGAGTCATTAGTGAGATACGGAGTATTGATGTGGAGATCACCCGCCAACTCTAACCTGCATTTGAGAGTTCAAAAATCAGCTGTAAAGTCAATTGTTAATATTAAACAGGATGTGTCTTTTAGACCCGTTTTAACTATTTTAATGATCTCTATCATCATTTGTGCCAAATTACTTTTTTTCAAACAAAACATAGGCAATTATGTCGTGACAGCTGATGTAGCTATGCCTTTAGGGATAAGAGTAATTTGGTCTTACAGCACTGTAGGTTATCCAGGTACAGAAATGAAAAGATTAGATTGTATAATGGACTGCCTTCCGAAGTAAGAGCCTTGGATATTAAAAGCTTTAAATTAAATATAAACCAAATCTTAACTGACTATCCTCTATACAGCTTTGATGAATACTATTCTCTAGTTAGGAACAGGGTGTTGCTAAAATTATCTCAGTTATAATGTATAATTTTTCTTTTTTTTTCAATTTCAATAACTATTTAAATTGTGTCGTCTATTTTATTTGTTTATTTAATTGTATATTCTATATTATCTTTAAGCAAACTCTGTGCCATATCTATAAATACTGTATTTCTAAAGATTAATAAATATATTTCTATTTCTATTTAAAAACCGTAACCCTAATAACACAAATCTGCCAGAAACATCCCATTTAGGTACAGTTAAGGTCCTAATGTTCCAGACATAAATAATAAATCGTTGCGACGTAACATTCAGGTACCATTAAGGATATAATTTTTCAAACATAAATGGTCATCGCTACGATGTTTGTGATAAAACATCTCTTGAATGATTGTCCCGAGATGTTCTAGAAATATCTGTTGGGAGAAATTATATATACTAGCATTGCCTGCGACTTCGTACACGGAAAAGCGGAATCTCCTGCAATGGACTTGAAAACAAATGCCATTTTCGCAATCAATGTCCAAAAAAGCAGTCAATAAAGACATCTCTATCAACTTTTAGAACGTTTTACCCTATTTCAACCCCTTGAGGCCTGTTTTACGAAAATAAATGACGTCGGCTAAGCCCATGCTAAACACACCCTAATCTTTGACGTGAGCTAAAGCGTTGTTCGAAGCAGACTTTTCAAAAGTTTAGCGCGGTCTTAGCCGATGACTTGTTTAACATACGTATACGGTGATTTTGCGTTGTTCCGATCGCATTAGCCTGGTATTGGCCCGTAATTAGCCGCCTGCTTTTTAAACCAGACAGGTTGTTCATTTAAGTAGCTATTTGACAGCCGACAACAATTTCGATTAAACCTTCGATCGAAGTTATGAGTGAATAAGTGCAACAGAATTTGCACTGTTCCACATAAGGTAAGTTTGTTATTACTTTTTTATAATACGAGTTTTTTTAATTTTATGGTAATTATTTACCACTCATGTTTCCTGAGGCTGGTATTTGCTGTTGATATATTATGCATACAAGTTAATTGCTATGACTTACAAAGGCAGAGTTTCTCAATATATACCTACTTTATATAAATAAATAAAATATATTACAAGATCTATCTGGGTTTTTGGTACAATAACACCTGAACGTAACGAAGAAAATAATGTGGAAACGTTTAAGCGCTCGGCCAGAGACAACCCTCGCTCCGCCACCGCATACGTTCTTATGCAGTTATCACATAATTCACATATCACAGCTGTTATATTAAATATTAGTTATTTGTATACCACAGTCACAGAGTTGCGACGGAGAAAATGATGTGAGTATCATCGACGGGCTAAACGGCAGTCGCGCAGTCGCAAGCAGTATAGTAGTGAGTCCTAACCTAACCTTTATAATCTGTGGCCTGTGGAGTAGTTGGTCGTGTTGTACACAAGTCACGTTAAAATCTTGAATGTGAAAATGTTCACTGTGAAATATGTGTATTGGTTAGTTAGAAGACCACTCGGGAGGCTCCATTAAACGTTCTCTTATTATATATAAAAAAATATTTTTAACAAGTTGAAATACTTGGAAAATTGTGTATGAAACACGCAATTTTGTAATTTGAAATCAAAATTACAAGAAAATGAATGTCAGCTGAGCAAAAGCTTAGTATTACAAAATAAATGAATTCAGTTCAATTTTTTCTAAGAAATTTTTATTTTTTATGCTTTTCTGAATAATGTTTTCTTCTATTATTTTTTTCTACACATTTTCTGGATCGAGGATGGGATGTATCTTTTTGTTTAGGGGTTGGAGCTGGAGTGTTGGTGGTTCGAGGTTCTGGGAGTTAGCATTCTGGTTCCAAAGAAACGGAACATGGCAGGGCCTCTACAGTAACAACAGGGGTGTTGGCACATCGATATTTCCTGAATATTTTATAAACTGCAAGGTATACATATTGTAAATATAGGTATGTAAATATTGTTAATATTTTCAGTCTGTGCATTGAATGCTATATACACAGTGAGATATGTTGCTGGTAAGTACTTTATCTTTAGTTCTGCTATATAATCGACTGATAGGTCTTTAATTGTGCTCTCATAATATTCTTCAACACCAAAAGGGCATCACTGAAGAACAAGAAGATATTTCTACTCAACTGCAGAAGAGAGGGTCTACTACCGAGACACATTAAAGGTGCCACAAAAAACATTTGCAACCTCATTGGAACAACGAATGCTCGATTATCCCAACAGGTTTATAATTTTGATAACAAAACTAAATTGAAAATTCTCAATCTTGAAAACATTTCCTTACATAACCAGCTATCTAATATTAAAATAATGCTGAACAAACTTTCCAACAATTTACAAAATTTATCACCACCTAACATAATTAGAGAATTTTTCAACAGACAGATAGTAAAATTTAATAGATTATTTAATAACATTAAACAGAACAATATAAACAAACTTAATAGATTACGAGCGGATAAAATTAACAAACTGAAAACTAATGATAACTGGCTAAAAAACCTAACCAACATTAGCATTCCAGAAGATATAAAATTATTTCTATCACTTGCTCATAAATTCGCAGTTCCATCTAACACTAGAGATATTTCAATT
This sequence comes from Crioceris asparagi, assembly GCA_958507055.1. Lineage (NCBI taxonomy): Eukaryota > Metazoa > Arthropoda > Insecta > Coleoptera > Chrysomelidae > Crioceris > Crioceris asparagi. Next base: position 27,799,323 of record OY293832.1, read on the forward strand.
CCTAAATGATTAGCTGACATTGAACTCCTATTGTCTAAGATAGAGCGGATAGGGGGGCGCCACCCAGATATGGGTGGTACCGGGGTAATGAAATACCCGGGGCGTCTGACTCAAAATGAGCGGATACAAACAGCGTCTGACCCAGAATGGGCGGCTGAAAATAACACTCGCCAACACGCCCGTCAAGCGTAGCGTTTTATATGCCAAAAACCTTTCAATAACTTATGCTGAAATGTCATATAACATCGGAAATTTTGGTCTAGGTATGAAAAATCACAGAGGGAATATGCTGATAAACTACCTAAACAAAGAAAATTTGTATTGTCTAAATACTTCCTTTAAAAACCCATACAGAGAAAGTGGACTTGGAAAAACCCTGACGGGAAAACAAAAAATGAGATCGATCTCATACTTTCTAATAACAGAAAAACCTGCACAGACGTATCAGTACCGAACCAATTCGATACCAACAGCGATCACAGACTAGTAAGAGCATCTCTTAGTTTCAACCTGAAAATGGAAAGAAACAAACTAATCCACAAAGACAAGTTTCCTACAATTAAAGAACTTGAACGAAACAAAACTAAGTTCCAACAGGAACTAGAAAAGAAATTAGAACCAACTGAAACTTTGAACGAAATGGACATAAATGAACTGAACAAGAAAATTACTACCGACATCCACATCACGACAAAAAAGATTTGCATGAGATCAAAAAACAAAAACAATCCTGAAATACAACCAGCAATACTTCACCGGAAGAAAAAAAGAAAGAGAACTCCTAGAGATTCATCAGCCTATCGAGACCTGAATAAGAGAATACATAAAGAAGTGAGAAAAGATATTCGAACTCATAACACCAAGACAATCGAAAACGCAATAGAGGACAATGCAAATATGAGGGCTTTAAGATCAAAACTATCCAAAGGCAAACATCAAATTACCAAAATGAAAGACGAACAAGGCACCCTAGATTATTAACGATTTCTACACCGTTTCTACACTTCAGTTAAACCTGACCCTAGAACTATGAACAAGGTTGTATGCAACGCAGGTTCTAAAGATATCCCAGAAATAACAAGACATACATGCTGCCCTGAAACAAATGAAAAATATAAAAAGCCCAGAGAAAGACAAAATTACATCCGAAATGCTGAAATGGGAGGAGTGTCTATCGAAAAAGCTCTACAAGTGCTCTTTAATAAATGTCTTCAAGAAGGGAAAATTCCGGACACATGGCAAAACGCAAAAGTGGTCCTGCTTTTTAAAAAAGGTTATAGAAGCTGTTTAAGCTCCTTACCAAGACCATAACTTATAGGCTAACAAATAAACTCGATGCATACCAGCCAGTGGAACAAGCGGGATTCCGCAAAGGGTTCAGTACTATAGTACTCTATGAGTGATCTATATCACTTGCAATCCATTAGAACACTCGTAGAAAAAACAACTGAATATAATGTACCCCTACACTTGGCATTTATAGACTTTCACAAAGCGTTAGATTTCATTGAGGCTGGGCCTTCATAGAAGCTATAAACGACGCTAAAGTAGATTCCAGGTACACCAATCTACTAAAATATATATATATGAAAATGTCACATTTCGCGTCAAAATATATTAAAACCTGTTAACAGAAAAGATTAAAGTAAATAGAGGAGTACGTCAAGGTGATACAATATCGCCCAAGCTATTTACCTCTACAGAACATCTTCCAACAATTTGACTACCTATGGAACTCGAAAAATTTCAGAGATGAAGTAGATGTCGACAAATCAAGTGAGGCTGATGAAAAAGTATACAGCGAAATCAAAGACCGTCTTAATCTATTTGGTGAATGTCAACAGCGAACAACATTTCTACAAACTACGAAAGATGTACTGACTAAGGCAGCCGTAGAAAATACAAAGAAACTTTTGGATGTCACAACCTCGATGAAAGACGAGAGCATGCCATTAGAGAAGTATTACGAGCTAGCATATGAAGGAAAAAGGACATCGAATGAACGATCAAGGGTTAAGAAATACAAATGTATTAAGCATAAACTCACTATCAAGGAAAGGGAGCAATTACAGATTGAACGTACAAATAACGTTCTTGACCAGCTACCTAAGAAGAACAGTTTGGCAAGAGGTAAAGTTCATTTAAATAAAGATGAGAAAGCATGGCAGACCGAGAAAGGACTAGTGATAAAATGGGAATTGAAAGGCATGAATATCGATGGATCCTACCTGAACCACCTCCGATTTGCTGATGACATCGTCGTGATAAGTAGCAGTATGAAGGAACTGAGCAACAAGTTAAATGAACTCAATGTTGCTTCAAAAAATGTCGGTCTGAAAATTAACCTCACGAAGACGAAAATATTAAGCAACACGGTAGAACCTCTTTACATAGGTGGTATAGAATTGGAGAACGTGGAGGAGTAAATATATTTGGACATACAACATATATATATATATAACTACATATTCAAAAATAGTACAATACCCATAAATCTCAAATGAAAAGTTTTCGACAGCTGCGTATTGCCAATAGCGACCTAAGGACTTGAAACAATGGCAATGACCAAAGAGACAGCACATCAATTGAGAGTGATACAAAGAGCGATGGAAAGAACGATGCTCGGCATAAGCCTCGGAGATAGGAAAAGAAACGAAGATATCCGCCAAAAACTAAAGTCGCAGATATAATCGAACGTATTGCAGAACTCAAGTGGCAATGGGTAGGACATGTGGCCCGGCAAGATCAATCAAGGTGGACAAGTAGACTAACACACTGGCGACCGAGAAACAAAGCGCAGTACAGGAAGACCCCAGAGGAGATGGCTTGACGACATCAAAAGAAATGCAGGCAACAGATGGTTCCAGAAAGCACAAGACAGGACAGCATGGAGGGGCATGAAAGAGGTTTATGTTCAGGAGTGGACAAGAAATGGCTGAGGAAGAAGAAGAAGATGTTTCAAAAATAGCTGATGCTATGAATGGAAACCGTTGGGAAGTTACCAAATCGAAAATTCATTTCAACGATAATGCACATGTTGGTGAAAGCAATGACAAGTTATATAAAATTCGACCATTCATTGAAAAAGTGGCAAATTTCAATAAAATACCTATGACTGAAAAACTCTGCGTCGATGAGCAGATGATTCCATATAAAGGACATCACAGTATAAAACAATATATGAAACAGAAACCAATGAAATGGGGCTTCAAAGCATTTGTTTTGGGTGGTTCTGATGGGGTTGTATACAACTGGGAGCTATATAGTGGAGCAGTAGTTCCTGATCCTCAACTATCCTCCTCGTCCTAATCGATTAGAAGGGTGTTCATTTACCAGCGAAAAAGAAATGAAAAAGAGGGGACGAGGTTCTGTGGAAGAAATGAAAACTCTTGTGGATGGAGTTGGACTTACAGCAGTAAAATGGTATAATAAGCCAGTACATTTGCTAAGTTCTTTTGTTGGGGCTTATCCTATAACAAAAGTAAAACGCTGTTTTCTAAATTTTCATAGTCAATAAATTATTGGAAGCATTTTCTATTTTGTTGCCCGCGGTAACCTCCAAGTTACGAACCCCTAATATTTTAGGGGGTGCTCATATAATCTAAATCATCATATGTGAATATATTATATATAATTTTAATATAAATTCCTGTCAATATTTTTTTTTACAAAGGACCATAATTGGGGCCATAGAGGGTTAATGAGAGATATCCACATTTACCTCCGATGACCAGAGGTAAATTTATAAGAATTGAAGCAAATTTTGTGTTTTGGAAAAATTATTCATGTATTAAATATACAAAAAAGTGTAAATGATGAGAAAAGGGAGAACTGAGTACCCTGGCCTGTTTCGAGGCGAATCACTGTGCCTCAATTCGAGCTGCTGCTGAAGATCTGGGAATCAGTAGATCTGGAATACAAAGAATTTGAAGAAGCATCACACGTTTACAAGTTCTCGTTAGTGCAAGACCTTCATCCTATAGATCCCGACGACAGAGTTAACTTGAGATGCTATATCTTGGAAGTCAAGAAAACGAGATTTTTTTTTAAATATCGATTAGATCGAATCTAAGTTTTGGCATGACGGACTTTTCAACAGACCTAATAACCATATGTCTGAGCTTCAGATAATCCGGATGCGATCCAAGAGAGAAATTATTAGAAGAGGTTTTAGTTTCAATGTTTTTTGCCTTATGATAGATGACAGATTCTCTTACGACATTCATGGATATTTTCAAGATAATCTGCCCAATAATTTAGAAAAAACAGTTGGTATCAACTGGATAGAGCTCAGGCCTACGCACCCAAGAAGTATCTCAAGAACACACCTTTAATTTTCGAAAACAGGTGGTAGTGTGCTTGAATGCAAAGGGCCACCATTTCGAAAATGTATTATAACCTATTTATAGTTTTTATGATGATTAATTATTCCAAGGCGCAAAAAAATACTCCAATTCATTTAAATTTACCTTTGGTCATCGGAGGTAAATGTGGATAGTTGCTCTCGTTAAACATTCTGCACGTTCTACTGAGAATCTTGTCGCACTTTCCACGAAGATTATCCGCTGCAACTCTTAATAGCTTATTACTTTATCGTCTGACTTTGAAATATTGAGAATGCTCATTTATTTTGCATGGCATACTAGGTAAGTATCGACGAGATATGTGCGCATTAAAAAAAACTTAATTATCTCCTAAACTATCAATATGAGTGATATGACATGTAGGGTATAAAAGATGTAAATTTAAACGCCGACTAAGCAATAAAATATGGGGGGGCATTAAAAAAATAAAGTGAATCAATGAACACATGTCAGTAATATATTTTGATTAGAACAACTAACTAGATGGATTAATTATGACGGACGAATTTGGCTGAAAGATTTGAACTCTAACACTCCCCTCTCAAATCGAACGTCATCAGAATCTGTCAATTAATTTTAAACCTAATCTTTTCACACATTTCTCATGACAAGCACGACTTAGTGGCTTGGTTAATACATCTGCAGTCATCTCTTTTGTTGGAATGTGTTGGATATCAACCAACTTATCCTTAACTGTACTCCTGATGAAATGGTATCTTATATCAATATGTTTCTTCCTCTTGTGAAACATAGGATTAATGCCAATATTTTCAACACCTCGGTTATTAGTGTAAATTCTGATATTACTGAGTTCTCTCAGTCCTATCTCATTCATTAAGCTTCTTTGAAAGCTTCTGCTAGGCTCACATATTTAGCCTCTGCTGTTGATAATGCAACTGTTTGTTGTTTCTCAGATCTCCTGCGTTGCTTAATATAAAACTATAACCAGAAAATGAGCGACGGTCTGCAGGATCATTTCCCCAATCAGCATCAGAATAGCCAACAATTGAATCTTTTGACTAAACGTAAATCTTTGGTCTCAGGACTCTCTTTGCCTTCACGATATGACATCTTTTAAAACAAGTTGTGAATTGTGCCAATCTAGCTACAGTAGTTGATAAATCAGGTCTGGTAGCAACTGATAAATACATTAAAGCACCGATAAGCTCACGATAAGAAATTTTTCCTTGTGAATTATCACCTGAGTCTTCTTCGACATCTTCATAAGCCTTCAATTCTGACGGAGTCTAAACATTATTGCACTGACTCATACCAAAACATCCAGAATATCCAGGATGTAACTTCTCTGTTGTAAGACCACTTTATCTTTGGTTTGGATGATCTCAAGTCCTAAACATGATTTTGCTAATCCAAGATTTTTAACTTCAAATTTTTCTCTCAGACCTTGCTTAATTTCTTCAATCCACTCGTCATCTTTGGAAGCAATCAAAATATCATCTACATACAATAATAGGAACAATACATTATTATTACGTTGAGCATAATAAAGGCATGGCTCACCACACGTTGGAGTTAAGCCAATTTCTTTCAACCTTTTATCAATAGCTTCATTCCATTTTCTTCCACCTTGACGAAGTCCATACAAAACTTTGTTGAGTGAACAGGCATCACCACCATCCTTTATAGCTTCAAAAGCTCCTTAGCCTTATACTTCATATTTTGATCACTACATTGAATAATTCGATGTAGCATTTTGTCTAACATATCTGGCATTTCCATGATAACTTCTTCATCGAGTTGACCATTCAGATATGCCGTAACAATATCAACTTGATGCACCTGTAAGCCACAACTAGCAGAAATAGCCATTAGCAATCGAATAGACTCTAATCTTGCTACCAGGGCGAACGTCTGGTAATAGTCAACTACAAATCTTTGACTATACCTCTTTGCAACTATCCTGGCCTTGTAACGATCTATAGCACAATTTTGCAGACACTTCTTTGTGAGAACAATACGAGATCCAACTACATTTTGTCCTTGTTTGTGTTTTATAACGTTGAATGTATTATTTTTAATCAAACTCGTTACCTCAGCTTGAATTGCTCTTTTCCAGGCTTCTTTTTCATCACTACTTAATACTTTTATTGAAACTTCTGCCACACCAGCAAATATATCGTCAGTATCATTTTCTCCATCAGTGAAAACATTATCATCACCAACTTTACCATTTGGAATGCCCTCTTCACTAGCTTGTGATTCGTGAAATATTTTTCGAGGTCAGCCTCTGTATCCTGTACGTAAGAATCTAGGTCTGTCACGACCCCTTTAAGCTTGATGATTCAGTGGCACTGATTTTGGTGTTCTAGATTGACAAGACGGACTGCTACTGAATTTACTTCGTCTTTCCTTTGGACCTTTCTTAGGGCTACTCGTTCATTTGTAGTCTCCACAGACTGTATCACATTATCAATATCTGACGAAGTATCTTCACCATCTTCATCTTGATCATCCAGGAAAACTACAAGTCTTTCCTCCTTAGACAACTCTGAATTATCTTTTACAAATTTTAAATCTCTATCAATTACTGTTTTTCTTGCATCAGGTAACCATACTGGGAATCCTTTTGCTTCACGAAGTTAACCGATAAATATACCTTCCGTTGATCTCGGAGCAAGCTTATCTTTTGTTGGAAGCTTGTCTAACACATACACTGTAGATCCAAAAATATGCAAGTCTGATAGATCGGGTTTCTTTCCTTTTAACTTTTCATATGGAGTCATTTCACCAAGAGCAGACGTTGGCGATCTGTTACGAATATATCAAGCTATGGCTACAACATCAGCCCAAAATTTCTGAGGAAGCTTTGATTGAAGTTACAGACATCTCGCCATCTCAACTATTGTGCGGTTGAATCTTTCTGCGACTCCATTTTGTTGAAGATTATTTGGAATTGTAAGCCGACGTTGAATACCATATCTTTTTCCTATCTGGTTCTCCATATGGCTTTTGTATTGCTCAAACGCTGAAAATACTTCACTCTTTCTTCCTAAAAGGTATATTTCCGACCATCTAGAGGCATCATCTATAAATGAGACAAAACATTGAGCTCCATTCAACGACTGCACTCGCATTTTGCCAACAACATCTGAATGTACCATTTCTAATAGCTCACTACATGATGATTTACATATGGCAGACTGGTCATCTTCCCTCTGATACAAATGTCACACTCAGGGATCTCTATTCTTCCAGCATCTAGGCCCATGGTATCCTTAATTATTTTGGTCAGATCTCTGTAATTTAGGTGGCTCAATTTTTCATGCCATAATCGTAGATCATCTTGACTGATATGAGCAGATACCTTAGCAAACTCGGAATTTAACGCTTAAATCAAATTAACTAATTAGTTAAAATTACTTTCAAATCCAAATTCAAGTTTTTATTCTAATAACAATCCTTAAATAAATTAAATTTAACTCATCTCTTCTTTTTTATTAACTACATCTTGATGTGATTTAATTTTTAATTTAAAATCTTGAAAATTATTATATTTTTTTAATTTTCTTATTGCGATATATAAATTTTAAAAAAGTAATATAAATCGTGGACTATCAATTACAGGACAAGTTCCTCTGAATAGACTAAAATGCCGCCAATTTTTTTACTTTTCAAGATCTTACTAATTTAGCATAAAAATGCTTTTTGAATATTAGGGTATCTAATCCTAGTTTCTAAACAAAATTTATCAAATTCACTAACAAAAATGAATAATTCCCATTCTACTGCTATTCAAACATTTATTTTCGTAATAACAAAAATTTTATCATGAAAATGAAGGAATATAATAGATTATTATTATTATTAATTATAATTATAAAATAATTATTAATAATTACTTCTTTATATTTTTCGTACATTTTTCCTTTTCATATAAGGATACTCTGAAATAAACCAAAACATTTCAAAAAATCTCATTACTTAAGGTATGATACCTTTGGACATCCATTATTATGCAAAGGTATCACAACCTTGCCTGACCCTTGAACATCCGTTAACTAATTACTTGCTAAATGTAGCTGTCCACCAACTGATTCTTTCTAATCTTCAAACTTGGTTCGGTTATTACATAAATGACTAGTACATCCACGATCTAAAATCTATGGTTCATCTGATATTAATTTACATTGATTATTTACTTAAGAAACAGCCCCAAGGCACACAGCGTATGACTCGTCTGCTGCATTAGCTGTTTGACACCTTTGACCACGTCTATTGGAATTGTTATTTCTCCCTGATTCTTTACACTCTGGTGATTTGTGACCAAGAGCCCCACAATTATAACAACGTATATTACTGTTTTTATCGTATTTTTTATAGTCTTGTTAAACTTCTTGAACTTATTTGTCTTGTTGTTGTTGTTTCGGCTAGCCATAGCACCTGCTGCTTGTATTACTTCATCATTATTTTGTGAGTCAGCATGTTCTAAGATTTTTGCTTTCAAAATTTCAGCTGATGGCAATTCATCACGACCTTCAGTTGCCAATCTAAACTGCTCAAATTTAGCAGGTTAACTATAAAGTAATGCAATAGATACTACATCTGGATGAAAATGTATTTTCATAGCAGCCAACTCATCCAAAGCACCAAAAAATCGCCGAATATGTTCTCTCACATCACCTCCTTCTTGGAGTTTAGTAAATAATAAAGTCTTTAATAACTGTACATTGAGGTGCAAACACACCAACTAACTTAAGCCAAACCTCTCCAGAAGTCTCACAATCTCCAACATGATGCAGCTCATCTGCTCCAATAGACAAAATTAAATCTGCTTTTGCTAGTTGATCTTTCTCAATCCACTGATCACGTTCAATTTGCCTTACGACGGCATCAGTTCCAGTTGAGCTTGATGAAATAGTTTTTGTACCATCAACGTAACCCAAAAAACCATTTTTCACCAGCAAAGCTTGAGTATGAATCTTCTAGGAATCATAATTGTCTTTTTTTAGCTCACGGATCTTAGAAACACTCATCTTTATTTCTTATATATTGACGGGAAGTGCCAATGTAACATCAATTTTCACACCTCCAATCATTTGCATTCAATCGACCACTGGGCCCATAACCTGTTAAGATTTATGCGTGAGTGGAGGGAATCAATTATATATAAGAAACACTGTAACTAAACATCACTTTCATTTGTAAAGATTAATTATTTTGTAAAGTGACTTATATCAATGAACACATGTCAATTATATATTTTGATTAGAACAACTAACTAGATGGATTCATTATGACGGAGGAATTTGGCTGAAAGATTTGAACTCTAACAAAATGTTACATCAAACCAAATGTTATCTAGATAAATTGAACGCACTGTCAATAGGTAAATACATTATATTATTATTAAACGTTGAATTATAGCTATATATAAAAAAAACTATTTCCGTTTTTTCTTCTGGGATTTCATTTTCTTTGAATATATATGATAACTACCAAAAAATTTTACATAATAACAGAACGATTAGAAAGTATCTCAGCGTATATTTCTATTTTTGTTAGTTATATTATGTAGTGCGATAATTATAGCAATTTATATTGAGATTAAAATTTTTCAAACAGATTTCGAATAATGAAGAAGCTTGCCCTTTTAATAATGTTAGCTGCTATACTCATGAAGAAGACACATTTTCAGATAAAAGCCAAGACGTACTTGAAGATATTTATGCATTTTCTCAATCAGTGTAATGTACGATAGTGTATACAATCCCACAATGATCAGTTGGAACAAAAACAAATGATAATGTGAGTAATAGAATTTCGGCCGACCTGTTTGTAACAAGAGATTTCATTTACAGGTTTCAACATCATCATACGAAATTCCTGTACAGGAGAATATCATTATATCAACTGATGTGGTTGAATCTAATAGTACCAGCTCTTCTAGTTCTAAGGTTACATGCAATGATGATAGTGATAAAGATTTTAATATATCGGACTACTTAGAGGAAAGTTCAGATGAAATAATTTCTGACTCTGAAATTTCGGAAAGTCAGTGCAAGACACCTGTTGATACTAAAAAATTAAAAATTCAGAACGAAATAGCATCAGAAAAAGAATCTAAATCATAATTAGAAATTCTTAAGGTGAGAAAATAAAATTTGATTTTTAATATACTTATTTATTTAAAAAAACATCAGGTGAAAAGAGAAAGTACAAAGAAAGAGACCAGATTTGAGTTTTGTAACAAAGATATTATGTCAAAAAACTTTGTGAGACATATGGAAACATTTCATATGGCGGAAAATGAAATCAAACAAATTATAAAAAATCCAAAATGTAGCAATGTCCGAAGACAAGCTTTCAGTCTACTACGAAGACGAACTAATTTTGATTTATACATAAATGGAGTGTCCTATCCGTATCGAAAAAATAAGGATGATAGACCTACAACTGTTTTTTCATGTATTATTGCAGGGGTTTGTTCAAGAAGGATTATTTAAAACGAGATACGAAATTATGTACAGTTAAAAATCCAAGTAATGTTGATTCAAAATTACAAAGAAATTACTTAACTGAATCGCAGACGTTAACAGCTTGTGCAATGGATCCAACTAATACAATATCTCGACATAATGTGAAAGAGCAGGTACTAGTAGTAATAATATGATTTATCATAAAAAAATGTTATAAGAATTAAATGTATTTTGGTTGTTGTGAAATTATATTTCCCGATATTTGTAGAAATAACTTTGCATTGGTATAATACATAGTAGTTTGCTGATCAACACTGGATAGAAAAAAGATTCAGACTTTATGTATGCAATTTATAATAACTCAAGACTTATATTTGGAAAAATAATATCAATACTCATATTTATTTGACTTCAAAATGTCTACATATGTATAAGAAAATAACTATAACTTTTTCTCAAATTTAAGGTATTTGACATCATGAAAGGTGATGAAATATCATTTGAAGCGAAAAAGGATCTACTCATTACTCAATTCGGTGAATCGTATCTCAAAAAACATAAAAGAGAAAGGAAAGAATATGCATGTAGCACTAGAATGAGAGAGCTTTCTCGTCTGTTAATAGATTATAGAAAGATTATAGACGATAACACAGCACAATTTAAAGATATTTTAAAACCAGAAAATTTCGAAAATATTCTAGCTGCTACAAGAATGATTAGAGGATACGATCCACAAAAAAAATATTGGTGGCACCAAGCCTAGAAATGCATGTAGGCACTTATATAAAATTAGCATGCGAAGAATTAATCCATTTAATTCTAAAACGGAGCCCTGGGTTTACATGTTTTTCCAAAGAAGAATCGAAACATTGGCAGTCAGATGTTAATAATTTTCAAAGATTAGTAGTGTCACGTTGAAGTATAGAAATATCATCTATTGCTAACAAAGATTTGCAGGAAAAAAGATGGAATAAACGATTGCTTATTCCACTAGTAAATTATGTAAAAGTATTTAGAAGATACATTGAAAATTGCAAAAGATTGCCAACAAACATTCTCAAATAATGCGGACTCAGTTGGGACATTTAACGAATTGGGGATGTACAATATTTGAAAATACCCAATTATAAGGCCAAGCAAGTATCCAATTTTACTGACTTTGAAAATGCTTTAACACAGACGGAAAAGGTGCTAGCCATAAAATATAAGAGGGCTTTGAATAGTGGTAAAGGCTCCAGACAAGTAGTCATATTAGTACATCCCATTTTACAGTAATTTATCGATACGATTTTGCAACATATCTGAAGACAATGAATATGTTTTCTGTAATCCTAACAGTAAACTGAAATATGTACAAGGGGACAAAGCAATAAGAAATTTAACAAAAAAAATGAACCTACAACATCCCGAAGCAATTTCTAGCAACAATATTGAGGAAACACATAGCAACTAAGCTAAATTCTCAACTTGTCTGAAGAAGAAATAAGTCAGTTCTCTAAATTTATGGGACACACAGTGAAAACTCACGCCGATTTTTATGAGTAAGCTTTAATTTGCTATTGAATAATATGTATTTATTTTATCAAATTATTCATCAAAGGTTACCTATCGATATATATCAAACGGCGAAAGTTTCCAAATTATTACTGTTGATGGAAAATGGCTCTCTAGTTTTACCATAAAAAGTTTGTTAAATAAAAATTGTATTCAAATTATAGAGTTTAAATGAAAAAAAAAGTGAGGAAGCTCAAATTGTATTGTATTCTAAATTTTATATTGAAGGTTAATAAAATATTGCTCCTCTGTTTGAGATCCAGACAGCGATGAAGATAAACCTCCACAAAGAAAAAAAAAACAAAATAAAAAAAGAAGTAAATATGATCTTTTTTTATTTAATTGCTCTACAATTTTTTTTATAGGTTGGACTGATAAAGAAATCTTAATCCTTAATGAACGTTTCTCAAGCTTTATACAAGAAAAGGAATATCCCAGTGCTACTGCAATAAAGGAGTTTATAAAAATCACTGGCATTAACAGAAGTATACCTATAATAAAATCTAAATTACAACTCGTAATAAGAATACAGAAATACGCATATTACTAGCTCTGTTTATTATGAGAACCTTTTGTTCCAAGAAGTTAAATCTAGTTTCAGGCGAATCCTTAATTTTAGAAATTTACCATGTTATGTTCTTTACTTTTCTATAAAAACCTTACTTTTTGATTTTCTTCAAGGAATTTTATAAAAATGAATAAACTATTTATTGTATTTACTGTGTTCAATTCCTTGTGTCACTTCTATTCTATTATTAATTCTAATCTATTATTAATAAGCTATGTAGTTCGACACAAGCCAATTACAAAAATGTTTAGAACCATAAATTGTTCATTTTCGGTCACGTGATTTTGACAGGTCGGCCATTTTGCTTGGGTGGCACACAACTTTTTCATTCTGCGTTTGTTTGTGTGCGAAGCTGACGTTATAAATTTTATTTGGTTGTTTTTTGGAGATTTTTTCAAAAAGATGGATAGAAGTGAATATTATGTGACTCTAAGTGGTGATGTTAAGTGTCGATATGACCAAAAAATAGACATTATAGACGGTATTGACCCCTACGCAGTTCCTGTTGGGGAGTTCAACCTAGATGTCAATAAAATTCCCAATATTACATTGATGGACCTTGTAAATTATTTAATTCTATCACATAGTTACTACACAGGCCAACAGCTCAAGGCTTATAAAAGCTTGCAAGCCTACAAGCAGTATGAAGCTGGCTCTGTTCAAGAGGTTTTGGCAAAACAAGTTAATGATGAAGCATTTGCCGTCATTGCTAAGGTAAGAAATCAATAATAAACAATATTCACGTTGCTTTATATTGTTTATAAATAAACAAAAATAGTTTATGCATATATTTAATTGTTATCTCAGAAATCTTTGAAGCTGATCTAACAAAATGTTTATCTTTATTTCAGGTTCAACACTCTCAAAGGAAAAGGGAAAAATCACTCAAGGTTTGGGTTATTATCCTAAAGGATACTAATATTTCCAGTGCCCACTGCACATGCATGGCTGGCTTGTCAGAAGTTTGCAGTCACGTAGCTACCATTTTATTCTATTTGAATGCTCGTCCAAATACCTCGGAAGACAGTGGACCTGGCACATCCTGTACTGAAAAACTTTCGCTTTGGCCTGTACCTCCCATGAAAAATGTTGAAATGGTAAGAGTGCAGGATATGGATTGGCAAAAGAAAAAAGAGATAAAGATTTTGTCTCAGGAACGTGCTCCTTGTCTCGATAATGCTGAATTGTGTAATCTGCTGTCCAAGCTTGAAGAAATAAATGTCAACCCCGCAATTTGCCGGTTATTGGACCCATTCGCCTCCAAAATGGAAAGCAATGCCCCTCAAAATCTACCACCCAGTTTGGACAACTGGTATTCTCTGGACATGGTTGGCAAATCATATGAGGAATTGCTTGTTATATCCAAGACTTTGGATGTGAGCTTAACCAAAGAACAAAGTAGAGCTATTGAGGCAGCAACTCGAGAACAGTCTGAAAATTCCACATGGTTTAAATACAGGGCCGGAAGACTCACTGCTTCTCGATTTAAAGCAGTTTGCAGAACAACAATAGAGAAGCCATCATTAACAGTTATTAAAGGTGTTTGTTATCCGCAAAAGGTAATTTTCCACAATAAGGCAACGTTCTATGGAATCAAGCATGAAAAAATAGCTTTGGAAGAATACCAAAAATTTTATGATGGACAACATACCAACTTTATATTGTCAGCAAGTGGATTTGTTATATCCTCAAAGCATCCTGAAATCGGTGCATCTCCAGATGGTTTGGTGTCATGTTCCTGTTGTGGTTTGGGGTGTGTGGAAATAAAATGTCCATACTTATTGGCAGACAATTCAAGTTTGGAGGACTATGCAACTAAAAAGCATACTTGCTTGATTATGAATAATGGTGAATTTTCTTTGGACCGTAACCACTGCTATTATTACCAAATCCAATGTCAGATGTTTGTGACTGAACGGAAATATTGTGATTTTATAATATGGTCCAAAGACATAACTTTCATCGAAAGGATATTGTATGACAATAACTTTTTTTTGGCGAATGTTTCAAAAGCACTTGATTTCCACAAATATGTGATCAGACCGGAACTATTGGCAAGATATTTTACAGAAAAAGGAGGCATGGGTAAATTAACATTATGGTGTTCGTGTCAAAAGCCAGATGATGGACGTCCAATGTTAAGGTGTGACAATGACAATTGCGAGACTCAGTGGTTTCATTTTGACTGCATTAAGATTTCCGAGGCTCCTGTAACTTGGCTTTGTGAAAATTGTAAATAGGGTTACCAAAAAATAAAAGAAATATAAAAATAGAATGTTTTTTATTTGGAAGTAGTATTGAAACAACCAGTTTAAAATGACTAGAAGTAAAATAAATAACACTCGAGTGAGATAAATTTACCTAACTAAATTACATAAATAATAAACTTTATACATAATGAAATATACTTATTTTTATAAATAATAAATTTTATTGACAATGAAATAAACTTATTTTTAATTGGATGGTATTTGTGATGGGCATATAGATATAAATGCACTACATACTACTACCATTTTATCTAATGCAGTTAGACAATTTAATTTTTTTGATAACATACTTATGGGTATAGTCTCATGAAACACCTTAAATTTTCTTTTGAGTAAACCTATAATTCTCTCTACGTGGATTCGTACAGTTGCAATATTTCTAGTGTTTTCTAAATCTCTAGGATGCAACTGAGTTTTACCTCTTGTAAACGCTGGTATTTTCAACTTAGCACCCAAAACCTCAATCGAGTCATGGATTAGAAAACCTCTATCGGCCAAAACTATGTCACCAGGTACAATTTTATTTAAAAACCCACAATTTTCAACCAAATATTTATCACTTGTTCTCCCACCCCAAGCTTCAGATATAAATGAAATTGTGCCATGTGGTGTTATCCCAATAAGAAATTTGACAGTTTCATGATGTTTGTAATTTGACCAGCAACGAGAAGCAGTTACAACATTCGATGGAGTTTCAGTAAAAACTTCAAAGCAATCTATAATGACTGCTACTTGGTTACCAAATGCTTCTCTAAAACAGGCGGGAACATTTCTTTGTAAAGCTGCTCGCTCTGGCCAATGTACTACTTGCTTGAATCTGTCATAGAGCACATCAAGGGTTTTGTAAAAAGTTTCTGATGCAGTTTTAGGGCTTACGCCAAATCTATATGCAAGATATTTAAATGGCAAATTTAGACGGAGCTTCATTAAAGAAAGTAATAATTGTTCGAATGTGGATAGAGATTTTTTGGGATGAGAAGAGAGATATGAGGAAACACACTCATAAATTAAAATAAACATACCAGCTTTAGGAAAACCTGTAAAATAATGTGTTTTCGTATCATCATTTTTAAAATATTCTTCACTTAATTCCATAATTTCAAGTTTTTTTTGCAAAGAATAAATTTGTGAATTACAAAAACTTAAGTCCGTAAAAACACTGTTCAAATAATCCGCAGTTAAATCAGTTTGCGCCGATACACTAACATAATTCTCATGAATTTCTGTTTCTGAAATCTCTTGATGGGCTTCGTTCACGTGTGGAAGATTTTCCTGAAAAACTTCCGCGTTT
The DNA here is from genome assembly GCA_958507055.1 of Crioceris asparagi. Classification (NCBI taxonomy): domain Eukaryota; kingdom Metazoa; phylum Arthropoda; class Insecta; order Coleoptera; family Chrysomelidae; genus Crioceris; species Crioceris asparagi. Next base: position 27,815,807 of record OY293832.1, read on the forward strand.
TCCTCAACTGCCTGGATAGTTTGTACCTAAAAAATTAAAGGAGGTAATAGAAATAACCTACTAAAGCTATAATTCAGTGGTCGAATTAGTATCTATGTTTTCAAAAAGAACTCGGTTCAAATTCAGTGCTTTGAACAGTTGAATCGTTCTGAAAACGGTCTGAGTTCTCATAGAAATAATAAATAAAAAAACACAACTAACCTCAGTTTCAATCTTGGCTCTTTTGAGGGACCTTTCATATCTAGAAGAAGAAGATGTACTTGGCAGGTTGCTGGATATGTATCCCAAATTCTGGCTGGGTATCCAGTCTGGATTATTATTATCCTCTAAGGCAGCTGGTTTTCCTGAAATAAAACAAATTTATTATATACCATATATGCTTATCTCTATATTAAAACTCTTACCTGTTATGAAGTGTTTTGAACAAATACGACCATGTTTGAGCATGCTTTCCTTCAAAGGTCCCCGTTTCAAAGATCTAATCCAAGCATTTCTTCTTACTTCGGACAGCGCATTCAAATGCTCTCCTCTGTTCGTCAAAACTGCAGGAAATCGAAAAAAAGATACCCTATCTCGTTCAGCACGCGATGAACAATTAACTACACAACAAAAATGAGGCATTTTCGTATAAATTTAGCCGTAATCAAACTTTTTGGAAAGTAAAAATTGACAATGTTTACAAATGCAACAAGTATATTAAATGAGGTTGTGTCGGTTGTGTGCCACCCAGCAAATATGGCCGAACTGTCAATTACGTCATTCGAAAATGGTCAATAATACCTCAAATGGGAACTTTTCTTTATGAAGCAACTGTTGAAATAACCTATTCACCTCAAAGATTTGGCAACGCCGACTGAGGTGAGTGAGCGCTGCATATATATTTCGTTTCCGATGTCACAAATATTTTTAAAAATATGAGGTGTCAACGGATTCAAATTACCTATGAAATATATAAAATGAAATCTTATGAAATTGTTTCCCCTCTTTTGAAACTATTGATGAATAACCTCCCCTTAACGCATATATGTAAACATCATTTTCGAGATACAGGGTGTTGTAATTGAAAAAAAAAGAATATCTCCAGAACCGTTTATAGTACAGAAAACAGCTTTTGTAAGCATTTTCCACTCATAATAAGCTAACTTTTGAGTCAGAAAAATGTTTTGTTAAGTAATAATTGGTGAAGATTTTGAAGGAATTGTGGTTGTTTTTCTCCCTAATTTCTACGCCAATTGAAAAAGTATGGTTTTGAAGCACCCAATTGAACCGTCAATGTTTTCTACACAAAAAAGGTACAATTGTTCGTAAGCTCTAAAGTCGACCGCTTTCGAGAAGAAATAACTTGAATATATTTGAATTGAATGAATTGAAAATAAGAAGAAAAAACACAAGTTGATTTTTCTCAAAAACGGTCGACTTTAGAGCTCACGACCAACAGTACCTTTTTTGTCAAAGACGAAATTCAGATAAACGTCTTGGAAAAATCAAATGTGAATTTTCCTATGAAAACAAAACATAATCTCGACGAATTTCAGGAATTCCTTTCGGTAAATGAAAACTATTCAGCATTGGTAAGTATTATTTTATTTGTAAATATACGATCGTTATTGTTTACATTATTTGGTATTTGAATTTCTTTTGTATTATTTAGGTTCAACTGTTTACAAACATTGGTGACTTAAGTTGCTATGAATTTATAAGAAGATGCGTCGCTCTCCTAATTAGTGATGCTTTAGCTGAGCAGTTCTCATTTTTTTAGAAAAAAAGGGAAAACACTTTTGGCACCACTGCTTTAGCATAGTCTATAATTGGTAAAGACCTAGACCTTCTGATCATTAATATACAAATGAAAGTTGTACTGGATGATTTATATCTATCTATCTATCTATCTAAATTATAATCTTATTCAATTCAACTCTCACTCTTCATTTCCAAGAAATATAGAAGATAAGGATGTTCACGCGCTATGGACGCAGACCAGCCGTCAGCAAGATTCAACAAAGACCATTGTTACCATATTCTCCTCAACTGGCCTCCAAAAAGATCTTACTTCTCTCTTAGCTTTTTCTATAAAATGTTCTAGAAGTTTCGACTTAAAGTTTTATATTATTATTATTATATTATTTTCCCCTTATTATCACGGTGGTTTCCTAACCTTTGAAGAAGAAGAACCGTGCTGAAGAAGAAGAACAGTAGCTGAAGAAGAATACCCTTGGTACTACATCGCCAGAAGAATACGCGAATGCTCACTTGTGGTGGTGGTATCTGGAGAAGATACTAAGGAGTCATTAGGAGGCATCCTCACTCGTTTGCAGAAGCATTCCAGGGAACAAGACAAATCCATTGGTCGTCGAAGTGTAAGTGAATCATCTTGTTATTTCTTTTATTGCTATTTTACTGTTCGATTTTCTAATATTACGTGTATTTTTTTATTATTTTTTTTATTGTTTTTTATTGGTGATAATTACCCTATTTATTACATTTTCTTATTTTTTTAAAAGATATACAATGGCTAACGAAAATCAAAACGAAGTAGAGTTAGAATCATACGAATTATCAGATATATTTTCCATTATCCCTGAATTTGATGGTGATCAGATATTTCTTGCTCAGTTCCTCGATGCATGCGATTGTGCATATAACAAGAGATCAAAAAGCTCTCTTGGTGATTCACATAAAAAATAAATTGAAAGGAACAGCTGCACAGTTGACTAAAGAAGGCGAATTTCTTACTTCAATTATTAATTCAAATGCTAGCCCAAAAGTTGTTGAATTTCCTATTTTAAATCTTGATCCCATCGAAAGTTCTGAATGTTTTTTAAATTTTAGTTGTGTGAACCAAAATGAATCCAAAAAACAGTTTTCTCAGTTGATAACGGTCATTATGAATTTGTTCGTATGCCATTTGGAATCAAAAATGCCCCGTCCACTTTCCAGCGAGTCATGGACAATATTCTATTTGGCATTCAAAATGAGAAGTCTTGTTTATATGGACGATATCATCATTTATTCTACTACCATTCATGAACCTGTCACTCGTCTCACTGAAGTTTTTAATAAACTTCGAAAAGCCAACCTATAAATTAAAACAGATAAATGCTAATTTCTTAGGAAAGAAGTCGCCTATCTTGGGCATATTACCCAAGATGGTGTCAAAACAAACCCAATCAAAATAGAATGTTTATAAAAATTTCCAGAATCCAAAAATCCAAAAGAAATAAAATATTTTCTTGGTTTAGCTGAATGTTACCGCCGCTTTATGCCAAAATTCACAAACCCTTAACAAGACAAAAAGATTTTCATTTTCAATAGGAAATGTAAAAAATCTTTTAATGCTCTTACTTCAGATCCTATTCTGAAAAGATCTTACTAAGCTTTTTCTATAAAATGTTCTAGAGGTTTCAATTTAAAGTTTTTTATAATAATTATTATATTATTTTTACGTCATTATCATTCTTGCTTAGTACCTAGATATTTTTATTGTATAAATACTAGCGCTTCACCATTAGTTGCACGTTTTGAATTACTCTTTAGAGAGTATCATTTTTGAGTTTCTATTCATTAAAGTCCGTAGTTTTGTTTTATTTTATATTTTTATTTTACAAGTTTATATTTTGAGTATATAATTATTATTCTCTCTCTCGAGTTCTTCTAAAAACACATTTGCGTAGTTTGCATTCATTATAAAATATGCAAGAAAACTTACTAGGATATGTTCTTGAACATTATTCATTCGAAGTAAATTGAGGTTAGATGTCTTTACAACAACACAACGACAGGTGGACCCGTATCGTATTATAACTACTAATTTGAAAATGGCGGATACGTGTTCCAAGTGTCGTACTCGTAAAAAAGAGAATTTCATAGGCTGTGAGGGTGTGTGTAATCTCTGGTTTCATTATTCTTGTGCCGGCTTAAAGGAGAATGAGTATGCATTGTTGGAGAAATGTAAAAACATCTTTTACATGTGTGATTTATGTGAACAGAAATGTAAGGTTATAGATAAATCACAAATTACTGAAATCTTTGAATCGGTTAAGCGTATTGGTGTTCAATTAAACGAATCTTAGTTAACAGTAGATGTGCTGAGTGCCTGTGTCACACAAATCTCTCAAGATGTTGAGTCTAAGTTCGCTAACCTAAGAAATGATGTTCTTGCCGCCGTTAACGTGGATATTAAAGACCAATTCAACCGAAAGCCTTCATATGCCTCGGTGCTTGATAGTAACACATCAATTATGATTAACTCCAAGGAAGCCGATCTATCCCAAGCTGCGATGAAGTCCGAGATATTATGAAATGTCAACCCTATTAACGAAAATATCAATGTAGTTGATGTAAGAGACACCCGTAAAGGAGGTCTAGTGATAAGTTGTAACAGTAACGCAGATTCCGTAAAGTTTAGAAATCAACTGGACAACAAATTAGGGGATAAATATAAGGTCAAGGTACTTACCCCATTGAATTCTAGACTTCGCATCGTCGGCTTGACTAACAACATGGAAACTGACTTGCTGTTGGATTACATAATGAAAGGTAACAAACATTTATTTCCTGAGGGTAGTACGTGTCAAGTTATAAATGTTCAGCCGACACGTAAAAATTCTAAGATTTTCATGGCACTGCTTCAGGTTGATATACATTCATATAAGCGTATCCTAAGCGCGGGAAAACTACTGATTGGCTACGAGCGATGCACTGTTTATGTCACAATCGAACTGCGACGTTGTTTCAAATGCTCCGGCTTTCACCACTTGGCAAAACAATGCACTCAAGAGAATCCTGTGTGTCCAAGATGCTCGAAGTCCCACACAATAAAAGAATGTAAATCACAAATTCTAAAATGTACTCATTGTACTAATTTTAATTCCACTAAAAATGCCAAGCTGCGTACAGACCATGCAGTATGGGTTCCTCGGTGTCGTGTGTATACTGACGCGTTGGCGAAATTCAAGGCAAATATTTTGAAGTCCGATTAGCAACTAATGCCTTTCGACACGGCCGCGACATCGGAGACTGGTCAAATTTCGGTGAATGATGCTGATAAGAGTGATAACGGGATGTCCGATGATACCACGCGCAGCAGCTACACTGGTGTGTTGAGATGGTACTATCAAAATATACAAGGACTGGGCACAAAGACTGTGGAACTTTTCGATGCGGTATCGAACACGGTAGATGAGCACGATGGTTTTATTTTTACGGAGACATGGCTACATTCGGACATTTTGGACAGTGAGTTGGTTGACACTGGTACATTTAGAGTATTTCGTAATGATCGTAATTTTGCGGCGACTGGGTCTAAGCGAGGCGGCGGTGTTCTTTTTGCACTCAATAATAAAATGAATGCAGTACGAATAAACTTGGAGTCCTTTTCACTACTATTTAGTGAAATTAAAATCGTTGATATCTTATTAGTAAAAATTAACATTAATTATCGTGTATTATATATCCTGATTTGTTATATACCGCCGTCTTGTACAAATGACGTTTATGAGACACTATTTGACGCCATTTCAGAGTTATACTGTATTTATGGTTCAGATATGTTGTTTATCGGCGATTTCAATATACCTGAGTTTTTCAATGGTGTAACAAATGGTGTCTCTTCATCTAATTTTAACTCATTGATGAGACTCTGTAATTTCTTAGAATTGAAAAATTTCAACAATGTTACCAATTTTCAATGTCGCTTATTAGATTTGGTTTTGTTTAATAGAACATGTATTGTTAGCGAAGCTGTTGCCTTGCTCCCGCAGGACATCTACCATCCTGCTCTATCAGTCGAGCTTTCTACTTGCAAAGATAAGTGTAGGGTATATTCTGCTAGGCTTAATTGTAATTTCAATTTTAAAAAGGCCAATTTTAATAACTTATACGCGGAGTTGTCTGCTATTGATTGGGCTTTTTTAAACGAATATGACCATGACGTAAATTTAATGGTTGAGGTTTTTACTGAAAAGATTTTAATCTCATTTAGAAAACACATTCCTTTAAAAAGGCCGGTTTCAACTATTTATCCGCCTTGGTTAAACGGAGCTAATATAAATAAACTAAAAAGTAAAAATAGAGCAAGATGTAAATATAAAAAAACTAATAATTTGCAGTTTTATCGAGAGTATGTCAACCTACGTTCGGAAATTAAAGTCGAAGTTAAACTATTACGTATCAACTACTTACATCAAGTAGAAGCTAACATTGAAGAGGAGCCTAACAGATTTTGGTGTTTTCTACATCTTAAGAATCAAGGTTCTGCCATGCCCATTACGGTAAACCTTAACAAACTTGTTTCCCATCCGCAAGAAATTGTGGATGCTTTTGCTGACTCTTTTTCGCGAACATTTCGGGATAGTGATGAGCCACCGCTCTCACATGACGTGAAGATAGGTGTATCAGCGCCAGATGGATATCCGATATGCATCTTACGGTTTGTAACGGAGCACGATATTAAAAGAGCAATTTGCAAATTAAAACCAAACATTACAATGGGCCCTGACTTCATTCCGGCGTTTATTATTAAGGATTGTCTTTCAATATTTCTTAAGCCCCTAAATATTATTTTTAATATGATATTGTCATCATCAAATTATCCAGATCCTTGGAAGATTTCCAGAATTTGTCCAGTTTTTAAGAAGGGCGACCATGGTGATATTAATAACTATCGGCCCGTATCCATAATTCGCAATTTCAGCAAGCTATTCGAGACGGTTCTACATGAGTATCTGGGTGGTCACACACTGCGTATTATCTCTGATGAACAACATGGATTTATGCGTGTTAGATCGACAATCACCAATCTTGTATGCACTACGCAATATCTCTGCGAACGACGGTATTCTGATTTAAAAACTTTCGTCTTTTGGATTTTCCGAGACGTTAATTAATCTAGTAAGTTCATATCTTTCCAACAGATATCAATATGTACAATACCGTGGCTACAGGTCGAGCAGATTTTTACAGTCCTCTGGAGTACCGCAGGGGTCTGTTTTGGGACCGCTTTTTTTAATCTGTTTATAAACGATATTATTTCTGTGTTAGACATTGAGTGTCTACTCTATGCTGACGACCTAAAGCTCTTCAGTGAAATTGTCTCGCTTAATGACGCTCATAAGCTCCAAAATAACTTAGACGCACTTTACGAATGGTGTTGTAGAAATAAACTTCCGCTGAACCCTGTAAAATGTAATGTTGTATCCTTTACGCGTAAACTTCATCCAATCATCCGCGATTACAGCGTGGATAATGTTGTACTTGCAAAACCTGACGTTATTAAAGATCTTGGCGTTATTTTCGACCCTAAGTTGACATTTACTAATCACATTGAACACACCATATCAAATGCATCTAAGGTACTGGGATTTGTTGTGCGTAACTCGCGTGAGTTTCAGCAGGCCTCAACGTTCCGAATATTGTCTATTGTGTGGAATCCGATTTATCAAATCCATGTTTCTGCTCTTGAGAGGATCCAGCGTCGATTTCTAAAGACGTCCGTTTTTGCATTGGACGGAGTATGGCCTGGGATCGGATATCCACATCAATTGCTCCTTAATAGATTTAAACTGAATGAATTAGTTTCTAGGCGTTCATGTTGCTCAGTTATTTTCTTGTTTAAGCTGTTGCATAATGATATTAATTGTAATAAACTTACTGATTACATTAGGATTAGAGTTCCTAGAGTAGAGGCTAGAAGATATTTTATATTTTTACCATCTATCCCATGAACAAACATTCTTGTAACATCACCATTTTACCAAATGTTTAAGAACTATGAAAAAATTGAGGCCAATGTCGATATATTCTGTTGTAATATTTCCCAAATCAAAAGGATATTTGTTTAGTAATTAATTGTTAAGCTACGACTATTTTCTTTCCCTCTGTCATTATATCTTAAGTATTTTTTATTATTATGGCTATTTGATTATTTGTTCTTTAAAATACCCATGTATGTTATACAAAACTTATGTTTTCTTTTTCTCATCCTATAATTGGTTATCAGTTGGATGTTGTAAAATAAATAAATAAATAATTTGCCGCCATATTTTCGTTGTCAAACACTCCATTTTGAAATACAGAATAGAAGTCTTTATGGAACGAGAAACGTTAGTTAACGACGTCGTTAAGTGTTACGGAATAAACTCCTATAATAGCTTAAAGATTTCTTGACTGGGTATGTACCAGATGATAAAACTATTATTTCAAGGCGACAAAAAAGTACTTAACCAATACAATAAACATGCTCAAATTTTATCAAAAGCATGGTACGATAATAAAAACTTTCCTCTAGCAGAAAGACTAAGGATTGTAGAAGCTGCAGCAGCTATTATTAGAGAAGACATTCGATCATCCATTGTTGAAACTAAATCTTATACGCCTGCTAGTAAAATGTTGGATGATGTTAACCAAGAAATTCCAAAAACTTAATTGTATTTCTTAGAAGTCATCCTAAAGAACAGGAAAGGAATGGTAGATGATTTAAAAACAAAATGTACTTCAATAATAGCCGCCATCCGGGAGTTACCTTTTTCATCAACGCTACTTTCCGTATTTCTTTCCAGAAGATACGGATCTAGATGACTACTGGATATTTTATCTAGCTTCAGATTTGCAGCTTCTTATAGTAATACTGTACAGTATGAAATTTCAGCGGTTTATCATCCACAGCCTCGTATTTTATCATCAGAGTCAGGTGCACTTGTACAATATGATGATGAATGATCAAGATAGAAACTCCAAAAAAATGCTGTTATCTACGATAAACGGATAGAAAAATGCACATACAAACCATTGCGAAAGAGTTGGTAGCCATATCGCATGTATCTCTTCAAGTTTATGAAAAACCAGTTGTATCAGGATACAGTAAAGTTCACGTCAAAACTCATCAAGCATTCATAGAAAAAACTTAAAATTTTTCAACATCTCTGGTTATGTTCCTCCCTTTTATTGATAATCCTTCTAGCAACGTAGACACAATTTATATAACTTTAAATTGCGCTCTCAGTTTTGCCAGGTCATATGTGTAATTACTTTGGATCAACCACTCTAAGGTACGTGAAATGGTATCTGCGTCACATCCAAAATACTCCTAATTAAACTTGAACACTTTCGATCCTTTTTGGAAGGACGAAAACAATCAGTGAAAATAAGAGATGGAAATGGTAACTACGTGCGATCGCGTGCTGTGGACGTGTCTTTGGGAGCTTATATCTAACGCGAACTCATTAATATCTTCTACTAAAAATAGGTTTTCTAACTCTAAGCTAGTCATAAATCCCGATAAAACTAATATGGTCTTGTTTAAAGTTAACCAAGCCTGGGCTACACCAGACCACACCATGCTTAATCAACATAAAATAATTCTCTGACCATGTGAAATTGTTGGGAATTATCATCGACGAAACATTAAAGTTTAACTTCCATATTGATTATCTATGCTCTAAGTTGAGCCAGACTTGCTATGGTATCCGGGTTTTAACTAAACACGCGAACAGCAATATAGTCAAAACATTCTACTATTCCAACTTTTACTCTCATGCTCGCTTTGGTATTATTCTCTGGGGAGGCTGCAGTGAGGCGAACAGAGTATTCAAAATTCAAAAAGCTCCGTTCATGCAGAAACCATTTCAAATCACTGAGGCTATTTACCATTCCGGCATTAAGGCTATTTACCATTCCGGCATTATATATATTTGAATGTATTAAGTTCCGAAATAGGCATTACTTCACTGAATACAGAATACAGCACTCCCATAACACAAGACACAATATAAACTACAGTATGCCAACGCACAGACTATCTTTTGTTGAAAGAGGTGCTCTTTTTGCATGTATTAGATTTTTTAACCATTTATCTCCCTATTTGAAATCGTCCCCTTACTTTTGTAAAGTAAAGAAACCACTCATTAAACTACTTTGTGAGCTTGAGCCGTACCCATTTGAGGACTATTTGGCACAGCATTATAATTAGATATAGATACTTAGTCATTTCATTCTATATTTCTTTTTCTGACTGGCTTGTACATTTTTTTTAATGCTATAATAGCAATAAATTATTATTATTATTATTATCCGAATTCGGAATTATCTAAAGTAGTTGTGAAATTAGGAGGATTTCATATGCTAATGTCCTTTCTTGGAAGCATAGGAAGCTATCGGTAAAATATATGCAATGAATTCTGTTGAGAAGATGCTAAATGGTCACGCTTATTCAAGAAGCATCAGAGGCCATACATTATTACGACTTGCATTATCAATGATTATTTTTGAAAATATGAAGTTTGAAGATAGTATGTTAGATGAGTTAGTAGAGCAAATAACCTGTCGAGATCCGGGTCCGGAAGTTGTCAATCAGCATCTGGGAGGAGCGAAGTGCCAACCCGGCGCGTCTCCAGGTGGCGGATAGGAGGGGGCCTCTGACGATGACTTTTATATGAGAAGGGGGCCTGCGGGGAAATAAGGCTCATTGAGACTAAAAACTCAATTGGCAGCCACGAATACCCTGCCGCGGACCAACTTCACCTGTCCCAGCTGTAGTATCGTGGCTAAGGGAATTGCACTCAGGTACAACGATGCCAGGTGTGCGTTCGAGCTAACCTCGAAACCACCCTGTCAAACCAACGCATCCTGGTCGTCTGTGGTCATGTCTCGCGGGCTAGTGATGCGGGGGGGGTCTTGGCTTAACCGTCCGGACCAAGAGGAAATAACCTCATCAAAAATTCTAAATCCAAGGCGGGAAACCAGGCCGAGGGATGCATGGTCAGATAGAGGACTGGTCTCTACTGGTTTCGACCTTGGAGCACAAGGGGGAACTCCACTGTATTAACCCCTTACTCCTGCATGCGGGGCTCTGCAGGAGTGGACCGATTTGTCCCCAGCTACTCGTGGGAACTTTATGGAAAATACACATAAAACCCAACTCACCGGAGGAGAGATGGAGAAAGCCTCCAACTCTTCATCCGGGCTCCCTGTAAAAAAGGGAAATGCCAAACGGCAAAGAAATCGTTTGCCGTTCGACCTGCCGAAACTCGGACAGCCGGGCGGCAGAGACGATCCACTGAGAAAGGGGCTCAGTGGAGCAGGAGTGCGGAAGTACCTGCGACTCCTCCATCAGGGACTTGCACCTGAGGAGGCCAGAAAACAGGCTCTTCAGCACTCCACACCACCTACTGTCCCGACCCCGAAGGTAACACCGACGGGAAAAGGGACGGGAAAGAGAGGCGCGGAGCATATCACTCCTCCGGAACGGCCTCAGCCTAAAAAGCCGAAAACAGCTGCAGCAAAAACCGGGCATGCCACTGGATACGCTGCAGCTGCCAAGGCCGTAAAGGCTATTCGCGTGGGTATCATACCCAAGGATTACCCTAGAGTAATCCTGGAACCACAGCGGCTCTCAACACTGGAGGATACTCTAGTGGAAGAGATGTGCAGTGGAGAGGTGAAGGGAATGCACTTCACCGGTATACATTTCCGCTGTGGAATGATGCTGGTGGACTGCGGTTCTCAGGATTCGGCGGACTGGCTCATTGGAGTAGTGCCGGCCTTGAGGTCTTGGGAAGGACCCGAGTTAGTGACGGTGGAGGAGAAAAACATCCCCAAGCCCGTCACCGTAACGGTGTACTTCCCAAGAAGCTTCGAAATGGAGACGGAGAAGATCCTCCGACTCGTCGAAGTACAGAACACCTGGCTCAGTACCGGAGCCTGGAAAGTTCTCAACTCCAAAAAGGAGGGAACCGGTACTGTCCTCACGATTGGGATCGATCACCAAACAGGAGAGGCCCTGAAGGCAGAAGGATGCGTCCTAAACTTTAGGTTTGGACGTGTGTCTGTCTCGGGGCTAGGACGGAAAAATAATCCTGCGGGAGGTCTAAAAGATGCGGAGATGCCCTCCACATCTACGGACTCCGGTGTGCAGGATAAAACTGCCAGCTCAGGTCTGGTCGAGGCCGCTGCTGGCTCTGCCAAAGAAGCCGGGGCGGCAGAGAAATCATCTGCAGTCCTGGGGGAAGGGCGAACCAATGCGGGGGTCGAGGCCATAATCCGAGACCCAGATACCCGCTCGAGCTCCAAGGAGACTACCCTCCCGATGGATCTCGATGAGGGACAGGAGGAAAGAGAGGAGGGGGGGAATTAGAGGCTGGACTACCCAGCACCTACACCCCAGACTACAGCACATTCATCGCTTTCTCCAAGGTGGCGCAAGTGAACTTGCATCACGCGAAGGGAGCTTCGGCAGTGATTGCAAGGCTGTTTGCGAAATCCCAACTGGATTTTGTACTGATCCAGGAACCCTGGACAGGCAAAGCAGGCCAAATTAAAGGTTTGGCATCTAAAGATTCAAAATTGATCTATGACCAGAGGCAGGAGTCCCCTCGTGCCTGTGTGATCATAAGAAACAACATTAATTACACATGTGTTTCAGAATTCATGACTCGGGATCTAGTTCCAATTCTAGTACACCTCAACACTGGGGGCATCAACCGAGACATAGTTATTGCATCTGCCTATTTCGCTGGAGACAATACTGCAATACCTCCAGTAGAAGCTCAAGAGCTAGTGCAATACTGCATTAGCAGACAACTGCCAGTCATCATAGGCTGTGATGCCAATGCGCACAATGTTATTTGGGGAAGCACGAACAACAACCCTAGAGGTGAGTGCTTACTTGAATATCTCTTAGCTACTAATCTAGAAACCCTTAATGTGGGAACAACCCCCACTTTTGTCACGAGAGCAAGAGAAGAGGTCTTGGACGTAACAATTGCCAGCTTTACTGCCAGGAATAACGTATTTGATTGGAGAGTGATGGAGGAACCCTCTCTCTCCGATCATAGGATTATAGAGTTTAGGATTGCGGGGGAAGTAACCTCACTGTCCCCAACTCGTAACCCTAGAAATACAGATTGTTCTAAATATAAGACCCTTCTGAAGCAAAACTTGGAACAGATCGAAAGTAATGGGGTCAAACACCCACACTGCGATCTGGATCAAGAGGTCGAACTGGTCAGTGTGGCGATAACGGAGGCATTCCAATCAAGTTGCCCACTCTCAAAAGCTCGACCAAGCAAGGAAGCACCTTGGTGGAACAAAAACCTGTCAAACCTCAGATTAGAGGTCCGTCGGCTCTTCAACAGGGCCAAAAGAGACCATAATTGGCAGGGCTACACCGAGAAGCTCACACAATACAATAAGGAGATCAGGAAGGCCAAGAGGCTTCACTTTCAAGCTTTTTGTGAAAAGATCACTTCGACTCCTACTGCAGCCAGATTGCAAAAAGTCATGGCAAAAGGGGCAATCAGCCCCTTAATGTCGCTCAAGAAGCCAGACGGGACATACACTGAGGGAGAAGAGGAGCGTTCTGCTCTACTTCTCAAAACACACTTCCCTGGAAGTGAACCCCTCAGTAGTACTGACGTAGCAATCCAAACCAAGAATCCTCGCAAGGAAGATTGGAGTATTGCTAAGAAGATATTTACAATACAAAGGTTGGAATGGGCAGTCAACACCTTTCAATCTTATAAATCGCCGGGAGTAGATGGCATATTCCCAATACTCCTACAGAAAGGAATGGAGGAGATCCTTCCCCATCTCCTGAAGATTACAAGAAGCTGCCTAGCACGGGGCTTTATACCTAGCATATGGCAAAAAGCCAAAGTAATCTTCATACCGAAAATAGGGAAGAAAAATGGGACTGATCCCCGATCTTTCCGACCTATCTGTTTAACATCGTTTTTACTGAAAACGATGGAGAAAGTAGTGGATAACTACATAAGAACAGAGATTCTGAAGGACAAACCACTTCATAAATGTCAGCATGCATACAGGGCGGGGCGTTCAACAGAAACCGCGCTGTATCAGCTAACCGAGGTCATTCAGAGCTCTCTGAACAATAAAGAAATCGCAATGTGTGCCTTCCTGGACATATCTGGGGCTTTTGACAACACCACACATGTGTCAATCAGGGAGGCACTCACACGGCGAGGAGTGAACAAGACCATTATCAAATGGATGTATGAGATGTTGAAGACGAGAATAGCTGAGGCCCAAGTAGGTGATCACACCACCTCTGTTAAAGCTACTCGTGGAACACCTCAAGGAGGAGTAATATCTCCCCTCCTATGGAGCTTAGTAGTAGACGAGTTACTCCACAAACTCACGGAGCTTGGCTTCACATGTATAGGCTATGCCGACGACATAGTCCTAATAGTCCGAGGAAAATTCGCGAACACCCTATGCGAATTATTGCAGGAGGGCCTCAGAACTATTGAGCAATGGTGCTTGTCAGTGGGGCTTAGCATAAACCCATCCAAGACCACAATTATTCCATTTACTAGGAAAAGGAAACTTCCAGCTATGAAACCTCTCACTTTAAGTGGAGACATAATAAGCTGGAAGGCTGAAGTCAAATATCTGGGATTAACACTAGATAGCAAGCTTCTGTGGAACAAACATATTGAGGCTACTGCTAGCAAAGCAATAAAGGCCTTAATGGCGTGCAGAAATCTGACTGGTAAGACTTGGGGATGTAACCCAAAAATACTGCGATGGATGTACGTCATGATTGTAAGACCGATAATATCATATGGGTCAATAGCCTGGCATGGCAAGGCAAGTCAGAGCAATACGAGGAAAACCCTCGATAGAATACAAAGACTAGCCTGTGTCTGTATCACTGGAGCCATGAGAACTTGCCCGACCAGGGCACTAGAGATCATCACAGATCTCACACCTCTCCATCTAGTGATAGACAGATTGGCCCATGAGGCCATTCTAAGACTATCTAGGGAAGGTTCAGAAATGGTGGGAATTCGAGTGCAGATTCTGCGGGGAAGAGGAGGAAACTCCGGATCACCTGGTGACGGAATGCCTCGCCATTGCTAGCCAACGCAAACAGTGCCTTGGACTAGCAACCTGCAGTAGTGAGGAAGTATTCTCCTTGAAGCCAACCCAGATACTGGAGTTCACTAGAACTCTGGAACTGGAAGGCGAGTTGTAGACCGCGTATAGGCGAGTGCAACTCAGGTAGGAGGCACAATAGACCTTATGGTCGCAGTGCAATGTAACCCCCTCTTAAATCTAAATCTAAATCTAACCTGTCGAGATGTTTTCTACGAAGACGTAGAAGGATGTGTAGGTATCTCAAACTTTTTCCTTCATATTTTTGAAACAAAGTGGATAAATTGAAAGCTCGATGTTCAACAGCACAGTTATGGGTACAATATTTTGAAATGGTTTTACTACCACATGAATTTATTCGCGCTGAAAGACTTGGGTTATACAAAGAACATCTCCATGCAGTGCGCAAAATGTTGCCAAATTTTTACGCCAGTGGTCATTTCTTAAATGCGAAATCTGCCCAGTTATATCTGTAGGATATGATCTAGTTGGAGGGTACAATGGATGGACAAACTTTTGAGAACTTCAAAAATGGATTCTTCACTGTGAAACGAACAGAAAAATTTAATTCAGGTTCATGGCCAGATATGGTAATAGAACAAAGTCTCATGAAATCCATGAAAACATAAGTAGGAGTAACTCGTGGTCGCAGTACAAGAAAGTGTTTTGTGTAAATGGGTTTATGCTATGTACGCCACAAATACTATTTGTGAGGAAACAGAGACGTAGAATCTAAGGATATAAGAGAAAAAGAGATAATATTGACGTGAATAAACTAGTTGAATGGTTTAAACTCCATGATCCCTCTCCAGATACGACACAGTTAATATCGCTAGCTTCTGGAATGGTTGGAAATGAACAAATTAACTGTCATGGAGCTTGTGAAATCGGATTAGAATCAATGACGAAGATCACTGGTTTACAATTTTATGAAATAAAATTAAATCGCTCTGATAAGGTATTACCGCTTTCAATTATTAACAAATCTGTCAAAATTATTGATTTTAAATTTTCAGTTGATCCATTATTACTCTTTCAAAGAATAAGTAATCTTGAAGAATATTAACCCTTCAACGGCTGGAACACCCGTATGGTAACGCTTGCAGGGTATTACAATAAGTGTTATGATCTTTCATTGGGATACTCAATTACTTTTCCACAAATGGGAATCCCTGTTAGACATATATCTTCGATCGTTAGTATAGAGTGAATCATGGATTTTGTTGACATTCGATTCGAGTAAGATCTACATCATTCCGTTAATTTTTCTTTCTTTTCTATACTTAGAAGCTTTAGGTATACGTGCTTCCTATAAGATGTTATATAATATCTTGGGTAGCTCATTTTCAAATAGACATTTAGGCTATTTTTTTTCAGCTGTTACCATATGGTAACGCTAGCTATTTATGGGAGCTATTTGTACAATATGTGTTTTATTGATAGGAGAGGATTTACCTTGGAAGAATCTCTTCAAATGGTGTACGAAGATGATGTAGATGTCCAAGACATATTAATAGAACCTCCGGACGCAAACATCTTGACTGATGAGGATTCAGGTGAGGAAGAGGAGGGGGGCTAAGTCGATAACAATTATTAGCTGGTGCAGAATTGAGATTCAAGCAACCTATTGAGGGAGATGGAGAACCAGAGACACCTAATCAAGATAATGAGTAAGAGCAAATTAGGAGAAAATCACATGGATAGGGGGAGATATAGTTCCAAATATGAAGGATTTTCCCAGTTCTGACTATACCAGATATGAAAATCTATCTGATGTTGGCATTTTTGAGCAGTTTATCGACGAAAAAGTTACCGATTTACTTGTAGAGCAATCACCAAAATATGCCCTTTTCTGAATCATTCGGATCCTAGAACTTCTCCAGATGAAATGAAATTTGTGATCGTCGAAATGATTCTAAGTGGGTATCATGAACTGCCAGGCAAAGACTTTTATTGGAGTACAGAAAAATACCTCAATGTACCAATCGTATCAAGTGCGACAAGAAGGGTCAGATTTAGATAAATAATCAATTATATACATTGTTCCGATATCTACGGCCCATCATGGACAGACTTAGAAATTTGTCTATAAAAAAATTTAGACCTGAAGAACACCAGAGATTTGATGAATCGATGGTGAAGTACTTTGGAAGGCATCCCAGTATACAATGTATACGAGGGAAACCATTTCTTTTTTCATACAAAGTATGGTGTTTAAATTCTGAGTCAGGTTATCTACTAAATTTTGATGTGTACCAAGGAAATAGTCCAAGGGGGAATAGTTACTATGAAAATGGATTTGGAAAATGTGCAGCTCCTCTTATCAATATGATCGATGAATTACCTCCTGATGTATCTACGCTGCCAATGAAATTCAATTTTTATAATCTTTTTGCCGGATTCAATGTTCTACATTACCTAAAACAACGTGGTTAGGACGGAACAGGAACAATCCGCGAAAACCGTATTCCTAAAATTGTTACCTGCAAAAAATTTTTTCACAAAATCTAATAAATGTGGTGATTTTTTATCAGCGATAGATAAAGATGGGATGGGAATACCGTAAGCGTAGCCTCCACCTGTCATGGAGTCAGTCCCGGGTAAAACGATTTTTTGAGAAGGAGAAATGGACTATACAGGTATCACGTCCATCAATCAATCTAACCTAATATAAAAGATTTATGGGAGAATAATATAAGATATCGTATATATTTCAGAAGAACGAAGTGGTGGTGTCATCTGCTTACCTAGTTGATCGGCGCTAGCATTGTGAATATGTTGTGTATCCGGCGCAAATGCAGAAACAAGCCAGCTGTGAGTCAGCTACAATACAGGAGAGAAATTGTTTTGCACTATTTGGAGAAATACAAGACAGTTCCATAAGGGTCAGGAAGGCCCTCTACTTCCAGAAATGTAGGAATGTAGTATTATGCTTAGATTTTAATTATATTTTTCACAATAAATAAATATTTTTGAAAATGTTCAAATGTTTCAATCTTCATTATTTTGTACCCCATAAACGGCTAGCATTACCATATGGTAACGGCATTTTCCTGCAAGAATATAAGAAAACAATGAGATTAAACCGAGTGTTTACTTAAATAATATCTACAAATAATTTTGACCAGGTATAACTTTTTTTTAAATAATGCCGCCGTTAAATATGATTTGAGCCCGTATCCAACATCACTATTTGATAATGATGGTATGAGAAAAACAACAAAATCATCATTATATGACAATATGAAACCCATCCATTTTGATGGTAACGAAAATAATGTAACATTCATTTTTGATGGTGAATTTCTTCTACATCGCGTTGCATGCAGTAGAGAAGACACTTTTTCTATTATTTGATTGAATATTCAGAACATAAAAGCAATGGAGCAGCTGAGAAGAACTACCTTTCAAAAAAATACGAAGTTTGTTTCGGCGAAACCATGGTTGTACCTATTACTTAAGAAAAATTTCTATCAAATCAAAAAGCTAATAAATATGCTTATTGAAAAATCACAATACAACAGGCCAGAGAAGAAACGGATGTTCTTATTATTGAAACAGCAATTGAGCAATTGAATCTAAACGTCAAAAAACTGCTATTATAATAGGAGAAGATTTACTTGTCATTTTAATTGGGCGTAACCTATCTTTTCAACAAGAAATTTTCTATAAAAAACTTGGCAAAGGCAATGTAAAACTGAAATATACTCTCTCAAAAGTTTTGATAAATATCCTCGTTCAAAAAAAAAAATTGTTTCTGCACGCAATAAATGGCTGTGAGACGACTTCTGCGCTCTTTAGAAAAGGAAGAAAAACTTTTGTAAATACACTCGAGAAAATTCCAAATTTGGATGCTGCAGAATTAAAAAAAAGAAAACTGACCAGTTCAATCATTATTTGAGAATGGAAGATTGTTGGCAATCTATAATTTCCAAAATATAAGGACTGTATCGATCTTCCTCGCTATGCAAGTTATGTTTTTGGTAACTAAAATTACCTTTTTAAAAAAGATTTTATTTAATTACTACAAAAACAGACTTAATAGAATTAAAACTTAATCGGGCAGAGTGACGCCGATAATTGTTTAAAACTACAAGTGAAGCATTCGCCTTTGGCGTGTGCCTTAAATAATAATATTATACAGAGTCAGCATTAGATGATGTTACATACATGTGTTACTAGCGTGTCGACACACTGTCGAGACGCTTATACAAGCATTTTTCCTGGAATTTAGGCATATAACTCCTCCACCCATAAGAGGAAACTTTGGGGTTATTCAAAGTTGACGTGTTGAAAAAGAATTTATATTATTTACTTAGGTGGTTCGGGAAATGCCTTCGTTCCTTCGGAATTATTCTTTTCAGATTTAATTAGCATATACAATTTGCGTTTAAAATGGTACACTATGATTACAATTACAATCAATATTAGGATTACATAGATAGGTAGGTTAGAATGAGTCCAAATAACATTATTGTCTGTAAAAGAGAAAGGTTCTTCACTTTCTTGGTCTATTGTAAGTTTAGACAATTGGTCTAAATTGAAAGATTTTAGATTTAATTGAATTGGTTTGGCACTGAACACTGCACTGGGTATATATGGTAAATACATAGGTTCTCCATGGGTGGATCCCTCTAGGTTGGAAAACTCGAACTGTTTGGTGGTGAATTTACAGGAATAAGGAACCGTTATTAAGAAGGTGCCTTTTAATTTGTGGATTTCTTCATTACCACATTTTTCATGCAACAATGTTTCGTTGGGTGCGATGAGGATGTATTTATCGTCACTGATGGTTTCGACGAGGATCTCAGATATTTGTACCGGGACATGGGTACATTGAGGGTCTTCTTTTATTTGTAAGAGGTTTTTGATGCATGTCTCCTGTTGATAGTTCCTCTCAATCTCCGATAATTTACAGAAGAATTGTTGTTGTATCTTTTGACAGGTGGATTTAAGGTAGCGAATGGTATCTTCTCCAATAGCCACATGAGAGGTAGGGGAAATAATGGTGGTTGATTCATGGGTAGGAATTGAGAAAAGGTGATAGAGGTTGTATGGTTTGGGATCTAGAAGGGGTACGTGTAATAAAAATACTACATGCTCTTCGTTGATATTACTCAATACCGATAGTTCGTAGAAACAGAATATTATCATTTGAATAGTAATGATCAGAGCTGTGGTAATTTGACAACTCATCTTTCATAGATGTCATTGCTACTTCATCAATTATGGATAAGTGTAAAACTTTCAAACTTGCAAAGCTTATTGCTGTTATTAGTTTCTCTACAACTTGAGATAGATCTAGAATGCTAATTTTTAACATAGTGATAGTATTAGTAATGTTCTGGTTTTTTCCAGGAACCATCCATAAGACATCTTTGATTCTCTTAAAATTTATAAACATATTACCAATGATTTCTTCGTAATTTCTGACGAGTTGTTTGTTTATAGAAAATTGTCTATTGTAATGTGTGAGGATGTTATTTTGATTTGACTTAAGATCTTCTAAGGCTTTATCGTATCTTTCCCCATCAGATGCATCGAGCGATCCGGATATGAATTTGAATACTGAACCTAGAGCGTTTATCATACCGCGTCTTACCCTTCTCTGTTTATGAATGATATCAGGATGAATTGTTATCGCCTGTTCTTTCAATTGTTTTGCCCTATTTATGACATATTCTAATTCTATTTTATCTGCCATAAATAATTTACCTTGTGTTTTAGTCTGAAATTCTTTAATAACATGATCTAATTCTGCAATTTTAGTGCCAATGATTTTGATAGGGTAGTTATGTAGAAAAGTGTGATGAGAAAATTGTAGTCTAGTCGGTCCTAACTTAAGTGGTAAAATCCCTGGATTGTTCTCGAGAGATTTTATTTCGATCTTAGGTACTAGTGCTTGGTTGTAGTGCGTCAGTATCAGTATAGTTAGGGTTGTCACGAGTTGGTCCATCTGAAACAAATGGAACGGATTTCCTTTGTAATTTTCTCAACGGTTTCACTTCTTGTTTATGGTAAATTTGACCTTTGGTTGTTCTGATTTTAGAACCTATATCTCTCTTTACTTTTACTGGTTTGTACAGGGGTAATACTTTGTTACGTGGTCTTGTGGAAATGTACGCATCTAAGGTATTTATTTTCGAATGGTCAACGCGACCTTCGTTTTGTTTTTCGATGTATTTGTCTTTTGCCTCCTTGGTCTTCTGGAAAACATGATCGTACAATTTTTTGATTTTCTTTCTCAAGTCGTCCATGTAATCGTTATACTGATTTTGTGAATCTATTTCTAAAATATCCCTATTATCAAGGTGTCCGAATAATAGTTCGTTAGGTCGGAAGTTTGTTGTACTGTGTATAGTCCTATTATAAATGATAACAGCGTTCTCGAAAACGTTATGTGAGAATGCTTTCTGGTTTTGGAGTGTTAATGTTCTCATTATTTCTACGAGTGTTCCATGGACTCGTTCTATGGGACTATTTGAATTGGGATGTAGAGGTGTTGTTACATGATGTTTGATGTTATATGATTCTAAGAGTCTTTTAAATAAATTCGAATTAAATTGTCCGTCAGTCACTAGGTTTTTGGGTAATTTATATCTCGAAAATATTCTTATGAATTTCTTTACTATTTCAACCATGTTTGATGAACTTAATTCCTCGTACATGAAGAATTTTGAAAAATTGTCAATGCATGTTAAATACTTTGTTCTGTTACAGGTGAAAATATCTAAGTAAATTATTTCGAAAGGTTCTCTTGGGGTCGAAGTTGTTTCTAGCTTATACTTAGTAGGATGTCGTTCGTATTTTGTCTGTTGACATATAGGACAATTGTTTACATGGAACTGGCAATCTTGCAATATGTTGGGCCAAAAGTAATTTCTTTCTATTTCCCATTGTAACTCGCGTATACCTCTGTGAGTAACGCTATGTAACTTATTGAGTATATCTGCCTGCTGTTTTCTATCTAAAATATCCTTTAATAATAATTTGGTAAATACGAATCTTAAATTGTCATCGAAATATTTATTTACTATGATGGCAATCTCTTCATAAATACCTTCGTCTGGTGAATAAATGGCGTTAATTGTGTTCGGATTTGCGTGTTCTCTTAGGATGTTTTGAATTTCGTTTTCAAAATTGTATCTGGTAATTTTAGCTTCTATTCTTTCCTTATTAAATAAATTTATAATTTTGATCTGCGGCTCATTGCCGAATTTGAAGATAAATTGCCGCTTGAATTGATTCAAGGATTTATCCGTGATCTTTAATTCTGCGGAGATGTCGTCTGCTTGTGTATGTATTGTGTCATCCTCTGGAACTGTTTTAGTACAAATTTTATCTGATAGATTGTCATTCGAAAAATTTAAGTTTAGGTCGTTGTTGTCATTAGGCGGTTTGATCTGGATGTCGGAAATTATTCTAATTTTATTTTGTTTCTGTTTATTCGTGTCGTCGTCGGTGTTAAAGAATTCATCTAAGTTGATCAATTCCGGTAAGGGTCGTTCTCCGATGTCTCCCTGATTAGCAAATATGGATAGTAGATCATCCGGTGATTCATCTATTTGCAAAGGATGCGCTTCTAGACGCGAGAGAAAGTCTGCATTTGTGTTTAATTTACCCTTTTTATATACTATCTGATAATCATACTCCATTAGTTTCAGACGCCATCTCACTAGCTTGGAGTTTGGTTCTTTGATGTTGAATAACCATTGGAGGGGTTTATGGTCTGATACGATACTGAATTTATTTCCGTATAAGTATGGTCGGAACTGTTTGGTAGCCCACACGATGCTCAAACATTCTTTTTCTATTGTGCTGTAATTAGCCTCGTGTTCGTTAAGTGTCCTAGAAATATAGGCGATCGGTTTATCTGATCCTATTGATCCTTGCGATAGGACAGCTCCTAGGCCTACATTACTTGCATCGGTAGTTAGTATAAAACCCTTTTTAAAATCTGGGTATGCTAATACAGGCTCGTTACATAGTATTTCTTTAATTGTTTCAAATGCTTCAATGAATTGTGGGGTATGCTCGACTTTTGAGTTCTTCTTCAAACAGGATGTTAATGGTTTGGCTATAGTCGCATAATTCTTAACAAATTTTCTGTAATAGCCCGACAGTCCTAAGAAGCTTTTTATTTGTTTGGGCGTTGACGGTGCTTTCAGATTTTTAATTTTTTTGATTAACTTGGGATTTGGTTTAATGCCGTTTGTGGTAATGATATGTCCCAAGTATTCTATCTCTTCTAAGAAAAATTCCGACTTGTCTAATTGAATTTTGAATCTGTGTTGTCTAAGTCGTTCCAAAGTCATTGTAAGATTGTTCAAGTGTTCTTCTGTTGATCTACCGAGAATAATTATATCGTCAAGATAAACAAGACAAATTTTATTTAGCAAACCCTTTAGTACCTGATTCATAACCCGCGCGAATGCCGCTGGGGCGTTTCTAAGTTCAAACGGAACTCGAAGAAACTCGTAATGACCGCTCTCAGTGGAAAAGGCTGTTTTAGGGCGATCCTTCTCATCGATCTCGATCTGGTGGTATCCTGATTTCAAATCAATTTTAGAAAAAACTTTCGAGTCGCCTAAGATATCGAGGATGTTATTTATATTGGGTAACGGGTACTTGTCTTCGATGGTTTTCTCATTTAATTTGCGAAAATCGACAACCATGCGCCATTGTTTCTTTCCGTGATGATGTTATGTTCTAACAGCTCGTTGACTTGTTTGTCAATTTCGATTTTCTGTGAGTGTGGGAAACGATACGGCTTGGTGAAAATAGGCTCATCTGAATTTAAAGGGATAGTATGTTTAACAATGGAGGAGAATGTTAGTTTGTCGTTTTCTTCGTAAAATGTGTCTCGGTATTTCTTTAAGGTATTGAAAATTAAAAGTTGTTCTTCTTTATTTAAAATGTGATTCAGTTTCTGCATTAATTTCAAATTCGTTTTATCATTCTTATTATAATTTACAACTTGTGCGTGGCACACATCAAATTCTTTCAAATTAATATGGTTGGCTAATATAGGCTTGTCTAAACTAATCATATGGGTTTCCTTATCATGCAATTTTCTTTGGACAGGAACATTAACTTCGAAATTTTCAACAGAGTTAATGTTCTCAGGGATAACATAATGACCAATTTCCTGCTTGGGAATGAGAACTGTTCCTTTTTGAATTGTTGTCGGCAAAACTAAAGTTTTCTGACCAGGTTTAATTTCTGTTTGGAAGTAGCTACGTACTGAAGGTTCGTATCTACAAAGATCGTACTCTATATTATTTAATGTAATTATACCATTATTATAATCTAGAATCATTTGTAATTGTTCTAGCGTTTCTGTTCCCAGTAATATATCGAAATGCTGATGAAAATTTA
Source organism: Crioceris asparagi (assembly GCA_958507055.1). NCBI lineage: Eukaryota > Metazoa > Arthropoda > Insecta > Coleoptera > Chrysomelidae > Crioceris > Crioceris asparagi. The sequence goes on from OY293832.1 coordinate 27,840,074, forward strand.
CAACATAGAACTTAATTAGTTGGCCTTGTTCAAAGAAGTCGGTAATCAGAACTTCATTATGATTCGATTGGTTCAAAATCGTTTTGATGGTGAAATTTTCATTCTTAATCTGATTTGGAAATAATTTATGTGCTATACGGGGGTTTATCAGTGAGTTTGTAGCTCCTGTATCTATTAAAATTTTCAAACGGTTGATTACAAAGTATGGTAAGGAAGATGATATTATATTATGATTGGTTTCTATGACTGTGTCTCCGAGGCAGCTAATTGAAAATTTTCGGTCTCTTCATTTTCGTGGATTTCATATCCGTAATTTTCGTAAACTGGGTACTCGAAATCATCCATATATTGGAAGTCTAAGGGCTCTGGTTGCTCTTCTATTTCATTAAAATGGACCTGGGGGTTTCGCCAATGTTTGAATTGTGGTTGATTGAAACTATTATTTCTAGTATTTGTGGAAGGAAGGCTTCCTCTCTGGTTAGCGTTTCTATTGATTGCACTGAAGCTGGAAGATTGTGCTGGAATTCGTTGAAAAAGGGGTTAGGGATTTTGATTTAATGGTGGTCTAAGGGAACTTGTATTTGTAGATTGCTGATTAAAATTTTGTGAAGGATTGGGTCTGTTTACTGTGGAATTATAACTGAAATTCTGTGGTCTAAAAGATGGTTGCAAATTATGACCAATATTACGAGGAGTTTGTGTTATTGTAGCTGACCTATTACTTACGTTAGGTCTGAACTGAGGTTGTGGGGTGAAGTTCGGAATCTTATTATATGTGGAACTTTAGTTAGGAATATCTGCTGGATGTTTGGAAATATACTTTAATATTATGGGAGTCGCTTCTGTGAGGGTAGTGAATTGTCTTACTTCTAGAATTGTCTGAAGCATTGGAGGTACATTGTTATATAATACTTCTAACGCGGTCTGTTCGTTAATCTCAAAGTGGATCTTTTTCTGTTCCGCAGTGAGATTGACATCAGCGTTAATTTTTAAATTTAGCTTGGTTTCTAAATCTTTAATACGTTCAATAAAGTCCATAAGGTTTTCTTTATGGTTTAATTTCAAAAATCTAAACCTATGAGCAATTGTCTGTCTGTCTGTCTGATCTACGAATTTATTTCTTAAACAATTTTTTAATTCATTCCACGTCGAAATGTCAGCTCTTGTACTAACAAATTCTTCCGCAGTATCTTTCAACTTACTCAAAACTAAACAAAATGCGTATTCATTTAGCGTGGTGTCCGCAGTTTCTCCGTATTTTCGTATAAATTGATCTACACGATTGATAAATACGTCAAGAGTGTTTGTACTTCCATTAAATTTGGGAAGCACTTCGCCATAACTTCTGGCAGCTGCAATTAAGCTTTCTGTAGTAGCCATTGCAAAATTTTTAACTGAATTTATATCTATATCCTTGTAGGAACTATCAGAATCAAGTATGCTTTGCTCAGAATGCAAGTCGCTTAAATTTAATGATTCTAATGAAAATAATGAGTTCTCGGCTTCACAATCTGAAGATTCTATCGTAATGATATCTTTCGACATAAATTAGTGGAATTGATTACTTTTACGTTCAGTTTGCATGTAATATCTTATACACTTATATATGGAAAGGAACATTAATAGGATAGAAAGGATGTGGCACTAACCTTTTGTTGATGCTGTTGATTGATGAAGACTCGATTGCTCTTGGCTCGGGTTGTCAGTTTTCCTTCTGGGTTTTGTTGCTGGTGGTGTTTTCTTTGTTTTGGACTGTTGTAGGTTCTCCGGTTTGTTTTCACTCACGATTCGCGAAGCGTTATGATGTTTTCGCACAACTTTTTGGGAAAAACTAACTTTACTTTACGAATTTGGGAAAAACTTATCCGGATGACTGCGCCAGTTATGTTTTTGGTAACTAAAATTACCTTTTTAAAAAAGATTTTATTTAATTACTACAAAAACAGACTTAATAGAATTAAAACTTAATCGGGCAGAGTGACGCCGATAATTGTTTAAAACTACAAGTGAAGCATTCGCCTTTGGCGTGTGCCTTAAATAATAATATTATACAGAGTCAGCATTAGATGATGTTACATACATGTGTTACTAGCGTGTCGACACACTGTCGAGACGCTTATACAAGCATTTTTCCTGGAATTTAGGCATATAACTTGCACAGTTCATGAAGTTAACAAAACTGAATAAACCTGTGCAGCTATCATATCTTCCACCAACGAGTGCAGCAGCTCACCAACATTTCAGTTTAGACTTGGTTAGAACATGATTGGAGACCCCAGAATTGGGCTTGGATAATCCGTGATGAATTCCTGGATCCTGTTATGACAATGAATTCACAAGCTCCGGAAAAATTCCTTAACACAATATTCTGCAACTGCAAGAATGGTTGTGGTTCGCAATGTGGATGCAGAAAAGCAGGGTTGCAGTGCTCTTTAACTTGCGGTCAGTTTAATGGCGGAGCTTGTCTTAATGCTTCATCATATCAGAGTGATATCAATGAAGACGGTACTATACATATAGAATACAATAAGAACTGGAGACAAATGTCGTTGAAGACGAGAACACAGAGGAATTTGAAATTTTACAGCGACTAGAAACGACGATGAAGAAGAAGAAGAAAACTGAAATTAGAATTTGGAGTTCATAAATGTATGAAATGAAATGTTTCAATAAAAAAACTTTTTATTTAGTTAGGAAGTAATTAGTATAAATAAGATGAGAATTGAAAAATAAGTAAAGTATTTATCTTAATAACTTTAAGATGAATTATTGAAAAAAAAATTCTTACTTAATAGTTAATAACAAATGCAAATTATTTAAAATTATATATTTATTAATAATTTATAAACTTTATACGGCGAGTTTTTAATCGGGACTACAGATTGACCTCGAATGATACTCTAAATAGGTAAAACGTTCGCGCGCAGTACACCCGTGGGCGTCCTCATAAAAAAGGGGAAACACAATCATTGTAACGCCCTTTTTTTTATTCTTATAAAACCTACCAATGCTGGATGTGGAATTCCTGATTCCAGTGAGCTGGTTGGGCCGCCAAACGGTTTCGCTCTAAGTGGAGACGGCGTGGGTTGCAAGATGGAAGAGGTAAACTACCTAAATCGGGCGCCACAAGGTTTAGACTCAACCAGCCCCGATGTACTCTCAAACCTTGAAACGTTAAGGGTACTTCCCCAAACAGTAGCAAGCAAAAGAAATATATATATATATATCTTCGAGGCAAAGGTTTTATTTATTACAATAAAATATAAGGATAGCAATAACCAAAATAAATAAAGAAAAAAAAATATTGAACAAGCGAACAACCAATGGGAAGAACAGTGATGCTGCACAAAATTAAGTTGAGATTTAAGGTGTCCTATACTCTTGGTTAAAGACGTTCCGTGGGTTTGTCAGATCAGGCGTCAACTGACAACTTCACCAGTCAATGCTTCTCTGATTTGACGCGAATGACAGCAATAATAATAAACACAAAACTACGGTTGTGAATTACGTTCAATTTTTATTAAATAGTGTATTCATCCCATCAGGTAAGCAAAGATTCTACTACTAAAATCTACTCAATAACTAAAACTAACAATATTTTGTAGCACTAAGAGTCAAGAAAGGGTGACCGCTGTGCTCCACGAAAGAAATAAAACTTCCAAAAGGCCGATTAATGATTCTAATCGAGGCGTTCGTTAAGCAGATCTGCGTAACAACGATTATCTCATTTATCTTATGAAATCATCGAATAACAGGGTCTGCCTTTGTACAGAGGTAAGTTAGTATACAAAAATATACGTGAGCTCGAAATATCAATGCCAGATAGATATCGATGTAAGTATAACTTGTACTAACTGATCACTAATATCTCAACGAGATAATTAGCAGCTGTAACAATATTAAACAATACTGACTAAATAGATAATAGTTTTGAATTATGCTGACTGGACAAATAGTTCAAATTACTATGATTGAATAAATTATTGAAATTCTTATTCTCTAATGTCTAAGTTGTGCAATTATAAAATAAAATAAATTGGACTTATCGGTGGTAGGTTAATCTCTGGACATTCGTGGAATTTGAGAGCCGACCGCTGGACTGGCTGGACTCTAGAGCTCGGGACTTCTCTGGAAAGATTGGTGACTACGCTGGACTGCTCGCAGTATGTAGTTGTTGGAGGCCGTTCCAACTCACCCCAGCCACAATGAATTTTGGGTAAAGCTTGAAGCCTCGGATATTCTTGGACTTCCGAGGTGCAACCAGTTTAGAAGATGGTTCACAAGATCCGACTTCCGTCGAGCACGTGTTGTGTGCAGAATCCTTAGGGCTCGGATCCGTAAAACGAAAAGGAGTGAAAGTAAATCTCTCAAAACTGGTGAGTACAAATACAAATTCGACGATTCAACTCCTTAAAATTGCCACAAAAGATTCAGAACTTCTTCTTACTAGGTTGCGAACCGATTACCACGAGGGATCTAGACAATCTCTCTCGAAAAGAAGCCTTCCGCCAGCCACACTTTCCTCCCTCCCGGAAATTCCATTCTCCCGCCATTTTGGATTTCCTTCGTGACAGATTCCACCACTCTGCAGCGCGGATTTCAAATTTCGCGGGAAATAACTACATCATTGGAAGCACCAGCATGAGTACTCCACCCCCGAAAACAGTTGAAGAATATAGTGGTAAGTACTAGACACTTAAAATTTGGGAACGTAACATTCCCCTCACACCCAATAGGAAATTTCTGGAGAAATTTCACACCAAAACTATAGTCAAGCTCGAGATTCTTTAGGATGAAAAGTAAAAGAGAGTACTCGAAAGAAACTCACAAATCTGGGGGTCTATCATGATAAGGCTTCAAATCCTGAATATGCCACTTCCGACGACCACGATTCTCATCTCCCTCGAGAATGTACGTCCCGTAACCAATTTTCTTAGCTACTTTAAACGGACCGAGATAGCGAGGTGCTAATGACGCGGAGAATTTTCGACTAGCGTCCGAAAGTGAATAGTTTTTTTGCCAAACTAGGTCTCCGGGAGCGAATTCTACGTGTCGTCGACGCATGTTGTAACGCCGGGCACTATCCTCCTAGGCCTTCTCTAACCGTTCCCGGACAAGTTGGTAACAAGCATCTAGAGCTTGATTGCCCACTTGCCTTACACCGAATTCGACGTTGTCAGTCGATTTTAGTTGGCCATACTCCCGACCAGACCGAACAAATTCACGACTGAAATTTATCATGAACGGGGAATATCCTGTGACTTGATGTTTTGACGTGCGTAAGGCACAAGCAAATTTCTTCAAATGCAAGTCCCATTCGCGTTGGTCGGTCTTGACGAACGCAGCCAACATTGACTTCAAGGTTTTATTCACCCTTTCGGTCGGGTTTGACTGTGGATGGTAAACTGGGTTGAAACGTAAACGAATACCGTATCTGGCAGTTAGAGCCGACAGTTCCTTGCCGGTATATTGCACGCCATTATCCACGAGCAATAACTGTGGAGCACCGAATAGCAAAATAATCTCGTCCTCTAGGATGCGAGCTATATTCTTGGCAGTCGCCTTCCTTAGAGGAAATAGCCGAGAAAACTTTGAGAAGCAATCGTGTACGACGAGAATGTAGACGTTCCCTTGTTTCGACCGCGGAAATGGACCGAAAATATCGCTCGAAATTACCTTCCAAGGTACATCCGCGACAGGATTGCGCGCCAAGAGCCCTTTTGGTGCCAGCTGCTCAGGTTTTGTCGCCTGACAAATAGCACAACCACGAACATATCGAGCCACATCACTACGCATCTGTGGCCAATAATACGACAATTTAAGACGATTATACGTTTTGAAAACACCCAAATGCCCACTCGTAGGATGGTCATGACAACTTTGAAGGACCTTTCGGCGCAATTCTTTCGGAATCACGCGCCTCCAATCGTTCACGTCGGCATCCGAATCACTTTTAGACGGGTATTTATAAAGTTGGAATTCATGTACACGCCATTTGTCGAACTTGAGTGGATTATCGCGAACGCTATTTAACATGCGGTTGTACCACTGGTCTTTAGTGGGTTGTTGCACCATAATAAAGGAGTCCTCTCCCGTTTGATTTTCAACGTGGACTTGATCGAGTGCAACGCTTCCCGTCAACACTGGAACACTGCGACTTAATGCATCTGGGACGACGTTGTGCCTTCCCTTCCGATGGGAAATTTCAAAGTCAAATGCTTGCAACCGCAACGCCCATCGACAGAGCTTACCGGTGGGATTTTTAAGTTGCTGCAGCCAAATCAAAGAGTGATGATCGGTAATAACTTTAAAATGATATCCCTCCAGGTATCCACGGAATTTTTCGATTGCCCAAATCACCGCGAGACATTCTCGTTGAGTAGTGCTGTAGTTCCTTTCCGGTGGCGTTAGAGACCTGCTAATATAACTAACGACATGTTCACCATCCGGATATTGTTGTGTCAACACAGCTCCGATGCCAAAAGCACTAGCGTCCGTTTGTACGGTGAATTCTCGTTCGAAATCGGGGCAACGAAGTACAGGAGCTGATATTAGCAGTTCTTTGACCTTTCGGAATGAAGCCTCACAAGACGTACTCCACGAAAACTGTTTATTTTTGCGAAGAAGTGATGTTAGGGGCACGACTAAATCGGCAAAATTTGGTATGAAGCGCCTATACCACGAGGCCATTCCTAAGAATTGTCGGACTTCCTTCTGGGACTTGGGTACGGGAATATTTACGATTGCCGAAACCTTCTCAGGGTCGACATGCAAGCCCCTTTTATCAACTACGTAACCGAGGTATCTGAGGCGAGGTAAACAAAACTTGCACTTGTCGCGATTCAAGGTTAACTGAGCACGAGTCAATCTATCGAATATTTTCTGCAAGATGTTCAAGTGTTGTTCGAAATCTGGAGTTGCGATCACCAGGTCATCGAGATAAACAAAAACGAAGGGTTCAAGGTCATGTCCAATGACAGTGTCTATCACCCTTTGAAACACGGCTGGAGAATTGGTAAGGCCAAATGGCAAACGGCAAAACTGGTATAGTCCTCTTCCGCTGACCGAGAATGATGTAAATGGTCGACTTTCAGGCGCGACTGGTATTTGCCAGTAAGCAGACCTAATGTCCAGAGCCGATAAAAATTTTGCGTTACGAAGCTTATCTAAAATACTCGAAATCCTAGGTAATGGGTAAGCGTCCTTAACAGTCACCCTATTCAGACGGCGATAATCAACACAAAAACGATAGGACATATCTTTCTTTCGAACCATCAAGACCGGACTAGACCATGCGCTATTTGACGGTTCTACAACACCGAGCGCTAACATTCTGTCGAGTTCTTTATTTATTTCGTCCTGGATTTTCGGAGACACAGGATAATTTCGTTGTTTTATCGGTGTAGGATCATCTACAACGATTTTATGCTCGATTCCCTGAATACAACCAAGTTCAGACTTAAGCTGTCTAAAATAGTTATACACGAGCTGCTGTAGTTCTAACGCTTGATCGGAGCTTACTTCGAATCGATTATCATCCTCGATACAACTGAGCAAGCATGAAGAAAAGTGCCAAGAGTTACTTCGTAAATCAGGGACTACACCCATTGCTACCCAGAAATCTACCCCCAAGATAAGAGTATGCGGTACGTCTGGAACAAGAACTACATCTACCATTTTGATTTTACCTTCCAATTCTAACGGTAGCGAACACGTTCCGATGATTTCATGGGAGGATCCGTCTGCGACGATACAACTCTGGTCGATTGTGTTAACATTTAATTTAAATTGTTCTACTAAACTTATGCCGGGTTTCCCGAGAATAGTACGACTAGCACCCGAATCCAATAATCCTAAGATAGTTATACCATAGCAAGAAACTTTCACATGAGGCCTATTATCTCCCGAGGTACTATGAAGGATATAATCTAGAATGACTTTATTTGAAGCATAACGTTGTTCATCGGCCGAGTTATTCTCTGAAGAGAGCCAGTTCCGGCCGATCACTGACTCCTTCGAGCGTTTCCCGAAGCTGAGTTGCGATTGATAGAACATGTCGGACAATTTCTAAGAGTAACATTGGGCTTTCTGCATTTGTAGCACATAATTTGGCTGGTATTTCGACAGTCTACCGCGCGGTGACCACTCTGATCACATTTCCAACAACGTAATTCCTTACTAGTACACGGCGACGACTCGTTCGGAATGCCAGTAGACGCAGATGCAGTAACAAGCTGACTTGCTTTTGTCTTATGATAGCCGAGACTCGGTTCGAGCAGGTGTTTGTTTGGAGGAGGTCGATATTGATCAGCTCTAGCTCGAGCTTCTTCGACCAACCGAGCACTTCTTAGTAGTTGTTCAATCGACGTCAACGGTTGCAGTGCTATCGCGGTTTGCAGCTCTGGTAGCAGGTTCCTGCGGATTAGACCTAACTGTATCGATTCTGACGGTCGTACCGGTAATCTATTAAATAAATTTAACATTGCCGACACGAATACTACGACTTTCTCGTCTGGACCTTGAGTTCTTCTCCGAATTTCGTCCCAAAGTGCACTTTCATAATCATAGGGAAGGAAAGAGTCCCTTAACCCTCTTACAATGTCATCCCAAGTAGTAAGGGTGGATTTCCGAGACCGGAACCACATCAACGCATCACCCGAAAGTAATTCAACTGCGGATTTCGCTAACTGTTCGACTGTTACCCCTCTCGATATTCTACGTTCTTCAACTCGTTCCAAAAAATCTAACACACCACCAGTGCCATCAAACATGATTCCCCACTTGGACAAGTTAGGATCCCGAGAACAAGAAATTGGGTTAACCGAGATACTGCGTTGGGGTTCTCTACTTGAAAATATGGAAAGATTTGCCATTCTATTTGACAATTCGTCCGGATTTATTAGCGTGGATCGACGAACTGGACGATCTCCAAAAATATCCTCTTCTGCAGGCGCCGAAATTAATGGCGGAGTCGAGTCACAATTTGGTTCATCGAGAACATTGATGAGTCCCGTTTCCCTATGACTTTTCATGAGATCATCTAGCGTTTGGGATATGTGATCGCACAGTTCGATTAAATTCTTACATTCGGTATTCTCTTCGTCAGTTTTTGGGGTAATCAGAGACACACGACCACGCAAGTGACGTAATTTCGACTTTATTCGTTTAGACTCGTTATCTGCATTGGGATAATTAAATTCCTGCAGGTCACCTACCAAACCATCTAATTTGGAAGCACAAATTAATAATTCAGCCCTAGAATCGAAACTTGAAGGATCAAAGACGATAGGACAGGTTTTTTCTGTGTTCAATAGCTCACGTAGTCGAGCTCTTTTGGATTGAACGTTCGCACCACCAGGAGGATAACCCCTAATAGTCAACTCGTAAGTTAACTCGTCTGTCGATAACCTATTCACGTCCATATCGAATCTTGGAAACTTTATTACAAGCAAAATAAAATGAAATGAAAGTGAAATCAAATTAAATTAGCAAAGTACACAAAGCAATGCAGGCCAGGCCTGTTTGGCCCCACGTTGGGCGCCAAATTTGTAACGCCCTTTTTTTTATTCTTATAAAACCTACCAATGCTGGATGTGGAATTCCTGATTCCAGTGAGCTGGTTGGGCCGCCAAACGGTTTCGCTCTAAGTGGAGACGGCGTGGGTTGCAAGATGGAAGAGGTAAACTACCTAAATCGGGCGCCACAAGGTTTAGACTCAACCAGCCCCGATGTACTCTCAAACCTTGAAACGTTAAGGGTACTTCCCCAAACAGTAGCAAGCAAAAGAAATATATATATATATATCTTCGAGGCAAAGGTTTTATTTATTACAATAAAATATAAGGATAGCAATAACCAAAATAAATAAAGAAAAAAAAAATATTGTACAAGCGAACAACCAATGGGAAGAACAGTGATGCTGCACAAAATTAAGTTGAGATTTAAGGTGTCCTATACTCTTGGTTAAAGACGTTCCGTGGGTTTGTCAGATCAGGCGTCAACTGACAACTTCACCAGTCAATGCTTCTCTGATTTGACGCGAATGACAGCAATAATAATAAACACAAAACTACGGTTGTGAATTACGTTCAATTTTTATTAAATAGTGTATTCATCCCATCAGGTAAGCAAAGATTCTACTACTAAAATCTACTCAATAACTAAAACTAACAATATTTTGTAGCACTAAGAGTCAAGAAAGGGTGACCGCTGTGCTCCACGGAAGAAATAAAACTTCCAAAAGGCCGATTAATGATTCTAATCGAGGCGTTCGTTAAGCAGATCTGCGTAACAACGATTATCTCATTTATCTTATGAAATCATCGAATAACAGGGTCTGCCTTTGTACAGAGGTAAATTAGTATACAAAAATATACGTGAGCTCGAAATATCAATGCCAGATAGATATCGATGTAAGTATAACTTGTACTAACTGATCACTAATATCTCAACGAGATAATTAGCAGCTGTAACAATATTAAACAATACTGACTAAATAGATAATAGTTTTGAATTATGCTGACTGGACAAATAGTTCAAATTACTATGATTGAATAAATTATTGAAATTCTTATTCTCTAATGTCTAAGTTGTGCAATTATAAAATAAAATAAATTGGACTTATCGGTGGTAGGTTAATCTCTGGACATTCGTGGAATTTGAGAGCCGACCGCTGGACTGGCTGGACTCTAGAGCTCGGGACTTCTCTGGAAAGATTGGTGACTACGCTGGACTGCTCGCAGTATGTAGTTGTTGGAGGCCGTTCCAACTCACCCCAGCCACAATGAATTTTGGGTAAAGCTTGAAGCCTCGGATATTCTTGGACTTCCGAGGTGCAACCAGTTTAGAAGATGGTTCACAAGATCCGACTTCCGTCGAGCACGTGTTGTGTGCAGAATCCTTAGGGCTCGGATCCGTAAAACGAAAAGGAGTGAAAGTAAATCTCTCAAAACTGGTGAGTACAAATACAAATTCGACGATTCAACTCCTTAAAATTGCCACAAAAGATTCAGAACTTCTTCTTACTAGGTTGCGAACCGATTACCACGAGGGATCTAGACAATCTCTCTCGAAAAGAAGCCTTCCGCCAGCCACACTTTCCTCCCTCCCGGAAATTCCATTCTCCCGCCATTTTGGATTTCCTTCGTGACAGATTCCACCACTCTGCAGCGCGGATTTCAAATTTCGCGGGAAATAACTACATCATTGGAAGCACCAGCATGAGTACTCCACCCCCGAAAACAGTTGAAGAATATAGTGGTAAGTACTGGACACTTAAAATTTGTGAACGTAACATCATACTTGCTGGTATGTGATCGCAATTCGCAAGAGAGGCAAAGACAACGGAGACGTTGATGGGTGAGACCAACAAATCGGTCAAGAAATCGTGATGGGTACTTTGTCACTAGTTTTCTGAAAATGAGAGATCTGGACCTGGAAGAATTTTTTTTTCAACATACTAGAAAGATTCGTCCACTGTATGATACATTGCGAATTCTTTTGGAAGAGGGGCTTACTAAACATTCAATTAGGAAGCCGATTGATTTTGAATGCTGTTACCTTAACGTAAGAAGGGTTGGTGTACCTACCTCATCCATTCAACCCATTAGGGACTAGCGTATTTTTGTTCCTACTTCCTATAAAGGATACCGAATAACGAATATCAAAATATGACTTGAAAATATGTATTGGTATGTTTACAAGATGGATGTTTTTGTTTGTGTGCCACATATGGTACACTAGGCCTATGGACTACTACATAACGTTGCATAAGCAGATGAGTGAAAATAACTTTTTATTTCAGTTTGAGTGTAAAAGACATCGCGGATATGTTTGAATCAACAGAATTCTGGGAAGATTTTGATAATGATGGCATAGATCGTGTGTACATTGAACCCCCTGATAACAAAGTTGACTCCGACGAAGATTCAGGTGACGAATCAGGTGGATTGATGGATAACTTATCTGGCAAGCAGTTAGAAGCTTCTGCGGAGGTTGTTCTCCAAAGTGGACACCGGATTGGTAGGGATGAACTGGAAGATAATATTACACCTAAACTCGTTAATGAAAATCCCCGCAGCCAGAAAAAAAACAAGATTGCCGAAGAAAAAAATTATATACATAAAGTGGACAGCTAATGAAGACTTACTTCAAGGTGTAGATAGTCCCGTGTTTCCTGCAGAAAACTATTTCAAATATAGACATATGTCTCCAACAGATTTATTAGAAATGTTTCTAACAGATGATATATTCCAGTTGATTGTTGACGAAAGTAACCGATATGCTCGTTTCCTAAATTGTCCAAGCCCTAATATAACGAAAGAGGAGATAAAATGTTTCCTAGGAATCCTCATTGTATCTGGATAGGACCACAAACCATCTAGAAAAAGTTATTGGGACTTTGGTGAGGATTTACGTAACATGGCTGAATACAATTCCATGCGTCGTGACAGATTCGTTCAAATAATGCGGTTCATACATTTTGCAGACAACACGTGCCTTGAACCTATGGACAAAATGACCAAGCTCAGGCCACTTATCAGAAAAATCAAAGACAAGTTTTAAGCAAACTATGTCCCGCTACAAGAGATATCCTCTGACGAAAGTATGGGAATAACCGAACTCAAACGCTGACCATCAAAAACAATTCGGAAAAGCAGCTGCACCGCTACTCCAGCTCATGAATGGAATGCCAGAAGAAATCAAGTACTTGCCATATCATTTCTACTTCGATAACTTGTTCACGTGAACTCATCTTCTTCGATACTTGAAAGAAAATGGTAAAGAAGCAACGGGAACAATCAGGGAAAATAGGCTGGCAAAAAATTGTCCTATTCGTTCTGTGAAAGAGATGAAAAAATCCCAAAGAGGGACATTTGACTATGCTCTGAATGAAGACAAAAATTTGATTGCTGTACACTGGATGGACAATTCTGTGGTAACTGTAGCATCTACCGTAAATGGCGTCCATCCACTGTCTAATGCTTCTCGATATTCTCAGGCAGACAAAAAGAAAATATTGGTTCCGAGGCCTAATTGCATACGAAAATATAATGAATTTATGGGCGGCACAGATCAAATGGATGCCAACGTCAACGTTTACAGAATAGGCATTCGAGGTAAGAAATGGTGGTGGTCAATATTCACGTGGCTGATGTATACATCCGTTCCAAAATGCATGCATTCTATACAAACAGCACAATTCCGGTGTGTCTCAGATAGCTCAAGTCTATCTCAAGAAATATCAGAACCCCCCAAAAGCTGCAGGACGTCCTTCGATGTACTCAGCAGATATTAGAGTAACTCCAAATATTCGATATGATCATACCAACCATCTTATTGAGTATGTGTCAAATAACAAGCGTAGAAGATGTGCTGGTACTCATACAAGTTCCAGTGCAGTGAGAACACAATGCCGTAAATGCAATGTAGGCCTTTGTATACAATGCTTTGTTGCTTATCATAATTAATTCTCATTTTTTTGTACTCTTATGATTGTTATTTCTGATGAAATAAAGATTAAAGTTTAACTCAGTTTTTGACCCCCTAAAGGACTAGCGTACCATATATGGCAAAGGCTTTATTTTATACCGCAAGCGGTATAATGAACAGAAACAGAATTCTTAGAAAAAATTAATTCAGTCCCTAATGGGTTAATGTTATCAAATTATTTTATATGCTAAAGTTCCTATGTTTATTGCAGATATTTGTCACAAGGTGTTAGTTATCAATATCTTGCTTGGACTTTTAAAATGCTCAAGAATTCTGGAACCAGTGGAATATGCCACATTGTTTAGGGGCTATTGATGGCAAATACATCAATATAAGGTGCCCACCATATTCTGGATCTCTTTATTTTGATCACAAGGGTAACTTCAGTATTGTCTTGCTGGCTGCATGTGATGCAAATTATTGTTTCACCTATGTCGATGCAGGAGCTTAGTGCAAAGTGACGGATGTAAGTTTTTTATAGGTAAATAATGTAAATAAATTTTACATAATATTTCAAATTTCTTAGGTGTTCTTTCACAATCTCGATTTGGCAAGGACTTACTGAACAAAAAGTTACCAACACCTTCTGACAGCATTCTACCAAATAGCACTCAGAGCTGTCCTTATTTCTTTGTTGGAGATTCAGCGTTTTGTCTCGGAGAAAATTTGATGCGTCCCTACCCAGGCAAATTATTAGAAGATAGGAAAAGAATTTTCAATTATCGTCTATCAAGAGCCCGTAGAATAACTGAAAATTGTTTCGGCATTTTAGTAACCAGGTGGAGAGTACTGCTGAACATCATTAATTCCTCTGATATCAATGCGAAAATCATTGTTTTGGCATGTGTATGTCTGCACAATTATATAAAATTAAATTCGGTAGAAGATACTCAATATTGTCCGAAAAATTATACAGACTGGGAGGATTTATCTGGAGAAGTGCATCTGGGAGAGTGGAGACGAGAAGTTGAAACGCCTTTAAAAAGTGTTCGGTCAGGTACAAACAAGAAATGCTCTCTATATAAGAGATATGCTTTCTAAATATTTCTTGGCTGAGGGTGCAGTGCCCTTTCAATATAATTGAAAGTAATGAGATACTAATGGTTTCAATATAAGATGTCTTCTGACAAATATGGTTGTAATGAACGTTTATTATATTAACGGCTATTAAAAATTCAAACAACTTATTTGTAAATCTTATTATCGTTTAGCTAAATATTTTATGACTTGTTGCTTGATAGCTGTCCGAGTTTCTTCATCGTTAATTGAAGATATAAGCGATTCTACAGTTTGCAGAAAAGTATCCTCAGATTTTCTCTGCACTTTATTTTGCAGCATGTAACTGCATTTCGGAAGGAATCTGCAGCAGCTATGACGCTTGAATTCACTTCATCGAGCCCCTTCCTTTTCCTCGCCAAAGTGGAAGCCGGTGTTGAGACAAATTAATTGCTTCTCTGACTTTGTTTACTGGAACAAGGCACCGTTTCCAGTGCCTCGACGCCTGTGGATCTTTGCCTGGAACTAGGTATTGGTTCCTCGTTACATATGGTGGTTTGCCTACTGCAACCTGGCATCGCTGCCAGATCCTCGCCGCTTAAGGTTCTTTGCCAGCTGCAACCAGACATCAATTATGGTTCTTCCTCATCTTCTATCTCGAACGAGCTCTCCTCAGCCCTATTCCTGTAGTTCGTTGTTGTACTGAAATATACAAGTTTAATTTGAAAAATTAATTCACCTTTATTAAAGGACTTACTTTTTTATTGGGCTCGCAAACTTGTCGCAAAAACTCCAATGCTGGAAATAATTCCCAATTTGGAGTGTCCATTTGGTAAGCCTCACTACCTGTCTTGGTCAGTTCCGATATCTTTTTGATTTCCCTAGTGAATCTGTCCCTGAGACTAATAGAAATAATAAAATTTTAATAAGGAGAAACTATAATCGTTGAAAAATTATCTACCTGACAGGTTAAATTTTTTTTCCTATTTGATCGCATGTCCTTGTTTTTTTAATAATATTCTTGTACTCCCTTTTTGACATAAAGAAATAGGTATAATTTAACTTCTTGAATTAGCATTTCATTGAAACTCGTTGAAGACATCATTATTGAATACACTCACTCGACACTGGCAACTCAAGACTGAGAAGTTTTTTGTTTGAAAATGAGCTGAGAGAACCTTTATATACCTACCTTCTATACTGAAAAAACTAAAAAAAATGCTACCAACTCTATCTGATAATCATAGTGAGGATGGAAACAATGCTACCAAAACCACAAATTTCGAAATTTGAGTTAAGTCTTATTTTGATTGTATTATATTTTTGAATCTTGCTAGCACGTTATTAGCTCTGCTATACTTCTCATTTCAAATTATCCTCTATCCATATTTTAGATTTAACTGATTTTTGGTTAATTTTACATCATGTCTGGTCCTTCTGAAAAATTGATTCCGTGATTCCCCTGCAAAAAATCACATTGTAGAATGACTGTGTTGCAGAAGAGAATACATTTTTTTCTAGAGAGAAGTTAAAGGTATCATATTAGGCTAATTGCCACAAAAGTTTATTTTCAGTTTATTTTACTGGGTCAGCATTTATTTGTGACTTTCAAAGAACATGATGAGAATACAAGATTGAACTATGCTAGTGAAAAGTTAATCTATTCATAACCTTCTATATGATTTCTTAGACAGCTATTGGCATTTCATTAATCTTGAAAATGTTTCTTCAAAGATATTAAGGTTTTTTGTAAAATTTGGTTTTGTGAAACTCAATATTTCCGATGAAATAATAGACATTAATATTCGCTTGATTCTTGACAAATATATCAGAGATAGAAATAATCTCAATTAACATATTAGTACTGGTCAAGGCCGTACCCAGGGGAGTCAGAGGGGTTGAAACCCCCCGAAATTTTCCAAAAATAAGCATTTTCAAACACATATATTACAATTTTACCCATGCGCGTACGTGCCGTAAAGCAAGTAGTTTGGCGCTATTACCAAAGAAGATAGATAAATATATAGAAGTGTATATATCCTTTGTTGAATTTGAGGCGAAAACCAATGAAGCTTCCTTAACCAAATGACATGGAGCGCTGGCGTTTTATATCTGTATTTTGAAGTCAAATTTTTCAAAAAACTATACGAGCAATTAATTTTGGAATACAGCACTTAATTAGTTCTACAAGCACCAAATAAGATTTGCTCGAAAAAAATTTTGAACGCAAAGCATCCATTTTTCGAAAAACTATGAGAGCAATTAATTTCGGAATACAGCACTTACTTATCGCTTAATTAGCCCTACAAGAACTAAAAAAGAATTTCCCAGAAAAGTTGATTTTTAAAGATTGCTCTGCTAGCTTTAGATCTAAAGCTAGCAAAGCAGCCATTTTTCAGAAAACTATAAGAGCAAATATATTCGGAATACAGCACTTAATTAGTTCTAGACGCACTAAATAAGATTTTCTCGAAAAAAAATTATTTTTGACAACAAAGCAGCCATTTTCCGAAAAACTATGAGAAAAAAAACTATTTTGGAATACAGCACTTAATTAGCCCTACAAGAACAAAAAAGAAGTTCCCAAAAAAAGTTAAGGTTGCTCTGCTAGCTTTAGATCTAAAGCTAGCAAAGAAGCCATTTTTTTTAAATCTATAAGAGCAAATAATTTCGGAATACAGCACTTAATTAGTTCTACAAGCATCAAATAAGATTTTCTAGAAAAAGTTGATTTTTGAAAGCCAAGCTGCCATTTTACGAAAAACTATTAGAGCTATTAATTTCAGAATATAGCACTTAATTAGCCCTACAAGTACTAAAAAAGAAGTTCCCGAAAAAGATGATTTTTAAAGGTTGCTCTACTAGCTTTAGATCTAAAGTTAGCGAAGCAGCCATTTTTAAAAAAACTATACGAGCGATTAATTTCGGAATACAGCACTTAATTATACTTAATTAGCTCTACAAGTACCATATACTCATTTTTGATTCCTCTCACTTTGCTCTGCTAGCTTTAGGGACGTTTGCTGAAGTTTAAGGAGATCTCTAAGGCTATTGTTGAAACTTTAGCAAGTCTTTGCGAAAGTCCGGATATTGAGACATCTTCTAACGCATCGTCGTTCTTAAAGTCTATAATTGCTAGTGAATTTGTAGTGTGCCTTTGTTTATTGGCTAACACATTCTCTGCCACAATACCTGTTAGCTAAGTGCTTCAGTCTCCCTATTATGACCTTAAGTCTGCAGTTGATCACATTGAAAATATTGTTGGCCATGTTGAAAACTTAAGGGAAACAATCGATCTTGAGTTTTCCAAGATTTTCAAAACAGCAGAATCTGGTGAAGAAATTCTTTTGCCAAGATTAACTCCTCGTCAACGCCATAGAAGCAACTACTCTACTCAAGACCCTCAAACCTATTTTAGAATATCTGTGGCAATCCCGATCCTAGACGATCTGATAGATCAGCTCAAATGCAGATTCAGCGACCATAAAGAGCTTCTGGCAACACTTCAGTGCTTTTTACCCACTTTAGTTACTGAGAAAATAGATGTTGAATCTTTGAAACTTTATGAAAAGATGGTGGATCTAGAACTAGTATCTGGTGAGTACTCGCTGTGGAAATTGTTTTGGGAAAAACAAATGGAACACGACAAGACTTCTTGTGCCATTGAGGCATTATGCGAATGTAATAGAGAAATTTTCCCTAACATATTCACGCTCCTAAAAATATTTCCTTCTTTGTCCGTGACCACTGAGAGGACATTCTCTACTTTCAAGCGACGAAGATGTACCTGAGAAACGCGTGTGGACAAGACAGACTAAGCGGACTGGCTCTCATGTCGGCTCACAGAAGCCATCAAATCTCAACAGACAAAGTGATTGATGAATTTGCAAGAAAAAAGAACAGAAGAAAGGATTTTGTTTTGTAATATAATCGTTCCTGTCTACAGATACAATTCTGTGTTGAATTAAACAATGTTGAGTCTATTTGTATTCTCTATTTATTTTTCTAGTAACCAAATTATCAGGGGAAATTATTTTTATATTATTATTTATATATTGATTGTCGTCCTAACTTTTGTTAATAAAAGCTTAAAATGGCCTAAACATGGATTATTTGACAATTTTTTTACGGTTTTGGGAAGGTTCTTCGGACCTCGCCTGGTGCCATAATCCCCCGAAAAATTTTCCTGGGTACGGCCTTGGTACTGGTCATTTTAGAAATCGTAAAAAAAGGAGCCACAATCTGATTCGCTGCTACGGTTGTACATAATCTAGACGACAACATAATCGGTCTAACGTTGGCGTTTTTAGAATCGCTTGCGACTGAGATTGAACCTTACCTGGCTGTGTACCAGATCAGCCCATGGTGCGTTTCATATACACGGATATGGCCAACCTTTTGAGGATAATTATGGGGAAGTTCGTTAAACGAGAGGTCCTTGACAAAGAGATGATCACAAAAATCGATATTTGCAAGGAGAATTTAATTGATGTAAAATAGATCGATCTTGGTTACGCTACTCAAGATGCGGTGAGAAAGTCGAAGAACCTGACTCAAAAGGATATATTGCTGTTCAGGAGAGACTGCTTGACAATTCTGCAAAAGATAACATCCAGGATTTTGGAAAAATCGCCTGTCAAATACAAAATCGTAAAGGCCGATATTTTGTGATCCACAAATAATCATACAGTCGGAGACAGCTTCCTTTCAACGGCTGAAAATGGCTCTCGAAAATTTCGTTCAACTGAAAAAATTGGATGGACGAACTGCTGCGGAAAAGATAGAACGATATTTTCGAGAGATGTGCTCCAACATTGCATAAAAGGATAACTTGGGGACATTCTCGAAAAAAGAAAACAAATTGGATTATTTTAAGAGGGAAATGCTTTCGACGTTCAACGGATCTTACGAACTAAAAATATTTTTAGAAAGTATCTTCGTATTGTTCCACGGCAATGCAAACGTTGAACGAAGTTTTTCTGTCAACAAAGAATGTCTAATTAAAAACCAAAGTCCTATCAACGTTCAACGGATCTTACGAATTAAAAATATTTTTACAAAGTATCTTCGTATTGTTCCACGGCAATGCAAACGTTGAACGAAGTTTTTCTGTCAACAAAGAATGTCTAATTAAAAACCAAAGTCATTGTTCATTGGTTGCCATAAATAATGTATGGGACGAGCTCAATAGCGTCGGTGTCGAAAGTATCGTCGTAAATAAAAAAATTATTAACGCTGTGAGGGATGCACGATCACGTTACAGGGAACATCTCGTGGAACAGAAAAAAAGACAAAGAAGCGTTAAAAATATCAGAAAACAGAAAGAGATCGCCAGATTTAATCAAAGAATTAAATGAAAAAAAAAAACTGGCGATCGAGTACCAAAAAGGGCTAATATTGATGAGCAGCTAAGTGCAGTTCATCAAAAGTAGAGGGTCGGACTATAAAACTTCAAAGAATTTTGACAATTCCCAAATTTGTCGTTTATAGCTCTATATATGCAGTAATGTAATTGATTAAACGAAATTACATTTCATCGAATTGTAGATCTCAACGTTAAATATTTTACCGTCATATTTAAACATGTATAAAAGTTGTTGATAATATCTTTCCAGATTGATTTTATGTAATGGATATTATATAGTACGTATTTCAAGTTATTGCTTTTCAACGTCTCTCAACTGCGGATCTTTAGTATTCGAAATGTAGAAAAATATATGTGATGTAAAACAGAGTGTTCTTTATTTAACCCTAATCTCCTTCGAATATTTTCACAATCTGTTTGGACAACCTGGAAATGTCAGGGAATTTGTGATTCAGCAATGCGTAACAACCATGACAAGGAGAGTTTCAGAGCGGAAGTGACGTCACTATGGCGGGAATTTCAAATTTGCCAGTTGACTGGCGGGAGATTCAAATTTGACAGTTGACGGCTGGCATAGAGCAAAGCCTGCTGACAGAGCACAGACATTTAATAACAATCATGGAACACTAAAAGTTGACAAGCTGTCTCGGAACACCTGTCATGGGGGGTATGAAATCATCCGTCATTCACAGTTGCCATAGAGCCACAGACAGTTGTTAGTAATCATAGAATACAGACAGTTTTTAGTAATCATAGAACACATACAGTTTTTAGTAAGTTAGTAGAGTTAAATCTTGGTTATTGAAAATGTTTAAAAGGTTCTTTTTCAAAGAAAATAATAAATATTTATGATTTATTAACATAAAACGATTATATACTACGTAGAACTTTCATTCTTCATGGTTTTTTACCTCTAGGAATATCGCCGAAACGTGTTGTATTTTTTAAAGACCTTTTTATTATTATTATTATATGAGGCATGGGTGTCAAAGTGGGTACTTAGGCCAATTCGGCCCATTCTGCCTCTCCCCCTTGCTCCTCAGACCTACGGTTCCCCGAGTATCCAAACAACTTGGTTCAGATATCTCAGGATTGCCGCAGGCGAGGTGCGTCTGATATTGGTCAGATCCGGCCACTTCAGTCCTAGGATGGCGGGGCATTCTGTGAAGAGATGAAGAGATCTTCCTCCTCCATGCATGCCCGACATGTCGGGTCGTCGATGACACCCATTATATGTAGGTGTTTTCTTCCGTCCAAATACTTACAAAAGAGCGTAGTTTGGCCCGGGGCAAAGATAGGCAATCTTCGGCCCGTTTCCGGCATGGCTCCGTGATGAAGTCGAAAGACCTGAATTGAGTTCCACCTCTGACAGTGTCTGAGGTGTGTGTCGTCTTTAAGGAGATTGACCATGATGTGCGGTGTGATGGGTACTGCCGGTTCGGGCCCACACATTGTTCCCGACGAAGCAGCACCCGCCAGCTTATCCGCCTTGTGATTGCCCTCATTCCCATTGTGTGCTGGCACCCAAGCTAGTTCCACCACATTTTCATTCACTAGTTCCAACAGTTCGCGGTGGCAGTTCAGCGTGGTTCTCACGTCGCACCTGCCCTTTTCAAGCACCTTTAAGGCGTCTTTAATGTCTGTGAAGAACAGTATTACTCCTTCACATACCTTGCTCATGCGGACCTCATCAGCCCCTCGAGCTAGTGCTATTAGTTCCGTTTGTAATACGGTGGCATATTTCCCGAGCGGTTGTTGTAGAGATAGTTGCAGGTCTTGGCTGAAGATTCCTATGCCTGTACTCTCCCTCTTTTTAGACCCATCAGTGTATCTATTGTCGGCACAGTGCGTGGGTCTGTTTCTTCCAAACTAACGTGGTATTTGCATTTGCTGAATAGGGGTGCAATGCGGTCTGAGCTGGACTCGGGGAGTGGTATTCTGGCGAGGCCCTCCTCCAAGATGGCTGTATGACTCTTCGCGCTCTTGTGCACCCCTAATGTTCCACCATCTTTCAAACGAAGTGCGGTCAGTAGTGCTACCCCCTTGTAATATAGATCTAGGGGTGGCAAGCACAACAACGCCTCTAGCGCAGCAGATGGTGTGGTCCTCATGGCACCAGTGACTGCGATGCGAACAGATCTCTGTAGTCTCGCAAGTCTGTCCGTCTCAATTTTTAATTTGGTGCGTCGCCACCAAACTATTGAACCGTAGCATATCATGAGCCTTATCACCGCTGTGTACAACCATAGGGTGACCTTAGGCGATAGGCCACATCTTTTTCCTACATCTCTTCGACATTGCCATAGAGCAGCAGTTGCTGTCCAGATGTTTTTCCCAGGTCAGTTTCCCACCCCTAGGTATTTCACCTCGTTGGATAGCTTAAGCTTGGTTTCATTTAGTGTAGGCATTTTTATGTCGCCCACCTTTCGTTTTCTGGTAAAGAGCATAGCTTCTACTTTGTGGGGATTCACAGAAAGAGACGTTGCCCTGCACCTGCTATTCTCGGGTACGTGTGTAAATGCAAGGCACACACTGTGGATAACCACCAGTTCGTCCAGTACAGTTCCCAGTCCCCACTGAAGGAAACCCGGGAAAATCCCATCCGCGCCTGGTGACTTATATCAGGAGAATGCCTTGCCCGCCTGTATTGTTCCGGTTCGATTTACGACTTCTCTCACTAATTGCCAGTCCTCCGCAGAAGGACATCTTGAGTTGTGAGGAAGTTCCGTAACGTTCCCTAGTAATATCGACCCTGGGAAGTGTGTTGCCAGATGTGTTTTTGCTGTGTCTATAGCAGTGTCAGTATAGGTACCGTCCCCATTCTGACAGAGCCCACTTGTCTAGGATATTTGTAGATCACTTTAAGCAGTCGGGATGCCGCATGTGTGCTTTCTATCTCTTTACAGAAG
Organism: Crioceris asparagi; assembly: GCA_958507055.1. NCBI lineage: Eukaryota > Metazoa > Arthropoda > Insecta > Coleoptera > Chrysomelidae > Crioceris > Crioceris asparagi. The sequence continues at coordinate 27,862,835 of OY293832.1, forward strand.
AGTCTCCATGATTCCCGTTGCTTTGAGCGAATTTCTTTCTTATACGACCTTTGGTATAGTTCGTAGACCTCCCAGTCGGACGTATTTCGGGATGACTTGGCGCAGTTGAAGAGTCTCCTTAGGTGGGTCCTTTTGATCTCAAGACTCATGCTCCACCATGTGGCGGAGCCAGATCTGAGTTGTCCTCTTCTCAGGAGCGAGGCGTGCTCATAATCATTCATAATTCACCCAGTGAGTGCGTTGACTCGCTTGTCTAGGTCCTTTGCAGACGTTATCTGAGTGGCCGCCCCATCATTGCTCATGGAAGACTCCAGGTGCGGTACGCTTCCTTGTCTGTCTTCCTGGGATTCTGGTACGGCTCTTTTGATGTCTTGACTGCTAAGAATCTTATTATTATCCATTGGTGGTTAGGGAGGTTGGCTTCGGAGCTGACCCTCCATTCCACGATTGATTTGGATACCTCTTGTGTTGCGACTGAGATGTCAATCACCCTCTGACATCTCGAGGTTACGAATGTGGGTTCATTTCCTCGGTTGAGGATTTCCAAATTTGTCCCTAATAGGTATTCTAGTAATGCCCTACCTCTGCTGTTGCTGTCTTCGCTACCCCAAGCGTAGTGGTGGGCATTTGCGTCACACCCTACAATGAGGTGTTTTCTCCCCTGCTCGCAGACATCAACCAGCATCGCCAGCTCCTTGCTGGGGGGTGGCTCGTTGGCGTCTAGTGGCAGGTAGTATGAGGCTTTGCCCTTTTCGAAGTCCAGGTGCACTTGGACAGCCGTTAGGCCGCGTCCTAAGAGTCCTGTCAGTAGAATGGCTTCTATATGACCGGAAAGGGAAACACATGTCCTTGGTCTTTCATTGATTGCTCCAACAAAGATTTTTCTTTGGGAGGAGTTGTCGCTCGATCCACATACCCGATTACCTGAATTACCGATTCTTGGAGCTATTGCTGTCTGCTCAGCCTCCCGCCCCCGGGAGCGGTGCAGGTTTGCCTGAACTATGGCCAAACCAGTGGTTTTGGCCATCAGGCTTGTACAGGTGGGTCGAAAATCCCACCTGACTCCGGTGCATTCATTTGCATGGGCGCTCCCTGAGCCGAGGCAGTCTCACCTCCCTATTTCAACTTGGTCACCTTGCAGGTGACCTGACCAAGCAGGTAAAATAATTGACCTGCTTTTTCTGTTGAGATTTACAAATGCAGCAGAATCAACGTAGAACAAACAGAAAATAAAAATTAGCGAAACTGCAAAATGTGTGTAAAACTGTAATCAACTATAATTCTATTGTTACTATCAACAACATTCAACTTAAACAAAACAACTTTTTCATGTCAATATATATCAGTACACAGTATGATTCTTTAGTTTATTCTATAAACGTTATCTTGATATTTATTAGTCTGTTCAATTTGATCAGTGAACGGTCCGTACACAGGTCGTATTCCAACACTCCTCCTCGTTCACTGAACAACATTGTACTTTTCCCGTAAATGGTTGTGTTTCATCACTGCTAATGGCTTCGTCAGTAGATCAGCAACCATTTCTTCCGTTGGACAATACTCGCATCTTATGACATTTTGCTTCACCAAATCACAAATCATCTAGTACTTTGTATCGATATGCTTGGTCTTGCAGGAGAATTTGTCGTCGCGCACCAAATTGATACAACTTTGGTTGTCTTCATAAATTACCATTGGTGTGTTAACATTTTCGTTCATCTCACCTAATAGCTGTCTTAACCATTTCGCTTCTTTTGCCGCATCAGACATTGAAATGTACTCAGCCTCACATGATGATGTTGCGACAATGATTTGCTTACTGCACGACCAGCTGATTGTACCACCTTTGAAGTGAAAGATTCGACCACTGTTTGACTTTCGATCAATTTTGTTATCTGCCCATGTAGCGTCCACATATCCAAACAATGAACGATTGAGTTGTTGCTCAACATGAGTTTCATGTCATGCGTTCCATTTAAATACTTTACTACGCGTTTTAGCTGATTCCAGTCTTCAAATGTTGGCTTTTTTACCTCACTGAAATGTCTGGTCTTGTGTTTACCGACAAATAAAGCAATCGTCCAACCAGTTGTCTGTACATTCTGTTTCTTACAAGCTGTTCAGATATACTCGACTTTCCATAGTTTACATCAATTGGTGTCCTTGCTCCTTTTGCATCCTTGAGACCATAATCAGATGCAATTCGTCGAATATATGCTGACGGCAAAATTACCATCAACATCTCTTGTCACTTCCATGCCCAAATAGTGATTTATTGGACCCACATTTTGCATGTCAAAATTTTCTTTCAGAACATTTTCAATTTCTGCCATTTGTTCCATCGTTTTGCACGCTATGAGCAAATCATCTATGTAAACGATTACATAGCAAAAACTTTCATTAATTTTCTTCTGGTCTGGCTGATACACGTGGCTTCACCTCTAGAACCTCATTTACTGACTGAGTTGACTGTTCAATAGACGTTACACTCGCTAGTGACTCCTCTTGAACATCTTTATTTTCCAGCCTATCTTCACTTAGCGTTTCACTTGCTAGCAGCTCCTCCTGAACCGGTAATTTAGCATTCGAATGATTTCCAGCCGTTAGCTCGTTCGAAATTTCACTGCTTTGTCTCGATTCAATGTGTGAAAACGAACATCTCGACTAATGACAACCTTTTTCTTTTCACTGTTGTAACATCGATAGGCCTTCGAATCTTCATCGTAGCCCAAAAATATCATTTCAACTGCCGCCTTGTCGAGCTTTTGTCTCTTTTCCGTTGGTACATGAACGTAACATTTGGAACCAAAAATCTGGAAAACTTCTATACCTGGTTTCTTTCCATTCCATAGTTCATATGGTGTCATGTTTGTTGTTTTTGTAATCACACGATTCTGTATAAAATTCGCCGTTGCAACTGCCTCGCCCCAAAAACTGTATGGCAATTTGGCATCAATCAGCATACAACGCGCCATTTCAATTAATGTGCGATTCTTTCTTTCGGCCTTTCCATTTTGCTGTGGACTATATGCTGCTGTCAACTGAATCTGAATTCCCTCAGGCTTGAGAAAATTCCTTAAACTTTTTCCAGTACATTCGCCACCTCTGTCTGAACGAATAACTTTTGGCTTTCTTCCGAATTTTGTCTTACAAAACTCAATGAATTGTTTCATCGTTTTCTCGACTTCAGATTTTTGTGGCAATAAACAAATCACCGTTAAACTTGAATAATGATCAATAAAAGTAACGATGTACCGCTTGCCACTGGGTGCTTGCGTCTGCATAGGCCCACATACATCGGTGTGAATCAAATCCAATGTCTCTGTTGAGTCTCTTTTCGACGCTTTAGGAAATGGTAATATTGTCAATTTACCTTCAGCACAAGTCTGACACGTTTCAATAATACCGCAATCAATGATTTCAAGTCCTTCAATCAATCCTTCTGATTGCATTTTTCGAATTGCCTCTAAATATATGTGTCCCATTTTACGATGCCATTGGTGAATACATTTGTGGTTATGCGCAAGCGCCACACAAGCTGAATCACGTTGCCGCAAAATGTACAGTCCACCAATATAGTCCGCAATGCCAACTATTTTTCCATTGTGTTTGATTTCACAAATGCCGTCATCAAATTCAACACGCAAACCACTTTTTGTCAGCCGTCCAACTGAAAGCAAGTTGCAATTCACGTTCGGTGCAAACAAAACTTCATCTTGTTTCATCCTGCTGATGAAACCAGTTCTATCCAAGAGCTCCAGTTCCATGGTGCCAATTCCGCATACAATTGTGTTTTCACCATTTGGCAGTTCAACCGAGCCTTCGTATAATTCGTTAAGATGCTTAAAACGTCGTTTATCGCTTAATAAATGCCTTGTCGCACCCGAATCAACTGCCCAATTGAATTTGCGTTGCTTGCGATTACATGCAATCGTAAATAGAAAATCCTTATTTGATGACTTTTGCTCAAAAATGTTTACCTTATCTCCTTTATTTGCATTGTCATACTTGCCACCCTTCTTTATCAACCACGCTTTGTACTTTTCACAATCATTCTTAAAATGGCCTTCCTCTCTGCAAAAATGACAAACTTTAGCCTTTCCACCCTTCGAAACAATTTTTAAAATAGTTTCACCTGAATTGCTAGTCGCAGCCGCATGTCTATCATATTCTGTTATTAACCGCTGTTGAACGAATGCAAACGTGACTTCTTCTTCTTTTTGTGATTCAAGTGTAGTGATCAGCGCATCATAGCTCACTGGCAAACTACTTAGCAACATTGCAGCACTCCATTTGTCTGATAAATCATCTTCACCAAAGTCAGGCAATTTCGTAAACAAGTCTTGCATTTTTGCAATATGTGTACGAACATCGCCGCCATCTTCGAGTTTCAAAGAGCAAATCGATCGCATCAAAAATACTTTATTTGTCAATGTATTTCTTTCATGGTACTTCTTGAGCGCATCCCACATTGCTTTTGCCGTCCCTTTTGTACGAATATGCCCCAATTAATTGTCTTCGACAGCCAAACCAATCGACGACCTTGCCTGTTCGTCGTATTCATCCCATTCGTTCAGTTCATTTTGATTTGTGATAGCACCACTAACACCAACTGTAGCCACTGGTCTTTTGTCAATAATCACCTTTCTCCACAATTTTTGCTTGCCGAGCAACATCTCCATGCGAAATTTCCAATTGCTATAATTGGTGTTGTTCAATTTCACAAATTTCATCTTTGTTTCGTCAGCCATTTTTCGTTATGCAAAAATTGCTTCGTGTCTATGTTGTGATTTTCTTTAACTTTATATCGCCTTTCTTTTTAAACACACAAACCTTATTTTTATTTCCGTTGCTTTTCTGGGCCCATAACTTGTTGAGATTTACAAAGGCAGCAGAATCAACGTGAAACGGACAGAAAAAAAAATTAGCGAAACTGCAAAATGTGCGTAAAACTGTAATCAACTATAATTCTATTCTGTTACTATCAACAACATTCAACTTAAACAAAACAACATTTTCATGTCAATATATATCAGTAGACAGTATGATTCTTTAGTTATAAACGTTATCTTGATATTTATTAGTCTGTTCAATAAAATTTTATCAGTGAACGGTCCGTACACAGGTCGTATTCCAACATTTTCGGCAAAAGCGTCTCTCTCCTTTCTCAAGAGTCCGAAAACAAGGAGTTTGCCCTGAGGTTTTTCCTTGACGGCCTCGTGGAAGAGGATTCACCTTGGTATGCCTGCCAATGGGTTTTGAGCGGCCAGGTGCCCCCTCAGGACCCCAGTCTCGAAAGGAGGGCCAAGGATCCAAAGAGTCGCCTTGGTTAGCTTAGGCAGCTCATTTTCTGGGAGTACGGTAAGCCTTGCTCTCTCCCACAGAGGTTTCATGGCTTCGACCGCCTTTACCAAAAAGTCGCGTGCAACTTCGTCGGTGCAGGTAATTCTCAGCGCTCCCGCTACGAAGCCACAGCGCATGAAAGTGGGTGCTCTTGCTTTTTCCTCAATGAGGGGGCTGATTTGGTCTGACCGGTCGACAATGGCCAGCCTGAGGTGGCTGGCCACTGCCTCTCTGAAGGACCGTGCCGCCTGGACAATCTTTGCCTGCCTGGCGCGCGTTTGCTCCCTGCCATCGCCCTCTTTCCAAGACAAGTCCCAGGTAGGGGCATGTAACCGGGCGAGCGTTGGCGCTTGCCGGTCGCCGCACCGCTTTGAGCCGGCAGGGTTTTATACCCGCTTGTGCCCTAAGTGGCTGCGCCCGACTTAGGCTTCGTTTTGTTGGGAGAGCTACTCTGTCCCTCCTCCTTCTGCTGCAGCGCCTTCCGCTTCAGCAGGTGTCTCCTTGCTGGCCCCGACAGCTTCTTCTTCTTCGGAGGGTCTTTCGGTACCACTGATCTGGTCAGATCGCCCGCAGCATCCCCTTGCTGCACCAAAGTTTTCAAAGTGTCCATGGATCCTTGTTTTTATTCATCCCTCGGGCTCCCCACCCGCCACGGAGCCCGCATTGGGGACGCTTTATCAGCGCCAGGGCTACCCGAGAGATATAAGCCTCCGTACCAATCCCGTTTGCAGTACCTGCGCCCCACTCCCCCGCCGCACGATCCATGCTCCCTAGGGACTCACCCAGCCGGCTCTCTGACGGTACAGCACTGCTGATTGATCAAGGTGGGTTAGCCTTGACCGTCCGTGTAGTGGAATTCACGGCCAAAGAGGAGTGTAGCCAGACTTCCGGCCTCCCGAAGCGAGTCCCGGAGCCGACTCAGCCACCAGGATCCCGTCATCCCACGACACAGATCTCCCAGTACGGCACAAACACAGGGATGCCACTAAGTATCCGGTACCCTTGCCGCAGCACAGACCAGGACGGGGGGTTGTTCTTGGTCGCTCCTGAGAGCTACTTGCCTGTTGGTCCTCCCCGGCGAACACATTCGTCTAAGAGTTCCAACGCGTCTTCATTTCAGGAACCGTACTGGTCCAGACCGACTACGTGTAGTCAGTCTAGGTCCCTTCGCCCCAGGAGAGCCCATTTTATTGATATCCAGTTTGTCGAGGATACCCCTTACTAGAAAGTCTAGGGCCCTCTATTCCAAGGGGCTTAAACCTCTCCACCAGCGTCAAGGTCCTACAACCCCTTGGAGAAGGTTTTAAAGACCTTTTCATTCAACTCTTCTTCGTTGCTGGAGATAATGATCATAGATTTTTGACAAAATCCACATTTTGCTTGTGATGTAGGTGGACCATCCCAGTGCGTTATCCAATCAGGGCGGTTGTAATGGATGAAACATGGTTGTTTTGTCTGAAGAGAAAAGTTGCTTCTATATTTCTTTGAAAGTTTAGTCCAAACTTCTAATAATTCCAAAGGAGCAAAATTTTTAATTAGATATTCTATTGGAACTTGACTGATTTCATCCCATTCCCAACTAATACTGCAAACAATTTTGAAAATGTAAGTGTGACATTTACAATAAGACTGAATTCTAAATGATTTTAATTATTTTTTTATGGAAAAACGTGAAATATTGAATAGTGACGCATGCGTTGTTTTGTACTGCCACACCTCATTCTATCAAAGATCCTAATTGAATAATACAATATTATACAGTTAAATAAAAGGGCCAGTTTCATTATCAAGTTAAAGAAGCCTTTAATTTTGAAGTTTCCTTTAAATCGTATAATGCGTTTCATAAAATCCTTTTAGGCTAAATGACCCTTTAAATCGGCCTTTAAACTTAAGTGACGATTTCGGGACTTTAACACTGTAAAGGAGCATTTCAGAAACCTCAAATTTCAAATCTGTCATTCAAATAATTTGATGTTTGCATGTTAAGGTGCATTTATTTCGATTAAATTCAAAGTCTGCAACATTTCTCTTATTAGTTATCTAGCATACATTGAACATTTGGAAATACTGATCATTATTTACGTAAACAGCATCTATATCGTGTGTATGTCGTGTCGAAGTTAACAAGCCGAAAAGTAGTTAAAAGTGGGCGGAATATTATGATATTTTGCAGTGACCCAGCCTATCCCGAACAACATCCTCTAGAAAAATCCAGAAATATAGTGCTGCAGTTATCTGGAAAAACTAGGATTACACGGTCCATCCACAAGGCGGGAAAACCGTAAGTGAGGTCGATGTTCCTATAAACATTAATTCTCATAGTGAAAACGTTCGGACAACGATACCCGACGACAGTTAGTTTCGTGCATGTGAATCAAAATAATTAAAAATATTTCATATTAGTATCGAAACCAACGCAGGCAGGAGCGTACCACAACCTCCCAATACATTACGCGAGGAAATGATAGAAAACTCAAAAGCAGTAGATGGCTCACAAGAGGAGGAGAGAGAAATTTCAAATAAGGATTTATTCAATTTAATCAAAAAGGTAATTACGAGTAACGAAATAAAAAAACAAAACGATGAAATAAAAGGTGAGATATATAATATTAGAAAAGAATTAAACGGTGAAATCGAAGCATTACAAAAGGAAAATATTGAGCTGAAGAAAAGTGTCCAAACACTAGAAGAAAGATTATTAGTAAATGAAAGAAAACTGAAAAAATACAACTTGATTGCTTATGGAATAGACGAAGAAGAAGATGAAGTTCGTGATATTGAGAAGTTCCTTGATACCATTAACAATAGATGTGGAGTGTAATGCAAGCTACACGACCTCAGAGATTGGTACAGAATTGGAGAGTCAAGGCAGAACACAGAAAGGCCTAGACCAATAGTTGTGGACCTCATATCCTATTAACGGAGAGCGTCTATTTTAGAGAAAGCCTCAAAACTCAAGGGTAGCGGAATATACATATCAAATGATTACATAAGAGAAGATTACAATAACAGTAAAATTGTATTTACACATTTGAAAACAGCACGGAGAAGCGATCCCGAGGCAAAAATTTTGAAAAACAAACTCATTATCCATGGCACTAGTTATACAGCTGAACAATTAGAAAATCACTCTGACGAAATCCCCCAATATACGACGCAACAACAAAAAAGGAACAAAGCCAAGAACAAAGTACGTTTACGAAAAGGAAAGAGCCACCCAGTAATCTCACTGTTCCACCGAAAAGACTAACCAGACAGTTTAGCAATTCGTCAAAATGAAAACCTCAATTACAATTTAGAAATTCCTTGGAAAAAAAACTTTATTTTTATAATATTATAATAATTATCTTCACACAAATATTGTCTGATATTGTATTTGCTTCCTCGCTTGAGTTTTTATTTTCTATATTTTTGTCAATCCTAATTTTATATAGAAATATTATAATTTATTATATGTCCTTCAAATGAACCATTAGATGGTCAGGAAAAATTAAAATTTTGTCAAGATTGTTGGATGATTTGAAATTAGTTGATACATTCAAATGTATCATTATATAAATGACTGTAGTAGAAAAAATAACAAGATACCCCCTAAATAATTCAAATGAAGCAAAAGAAGTTTTATCTGTAAACAACAAATGGAATAATTTCAAGATTCTCAATACTAATATTTGTAGTGTTTCAAAAAATATAGATGAATTTAAAATCTATCTTGAGGAACTTCGATTGCATAGTTTTGACGGAAACTTGGCGGGTTCCGGATACCTCTTTCCTAAATATGGCCGACTACATAACCATATATAATGAAGGTAACTATAACCAAAACGATGGTAATATTGTCTTTACAAAACGAACTCTTATCATTCTCATGAACATATTGATAGAAATGGAGGTAAATTACTAAAAATTATAATGACTATAGATGAGTTGACCTTTTGCATCTACACATTCTACAGATCCCCTGCATGTCGAATCGACGACTTTCTTGACCAACTCAATAATATATTAGGTAAAGAAAGTGATAAATATCATCACAACCTATTTGTAGGTGATATAAATATCGATTTATTGAAAGAAACTGAAGACTCAAAAAATTATCTCGACGTGATGAGTGAATACGGCTTCCATTCAACTATTATTACTACAACAAGAGCAAGAAATGGATCTGAATCATGTCTAGATCATATATTCATTAAATCAAAACAACAAAACTTCAATAATATAATACCTCTCACTATATCATCAACAATGACAGACCACTACATAACGTTATTACAAATTGTTCTGAATAAAGCAAAAAACTATCCTGTGAATGATAATAAAAACTTTTTTCAAAAAATAAATCAACAATTATTACAAAAAGCAGTAAGTACCATCAATTGGAAAAATGAATTATACCCAATACATGATCTTGAATCAACAACAGAAAAATTTATCAACATAATAAACACATGTGTACAAAAATCAACCCAATACTTCAAAATAAAAAATAGCGAACGAAAAAGAAAAAATGGATAACAAAGTCATTGCACATAAACCAAAAAAATCATTCCATCCTCCTATGGAAACAAAATCCAAATAATGAAAACTTAAAAAAATATTATTTAGCGAGAAAAAAAGAAACGGAGAAGAAAATAAAAACTGCCAAACACAATTATTTAAAAAAATAGTAGAAAAAGAACAAAATGAAAGTAAAAAACTCTGAATGAAATATTAAATATCAAAACAGGGAAAAGAGTAAGCAACATAAAAAATGAAAAAATGAGATCGTCACCAACCCAAAAGATATTGCAGATACATTTAATAACTTCTTCGCGAATGTGGGAGAAAATCTGGCAAAGAACATAAAACGAAATCCCAACTACAAAAGTAAAAAATATATAAATAAAAATTAACTTTTCATCACACCAACAAATACTACCGAGGTTGAAAATATAATAATTTATTTAAAAAATAAAAAGGCTCCCGGACTTGATGGAATCAAAGCTGAAACACTAAAAATTATTTCCAAATTCATATGTGAACCTCTGGCGAACATCATAAAAATAATCCTTTGAATTAGGCATATTTCCTATGATTCTGAAAAAATCAATTATAACCCCAATTTTCAATATCTATCAAAGTATAATCTGCTGTCGACATCACAGTATGGCTTTAGAGAAAACAAAACTACAAATGATGCAATCCATTCCTTGACAAAAACCATCTACGAATCATTAGACTCAAGTACTCCGTCCATCAGTGTTTTTATAGATCTCAAAAAGGCTTTCGATACTGCCGATCACTCCATACTTCTAGATACACTAGAAGATATGGGTGTAAGAGGTTTAGCGCTTAATCTATTCGAAAGCTACTTAACAAACAAAACCCAAAAAGTTTAATTCAAGTCATGTGAGTAAAGAGATTAACGTTAAATGTGGTGTACCTCAAGGCACAGTATTAGGGCCATTGTTATTCATAATTTACTTAAACAACCTATTTGAACTAGAGACAATTGGCAAAATAATCAGTTTTTTTTGTTATTTATTACAAAAATGATAACTGGTATAACCTCAAATTAAACATTGAAAATGACTCAAAGAATGGTTCGACAGCAGATTGCTCTCACTAAACTTTGACAAAACCGTATACGTAACCTTCAGTAGCCATGAAATATCATTGCCAAAATACAGTCTGAATATCCAAAACGATTTTTCAATTAAACCTAAAAAAAATATCTGGGCATTTACATTGACAATCATCTACGATAGAACCATCAAATGGAATATTTAACTAAAAAACTTCGTAGTATCCTATTTAAATTCAAACAAGTTGGGCAATTTTTGACTTAAATATAAAAAAGTACTATACCATAGTTTGGTTGAGTCACACCTAAATTATGGTATTATTGGTTGGGGAGGAGTATCCAGAAGTTACCTACATGCCCTCGAAATCTCCCAAAAGCGATTCCTTAGAATCATGCTCAACAAACCTACAAGATATCCAAGCTCGCTACTCTATACTGAAACACAAATATTAGATATAAGACAATTGTTTATTATTCAGATAGGATGTCAGCACTATAAAAATAAAAACGAACTTACTTCTCTAAATCATACATATGAGACCAAATCAAAGAATAAATATTGTATACCAATAGCATACAAAACAATAGGCCAAAAAAGTTACCTATTTGGCACCTAAATTATTCAGTCAACTACCACAAAGAATAATCGATTAAACTTATTTCAAAAGCTTTAAGACCCAGCTGTCAAAATTTGTTAGAGAAGCGGACAAAACAAAAATACACAGAATTATAGAAGGTTAAAGTATAAAAGCCCAACCTAAAACAAAAAAATCCTAACAATTGCACATAGTATTCAAAATCTAATTATGTATTACTGTAGGTATTTGTCATATTTATATTAGTTATGTTATTTATTATTATTGACATACATTTTATTTTCTATATTTATTATATATTGTGATCTAGAATAAGTTCTTTTATCACACACAAGCTGTGAAGACAGCTTCAGTGATTATATATGTTTATTCCTGGGTGATTTGCAAAATTGTCAATTTTATTATAAATCATATTGCTGAATAAACACATTATATTTCCATATAAAATAATGAGGTACGTATATTGAAATTGTAACTTGATTTCAGTGAGAGTTCGAGTCTTTTTTTATTTCATTTTAACTGTTATATACAGACAGATGGAATAGCTATATCCAACATCCTCAAGCAGTTCAAGCTCGAGTTCATCAGATGACGATGATTTTGAAAGGACACCTAAAATTTATCTTGAGATAGTTAACTACTTCGAAAGATATAATGATAAAGATTTCTTTGATCGTTTTCGCTTAACAAAACCAACTTTCGCATTTTTATTAGGAGAAAAAGCAACAAATCGGTAATTGTAAAGTTATTGTTAACAAATGTTTGTCTATAACATGAGATACTTTTCAGAGGAGGGTGCATTCAGCCAGTCATACAGTTGCTTCTGAATCTAAGATTTTATGCAAGCGGAAACATGTTATTAACAGTTGGAGACTTAGTTGCAGTCTCAAAGGCATCTGCAAGTCGAATAGTGAGAAGAGTAGTGTCTGAAGCAATAGCTATATTGAGTCCAAGGTACATTAAAATGTGTGAAGGTGAAAATGAGATGGAAGGGGGGCAATCAAATTTTATGCAATAGCAAGGTTTCCTAGAACTATTGGCGCTATAGATTGTACCTTAGTAAAAATTCAATCACCAGGTGGAGAAGATCCGGAATCATTTAGATCATGAAAGGGCTTTTTTGCATTGAACGTACAAACTATATCGGATGCTGACCTGAGAATAAGGAATATTGTTACACGTTGGCCACGTTCAGTTCACGATCAAACTATATTCAATAATAGTTTAGTACAGCAAAAGTTTGAGCAGGGTCGTTTTGGTAAATATCTTATAGTTGGAGAAGTAGTATAGAGCTTTAAATAAATAAAAACATTCAAATCTGCTACCAATATTTGTCTTGCATGCAAATCGCAGCTTTTACTTAGTTTTCATGGCGAAGCTATTCGAGTAATTGCAACATCCTTACCTTCACTGGTGGTTTGAAGTTCTGTAAAATCATGAGAACTGGTCCCAGTCATGACATTTGGGGCAACAGAATTTGGTTCCTTGAATGGAATTTCTTTGGAGTTTTCAGCAGAATTATCTATTATGATTGGGCTGTCGAAGAGAATCTGGAACATTTGTTATTAATGGATAATTTCTTGTTACTGGTGGTACAAAAAAACTATTTTCTGAGATTACCAATTGTTGTCTCAGTGTTGCCACAGTATACATGTAGTCCATTAAATCTTCTCTATAAAATATTGGATAAATAAGTGGAAATAGCAATTTTATAAAGAACATTATAAAAAATCCTTAATGATTTACAAATACATGCAATTAATTTCGCTTTGATACTTAGAGCATCAGTTTAGACTTAACATTGAATGAGCGGCACCACTGGACAAAATCGACGTTTTGACAGCGACGATTGTGCAATAGTCGCGGTCGCATTGCAGTTGCTAGTTACATGATAACCCCGCGAGTCATCTTTCATATCTATGAAAGGGCCACCACCAGTTCCTTGTATACCTACACGTTGAGCAGCAACAGCCTTGTTTCTGTTTTTAGATTCTCATACTTGCTCTGTAGTTGCTGCAAGCTTCTCTTAACCATTGCTTGTGCATTGTATCTATCCGCTATTATCTTCCAGGCTTCAAGCTAGAATTCACTGGTTATATTTTTGTTATTCCAATTTATACTGAATATACAACTCACCTTTTCGTGGCAACTAACATTATTTGTAACTTTATTCTCTACGCTTTTTTCCATTTTTTTTCCAACTCTTAGGTTACTGAAACTAACCGTTATGCAGCCCAGGAGGTCTATTCTGTACACTAATCGTTAATCGATAGCTGCTTATCGCTATAATTATATATATAGATATACTTATACATGGCGATATGTCATTTGATGCCAGTCCGCAACCAAAAATGATTGTTCTATGTCGTCATCTTTTGGTGTTCTGTTCAAAAAGTTATCAGGCGGTCTCTTGAGTGCGATAAGTGAAGATCCTTGTGAACGATAACATTTGACAGTCGATGATGTCACGTGGTCTTGCCGTCTCGCCGTACGACGTGTGTTGTGTATTTATGTGTTTGTTTATGTTCAACTATAACCTATAACCTCTTGTGCTTTGTTATAAATTGTTGTGAGTTGTCAACACAGAAATATAATAAAGACTCTATGGTTGTGAGTTTTCTTAAGTGAGAATTTTATAGGTATCATATCCTTTTTTGAATTTTACGTCTTAAGAGAAATTATTCTATTTTTAGGTTACTTCAATCGGCAAAAGGAAGTAAAAATATATTGGTATTCGTATTTATGTCTCATCTATTTGAGAATTGATCCTATACCCAATATTCTAGGCAGTAATAGCTTTCGCATATAGTATTAGTTAAATTGCAATCTGAATTCCGATTATTTTGTCATGGGTAAGTAGTTATCGGATTGGATCCTTGTGTTACTTTCATCAATTATATACTTTCATATTAATCTTTCTGCAAGTTCTCAGAAAGTAACATAACGGATACTATCCTATAGGTAAGTTACAGAATAATAATTTCATGACATACACCATTTCCACTTTAATTCAATAAGGTTTTAATTGCATTTGAGAATACAACAAACGTAGTGGAGAATAGTCAGTTGTATTTGAGAAATTATTTTATAATATCAATACGAATGTAATTCTATTTCAGAATGTATCATTTGAATTTAAGAAGTTGCTAATTGCATTTGAGAAAAGTATCCTAATTGAATTAGCAAGTTGGTAAAAAGGTCTAAAGGTTCAGTGTAATCATCATTTCTAATGTTAAGATTGTGTTATGCATGTGCTTTTGTGTTTTTCATTATCTTGTTATATCTTCTCAATTACATTTTACCATTTCTTGAATACAATTGAACTCTTAAATTAATATTTTGACTACTCAAATAAAACTGACTTTTTTCAACTAATTGGTGCTCTCTTAAATAAATTTGACTTCTCTCAAATACAATTGATATTTTTTTTTAAATAAACAGTATTCTTTCTCAAATAAAAGTGGAAATGGTGTAGAAGAAACCATTAGTGTAATGATTATTAATTATTGTAGTATAGGTCCGTAAGTACTGCAAACTGCAAGTTATTTTCATTTTGGTGTGTACGTTTTACAGTTTTGGGAATTATGTTCTAGGTTATTAAAACATAAGTAAGTGAGGAGTGAATTAAAGTATCTACAACAATTTGTTTCTACCACTGAGTAAGTATTTTTTTATATATACATACAATATATATATATATTTACTTGTAAAAAATTGATTATATTTTATTCTAGGTTCATAACTAGATATACGATATGCTTACTATAAGTGGGTCCCTACTGTTGTTCGAATAAGTAAGTAGATTTCAGTTCAGTGTGTTGATTACTTTTTTGTTAGATTTAGCCTTCAAGTAAGTTCAGTTTTATTCATTGTTGAAATTGGTATAGTGTATAGTATTTTTGAGAATATCTAAATAGAGATACAGCAAAGAATATAGAATCATCATGTCTCATAATAATATGACTTTTCTAAATACTTTGCTAAAGAAAGCAAGGTTGGTGAGATTTTTAATTCTATTACATTTTAATTTTTATAAGAGCTTAACATAAGTTCAACACACATCGTACTTGTTTTTAATAAATTGTCTATTACTTTAGGATCAATTCATAATTTTCAATGCTGGTTTGGGCTACTTGGCACTGGATGTGATGAATTTGGAACATCGTGCACGGCGTTTGGAGAGAAGAACGGAACGGAGTGCGTGGAGAGCGAGTCATGATCCTTTTGAGATGTATGAAGACCAATTCATGGATCTTTGGGAATATTCAGAGCTTCAGCCACCCGAGTACAGACTGGCTCTTCTCTAAAGACTCCCTCATCCCCCTGTTCCAGCCTTTCTATGAATTCCTACGAAATAAGGTAAATATCAACTAGTGTACCAGAAAAGATTAAAAAAATGTAATTATTGAACCAGAAAAGTGAGAAAATTTCTTGAATTATAAATTATAATGAAAGTTTAAATTGTTATTATTTATGTAGAAAAGAGAAAAGAAATGAAATTTAATTTGTACGGAGAAATGCAATGTCACAGAGGTGAAGCGATATAAAATTTAAACTAAAGTACGTATGTATATAACTCTGAAATAACTCACTATTTCTTCAGGATAAAGGTCAGCACATGAGGAACCCTCCCAATAATTTTACACAAAAAGGCTACAAATTTGTTTATCCTGCTCGTTAACTGCAGGCTCATTATTCGGAAGGCCTCCCGTTCTACTTCTTGCACCACGGATCTGAGCAGCCTTACCAAGAGCTTTGGATTTCATGTCTCTCCATGTCTACAAGAAATTCAGCTCCAATAATGACTGGGAAATTATGATGAGATTAGGATATTGCTATTGTATTAGCTCTTAAAATATTTCCTTTACAATGAATTTAATAGATTTATTTTTGATGTCTTTTAGACATTTAGTACTCATGACTAGGAAGGTAAGCTTGGTTAGCAAAATGTGTATTCAAAATTTCTAGTATGCCTTGGATAAAGATTGGAATTATTAAAATTATAAGTCTGTAAATTAGAAGAATGTTATTTATTATATGAAATTATTATATAAAATGGCTATGTACACAGTACACAGAACAAATTTGTGGAACCATCTTCATCGTTTTACGTTATATTAAAATCTTCTCTTACAAAAATAGTGTTTATTTTGATTTGCAACAGTTAAGATAATATTATATATTTTTTCATTTTCCTCAATGTTAGAGTGCTCATTTTGTTTTAATGAGAATTAATTGACAACTATTAAAAACCAAAAGTTGGACATCCTCCGAAACTTATTATATCATCTAAAATGTGAAAATAACTATCTGAAAATACAAAAATATATAGGGTGATCTATTTGGTAAAACTTATGATGTCAGATCCAGAAATAATTTTCCATCCCTGTATATGTATAAAGATATTAGGATATTTTTTTCTGATAAGAACTTTTGTCACTATTCACAACTTATTTCGATTAGTTCATATGAGTCTATTTGATACTCACAGTTTGCCACCTCTCTGCAATTTTGGGGTGTCCCAACTGATTTAGAGTATTGGTCAGCTCTTGCCAAATTGATTTATTTGTGGCTACACCATCATAGCCAAGTTGCGCCCCAGAAGCGAATTTCGGGTGGCTACACATAAATGCTACCAAAGAAGTAAGTTGTTCTTTATTATCTCGGTTGCATCTTTTTTGTCTCCTAAGAAAATTGCGTAGAAAAACTTACTTTACTGCTTCAGAAATGCGGATCATAATTTACCAATAACATATTATTATTGTAACTTTTATACACACAAAAATACAATATATATTTTATGAGAACATTAAAATTACTTACATTTCGGCAACAGTATCCATCATTGAAATTTAAATTACCAGAAAACTATCACAAAACTTACGAACAGAAATTAACCCTCCAAGTTTATAATTCGCAATGATCTTTCTTACATAAATTAGTCTCGTGAAAGTGTATTAGTTCATATCTCAACCGTATATCTCGATATATTATTGGCTGAGACAAAAGTATGGATGACTAATAATTGTTTCTCGTGCCATATGATTCCCATCGGTCTATAACGGCCGTTGGGTCAGTTCATAAATATATGAACAAATTCAAAGCATGCAATAATAAGGAATATTTCGCGACTTCCCACCCTATCAATGCAAGTTTAAAAAATAGAAGAAATATATTTTGAACTGAATATCTCCACCTGTTTTTAGATATGCATATTCAGAATAAATCTAGAAAACCGATTAAGATAGGTAGGTACTTGGGGCTGGATTGAATCACATTAAAAATGTTTTCCTGATAAATAAGAATTGATTGTAAACAACCATTTCATCTTTAAATTAATCGATCATCGAATATACATGCAAGGAATGGAGAAAGTAGATGAGGTGGTGAAATTCTTTATGAATCTCTGTTGTATATATTGAGATTACCTACCGTAAGTACCTAAATATTTTGGATTTGCCTTCGATGTTATTCATAATCATTATATAATATTCATCTGTTTTCTCTCTGATGGTGAATCATTAGTTTGTGTAAAACGTAAAGTTCATTCTATGATAGGTATAATAGATAGATTTCGAGTTTGTGGTATGATAATTAAGCAAAGCTCTTCTCCCTCACAGCAAAATTCACAGAGTGAAATCAAACACTGTTAGAGCTATTTGCAATATGATTGTTCGCTCAAAGAATACACTTGTGTTTGTGTAGATACCTAAACTGAGGTATTGCCAAACTTAATTATTGGCAAGTCTCATTCTTGAAGCAATAATGTGAATGCTATCATTATACAGTAATTCGATTGATTGAAATTAAAAAAGCTTCTTTCCAAATGTCGGCCTATTTTCCATACCTTCTTCTTTTATCCAACATAACCTACATTTGATTTTTCTCACTATTGTAACGTAACCAAATAATGTTGCCTCTACTATCTGTAATAATATAACATCACCCAGTATATGGATAAATAAAGTTAACATCTATGTGAATGACATTCCGATCTTCAACTGTTATCGTTAGATTATGTCGATTAACGATTAGTGTACAGAATAGACCTCCAGCGCCTTGCGAAAAACATCCATCCTAATGCACGGATAAAATCCTGGAAACCCACTAACAACGAGGAAATAGAGAAATTTCTTGGAACAATAATTTGGATGGTTTTATGCCCCTTCCCCCAAGTGCAAAACTATTGGTCAAAGGACAAAATTTATACAAACTACATACGAAATATTATGCCCCGAAACAGGTTTCAGTTACTATTGCAAATGTTGCATTTTAGCGATAACAGTGTTCTATCAGAAGACAGATTACAGAAACTGAGACCTCTTCTGGACAAATTAAAAAAAAAAACATTTCAAGATCCTATGACACCGGCAGAAAATATTTGCATCGACGAAACATTGGTTCCCTTTCGAGGAAGACTTAAATTTTTACAGTACATCAAGAATAAAAAGCATAAGTTCGGAATCAAACTCTTCAAATTATGCCCAGCAAAGGGATACACGTCCAATTTCAGCGTTTACTGTGGCAAATCTAAAGATGATCGGATGTCAGTCCCATCCAAAATTATCTTGGATCTTCTAGACAATCTTCTAGATGAAGGACGTACTCTTTTCACAGATAATTGGTACACATGTGTCAGTCTAGCCACTGAGCTTCTACAACGAAGAACAAATTTGGTTGGTACATTACGTATTAATCGCAAGTTCAACCCTAAGTCTGTCACTCAGCAAAAGCTAAAAAAGGCCGAGTCCGTTGCGGCTGAATGCAAAGAAGGTATTGTTGTGCAAAAACAGAGAGACAAGCGCGATGTATTGTTTCTTAGTACCAAGCATACTGATGAAATGGTAAATATACCCAAAAGAGGCCAGAACGTTAGCAAACCAACAATTATTTTGGACTATAACAAATGTAAAGCTTTTATCGATCTGTCAGATCAGATAAAAGCTTATAACTCATCTCTTAGACGAAGTCTAAAATGGTATCGCAAGCTAGCACTTGAGATTTTGACTGGAACATCTTTAGTCAATGCCTATACAGCTCATCAAGAAATTGCTAATGAAAAAATGTCCATCACTCGATTTAGAGAAGAAGTCGTCAAAGGGTTGTTGAAGGACGAAACAGATATGCCAATACAAAAGACTTGGAACCCGAGCAAACACCTCATATACTCGAAGTTGTTGGAAGAACCAATAGGAGACGCGAATTGCTATGTGAAAATTTCTGCGGAACGTGGATCCAAAGAGGCATCAAGAAAAACACCGCAATTTACCATGAAATGTTCTGCATGTGATAAATATTACTGCCTTTCTTGTTTTTTTGAAGTGCATGTTACAATAAAAAAATTAAAATTTTTCAGGCTTTCTTGCTTTGTTACAACTTATTGTATGCATATTTCATGTTTTTTTGACAAATAAATGTTTTTTTCATTTTATTATTTACAGAAAAATAGAATACTTTTATTAGACTATTGTTTTATCACAAAATATTTTTTTTTTCAAATGAATTTACTGTATGGTGCCACATCGGTCTCATATTACCAGGCCAAATATATAGAGTGGTCCGTCAGGCCATACTTTTCAACATAGCATACTTTTAAATGGAATAAATGAGACAAACGCGGCTTCAAGCACCCAAATGTGTCGATACTACACATGAGTTCACATTGGTCTCATATGGCCTGTGGGTTGCAAGGTTGTATGAGACCACATTGGTCTCACCTGGCACTCAACGTGTTAAGGAAAAATCATTTTATTCTGTAGCACCAGCTAGATTAACGAAACAAAAATTAGATAAACATATAAATTTACATTTGATTCAAAATAAATTTGTTCCAAAGCTGAATGATTATGATATTCCTCCCATTAATGAAGATAATGAAACTGACGAAATTAAATATCATTATTGCTCATCTAAAATTTGTCTCGATTAATATCAAATCAGGTGAATAAACATAATGGGAAAAAGTATATATGTGATAGGTGTTATTATTATTTTTCTTCTCAACAAAAATAAGATAATCATGAGAAGATTTTAAAAATTATTCAAACAAACAACTCCTTTTGTAATTTATGCAGATTTTGAGTGTCAATTAGAGAATGTAAATGACTAAATGTCTTCTAAAACAGCTAAATACCGAAAACATACAGCATATAGCGCTGGTTATTATGTGAAATGTTCATACGATGATACTTCATCGTTCTACAATAGCTATCGAGGACCAGAATGCATGGACTGGTTTGCAAATCAAATCCCATGAATTGCTGAGATGGTTCAGTCAAAAATTGAAACAACTATAACGATGACTGAACATCATAACAAGAGCAATGCAACATCCTAACAAGAGCAATGCAACATCGTGTCATATTTGGGAAAAATAAATCATCGAAGAAAATATTATTGTACGTGATCATGATCATTTTACTGGAAAGTTCAGAGAATTTGCACACCAATCCTGCCATCTCAATTTTCAAAAATTGTTCGCAGTACCAATCGTATTCCACAATCTGCCAGGTTATAATAATAATAATAATAATAATAAATTTTATTAGCCATTTAGGTACAGTGTGTACATATGGTAAGTCATATGATAGTAACTTCATAATTAGAAATTTGAGTAACAAGGGATGCATAAGCATACTGCCAATTAATATGGAGAAATATATTACATTCACTCTTCTTGATGATAAAACAGACATAACATAACATGGCTTCAATAATGGATAGACAAGATTTGAAAATTATGAAACACGAGTTTAGTCAGTTAAATGAAGAGACATCACTTTTATGATCAAGAAAGAAGTATTCCCCTATGATTACATCAATTGTTTGGAAAAACTTGATGAAACTGAATTACCTGCAAACGAATATTTCTACAATAAACTCAACGACGAACAAATATCTGATGAGCAGTATGCCCATCCTCAAAACATATGGAAAGTTTTACAAATTTCTGATTTGGGTACAGATTCTGATCTCTATTTAAAGACAGATGTTGTTGGCTGACATGTTTGAGAATTTTCGGGAAAAATGCAGAGCAAAGTACGGCTTGGATTCAGCTTGGTATTACACCATGCCTGGATACACTTGGGATGCAATGTTAAAATTCACACAATGTAAACTGGAATTACTGAATGATGTGGATAAAATCATGTATATTGAAAAGGCGATACGTGGAGGAATTTCAGTTTGCAGCGGAAGCCAACAACAAATACATGCCGGAATATGATTGCACAAAACCATCGAATTATATAATGTATTTAGAAGTTAATAACTTATATGGGTGGGGAATGTCAGAATTTTTACTTTACGGTGGGTTTTCGTGGGTTGAGGATGTTGAAAAATTTAATGTAACAACTGTCTCAGACGACCAACCTGAGGGATATATCTTACAAGTGGATCTGGAATATCCTCGCGGCTTACATCATCAGCATAAAGACTCTCCATTCGCTGCTGAACATCGCATACAACTCGGTTCAAAAATTATTGACAACTTTTTTCAAAAAAAAAAGAATATGTTATTCACTACAGAAACATGAAACAATGTTTGGTTAACCGGTTGAAATTAACCAAAATACATTAAATTTTGAAATTCCAGCAATCAGCATGGCTGCTATTTTATATTGAGCTAAACAATGCTTTGAGGACCGCAGCCACAAACGAATTTGAGAATAATTTATTTTGGTCTATATCCAGCATTATGAAGCTTAACACTTTCATTTTCGGTGTAAGACAAGAATGCTTTTAGAGTAGAGGTTAACCCCACGTTTCTATTTGTATCGATTGTCATCCCATTTAATTTACAGCGAATTTCTCTAAATAAGAAAGCTACGCTATTGGATTGGATATAATATACCTTATTTAGTCATTAAATGCTGGAACAGACATTTTCGAAGGTATTGTCAGGAAAGAATACTAAATAATCTTATTTTCCGATTTAATTAAAGCAATAATGAGCTATAAATATTAAATAATCTTATTTTCAGGTTTAAAGATTTTGTTAATTTTCTTCACTTTCATGTGGGGACTGGACATAATATAACTTATTTAGTCATAAATTGCTGAAAACGGGTATTTTCTATGGAATTATGAGCAAAAAATATTGATTAATCTTATTTTCAGATTTAAACTCCTAAAGCAATAATGAGCAAAAAATATTAAATAATCTTATTTTCCAATTGAAAGTTTTTGTTCATTTTCTGCACTAGATATTTTAGACGAATTTATAAGCAAAAAATATTATAGAATCTTATTTTCAGATTTAAAGTTTTTGTTCAATTTCTGCAGTATTATGTGTGGATTGGGCATATTATACCTTATTTATTCATAAAATGCTGAAAACATACATTTTAGACGAAGTTATGAGCAACAAATATAAAATAATCCTATTTTCCGATTTAAAGTTTTTGTTCAATTTCTGTACTTTTATGTGTAGATTGGACATTAATACCTTATTTAGTCATTAACTGCTGAAAACAGACATTCTCGAAGAAGTTATGAGCAAAAAATACTAAATAATCTTATTTTCCTATTTAAAGTTTTTGTTCATTTTCTGCACTTTTATGTTTGGATTGAAAATATTATACCTTATTTAGTCACAAAATGCTGAAAATACAATTGAGTTAGTAGGTCATATAATAATTGTGTTAAGTGGTTGTGTCGGGTAAAGTTACACAAAAACATTCGAGAAGAACAACAGTGTTTCGGCAAACACAAGGAGATATGCTGCCGAGAGTGAACAACAACGTCAACAAAGACTTTAAAGGGATAGACTGGCTCAAAGGAATCACTGGCAAAACAGACTGCATGCTCGCCAACAACAACAGCACCTGGAGAACAACTATGTGTCAACGGCTTACTTACTACAGTAACATCTAAACTTCGCATCAAGGTGACAGATACATATGCTGCTTAGAACATATTGTTTTGCTCGGCTGCTCCGAAAAGATGCAAACTCACTCCGTTGGCGACATAGACAAATTATATGCGCAATGTTCAGCAAAATTGTTTGCAGGTGAGATTGATGTGGATACAGTAACAATGTCCTGTCACAAAGATAAGATTAGTTTAACATCTATTCAAATTTTTTATGATTTAAACACACTCAGAGCAAAATAATGCTGATGCAAGAAACTACCTTGAAAATATTATACAATTTAACAATGCTCTAGCCTTTGCTACGGTCCAAGTTAGCTCTGTTAATATTCCTGGCAGAGGGACATTTTGCTTTAAAGTACATGTCCAGATTTATCATACAGTAGGAAGTTTAAAGCGTCCTCCAGGATTTGCACCTTCTTAGGCTGGCCTTTTCATACTGGATTATGACACTGCCTTACAACATCGTTTTGACAATGAAGCGAATAGAAACTGTCGCTGAGAATTAATGTCTCTCGCCTGCATGCAATGCACACAACCCGTAGACTCAGTTGTTTAAATATGTCAAAGACGTAGAGCCCTCTACACCAGAATTAAAACTACAGTTTACTACGACCAATGCCTTCCTGGAACCGTCCACCTCTCAAAAACGTGATAGATCTGCTATCACTAGTCCCCCTGCTTAAACTGAATCTATTGATAACAACTTCACAAAATCACATGGACCTGTATTGATAAACTGACACCTAAGTACCATTAGAAAACAAGACACATGATAGAGCCAGCAAAATATTTCGTCGAAACAGAATCCCCACCATTTGTTTTGAATGTTGATCAATTGAACGATTTTCTAGAAAATTCATTTGAATCATCAGATAATCTTGCTATAGCACGAAATTATACTGAAGATATTTACTCCCTCCTTGGAATGCTAACTAAGATATATCCATCTCCAACAGAAAGGAGTATTAAGGCTACGATAACAAAAATCAAAAAGAAAATCCTGAAACAACTCAATTCAGAATTAGAGACCAGATCCAACATATCGAAATCAGATAATGAGAGTGAAAACTCACAAGAAACCCACTGGAAAATCTATCACATTTCCTGCATTTTTTTCTCTACTCTCTATTACTTTCATACTGCAATGGAATATAAACAGGTTTTTACCCATGTAGAAATGTATGTATGTATGCTTTAAAAAACTATACTGCCTTCCACAAAAACAGAAGAACAGCCATTAGAGCGAGTGGAGGGGTCAGATATTGAAGCCATAGAAATTCCCCTAACAACGGAGTACGAAGCAGTAGCGATATTGATAGGGATACAACATAAAATAAACATATGCAATATATATCTACATACCACCTGGAAAAGAAATTTATGTTGCAGAATTGGAAGATCTACTACTACAAATCCCTAAACCACGTAAGGCCGATTCATAAACTTGACGTTCTGACCACCGGCGCCGTTTGCTGAGACCGTTGTGTAAATATGGATTTCCAAGAAACATTCGAGTTGGATGAGGATGCTGAAGATTTTCATCATGCTTCGGCCAGTAAGGACATTTTTTAAATAATAATATCGTATGTAGTACCATCTTGATATATTTTCAATTTCTTTTAATTGCATTGATAAATTCCCAGAATTTTCAGTTGACGTATTTGTCTGATAGTTGTTTGTGTATATGATTTTGAAACTGAACCATCGCAATCTGGCAGAGTAGACTATGTGGAGTTTTTGTAGAGAATGTTAATTTACATATTTTAAATGTTTATAGGTCACCTTCTGGCTGTTTTGTGACGTTTCTCACAGTAATGGAGGATATATTGGACAAAATTGGAGCAAATAAAAATATCATAATTACCAGTAATTTTAATGTCCATCTAGGAACGGAGAAGTTGGATGCTGTTCATGGGACTGATCTGTTCGAGTCTTTTGGGTTGCATCAAAAGATTTTTTTCTTCTACAAGAGGTGGAGCCTGCATTGATAACATCGTTGTATGCCAACATGTGCCTATATCGGAAGCACAAACATTAGAGTTGGATTTGTCAGATCATCTCGGACACATGATAACTGTGTCAGCTGAGTGGGGAGTACATGAGGTAAAACAGGAATGGAAGGTGTGTCGTTCAATGACTCGGGTTTATCAGAATTATATGATAGAATTGCAGTGTTACGAGTAAGTTTGAAAAATTTATAGATATTTTTGAAAAATCCTACATATGCTCATTCCCTCAAAAAACATATTCTGTCAGGACAGACCAGGGATCGAATATAAGTTGATTCAATGGCAGACCCAGGGTCATGCGTGGGCATCTTGCACAATTGGGTGAGCTGAGCAGGCAATATGGTCATGCGGGTCTTAAGGATAATTAAAAGAAATTTAAACTTGAATATAGAAGAGCAATCCAAGATGCAAAAGTACAATCAAATGATACTTTGTCTCTTTGTCTGATTGTGTCTCGCATGACATCCTCCTGCGCAAAATCAAGGCCTACTTTTTCAGCTCTGCAAGCATCGGACTGATGACCTCATACCTGACAAACTGGACACAGACAGTTAGGGTTGATGGGGTGACATCAGCGGAAACATATATATAATGAACTATATTAATGACTTGCCAATGTTAAAGCCAAAGGTTAAATTTACACTTTTTGCTGATGACACCACTATCTCATCTACTGCGGAGACAGCTGATGCGACTTTGGAGGAAAACGGCGAGGCTACATGGGAGGGTCGAGTACTGGTTTTCAATGAATGGGTTGCATTTGAATGTTGAAAAGACAAACAGAGTTGTGTTTTCTATGAGGGATATCAGCGGGATTGTTGAGAATGTTCCAGGTGTTAAGTTTTGGGGAGTACGTCTTGACCCTAAATTGCTTTGGGATGTGCACTCTGTAGTGAGAGCGCTTAAAAGCTATTTATATCTACTGCGTAACCTATCAAAATGTGTCTCTCTGGACATGCTGAAAGTTGCGTAATTTGGCATATTTCCCTGTAGGTATTCGTATGCTATTCTGGTCTGGGGAGATTCTCCACAGTTGGGGAGATTCTCCACAGTTGGGTAGAGTTTTCAGACTGCAGCGACAGGCTGTGAGGCTGGTCTTTGATTTGGATCACAGAGATTGCTGTGTGGATGCTTTTTTATGTCAAATTTGTTGCATGTGAAAAAAAACATGAATACGTATGTGTCTCATGGGGATCTTCATCAGTATTATACAAGACAAAAAAATAACCTGATAACGACTTACCGTCGACTAAAGAGGTCGCAGGATGGTGCAAGTTTTTATGGACCAAAATTTTTCAATGTGCTGCCTGTTGCTGCGAGGGAGTTACCAATTATTCATTTTAAGAAATATGTTGTTGATCTGTTAACAAAAAATCCTTTGTATAACGTTAGACTTTTTAAATTTGAATTTAGAGTTTTCATAATATGTATTTTAAGACCTAATTTTAAGCTAACTTTGATATTCCGTAAAATGGGGCTACTTAGTCCTCTACTAGGTAACTTTGGCCCAGACATATAAAAAAGATTTGTGGTGTTCTAACTCAAAAACGTAACATCATAATTCGAAAATGCGGCTTCCCAGCAATAGTTGGCACTCTTGTCTATGACCTGCATCATTTCTTACGGAAGTTTACGAAGCGACCGGCCGATCAGGTGACAACCACTGCGACCATGCTTGCAACAGAAATTTTGGTGCACGGGAAACTTTTGTTCGTCCAAAGTAAAGGGACTCGTTTTTTATCACGGTAAGTGCATTATCTCAATGTTTCATCAATGTAGAGAAGACGTGTGTACAGAATTCTGAATATTCAAATGTTTTTTTTTCAAAAACGTAAATATAAAATGGAGCAACATTGCCCCACTATTTAGTGTAATTTTGGCCCGGGCCAATGTTTCACGGAATTTGTTGGTCTAGGATTAGTTCTAGCTTAGTTTCTAACACTTCCGGTTGTTTCAAGTCGCTTAAAATGGTCAGGAATCGAAAAAGGAAGCTAGGAACGAGACATTATATAAATTATTCTCCTGAAACATTAGCAGAATGTTTGCGAGCTATCAAAGCCCACGAAATGACTCAGCGAACTGCTGCTGATCATTTTAAAATTCCGCGATCCACTATAAAAAAACAAGCTAAAGATTAAACATACTAAGAAAGTTGGTCGGCAACGCGTATGTAACGAAGATGAAGAGGACTGTTTTGCAGCACATCTGATAAAGTTGTCAGACTATGGATTTCCAGTCACTGAAGCAGATTTCCGGATGGCAGTGAAGAATTATCTGGATAAAAGGGGAACAAAGATTATATGATTTAAAGAAAATAAGCCTAGATATGACTGGGTCAAATTATTTTTGAGTCGACATCCAGCTCTTTCGGTGCGCTTATCATCAAACATAAAAAAGTGCGAGCCCAAGTGGGAGAAGCCGAAATAAATTCATACATGGACAACGTCATGTTTTACTCCTCAAAGGATTTGGAATTACGACGAAACGAATTTAAACGACGATCCTGGCCGGAAACGAGGCTCAAAATATTTGGAGAGAATTTGCAATTCAAGTAAGAGTGCAACTTCTATTATGTTTTGCGGCAATGCTGCGGGTATGTTACTTCCGCCATACGTTGTTTATAAAGCGGAACATATATGGACGACCTGGACAGAAAATGGCCCTCCCTACAATCGGCCAAAATCCGGTTGGTTTGATTTAATGACGTTTCAGGATTGGTTTGAGAGCTATTTCATTCCTGCTGTTAGAAGAGAAGAAGACATATAGCTCTCATAGGAGACAACCTCTGAAACCCATGCCGAAGACATCAACATCAGTTCCTAGAAAGCTGTGAGTCAGCTACCTCTGTGTGGAGCCAGCTGACATTCAAAAATTTGACGTTACCAGAATCCGAGCTACAATCGGAAGGCGAAGAAGTCAAATCCTTAGAGGTTGCTGGACCATCAGTCAAGACACCGAGGATTGATGATCCAAAATCGTTAGATTTGGAAGAAACTCCGACTTCCACTCGTAAGATTCAAAAATATTAATATTTGTTTTCCACCTAATATTCTATTTTGGGAGCTGTTAAGTATTATAGGTACTAGATTAATATATTTTTCTAATTTATTATGCAATTTTCTAGTAAAATTATTTCTTTATTTCACAGTTTGCATGGAAAAATAGGGTATCGTAATGTACGAAGAGAGAGAGAGAGTCTCGAGGCTATTGAATTTTGAAAAATTAGAAGTCTATTAAAATAATAGACTGTGAATATTAGATTGATGTTACATGTTTGGAATATACCATGAAATATAAAGTTCTCATCGCTTTCGCGACTGTTAATAGTCTCTCTCGGTTCTGAAATTTCTACTAAAGGAATTATTTTAAGCCATTCCTTCTTACCTTAATTGCAGGTGAAACAGGCGTATAGAAATGAAAATGAATTTACATGACTAATAGTTTAAATTTGAATATCTCATCATCGCATTATTCGATGGTGTATCTTATTCGATATGGTGTGTTTTCGTAAGTCAGTGTCCCTATGTTGTTTGTTAGGGGTGAGTATTGTACGAAGATACCCAAAAATAGATTTTATCATAAATCAAGTATTTTAAATACCTAGTCATGTATTGATTGTTCTTAGAACAGCGAAACTGTATGCTAGATAATCTATACTCTTGAATAATGACAGCGCACTATAACATATTACATTCCAAATATTCAATATAATTATTTTTCTAGCTAGAACCAGTAAGATAAAAAGCTGCCCCAGCATGAAGATCAGGTGGACCAGATAATGCAAGCTGCCACTTCCATTTCATCTTAGTTATCAATGACGCAACATAAAAACGCCAACAGTACGTGTGTAACAACTTTATAATACCCGAGCAAAGTGGATTCAGAGCAAACAGATCTACCCTTGATAATATCGTCAACCTAGAAACAGATATTCAGGAATCATTCGCCTCTAAACAAAAACTCACTGTAGTATTTTTCGACACTGACCGAGCATTTGACCGAGTATGGAGATATAAAGTCCTCAAACAGTTACTTACCTGGGGAATAACCAACAATCTTATGGCATTTATAAAGAATTTTCTTTCGAATAGATCAATCAGAGTAAAAGCAATCGGGGTATAATCTAGCTCTAAAATACTAGCAAATGGCACCCCACTGGGATCTTCCATCAATGCTACCCTATTTTCAGTTACCATTAACTATCTAGTGGAGAACATTCGTGCGCCAATCAGAGCGTCTCTATGCTGATGACTTCAGTTATTCGCTCATCTGGTAAACTTCTTCAAACTGCAATAGAAGAATTCCAGAACTGATCTAAACAAACTGGATTCAAATTTCCAAAAACAAAAACAAAATGTATGTTTTTCTCTAGAAAACGGTCTCAACTTGATGAAAACCTTGGTGAGCCATTTGTGGGCTGCGGATTATATAACCCATTTGCGTAAATATCGGACAATAATACGATCAAAAATAGACTATGGATCCATCGTTTACTCCAGCGCTCAGAAATCTGTCCTTAAGCAGCTAGGTAGTATTCACCATGCTGGAATCAGAATTGCTCTCGGCGCGTGCCGAAAAAGTCCAGTAGAAAGCTTATATGTAGAAGCAGGAGAACCACGTCTAGATCTTAGAAGAAATAATTATTTCAGCCTTACATATGCTGCAAGAATTTTATCAAACCACACAAATCCAGCATATAAAAAGATATTTCCTTACCGAAGTTATGATAATCCTAACCCACCCAATTCCTTACAAACAAATATTCAAAGAGGTGAACGTCAGGGTGACACCACCTCATTATATTAGTAGTATTATATTTTATATTTCTCCTTGAACAAATTTTCACCAGAACAACCTATACTTGTATTTTTTAGAAACCATCTAACTTTAACATTTTTAAAAGAATATTATGTGCTTATACATTTTGACATCACCGCCAATATCTGACCTTGATGGCAGAGACGCTTGTGAACAATATTATAAGAAAAGAAAATTCCCTTAAACATGTGGGCAGAAGCTGTCAACTGTGCAATATATTTGTTGAATAGAAATACATCAAGCCAAACGGGAGATGTTACACCATTTGAACTGTGGCATGGAGTAAAACCTAACCTACAACATATCAGAATATTTGAATCCATTGGTTATCTATATTTTTTTTTATTTATTTATTAACCAGTATTATACATACAATTAAAACTGCATTATAACATTAATATTAACCTACAGAAGTATATGATAATACTTGTTCGTAGGACTGGTACCAAAAACAAAAATATGAAATAGACGCCTATCCAAGGCGATCAAAAAACAATATTCAAGATAAGAAAAAGGTAATATAAAAAAATATAGAATAAAGAATAATAATAATAATAGTAAAGAGAATATTTAACCTTTTTTTTAACAAAATTTATATTATTACTTAACTTAATGTAAAATAGTCATCCAATGTTAACAAAACATAACAAGCAATATGTAAACATATTTTATCCTCCTTTTATGGTATTCCCTGCAATCCATTTCTTCAATAATCTTTTCCTGACATTATTTTTTTTTTAATATTTTGAGATCATTTGGAAGGTTGTCGTATAGTCATATATCGTATATAACTATTTTTTATACTCACTGTTTTGTTTATTTGTGGAACAATAATGCTCTTATTCCTAGTGATACTATTTGAATTCATAAATTGCCCTCTCAGTTCATCATAGTGAAATTTGAGAGCTTCCAAAGAGAAAATTTGATCTATAGTTAGTGGATTTTTATGACTTATGTATTGTTTTTTGTTGACTATTTTGAAGATTTTATTTTGTAAAGCTTGCAGTGATTTGATACTGGTTGCAAATGCCCCCCCAAGCAGTAATACCATAGTTGATAACACTATGGTAAAAAGCATAATATAATAATCTTAGCGTATCAGATGTCATGATCTTAGACATTTTGTAAAATATAAAACTATGTACTTTGTTTTCTTTATTATGTGTTCAATATGTTCATTCCAGTTCATTCTGTAGTCAAATATAATACCCAAATATTTACAACTTTGTACTCGTTTTAAAGATTCGCCATAGATAGACACGTTAATAGCATCAGGAACACTAACGCAATAATTACCGAATGTCATAAAAACTGTTTCATCAATATTTAAGGTTAGTTTATTTAACGCTAGCCATGTGTATATGTTATCCAGATAATGGTTCATTTTAGTTTCAACTCTCTGCCAATTTTTATCGGTAGAAATAACAGCTGTATCGTTTGCAAAGGATACAATTGTATCTTCCGGCATACTAGTCAACAAGTAATTCACGTATAATATAAATAACAAAGGTCCCAAAACAGTTCCCTGTGGAATGCCAGTATTAATTTCACAAAAATCGCTAAAATACCCGTTTACTTTTACACGTTGTTTCCTGTATTTTAGATAGTTTTGAATGAGTTTGTGTGCGTTGCCCCTAATGCCATAGTTATGCAATTCATCGAGTAAAATCATATGGTTTATAGTATCAAATGCTTTTGCTAGATCCAAAAAAGTAATAGCAATAGGGATACTTTTATCAAGTTTTTCATAGATTGAATTAGTTATATAGTCTAGCGCATCCTTGGTCCCTATGTTTTTCATAAACCATATTGTCGTTTTGATAATATGTTGTGTTTTTCAATATACTTTAAAAATCTGTGGAAAATGGTTTTTTCAAAAATCTTTGTTAAAATGGATATCAATGATATCGGTCTGTAGTTGGAAATAATATGTTTCTGATTACTTTTGTGGATAGGTATAACATCTGCAGTTTTTAAAGCTTTTGGCCAAATTGCTTTCTCAATACACAGATTAAATGTATGTACAAGCGGTTCAGAAATATAGTCAATAAGAACCAGGATTGCCTTTTTATTAATTTTATCTACTACCCCGTTTTTCTGTTTCAATCTTTTGATGACCCTTTCAATTTCATCAACGTTTGTTGGACTTGAGAAGATGGAGCTAGATGTACCAAAATAAAAGCGAAGGAAGCTTACCAAGAAAAATGTGAAGATGTTGTTAGTTGGATATGACCATGATAATTACAGGATGTATGATCGAAATACCAAGAGGATTACAGTATCGTGGAACGTGAAGTTTGATGAATTTAGTACGACAGAAGAAAAACAAAGTTTTGTAGAAATGAAACTTGAATAAGAAGAAAAATAACGTTCTACAATATCTACCCCTCGGAGTGAGTTCCAGCGTCAACACTATCCGAAGAAATCTCATCAGATGATAGTATGAAGAGTTTAGAAGAGATGGATGAAAGTTATGTCCTCCAAAATGTGTGGAACGTGGAAGAGGAGGAAGAGAGAAACATCACGTTACGTCCTCGTCGAAATAATAAGTTAGAAGCTAACTGCACCGAGTTGGAAACACTTATGAAGAAACAATTAATAGTCCAAATTCTCATCTATGGAAGAAAGCTGTGGCTGAAGAGCTTCAGTCACATAAAAAAGATCAAACTTGGATACTGACTGATCGAACTTTGAAGAATATGTTTTTCGTAAAAGGGTGTTCGCTATAAAGAAGAATAAAAATGGAGAAATAGTACTATTCAAAGCACGACTGTGTGCACGAGAATTCTCACAAGTATAGGGCTTGGACTATAATGAGAACTTTTCCCCCACTAGCGGGTACGATTCCATCAGGGTGCTGCTTAGCATCGCTGCTAGATACAAACTAAAGATTGAGCAATTTGATGTGAAGACGGCCTTCTTATGTGCGCTCTCCGACAACATACATGGAGGTGGCTGAGGGATTGGAAACTCAGTCTTCCAAAGTATGTAAGTTAATTAAGTCTATACACGGTCTATCTTCGAGATATTGGAATGATTTGTTCATTTCTAACTAGTTATGGTTTCAAACCGTGTCCATCTGATAATTGTGTATTTGCAGGATATTTTAAAGATGCCAAAGTAATATTAATTCTTTATGTTGATGATGGATTAATATTGGCCGAAAGTAAAGTTGTTTTATCAGATATGTTGAAGTCTTAAACAAAAGTTTGATATTAAGATTGAAAACTGTAATTCATTTATTGGTATGAAAATAAACAGAGAAAAAGATTATATAAGTCAAAGGCAGTATATCAGAAAAATAATATATGAATTTAATTTGTCAGATGTAGGAGTAGTAGTACTCCTGCTGATGTAAATGTACATATATCTAAGAATACAAGCAATGAGCCTATTAATTTTCCAAATAGAGAAGCTCTGGGAGCATCGCTATTCTTGTCATCTGTGTCTAGACCTAACAGCATAGTTGTGAATGTTGTTAGCAGGTATGTCAATGATCCAAGTCCTTCACATGTTGTAGATGTAAAAATAATCTTACGTTATTTAAGTAATTCTAAAGATATGTCTAATTTTTATAAAGGTAATTGGTTGGCTACCTAGACTCTGACTTTGCCGGTGATTTGGACACTAGGGAATCTAATACAGGTTATATATTTTTTATGAATAGAGGTCCTGTCTAGGGATGGCAACAATACATCGTTTTTCTTAAACATCGGTCGTGTCCACAGCAGTGCCTGATTACCAACCGATTAGTAATCAGTAATCAAAAATTTGACGTCTTCAATCTGGAAGCTATCCGTAAACAATTATAACCCATCTTTTGTATCTGGTATTTGGCGCTATTGCTGTCTTTGTCGTCTGAACATGAAATTTATTAAGATTGAGAATTACCTACCGATATACTTTTTTAGAGATACTCTATATTTGTTCTGAAATATCTGCTTATCAAAGTTTTTAATTTTGCTATTTCTGCCATTCCACATTTTCATTTGAAACTTTGATAGTTTGATAATATCTTTCATAATATGGATAATTTATCTAGAATTTTAGATCATGATGTTATTCACGAAGATGGAAATGCTGGGAGATATCTTAGCAAGTATACCTTCCCCTATAAACAAAGTACCAACACCAACAGAGGCACCAACAATTGCAGGTATTATATTTATTATATAACAAGGAGTTTATATCCAAAATAATTGAAAATAGGAATCAATGAATTGAAATATATCTCTATTTTGTTGAAATAAATGGTGAATGTAATCGTAAATGCTTTAATGATGGTAGTATGCGAAGAAACAAATATAGTTCTTATTCAGCCAAAGGGTTATCCAGTTGTAAGTATACCTATGTTGAGAAGATAATTCCAGGGTATAGTGAGCAACAGTTTTATCAGCATTTTCGGATGTCTCGTGATGTATTTGAGGTAATTACTGTCGATCAAATAAGCATTAACTAAACAAATCGATGGACGAATTAATAATTTTGTAATAATAAGTGATATGTCTGGACTAATAATATCTGATTGATTATTTTACATTGCTACTCAAATGGAAGTATATGGAAATGTATTTTGATCTTATTAACAGGAGCTAGTACATCTAATTCAATCACGAATTGTCGTCACAGAGGACGACATTCCTCTCCAAAAACAGGATACTATTAACTAGTTGGGTGCTAGCCACACCTGATAGCTTTCGGGAAATAGTTACAGTATTTGCGGAGCTAGTATCTGTTCTTGTTAAAGGGTCGAATGAAGAATAAATGTAAGAAAGTGAACAAATTAAAACAGTTATGTTTGTAACATGATTAACGTTTATTTTCTTTACAGGAGTATTTTTACGCTCTCGGAATCGTTTCCCAGGAATTATTGGAGCAATATATGGTTGTCAGGTACAAATAAAACAACCACTACATGATGCTAATGACTATTACAATAGGAAACAGACACACTCAGTAATATTACAAGGTAAACAAACAAAAATGCCTGATTAAATAAAATATTCATTTTAATTTCTACAAGGACATGTGACCATACCGGTAGGTTTATAGATTTACTGATAGGTAGACCAGGTCGATGTCATGATGCTTCCGTCTTTCAAAGCAGTTCATTATTCGAACGGTTAATGAATCCAGCTAACCCTCTATTGTCAAACCATAGACATTTACTTGGCGATTCTGCTTATCCTTTGTCAACTAGTGTACTTACTCCGTTCAAGGATAATGGACATTTATGTGTGGAAAAGAATCGTTATAATTTAACGCATGCTTCATGTAGAAGTATAATCGAACGAGCATTTAGTTTATTGAAGGGAAAGTTCCGGCGGCTGTTTTATTTAGATGTGAAGTCCATACCAATGGCAACTTTAATTATCACTGTGCCATGTACATTACACAATTTTATTTTGAAACACGGCCAAACGAACATTGGGGATAATGTAAACTTATCCCATAATGGAGGCGATGATCATGATGATATTGTTGATGATGACGCTGATAACGATAATGTTATCAATAAACGAAATCGAATAATGGAGTTGAAGTAGATAGTTACAAATTAGAATGTTTAAATCGTAACAGAAGAAGAAACTTCGGAGTGCCTGCTACAGCATCAAATACTTGAAAAATCACTGCAGCAAACACATTCTTATCACACTGTATAATGCTAATTTTCATTCCCACATGAGATATGGAATTCTTGGTTGGGGAAACAGTGCTAATGTATGCTAATGAGTCTCTATTTTGCAGAAATAGTTATTACGCATTATTGAGAACATTGATAAGAGGACTAGATGTAGAGAACATTTCAAAAAAACTAAAAATCTTGACATGGTATAGCGTATATATTCTGGAGGTGTGTATATGACCTTTTCACTATGGAGTGATAATCACAAGATGGTAAGTCGTATCTGGAGGACCAATAAATAGGAAGTTAGTTTGTCCGATGAACTTTCCATATATTTTATAACCGCAGTGGGAAGAATGAACGAAAATTCATTGGAAATATGGAGAGATTATAAGATGCAATATCCCAAACTATTTAAAATTGCTTTCAAATACTTGACAATGGTTGGCACATCAGTGCCATCGGAGAGACTATTTTCACAGGCTGCACAAATCTCAAACCAACAGAGAAATCGTCTAAAGGGCAAAGGATTAAATGGAATTATTTTTTTGCAAAGTATTGAAAAAATACTGGCATATTGGAACTATATTTTCTAGTATTAACTAACTGTACTTTTAATGCCTTATTCTCTTGATTAATAAACGTTTTATACCTAACATATCTGTTTCCTTGAATTTTTGGGTTTGTTTCGAACATATCCACATAAAATTTAAAAAAACACTCGATTTATTGTAAATATCGATGTATTATTCAATACATCATTCTTAAATCGATGTCACCATATTATTGAATAAAAAAAAAACACCGATATTTATTTTTGATGTCCATCCCTACGCCCACTTAGTAGGCATTGTAACTACATGGTGAAATGGTGGCCCATAGTTGACAGGTCTAGAGAAATTTCCCCAGATCTAAGAATTTATGGAGTAATCTAGGGATTACCTAAGTATATTTTGTAGAGGAAGAAGAAAATATACGATCACAAATTTAAACAAGAATGGGTTACACAGTTTCCATGGGTTTAATTACTGCATACTGGAGATAAAATATGCTCTGTATGTAACCATACAATTGAAGGTGGAGCAGCTCATTTAACTAGGCATGAAAAGAACTTTTTTCACAAAAAAATGGCAGGATGGTCACAAATATAGTGAAAATCCTAAATCTATTCAAAAAAAATTCAGAAAAAAACAGACACGCTTGCAGCTAAAAAAGTTGAATACAAATTAACTATGGGCCTTATCGGAGAACATAATTGTCCAATGTTGCTAATGGATCATGTTCCTAAACTTTTGGCATCTAGTATTCCAGATTCTCAAGTAGTGAAAGCTATAAACTGTGCAAGAACAAAGACTACCCAAATAATTAAAATATTGTCGACTGAGGCTGAAGTTGAACTTGTGCAACAACTGAAATCTACAAAATTTTGACAACAGATGGTTCGACAAAAAAATGCTTGGCTATTTCGTTCCGCTTTGTAGATACAAACCAATGTTCCATTAAAGACCAGTTATTTTCAGAGTAGATAGTAGAGAAATTGCTCTGCAGGTGATCTCACTAAAGCTATTTTGGATTTACTGGAAAAAACTGAAACTGAAACTGTTATGATGGGGCATATTGGGGATGAGCAGGCAAAGCTTAAAGAAAAAGTTAATGCAAATATTTTTGTCATGGGTTGCATATGTCATTTGCTGCATTTGTGAGCATCAGAAGCGACAAAAAGCTTCTTCTTCTACAGTAGAAGAATTTTTCCAAGATATATACAATTATATATCAAGAAATCCCAAAAGGTTCACCGTTTATAAGGAATTTCAAGAGTTCATTGACACGAAACCCCATAAACTGTTAAGACTGAGTCAAACCAGATGGCTGTCATTAGAGATAATATGCAAAGTTGCTTTATGTTAACTTAAATAACATCATTTTTTAGGTGGTAGTCAGACGAGTATTGGAGCCGTGGCAAGCCCTGAAGTTATATTTTATTAGCGAAGTAGCAGAAGAAAAAGAATTTGTAAGACCAGGACATATTTTGGATAAATTCAACAACCCAGAAGTTGAACTATACCTTACGTTTTTATCCTATATCTTACCCTTGGTAAACAGACAACACAGAATTTCAATCTGATGGTCCAAAAATTCACTTATTGTATGAAAGGGTTTCTTCACTATTTAAAACTATTCTAAAAATTATCTGCAAAATGAATATGTGAATTCGGTTGATATTTTTAAGATAAATCCCCAAAATGTTTACAAATACCTGCCAAATAATGAACTTTACTTAGATGAAAAACTCAGTTACTAATCATAAAGTGTAATATCCCAAATAAAAGTTTGAATCAAATATATAATAGTTGTTCTTTTACGTAGAACTGTCTCAACAAATTCGAAATAGGTTTGAAAATATTTCCCAGTTTGAATATTTTCGACTATTGGATCCAAAATTGCTGCTAGAAAAGCCCATTTCTCTTTCTCCATTGTTTGATCAGTTTCCTCATTTAATACCTAATAACAAATTAGAGGAAACTGCGACTCAGGCAAGAGAGTAATTTACCAGAAATGGTTAAGAGCAAATTAAAAGAATTGCAATTTACCAAATATTGGTTCGAAATGAACACTTTTAAAAATGCTGCCAATGAAAAAACATTTGGTAACCTATGTCTGTTCGTTTTTAATATTTTCTATTTGCCTCATAGCAGCCCATGTGCTGAAAGAATTTTTTCGCAAATAAATTAAATTAAAACGAAAACTTGAAGCCGTTTATTATCTGAAAAATTTAATTCACTTTTATTGGCAAAATCTTTATTAGCCAAGATCACTTGTTTTAAGTGGAAGCCATCTCCATCCTTATTGAAAAAGGATATCATTTATAATTAAGTAAAAAATAGATGCATGCATTCAAATATAATATCATTTTATTGAGAAATAATATGTTCTTTTCGTGATTCAATAATAAACATTTAGTAAACCATTACATTTTGTTTCTGTATAATCGATTAGAATCTTGGACAATTTTAATTGGGATTTGTACAATTTTTTGAAGACCTCTGGCAACACTGCTTTTCACTTTCGCGATAACCCACAAATCAGCAGTATGATGATGGAGGTTCACCCACCCAGCACCCTTGTTCGCTCCAGGTCCCGTAAGTTTCTTAGTTTGAGAGATCGCGTTAATTTTCATTTTGTGATTATTTTCGACAACACTTTTGTACCACTATATGCAAAAAAAAATCTTTGAAATAGAAGTCTACCCCACACAGCAACCCTGCTCCCTCCAGGTCCCGTAACTTCGTTATTGGAGGTTTCCGCACTTTGGGACCACTTTTAATGAATCCTTCTCATCAGAGTCGATTGACATTTTTTTTTTTGAAAATATCACCAATCCTAAACCGAATGCTTACCATTATGTGGACTTTGTAGAAGTAACTATGATATTATTTTTAAAGCGATTTAGGCGCTGGCTTGAAGCTTTGATCTTGCATTCTCCCATCGAAAAAAGGCACAGTCACCGAGTTTGTGACATTCATTTTTCGGAAGATTCAAAATTCGAAGTTAACCGAAATAAGACCAATGTAAAAGCAGACGCTGTCCCAACAATGTATATTTCCTGTGCTAAAATCTCAGATGCAAGTACTGGAAGTCTTGCTATACCCGGACCATCAAGAAGTGGTCTTTACCGTTCTGGTAATATTGAAGATTATTTAAATGATCCGTTAATAGTTACTAAATTTATTTCAGATACTGATTCTGTCGTAATGCATAGAATAACGGATGAGGAAGTTGCAGAAATTAATGTACCGGCAGAGAAAATCCATAAAATCCTTAAAGAAAATGAAAATGTGCCTGCTGTACTCGGTGAAAGACCTGGTAAGTAGAACAGATCGTTTCTGTGTAGTGTATAAACAAATAAATGTATAATATCTGTTGTTTCAGGAGCTCCCCTAGAACGTGCGGGCATAAAAGTACGGAAAGTGTTGTCCTCCCCAAGAACTCCGAAATATAAAACAGGTACCTACTAACACTAGCTCATTAAAAAAAGATGCTTTATTGTAAATAATGGTGAAAGGGATGTTTTGAAACAGAGAATTTTTCAACCTCGATTTTAATATCAAAAAAATAATAAATAACAGAATGGGATAGAAGTTATAGTATCACTGTTTCTGATATTTGCTTCATATCTTATTCTTATTTACAATTGAGTACACAATAATAATTGTACTTCCAAATTTTAAGCAATCTAATTTCTTTCCCATAATTAAAAATGAAATTATTATGGTAAGGCTATTAAGTTATTTGAAATTTGTGTAAGTAATACTGAGTTCTTCGGTACATTTTTGGAGTGCTATGTGTTGGATATAGTAATTTGAAATATTATTTGATTGCAGATGTTAGACGGAGAATGCATCTTCTTCGGGAAGGAAACATTTCTAGAAAAAAATTGCTATCTCCAACGGCCAAACGATTTTATAAAATAGCCAATGGGATGTTGACGACAGCCATAAAACTTGACGAAAAAAATGCTTCGAATAAACATCGCCTTGATGAAGTAATGGATTTAATTGAATCGGGCAATTGTTTCTCTACGAAGGTTAATAAAACAACCCATCGATTTATTAACTTGCAAGTTAATATGCAAGAAAAGCGTGACAGAGGTCGAAGATTTTCTCTTGACGAAAAGATTTTTAGTCTATCGCTCTTAAAGCAGAGCCCGAAATGTTATAAATTATTACGAAAAACATTTGCTTCACCTTCACGAAAAACATTGATGTTGCTGCTATATAATATACCGTTTAGTTGCGGAATTAATATGAATGTTTTGAAAGTTTTAAAGACATCTATTGCTAAAATGGATAAATTAGACCGATATTGCTGCTTGCTGTTCGATGAGCTGTCACTTGATGCATCACTTCATTTTGACCAGAAAAACAATGTCATTGCTGGTTTTGAAGATTTGGGCGTTGAGAAGAGAAAAAAAATTGCGGATCATGGGCTCGTTTTTATTGCACGTGGCAATGGCATGGAAGCAGCCGATAAGCTACTATTTCACAGATGGAGGGATGAATGCAGCTGATTTATCGGTTATATTGAAAAAGAATATTGAAAGCCTCCAAGAAATTGGTTTAATTGTTATTGCAACGGTAGGTACTATGTACTATTATCATATTATTTTTTGTTTATGAAAGTTTATGATGTTATTAATTATTAATTCTCTTATTCAAGGTTTGTGATCAGCTGCAAGTAAATAGTAGAGCAATAAATATGTTAAAAGAGGCCAGTTACCGAAATCAAGCATTGGAAGGCAGAGAAAATCGATCTGTAGGGTTTTTTATTGGGGATCACGAAATCATTCCATTTTATGACCCTCCGCACCTCCTAAAAGGAATCCGAAATAATATGATTGATAGGAGAGTAAAATTTAAATGGCAGAAGCAAGAACAGGTACTTATTTCTGTAATTGGATAGATTCACATGATATTGTATTTTTTTATGTTATTACTTCAGGTGGCTTCGTGGTGTGATATTGTCGCGACATATGAAGCCGATGTGGGTGACCACAACACGAGGTTACTGAATAGATTGACAGATGCACATGTGTATAAAGACAAGATAAAGCAAATGAAAGTCAAAAATGCAGCACAGGTTTTTTCCTAAAGTGTATCGTCTGTGATGAGAGCCTTTGTCAAATTTGGTAAGAGTTAATCTGCTTCATTATCCAACAGATTCTAATATATTATATGTTAAAGGTTGTGATATCCCACCATCAGCTGCGAACACAGCAGATTTCCTATTATTTGTAGATCTACTATTTGATAGTGTCAATGGAGCTTCCATTTATCCAGTAGACGGGAAGTTTCTGCGATGTGTTGTAACTGAATCATCGCCTCATAAGAACTTTTGGCCTGAGGCAATTAAAGTGCTGCGGTCAATAAAATATATAAAGGATGGGAAAGACTTTATACCACCGACCATCAAGAATTGGATTTCAACAATCCAAGGATTTATAGCTCTGTGGCAGAGGTTGAAACTTGATGGATTCAAGTTTTTCTCGCCCAGGAATGTCAACCAGGACCCTTTAGAAAACTTTTTTGGCTGCATAAGAAGCCACGGTGCTCGTAACATCAACCCATCGTGCACAGCATTTGTGGCTTCTTTCAAAAGTCTCTTAGTAAACAACTTCACTGCACCACATTCACCAGGAGCGAACTGCGAACTTGATGAATCTGACGGGGCTCTCAACACACTCAGACAGTTTATTGAAGGTGATGCCGAGGTCATTGAAGGCGTTTCTACTTTGCAGCCATACAACGACCCTGTTATGGATCCTAGTTTCAGTTTTAGCAACCCTTCACTTGTCCTTATCCAGAGCCACAGCTACGTGGCAGGATACTTGGCAAAAAATGTGTTAAAAGCAGTCAAAAATTGTGGTCAATGTAAGAAAATCATAATTTGTCCCTTCGGCATGGATGTAAATTTATACATTTTAGAAAGGTCCTACGTACCAAAAGCCCTTATACGTACGCACACAGTTTTTGTGACCATTTCCTCAAATTGCAATGATGTATGTCATTTTTATTTACCAAAACTATGTACTGAAAGCTATATTTCTAGAAAATTAATTGACTTATGTTTAGGTCACTTAATAGTTAACTTTGAATGTAACGAACATAATTTGTTAAATATTTTTGTAACTAAGTTTGTGAACTTTTATATTAATACTTAGACCAAAAATGTAAATTCTATTTTAAAAGGTCTGGAGACCAGACGTGTATGTATTAATGATGTCATCAAAACCTTGGCTTATAAAAAACATTTGGAACATAAAAAGAAGAAAGAGAAAATGCATCTTTTGAAGCAGTTAAATATGTAGTTATTTGTATTTTTTACTTTTGTATTAGATTGTGTTTGTACATAACGGGATATTCGATAGAAAAAAAACTGTTTTCTTTCCTAATTTTTTACATATATAGTTTACTTGTGTAGAAAAATTCAATTGGAAATTTAAATTCGATACCCAAATAACTTATATGGGATACAAAAGAAATGGGATTGTTGTTTATATGTAATGATATATTCAACCATTCATATAAAATACTTATATCACTATTTGAAATGTTTGTAAATTTTGTAAATATAATTCTGTTCTATTAGCATGTATGTTTTTCTTTAACAAAAACCCTTAAAAAACAAAAATTTACAGAACCTCCCAAAAAATACTCGCGAAAAATTGCCTGAACGTCATGACGTAAAACGAGTAGTCGGGAAAAATTGCCCATTTGTGTGTTTGTAGCGGCTCAAGCGGTGCGAAGACAAACAATTTGTATTATTGGTGGGGACGGGCCCAGTCGCTCATCTATCTTGTTCTTTATCTATGCATTTGTCTGCCTGCAGTAAAGAATTTTGCACCATGACGTCAGAGCCAACTTCAACCAACTGTCAAACTCGAGGTTGAGGCTAAAGTCAGAGGTCAGAGGCTAGAATCAAGAATCTCTGTGAAAGCAGCTTCGATCTGCGATCAGACAGAGATTCAGATTATTATTACTAGCATTGGTTAAGTTCCACCATTACTTAATACATGTTACTAGGTTATTTTGTGTTTGTGTTTTATTTATATTTGAAATTATTAGACAGATAGAATAGAACTAGTTAGAATAGAAAATAGAACTGAGCGATGAGCGAGCCTTTTGTGTTCACTGTGCAGCAGAACATTTGTTCAAAAACGCAGTCTTCATCGACACGAGCGAGAAAAACATGAAAAGTTTAAAGCACAAGAATTTAAATGTAGTAGGTGTACTGCAGAGTTTAAAACATGTGAAGATTTGAAGAAGTACAAAGTAGAACACATGCAAAGGAACAGCAGATTAATGTGTTCTTTGCAGACAAAAATTTACAAGGTACAGACTACTAAGGAAACATATCGAAGAGGAACATAGCATAGAATTCACTGAGCTAAAGCTAGACTTCAGTAATATATCTGTTAAGAGTAAAATATTTATAAAAACTAATTACCTCGCTCCTCGCTTGGTGCTCAACTACTCTATCACGAGGTAAGTTTTTTCTATGCCCGTAATAAATTATATTACCTCTTCAGATTCATAAATGAAACATCCAAAATAAGTGAAACATTCTTCGGCTTTTCTTGCACCAAACGAATGCTTCGGATGTCCGCAGCTTCTGCATTTATATTTTTTAATTTTCAGAATTTCATAAATGGAAGAATGAGTAAGAAGAAAAACAAAATGTTATGTATGTAACAGATTGCAGCCAAAGGTACTATATATGTCACCAATCATATGAATCAAGAATAATTAAAATAGATCGCAATCGTGATTTGATGCAGGCAGTAATAAAATTGATGTTGCTTGTCCATCAGCTATAAAAGTTTCTTCAGTTCAAAGTATTGTAAAGGTGACATACATCCCTCGACATGTAGGTCATGAATGTGAAATTGAAAGAATACCATTATTGAAATGTGATCGAAATAAAC
The DNA here is from genome assembly GCA_958507055.1 of Crioceris asparagi. Lineage (NCBI taxonomy): Eukaryota > Metazoa > Arthropoda > Insecta > Coleoptera > Chrysomelidae > Crioceris > Crioceris asparagi. The sequence continues at coordinate 27,907,149 of OY293832.1, forward strand.
TTGCTGTTAAATACATAAAGGACAGTGTTGCACTTTTTGTTGAACACATAATGTATTTATAGCTGGGTATGATTCGAATCACTATATCTAAATCTATATCAGTATTCGAATCCAGGATGCAAAGCATTAAATAATAGATAATAATAATATAAATCCTGTTAAGGACTGTCTTTGATATTGATGATTGAGATGACTATATGAATAAATATATGTATATAATTGTTAAAAGGATTCTAATCCATTAATAATATCCATGTCAAAGTGATTCATGATTCGAATGATGAGGATTCCCAGCTCTGATATTTTTATTCTATAGGCTTTTGAAGCCATATAAAGTATCCTCATTAGAATATGATGTCATTTTTTAAATGTTTAATTTATTAACTGCTATTTGTTATAGGAAAGCTACCTGAAGAAGTTACAATTCAGAGAGTCTTAGAAGATATAAGAGAAGAAGCACAAAAAGTTCTGTACCCAAATGCCTTCACTTATTGGAAAAAAAAGATATCCATATTAAAAAAAGTTTTGGAATTTCATATCCCACAAAATTGCATGAAAATGATGCTATAAGTGTTCATTTGTCGGTTGAACTAATGAGAGAAAAAAACAAAGAAAATTGCCCTGTTCTATATTATAAGCAGCACATGATGATTTTGTCTTAATTGTAGTGACTGAGTATCAATAAAAATAAATTATTGTACGGAAATGATAAGATTTGTATAGATGGAACACATGGGTTGAATGCATATGACTTTCAGTTATATAGTATAGTTGTAGTGGATAATACTGGAAGAGGTGTACCTACCTGTTGCATTTTGTTTTTCGAATCGGCATGATACAGACCTGTATAAACATTATTTTAATATGCTGAAAAATAGAGTGGGAATGTAGCGGCACAGTACACCACTGCACACGTGCATAACAGACGTTTAATATAATTTCACAAATATACACATCATAAACGTTTTTCATTTATATATTTGTAATGATATTTCTTAATAATGTATATTGACTTGCCCAGTAGATGTACGTCGGACTGTCGAGCTAATCCTTCCTTTATTCCAAATTTTCTTCAATTTTTAATCAGTTCCCTTACGAATCTCAGACCACTCACCACCAATTGCGGCGCTCGATGTACATCGCTGTCATGCTGTAACTTTGACATTGTATATATTTAACTTACATTGATTGGATCTAAAATAAATACTTTAGTATTCGCAAACCCTACGCGTATTGTATCTACGATTCTCCACAGGAATAATAAAAACGAATAGTTTTATGTCCGATGATGAACCAGCTTTATAAAATGCTTGGCAAAGTATAATGGTTTCTGCACAAAATCATTTACAGTGTTCTTGGTATGTAAAACGAAATTGGTTTCAGAATTTAAACAAAATTGAAGGGTCAAATGCTAAAGACAAAAAAGTGTTGTTTTCAAAACGCTGAAAGTTTTACAGATAGAAGTAGATCACAATTGTTTCACTTCTGGTCTACAGAAATGTCTTTTTGAACTGCAAAATTATCCAGACACAGCAAAGCTTGGACAATATTTTCAAAAAGCATATGTTACTAGGACTAACCAGTGGGCATATTGTTTTCGTCACTATGCTGATATTAATACTAACCTGTATTTCGAGGCATTACATAAAAAAATTAAATACTGTTACCTTGATGGCAAGAACTGTAAAAGATTGGATAAGACTCTAAATGCTAAGTTTATTACGTGATTCAGGATTTGAAAAAATGTTTGGCCTATGTAAATCGAAGGTAACACCAAAAATTATTGAAATTAGAAAACGTCATGAGAAAAGTAAAGAATTTACGGATGAGATGGTGGAATATAATGCAAAGTTAAGCACCTGGATTGTTAAATCGACAAAAAATAACATTTCATATGCAGTAACAAAAATTGAAAAAAGTTGTAGGAAATACAGTATTAGCACTTTAAACTGTACAACTTGTAATTTGTGTGTTCACAATTTCATTTGTTCATGTTCAGACAATGTAATTTATTTGAATGTATCTAAGCATATACATGCAGTTGGTGTACGACAGAAATCAGATGATAAGTATACTGACAATAAGACTCAAGCCAATGTTCAGTGTGAAATAAATGCTTCATATAATTATAGTAAGGATAATTCCGAGTTGGCATCTTCGATTAAGCAGCATTTCAATGAAGAAATTATATCTAAATCTGAAATGTTGATAGGGATTTCATCAACGCAGAACTTCAATGAACATAAACAAATTTTACGCTTACTTGATAAAGCTATTACACTAGCAAATTCTGAGAATTTGTTGCTTAAATCAGAATCTCCTGTAAATATCAAGAAAAAACTTGAAATCTAGATTTTATGGTAAATCAAAAAAACTAAACCTGCACATCCTAATGTATCCCGAGAAGAAGAATCTATTATTAAAGTCATTGTACATATTCACAATATTTTTGATCATACATATTTTGTTTCCAATAAACAATCTTTGTATATTTTAAATTAGTTTTATTATGATTTTTAGAAGCAAATGCAATGAGATGATTATTTTGTGTAAGGCACTTGCTCAGTGTAGAAGTTGTACTGGATATTACAGAGTGTTGAATTATTCGTATGTTTTACTTAACACTACTTGTAAATAATTTATTTTATTATTACAATATACCAATATACAATTATATAGAATTTCTCAAGTCAGAGCTGTCCTAAATTCGAGTTGCAACTTTCTATAATTTATATAGTGTACGTATTCAACTGTATTTTTTTATCAATAATTTGTAAGTAACATACTTTTCTTATTTATCTTATACGTATATAATACTTATAAAAGCCACAATAACCTTAAATTGCTTTCGAAAATTCCTTATACACTGTTTCATTATAAGTATTTCTTGATTAAATTTAAATTGCTCTCTATATTTTGTAATAGGTACATCTATTTTGTTTTCTAGAATCACATGTTACTGCAGACCTTAAATATAAATACATATGTTTTTGAACTACATTTTCTTTTATTCAAGTTTTATAGTTAAATTTATGAAACATTTAAAAAAAATCTCAATTTCGGATAAATTTTTGAACAGCCCGCCTATATAAGTAACGTAGTTCTGATATGTTCGGTAGGAATAGATGAAGCCCCAAACATTGCTTTATGCCCGATCGCTGGGAGGTCGGCATTCCGCAAAACACCTCTGAAGTCATGGTGCCATTGGCGGCTCGTCGGGATAGGCAAGGTAGGCGGCGCCTACCTTTATAAATCTTTAGTACATATACCCTTCAAAATGATAAATAATTTATACTTTCATAAATATCGGATCTCTTTTATTCATTCTATTTCACCAAATAATATAGTATTTTCATTCAAAAACTCGTGCGCGAATATGATATTCGCTAGTAAGTTCACGACACAAGCGATTTTGTCCAGCGCCTACAATTCGATCAGTACACGTCATCGCAGTGTAATATAACAATAAATCAGTAAAAAGCATAATAATCAGTGAGGTGAATAACAATAAGTAAATACTTTCTAGATTTTTTTTACTCGTAAGTAAAGTATAATCTTGTCAAATATGTGAATTACGCTTTCACTTGAAAGAGTTTACTTATTTTTTTAAGGATATACTCGTAAGTATTTACTTGTTACTCGGTTAATCACCGCTTGTACTTGAAAGTAAAGACCACGTCGTTTGTGTTGCATTTATGCAGATACTGACAAGTTATTTTTCATAGTGTAAAGACTGTTAAGAGTTAATTCTGAAACATATAACTGTAACTAGATGGTAGAAATGGCTGAAGAGGAGATTTCATCGATTGACGATGACGACTATGTAGTGAAAAATTTAAATTATACCGTACAGGGGAAAAAAGATGAACGTCCTAGCGAACCGGGTGAAAAAGATGAATGTCCACAAATCTGGCAATCATGCATTGCTATTTTCCATGATCTGTCTCACTATATTACTTACTACTTAGATAGTATTTAATGTGCAATTGAGGCTGTCGTTTGTTGTTGCTTTTTCTCGTGCTAAGTGCTGGCGAAATATTTTGCAATGAGCGAGGAAGAGAGTGAAGTTAATAGAGCTGTTTTACCTCTAAAGGCTAAGAAACGTGTATCTCATGGACGTGTGAGGAACGTTGCTAAGTTATTGAAGCTGCGAAGCCATGAATCAGGTCCCAGCTGTAATTTTACATTTTCGAAAATGTCACGAAAGAAGAGAGGATGCAAATAATCAAACAGTTTAATGAATTTAATAATCATGATGAACAGAATCTGCATTTGGGAGGTTTAATTTCACATACCCTTGTTAAGCGACACCGGAGTAGAAGAAATAATGATGAAGATGCTGATTATCATTCATATTCGTACACATACAAAGTTCGAGTGCAACGGGATAATATAGCAATTGAGGTGCCAATATGTTACAAAGCTATGCTTTCTATGCATGGCATATCTGCGAAACGGCTACAGAATATCCAACAGCAGTTAGTTACTCTTGGACATGTTAAGCATGATGGACGAGGTCACCATTCCAATCGAAAGAATCGTCTCCCAGATGAAATTTCAACTGCTATTTGTGAGCACATTGCGTCGTTCAAAGGCCGAAAATCACACTACAGTCTCCATGATTCGCAACGGATATATTTACCCGAAGATCTTAATGTGAAAAAGATGTTCAAGATGTTTCTACAGCAAAATCCTGATAAAACCATCTCCTATGAAACCTATAGAACCATTTTCGTGACTAAATTTAATGAGTTTTGGTTACCCAAAAACGGATACCTGCAGTACCTGCGATGAGCACAAAGCCAAGAAAATAAGTTTAGACAACGATCCTTCACAAAAAACGTTCTTATCTGGTTTGGAAGCAGAATATAAACTGCATCTTCTAAAAGCTGAGACATTTTACAGGAGGAAGAGGGCAGCCCGCTTAAATTCTCAAAAAAGTATAGGAGTAGAGGCAATAGCAATGGACTTTCAAAAAAATATGCCTGTACCCAATATAAGCACCAATGACGTATATTATAAACGTCAGCTTTCTTTTTATTCCTTTAATATTCATGTGCTGTCAAATGCCGCATCATACTTTTATACTTACACCGAAACTGCTGGAAAGAAGGGCTCGGATGAAGTAGCATCTATGCTATTTCATTTTATTTTTAATTTCTTGGATGAAAGTGTCCAAGAACTGGAAATTTTCTGCGATTCTTGTAGTGGTCAAAATAAGAACTATGCCTTATTCCGTCTGCTGCATTTTATTGTCCATAAGACGAAACGCTTGAGGAAAATTAAGATGACCTTTCCAGTTCGGGGACACAGCTATCTAGAATGCGACCATAACATGGGTCTCATAAAACAACCAGGCAACAGTAGAACTTCCAAGTGGATGGAATGAACAATTTCGCAGTGCTAGAAGTAAACCAGGCCCTTTTCATGTAATTGACTGTGAAGATCAAGATATTTTTCGCTCGTGGACCAATCACCTTACAAATTATTTCTATAAAAAGTGTCCATTTGAAAACAGACCAATCAAGGAGCTTACAATATATACTGCTGCACCGAGAATGATGGAATATCGTGAATCATATAATGGACCCTGCACAACATCTGTAGTGGTACCGCCTAAAGGAGAGCAAAAGAAAACCGACCTCCTGGCCAATTTGAATTGCCAGATTTGAAATACAACGAGAAACTTCCTATATCTGTTAAAAAGTTTCAAAACCTGCAAGTACTTAAAAAATTTTGTGGTCCCGATGCATGTGCGTATTTCGAAAACTTGCCTTACTACAACACTACCGAAGATGACGACGTTTGAGTTAACTTACTCAATAATATTCCAGTCAAGTTGTTGGCAGACGATGTATGTTTGAAAAATATTTATTTTATATTACTATGTCTGATACACCCTGTAGGTTTTTCAGAAAATAATTTGTTTACCATCTATGTACCATATTTTTGTATAAGGATATTAAATATATATAATATTTCGTGTTCGAATAAATAAATGCAATTTCTAGCACATGGTTAACGTTAAATTACTCAATTTCCCACCTTCAACATATATCGTATTATTCTAAATATTTTTTTTAATATCAAAAATAAATTTGTACATTCAAAAATTGGTAACAAAAGAAGTTTACTATACTATGCACTGAGAAAAAATTATTTCAACAAAATATATTTACCAACAAACATTGCACAGGTCTTCAAAGTTAAAAATCCGCCTTTCTCAAAAACTTATTTTTGTGACATTCATCTTTTTACCCCTGTACCCTTCAAATATATAAATAATACTGGAAAAATCATTTGTGTTAATCAGTTAAAAAAAATATTGAATAACATGAAATCCTCTGTAAAGAAGAAAAGTGATATAACACAGACCGGCAATAAACCAATAAAATTACTTGGATGGGAAAAACAATTGCTTAAGCTTATGAAGTGTGATGAGAACCCTGTCTTTGCTAAAGTACCTGGTGATCTGGGATCTGTCCAGTGATGAACTCCATTGCAAATATCAAGTACCTTTATTAATACTATCTGAAGATAAAAATGCTACAACAAATATCAAGATAACGAAATATAAAAATATCCCATATACCTATGACTTATGAATGATTTTTTCACTTATAATCTCCCTAATATTTTCACATATAATCTCCCTAGAGCTTGAATAATTGCAAGTGCAATTTTCTAAAACATAATTACAGATAATAATTCATGTTCGCGGTAGATTCGGTACAAAAATTTTATACCAAAAATTATTTTAAAACTAAATACAATTTTTGACAGAATATAAATAGATATTTGTCATAAATAATCTACGCTTGTTATTCTGGCATATGCCCTCTGCACGTGATAGCTGTCAACCCAAGGAAATTATCAGTTATTAATTTTGGAGCTGTCACGTGACCGAAATAATTTTCGAAAAATTCAGGTTGTCGTCATAGGAACTTGTCAAACTCAAGGCATCTGACTGTCTTAAAACAACAGTTATAAAATTTTCATATTAGCTCAATTGGTATGTCGCCTTACCGCATCTAAACCTCACGAGCCGCCACTGCATGGTGCAAATTTCTTTACTGCCGAAAGACAAACGTGATTTTGCGCAACCATAGAAATAATACTCCAATTCTATGTGCGGAACACACCGAAATGACAATACCTACAGACCCACAAAAAATGACGAAATAGAACAAATTATTTGCTCTTAGTATTTCCAAGACACCCGGCCATGACAAAATTAAGAACAAACTACTAAAGGAACTACCACACAAATAAGTAGACAGACTTGTAAAGCTATTTAATTCATGATTCCGGCTGACATATTTTCTGATCAGGTGGAAACATGCTCATATATTAGTTTTACAAAAACCGGGAAAAGATCCTCTTTTCCCACAAAATTATCGACCAATTAGCCTTCTTTCAAATTTAGGAAAAATACTAGAACGGACAATATTCACTAGACTTAAAGAACAAGACTTACTACTGAATGTTATACCACATGAACAATAAGGTTTTAAAGACAGACACTCCACAGATCTACAACTCCTCCGCTTCGTTGAAAAAACATCAACTGACATAATAAACAAACAAATAGTGACTGCAGTATTTCTTGACATTAAGACGGCATTTGACAACGTTTGGCATGATGCATTGTATAAAATGTTTAACTTTTATTACCCAACACATTTAGTCAAAATTATTCAATCTTTCCTATCAGACCGTTCCTTCCAAATTAGTTACAACAAAATTTTATCAACATCTAGACCAATAAAAGCTGGAGTACCACAAGGGGCGGTACTTTCTCCACATCTTTATAATGTATTCACAGCTGATTTACCAAAATTACGTAAAGCAGAATTGTACCTTTTCGCTGACGATACGGTCATCATCACATAGAACAAAAACAGCAAATATAGCATCGCTGAATCACAAAAAGCAGCTGACCAACTATAGAACTATTTTGATAGATGGAAAATTGCCATCAACCCGGAAAAAACACAGTCAATACAATTCACTAACAAATATAAATAAGACTTCAAAATCAAAATTAACAATTAAAAATTCTGAAGTTCTCAAGAAGTCAAATATTTGGGGATAATTTTAGACCAAAGTCTAAATTTTAGTAACCACATCAATAATACAATTTTTCAAACCAAAATTAAAGTTAATGGGTTGAACCCGCTTCTCAACTACAATAGCAGACTTAATTTGAAAAATAACTTAAAAACTTACACCACCATTATTAGGCCCTGTCTAACGTATGCTTGCTGTGCCTGGGGTCAGTCAGCACACGTTAAAAAAAATCAAGTTTATCAAAACAAGATACTGAGGAAACTTAGTGGTTCTCCTTGGTAGGTATATGACTAACAAACACATACACGAAGACTTGAAAATAGAAACCTTACAAGAATCAATTACCAAACTTGTGGCAGACATACGCAAACGAGTAGATACAAACCCACATGACGATCTGAAAAATACAATGAACTTACAAATAAATGGCAAACACAAAATAAGAAGACCTACGGACATATTAAAATAAAATACCATTTATTACAAACAAGCCTATAACTCAGCTCGCTAAATAAGAAAAGAGCAAACCCTTTTTCCTACAGCTCGTTAAAACAAAGAGCAATCAATATCAGTAATATCTGAAGTATTAAAAAAAAGATGAGCTATAAGGATACCAGAATGGTATCAGTAGTAACCGAAAAAAAAAGAACAAGAGACAAGCCTGTCATATGAGTGTATTCTGTATTCGAGATGAAATACCTACTAAACTTCAGATTTTTCTCGGCAAGGTGAAGTGAGCGAGCAATTTTTATGGGTGGATACTTATCCATTACATGTCCGAAAATTGCTGTTTTTAAAGTAAAATTATCGAGAACCTTGGGATCCTGTTCTACACAATGACCAATTTTAAGTTTGGCAGTTACAGTTAAAATTTAAAATTGGTCAATGTAAACCATAACCAAGGATAAACCAAAAAGTTACTATTTCGACGTTTCTCAAAAACTTGTTTGTCAAGCCATTGGAGCATATCCAGAGTAATGTTGAAGAGCCTACTTACCCAGTTATTATTAAATATGCGATATCTATATAAACTTTTTTCAAGTAATTCATAACATCTGGGAACTGAAGCTTGGTAGAAGTTTAGATAGAAAAATATGTCACTAGGTTCTGGATTTGGAATAACAAATATTAGCGAAGCATTAGAACAGTATACCAGAATATATAAATCATACACAAACATTAATATGACAATATAAATCAACAATGCACTTCACAGGACTTTCTCTGACATTCTTGCACATCGGCACATTTTTGGTATCTGACTTCTGACAACTGATGACTGCTGATACTGATGACTGACCTGACGTGTGACGTGAATTGTGAATTTATGAAATCATAGAAAAATCAAAGGCGTGAAACGTGAAACTCAAAGAGCGGAACGCGCTCTTCTAGCGCTAAAAGCTATATTTTATTGGCGGAGATACTTGCCCTGTCCACTGCAGACACCTGCTGGCTAGCATTAACAGTCCAGTCAGCAGAATTTTATTTCGGAGTACTTATCTGACACCTAGTGTGAACCACCAGCACAACGCCAGCCGATGAACTCTCTTATATTGAAGAACTTTTGATACCAATCGATGTATTTTTAATTGCATTCTCCAAAAATAGAAATATTTAAAACCACTCATACCACCGTTTTTGAAATAATCACTATCAAATTCGTTAAAGTTGAGGTTATAATATCTTTGAGCCTGACCACTCCGAATGATCAGAAACTAAATTTGAAATTGTTAAATTTTACAAACTTAGTTGCCAAACCCTTAGAATTTCCATTTAATGACTTAGATATTATCTTATTCTTCACATCATCTGCGTTATTTTACGTCCCATGCTATGCTCTCAAAAGTCAATATCAAATAGCATGTTGCCATGAATCATGTTGATTAAGGCTGTGTTCGGGGAGTCGCTATCTGCACTATCAATACAAAAACTACCGATGCTGTTCATGGAGATTATTGTGTGATAGTGATAGCAAGCTCCATGAACACTGTTTTGCGTTTGCGTTCACATTCTGTCATATTGAGGTTAAGGCATGGTAATGTGTATGACCATGGGTTAAGGAGTCGAGGCACAAAAATATGAATGAAAATTGACTTATTTTTTGTCTATGAAGAGATTCGTCTGAGAAATATAACAAGTTGAAAATGCTTTTCAACTCGGAATAGAACCGGCGTCAATACATGGGATAAATTTGGGATGAAGTACATAGTAGCGAAGATGGTTCTTATATTTTATTCGAATTCTCACTAAAGCTGGAATATGTACAAATTGAAATTACTTAGCAGTAACTTAAGCATTGACTAGCATATCTATTTGCCATAACTTGACCATGACTTTCCATTTCAAACCTGCGCAAAGATCTCCTACCTGAATATCTGGTTTATCCTTATAATTTTCTGCATGTTTGTGCAGCCCTCAGTATTGGTGAGCATCTTGCTAGTTTTTGCACAAAATGGTCATTCTAATATCATTGTTATAAATAAAAATTGCCACTTAGAATGTAAACTTTTAATAAATTTGGGGTAAAATAAATAATATTTATCATTCATTTCATTATTTTTTGATAAAATTTACGAGACGTTAGTTTTTCGGTGCCAACGTAGGTATCTCAAAAACTAGATTGAAAATAATTCCAACAATATTGAGGATTGAATAATTAGAAGAAATCAAAGGCAGACATTCTGGTATACTAGTATACTTTTTCAGAAGAATTTGGTGACCTGGTGACCATTGCATCTTAATTGCACCTAAGTTTCCTCATCGCATGAAAATATTTCAGTTAAATTATTTATTTAACTTATCTTCTCCGCTTTAGAAAACTGTCTGAATCAAAACGGTTATCATTTTGTTATGTCAGCTTCAGTATGATGATGACGTCTATGTCAGATGTACAATATTCCTGTCATTGTGGCTTGCAAACGCAATCACTATCCTTACACTACCTGGGAAGGAATAGCGTTGATAGTATTAATTTATGACATGACACACAAAAATTAATGACGTCACGATAGCGTCGGTAGTACTACCATTTAGCTCCGTGAACAGCTGACAGTGCGAGATAGCAGATAGCGACTCCCCGAACACAGCTTAAGAAGGAGAATAAATTAATCATGCCTCTGTGAAGATTCTAAAATTAGGATCATGTACAAAAAGATAAGTGCCTATGAAGCTCCTGTATTATTACCTGACGTAAATGTGAAGTTGTCCGATGAATAATGATAGGTATATTATAGAAACCATAAATTATATAGAAACGTCTTTGAAAAATGCAATTAAAAATACACCGATTTGTATCAAAAGTTTTTCAATATACGAGAATTCATCGGCTGGCTTAGTGCTGGTGTGTAAACCCCCATGTTAGCCGATACGACATGCTCTAATAATGCTCTGTCAATTTTACAATTATCTCTTTATCCATTAGCTTATAACCGCAATTGAAACAACACAAATTTTGATCTCCTTGAGTATGGTAAGTACTCTTGAATTCAAAATGTTTGATTATTCACGTGTTTGATCACAAATAAAAATATCTCAGTTCAAAAGTCTTATGATTAAGAGCAGCAATGTCATTTAAAAAATTTTAATTTACAAGTCGTGCGTACCAACAGGAGATGCTGCTCTGTGACTGTATGCTCTGTATAGCCGCCGTAAAACGAAAGTTAAGCCAATTTTTCGTCGGCCGCCATTAGTTTCGGCCTTACTTTTGTGGTAACAGCTTATTTTGATTTTCAATTTTAGTGCTATTTTTTAATGAACACGATGATTTTTTATCTTAACACAATCGCGAAATGCGAGGCTCTTGGATACAAAAGTCGCTGTCGAAAAAATATTATGGTGTTACGTCCATTGGCGGCCATTGATTTAGACTCATTTGGCTTCAATCGCTCTTCGAATGCGATGTCTCCTTGGTAATAGACCGATGCATTAAGCGCAAATTTTTCTCCATATACCCGGCGGGAAGTTTGCAACGGCCACTTTGATTTAAATGTTGCTCTTTTGAACAAAATGTCCTATGCCTGTGCCCAGATAATTCCATGCTAATGGCTGTCTATGACCGTTTTCATCAATTTCTTTTTGTACTATGACATCTATGAGCTTTTACCAGAGAAAATTGCTTCTACATAAAGTTGAATAGTAGCACGGTCTGTCTCTACAGACCGTGGAATAGAAGGATCCTATGGCCAATGGGTCGCGCATGCGGAGAATTGAAATCATTAATGCAATTGGTCTATTCCATGCTCTAAGTTTATATTGGAGTAGGAATGCCATGAGAAAACATGAAGAGTCTTCGAATAGAAGACTGTTCGAGGTTGTTGTTGAACAAGAAATTACCAAGGAGACATCGCAGTCAGAGAGCAAGCGAAGCTAAATGAGAACTTAATCAATGGCCGCCAATGGACGTAACACCATATTCTTTTTTCGACAGCTATTCTTGTATCCAAGAGCCTGGCATTTCATCATTAAGTTAAGATAAAAAAATCGTCGTTTTCGTTAAAAAATAGCACAAAAAATTAAAATCAAAATAAGCTGTGAACACGAACCTAATGGCGACCGACGAAAAATTAGCTTTACTTTCGTTTCACGGCGGCTATACAGAGCAGCATCTCCTATCGTGTACTCACGACTTTTCCCTACTCTAAGACAAGGAACGAACACCCTCCTCGATCTTATTTATCTATTAAGACGCTCTGACTCTTCCATGTACAGTGGTCCGTCCCTAATACATTCCCTTTCTATTGTATTATTAAGTCTATGTTCGAAGCGCGCCGTGCATAGACTTATAAGATACATAAACTGCCGGCCCCCTAACAACAGTATGGGTCAACATATCAGTAACTAATCATAATCACAGCAAGCGGTAGATAAAGACAAAACATGATGTTAGATAAAGACAAAACGTGCAATTATCGGACCAACACCAAACCACAGCTTACAAAACAACGTTGGTAAGCTGTGACCAAACTATCTGACCCACAGTCTGCCAGAATATGTCTATGATATTGTCCAAACAAGGCCAATGGCACGGTCATACAGAAAGGTATGGAGTATGGACTGTAGAAGAGGACTGCAATCTTCAATGGGCAAGTGTACTAAAAAGAGTATACTAAAATTGGAGACTAACAAGGATTCCTAAAAGATCCGCATAGCTCTGGTTGGAGAGCACAGTATAAAGAACTATCTTTACTTTATACTGTGGTGATAATGTACTCGAACAACGAAAGGAAGAAACAACAAATTGGATATGTATTTATATTTGTCTATGGTACTTTTATTAATGTTATAGTGTTCTTTGGATGTAATGTATTTTTTAAGCATTTTTGTTGCTGTGTTTGAGAGAAGAGTGATTATAAATTTATGTGATTAGTGATTATATTGAGTGACCATTCGCTATAGGCATTTGAAGTGGGGAGCTTGTCTTTACATACGCATATCTTTTGTAAATGCGTCTTTGCGTACCATGCCGTGCGCAACGAGCGACTCTCGTTAGAAAAAGACAGCAGATCATGATCACGAGGATAAATAAAGACAACGAATATTTAAGGTAATTGTCCAGATGTTCGCCAATGTTCGTTGTACACGAGGTCATGCTATGATTTTCAACCTCTGTAATCTCATGTTGCTATGTAGAGAAACATAGGAAGTTTACTCTCCTTGTTTCCAGTCTTTTTGGTACTATGACATCTATGCGGTTTTACCTGCTTCTACATAATGTTGAATAGAGGCATCCTATGGCCGATGGATCGCGCATATGCAAAATTGAAATCATTAATGAAAGTCTATTGCATTTATATTAATTAAAATATCACTTGTCACTTTTAGTTTTCTGTCTGTATTTAGCAAAGACATGTTCTCATTTCCAAAGGGATACTGAGGATGTTTTTTGGATCGCTCGATATATTTACCGATATTCTGAGTTGTAAATACTGCTAAAAAAAGAATATCCTGAAATCGCAATCTAATTCATTTCTAGTCAGAACGTAAGAAAAATCTACTCTCTTTGAAAGACATTCTTAAAGCGCCTATAGGTACAGCAAAATTGGTCCCATTTTATCAACACAGATTGCACTCCTCCTATACTCTCCATAGTATGGATTTTGAAACGCTTGCGCTTTTTAACCTGCAGCATCAGAAATACCCCAAAAATTATTTTTACAAGCTTCTTTATAAACCAGTTCAAGAGCGCAAAAAGTCTAACAGCAAATTCTGTCAAAAATGTTGCAGCTCTTCTTTAGCTACATATGTGTTGGACACAAGGAATGTCTCCGTAACCATATTTTCATCTTGATTATTCTTGATAATATTCATCATAGCGTTCTGCGGTCATAAACTAATATCTTTTTAATACGATTATGGTATTTATTTTATGATCTAAGTTACATCTCCCTTTCGTAATTTCGCAGTGCCATCGTTGACTGAGATTTGAACAAGACCTTAAGCGAACCACTTGCACCAGCACTATTTTACGTCCTATGCTATGCTCTCAAAAGTCAATATCGAATGCCATGTTGATTAAGAAGGAGCAAGAAGACTGGAAGCAGGAGATTATACTGGCTATAAAAATCGTGTGAAATTTCATACGCATATTTTTTGTAAATGCGTTTAAAAAAGACAGCAGATCATTATTACGAAGATAAATAAACGGAACAAATAAGGTATTTGTCAAGATGTTCGTCGTTCAAGAGGCCACGCCCCTGATATGCAACTTCTGTAATCTCATGTGGCTACGTAGAGAATCATATGAACTTTTTTTAAGACGGGGTTAAGGAAATCTTCTATAGACGAACCGATCTAGATCTATAATCGATACAGTGTCGGTTTTTATCGACTAAAACCTTTTCCCCTCCGTTTCTAGTTCGCTTCCTTCTGGTAGCTTGGAAGTTTGGTGTCTCTCACCACGATATCTACGTGGCTTTCCTTTCTTCTACTTTGATGTCTGTGTTTCTTCACATTTGATGTCTTGGTCTCTTGTATTTATCAATCAGTCGTCCATCGTATTCTACTAGTCTTTAGTCTTAGTAATTCTGCATTTGGGATGATGCGGCTTTCTCTATGCTACCCGTGGCGATCTCTTTCAGCTTCTTCCAACCCAGGTCCTCGTATATCCTTTCATTTGATATGTAGTATCAGTGGGCTTGAATTCTTTTCCTTAGTGCTGGCCAATATTGGGCCAGCTTATTTTTTATTTTCACTTTTTATTTCTCCCAATTAGTGGGCTTATCTTTCTGGACTGTTGAGTTCACATGGGATTTCGATTTCCATGTGAAGCCTTTGTCAGTCGTGTCTCCTAAGTATTTTACTTTATCGCTCCATTGAACAATGAGTGCTGTATTAAGATTTAAATAAATTATGGACGGATATATTATATATTGGTCGTGGTAGCGCTACCTTTTGAGGATTATATGAAACTAACTAACCGATTTGGCATTGGTGTAGAATACTGTTTGAAATATCGGCAAGGAATATGGCGGTTATAATTTCTAGACATTTTGATTGTATTTTCGTTTTTTAAATCAATTTGATTGATAATTGTCAGTATAGTTTTCAATAAAAATTCCAAGTTCTATGTTAAATTTTCGGAAGGCATTTGATATTTTTTAGCTACCATATTTTATAATTTTAAAATTTCATACGTGGAAATTAACGTATTATATCTGATGTAGATTTTATAGTACTACTAGTTCTATATATTCAATAAAAGAGTTAATTCTATTTGTCAATTTATTATTTGTTAACTGTGATAAACATTTCGTATACGTGTATAAAGTAAATTGAAGTAGTCGTTTTTGAGTATGTGGGCTTAATAAACATTGCATAAAAATATTCGCTGTGAAAGAATAACTAGAGCGTTTCTAAAGAGGGTTCTTTCAAACCTTCTCGGGTTTCGAACGTTGTTAATTTTTTGCGACATTTAAAAACTCGCATTTAGGTAAATT
This sequence comes from Crioceris asparagi, assembly GCA_958507055.1. Classification (NCBI taxonomy): domain Eukaryota; kingdom Metazoa; phylum Arthropoda; class Insecta; order Coleoptera; family Chrysomelidae; genus Crioceris; species Crioceris asparagi. The sequence continues at coordinate 27,923,153 of OY293832.1, forward strand.
CTCTAATAATTCAGATTTTGTACTCTTTTCACAAATTTGCTTAGTTACAGCGTTACAGCTGTCTTTTTGAATAGCGAACCGTTTTTTGCACACAGCATGGCGCATGGTGAAATCATGAAAATCGTGTAAAATTTCATATGCATATCCAACAATATATAAAGGAATTATAACTAACTCTGAAATAACGTTCTGTGATCAGTTGTCAATTTGGGGTGTTGCGCAGAATTGTGTCTATTGTTGTATATAAGCTTCCTTCGCCCATACTCATACTGCTCACTACATAGAATGCACTGCGCGAGTTTGTGCAACGCCCTGAAATGACATAAGTTAACCCTACGTTTTTTGTGCTACTCCCACTACTCGTTTTAGTCGTTCTACTTATATTTGTATAAACATGCGCATGAGCACATATCTTTCGTAGATGCATCTTTGTGCACTATGTCGTGTGCAAGAAGCGGCGCTCGCTTGAAACAGGACAACAGATCAATTAAAAACGCCATAAGACATAAGGTAAATGCCTTTTAATGGCCTTCCTTACAATTATAGCTAAGCACGCGTAATAAAAAATATAATAAAAAGGGAACCATAATAAAATACTGCCTTCCTATATTTAAGACTAGTTACCGTAAGTATTTAAGGTTTCCTCATTTCCCTTATTCAACGAAACTAACCTTTCAAAAAACATGATTTTATCAAAACCTTCATATATTTGGTTTGTTTGTGTTGGAATTAGCCAAATCATTTTTAATTAACGAAGCAAAGACGCAGACAAAAGTATAAGGTTGGCTGTTCCTGCTATTTATCCTGATAAACTGTCAATTTAAAGAGTACATTCCAATAAGTCTTTATTTTTTAGAGGAATAAGGACAAGACCTTATTAAAATAAGGCCCCTTAATAGTGCCTGACGTAAAAAAATATATCTCCAATAGCTCCCTGGTATCACGAAAATAATTGAAGAGAACAAATATTTAAGGTAATTGTCAAGATGCTCGTCAACGTTTGTCGTACACGAGGCTACGCCCCTGTAATGCAACTTCTGTAATCTCATGTCGCTACGTAGAGAAGCATAGGAAGTTTACTCTTCTGTTTCCAGTGTGCTTGCTCTAGGCTTAGATTACGTCAACCGTCAATGTCATATTCCTATATGACTCCATATATGTGTCAATTTTCGACGGCCATTTTAATATTTTAATCCTGGTCCTGCTTGCTAATGGTTTGTTATTTGGAACATCCAGACAGCCAGTACCAGTATATATGCTCTAAAAATTGTGTATTGTGTCAATGCAAAGTATGATAAGATGGTATCAAGAAAATGTTGCATTAAAAACTGTGTGAAAGAGGCTGGTGCAGTTGGAAAAAAAGTTCCTGTATATAAATTTCCAGCTGTGGTAAAAATTCACTTTATTTCTTACTTACAAAAAAATAATTTTCATAAAATTCATTCCAGGATTCTGATGAGTATGCAAGGTGGATAAAATTAATTGGTGCAAACATAGATAAAGGGAAATTTTTTTGCAAACAAATGTATATTTGTGCACTGCATTTTGATAAAGATTGCTTTGAAAAAGACAATGTTGTTATTGTGAAAGATGGAAAAGAAGTTACTCTAACTAGAAAGGTGCAACGACTGAAAAGAAATGTCGTTCCGTCAATTTTTAATGTTAGAGGAAGTTATTGGTTCTCACGTAGAAGTGTACTACTTTATTCTTTATTTTCTAGGATACCCCTAGCCTTCCTAGTAAGACACCAAGACGAAAAAAATCAGATCATTCCCTTGGTACTGTCAAGTTGAAAACGGTAAACTACTGTATTGGTGAAGATTGAAATTCTAACGTTTTGAATTTTTAAAATAAAACAATTTTCAGCCTGTTGTCACTCCCCAGCAGCCAATCCAACATAACTCGATTACGGCTAATTCGAATATTACGGTGAGCATTAATAATACCCTATCGTATTCATTGCCAAAGAAAAGCCGTGTCCACAGGAATTGAATATAACCTACCTTCACCTTTTTCATAATTTAGAAATAACTTTTTGCTTTGGAATATTTAATAAATACTTGTGCTAAGATTATCTTGCTGTTTATAGAATTTTGATATTATATTTATATAGACTAGATATATGATGCCAAAATAAAATGTCAGTTTTCAATTGCGCTGGACGATAATTTCGTTAGCCGCTAACTGCATCGCGCTAGCTAGATAGCTATTGACACGGCATATTCAAAGCCATCAAATTTACTCACTCTGCTGACAACGGTTAACCATTATAATGTAGATTGGGGGCCTATATTTTCAACTATTATTTTTTTCCAGTTGTTAGTCTCTTCTGTACATCCAAGCCAACTCAGCTCCTTTATGTTAGATCCGAAAATTCAACCAGATGAGAATAATTCTTCCCAATCAGGAACATCTTCGAAGATAAATGCCAATTCGTTAAATGTACTTCCTCGGCCAGTACTTAACGTTCAATTGCCTGCCGCTTCATTATTGTTACAACAAAATTGTAAATCAGTAAGTATTTTTAATGGAGATATAACTAACTCTGTCTATTGGCACTCGCGTCTTTTCCAATTTGAATCAAAAATATACTTATAATTCATGTTTATATATATAATCGTTGTTGATAGCTTCTAATCTCAGAAAGGCTAATTTGTGTATACAAAAATCTTGTGTCTACTCACATCACTTTCCTATCGGTCTCTAACGAATTCCATCGAATACAAAAGCCGTTTGATCAAGACAGGTTAACTTGGGAAGAACCGTTTATGCAGAGTATTTAATTAACAGTTCGACAATTTGACAGTTTATTCGTCCAAGTTTTTTGTGATTTTTCTCAGAGATACGCGTTATAGCAAATGACAAATTATTTCTAAAGTGGGTGATCGACGTACGAACCATAAGACCGCGGTCTACTTTTCACGGTTTTGCTCGTCGTCGTTGGTGCTGATCGACGGGCGAGCAAAACAGGCTAGTCCTAAATCTCTTGCAATGAGGTAGGAGCAGTGTGTGATTCTGAATCCTAGGCTTGGTCCTATTTAGAGCAATTGCATATTATTACTAAAAAGAAGAGAAAACGTCCGAGACTTTGGATAAAGTATTGATTGGTAATACCACAATTTAGGGTGGTATACTTCTTCTACTCGCTGCAACTTTCTTTCATTCTTTTTGATAGCATGCTTAAGCATAAGATTTTAATTTTTATAGTCTTTTGACTTTGTGTTCCAGAGGCATGCATTATCTCGAAAACAATAAATAAATTCCAAAACGTATTCACGATTATAGTTTCGTAAATCCATTTCACTCTTTCGTCTAAGCTCCAGCGTATCATTCCATTACCACTGCCGTTGAGTTGAGAGACTGAACGATTCGACTCGCTTTCGGCGATCGTCGTACATAATCGTACCTGCCTCGCCAAGAAAATTTCAAAAAATCTTGAAGAGCCACGAGCGCAAGTGGCTCGTCGGTGTCCGGTGTATAAAACATAAAACCGCAGTTTTAGCCTGATCGACGAACGAGCTTCACCGGCGAGCCATAAAACTGCGGTTTTACTCGCTCGTCGATCAGTATCCTTTAGCAAGTTTCATCAAAATCGTTAGAGCTGTTCAGGCTGTAGCGCCATGAGCGAAACACATTCTTCAGCTATTGCCTAGCAACCAGAGCAAGCAGAATGCTCGATGGGCCTAATGAATAAAAACGTAGCAATTGCTGTTTCTTAAAATATAATTGTTTTAAATCCAATGAATAAAAACTGAAGTACCTAATTGCTCTTGCTTCCTGCAATTGCTAAAAAAGCAGCAGTAGCAAATATTTACCTTATAAAACATAAGCAGTTGCTACCATTTGCTTAAAAACTGATAAATAAATGAAGAAATTGCTTTTCCAGGTAGCAATTGCTTTGAAATTTTTAAGGCAGGTGGACCGCTGCATCGTTTGCTTGGTAGGTAATAGTCAACATTGGTTCGCTGTGGCATACATACACAAATTTAATTTTGACACTAAATTATGACTGATTATATAAACGTGCGTAAAAGAAAAAATATAGGGTGTACGTTGAAATTACAGGGATGACGATTTCGGAAAGTTATATCGTTTTAACCGCGAAAATGTTGAGTAGTTAGCAATTTTTTGATTGATACAGGTGGAAGTCGAGGAGCTGCACTCGCACCTTTAAATAAGATGATTTTTTCAAAGCAATTGTCGCATCCGGGCTTTCACAATTTTGTAGCTGAAGAACTCGGTGTTCATCAAACAACTTTCGGTCAGTTATCTAATTCCAAAATGAATGCAGTTTTGGAAAACACCAATAGTTTTATCAAGTTTCCTAAAAATATTGAACATGTTGTGAAACCAAACGGTTTTGGTCAGAGAAATACCCTTTTCTAAATGCCATCGTAGTGATAGACTTTACACTGTGCACACGTCAGGATTCCAAAGCTTCAAGAATTTGGTGATCAGTATATAAACCGGAAAGGATACCGTGGCATTAACGTTCAAGCAACTTGTAATGGTCAAGAAATATTTACAAGTGTACACTGCTAGTGGCCAGCTCTTGAAAATAGCACAGAAAAATGTGAATGGTTAGGAGACGATGGGTAATCTACTTGGATTATGACTCCTTGGAGAAATCATGTAACCCAAGAGGCAACAAAATTATAATAATGTTTTCTGTAGAAGAGAACGTGTAATAATCGAACGATGTTTCGGACAGTTAAAAGCAAGGTTACCTAACCTTCAATATAAAATTAGAAGGAAATTGGAAAGATTACTATCTACAATAATTGCTTGCGTTGTGCTTCATAATATCGCTAAGATTTTAAATGATGATGATTTTCATTATCCCAATGAAGAACCTAATTTTGAAGTTATTTTTTTAACTTATACCTTCATATCACTAATTTTTTGGACAATTGTTTAGCTGTTAATGAAACTTTAAAATATCGATATATTGCTGTAATAAGGGCCGATTTCATAATCAAATAATCTCTTAATTTTAATCTCACATTAAAAATTTCATTAAGTATCATTGGGTATATAATTCAAAATTAATTTAAAAGAACGAAAGATAAGGTGACTGACGTTGTAAAAGTTATTGAAAAATGCACTGGTCGTGTCCACAGCAGTGCCTGATTACCAATCGCTTACCAATCAGTAATCAAAAATCAGTTTCTTGTGGACACGACTGATTACTTGCATCACTTAGCTCATTTGTCAAACTGAGATCTATCATGTTAACTGCCAAATGAATATGAATATGTTTTAAATTCGAAAATTTTAATAATTAGAAAGAATGAAACACGATTGAAAATGGAAGGAGAAACGTTATTGTTTGTAGAATATATTTATAAGGAAAAAGATTATTTAGTACAAGATACAATAGATGTCTATAACAGAATTGCTATGGGTAATTTTTCTCAATGTTCTTATTTATTGGAAATTTCAGAAATCTTTTATCAGTTTTTTAATAAATAAGATGCTCAAGATAAAAGATTGAATTTATCCAAAATTGCAATTTCCAAATTTTACCTGCAAATATTTTTAAGTATACAAATAATCAATTTAACTATTCTCACAAATTCCATCAAATTATTGAAGGTTTTTCAAATATATGTTTCTTCACCTACTACCATTACAGACAGCATTGCTGATTACATTCACATTATCTATACAAAATAAAGATATATTTCAATTCATTGATTTATATTTTCAATTATTTTGGATGTCAACTCCATGTTATGTAATAAATATTACACATTATTGGTGCTTCTGTTGGTACATTTGTTCATGGGGGAAGGTATATTCGGTAAGATATCTCTCAGCATTTCCATCTCATTTTTGTGAATAACATCATGACCTAAAATTCTGGATAGATTATCCATAATACGAACGATATCTCCAAACTATCAAAGTTTTAAAGGAAAATTTAGTATGGTAGTAATATCTCTGGTAATACCAAAATTAAAAATTTTGATAAGTAGATATTTCAGAACAAATAGAAAGTATATATCAAAAAGGATATCCGTAGGTAATTCTCAATCTCAGTAAATTTCAGGTCCACACTGCAAAGATAGCAATAGCACCAAATAATAGATAGAAAAGATAGGTTATTTTAGCTGATAGCTGTCATATGAAAGACGTCAACTTTTTGTTTACTGATTGGTAATCAGAGACTGCTGTGGACACGACCACTGTTTCTATTTCGTCATCAAGATATGATTTAAACAAATTGAAGAATTAACTAATCTCCCATTAGGGATTCATTATGAAATCGGCCCTTAGACAGCTAATGCGGACTCCTTTTCTGCCTTTACTTGCGGAACTTTATTTTCATTTAAATTTTGGATAAATATCAGTTGTTTATCAGTAATTTCTTTATCACTACTATTGAAATCTGCGCTGAAATATTTTTGGTAAGTCTCTCTTTACACAAACGCAATTAAACTGAAGTAACACTCTAACCCTCTAAAAGACGAACGAAGTAGTAAAGAAGATCCATCGCGACGTTGTAGACATGTGCCAAGTCTGGATCAAAGTTAAGCAATCAGTTGCTACATTGACTTAAAAAACAGCATTTGCTTTAAAGTTTTATTCATATCAAGATTTAGCAATGGCTTTTTTCAAAGTAATTGTTGGAGAAGCAATTGATTTTGCTAAAAAGCAAATGCTTTAAGTAATTGCTTATGTTTTATTCATTAGATCCAATGTGTGACCTGCGAGACTTATCGATACCCTGAAGAACAAAAAATACGGACCTTCCTTTCCAAGATAATCTTGGCACAGACTGACCATTGACTGAATTTAAGGATCTACTTATCTAAATCAGCTTTTAACATGTTTCGCACAAATTCTAAAATTGATTTTTTTCTGCTGTTTTAAGAGTGTTTTAAGCAATGTTTTGAACTCGTTCCATACAAAGAGCTAGAATGATAACTAAAACAAGGTCATATATAAAAAATATGATGTATTTACTGAGTTTTAACATTGATAAATAAATATGTAATTTAAATTATGTATTTATACCTACATGCATTATAATTTGCTCGGATTGATGAGATTTGTTCATCAGTGCCTTGAGGAGTTGCAGTATTTTTTTGAAAATTCTATTAATTTTGAATTCTTTGAAATTCTGTTTCTGTAAGTTTTGTCAAATTGAATTTTATTAGTGAATATGAAGAAACAGAAATGAGGAAGAAAAGGAAAAATGGATAAAAAGACAATTCACTCTTTAACGTTAGCAGCCGTTCTGAGGATTTTCTGGGGGAGTAGAAATTTCAACTTACCCAAGTAAATTATCTTAAAGAAGATACTGAAAAATAAAAATAAATCCTATGCTACCAATGAGATCATCGTTGGAAGTTTGAAAAGACAAATACTTTTATTGGAAGAAAAGAATACATAACCAGAGAGGAAGAGAAAACATTTCGATTAAAAGAAAATGAGCAGCTCCAACAAAACTATGATTTATTCTTATCAAATATAGTATATAAAGGAAGTATCATGGATAATTTACAAGAAAAGTAAATAACAAAAACAACTAGAATCGAACACGAAACAAAATTTAAATAAAAAATCTCACTCCGATGTTACAAAGGAATTGAAAATAAGACTGTGGTGATAAAACCGGATAAACAACAAACCTCAAAAATTTGGAAATCATAATTGTGATTGTGATCATATTGAAGCAAATGCGAAATGGAAATACCATAAAATGCGATATCAAAGATACATAGAAAAAAATCAAGAGGGAATAAGTGAAAAGCTTCCATACATATATAAAACAGAACTGAGATTGTTGAGTAAACCAAGAATAAACATACCAAATTTGAAATTAGCAATTTTTTCAATGATGAGGAAGATTTTCTTGATATTGCTCATGTAAAAACCTTTCAACTACTACAGAAAATTATGACAATTGGTAATGGGAAATTATTCTTTCCCATTGTGATAAATATTTTAAAATTGAACATCTGTTAAGAAATTTATATAGAAACGATTTTATATGTTCAAAATGTTCAGGCTCGCATGAAGTATCATTTTTCAAAATATTGCAATTATTAAATGCCACAATTATTGTGTTTATTCAAATACAAAATAGAAAACTTGTCACGATATCAGTCATCTTGCCATAGAAAGTGTCCAACATATATTCATTATCGAAATATCAATGGCTCAAGAAAATATATAAGCGTTTTTTTATAAAAAAAAAACTTGACAAATATCAGTATTTATGAATACCCTTCAATATCAAATTATCAAAGTAAAATATGGATTCTTAGAATAATTTACTTTAATGCTATATCAATGAAAACTAAAATGGAAGAAATAGAAATCATCATTTTTATACAATAAAAGAAAATATTGTGATCATTTCGAAAACTTGGATGAATAAAGAAAAACAAATTTATTACAACTTCAATACTTATAATTCAATATATTCATCAAGAGAGAAATGTGAAGGTGGCATCGGAATCTTTGTGAGTAAAAAATAGACATTGAATTCACGGAAAAGGATACTAACAAGGTTTATATTGAAATGAAATCACCAGAGTTTAACCTTATGCATTATTGTGCATACCGGTTCCCAAAATAAAGTAACTGTTTTCTTTTTTTTAAAGCAAATTGAAGAAGTAACATCAAAGTATAAATGAAACTAAATTACTAAACTAAACTAAAATCCTGTCGGAATCGATTTACGGAGATTCTCCGGAACAAACAGAGATTCAAAAATGATAAAAAATGCTTTTTTGTTATTAGAGATATATATACTTCCATATGCAATAGTTAAAACATGTTACTTTAATATTACAAACAGACACTTCGATTTTATTTATTATTAGTATAGATATCACTATAAGAATTTTTTTGATAGTTATTATTCAGAATATAATAATAATAATAATGTCTATTTTCTAAAGAAAAAGGGCGAAGTCTAGCCAATGGCTACGCAACTGAACCCTACAATTCAATTAAATGTAACTACAAATAATTATAACCATAAATTAGAAATAAAGTAAAGAACAATAAACTAAAACTAATATTGCAGAAAACAGTAAATTGAGTAGCTAATAAAGCAGGAAACAATAAACAATAAAATATTAGTGAGTTAAAAGCATAACAAATCCTTACTAATTAATAAATAAAATTGATATAATTCTTTTTTAAATTTAGTAACCAGTTTTATATCTCTTATCCAATGAGATATCTTGTTATATATAAGTACAGAATTATAACTGAAACTGCGCTGAAAAAGGGTAGTCCGAAATTTCCTATAAGACAAATCACATATATTTCGTAACGGGACCATATTTGAGTTCATATCAATATTTGTGTATATGAACATAAATATTCTGAATAATAGAGTGTTTTTGGTCCGCACATTTGCCACTGAAATCGTGGTTAACGTTATACGGATCGGCGCAGTAGCGACCTGTCACGCCGTTATGTTCATTAAGCATAACGGACGTGGTTAATTAGGGAGGATTAGCGGTATCTTTATATAGAGTGCTTATCGTTATTTGACAATTTTGACATTGACATTTCTGTTTATGTTTTTCTTATGTGATCAATTTTTTGAAATTTTCGGTAAGTTTTAAGTGATTTTCTTACAAGTTAGAGGAGTATTTCCAGTATAAACCTAGGTACGCATTTTGTGGATTATTTGAAGCTTATTAAGATCAAATAAAAAAATTCTTTTACAATTGTGACAGTTACCTAAACTTGCGCGACCAAAAACTCTGTGATTTACGAAGAAAGTTATGGTTAATAGGGAGATTTTAAGCCACCTATTTGAACAGCAATATACTTTATCCGTTATAAATCGCATGCGCAATAGTGGTGAAATAAGGGAAAACGTTATTAACCGATATTGCTTTACGTTATTATAGTTGAGATAATGGTCCCTTAATAAAGGAAATTGATTTTGCCATGATGCCACTTGTAGAAAATTTATATTTAATTTTTATCGTAAACTCCAAAGTCCATGATAAATACATGTAAAATTAAGAAGATTTGAGTACATCTGTATTTTTAACCATTTCTACCACTCTTTTTTGAATATGAAATGAAAACATTTTATAAGATTAAATGCTATGGCAACATCAGATATGGCATATGGATACCGTCCGTCTTGAGAGTAGTATTCTCTGCGTCCGTCACATTTAAGTCTCGTACCTAACCTGTCTTTTGTAGTATTTGTCTATATTGATGTTTTCTCTGGTCTGTATGTTTGTCTCTGGTATATTGTATATTTTATTTACTTTATGGTACATGTTTGTTGCTTCCTGCTTTTTGGTTGAGTGTTCGTTTTTCGTTTGTTAAATGGTAAGTTGTTTTTTTGTGTAATAGTCACTTATCACGTAAATAGCGGCTTAAAAACTTAAACAACGTTATTAGCGTACTGTATTTACTTTAATAGCGGATAAAGGGATTTAACGTATGATGCTCAAGTTGTGGCTTAAAATCTCCCTATTAACCACAAAGTTAACCACAACTATAAAGAAATTGACGTTTAAAGTGACTGACCAAAAACACTTATCAAAAAAATTGTTGTAGTGATATCTGCCAAATAATTTGCGATTACCAAATAGCTACCAGATACATTAAAAATACATCTTTGATTGATTGATTAATTAATTAATTAATTAATCAATGTATTATCTAACTAAGCTATCATATGTGATATTTTTATCATAAATAGTGATCACAAACTCCTGTATTTTCATTGTTAACCATTGGTTTATTTCTTCGTACTTTAGGCTTTATAGTCTCAAAGTTCTTGAAGTTTTCTATAATTTTATTAACAGATTTTGGTGTTGGTTGCTTTTTCACATGTTCTTGAAATAACTTTATCACCTTCTTCATAATAATAAATAAATTCGAATAATCTTCATATGCATAATTTAGTCTTTTCGGCATGATAATTACTCAAAATTTGTAAATTAAAAGTATTATGTTGACCCTCTTGACGCTTGTTTGACTTTTATTGACATTTGTTATTATTTTCGAATGCAATCATGAAAATGAAAAATTGGCAATTATTAAAAAAAATAATTTTCAGTTTAGACAACCTTATACAAATTTCTCCTTATTTTTGCGAGTTAATAATATGAACTAATAGAAGAACGGGGGTTTCTATTTGAACAAAAAATACTTGACGATTTTTTATGGATGAAAATCTATCATGATCCGATCATTGAAAAATTGAGAAAATAGCTTCAATAATTGTAATTCTTATTAAAATAAGAAATTTACCTTTGAAATACCTGGAATTAATGTACTTTTTATTAGTATATTCAATGTTTCAATATTTAATTTCAGTTTGGAGTTCAGCTACAAAATATTTACTGAAACCAGTGAAAATGCTTCATAATAAAGTTATAAAGTGCATATTCAAACTGGATTACAAAGAACCTACAGTTAATTTATATAATATTTGGTATTTATTCATTATATAAACTCTGAATTTGTATATTCACTATTTTTGTCATAAATAACTTGAAACGTTCAAATTTAGTTTTTCGAGTTAATAGTGATCAACACTATCATTTAAGTAGATGTTGAAATAATCTTACATCAATAAAAATTAAAACTGTAATTAGAAGATATTCAATTCTTTATAATGGAAAAAAGCATATAATGATTTACCGATTTAAAAAATGGCAAAACGAGATTCAAAAATAGTTCATCTTTTAGACTCGAAACACTATCGCTGTCAATTTTCTTGATTTAATTGTGTCGTCGTACCAGATTGGTTCCATTGTTACTATAGATTATAAATGGCTTTCATCTTCGATTCACAAACCGTCTGATAGTTGATGCACATATCAATTCAGAGCACAGAAAATGACAATAATCCATGACTTCTGGTTCTCTCGAGGAATCAATAGCCCACCAATATCGGTACCAGTACCGTCAAAAACTGCACCCATTTTGACTTGAATTAGAAGTAAAGCAGGATCACTAACTCTAACTTTTTGGGCATTAAAGCGCTGACATGTTGCACACTTTCTTAGCACTGATTGAATAGTTCGACTTGAAGAGATAATAACAAGTCTTTCCCTCAACTTAGCAAACAAGAAACTGAAGGGCTCTCCAAATGAGTTTCAAGGATCGGGGCATAAACTACTGGACATTTTTTCGGCAAAAGAATGGTTCAGAAATTCTCACCATAATTTGAATGGAACAGCCTTGTTTAGATTCTAATCAAACCATCTTTTTCCTTAAACGTTTGAAAGTTTTGAATGGTCTTTTATGTGCTCAAAATCCGATCTTCTGAACCAGGAGTAAAAGCTTAATTTCGGCATTTTCTCTCGAAAGTCCAGTATTCTGATCCATTTTCTGCATGAGGCCAACCATTTCTTGGAACGTCTTCTTACTACAAATTATGTCGTAAAGTTGACTCTCTTCAGTCGAGATATTGTCTAAAGCGGCTATCGACGATTTTGCTTCTTTATTAGTTTCTATGAAATCTTTATTTGATTGAGGCCAGTCTTCTTTTTATCCCGATGCTATTCCGGCTCTTTCCATCATCTAGAATCTTTTAACAGCTGAAGAGAACAACCTCCTGACGGGAGATTCGCTGGATTAATCTTGCCTTTTACATGATGTTAAAATTAAAGTTTTTTGTCATTTCAGATTTCGTTTACACGATTCTTCAAAAACACATCCTATTTTGTATCCAGTAGAAGAGACGTGGCACTCCATCGACATCTCCAGAATTCCCAAAAATGATTTAGCAAGTCTTGAATCGATCAAACATGCCATCAATTACAGCCTAGCGATGCCCAATAATTGTTTTAATGGGGCGACTCTATTTTTTGCCAAGACCAAGTTGTCTTCAGCAGTTCCATCATATTTCTCTTGTCTCAAAAATGCTGCTGCTGCATTCTTGCATGCATCAACAAAGATGTGAATGTGTGGTTTCTCTTTCATCAATTTAAATATGCGTCTTAATTCTTGTATTTGGTCATAATCCTTGACTTGTTTCGACAATCTTTTGGTGTATCTGTTCAGGCAAAAACGAATCCCACGTTTCTACATCCATCCAAGATTCTGAAAGACTTTTGATTACAAACGGAATAGTAAATCCAACGAGGTCAAACACGCTATTTGCTAATGCCAAAACGTTTCTTCTTAATGGACTTCAATCCAAGATGTCACCAAATTTTCTTTGCTTGGCTTGGGCCCATCTCTCACCCAGTCAACCCAAACTTGGCAGTTGAGAGCAGTTCAGTGGCCTTCTTTTTAAAGTCAAAGATTCCAGCTTCGGAATCCAAATTAGAGACTACGTTGTCATCAGAAATACTCGGCCAAAGATTAGAATCTTTGACTCGGAACTGTCGCAGTACCCGTATTACGATGCTTTTAGTAAAGTTCTCTTACCTTTGTTACCGCTGGTAATCTCTATCTTTCGGAGCTATGCTTATTTGCTAGAAGACTTTCTTGTTAACCACACGAATACCGAACCATTTTATATGAAACCTTGTAACAATTGTAGTCATCAACTTAAGCAAATTAGGACCTGCCTCATTAAGGGAAACTGATCTTTTTTACAGCTGGCATCAAAGACTGAACGAATAGTTGTCGTTTCGTTGTTTGGATTGGATAAGTCAACTACTCGACGCAATGGCAACAGTTTGATTTATCGCTAATTTTATATAATAATCGTACGGAAGTGGAGATTAACTGTAAGGCTTGCAGCACCTTGAACGCTTTTTCATACAAATTTCTCTCGTACGTACCTACGTATGAAATATCCCAACCCTCTGAGTAGTATGCTAGCTCATCCACTAAATGAGAAAATGTAGGAAAAAAGGTATGCTCAAATGATTTGTAAAACTATTTATTGATAATATTTCGGCTAAACAGTTTGTCTTAAAATTGAATACGAACATTTATGTTTGCCTTTGCACCTTGTAAATAATGAATGGACGCAGGAGAATCCTTTAGATAACATTCATCAAAATCCTTAGAGCCGTTTTACGGCTACAGTCTTGAAAAATCACGTTTTCCTATATTCACAATAACTGTTGCAAGCATGGTGCCCATCTTGTACCGCAAGCGCGTGATCTCTACAAAATAAAAACAAAAGCAACAATTGAGACAATTATGGCACATAAGTGATATACAGACAAACCAATGATTGAAACCTGTATTATGACTTTCGTCCTGCTCTGAAGAATAAGACGATCAACAATAGTCATATGTATTGCATTTCATTGTATGACCAACCGTTTAGTCAGAACATGAATATAGGTAGAAAATATGACCAACCATTTCCTTTGGGCATAATTATTTTCCTGCTTTTTCTTAGATATGAGGCTTAAGATGATGGTAAAGGGCAACAAGAAGGATGCTTTCCTTAAGTTTAATCAAAATCTTTAGAGCCGTTTTCGCGCTACTGACTTGAACAAAACTCATTTTTCGGCTATTTTGCTACAACTAGTGCGAGAAAGATACTCATTCTATGCCTGGCGGTCTTATAGTACAAAACAAAATGTAATCAACAAAATAGGTCTACCCGCTCCCAAGATAATCTCTGCCCTGGCACCTCTAATTTGTAATAGCCAATATCATATTTCTTTTTAAATTTATAATACTTGTGTTTTTCACTTACATCTCAAGTTTTACAAACGATATCTACATGCGGTTTGTGCAATTCAACTTAAACGACAAATCCGGCACCCAAATATTTGCTTCTTTCAGATCTCATCTGCTTCGAATCCTGTGCTTCTCGCTTTGAAATCAGAATGTGTTGAAGTGCCCAGTGTCCCAATGCCAAATCTTCCAAAAATGTATTGGTGGGACAATTGGACAAATTGTAGGCTTCCTCCTGATTGGACATTGTCGAAAACAACGCAGGGCTTGATGTGTGTGAATATTTCTAGTTTGAAATATACAATGCAAAACGTGTTCGAACCATCTCTAAGTTGTCTCGTTAGAAATGATAACACAGTTGAGGTGAGTCCAGTTAAGAGGATGATTAGACAGAGCAAATATTGACATAATAATGTATTAACACGTTTACGGGTATGAACGTCTATACGTATTTATGGGGATGTCAGAAACTAAAAGACAAAAATGGTTGAATTTAAAAAGATTTAGATAAGTATAATGGTAACTTAATGCTCATTATACAACAATTTCAACTATTTGGTTTTATTAAATAATTTCATAAAAAAACTAAAATATGCGTTTTTGAAAAGACACGACTTTATTACCTATTTAAAAAACGAATCGGTTGATACATTGTTGAAGTTACTGCACAGTCTCATCACTTCGCGCGGCTTATTGATAATGAGCGTTCAAATGCGCTGGCGCAAGGAGAGTCGGCAAAGGTATCTCTGTTCTCTTAATAAATACTGATTTTTGTTTATATTATTGAATTTCATTTTCTTTTGTTGATTTGAATAAACATCTTACATTATGAATTAACCGTAGAAAGATGCCAATATGACGAGTGATCTAAAAAATAACTGTACGTAGCGAAGTATATATGTATATATTTTTCTAGAATGAATACAATAGTCGGATTTCTGCATGTATTAATACGCGGAGTATTGATTATCCCGATGAATTACGACTATCATTATTCCGGATATTTAAACAAAAATAGGTCCGTCTTTATTTTGTATTTTCACGCACCAACTAATAAAGTCGGTCCTATTTTTTATAAAAAAAATATTTCACACTGAGTGTATCATTGGTCATCGAAATCATTCAACGCTCACCAAAGAAGATGATACATTGCTTATATTTTTATTCAGAGATTTCAAAACATCCCGGAAATACACATATTTCAGACATTACCTCTCCTGTAATTCGGAAACCGATTCTGAAAAATGTCCAATTTACATATAATCTCTTTAATTTGTTCGTATCAAATTTTTAATAAAAAAACTACCCCCTCCAAATATCGGAAACACATATTTCTGACTACCATTACTGTAACTCGGAAACCTACTAATATGGTCTCTTCTTTAATTTTGTCGTAATAAATTTTCGATATTCGAAAAATTGACCCATCCACCCCTTCTTCAATGGGAATTACTCTCAATAGTCCACTTTCAAATGGAAAAAGAATCATGAAAATCAGAACACGTTTCCTTCGTTTGGAAAGTCGGTAGATAAACGAGTCTCTACTGACAGATGAGATAAATATGAATCTTCCTAAATAATACTCATTTATTTTTTGCCTTATACCTGAATGACAATACATATTTGAATTATGTGCTACTTTGATGTAGAAACTCAAAATAAATATTTTTCTTATACCCTTGACGACTTGAACCCGCTAAATGTATTTTTTAGATTCGTGTTATGGATCAAGTTGCGAAATATCCCTCTATACAAAAAATAACAAATTTTAACGACCTCTATGAATCCTTAGCAAGAATATCTGTAGCAAAGCTATGTACAGGTGTAGATGAGTTGAACAGCTGTAATGTTTTGTTTATCCCGGTCCATAAATCTTCCACAACTCGTTGTAGTTCTTGTCGATTCAAGCGTAGATTAATCAAAGAGAAAGAAAGGCAACAGCAGAGAAGACTTGAGACGCAACAGAAGCGAAAAGCTATCAAAGATGAAAGTTTCAAGAACCTTAAGCAAAAATACGCACGAGCTTTAAAAAAGGTACCTACATACATTTTACGATGCAATTTCAGCTAGCCACGTTCTCAAATTCAATATTTTCTTTCCAGATAGAAACTTTGCAGAACAAGTTGAAAGCCTCAAGAAATAAATCTTTTGAGATCAAGCAAGAGAGTAATCCATCCATCGAGAAAATTTATATCGTATGTGAAAATTACGATGATGAAAGTAGTTAGATATATGTATGTCTGTCTATGTATATACATATGTTGGCGATGAATTTGGAGGATGGAGGGAAATGTGATGTACTGGATTTCGAAATATATTATGCTTGTTGATCCTATTAGAAAGTTTGATTATACTTGAATTTGAATTTGAAATATAAAGTCTTTTGTATTTTCCATTCATAAGTCCCATTCCATATGTGATTTTTTAAGGGAGACGAGTTCGAATGACGTTATCTAAAGTCTAGAGACTCCGCTCCTCACACTACAGTTTCCATATTTTATCAGACTACTAGAGAAAGCCCATGACTTCATCCGTGAATAAAACTCTAGACATCTCGTGCAAAATCCAATATTTAATATATCAAAAATTATGGGACCACCACATGTTAATAATCGAGTCTTATAATCCGTCATGTGTTTTGTTAAGTAATTGTTCAATAGTTTACTGCTGACGATGTCAACCTGGTTGGCGAAACAGATATCTAATGAAAAAAAGCTTTGCTTTTTCTCGGAGGTGCCTTTCACAAGTAATAGAAACTTCCGTACAGCCGTTTCGGAGTTAAGCTCATATAAACAAAAATTGAAAAAATGGTTGTTTTGGTTTTATTGACGTGCAAATAAGAAACACACTTCAATTTTCTTTATATATTTATATACATACTAGCAGTCCCCCCAACGCGGCTTCGTCCGAAAAAGAATTTTGTTAACATTATGAGTTTTAATGTTTTGGGTGTGTTAATTTATGTATACGTTAGATAAAAATAAAAATTATAAGGAAACAATATTTTACAAAATTTATTTTACAGCATTTATTTTACAACATTCATTTTATCGAATTAATTTTACAACGTTTATTTTATCGTAGAAAAAAATAGTCTAAAACTTCTGTAAAAACTACACTTTTGGTTAGCAAAATGATTTGATTTTCGAAACCTCCTGTTCTTGAAAGACCAAAATACTACTGGCCAATCAATCCTCTCTTAAATCCACGCCAACAAATTTAGAGGTTTGGCCTTGTTTCTTTTTGATAGTAATTGCAAATGCACGTTTAAACGGAAATTGTAATCGTTTGAATTGAAAAGGTAAATCTGTTGGAATCATTGGTATTCTTGGGGTTAGAGCTGTCTCTCCCCATGCCGCGGGGTTATCATGTAAATAGCAACTGCAACGCGACCGCGACTATCGCACAATCGTCGATGACAAAACGTCGATTTGGTACAGTTGTCGCTCTATCAGTCTTGAGCCTAAACTGATACTCGGGGTCGATTGCATGTATTTGTGAATAATAAATTACTTTTAACATGTTCCGAATGAAATTACTATTCTCTCTTTTATATCCAATATTTTATAGACAGCGTATACTAGACTGTGGCAACGCTGAGACAACCACGCGATTGCAACTAGTTGCTAAATTTTACATGACACGGGGGCCGGTCCGGTAAGAACAGTAGCTTCAATGACATTATCACGCATAGCTTTGATTTGCTATCTTGTACCGTGGCATAGAGTAGGTGGATGAAGATTACGTAATAATTCAACTCTGTGTTGAACTTTCAAAATATTGGAAATTCAATATTTTTCTTTTGAATTTTCAATATTTTGTAATTTTGTATTGGAGATTGAACTTTTTTTTTAAAGTGTGCGAAATATATTAAGCTGATACCACAGCATTATGCTGTGCTAATACTATGAGCCTTGCTCCAGCAGTCGGTATAGTAGAGACTCGTATATGTATGAAAAACATTCAATAAAAAACATTTTAGAGCAAAAATTATGGTTCAAGTAGTTGATTTTTCGTTCCAAATTCAGTACATTGAAATAAACAAATTAAGATATAAAGAAAAAAAAATAACAGTCGTTATTTGCTATAGCAATCACGATTTTTTCCAGCTGTCTAGACGCCGTCGCTTCGCATTACGTACACCCCTGAGAAGTAGATCCCAATCTTTATTTATTTTAGAAAAGCTATATGAAAATAAAATGTAGTCTATGTCACCCGAGCAAATATAAGAAAATGGAAATTATGGGAAAATTAAATTACCTGAAACTGTATAATTTTAAAACATTAAAAGTAACTTTTTTAAAATAGATATTTTATTGATCACCATCAAAAGTTTTAAATGCCTATATGAAATTGAGATATCTTTGAATTTATGTTTGCATACCTTAATAACATTTGGAAATGACTTTCCATTAATTCTCAGTTTCGGTTCGTTTGAACCAATTGGTAAGTGTGCAAATGCACCAAAACTTGTTTTACTATTCTGTAACTTTTTTATTTGAATTGGTGTATTTTAATTCTTTTTAGTTGATTTCAAAGAGTATTGATGTAATAGTTTCAGTCAAATCGGATAATCTATTATTTGGCCTTTCAGACAGATGTTCTTTGAAATATTTTTAAAATCGTTTTGAAATGACTAAATTCAACATATGTTTATGCGCTTGCGCTCAATCAGAAATTATTATAAATATTACCACAGACTATACTATTTCAGTTGCATTTTGCTTTAATGCTTGCTACTTTAGTTTTGATTTGCTCTTGTTCGCAAATTGTGATCTCCATATTCTGCTAATTATGGTTTATATAAGCACGGCCACTTCTGGTATTGCTATATCACCTCCTTTGTCCAGACAGACATGATTATTATGGAAGGTTTTGAACAAACTCTCGACGAAAGTTTAAAAGTGAGGTTTTCTGTCAATCTTCGCGGGGATCTTGTCCACACCGCGCATTTGCTCTATGTCTATTACAAAAATATAGAAAATGTTTTATATTTTTTCGACGAGAATTTCAGTCAAAATCTTTATATTAGGCAAAAGCACATATGTCAGTCATTGCTTTGTAGGGAATAGAACGGAGCATTTGATATGTACGCCAACATAACATTTTGAGCATCTTGTTATGGTTTTATTGTTGCAATGTTAACAACGTGTCTTTTTGGCTTGTGGGATCACAAGATGATATAACCGGTCATAACGCAAATCCATTCCAGGCGATTCCTTACTTGAATGCCCTTTTTGTGTTAGTAACATGATGGCAATTCTCCTTCTGAAATTCAATAGGTCGATGACTCCTCCGTTTTTTATGTAATTACCAAGCATTCTATGCGCACATATCAATGCTGTGCCCTACAAGGCAGGAAGGAATACCATTTTTTTCCTTTCAAAGAAATGCGATACAAGCTAATATTCTGGTCAGAGCGATCCACCTCTCCCATATTGGAGTTGTACATTTTTATCAGATGTGGCTGCTCCT
Source organism: Crioceris asparagi (assembly GCA_958507055.1). Lineage (NCBI taxonomy): Eukaryota > Metazoa > Arthropoda > Insecta > Coleoptera > Chrysomelidae > Crioceris > Crioceris asparagi. The sequence continues at coordinate 27,943,223 of OY293832.1, forward strand.
CCTAAAATAATCATGTTCTTACTAGTATTGATAACAAATATTTTAATTAGAAAAAGTTATTATACGGTGAGATAACTCTTGAATGATGATGCCGTCTGTCAAATATAATATTTCCTTTTCTGACTTGTCCTATACATACTTGTATGTCAAGAGGGATCATTAAATTTCTATTTGACCGACTTCCCAAAAGGAGGAGGTATACAATTCGATTGTGTGCTTTTTTTTTTTTTTTGTTTTGTTTGTGTGCGCCTTTCATATAGTAAACGTACTCCGATTTTGATGATTTTTGATTCATTTGAAAGAGGAGGCGTGAGAAATGGTCCCATATTCATAAAAACGGGAATCCGACATCTCGTTCCCTCCGAAAACCGCCCCCGAAGGGGGTGGAGGGGGCAAATTTTGTCGAAAATTGAAAATCTGCGTTGATATAATTATAGATAGGACAATATCCGGAAACGTTTAAATGGAACATTTTTTCAAAAGAGTAACGGTTTTCGACATAGAGACATTTTAAATTCTCAAATATACCTATTTTCGCTATGTGGAGAGGGCGATTTCTGTCGAAAATTGAAAATCTGTTTGCAGTACATGAAAGACATAATTATTTGTAGCAACATTTATACTGAACATTTTTCCCTTAGAGTTACGGTTTTCGAGTAAAATCGGTGTTAAAATGGTAACAACTAAAATATTCAAGCGTATTTCCGCAGCGATGTTCTGAGATCTCAATAATAACAACTACAAGCAAGGAATATACGTGGGTAATAGGATAAGTACTATCTTCATTGATATGGTATAGTGAACGTTCAACGATTTTCGTAACTAATGTTACACTCAAAAGTGTGAAATAAATATTTTTTACAAAAAATTGGACCGACTTTATTAGTTGGTGCACTGAAAAGTATAAAATAATATTAATTCTATTGGGGCTGGTACTTGTGAAGTTGGTGCCAAAAGTTACCAATCTACCTGCAACTGCACAACTTCAAAAGTAACAGCACCAATAGAATTAATATTATTTTATACTTTTCAGTGCACCAACTAATAAAGTCGGTCCAATTTTTTGTAAAAAATATTTATTTATTCTAAATATATGTATATATTTATAGGATATATAAACCTAGAATAAATAGCTGATGATTCTTACTTGAATATTTTGTTTTTCTTTCTGTATCTTAAGACGACATGCAGCGGCTCTACAAAGAGTTACAATGCTGTTGTCGTTCCACTTCACTGTAATGATATTTTGATTCGAAATTTTCCTGTAATCGTATGTTCCTTTTTTCAACACTTTGGAATTTATGAGGGTATTTCCTGGCAATCGGTTTTTTATTCTTTATTCTTATTTTTTTCCATGGATGTACTGTTTACAGCTATGGCGCCCGTAATAAGGTATGATGGCTTCATCAATTGCGTGCATATCTTCAGCAAACTAGTTTTCCAAGAATTTCTTATTCAGTAGATTGAAAAGTGATGATTATCTGTAACATGTAAATTGGAGAAAATATATTCAAATCTCTCCCTTAATATTGCTTCGGCAACCAACAAATTATATCCAACTCTCTCACGCTCCCAATACGGAGAAGAATTCCTTGGAATTTACACGTATCTACCCACTAAGCAACATGACACCAATGAATGCTCGGTTTTGAGAATTCTTTATATTAGGTGATCGATTTTTCTGTAGCGCATAACTATTGCAGTTTCTCACAAAGAGTTCAGTTACCTCATCATCGATTTTTTTTATGAAATATTCCATTAGACTATATGTGTTTTGTATATTATGAAAATCCTCAAACTCTGTTTTTATTATACGTAAATCCTCAAGAATGCACTCGTATTTTCCCTTCAAGTTTTTTTGCTTTTTCTTACTGATGAATCATTTTTTTGCGTAACTCTAATAAGAGCATATCGCCCTCAGATGAAAAATCATGATTACTATCATAACTTTTTTTATATCTAATCTCCGCCGGTGCTTGGAATTGGGATGCAGGTAAATTATCGATTGTAAATATATCCTCTCCTTCAGAATCTTCGTCTGTTATAAAATTCGTTGCATTTTCTGGTGGTAACATGACAATTTCTTCAATATCAACATAAGTATCATCCTCCAGCATCAATTTCATTGATAGATGCTTAGATTCCTAATGTACATCTACAAAAAGTAGGTGATTGATCGATGAATATATTTCAATGGCATATTATATATTTATCATTTATCTTCTGATTACCAACTATAATCAGGATAAATTTTAATAATTTATACGTGAAATTTAAATAACTTTCAAATCGGATACCGAATTCTGTTAATTCTTCAACTTCAGACACATAAAAATCGCCCTTCTACTCACTCTTTTTTTTGAGTTCATTTTGAATTGTCGGTCGGATTATTGTAACATAAGATCAGCAGGCCCTATTAGGGCTGAGTTCCCATGTTTTTCCCAGTAGCTGCCTGCATACATTGAGATTCGTTTGGGCTTTTTCTTTTATATGTCATTTGTCTATTCCAGTTCAGTTTTTAGTCCTGGTATACCCCTAGATATTTAACTTCCTTGGAGAGCATTATTTCATTACCTCCTAAATGGATTGGGACTTTAATGTCAACCTTCCTTTTTTTTGTTAAATGGTATAACCGTCTTTTTGGGATTGATGTTCAATCACTTGCTCTAGGCCCTATCGTATTTGAGCTGTCTGCTCCTACAGCGACCATCCGGTGGGTTATTGGCCAGGATCTTTCTGGGTTTCCCCTTCCAGATCCATGTCCTTCCCTCTTTCAAGACTTTTCGCTGCCTGGGAAGCAGTTTTTTTCAGGTTTAGCTTTACTTCGCCAAACTTGAAGTTGATTATTAGGCAATCAATCTTGAGTTTGACCTCTGTCGATCCAGTGACAGTGAAGGTGAGTAGGGCTGCAGTCCTTCGCAAAATTCTCCAGTTGCTGGTGTCCAGCCCATCATTATGGGACTCAATACGTCCCATTAATGTCTTCGTTTTTTTAAGAGTAGCTATCCCTGAAGTAGCCAGTCAGCACCATTGGTCGGGGAAGATTTTCCTCCCCTACGGCGACAACATTTGCTCCTTCCCAGGGTTTGAGCTCTTGGCTCTTGAGCCACTCTGCAGTTTCTCTATTTTACAGAAAATAAGGATCCAACCTGGTTTAAAGTTGGCATCAAGAAAGCTGGGTTTGACTCCCTCAACTCTCCTTTGCTGCATGACCCTTTCCAGAACGTGCATCTGAACGGCCTTCAGCTGGTCCATGGTCAGAAGCTCTTCCGGATACTGTGCAAGCATGATGCTAATCACCCAAAGCCGAGGCGTTTGGCCCTTGTCGGCTTCCTACGTTCGACCTGCCTCTTTTTTTCGAGGCTTCCACAGGCGAGAACTCTTCGGACCTCATCGTTTTGGATCTTTTCGTCGAAGTCGATGATTTTTGCATGGGCATTAGGGCCTTTTTACGTGCCTCTTCAATGTTCATGCCGCTTCGAAGGAGGCATTTGAGCCTCTTCTTCGCAGCTCCACTCATCCTACTTGTTCCCTGAGAAGCTTCCACTTCCATGGCCTGTTGGGGCTCAATGAGCTCCCTTGCATTGGAGGTGGATTCCATAGGGACAGTTTGAGGTACACTAGGCACCTCTGTGTCTTCTGGTGACTTAGGATCACCATCCTTTATTATTTTTTTATCTTTGTTTCCATTCATATCGGACCCACGTAGGATCACCATCCTTTATTATTTTTTTGTCTTTGTTTCCATTCATATTGGACCCACGAGTAGCTAGGGAACTAAAGGCCCTTCACAGCAGAGCCCCGGGTGCCGTGAGAAGGCTAATTGAAACTGCAGGTCGCCAGGTATCCAGAGTCCGCTATTAATAACCGGGTTCACCGCATCGGCCACTCCCAGAGGAGCTGATACCCGATTAGTCCGGACTCATCGGGAGGCTGCTTGTTAGTGATTTTGTCGGAGCTTTTTAACTTGTTACTCCGTGCCCAGTTCAGACCGAGGTACAATCTGTGTCTGGCGTGATAAAGTCGAGACTGGGCTCTCGCTGCATCGGGTTCACATTCAAGGGAAAGGTCTAACAACTGACTAACTATTAAATGCTGAAGGCGACTATTTATAATATATTGATAAATGCAGAATCGGCAATTCTTCAACAGTATCCGGGTAGATAGTGAAATAATTACTCCATTCGCGGATTCGACTTTGGAGGTTCACTGAGGAAGTTGAATGGTTTGGATGTCTATCGGAGGCTTATGGGCTCTAGCGGTCCTGGACGCAGATGGTTGGACATTCTTATATATGATATAGATCAGGAGTGTTACGGTCCAAGCACTGGAAGTAATCGAAATTCGATCCATCTCGAGGAGTGACTGGTTGTCTTTATTTTACTGAGTTCATCAAGGACAAATTGTTCCAAATGTAGAGTGATATTGGGATTATATCTTTTGGTTTCTTGAAATTACAATTCGGAAAGTTGGATTGGTTCGCTCGATGAGGATGCATGATTGAGATTGAAAATTACTTTTTGTTGCGCTTGCATCTGACAGTTCTTAGGGATTTAAATGTATATGAGCCTATACATTGCTTAATTTCTTGTTGTTGGTTGCATTTGAGCTGAATTGTTGCTTTTGCTCGAAAAACACCAATCCATTGGTTGGATTCTTCTATTCGTTTGAACATGGTTTTGGAAATTTGAACTTTTATTTATTGTTGGGTAGTTTTTCCATATCAAGGAGTTGGATCTCGCAAGTGTTGGTATTTTTTACGGTTCGTAAATATCTTCGAAATAAAGGTAAAATTATGTATCAGGTAAAACATATTCTTTGATAAAATCGATAACTTCTCTTTCAAAGGTATTTTTTGAAACTTGAACTTTTATTCTCTCCTTTTTCTCAAATAAAATACAAATTTTTGGTTTTGCTGGTGAATGGAGTACTGAGGAAATTATTAATTGGTTTTGACCGTAACTTACTGCGTAATCTGTTATCAACATTCCGATAATGGGGTTTTCATCTGCATTCAAGTGTATAGTTTGATTATTTGATTCTTCATTTGCTTGGATGATCGTTAGCTGTTTCGTTAATTGGTTGAATTTTGTCGATTTTATTTGAATTATTTATTGGATGACAACGTCTATGTCATTTCGGTCTATGTTTACTAACATGGGAATATCGTCAAGGTCTTGTCGAGATTTGTCTATGGAGAATGTCATTGGATGGTTGATAATCTGGGGTTGTAAGAAGTAAGTCTGGTTGGTTAAAAGTGGTCCAGCTAGACGTTGTGATTCGTCTAATATGTCTTCTAATACATCCCAAAAGCTTCTAGTGTTATTAGTATGTATTTCAATGCGCGATAAAGCATCGGAATTGGTTTTCAGCTTCCTTTTTTGTAGATGATGGTGAACCGATATTCTTCTCATTCGATTTTTTATAGCATTAATTGGCACTTAAGGTCTTGGAAAAAAACAACCATTGTAAGGGTTTGTGGTCAGTAATTTTTGCCCATACAAGTAAAGTCTAAAATACTTGATAGCCCATATGATGGCCAAAGGTTCTATCTCTATTGCGGAATAGTATTGTTCTGAGGTGTTCTAGATGCATCCTAATGCGACGGTTGCAGCATTTGTTGTTTAGTTAAAAGTCTTAGGAAAGTCAGGGTATTGTAAAATGGGTTAGTTAGTGAGAAGATTTTTAGAAGTTTCAAACCAAGTTAGAAGTGTTCAATTTTAGCTCCCGTTTTCAGGCATTTAGTGAAAGGCTTCGTAATTTTGGCAAAGTTCGGAATGAATCTACGGTAATATCCTAATAAACCAAGAAAGCCTTTGATTTGCTTAGTTGTCTTGGGCCACCTCTTTTCTATGAAATTGGGACTTGTCTAATTGGATTTTAAATTTAGGGTCACGAAGTCTTGGAAACATATCGAAGTCTATCTAGATGTTCCTGTAGTGGAGTCGAAAATATAATAAAGTCATCAAATTAGGCAAGGCATTTCTCGTTTTCGATACCTCTCAGAATGTTGTCTATTACTTTTTCGATATTAGCCGGAGCATTTTTCAATCCGAAAGGCATTCTAAGAAATTCATAATGACCGTTCTCAATGCTAAATGCTGTCTTCTCAATGTCTTTCTCTTCCATTTCTATTTGATGGAAGCAGCTAGCTCAGGCCAATATTGTAAAGTATTGGCATTTTCCTAGTTTGTCAAGTAAGTCGTGTGTGTTGGGTGAGGGATACTTATCGTCGATCGTCTTCTCATTAAGCTTTCGGTATTTCATAAAAACTTTCCATACATGATTAATTCTTCCAAAACGCACATAATTTGCTTCAATTCTTCAAAAATTACCTTTGGTCATCGGAGGTAAATGTGGATAGCTCTAGTTAAATATTCTGCACGATCTACTGAGAATTTTGTCGCACTTTCCATGTATAAATTGAAAATTTTTTGATTTGTAAAGACGTTGTTTTCATTATTGTTATCCATTTTAAGTCTTAATAGCTTATAGTTTGATTACCCATCGAGTGGGGTTTCGTCACGATTCCTGACGTCATCAGCCATTTTACGCATGTCGTAATAATTTAAATTAAATTTTAATTTCTAACCCCCAGAACACTGACATACTTGTAAAGGGTCTAAATCATTTTCAAAAAAAATGTTTGACATTAAACGTCAAAGAGAACAAGAACAAACGTCAAAATAACAATCAGCCGATCTGATCGAAGACATATGTTTATGACATTAAAATTCTATTTCACCTAGTTTACAAACGAAAAAAATAGATAGACAAGGTATGACGAAACCCCATTTGATGGGTATTTAAACTATAATTATTTTATCTTTTGACAATTATTCATTGAGAATGTTTATTTATTTTCCATGTCATGTTTTAAAGATATTTCAAAGGCCAGTTAAATTATACATTTACTCTGTAGAAAAAAGTTATTTTTGATACTTTAGGTTTTTTGAATACCGACAAAAGGAGAAATATTCAGTTTTAATTAATAAAGAAATTGTAGGTTATTACAAAATCTATTTAACGTTCAAGAGAACTGAAATATTTTCAATAATTTATCTGGTCTATATTCAAAGTGCTAAATGTCATTCAAGCGATTAAGAGTTCGAGATAACATGGAACGTTGTCATCTTGTATGATTCAACTTGAAGTTACCTGCATCGTTGTAGGTTATATATTTCTCTAACCGTAGATAATATCCGGGATCAACACTGTCGTCTTAGATAAAAGCGACTATATTGGCAACAATATAACAATGATAGGGATTTCATAAAGCAGACACTCGAATTGTTTGTTAATATTTGTGGAAGGCGTTTTTAAGGTTACTTTTTGTTAATTGTGAGTAACTCCGTTTCAATTACATCTTTTGAATAGACGCTGCCGATACTTGATGAAAATCCATAATAAAAGCTAACCCCAACAACTTCTTTTCAATTATTTTTAAGAATAACCGCACGCCTATGAATCGTCGATTTCTTTTCCCCTCAGACCCGCTAAGGTCAATGTTGAAAGTCACTATCTACAATAGTCGTATCATACTATAGGTTAGTATCGACGAGATATGTGTGCATTTAAGAAAACTATCAATCTCAGGTGTAGGACATGTGGGCTATAAAATATGTAAAACTAAACGCCGAAGACAACTAAACAATAAAATATGGGGGTGCAATTTAAAAAAATCAAGTTAAGGTTCTTCAAAATTTCGAAAAGTTAACGAGTCATAGTAAAATAACCTTACATTGTAGAAATTGATATCCCAAAAATCCAGTGTTCTCAGATTTTTTGAATAAAGGTCTTCTACCGCGATTAAAAAAAAATAACACCAAAACGCTGGATTAAATTGAAAAAAGTGAAGGTATTTATGAAGTTTAAGAATAGGTGAATCCATACAAACTATACAGGGTGTTCTATTTAAAATAACAAAGTAGATACCGATTTCCGGTATAACTGAAAGCACCAGAAATCTAAAAATATTTTAGTTGAAGAAAACACAATTTATTATACAATGTGGGGCAGCTGGCGGTGGATCGTGGCTGATCTATTAGAGATAGACCAAAATTGTTTTTATAAAAGTAGTTTCTGGTTAAATAGGACTACAATTTAAAAATATTTTGAAAGATGTCCGACTTCCGCTTATTCCGAAAACTGACCATCACTTCGTTATTTTAAATGGAACACCCAGTATTTTTTTACATTTTTGAATTCTTTGTGAAAAGTAAATATCAGTTTGTTGAGCATTTTTTGGGCTTAAGTCTGAAGGTTTTGAGGATATTTTCAATTTTCTGAAAAAAAAAATAACAATTGCATCCTAGAAATATGGCAATAACATGAAAAGTATGTGTGATTTTAAAATGCGTTTTTTGCAATTAATTAAGTTGGAATCGTTCCCTTATCCGAGGTTGCTATGAAAGTTTTAGGGAATAGGGCTGCTGTGAATAGAATTTTTCATTTTAGAAAATTTAAATCAGATATAACTCGATTTTCTCAAATAGCACAGTATTAATCAAATTACATAGATAGATGCGGATTTTAATTCTCTTTCGATTTTGTAATTACATATTGGTGCTTATTTTTGATAGTTTTAGAGATATTTTTTGTGTTGACCCTTTTAGGGAATATGGCGCGGTAGTTTGGCGTTGAAACAAATGAAAAACAAATGAATGAATTGATATGTAAAACACAGTTAGTCCCAAATTGTTTGTTTAGCATGGCACGTTTTTACGAAGATTGTTTGTTTTTGCTCGTGTAATTTTGAATATGAAGAAATGGTAGACATGGTTTTTATTCTCGAATTCGAATATTAAAGAACTACTTTCATCCTTACAAAACCGATAAACTTTTGTCAGTTGCTGACAAATAAATTTGAAAACGAACCTGATTTTTATAATTTTGTTTTATGGACTGATAAATCGACATTCCATAATATTGGGGTAGTAAATAGCCACAATTTTCAGTACTACCCCGACACGAAACTAAACCTCTTCTCAGAGACAAACCGACAAGTTAGGTGGTCTTTAAATTTATTGCGATGTATTATTGGCACCCAAATAATTGTCCCAGATTTATTTAATGGATCATTTATAGGCTAAATGCTTCGCAATTTTTGGACAGCAATTTAATTGAATTGTTGGAGGATATGCCCATACTAATCCGACAAAACCGGCGGCTGCAACTGGATGGAGCACCTGCTCATTTCAGCATCATTGCGCTACAATTTTTAAATCATTACTTCTAGCAACGATTGATCGGAAGAGGAGGACCGATTGCTTGGCCGCCAAGATCAGATCCCCTAATTTGAACCCTTGTTGTAAGAAATATTCCTAATATTCTCCAAAACCTGCTTCCTTGTGGATGTTTTCTGTTCGGAAATTATTCTTGAAGCCAATTTGTAGCATTTATCGAAAATTAAAACCAAGTCATTGATTAATTTGTTTTTCACTAGTTTCAACGTCAAACTACCGCGCCAAATTCCATGAAAGGGTAAACCCAAAAAAAATTAAGCATCTACAAAACTATCAAAAATAATTGCAAATATGTATGAATAAAATCGAAAGAGACGTAAAATCCGCAACCATCATTGTAATTTGTTTAGTACTCTGCTGTTTGAAAAGTCATCTCGAGTCATCTCTTATTTAAGTTTTCTGAAATCAAAATTTCAATTCAGAGCAACCCTATGTCCTAGAACTTTCAAATCAACCTTGAAAAAATCTTTCATAATTTTCATGTTATTGCCATTTTTATAGGATGCTGCAATTGTATTTTTTTTTTCAGAAAACTGAAAATATATTTGAAACCTTCAGACTTATGTCCAACAAATGAATAGCAAACTGAACTTTACTTTTCATAAGGAATTGAAAAAATGCAAAAAACAGGCTGTTCTATTTAAATTAACGAAGTGATGGTCAGTTTCCGATATAACCGGAAGTCGGCGATCTTTGAAAATATTTTTAAAATATAGTCGATTTAATCATGATCAACTTTTATAAAAGCAATTTTGCTCTATCTCTAATAAATCAGCCACGATACACCAAATACCACCAGCTGCCCTACCCTGTATATAAATCTCAATTTTCATTTTTTTTTCAGAACCCACTAAACTTCTATATATACTTTATTGCCAAAGAACAAAGACAAAGACATTTCAGAGATACCTATCTCTCTCTAATTTGTGTTTGTTAATGGAACCACCACGCATTATTTTAAATTTTTATTTTCTCGTAGGAGTATTTAAGAAAAAATGTGATTTTCTCTCATCTTCGTTCAAGTAAAATTTTGACTGTTTGCTACGGGGTTAATAAATAAAATTAAAACATAATTAGAAATGTAATTTTTATTTTATTTCACTATAGATTGTACATTGCTAAATTACATAAATACAATACTGTATATACTGTAAAATACTGTGGCACTTTTTCCATGAAAGTCTAAATTTAATAATTTGCTATGATACATTCGGCACTTCAAATATATTGAAATTATTTTACGAATAATTTGAATGACAGGGTGTCTAGGTATAAAAAGATCTATATTTACAGCAAAATAAGTAATATTTGTATTTATGATTTTTTGTTTAAAGTTTATTTTGCTTTTCAAAATGAATCCACTTTCTGAATAAAGACAAATTTATTTTTCTGCAAAAAGTAAATTTTGTACCCCACATCTGAAGCATAAAGACCTCCTCGGGAGACAAAATTGGTGAATGATTTATGGGATTCAGGAGGGGCGGTATAAGTATGGTCAGTAGAGATTCTACCTCTATATAGCAATATTTCAATATAATGATTACATGTAGAGGCATTGATTAGGTTACGAAATATAAAACAATACATTTTCTTGGAATTCACTAAAATTTTTTTCGTCTAAGCACCTGATTAAATTAGTAATATCATCAGTATTTGAAGCATCCTGCAAATGTTTTACGCATATGTTGTAATAACGGAATTCCATCAATTTTTAATGTTTCAAAATATTCCTTTGTCTTTGAGAAAATATCTTTAAAATAAGGCAGAGTTTGTGACCTAATTGGTACCTTATGCCCTTTCCCAAATGGATTCCTACATTTTAAAATATCAAAAATTCTGTCTATTGTTCGTAGAAATTCCACAGTGGCATAATTATTTTCAAAACCTGTGACACTGTTTTTTTGAAGATATTCAATGGCATCTGCCACACCACTACTTATTGTTTGAGCAGCAAGACATATATTCATAATTTTATTCTTGTAGTAGACATGATAAGAACTCAGTGTATTTACCAATTTTAATTTTTCTTTAGTTTGAATATCGTCCAGAGCTCTGATAATCCCAAGAAATTTTGCCTGAACTGGAAGATAGATTTTTTTCAACAAAGCAATTCCTGGCCAATTTCAACATATGACAAACATCTAGTATACTTTAACTGAATTATCACTTGGATGAGCAAAATAAGGTTTCAGTTTGTCATGCTCAATATGGCAACCCAAATTATTGAATGTTGAAATATTGGCATTGGTTCCATCTGCCGTTATGGACCTCACAGTTATACCAACTTCATATAAACTCCTTAAACAGGCCGTTATCTCAACTGGGTTTGCAAATATGCATTTGCCTTATTTGTTAAGAAGTAGCCCACTTGGCATTTGAAATTATTCGTATAGCTTACGATTTGGAAAAATAGTGCCTCTGTTGCTGGCAATTCAAAATCAATGTCCAGTAGACCACCGTAATCGACCTTACCAAAATATCTGCCCTCAGTGTTATCCCACAAAACTTGCTTTCTTAAGGACATAGCATCCATTATTAAAGCACATTTTTTTAAATAATGTTTATCCGGCACTTCTTTCTTCAAAACTTCCAAAACTTCACCCAACATCCCTGGCTGAAAGTTAAGGCTACTCAACCACTTTCTTATAGTTATTCCGTTAGCCAGCACAAATTGTTTGAGAAAGAATTTATGAGCTTTGGGTGAATAAAAGTACAATGTGTGGGCGAGTTGTTTCATCAAGGGTGAATATCTGCGTTGTCCAGAATGTACACCTTCATCTTTGCCTTTTTGGAGGAGTACAACTTCCAAAGGCAGACCTGAAAAGAAAATATGCTGTAGGTTTCGAGTTTGAAAATGTAATCTTTTTTCAACTTCAAAATGCTTTTTTAGGACTTCGTCAAGTTTCTCATTAGTATGTCTGCTTTTTATAATTGAATTAATTACTTCTTTCATGTTGTAAATTTTCACATCTCTCCTCTTTACCTTCTGTTTTACGGTTTTGAGTTTTCTTTGGAATGATTTATCCTTATATGAAACAGTTTTGGTTCCGCACTCAATCAACGTTCCAACTTGAGAACTTGATGAAGTGGAAGGTAAATCAATGTCCATAGGAGATATGGCATTGCTAATAACATCGTCATTATGAACAGCAGAAAATTCCTGAGAAAAACTTGTTTTATTTTCGTCCAAGACAGGTATAAATAAATATTTCTTTCATTCACGTTATACTAAGTAGGTACCCACCATTTTTTTATTTTCCTGCAAGGTTTAGGAGTTTGAGGTAACAAATACTTTGGATATGAAAATACAGTCGGTACGGCATAAACGTTTACTGGTACATCCTAGTTTGACCATGTAATCAGTTGGAAGAAAATGATCCCCAAAAAGTTTGCTACTTCTGGATGGAGTCCAATTCTCCCTGTGAACTGCTTTTATCCATAACTTTAGGATATCTGGTCGGTTGAATGGAAAACTGTAACAAATAAATTCCTCTTCAATCTTGTTAGCAATGTCGCTAATTATTCATTACATAACCAAATCTAATATTATCAGTAGGACTACTGTCAATAGAAGAAGGGACGGCTTTTTGGTTGCGTAATATCATGAGGTTTGCGGGGTCCATCATTAGGAGGTATTATAGAGTATAGAGAATAATAGAATACTAGAGAAAGAAGCAAAATTAGTGGTTATATTACCCGGGCCCCTGAAAAGGGCCCCTTTTCCTTGGCCTTAATGGCCCTCCTGGGTTGTTGGTGGCCCGCCTGTAGTGTCTCTGAAATTTGATCACCTCAAGATTAAAATTCGCCGTTGGCCCAACGTTGGTGGATGGAAGGTGCAACGAAGGTGAATGGTTGGTCCAACGTTGGTGGAGAGTTGGTCCAACGGTGGTAGAAGGTTGGTTACGGTGTCTTCAAATTCAACTGCTACGAAGGAACAGTAATTCTGAAAAGAGACTGAATTAGAATGCTTTGCGGCTCACCTTATATACAGCGGAGCCGCATTGCCATTGGTAAGAATAAATGTATTGATATGTCTTTTAATCCTAAAATAAAACTCGTAATGTTAATGTCAGCAAACGCCTAGCTGGTGAACGCCAATCCGCGGTCTGAAATAATAAGCCTTGGTTACCCAAATTCGCCAAACACCTCTCTCAATTTCTGTATCGTTTCCGAAGATCTAAACTAACTAGTCGCCTTCGCCACAGTATATTTAGTGAATATCACCACTTCTATGATCACCCTTGCCATAAGCACAATGCAAACATGCGTTTACATATTTCAATGTCGCTAATTATTCATTACATAACCAAATCTAATATTATCATCTTACCCGTCAAAAGATATTTTTCGATAATCATGCTCGGTTTTGCATCCAAACGTTACACAATACGTCACCATTGTTTTTTATGTTCAAATTAAAACTGTCGCCAACGCCAATAACAACTCACACCAACGAAATATGCTGCTTTTTAAACCAAACACGTGAAAGGACACGAAACTAATACTACAGCAGAACAGTATAAATGTATTTCTACACTAATATTATAAATTGAATAAAAATAATCCCCAAACTAACTTAATTTTCATTTAAAAGATGATTTATGCATATAACCGTCATTCATTTAACTGAGTATAACAAAGACAGGTTTCCCCACAGACATATAAACAAGGGAGACAGAACTTTCCATTCATAAATTTCGATTGTTTACAATCAGACATCTTTTCCAAACTTAAACGAGTTAGAAAGAGATCGCTTTAAAAAACGACAACACTGTAACCCTAGCGTCTACTGTTGAAATCATCTTTGCCAATGGCGTGCAGTTTTTAGGGGTTAATAAAAAATAGAAAAAACATTTAGCATTTTATTCATAAATCTACGTACATTTGTAGAGAAACTAATTCAACATGTTATGTATATTTCTATAAAACAAGGAATCAATAAATATGCATATCTTTAGCCTGTTCTTAAGCAACTTCAAACTATAGATTATCATATTATTAAACAGTTTAGTTGAAACAATGAATCACAATCTACATAAATGTATGGATGTTAGACATATACATGATAGTAGATTTAGGTACCCAAACACATTTTATACAGGCTTCATTCTTAGAACTTGCTGAGGATAGATAGATAGATAATATTTTATTGTTCCAGATATAATCTCCTGAATAAGGTAGAACATGCCAAAAAAATATACGTACAACAACATTTGTTTGTATTAAACTAGGATAATTGTAATATCTAGAAAGAAAAACATTTTACTGCCTAACTCTAGGAACTCTTGCGTTCAGTAATATGCTTTGTTTAGAAGAAATTTCTTTAATTTTGCTTTTAATTGTTCCAATGGCAGTTTTGATTGCAAGAAAGTTTATTTCAAAATTTTCTTGATGGAAAAATCAGCATTTTTTATGTAGCTAAATTATATAGTATATTAAATCTTGTTTTTAACCATGTATACCTGTGCTATTTTCAAACAAATCGGGGTTTTTCTTAACAAAATTAATAGATTCTAGGATATTGAGACCATAAATTATTGTTGGTACTTTAAGTTTTGTGAACAGTCACATTAGTCAGAAAATGCTAAATGCTAAATTACAGTTCAATGCTGGCATAATTGTAAATTCTTTGACATTTGATGGACCACCTACAGATTTGAACTTGGTAAAGACATTGGCAGCAGATTTTACCAATCTAGTGGAATTAAGAACAAATTTTAAGTATTCGATCACGAACGATGGTGTATATATCATATATACCTATATAATATATAACTCGTTTGATCAAGTGGAACTTAACAAAGTAAGTGAAAACAAAATATAGAAGTAGGTACTACACGCTGCAAATAAAATTCGGATAGGCAATTTCAGTAGAAGCTATAAAAATTCAAGGTTCGTTTAGTAACCTAAATACTTACCAAAAATGTTAGCGATACTATAAGCTTCCTTTGGGAAAAATTCGATAATACCTGATTTTAAGGACACGGCAATATCGGTTTGACGCAAAATTCTGTAGATGTTTTGATCAACTGTATTGCTTGTAAGAATAAAATATCTTTATACTTACAAATTTGAGGGTCCAGCAGTATTCTGTTCAACGGGGATTTTAGGCGGATCAGAAAATTTCGGATCGACATCTAAAGACCTGTCAGATATGAAAACGTCTATAAGAACAAAACATACAAGTATAAAATCTAATCAAATTTAATTGCACCTGGTTGTAGTAATGAGCCGTTTCTAAAATTGGACCAGTATGTTAATACTTTATATAGTTTTCCTACAAATGTATTCAATATCTTGCAAAAATAATTGTTTATTTTAAATTCTTGAGTTTACCATATACAACAATGTAAAATTAACTTACCCAAGAGATTTTATATATGATAACTCACTGACGGTTGAGTCGGAACTAAAAAAATAAATACTTTCATTAAAATATACAACAGGTAAGGAGTGTTTTTTACCTGAAAGACAAGGGCTGAGTAAAAACGGTGGTATTAAATTGTGGCTCAGCAGTTGGTCTTATTTGTCTTCGCCCGGTTCTCTCAGTAGTAATTATATCACTTTGATCAAAGTGATCTGAGCAAATTTGGGCAGACTTTATTACATGCTGGTTACCCAACTCTAAGATCGAAATCCACCTCGCTCTGCGTTCTGCATTTACAGGAATGCTACAATAATTAACAAAAAGTATTATATTATTTTAACTCACCCCTAATTACACAAGGTCGTTTAATAATAATTTGAAGGCCCCCTAAACGTGCAGTAATACAATATTAGTATTACACAACTATATTGAGCTTTTAGGACTGACGTTGATGAAATTACGCAATCATTATATTATTGCAGAAAGTTTCTGCACGTTTGAATTTATTTGATGCAATGATTGCGAATCTGGGTATTTATAAGTTTTTAAGTACATATTCAGATTCAGCAAGATAATAAAGCTACTATGACTTGCTTGACTAACAATATAAATATTGTGCAAAATTTATTAAACGTCTTGGAGGCCCTTTAACTTCTTTGTAACTACACCACTGTTTATATGTATATGATCTGACTTACGCGGTTGGAATATCCATTTTTCTTGCACACCCCGCACTGGAGAACCATAGTGTAGAGCAAATATAGATAAATAAAAGTTTTATTTCTATAAATATACTCAAAATCGAAGAGAATCACAAGATGGCACAAAGACCGCAAGTCAACACTGTAAATCTAACGATGAATGAATTTAAAACAATGACGTCTGTCATAGTAAATTATGAGTAAATACAACCGTCCAGCGTGGCCACAAATATTTACCCAGTATCTTACAATTTAATTTGATTATGAAAATATTCATAATTTTGGGGATACAAGAAACGTATTTTAATAAAGAAACGTAAACATTTATTTAATATAATAGTTTTACTTGAGTATCACTTAAACGCGCTTATTTTAAAACAATAATTTTGCTTTCGTTCCGAACTCAATCGGCAAATCTAGGGCAGACAGCGTAAGTCCGCCAACACTGCTTTTTGTTGAAAAAGATGTTTGATCGCAGCAAAATGTAAACAGTTCTGTCTCCCTTGTTTATATGTCTGTGGGTTTCCCTAAATAAGGCTGTCACTGTTTCAGCTGCCCCTGTCACACTTTACGTCAGAAAAGTAAATTGTCGGGTCCGTTCCAGGTACGTAGTATAGAGTTCACTGTAGACGGGAGATGGTTCTAGATAACTGGTCCTCATAAGACACCCAACTCTCACTTATGGCTCCACGTGCCACATCCTGGGCAACTGAATTGGTCTGCCGGCGTGAGGGTAGCCAGATATGATGATAATTAACCGAATTATTCCGGTATAAGTAATCCCCCCATTTACTATCCAACAGTCTCAGGTGGAGGAGCTAGTAAATGGCAGGGCACTCTTTTGTCCTAGGGTTGGGAAACTGGCCCTAAAGGCGGATGAACTAAGGAATTGGTCAACCGTATAAGGATACAGAAGGCAACGAGAAACCACTGTATTAAAGATCTTTAAGATATCCAAAGAGAATCAGAAATCATTTAATTCGAAATTTTCCGGCGGTAAAAATAGTTTCCCAATCGGATCTCCGGGGGGAAAAGTGTTAAATAATAAAAGTAAAGAAGACAGAATGAGTTGACGGAACAGAATGAAGATCCGTACATGGAAAGTAAATAGTCTTTACGAATCTGGGAAATTGCCTAATTTAATACAAGAAATGCAATAAATGTCCTTGGGGTAGCAGAGACATGGTGGCCAGACGTGGGAAAATGTGTGAAACAGGGAAAAGTTTTTTATACTCAGGAAACAAAGTCTCAGTAATATCCTGTAATGTACCAACATCACCTTGATCTTCGAAGATGGTAAACTCTTGTCGAGCCACTTGTAAATTTTCTTCAAGTTTTCTACAAAAATAACAATAGTCAAAAGAAATCAAATTAACAAACTTCTTTAGAGAGATATAAGAAAAAAACCTTTTGTTAGCTTTTTTAATTTATTGGCTCCAGAAGTTGACGGTTGATCATCGAAGCGCTTCATTTTATGGTGTTCGATAATTGTTGAGCTATTTTTTCGATCAACATCTTTGAAATGGCATGCACACATCAATGAATGTTTCGTAGGCGATTTATCCTTTCTCCTAAATTAAAAAAAACGTGAGACTCTATTATACACAGAATAGGTAAATTCTCTTTTATCCTTTTTCAAGATGTAAATACCATTGAACTGTTTTAAAATATAATTTATGCACAATTTGCTAAAATACAATCCCATATAACTGCTTATAATTGTCTGAGTAAATCCATCCATCTTTGCAGCCCTCAATATGTCGTGAGCATCTTGTTAGTTTTTGCACGGAATGTAAATTCTAATTTCATTGTTATAAGTAAAAATAGATAGAGTTGTGTTGACTCTAGTTCAGAAGGCCTCGACAATATTTTACATGTTCATGTAGAAGTCCTCTAGGTACTTAGTTTAACAGATAGAAAAAAATGTGTAAGAGAGGGATGAGAAGAAATTACTGGTAGAAAGTAAAAGAGGGATGAGTCTTAATTACTGTTAGAATGCAAAAGAGAGATGAGCCTCAATTAAATGAAAATAAGAAAGAGAAGAATATAGCTGTTGTAAGAGAGGGATGAGCCTAAATTACTGTTAGAATGCAAAAGAGGGATAAGCCTCAATTACATGAAAATAAGAAGGAAAAATAAAGCCTATATAAAGTAAATAAAAAATATTTTCAAAGGAAACCTGCAGAGAATAACATAAGAGGTCGGATTGAGTCGATGTGCGTGACAGAATTATAACTAGTGATGTTACGATGGAACTGGACCTATTAATTTGGAACAGGTATCGTTTGATTGTTCCGTGTACCTATTCCCAAAGATTACAGAAACCTGTTCCCTGTTCCGAGTTACTGGGTACCATAGAGATAGAGATTTGATTATGTATAATGTCGGTCTTGTAAATAATACGTATTAGAATTAGCAGAGATGCAGATGAGAGTGTTTATTAGTCTATATGGATGAGAGAGAAGACGTATTACTGTATTAGGTATTAGCTTATGTTATATATTAATATTAATTAGGCTTTAGTTTTTGATATGAATCGTAGGTAGTAGGTATGTAATAGTCTTTATTCTCTATGAGGTTTAAATGAACTTGAGGTTTGAGATATTGTACTTTTATACAAATATATAGGCTTATATTCCTCAATAAACAATTGAGTTGATTTGCAAAAAACAATTTGAATTTTTTTAATTATATTTATTTCAAAAGTAGAACAAAACAAGAAAATAAAACAATATAACATAACATTATTCTTAGAATTAGAAAAACAAAAACTCTTTGGCTTAAATTATGTACAATAACAGATAACAGGTACTTACTCGGCAAAATAAAACAATCTCTAAACTATATAAATGAAAAAATTAACAAAAGTTCGCATTGTAGTTCAAAAATAATAACATGTGTATATGTTTTGATTTCAGGCGTCTTCGACGCTCTCTTAAAACTTCGCCAGCCTTAGAGAATAAACTCTCGCAAGGTACAGATGTAGCCACAGCACATAATTTTTTTCTAACTAGTGCACTTAGGTTTGGATACATGTATTGGTGTTCTTTCCACCACTCCAAAGGATCTCTTCTCCTGTCTATAATATCTTCTTCCATATACCTTTGCATCTCAATTATAGCCCTGGAAGTTGTACTCTTAACCGAAGATTTGTTACCTTCTTGTGAGGCTACTCTATCAAATGCAGCCCAAATTGATAGTTTGTTGTTTTTTTCTGCCTCGTTTTCGAGAGGTTTTATCTCACTTTTTGAAGGTTCCTCCCTTAATGATATAATGTCTGCCAAATCACTAATAATATTTTTCTTGACTCTTTCTGCAGCATCATTATTTTTGAATGGCAATGTTTTAAAGCGGGGATCCAGAAATGTAGTTATTGCCAGAGTACTACTATACTCCACATTCCCAAACCTATTCCGTAGGCCCTGCTGTAGTTTTTTTATTACTACGGTTCCTGAATGTGATAAGTCCGTATTACTTACGAGATGCTCACAAATATCTAGAAGCCCCCCTGTAATAACGATAACTAAAGAAGCCGCAAGGTATTGCTGGCCACTAATAATTCTAGAGGCATCTTCGAAAGGTTCTAAAATCATTTTTAACTCTTTTAGTAAGCGCCATTCGTCAAACAATATCTGTGGAAGTTCTGCATCCAACAGTGCTGCAGTACTTCTAATGCCCTCTTCCAACTCGATAAATCTTTCAATCATGTAAAAGGTGGAGTTCCACCTGGTAATGACATCGAGTATCAGTTTCTTGGGTATTTTGATTCCTGAGTTTTCTTGAAAGTTACTCAGCTTAGTTGATGCTTTTGAACTTTTCCTAAAATGAGCCACTATAGTTTTAACTTTGTCTATTGTTCCTATAACTAATGGCTCAGAATTTAATGCATCTCGGACTACTAAATTTAATGTATGGGCATAGCACCCGAAAAACTTCCACTTTAGTCCATTTTTTATCGCGCTTGTTATATTTGCAGCATTATCAGATATAGCCAAATTAATTTTATTTTCGATCCCCCATTCTTCTGTAATTGATTTTAATTCGGCTGCTAAATTAGCACTCGTATGCGATTTTTCGAATACCGAACACTTCAGAAGCATCGTCTGATTTTGAAATTCATTGTCTATAAAATGGATCGTCACACCCATAAAAGATTCATTATTTCCGGATGTCCAACAATCAGTGGTCAAAGATACGGCATCAATAGTTTTAATTTTTTCTCTACAATTAACCAAGCACTGTTCGTAGAGTGTGGGAATGAGAGTCCTGGAAATAACTTGCCTACTTGGAATATCATACGAGGGATTCAACGCTTTTGAATAACGCTTGAACCCTTCGTCTTGTACCACACTAAATGGTTGAAAGTCTTTATAAAACATAACTAACAGAGCTTCATCTATTTTTTTTTTTTCGAGGCTGAGGTTATTTTTTTCGGAACAAATGAGGATATTTTGGATTGAATAGTGGATTTTGAATGTGATGTACCTATTGTTTTTTGACAGCTAGAAGTAGATGGGATTGATTGTACATCATCAGCCTAAAACAGATGTACGGAAAAGACATAGTTTAGAATCTCAGAATATATGAATTTCGTTAAATAGAAAGAAAATAACAATGCATTTTTTCATTCGAAAATATATGAATACACTCACTTGGGTAGCGGAAACTAGAATCGCTGGATCATCTATTCCTGAAAACCTTTCTGTTGATGGTTCTGTCTCAGGAATATTTGTATTTGATCTTGCTCTAATATTTTCATTTAATTGAATTGTGGGATGTTTTCTCAACATGTGCTTTTTCAAATTTGAAACTGTTGCTCTGTACGACATAACAATTTTGCATATATTACATTTTGCAATGTATTCTTTTGAATCAACAACCGAAAAAAAATTCCAAACTATACTGGTACGTTTGTTCATTTTTATAAGCTTTTAAATCAATTTTAATAACAAGAAGACAAGAAAGTAAGGAAGTAAGTAAATCAGCAATATCAGCAAATTTAAAACGCTTAGCTTTTAACTTGTGCTGCGTCCCGCGCTGTCAGTCAAGTCATCCAAAGTCAAAATATAAGCCTACTTAGTCTATGCCTACAATCTCTTCTGCGAGACTGTACTGTTCTCAGAACAGTGTTCTGTGCTCTCTGTTATGTGTTATCTCATCTGCATGTTGACGTTTTTGACCGAAGACGAAAACCGAGAATATCCGACAGACATCCGAGCACGTCCGAATCGACAATATACATATTATATATATTCCGGATTAGGTTGGACTTGGAACAGGTTTAAGGAATAGGTTTGTATTTGTAACAGGAACAAGTCATACTAGGTACGATAAAAAGCTGTTCCGTAACATGGCTAATTATAACGCGATTTTTTACGATTTAAAATTGTTTATTGCCTTTTATTTACATTTCTAATGGAGGGTATTTACACAATTGATGCCTGCTGTAGGGGACAGAGCTTCCTCTGCAGACTGGAGTTTTATTAAGGGGATGGGTATCAGAGCTGAATAATGTGTTAATAATGTTAGGTGAGTTATGCGTATATAAAATATAGAGGAGAGGGCCAAGTATTGATCCCTGAGGTATGCCAGACAGTGGATTGAAGGGATCGGAAAGGGCTCCTTGATGTTTGACTCTAACAATCCTGTTTCAAATAAAAGAGTTGATTAGACGAATGAACTGATGGGACAAGTTAATGTTAAATAATTTGATGATTAGACCGGCGTGCCAAACCTTATCGAATGCTCTTTCGATGTATAGGAAAATAGCTAGTGAGGTGCAGTGCAGTGGTGATCTGAGTGTGAAGAGTAAGAAGGTCGTCGTGAGCGGATCTAGCCTGTCGGAACCCATATTGAACAGGAGGAACTATATCCATGTCCTCGACAAGGTCTCGGAGACGGGATGTTATTATTTTATCGAATATTTTACCCATACAGTCCAATAGTGCAATGGGCCTGTATGAGTTAGGATTTGATGGAGGTTTATGGGGCTTAAGCAGCATTATTGTGTTAGAAGTTTTCCAGGAGATGGGGAAATGAGATAAGTTGAGACAAGCATTGAAAATGATGGCTAGATGCTCATAGAATTCCGCCGGGCACCTCTTCGGCACTCTTCTGTTAATAAGATTAGGGCCGGGTGCTGTATTAGGTGATTTTCTTAGGATGTTAGAGATTTCGTCGGCTGTTACAGGGGTCAGTAAGGGATGAAGCTCTCTATCAGGGAGTGATGGCGAAGGCTGGGACTCAAGAAATCATCTGCACCTATGTTCAGTTCTCTCAAAGAATTCATTGTCGAATTGGGGGCGCATGGGGATTTGATTTGTCTGCTCAAGAGATTTAAAGACAGAAGCGCATTCGGCCGGAGGTTGCTCTACCATCAGGGAGTTTAAGAATGGGGGGAGGGTTTCTGGATAGACCAACCAGAGCTCGGAATTTGTTCCAGAATCTGGAATCGTCTCTATAATCGAGTTTTGCCGTGGCTTCGAACCATTTGTTTTCTCGGTGGGGGAATAAGAGTTCGGACTGTGGCATTGAGACCATTTCAGTGATTTTTGGTGTTGGGGTCATGAGTTCGTGTGAACTCACGGTAGACTCTTCGTTTCTGGTGGATTAGAGTTAGAATGGGTCTGGGGAGGAGTCGAAATTCAGTGTCTATTATTCGGATAGATATATATGTCTCAACCGCTTCTTGGACCACTCTTTCAGTGTTTGAGATGGTCCTGTCGATTTCGTTGGTGTTCTCGACTTTGACAGGAGGGAGGTTAAGGATGATATGTCTTTCAAAAGCAGGCCTGTCGGCGTTGGGATAATCCCGAATTTCCCTGAATCTGGTGGGTGGACGGATAGGGTTTTGAAAGACAGGTGTTCAGTAGTAATGGCACGTGATCTGATGTGATGCTATTCACCCCAATAGCAATCGTGATCTACAGAATTGATAAGTCTAGAGATGCAGATAACGTGGTCGATGATTGTGGACCCCATGTTATTTATGAAAGTTGGAGAAGTGTTGTTGGGCGGATAAGCTGTAGTTCTGTGAGCTGCTCTGACAGTAATATGCCATTTGTATTTGTGAGATGATTGCCAAATTGTGTGTGACGAGCGTTGAAATCGCCAATCACAATGGCACGGTTAAGGGAAGCGGCATATTCGAGTAAATCAGTTGTTATTTTCTCCAAGGGAGGGCAGTAATAAGACATTATAGTAGTGATGATGTTGTTGGAGTGAAGGTCTATTGCTATACACTGAATGTTTTGGAGATGGGGGGATGAGGGTGTGCTACAGCAGCTAGATGGTGTCTTGTGAGAATGGCAACTCCAAGGAGAAGATTATTTTGAAAGATATTGTACCTTGGATAGGAGACTGGTACTTTGAATTTGGTTTCCTGAAGCGAGGAGCGGCTTTTTATTGCGCACCTTCCGGCAGTTCACAGTCGCCACCACGAAGTCCATTAAAAATCACTGTAAACTACGCGGAGGCCGTCATATGAACCCAGAAGGAGAGGTTGGGCACCCAGAATGTGATTGGTAGCAAATTCATACGCAGTACGTATTGATTTGCGCTGATTTGGAAAGCTATTAAGAATGGTAAATGAGATATCTAGGATGGTTCCCGCTGAATCGTGGAGTTCATTATATTTGAGAGGTTTGGCCTGTGAGGCCTCTTGAACTGGAAGTTGCATCTTGGGGTATTTGGGAGAATAAGATGGGTGATCTGTGCTACCACAGTTTCTGCACTCAGGCTTCTCCGCATTGGGGCAAATAGTGTTGTTAGGATGGACTGCATCTTTGCAGGTTGGGTGTTGGGGGGCAGAGCGGGAGGTGCATTCCTCCCTAGTATGGCCATTAGTACGGCACTTGATACAGTGCTTCTGGATGACTGTAGTGCCTGAAGACTTTTTTGATTCTTCAATACGGTATCTTTTGAAATAAATGGAGATACCGTGTTTGACTAAAAAGATATAATCATTGTGGTCTTCGGTAATGATACGTACTAAAGTGGTTTCTTTATTGGATACTCCGTATTTCGGAATACAGCAGAGAAGTTGATATTTTCGGTTGTTAAAGCATGTTCCATTTGTTCTATTGAGATATCCTCAGCAGCGCTTCGGATAACACATGAGTAAGTGACCGCCCTTGTCTGGCGGTTTTTGGGAGTGAGAGGCTTGGGAAGAGAGACGGTGATTTTGTTATTGCTGCTCTTTTCTCTGAGAATTTTCTGGAGGGCATCAGGAGAGATGGGTTTCTTGAGTCTAAGGATAGCTTCGTTGGAAGCGGGCTTAACTACAAGATTGTAGATGTTGTTGGGTGATATGTTGATAACATTGGAGATTTCTAAAATGGATATAAGTTTGAAGAATTCGCGTTGAGTGGAGTGTTCCAATGAAATTTCACTGATATAGACATTGGAATAGCCTGAGGAGGTTGCGGGAGCCGTGGCAGCAGATTCCATAGAGTTATTTGCAGAAGAAGCGTTAGAGATATTATTGATGTTAGAGGTGTTGGAACCAGTAGGACTACTGTCAATAGAAGAAGGGACGGGTTTTTGGTTGCGTAATATCATGAGGGTTGCGGGGTCCATCATTAGGAGTGATTATAGAGTATAGAGAATAATAGAATAATAGAGAAAGAAGCAAAATTAGTGGTTATATTACCCGGGCCCCTGAAAAGGGCCCCTTTTCCTTGGCCTTAATGGCCCTCCTGGGTTGTTGGTGGCCCGCCTGTAGTGTCTCTGAAATGTGATCACCTCAAGATTAAAATCCGCCGTTGGCCCAACGTTGGTGGGTTGGTCCAACGTTGGTGGATGGAAGGTGCAACGAAGGTGAATGGTTGGTCCAACGTTGGTGGAGAGTTGGTCCAACGGTGGTAGAAGGTTGGTTACGGCGTCTTCAAATTCAACTGCTACGAAGGAACAGTAATCTGAAAAGAGACTGAATTAGAATGCTTTGCGGCTCGCCTTATATACAGCCGAGCCGCATTGCCATTGGTAAGAATAAATGTATTGATATGTCTTTTAATCCTAAAATAAAACTCGTAATGTTAATGTCAGCAAACGCCTAGCTGGTGAACGCCAATCCGCGGTCTGAAATAATAAGCCTTGGTTACCCAAATTTGCCAAACACCTCTCTCAATTTCTGTATCGTTTCCGAAGATCTAAACTAACTAGTCGCCTTCGCCACAGTATATTTAGTGAATATCACCACTTCTATGATCACCCTTGCCATAAGCACAATGCAAACATGCGTTTACATATTTCGACCCATTTTGAGAAACCAGTAGGTTTATTTCAATAAGTCAAGACACCTTTGATAGCCTGGATGACCTATGTCATCATGATGCTACCTTAGCAACGAGAATTTCGGCATAGCTGGTACATATAAACGATCTCCTAGAAGCGTTTTTCTGAATAAACGACCATTCATCACCTTGTACACTGCTTTCACAACTTTGTCAGTCGTATTTCCAATTAGACTAGTAATCAATGCCTCTGTACCCTTTCATCCTTTAATTGCACTGTCAAAAACCAATCATTTTCGCTAAGATTCACCAAACAAACATTTACAGGGATTAGACTTAACGCATCCACATGTTGCATTCGCTGTCCTGCCCTATATTCAACAGTCATATCATACTCCTGCAGCGCCATCCACCACCTAGCTATCTTGGGAATCAAATATTTCTTCATCATTGTTGCTCTCACAGCTGAACAGTCTCAAAAACGTTTAACTGATTCAACAGCCGCCAAAGTTTCAAGTTCTTTGCTATGCCATCATTGTTCTGTCATCGTTCTAGCCCGACTATAATAAGATACAGGCTTAAGTTCGCCGGTCACCGGTTTCTGTATGTTTCAGTATCTGCTGATCTATCATATAACCCTAATACCGGCCGTTCAGCTAATAACGCCTTGAGCTTTTCAAAAGTAGCTTGCACACGCTCTGCCCAATGCCATGGAACCGACTTTTTGGTTAGAGTATTCTTAACCTATATAATTTGTACAAAATTTGATAGACTGAGGTTTATTGAATACATTTTAACTAATTTATTGTTCGTGGCCCCAGTTCTATTGCTGGTACATCGCAGGGGCTCTGCTCGTTTCCCTGAGCGCCCTCATTTTCTATGTACCTTGTGTAATGATTGAATGGTTACCGATTATTATAACTATTATTGTACCTTCTAGGGTACTGGTAGGATCTTCCAGCATTGGTACCTCTATCTCCCTTGGGTCCGTTGTTTTGTCGGTATTTGTTATGATGGGTTGTATTACCTCTTTTATGCCATCCGATCGCATTATCCTTCCCAAAGTTCCTTTGAGTATTCTGTTTCTTGTTTACGTAACATATTTGGCTTGCCGGGATGTCTGCCTCTATACTGGTAAATTTCGTTAATGCTTCTTTTACCGTATTGAAAGTACCTGCCTGCATTATCCATTTCGCTTTTTCTGCTTGGGCATTTCGGCAAAGGCTATTTACCACTGTGTCTGTCGTAAAATTTTCTGCCATTGCTCCAGGCATTCCTTCTGAAATATATGATCTCTTAAGATCATTTGCAAGTTGTTCCAATTCTTTTGCAAATGCTATATTATCCGTTCCTCTCTGCTTTTTGTTGCTTATCTTCGCTATTATCGATTTAAAATTTTCTCCTTTTATTCCAGTCTTTAAAGTATCCCTTATTTGCAATAGTGTTGTAGTGTTTTCTACCAAATCTCTAGCCTCGCCACTAAGCCTTGTTTTAACAAATAAAACTGCACACTCTTCATGTTCACCTTTGTTGAGATCTAATAGCGTGATTGAGTCGAGGAAGGATTTAAGTTTTGCACTCGATCCGTCAAATTCGGATGGAACCAATTTACCGGCTAAATTCAAAACTTCTAACTTGGTGGTAGCCATATCTGAGTCATATGCTAGATCTTCGTCTATTGTTGATGTATCTATTTGACGAATGCACGTAGTTGGTACCACGTATGCCACTCTTAGTGATTGGAACGATCGAATCACTTTGTCCCTTATATATAAGAAAATATCTTTTACCTTGAGCCTCTAGTTATCTGATTTGTTATCCCAATCTGCCTTAAACAACAGCGTGAACTTGTTAAAAGACTTCACTAGGTTGTCTGTAATTTCCTCTCTTATCTCTACTGACTTCGGCGGGTTTGCCTTGATAGCCCGTTTGGATTGGTTAATAGTATCGTTTTTTATAGACAATAATTCAGCTGTTGACATCTGCGCTTCTTTACGTGAAATAATGTTGTACTAGCATATACCGATAGACAAAAATATGGAATATGGATCAAATAGATTCAAAAATAATCAATCCAAAACAATCAATAAAAGTAATCAATATAGAATATAGACTAAATAGATTTAAAAATAATATGTTATATATAATAACAAGTCGACATTATATCGCCAATTGCTTCTCTTGTTCCGTTAATAATAAAATATAAATAATAACTATATAATTAATTAATATAAGCAATTGAGTAACTAGACAAATTACCAATTGCCTTTTAAGGTATTAAAAATTGATCATGTATGTGAGAACACAAATCGATAGGCATAATAAGATCATTTCTTATTTAAAATAGTAACATGAAATTTAATACATAGAAATATATCAGACTGGACAGAACCTTAGGAACAATTCATGGAAACTTAAATACCTTATTATTCATGAATAATGATGTAGATGCAAACATTCAAATCCCAACCGGATGATAATTGCTCTAGTATTACGTTGGTATTTACTACGCCGGTGTCCGTAACATAAGCAGCCTTTGACTCTGAGGCTCCCATGGCCATTCGTTATGCAATTTTTCGGCACTACTACTACTACTATTACTATGTCACGGTTGCCATGTAAAGACAATCAGTGATAGACATTTCTCTAGTAATAATATATTGACAATCCTCTCCATTACAATACAAGATATCCTATTTAAACAAATTATGCGTGTGTGGCTCGAGTCCAGCACGTCTGGTTGTTTTATAACAATAATTTATAATTACAATCCAAACGTGATATTCTATCCACACACGCTAAATGTATGTGTTATATCGTCCTAATTCTCTGAAGGCCCGGGCCAATACTTTCGACCCTGTACATGTCGACCCCCCTTGATAGGTGTCCCCCTCTGCTGTCATATCTTCTGCCATTCCATAGTCAGCTGTTGATCCGTCAATATGCCACTTATAACAGGTTTACAACTGTTCCAGTTCTCTTCCTTAGTGGCAAAGCTTCTTGACCTGTTATTTTCGGCCATTCTGAAATAATTAATGTCCATTAATTCAACTCTCCAGCAGATCAATTAAATCTTGGCGATCCGTGACACTGATATCGCTATCGTCATCGCCACTCTTATTACCATCGCAATCGCATTGCACAGTGCTATTGTATCGCTTTAACGAGTCAATAGCAACAACACCTCTGAACGTTTTGTAGCCTCGCATACCTTTCACGGCAGTGATGACAAACCTATCATTATTAAGTACCTTAGCAATACGATAAGGGCCATCAAATTTATTATCATTTTCCTGTTCACGCCTTTCTCCCCTAAACAGGTACTCGCCTTACGCCAAACACCAAATCACCCACATTGTAGGTGTCGCCTGCGGTTGCAACCTTTCGATCGTATAACGCCTTCATTTTACGCCTCGCCTTTGTCAGGTTTTCACTCGCATTTTCTTCGCCTTTCAAGAAGAGCTGTTTGCATGCCGCCATATGCTCTTTGCCTTCTGGTCTGGTGCATTCACCTTTTGCACCTCGCCAGACAGATCCGCATTCACGCCGCTAGTATGTGCAAAGAGCAGCTGAGCCGTGGAGTACCCAGTGCTCTGGTTGAGAGTATTATTTAGGCCCCAAAATATCTCGTACAACTCACGATGTCTGAGTGGGCTAAGGCGCTGAAAGTGCGTTCGTAGCTTGCGACAGCTCATCGTGAGCGCGGGTTCGAATCCCGCCTGAGCCATGGTTGTTTGTAAACTGGACCCGTGCACAGGTATCCTGTATACCTCTTGGGGAGTGTATTCCAGATATTAAAAAAATCATCGCAAGCAACCCCTGATTCTCTACTCGCATCTATTGATTTACCAGTGTACGGTTCTGCCTTTTAACCTGATCATTCGCCCTGGGTGTAGCAATTGCATTCAACACGTGTTAAACATCCATCTCCGCCAAAAAGTCAGCAAACGCCTAGCTGGTGAACGCCAATCCGCGGCCTGAAATAATACGCCTTGGTTACCCAAATTCGCCAAACACCTCTCTCAATTTCTGTATTGTTTCCGAAGATCTAAACTAACTAGTCGCCTTCGCCACAGTATATTTAGTGAATACTACCATGAGTACAAACTGATTACGTCTATTGCAGAACGGCCCAACGTGATCTATGTGCACCGTATGAAAAGGAATCGCCACCTTCTCAATAGTATACAACAGACCCGGAGCACTTCTATGATCACCCTTGCCATAAGCACAATGCAAACATGCGTTCACATATTTCGACCCATTTTGGGAAACCAGTAGGTTTATTTCAACCAGTCAAGCTACCTTTGATAGCCCTGGATGACCTATGTCATCATGATGCTTCCTTAGCAACAAGAATTTCGCCATAGCTGTCCAGCCCTATATTCAACAGTCATATCATACTCCTGCAGCGCCATCCACCACCTAGCTATCCTGGGAATCAAATATTTCTTCATAATTGTTGCTCTCACTGCTGAACAGTCAGTAACTACTTTAGAATGCACAATCAGATAAACTCGAAAACGTTTAACTGATTCAAAAACCGCCAAAGTTTCAAGTTCTTTGCTATGCCATATTGTTCTGCCATCGTTGTAGCCCGACTATAATAAGATACAGGTTTAAGTTCACCGGTCATCGGTTTCTGTATCAGAATGCCAGATAAAACCTTTTACAAACTTCCTGAAATAGCTTGCTAATCCAACAAATTGTCTAACGCCATGCACACTGGTAGGTGTCGGAAAATGTTAAACCGCCTTGATTTTCCCTCACCTGGACGAAGTCTATCAACACTCACCTCATGACCCAAATAATCTAACTGACTGCAAAAAGCTACACTTCGCCAGGTTGAGCATCAGTCCTGCTTCTGCCACCAACTGAAATACCTTTTCCAGTAATACCAATCCATCCAACACAGTTGCTGAGGGTATTAGTATATCATCCATGTACGCTAGTAACATATCATTCTGCATACCACGCAACATTCTATTAATCACATTTTGAAAGGTCGCCGGTGCATTTGCCAAGCCAAAAGGGACTCTGCGAAACAATTAGTGCCCATCAGGAGTCACAAATGCAGTCTTGTGAACAGAATCATGATACACTGGTACCTGATGATACCCCTGCGCCAAATCCAATGTGGTGTAGAAATATTTACCTACCAATCTATCTATCTATCAATCAGACACAATAGCGCCTTTATGCCAGTGATGTCACACCTCTTCATTAATGCTACCTTACTGTAATATTAGTGAGTCATGGTCTCACCTTCCATTTTGACCCTCGCCATCATTGCCCTTCGCCATCATTGCCCTGAGCAATTGAGCAAAATCATGTGCCCTTGGAAATGCCTTCTAGACATCAACTTTCCAGTCCTCCCAAGAAAGGTTGTATACCTCCTTGCCTCGCCTTGCAATTTCGCTTGCATAAAATAGGCTCGCTCGTACGCAGACAACCCCTGAATTTCACCCAACTGATCGAACTTGCTTAACCACTTGCCAATATTACAATCCCTGTTGTCCGGATCAAAAGGCTCAATAATTTCGCCACCTGCTCTTGCCCTTGATGCCGAACTACCCGAACTTCGAACTGATGACCCCTACTAAAACCAGTCTCACCTGGTTGGGAAGATTGTAGGCTATATCGCTTCTTCAACGCCTTGACTGTTTCCGAAGCTACAATCTTCCGGATTCTTTCTGCAAAACCGAATTTTGTTGTTTTGTTTTTTCCATGTGATATAATATTATATAATATATAATATTTATATGCACATGTTCCAATCGTTTTACCGATTTATAGTTTTCTCGAGGAGTAATTGTATGTCGATTATTTTTTATTTATTTATTTGAAGTTTAACGTCGCATCAGTCTACAAGATTATTAGCCACTAATTATTCCTTACAATTTAAATTTTATTGATGTTGTTAGTAAAGTTGTGCACATATGTTAGTGCAATTTTATTTCTTTGTCTCTCACTGATGTATATAATAATAATACGGTGCTCTGCCACTCAGCCCTTGATAATATGATTCACAAATATTATTGAAAAAAACAAAACAAAAACAAAATAAATTTAATATGAATCTAAGATTAACGAGTTATGAAAAAAAAATAACAGAAGAAAATTTAAAACAGACAAAAATATGGGGTCACCTTTTATACAATCCTAATTTCAACTATTCAAATATTGCAGTAGGAAATTTTGAGTGATGGTTTTTTAAATTTACTTAAATTTCCAGTTGTTTCAGATTTTGCGGTACGGAATTATATAGTTTGTATATATTATATTTGAAGGCTCTTTTAAAGAATAAGGTTCGGTGTGATGGCGAAGTGAGTAATCCTTTGAATCTGATATTTATGTTATGAACATCTAACCTAAATAAGATTTTTTTATATAAATAAGGTGGTTTTTTGTAAATAATTATCTTATGAAATAGACACAGAGTTCTAATTTTGTTTCGAGTTTTCATCGGCAATAACTTTAATTCTTTAATTTTTAGCGTTACATGAATTTTGGACCCTTTGTATTCTGTTGAAAGTGTCCTGGTCCAAACAGGGGCCATATACCGGTGCACTATATTCAAATTATGACAAGACTTAAGAATTACATAGCATTTTTTTATTAGTGGTGCTTAGAAGTTTCCGATGAGGATACAACATGCTTAACGCAGCATATAATTTTCTAATCATCCCCGAGACATGGTCTCTAAACCTTACTGACTGATCAAGTATAAGTCCCAAATTCTTTATTTTTTGTGTTACTAAAATAGCTTCATTATTGACCTGGAGATCTAGATGGGTCTCGATATACGATCTATCATTTATTTTACCAAAGATTATAGCTATAGACTTAGTGGGATTTAATTTCAACGAATGCCTTGATGAAATATGTGCCAATATATCCAAATCCATTTGGAGGCGAGTTCTCGCCACCTCGAAGTCATTTATGGGAAATGAATAGTATAACTGAGTGTGGTCAACATACATATGAATATTACAATGACGAATGAACGTATGGAAATAACTCGTGTAAATTGTAAACAATAGTGGCCCTAAGGTGGAACCTTGGGGAACTTCAGATCTTATATGTTTAGGTAGAGGCTCTCTATCTCCTAGCACTACTGTCTGTGATCGATCTGAAAGATATGAACGCATCAACGCAGTGCTTTCATAAGAAAACCACAAGACTCTAGATTACCCAGTTGAGTAGAATGATTTATAGTATTAAATGCTTTGCTGTAGTCCAAAGCCAATAGGACTGTACAATAACCTACATCTGTGGCTTGAATTATGTCATCAGTGATGCTTATCAAAGCAGTAGTGCAACTGAAGCAATTTCGGTAACCTGATTGAATTTTGGGTAGAATTTTGTTGGCATCAATATATGCTCGTAATTGAATGACCATAAGTTTTTCAGCAATTTTCGATAAGCCAGGAAGAATACTTATCGGTCTAAGATCCGATAGCGTGGAAGGAATTGAGACTTTAGGAATAGGCATTTTTCCAGACTGATGTAAATCTTGAAGTTATTAACATGAGTAAGGCGGGTATGACCTAATCTTAAGCGTGTTAGTATGACTTCTTGTCTACGGTTTTCCGATTTTAGTTTGCGCGGTAGCACTGACGGCTTGATTTCTTACAGTTTTGAATGAGAGTTATTCCACTGTTGTTGCCATATATTTGTTACTTTTTGCCGTAACAAATGCTTCACGTCGAGGTCGTTGGTGACTGGTAGGTCCTGGTTGGAAGATGCTGCTCGTGATAAGTTGTCAACTGTCTCGTTGCCAGCTAATCCTACATGTGATGATATCCATATGACATGAAGTGATGCATTTCTTCGTTGTATTATATGCAGTTCTCTCTTTATGACTTGTAGAATTGGGTGTTGAGGATATTGTTGATTCAAGCTTATGATAGCTCCTAGTGAGTCCCATACGATTAGGCATTTGTCCAAGTTTACTTCGTTGCAATATTGTAATGCTGTTTGTATAGCAAATAGTTCTCCGGTGTAAATAGTGCACATTGTTGGTAGTTTAAATGCTTCTTGGGAATTATTTCCTGAGCGAGATCTAATGTTGAGAAATAAGAAGAATTTCATCTATGCGTGGGAGTGGATATTTATCTTCCATTGTTTTTTAGTTCAATTTGCGGTAATCGATAACTTCTGAACTTCCTTTTTCCGCTAGCGTCCATTTTTTTGTTAGAACGATCCCAACTGGGGAACTATAAGGTGAAATGCTAGGTTTGATAATTTTATTATCTAAAAGTTTTTTGATTTGATTTTGGATTTTCTCTTTAAGGTAGGTGGTAGGGATATCTATAAGATTTTTGGTATATCTAAAAACTAAGATGGGAACTTTCATTGTAGATTTTTTTCTTATGTCTTACATAATGAAACGATAGCATTTTTTCCTCTGGATTTAAATGATCTGTACGTATGAGTTTTTGAATACTTATATAGTGGTTGAAATCAAAATTAGGACTAGACTGATGAAATGTAGATATTGGCTGTACCGGGTGATTCAATAAGGGTGACGTGGTACTGTATCTCAGGAACTAAAAGTTGTAGAAGTTTGGAAAAAAAACCTTCAGAGGAAATTGACTAAGGAAAATAGCTGGAAATATTTTTAAAATTCATACTCCACCGCTAGGGAGCGTAATAGCTTCGATCGTATAGAAAATACGATTTTTTCCCGGTATAAGTTGAATGAATGAATATCCTTACGTTAATGCCAACATAATGGTCTATCTTTTTGATATATGATTTTTTATTGTAGGACGTAAAATAAAGGCGGGAAGGCATGCTAACCTTTTTGGACTATAAGTGTCTATAACTTGAGTTTGACTTATTAAAGTCTAGTTCAAGAAAGGTTTGATAAATATAATATAAAACCATCCAGGCCATTCTGGTTCTTACCGCTCTCGTTAGGGGGCGGGTTTTATAAACCGTTTTTTTATTAATTTTGATCCAAAATCTCAAATGGAACCGTATGAATATTTTATTAGATTCGGAAAGTAGATCAAATTTGACACATAATATAACCAAACGCATGACCATCTTCATCTCAATTCGTTTAAAAGTTATGGCTTAAAGAATAGTTTATTCAAGTTTCGTAGTCAAGCATACCATGGACAAATGAAAAAAAAAGTTTTACACTTCATTCTCATTTTAATTTAATCACAACAATAATGATATAAACATAACAAACAAGAAAACAATAATTTTAACAAATTAACATTTCATTTGTGGATAATATACTAACTTCAATTTTGGCAGCGGAAATGTTTCTAATGGCTTCCCGAATTCTACCTTTCATATAATCAGCTGTTGTTGGACGGTCTTGATAAACCTACCCCCATAACTAAAAATCCAGGAGCGTAAGGTCGGCAGACATCCATCCTGTTGGAACCACATGTGCATTCTGTCCTCCAGAATATTTTCTAACAGTATGAGTAACTCGTTTTCCAAAAATTGTAGATAAGCTACGCCATCTAGAGGCTGATCAAAAAATATGGCCCAATAATTCTTTCATCCAAAATCCCGCTCCACACATCCACGCTCTATCGATTTTGAAATTGTTGTCTTTTAATATACGTTGAATTGAGGAATACTTCAATCCGAGATCTCTAAACAAATATCTAATGCTTAAATGATGATCGGAATTAATATAATCTATATATACAGTGGATCATTTTTTGTAGAAATCATATTTTCGAAAATAAACATCCAGATTTTACGAATTTTCATTATATATACCTTTATTTATTCAAAAACTGAAATATGTCTACAAGAAACAAATAATTTTATTCGAAAACTTTTTGAGATTTTTTGGTAAAATGCTAGATGATCCACTGTTCACCATCGAGGTACACAGTGAATCAGGAATTTGTGAGATTCTTATGTCAATATAAATGCTTTATAAACAAAATAATGTATTGTGATACCATTATAAACACATGACCTAAAGCTAAATAACACTATTTAATGACGAAAACATTCCTTATAACTCAAAAAGACCTTTGAACATTGCAGGATACAAAAATAGTAAAAATAACATTTTCTTTGGAAATGTTACAAAAGCAGTGGGCTCCAGGCTTTAGCGCATATTTAAAAGAGAAAAACTACAGGAAAATTTATAATATGACTGCTGTCAGGCGGAACCACTGATCTTTGGATTTGGAAGTATCAATTTGATGTCATCTTGTTGAGTATTAATTAAATTTGAGCACAATCCTGATATTTCAGAAATCAGATTCAGTACAAGCCACTCTAGTACGGTTTTTGTTTTAAGTTGGTACCATTGAAAATGTCATGTAAAAAGAAACGTTTTTTTGTAGACATGCATGGTACCCATGATTATGGTAGTTGAATGTTATATTTTGTAAAGTGTCCTGCAAG
The DNA here is from genome assembly GCA_958507055.1 of Crioceris asparagi. Classification (NCBI taxonomy): domain Eukaryota; kingdom Metazoa; phylum Arthropoda; class Insecta; order Coleoptera; family Chrysomelidae; genus Crioceris; species Crioceris asparagi. The sequence goes on from OY293832.1 coordinate 27,979,164, forward strand.
TTAAACAAAGGTATGATTCTTCTCTTTAGCGTAAACTACTTTTATTTAATACCTATGTATTTTTATTGCAGGCGCTTTGATTGTGACAAATTTTAATTAAAAGAGAAACGATTTCTAATTTTGCACTTTGACAGTGACATAAATGAGTGGTAACAAAATAATTGTTGAAAAAAGGAAAATTTTTAAATAATTTTTAATTTATCAGCTTTACATATGGAAGTGGTTACATTAGTAGAGAGGTATTTTAATTTTGCATATGATAGTGCAAAAAAATACACGGTGTTCTATTTGAAATAAGAAAGTTATTAACGTTTGAAATTAAGTCATTTTCACATCTATTTTTCTGTAATAATTTCTTAGAAAGTTCACAAAAATCATAACAAATCTTCAAAATAATGTGTAGAGATTCCAAAAATTCTAACCCCATGTTTTCAAGCAAATAACAATAAAGTTATGACCTGATTTCGATCATCTTGCATTTGTCAATTTTTAACGAAAATATTTAAATAACTCGAAAACCAATAACTCCAAGTATAGGGAATGGTATATCCATTTTACTCAGAATTAGGTATGTGTTGATTTCAAAAATGTATCAACATATGGGGTATACTATTTGAAATAACAAAGTTGTTATTACTTCCGTCAAAACCGGATGTGATTTTTTTTATGAAAATATTTTCCAGAGATAGTTCAAATTGTCTAATGGATGCCACTAAATTTTCAACTCGATAGCTTTTGTCATTCTCCAGAAATTTATAATAGGCCATGACCGTGGGACACCCTATATAGTTGTTGTTCTTTCTTTAAAGGATATACTTTCTTAATAGCTTTTTTATATCTAAATCTTGCTATAATTTTATCTATTAAATTAGGATTATACCCAGTATTATGAGCTATTTGTTTGATTAAATTATATTCTTTAATGAGATTATTTTCTGACATGGGAATATTTAAAAGACAGAAGATCATGCTGTTCGGCTGCTAACTTATGTTGAATGGGATGAATGGAGGTCGAATGTATTGTAGGATCAATGTGTGATGGTGTATGATAAATGAAAAATTCAAACTTATTATCTCTTCTAGTGAGATCAAGAAAATTGATTGAATTGTTAACTTCATTCTCTATTGTAAATTTAATATATGGGTTAATAGAGTTAATGTAATTGAAAAAGGAATGAAGATGTCTGTTGGTTCCATTGAAAGAAACAAGAATATCATCGACATAACGATACCAAAACTGACCATTTCGTTTTTATTGAGAAAACTTAATTTTAAACTTCTGGTTCAATCCTGAAATCAGATTTGTGTTTTGAAACGAATGATTTTATGCGATATTTATGGAGGATTGATTTATTTATCAGCTTATAACAAAAATATGTTAATTTGATTTTAAAAACGTATATATTTTTGAAAATAGAAAAAAAATGGCTTTTGACCTTTATGCCTTTAAAACTATATTACATATTTTTGAAAAAGAAAAACCCACAAAAAATATATAGAATATATGATGTTAAATTAAAAAGAACAAAAACTTGGATTCTGTAACATCAAAAGTTACTTGGGCCTGTCGACTGCCCAGTTCCAGCGGTGGGTCGCGGTTCCTAATCAATGAGAACCTTCCAACTATTATGATTGGGCGCCAGGCTCAACACAAATAACTAACAGGAAAAAAATTATGTCAGTTTATTATAACAAACTTCATAAAAATTTGATAATATAACTATTTAAATAAGTTTACATTCAATGGCCTGAAGGACCGAAAATATTATACAATGGCCTGAAGGGCCGAAATTATCAGTCTGCTTTTCTCAGGAGCTGCTGGATAGTTAGAATTGACTTACAGTTTGGGTGGTGCTGGAAGAAATTCAGGAATACAACCGTGAGGGCAATATCTGCGCTGGCCAAGGATGGTGGGCTCGATACGTTCTAGCGGCGGTCACGTCATCAGAAGCGGCCACAGAACCCATAAAGTTGCATTAACCAGAAATGGAGTTTGAGGTGCCGGAGGCACTCAATGATTGCAAAAACTGCAGCCAATCGCCGCCCAGTAATGGTTGTCTTTGTATGATCTAGGGGTTGGACCTAACGACTCGTCGGAACCCTCTTCTTATTAGGTTTTGATAAGACAACTGCTGGCCTCACTGGAGCTCTGAATTCGGTTCTTCAAACCAGGCGATAAGAGACCACAGAATTTGTCATCTTTGCACAGGCATCCAAGGAATATAGTCATCCAGAAAAAAACAGTCGCAGGTAGCGTCAACATCGCTTCTCGCTGAGCAGTTGGATTGAGGATGACGTCATGCTGGCAGGATCCAATGAAATGTTCTCACCAAATATTAAAATAAATTCCGCTTTCTATAAGATTATTAATTATTACTGAATCATCAACAAAACAAATATTACAACGACATGCTTCGGTGATATCAGTCAGCTGTTGTGATAAGAGGTTGACGAAGACCGCACCCAGCGCCAATTGTCAAAGTTACTAAGCTGCTTCAACGTAAAGACTATCTTTCATGATTGTAGACAATGGTACAAGAAGCTGTTCTGTCTTTTAAAATCATAAAATTTATACAGCACAATAATTATTTCTACAAAATCAACATTATACTTTATTTATATGGTACATAAGTTTCATATATTTCTTATCATTTGTTTATCACACATGTTGTAATAATGAATTAATTTTATAATATCAGTATACAAGATGTGTCGGCATTGATTTAAATTAAAATCTATATTTCTCATAACTGTGAAAAAAGGTACAAATATCAAGAAAAATGAGGCAAGTAACTCAACAAATGACTGAAAATGAGAGAAAAATGGCACAAATATCAAGAAAAATGAGACAAGTAACTACAAAATATCTATGTGAGATGTGAAAAATGACAGAAACAAATACAAAATACATGAAATGAGAGAGAAAAATGGTACAAATATCAAGCAAAATGAGGCAAGTAACTCTAGAAAAATAGTACAACAACATCCACGAAAGCTGTGATATTGCAAAATTTTCAAAAGAAAATATCAAAACTAACAACAAAATAATGAAAGATGAAATGCATTCCACAGCTGAGAAAAATACAAGGTAAAAAAGTGTACTTACATAGCTTCACAAACATAATTTTCACTTGTTGTCACATCACTTTCACGTATTTCCCGATAACACTTCCACGTAAGAAAACATAAGAAGCAGGAAACGCAAAATACTAGTATGCTAGGTGCGACGGTATATGTGTGGAGTTACCGTTGCGGTCAACTACACACTGCGTGATATTTTCCACACTTAATCATAACAAAACATCTTCACCTAGTCTACGTATTGTAGATTATTAACCTAAGTTAGGGCGATGACCTGGTATATTGGTCCATCACACACCCCTTCCTTAGAAAAAAATCTAATATCTTTATAATTTTAGATTTTTCGTCAAATGATTATAATAACTCTATTACAATATAACAATATGAACACAATAATAATTACTTATACATAATATAAAATATCTAACAATAACATGTTTAGACTATACGTAAAATATATATACAATTTACATCGACACAATTAAATATAATTAAACATTTGACAAAAGAAATATACAAAGCAACACAGAGATACGATGACGACTTGCGGTTAAACGATTACATTAGTTATTATTCCGACAAATAGCAATTCTCTCAAAAATTTACTTGAAAATTGAATGAATCACCGGAAATCAAAAACAGTCATGCATGAAAAAGTCAGAAATGTCAAATTATTTTGTGTCTGGATCAATCTTTCTCTTGATATTAAAATTGTCCTGAATCCATTTTTTTATATGAAACTTGGTGGTCTTTGTTCTGAAGGTAATTAATTTAAGAGAGCATTTCATTGAAAACTCTGCATGCAATATATTTATAATTTTTTCGTCCTACTTCTCTTTTTGGTTTTGGTACTTCAATTTTGTTCTCTCGAGTAATAGTATTTATATTGTTATAAGCTTGTTTCCTTGACTGGAATGACTGATTGCAAAGAGAAAGATTGCCTAATGCTGACGGGTTTTGATATTTCATTGATGCCAAAAACTATTTTTAATACTTTATTTTGAAGGTTAATTATTTTTTTAATATGTGTTTCATATACCCTTCCCCATGCGAAAATTCCATAATTTGCAATACTGTGAAAGAGACCGTAATATATAAATACCAGTTCTGAAATGAAATGTATTATGTATGTTTTTCAAAGATTTGCATACAAAATGAATCACAAATACAATGAAAAACCATAATATATTGAACTCTACTGGGTCATTACCAACACATAAATGCAAACTCAGCAAGAAATTTACTCGCTACCGTCTATCAACAGCTGATGGATATAATCGTTCCGTTATGTATGCAGGAACATCTCGTGAAAGTGAATTATGTTTTGCTATAACACAAATACACCAATATCAAATAGTGTATTAATCAAATATAATGACTGGAATACAATCATCATTAAGTCTTGTTTAAGCCCAGTCTCATGATTATAGCTGAATACATATCTGATAACTCATCATTACTATAACCAAGTCCTAAAGTATATTCGATTTCAAATGTAGGAACCATAGATTTCATTTACGAGAATTACATATTTTTTATCAGAATCTATGTGTATTTCAACACTTTTGTATCCAGTTCGAGGAAGCGACGGTATATGTTATGCATAGGTTATATGCGGTCAAGGTCAACTACACACTGCGTGATATTTAATATTATAACAAAACATTAAGTCTTCACCTAGTCTACGTAATGTAGATTATTAACCTAAGTTACGGCGATGGCCGGGTAAATTGGTATATCACAAAGCGTTTAAAAGCCAGCCGTATGATAGGTACGAGAAACGATCCTCCAAATTTGGAGGATGAAAATGAGAAATAATATTTTATAACAAATTATATTTCATAAGTAATAAATAAAACATGAAATTAAAATAATGTATTCATTTTTCTATGTAGGTACATTATATATAATACTTGTTGTCGCCTGCGTGGATACTGTACTATAATTATTCTTAAAAAAGAAACAACTTTTGATAAAACAGATTTCAATTGGTCTAAAAGCGCCATGGTTGGACACTGAACACCAAACATATTCCAATTGAACTCTCCAACTTCAATTAGTTTTCTTAGGCACTAGAAACAAAGCTGGTGTTATGTTTAAATGTTGCTACAATGATTTTTCCATTCGAAGTTTGAAAAACATTATTCACTTCAGTGATCTACCAGGGTAGATAATTCCGTAAGTTACTAGGACGGATTTTTTCAACTTTTTCACTGCTATCGTTGATTTCAATTTTCCATAATAGATTCTTGGAAGCTACATACAATTTATGATTGGGGAATCCAGGAGCTGATGCCAAAAACATGAAGTCGGGGTACTTTACTTCACACAGGTTATGTCTGATGTTTTCAGATATGATTGGTGACGTAGCTGTTGTGGTAGTGGTGTGTGGTTGCGTAGTAAGGGTAACTGTTGTGGTAGTATAAACTGTTGTGGGTGTTTGGGTAGCAAGAGTAGTGCTGGTCACTGTTATGGGAGCGCCATATAGAGTTTTAAGGGCAGATATATCATCGTCATGTAGGGGACGTGTTTCATCATTATACCAAGGATAAATAATTGCTGCCTCATCATTACTATGACCAAGTCCTAGAGAATGTCCTATTTCATGCACTAGAACCATAAATAGATTTGTACCGCCTCCATGTTTCCTCCCTGAATTCAATTTTTCATCAGCATCTATGTGAACTTCAACACATTTTTGGCCTACTTCAGGATGAAAGGAATGACCTATGATCTTACTAGGACCATCAAATTTGTACAGACATTCAGATTTACCCATACAATTAATATTGAAATTATGTTGCTTTCCACCAAATGTGATTGTAATTTCTGGCTTGTTTTCTCTAGTAAAATTCTTGCGTGTTAGCGTTACAAATCTGAGTACGGATGCGTTTTGCCATAAATTAAAAGCTCTTTGTACTATATTTCGATAATTATCAAACTGTGGTGGTAAATACCATCCATGATTTGTTTTGTTCCATTTACCTGAAATTCTATATTCATTATCACTATGCTGACAACGAGGTTTCTCCATCAATTGTAGGGTTTTATTATTGAGGGAACCATCTATCTGTAAATTGTAGCGTTCTTGAAAAAGTCTTAGAGCATCCCCAAAATCGGTGAACGTATTATTTTCAACATAACCATACTTTTCCAAAAAATGTTGTGCATAACCAGTTAGGCCTGCAGTAAATGCTGCTGGCAGCAGCAGCAGCAATGTAACGATCTCTTTCATTGCTTGTTTGTTTATGACCACAAACTTTAATTTTTTGGGTTTATACTAAAAAATGTGTAAGTTGTCTTATCAGTTGCACATTTCCTGTAAAAATATTTTAATCGCAACTATGTTTAGAATGTAGAACATCAGGATGAAAAAAGCAAATATTGATAAAATATAAGTTTTTTTATTTCTTACAAAAATTGGTTTTTATATAAATCTATTTCAATTTTACTACGATAATAATAGAAATACTCTCTTATAGCAATAGTATATAAAATATCCTAGGCATTGTAAAAGCCATTAATGGCGATTTTCTTTGGAATTCGGTGTATTTGAAGTAAGTATTTCCTTTAAAAAAATATATGTGACCATCAAAATAGCGAAAGGCTGATGTTACATTTGGTCACGTCTGCATGTTGTAATGAAAGACAACTTTAGAAAAAAATCTGATATCTTTATAATTTTAGATTTTTCGTCAAATGATTATAATAATTATATTACAATATAACAAGCAATTAAATATGAACACAATAATAATTACTTATACATAATATAAAATATCTAACAATAACATGTTTTGACTATACGTAACAATATATATATATATATATATATATATATATATATACAATTTACATCGACAAAATTAAATATAATTAAAAATTTGACAAAAGAAATATACAAAATAATTTAACAAAGAACCAGCTTTATCTTTAACACTTAACATTTTAGTTAATCTAATTCTCATTACATCCTACGATATAAATATTACCTAATGATAATTCGAGCAACACATCAGAGATACGATGACGATTACATTATTTACTATTCCGACAAATAGCAATTGTCTCAAAAATTTACTTGAAAATTGAATGAATCACCGGAAATCAGAAACAGTCATGCATGGAAAAGTCAGAAATGTCAAATTATTTGTCTCTATGTGTCTGTCAACTATAAAATAAATAAATTAATAAAGCACTGCAAATCAAGAAAGAGTCGGAAGAGTCCACTATTTATCTGCCAGTCTGGCTATACCTATCTATCTGTTTCTCTGTATCTATATGTCTGCCTATATCTATAGAACTGAATGAAATACCAGAAATCAACTAATATAATTGTCTGTTCGGTTATTCCAAGTCTGGAACAGACTTCTTCAGGCTTTTATTTTATGATTTTCATTACAATATTTTTTTCTGAAAAAAGGGGAAATATACATATCATGATAATGGTTATAGTATATAATAAAAGCCTGAAGAAGTCCCCCTAAAATATTTTATCTACCATCAGAAAAATATATAAATTTTTACATATATATAATGACGCTTATTATGTTTATATTTTAAATAGAAAATAAAAATGAATTTAATTGATAAGTCTAATAAAATATATCGCTGGCGGAAAAAAACAAGTTGGTTCTCAGAGGAATTGAAATTAATCAACAGGTAAGACTTGCTGCAACAAAACAACATGTGCTGTGCCATTTACAACACCAACAACATCATTTAGGATGGACGATAAATTAAAAGAAACTATTAAAAATACTTTTGCACTTTTTATTGTTTTGCATCATCTTCACTGCTCGTACTCTTATTGAAATTAGTTTTAAGGATTGTTCAAAAAAGGATTTGTTATAAATAGAGAATAAACATTTCGTATGATTTTTTTATTTTTCTATAATTATAAAACAATTAAACTCAGTGCAGGACTTCTCTTCTACATGATTTATCTCCTCCTCTAGTAATCCTACGAAAACGTGTTGGATTATTAAAAACCTTTTCGTTCCATACTTCTTCACTGCTGGTGGAGGGGATGGTGAGTTTTTTGAATAATGAAAAGACTTGTTGTTTTTCTTCATATGCATTTATAATATTATTTAGTTCTTTCAAATGAACATGATTTTCTAACCTAACTTTAATAGATGACAATCGTTTTTCATCTTGGGAATGTTCCAGGATGCTTTCCCAACCCATTAAATTTCTTTTAACAGCCACAGTAAAACTAATTTCTAAAAATGTTTCTACAATCATTTAAAGAAAAAATGTGAAATAGTTTCTAATAACAGTGAAATAAAAAAACATTTTAGACATAAGCATGCATTTTATTACATAGGTATCAAATTATAAAACCATCAATACAAAACATCAACGTTACGAAGGCTGCATCTGTTTGATGAGCAGTCCGAAGGTGATTCATACAGGATGTTGTATCGCTGTTGTTGAAAGTTGGAATATCCCACCATGAATTTTCCAAATCCTCCAAATTAACAATTCTAGCATGTTGTACTTTTTCTGTCAAATAGTTCTTCTTCTGATGACCTCTCACATAAATTATATTAACATCACACAAATTTTCTTTGAGAATATCATCCAGTAAGGTGAACTCAATGAAGCCCTATGAATATCTAAGTCCATGAATTTTTTCTAAAGAACAAACTCCACGTCATCTTCTTTGCTGAGAGCAGAGAAAATGTATATTGAAAATGCCTAAGATACTTCATCTTATCATTGATTCTTTAAAGACGGCCGAGAAATTAACATTTGATCAGATTACCCGCGGGATTAAAAAAAATATAGTTACAAGAGAAAACACTACCAAATCATTTGCAATGGATTATTTCAAGAAAAGACAAATTATTATAAAGGAAAATATTATTGATGTGGTTATTAATGAAATAAAAATATTTTTTAGCTTGCTGTTATCGCCAGCAGTTTCATTCTGGTGTAAAGACGATGGAATAATCACATTTTGTTATAATTCTTTCAGTATTTTTGAGTTTTTCTTTGATACAAAATCTTCCCAAATTTAAATAGAAGGTATAAGACTTAAAGATTTAGGATCTGCTTTCCTGTACCATTCTGAATTCTATTTACTGTACTATTACGTGCGATTCCTCATATATTGTAACCCTTTTTTACTGTATCCATAAAGCATGTTATGTATTAACTTTGATATTGCAGAGATGAAAATGTTAAAAGTTAAACAATGTGTATAATGAGCGACACAATTTATGTTTTCATAATTGATTTTTATTACGCTTATCCATTTCATACTTCTGGACTGCTTTTACAAGTTCTGTTCCAGACTTGGAATAACAGAACAGAATAACAATTGATAAGAAATACTTGAATCTTATGCAACATATAAGTAGATGAAGTTCGAGTTTCCTGAAATAATAATAACCTTGATCGTTTCTTTCTGGCATTTCTTGTGTTTTATGTCAAATTCACATCTCGCTTGGCTATTTTTCATCGAGTTTTATTGTTACTTTCAAGTTTATTCAAAAAATTTCTTGTGTTTTATATCATTTCTCGTATCACCCAGCTTGATTTAAACGCTTTTTTGTTGGTCATTGTGTTAAATTTCTCTCGTTTTCGATATTTTCATACGCTTTTCTACCGTTTTTGCGTATCTTCTACTGAAGATCGCGTATTTTCCTTGAAAAAAAAAAACGGAAAAAGGAAAGGTTGTTTTTTCTGTATCAGTATGATTTGAGTTCTTCGTTCTGTTTTAGCTTTCTTGGTCATGTACCTTTTTGAATGCATTGAATGATCTCCTGCTGAATGATTTTGTTTGTAACTGGAAGTGGATAGATAACGGTGTTAAGAAATTGCGGTAATCCTGTTTTAATTTGCATTGAAGATATTACATACTCTTCATCTTGAATTGCATCATTAGTTTGATGGTATATATTATATATCTTTTGTTTTGATATACTTCATTTTTTCAAATCGTAGGTTTTCAGAATGAGAGTGTAACTTTGAAAACGGTTCGCAATATGCATAGATGTACCTATTTTTTTTTTTCAATACAAATATTGCAAGCAGTGGTTGGTGATCGTTCTGAAAAGTTACAGGACGTCCATATATCATAAGATGAAACTTCTTAACTGTGAATAAGAGTGCTGGCCATCGCCCTAACTTACGTTAATAATCTACAATACGTAGACTAGGTCAAGACGTAATGTTTTGTCATGATTATGTGTGGAAAATATCACGCAGTGTGTAGTTGACCGCACATAACCTACGGTAACTTCACACATATACCATATACCGTCGCTTTCTCGAACTGAATACAAAAGTGTTAAAATACACGTAGATTCTGATAAAAATATGTTATTCTCGTAAAGGAAATCTATGGTTCCTTCATTTGAAATCGAATATACTTTAGGAGTTGGTTATAGTAATAATGAGTTATCAGATATGTATTCAGATATGAGACTGGGCATAAACAAGACTTAATGATGATTGTATTCCAGTCATTATATTTGATTAATGCACGACTTGATATTGTTGTATTTGTGTTATAGCAAAACATAATTCACTTTCACGAGATGTTCCTGCATACATACATAACGGAACGATTATATCTATCAGCTGTTGATAGGCGGTAGCGAGTAAATTTCTTGCTGAGTTTGCATTTATGTGTTGGTAATGACCCAGTAGAGTTCAATATATTATGGTTTTTCATTGTATTTGTGATTCATTTTGTATGCATATCTTTGAAAAACATACATAATTCATTTCATTTCAGAACTGGTATCTATATATTACGGTCTCTTTCACAGTATTGCAAATTATGGAATTTTCGCATGGGGAGGGGTCTATGAAACACATATGAAAAAATTTTGGGTAGAATTTTGTTGGCATCAATATATGCTCGTAATTGAATGACCATAAGTTTTTCAGCAATTTTCGATAAGCCAGGAAGAATACTTATCGGTCTAAGATCCGATAGCGTGGAAGGAATTGAGACTTTAGGAATAGGCATTTTTCCAGACTGATGTAAATCTTGAAGTTATTAACATGAGTAAGGCGGGTATGACCTAATCTTAAGCGTGTTAGTATGACTTCTTGTCTACGGTTTTCCGATTTTAGTTTGCGCGGTAGCACTGACGGCTTGATTTCTTACAGTTTTGAATGAGAGTTATTCCACTGTTGTTGCCATATATTTGTTACTTTTTGCCGTAACAAATGCTTCACGTCGAGGTCGTTGGTGACTGGTAGGTCCTGGTTGGAAGATGCTGCTCGTGATAAGTTGTCAACTGTCTCGTTGCCAGCTAATCCTACATGTGATGATATCCATATGACATGAAGTGATGCATTTCTTCGTTGTATTATATGCAGTTCTCTCTTTATGACTTGTAGAATTGGGTGTTGAGGATATTGTTGATTCAAGCTTATGATAGCTCCTAGTGAGTCCCATACGATTAGGCATTTGTCCAAGTTTACTTCGTTGCAATATTGTAATGCTGTTTGTATAGCAAATAGTTCTCCGGTGTAAATAGTGCACATTGTTGGTAGTTTAAATGCTTCTTGGGAATTATTTCCTGAGCGAGATCTAATGTTGAGAAATAAGAAGAATTTCATCTATGCGTGGGAGTGGATATTTATCTTCCATTGTTTTTTAGTTCAATTTGCGGTAATCGATAACTTCTGAACTTCCTTTTTCCGTTAGCGTCCATTTTTTTGTTAGAACGATCCCAACTGGGGAACTATAAGGTGAAATGCTAGGTTTGATAATTTTATTATCTAAAAGTTTTTTGATTTGATTTTGGATTTTCTCTTTAAGGTAGGTGGTAGGGATATCTATAAGATTTTTGGTATATCTAAAAACTAAGATGGGAACTTTCATTGTAGATTTTTTTCTTATGTCTTACATAATGAAACGATAGCATTTTTTCCTCTGGATTTAAATGATCTGTACGTATGAGTTTTTGAATACTTATATAGTGGTTGAAATCAAAATTAGGACTAGACTGATGAAATGTAGATATTGGCTGTACCGGGTGATTCAATAAGGGTGACGTGGTACTGTATCTCAGGAACTAAAAGTTGTAGAAGTTTGGAAAAAAAACCTTCAGAGGAAATTGACTAAGGAAAATAGCTGGAAATATTTTTAAAATTCATACTCCACCGCTAGGGAGCGTAATAGCTTCGATCGTATAGAAAATACGATTTTTTCCCGGTATAAGTTGAATGAATGAATATCCTTACGTTAATGCCAACATAATGGTCTATCTTTTTGATATATGATTTTTTATTGTAGGACGTAAAATAAAGGCGGGAAGGCATGCTAACCTTTTTGGACTATAACTTGAGTTTGACTTATTAAAGTCTAGTTCAAGAAAGGTTTGATAAATATAATATAAAACCATCCAGGCCATTCTGGTTCTTACCGCTCTCGTTAGGGGGCGGGTTTTATAAACCGTTTTTTTATTAATTTTGATCCAAAATCTCAAATGGAACCGTATGAATATTTTATTAGATTCGGAAAGTAGATCAAATTTGACACATAATATAACCAAACGCATGACCATCTTCATCTCAATTCGTTTAAAAGTTATGGCTTAAAGAATAGTTTATTCAAGTTTCGTAGTCAAGCATACCATGGACAAATGAAAAAAAAAGTTTTACACTTCATTCTCATTTTAATTTAATCACAACAATAATGATATAAACATAACAAACAAGAAAACAATAATTTTAACAAATTAACATTTCATTTGTGGATAATATACTAACTTCAATTTTGGCAGCGGAAATGTTTCTAATGGCTTCCCGAATTCTACCTTTCATATAATCAGCTGTTGTTGGACGGTCTTGATAAACCTACCCCCATAACTAAAAATCCAGGAGCGTAAGGTCGGCAGACATCCATCCTGTTGGAACCACATGTGCATTCTGTCCTCCAGAATATTTTCTAACAGTATGAGTAACTCGTTTTCCAAAAATTGTAGATAAGCTACGCCATCTAGAGGCTGATCAAAAAATATGGCCCAATAATTCTTTCATCCAAAATCCCGCTCCACACATCCACGCTCTATCGATTTTGAAATTGTTGTCTTTTAATATACGTTGAATTGAGGAATACTTCAATCCGAGATCTCTAAACAAATATCTAATGCTTAAATGATGATCGGAATTAATATAATCTATATATACAGTGGATCATTTTTTGTAGAAATCATATTTTCGAAAATAAACATCCAGATTTTACGAATTTTCATTATATATACCTTTATTTATTCAAAAACTGAAATATGTCTACAAGAAACAAATAATTTTATTCGAAAACTTTTTGAGATTTTTTGGTAAAATGCTAGATGATCCACTGTTCACCATCGAGGTACACAGTGAATCAGGAATTTGTGAGATTCTTATGTCAATATAAATGCTTTATAAACAAAATAATGTATTGTGATACCATTATAAACACATGACCTAAAGCTAAATAACACTATTTAATGACGAAAACATTCCTTATAACTCAAAAAGACCTTTGAACATTGCAGGATACAAAAATAGTAAAAATAACATTTTCTTTGGAAATGTTACAAAAGCAGTGGGCTCCAGGCTTTAGCGCATATTTAAAAGAGAAAAACTACAGGAAAATTTATAATATGACTGCTGTCAGGCGGAACCACTGATCTTTGGATTTGGAAGTATCAATTTGATGTCATCTTGTTGAGTATTAATTAAATTTGAGCACAATCCTGATATTTCAGAAATCAGATTCAGTACAAGCCACTCTAGTACGGTTTTTGTTTTAAGTTGGTACCATTGAAAATGTCATGTAAAAAGAAACGTTTTTTTGTAGACATGCATGGTACCCATGATTATGGTAGTTGAATGTTATATTTTGTAAAGTGTCCTGCAAGTTAAACAAAGGTATGATTCTTCTCTTTAGCGTAAACTACTTTTATTTAATACCTATGTATTTTTATTGCAGGCGCTTTGATTGTGACAAATTTTAATTAAAAGAGAAACGATTTCTAATTTTGCACTTTGACAGTGACATAAATGAGTGGTAACAAAATAATTGTTGAAAAAAGGAAAATTTTTAAATAATTTTTAATTTATCAGCTTTACATATGGAAGTGGTTACATTAGTAGAGAGGTATTTTAATTTTGCATATGATAGTGCAAAAAAATACACGGTGTTCTATTTGAAATAAGAAAGTTATTAACGTTTGAAATTAAGTCATTTTCACATCTATTTTTCTGTAATAATTTCTTAGAAAGTTCACAAAAATCATAACAAATCTTCAAAATAATGTGTAGAGATTCCAAAAATTCTAACCCCATGTTTTCAAGCAAATAACAATAAAGTTATGACCTGATTTCGATCATCTTGCATTTGTCAATTTTTAACGAAAATATTTAAATAACTCGAAAACCAATAACTCCAAGTATAGGGAATGGTATATCCATTTTACTCAGAATTAGGTATGTGTTGATTTCAAAAATGTATCAACATATGGGGTATACTATTTGAAATAACAAAGTTGTTATTACTTCCGTCAAAACCGGATGTGATTTTTTTTATGAAAATATTTTCCAGAGATAGTTCAAATTGTCTAATGGATGCCACTAAATTTTCAACTCGATAGCTTTTGTCATTCTCCAGAAATTTATAATAGGCCATGACCGTGGGACACCCTATATAGTTGTTGTTCTTTCTTTAAAGGATATACTTTCTTAATAGCTTTTTTATATCTAAATCTTGCTATAATTTTATCTATTAAATTAGGATTATACCCAGTATTATGAGCTATTTGTTTGATTAAATTATATTCTTTAATGAGATTATTTTCTGACATGGGAATATTTAAAAGACAGAAGATCATGCTGTTCGGCTGCTAACTTATGTTGAATGGGATGAATGGAGGTCGAATGTATTGTAGGATCAATGTGTGATGGTGTATGATAAATGAAAAATTCAAACTTATTATCTCTTCTAGTGAGATCAAGAAAATTGATTGAATTGTTAACTTCATTCTCTATTGTAAATTTAATATATGGGTTAATAGAGTTAATGTAATTGAAAAAGGAATGAAGATGTCTGTTGGTTCCATTGAAAGAAACAAGAATATCATCGACATAACGATACCAAAACTGACCATTTCGTTTTTATTGAGAAAACTTAATTTTAAACTTCTGGTTCAATCCTGAAATCAGATTTGTGTTTTGAAACGAATGATTTTATGCGATATTTATGGAGGATTGATTTATTTATCAGCTTATAACAAAAATATGTTAATTTGATTTTAAAAACGTATATATTTTTGAAAATAGAAAAAAAATGGCTTTTGACCTTTATGCCTTTAAAACTATATTACATATTTTTGAAAAAGAAAAACCCACAAAAAATATATAGAATATATGATGTTAAATTAAAAAGAACAAAAACTT
Source organism: Crioceris asparagi (assembly GCA_958507055.1). Classification (NCBI taxonomy): domain Eukaryota; kingdom Metazoa; phylum Arthropoda; class Insecta; order Coleoptera; family Chrysomelidae; genus Crioceris; species Crioceris asparagi. The sequence goes on from OY293832.1 coordinate 27,994,656, forward strand.
GGATTCTGTAACATCAAAAGTTACTTGGGCCTGTCGACTGCCCAGTTCCAGCGGTGGGTCGCGGTTCCTAATCAATGAGAACCTTCCAACTATTATGATTGGGCGCCAGGCTCAACACAAATAACTAACAGGAAAAAAATTATGTCAGTTTATTATAACAAACTTCATAAAAATTTGATAATATAACTATTTAAATAAGTTTACATTCAATGGCCTGAAGGACCGAAAATATTATACAATGGCCTGAAGGGCCGAAATTATCAGTCTGCTTTTCTCAGGAGCTGCTGGATAGTTAGAATTGACTTACAGTTTGGGTGGTGCTGGAAGAAATTCAGGAATACAACCGTGAGGGCAATATCTGCGCTGGCCAAGGATGGTGGGCTCGATACGTTCTAGCGGCGGTCACGTCATCAGAAGCGGCCACAGAACCCATAAAGTTGCATTAACCAGAAATGGAGTTTGAGGTGCCGGAGGCACTCAATGATTGCAAAAACTGCAGCCAATCGCCGCCCAGTAATGGTTGTCTTTGTATGATCTAGGGGTTGGACCTAACGACTCGTCGGAACCCTCTTCTTATTAGGTTTTGATAAGACAACTGCTGGCCTCACTGGAGCTCTGAATTCGGTTCTTCAAACCAGGCGATAAGAGACCACAGAATTTGTCATCTTTGCACAGGCATCCAAGGAATATAGTCATCCAGAAAAAAACAGTCGCAGGTAGCGTCAACATCGCTTCTCGCTGAGCAGTTGGATTGAGGATGACGTCATGCTGGCAGGATCCAATGAAATGTTCTCACCAAATATTAAAATAAATTCCGCTTTCTATAAGATTATTAATTATTACTGAATCATCAACAAAACAAATATTACAACGACATGCTTCGGTGATATCAGTCAGCTGTTGTGATAAGAGGTTGACGAAGACCGCACCCAGCGCCAATTGTCAAAGTTACTAAGCTGCTTCAACGTAAAGACTATCTTTCATGATTGTAGACAATGGTACAAGAAGCTGTTCTGTCTTTTAAAATCATAAAATTTATACAGCACAATAATTATTTCTACAAAATCAACATTATACTTTATTTATATGGTACATAAGTTTCATATATTTCTTATCATTTGTTTATCACACATGTTGTAATAATGAATTAATTTTATAATATCAGTATACAAGATGTGTCGGCATTGATTTAAATTAAAATCTATATTTCTCATAACTGTGAAAAAAGGTACAAATATCAAGAAAAATGAGGCAAGTAACTCAACAAATGACTGAAAATGAGAGAAAAATGGCACAAATATCAAGAAAAATGAGACAAGTAACTACAAAATATCTATGTGAGATGTGAAAAATGACAGAAACAAATACAAAATACATGAAATGAGAGAGAAAAATGGTACAAATATCAAGCAAAATGAGGCAAGTAACTCTAGAAAAATAGTACAACAACATCCACGAAAGCTGTGATATTGCAAAATTTTCAAAAGAAAATATCAAAACTAACAACAAAATAATGAAAGATGAAATGCATTCCACAGCTGAGAAAAATACAAGGTAAAAAAGTGTACTTACATAGCTTCACAAACATAATTTTCACTTGTTGTCACATCACTTTCACGTATTTCCCGATAACACTTCCACGTAAGAAAACATAAGAAGCAGGAAACGCAAAATACTAGTATGCTAGGTGCGACGGTATATGTGTGGAGTTACCGTTGCGGTCAACTACACACTGCGTGATATTTTCCACACTTAATCATAACAAAACATCTTCACCTAGTCTACGTATTGTAGATTATTAACCTAAGTTAGGGCGATGACCTGGTATATTGGTCCATCACACACCCCTTCCTTAGAAAAAAATCTAATATCTTTATAATTTTAGATTTTTCGTCAAATGATTATAATAACTCTATTACAATATAACAATATGAACACAATAATAATTACTTATACATAATATAAAATATCTAACAATAACATGTTTAGACTATACGTAAAATATATATACAATTTACATCGACACAATTAAATATAATTAAACATTTGACAAAAGAAATATACAAAGCAACACAGAGATACGATGACGACTTGCGGTTAAACGATTACATTAGTTATTATTCCGACAAATAGCAATTCTCTCAAAAATTTACTTGAAAATTGAATGAATCACCGGAAATCAAAAACAGTCATGCATGAAAAAGTCAGAAATGTCAAATTATTTTGTGTCTGGATCAATCTTTCTCTTGATATTAAAATTGTCCTGAATCCATTTTTTTATATGAAACTTGGTGGTCTTTGTTCTGAAGGTAATTAATTTAAGAGAGCATTTCATTGAAAACTCTGCATGCAATATATTTATAATTTTTTCATCCTACTTCTCTTTTTGGTTTTGGTACTTCAATTTTGTTCTCTCGAGTAATAGTATTTATATTGTTATAAGCTTGTTTCCTTGACTGGAATGACTGATTGCAAAGAGAAAGATTGCCTAATGCTGACGGGTTTTGATATTTCATTGATGCCAAAAACTATTTTTAATACTTTATTTTGAAGGTTAATTATTTTTTTAATATGTGTTTCATATACCCTTCCCCATGCGAAAATTCCATAATTTGCAATACTGTGAAAGAGACCGTAATATATAAATACCAGTTCTGAAATGAAATGTATTATGTATGTTTTTCAAAGATTTGCATACAAAATGAATCACAAATACAATGAAAAACCATAATATATTGAACTCTACTGGGTCATTACCAACACATAAATGCAAACTCAGCAAGAAATTTACTCGCTACCGTCTATCAACAGCTGATGGATATAATCGTTCCGTTATGTATGCAGGAACATCTCGTGAAAGTGAATTATGTTTTGCTATAACACAAATACACCAATATCAAATAGTGTATTAATCAAATATAATGACTGGAATACAATCATCATTAAGTCTTGTTTAAGCCCAGTCTCATGATTATAGCTGAATACATATCTGATAACTCATCATTACTATAACCAAGTCCTAAAGTATATTCGATTTCAAATGTAGGAACCATAGATTTCATTTACGAGAATTACATATTTTTTATCAGAATCTATGTGTATTTCAACACTTTTGTATCCAGTTCGAGGAAGCGACGGTATATGTTATGCATAGGTTATATGCGGTCAAGGTCAACTACACACTGCGTGATATTTAATATTATAACAAAACATTAAGTCTTCACCTAGTCTACGTAATGTAGATTATTAACCTAAGTTACGGCGATGGCCGGGTAAATTGGTATATCACAAAGCGTTTAAAAGCCAGCCGTATGATAGGTACGAGAAACGATCCTCCAAATTTGGAGGATGAAAATGAGAAATAATATTTTATAACAAATTATATTTCATAAGTAATAAATAAAACATGAAATTAAAATAATGTATTCATTTTTCTATGTAGGTACATTATATATAATACTTGTTGTCGCCTGCGTGGATACTGTACTATAATTATTCTTAAAAAAGAAACAACTTTTGATAAAACAGATTTCAATTGGTCTAAAAGCGCCATGGTTGGACACTGAACACCAAACATATTCCAATTGAACTCTCCAACTTCAATTAGTTTTCTTAGGCACTAGAAACAAAGCTGGTGTTATGTTTAAATGTTGCTACAATGATTTTTCCATTCGAAGTTTGAAAAACATTATTCACTTCAGTGATCTACCAGGGTAGATAATTCCGTAAGTTACTAGGACGGATTTTTTCAACTTTTTCACTGCTATCGTTGATTTCAATTTTCCATAATAGATTCTTGGAAGCTACATACAATTTATGATTGGGGAATCCAGGAGCTGATGCCAAAAACATGAAGTCGGGGTACTTTACTTCACACAGGTTATGTCTGATGTTTTCAGATATGATTGGTGACGTAGCTGTTGTGGTAGTGGTGTGTGGTTGCGTAGTAAGGGTAACTGTTGTGGTAGTATAAACTGTTGTGGGTGTTTGGGTAGCAAGAGTAGTGCTGGTCACTGTTATGGGAGCGCCATATAGAGTTTTAAGGGCAGATATATCATCGTCATGTAGGGGACGTGTTTCATCATTATACCAAGGATAAATAATTGCTGCCTCATCATTACTATGACCAAGTCCTAGAGAATGTCCTATTTCATGCACTAGAACCATAAATAGATTTGTACCGCCTCCATGTTTCCTCCCTGAATTCAATTTTTCATCAGCATCTATGTGAACTTCAACACATTTTTGGCCTACTTCAGGATGAAAGGAATGACCTATGATCTTACTAGGACCATCAAATTTGTACAGACATTCAGATTTACCCATACAATTAATATTGAAATTATGTTGCTTTCCACCAAATGTGATTGTAATTTCTGGCTTGTTTTCTCTAGTAAAATTCTTGCGTGTTAGCGTTACAAATCTGAGTACGGATGCGTTTTGCCATAAATTAAAAGCTCTTTGTACTATATTTCGATAATTATCAAACTGTGGTGGTAAATACCATCCATGATTTGTTTTGTTCCATTTACCTGAAATTCTATATTCATTATCACTATGCTGACAACGAGGTTTCTCCATCAATTGTAGGGTTTTATTATTGAGGGAACCATCTATCTGTAAATTGTAGCGTTCTTGAAAAAGTCTTAGAGCATCCCCAAAATCGGTGAACGTATTATTTTCAACATAACCATACTTTTCCAAAAAATGTTGTGCATAACCAGTTAGGCCTGCAGTAAATGCTGCTGGCAGCAGCAGCAGCAATGTAACGATCTCTTTCATTGCTTGTTTGTTTATGACCACAAACTTTAATTTTTTGGGTTTATACTAAAAAATGTGTAAGTTGTCTTATCAGTTGCACATTTCCTGTAAAAATATTTTAATCGCAACTATGTTTAGAATGTAGAACATCAGGATGAAAAAAGCAAATATTGATAAAATATAAGTTTTTTTATTTCTTACAAAAATTGGTTTTTATATAAATCTATTTCAATTTTACTACGATAATAATAGAAATACTCTCTTATAGCAATAGTATATAAAATATCCTAGGCATTGTAAAAGCCATTAATGGCGATTTTCTTTGGAATTCGGTGTATTTGAAGTAAGTATTTCCTTTAAAAAAATATATGTGACCATCAAAATAGCGAAAGGCTGATGTTACATTTGGTCACGTCTGCATGTTGTAATGAAAGACAACTTTAGAAAAAAATCTGATATCTTTATAATTTTAGATTTTTCGTCAAATGATTATAATAATTATATTACAATATAACAAGCAATTAAATATGAACACAATAATAATTACTTATACATAATATAAAATATCTAACAATAACATGTTTTGACTATACGTAACAATATATATATATATATATATATATATATATATATATATATATATATATATATATATATATATATATATATATATATACAATTTACATCGACAAAATTAAATATAATTAAAAATTTGACAAAAGAAATATACAAAATAATTTAACAAAGAACCAGCTTTATCTTTAACACTTAACATTTTAGTTAATCTAATTCTCATTACATCCTACGATATAAATATTACCTAATGATAATTCGAGCAACACATCAGAGATACGATGACGATTACATTATTTACTATTCCGACAAATAGCAATTGTCTCAAAAATTTACTTGAAAATTGAATGAATCACCGGAAATCAGAAACAGTCATGCATGGAAAAGTCAGAAATGTCAAATTATTTGTCTCTATGTGTCTGTCAACTATAAAATAAATAAATTAATAAAGCACTGCAAATCAAGAAAGAGTCGGAAGAGTCCACTATTTATCTGCCAGTCTGGCTATACCTATCTATCTGTTTCTCTGTATCTATATGTCTGCCTATATCTATAGAACTGAATGAAATACCAGAAATCAACTAATATAATTGTCTGTTCGGTTATTCCAAGTCTGGAACAGACTTCTTCAGGCTTTTATTTTATGATTTTCATTACAATATTTTTTTCTGAAAAAAGGGGAAATATACATATCATGATAATGGTTATAGTATATAATAAAAGCCTGAAGAAGTCCCCCTAAAATATTTTATCTACCATCAGAAAAATATATAAATTTTTACATATATATAATGACGCTTATTATGTTTATATTTTAAATAGAAAATAAAAATGAATTTAATTGATAAGTCTAATAAAATATATCGCTGGCGGAAAAAAACAAGTTGGTTCTCAGAGGAATTGAAATTAATCAACAGGTAAGACTTGCTGCAACAAAACAACATGTGCTGTGCCATTTACAACACCAACAACATCATTTAGGATGGACGATAAATTAAAAGAAACTATTAAAAATACTTTTGCACTTTTTATTGTTTTGCATCATCTTCACTGCTCGTACTCTTATTGAAATTAGTTTTAAGGATTGTTCAAAAAAGGATTTGTTATAAATAGAGAATAAACATTTCGTATGATTTTTTTATTTTTCTATAATTATAAAACAATTAAACTCAGTGCAGGACTTCTCTTCTACATGATTTATCTCCTCCTCTAGTAATCCTACGAAAACGTGTTGGATTATTAAAAACCTTTTCGTTCCATACTTCTTCACTGCTGGTGGAGGGGATGGTGAGTTTTTTGAATAATGAAAAGACTTGTTGTTTTTCTTCATATGCATTTATAATATTATTTAGTTCTTTCAAATGAACATGATTTTCTAACCTAACTTTAATAGATGACAATCGTTTTTCATCTTGGGAATGTTCCAGGATGCTTTCCCAACCCATTAAATTTCTTTTAACAGCCACAGTAAAACTAATTTCTAAAAATGTTTCTACAATCATTTAAAGAAAAAATGTGAAATAGTTTCTAATAACAGTGAAATAAAAAAACATTTTAGACATAAGCATGCATTTTATTACATAGGTATCAAATTATAAAACCATCAATACAAAACATCAACGTTACGAAGGCTGCATCTGTTTGATGAGCAGTCCGAAGGTGATTCATACAGGATGTTGTATCGCTGTTGTTGAAAGTTGGAATATCCCACCATGAATTTTCCAAATCCTCCAAATTAACAATTCTAGCATGTTGTACTTTTTCTGTCAAATAGTTCTTCTTCTGATGACCTCTCACATAAATTATATTAACATCACACAAATTTTCTTTGAGAATATCATCCAGTAAGGTGAACTCAATGAAGCCCTATGAATATCTAAGTCCATGAATTTTTTCTAAAGAACAAACTCCACGTCATCTTCTTTGCTGAGAGCAGAGAAAATGTATATTGAAAATGCCTAAGATACTTCATCTTATCATTGATTCTTTAAAGACGGCCGAGAAATTAACATTTGATCAGATTACCCGCGGGATTAAAAAAAATATAGTTACAAGAGAAAACACTACCAAATCATTTGCAATGGATTATTTCAAGAAAAGACAAATTATTATAAAGGAAAATATTATTGATGTGGTTATTAATGAAATAAAAATATTTTTTAGCTTGCTGTTATCGCCAGCAGTTTCATTCTGGTGTAAAGACGATGGAATAATCACATTTTGTTATAATTCTTTCAGTATTTTTGAGTTTTTCTTTGATACAAAATCTTCCCAAATTTAAATAGAAGGTATAAGACTTAAAGATTTAGGATCTGCTTTCCTGTACCATTCTGAATTCTATTTACTGTACTATTACGTGCGATTCCTCATATATTGTAACCCTTTTTTACTGTATCCATAAAGCATGTTATGTATTAACTTTGATATTGCAGAGATGAAAATGTTAAAAGTTAAACAATGTGTATAATGAGCGACACAATTTATGTTTTCATAATTGATTTTTATTACGCTTATCCATTTCATACTTCTGGACTGCTTTTACAAGTTCTGTTCCAGACTTGGAATAACAGAACAGAATAACAATTGATAAGAAATACTTGAATCTTATGCAACATATAAGTAGATGAAGTTCGAGTTTCCTGAAATAATAATAACCTTGATCGTTTCTTTCTGGCATTTCTTGTGTTTTATGTCAAATTCACATCTCGCTTGGCTATTTTTCATCGAGTTTTATTGTTACTTTCAAGTTTATTCAAAAAATTTCTTGTGTTTTATATCATTTCTCGTATCACCCAGCTTGATTTAAACGCTTTTTTGTTGGTCATTGTGTTAAATTTCTCTCGTTTTCGATATTTTCATACGCTTTTCTACCGTTTTTGCGTATCTTCTACTGAAGATCGCGTATTTTCCTTGAAAAAAAAAAACGGAAAAAGGAAAGGTTGTTTTTTCTGTATCAGTATGATTTGAGTTCTTCGTTCTGTTTTAGCTTTCTTGGTCATGTACCTTTTTGAATGCATTGAATGATCTCCTGCTGAATGATTTTGTTTGTAACTGGAAGTGGATAGATAACGGTGTTAAGAAATTGCGGTAATCCTGTTTTAATTTGCATTGAAGATATTACATACTCTTCATCTTGAATTGCATCATTAGTTTGATGGTATATATTATATATCTTTTGTTTTGATATACTTCATTTTTTCAAATCGTAGGTTTTCAGAATGAGAGTGTAACTTTGAAAACGGTTCGCAATATGCATAGATGTACCTATTTTTTTTTTTCAATACAAATATTGCAAGCAGTGGTTGGTGATCGTTCTGAAAAGTTACAGGACGTCCATATATCATAAGATGAAAGTTCTTAACTGTGAATAAGAGTGCTGGCCATCGCCCTAACTTACGTTAATAATCTACAATACGTAGACTAGGTCAAGACGTAATGTTTTGTCATGATTATGTGTGGAAAATATCACGCAGTGTGTAGTTGACCGCACATAACCTACGGTAACTTCACACATATACCATATACCGTCGCTTTCTCGAACTGAATACAAAAGTGTTAAAATACACGTAGATTCTGATAAAAATATGTTATTCTCGTAAAGGAAATCTATGGTTCCTTCATTTGAAATCGAATATACTTTAGGAGTTGGTTATAGTAATAATGAGTTATCAGATATGTATTCAGATATGAGACTGGGCATAAACAAGACTTAATGATGATTGTATTCCAGTCATTATATTTGATTAATACACGACTTGATATTGTTGTATTTGTGTTATAGCAAAACATAATTCACTTTCACGAGATGTTCCTGCATACATACATAACGGAACGATTATATCTATCAGCTGTTGATAGGCGGTAGCGAGTAAATTTCTTGCTGAGTTTGCATTTATGTGTTGGTAATGACCCAGTAGAGTTCAATATATTATGGTTTTTCATTGTATTTGTGATTCATTTTGTATGCATATCTTTGAAAAACATACATAATTCATTTCATTTCAGAACTGGTATCTATATATTACGGTCTCTTTCACAGTATTGCAAATTATGGAATTTTCGCATGGGGAGGGGTCTATGAAACACATATGAAAAAATTAATTAACCTTCAAAATAAAGTATTAAATATAGTTTTTGGCATCAATGAAATATCAAAACCCGTCAACATTGGGCAATCTTTCTTTTTGCAATCAGTGATTCCAATCAATGAAACAAGCTTATAACAATATAAATACTATTACTCGAGATAACAAAATTGAAGTACCAAAACCAAAAAGAGATGTAGGATGAAAAAATTATAAATATATTGCATGCAAAGTTTTCAATGAAATGCTCTCTGAAATTAATTACCTTCACAACAAAGACCACCAAGTTTCATATAAAAAATGGATTCAGGACAATTATAATATCGAGAGAAAGATTGATCCAGACACAAAATAATTTGACATTTCTGACTTTTTCATGCATGACTGTTTCTGATTTCCGGTGATTCATTCAATTTTCAAGTAAATTTTTGAGACAATTACTATTTGTCGGAATAATAAATAATGTAATCGTTTAACAAGTCGTCATAGTATCTTTGATGTGTTGCTCGAATTATTATTAGGTAATATTTATATCGCAGGATGTAATAAGAATAAGATTAACTAGAATGGAAAGTGTTAAAGATAAAGCTGGTTCATTGTTTTGTAATTATTTTGTATATTTCTTTTGTCAAATTTTTAATTATATTTAATTGCGTGGATGTATATATATTTTTACGTATAGTCAAAATATGTTATTGTTAGATAATTTATAATCTGTATAAGTAATTATTATTGTATTCATATTTAATTGTTTGTTATATTGTAATAAAGTTATTATAATCATTTGACGAAAAATCTAAAATTATAAAGATATTAGATTTTTTTCTAAGGAAGGGGTGTGTGATGGACCAATGTACCAGGTTATTGCCCTAATTTAGGTTAATAATCTACAATACGTAGACTAGGTGAAGACGTGATGTTTTGTTATGATTAAGTGTGAAAAATATCACGCAGTGTGTAGTTGACCGCAACGGTAACTCCACACATATACCGTCGCACCTAGCATACTAGTATTTTGCGTTTCCTCCTCCTTATGTTTTCTTACGTGGCTGTAGTGTTCTCGGGAAATACGTGAAAGTGATGTGTGATCATTTTCACATTTCACATAGCTATTTGGTAGTTACTTATTTAATTTTTCTTGGTATTTGTACCATTTTTCTCTCATTTTCAGTCATTTGTTGAGTTACTTGCCTCATTTACCTGATTTTATACCATTTTCTCTCTCATTTCATGTATTTTGCGTTTCTTTCTGTTATTTTTCACATCTCACATAGCTATTTTGTAATAACTTGTTTCATTTTTCTTGATATTTGTTCTATGTTTCTCTCATTTTCAGTCATTTGTTGAGTTACTTGCCTCATTTTTCTTGATATTTGTACCTTTTTCACAGTTATGTGAAATATACATTTTAATTTAAATCAATGCCGACATATCTTGTATACTGATATTATAATATTAACTCATTATTACAACACGTGTGATAAACAAATGATAAGAAATATATGAACCATATAAATAAAGTATAATGTGGTTTTGTAGAAATAATTATTGTGCTGTATAAATTTTATAATTTTAAAAGACAGAACAGCTTCTTGTACCATTGTCTACAATCATGAAATATGGTCTTTACGTTGAAGCAACTGAGTAACTTTGACAACAATTCGTGCTGTGTGCGGTCTTTGGGGAATAGCATTCATTCAACCTCTTATCACAACAGCTGACTGATATCACCGAAGCATGTCGTAATATTTGTTTTGTTGATGATTCAATGATAATTAATAATCTTATATAATTTGGAATTTATTTTAATATTTGTTGAGAACATTTCATTGGATCCTGCCAGCATGACGTCATCCTCAATCCAACTGCTCAGCGAGAAGCGATGTTGACGCTACCTGCGACTGTTTTTTCTGGATGACTATGTTCCTTGGATGCCTGTGCAAAGATGACAAATTCTTTGTATCCCATGCCAGCTTTCATTTGTATCCCATGCCAGCTTTCATTTGTCAATTTGAATTTCCCCCGCTTCCAAGATGGCGCAGTCAGCGAGAATGGAAGTGGTGGGAGGTGTCCAAGGTAGCCCCATATCTACTATTGAATCAATTATACAAGTTCTTCAATATTAACATTAATCGGAAAATATAATTAATATATAATCAAGATAATTGAATTAATAGAATATTCTTCAATTTCCAAATTGATTGAAACAGATAATATATAATTAATATATTCGAATCATTAGCTTAGCTTGTTCTAGATAAAATCATATATTCATAAAATGTAGATTATTTATTCTCTTCTGGTAATTACCTAGAAAAAAAAACATGAACAACAAGCTCGTATGCCAAGAATGCTGGCACACGCCAGATGTAGTTTTCAAATCCAGTAAATTTATATATTTATATAGAAATTAAATTATTTAGCGAGCACGGCTAGAATTCCACGGATACCGGCAATTAGTACCCATCATACCTTACTTATGAAATCAAAACAATATTTCTCCTTTGATAGGTTTGATACAGATTTGGCGTTACGCCCTTTCAAACACTTATGAGTAGACTAAGTAAGTCAAATCTCAGTCAAAATAATTAAACATATTATCATAGACTGTTAGTGAAAAAATTAATCAAATTTAAATGATGGTACTTGCCGGCAACCTTCTGGGATCCAGGCTCTCACTACACCGATTTCTTTCACCAGAAGAGAATCATCACCACTACTTCCCGAGTCTCTAAAGAGAAGACAAGATAGAAGAGAGCAGAGAAGAGAGGAAGAGATAAGAGAAGAGACCGATAAAGCAACGCGCTCACTGGGTCGGTACGGTCGTCACGGCAGTCACGACATTTTTTAGAGGGGGTGTGCGCACTGAATCGGACGTTCCGCCGTTCCACACTGTCCTCCATCCGCCTTCCGCCAAAATAGAATTCAGTTTGTGACAGGATCTGTGGAGAGATGGTTGTGGAAGAGGATATCGCGGTGGTGAGTGCTTTATTGATAGAAGAAGAGGAGAATGTTGAAAAAAGAAAAAGGAGGTTTTGGATTCATAACAATTAACAGAAAAAGGTTGATTTGTGGTGAATTTCACACTTTGTTCCCGGACCTTGTGGAAGACGACCTCAAGTTTTTTGAGTACTTCAGGATGACTCACGACAAGTTTGAAACTCTATTAGCGATGCTGGAAGCAGAATTATATAGACAAGAAACTAATTTTCGTCATCCAGTGCAACCAAAGGAAAGACTTGCAATTACTTTGAGGTAAGTTAAATGAAACAACACACATAAATTGAACAGTTTAATGAAAAAATAACATATTAGAAAAATCATTTATCATTTAATTTAACAAGAATTCTATCAGCCCTTAAGAAATATTATTTTTGGTACTTTTAACCCCAAGTAAAATAGGTCTTCAACGTTGGAACTCCGTCCTTCTGACCAGATTGAAAACTTTCAGCTTGCTGGGATGCATTCTGTGATGACATTGAATGTTGAGATTGGTTTGCTTCAAAAGGTCCTTGATGTACCGTTCTTAACTGTTCCAGTCCTGGTGGTATTATTCCTGAGTCAACAGCTCCTGAGGGTACAGGCTGTGTTGATGACGTTCCCTGTTGAGATTGGTATGCTTTGTGTGAATGTCCATATTGCGGAAGTTGTTCATACTCTCGAAGAGAAATTTCCATCTCCTTGTCCATAACTAGTTGAAATATACGTTTTTTTATTTCAATTTGATCTCGATGTGCGAATTCTTTAACGGTTTTTTCCATTGACTTAAAAAATAATGATAAGGAGTCTTCTTGCGGTTCGGTTGATACAGCTTGTGGTGGTCTCTTTGTAGCCAAGTATTCCTCTAACACACTGGCAGCAGTTTTTTGTGTCAGATAACCCGATCTGTGTCTTTTATTTGGGTGTCTAATGTTTTTATTCAACACTAAACATTGAGATGATGGCATTGCTAATGTTTGCGAGTTTCCCTTTGTAGTTGGGGTTGGAGTTGGCGTTGGAGTTGAAGAAGGCAATGACGTGGTAGGCGAATAAGGCGCATCTATACCATCATCGTCTTCGTCGTGGTTTTGTTCACTCTCGTCTTCAATCCTTCCAATATTGTCTGCTTCATCTTGAGTGTTAGAACTTGTAGCCGGGGTAAAATTAGATGTACGATTTTCTTCGTCCATTATATATGGTACTAAAAATGCCAGTTCCTGCTCATACTTAGGAGGTTTAGTAAATTTAGTTGTTGACCACTTTTTGTTTTTCGGCGTTGAAGAGCTTTCCTGTGGTTGTCTTTATGTTCTCTTTTAGAATGGGGCTTACAACTATCAGAGAAATAGTCCATTCAACCTGCGATGCATTATGGATGATCTTGCAACCACTTGAGATGCCGGAGCCTACAGAGAGTATGTGGAAAGAGATTGAACAACGATTCTATACTAAGTGGAATTTCCCAAATGCAGTTGGAGCATTGGATGGTAAACACATAGTGATAGAAGCTCCTCATAACAGTGGAGCCGATTTTTTCTGTTACAAAAAATGCTTCAGCATTGTACTGCTGGCTTTCGTAGATGCGGACAAAAAGTTCATTTTCGTAGATGTGGGTGGATATGGGAAAAACTCTGATGCGAGCATTTCAATTCTTGTGAGTTAGGGAAAAAGTTGCACATTAAATTAAACATTCCCTCTGCAAAAAAACTACCTGGCACTGATGTGTTTGTCCCTCATGTGATTATTGGAGACGAAGCCTTTCCTCTTCGAACAAATATCATTCGGCCTTACTCAAGAGATGATGTACACGGCAAGCTCGAGGAAAAAATCTGCAACTACCGAATCAGTCGAGCATGAAATGTAGTAGAAAATGCTTTCGGAATTTTGGTACGCAGATATCGCATTTACGAAAGGAAACTCGCGCTTTCTCAGGAGCACCTGATTCCCGTAGTTCTTGCTACTTGCTGTTTGCATAATTACCTAAGGAAAGACTCTTGCTACTGGTCAGAAAAAGACTTAGAAATAACAGTTTCTGATGCTAGGGCACTTGCTCCCATGAGGGGTACAGGGGGTTTGTCGGGTTCTGAAGCTATTGCTGTTCGAAATATTTTTAAGGACTATTTTAATTCAGTTCGGATCTGTCAAATGGCAAAAAAGCTCAAGCTGGAAAAAAATTGGTTTAAATACTACAATATAACGGTTGTACACTTATCAAAAAAATTATTTATTGCATTGAAATCTTGTAATAAATTTTGTTAGAAATTAATAAATTCACTTTCACTCAGAAAGTGGTAGACAAGAATTTTTAGTAGTACGATTATTTTTCTCCTGATGTCTATTTTTAGGAAGCAACTCAATTGTTTGTAAACAGGAATTTATTATATTTTACTCATATAATTTTGAAGTGTACATTTTAGTAATAGAAAAAATAAATAGTATTTCAAAACCAATCGATTTTCATTAATTTATTCCTGGTAATATAATCCAATATGTCAATTTTTGAAAACGATCAATTTGGGTTTCAATGATTTTGGTATACAATGGCAAAGGACAAAAGGTCGATATTATTGTACACACAAAATGAGACAAATATAAAATAAGTATAGTACAGAAACAATTGATTTTGTACATATAAAGTTTATGAAAAAAATACTGCTAGGCTTACTACTTATATATGTTGGATAACTTCAAACACTATTGTTTTTAAAAGTCACTTATTATTGTTTTGGCTGTAAATTTGGATTATTGACGTTCTAATGTATTAAGAAAATGAAAACAAACCTTGTAGGTTCATCGCAGCTCCAATTTCTTCCCAGATGTTCTCTCTTCTCATATTGTTGAAATATTCCGGGTGCCTCATATTATATAGCTCCTCGTATTTTTCAACAAGCACTATCAGTGAACTAACATCCATTGTTGCGTTTAAGATTTGAACTTACCACAGATTAAGAATGTTAGAACTGACCACGAGCACAGACTGTGTAGAACGCTGAAAATGCAGTACCGACCGTCCCGAACGCCCGACCACTAGATCGGTCGGGCGGATCCGCCGTCACGGAAATGTCCTCGAGTTCGTAGCTCCAGACTTTCTATCGGACATGCCGAAGGTGCGGAACGCCGTTGACGGCCGTGACGACGCAGTGGGCGCCTGCTCATTTAATTCAATGTTTTGAAATTTTGAAAAATCCCGTACCGACCGTACTGACCGTCCGTGACGACCCAGTGGGCGCGCAGCTTTTCTCGTTCATCCCATTTTTATATTATCTTCTTCGTCGCCCCCCTCATTCTGGCGCATGGTTAAATTAATTAAGTAGGAAATATAACTGAAACAATATGCAACCAGTTATACAAAACAATAAATGTAAAGTGAAAGCTTGGAACGTTACAATTCTAATTTGAAAAATAGAAAAAAAAACGTTGACTTCTAAACCTCTTCGTTAAAGTCTATATCAGGTTCACCAACAACACATTCCACGTCATTTTCTTCTGTTCCTGCATCCTCAGTAGCGGAATTAGGGGTTTTAAAAATATTTAGCTAGACGCTTTGGTTAACAGGAGGTATATATTGCATGAGCATCTTCAAGTCTTCCACTTTCTTACTGTTTAGCTGTACAGGCTTATCATATTTTTTTGCAAGTTTTCAAAAATTCCGTTGGACAGTTGGCAAAGTCTGTGACCGCGTTTTCCAATATTAACCTTAAAATATCCATTCAGTTCATGTATCACTAACATTATATTCGGATTTTGAGATTCGAAGCGGAAACATAGTACCTTATTAAACTGTAAAGGTTCTTTATCATCAGTCACGTTTTTCTTGACTTGATTGACCCGTTTGCTCTTTTGCAGGGCATTAAACCAGTCTTCGGGAGAATAAATCTGGCCCAAGTATCTTTTATGCGTCTCTATGAGTGCGAAGTCACGATCACACGGTAAATAAGTGTGGCCGGAAATAAGAAATCTCTGCTCAATGGTTCTAAATTTATTTTCTCTCACGAGTTGCGACCAGGGTGACATGATTTGCCAATTTTTTTTTCGCCGCCGCAATTTTCTGTAAAAGTCACAAGATCTTTTTGGCCAGTTGTGCCTTTGGAAGAAAGATATTTTAGCAGGATACTAGCGATTTCTTCACTACCTCGCTTCGCTGTTGTTTTCGGCCACATGAACATGGTTGCTTTCCCACTTACGCAGTCATGGACACCTAGATTATAGGTCCAAGCCTTCCGAAAATAAAAGGGCAGGACCAACAGTTAAGCATGGTGTAGGAAATGTTTGTTGTAGGTCAAAAGTAAGCCCAATTTTATCTCCATTAGTTTTTTCTGATTCCACTTCCTGTCTCAAGCTGTTCTGCATGGCGGCTGCTCGCATATGATAAAAGTCTCGCTGAAATTTTTATCTTTTTAACTTTTTCATCGTTTTTATTATTTTCTTCTGTCTGAATCAAAATATTTAGAGAGTCACATGAATGGCACGTATCGATTTTTGGTAGCTTAAATCCGATATTGTATTCATTACAGAATATCCTTCTATACATATCCTCTTTTACTGGTGTAATGTTTTTATCTTCACACCAGTCAAGGTAAAAATGTTGGAATTCTTCTTCCTACTGTAGTTGCTAACATATTTTGGAAAAGCTTTGATGTGATCATGAGCTGATTGAACTTGCTAATATGGAATCCTGTTTTGGAACACTTCTTCCTTCTGCAATCTGTTTGCAAATAAGTCGTACCCTTTTAGAAGAGTTTTGTAATTCATGCACGGATAAAAACTCTTGTTTACAGAGTTGTATGTCTAAGCCATTTAATTTTACCAAATATTGATTAGTTACTTTTCTGGAGGAATGTTGCCTTTTTGTTTTTGTTTTCTATATGAGCTTTTTTCGGTACGGCTTTATTAGATCCAAATAAGTAGGTGTTTTACTCTTCATAAGAACCCAAATTCCAAAAATCGTTAAAAATGTCCTATTCCTTTCCAACCGTTTTCTCTTTGCACTTTTTCTTACATCTACATGGAGGACCAATCTTTCATCTTCAACTTTCTTCCCTCTACTACTATCATAGCAGTGTCCCAGTTTTCGCTTGGTTTTTGGCTTTTTCTTTTTTTTTCTTCTTTGAATATTTTGTTGTCACCATCGTGACGGAGTAGCTTTATCGGGTGTTTCCAGGACGCCTCCTGATACATCAGCTTCATTATCTCGGGAATGGGACTGTAAAAAAATATCAATTATTTGTCGACTCAAAAAAGGCACAAGCCACATAAAACGGATAATAAATTTTTCAAGAAATTGGCCTGGCAAAATTAGGGTTAGCGTGTACTAAAATTTTATCTAATAGCTACTTTATCATCTCCTTACACAAATAATTTATTAACATCGTCTAAATCCAGAAAAAAAATATTTATTGTATTCCGGTAGCAAAAGGGCATATGCCACAAAAAAAAATGGCAAGACGGTCATAAGCCACAATATTATTGACTTACCGATAAATCGTTGTCCATAAAAAAATCGGAGTTCTAACATCAGGATTATAATTTCGGTCCTTCACACTATCATCTGAATCGAAATTACTTCCCGATCTGGCACTAGAAACATCGTTTTCAAACACTTTCCGTTTGACAGTCAGCCGCTTCTGTTCCGCCATGTTGCTTTTAAGGTGGCCTTCTTGGCTAAAAAAATGCCTGATATTCAATTTGAGCAACAAGAACCTACAGGTTTGGTGGCGCCATCTCTTCGAGTATGTTAGAAATATTTTCAGGGTGGCTTCTGACCTTCTTGAGAAAGTATTATTTAAACAAATCTAATTGTTTCGAAAAATGTGGCTTGTGTACCTTGTTCCCCCGAGCGCTTTTATGGTTTTCTCTAAGTTGTCCATATATATTTCAGCTAAGAGCGGGCTCAGGGGGTTTCCCATAATTAAACTATTTTGAGCTATATAAAGCTTGTTGTCGAATTGGAAATAAATTTGTTTCTGGTAAATTTCTAGTAAACTAATAATAACATAATAACAATGTTTGTTCTATTTATGACTAATAAGTTTTCTACCAATTTGAATTATGAGGTATACTTGGGAATAAGTTTGAGACATCGAATGAAATTAATTTAGAGTTTTTTCCTATTTCTAAATGCCGAATGTTGTTGATTAGTTCATAGGAATTTTTTATGTTATATGTTGGTATAAAATTGGTATGTTAATTTATTAGAGACGTTGATTGATGAGGCTGTTATGAAAGAAACTACGGGTCTCCATTGATTTTTCTGCCTTATGGAGCTTAATTAAAGAATAAAGCTTCGGTGGTTTTGGATTCACGATTTTTAGTTTTACTTTTTCATGTTCATTAAATAGAGCATTACTATTTTCAATAACTTTGTTGATCTCGATTTTGTATTTTGAGGTAGGATCTTTATTTATAATAACATAAACAACTGAATCAAGAAAAGTAAAATTGAAATACATAAAAGTTTGAAATACCAGAGGCATAGGAAGCTAATATATGCTTCTTTAAATAATTTCATAGTTTCGGCCTTAACTTGATGAAAATACATATTTAAGTAGTAAATAAAACAAAAATAAAGATTTTCACTATATTGTCAACATGGCAAGTGTTTCACCGGCACAACGGCTTCTTCAGATATTATTTCAATAATAATGTTGGATATTATATAGGTACATTAAGGTGATTAAGGACTAAATAAATTCTAAGTACAATTGTTGGTAAATGAATTCTAAGTACAATTGTTGGTAAATAAATTTAGTAATGGAGAGTTGTTAAGATCTAATTGCTCATTTAAAAGGTTCTTAGAGTTTTTGTTTATTAGAGCCGGTTTAATAATGAAAGCTTAAATGGCCCTCTACTTAATGGCTCCTTTAGTTTAAAGTTTCATTTAAATACTCCTTTAAAAATGAATCGTTTCATAAACATCTCTCAAGGTCTTCGTACGTAAAAACTCCTTCAAGGGATTTTTCCTTGTATTGGCAATCCTAAGATAAGAAACTACCGTAGTCGGCGCCTACCTTCAGACGCGTTTGACCACAGGATTATAAAATTGTTCGTATTCTATGAATTTGCAGAATTTGAAAGTGACGTATGTTGAATGTGAACTTAATTCGAATTTCGAATATTGTTCTTCCCGCTGCTTTGAATATAAAATATAAATATTCTGCTTTTTATCAGATACAAGGAATTTCTCTTTTATTGTTCATTTGTAAGGTAACTAAATTGAATACCTCCTCCTTTTTTTGAAGTCGTTCAATAAAATCGCCGAAAATTGTCATTTTAGTTTAAAAGCCGATTCAAAGGATCATTTAGACTAAAAATTATTTATGAAATGAACTATCCGATTTAAAGGATTAAATATATGTTTTTCTGTTCGCAATGTTCCGCATATGTTGAATGTTTATTATTATAGAAAAAATAATCACAATGATCTTTAACTCTAGTAGAGCATGATCTACCTGTTTGTCCGATGTATGATTTAGGACAAGAACCACAACTTATTTCCGTTCTTATTAGACTTTTCGATTTTATCCTTGTTATTTTAAATTATTTTACCCAAAGAGTTAATAGTTTTATACGCAACTTTGAAGTCTTTGTTCTTCAAATGTTTCATGTTATCGCTCAAAATGAGGTGGGGCTGCATCATGCATAAAATACATGCGCTAGCGGGTTTCAAGTGGCAAATGTTCTATTGAATCCCGAAAAGCATTCTGAAGGAACTGTAAATAATGTTCACCATTCAATCGTAGCGGCAATACGCATGGTCCAATTAAAAAATTGCTGATTGTTCCAGCCCAAACATTAATTGATTAGAATTGATTTTGATAATGATGAACAACATTGCCATGAGGGTTTTCATCAGCCCATACATGCGAGTTATGTAAATTGACAATCCCATTTTTGTTTAATCCTGCATCATCGGTAAAAAGAATGGTGTTAGTAAAGTTTCGGTTTGGATTCTGGATTCTACTTGGAAAATCTTCATGAAGTAGTTGATAGACTTTTTGCAGATGATAAGGATGTAGCAACTGTTGTTCAAGTACTTCATGAATTATCGCTTTTGTCGTATTAAGCTGCGTGGCTAATGTTCGCGTGCTTATTGAAGGAGTATCAGCTACAGTATCCAAAATATTTTACTCGAATTGCACCGTAGGTACTGTTGTAAATGATCAACGTGTAAACAATATGAAAAATGTCAAGATTTAAAATGCACACGTCAATGCAAGATTTATTAATATTTAGGTAATATAGTAACGTTTGTAGAAACAGCGCGTTTTTAATACTGATAAAAGTTTTATTTGTTGCAGACAAAAAATTTAGAAATCATGGTTCTTAGGTGTGCCTTGTTTTGTTTAAAATTGCAGATTTAATGGTGTTCCATTGTCCATGGGAGTGTTCTGGATAGACTCTATCTTAACTTGGTGTAGTGCATTGTTAATATCTTCTGATAGTTTTAGAGCTGTTTCCGGTGTTTTGAGTGCCCTTAGGTCTAACCTTGGTCGACCCTGTGTTATCGGTTTTCTCTTAAGCTTAAGCCTTATCGAGAGACCTAACAACATATGATTAGTGTAAAGATCTGCCCTGGGTACGTCTTCGCAGATACCACGCTGTTGCGGAATCTTTTGTTAATAAGAACGAAATCTATCTGGTTTCGAATAATATTGTCATTATATCCATCCTGCGGTGATTTCCAAGTGTAAAGTCTTTCGGCAACTCAAACCAGGTGTTAATTATGACATATCCTACTTCCTGGCAAAATTGTATTAACCTTCGTCCTCTGTCATTCCTAATCCCTAAGCCATACTGACCTGTAATTTCTTCAGTTGCCTGTTTTCCCACCTTGGCATTGAAATCACACATAATTAGTGTCACCTTAAGTTTTTTGGTATAGCTCAGTGCTTCTTTAATTCGTTGGTAGAATCTCTCAATCTCAAGGTCGTCTTCGTCCGATGTAGGTGCGTACACTTAGATTAAATTACACTTTTCAAAAACCATTTATTTCGTCGCAAAGGAACCTAACTATTACAACGATTGTCAATAGCTAAATGGTTACCGATTCAAGTGTGTATCGGTATATATCAGCAATTATTATATTTAACATGATACATACAGGATGTCATACACAGTTACAAGTAATAAAATATATTTGGAAAGTGCTGACGTGTGGTGGCGTTGAACTTTTGGGAAGAGTTCGGACAGGAAACCATATATTGTGATATTATAACAGAAATTTAGTAATGATCATATTATAATAATTTATATGGCTGAGTTACGATTTGGGAATATAATTTATATTTGTAACAGCATTACTCTGTCAGAGATAGGTACAAAATTCTTGATTGTTTTTGAGATATTTTCTTTTACAATAATAGCGACTCCGTTTTTGTGAGTTTGGTCTTGCGTTCCTGAAAAATCTATTTGATATCCATTTGAGTTGAATTCACCAGTCTCTTATCATCTTGTTTCTCAAACTCCCACAATTTCAAATCCAGTTCTACCCATTTCCGTAATTAGATTTCGAAGTTTTCCCGCTTCGTTCTGACATTCCAGGTACCGATTTTTATGATTTTTTTAATTCTCCTCCGGGTTTGATCTACATTTATGTTATAGATTTTGTCATTTAGGAGGCTGTATACATAGAACAATATAAACCTACACGAATAGAATGTAATCTACCACGTAACTGAGAAAATCAAAAATGGCCGATGAGTTCTTCCAAGGGACAGAATCTACTACAGAACGTGAGGGCGCTGGATGGAATCATATGAATGGCGGGAAATATAAAATGTACTTTTTTTAAATTTCAATGTTACTAATAGGTAGAGAGGTGAGAGAAATTAAACTCTCATTTCTCAGTAACAGTTTCAAATATATGTTTCAATAAAAATTTCGTATAAACGTTACTCCTTAGTATGTACAATGAAATGTTATACACTTGAACTAAATACCGAAACAAATTACCATTAATATATTTCAATCTTTTAATTTTTGCTCCTCCATATTCTTTTAATTTCGAAAACTGAGAATGATTCAATCTCGCTACTATTGTTAAAGAATTTACCTTTGCAGGATACACATTTCCCATTTTTTTTGGAACAAATAAAACCTCCTACATATGCAATGGCATTATCTTCTAGCGGTTTGTTGATATTCAAAGTTGTAGCTCTATAGTTTTAGTTGACTCTTGGGGGCTTATTGTTGAAGTTGGATCCTGAAATATATGTTATCTTGCACCAATCACTTTTAACTTTTCAAAACATTATTTATTTGTTACAAAAAATATAAAAAATACATAAAACAAAAATACTAATTACTGACAGTGACTACACGAATCTAGATTCACCAGTAACCTGAACATCCTAAAGTTATTCTATTTATACAATATAAATGTTAATTCAGCAAAATTATTAATACATAGAATACAAAGGATTATTATAATAACAATATAGAATAACTGATAAATAAAATATAAACTAATGTTGTAATGTTATTGAAGACACTAAGTTGGCATATTTAGATGACAACAAATAGCTAACAATGAACAATGAAGTTGCTGACTTCAAGGATTGTTTCTATAATTCTGGAATCGTTTATGAATAGTCTTTGTTTCCATATTGTTGATGATAAAGTAATAAAGGTTATTTCTATTTGACTTTCAGAAGGTTATAATTATATTTAATAATTTAATAAACAATATAGGGAATAACATTTAACTCATATAAAGGAGTTTCGTTTAGAATGTTTGATAGATTAAATTAAAAAAAAACAAACACAAGTACCCTCAAAATTTGATTTATCGTCTTCACAGTTGCTGCCTAGTGAATGCTTACCAACCAAATTATTAACCAGGAGTGATATATAATATTGTTGGAAGGCAGAACATGTGGGATTAATGTTCCGCATACACTTCTGACGAATTTTTCCGAAAAAATTCTCAAGAGGATCCTGGTTCACAAATCTTGGTTTAAACTTCAGAAGGTTGGTATAGCTGTCCTAGACTTTAACCAACACTGAACGTGCACGTTGTCCCCATCAGCATCGGTACAGTGTACCCTGCTCCGCAAAACTTTTCCATATTTATTAAATTTTGTGTATCCATTCAAGCTGTCAAACAAATTATCAAATAATTTAAAAAATTGAGCTGTTTCCTCAGCTTTTTCCTCCATAATTATACCATCGACTTGATGTTCTAAAAAATATATACTCATTCATACATACTCATCAACCGAATATATTCATAATTATTGACTAAATCTATACATACTTGTTTTAGCCATAAAATAGATTCCAGCTGAATGGCTGAAAACTTGGGCACAAGTTGACACTTTAATTTTCCTCATCTTCTCCTTGTCAATATGGAATTCTGACAACTTGCGCATTAATCTTAAATCTTCACCATAACTGTCCAGAAGCCAGGCTTTTCTAAAGTCGTCCCACTTTGCCATTTTCTTTGTAACTTAACTAGAATGAGATATCGTTTTTCAACAAATTATTTCGGACCCCTTTCAGAAGATGAGGAACATTGTTTTGATATTTTGCATAATTTGCGGTGCTTTAGCTGCAGGCTTTACAAATTGATAAAGTATGGGTTGCTTCCAATTCTTTGCCACATCACGAAATATGAAAACCTAAAATACAATAGAAATTCAACAAATTGAAAATTTGGAACATCATTTATTATTTCCGAAATAATTTTAAAATTTTTACCTGAACATAGTCTGCTATATTAGTTCTTTCATAATTACCAAAATCTTCAAAACCTTCCACTCTGTCGGTATATTGGTTGAACTGAAGATGTGGAGAAAGACTCATCTCATCGAACATTAAGGAGCAATATCGATTGATCACCGGCATGAAAGCGACCATTTTTTCCAATTCTTGAATTACCGAACCACATAATTCAGTTGTGATTGGTATTTTCTGCAGTAATTTTGTTAAGTTAACCTTTGACGGTAGTGCAAATATCCTTGATAATAAGTTATAGCCAGAAGGACTCTGCTTAAATAGAGCTAAAGCTGTTATTTTATCTCTTAATGAGAATCTTCGTGCCTGCAACTTTCTACTAGCATTTTCAACCTGGTTTTGAAAAAAACTTTTGCTTTTGCTGAGTTTTTCAAAGTATTCACACTTTGCCATTTGTGATGCTCTGACAATGCGCTATGAAAAGTTCAACCGTCGTCTTGCAAGTGCAGTTTTTTGTTTTTTCATACACTGAAGCTCTTGAAGGCACTTCTCTTTTGGTGTTAGATCAGAAACATTACTGAAAGATATGCCCTCAAGTAGTTTGGAAGGACCTAAAATTTAAAAGTAAATTAATTTGTCATAAATATCATCTTTTATAACTTACGACCAGGTGAAAAGCCAGAAGTGGTAAAAAACTGAGAGAACTAGGGGTATCAGCTAAGTCTACAGAAAATTGTTCGGCAGGAACACTAACTTCTTCACACTGCATTTCTTCTTCACGGCCAGAAGATGCAGAAGGCTGAGAGCAGATGGGGGCAGCAGCAAACTCTACAGATAAATCTTCTGCTGTAAAACTCACTTCCTCACTTTGCAATTCTACCTCATGATTACCTGAAATGCAATAAATTCATATTAAAGCAAATATGAGAAAATAAGAATAACAAATTATGACAATAATAATAATAAGACGGTGTCACAGATACACGAGAATCTGACACTGGTAGACACACATGGCCAATAATAGTTTTAGCTGACTTTTATGCTTTTTTATGGTCGAACACGCGGTTTATACAGTAAACGTGACTCAATTTTGATGAATATTTTTTTAATAAACATTTTTTTCAAATACCGCCCTTTATCACATAGTGTACTGAAAATATAATATAATATTAATTCTAGGAGCATTGGTATTTGTGAAGTTGTGCATATAGTAGATAGAGGTATTTTCACCTAACTTCATAAGTATCGGTACCAACAGAATTAATGTTATTTCAAAATTATCAGTGCAATATATGATAAAGTCGGTCCTATTTTTTTTGTAAAAACATATTTATTTCACTTGTTTGAGTAGTTAATTTATAAAAGAATCGTTGAGCGTTCAATTCAGTTTTGCACTTCTTAGTGCTGTAACTCGAAATCCAAACATTGCTGGACATGGAAAAGAGTTATGATATTTTTCATTCACTTCGAAAACATAAAATTTGTGCATCTTGAGAAAATTAAATATCTTTATTTGCGGCACAATAACTATTTCGTTGTGGATAGTTGATTGGTGCGCAGTGATAATAAAATTTTCCTTATATAAATAATCTCTATAGTATTTATTCACTAATCTAGGGAATATGATTGAATTTCCGGCCCTGTGTCAATCATCAATTTTAAATTAAATGGTTCAGGTATTATTATATGAGGTAAATTACAAACAAGATTATTTAACTCTAATTCTATTAACGTATTGGATCCTGTTGACGATCTGATTGAAAATTTCCTTGATTACGTATTTCTATATTATTCGTCTCTTGTCATGGGATACTTTGAGTTTTAAAGAACTATTATAATAACCAGGTGGGGCTATTCTCATTGTTATATCTGAAGATGTAGATGCTTTATTTTGATGATTACTGTTGAATACCTGCCCTTTGCCTGTGGGCTCTGGATACAAGTACGTTGAGCTCGTGGCTGGTTCAATGCTGGAGTTTCAATTAATCAACCATTCTTTAGCGTAATCTTTATTAGACAACTTTAATACAGACATGCTGCTTACTATGACTACGAAGATATATGTATTAAAATGGCCGATCGACGGGATGCCGGATGCCTGTGCTGATAACTCAACTGTCGATGCCAACCGCCAAATAATCCTTTTAATAAGCGGCGTTGCCACTGTTCACAAAATATGTTAAACGGCTTAACATTCCGCCCCTCTTGAAAGAATGGGCTTTCAAAAGAACAATCTAATCCAATAATCTATACGATATAAACAGAACACAAAGTTATTAACAACTATCTAACTAACTTATCTAGATAACTCAAGGCAACTAATATTTCAAAAAAAAATAAAAATAAAAAAAAACATTTCTTATGTACTCTCAGAAATCGAAGAAAAACACTAATTACATTATAAGTCTTAACATCGTCTAAACACTTTCACAATCGTCCAAGGGTAACAAACAAAGCTTTGCTATAGCACGCTTGACAACACCATTCTTAGTCTTTACACTAGCCACTCGCACAGAACCATCAGAACCTGGATGAAGTTCGACGATCCTCCCGAGAGGCCAGCACAGTGGTGGTAGATTATTTTCCTTCATAAGCACCATGGAACCTCGCTTAAGCTCTGGATCCTTTTCGAATTGCCACTTTGTTCGTTGCTGCAGCATATGTAGATATTCAACTATCCATCGAGACCAAATATGTTGGTAAATCTGCTGCATGTGACGGTATCTCTTTACAAAATTAACCTTTGTGCCAGTCAAATCTTGTTGAGGTACAGCAGTCAGAGGACGACCGATCAAAAAATGTCCAGGTGTCAGAGCTTCTAAGTCATTAGGGTCTACCGACATGGGCATCAGCGGTCTAGAGTTCAAGACTGCCTCCACTTGTATTAAAATTGAATAAAATTCCTCATAAGTCAATGGTGTTTGATTTAGAACGCGTTTTAAATGGTGCTTGCAAGACTTAACCGCGGCTTCCCATAATCCACCGAAGTGTGGCGAACGAGCAGGAATAAAGTGCCACTTAATTTTTGAAGACATGAAGTAGTTCTGAAACTTATTATCTTCCACAATATTTTGAATAGCCAAAAGCTCATTTTTTGCACCTACAAAATTTGTGGCATTATCGGAATAAAAGTCGCTGCAAAGTCCCCGCCTTCAGACAAAACGTTTTAAACCATTAAGAAAACCTTCGCTGGTCAAATCCGTAATTAATTCGAAATGAACGGCTT
The DNA here is from genome assembly GCA_958507055.1 of Crioceris asparagi. Classification (NCBI taxonomy): domain Eukaryota; kingdom Metazoa; phylum Arthropoda; class Insecta; order Coleoptera; family Chrysomelidae; genus Crioceris; species Crioceris asparagi. The sequence continues at coordinate 28,021,950 of OY293832.1, forward strand.
TACTGGACATACATACAAATACACTAATGTAACCTATGATACTTTTTTTGTTTTTTGTTTTTCCATCCTTTAATTCAAATGGTCCCGCAAAGTCTACAGCAGAAGAAAGAAAAGGAGAAGATGGAGAAACACGAGCACTAGGGAGTTGTCCCATTTTAACAGTTAATTCACTAGGATTGGCCTTGAAACATTTGACACATTTTCTAATGCATGACTTTACGTCATTTTTTCCGTTCAAGGGCCAAAATTTCTGTCTAACGTGGGAGAGCGTAGTATTTACACCGGCATGCAATGCTCTTTTATGTTCACTATCTATTATTAGTTTTGTAAAGGTATGTTTTGAAGGCAAAACTATCGGGTGTTTCTGATCAAATAAAAGAGTACTATTTTCTAGTCTGCCTCCTACTCGTATCAAATCATTTTCATCCAATATAGGGGATAAGGATTTAAGCTAACTTTTATGATGTGCCGATTTATTATCTTTAAGTAACTGAAGTTCCTTCGAGAAGCAGGAACTTTGAACTACCTTTGTTAAAATATTTAAACTTAAATCTATCTCAAAATGAGTTAAATGTCCAGTTTGACGATTCTTAGGACATCTTAAATTATTGACAAATCTTAAGCAATATGCTGTTACGCGTAGAAGCTTATTATAGTTCGAGAACCTTTCAACAAGATCGAAGCATTCGTTGGCCTTGTGACATAGAAAACTTGTTACTGGAGGTGCTCTAAATTCTTGAGATTTATCTAAATTTCGAGAAAAGTGCGCAATATTAGAGCCCTTTGGCCAATTCCCTTTGTTATACTTTGTTAGAAAGGTGGGGCCATGCCACCATAACTCAGAATTAATAAGATCTGTAAGATTTGATCCCCGTGTAATAATATCTGCAGGGTTGTTGGGCGACGAAATATAATTCCAGTATTGGACCTTTGTGAGAGTTTGAATTTCTGCTACGCGGTTGCATACAAAGGTTTCCCACATACGTGGTTGCCCTGATATCCAGGCCAGGACAATAGTCGAATCTGTCCACATAAAAATGTTATCAATTTTTAACTCTAGAGATTCCATACATTTATTTGCTGGCTTAGCAGCAAGAAGGGCGCCACATAATTCTAGCCGAGGTAATGTTATGGAACTTATGGGCGCAACGCGAGACTTGGCACAAAGAAGATGAACCTGGTAGTTACTATCCTGTGATCTTAAATAAATAGCAGACGCATATGCCTTCTCACTGGCATCAGAAAAGACGTGCAGCTCTATGCTCGTGCAATTCTTTATAAGAACGTGTCTTGGTATTTGAATTAAATGGAGCTGTGACAATTGAGACCTAAAGTCGATCCATTGATCATAGATTTGTGTAGGCACTGGATCGTCCCATGCCACTTTCAATTGCCACAAGGCCTGGATTAACATCTTAAATCGAATAATTATCGGACCCAGCAGTCCTAAAGGATCAAAAACCTTCGCTACAAAGGATAAAATCGATCTTTTTGTAACATGGTCAGTATTTTTGAAAAATACCTGACAGTTATATTGAAAAACATCTAAAGAAGGTTTCCAATTTACTCCTAGCGTTTTGGTAGAAGAATCATCCGTTATAATATACTGCGCCTCTGACTTCAAGCTAACATTTTTAAGAAAAGATTTATCATTTGATTGAAATTTCCTTATCTCAAACCCGTAACCAGACAATAAATTAATAAGATTATTTCGAATTTTGTTTAAATCGGCGCTATTTGATGCCCCACTGAGAATATTATCCATGTACATATCGTTGATAATAATTTCACATTCCTTTGGATAAATTTCTTTATTTTCCATTGCGATTTGTTTTAAGCATCGTGTAGCTAAAAATGCAGCCGGCTTTGTCCCGTAGGTTAAAGTTCGCAGCTCAAAATGCTTAATATTTTCTTCCGTACTTTTGCGCCAAACTATTCTCTGTAAGTTAGTCTGGGAAGGGTGTACTAAAATTTGTCGATACATTTTAGTTAAGTCTCCAATAAAAACTAATTCGTGCTTTCTGAATTTTACAAATTCTTACCAAGTTTTATTTGGCCAGTCAATAATAGATCATAAAACAGAGAACAACCGATAAGCATATCGACGTTCGATGCTACGTTAAAGTTAATATCAGCTAGATTTACATTGGGTATCTTTAAATCGGACACGCTAAAACGTTAATTGTGGTGAAACATCAGTGATTTGCTCTTTGACCAAGCAATTAGTTTTAACTGTAAATTCATTACAACGAGAGGCAATTTTTACCGTTATTTGATAGTTAATTTTGGTTTGTATTTGGTTTATGCCACTAATAGGTAAATTAAATTTCCTTAAGGACAGATTTAGTTTTTCTGCGAGACTACTCGTAATAAAGTTAGACTGAGACCCGCTATCTAATAAAACTCTACATGAAATGGCTTGATTATTGGAATCGTATACTTGCACAATCGCAGTTGACAAGAGTACAAAATTATCAAAAGGCCTTTGTGAATGATTTGAGAAAAGTGTACGATTTATGGGAATTTGTGAAGGACCTTCTGTTGTACAATTAACTGAATCATTATTCGTTGTATTTGCATTACTATTATTTTGTGCAGAGTTAGGATTCTGTTGTCGATTATTCTTATGATAAGATCCATTATTATTGTTACTGGAAGATTCAGACTGCCGATGCAATAGTGTGCTGTGTCTGGCATTACATTTTCTACACCCCGTTGACATATATATAAGTATCGTATTCCAGCTAGTAACTGGTTCACCTAAAGCTTCTAAAGCGCGACAATTTCTCAAAAAGGTGTTATGCTACAAGTAACTAGATCAAATTTATCTACATATGAGTGAAAACGAGTTAATTCTGATTTGATTTGCCCGCGATGAGCCTTAAGCGTCTTTATAATATCAGCCATATCTATTATCTGATAAATTAGTGACTTGAATTAGGTAGCACTCAGTTTAATAAATGTAAATTAGCGAGAAAACGTGAATTAAAATACGAGGAACAACGTGAGATAATCAATACATGTGATCGATAAACTTGATACTAAATCATTTGAAAGCACCATTCAAATTTTAATTTTTCGTGAACAAATAAATCAAGTGAAGACAATCGTTTAGACTACCCTTGACTTCGAGAGAGATAGGCACATACTTAGTTGACCGTAAAGAATGATATAGATTGGATCTGACCTGTGTTATCGGTGATTCCGTGTTTCTACACATGCTTCGTGTTTCATGTAACTTCCAATCTTGAGAATTGCAAGAATGGCTGCTTCGGCTAACGTGCCTCGTGAACTAATATCTGGTTCGATAGGACCAATGTTGAATACCTGCCCTTTGCCTGTGGGCTCTGGATGCAAGTACGTTGAGCTCGTGGCTGGTTCAATGCTGGAGTTTCAATTAATCAACCATTCTTTAGCGTAATCTTTATTAGACAATTTTAATACAAACATGCTGCTTACTATGACTACGAAGATATATGTATTAAAATGGCCGATCGACGGGATGCCGGATGCCTGTGCTGACAACTCAACTGTCGATGCCAACCGCCAAATAAACCTTTTAATAAGCGGCGTTGCCACTGTTCACAAAATATGTTAAACGGCTTAACAATTACTATAACTTATTATATGCTGATTATTTCTTCTACGCTGACTATTCTGATAATTATTTCCTCTGAATTTTTGAAATTGATTATTTGGAAAATTATTTCTTCTAAACTGTGGATTCTGGAAGTTATTGGAATTCGACATGAATCGGTTGGGTTGAAAGTTCTGATGGCTCCTAACAAATGAATTATTGAAATTGCTATTTAACCTGTTATTATGGTTAGAGTGATTAAACTTTGGATGGTTCTTCGGTTTTCGAACATTTTGTGGAAATGTTGAGCCCAATACATTTATTTCCCATAACAATTAATTTTCTTTTGTCTTTTTAAGTGAAATAGCTTCTGCAGACGATTTAGGTTCTCTTACTTAGACAGCCATTGCTATAGGCTCCCGCAAATTAATTAAATAATTACCAAGAGCATTCTCGTTCAAAATTTTAATATGAACATTTTTCTCTACATCTTCTAAAGCTGACAAGTAAATTTTGGTAGCTATCTTATAAACAAGTTTATTGATTCTTTCCCCAAATTCATAGTATGTATGATTCACTGGGATAAATTCTCAATCTTATTAATTCCTGATTTGGGATTTTCTCTGAACGCCTATCAGAAACTTCGTATACTAGTAGCTCTTTTCTGTCAAACCAAGCTCTAACATTGTCTCTAATAGATATTAATTCTAAGGCCTTTCCATCTAACTTCGTTAGTGCTAATTTAATCAATTTATCATTTAAAGGATCTTGCGGATTTTCGGTGTTACCGTATGATAGAAAAAAGTTTGTACATGCTCTTAAGAAAACTTTAGGATCAGTTCAAGAGCCATAGCTAGGGTTTCTCTGACAGGTCTATTCTCATTGTTCGCCATATTTTGTTTTGTTGATTTCTTAGTTTTTGACTTAGAACCTAATAGCGAACGATAGAAACTAATTTTGACGGCTTTATAGGAACTTTCTAAATTATAAATACCAAACAGAAGTATGCAGATTATAAAGGGATGTGTGAAATAAGGAATTACAGGATCAGAAGGATGATTCGTTCCATGAACTCCTTGGAATTTGGCCAATTGAGAAATGGTGGTTGAAACCAAACTGTAGCTTCTTCCTTGGTGGGGTTTCCATCTTCTTCCACGGGTTGTTGACGTACAGCTTTCCCAATCTTGGTATGGTACCAATTACGACTTTCATTCACAAAACATACTTTTTTAAAACTATTTATTAAATTTCGGTTTGGAATAAAATCTTTAATAAATATATAATACGTTTATTGAAAGAACTGGTTACATGTTACTACTTTGAGATCTAAAATTAATCTATCAATTTATTACATCTATTTGTATAAGGACAACTAAGAATGACGTCAGACGGTGGTGTCAAATGGCATCCCTGGATATGACCATATTTGGTTTTGTGAATGCTTGTTGATGACGTTGATATTCCATATTACCATATATGGTAATACGGACGGTGGCGTGTAGCTGACGATGGCACTTCTTGGAATCGTTATGCCCACAAAGTTCTGGAATCCCTTTCGTCGTAGGACACGCTTGAAAACAACTATAGCTTCTTTGGAGGCGGGTGCTTTCATACAGTAACCCTCTACAAGCAGCATGACTTATAGTGGGTACGTAGTATTTCTTCTCTAATTTAGAATAAAAGAATAAATACAGTATGAATGCACAAGTTGGCGAGATTTCATATAAATCTTTTTTGACAATATCAGCCAGCCAAGTTTATGAGGCAGCACCGGAATGAATTGATAATCTTCTCCGTCGGCGATTTAGATACATTCGTTTAGCGAATTGGTGTTTTTGGCATAGAGGATATTACTTTCGTGTTCCTTCTTACTTGGCTCTCTCATATATTCAGAGAAAGTCTTTTCCATTCGACTTACGTGAGTGAATGAATGAATCTATTCTTTAATGTATCTCTTGAAGCTGATAATAAATCTAAACAGACGGTAAGGTCATGATATTCAGATTTATGAAAAGAGGATTACAAAGGTCCAGGTACCCGGCACCTGAGAATATTCTAACTACTCTCTTTTGTAATCTAAATATTCGACAAGGTAAGTCATAACAAATAAAACTGTGAAATAATGAGTGGTATACAGTTAAGAGAATTTGTGCATTTAAACTAACTTTAAGCCTTCGAATTACAAAGATGCTGTGTGATAGCTCAGCGAATAATCAATAATTGTATGATCAAACGAACTTACATTAGTGAAGCTCGATCATAATTATATGCAGCCTTGTTCGAAATGATTACAATGTAGTAGACCCTTCTCACTACCAGATGTCACCAAACGTTAAAAGCTATTGAAAAACAAAAAGGAAACCTACCGTACCTACTACTCCTTTATATCAACGTCATAATTTGTTAGAAGCTAAAAAGGAAAAATTGCCACTAGGGGTATAGGATAAATATAGGATGGGGTTGTAATCATCTCGAACAAGGCTTCATATAATTATGATCGGTAAGGTAAGTGCGTTTGATCATACAATTATATTTCAGCCTCGTTCTTCGAGATTACAATGTAGATGTAAAGCTATATGCAATTTTTCTGGAACTAAATCTTTATTAATGAACATAACTGCGAACTTCTTAACTTACTAATAAAAAACAATAGAAGAAATTCTGAGTATACCTTTAAATATATTATTCAACTTATAATACCACTGCAGACACAAAAAAATCAGAAGAAGGTTAACCGGCTTATTATAAAATCTGGTAAAAACCTGAGAATTAACACTCCAACCTGCTTTAGCACGGATAGTATTAATGTCAACACCCTTTCTGAAGGCATGCGATGTAGATGTATGTCTTGTACTATGAGCCGAGAATCTTGACGTATCTATTCCGCTGTCAGACAAAACCCTTTTTAACCATCTGCTGATTGTTTGCGATGAGACAGCCTTATAGGGATTTTTAAAGAAATAAATAAATTTTTAATCTGACCTCTTTTATCTGCTGTGGTTTCCAAATAATATTGGATAGCCGCAGCCGCACAGAGATCAGGCTTCTGATGAAAAAACGGAAGAAAAAGCAACGGTTGACAACGACATGGTCCTGATGTTTTAATTAAGTCTGATATTAGTATTTGAACACTTTCCGAAGTCAGAATAATATTATGAGTTTTAATAAGCGAAAAGGTCAGGACTCTATGTGCCGAGACTAAAGCAAGTAACATAACAGTCTCAAACGATAGTTATCTAAATGATAATTTGTCTAGTGGATACAATTTTGATAAGAAACCTAGCACTACTTCTGGATTTCAATTGACGCACCTTCATTGAAATTGAGCGACAAAAATTATAAAATGATATTTACGGGCGATGTAAATGGATTAGACTCATGTTCTATGCAGTATACCCACCATTCTTTCAAGGAATCGTAAATGCATCCACCGCTCAACAGTCTGGATCTCTCTTCCAAGCACAAAATCTCGCACACTTCTTATTAATCCTGGATGCAAATAAATCTATTTCAGGTGTACCAAACTTTTGAGTAACTGAATAATATGCTCAATCTCTAACTCCCATTCAGTGTGAATGTCTTTAATACGGGACTCCGCATCTGCTTCGACATTATCTGCGGAGGCAATGTACGAAGCAAATAACCAAATATGTCTTTGTTCACACCACTGCCAAATTGTTTTTGATAAATTATTCAGTGCGAGAAATTTCACACCCCCCATTCTATTAACATATGATATAGAAGTGGAATTATCAATTCTTAAAAGAATTTCACAATAAGATAAATTCTCTGCAAATGATTTTAATGCAAAAAAGACAGCTAACAATTCTAAGTCGTTGATATGGAAAGATCTTTCCTTTAAACACCAGAAACATTGAGCCGTTTCTTTATCACAAACCGCCCCCCATCCAGTAGAACTTGCATCTGTATACATTTCTTTAACAAACGAAAAAGTTCGAATGGGGTTGTACGCTCCTTCTAGGTTTGCAATCCACCAATCAAAGTCATCACGAAAATCGGGTAATATGATCATAGTACTATCGTAATCGTTATCGTTTAATATAAAAGATAAATATTTTTCTCTCTTTTTGCAGTAAAGCCACCCATAAGCTATCGCAGGACAACACGCTACCAATGTACCTAACATTATTGCAAAGGTACGGATAGTAGTCACTTCTAGATCTAATGCTCTCTACTACATTTATAACAGAAGCTCTTTTAGTAGAAGACAATTTTACACAGAACTGACTGGTATCAAATATAAAACCCAAAAATGTACATTCTTTTGATGGCTAAGTGCGACTTTTTTAAAAATTTATTACCATGCCGAATCTGTAAGAAATCGATAGTTGTAGATATGTTCCTTTCACATTCTTAAAAAGTAATACCCACACAAAGAATATAAAGATATATGACTGAAATCAGTCCATTGGAACGTAAATAATTTATGACAGGCTTTAATAATTTGGTGAAGACGTATGGACTTGTACCTAAACCAAATGGTAAACAAGTAAATTAGAAAGTATTCCCTAAAAAATAAACCGTAAACATTTTCTAGAATCTACATTCACTGGAACTAGAAAATATGCATCCTTAAGGTCAACTGACCCTAAAAAGTAATTTGGACGAAGTAATCTACAAGTAGTCCTTATATCCTCCATTCTAAAATGATCAGGATTCAAAAAATTATTCAATTCTTTCAGGTTTAAAATAAAGTGCTAGGATCTATAAGTTTTAGGTACAAGAAAATAAGAAGATACAAATTGGTCCATTGAAGGAGAACATTATTCTACAGCTCCAACAGATAACAAGTGGTCAACAGCTAATTTGAAATCAAATAACCCAGATTTAGTCTTTTGTGGTTGTGATCGCCAAATATTTGGAACATAAGATGGTAAAATGGGTTTGGTATTTCCTTTTATGCAGTTAAGTACAAACTCGTCTGATGTATAATCTTAGTTTAGTTTTGACTCATCTTGTGACGACTCTTCGGATATGATGGTCTGCTCTTTGTTTGGATACGGGAATTTTGATAATGGTTGTAGAAGTCCATTCTCGAAGTGGAGTGAAATGGTAAGACCAAAAAAAACACGAAGTCTTCTCCACAGTTTATTATTAAGGATTAATTACTGATGAGACATGTTTCGAGATTGTACAATCTCATTTTCAATCGAAATATAGAAAGTATTTAATATTATTGTCATCAGTGTTGCATGGATTACTTGTTTTGGAAAAGTAATAAAACTTCTGGACGTTATGCATTACAAACATTCATAAAACTCAACCCATGTATAAACCTCAGTGACAAGAGCAATAATACAATTTAGATAGAATAAAAACATAGAATAGAGATATTCAAAACAATCCGCAAAGAAATTATCAACAAATCAACTTGTAAAAAGGAAATATATATTCTCAAACAAAAACAGACAGGTGTTGCAAATGCTCAGACCACAACTTAATAAATACACAACACAGAATATTATTTATTTATTTATTTATTTATTTATTTATTATCAATACTCTGTTCTACAGGTTCACACCCAATTACAGAACAGGAATATAGGAATAACAATTTATCTGACTATTTCTACAATATACTTACAGATTGGAAAAGAAATAATTAACAGTTTAGATATTAAGCTTATACTGATTATACTAATTAGATGGTTAGTTTACATATAGATATTCAAAGGCCATTTTTATTGCAGAGATAGAACAATGAAATAGGTCCAACTGATGACTTGCCGTATTGCATTTGTTACAAAGCTTGTACAGAGGGGAGGCTATTAAAATATTTGTTCTTGGAGTAGGAAGGTAAAAGGTATCCTCAGCTCTAGATGCCAGCCTAGGAACTATAAATTTCATAAACGATAAAATGTGTGGATCATTGATTTGACCGTTGATCATTTTATGAATGAAAAGTACAGAATTGCAATCACGACGAGTGCTTAAACTCTTCATATTATGTCTGTCTAATAATGCTATGTGAGAAAATCCCTGCGGCGGATAAACATTGTCTCACTTAAAAGAGAGAAGTTTCAAAAACCGTCGTTGTACAGACTCGAGCTTCTCAATATACGTTATATTTAGTGGGTTCCATATGATAGAGCAGTACTCCAATTTCGATCTGACGAAGGCATTGTATAGGATCTTCAATTTAGTAATGTCTGAGAAGTCACGAGATGTTCTTGCTATGAAACCGTACATCCTATTTGCGGCGGTCAGTGAAATTTCGATGTGAGGCACAAAGGAGAGCTTTGTATCGAAGGTTACTCCAAGATCGGAGAACAAGTGAGGACGTTCGAGCACAATATCGTTTATGACATATTCAAAAGATATGTAGTTTGTTTTATGTGTATAGGTCATTACATGACATTTACTCGGGTTAACAGGTAATTTATTGATTTAGCACCAATCTTCTAGCCGTTTGAGATTTGAGGAAAGGCGCTGACAGTCATCTATGTTCTTTATTTCAAGATATATTTTTAAGTCATCCGTGTACATTAAACAGTTTATATCGATCTTTCCGACAATATAGTTGATGAAAGCATTGAAAAGAAGGGGACCAAGGATACTGCCTTGGGGGACACCGGAGGTAGCAGTATATTCCACAGATTCAATACCATTGATTTCAACGAATTGTCGCCTGTTATTGAAATATGACGAAAACAGTTCGATCAAAGATATCGACAAGCGAAATCCAGAAAGTTTCGAAAGTAATATTCCATGGTCCAGTCTGGCGAACGCCTTAGAAAAATCTGTATATACAAAGTCCGTTTGGGACCTTCTATCAATACTTTCTGCAATATATTGTGTGATATTAAATAGATTGGTGACTGCCGAACGGCCTTTCACAAAACCATGCTGAGAAGATGCCAATTGGCTGCAGATATGCGGATATCCTATTATATAGCAGGATTTCAAATACTTTGCCAAAATTGCATATTATTGATATGGGCCTGAAATTGTGAATTTCCAATTTGTTGCCTTTTTTAAAGATTGGACGAACTTTCGACAGTTTCCATATATCCGGAAAAGTGGAGGTCCTAACACATATATTAAACAGGCCGTTAGTGGATAAGCTAAGGCGTGTGCTCAATCTCTCACAATCATTGCAGGGATAAGGTCTGGCCCACTAGTCATCTTAGGTTTGATTTGCTTTAAGGCACTCAATACTTCATTCTCTTGAAAGGTACTAATATACAGTGCGGGCTTATTCAGACTATTCATAGTGAGTTGAACAGATGAATTCACGGTGTATGATTCCGAGAAGAAGTCGGCAAAGCTGCTTAGAATATCGTGGGCGCCCTCTAATAATTGACCCTCGTAAAACATTCTATCGGAGATACTATTTGATCTTTTTTTGTTATTAATAAATGCCCAAAGCTTATTCGGATTTTCTTTTGTATCTTTCGATGCAGAATTTAAATAATTTTTGTAAGACATCATGCTTGATACTAGCTCTTAAGCGATTAAATTCGCTGAGAGCTTCATTGTCGTTGATTTTAAACAACCGGCGAAGCTTATCCTTCAACTGAATTTGCTGGATGATATTCTTATCGAACCAGGGAGGATATTTGCGCTTGAACTGATGCGTCTCTACGGGCACACAGTTATCTAAAAGGTTATAATTTTTTTCATAAAAATGAGCGCATACATCGTTAGATTCGTCGAGAGTTTCTAAGAAAGTCCAGTTGATAGTAGTTAGAAGGTTGTACATTCTGGGAAAGTCTGCTTTCCTGAAATTGTACTTTGTATATGGAGCACCGAGACATCTCTTCAAGTTATGGGAAAGATTAGGATCGCAGGCAATGGCAAGAGCAGGGTGATGTTTGTCTTCAGGAACAAGGGGGTCTAAGGATCGCTCCACAGAGCAGTAATCGCTATTACATAGAACAAGATCAAGTATTCGGTTGTACTTATTAAGAATAAGGTTATACTGAGTGTTAATTCCTAAGAAATTGTAGAAAAATGAAACTCGCAGTCTTCTCCACAATATATTGATTACATAATTACCATCAGAGACATGTTTCGAAACTATATAGTTTCATTATCAATCTTAAAGGTTCTGTAATAAATTTGTGCAAATTAATGATATTATGATACAGTTGAAATATATCTTAGAAAATATGGCTAATATGGTACTCACGTGGAGATGAAAAATAACTCTATCTCAAACCAAAATTCGTCAAAAAATAAAATAAAATAAAAATACAATTCAGAAGAAAACTTTCACATTATACCCCAAAAATTAAATAAAATAAAATTAAATTCTAAAACAAAAAATTAAAATTAAAAATTGATTCTAACTGTCCTGGACTACATGATTGATGTGAGGATCGATGAGAAAGAGAAAAATTTTGGTTGGAGACGATAATTTATAGATCATCAAACCATGCGTGGTGCCATCTATAAATGACTGGACATAATTGATAAAGTTACTATCATATAAAGATTGAAAGTTGAAGAAAACTCTATAATATATAATATAATGACAAGTAAATAAATGAGGTTAAGGAGAAGCATAAATATAAATATCCCTAAACAAATTCAAAAATTGAGAGTGTTAAAGAATTGTATGCAATCAAAGTTAGTCTGTTCATTAAGAGATATGATTAATGGGTTCTTGTTATTAGAATTGATTTCAAAGATTTCTAAGATATTCAACAAACGGCCCTTTGGTGACAGGTGTAATATTCTGACATCTTTAGTGATATCAAAGGTATGTTTATGATTAATAATATGATTCGCGAAGGAACTGTTGGAATTGATCTCATGGAAAGGAGCTGTGAGAAACAATGATCGATATTTGTCTATCACTTTGGTGTGTTCATCTATTCTGATACTTATTTTTCTACCAGTTTGACCTACATATTTGGCTGAGCAGTTTGGTGTAGAGCAAGAAATCTCGTAGACACCTGATCTATCCAAGGGACTAACCTTATCTTTGCTGTTGACCAACTTATTATATAGTGTGTTCCGAGTGAAGAAGCATACCTTCAATTCTTGGTTATGACGTTGGAGTATGTTTTTGACTTCTTGGGAAACTTTTCCAATGAAGGGCAGTGAACAATATCTAGATGGTAAGGCAGGTATAATTAAATTTCTATTTATATGTTTTTGTAAATGTCTATGGTATATTCTATCTATGAATTGAGTCGGGTAATCATTGTTAATACCAATTTGTTTAATGATGTTTAGTTCATTGTTAAAGTCTCTAGCACTCATAGGGATGGAGAATAATCTATGAAAGAATGAATTGAAAGAGCTCAGTTTGTGCGATATCGGGTGACATGATGAGAAAGGGATGATGTTGTCTGTGTGTGTAGGTTTTCGGTAGATTGAGAATCCCAACTTATTGTTTGTTTTTGTAATGAGGATATCTAAAAAGGGTAGACAATTGTTAGTTTCGATTTCCATGGTAAAAGAGATCGCTGGATGTAAAGTATTCAAGAAAGTAAGAAACAGATGAAGTTGATTTAAGTTACCATTGAAAAGAACCAAACAATCATCCACGTATCTGTAGTAGAAAATGATTTTATCATAATGAGTGAAATTATGGAATTGCATCTCTAAATTATTCAGAAAAATTTCAGCTAGTAATGGGGAAAGGTTGCTGCCCATGGCTAATCCTGTTAATTGAGCGAAAAATTCATTATTAAATTTGAAAAAATTTTGTTTTAGGACTGTGTCTAATAGTTGACAGATGTTAAGGCAGTGATGGAAATTAGTGCCTGCTTCGAAGAGGAGATTTCTTACTAATTGGATGCAATCATCTGGAGGAATACTTGGGAAGAGGTTAACTACATCAAAGGAAACCAATATGGAGTTATCGGGTATTACCAAATTAGATATTTTGTTGATAAGGTCTTTAGTGTTTTTTATTGAGTAGGGATTGCTGAATTCGGTTAATTCCCTAATAAGTTTATTGAGCCATGATGCTAATTTGGATGTAGGAGAGTTACAATAAGAGACAACTGGTCTAATGGGTATGTTTGCTTTATGAATTTTCGGCAAACCATATAGTAATGGGGTAGACGGGTTCATGGGGATTAATTTGTCTTTATTAGATTGATAGAATAAGATGGTATCTAAAGTGTTGTCCAAATCTTTTTTCACTCTTCTTACGTATTTGGTTACAGGGTCACAATCTAAACTTAGGAATCCGCCCGATGTCAAGAAGTTGAGGACTTTGCTCACATACTCAGAGCGATCTAAGATCACGAGACAATTCCCTTTATCTGCTTTTGTAATTATTAAATTATTATGTTTCACTTTGTTATTAATACGATTCAAATTAAACTCTAGTTTCTTATGTTTATTGTTGTATGATATGTTCGGGTTAAAAGAGAAATTCCTGTTTAATAGACGTGCAATGTCACTCCTAATTAAGTCTTTATTGTTAAAATTGGAGGTTTCAATGACTTTTTCACATTCTATGGCAAGTTGTTGAAATTCTTTTTTATCTTGGTGTTTGTATATATTGAATTTTAAACCTTGATTGAGACAATTCAATTCATGATCATTAAATGTAATCGACGATTTGTTCATGACTCTCGGGTGAAAATTGTAATCGGAAAAAGTGTTAATTGTATTATTGGGTTGAGAAATATTAGAATTTAGTCTAGATAATTTATGTGATAACTTATTATGCTTCTCCTTACCTTTTATTTCAATATAATCAAGTAATTGTCTATGGAGCGAATCCAGTTCCATGGAGTGTAGGACATCACCCAATTTCAAGTAGAGCCATTTGAGATGAGAATTGATGATGTTGAGCTTATTGTAGTGGGCCTTAATTTCATATTTGATCCAAGTGATGTTAGCTGTGGAAATGGCTTTTTTGGCTGCTGAGGAGTTGACTCTGGAGTGTAGTGATATGTAGTTAGGCGTGAGATTCCTCCTTAGACAAACGTTGTTGAACCATATGTCCAATGATACGGTTTTTCGTCGTAATAAGAGAACCTTATATTGGCGGACTAACGTTGCTCGACTAGCATATTGGAATTGTAGGTAAAAGTCCATTGTCTCAAAGTGGAGTGAAGTAAATTGTAGAAAAATGAAACTCGCAGTCTTCTCCACAATATATTGATTACATAATTACCATCAGAGACATGTTTCGAAACTATATAGTTTCATTATCAATCTTAAAGGTTCTGTTATTTTATTTTTTGACGAATTTTGGTTTGAGATAGAGTTATTTTTCATCTCCACGTGAGTACCATATTAGCCATATTTTCTAAGATATATTTCAACTGTATCATAATATCATTAATTTGCACAAATTTATTACAGAACCTTTAAGATTGATAATGAAACTATATAGTTTCGAAACATGTCTCTGATGGTAATTATGTAATCAATATATTGTGGAGAAGACTGCGAGTTTCATTTTTCTACAATTTACTTCACTCCACTTTGAGACAATGGACTTTTACCTACAATTCCTAAGAAATTGTTTAGTTGAGTAACCAGGGAATTCGATTGTCCCTCCTGAATATATGAAGAGAACGAGGAAATATTGAAATCTCCCTCTATATTGTTCTTAGTGCCTGTGGCAAGAATGGCGGAGTATTTATCATATGGTGAAGAAGGAGGAATATATAAATTAATCAGATATAAGGAAGATATATTTGTAATTATTTTTACCATTATAATGTCAATAGAGATTAAGTTTTGAGTAATATATGGTGTTAGATCTATCTTTGAAGAAACAAATGTACTGTTGACAGCAATAAGAGCACCTCCACCCCTCGAAGAGTTGCATTGGACAAAGTTTCTGTCCGAACGGTAAACTGTGTAAGAATTTGGAAATAATTCAGTACTGTCTACAGAGCTATCTAACCAGGTTTCAGTTAATGCGACAATCGGATAAACGTTTACGGATATTGAATTAAATATCTGACCCATTTTGGACCTCAAACCTCTGGTGTTTTGATAATATAGAAAGGGGCTCATCGCTTTTGCTGAGGGGGGCATTTTAGGTAGAGTATTTAAAGGGGGTAGTTGCTATGAGCTTCCTAGCAGATCATTTCTCAATTTCTGCAAAGCTGCTTTATATGCTGAGCACTCATCCTTTTCCCAAGCCGCATGCTCGGTAGAAACATCACCGTCATGATTATCCGCCAATTTAGTGCAGTTGATACATTTACGCGCCTGAGACGAACATTCAAAAACATTATGATTCTCCGCGCATAAAGGACAAGTTATTGGTTTCTTACATTTATTTGATGAGTGATGTTATTCGTTGCATCTATAGCAGCGGGTGATGTCAATAGTATCAAAAACGCTGCAAGAATCGTAACCAATGAACAGGTTGCCCGCCTTCATTATTCTATCATAGCAGATCTTGTCAACCTGAATTAAACATTGAAAGATATTTTAATTTTGACTGACTTGGGTAATGCTGGCGGCGATTTCCTCCGAGCATAATAGATGTTCTTCCTCACACATTCCAAGTCCTTTCGGGTGAGAGCATCCTGTTCTGGTTGCTCCAACAAAGCCTTTCTTATTATTTTTGCAGGTTTCTCACATATGTCAGATTCAGCTTTCCTCTTCGTTGTAGCACTTGATATTTGCCGTTGCGAGACATTTGTCCCGTGTGAATGGTTTTGATTCGATGTTGTCGAAAGTCGATCAGAAGAATTGCCCATCGTCTTTAAATAGGCATTACACCTATCTTTGATGCATCTCCACTTTGTTTCTCCCGAACTCAATTTTCGGTTTTATTCTTTATATTTGAACAAATTTAACACCAAGAGTGTTTTACCGCGTACGCTTGTGATTTCACTTAGACGATTCACCCATTTTTCCGCATTTCTTTACTAGATTAATACAGTTTAGATGTTACTGTGGAACTAAATAACCTAACAATGAGCGCCCTTATAAATAATCTAATTATCCGAATCCACATATCCTTCAAAGAAATGATATTGTGGGTCAGGTAAATTACCTTTTAATTAGGTAGTTTTTCGTTGTAGGACGAAATGGACATTATCCAAGCTCATTAAAATTCATCTTACCTGGTATTTCCAATTTTTCGGGCCGAAATAGGCGACGCCCGATTGCGGTTGACACGTACGGTACCACACGAATGAGTATTGTGCTCAAAAAGATAATTTAATAAAGTGGGACTTTGTAATATGAAAATATGAAAAATGAGTGACCTTTTTCTATGTAAGGTTGCAAAAGTTGTACAACAATATTACCTGACAATCCCAGCCAACAATCTTTATTTGCAGTTTTATCATGTTTTTTGCCAGCATATTTATTCAGTACATAACCTGTCTCACAGTCGCACAAAACATATAGTTTTATCCCAAAGCGATGCTTCTTAGTCTTTATATACTGCTTCAACATAAGTCGACATTTGAACAACACCATGGATGCATCGATTACGAGGTTTTGAAATGCTTTTGTTGAATAATTTCTGGCTTTTCATCCCACTGTTTGTATCGTCAAACTATTTTTTTTTCATTTTATTTGCAACTCTTGTACATCATGAACAGAACCATCCGAATCTTCCAAATTCCCATCACTGACATGCTCTTGGACATCATGGTTTTCCCAAATAGGTTCTTCCTCTCCGGAGCTAAAATTCACGTCACTCCAGATCAGAACCAGGATCATATTCACTTCCACAATATTGGAAAGGCTCCTCCCTATCACTAACGTATAACTCACTATCGCCAGCCTCCTTTAGATTATTTCGCACATCTTCATCGCTAAGTCCACTATACCTTGTGAAATCGGCCTATCCGGAGACATTTCACGTTCCTGTGACGACATGTTAAGAGAAACTGGCGCAAGAAAGCACGCCATTGTTACCGTCTCACCTGATTTTGCGAACGCAACAGGGACGGCATTCGCCTATGTGGCAATTCAAAAGAAAAATTATGCTGCAATCGAAACGGCAGGCGCTCAGAAGTAATTTAAACAAATGCCGCAAATATGCGGCGGTCGTCTGTCTGCGAAAAAAGTTGGTGCCGATAATGTAACGGCGTCCGTACCGAAAGGGTTAAGAAAAATTGCCAGTTTCAAAGTTCGTTATGAAAGAATATATTTAGTTTTAAAATAGAAAATGATTTTATATAAGATAATGAATATTTACACATTTTTTACTGGTATTATTGAAGTTCAGCAGCAATTAAATCTTTTTTTCTCAATGCTGTCGCTTTTGCATTGCGATTATCCACAATATCTGCATGTTGTACTTCAATATTATTTAAATTGGGATTTGAAGCGCGTGGCTGAAACTCATCTTGTCTGAAGATGCAAATATTGTGGATAACACAACAAGCTAAAATAAATTGTGGAATCAAAACTATTCCAGTCATAGGCAAATTATCCAAAAGAATTCGCATGCGTCCTTTTAGGAGTCCCAATGCTCGCTCTATAACCATCCTAGTAGAGGAATGCTTGAAATTATAATTTCTTTGCCTTTTTATTATCGGACCATTGTCTCTATATGGAACCATTAATCTTCTGTTGATTCTATAAGCCACATCACCTAAGATATTATGGGCTCCATCAGGTAACTTTGTAATGTTCACAACGTTACCATTCAATTCTTAATTATATAATCATTGATGTCTTACCTTCTATCCATGTTCTGCATTGTCTTAAAATGTTTCGAATTTCTTCAGATCCGTAGCTCTCACCATTTTATCATGTGAAAGCTCCTGAAATAGTAATAAAGGTATATTATTAATCGAATTTGCTCATAGTACTAGTTTTTGTCAATCAAACAAAAGTTTATTACTTACTTTGAATATCTCCACCATTATTTTCTTATCTTCTCTACCTCTTCCTAAATGGATCCTTTTTCTTCTTGCCGATTCATTCCATTGGGAATTGCCTATTTGTTTGTGAAGTTGAATATGGAACCTACGGTTTCAAGTCCTGCAATTATTGTAAAATACTGAATGTCGTATATTATTAAACGAATTTACCTTATTTCCATATCACTTTTAAGAGCCATATTATTGCTTCCTTGGCGGTAATGCTTGATTCCGCAATATAAAGATTTAATTTTATAAAATATAGTTGTTTTTGTTTTTATTTAATATTATCGTCGGTGACAGAAAACGTCTAACGTCTCTCCGATACAGATACATTACTTGCTCCGAGACTGTTCTGTGATACCAAGTCGGTTGGCCACTCTGTGGGTTGAAGCCAGTGGTAGGGGAATATGAGATTTTTGAAAATTTTGCTTTTTGAAGATGTTTGGTGGCGGATGTGAGATGAGCGGGTTGGAAAATCTGGAAAGATTGATGCCATCTCATTGAGAGTGCCTTTGTTAATATTTTATGTGCACGTGAGAGTATCTATTAGTTCCGGCCTTCCCGATATTTTTTAGAAACCCTTGATTTAAAGGTATGTTTTTTATATATTAAGACGACTAAATTTCTCATGTTCTGGAACTTAAAGGGTTGTTCGGAGGGCCGTTATCGTTTGGAGGGCCTTTAGTCAGAAGACGTTTATTAGCGGAGAGCATTTTTTTTAAATATTTTTTTTTCAGCCCTCTGGATGCGCCCTTACCTCGTGGAGCGCCATGGTTGAAAAAGAGGACCCAGTCTTTGTCGCCGTGAGGCGATTGGTGGAAGAGGTCCCAAGACAAGCTACTCCACTTTATGTTTAATAAACGCATAAGAACTTTAATTTGATTGTTTATCTTTCCGGTTTTCCGGTGATCTTTTGTATATTTTGTATATAGGATTAGCAAGCTTAGATAGGGCATTTTGTACAAATTGGTGAAAGTGAATTTTCTTGATGGCCCATAATTAGATTTGGCGCCCTGAACTGAGCTCACTTTGAGACCGAAATTCATATATTTTTATCTTATCTGAGATTGAGTTTTCTTTTTAGTTTCGAATATAATATTTTCATTTCGTCTGTCAACTGTTTGGCTTTTTTTTGTTGTTTTTATCATCAGCGTTAGCAAATTTTTGTAACAAAATTCAAAACCACGGAATTAAGAGTTTTTTATTTTAACTATATCGTTTTCTATGGTGTAGTCGATTTGTTTTAAGGTGCGTTGGTAAATTTTCACCAGCGTGTTAGGTCGACCAGATTACTTTTAAGTGTTAAGTGATCTGGGTATCTGATCTAACATCTAAAACACTTTGGCGCCCATGGCAAAATTATTGTTATATTTGAACTTCTTTAAACCCACACCTTTTATTGCGTTAGATCACACCAACGTTACAACTTTGCATCATCAGTTAGATAATTTGCCACTTCTGAGTTTCTCAATACTCGTTGGTCATGGACAGAGCCCGGATGTACTGCATAACAGTGGATGAGCAGGCATCTCTCATTGCAGATGGCCTTACAATGTGACATTAGATTGAAATTTATGTATACACAAAATAAGTATATGAATACCTGCAGCTGTACGGAGTGGAATCTCTTCCTATTTATATACGTCTCGGGGTATATTTATGAAGCTATAATTGATATGTGAGTTCCGTCAACAACACCGGGAAAATTGTACTATTTAAAAAAAATATTGTGACCAGAACGGTCTCGCTGAGAGAGCTGAGTTTAAATAACTTCTCAATATATAAAATTAAAATGTAATTAATGTATTTATATATTTATATATTGAATAGGATGCGTCTTCTGCAAATTGCACTAGAGCTCCGTCATCAATGCTACAAGCTAAAACATTGGCAAATATGATAAAAAATGTGGGGCTCAAAATTGAGCACTGCAGTATTCCTTTTTTTATTCCAGTAGTTTGAGAATACACACTTTTTACTACTGTAAGCTGTTTCCTTCCGGTAAAATAAGAGGTGTTCCAGCTACCAATTTTTCTCCTGAATCCGTATTGAAATAGAAATAAGTAATTAGTAATCAACCAAATCGAAAGTCTTGCTTAAATCCATAAATATTGGTTATTATTATTCATGTTAATATATAACTCCCGAAGAAAACTCCTCATTGCAGTATAGGTGGATCTACCAGATCAAAAGCCTTGTTGTTCATTATGAAGAATTTTGAATTTTATGGCAAACTTAATCATTCTGTTGTAGATTATTTTTTCTAAGATTTTTGATGTTGAGGATAGAAGCGATATTGGCCAAGAGTTATCCAATAGTTTTCGGTCACCTTTTTTGAAAAGTGGTTTGGTCTTAGAAGTTGGGAAAAATACCTTCATTTAATAAAACGCAAAATGCAACCGGACTAGCTATGTAATTGGCAACAGATTTCAGTAGCAGTGGACTAAAATTTTAATATTATTAATCCCACAAGCACTACAGTTTTTAATGTCCTTCAATGTATTATAAACTTCATTTTACATTGCAATCTCCAAAAACATAGTGCTCAAAAGATAATTTAATCTCATCCGAGTTACTATTATTTATATTTACAAAATACTCACTAAAAGAATTAGCTATACATTGATTATCATTTAATTTGGTGCTGTTTAAAATTTATTTTAAAGGCAACAGCTGATTTTTAAAAAAATGTTGTGACGGAACGGGACGTTGGGGTCATCATTTGGAAGCATCAGTGATTATGTAACTCTCACCAATTTTTAGGGATGTGGAGTAAATTTTAAAAATTAAATGGAAAGGTGTACTTTTCTTTTCAGATTCGTAATCTCCAGAAAAAAACTACGTTTAAATCAAAACCTAATTTAATATCAATGTCAATGCCAATATGGTTATAAAAAATGTAAAAACTTATGTAATAGTATAATAATAATCAGTGGTATACGAGCCGTTGTCTCCCAATTTCGACGGTTATTTTAGTGTGTACTTTGATAATTAGTGTTTATTTTAACTTTTTATTAACATATTGACATTGACATTAAACTATGTTTTGATTTAAACGTTGTTTTCTTCTAGAGATTTCGAATCTAAAAAGAAAACTACACCTTTCCATTTATTTTTCAAAAGTTACCTCCCACCCGTAAAATGTGGTGAGCATTACTGATGCTTTAAAATGGTGCCCCTAACGACCCGTTGCATCACTCCATTCTTTTTCTAAATCAGCAGTTTTCTAGATTATTTTTTTATAATTTTTTGGAATATTTTAATGGCAAAAATTTGGATGTCCAATATTATGGGCAGTAGGTCTTAGTTTAGTCAAATTATTTGTAATGCTAGAATTAAAAAAATCAAATGAAAAGTTTTTATTTAAGGCAAATGTATTTATAAAAGTTTACTATGATATTCTGAGAAACAGTTATGGTCTGCTCTTATACAATGAAATAAATTACAATCTACACATTTTCTTATTATACCTGGTAGGTGGAGTTTCTTCCGTTTTACACTACGGCTTGTCTTCAAATGTAGAAATCCATGAGGAGTATTTCTTGTTTTTAGTTGAGGCTGATCATTTTCAGAAATCGAAAATTCTTTCTTTCTTAAAAAAATATTTTCAACGATAATTTAATTTTGACAAATACGTAACTAATTGACTTCAATTAGTTATGCTTTGTAAATAAAGAAAATTCCTCTCACATTTAGTGCGAGATCGAAATTGATTTGCAGTGTTGTCTGCACTTTTTGATGTTTATAATAGCAAAAAATCAAAATCGATTGTGATTTCGATCATAGCTAGTTAGCGGCAAAAAAGTTTCACCAAATTTAACTATTGGAGAGCGGGAAAAAACATTTTCTTCTCGGTGGTATTGCTAACTTGAGTTCAAGTTATAATAATAATCCCTTCTAATGAGATAAAAAACGAAATTTAAGTTTTTTCAGATCTTTTATGTCATAACTAATTTGCGACAAAAAAGTTACGCACAATACAATCGAAAACGGAATAAATTTTATGTTTTTAGAGGATGGTAATGCTAACTTTGACATCAAGTTAGCAGTTGTTTCCATAACAAATTAATGACAAATAAGCGACAATTAATCCACTTCTCGTTGAACTGAAATTGGATAATGATAGTGCTAACTTTAAGGGCATGTTTTGTGTCCATGTGTTCATTGAATCCGTTTCATTTGGTTCTCGTTCAACGACAGTAATGCACCCTTTATATTGTAGGAAATTCGTCAATCATTGTTTCCATATTTTGTAATCACTTCCGTCGAAAATTGTTATAACAATATCATCGCATTTGAATTTCTCATACTTATTTGTACAGATTAGTTTTATTCTATACAGCGTATCACTTGGTGGACCTTATATTCGCTGAATTTTTGGATTTATTTTCTTCAATAACCACGGACTGCTAACATGTTGGATACATTAAAATAACTGCTGTATATAAATTAACTTTATTCTTGGACCATAGCGCTATTCACGACAAGACATCTTGCATCTGTCACACTTGACATATCATAGAACTATTTAACATTCAACCATTTTTATTATATAAATTAAATAAAGTTTATGAGTTATAAAAATATATTCTATCAAAGTATAGATGTTTCAAAGATAAGAGTGAGAATTGGGAAGGCGATGGGGAACTGGTTTACAGTTTTGTCTTTATAGAAATATGTAGAAAATGAATCCACTTTTTATATGCAGATACGTATGAGGGTAGATCCACAGAAACATGGTCTTATTAAGAAGAAATGTTGTGGTATTTACTGCGATTATAAACAATGTTATATATACCAAAGTTCCAGATGAAGTTAGAAATGTTGCAGTATGTTTTTCGAAATGTGATGAACGATCTAATTTTGCACTTATGAGTGAACGGGGCTCATTTGAATACATTTGCTTACAACTATCCATCAGTGACGACAACGATGACAGCACCACACTCAAATTTTAAATTAAAACTAATATTTCCAGATGGTACAGAAGAACACACTTGTGAAATCAAATGAAGAATTACATCATCAACATCAACAACAAATTATGCACGAAATATTTTAAATAAAAGCATGTCTGCAGGAATATCGTAATTTAGGGTGGATCATACATTGCAAGAAACCATCAATTATATTTTTCTACTTGTCTTCACAGCTCGTACTCTTTTTGAAATTAGTTAAAAAGAATGTTCAAAAGTTTCTTCTAAATAAAAAAATGTTGATGTCCATTCAATTAATTCATAGATGTTGAGATCGATTTCTTCCTTTATTCACATAAATTGGGCATAAAATACGTAATAACACCAACGGTACAATCCGCCATAATTGGAAATCGCCATCACCAATAATAAAAATTTGATAATTGAAACTTGGCAGCTAAAAATTTCAGATGTAGGACCCCTAGTCTAGTGACGTATCAGTGGTCCCACAATAATCGAGTAGTTCCGAAACAAACACTTCACTGGCACAAAATTCAAACATGTTTACTACAGTTCGGTCATTCCTGACACTTGATAGTCTCAATCAAGTATCATCAAAGCCTGCATAAAACTCATATCAAATTCATAACATAAGTCAATAAAAGCTTAATAACACAGAATGATTAAGAGCCGATTTCACCAATGAAATTAAACGCGATCAGTTCAAGTCAAACTCGTTGAAGACGTTAAACTGCGAACGTAGTTAGACTTGATCTCGTTTCACTTCCTGAACGGCCGATTTTCTAGGTTTAGCGCATCGTAAACGAGATCAAGGTTGTCAGTTGTCATTCTGTCAGTGAAATCTGACAATTTGGCTCGTATTTTAGGTTATTGGTTTGTTTATTTTTTGATGGTTATTGTTGTAGTATTTGTTTATTGATCATTTTTTGTTATTAGTTGTCCAATAATTTCAACAATGAAAAGAGCTTTAGCACTAGCTTTTGACGATAGCGTCGATGACGAATCTAGTATTCGTCGTCCAAGGTGGATCCGCGTTGGAGTTAATCGAAGAGAAATTAGAGTTTCCTACAAATATGTAAGTACCTACCAAAACTTGATACATAAATAACTCAACCTAAAGGACATCCTAATCAATTTAAATATTTTTATTTAAGGAATCACAGCGTGTCTCCCATCAATCAGTTGTTGTGTGCTCTACGATTTTATGCAACTGGTTGTTATCAAATGACAGCTGCAGATTTATGTGGATTCAGCATTTCAACTGCACATAGAATTGTTCACAAAGTCAGTGCAGCTATTGCTGAACTCCATGCACGCCACATTTACTTCCCTGTGTCGCCGAACGAAATCTACAAGAAACAAACTGAATTTTACAAGAAAGCTAAATTACCTTATGTTATACGTGCTATAGATTGCACTCATGTGAAGTTTATTAAATCACGAGGTGAAGCATTATTCTTTTATTTCATATTTTATAACTTACATATTATCTTTTTTAGGTGGAGAGAATCCAGAGATTTTTCGAAACCGGAAAAACTACTTTTCACTCAATATTCAAGCTATCTGCAATACAAGATTAGAGCTTACCGATATTGTTGCTCGATGGTCAGGGAGTACACACGACTCTTATATTTTCAACAACTGCTATAGAAGAGCAAAGTTCGAACAGGGCCTATATGGAAGTGCCGTTCTTGTTGGAGATGCAGGCTATGCCTGTAACAATTATATGATGACGACTCCGTTAGAACAGTGCAGTACTGCTGCTGAAAACTTATATAATGAATCTCATACAAGAACGAGGAATTATGTTGAAAGGCTATTTGGAGTCTGGAAAATACGTTTCCCGGCCTTGGCACTGGTTTAGGAGTATCTTTGGAAAATTCATTTCCAATAATTATTGTCACAGCTGTTTTACATAACATTGCTAGAACAAGTGGTGAAGCAACACCCCCTGATGATAATCAGGTAATAGATCCAGCTTCTTGGGATGCTCTATTAGCTCTGGGCAATATCAATAATGGAAATATGGATGCAGGAAGAGCGCAAAGAATTAATAATAATTACATACGGCATAATGAACTTGTAACTAACTACTTTGCACACTAAGTTTTACTCACAGTGACAAAACATTGCAGGAATTCAAGTAGTGAATAGTCTAATATTATTTATATTTTCAGATTAAGATGAGTTCGCAGTTTATGGGTGCTTAACCGATTTACTTGGATCGGTGTTGAAAAGCAACTCTGCTGTGTAAATAGACTGAAATAAATTGTTTTAAAGAAATGCTGAAATCTTTCTATTTGTGTATATATTATTGTGAAAATTAATTTGAACTGAAAAATTTAATGAATAAATTTTTGTTTTTGTCTTAAACGGTATTGTTCAATGGGATAGGGAAAAACAACAATAAAAATACTGTACTTTTCAAAAATCAGTCTTAATTTCCTTAAATGTATCTCTAATAACTCTAATCTAATTTCTTTTTATTTTGTTTTGATTACTCTTCCTGTTTAGTTCTATTCACTTCTTGCTTTAGCATTTCTTTCTCTCTTTCCTTTTGTATCTTAAGGATATACATTTGGATGCCATGCTCCTCGTCAGCATTCGTGTTGGATTTTAATAAAGTCTTTATTCGCTCCTCATTCAAGCTTCTTGTGTCCTCCCGCCTTAAAATTGGCCTTCTGCGTCTAGAATTAGATGCTGTTTGCTGAATGGGCGATGTAAGAGCAATTTGAAAAAAATATTGTATAGATTTTAAATCATAATTTTCAATATACAGACTATTTTATGAGTTGACAAATTTTCTAAAAATGTTTTACTTTTACCAGCATATAAATTTACGACTTTTTCATATAACTTCCTAATTAAAAGTATGAAATGTCTGAGAACCTCTCTATTAAGTTTTTATGACTACTATAAATATATGTACCTTTGTGGAGAGTTCATTGTTTGATCCTCCTGACTCTAGAGGCGGCTGATCCTTACAATGTGTCAGATCGGGAGATTTTGTCAGAACTATATTAATAGGCTCTCTTAACATTGTCGGTGTGTAAGTAGACCAGTCCTGTATGAGAATATGATTACATTTCAATTAAATAATTAATAGATTGAATGAAATAGAAACAAAATAATATATTATCAATAAATATTTGTTCAAATCGAATTCAGCATACTTAAAGTGTTTGCACTCGATTCATTTTCTTGAATCTGGGACCCACCGACTTCAGTATTTAAAAAAATGCAGTTTAGAATTTAGTTAGATATAACTCTCTCGATGAAGTTAGTTATATCACTATTCTAGATCTTTTTTAGCTGTTTCAGTTAAAAGCTGTTGTTGGTCGCAAGGAGAATATAACTTGTTTATAGTTGACAATAGCTAAAAATGACTGGCAAAGGATGGTTTTTATTATACATACCAATTACGTACAATAATGGCTCATTTGATGGCTGACTAGCACTACTGCAAGAAGCTGAAAAATAAACAATCATTAAATACAATGTTTTCAAAATGTAACTATTTTTCACCTAAAATACGAGTCCCAACTATTTACGAACCCAGACACTCGTGACTTGATTAACATCAAGACCTTCTCGATATTAGGGTCCTCATTAGGTTTTCTTGGTGGTCCTCCTCCTTAAAAAAAATGAAATTGGTAATAGTTAAATAATAATGAAAAATCGCCTACTATGGTAAAGCATAATACCTGTTTCCAAAAAATGCTGATTGCGCAATGTATGCTCTTGTTTTGCTCTTTTCTTTAGATTTTCTCAGCAGTTATTTAACACTGTCCAGTCTCTGTTATGGATGCTGGATATTGCATTGAACTCATCTGCAATCCTCTGCCACTCCTCTGTTTTGCTTTTGATGCTGATAAAATCTGTTTTTTTGATTCAACAATGTTGTGTTGTTGCACCAACTCTATCAAAATTGATTTTTCACTGGCATTGAATGTTGGATCCCTTTTTCTCTCCAACATTATGCAATGCTAAAGAAACGCAAACAAAAATACATATAAATTAATATATATTAATAGAGACGTAGGTATGTTTAAACGAAATTTACTTATAAAAACGATCCTACCTGATTAACAGAAAACAATTTTCTCAATAACACATCGGAGATAATATAGATACAATGAAAACACACACGAGACCGAAGCCGAAGACAAACAATAAACGATAAACGTATTTTCTCTAGTAATAAAACTAGTAAACATCACGTGATCACTAATCATAGATCACAGAACAAATTATAACCATGGAAAGTAAAACTAGATGACCAAAACTACCACAAAACAAATATTCTGTCTTAAGATCGGTAAGCACCATCTATGAGTGACTAGACAATCATGACTCTTGACAGCAACATCGTTTTCTTAATCGCGATCAAAATTTAGATGGTGAAATCCAAGGTTACTAAAGAGAATAGGTGGCCTGGTAACTTTGTACCAATCATATGCTCGCATTTCAAGCGCGAAACTACGTCATCCAGACGACAGATTTGAATTCTCCATTTAATTTAATGTACGTTAAGAATGAAATAAAAAGAAGATTAATTTTGATAAGTAGTTTATAGACACTGGATATTGCTGTTAATGCTCTTTTCGCACATGTAAGGTACAATATTTTTGAACAAATAATTTCTGGAACAAAATAATAAAGAAACTTAACCCCATTCAGTGCTGTAAAAATTCTCTAACACACTCACTGTTGCAAGGATAAAAGGTATTGCCAGCTAAATTTCGTAAGTATCAAATGTCTTACCATGCCATATGCTTCAATAACATTTGAAGATTTCAATACCTTTTTTCTTTAGTTAATGAGTTAGAAAAATTTATTTCAGTGTGTAATCTTGTTTTACATCATAAGTTGTCAAATACAAAAGAAAGGTAAACGGGTATCGTAAAACACATATAGATACTTATTTTTTTATTGTACTTATATATATATTTTAACAAATTACTATTAGGTCACTTAATTAGCCTCTTAAGTTTTTTTAATGTCTTCCTTTGTGAATCCCTAGAAGCTTTCCTTTCTAAAGATTTATGTTCGCCTCTCTTTAAATTTAAAAATTTGATCCGCACAAGAATTCTTTGTCTGGAGAATGAATAAATAAGTTCCTTTGGTACCTCGGTTAGGTTAGGTTAGGTTAGGTTAGCTTTTTTAAAAATACTTGATAATAAATATTCCTCATCCTGCAATCCTGGGGAAGTTCCTGTATTAGAATGTTTTGAAACTAAACCAGGATTTTTACCAAGCAAAATCATTCTGATCCGATATATTGCATTCAGCGGAGAAGGATGATCGTGTAAGCCTCCCCGAGTTCTTAACTACAAAAAATAATTTCCAATTTACGAAAAGAAAGTAAGTAAAATCAATATATTTACCTGACTGAAGAAATTTTCCAAGCAGTCTTGATTTAGTCTATGAGTTAAGATGTACTTGATCTGGAATTCTTCTCTCATTGCCAAGAACAGTGTTTGCAGTGATTTGGTAGAAATTATTATTCCCTTTTGAAAGACCTGCAAACTTTTCTTGCCAAGGCATCTCATTTCAAGGACGGTGGAATGCATTTTTTGTAAAATTTCATCTTGCAGATCCATACTGATCCCATATGGCTTTTTTGTAGGTACGTTTGCTGATATTGAATATGAATTCATCACATCGAACCAACTATTGACCGTTTCAAAAAAATCAGCCACTTTTGCTGTGTTTTTTTTATCGACACCAGGCAAATATAATTTTAGTGCAGTTGCTGTAGTGAAGAAAATAACTGAGCCGCCAGTTTTACATTTTGTCTTTGCGTCTTCTCCACATTAATATGCAATGGAGATAGTTTGAAGCATGAATTAATTTCTGATCTAGTACCTTCGATTAAATCCCTTACACAATCTTTAAGAATTCTAGTATCATCTTTTAATACAAATCCTGTATCTAAATACCAGTTCCTCAGTAATTTCAACAAATGTGGGACATCAGCAAAGAAGTAAATGGGTTTTTTTGTATTTGGATGGTATGAATAAGTTTTGTCAATTGTAATATCCATTTCTCTCCACAGACCTTGATTGCCTCCACCACAGTCGGAATTGCAAGCCACAACATCATATCTAATTTCGTGTAAACGAGTAATTAGATTTTCAAGAAGGTTTTTATTCATTTTTTGATCGAAACCAATGTATACAGGTTGTTTCCAGTTACTGAACAATCCACGTGCCATAATAACTTGCATATATTGATGTGGTCCCAGAATTTCATCGTTTTTCTGATAATATTCATAAACAGAGGAGACCTTCACTTCATCAAAGCATAATACAGTTGATCTGAAACGAAGACTTTTGGCCTGACCTGCAATTCCCATTATTCGTAAGACATCTTCTAACATCCCATTTGTTAAAACAACATTGGAAGCCCACTGTTGCAACGTAGATATTCCTGGTAGTGGATAATGCAAGGTTTGTCGTAGATAAATATATGACCTTTTACTAAAATATCTTAGTGTAAAAGCTTTCGATAGCTCATCCTGCGTCCATCGAGCTTTAGTTTTCTTTTTCAATGCAATTTCCACTTGATTTGATGATAAAACATCTTGCAAAGCCAATTTAATTTTTTCTTCAAGACTTTTGTCTATCTCACAATTGTTTTTTTTCATTTCCTGTTCTAAATTGGAGATAATCAATTTCAAATTCTTTTCATTGTTTTCATGAATTGCAATTTTCTTCTTCAACTGCTCATTTTCCTCTTTTAATAGAGCGAATTTTCTTTCCCAAATGTCGTGTTCATTTTCTTTACTTGTGGAAGGAACTTCTAAAATATCCACAGTGATTTTATCATCAGCCTCTGATTTTTCTGTTGTTTGTAATAAGCTTTTTACAAGTTCTTTGTTTTCTTTTCTAACCATTCGATGAGTCCTTTCAGATGGTTCTTTGTTATCATGCGAAGGTAAAAATAATGTGGGAATGGCTAAAAGGAAACATAAACTAAGTAAAATAAGAAGTAAAACAAACATATTACAATATAAACAGTTTGTTGCATATAAAAAGTGTGAACGGTAAAATAAATACCATGTTTCACATTGTTTTGTGTACCTATGTGTTAACAGGGGGCTGTGGTACCTGATGATATGATAAAATTTATTGTTGAGGTATATTGTGTTATAAATAATTGTAATAGTAAAATCGTATTTGGCTTTTCTATGTACGCTTTTTATCTGCAACAAACTGTGAATATGAAAAATAAAGTTTATATTCATAAACAAATACATACATACATATATATTTTTGTGACATACCTGTTTTCTTTAATTTTTTAGGTTGAAAATTCATCAAACGAGCTTGCAAAATGTCCTCATAATCAGATAGATCGAAATGTTTACTACATATTCTTTTGTTCTTCCTAGTCCAGCTATCTTTCCGGCAGCACCTACGGGCCCACTCTTCCGATATTTGGGGATCCTTAGGGAATGTGAAAAACATGACGCTTTTTCCATTTGGATCTGGCCTTTTTGAATTGCTTTTACATGTAGCAACGCTACAAATATTACCACCGCTCATCTAAATAAATAAGCAAACATTAGTTTTTATTAATTTATTAAGTAATTCATATAAGGGTTCAAATTATAAAATATAACAAACCTCAAATTTCACAGGATAGCAATCAACACGACTTTTCTCTTAATTCTTAATATATCGATTGGAATCTCGTATGAAACCGCATAAAATCACAGGTAAACAATGGCCAAAGCACAGAGTATATAACAAGTCCAAAGCTTCGTTCAGTCGTCTGTCGTCTGAGTGACGTATACTCCGCCGATATCCAGGCCACCTATCCTTTCTAGTAACCTTGGGTGAAATCGGTTTGACCATAACTGAGATCAACATTGACTTTGGAACTCGATTAAGCTAAACTTAGTTTGATTAAACTCTGTTTGGAATGCGAATGGTGAAATCGGCCATAAATGTAAAGGCCGGGATTAGCCAACTTCGTAATCCTAATTCATCATAAAACATAATCATAAAAGTATTCTCAATTCATATTCTTTAGCATGTAGGTACCCAAGTCTTTAATTCTTAATTTTTAAGAATGTCACCTGTCGTTTCTGTATATCATAAGCTAATTTCTGTTAACTGCTTTTTATATTTTAATTTTTGATTTTTTAATTTTAAAAATGAAGTTGAAGCAACATTTTGCTGGAGGGTTTACTTTTTGTTTTTATCATTTACAACTTATGTTGCTGCATTAGTTGCAAAAAGAAGAAAGAAAACAAGGCGATTTGGAGTTCGACCGATGAATCGAAAACGAAATAATGAAGGACTGTTCACAACATTAACTAATGACATGTTTCTATGCTTGAGATAGGTGTGATTATTAATTTGTTTACTTAGCACTCCTCTATCGAATGAAAAAAGTCTTTCGAAGCGGTTTAAACTACACAAAAAGTCTAATTCGTTTATTAATTTTTGAGAAGGATTTTCATATACATAGTATATCGCACAAATGAGAAAGGGTTTATTAAAAGTTGCAAGATTAAAACTTTCGAAGTTGTATAAAGGATAATTTTTCCTCTTTTATTTTTTATATCGTAAGATTCTAAATCCAAAACTACTGATCCTATGGTAAGAAATATATTTATCGAGATTACACAAATGTTTCAGAGTATTCCGACTTGGAATCCTGAAAGTAAAGAATATACTGGAATTGTAATATAATTTATTTCTAGCAAAAAAGTATTTAAAATTTTGGAAAAAAACTTCTACACCTTTTGCAAGGCATTTTCGAAGGAAAGAACATTCTCGATAACCAAAGTCAGAGCTGCTCAAAGGTAAATAAAAACAACATACAATGGATATTACTTTGAACATCAATATTTTAAATTTTCCCGCTACCCCCTACCTAACTGAGTACATTCTTTACAGCAGCGCCTATAGATACAGCAAAATTGGTCCCATTTCATCAACACTAAGATTGCACTCCTCCTATACCCTCCATACTTTTTATAAACTGATATTCATTTTTAGCTATTTATCTGAAGGTTGCTCAATGTAAGAAGTAGCATGGAAAAAGTACGGCAAGGATAATTATAGCAGAAACTTGTACTATTTTATGGGAAGTTTTGATTCCATCTTAACTACCTGTGCCAACGCAAGAAGATTTTTCCCTTATATCATATGAATTCTTTGAATTCATTGATAGATGGAATCTTCCAAATTGTATTGATTGAGTAGATGGCAAGTACGTAATTTTGGGAGCCCCGAAAACAACTGGCAGTGAGTTTTTCAATTATTAAAAGTCATTTAGTCTAATTCTTATGGTATATTGTGATACCCAAATGCGATTTACTATGGTTGATATAGGTGCTGCCGGTGCAAATCACGACTCAGTTGTATTTAAAAGCAGTGGTTTAGGACATGCACCCATAAAGGGCGAATTGGATATTCCTCTCCAAAACCATATGTTTTAATGCCTCATTTTGTTGTTGGCGATGCAGCTTTTACAACACTGATTGAAAATATAATTCGTCCCTATCCTGGAACGAACCTTGGCGGAATAGAAAACATATTCAGCTATCGTATAAGCAGGGCAAGGCGAACAATTGAAAGCACATTTGGAATTTTATGCTTAATGTGTCAAATTTTAAGACGTACAATTTTTGCCAGTGTGGAAATTTGTGAATTAATAGAGCAAGCCACAGTCGTACATAATTATCTTCAGAATAGAGATAGCGATATTCCTTTATTAGAAAGGAGATATTGTCCAACAGGATTTGCGGACAATGTAGACAGTAATGGTGAAGTCCATTCTGGCACTTGGAGAGAATATGATTTTATATATTATTTTGAATATTTATGAATATTTGAAAGAACATTAAAAAGTGTTTTAGGCTTTCAAAACATATATTTTACCCAAAAATTTAGAGGTTGATTAGTGAGAGAAATCGGCCTTTTTTGAGTGAATAAGTATCAGTGCACTTTCAGAATAATCATGTTTATATGTTTCGTATTGTGAGAGAATATGATTACACTTATATAAAAATTTTAAATAATATTATGTATCTTTTTCTTTTAACTGTCAGTTCAAGCCCAGAATAAACGTAATTTAGTCTATGTATGGGTATATATGTAAGTATTTATGCAATATTCTTAAATTAATATTTTTTTTTTAACTGAACCTGTATCTGCCTTAATAATAATTTTAATTTAATTGTGCTCCTTGTTCAAATAGCCACAAACATATAAAGATCATTCAGTAATATTCATTTTTATCAACAAAATCTAGATACTTTCTTACTTATTGTGTTACCATGACAAATATAAATAATGACATTTGTAATTGATGGCTATGAAATCTTTCCTGTTTTTGGTTAATTTATTCTAAATTCACGATTGTAAGTATTTTTAAAATACTATTAAGTTGTTGTTGAAATAATTTTGTAACGATTTGTAGTTTGCCCTGAAGAAGAGAATATACATTCTCGAAAGCTCGGCTTCAATCAAAGAATTTTATTTAATATATGACTGCATCCCCAAGAACATCTTTTTATTTATATATATATATATATATATATATATATATATATATATATATATATATATATATATATATATATAATTTTGATATCTTGGGGTTACGACACGGTGATTGAGAAAAAGTGTAAAAATATTTCCAATAATTTTTATTCTTTTGTTAAATAAGTTTCGACCAACTTAAAAATACTATATATATATATATATATATATATATATATATATATATATATATATATATATATATATATATATATATACTAATTATTGAAAAAAAAATTGAGACAACATACCTATGACATAAGGATCGATAACCATGGTTATTGGATAATAAACTTAAAATATCATTCTAAGAAATGTTCTATGTTCTTTGGCACTTTTTACATTTTAGCCATATTAGTATTATGTTACGGTCCAAAATATTTCTTTGGAAACCTACCTCCGGCCTAGCTCAGTGGAGGCCTGTCGTGAATTCTGGGTGGTTACCGATGGCAGTGAACTTAGTTAAGTCGGTCTCTCAGACCGTAAGGGCGCCACCAGTTTTTCCTTTGTTTTAAACAAAATAAAACAAAAAAAAACTGGAAAAGATATTTACTATGTTCTAAGTACAAGAAAAAAAAAAAACAACGCAAAAAAAAATAACAGAAATTATATAAATCTAAACAAACTATCTGTCAGAATTATCAGTTGTGTCGGGTGTGTTTATTAAAAATGAAATTAAATAAATCGAGTTGATAAAAGTAACAGTAATGACATCTGTAAATCATAAACCCAATAAAACAGCTGCTTTCTTGGTTGTCGAAATAATTGGAATAAAATATAACTTAATATAAATATATATAAACATCGATCATATAAAGAAAGGCTGTGATGACCTAAAGGGTACGTACGAATTTTGGTAAAATATTTGTTATCTTTGCCGCTCTATCCCACTAGATAAAATAAATATGCACAATGACTGTTACAAATTCAATATTACCACTTGAAGAGTGAATGATAGCAAAACAAAATATACATATATCAACAGGTGTCGACTTATCGTGTGGAATCTCCAGGCCATTTGCCGTCCACTCGAAGATGGTGTCGAGCTAGTTGTTCCGGCGTCGATGTATACGCTCTCGGATATCGATCAAGGGCATCTAGAACCTCTGCGAGAAGATAATGCGATCACCATTCAGGGGGAACAGGTACCTCCGGGTTCCTTATCAGCAGACTGTTAAGGAAATAATTTTAGGAGATCGCAATCGGGCGTTGATGAAATTGATCCCACGAAAGTAGCCTGTAAATTCAGATTTGTCTAAGCTCGAGGTATTCAAATCACGACTGACTAAGAGAGCACGTGCACGAGGTGCACTTGGTGGGAATTAGACTGGTGCATGCACTATGACTATGAGAATAACACTTACATTCCGATTATCAGAAAAATTGTTAACAGTACCTGAGATGTTGTGCGGCTACTTAGATGAGGGTGGAGATAGCTTTCTAAGAATCCGACTCGATGTCGAGCGCTCCAGGTGCGCAAATTCCTAGGGTCTGAATCCGTCACTGACGATATGAATTAGCAAAAGCTTCGAAGTATACGAACAACAAACTCACGACAAGCTAATTCTTTAGATAAACCACTAGAAATTAAGAAAACTACGTCTCCACGTCTTTCACTTTTCAACAGCAGAAGCTCTAATGGCCACCGGAATTTCGTAGGCGGAGAATTTCCCACTCTGAATTTTGACTCTCCTTGGTATCAGATTTTGCTACTCTGAGGCGCGAATTTCAAATTTCGCGGGGTTATATACAACTAAGAGGATAGTAATTTTCCAATGACAATGTTTGTTGTAAAATTAAAACAAGGAGTTGAAACAATAACTGTTGACGAAAACCCAAAAAAAAAATCCAAACCGTAACACTCTCCTCTTACCTCCTATCGGAAATTTCCGAGAAATTTCACTTCTCGCCAACAAGAGAACTTGGCGATTGATCGAAAATAAACCAATGAGAAGGAATGATCCATAAACTAATTGAATCGACAGCTTAAGCTAATCGGAGTTATCGATATAGGCTTTCAGGTCTTTTACGTGCCAATGTCGTCGGCCGCAGTTGTCATCACCCTCGAGCACATAAGTACCGTATCCGATTCTTTGACGTACCCGGAAAGGTCCGACATATCGTGGTGCTAGGGATGCCGAGTAGTTGTTTGTGGCGTCCGACAATCGATAGTTCTTACGCCACACCAAGTCACCAGGGGCAAATTGAACATCCCGACGTCGAAGATTATACCGTTGGGCGCTTTGCTGCTGAGCCTTCTGCAGACGCTTATGAACAAGTTGGTAATGCCCCTCCAACTGATCTGCTGGTAACTCCAACCGTTCACCAAACTCTACATCGTCAGTTGATTCCAGTGCACCGAACAGACGACCCGATCGTATGAATTCACGTCCAAAATTTAATTTGTACGGTGTGAACCCGGTGGTTTCATGCCTTGATGTTCGGACTGCGCAGGCTAATTTCTTAATCTCTACGTCCCACGTTCGATGGTCCGCATCCTTAATAAATGAAACTAACATAGACTTCAGTGTTTTATTTACCCTTTCCGTAGGATTCGCCTGCGGATGATAAACGGGATTGTACCTTATTTTCGAACCGTAGCGTTGCGCTAGGTTTTTAAACTCGCGACTGATATACTGGACACCATTATCGGCAAGAATAAGCTGAGGTGCACCGAATAGGAGAAAAATCTCTTCCTCTATTAACTTAGTCACAACTTTAGACGACGCCGCACGAAGCGGAAAAAAACGAACGAATTTGGAAAATGTATCCACCACAACTAAAATGTAGTTGTGACCTTGTTTCGAGCGGGGAAGAGGGCCTATCAAATCGGTCGATATGATTTTCCAGGGTCGGTCTGCAACAGGATTCGGTGTCATAAGACCTTTCGGAGCAAGTTGTTCAGGTTTCGACGACTGACAAGTACGACAACCACGTACATACCGAGCAATATCGACGCGCATCTGGGGCCAATAGTACAGAGACTTTACTCGATGATATGTTTTATACATTCCAAGGTGCCCACACTCAGGCATATCATGATTATCCTTAATGACTTGAAGGCGGGATTCTTTGGGAATTACCCGTTTCCACAGCAAGAGTGGATCGTTCTCATCACCGTCACGCAGGTTCGGATATTTGAACAATTGAGAGCCCGTAAGACGCCATTTGTCTAACTTTAAGGGATTCGCTCGAACCGCGTCCATCATCCTGATATACCACGGATCGCGGATAGGTTCTGCCACGGTAAACAATCCTGCATCGATCGCATCGATTTTCGGTGGTGAATCCTCCGAAGCAGATACCGATCGGCTGAGAGTGTCAGGAACGACATTGAGGCGACCTTTTCGATGCACGATCTCGAAATCGAAGGCCTGTAGACGAAGAGCCCATCGACACAACTTCCCAACCGGATTCTGTAGACTCTGAAGCCACAGAAGCGAGTGATGGTCTGTTATTACCGTGAAGTGATAACCTTCCACGTATCCCCGGAATTTTTCGATCGCCCAGATGACCGCTAGGCATTCTCGCTGAGTAGTACTATAGTTCCTTTCAGCGCCGGATAATGAACGACTGGCGTAGCTGATGACATGCTCGCCATCAGGATAAGTCTGCGTAAGCACCGCTCCTATGCCGTAACCGCTCGCGTCCGTCTGGATGGTAAAAGGTCTTTCGAAATCTGGACAGTATAATACCGGTGCCGTTATCAAAAGTTCCTTGACCTTCCGAAATGCTTCTGCACACTCGCAAGTCCAGACAAACTTATGATTTTTACGAAGAAGACTGGTCAGAGGTGCAACGAGGCTCGCGAAGTTTGGCAGAAATCGTCTGTACCATGACGCCATGCCCAAAAATTGACGAACACCCCTCACCGTCTTCGGCGCTGGAATATCAAGAATGGCCGAAACCTTTTCAGGATCTACATGCAGTCCTTGGGAGTCGACTACATACCCTAAGTATTTTAAACTGGGCCGACAGAACTGACATTTTTCCCGATTTAAAGTTAAATTAGCCGAAGACAAGCGTTCGAAGACCTTAGATAGGGTGTCCATATGCTCCTCAAAAGTAGACGTAACGATAACGAGGTCGTCGAGGTATTGAAACACATAGGGCTCAAGGTCGTGACCAATTACCTGGTCCACAAGTCGTTGGAAAATGGCTGGGGCGTTGGTCAAACCAAAAGGAAGTCGACAAAATTGGAATAAGCCCCGTCCACTCACGGCAAACGCGGTATACTGGCGACTATTCGGCGCAATAGGAACCTGCCAATACGCCGACTTAATATCCAGGGTGGTCAGGTATTTTGCGTTACTCAGCTGATCTAAGATGCTGCTTATACGTGGCAGAGGGTATGCATCCCTCTTAGTGACCCTGTTTAGCTTCCGGAAGTCAACGCAAAAGCGATAAGTCCCGTCTTTTTTCCGGATCATCACTACTGGCGACGACCACGCACTGGTCGATGGCTCAACTACGCCGTACTTCAACATACGATCTAGCTCTGCGTTGATTGCGGCCTGAATCAGCGGTGACACGGGATAATTGCGCTGTTTGATCGGTGTATGGTCGACTAACTCAATTTGGTGTTCGACAGCTGTTGTGCAACCGAGTTCGCCTTTTATACTGCTGAAATACTGCTGAACAGCCGAGTCGAGTAGATCGCGCTGAGCTGCACTCAACCGATGACTCGCCAAAATTTCGGCACAATCCGTAGGTGAGGACGTAAAATGCCAACATTTGTTTTTCAAGTCTGGAACGATACCGGAGAGAATCCAGAAATCAACGCCGAGGATAAGCACGTGCGGTAACGATGGTACTACAGCCACATTTAAAAGTGTTATTCTATGTTCAAGTTTTATTGGCAACGACAATAAACCGATTATTGGATGCGAAGTGCCGTCCGCCACAGTACAGGCATGGGTCGAGGATTCCCGCATAGGCAGTCGAAGATGTTCTATGAGCGAGAGACCTGCTCGTCCGAGAATCGTAGTACTTGCGCCGGAGTCGAGAAGTCCTTTCATAGCAATCCCATAACAAGAAATCCCAAGATGAGGTCGTTGATCGTCTGAATTTGTCTGTAGCAGGTAATCGAGGATAATTTGTACGCGACTAAGTTCCGAAGAATTGGTCTTATTGACAAGTGAGCAGGGTCTTTGTTGACCACTCAAAAACCCTGCTTTTAGTTTCCCGACGAGGACTGTTTCGAACATGTTGGGCACGTCCTCAACGTTACATTTGGTGCTTTACACTTATAACACATTACACCTCGTTTGGATCTACACTCGGAAGCGCGATGCCCTATCTTGTCACACTTCCAACAAGTGATAGGTTTGGCTGATGACTTCGAAGAACTCGCTGTAATCCGTGCATCTACCGCATCAACCATCTTAGAGGAATTCGTCTTCGTTCCGCGTTGGTGGTACGCGAGGTCAGGTTCAACCAATTTATGATATGAAGTGGCCGGTGGTTTGTACGCTTCCGCACTTACCTTACAGCGTTCGAGCTGTTTGCATAGGTCGACCAATTCAACGACAGATGTGATTCGCGCAAGCCCCAAATGCGTTTGGAAGAATGGCGTCAGATTCTTCCGGAGGGTCTTGACCATGAGCGCTTCCGGTATTTTTGTACTCAGCCGCGCGAAGAGATTAGTTATATGCGCAACATACAAATCTATTGACTCGTCCGATCCCTGCGTTCGCTGACGAATTTCGTCCCATAGACGATCATCGTAGTCATGAGGCAAAAACGCGTCTCTCAGGCGCTTAGTCAACATACTCCAACTGTTAAATGAAGCCTTGTGTGCCCTGTACCAAACTCGAGCTTTACCTTCGAATAAAATTATCGCCATTGGTAGAAGCCATTGTTTATCTATTTGGTAGGCCCCACAAAGGTCATCGACTTTTTCCAAGAAAGCTACCACGGTCAACTCGCCTTCGCCGGTGAACTTGAGGTTCCAGGCGATAATATCTTTAGGTTTAATCGAAGGTACTCCGATTCCCGAAACAACCGACCGCCGCGAAACATTCGGTCCTTCGTCCTGATCTACGTCATTGTCTTCCGACTGGTTATCATCGAGTTCAATCCGAGTCGCTAAGTTGGCATGAAATTGTACAGAAGAGTTTATTTCGGATTCGCGGCCCAGTTTTTCTTCCAATGCGGCTTTAATATTTAACACCTCAGCTATAATTCCCGAGCGCGTCTTCTTTTTCTCCGCAGTATCCGCGGACGGAACTCGACTTACGCGCCCGAACAGATGAGCCAACTGGGCCTTAAGCTTTAAGCACGTACTGTCAGTCACCTCTCCCGATAAAGCAGTGACCCCTGCCTTAAGCGTTTCGACCTTTTGAGTGATAACCCTTATCTCCTCATCAAAAGTACCCGGTACATCGTGTTTCACACCAGCCCCTGATCGCTCTAACCGCAACAAACTACGCAACCAACTACGCATGGAATCGACAGTACCAGTCTCCGAAAGACGACGAACTTTGAGCTCGTACATCAGTTCATCCTGCGTGAGATAGTTGATGTGTCCACTAACAAGTTGTAACGACATATTGAATAATGTCAAATCAGTGCACGTTAGATAACTCAATCGTGGTGCGCAAAAAAACAAAAGATCTAGCAAGGCAACAAGTCTCCCTTAACAAATAATGAAATGGATGAGGTCCAATTCGGAAGAAAGAAGAGAAAAAAAAAAAAATAGAAATAAACACCAGCCACAACTGACTAATCCACTGCCAAAGAAACCCACAAAAGAAGAATGGAACAAGTCGGGCCCCACGTTGGGCGCCAAAAATTCTGTTACGGTCCAAAATATTTCTTTGGAAACCTACCTCCGGCCTAGCTCAGTGGAGGCCTGTCGTGAATTCTGGGTGGTTACCGATGGCAGTGAACTTAGTTAAGTCGGTCTCTCAGACCGTAAGGGCGCCACCAGTTTTTCCTTTGTTTTAAACAAAATAAAACAAAAAAAAACTGGAAAAGATATTTACTATGTTCTAAGTACAAGAAAAAAAAAAAAACAACGCAAAAAAAAATAACAGAAATTATATAAATCTAAACAAACTATCTGTCAGAATTATCAGTTGTGTCGGGTGTGTTTATTAAAAATGAAATTAAATAAATCGAGTTGATAAAAGTAACAGTAATGACATCTGTAAATCATAAACCCAATAAAACAGCTGCTTTCTTGGTTGTCGAAATAATTGGAATAAAATATAACTTAATATAAATATATATAAACATCGATCATATAAAGAAAGGCTGTGATGACCTAAAGGGTACGTACGAATTTTGGTAAAATATTTGTTATCTTTGCCGCTCTATCCCACTAGATAAAATAAATATGCACAATGACTGTTACAAATTCAATATTACCACTTGAAGAGTGAATGATAGCAAAACAAAATATACATATATCAACAGGTGTCGACTTATCGTGTGGAATCTCCAGGCCATTTGCCGTCCACTCGAAGATGGTGTCGAGCTAGTTGTTCCGGCGTCGATGTATACGCTCTCGGATATCGATCAAGGGCATCTAGAACCTCTGCGAGAAGATAATGCGATCACCATTCAGGGGGAACAGGTACCTCCGGGTTCCTTATCAGCAGACTGTTAAGGAAATAATTTTAGGAGATCGCAATCGGGCGTTGATGAAATTGATCCCACGAAAGTAGCCTGTAAATTCAGATTTGTCTAAGCTCGAGGTATTCAAATCACGACTGACTAAGAGAGCACGTGCACGAGGTGCACTTGGTGGGAATTAGAGTGGTGCATGCACTATGACTATGAGAATAACACTTACATTCCGATTATCAGAAAAATTGTTAACAGTACCTGAGATGTTGTGCGGCTACTTAGATGAGGGTGGAGATAGCTTTCTAAGAATCCGACTCGATGTCGAGCGCTCCAGGTGCGCAAATTCCTAGGGTCTGAATCCGTCACTGACGATATGAATTAGCAAAAGCTTCGAAGTATACGAACAACAAACTCACGACAAGCTAATTCTTTAGATAAACCACTAGAAATTAAGAAAACTACGTCTCCACGTCTTTCACTTTTCAACAGCAGAAGCTCTAATGGCCACCGGAATTTCGTAGGCGGAGAATTTCCCACTCTGAATTTTGACTCTCCTTGGTATCAGATTTTGCTACTCTGAGGCGCGAATTTCAAATTTCGCGGGGTTATATACAACTAAGAGGATAGTAATTTTCCAATGACAATGTTTGTTGTAAAATTAAAACAAGGAGTTGAAACAATAACTGTTGACGAAAACCCAAAAAAAAAAATCCAAACCGTAACAATTAATTTAAAACTATTTATGTGTCTTATAATCTTTATCGATTAATATTAAATGGCGATCGTGGTAGCCGGATATAAGGTCGATGTCATGTGATGCGTGTTGTGTTTAATTTTATATTCGTGAAGGTAGGCATGGGAAGCGTTCGTTTTGGTAGTTGAAATTGTTATTATTATGTACTGGATGCGTTGTGTTGTAGTTGTCTCGTTTATAGAAGATTGCTATAAATATTGCTAAGATATTTTGTTTCGGTTTTAGAATTTACTGTGTTAGGGTTTCTTTTAATGTGTAGCATTTTATGTCACTATAATTGAATTTATGTTTATTGTCATTTTCATGATTTGTTAGAGCAGTTTTATTTCTTTTATCGTATTTATGTCCTTTAATTCTTTCTTCAATATGTTGGATTGTTTGTCCTATGTAAACACAATTACAATTATTGCATGGTATTTCATATACTGAGTGGGTTATTTTGTTTTTTTCGTTTTTGTTTTTAATTTACTGTATGTATTTTTTAAAAGATTCTGTGCTTTATGACTTACCGTTATATTTTGGTTCTTGAAGACTTTTTTGTAGATTATTTGATAAATTTTCTATATAAGGAAGTGTGAGGTATTTTTGAATTTCGTTCTTGTTTGGTTTGGCATGTTTAATTGTATTATATAAGGACGAGATTTTTTCAGGGTAGCAGTTTTGTTTTAAGACAATTTTTGCTTTATTCATTGCATTTTCCCGGAATTGTGGGTCTGATAATTTTATTGCCCTGTCGACTAGGCTGTTTATTACGGGATTTTTTATGCGATAAAGGATGTGTAGAGTAGAAGTGGAGGTACCTT
Organism: Crioceris asparagi; assembly: GCA_958507055.1. Classification (NCBI taxonomy): domain Eukaryota; kingdom Metazoa; phylum Arthropoda; class Insecta; order Coleoptera; family Chrysomelidae; genus Crioceris; species Crioceris asparagi. The sequence continues at coordinate 28,064,941 of OY293832.1, forward strand.
CCAGACCATGTATTCTTCGTATACCATTCAGTTTTTAGAGTATTGTTTTTATGGTGTAAAGTTATATCAAGGAAAGTAATGATTCTATTTTGCTCTGTTTCTATTGTAAATTTAATTTTATTATGATATGAGTGAAATAATTTTAATATATAATCTTCTCTATCTTTTGGGATTGTTGTTAGACAGTCATCAACATATCTAAAGAAAAAAGGTAAGTGAAAATTGGTTTTAGGTAAAATTTCGTTTTCTAGATCTTCAAGGACGAGTTGTGTAATACAACTAGAGATGGATAATCCCATGGCGCAAACATATGTTTGTTGATAAAAATTGTTTTTATATGTAAAATATGTTGAGTTGCGGGTTAATTTAATGTTAATTTAATGGTGTATATTTACATATATATAAATTGAACCTACATTTCGTAGGGTGCCGCAATAAGAAAGAGGTTGGTCGTCTACATATTGCGTTTGTGTGCATTTTTTCCACGATACTGCCAGCTAGGCATGAAATTATTCTTTATATTCTAATACGGTCATCTGGTACGGATAGCTCCTCATTTAATTAATTATAAATATATATATATATATATATATATATATATATATATATATATATATATATATATAAAATTATTTACATTATTATTTATTTATATTTCAAATATAAAATCATAAGAAACAAAAAATAAACAGTATAACCATGAATATCGCTAATGTATGAAAAAAATACAAAATTTTTATTTTTTGTTTCTATTTGAAGTGTGAAATTAATAATAAACAAATTCTTACAAGTTTAAACCATTAATATCGTTAAATGTATCAAGAACAACTATAAATTCAAGAGAAAACACGATCGCACTACTCCCTTCACAACCACGAGCATACTGAAGCTGCAAGTCATGTTAAAGGTGGAAAACGCAATTCAACCTAAAATTTTTCTTCCAAAACATGACACTAGGCTTCTACTTGTACGCCGGTAAAGGCACATTTGTGCCGCTATAGCCGTAGTTTCTGAGAACGACTGTTTCGTTTTGGACGGCTATTGCCGTCATGCCACATAGTGAACTTCGCTTTGTTTACTATTCTCAGGCATACGACTCACAATTAGGTGACCATCATTGTATTGCGAATTGGTATTGAATTGAAAACACCCCCTTTTTCTAATTATTCCAATATTTGCTTCCTCTTTTTATAAGTATTTGGTGGAACCAACATTTTTTGACCTTGTCTTCCTCGCTGTGTACATATTCCAAATGCAAGGGTAATTTGGAAAATAGCTTATGACAGAATATACAAAAATACTGTTTTTGTTGGGAGTTCTAGTAATTATCTCACAATCATTTTTTGGTGGTAAATAGGAGGATATCTTTTCCAATAGTGAGTATTTACCTGAAAGATAAGGGAATACGTCAGCTGAGTATTTCAGATTATCGTCTTGTATAAAAAAACTCAATATTCTAAACTATATGAAGTAGTTTATTGACTTAACTATAACTAACGGTCATTGATCAATGTCTTCCTGCCAAAAGATGTACATTTTTGTTAGAGTGGATTCCGCACCACAGTTAACATTGTAATAAATACCGGCATCGAACCCTAACTGTCTGGGTGATCGACATAATATGCCATCGACCACTTCGCTTCTATATTCTTAACTACATATTATATTAATCACTTTTACAAGTCATTTTGAAATCGCTATTATTTTATTAACATCATTATTGACAAATTGTTACCAAATCCATAGCAGAATGAAAAAAGAGTTTCATATAAAGGAAAAAAGATAAAAGTTCTATGAGAATTTTCAGCATTCTATGAGTATAACAAGTATCAAGTACAAAACACAATGTACTCTGAATTTTTTTATTTTTTTTTTAATATAAAAAATGAGAAATTGTCGCCTGAATCAAGCTATTTCTATTATTTTCAATAACTATCATTTTTTGGGATGTTGCTTGTGGAACGCGTCTGACACTATTAAACTGAATCCTATATTTCTTGAAACAAAAACATTTACTCATATCTTGATGGTCCTGGAATCTCATATGAATTAGCTTCATTGAAGTGTGGAATTCTTTCATTAGTAATTTTCTCATTATTAATATTACTGTTGAATACATCTACTGTAGTAGTTTTGCAATGATGGAATGAGGATAAGTGCTCTCTAAGATCTGGTATATTTCATTCACAAATGTTACAGACTTGTGTGTTCTCAGTTTCTAAACCCAAAAAATGATAGCCATATGGAGCAGCGTATCGTAAAAAAGTATAAAAAAATGTCAGTTATTTTAATGTCTTCAAACATTTCAAAAATCAATCCCGACCTCAAACATCCAATACTATGGCTGATTAATATCGTCTTCTTATATTGTCGTAGATGCATTGAGTAACCGCATATCTTACTGTCGGTAACGTGTGAAAATCATTTAAAATTACGTGTCTTAGCTTTTTTGTCCTCTATGCGCTCCACATTTTTAACTACATTTATTTTTATAGCCATTCACAGCATTTCTGATTTACATTTGTGTAATAATTCACATTATAAATAAAACTATCAAAGTACTGATTAAAACAAGTAGAACGTAGTTTCCTTTAGTTTCGAAAGCTCTGTTTTAGGTACCACTCTTAATTCAATAGTGTCACTAGGAAGTTTTAAAAGCACGGCTACAACAGTTTGATCGGCCTCTACGTCATTTGGTGCAAAAGGCTCTGTCTCTAGCTTGTGCTCTAATCGGCACATTCACACTTTCACATATTTTCTCAGTCATTCTTTTCAATTCTTTCGGTACTATAGTTAAACCTGATAGCGCATCCGCTGTAACGTTTTCCGAACCTTTGACACAGTATAAAATCTGTACAAAATACTGTAAAATCATATTATTCCAACTCTAACCTAAATTTTGTTAACCTACTTGATGGATTAGCTAAGTTAAATAAATTAATGGTCGGTCAAAGTCTTAAACTTCCCAGCGAATAAGTATGGCCTATAATGCTTTACTGCCTAAACGATAGCTAACAATTCTTTCTCGATTGTACAATAATTCCTTTCTGCCTTATTTAATGTTCTGGAAACGAAGGTCATCGGCCTGTCATTTGAACTGAACAAAACCGCGCCAATTGCGAAACCACTTGATCAGTTCTGAGCACAAGCTCGTTTTCTACTGAAAAATCTGAATATTTTAACAAGGGTGGACTCTGTTGTCCACTCAAAAGTTTTATCTTAAATTATTTAACGGTTGAGCTATTTCCGCAAAATTTAGTTCTTCTGTACATTTTGGATCTGGGTCATAGCTAGAATTTTTTCTGGATTTGGTGAAATGGCATCTGCTGATATGACATGCCTAGGTAGATAGTGTCATTTTTTAAGAACTTGCATTTTCTTGAATTAAGTTACCTTAAATTCACTGAGCCTCTGAAAAACTTTCAGCAAATTCTCAGAATAGTTCAGTTCTGTAAGGAATTTTCAAAAACGATCAAGTTTTCCAAGTACACAAAGCATGCGTCATAGCTTAACCCAGACATTGTCACTGCCGTGAGCCTTGAAAATGCACTTGGGCTAATCTTTAAGCCCATAGGTAATCTTTTCATCTGAAAGTGGCCTCTAAATGAGAAAAATATACTGCTCCTGATAAGGAATCTAAAATCTCTGTAATGTTTTATATATATATATATATATATATATATATATATATATATATATATAATTTAGGATTTCTGTATTTCAAAAATGAAAGAGTATATAATATATAATAATGGAGATGCTCTACACCTTTGTGCTTTTATTTAGTCGGACACAACCATTATTATATATTTTTTCATTTTTGAAATACAGAAATCTTAAACTACATATATCCTTACGTTAAACGTAATTAGGCTCTCGATACCTAGGTGGCGCGAAGTGTGTCCCACTGGTAGATCAGGTCTGAAAAGTTTGACTATCTTCCAGTTGCTTTTGTTTAGTTGGATACAGCTTCCACTTATGTGGCGCTGATGAAAGCTAACAAGCTTGAAATCACGTGATCCGCTTCTAGTGGGTTGTTGTGTCCGACTAAATAAAAGCACAAAGGTGTAGAGCATCTCCATTATTATATATATATATATATATATATATATATATATATATATATATATATATATATATATATATATATATATATATATATATAAATATACAATGAGTCGTTCATTTTATTTTCCCTCTCTTGATTAACAAATGTAAAAAACAAATATAATATTTCTTAATTTACAACATTCTTCATACATATTAATGTCAGTCTCAAGAGTGGAAACAAATAAAATAAAGAAACTGTGGACAATAAAATATACTAGTAGAATAATTTTAATATGTCGTAATAAATATTTTGATAAATAAATAAAAACTGACCATACAAAATACAAAAAAGCAGTAATGATAAATATTTTAAAAACTAAACTGTTATCATATAAAATTAAAAAATAAATTAAACTCTGAACATACAGAACGAGCAAAATTAAACTAAAGACAATACATAGAATAAAAGGAATAAGTTTAAAAGTACATACATATTTTGATTTTCTAAAACATCAGCAATATCTACAAGAAACTTTGCTTTAAGTAATAATTTATTATTTTCGCTATGAATTTTTCTCATAGATTCCATTATCGAAATCATGAAATCCTCCTTCTCGATTAAAATTAGAAAGATCTATTGTAAAATCGTTTGAGGGACCTACTTTAAAATAATTGCTCATTGTACTTCCAGTGCTGTTGCACGTATTTACAAGTTCTTCTAAACTCTTATCCATTTTTTTTTCTTTGATGCATTAGCATCTTTTTCTCTTCTTAGCACCTTTGCTTGGTCTTCAACTGTATCTTCACATATTTTACTTTTTGCTCTTGGTTGTTGGTACTTCCTATTCCTGGCAATGTTACTCCTGAACTAGCATTGGGATTGTCTGCATTGTGACTTGAGGATGCTGATTGTGATTTATTGGCATTGGAACTGATTCATTAAGTTATTCCTAAATAATTTCCTTATTATTGTTTTCTGCTTGAGAAGAATTGCCAACAATTTCTTCCCAGGTCCAATCCAAATGACTGCATTGTAGCTGTTTCTTTATAACGATGTTTACTTTTGTTATAAAAACAACCCCAACTTTTATCATAAAATTAATGATATTATGTAATTTACCTTCTTCAACGAATGATATTTTTTTAAAGGTTAGTATTTGACAACAACCGGACAGAAAATTGATAGGTACGCATGCGCTTTGAATCAGATTTCTTAATTCGTGATTCTTAATTTTTTAAAGTCGAAAGTTCAGAACTTTTCAAGGCCATGTTTTACGAAAAAAGTTGCGTTTATGAATTAGGAACTTGTATAAACCAACGCATCCAAAATAAGTAATCTTAACTAATTTACGCATTAATAATATCTTTATAATTATGAATTGTCAGTACGAAGATGGCTAACTCCGGCCTTAGTAAGTATAACGTGTTATTTTACAAATAAATATGTAACGGATAAATTTGAATTTGAATATTTTAACCATGCAGTGAACACATCTTTTTTTTGCCGGAAGGGAACACATCGATATGTGATACTGCTATTCTCAAAAGTCGTGTTTTTTCGAAAATTTTTCATACATTTGCCCTTTTTATGATGGTTTTTGCTTTTAGAAATGTAAAAGGGTAAAGTAGGGATAAAAACTTGAGTTTATAACAATAACAAAAACATATATTTTGAATAATACAAAATATCAATTCTTTTTGCGTAAAAAAGTATCAATTAGTATAGTCATACCTACATTATAAAAAAAAGTTTATTCTCAAATCAGATACCTACATTTTCCCAATATCACAAACTACTAATTTCCTTATAACAAACCCCAGTAAAAAAATAGTTGGCACATATACGTCGTTCAGTCATAGAAAATAATACAAAAATGCAATTATCTTAGCGTAAACATTATCAATTAGTACAGTCATACCTAAATAAAATAAAATAAAGTTTATTCTTTAATCAGGTACCTACATTTTCCCAGTATCACAAAGTACTAATTCTCTTATAACAAACCGCAGTATAAAGGTTAGTTGTTACATATACGTCGTTTAGTCATAGAAAATAATACAAAAATACAATTATCTTAGCGTAAAAAATTTTCATTTATTACAGTTACACCTAAAAAAGAAGTTTATTCTCTAACCAGGTAACTACATTTTCTACAAGGTATCAATTTTCTCACCGCTGTATAAGAATATACTCTAGATAAACAAGAATTCTCGAGTTCTTGTAGATTCCTTTGTACAAATGTCAAACAGGAATAAAGAATAAAAATAACAAACAAATATATAATGGGTGTCTTTTTAAGAGTTTGAGAACTTTAAATAATAATACAAGACAGAAATACTCTTGGAATGAATATTTTATTATTATAATCTAGTTAATAATTTGGCATTCATTTTTTAAATATGATTTTCGGCATATGTCCACCGCGGCTACGAGTTACATATTCCATTCGAACAGTCCAATTTCTCACTGATTTTTCCAATAAATCTGGCCGCAATGGTGGCTTGGATATTGGTTTTTAATGCTTCAAGAGTTGCTGGTTTGTCGGCGTAAACTAATGACTTAACATGGCCCCATACAAAGTAATCGAGAGGCGTTAAGTCGCACGAACGAGTTGGCCAGTTAACAGACCACTCCTGGAAATGAAGTGGTTACCAAACTGGTTTTGCAATAAATTGATGATTAAGCGCGCTCTATGGCAAGCTGCGCCGTCTTGTTGGAACCAGATGACTTAAGATGTTTAACTGATTAATTATTAAAAAAAAAACCACGTAGTCGAAGGACAAAGGCCAACAAGTTGGGAACGCCAACGAATCGACATTTTGGTGTTTTCTTCAACACTTCGCGCTACAGCAGCAATATTCTCTTCGGTACGCTCATTTCTTTGTCTTGTTGATGGTTTTGAATCGAGAAGAGTGAATTTAGTGCGACAACGATCAATAACTGCACGAATTGCTTGCACACTAGGCAGATTATGTTGACCGTAAAATGGACGATGTGCTCTATGAACTTCGCGAACAGATTTTTTTAAAATAAATTTCCACAATTTGGAAACGTTGTTCTGGCGTTAAACGATTCATGATGAATTGCCAAACCTTAGTCAACAGAAATGTCAACACAGTTTGACATTCTCAACTCTCAAACCATAGACAACAACCATCGAAAATTCTAATTCTAATTATATATATATATATAATATAAAGAAAACTATAATTCAGTATATATATATATATATATATATATATATATATATATATATATATATATATATTTATAAAATAACTAATGACATTTCTGATTGATGACTATGAAATCTTTCCTGTTTGTGGTTAATTTTAGGTAAATTCACGAATTTTGCCCCGACGAAGAGAATAAACATTCTCGAAAGCTTGGCATAATCCAAAGAATTTTATTTATTAAATGACTGCATCCCCAACAAAAATCTATTTTATCATATATATATATATATATATATATATATATATATATATATATATATATATATATATATATATATATATTGATTTTGTATTCTTGACTGGTTTTATAATAAATAAAAAAATGTTCTTGGGGATGCAGTCATATAATCAATAAAATTCTTTGATTAAAGCCGAGCTTTCGAGAATGTTTATTCTCTTCTTCAGGGCAAAAATCGTGAATTTAGAATAAATTAGCCAAAAACTGTCATTATCAAAGAATTTTATTGATTATATGACTGCATCCCCTAGAACATATTTTTATTTATATATATATATATATATATATATATATATATATATATATATATATATATATAGGGTGATTCACGGTCGATGGGACCTTAGATGTTTAAGGAAAATTATTCGTAGGATTATTCTGAAAGTTGTAGTATGTAGATTATACTTAAAGATCTATAGACAAAACATATGTTCAGCCTTGCGACGTTGCCACTTATATCAAAAAGTATTAACAACTTTGATTTTTCAAATGAGACACCCAATATATTATAAATTTATTAGATTCTCTATCGCCTTCTGGTTATTTTTACATATGATACCCATACCTATCTCTAACAGTTTCCAGTGAATTAATTTTCTTTTGTTTTGTTCAAAACAGAGCTCCAATCAATAGCCCATTACTCTGAATTTTAGAATTGTGAAACGATGAAATTCCAGTGATAGCTTTAGAAAGCCTTCTTTCTTAGTTATTATTGAAGATTTTCTTTTTATGTTATACAGGGTCGCTTAAAATTATTGATCTTTCTATCAGATCTATAAAGACCTAAAAATGCGTTTTTTCAAATAGAACGCCCTATATTTTATTATTTCATCAGAGAGAGAATCAAAATACCTTTGAAATGATATATCATGATCCTATACCTAAATTATCAGGTTTTCAAAATATAAGCAACTATCTATTAAGGTGAATTATTTCTAGCCTTTTTATGGTATGTATTTGCTGGTTACCATGGTGATAAAACACAATTATTATCTAACAAACATTATTTGAGGTATTCCTTAAAATAATTTATCCAAAACGCAAAGATTTGAAGAAAAAAGTGTACAGTACAGTACAGTACAAAGTAAAGATGAACTGCGTCAACGCGTAATTGAATGCATTGATGAGATAGATGCACGTGAAATAAGAAAAGCTATTTTATTGGTGGAGAAACGTATTCTTAGAGGTTTGGAAAGTAACGGTTGTCATTTTGAGAATGTATTATAAATGTTTATTTATTTATATTTCTTCATTAATTATTATTATTAAAACCTCTGTCCTTATCACTTGGTTATTGATTAATAATTAGATATAATACTGTTTTTATAAAGTCCATTGCGTAAATAATCTAACAAAAGTTCACAAAATACATAAGTATATCGTTGTACTGGATTCATTTTCTCAATATCATACAATGCATAGTTATTGCTAATTTTATCTTGAAATCGAGTTCAGGTTCTTATGAATCTACTTACTCATTATTGTTTTGCCAAGACAGTATGATATCTATGAAAGTTTACCTAATATTATTTTTAAATGAATTTACAGAGCATCCTAAAGATGAGTAACGAAACTGCTTCGTAAATCAATATTTTGAATTAGCTTCTAGGAATCTGAAAATTACTTATTTGTTCTGTGAATAGGTTTATTCTTGTTTTCTTTTTTGTACTTTGTGGGTATCTTGCATTAAACTTTCTGTATGTTTTTGCAATAATTTGATCACATTATCTATGAAGAATGAACAACTCAACAAACCCTTATTCTTCCTCACGATAATTACACGTCAAACTTTCCATCACCATGGTAACCAGCAAATACCTACTATAAAAATGCTAGAAATAATTAATTCACTTTAATAGATAGTTGCTTATATTTTGAAAACCTGACCATTTTGGTATAGGAACATGATATATCATTTCAAAGGTATTATGAAATACTGGAATTTCATCGTTTCACAATTCTGAAATTCATTGTAATGAGCTATTGATTGGAGCTTCGTTTTAAACAAAACAAAAGACAGATATCTTTTGAAATAATAACCAGAAAGTGATAGCGAATCTAATAAATTGATAATATATAGGGTGTCTCATTTGAAAAATTAAAGTTGTTAATACTTTTTGATATAAGTGGCAACGTCGCAAGGCTGAAAATATTTTCAGTTGATAGATCTCTAGGTATAATCTACATAATACAATTTTCAGAACAATCCTACGAATAGTTTTCCTTAAACGTCTAAGGTACCATCGACCGTGAATCACACTGTATACAAAAATTGAGGAATCTAAAAAGCAATGTTTCTTCTCTGTTGCTTTTTACAGTTGCTGCAGTATTTTTTAGGATATTCCAGGCATATGGGCGTTGAGCATGAAATACATTGGCAGAAAGTTCTCCTTTTTAGTGAATAAGGGCAAAACTTGCACATTTTCTTTTTATCGAGTCGACTACTGCTTTCTGGTGCAGGTTGTTCTTCGATTTCTCGAGACGATCTCAATCTACTACTTGGAGTTCGACATTCCTCTGACTCTTTTACCAATGCTGAAATCATAGTACTCAATTCGTTGGATATATTGGGAATTAGCAACCGCTCTTTGAGAAAGTCATAGGCCAGAGACAATGCTATGGTTTTAAAAAAATTAAATCTTGACATATTAGGTGAGTTAAAGTTAAATTAAAATAATTTTAAAATCCAAAGTGCGCAGATTTTAAATGTAAGGTATTAAGCTTACTTTAACAAATTTAATTTGATAAGCGAATATAAAAGGAGAATGCTGGCGACAGGCGGTGGCTTTGATCGAAAATCGACATGAATGTCTAAACAAATAAAACCGCCGAGTCACCGTTGTTTGCTTCGATGGTCGCATACCACAAATGTTTTAGTAGATTCCCCTAGAAACTTTTCTTTTTAAATTGTTATGTGCTCGAAAGGATTTCTATTTCTCTAAAAAAAATAATTGTAATTTATGTTGTCTACTTACTTGAAACTGTCATCGAAATTTTCCATTAACTGTTCTAATTTTCGCATTTTATTGCGAACTTTTCCTCGAACTCCTGGATTTTTCTTCTCTTATTGCTTCGTTGCATTTTTGCTCTACACAGCTCAACTAATACGGAACAATAACACGCCAATAACACAAGAAAAAATAATAATCTATTATCACCGTAACTCGATCTCGCACTTCGGCTGAGCGTAAGAAACAAAACGAATCACATTAGTTATTTAACTAATGACATTTCTGATTGATGACTATGAAATCTTTCCTGTTTGTGGTTAATTTTATGTAAATTCACGAACTTTGCCCCGACGAAGAGAATAAACATTCTCGAAAGCTTGGCATAATCCAAAGAATTTTATTTATTAAATGACTGTATCCCCAACAAAAATCTATTTTATCAAATAATAAACCAGTCAAGAATTCAGAATCAATATATATTTAAATAAAAAGATGTTCTTGGGGATGCAGTCATATATTAAATTAAATTCTTTGATTTAAGCCGAGCTTTCGAGAATGTTTATTCTCTTCTTCAGGGCAAAAATCGTGAATTTAGAATAAATTAACCAAAAACAGGAAAGATTTCATAGCCATCAATTACAAAATTTTTTGTAGCTATCGAAAATGTTTATTTTCATCTTCAGGTTTAAAATAGAGCGGCAACATACAATTACAAGAATATTTTTATATTACATTTATTTTTAAGTAAAAACAGTTCTGATGTCTTACCTTATATCTCATTTATATTCACATTCACGCTATGGAATGCCAACACTCTATTTGATAGTTATTAAATGTTTTTACATATAATACATATTATATCATTATTAAGAAATTCTTTGGTATTTTATACAAGATGTCTGTATCTTTCGATGAACGGCAGAGACAGGAAAGGAAAATTGTAATACTAACCAGTTGGATCGAAAAAGGCGGTTAATTTAAATTCATAGGTATATAAATTGAGTATATTTTAAATTATATTGGATTGTGTTCTGTGGGTAAAATATTATCGAATATAAAATTTTTACTTATCAACATCGAAAAAATAAACCAGTTAGAGGTGTTCAGCACTTTGAAATAGTTCTATATCTATCAATTGAGGCTGATATCTATTAGTGTTGTTGTTATTATCAAGATATAGTAAGTTTGCATAAATACTACTCAGGCTCGATATCTTTCTTATTGTTAATTGATGAGGAATGTTGCATAATTCTGGTCATTTCAATAAATTTTCTCTTTGTGGTGTTTTCTACTACATCGGTTACTACTGCGTTATCTTGATTCATTGTGTGCCCTGTTGTTAAAACGTGTTCAACTAATTTGCATGAATTCTTCTTGATGTTTATGTCACTTCTGTGTCTGGTCATTCTGTCTTTGAGTAGCCAGTCATTGCACGTAATTTTGTAAACCAATCCCGACTTTTTTATTGGTGGTGTCTTGTTCTTGGTTTGCCTGAATATCTGTTTAAGGGTTTTCAAGTTCTTCATACCGATTTCGTTGTCAGGGTTTCTTATAGTTCTAAGACTTGAAATGGATGTATCTGCCTGAGTATGTGGGTTTTCTGTACCAGTCTGTATATAGAGTATTGGTATTTCTGATCACTTTTGTGTCTAAAAAGGGTACTGTAAAGTTCGTTTCATTTTCTATAGTAAATTGGATCCTTGTGATGTAGGAATTGAAAATGTTTAAATTTGTGTTCTGTTCATCTCTAGGTATGGCACATATTATGTCGTCAACATATTTCTTCAGGAATGGTACTTCAAAACACTGTTGCCACTACCAAAATTTTGTTTTCGGTAGATATCTTGGTCGACATTCGGTAGAAATCGTTATATTTAAAGTTATGACGTATTTTTAGTAAAATGTTCTAAAACATTGTTTATTTGTGGAATAATACTTGATTGTTAAGAACACAAATAAGCGAATAATAAAACTCTTTATCAAAATAGAAAATAATTTACATAAACAACCAAAACTATTCTTCAGTGTTCCAAGATGCTATCACAGACAAATATATTGGGTGCTAGTGCACTAGTAATGGACACCCAAGAGAAAATTTTCAATCATTTTAATTCGTTCTAATGACATATTAACTTACAATTTTTTCCTTATGCTAGGATACTAATTAAGGTATATACTTTCATAAACACCATAATTGTAGATTGTAGATTGAAAGGGGGTTTCAATGCACTGCGACCTTTAGGTCTATTGCGCCCCCCGTCAGAGCTGTTCTCGCTATTTCGATGTCTACAGCTCGCCCTCCAGTTCCAGAGTTCTAATGAACTCCAGTATCTGGGATGGCTTCAAGCGGATTACTTCCTCACTACTGACAGTTTCTTGTCCAAAGCATTTTATGCGTTGGCTGGCTATTGCGAGGCATTCCGTCACCAGGTGATCCGGAGTTTCCTCCTCTTCCCCGCAGAATCTGCACTCGTCATTTTCTGCTAGACCCAATCTCGACAGGTGCTTCCTGAGGCGGCAATGTCCTGTAAGGAATCTAGTGAGCAGGTGTAGCATATTCTTGCTAAGATCCAGATGTTTCTTAGATCTCGCAGTGTCAAAGTTTCCAAGAAACTTTTTGGAATGATCCAGCCCAGGAAGATTCCGCCAGAGGTTTTCTCTTTCGGTTTCTTCCTTCTCTTGGAACTCTTTCTTGTAGGTACATTTACCTGTGCCACAGAAAGGTTCTGGGCCAATAAAAGGAGCTTGTGCTCCTTTTTTGGCAAGTGTGTTGGCCTCTTCATTTCCTTTGATTCCGGAGTGGCCGGGAACCCAGATTAGATAGACCTTGTTATTCTTGCCGATTTTGTTGAGTTTTCTTCGGCACTCCCATACTATCTTAGAATCGATGATATGGGAGCTCAGTGCTTTAATCGCAGCCTGACTATCAGAGTGTATGGCTATATCACATTTCTGATAGTTTCTTTCTAGGTTCATTTCCACACATCTTTCGATTGCAAGTATTTCTACCTGAAAGATGCTTGGACAGCGGCCTAACGGTAGTGAGCATTTGGTGCCAGGCCCGAATACTCCAGCGCCAGTCCCCGTCGTGGTTTTAGAACCATCTGTGTACCATTTGATGGTATTTTTCTTAAGGGCTTGGGATGTAGACTCCCTTTCCCAATCTTCTTCTCTACTTAGCATCGTGGTGAACGTTTTCTCGATGCTAGTTTTCTTTATCATCTCGTCACTGGGAAGGTTCGCTGACAGGATATATTTCGTCAGAGAGGACCAGGCTCTCTGATTCCTGATTCCCTCATGGCCAGTACCTTCCCTGGATAGTCTTGGAATGGCCTCATGGGCTACTCTATCTATCACCAGATGTAGAGGTGTGAGATCTGTAATGATCTCCAGTGCTCTAGTTGGGCACGTTCTCAAGGCTCCAGTGATACAGACACAGGCAAGCCTTTGTAATCCATCGAGGGCATTCCTCGTATAGGTTTGCCTTGCCTTGACATGCCAAACTATTGCTCCATAATCACATGAGAAATTTTCATTAAAATCTGTTAACAAATTTCTCTGAAATGTCATATGGGACGTAGCCCCTGAATCTACATACCATGTATTCTTTTTAGGTGAAGTACATAACACAGTCTGTAAAACCTTATTACCTTTATTAAATTTGCTTCTCTGTGGATTCGGTAACTTCTTTGAGTGATCTTGGTTCGAATCTCTATTTTTGTTAGTCTTTTGGCAATACTTTTTTATGTGTCCAGACATCCCACATCCAAAACAAATTAAATTCTTATTGAAAGTTTTATTGCGGTAATTGGACAACAACGCACTATCTTTGGAATGTTCATTAGACTCATACTTATCATTCATCAGCAACTTAGATTTAATCGACTCACTGGAAATTTTCTGTCCAGAATTTTCGATGGCCATTACCATTGGGTCGTATTCGGAAGTCAACCCACTTAGCAAAATAACCCCTAAGAACTCGTCATCAATCGGTGAATCAATGTCTGATAACTTCTGGGAAATGTTCATCACTTCGTTCACATAAGCATCCATCGCAGAGAAATTTTCAAGTCTCACTCTAACTAGTGCACGAAATAGACTCAGTCTTCTGTAAAGCCCTTTGTCTTCAAATGCATTTTGAAGGTTTTCCCATGCCTCTGCTGCTGTCGCAGAATTTCTTACATGTGAATAACAATTTGGATTCACCATTAGACATATTTTAGCAAGAGCTTTTTGATCCCGACGTCTTTGGTTGGATTCGTCAGTTGTATCACCCTCAGGATATCCCTCAATACAGAACCACAAGTTTTCATGGACTAGTGACATCCTCATACCAAATTTCCAATCATTGTAATTTTCACGTCCTGTTAGCTTAGCAAAAGCCAAATTTATACCACCTGCTTGGTCGCTCATGATTTACACCAATACCATAGACCAATACCAGCAAGATCTAACCTCAATAACTTAATCGGCAATTGCACAAATATCTGTTTTTTGTTCTGCCTGGGCCCATAACCTGTTAGAATTTTGGATTTGCAGATGCACATATACACAAAATAACGCCGATGGATTTGGAAATTTAATTTAGCAAGTAATCAAGCAATACAACAGACTGAAAACGATCTCTCTAATAATTATCTCTCTAATGACTGTTGACATATCTGACATAAGTCAGCACATAGAACATAAACATAATACTAGGTCCAAGAACATAATTCTTGTTTGTCCATGAATACACTAGATTACGATATCCAACAGAAACCTTATATTTTCTTAAAGGGAAAAAAATCTGCATTTTGTGAGAAAAAATGGGTCGTTCCATTTGAAATAATGAAATTATTGCTCTTTAAATTTTACAAAGTTCGAATCAATTTCAAGTGGTGTATTTATTTCCTTCTCAATATTTTCGATAGGTCATTACTTTCTGAAGCGAGTGGTGAAAACCGCATTCTTTTGAGTGCATTAACAAAGTCACCTTAAAATTAAAAGGAGATTTCAAAAATATAATATTATTTAAAATAACAAAGTTGGAATCGGTTTCCGGTATAACCGGGTGTGCGCCATGTTGGAAAGTGTTTTTAAGTTGGGCAGCGTTTAAATTGGAAGAAGTTTTGTGGGAATCGTCGGTCAACCGCTAAGTGGGACAACCAGTAAGTATATGGAGTAAAGGTAGTAGGACATACTTTTCACCATAATTCAACTACACGTATTTACGAAGCATCTTATCAACTGAAGAGTTCCAAGATAACTCACTAAAAATATGCCTAATTTTGATGAATTACATGGTATCTTATAGAATTCCTCCAAATTCAGAAACTTTCGGCCAATAAGAAATAGTTTATCATGAACAGTTACATAAAAGCATAAAAATTTTTTATCAGATTTTCCTCAATTGTTGGACAATTCTCATATTTGATAATAACGGCCCATCCTTGTGTTCAAGACTTAATTCAGGAAATGTTCTAGTTGATTTCGCACAGTTAATATTAATCCTGTTAATTTAAGTGGTTTACCTCATTCTCATACATTTTTTTAAATATTGCCTGTAATTCTCAAATGGAAATCCACTGTAATTTTTGATCCTACCATAATATTTAACATCATCACAAACATGCAATAAATTGTGAACATTATGGGATACATTATGAGAGCCACATAAAATTATGAATGTTTCTGCAAAATATTGTAACAAAGTTCTTGCATAATCTATGTCATCACCACATTTACACCTTGACAAAAGAGACATAGCGACAGGTAAGCTCATAAAATGTTTATATGTATCAGAGGATATATTGTTTATATTGTGCAATAGGGCCGGTATAAAATAGAAACTTTCTGAACTCAACTGCCTCCCATCTTTTTGAATCAACCAAAGATCTAGGTTTACGATTGAATTCAGAAGAAATCTCAGGGATCAGATTTATTAAGACATTCGAAATATATTTCATTTATGTGAAATATATTTTCTCTGTATTGTATTGTCATCAGTGCGTAGAAAAAAGTTTTTTGTTTCTGGAAAGCAAACTCTATTTTGAATGAAAACTCTTTCAACATCACATTTAGAGCAAGACATATATCCACTATGACCCGTGCAATATTTGAAGAGGGATTTAGCTGGAACATCACATATAAAAGCTTTAAGTTTGATACTATATAGAGAAGCTTTATACTTAAATCCCGTGTTCGTTAAATTTAAAAATTCATCCATAAAGAATCTCAGAAAACTGTTTGCATCCTTTGGTTTGTCATAACCATGATATGTGCCAATAACCCCTACAATATTTCTATTTTGGAAAATATTACATAGTATGGGATATAACTAGCTCTCTGAGCTTTTGGACATAGGTAAGCCATCAACATTAAAACAAACTTCAAGGCTATTTAAACTCGATTAGGAATTATTAGGTGCCAATGTCACTGATTTTTCAAGATACTTTTGGTATCCAGAATGATAATACTCTCCAAATTCTATGGAATTTAGATCTAAACTTCTTAGAGTCTACAACAGCGTTCAATAACTCAATGGAAGGTCAGAAATTACATGTTTCAAGACATGTAGCAAGTCAGTAACTGCTGAGTGGCTTATATTATGATTCAATGCCGACTTTGCCAACTGTTGAGATATAGTATCAGAAGAATCGTTTACTACGTCCAAATTTAGTTGATATGATTGTGTATCACCAAGATCTGGAGAGTTTTCATCTGAACTTATGGATGAGAAGTTGTCATCATCCAGCAAATTGTCTCTTTTTCCGCAGAGACATATATCGCAGTTGGTAAAGGACAACAGATAGGTTGTTCCTGCTCTGATAAAACATTCAAATCGGAAGATTCTATTTTTGAGGTTACTGAAGGACAAATACCGGGATCCACTAAACTACCCAAACTACTCACAATGTTATGCAATGAGTTTTCTGCAATTTTGGATCTTTTGTATTATTCATTAAGAAAGGATTTCTTTCTCTTCGCGTTCTTATTATTAATCATGAAACAAATGATGCTATGAAAAATGTACTTATCTTATAATTGAAAACCGTACTTACAGTAACTGAAAGACGAACTTCTGGAATTTCTCCAATATATATTGTCTCTACAGACACTTTTCACTTCTCAATTCGAAAACACTAACAGATAGAAGTTTTGTGTATTTGTAACTATACACAGGGTAGGCCAACGAAAACTTTATATACCGATTTAACAAATGTTATTCAAAAGATGGAAAAATGCTCGGACCCGTAGATTTTTGATTCGAGGGGAACAACTTTGGTAATTTTTTCAGTCCCGTAACTCATACCCCCTAATGGGAGTAAGATCAACCCCCTAATTTTAAATAGGGATAGGGAGGAATTTTCATCGTTAACAAAATGACAGTTGAAATAGGGAAATAGACATTGAGAACACAAATTTTACTTGAAAACCAAAAAAAACTTATTTTTCTATTAACTAATTGAATGCTGGAAATGACCACCATTCATTTCCATGCAGAAAAATAAGTTCTGTCTGAAACGTTCCCGTACATTACGCAACATGTTGGGTGTAATGTGATGGCATTCATTTATTATCTGATTTCGCAAATCTTACAGTGAATCAGGCAGGTTAGTATAAATCCTAGATTTCAGGTGACCTCAAAGAAAAAAGTCCAGAGGAAACCGATCAGGTGACTTGGGTGGCCACTCAATATTCCCCCTTCTTCCATTCCAATTTTGATTAAAAGTTTCGTCCAAAAATTGACGTACAGGTTGTACAAAATGAGGTGGTGCGCCATCTTTTTAATTCTCCAAAACTTGCACGAGGGCTGGATAAACAGTATTTTCTTATAAATCCTGATAAATTTTGCCATTGAGGTTACCTGGTATAAAAAAGGGGCCGATATATTTATTTTTATTTTCAACTGAACCAGTAGCTTTAAATTTGGAAACTAGTTGCAAAACGTAAGTAGTGGAGACAATTAGTTCAGGATGACATTCGTTAAATAAATTAACTGTTATTCGCGCAGAGTCGTCATTCATAAAAAGCAATTTTAAAATTTCTGTCCTTTCTTTTACGGAATACACCATTTTCTTCTAATGAAAACTACAAGCGAGTTAAAACGGTGATAACATTCGTAAAAATTCACGATGAACTGAGGTAAATGGAGTAAATAGTGAGGTCGATCTGTTTTGAACCAAAAAAGAAAATAAATAAATTCTGAGATGCCAGTCTGATAAAAATAATTTTTCTCAAGGTCAATTACAAATATTTTACCTTGTCGTTTTGTTATGGATGGAATTTTTTGAGCAAATCTTTTTTTTAGGGTCAGATAATACTCGATCAGATATCTGGAATAAGGTATAGCAAAAATCGACGGGTCTGAGCATTTTCACTATTTAAAGTCAATACATTGGGGTGTAAAGTTTTCATTGGCCCACCCGTATAAGGATCATGTAAAAAAGCAGGTACTTTATGGAATATTGAACCGACAAACCACCAACCGTTAGTTCGTTAAAGAATAACCTTAGTTTCTGGAGTATGAGAATGAGAAATTGAGCATAAGCATCGACAATGGCAAAGAACCAAGGACTGCAGAATACACATCCTTGCAAATAATATAGACGTATACTCTGTTGTCTCTCAATGGACATGTAAATATACAATATAAAGTATAAAGATTAATAAAGCATTACCCTTACAAGCGTTTTTTGCCTTCCGCTGGCGTTTAAGCGAGCATCTTAAATAACTAATGAAATCTAGAACTACTTTATTTATACATTTCGTAATGTATACCCATGCCGTTGCTATTTTTTTCTATTTGAAAGTTCGCATTTTTGTATACACACTATTTTGAGAAACGTTCATTAAATATCATATATACGAATACTATTTATAGTATTATTATTTATAATGTAATCCTTGACATATAGTGGACATAAATCGGATGTCCACTGGACATCTTGTGTTATTAGGGAAGGTCACCACTCCTAGGATCAAAGGTAGGTACAATGTCACTTGGGTAAATTTAGACTACTCGAGGTCCCTTGGTCGGTCAAGTTTTTCGAAATATCGGTATTTGTACTCGAATTCATTTGGCTGAAAATTTCACTCACTTTTGAGGCTATGAGCTCTTTGATTCTCTACCTTTTCTTCATCTTCCTCGTCTGATGACGAACTGCATTCACTCCGGAGGTGCCCTTTACGTAGGTTTCGTTCCAACTCTCTTCTTAACCACCGGTTCATTTTGGCATGGTCACTCGTGTCACTACCACTGTTAATTTCCATGTTATTCAATGAAAAAAATAAAACACTCTGGATATGGGAAAAATCACCAAGCTAACGCACTGACGTTTCAAAAGGGTCTGTATATTTCATTTTATTTCTCTTACAGTTTTGTATAGGTATATAAAATATTTAATGACCTATTAGCATTCGGTTGCGTCTAGACATATAAATATATCTGTGGTTCCAACGTTATCGCACCGCACTCCCTCGGCTTATCTTCGACCCGTCCTTAAGTAAAGGTGGCGGTTCGCACCACGACCGCGGCCGGAGACCGAGATCAGAGACAGGAGACCGCGACAAGTGTATCAGTCCTATCTGTGACATTAAATACTGTAACGTGAAGACTTACCCGAATAATAAACTACACTCACAAATGAACTATACATACTCACAAACATTCCAGAAAACACGGGAGACATCAAAGGCAACGAAAATAAGTCCTGGTCTATTCTCGAAGCCATATATAAATAACCTCCAGAAACAACGAAAACAACACTGGAATCATCTAGAGCTTTTTTTAGGTTAGATATATAAGGCTGATGGTATTGACAGGATAGTTAGTTAGTCATAGAGCACGGTCAATGACAGTTAGTGATAGATCACATAGACAGTAGAAAGTCGTTATAGTCCAAGAAATATAGTGTGAATATAAATGTGTATATAGACGAGTAGTTATTGGTGTAAATAAATAAGTGAAAATAAATCGAACCCAGTTTTAATATAAATCCCTGTTACATTGGTGTCAGTGTGGAACCAGCGAATGATTATAAAATTGGACAGACTTTAAGAGACTGCGGTTTCGTGCAGATTTTAGTGTTTTCGTGACATTTTGTTAGATTTAAGTTTAAGACTCATGTTCGTTTTCGTGTTGGTGTAAAGTATTTTTGTTCGTTTTGGTGTTAGTGTGAAGACTCTTTAGTTCGTTTTCGTATGAATACTTTTCGTTCGTTTTCATGTGAATGTGAAGAATTTTGCTCGTTCTCGTGTGTGAAGAATTTTGTTCGTTTTTGTATTGAAGACTTGGAAAACTGTATTGACTAATTAACTTTTTTAATAAAGACAATTCAAGATGAAATTAGTGCAGCTAACAGTGAAACAACTCAAAGAACAATTGTTGGAACGGGATTGTGATGATTCCGGTAATAGAGCGACCCTCCAGAAACGGTTAATGGACATTTTGATTGAGGAGAAGATCCTGATATGTTCGAGTTCCACTCTCCGGAAGAACTGTTACTGAAAGAGGTGAGAAATAATAATGAAAAATTCGATGAAGTCTCGAAAAAGTTCGAAGAAATTTCTAGAAATAATAATGAAAAATTCGAAGAAATTTCTAGAAATAATAACGAAAGATTCGAGGAAGTAACCAGTACATTTGGAGTGAAATTTGATGAAGTCTCGAACAAGTTTGAAGAAGTTTCTAGAACTCTTCAAGATGAAATTAAAGATGTTTCCAGAAAAAGTGATGCGAGGTTTGAGGAGGTAACCAGAGCTATCGAGGAAAAGGTTAAAGAAGCTGGTAGATATAGTGACAAGAAATTCGAAGAAATTTCAAGAACAGTTGAAGAAAACTTTGTCACGACAGAGAAGAATATGGAGCTACTGCAACAAAAAATCAAAAAACTAGAAATGTCAGTTAAGAATGGTAATTGCAGTAGGAGCCAGACACTCAAAGGCGAAGATGACTTAGCCGTAGGTAGTATGAGGGTTAAGCTGCCAAACTTTGATGGAAAGTGCTCCTGGTCAACCTATCGAAAGCAATTTGAAGCTGTGGCAATGGCTAACCAGTGGACCGAAGAGCAGAAAGCTGTTTATATACCGATTTAACAAATGTTATTCAAAAGATGGAAAAATTCTCGGACCCGTAGATTTTTGATTCGAGGGGAACAACTTTGGTATTTTTTTCAGTCCCGTAACTCATACCCCCTAATGGGAGTAAGATCAACCCCCTAATTTTAAATAGGGATAGGGAGGAATTTTCATCGTTAACAAAATGACAGTTGAAATAGGGAAATAGACATTGAGAACACAAATTTTACTTGAAAACCAAAAAAAACTTATTTTTCTATTAACTAATTAAATGCTGGAAATGACCACCATTCACTTCCATGCAGAAAAATAAGTTCTGTCTGAAACGTTCCCGTACATTACGCAACATGTTGGGTGTAATGTGATGACATTCATTTATTATCTGATTTCGCAAATCTTACAGTGAATCAGGCAGGTTAGTATAAATCCTAGATTTCAGGTGACCTCAAAGAAAAAAGTCCAGAGGAAACCGATCAGGTGACTTGGGTGGCCACTCAATATTCCCCCTTCTTCCATTCCAATTTTGATTAAAAGTTTCGTCCAAAAATTGACGTACAGGTTGTACAAAATGAGGTGGTGCGCCATCTTTTTAATTCTCCAAAACTTGCACGAGGGCTGGATAAACAGTATTTTCTTATAAATCCTGATAAATTTCGCCATTGAGGTTACCTGGTATAAAAAAGGGGCCGATATATTTATTTTTATTTTCAACTGAACCAGTAGCTTTAAATTTGGAAACTAGTTGCAAAACGTAAGTAGTGGAGACAGTTATTTCAGGATGACATTCGTTAAATAAATTAACTGTTATTCGCGCAGAGTCGTCATTCATAAAAAGCAATTTTAAAATTTCTGTCCTTTCTTTTACGAAATACACCATTTTCTTCTAATGAAAACTACAAGCGAGTTAAAACGGTGATAACATTCGTAAAAATTCACGATGAACTGAGGTAAATGGAGTAAATAGTGAGGTCGATCTGTTTTGAACCAAAAAAGAAAATAAATAAATTCTGAGATGCCAGTCTGATAAAAATAATTTTTCTCAAGGTCAATTACAAATATTTTACCTTGTCGTTTTGTTATGGATGGAATTTCTTGAGCAAATTTTTTTTTTAGGGTCAGATAATACTCGATCAGATATCTGGAATAAGGTATAGCAAAAATCGACGGGTCTGAGCATTTTCACTATTTAAAGTCAATACATTGGGGTGTAAAGTTTTCATTGGCCCACCCGTATAAGGATCATGTAAAAAAGCAGGTACTTTATAGAATATTGAACCGACAAACCACCAACCGTTAGTCCGTTAAAGAATAACCTTAGTTTCTGGAGTATGAGAATGAGAAATTGAGCATAAGCATCGACAATGGCAAAGAACCAAGGACTGCAGAATACACATCCTTGCAAATAATATAGACGTATACTCTGTTGTCTCTCAATGGACATGTAAATATACAATATAAAGTATAAAGATTAATAAAGCATTACCCTTACAAGCGTTTTTTGCCTTCCGCTGGCGTTTAAGCGAGCATCTTAAATAACTAATGAAATCTAGAACTACTTTATTTATACATTTCGTAATGTATACCCATGCCGTTGCTATTTTTTTCTATTTGAAAGTTCGCATTTTTGTATACACACTATTTTGAGAAACGTTCATTAAATATCATATATACGAATACTATTTATAGTATTATTATTTATAATGTAATACTTGACATATAGTGGACATAAATCGGATGTCCACTGGACATCTTGTGTTATTAGGGAAGGTCACCACTCCTAGGATCAAAGGTAGGTACAATGTCACTTGGGTAAATTTAGACTACTCGAGGTCCCTTGGTCGGTCAAGTTTTTCGAAATATCGGTATTTGTACTCGAATTCATTTGGCTGAAAATTTCACTCACTTTTGAGGCTATGAGCTCTTTGATTCTCTACCTTTTCTTCATCTTCCTCGTCTGATGACGAACTGCATTCACTCCGGAGGTGCCCTTTACGTAGGTTTCGTTCCAACTCTCTTCTTAACCACCGGTTCATTTTGGCATGGTCACTGTTGTCACTACTACTGTTAATTTCCATGTTATTCAATGAAAAAAATAAAACACTCTGGATATGGGAAAATCACCAAGCTAACGCACTGAAGTTTCAAAAGGGTCTGTATATTTCATTTTATTTCTCTTACAGTTTTGTATAGGTATATAAAATATTTAATGACCTATTAGCATTCGGTTGCGTCTAGACATATAAATATATATGTGGTTCCAACGTTATCGCACCGCACTCCCTCGGCTTATCTTCGACCCGTCCTTAAGTAAAGGTGGCGGTTCGCAACACGACCGCGGCCGGAGACCGAGATCAGAGACAGGAGACCGCGACAAGTGTATCAGTCCTATCTGTGACATTAAATACTGTAACGTGAAGACTTACCCGAATAATAAACTACACTCACAAATGAACTATACATACTCACAAACATTCCAGAAAACACGGGAGACATCAAAGGCAACGAAAATAAGTCCTGGTCTATTCTCGAAGCCATATATAAATAACCTCCAGAAACAACGAAAACAACACTGGAATCATCTAGAGCTTTTTTTAGGTTAGATATATAAGGCTGATGGTATTGACAGGATAGTTAGTTAGTCATAGAGCACGGTCAATGACAGTTAGTGATAGATCACATAGACAGTAGAAAGTCGTTATAGTCCAAGAAATATAGTGTGAATATAAATGTGTATATAGACGAGTAGTTATTGGTGTGAATAAATAAGTGAAAATAAATCGAACCCAGTTTTAATATAAATCCCTGTTACATTGGTGTCAGTGTGGAATCAGCGAGTGATTATAAAATTGGACAGACTTTAAGAGACTGCGGTTTCGTGCAGATTTTAGTGTTTTCGTGACATTTTGTTAGATTTAAGTTTAAGACTCATGTTCGTTTTCGTGTTGGTGTAAAGTATTTTTGTTCGTTTTTGTGTTAGCGTGAAGACTCTTTAGTTCGTTTTCGTATGAAGACTTTTCGTTCGTTTTCATGTGAATGTGAAGAATTTTGCTCGTTCTCGTGTGTGAAGAATTTTGTTCGTTTTTGTATTGAAGACTTGGAAAACTGTATTGACTAATTAACTTTTTTAATAAAGACAATTCAAGATGAAATTAGTGCAGCTAACAGTGAAACAACTCAAAGAACAATTGTTGGAACGGGATTGTGATGATTCCGGTAATAGAGCGACCCTCCAGAAACGGTTAATGGACATTTTGATTGAGGAGAAGATCCTGATATGTTCGAGTTCCACTCTCCGGAAGAACTGTTACTGAAAGAGGTGAGAAATAATAATGAAAAATTCGATGAAGTCTCGAAAAAGTTCGAAGAAATTTCTAGAAATAATAATGAAAAATTCGAAGAAATTTCTAGAAATAATAACGAAAGATTCGAGGAAGTAACCAGTACATTTGGAGTGAAATTTGATGAAGTCTCGAACAAGTTTGAAGAAGTTTCTAGAACTCTTCAAGATGAAATTAAAGATGTTTCCAGAAAAAGTGATGCGAGGTTTGAGGAGGTAACCAGAGCTATCGAGGAAAAGGTTAAAGAAGCTGGTAGATATAGTGACAAGAAATTCGAAGAAATTTCAAGAACAGTTGAAGAAAACTTTGTCACGACAGAGAAGAATATGGAGCTACTGCAACAAAAAATCAAAAAACTAGAAATGTCAGTTAAGAATGGTAATTGCAGTAGGAGCCAGACACTCAAAGGCGAAGATGACTTAGCCGTAGGTAGTATGAGGGTTAAGCTGCCAAACTTTGATGGAAAGTGCTCCTGGTCAACCTATCGAAAGCAATTTGAAGCTGTGGCAATGGCTAACCAGTGGACCGAAGAGCAGAAAGCTGTTTATATACCGATTTAACAAATGTTATTCAAAAGATGGAAAAATGCTCGGACCCGTAGATTTTTGATTCGAGGGGAACAACTTTGGTATTTTTTTCAGTCCCGTAACTCATACCCCCTAATGGGAGTAAGATCAATCCCCTAATTTTAAATAGGGATAGGGAGGAATTTTCATCGTTAACAAAATGGCAGTTGAAATAGGGAAATAGACATTGAGAACACAAATTTTACTTGAAAACCAAAAAAATCTTATTTTTCTATTAACTAATTAAATGCTGGAAATGACCACCATTCACTTCCATGCAGAAAAATAAGTTCTGTCTGAAACGTTCCCGTACATTACGCAACATGTTGGGTGTAATGTGATGACATTCATTTATTATCTGATTTCGCAAATCTTACAGTGAATCAGGCAGGTTAGTATAAATCCTAGATTTCAGGTGACCTCAAAGAAAATAGTCCAGAGGAAACCGATCAGGTGACTTGGGTGGCCACTCAATATTCCCCCTTCTTCCATTCCAATTTTGATTAAAAGTTTCGTCCAAAAATTGACGTACAGGTTGTACAAAATGAGGTGGTGCGCCATCTTTTTAATTCTCCAAAACTTGCACGAGGGCTGGATAAACAGTATTTTCTTATAAATCCTGATAAATTTCGCCATTGAGGTTACCTGGTATAAAAAAGGGGCCGATATATTTATTTTTATTTTCAACTGAACCAGTAGCTTTAAATTTGGAAACTAGTTGCAAAACGTAAGTAGTGGAGACAATTATTTCAGGATGACATTCGTTAAATAAATTAACTGTTATTCGCGCAGAGTCGTCATTCATAAAAAGCAATTTTAAAATTTCTGTCCTTTCTTTTACGGAATACACCATTTTCTTCTAATGAAAACTACAAGCGAGTTAAAACGGTGATAACATTCGTAAAAATTCACGATGAACTGAGGTAAATGGAGTAAATAGTGAGGTCGATCTGTTTTGAACCAAAAAAGAAAATAAATAAATTCTGAGATGCCAGTCTGATAAAAATAATTTTTCTCAAGGTCAATTACAAATATTTTACCTTGTCGTTTTGTTATGGATGGAATTTTTTGAGCAAATCTTTTTTTTAGGGTCAGATAATACTCGATCAGATATCTGGAATAAGGTATAGCAAAAATCGACGGGTCTGAGCATTTTCACTATTTAAAGTCAATACATTGGGGTGTAAAGTTTTCATTGGCCCACCCGTATAAGGATCATGTAAAAAAGCAGGTACTTTATGGAATATTGAACCGACAAACCACCAACCGTTAGTTCGTTAAAGAATAACCTTAGTTTCTGGAGTATGAGAATGAGAAATTGAGCATAAGCATCGACAATGGCAAAGAACCAAGGACTGCAGAATACACATCCTTGCAAATAATATAGACGTATACTCTGTTGTCTCTCAATGGACATGTAAATATACAATATAAAGTATAAAGATTAATAAAGCATTACCCTTACAAGCGTTTTTTGCCTTCCGCTGGCGTTTAAGCGAGCATCTTAAATAACTAATGAAATCTAGAACTACTTTATTTATACATTTCGTAATGTATACCCATGCCGTTGCTATTTTTTTCTATTTGAAAGTTCGCATTTTTGTATACACACTATTTTGAGAAACGTTCATTAAATATCATATATACGAATACTATTTATAGTATTATTATTTATAATGTAATCCTTGACATATAGTGGACATAAATCGGATGTCCACTGGACATCTTGTGTTATTAGGGAAGGTCACCACTCCTAGGATCAAAGGTAGGTACAATGTCACTTGGGTAAATTTAGACTACTCGAGGTCCCTTGGTCGGTCAAGTTTTTCGAAATATCGGTATTTGTACTCGAATTCATTTGGCTGAAAATTTCACTCACTTTTGAGGCTATGAGCTCTTTGATTCTCTACCTTTTCTTCATCTTCCTCGTCTGATGACGAACTGCATTCACTCCGGAGGTGCCCTTTACGTAGGTTTCGTTCCAACTCTCTTCTTAACCACCGGTTCATTTTGGCATGGTCACTCGTGTCACTACCACTGTTAATTTCCATGTTATTCAATGAAAAAAATAAAACACTCTGGATATGGGAAAAATCACCAAGCTAACGCACTGACGTTTCAAAAGGGTCTGTATATTTCATTTTATTTCTCTTACAGTTTTGTATAGGTATATAAAATATTTAATGACCTATTAGCATTCGGTTGCGTCTAGACATATAAATATATATGTGGTTCCAACGTTATCGCACCGCACTCCCTCGGCTTATCTTCGACCCGTCCTTAAGTAAAGGTGGCGGTTCGCACCACGACCGCGGCCGGAGACCGAGATCAGAGACAGGAGACCGCGACAAGTGTATCAGTCCTATCTGTGACATTAAATACTGTAACGTGAAGACTTACCCGAATAATAAACTACACTCACAAATGAACTATACATACTCACAAACATTCCAGAAAACACGGGAGACATCAAAGGCAACGAAAATAAGTCCTGGTCTATTCTCGAAGCCATATATAAATAACCTCCAGAAACAACGAAAACAACACTGGAATCATCTAGAGCTTTTTTTTAGGTTAGATATATAAGGCTGATGGTATTGACAGGATAGTTAGTTAGTCATAGAGCACGGTCAATGACAGTTAGTGATAGATCACATAGACAGTAGAAAGTTATAGTCCAAGAAATATAGTGTGAATATAAATGTGTATATAGACGAGTAGTTATTGGTGTAAATAAATAAGTGAAAATAAATCGAACCCAGTTTTAATATAAATCCCTGTTACATTGGTGTCAGTGTGGAATCAGCGAGTGATTATAAAATTGGACAGACTTTAAGAGACTGCGGTTTCGTGCAGATTTTAGTGTTTTCGTGACATTTTGTTAGATTTAAGTTTAAGACTCATGTTCGTTTTCGTGTTGGTGTAAAGTATTTTTGTTCGTTTTTGTGTTAGCGTGAAGACTCTTTAGTTCGTTTTCGTATGAAGACTTTTCGTTCGTTTTCATGTGAATGTGAAGAATTTTGCTCGTTCTCGTGTGTGAAGAATTTTGTTCGTTTTTGTATTGAAGACTTGGAAAACTGTATTGACTAATTCACTTTTTTAATAAAGACAATTCAAGATGAAATTAGTGCAGCTAACAGTGAAACAACTCAAAGAACAATTGTTGGAACGGGATTGTGATGATTCCGGTAATAGAGCGACCCTCCAGAAACGGTTAATGGACATTTTGATTGAGGAGAAGATCCTGATATGTTCGAGTTCCACTCTCCGGAAGAACTGTTACTGAAAGAGGTGAGAAATAATAATGAAAAATTCGATGAAGTCTCGAAAAAGTTCGAAGAAATTTCTAGAAATAATAATGAAAAATTCGAAGAAATTTCTAGAAATAATAACGAAAGATTCGAGGAAGTAACCAGTACATTTGGAGTGAAATTTGATGAAGTCTCGAACAAGTTTGAAGAAGTTTCTAGAACTCTTCAAGATGAAATTAAAGATGTTTCCAGAAAAAGTGATGCGAGGTTTGAGGAGGTAACCAGAGCTATCGAGGAAAAGGTTAAAGAAGCTGGTAGATATAGTGACAAGAAATTCGAAGAAATTTCAAGAACAGTTGAAGAAAACTTTGTCATGACAGAGAAGAATATGGAGCTACTGCAACAAAAAATCAAAAAACTAGAAATGTCAGTTAAGAATGGTAATTGCAGTAGGAGCCAGACACTCAAAGGCGAAGATGACTTAGCCGTAGGTAGTATGAGGGTTAAGCTGCCAAACTTTGATGGAAAGTGCTCCTGGTCAACCTATCGAAAGCAATTTGAAGCTGTGGCAATGGCTAACCAGTGGACCGAAGAGCAGAAAGCTGTTTCGTTAACTGCCGCCTTACGAGGTGATGCAGCAGATATCCTTAGGTCTATTCCAGTTGGCAAGCAAACTACCATGTCTTGCATTCTAAGTTGGAGAATCGTTATGAAGACAGCCATCTTCAGCAAGTATACAAAGGATGCGCCGTAAGTCCTGAAGTGAAAGCATATTGGAGCCAATGGGACTCTTTTGTGTTAAGAGATGATCTGCTGTATAGAACCTTTGTGTCTGAAGATGGCACTGAATCCATATTACAACTAGTTGTGCCAAGAAGCAAAGTGCCGGAGGTACTACGTCAGCTACATGATGGAGCCTCGGGTGGGCATTTTCGAATCACCAAGACTCTGCAGAAGGTTCGGGAGCGATTCTATTGGGTGAATTGCAAAGAAGATCGAGACAGTGGTGCCGTAAGTGTGAAGAGTGTGCAGCCAGCAATGGACCACTTGGCAGAAAGCGGGCACCTATGAGGCAGTATAATGTTGGGAGTCCCATGGAGCGAGTTGCTGTGGATATTGCGGAACCATTTCCTGAAACGGACAATGGGAATAAGTATATCCTAGTAGCCATGGATTATTTCACAAAGTGGACAGAGGCGTACGCAATCCCTAACCAAGAAGCATCGACCGTCGCCGAGGTGTTGGTGAAAGAATACTTTTCACGTTTTGGCGTTCCTCTTGAAATCCATTCGGACCAAGGAAGAAACTTCGAGTCAGCACTGTTCCATGATGTGTGCAGACTAATAGGTGCGAACAAGACCAGAAAGACCACTTTGCATCCTCAATCGGACGGAATGGTAGAGAGGATGAACCGAACCATGGGCAAGCATCTTTCTAAGGTTGTTTCAGGACATCAGCGAGATTTGGACCATTTGTTCCTGATGGCCTATCGGGCGGCTGTGAATGAAACAACTGGTCAGACTCCTGCTGGTTTAATGTTGGGGCGTGAGTTACGCCTACCCTGTGACCTGGAATTTGGCCGTAGACCTACAGTGGACAGTGTCGCAGGAGAAGCATACGTCGACCAATTGAGAGCCAGAATGGATAAAGTCCATGAGTTAGCCAGACAGAACATCCAGCTTGCCAGTGATCGAATGAAGCACCACTACGATATTCGATCAGCTGATGGAGTCTTCAACGTGGGAGACCTTGTTTGGCTGTATAATCCCCAACGACGTCGAGGCCTTTGTCCCAAACTCCAAAAGCAATGGGAAGGGCCATATGAAATTATGAAGAGGATAAATGACGTCATCTATCGTATCCCAAAGTTACCAAGGGGAAAACCTAGAGTGGTGCACATAAACCGACTCGCACCATATGCTGGATCGAACAACCAGGAAGCACGAGTGGCTCTTCAAGAAAAAAACGTTGAGGACCGAAATGTCAGTTTCAACGACTTCATGTCCAACTACACAGATAGGAAGAAGGTCAGACTCGGTGTGACAGTTGAGGTTCAACAAGACCTTTTCAAACTACCAGCCGACGTTTC
Source organism: Crioceris asparagi (assembly GCA_958507055.1). Classification (NCBI taxonomy): domain Eukaryota; kingdom Metazoa; phylum Arthropoda; class Insecta; order Coleoptera; family Chrysomelidae; genus Crioceris; species Crioceris asparagi. The sequence goes on from OY293832.1 coordinate 28,095,722, forward strand.
TATTGCCCATTGTGTAGCGGAGGATATACGTATGGGCCGAGGAATTGCTCTGGAAGTTTGGAAGATTGGATGAATTGTCAGCCCAACGACCAAGTGTAGGAAGAGTTCTGCGACTAGCAGATGGTAATCGGAACCTCTTCTATTTGGTTACGAAGAAGATGTCTAGAGGAAAACCTACTTACAAGGACATCTGGCATACAATGAAGAGCCTAAGGAATGAAGTCAGGAATTATGACATCAAGAAGTTGGGTCTTCCGAAAATAGGCTGCGGGTTGGACGGGTTAGATTGGAAGATTGTAAGGAGCATGATCGAATATATCTTCCAGGACGCTGGTGTGCAAATTACCGTGTGTTGCTTCAATCCAAAAGGAGTATACTCGGGAAAGACGATAGACTGTTACTTCTTCAACAAGGGTGTTTGCCTGGCCTGCCCTGTCAAACTCAGGGTTTTCGTCCATGATTTCATGAATTTGTCTTTGTAAATTACTTATACCCCTATTAGTTTTATTGACATATTCAACAACATACGCTGCACATGAGTATTCTTCGATAATAAATTGCATATCTGTATTTGATTGTAATACATTGAGAAAAAAAGGAGTGAAAGGTTTGTGCCATTTTTCTTTAGATTGTCGCTTCAAAAATACTTTAGGTCGGGTAATTCCAGCTTCAAGAATATGAAAATAATCATTATCAGAAGTTATATGATTTTGTGCATAAAATATTTCAATATTCTTGTAATCATTGTTCTCAAGATTAATTTGTATTTGTTTATACCGCGTAGCATAATCAGATTATCCTGGATGATCTTTCTGCATTGGTTTTAATATTGTAGTGGAATTACAAGGCATAAATGGAGCATCAAATCGGCATTTCTGAGGTTGATTGGCATGTACTTTTTTATAACAGGTAAAGGTATGTTTGTGACTTTGCAAGCGAATATGTCCAGAAGCTTCTGTTGAAGAAACTGATATCAATTGATTGATCATCATTACAGTATCTTGATAGTTTGTACCAAGAGGATCTGATGGAGCGTTATTCAGCCATAATAAAATATGTGCAGGAGGACTACCACGATGCTGGAATTCAATTCGTTTAAAATAGTCGACAAAATAATAATTTCCAAATGGGCTGTTTTTCTTTGATTGGAGAATAGTTATCAATATATTGACTATTTTATTAAAATAGATAGCACAGGTCACAGCATCTTCATTCACTAATGTAGTCTTATATATGTAATCCAGTGACGTAGCTTGTTCAGCTGAAATTACAGTACCGTTATTTTTTAATTTGTACAATAATTGTATTAAATTGGTCCATCCGATTTCATTGGCACTCAAAGTAAGAAACATCGTAGGTTTTCCTAGTTGCCGAATCATCGCAAAAAGATCTCTTTTTCGATCGTTCCAATACCAAACTGAATTTGGTATTGACCGTAGGAAAGCTAAATTACTTTCGATACAATTATTAATGTAGTCAGCTAACTCGACTTGCTGCCGTGTAATATTAGTATTTTTACCCACATGTTTAAATGTAATCGTAAGCGAGTCACGAACTCTTAACCTCATAATTTTCATTGCTATATATAATAAATGATGTGGAGTAACTCCACGCCGATCTGATCTTCGTAATTCGCTAGTTGCTATTGCGAACGGTGTTGCATTTACTCCGTCTCTAAATTTTTGGAAATGGCCCAAATAAATCGATGGGAAAGAAAGTTCTTCGGCATGTTCATCAAAAATTATACTTTTGGGAATGTTATATTCTCCAGGAGCGATCCGTAAATACATATCTTCATTCCAAAGTAGAGTTTTCTGTTGTGCTGTTAGACTCTTTTCAACCGGTATATCTTCACTCATTTCTTCTAGATCAATTTCATTATCATTATCATTGTTGAATTGTCCTTTTATTAACCAGTCCCATTAAATAGCTTGATCTATGTATTTTTTTTTAATGTGTACGTTAATACAGTAATCATCATCGACATTACGGGGTAAGAGTTTTACCATATTGTTTACATCGACTGGTACATTAATTATTTGTCCATAAATTCCATATTGCCCATGAACATGTCGTAACCGTCTAATTTGCATAAATGGAACTCGTGGTGAAACAAGTCTTTCAGAAATTAGGTCAAGCGGTGGTAAAACCTCAAGTGTCTTTTCATATTTAAAACCGTTTTAAGTCGACATTGTACGAATCACTTTCCTCCTAATTGCTTGGTAACACGTGTTCCACAGTAAAATATCTTCAACTGTATTATAATTTTCAACTATTACACTTAATAATTGTTCATCTTCAGCACGTGGTGATTTTAAATCTAACTTAAACCACAATCGATCACAAACGGAGCAAACATATTGTTTAAAATCTTGTGGTTAAATTCTTTATGAGCAAACTTATCTCGAAGAAACCGTGAGTATGGAATTTCTGGCTGTACATCTACTGGAGGGTTATCTAAAAAATAACAATTCAAAGTATGTAACGAGTTATCTATCGATTGTGTATTGAGAATCAATTTCTTAAAAAACTAAAATTTTTTACATCGTAAATTCTAAAAATGTATATAAAATTAATTTTAAAAACTCATTTTAAGATGATGATTATTTTCAAATATCATTATTAAATTATATGTACAATTTAAAAATTATCCACACTTTAGTTTAAAATATTTTTTTTTAAATATCATTTTAATTTTGAATTTTTTTACAATTTATTTTACAATTCAAAAATATTCATCCGTCTTAAAATTGTTTTTCCTACAAATCTAAATGATAAAACATTTTGTAAATTTAAGAAATATTAAATATAAGTTTAAATTAAATTATTTTTTTTTTAATATTTCAAAACATGAATTGTAAATTAAGTACATGTTTTTAAATTAAATTATTAAATTTTTAAGTTTCTTCAATTAAATGATGAAAGTTAGTATTAATTATTGGTACTTACAATCATTATTTACTAAATTATATCCCGTTGGACACTATTTTGTTGCTGAGAGTGGTCTAAAACGGAATAAAATAAATAAAGTTATACACGTGGTGGAAAAACATTGAAATATTAGTTTATACTTAAAACAGGATTAAAAAATATTTACACTTACCATTTATTACATCAGTCACATTAACACTTATATTTGAACATCTATATTGATAGTTCAATATTTGTTTTTTACGTGCACGAAACTCGCGTCTAAGTTCTATTGAACTTTTTCCTGGATTTTTTTCATTTTCATTTTATTTTCATTTTTTTGCGTCTATATTGACGACACATTTCGGCATCTTATAAAATCTATTATTTAGCACAACAAGATATAAAAATACTCACAAACACACTGTTAAATAATAACAAACCACGCTGACATGTTACTAAAAAGCTGTAATACGCAGCCGCATACAGTGTACAGTAGTATTAGCTCACATAGTTTTCACATATACTACACACGTTAAATGCTCAAATACAAGTATTAAACAGTGTGCAATATACATACACACCGACATTTGCTCTCCCGCTCTGGCTCACTAATTACAGGCGACTATGCTCAGAAGACGGGAGTGGGGACGCTACGAAGTATGGGACAAAGAGGAGAGACTGATATTTGATTGATGTATATTCTCATTCTTTGCTGGCTTCATCCTACATATTTTTGTATTTGTGTCTCTTACCTGTCCTTTTTTCCGTTGCATCCGGTTTGAAATCACAACGATTCTAAAGAAGTTTCACTTTATTTTTTTGAAAGGGCGCCACCTTGGATTATACCATATTTTTTTCTTTTTGCTTTCAATGATGTGCGACAATCTAGGTTTGAGATAATTTGCATAATTTTGTGCTAAAGGTATTTCTTCCAAAATTATTTCTTATCTCGTTTCCAGCATTTGCAGGTAACGTGCCGCTGTTAAAGTTCCATCAAATATTATAATATTATACCTATCAAACAATTTCCCAGTATACCATAAAAAACATCAAATCCAAAACGGATCTGGTTTCACCTCGGTATAAGTATGTGAGGATTTTCTTGGCTATAATGGTGTGACAATTAAACACACCACAGTTACTAAAATAAGATTCATCAGTTCAAGGAATGTGATTAATAAAACCGTCATTCTCTGCAATTTTATCAGGCACGAATTTGCAAAAAAGTTATTCTAGGCTGATAGTCATTTGGCTGTACAGTATGAACAACATGCAGTTTATAATGAATGAACCAATGCTTCCTTAAAATTCTAGACGCTGCAGATCTCTTCACACCAACTAGCACATCTGCCGCGTTGATACCTTTGGATCCATTTCTATGCAAGTTCCTAATTTCTTTCAGGTACATTTTTCCCACGAGAAAGTTTTCTCAAACATCCATGCTGCTGCTTATTTAAATATAATATGTTAAATCTTTTAACATTTGGGTGTCGTCTTTCTTGAAACTATTTTGATAGTCTTGAGCGGCAAGGCGGGAGTTTTACACCTTATGTGGACACAAAACATATCTTATTGCTCGTTTAGTGGTGAACTGGCCATTTCAATTAAATTTAGTTACTATCACTGGAATTCTGAATAATAACTCAAAACTGACAGCTCAAAAGGTTATTTACCTTCAAGGGATGACAACATAATGCATTTTTTTTTCAAGGGTTACATGGTTTAATATAATAATTTTCAAATACACAGAAATTTATTACCTGAGACCTAGACCGTCGCACATTATTGAAAGCAAAAAAATCCAATATGTCGCCCATTTAAAAAATAAAGTTACTATCACTATCTCGAAAACCGCGGAAATGGTTTTTGTTTTGAAAATTATTATGATTTTATCATGATGAATCAAGCAACATTTGTATTAAATATTTTTATATTATAATATTGGACAAACGTAGTTTTTCTTTTTTTTTTGGAATATATTTGTAACTACTCGGAATTGTGAAATTTCTAAGCAGAATTCGAATCAGCCTAATAAACTGCGCATCACTGCTCATTTAACCCAATTGTATTTTTAATAATAACAAAGATAGACATGCTATCCCACTCAATTTGGGACACACTGTATATCGGGATTAATACTTATGCGTCCTTCGCAATGGTTAACTATATGTAAATAATAAGTAACTTGATTTAATGGCCAAATTAACCTGAATGACAACGATTCAAAATGTTGTTCAATGGAATAGCAAATAACGCTATCCAGTAGAGAGTTGCGAAAACCAATTAAAACACCACCATATTTGATGATAGATCGACAGAATACAGTTGCTATTTTAAAACCATTCAATTCATCAGATACTGTTTCAAATTATTTTAACCAGTTTTCAGTAAAACAAACAAAATCCACTAGGTAAAACTGCAGAAAACCTCGATGGATTCGCCGTCGGATGGACAGCGGCGCCGTGTCGATAAGGTTGGCAGCTTCAGGAGGCGGTGCTTCCATGGCCTCGAGCAGGCAGATGGTTGGATGTGGGTACCTGATGGCTGGCCAGTCTCAGGCTAGATGCTAGAATTTTATCGAAAATCTTTCCGATCTATCTTACAATCTAGTAAAGAAATGAATTCGGAATGTCGGGTGATTTCTTAGGTTTCGGAATCATTATGATATTGGCTTTTACCAAGCTCGTGGAAAATAGCCAATTTGAATGCAGGCGTTAAAGACGCGAGTTAGTTGTACGATCATTACAAAGGGGATTCTTTTAAGGACTTTTCTAATCATACTGTTCGGTCCAGGTGCGTTGTTAGGTGCTGATCTAATTATTGAATCGACCTCATTCGCGGTAATACGTTGGGTAAGTGGATGGTTGTTTGGCGCGAGCAAAGGTCTAGGGCCCTGCTCGAGAAATTAGTTAACGCGGTGTTGAGTGCGTCTAAAATGATTATCATCGAACATCTGGTCAGTCGGTATTTGGAAAATGTCTTGGAGTATTCGCCTTCTCCCGAGGGTCGGCGATATATTGTGATTGAGGGTGATTATTGAGGGTGAGATGAGATGGTTCATTACGTTTAGGGCCAGAAATAACTTTGAACCTGTTCCAGAACTTGGATCCATCAGAGAAATTGAATTCGGCAGTTGTTTTTTGCCATTGGTCTTCTCTGAAACGAGTTAGGAGGGTTTTGATTTTTGAGTTGAGACGGTTCCACTGGTTCTTAAGCACAGGATCACCGTACTTTCGGAGTTCTCTAAGAATTTGTGCTTTAATGAGTTTCAGAATATATCGCGGACTTGGTCGCTTGGTGGTGTCGATTCGACGGGTTTTAATGCACCGCGTTATGGCGTTTTGAATTGTGTATTGTGTTCTCATGTGCTGAGATCGCGGCGTCAATTTTGACAGGATTATTTAAAGGTGGGTTTGTGATGTTAATATGATCTGTTGAAAGAAAGAAACTCTCAGTGTTCTCCACAATATATTGATGATTACATTTCAGTTAACAGAGACATGTTTCGAGACTATATAGTCTCATTATCAATCTTAGAAAAAGGTTCTGTTACAAATTTGGATAAATTAGTGACAGGAAAATGTTGAAATAGGGATTTAAATCTTTAAAAAGTAAGATGGCTAATGTGGTACTCACGTGGAGATGAAAAATAAATTCAATCCAAAACCAAAAGTAATCAATGAAGTAAAATAAAATTAAATTCCGAGGTTGTAATATTGCAAATCATATTATTAACCACAACCTTACCTTTGATATCACTAAAGATGTCAGAATATTACACCAAAGGGCCGCTTGTTGAATATCTTAGAAATCTTTGAAATCAATTCTAATAACAACAACCCGTTAATCATATCTCTTAATGAACAAACTTATTTTGATTGTATACAGTTCTTTAACACTCTCAACTTTTGAATTTGTTTAGGGAAATTTATGCTTCTCCTTAACCTCATTTATTAGTCATTATGTTATATTATAGAGTTTTCTTTTTTCAGCCTTTATACTATATTAATTTAACTAATTATCTCCAGTCATTTATAGATGGCACCACTCATGTGTTGATAGGCTATAAATTACGATCTTCAAACAAAAATTTTCTCTTTCACATCGAACTATCGAACTTAGTAACAACAACCATGTAGTCCACCAGTCCACGTTAATTCAGCGTCCAGTTAGAATTTATTTTTAGTTTTATTTTAGAATTTAATTTTATTTTTGAGTTTATTACAACCTCGGAATTTAATTTAATTTTTCTTTATTGATTAATTTTGGTTTCGGATCGAATTAATTTTCCATCTCCATGTGAGTACCACATTAGCCATCCCTATTTCAACATTTTCCGTTCACTAATTTATCCAAATTTATTACAGACCCTTTTTCTAAGATTGATATAGTCTCAAAACATATCTCTGTTTGTAATCATCAATATATTGTGGAGAAGACTTAGAGTTTTCTTTTCAAAATACGACTTCACTCCACTTTGAGATAATTGACTTTTACCTACAATTTTAATATGATCTTCGAAAGCACCCCAGTCGGTGCCTTCACAATCAAATACTGTTGGGAATTTGGAGGGTTTCTGAATCGGAGCTTGTAAGTTGGTGCTGATTAATATGGGGATATGGTCCGAGCTGAAAGAATGAAACAATCCCAGTCCAATATTCCTACCAGATTAGGCGTGCAGATTATGTGATCAATGATCGAAATTCATTTGGTCACGTGTGTGATATTGTCGTTCTCTGGTCAGAATAATTGAAGTTCTGATATTGTATTAATAATTACTTCTTTATCGGAGGTTCGTCTTTTTGACTTACAAACTGAAAATCCATCTTCGATAAATCTTGTTCATTTTCACTTTCGTCATTATCAGTATCATTTTCATTGATTTAATATGTCTTAGGTTTTGTAAAATTCGGTTTTTGATTAGACTGTATAGGTTGAGAATCTTGGGGTCTATTACTCTGATTTTGATAATTTGGGGTCTATAGTTTTGATTTTAAAAACCTTGAGGTCTAGAACTCTGAATTCTGAAAACTTTGTGATCTGTTTATAAAACTGATTATTACCAGAAGTAATTTTCAAAGGTTTATTTGAATGGTAATGACTTTGATTAGAATGAATCGTGTTTCCAGATCTAAATGGTTTATTATAATTTTATTTCGATTTATCAAAATTCATTTCCTGAGAAAAGTTATTTGTCTTCAATTAACTTTTCTTTTGTCCTTCATAATAATTCAATTGTAATTCTCGTTTTAATCTATTCTTAGCTGTAATCAAATCTGGTGGATTCGATGCCCGTATTATAGTAGATAATGATGGTTGTAAACCTACCACTAATGTAATTAAGACCATTGTATCAATTGAAGCGTTTTGTGCTTTTTTCATATCTGCACTCATATTCTGCCTAGCTATTGCAGACTAAAGATTAAAAGATTGAAGGGTTTCTAATCTTGTAACAAATGATAAAGGAGATTCATTTGAATTTTGTCGCATCCTTTGTAAATCTTGTATTAGGGATGTAAGATCCTTAGTATCTCCATAATGTGTTTCAAGAAGAGTTCTAATTTCTATCCATGTTTTTGGATTTCGAGAATTTATCAATTCCGCTGCTTTAGAACGTAATTTATTTTTTATGTGTAAAGTCAAAAATAAATTTTGGTTGTCTTCACTTATTTCTGTTGCTGTATTACAAGCATTAATAAAAGTATTGAGGAATATTGAATTTCCATCATATTCCGGGATTAAGGAAAATATTTCGCTCAATTTATATGGTTCAATATTATGTTCATCACTCTGATTTGGTAATTGTGGATTTGTTACAAACATTTTATTATCGTTAAAATAAATTTAGTGACAATATATATTGAGGTGTGATGATTCAATGTCATACACTAACCTTATATGAATTTCTGCAATTCCTCTGTTTGGAATTATCCTCGCCTCCTGCACTATGGGCTGTAATTCTGGTTGTACTCGTTTGCTTCTGTGAATTGAAGTTGATCGTTTGCTCCTTTGAATTGAAGTTGATCGATTGCTCCTTTGAATTGACCACTGCTTCTGGGAAGTAAGCCTTGTTCTACCAATTGATGTATGATACTGAGAGGGAACTTCTTCGTTGCAATGTCGATTTAACTTTTAGCCAGCAAATTCCATTAATAAATCTTAAGCTTCTTATTAAAGGTTGGAAACTACCGTGTTGTTGGATGTTTTACTGTCAAAGAGACCGTCCACTCAGGAAATATTAAGTCTTCTTCGAGGGATGAAATCCTACTTTGTAAGGCACCAGCTCCAGTAAATACCAATCAAACACGTTGTAGCAATCCTTCTGACCGCGCCAAATTGTTGCGTATCACGGCCAACAATTATATTTTTAAAAAAACTTTATGTCACTTATTTCTGTCAGCAAAAATAATATATTATAATATAAAATATTGACTATTAACTAGGGCTTAACTTGATGTTATCATAAGCAATATTATAGGAATAATAATCTGGGAAGGCTCTTTCTTGCCTTTAAATAGTATTCCAAATATTTCACAATACTGCACAACAATAATTAAATGTAAAGTTTTTCTGGAAGAAATACATTTCCATTCCCAGTGAACTACTTTGTATGAGACTGTATAACTTACACTTTAAGAAGTAATTACGTCTTTTGATAATACACTGCTAATTCCTATTCTTGGTAGCAGTGAAACTTGATATTTAATTATAACAATAAGTTATTCTTTTGTTAGTTATAACAAAGACTTATTCTTTGATATTAAAATTATTGCGTCTTTTCAAGATTGATAAGAAATATTAATTATTAAATTATATGATGCGTATATGATGCAATGTCATACAGGGTGTTACGTAAATATTGGGTACAATAAAATATAACTTGTATATATAAGTGAGGGCAGAGCAGTGTTGCCAGATATTACAGGATATCCCTACCCTGCTTAACCTTTCAGCGGGCGCGTGTTGAAAATTACATAAAGAGGCGACTGTGGGCCTATATTCTAGGATATTCGATAGGTTTTAAGGAAATAGTAATATATACTTGAATAAAAAATATTTTCTTACAAATATAAAAATTTTTACAAAATATAAAATGGAAACAAAGACATTAATTCACAAAACAGTATACAAATAACATTATTCACTTAGTATTAACCTAAGCAAGTATAACACACAAAAGTAGCGTGCTCTAAGCACATAAATTTATGACACTTTTTGCAAAAAAAACTTGATGGACGATTTTTCTTGCGATCGCATCTACCTCTCCCAGGATATGTATTGACTTGCCTAGTCGCATCTGATCCATTCTCTTCGATACCACATATTCCCATAATTCTCAACCTCAAATTTTTCGGTAAACAAAGGATTGCGAGTTATGTTGTGCAAAGCCGAAATTACTTTTTTAAAAAGATTTATTCAACTTATTTATACACAACAGACTTATAAAATGTAACTTGTCAATACTTTCGATAACACGTACAGTATGATGCTCGTACAAAATTACAAGTAAGCGAGGCTCACTTGCGAAAAGTCTTTTATATTGAAATAAATGTTGAGTCGGCGTTTAACATGCTGACTCTTAAGAAATCAAGCGAATAAGTCGCTGAGCTTAAGGAAATTAGGCATATAACTCCTCCACCCATAAGAGGAAACTTTGGGGTTGGTCAAAGTTGACGTATTAATAAAACTGTTAAATATTTGATTTGGATGGTTCGGGAAATGCCTCATTTCCATTAACTTTTTTCTTAAATCTAGTTAACAATTGTATCCTAAAATAGTACAAAATTGAAATAAGGATTATTACTATAAGAAATACATAGATTGGTAAATTTGAATGAGTCCACATAGTTTCGTCAATAAGTGAGATAGATTCCGAAATAGGGTCCAATGTTAATTTAGACAACTGATCCAAATTAAACGATTTTAAATTCAACTGTATAGGTTTTACACCAGACACTGCACTGGGTAGGTGAGGTAGGTAGACTGGTTCTTCTTGGATGGTTCCCTCTAGGTTAACGAACTCGAACTCCTTGGTTATGAATCGACAGGAGTAAGGAACTGTTATGAGGAAAGTACCTCTAACCTTATGGACTTCCTCACTTCCACATTTTCCATGCACTAAGGTCTCGGTGGGGGCGATGAGTAAGTATTTTTCATCACTGATGGTTTCAACTAGGACCTCGGTGATTTCTACTGGGATATGTTTGCATCGTGGATCTTCTTTAACCTTGAGCAGATTCTTTACACAGGTTTCCTGCTGGTAGTTTCTCTCAATTTGTGAAAGTTTACAAAAGAATTCTCCTTGGACAGCTTGGCATTTGCTTTTTAAATAATAAGTAGTGTCGTCTCCCATGGCCACATATGAGGTAGGAGGGATAATTGTTGTGGATTCACGAGTAGGGATGGAGAACAGGTGGTATAGATTATATGTTTTTAGATTTAACAGGGGAACGTGTAACAGAAATACTACATGCTCTGCGTTAATGTAATATTCTACATAGATTGTTCGTATGAAGAGAATATTGTCGTTAGAATAGTAATGTTCAGGCGTGTGATGTTTGGACAGTTCATCTCTCACTGACTTCAATGATTCTTCATTTATAATGGATAAGTGTAAGGTATTCAAGGAGGCGAAATTTATTGATACAAGCAACTTTTCCACGATTTGAGACAGATCTAATAAGCTGATTTTGAACATTGTAAGCGTATTGGTAACGTTTTGGTCTTCCCCTCGAATCATTCTTAGTACATCCCTGATTCTATTGAAATTTGTGGTGATATTTCCTACTGTTTCTTCGTAATTCTTTATTAATTTCTGATTCAAAGAAGCTTGCTTATTGTAATGAGATATTATATTCTCTTGACCCCTTTTTAAATTTTCTATAGCTTTATCGTATCTGACACCGTCAGATTCGTCCAAGTTACCAGAAATAAATTTAAATACGGACCCTAGGGCGTTTATCATTCCACGCTTTACTCTCTTCCCATTATTCAAAATTTCGGGGTGAATCATAATTACTTGTGACCTTAATTGGTTAAATTGTTTCGTTACATACTCATATTCTATCATATCAGCCATGTACAGTTTGTTTTTGGTTTTTATGTGAAATCCCGATATTAAATTCTCTAATTCTAAAATTTTGCTACCAAGGATTTTAATAGGGTAATTGTGTAGGAATGTATGATGAGAATATTGGATTCTAGTGGGTCCCAATTTGAGAGGTAATATACCTGGATTATTTTCGAGGCTTTTAATTTCGATTTTCGGGGCTGTTGCTTGATTTTGGTGTACCAGTGCTATTAGCACCATTATTAGTAGGCTCATCTGAAACAAATGGAATGAGTGGTCTTTGGTGTTGTCTAGTCTTTCGTAATTCCTGTTTATGGTATGTGTTATTTTTAGTCGTTTTTACCTTTGTCCCTAGGTCTTTTTTAATAGTTACGTGTTTATACAATGGGGATATTTTATTTCGAGGTCGTGTGGAAATATACGCGTCCAGAGTGTTGATCTTTGGTGGTTCTTTGCGTTTTTCGTTTTGCTTCTCGATGTATTTATCTTTTGCATCGCTGGATTTTTGGTAGACGTGATTGTACATGCTCTTAATTTTATTCCTCAAGTCGTCAATGTATTCGTTGTATTGATTCTTCGAATCAATTTCCAGAATGTCTCTATTATCTAAATGTCCAAATAGTAGTTCCGTTGGTCGGAAGTTCGTGGTACTATGTATTGTTCGATTATATATTATTGTTGCATTTTCAAATATATTGTGTGACAAAGCCTTTTGTTTTTGAAGTGTTAGTGTTCTCATAATTTCGATTAAAGTGCTATGTACTCTTTCTATGGGGCTGTTAGCGTTGGGATGTAGGGCAGTAGTCGTATGGTGTTCGATGTTATACGATTCCATAAGTTTATTGAACAAACCCGTATTAAATTGTCCATCAGTCACTAGTGTCTTAGGTAATTTGTATCGCGAGAATATCTTCAAGAACTTCTGAATAATTTCTACCATGTTGGCAGAATTTAGTTCTTCATACATGAAGTATTTCGAAAAGTTGTCAATGCACGTCAGGTACTTGGATTTGTTACACGAGAATATGTCCATGTAAACTATTTCGAATGGAGTCTTAGGTGTAATTGAGGTACCAAACTTAAGTTTTATGGGATTTCTCTCGTATTTTGTTTGTTGGCAGATTCTGCAGTTATTCACATGTGACTGGCAATCCTTCAATATATTTGGCCAATAATAAACCCTCTCAATTTCTTCTTGCAACTCGCGTATTCCTCTATGGGTGATCTTATGGAATTTATTTAATATTTCTAGCTGATGTTCTCTCTCGATTACATCTTTTAGAATTATTCTAGTGACTACAAATTTAACACTTTTATCAAAAAGCATATTTACGATGGTTGCAATTTCTTCATACATACCGTCGTCTTTCGAGTGAATGGCATTAAGTACCTTAGGATTTACATACTCTTGTAAAACGTTTTGAATTTCATTTGGATAATTATTATTCGTGATTTGAACCTCTAGACGTTCTTTATTAAATATATTGATTGATTTAATCTTAGGTTCGTTTCCTAGTTTAAAAATAATTTGTTTCTTAAATAGATTCAAGGGTTTGTCGGTGATGGTTAGTTCCGCTGAAGTATCGTCTTCCTGCGTATGTAGAGTACTGTTGTCTGCTATTCTGCCTTGATCTAAATTGTCAACTATATTCACTTGGTCCGTCTTTGTAATAGAATTCTGTTTGTCAGGTGGCTTAATCTGGATTTCGGAGATAACCTTAATTTTGTCAGAGTCTTGTTTTTCAGAAGTCTCGTCTAGGATGTCCTCTAGATTTCCTAGTTCTGGTAAGGGACTTTCACCAATATCTCCGGGATTAGCAAATAGGGATAAGAGGTCGTCAGGTGTGTTGTCAAGTTGTAGAGGGTATGCTTCTAAACGCGATAGGAGGTCAGCGTTTGCATTCAATTTTCCTTTCTTATATACGATTTCGTAATCGAATTCCATCAGTTTGAGTCTCCAACGGACCAGCTTTGAGTTAGGCTCTTTTATATTGAAGAGCCACTGTAGTGGTTTGTGGTCTGAGACAATCGTAAACTTATTCCCGTAAAGGTATGGTCGAAATTGTTTTGTGGCGTAAACAATGCTGAGACATTCTTTCTCAATCGTCGAATAATTTTTCTCGTGGTCGTTCAATGTTCTCGAAATGAAGGCTATTGGTTTATCAGAACCAATAGGACCTTGGCTTAGGACCGCGCCTATACCAACGTTTGAGGCATCAGTCGTCAAAACGAATTTCTTGTTAAAGTCGGGGTATGCTAGGATAGGTTCATTACAGAGTATTTGTTTGATGGTTTCGAAAGCTTCTACAAATTCGGACGTATGCTCTACTTTTGCGTTCTTTTTAAGACAAGCCGTCAAGGGTTTTGTAATGGTTGCATAGTTTTTCACAAATTTCCTATAATAACCTGAAAGCCCTAGGAAACTTTTAATTTGTTTTGTCGTTGAAGGTATCTTCAAGTTTTTGATCTTTTCAATTAATTTTGGATTTGGTCTAATACCATTTGTGGTGACTATATGGCCTAAATATTCTATTTCCTGTAGAAAAAATTCGGATTTATCTAACTGTATTTTAAACTTATGTTGTCTCAGTCGTTGTAGAACTGTAGTTAAATTTTGTAAATGTTCTTGCATTGATTTTCCTAATATTATAATGTCGTCCAGATATACTAAGCAAATTTTATTTAATAATCCTCTTAAAACTTCATTCATGACACGCGCGAACGCTGCTGGAGCATTTCGGAGACCAAAAGGCATCCGTAAAAATTCGTAATGGGCATCTTCTGTCGAGAATGCAGTTTTGTGGCGATCTTTTTCCTCAATTTCAATTTGATGGTAGCCAGATTTAAGATCAATTTTGGAGAATAATCTCGAACCGCCCAATATGTCAAGAATGTTTGATATATTCGGTAGAGGATATTTATCCTCAATAGTGTTTTCATTGAGTTTTCGAAAGTCTACTACCATACGCCATTGTTTCTTGCCGTCTTTTCCGTCCTTTTTGGGGACAAGGAAAATCGGAGCCGAGTAGGGCGACGTACTTTCTGTAATAATGTTGTGTTCTAATAGTTCGTTAATTTGTTTATTAATTTCATTTTTTTGCGAATGTGGGAAACGATAAGGTTTTGAAAAGATAGGAGTTTCATTATTTAATGGAATGGTGTGCTTGATGATAGAAGAGAATGTTAGCTTATCTTTTTCTTTATAAAACGTGTCTCGGTATTTTGTTAATTCATTAAAAATTATTGTTCGTTCTTCTTCTGTTCTGATATGGTCGAGTTTATGTGCTAACGTTAGGTCTTCAATGCCGTTATCTGACGTCTCGTGTTTCACGACACGTGCATGACAGACGTCGAATTCCTTAAGATTGATGTGGTTAGCTAAAATGGGCTTATCTAGACTAAGAATATGAGATTTTTCCTCGTTCGAATTATTTTGAATAGCTACATTAACTCTGAAATTACGAGCAATATTAATATTTTCAGGAATGTCGTAATGTCCAATTGTTTGTTTGGGTATAAGAACTGTTCCCTTCCTAATGTTAGTCGGAACATTTATTAATTTCTGACCCTGCTTAATTTGAGTTTGAAAATAATTAATAGTTGGAGGTTGATATCTACATAAATCATATTCTAAATTATTAAGTACTATTTTGCCTCTACTGTAATCTAATAACATATTTAGTTGTTCTAATGTTTCTGTTCCCAGCAACATATCAAAATGCTGGTGAAAATTTATAATATAAAATTTGAGGAATTGGCCAGGTTGGAGAAAATCGGTAACGAAAACTTCGTTATGTTCTGATTGGTTCAATATGGTTTTAATTGTAAATTTTTCTTCGGTAATCCTATCGGGGAAATATTTATGGGCTATATGGGGGCTGCACAGGGAATTGGTGGCACCGGAATCAATAAGTATTCTAAAGCCGTCAATAACTAAATATGGTAAACTAGATGATATAAGATGGTGATTGGTTTCTAAGAATTTGTGTCCGAGGCAGATACCTGAAAATTTTCAGATTCTTCCTCTGGGAAGGATTCGATTTCACCTTCGTATTGTGGATATAATTCTTCCGTTTCACTCCAATTATCATTCTGTTCATATCCCATATCGTGTTTATGATACGAGGGTACCTCATGTAAATTAATCTGAGGGTTTCGCCACCGTTGGAATTGCGGCTGATTAAACTTGTTATCCGGCCGATTTCGCGATTCTTGGTTCGATACAGGTGGAATTTTATTAGCTCTATTGATAGCGCTAAAGCTATTCGGCTGTGTTCGAGTTGGACCTTGTTGGAAAGGTCTATACGATGATTGTTGTTGATTAGATGTGTTATAATTGTAATAAGGTTGCTTCGTGCCGTAATTATTCTTATTCGGAATTTGCGTCATGGTTGTTGTCGGTCTATGTGTCTGATTCGTAACTGGTCTGGGATGGTAATTAGGTGGGAAAACGTAATTGCGACTAGGAATTGTACTACTTTTACTAACGGTATCGTTTTGCCCATGCTTGGACACATGCTTTAGCACTGTAGGTATCGCTTCTTCCAAAGTTTTATGTTGCCTTACCTCGAGTATAGTCTGCAACATTGGTGGTGCATTATTATAGAATACCTCCAAGGCTGTCTGGTCATTTATTTCGCAATGTACTTTTTTTTGATTAGCAGATAAATCGTCATCCGCATTTATTTTTAAATTAAGTTTGTTCTGTAATTCTTTCAAACGCTCGATAAAATCAATCAAACTTTCTTTCTGATTAATTTTAAGGAATCTAAATTTGTGCGCAACTGTCTGTCGATCTGTATGGTCCCCGAATTTTGTCCTAAGAGATGCTTTCAACTGTTCCCAAGTCTCTATGTCAGGTCTCGTACTTATATATTGTTCTGCTTTGTCCTTTAATTTACTGAGGATTAAGCAAAATGTGTAATCATTTAGAGTATTGTCCGTCGTAGCTCCGTATTTCGCATGAAATTTGTTTACGCGGTTTATAAATACTTCTAATGCGTCCGGGTTTCCATCAAATCTAGGAATAACCTCACCATAGCTGCGTGCGGCTGCTATCAATTGTTCAGTTGTTAGAGCCATCTTAGATTGAATTACTGAGCTATTGATTAGATCTGTCTCGTTATGAGAATTACTTATATCATAAATATCTTCCAAACTTCGTTCTGAATGAATGTCGCTTAAATTTAATGAAGGCAGAGAGAGAAATGAATCAGAACATTCACAATCCGTTGACTCTATTATAACAGTATTCTCCGTCATAAATTGGTAATGATTTCGCAAAGATTTATGTCATAATTCCACATGTAATATTTCATAAAATAGAGGTTTTATAAGAACTAAGGAAAAAGGAATGTGGCACTTACTACTTCTGATGTTTCTCTGCTGCTGGATCTCCCTTCGTTGGCACTTGTAGGTTGCGGTGGAACTTTTCACTTAAATTCACGAAAAAGCTGGACTAATTCGCACTTGTTTTTCGTGGTTTTTTGGAAAATGATCCGGATGACTGCGCCAGTTATGTTGTGCAAAGCCGAAATTACTTTTTTAAAACGATTTATTCAACTTATTTATACACAACAGACTTATAAAATGTAACTTGTCAATACTTTCGATAACACGTACAGTATGATGCTCGTACAAAATTACAAGTAAGCGAGGCTCACTTGCGAAAAGTCTTTTATATTGAAATAAATGTTGAGTCGGCGTTTAACATGCTGACTCTTAAGAAATCAAGCGAATAAGTCGCTGAGCTTAAGGAAATTAGGCATATAACTTGCGACCCTTTCACGCAAGTGATTTTCAACTAATGCAAATACGAGATTTTGCAAAAACTTACGTTGTAAGATTTTATCGTTTGTGGTTGCATGGTGAATTGCTTGACAGTTTATACCACCTACGTTTAGACAAGCGTAAAAAATTACCATTGGCCATCTCCGTGTCGACCTGGCACAATTGTATGTTGTTGCGCTAACTTGTCGACAACATCAACTCCTCCTTTGGTCTTGTTTTATTTTTAGTATCTCCGGCTTGAATGAACCTCCACTTTCAGGATCAATTCTATCATCGGAATGCATACAACTTTTCTTTGGACAATAAGATGCAAGGGTGCAGTTTTCTTTGAAGGCAAAAATAGTGGATTTTTCGGGGCAATTTACAACAGTTAGCCCGTAAGTTGTAAAATTTGTAATAAGACTGTCAACTAATGGTATGTATACTCATGAGTCCTTTATCCATCGTGATGTTTTGTCCTGAATTATGAATTGGTTGGCTTAGTCTCTCAACAATGGACAGCCCTAAATTATCTACGAAAAATTGCCCCTCTGTTTGACGTCCAACATATACTTCCATGTTGGCAGTATAAAACATTTTTACGTCACACAAAGCAAACATTTTTATGCCGTATTTATTCGGATTACTCAGTATGTATCGACGAAATAAGCAGTTTCCTCTGAAGGCTTTGTCGTCAATGGTAGTGAACTCAGATAAATTAGATCCATCTTTACAGTTTTCCATGAACATGTCAAAAAATTGACGCATTGCTGCTAGTTTATTAAAACGCTTCCTTTCTTCACGACTGTCCTTGTCCTCAAATCTGTAATTTTGAAAATCTCAATGGCCTTAGCGTTGCTCATCCATAAATCTTCTAAATTTAGATGATTTGCTTTGTATGTTCCAGAAATATATAAGAGTCCAATAAGAGCCCGAATTTCATTTATATTAGTAGGTCTTAGATCTCTCTGTCGAGTGTAAGAATCAGAAAGGAGTTCGATCTACTTTTTGTATATTCTACAATAATCTGCAGCATTTCAGCATTGAAAAAAAGATCTAAATTTTTAAGTCTCTTGTAGCTCGCGTAGGTCCTGGTAATTGTTTCAATAAATTGGCGCGCTTTGTTCTTTTTCGTCTATTGGAACACGGTAACCCATTCCACCTCGTGCCATCTCTTCCTGTATAGACTGGTTCACTCCTCATTTTGTCTTCTTGTCTTAATACTTCTTTCGAGCTAAAGGTGTCTCTTTTATCTATCTCTTGTTCGGTATCACTATCGCTTCTTTCTTCCACATGATCATTTTCGTCAAGGTCCACTGCATCGTCTAATTCTTCCTCTTCATTTTCATTGTCTGAGAGGCATTCAAGCATCATCCTTTCGAAGATCTCCTGCTCGCGTTCAAACGACATTTTATAGGACATTGTATCTGAAAAAAAGTGTAGATTATAAACAGAAACGTAAAGAGGCGCGCGCGGAATGACGTTCCGCTAATATTTTATTTATTATATTTTTCATTTACGCTATTAGAAAATTATTTTGATATTCATTAGAAACACAGAAAAGTATAAATAGATCTATTTACCTAAAAACAACTGATTAAAACTTACCTTTTCATACACAAGGTAATATAACAAAAATATAACGTGCAAGAGCAAGCGGATTCACATTCCACAAGGACAAATGTTATTCAAGTATTATTGCTTTGAGCTGTCGCGGCGTACTAGCAGAGACAACCCACGAGACGTGCAAGTCCATGCAAAAAAATTATCCATGTATCTATCCTTGTCTAGCGTCAGCAAAGGAAATTGCAGATGGCGCTGAACGCATTTTAACCTAATCTGCCCGCTAATTTCAAATTCAGTTTAAATGCTTCATCCTTCATGATCAGCTGTTTTCACATATTTAAATGTCATTCGAGTTCATCGATGATCTCACTTGAAGTCTGTCGATTGATGAAAAAATGTGAATCAGCTAGAAACACAACACCTGTTTTCGTATGTATGTTGTATTTCTAGATTATTCACATTTTATCATCAAGCGACAGACAGCTATCGATGAACTCGAATGACATGTAAATATGATAATAAGCATCAAAGTTGAATTTGAAAGAAATATTTACCTACATGAACATATTAAGAGGGGCTCATGATGCAGTTAAAAAAAATTTTCATAGAAATGATGTATTTATTATAAAAATATGAATTTATAATAAAACTAAGACTAATAAGTTAATCTAAGAAAAAAAATAACATTCGGTAAACTTATCTCAGCACAAAATAGAGGTAGGTATACTGTTTACTGTTTATTCTGTTAATTATAAATACTCTTTAACACATATACACATTCAATATAAGTTCGTCAATATCTACCTTCATTAGCTGTATGTCCTCCACAGACCTTATGACTGTGAAGTAGATGCCCTGTTTTCGAAGCCAATTGGAATTGCATCTTTTCGAAGTCTGCCGCTAATCAAATCTGAGTAATCCTCTACTCTGAAATGGTTTCTACAGATTCTTTGATTTCTTAGTGAATCCCCAGTAAACTTCATGCCCAACTTTTCTTGCCAAATCCTGGATCTATAAACAAGCGCAAATTGCTTCAGTATTCTATTCACTATTAATGTTTTCACGCTAAGACACACATAGACCATATACCATATGACTAAATTTGCGCCAATAATGAATGTCAAAATGCGACCGGTGATTGGCCGACGTCATTCCAGTGCATTGTTGTCAGATTGAACAGACTCGATGAAATATGTTTATTCTAAAAACGAGTGATAGTGGACTATAACTACTGAAAATATAGGCACCTTGGCAACATATATGCAAGCGATTGTGGCTCTATCTGCGTTTTCCTTCACTAGTGGTAGAAAGCGATGAAGGTAGAGGAAAATTCATGGGATAAAACGAAAGAGATACATCCGATAACAATAGGATAAATTTTCGGGCCTACTTACCCGTCTTGTGGGTTGTCTCTGGTACTAGAGTTATATGTAATAAGTTAGGAAGCTAGAGAGCGCCAGGATAGTATGTGTGTGCGGACTGACTGAAAGATTAAAAAGAAATGAAACAATTCATTTATTTTTAAAAAGACATCTGTCATGAATTTTTTTTTCATCAAAAATGACATACGTCAAAAACTATGACAGATAAGCTGTAAAAACTAGGGCTTTTCATGCTTACTTAAATGTGCAGAATTCAAATATCTAATAAAAAATAGGGATTTCCATTTGAAACAACAAAGTTAGTAGAATTTCCGGTGTAACCGAAAGTGCCAACATTTTGTAAATATTTTCACTAAATTGGGCAACGTTGATTATAGCCAGGTTAAATTGTTCATATTTGTATCTAGATTTTTAAGTGAAAATCTTCTAATGGGCAAGTTAAAAAAATACCCTGTATATGTTCCGTTTGCTATAATGTTCAAATTTATAAAAGTGTGTTATGACAAGTTACAAAAATGTAGTTTATCACATAAAATAGATACATCATCATCATTTTTCTTGATTAAAATATCATATAGGTATAATTATCAACAAAATCAAAATTTATAGAACTATTTATGTTTTGTTAAATATTGAGTTGCTCCATAGGGCCTCCATCTTGCTCAATGAATTTGATGAATGTTCGTCGGAGTTTCTCTAAAGATCCTGTTATAAAATCTGAATGATTGTCATTCGGATCATTTATTTCATTCGTAATTAGTTGTTGTAGATGTTCTATATTCTGAATATGATTTTGGTAAATGCGATTTTTTAAATATCCCCATAGAAATGCGTCTGGACTGTTAGCTGGCCAGCTAAGTAGTGCATTTCTACTACCAATCCATATTTCAAAACGTTGGTTCAAATAATTTCTCACTCTTAAGGTGCTATGGGGTGGGGCTCCGTCCTGCTGGAATACAATTTTTCCTAAGTTCTGCAAGGGCAATTCATCCAGAAAATCTTTGAGTTTCCGAGAAAGTTCAAATATGAGTCCCCATTTAAGTTTAGATTAAAAAAATAAAGTTTAATAATTTTGTTATCTATTAATCCGCACCAAACTTTAATGGACGGGTGCTCTTGAAATCTAAATTCCCTGTAATAGAATGGGTTTGTTGTAGCCCATGATGTTTCTTAAAAAGTTAGGATCATTATCAATTCTTTCCAGCATAAGGCGGCAAAATATTACTCTATTTTTTCTGTGCGTCTGTGTCAATTTTGGGGTTTGTCTAATCTTGAAAGGCTTGTATCAAGCTTTTTTGAGAGTCCTTTGAAATTTTCAATAGGAAGTATCACGGACGTTCCATAAACTTTTTGAAATATGTCTTATGGATAAATTTGGATCGTCTAGCACATAAAGTAATATATTGAGTTGCGCATCTTCTTAACTATTCACCACTCTCTTCTTCCTATTCAGACTTGATATTTGTTGAAATTTTTCGAATATCCATTGAATTGTTTTTTTGCAAGGAGTGTGTATTCTTGGATTTTCTGGAGCAAAGTCTCGTTGCGTTGCTGCGGCATTATGGTTGTTTCGAATGAATGAACTTCAAATTATTTGTTTTTCTATTAACGAATATGGCATTTCTTATAACAAGTTACAGCGATACTTTTTGAATTACTTGAAAAAGATAACTGCCACTGTCACTTTATGTCAGTTTTGGTTTGCCAAAATTTCGATTTTCAACTATAATATTTCTAAAACAGTTGAAGGTGAGTATAGGGCATTATACATGAAACGTATCTAGAATTCTCCGTAGAATTCAAAAATGCTATAATATACAGGGTGCTTCATTTAAAAAAGGTAACTTTGCTATAGCATTTGTTTATTTAACACCCTGTATTAACAAATATATGTCCTGCAAATAGTTTAGAATACATCCTATAACTTTCGTATTCAACATTTTTTTCTAAAGTGAAAAACAAAATAGTTAAATGGGTGGACATTATAGAAAATTACCCGGTACAAAAATAAACAGTTTATTAAATAAAATATCAAATATTATTCACTGTTCTTCATCTAAGTATATTATATATAAATCCTTACGAGGAAACATAAGCAGCAACAGAACTTCAAATTAATATACTTTTAATTGTTAATAATAATTAAAATATCATTTAGGTATTAGTATATATAAATTCAAAATTCATAGAAATAGGTATTTATAGAAATTACAAAAATAAAGCTTTTCAATTAAAATTCAAATATTATTCAGTATTCTTCATCTGAGTATTTTATATAGGTATAGATAGGAGTTATCAACTATAACGAAATATAATTTCCCTTGGTAAAAACGAAAACGCTTTACTTTTATAATATTCTAGAACTATTACAGTACTTTTTCAATATTCTAAAACCATAATAGATCTGAAAGGGTCATAGATGGAAAGGATTAAAAAAGCCGTTCCATCTAGTATTCTAGACTTTCAAAATTTGTTCAAACTGACAATTTTGAAAATTAAAAACTGAAACTCACAGCTACTTCAAAATATACCCTGTATTGGCACAGACTTCATTTCAAAATACCACGACTGATGTAGACATTTTGCTAATGCTATGATTCCAAGTTGCTCTGAAATACCTCGAAACCAGTATCAGCTTGAGTCAAAAGGCTGCAAGGGTGAATTTTTTAACAATAAAACAAAAAATAGTGTCTGGAAGGGCTGATGGAATTGAAGGATGCCAAAATAAGAAGACTTAAGAAAGTATTCAAGAGGAAGTTTCATGACACCAAACTAAATAATAGTTCAGTTTTCAATAACTGTTTTCAAGAAATGAACAGTGTGGTAGCAACTGTCTTGATATATCAAATACGTTGTGCCAAAACTCACATGGATGCAGATGGTCCACCCAAGACTAGGTTGTCGCTTTTGGCTCTGTTCAAGAGCCCGAGATGTTACAATTTATTTCTTGAAATGCTGGTTTCTTCTTCTTCTTAGCTTGCCGTATCAAGTCCCCTTGACGTTGGCGATCAGCATGAGCTAATCTAAATAGCTGTCTTGCTTCTCTTATCCCAGTCCATTCTCTAATATTCTT
Organism: Crioceris asparagi; assembly: GCA_958507055.1. Classification (NCBI taxonomy): domain Eukaryota; kingdom Metazoa; phylum Arthropoda; class Insecta; order Coleoptera; family Chrysomelidae; genus Crioceris; species Crioceris asparagi. The sequence continues at coordinate 28,119,495 of OY293832.1, forward strand.
CAGCCAAGAGGCTTGTTCCCTTCCAATTCTTCAACTACCTTAAATTCTATCCATCATAATCACTTGAAGGATATTATATCGAGTACCACGTAATATGTGTCCTAAATAAGCTATTTTTCTGCATTTGCTTCATTTGTTTGCATAGCCGTCCACGGTATTTTGAGCATGCGTGTTGACGTTGCTTTGCTTCTATATTAGTGGACTGTATTGAGGTGATGAGATGATGTTTCTTTTTCAAATAAAAAAGACAACTGATGAGTGTGAAATACAACGATTGTTTATTGCTGCGTACTTCACTATATGACTACTGAATTCATACTGAACTTACAAATAGGAAGGGGTCGGCTTGACAAAGGTTCGCCGCACCATAGGCGGGGTATATATATATACAAAATAATAAACTAGACAATGGCTTAACATATCGGCCCCCTTGAAAGGCAAGACTTTCAAAACAAATAAAATATATATACATACATATACAAGAAATTATCAATATTTCATTTACATAAAATGTCTTCATCTTCAATAGGGAGCAAACAAATTTTCGTCACTGAACGCCTCACAGTTCCGTTATAAGTTTTACCGCTCACAACCCTAACGTTCCCATCATCACTGGGATGCAATTCCAAGGGGCCAGCTGAGAGGTGGAAAATTGTCGTTTTTCAAGACTACGATGGCTCCTACCTTTACTTTGGCAGGTGAGACGAACTTCCATTTGGTTCTGGCCTGTAGCATGGATAAGTATTCACAGTGCCATCGCTTCCAGAAATGCTGGATTATTTGCTGTATTCGCTGATAATGAGATAATCGTCCTGGTTGTATCTGGGCCACGTCTTGCTGAGGTATATTATTTAATATGTCTCCAATTAGGAAATGGCTAGGAGTGAGAGCAGTGAGATCATTAGGACTGTCGGATATAGGTGTGAGTGGTCTGGAGTTCAGAATGGCTTCGATTTGTACTAATATAGTATTCAAATCTTCAAATGTTAGGTGCGCGTTGCCAACAATTCTTTTCATGTGGTATTTAGCAAGTTTGACAGCTGCCTCCCAACTACCTCCAAAATGAGGGGAATTTGCGGGAATAAATTTCCATGTAATAGAGTTTTGAGTTAAGTAATGATCTACCTTTGTTTCTTTGAAATTTTTTAACAATAAATCAGAAGCTTCTTTTAATTCATTATTGGCTCCACGAAAATTAGTACCATTATCGGATAATAGCGTGTTACTAATTCCACGCAATACTCATATTTCCATACAATTCGCGTGGCTAAGCATATACATATGCATAAGTAACATTTTACAATCTTTCTGTTGCGCGTTATTCCATCCTTAATATAAAATGGCCCAGCGAAATCAACACCTGTATTGAAAAATGGTCTGACCGTCTGAACGCGCTCTATAGGTAAATTTGCCATTTGAGGAAAAGTATTTGTCGGCCTGACCCTAAAACACTTTACGCAGTTATGCAGGATATGCTTAACTGTACTTTTACCTTTTAGAGGCCAAAAAGTATGCCTGACGAAAGCAAGTTGTAGCCTGAGGGCCCGCGTGAAAGTTCTTGATATGTTCATAAAGGACAATGAGACGGGTTAGAGGATGTTTGCCTGAAATAATGATGGGATGCTTTTGATCTATTGTGACATTTGCATTAGACAATCGTCCTCCCACTCTGATAATTCCATTCGCATCTAAGAATGGGTTCAATGGACTGAGCTTACTGCCCTTAGAAATTTCTTTACAACCTTTTAGTCGATTCAGATCTTCTGGAAAGGCTTCCGATTGAGCTACTTTCACTAATATATTCATTGAATGATGCAATTCTTCAACAGAGATGTTTTCAGACACTGCTTTATGTTTACATTTGTTTACAAATCTGAGCAAATAGGCTACTATAAGCTGAGTTTTGTTAAGGAAGTATATTTATAAAAGATTTCATGATGAACAATTTCCGTTTGCACTAAGAGGATAGTTTTACTTTCTGGTATAATTTCCTTTGACTTGACGATATTGTTCGGCCATGAATCAGAGCTGTGACTTAACCATGTGGGACCTGACCACCATAACGTTGATGCGATTAGTTTTTCGGTCGTAGTTCCGCAGGAAATTATGTCTGCGGGGTTATCCTCTGACCTTACATAGCGCGACTGATGATTCGAACTCAATTGTTGTATTTTAGAGACGCGGTTGCATACGAAAGTTTTCCAATTGCTGGAAGGTGCTGATATCCAAGCTAATGTGATAGTAGAGTCGCACCAATAGAAAATGTCGGAAATATTCAATTTTAATGAATCAATCACCGCTTGCATGAGTTGAGCGAGTAAAAGGGCACCTGAAAGTTCCAACCGTGGTAATGTCAATGATTTTACCGGTGCTACTTTCGATTTTGCACAAATGAGTGCAACCGTGACATGACCATTAGGGTCGCATGATCTAACATATACGCATGCGCCGTACGCTACTTCACTGGCATCGCTGAATCCGTGAAGCTGGATACACTGATTATCGTGGTTATGTGCCAAAATGAGACGAGGTATTTCTAGTTTTTTCAGTAAATGGATTTGTGAACAAAATTCTTGCCATGCAATATAAATTTCCGTTGGAACGGGGTCATCCCATCCTATTTTCAAAAGCCATAATTGCTGTAGCATAATTTTTGCTCTGATGATTATTGGACCGATTAGTCCGAGAGGATCAAAGACTTGAGAAATAGTAATAATAATAACGTTTATTAACAACAATATAAGAATAACAAATAATAGTTTGTCAATAAACAACAAATAACCTACGAGACTCTTAAGTCTGTATGTAGGTGGTAAAACATATTACATTAATTATTATTTTATCATCATCATATCATTATTACAAATTTAAGTATCAGATTATAAAAAAATAATAATAATAAATACACACCTATATAATTATATACATACATACATACATACATTGGGTTAGTTGTATCTTAAAATTACAAATAAAAAAAAAATGAAAATGAAATTGAAAATGTGAAAGAAAAAGCGCTATCATTTTTCAATAATTCTCATTATAGATTTCCTTGAATTTGTTTTTAAGAAAACATGAATCTCAGCTTTGAATTTTTTAATTGAATTTATATCTTTAATATTTTTAGGTAAATAGTTATAGGCTTTTGGTCCTAAATATATAAAGTTTTTTTGACCTATACTTTTTTTCATCTATGGTACTGAAATATTTTGTTTTTGTCTAGTGTCATAATCATTAGTAACTGTATTTTGTATTTTTTTGTTTTCAAACTGATCTATTACAAGAATTTTGAAATACATTTGTCTTGGATCAATGGTGTTTGTTTCTTTATATAATACATCACTTTGAAATCTATAATCCCTCTTTGATATTATTTTCAAACATCGCTTTTTTAAAATTTCAATAGGTTTTAAATGTGTCTTTGAAATTCCTCCCCATCCTATTAAACCATATTCTAGATGTGGTCTAAAAAGGCTATTGTACAATATTTTCATATGTTTAAAATCCAAAATATTTGAAAGCAATTTAAATTTGTATACTATTCGCCTTAGTTTTTTACTAAGGAAAGAAATATGTCTATCCCATCTAAGATGGCTATATATAATAATACCTAGATATTTGATTTCAGATTTTGAATAAATAACTGTTTCTAAACTTAAGGACATTTCTTTGAATTCTGGAATACCTTTGCCATAACTACAAAAGGGAACGAAAAATGTCTTTTTTAAATTGATGAAAAGAAGATTTGTACTAAGCCAGAGTATAATTTTCTTGAAATCATTTTCAATCTTAAGTTTCAATTGTTTCCAACTGCTATTTTCATAATATACAACAGTGTCATCAGCAAAACAAATAATTTTACCTTCTGTTTTAATTGAGAAAAAGTCATTAATATATATAATGAAAAGTAATAATATTGATCGTTTCGTGATGTTTTCAGATACAGTTTCTTTGAATGTGGTTACTTGTATGGTATCTGAATTGGCATTCCATAACAAACCTAAAGTTTTTATGCATGATCCGTCCGACATAATGTAATGATTTGTTCCTTCAGGTTCTTGTTCCGAAGCTATTAATTCTTCGTGGGAATTTGACATCCATTTTCGCAAAACGAACTTACCTTACCAAGAATTTGACTGATTTCGCGTTTCATTTTTAACATTTCTTCGAGTGTATTTGTTCCTGTTATCAAGTCATCGACATAAAAATCAGATAAAATAATTTTACTTGCTTCAGGGTACGTTTCTAAATTTTCGTAAGCTAACTGGTGTAAACTACGAATTGCTTAGAATGAGGCTGAAGCAGTTCCGTATGTGACAGTATTAAGCCGATAATGACTTACAGGTTCATCTGAATTGTCGCGCCATAGTATTCTTTGCAGATCGCGTTGATCCTCATTAATCAAGATCTGTCTATACATTTTCTCAATGTCGGAAATTATTACGAAATTATATTTTCGGAATCGTAATAAAATTGAGAAGAGTTCATCTTGAATGACTGGTCCGATCATTAAAATATCATTTAATGAAACATTGCTAGTAGTTTTCGCAGACGCATCGAACACCACCCTTAGCTTAGTGGTTGTGCTCGATTCTTTCACTACGCAGTGGTGTGGTAAATAGAATTTAATTCTCTCGTTTGGTACTTCGTTATTGATTTTTGTCATATGTCCTAGACTGCAATATTCGTTTATGAATTCGGTATATTCTTTTTTAAACTTACTGTTACAGTTCAATTTCCTTTCAAGAGATAAGTATCGTGCGAGTGCCTTATTTTCTGAGTCACCTAGCTCCGACGACGGTTTGCGTAATGGAAGATTAACAATAAATCGCCCTGTAGGATCGCGAGTTGTGGTATTAGCAAATATTTTTTCGCACATTGCTTCTTCTTCCGAGATCTTACGTTCAAAATTGCATTCCTCTATGGCCCAAAACTTTTCCATTTGCTCTTGAAGAGAATTTTCATTAACTAAATTACAATGAATTTTTGTAATGAGTGAGATGCTGTTTGAGTTAATGACTCCTGCAACAATCCAACACAGCTTGGAATTTTGAAGTATTGGTTTGTAAACTCCGAGATTTATTTGGCCATTTAGAATTATATCCCAAAATATTCCTGCTCCTAAAAGCACATCTATACTACCCGATGAATTGAAAGAGGGATCAGCGAGATTTATATCATCTGGAATATTTAGATCGATAATATCGAAATCCGAAGCGGGCATTTCGTCAGTAATTTTGTCAATAATCAAAAAAGATTTATGATAATTATTTTGCATGGATGAAATTGTTGCTTCTGTGATTAAATTTATTTTTGTTTGAACTTGACCTATACCGGTGACTGGCAAATCCATTTTACGTCCATTTAGACCTAATTTAGAATACATACTTCTGCTGAGAAAATTGGATTGTGATCCTGAGTCCAATAACGCTCTACATGTGACAGGCTTGCCCTTATTATTTGAAATATTAACCAGTGCAGTTGACAACAGCACTTGAGAATATTTTATGCTTGAATTATGTGTTGCCAAGGAAGAAATTCCATTCTGATTGTTTGAATGAGATTCGATATCGCTTAGGCTTACGTTCTTTGATTGATTTGATTCTACGCCCCTGCTGCTAGTCCTTACACTATCCGTGTGAATAATAGAGTTATGTCGTCCGTTACATTTTCTACATCCGCTTGATCTGCATTCCGCTGCTTGATGTCCCGATCGTAGACAATTTATGCACAGCTTCAATTTTTTCAATTCAAATAGCCGAGATGAGACAGGTAGTTTCAAAAATTTGAAGCATGAAAATATGTGATGAGTTCCCTTGCAAAATGCACACCCTGCATTGTGATAAGAATTCGTCGAGGCAAATGATCGCGTATCAGCTCCTCTTGATGTGGGTTTGTTTTGATTTCGATTGACATTTGAATCTAAAGTTTCTAAAATGTTACATCTTTCACTAAGAAAAGTTTCGAGATCCTTCAACTTTGGCTCTTCTTTTAATTTTGTTGAGAATTTTTCCCAATCGCGCTTTGTGATCGTGTCAAGTTTTGTAGAAATCAAATATAACAGAATAGAATCCCATGTGTCAACTGATTCTCCCAAATTTTTCAATGCTCTGACGTGTTTATTGATTTCGTCTAAAAATTTGCGTAAAGATTGATAAGATTCTTTTGCAAGTATTGGAATATTGAAAAGAGATGCGATATGAGCACGTTTAATCAGTCGTTTGTTATCAAATCTAGATCTAAGAAGGTCCAATGCTATTTTATAATTTTGTTCTGACATTTCCAGTGATTCAATTACCTGCTTGGCTTCATCACGCAATGCTTCCTTTAGATAATAAAATTTTTGCGCACATGACAATGTGGTATTCTTGTCTACAAGTGCAGTAAAGGTATCGAAAAAACCTGGCCATTCCCGATAATCACCATGAAAATTAGGGACTGGAATAACTGGCAACTTAATATTTGGCATTGGAACGCCACTGGCTTGCGCGGCTTGCGTGTCTGAACTTGATTGCGCGGGAATATGAGTTTCAATAAGCATCTTAGCCTGTGCTACGCAGCTAAAATATGAATCTTCAAATTCACACTGATAGTCTTCATGCGCGGGATTTGTTTCTAACAAAGCTATTTCTGATTGTATGTCATCAAATTGTTGCCAAAGTTGCTCTATCTTGTTTAATCGCGTTTGCAACTCCACAACTTTTTTTTTTTTGTTATATCAAATTCATCTAAGAACTTCGTAAATCGAGTGATTTGACCTTTGATTTGCCCTCGTTTTACTATTAGCTCTTTCAATTCTGCCATTTTCGAAAAGTATCGTTGGAAATGTAGGTGTTGATCGTAAAGTTATCAATATTGAAATAATACTACATTCGTAATAAAAGATGCACAATTGATGAAGGATATGGAAAAGATAGAAGGAGACTTACGTGTGTCACGAAGTAATGAATATGATGAGTGAGACAGGCTGATTGTGCCTTCTTGATGCGAAACTGATTTTCTTGTTTCTTGGGTTAGGTTAACTGTCCTGAGATTTGGCTCGAAGACCATTAATATGTTGACGTTGCTTTGCTTCTATATTAGTGGACTGTATTGAGGTGATGAGATGATGTTTCTTTTTCAAATAAAAAAGACAACTGATGAGTGTGAAATACAACGATTGTTTATTGCTGCGTACTTCACTATATGACTACTGAATTCATACTGAACTTACAAATAGGAAGGGGTCGGCCGGTCGGCTTGACAAAGGTTCGCCGACAATGGCTTAACAATGCGTATATATAACCACATATCAAAAGCCTCTAAGCGATTAATGGTCGATATTTTTAAAGTCCATGCTCCGACACCATATAAAAGAACTGACCATATGTAACATTTGATCATACGTTTCCGGAGTTGAAGTTATCATTACAGAACAGTGATTTCATTTTAAAAAATGTAGTACGAGCTACCGCAGTTCTACATTTTATTTCCTTATCTGGATCCAGTTTTTCAGTAATGTAGCAACCAAGATATTTGAAGCTGGATACTCTGAATTATTGGTCCATTTACCTTTAGCTGTGTACTACGGTGGTACGGCAAGCGACTAAATACCATGTATTTTGTTTTAGAACAGTTAAGACCCATCTCTCGTCCCACTCTGTCAATGGCGTTTAAAAGGCATCGCAGTCCATTTAAGTCTTTACATAATATAACTGTATCATCTGCGTATCTGATTGTGAAGTTTACCATTAATTTTTACGCCATATTGTAAGTTGTGCAGATTCAATTCAAATGAAAAATATGTACTGAGAATAAACCTAGTGATTATAATGTTATTGCATCAGTGTATTTTATCTATTATGTTATTCTCTTTGTTAGAATTCGTGGATCGTAGGTAATTAAAGATTAACTCCTGAACATAACATTTATTCTAATATTAAAACTATCTAAAGCAGTTAAACTCTGATAGACAACTTAGCTCACACTTTCTGATTGTCTCTTATCGACTGTCTATATTTAGATACGTCATCTTCTTCTTCTTCTTCCCGAAACACACGACACTATCTCACTTCATGACCACAAAACCACATTACTCTAATCTTAGACTATACAAATTTACTTACAATATTCAACACACCTCCTTAAATTTGTATTAAGATAATTGCAGATTTTCAGTTCTTTCCTTTTATACAATTGATAATTCATTTCTGAATTTCTCAAACTTAATACAACCTAACGGTTTTGTCAAAATATCCGCAACATTATCTTCTGATTTAATCTTAATAACATCCATAACTTTGTTTACATAATTTTCATGAACAAAGTGATAACGAGTTTCAATGTACTTGGAATGTTTTGTGAAATTTCCATTTTTTGCGATACTGACGGTGCCAGAATTGTCTTCATAAATCTTGATTGGTTCAACAATTTCAAGTTTCAAATCCGACAGAATATCCTTCACAATTTTTATTTCACTTGCACAATCAGATAAAGCTACATATTCAGCCGCTGTTGACGACTTTGATACACTACTTTGTTTTTTTGACTTCCAGAATACAATATTATCATAAAATTTGATTACATATCCAGTTGTTGATTTTCTGTCTAAAACATCTCCGGCCCAGTCAGCATCTACATAACATTTAATAATATCATTCGATACATTCCTTTTATATGTTAATTTTAAATTTTTTGTTTATACTAAATATTTTAGAATTCTTAATGCATATTTGTAATGGGTCTTATTGTAACAGTTTTGAAATCTACTAAGATAGTTTACGCTAAAACTTATATCTGGCCTTGTGCCTGTACTAATATACAATAATGCTCCTATTAAATTTCGATATTTTAAATCTGTATCTATTTTTGTTACTGGTAACGATTTTAAATCCTGTTCCATTGGTGTTTTATACAGCTTACTGTTTTCTATCCCATATTTTCTTTCAATTGGTCTAAGGTCATTTTTCCATTTGTATGATCATATGATATATTTATACCAAGATATTTATGTATATAACCTAAATCCTTCATTTCAAATCTCTTCATTAATGAAACATTGATATCGTTCAGTTTTTCTAAGTTTTTACAACAAATTAGTAAATCGTCCACAAATAGAATTAAATAAACATTCTCCCCATTTTTAGATAATCTATACAAACAGTTATCACTTTCACTTCGTTCAAAATTTAAATACCGTAAGTATTCGTCAAAACATTCATACCATGTTCTTGGACTTTCTCTCAATCCATATAGTGCCTTTTCCAATTTTATTACTCTATCAGTTTTATCATGAAATCCTTGTGGCTGTTTTACATATACTTCAGATTTAAGTTTACCATTCAAAAATGCAGTTTCTACGTCCATTTTTATTACTTTTAGATTATGATTACAGCAATAAGAAAGCAAAATGTTTACAGTTTGCATTCTAGAAACAGGTGAATATATATCTTCAATGAAATCATTTTGTTGATATCCTTTGACTACCAACCTTGCCTTATAAACATCATTACTTTTAATAGTATATACCCATCTCAAATCAAGAATATTTTTCGATTTTGGTTTCTCAACAATAGTCCATGTCTCATTTTTCAGTAAACAATTAATTTCCTTTTCCATTGCTTCATTCCAATTTTCAGCATTATCACTTGCTATTGCCTCATTATAAGTAACAGGTATGTCAGCATTAACACAATTAACATAAACAATATGGCTGTAGATAAAGTTTTCATCATTTAACCTAGCATGTTTCTTTTTCTCTCGAACTGATCGCCTAAGTTTTTTTTTTCATTTTCATTCTCATCTTTATTTAATCTAATTTCATTCATATTTTCATTATTTTCAACTTTATTTTCCTCCTCAAATCCGATACAATTTGTTCCTTCTTCAATTATGTCTACATGTCTTGCCACTATTTTATTATTTATTAATACTCTATATCCAGTATTTTCGTAACCCAATAAAATTCCCACTTACTTAAACTTTACTTCCATATACTTTCAAATGTTTTATACTTGGTTTTTCACCAAACATTATCTCATAAGGAGTCTTATTTTTACTTACTGTATTTGTCGATATTCTATTTTTTAAATAAGCTGCTGTTTTCTCAATTTCTGGCCAATACTGTTTTGATACTTTTGCTTCAGCCAATAAGCATCTTGACATATCCATAATATTTCTATTATACATTTCCGCTGTCCCATTTAACTCATGAACATATGGTGGACATGGTTCTATCTCTATGCCCTTTTCCCTTATGAACTTTGATATTTCGTTATTTATGTATTCCCTGCCGTTATCACATCTTAGTTTCTTTATTTTCTTCCCAGTCTTATTTTCAATTAAATTAACATATTTTACAAAACAATTATAAACTTCAACTTTTGTATTTATTTCCACCATCAGCAAATTTTTACATTTACAGGTGTTTTTAAATTAGTAAATTCATAAAAATATTTATCGTTATTTACAATGTGATCTGAACATCCACTATCAAGTAACCATTCTACCTTACCAGTAAAACCATTAGCTACTGACTCTTGTGTTTTGGATGAATCTTCAATTTCAGTACAGAAACTACTTACATTTTCTCTATCTTTTTCCCTTCGTTGCCAACCACTTCCATTATGATGACTTCCTCTACCTCTGCCTCTAGTGATTGAATACTGCCATTCTTGTCTATGACCACCTCCTTGCTGTGCTTCTCCTCTGGGTTTCCATGACTTGGAATTTGTCCACTTTATACTGTGTTTTATAATGTCCATATTTTCCACAGTTGAAACAGTTTTGATCTTGTTTCATCTCCATTTTAAAAACACTTGTATTTTTCCCAGTTTCTTCCTTCTCTTTCAGTTCATTCATTTTAATTTTGTTCTTAACATATTCTACTTTTTGTTCTTCCTCTTTTAAAACATCAACCAGATCAACAATGTAAATCAAGGAACTCGGTAGCATTTTGATCATATAACTTAATTTTTCTTTTTCCGAAACTTTTGCACCCGCACTTTTAATTTTTCGAATTCGGTAAAAAAGGTTGCTGTATTTTCAAAGTCTTTCAATCTTAGTCTTTCTAACTTGTTTCTTATACATATTTGTAGTGACGTTGATTCCCTCAGGTACATTTCTTCAAATTTCTTGATTATATCAAATGATGTTTGTTTATCTTGAACAAAAGTTAGTTGGTCGTTTGAAATTCCACTATATATTATATTGATTGCCTTTAAATCTTTCTCTTTCCATTCATCTTGTTTATCTTGCATAGTAATTTTCCTTACTACTACTTCTTCACACTTTTTCAACTTCATGATCATTGTTATTCTTCTTTTCCAGCACTCATTATCTTTTCCATCAAATATAGGAATTTTTATCTCGTCCGCCATTTTCTATTCTTTTGCACGACTCAATTCGATACCACGATACGATTTTCACTTTACTTTTGACCTTTAATCACGGACTGCTACCATGTTAGAATTCGTGGATCGTAGGTAATTAAAGATTAACTCCTGAACATAACATTTATTCTAATATTAAAACTATGAAAAGCAATTAAACTCTGATAGACATCTTAGCTCACACTCTCTGATTGTCTCTTATCTACTGTCTATATTTAGATACGTCATCTTCTTTTTCTTTTTCCCGAAACATGGAACACACAACACTATGTCACTTCATGACCACAAAACCACATTACTCTAATCTTAGACTACACAAATTTTCTTACAATATTCAACACTCTTCTCGCCTGTTAGGAGGCTTTTCCCCCTTCTTATCAGGCATGCCCTAAAAATTACAAGTCTAGTTTGTTGTAATCGGCTGCAGCAATTACCGGGGGATTTAAAATATCTCGCAGAAAACCCCGTCGGATAAATTTACAATATTTACAGGGGCCTATATTCGCTTACGTACTATGATGGGTGCTTCGTCGATGATGTTGGTAACTTCAGGAGCGGCTGCCTTCATGGTCCCGACCAGGTAAATAGAAAGTAGGCGATATTTGGCCCTTGGCTTCCTTGAGAGGATGGGACGAATCGACCAATGGGATGTGAGGATGTCCCTTATGTGTGCTCTCTCTGGTTGGTCGAGGGTACTGCAACAGTACCTCTCCTGGAGTTCAGCGGCCCTGTAATTAAAATTGATTTAAGTTAAAGTTATTAGCTATTGTGTATAGATCGTCAGATGAATGGAATCATTCGAGATATAGGCACTATCTGAGAACCTTTTTCTTGAACGATGCCAGTCTATGCGAATCACGAGTGGATAAGTTTGAATATTGGACGATCTTATAGTCCATCACAGGTCGTACAAATGATTTGTAAGTGTGTACTAGTATCTTAGGATGGCATCTACCAAATTTTCCACATAGAGCGGAGATGAGATAGGCCCTTTGCTTCACTCTATCAAGAGTGTTTTGGATATCAGTATGCCAGCTGAGAGTGCGCGAAATGCACACCCCCCAGGTAGCTCACTTTGTCCAACAGTCGTAGCCGCTCACCACACAACTCTAGGTGGATTTCTCTTTGATCTTGAACCTTTTTAATGTGTGGTTGTGATGCCTAATAAGAATCGTCTGTGTTTTGTGAGGGTTAGGTGTAATGCGCCATTTCTGGTAGTATGTAGTGAAAGAGTTTTAACGTTGTCCTTGCCTGTTCAACAGCTCTGTATTCCTTGAAGAGGTAAACAGAGCTGTGCCATCGGCATTAGATTTAGATTAGATTTAGATTCAAGAGGGGGTTACATTGCACTGCGATCATAAGGTCTATTGTGCCCCCCACCTGAGTTGCACTCGCCTATACGCGGTCTACAACTCGCCTTCCAGTTCCAGAGTTCTAATGAACTCCAGTATCTGGGTTGGCTTCAAGAAGGATACTTCCTCACTACTGCAGGTTGCTAGTCCAAGGCACTGTTTGCGTTGGCTAGCAATGGCGAGGCATTCCGTCACCAGGTGATCCGGAGTTTCCTCCTCTTCCCCGCAGAATCTGCACTCGTCATCCTCTGCTAGACCTAATCTCATTAGATGCTTCTTCAGGCAACAGTGTCCTGTAAGAAATCCAGTGAGTAGGTGTAGCTTGTTCTTGCTGAGATCCAAATACCTTTTGGATCTTGCAGTATCAAAGTTTTTTAGAAACTTTTTGGAATGATCCAATCCAGGGGTATCCCGCAAGAGTGTTTCTCTTACGGTTTTTTCCTTCTCCAGAAACTCCTTCTTGTAGGTGCTTTTATCTGTGCCACAGAAGGGTTCTGGGCCAGTAAATGGAGTTTGAGCTCCTTTCCTGGCAAGTGTGTTGGCCTCCTCGTTGCCTTTGATTCCCGAGTGGCCGGGAACCCAGACTAAGTAGACCCTGTTGTTCTTGCCTAGCTCATTGAGCTTCCTTCGGCACTCCCATACCATTTTAGAGTCAATGGTATGAGAGTTCAGTGCTTTAATTGCAGCTTGACTATCAGAATGTATTGCAATGTCACATTTCTGATAGTTTCTTTCAAGGTTCACCTCCACGCATCTCTCAATTGCAAGCAATTTTGCTTGAAAGACGCTTGGGCAGCGGCCTAGCGCAAATGAGCATTTGGTGCGATTCCCAAACACTCCAGCGCCTGTCCCCGTCGTGGTCTTAGAACCATCAGTGTACCATTTAATGGTATTCTTTTTGAGAGCTTGGGTTGGTGGCCCCCTGTCCCAATCTTCTCTCCTACTTAGCACCGTGGTGAAAGTTCTCTCGATGCTAATTTTCTTTGTCATTACATCACTTGGAAGGTTTGCTGATGGGATGTGTTTGGACAAAGAGGACCAAGCCGTCTGATTCTGAATTCCCACCATTTCTGAACCTTCCCTAGATAGTCTTAGAATGGCCTTATGGGCCAATCTGTCTATCACTAGATGGAGAGGTGTGAGATCTGTGATGATCTCTAGTGCCCTGGTCGGGCAAGTTCTCATGGCTCCAGTGATACAGACACAGGCTAGTCTTTGTATTCTATCGAGGGTTTTCCTCGTATTGCTCTGACTTGCCTTGCCATGCCAGGCTATTGACCCATATGATATTATCGGTCTTACAATCATGACGTACATCCATCGCAGTATTTTTGGGTTACATCCCCAAGTCTTACCAGTCAGATTTCTGCACGCCATTAAGGCCTTTATTGCTTTGCTAGCAGTAGCCTCAATATGTTTGTTCCACTGAAGCTTGCTATCTAGTGTTAATCCCAGATATTTGACTTCAGCCTTCCAGCTTATTATGTCTCCACTTAAAGTGAGAGGTTTCATAGCTGGAAGTTTCCTTTTCCTAGTAAATGGAATAATTGTGGTCTTGGATGGGTTTATGCTAAGCCCCACTGACAAGCACCATTGCTCAATAGTTCTGAGGCCCTCCTGCAATAATTCGCATAGGGTGTTCGCGAATTTTCCTCGGACTCTTAGGACTATGTCGTCGGCATAGCCTATACATGTGAAGCCAAGCTCCGTGAGTTTGTGGAGTAACTCGTCTACTACTAAGCTCCATAGGAGGGGAGATATTACTCCTCCTTGAGGTGTTCCACGAGTAGCTTTAACAGAGGTGGTGTGATCACCTACTTGGGCCTCAGCTATTCTCGTCTTCAACATCTCATACATCCATTTGATAATGGTCTTGTTCACTCCTCGCCGTGTGAGTGCCTCCCTGATTGAAACATGTGTGGTGTTGTCAAAAGCCCCAGATATGTCCAGGAAGGCACACATTGCGATTTCTTTATTGTTCAGAGAGCTCTGAATGACCTCGGTTAGCTGATACAGCGCGGTTTCTGTTGAACGCCCCGCCCTGTATGCATGCTGACATTTATGAAGTGGTTTGTCCTTCAGAATCTCTGTTCTTATGTAGTTATCCACTAATTTCTCCATCGTTTTCAGTAAAAACGATGTTAAACAGATAGGTCGGAAAGATCGGGGATCAGTCCCATTTTTCTTCCCTATTTTCGGTATGAAGATTACTTTGGCTTTTTGCCATATGCTAGGTATAAAGCCCCGTGCTAGGCAGCTTCTTGTAATCTTCAGGAGATGGGGAAGGATCTCCTCCATTCCTTTCTGTAGGAGTATTGGGAATATGCCATCTACTCCCGGCGATTTATAAGGTTGAAAGGTGTTGACTGCCCATTCCAACCTTTGTCTTGTAAATATCTTCTTAGCAATACTCCAATCTTCCTTGCGAGGATTCTTGGTTTGGATTCCTACGTCAGTACTACTGAGGGGTTCACTTCCAGGGAAGTGTGTTTTGAGAAGTAGAGCAGATCGCTCCTCTTCTCCCTCAGTGTATGTCCCGTCTGGCTTCTTGAGCGACATTAAGGGGCTGATTGCCCCTTTTGCCATGACTTTTTGCAATCTGGCTGCAGTAGGAGTCGAAGTGATCTTTTCACAAAAAGCTTGAAAGTGAATCCTCTTGGCCTTCCTGATCTCCTTATTGTATTGTGTGAGCTTCTCGGTGTAGCCCTGCCAATTATGGTCTCTTTTGGCCCTGTTGAAGAGCCGACGGACCTCTAATCTGAGGTTTGACAGGTTTTTGTTCCACCAAGGTGCTTCCTTGCTTGGTCGAGCTTTTGAGAGTGGGCAACTTGATTGGAATGCCTCCGTTATCGCCACACTGACCAGTTCGACCTCTTGATCCAGATCGCAGTGTGGGTGTTTGACCCCATTACTTTCGATCTGTTCCAAGTTTTGCTTCAGAAGGGTCTTATATTTAGACCAATCTGTATTTCTAGGGTTACGAGTTGGAGACAGTGAGGTTACTTCCCCCGCAATCCTAAACTCTATAATCCTATGATCGGAGAGAGAGGGTTCCTCCATCACTCTCCAATCAAATACGTTATTCCTGGCAGTAAAGCTGGCAATTGTTACGTCCAGGACCTCTTCTCTTGCTCTCGTGACAAAAGTGGGGGTTGTTCCCACATTAAGGGTTTCTAGATTAGTAGCTAAGAGATATTCAAGTAAGCACTCACCTCTAGGGTTGTTGTTCGTGCTTCCCCAAATAACATTGTGCGCATTGGCATCACAGCCTATGATGACTGGCAGTTGTCTGCTATTGCAGTATTGCACTAGCTCTTGAGCTTCTACTGGAGGTATTGCAGTATTGTCTCCAGCGAAATAGGCAGATGCAATAACTATGTCTCGGTTGATGCCCCCAGTGTTGAGGTGTACTAGAATTGGAACTAGATCCCGAGTCATGAATTCTGAAACACATGTGTAATTAATGTTGTTTCTTATGATCACACAGGCACGAGGGGACTCCTGCCTCTGGTCATAGATCAATTTTGAATCTTTAGATGCCAAACCTTTAATTTGGCCTGCTTTGCCTGTCCAGGGTTCCTGGATCAGTACAAAATCCAGTTGGGATTTCGCAAACAGCCTTGCAATCACTGCTGAAGCTCCCTTCGCGTGATGCAAGTTCACTTGCGCCACCTTGGAGAAAGCGATGAAGGTGCTGCAGTCTGGGGTGTAGGGGCTGGGTAGTCCAGCCTCTAATTCCCCCCTCCTCTCTTTCCTCCTGTCCCTCATCGAGATCCATCGGGAGGGTAGTGTCCTTGGAGCTCGAGCAGGTATCTGGGTCTCGGATTATGGCCTCGACCCCCGCATTGGTTCGCCCTTCCCCCAGGACTGCAGATGATTTCTCTGCCGCCCCGGCTTCTTTGGCAGAGCCAGCAGCGGCCTCGACCAGAACTGAGCTGGCAGTTTTATCCTGCACACCGGAGTCCGTAGATGTGGAGGGCATCTCCGCATCTTTTAGACCTCCCGCAGGAATATTTTTCCGTCCTAGCCACGAGACAGACACACGTCCAAACCTAAAGTTTAAGACGCATCCTTCTGCCTTCAGGGCCTCTCCTGATTGGTGATCGATCCCAATCGTGAGGACAGTACCGGTTCCCTCCTTTTTGGAGTTGAGAACTTTCCAGGCTCCGGTACTGAGCCAGGTGTTCTGTACTTCGACGAGTCGGAGGATCTTCTCCGTCTCCATTTCGAAGCTTCTTGGGAAGTACACCGTTACAGTGACGGGCTTGGGGATGTTTTTCTCCTCCACCGCCACTAACTCGGGTCCTTCCCAAGACCTCAAGGCCGGCACTACTCCAATGAGCCAGTCCGCCGAATCCTGAGAACCACAGTCCACCAGCATCATTCCACAGCGGAAATGTATACCGGTGAAGTGCATTCCCTTCACCTCTCCACTGCACATCTCTTCCACTAGAGTATCCTCCAGTGTTGAGAGCCGCTGTGGTTCAAGTATTACTCTAGGGTAATCCTTGGGTATGATGCCCACACGAATAGCCTTTACGGCCTTGGCAGCTGCAGCGTATCCAGTGGCATGCCCGGTTTTTGCTGCAGCTGTTTTCGGCTTTTTAGGCTGAGGCCGTTCCGGAGGAGTGATATGCTCCGCGCCTCTCTTTCCCGTCCCTTTTCCCGTCGGTGTTACCTTCGGGGTCGGGGCAGTAGGTGGTGTGGAGTGCTGAAGAGCCTGTTTTCTGGCCTCCTCAGGTGCAAGTCCCTGATGGAGGAGTCGTAGGTACTTCCGCACTCCTGCTCCACTGAGCCCTTTTCTCAGTGGATCGTCTCTGCCGCCAGGCTGTCCGAGTTTCGGCAGGTCGAACGGCAAACGATTTCTTTGCCGTTTGGCATTTCCCTTTTTTACAGGGAGCCCGGATGAAGAGGTGGAGGCTTTCTCCATCTCTCCTCCGGTGAGTTGGGTTTTATGTGTATTTTCCATAAAGTTCGCACGAGTAGCTGGGGACAAATCGGTCCACTCCTGCAGAGCCCCGCATGCAGGAGTAAGGGGTTAATACAGTGGAGTTCCCCCTTGTGCTCCAAGGTCGAAACCAGTAGAGACCAGTCCTCTATCTGACCATGCATTCCTCGGCCTGGTTTCCCGCCTTGGATTTAGAATTTTTGATGAGGTTAGTTCCTCTTGGTCGGGCGGTTAAGCCAAGACCCCCCCCGCATCACTAGCCCGCGAGACATGACCACAGACGACCAGGATGCGTTGGTTTGACAGGGTGGTTTCGAGGTTAGCTCGAACGCTCACCTGGCATCGTTGTACCTGAGTGCAATTCCCTTAGCCACGACACTACAGCTGGGACAGGTGAAGTTGGTCCGCGGCAGGGTATTCGTGGCTGCCAATTGAGTTTTTAGTCTCAATGAGCCTTATTTCCCCGCAGGCCCCCTTCTCATATAAAAGTCATCGTCAGAGGCCCCCTCCTATCCGCCACCTGGAGACGCGCCGGGTTGGCACTTCGCTCCTCCCAGATGCTGATTGACAACATCCGGACCCGGGTGCCATCGGCATATAAAATAACGTTATTGATTCTAGGGAAATCTGCTATATATATAATATACAGCAGAAGAGCTAACACTGAGCTCTGTGGTAATCCTGCAAATGGGGTGAATGAATTAGAGATTTGATTGCCAATTTTGACTCTCAAATAGAAATGAATTTATGAGTTTAGTGAAATTGACTGAGAGCCCTAAATCCAGAAGCTTTGTTATAAGTCCGGCGTGACAGACTTTGTCAAAAGCATTCTGGATATCTAAAAAGATTGCAAGGGTAACCTACGAGTCATATAGGGATATGATAGTGTGATTGATAAGTTCTAAGATTGCATCGTGGGTGGAATGTTTTTGTCCGAAAAGGTGGTAAAATACCACACTCCTTAACCTCTAGTCTCAGTCTCGAAGAGATAATTTTATCAAATATTCTACCGATGCAATCTAGAAGTGAGATTGGACGATAAGAATCTACCTGATCGGGTGGTTTTTTGGATTTCGGAATCATAACAACATTGGTAATTTTCCACCTAAGAGGATAGTAGCCAAGTTGCAGAAATTTATTAAATATTTGAGTGATTTGCAGGATCATCACCGGTACTGGTCTGGGACTGGCTTTTAAAAATCTGTCATATCGATGTTGTGCCTGTCTGTAGTGTTGTTAATCGAAATTAGGATTTCTAGGTATTTGATATATTGATTGCAGATATAGCTTGAAATGTTCTGCTTTAGCGAAAGGGTCTGCCATTATTTGATTATTTACCTTTAGGTGTGATGGTTCATTTCTTTTGAGTCCAGATATCAAACGGAATGTATTCCAAAATGTAGCGCCATCAGTATAGTCAAGATTGGCAGTGGTATTGCGCTATTGCTTCTCTTTATATCGAGTCAACAGCACTTTAATCTTGGCATTTAAACGATTCCAGTATGTTTTGACATCTGGATCTCGATGCCTTTGGAATTCGCGCAAAACCCTAGGCTTTTCTTTAATAAGATTAAGTATAAATCGCGGGATATGTCGTTTAGTAGTATCAATCGTCCGCGTTGCAATGCATTCTGAAATCGAGTTTTTTATGGTGTTTTCGTGAGCATCAATTGCAACGTCAATGTCGATGTGGTTGATTACCTGAGGATTCGTGATATTATTATAGTACCAAAATTGTAGATAGTGACTCATATTTTCAACATAGACCTTTGCGGGTCTGAGGGGAACGGAAATCGATGATTCATAGGCGTGCGGCTATTATTTAAAATAATTTATGTATATAATAATGCTTTATGAAATCCCTATCCGTACGCCCAAATATGAGTCACTATCTACAATTTTGGTACTATGCTATAGATATGTGATTTTGGAAGGCATCCCAATCGGTGCCTTCGTAATCACATACCACCCGATATCTGGGTGGATTCGATATTTGATTAAAGTAGGAATCCTTTCATTAGAGGGCTCTGTCCTAATTCTGAGCCGCATAATGATTGGCGGGTTTTTAAGAAGATATGCCACCGAGTCAAACTCATATGACATGCATCTTACGAGGCGTGTTTCGCCGTGTTCGCGAGAAACAATTCTTTGGATTTTGTGGTAAGTGATGCCAAGTTCAGTCATAGTTTCTTCTATATCGTTCATTGTGAAGTCAATAGGGACTCCACGTACTACACAGGTACAGATGGTAGGTTTTGGTGTGAAAGTTCGTATTATTTTTGGTCTTTTCCCCGCCTATTGAATGAATTCAATTTTGGGCGAGTCTGTAACGAGACGTAATCTGGATTGTATTTTAGCTGACGAAATGCCGTTAATTTTGGCGATCTCAAGGCGATCTGTTTTGTTCCTGTTTACAACAAGTGATTTTAAATATTTGGTACCTCCAAATATTTCAACTCGTTTCAGAACATTAAATAGGGTCTTATGTTCGTCAAGTCCTGTGGGCAATTGGCGAATGTTATAGACAAGTGTGTTGTTTGTGTTTGTGTTTTTTGAGTTTTGTTTATTTGTGTTTAAGCCTAAAGGGTCGGGTGTGGGTTGGTTGCGTTGGATGGGTGTGGTTGTTGTGTTTTGTTGGTTGTTAGTTGTGTGTTAGTGTTTTTATATCTGATGTTTATTAATGGTGATGTTAATTCGATGTTATTCGAATGTTTGAATGGATTGGGGGATGAGAGTTTCTCGGTCAGATTGCTAAACGTGTAGCACTCTCCCAGAGATCCTGTGTGTTGGTAGTGTGTTGTGCCAATTGTTTCTGTTTAAATTGAGTCATCATACTGCAGATTCGTTATCAGAGGAGTCCAACAGTATGTCATTGTTGGGGGGCGTAGGCGTATCAGGTGATTTCTTACGGTTTCTCCTTTTTCGGGGCATGGTGATTAGTAGTGTTTTCAGGGGATGTTAGGTGTAATAGTGTAGTGAGTGTTTTCTTTAACGATACCCAGGGCCTCGTTTGAGAGGCCCGATATCCTTTTTGGAGATCCTGGCTTCTCTGCTGCTGGGATCTGGAGGGTTGGTCCAAGGTTGGTCCAGGGTTGGCCCAAGGATGGTCCAATGGTTGGTCCAATGTTGGTTGGAGGCAAGAGTGAAAATCGCTTCTGATTTGTCGCTCTTGAAAAAAGTTCTGTCTGACTTCTCTTAAGATTTTGCATTCTTCTGTTGATTTTTCCTTGATTCGAATTCCAGGTCTTTGGCGCCAGTATAATTTTTCGATGATTCTTACGTCGCAACTAGCAGATCTTTTTTCCTTTAATATCTCTATTAATTTATCGTGTTGTACTCGATCGAATGCCTTTTCATAATCGATAAGGACGGTAAATAAATCTTTGCGTTTGTAGTAATATGTTTAGAGCAAAGAGTGCTTCTGGAGTCCCCAACCCTGAAGACGAATTGAGTTTCATCTTGATCTTTTTCGCACTTGTTTCTTATTATAGCGAGGATGATTCTTTAGAATATTTTCACAGTGTGACTCATAAGGCTTATCAGTCTATAGTCGCTATAGTGCTTCTGACGTTGTTTTTTGTGCAAAGTTATGAATTCTGATTTTAACAAGCTTTCTGGAAATTCTGCGGTTGAATAAACATGATTGAAGAATTTTACTAATATTCCTATGTTGTCTTGGTTTATGAGCTTTAACATCTCTGCCAGAACGTTATCAGGGCCAACAGCTTTCTTGTTTTTTGCCAACTTTGTAGCATGTATTACTTTACTATATTACTACACTTTAGTATTTCTAGTTCTTCACCTTCATCAAATGTCATTTGCTCTTCTGGTGTTGATATACATATACCAAGTTGTTCGAATTTCTTCTTCATCTATTATTATTTTTCCTGTCGAATCCATTAAGGTAAGAGGGGTCTTCTTGTTGTATAGGCCAGCTATTTCTCTGACTTTCTTATATATATTGAACTTGTCATGTTTGTCTTGTAAATCTTCCATTTGAATGCATTTGTCTTTAATCCATTTTTCTTTGGCCACTCATGTTTTGCTTGATTATTTTCTGTATCAGATTATATTTTCCCCTTCTATTTTTCTGCTGTCTTCTTTGCTCCAAATCTAGGATTTCGTCAGTCATCCATTGTTGTTTTTTGTATCTTGGACTCTTTTTAATGTGTTTTTCTATTATCTTTGAAATATGGTGAAAGTGTTCCATATTTCTCTACCGTTAATTTAATGTTTGGCTTAGTTGGCTGTTGATATCTTTTTCTATTTGTATTTTATTGTCTTCTGTGATATTTAGTTTTATTTTTCTGGGACTCATTTGGACTTTTTTGATCTTGATTGTGGTATCGGCTATTAGAGGATTGTGATCTGATCCGATGTCTGCTCCAGGATATGTTGTTACTCTTCTGACAACATTTTTGAATCTCTTGTTTACTGGAATATAGTCAATCTGGTTTCTAATTATGTGAAGTGGGTTATCCCCTGGTCATCACCATGTATATAATGGACTCTCGTATAGTTTAAACCAAGTATTTGTGATTATCATGTCATGCTCTTGATAAAATTGGTATAATATTTCGCCACACTCATTGCACTCTCCTAATCCGTATTCGCCTACCAGGTCAGATCTTTGACCTTGGCCAATTTTTCGTTAAAATCGCCTTCAATATATGTGACTTCATTTTTCTTTAGGCTTTTAAGTGTCTGTTTTAATTGATTATAGAATGGTTCTATTTCATTGTCATATTTTTTTTCAGCAGTAGGGGCATATACTTGAATAACATTCATATTAACTGGTTTACTAGTTAACTGGAGTAGTGCCATTCTGTCGTTGATAGGAATAAAAATTTTAACATATTTTGTAAAATCCGATGTAATAAATATACTTACTCCATTTCTATGGTGTCTGTCGTATTCTACACTTCCAGAGTAGTACAGTTACCTTCGTATTGTTTGCACGTTCCCGATACAGGCCACCTTAGCTCACTTATACCAATAATATTAATTTTTAATCGTTTAACCTCTTCGATTAAATTACTGAGTTTTCCTACTGCGTAGAGACTATTCACATTCCACGTACCTAATCTAATTCTGTTCTTGGAAAACTTTACTTTTGTTGTTTTGTGTCCTAATTTTTCTTCATTAAATGATTAGCTTCTTGTTAAATGTAATACCAATCAGGGATTCCTGTCGATATTGTCTAACACATTGGTGAACAATAAGAAACGACGAAAATGAATATTGTATCTTGCTCTTCGACTACATGAATACCAAGGAACATCTTCAATATAATGGCCAAGACCGTATTGTAGAGTTTGAGGAGCTTCATAACGACTACAGCTCATCTAAAGTGGACGATAAAGTCTTGGTATTCATGTTGCAAGGCATAGTACGTAATTGGAAGCAGCCAATTGCTTATTACATGTCTAATGGGCATTGTCCTGTACATGCACTAAAACTGTGTATAACGGATGTAATTCAAGCATATCATCAATTAGCAGGCTTGGATATTGTAACCACTATATGTGATATTGGATCCACTAATGTGAGAGCATTGAAAGAAATGGGCTCCCACGTAGATAATTCATACATAGTCATTGATGGAAAGAATATTACAAATATGTTTGATAGTCCTCATTTGATGAAGTATACAGCTCCATTATTCCTTAAACACAATGTACAATTCCCAGTGGAAGTTGGTAGTTAGTCAATTTTAATGAAAGCACGCTTTGGATATATTCTAAAAGCTTATAACATTGACTATGACCAGTCAACTTCTCAGATTCATGCAATACATCAAAGATCACCACACCACCTTGCACCAAAAATGAAATATGCGATGAAATTCGATATTACTGCTCAAATGATGAGCCATACTGTTGCAGTAATATCATTATCCATTTTTAAACGATATTTCCTGTGATTCGCTATCTTTATTAGCTACATACATAGACTGATCTTAGTTTGCGTAATTTCATGTAAATGAATTAACACAAATGTTTGTAGCTGGTAAATTTCATTAGTCTCACGATTGTAAGTAGTTCATATTAATAATATTTTTTGTTGTAATTAATTTGTTCGTTTTTTTAGTTTGTCCCGATGAAGGTAACAAGCGTTACCGAAAGCTCGACATTAATTAAAGAGTTTTAATTTTATTGGCATTTTGACTGCAACCCCAATCACTAAACATTCATTATATTGATAGAAACTAAAATAAAATACTAACGTATATTTACTCTTATTTTTATTACACAAAATAACAGTTCGACCTGTACACCCGAGCACGGAGAATATCAGTATGACGACGTATCTTCCTTTTCCCTTTTTCATGCGGCCAGGTAATAAATTCCTTAGCCACCCTACGCTAACCTTCAGCAATAAAAATATATGAGAATTACGTCGTCAGTTGATGTTCCCGTTGACCGGCAGCGGCTTTCGTTATAAATATAAAAATAAGAAGAATCGCCGGCTGGTTTTTAAAAATATGTATATATATATATTTGATAAAATAGATTTTTGTTGTTAATAAATAAAATTCTTTGGATTATGCCAAGCTTTCGAGAATGTTTATTCTCTTCGTCGGGGCAAAATTCATGAATTTACATAAAATTAACCATAAACAGGAAAGATTTCATAGTCATCAATCAGAAATGTCAACAAAAATCTATTTTATCAAATAATAAACCAGTCAAGAATTCACATTTAAATATATATATATATATATATATATATATATATATATATATATATATATATATATATATATATGTATATATATATTGATGATATTTAGGTGAACCATTTTTGAGGTATTTTAGCTTAAACTGTAAATAAATTGCAAAAAATCATTTTGTATCAAGAAAGCCATGGAAACTATAAAATTGTTATGTTTTATAAATTTATGTATTTATTTGAATTATTTTTTATTTTTATTGTTTCCATGTTTTCTAGGTTCACCCAAATGTATCTGAAGATTAGTGTTGATAAATGAGTTGTGACTTGTTCTGATAATTCTATTTTTCATGGCTGGAATTAAAATGATTTTTTGTTTGTTTTGATGGAATGATTCAAAATATAAGAATTTTCCCGCGGAGCCAGGTTTTATGCAACAGCTAGTAACGATCGTGTTATCCTGGTTTTTTCCATAGTGAATTGCAATTGTTCATTATATCCTCCTGGGACCCAGACATGTTTTTTTTATAAATTATAGCCGTCAAACTCAAAAACGTAATAGAATATGCATAAACAAACATTATTTCTAAGTAGTTTTTTATTTATTTTTTTAGTTTTTGAGATACATGACGTCCATCAAAATGGACATTGGGTCTTATACTATACAAAAAAAACCTTATTTTGTGAAGTCAAATAAGAAATATTTTAAGACCAAAAACTTAAAATTATAACATTCAAAATGTAAAATTTAAACTTGAACTGAAATTTATTATTTATGGAACTCAATAAAACAGTTTCTGTTTCCAGTTATGCACAAAAATGTGTCACAGGTGTTACAAAATTGGGTCTTTTTAGCACAATTTTGATTTTTGTATCTGACCGAATTCTTCAAATATGTGGCAATCTCTGGAAAATGTTGTTGTCGCTTTTGTGCAGTCGCAGATGGTGAATTAATTATGAGTTTATGTGTAGTATTGGATTCATTTGTCAAAAGATAAGTAGCAATCTCAATCTTAAAATTAAAAAATTGCTTTATTTTTCGCGGCGGAATATGAAATATCTTTGCATCTCTCCGATAGAAAATCCATGAGTTTGCCATTGCCAAATCAAAACAATGGAAGATTACTCTAACGGTCCATTTTTTTCATCTGGTCTGAATTCTATAATAGCTGATCATCCGATCTATCAAATCAATCCCTCCCATACATTCATTATATTTAGCAACAACGTGAGGTCTTGAAACCTGAATGTATTTGGAGTCTTTCTTGGACCACCTTCTACACTCATCGGTGGGTTGCATTCCAGTGCCAGTAGATGCCAATAGCACAGATTTTAGATCGTACCATTGTACAACCACTATTTTGCCATCCTATCTTACTATTTGCTCCGAGCTGCCTCGATCTGTCTTGGCCATCATTTTGTCCGAAGTTAAATGTACTGCCGCTGGTAGTCGAGATTTCATTATCGTTCCCGTACAATGCAGGTTTATTGATGCAGATATTCGAGAAGTGGTATTGTAGTGAAATATCTATCACAGTACATATGAGTTACAGGAAATAGTGTCCTTACAAGGCGAACGACAGCAGAAGGTCCAACACCAAGGCATTTTACTGTATCATCAGGAAAAGTATTTTTGCCTTGATACAATTCAAAATCGACTTTAAGTCCATTGGGAGCAGCAGCAACAAAATTTTTCAAGCCCTCTGGGTTGGGCGTTCCCCGGATGGACTGCTTCATTTGACAAGTTCCTGTAAATGGTATCATCTGTTCATATATAGCGACTACTTTTTCTCTTGGTAGCTGCAAACATCACTGCCTCACTCTTTCCAAAACAGGACGTACTTTCCAAAATTTGTCATTTTTTCGTTCTGCCTCTGAGATACTGCCATCAAGTATAACTTTCAAGTTACTTCTTAAGGAAAAAACCTATTTCTTGTCATAACATCTGCGATAGCTGTTTGACCTCATTAAGTGTCAATTTAAGCGATACCCCTTTTAGTTCAGCATATCTTGCATTTGTGTAATTACACACTTTTTGGAAAAACTCAGCGTCAAAGTACATGGCCAGATACGCTTTTGCTGTCCAATCACAACGGAGCACGGAGCTACATTCACTGGAAAGAGGTTCAAAATTTGAAGATATGAAATGATCATCTTTATTCCGGAACTGTCGCTGTGAAACTTGTTTTGTCGCTCTTAAGTTTTCTCTGACGATACTAAGAGGAAGTCTGTCCTCAACTTCCTCGTCACTACTGCTCACCTCTTCATTTATTGTTTCTTCTTCTCTTCTATCAACAACATTTTCCGCAATTTCAATTTCCTCTTCATCATCTGACATCTGAACATCAGAATCATCGTCTGCAATGAGTTCCAGAATTTGTTCCAATTTTTCTTCATCTTCTCCTGGCCGAAGAACGGCTTTGCTGCCAAAAATGGAAAAAAAAATTCTAAATGAATTTAAAATATTAATGAAATAAGCCCAATGTCCATTTAAATGGACGTGAAGAGTTTAGGCTGGTACAAAAGTTATGTGACAATTTTATTACCAAAATGATGACTTTGTCTATTAAACATACTTAAACATGATTACGCATAAAAAGCGGCAAAATGTATAAGAAAACATGATCTTACCATCGTAACGAGAGCCGTGTGGAGCCGCCATCGCTACCGAAAACAAAACAAACTGATTCACAAATACGGCGCTCGAATACTGGGCACAAATGAAATAGGCGGCAGCACACACACATCCATCGTGATGGATGAGGGGTCTAAGCCGCGTAAATATAAAACTAAGTAAATAAACAGAATAAATTCACATGTCCATTTAAATGGACGCTGGGTACCAGGAGGTTATGAGATAAACATCAGTAAAAGGTCATCCAATCTGGACTTCAGAACACTTAGTATGGTATCATCAACAAATCAAATTGTATTTTGTTGAGGCAGTCACAAATTAAGTCATCCATTCAAAATTGAGCTAGGATTGGTGATACTGGACTACCCATAGGTAGACCTTTTATTTGTTTATACTATCTCATATTATAACTGAAAAAAAGTGTTGAGTTTGAGGGAAGAGGTCATTGGAATTTTACAATGTGGCCTGATCTTGTTACAATGTTTGGTTGTTTGGTTATGTTGGTTAATTTGGTTATTTTGGTTATTTTGGTTAATATATATATATATATATATATATATATTGATTTTGTATTCTTGACTGGTTTTATAATAAATAAAAAGATGTTCTTGGGGATGTTGATTGAGGTTTATTGGGTTTTGAGACTCGGTATGGCTAAAGGGTTTGTATGGAAATAGTTTATTATAATTGTTCCAAATGTTATTTATTACGTTTCGATGATTTTTGTCATCTTTTTCAAATAAAAGTTCAGTAAGGGTACTAAAATCTACAAAATTGAATTAATAAACAGAATAAACTTTGAAAATAATTTGACTTACCTAAGACATAAAATGGAGGAAAACATTTAAAATTAAAAATTAAAGAAAATTCTTCTTATACAATGGTTTATTTGTAAAAATAAACTTAAAATTTTAATTCTTATTAGATGTAATATGTCCTCTACATTTTCTTCTTTTTCCTTTTCATTTTACGAAAAGGATGCGTTTGGATGAAATTTTTGGTGTTATATTTTGGAAAAGAATTTGTGTCTGTTTTCTAAGTAATGGCCGGATGTTGTGTGCAGGAAATTTGTTTATTGTTATGTTTTGTGTGCATGGAACAGGTTATTGTGGTTTGTGAGCTTGTTCGTGTAGTTGTATATTTTTCTAATGTGTTATAAAATTTTGTTATAAATAATACTTAAATTTTTTAGATCTGTTTTTGCGTTTATTGCATTTGGTTGTCTTTTTATATGTATCATTTCATATTTTATATGTTTGAAGGTGTTTTTTTCAGTTGTTAATATTTTAAAATCTTTGAAATTAAATTTATGTTTTTGTTGGGACTCATGGTTTGTTAACGCAGTTTTGTTTTTCTTATCGTATTTGTGTAGGCTGCTCCTGAGAAAAACCCAATTTATTGACTATAGATATCAAAAATATATTAAGTGAGTTATATGTGCCGGCTGGTGGTGCTAATGCAATTGTTAAAGTGAAAATCCCATTCCAATCAAACTAGTACAAAACAAGTTTTAGTGGAAAAAACGGGAAACAATCACTTCCAATACTCTAATATTTGAAGAATTCGCAGTGCATGTGCCAGTAGACCAAAATCTAGTACAGGTTAGGTTTTAAAGGGACTTCACTCCATGTCGTATCAGCACGTGAGTAGACAAATCAAACTTTTATAACCATACACCACTGTTATAACTAATTAAATAGTCCCTTGGTATGCGGAAAATGTAAGTATAAATTGTCGAAAGCCAATCTATCGAGGCCATCATTTAATATACTGTCCAACACCTGAATCAGCTGATTTTACTAGAACATTTGGATTTGTCTACAATCAATTACATTCTACAATCGGAAATAGAATAGTGGTAAAATAAATAAATATAATATCTTTCATCTGGCATGAGCATGACAGGGCGTGGAGACCCTTCACCAGGCGAGGATGATAATATGTTCTATAAATGTCATCCAAATAATAAAGTGACGCATTTCGTATGTATACTATGTGATAGTTTATTCCATGTTTCGGATTTTAAAACATATAAAAATACCAAATTCATATCCAAATTTCTGGTAATTTGCAACAACCATAAAGATGTTAATCTTACATCAATTAATAACAAAAACAAAGAAGACTTATAATTTCCCAAATTAAATTGTATGAAAGACAAAAGATTGAACAGGAATTACAACAAAATCTGTGTGATGAACAATTACTGCAACAAAATAAATTAAGTAATAAACCAGAAGAAGAACTCAACACTGAGGATCCAAATTGAACTTATAAATCGATTAAACCAAGAGATGAAAGAAAAGAATAACTAAGTAAACGAGTTACTTCTGAAATATAGGGATGAGGCACAATCTGTTAGAACAAATTAACATTCCTAGCCTGATAATCAAACCACTAAGAACTAACTTACACAAAAACCCTTACTAAAATAAACAATAAACTCAAAATACCAATTAAAAAGGTAAGCAAGCAAGAGTAAAACTGGAAATGTTTTCATTATGTGCAAAAATAGTGAGGATCTACTATTTGCTCAAACTACACTAACTAACTAAGGTTTTTACTGAAAAATCCTAGAGTCTATTGTGAATATCAACAGCTATAATTGTAAAGTAATTCATTGTTACAAAAAGGCAAACTTAATGCTATACTAGACTTGTCTGAGGAGTTGTATCAAATGATCAGTAATAATTCTAGAAGAGTGTATATTGGTCATTAGTCTTATCAAATAATTATTGATGATTTTAATATCAATCTATGTTTTAAATGTGAAAAAAAGTGTACTCATCTGGTGAGCTGTCTCAGGTGCGCAGGAAATCATCCAACGAGTGAGTGCAATAAATTAGACATAAAAAATGCACCAATTGCATTTCTAACAATAACAAATAAAAACCTGAGTTTAATGTGAACCATACTGTTGTGAATGTTGAAGAATGTGAATATTTGAGAAGAATTCTAAAAAAGAGAATGAGCCATACGGATAATCCTTGTAAACCCGTCCTTCCCAAGAAAAGTGGAATCTTACCAAGTTCTAATCACAATTAAGAAGATCGTGCATCGGTCAAAATAATAAAATTAAGAATAATAATGGCTTGTAACTCTCTAATTATTGATGAAAAGTCTTTCAGTAAGGAAAAAATATTTTTCAACATCAATGCTCTGAATAAATATATTGTTGGAAATAGAGATTTTATTTTATCAGTGAATATAAGAAGTCCAAGTGCTAATTATGAAAAACTACAGTTATTTATTGAGAGCCTTGATCATTTTCCCACTGTTATAATATGCACGTAGACTCGGATCCTAGAAAAAATTGAATTTTACTCACTATCTGGATATAAATTATATCAAAGTAAAATAAATATCACCGATGGTGTGGTGATTTATATTAAAGAGAATGTTGATGAGAAAACTGAAATTATTCAAGTAGATAAACTAAGTATGATAAATGTAATTATCAAATTGTCAAATAATATTAATTTATAGATTTCGGCCCTTTACAGAGCTCATGATTTGCCAAAAGCGGAATTTATTTTATATTTAAAAAATATTTAGAAGCGAAAAAGAAGATTAAAAATCATTCATTAGTAGGAGATTTCAATATAGATATTTTAAAGCTAGATTCAATAGGCTTGGAGCATTTAAATAACCTCTTGGATAGAGAATTTTATCCTGGTTTCCAGACAATCACTAGACCTTCACAAACTGACTTGACTAAAGGCACTTGCATAGATAATATTTTTGTTAAAAGTAAATTTATTAAAACTCAAGCTTTCAAGTATGAAAACCTTTTCAATCATCATTACCCTCTATTTGTAAGCGTTGAAAAAATTAAATATTCAAAGCCAAAAGAATCACCCCAGCATATTAATTATAATAAATGAATGAGAACAGCAAAAAAATACTAACTGGAACATTATTCTATCTCTGCAAAACCCCAATGAAGCTACTGACATTCTTAAAAATAATATATTATCATGTATAAGAAAAGCAACCATATCTAGTAAACTGAATGCAAATAAAAGTAATCAAATACCAAGAAGTAAATGGATTACTCCATTAATAATTATATCATGCAAAAGAGAAGAACTACTCTATACTACTTGAAAACTTGATCCAAAGAATGAATTGCTGAACTCGGAATACAAAAGATATATTAAAATTCTTGATAAAGTAATAAAACAAGCAAAAATTATACACGAGAAAAAAGCAATTGAAAAAGCAAAAAAAATTGTGGTCTATAGTAAATCAAAAACTTTCTACTAGGATTATTAAAGATGATAATATAAAATACATAAAAAATGACTCGGATCAAAAAATCTACAATCCCATACTAATAGCGGATACAATGAACATTTTTTTCTGTAATATTGGATCTAAACTAACCGAACAAATAATCCTACCATAAAATGAATCTATAAAAGTTCACCTGAAAATCCTTATACAATATTCCTACACCCAACAAACGAATTCGAAATACGCAAAATCATAAAACAATTAAAATTAAAGTATGGAGCTGTTGACGCCATAAATGCAAAAACGCTTATATCATTAGTAGATTTTATAACTGAACCTATCACACATGTAATCAATCTATGCATTGAAACATCGGTTTGGCCGGACTCGTTAAAAAAGAGCAGAAATTAAACCTATACACAAAGCTGAAAACAAATATACACCATCTAACTACAGACCCATATCCCTGATCAACAACGTAGCAAAGATTTCTTAAAAAGTTATTCACTATAGACTTTCAAATTTTTTCACCAAACACAAAATCATATCTAACAGATAATTTGGTTTTCAAACGAGCCTTGGTACCAACCATGCACTAAATCTCAAATCTTATTTATAATGTAGTTGATAATGATGAACATGTCGCCGTAACTTTCTTAGACCTGGCAAAGGCTTTTGATACTGTCAACCATGAGCTGCTATTGGACAAATTATATAACTATGGGATTAGGGGTAAAGCTCATATGCTCATAGTAAGCTATTTAAATAACAGAGAGCATGGAGTAAATGATGTAGTGAGTAATTATTGTAAAATCAAAACAGGGGTGCCACAGTGTACTATCCTTGGGCCTTTATTTTTTCTTATTTATGTCAATGAAGTATTGAAAAGTATGCCCGAAAACACGTTAGTCTCCTTTGTTGATGATACAGCAGTAATCTCAATATAAAAAACATGGACCAATGTAGAAGATAAAATGAACAGTTACTATAGTAATAGTGTGCCTGTTCTAAAAATTAAGAATCAATTGTTAACAAGAGTTGAGAGCTGTAAATACTTGGGTGTAGTGTTTGACTTCAACATGCAACGGAATAAACACATCGAATACTTAGTAAATAGAACTAAATACCTTCTCTTTATCTCTAAGTACATGCAATTTGATACACTTAAAATACTCTATTACTCTTTATTTCAAAGCATTATTAGCTACGGAATAATAGCATGGGGTGGAGCGTACCAGTCTACTTTTAATATTTTACAGAGAATACAAAATAGAATTTTGAAAATTGTTTACAAATCATCTTTGAACAATACCTGTTACCCTCTCAACATTGGACAGTTCTTTACTCTTGAATCTACTAAATTTTATTATAGTTCACTAATGAATCAGTTTAATTATTCTTTAACTTGTACTAGGCATAAAAGTATTCCCCTTCCAAAGAGAAAAAAAAGAGATAAGTAGCAAAAATAGCTGCATTATGGCATTAAGGCATTATCAACCTTCAATGCACTGCCAAATGAGCTGAAGACTTTAAATAGTAAAAATAAAGATAGATTTAAAATAAAAAATTGGGTTCCAGAAAATATTTAAATGAGTTGTAGTCTATTCTTTAGGTATATCTATATAAATAATATTAAAAGGAAATGTCTATGCATTAAATAATATATTAGTTTAAGTATCAATTAAAATTAATTTATCTAGCTTTAATTTTAATTTTAACCAGCCTGCTCACAGGGAGTCACATCCCTCTGCGGATTATTGTCATTGTATTGTAATGTATGTTACGGGATTTGTAACAATTAAAACTTTTTTAAAAACTTTATTTATTTAAACTTGTTTCACAACTTGTAGTTCAGTTTGACTTTACAATATTTAATTTTTAAAATAACAATCTGACTTAAAAGGTGACTTCAAAAGTGATTGAAGTGGAGAAGGATCCAATATTTATACCTTCTGTGTTATGACGTCACTAATTACGTTTCAGAACCTTTATGGTAAACAAGTGCAGGTGCCTTTTTGATGATTTTACAAATAAAGGTTCTAGAAGTTTCTCTAGTAATAAAGTACCAAATATTGCGTCTTTGATGAATTTGCAGGTTTCAAGGAGAAACATTAAAACAATAGGAAGCTTGATATGAGCGTCTGAGAGAAGAACGTAGAAGATTATTTTAGATAAGTAACAATTAAAATTAGTATGTGACGCAAATTAATCAAAGTATAATCAATATTATACAAGATGTGGTTAGCATATAACATGTATGTACTGGTAAATAAATAAATAAATAAATATAGATCTTTCTATCAAACCCAGGCCACTAGATATTTCATACTATACTGAGCCACCCTTTAAATAATAATAATATTTTTTTTTTGACGATTTTGAGTTCATGCATATGCTCATGTGTAACCAATTATCACAATATACATCCGCTAAAACATGTTTTTCATTATTTTTGGTATTCTTATATAGACTCATTTTTGTGCAGTGCCACTAGACACTTATATCCAATCTGAGCCAAATATACAACTTTATGGATTTCAGTTGACAAACCTGACTCGTGCGTTGTTGCCAAACTTCATACTGCTTATAATTTAGTATAGTTTGCATATATGTATGCATCATTTAATATTGGAGTACTAAAAACAGCAAATATATTGAGCTTGCATGAGTAGGTGTGAATGTGCCGTTTGGGCTCTTACACTATTCAGGGTATCCCAACCCAATTTTGCACACGTGTTTATCATACCTCAGTCAAATTACTGTAAATTTTTCAGTGCCTGTGGGACGCTTTGTGGTGTTTTCCGTACCTGAAGTCTATTACATATAACTCTTTGGCTAGATTTTAATGGTCTTTTTACCAATCATGATGTAGAATGTTATTAGAATATAAACTGGTAGCGGCTGTAAGTGTGACTGGGCCTCCAATTGTGTTGTCTCTTGGTATCTGTGAATGGATTGTTCTACATTCGAGTAGGACTCTGGTGTAGAACGGTTCCATACTCAAGGCTTTTATAAGACTTTATGGTTTCGTACCACAACTAACAAATCATATGCCCGAGATGGTGGGTAAAACAGCTATAATAATAAAACAGAAACGGAAAACGTTATTCACGGGGTATTAGGTAGATGCAATGAGTTTTCCTGTATAAAATTCCTAAACAACTGATTTTATGCTTATTGTTAAATAAGACGAAATGTTCTTCTAAAAATACATTTACTTCACTCTTCTTAGGACTTAGGACACTTTATGTGGCCACATAAATATTGCGCAATATTTTTTTCCTGTACAAGCGACCGTGGTTGTTTCATGTATTTTAAATTTATTCTTGTCTGGGAATATACACATTATTAGAATTTATAGTTATGCCATCGCTGATGGTCAAATAAATCAATGTTTATATAAGGTCTAAGCTCTTATATTTTTCTAATCCTCCTTGAGATGCAAGAAGCAAAAATTTGGATAGTTTTGCTGTCTGGTTGGAACTATCGGAAAGTCTATAAAGATTACAGTGTGTCTGAAGGGCCCCATGAATATAGACAGTTGTTCTAAGTTACTCTCTGAAAACTGAAGTAACAGTTACAGTTGCCAAATCTTTGCGTAGTCTAGTAGCGCTTATGGATTTTGGATTTTCAATACCACTCTTACTAGCATGTTTATACAAAACGTTGGCACCGTCTATAAATTTATTGCCTTTTCTATGAAATATATAATCATAATTATTATTATTCACAATATTGCCCCTTATATACAGGGTGATTTTTTCAACGTGCCCATTAGAAAATTTTCACTTATAAAATTGGTCCTGGCCCTGGCTAAAATCAACGATGCCCAATCTAGTGGAAATATTTACAAGGTGGTGGAATTTCCGGTTACACAGAAAATGGTACTAGATTTGTTTTTTCAAATGGAAACCCCTGTTTTTATTAGATATTTAAATTCTGCCCATTTACTAAAGTATAAAAAGCTTCAATTGTTTTAAGTTATCTGTCATATTTTTTGACGTAATTCAATTTTACTGCAGAAAGTTCTCATGAAAGATGTCTATTTAAAAATTCATATTTATTTTATTGTCAATACGTCATTGACAAAAGGAGGGGAGGGGCATGTCTAATATTGAATTTTCTTTCAATGGGACCAATTCTCAATCCTCCTTTTTCAAATAAAAAAAAATCATCAAAATCGGAGCACGTTCACTATGCAAAAGGCGCGAACAAACATAAAAAATCATATATACGGTCGAATTGAGAAACCTCCTCCTTTTTTGAAGTCGGTTACTCAAATGAATCAGTATTTGTTTCAAGATAGAGGTCCGCGACTTTCGCCGCCACGTTCGCCGGATTTGAAACAACTTGATTTCCACTTGTGGAGGAGAGTCAAGGAAGATCTATATAAAACAGAACCTAGATCTCTTAAGGATTTAATAGAGAAGATGAAATAAGAAGAGCTACAAATTATGCTGTTCAGGAACGTTTTGTTGAATGCTGAAACCAAAACGGTGGACGCACAGATCATATCTTGTAGTTTTGTTTTTGTAATTTGTTTTTTGAGTTCTTACGGTTTATGAATAAACGATTTGTAGGTAAGGTAATAGACGTGTCCTTAATGCTAAACTGGATGCTAAATATCAAAATATTCACTTAATTCTTTTGTTAAACTTGGGTTATTATTTTAATCCTACTGTTGAGTGGATTTTTGTTCCAGAAAGAATAAACCTTGGCTTAAGAATGAAAATTTATTCCTATTCACGACAGGTTCTTTTCACTATTCTATAACAACTTCCGTAAATAGTAAACAGATCAAAAATGACAACCTTCTGGATACTGATTCCTTTGGATTTGGATTTTGTAACAGACGTTTACTTCAACTTTCAAAACTATGAATTTCAAAAATCTCAAATATCTTTCTTATTACCTGAGAAAAACATAAGAGCGTGTAATAAACATTTCCCTAAAATTAAATTTTATACTGAATGACGATAGAAAAATAGGTATGTACTATGATGAAAATTAGAGAGATTTTTAACTTTTGTTATTGACGTCTTTAATATTTATTTGGAGTTTTAAACAAGACAATTTTCAGAATGATGGGCATACTGAAGGAAATTCCAACATCTGGCGAGAGATCAAAAACAACTTTTTGCTTTTCCGGTTGACAATAAGAGATATATGAATTCTTGAATACACATCTGTCATGAATTAAAGTTTATACTCGAAGAGTTGTCTTTTTAAAAACAATTTATTGTACTAAAATTATATATAGATGTTTAAGCAACGAATTAAAATTACTGACTAACTACAAATAGTGTGAAGCGCGTACATATAATAAAATAGGATAATGCTGCGTAAGCAGATCTTGCTGGATGGATGGTACTGTAATTCCTCCCCCATAGATTCAGCTTCCGGTTTTCAAAGAGGAAGTTGAACATCTTGGAGTTCAATGGATCGTCTTCTTTGAATAGGTACATCATGCTGCTGGTTGTGAATGCATCTTTGTAGGATTTTCTTGAACAATGCATATGACAAAACAGATGCAATAATTCCATACGTCAGGATGGTTCAGGCGCTAGGAATCAACGAGATTTCATCGGGATTCTGGAGTATCGGATTATTTTGGATGAATGATGAATGATTCCAGGTGTTCTAGATGGATATTGGCTACGTTGACAGTTTGTGAATCTTCCTCAAAATGTATTTCGGGAAGAAGGATGGGTTGGCTTGAAGATTGAGTTTCTTCATTTCTTATTGACCCGAATTCGCTGATTGCTTGACTGTTGGGCAATACCTCGATCGCTCGATCTTGGTGAGAAATAATGGACTGTATTAATCTCCTGTTGTAATTATAATAATAATCGCGAAGTTGTGAGCACCCTTACCTGTATGTGCAGTTGTCTTCCTTCAGGAGCTCCTGGCACCTTCCTCCACACCTTCACAAGGGATTACACCAAAAAAAAGAAGTACGCGGCGAGGGAGAGGCGATAGCGTGTATTTTAACTCTCGTGTCTATCTCGATACTGGCACTCTCGAGGAAAAGAATGATCAAAACATACAGATGTCCAAAAAAAATAATAAAATGAAAAGCAAAAGAAAAATTCCAAATATATACCAGAGGCGGCGACATGGGGGAAAACCCAACATTCTGCCCCACCAAAATGCATTCATGCATTTTCAAAAAAAAAATAATCAACTAGATGAGCCCATATTAATAAAATTTTTACCAAAAAATAAAATATATATATTAAATTCTAAGTCAAATAGATACCAACACCTTCGTAGCGAAAAAAAAATTAAATAATTTTGCGGTAATGGACAAAGCTTTACTAGTGGTCTCGAGAATGTCCCGTTGGCAGTTTCAACAACAGCGACCCGAGATATTCCATCTTCACCTGTAGATAAAGATTTAATTCTACCTAAAGTCCATTTTAATGGCGATAGTAATTCATTTTTATTTAAGACAACAGTACCTATTTTAGCAGGTGAAGAAACATCGGTCCATTTACTACGTTGTTGTAGTGTATGGAGATATTCCTTCTTATAGCGTTGCCAAAAATCCAAATGCATCTTTTGCAGAAGCTGCCATCGAGATAAGCGGTTTTGCGGACAATTGGAGAAATCGGGGGTGGGTAAAGGGGAAAGTGGTGCTAATGTTAGAAAATGACCAGGGGTGAGCACAGAGACCGGATCATTAGGATCGGAGCTTACGGAAGTTAACGGTCGAGAATTTAGAACGGCTTCTATCAAGACTAACACCGTGTAAAACTCCTCGAACGTGAGAATCTGGTGGCCAATGACACGAACTAAATGCGTTTTGATAGACTTCACTCCAGCCTCCCATAAACCTCCAAAATGAGGAGCGGAAGGGGGGTTGAAATACCACTCTACATTTTCTTTGGAAGCGGCTATTTGCATATATTGTCTTATTAATTTATAAGCACCGACAAAGTTGGTTCCACAGTCACTATGAAGATGTTCACACTTTCCACGACGCGCGATGAAACGTTGAAGAGCTGATAAAAAGACTTCGGAAGACAAATCCGAAGCTAATTCAACATGAACAGCTTTAGTAGAAAAACAGACGAATATGCAAACATAAGCTTTAGTTGTTCTAGCACCCCGGTATTTATTCATAGAAATTAAAAATGGTCCCGCATAATCTATTCCGGTATGCGTAAAGGCTTTACCTTGAGAAATTCGGGATCGAGTCAAATTTCCCATTTGCGGCTGAAAAGAGCGAGGGTGAACTTTCCAACATGTAATACATTTCGATAAAACCGAACGAATAGCGCGTTTTGGAGACAATATCCAAAAACTTGGAGATAAAAGCGAATGCACCGTGCGCAAACCGGCATGTAAGTATTTTTTATGGTAGAATTCAATTAATAAATCAGTTAAGCGAGAACATCGTGGCAACAGGATAGTATGCTTAACATCGTACGAGAGAGAACAATATTTTAATCGACCTCCTACTCTATATATACCATGATCATCAAGGAAAGTGTTCAATTTGCGAAAAGGTTTCGAGAAAAGTTTATTACAAAATTCTTTCTCAAATGCGATCATTTGCGTGTATTTAATCAAAACCATAAGAGCTTCATGTAATTCAATGCTCAGTAAGGGACCTAGTCTTTTATCGGCTGGATTGCGAACGTTGAACAAAAACCGTAAAACGTAAGAGAGTACGCGTTGTAGCGTTGAAAACTTCGAAAATGTTTTCAGTAGACATCCCAAAAAATTGGTATTTTGCGTAAAAGAGACAAAAATTTGTTTTCTTTCTTCCAGGGTGACATCCGATAATGATTCCGAAATAACACTAGAGTTAGTCGACCATGAATCATCGGGAGTACGTAAAAAGGAGGGTCCATCAAACCAAATAGATGAAGAAAGTTCAAGTACCGTACAAGTGCGTTTTGTTTGCAGATGATACTACCTTAATTACTATTGGAAAGTCACTCGGAAATTTGGAATCTCATATGAATAACGTGGAATCACTGGCTAACAAATGGTTTACTAATAATACCTTAAAACTAAATCTTGAGAAAACACAAAGACTCACTATATCTAGCAACAGAAGAATCACTAACAGCAGTTCTGCTAACTTACTAGGTATTGTAATTGATGACCGACTAAATTGGGTGGATCATGTCAAAAAAGTCAAAGGGAAGCTAAGCTCCGGTCTATTTGTTTTACGTCGCCTAAGGGATTGTATTGATCAGAAATCTTTACTTATTGCTTATCACGCACTTCTCCACTCACATATTAGTTATGGTGCAGTAATATGGGGTAACTCTTCATCATCATTCAAAATATTCAAAATGCAAAAGCAGGCCGTTCGAATTATCGCAAGGGCTGGATTTCGCGACCACTGTAAACCACTGTTCAGGAAATTTCAAATAATGCCCTTGCCGTGTGTTTGGATGTATCAACAGCTCATCGAAATCCATAAAAATAGATCGATATTTCATACAAACTATAACTATAACTAGTAGACATGGACAGAATATTTTAAAGCCAAAGATTAAATTGAAATTATCTGAAGAAAACTCTCTGAATTTTGACATCTATAATTCGATTAATCCTGATATAAGAAGACAGCTTATTTTCTTTCAGACGTAAAATTAAAAGTTTCTTACATTATCATGCCTTCTATACTTTGACTGAATTTCTAAATAATGTTAAGACTAACACAGAACTCAAAATAAACTAATGTATACAACTGCAATTGTGTTTATTCTACAAAAGATTTTTATTGGGGAATGGGTCGGTTAACGAGTGAAATGTGTTTAATTCAAGGAATTTATATGTATATATGTATGTGTGTATGTGTGTATATATGTATATATATTTCTCTATTTCTATTTCTCTATTTATGTTTATACAATTTCTCTTTGTTTGTCTTTATGTATTACTGATTCAAGTTTCATACATTTATTGCCTTACTGTTCATTTAATTTTTATTCCGACATGCTACAATTACCCATGTAAAAAGTAGTGAATAAACGTTCTGTATTCTGTATTCTGAAGGAAATAACCCTCGCGATGAACAATCAGCAGGATTATTTTTCGAACTAACGTAATGCCAATGAGAAGAAGACAAATGCTTTTGCATAGAAGCAATGCGATTAGAGACGAAAGTTTTCCATCTGTAAGGTTCTGATTTAATCCAAGATAAAACAATTTGCGAATCTTACCAAGCGTAAATCTGTTTGAACAGAATTTTTTCGCTGAAAATACTTAAAATGTATTTAATCATTTTTGACAACAATACAGCAGCGCATAATTCTAATCGTGGTATAGAAATACGTTTGAGAGGCGCTACTTTACTTTTGGCATATATTAAACAAGTTGAATACTTTTGAGTATCGTCACGACCTCTAAAATATATCACCCCAGAATATCCCTTTTCCGAGGCATCTCCAAAACCATGTAATTCAAAACAAGTATGCATTTTAGGAACTATTAAGCGAGGAATGCGAATGGTTGATAATAATGAACGTTCGGATTTATATTTATTCCAAAGACGAACAATATCTTCAGTAGGAGTATCATCCCAATTCAAATCAGAAATCCAAAGGCGTTGTAAGATATGTTTAGATAAAAACGTAATAGGACTTAAGAATCCTAGAGGGTCAAATATTCGCGCCATATCAGATAGAACATTTCTTTTAGTACAAGCTTTTTCGAACAGTTTAACGGAAAAACAAAAAGAATCATCAACAGGACTCCATTGCAATCCTAAAACTTTTAGAACAGCGGTTTCCGTCGAATCATCAAACTTTAACGTTTGTTGTGATAAATGTGATGCAGGAAAATCCTCTAATAATGCGGGTTCATTACTGCACCACTTACGTAATTCAAAACCACCTTGTTTCAATAATGTTGTTACGGTCTCAAAATCCTTTTATACTCGAATATCGTAGATATATATGCATATATACTTTCCAAGGAAAGGAAACAACAGAATCGGTTAAATAGTTATTATCAATAATACGTACAATCACGTTCGATTGATTCCGGAGATAATAACGAGAGTGTAGAGTTGGGATCTGAAATAAACATTATTAGTATATATGAGAGGGTTGAATCACTCTG
Organism: Crioceris asparagi; assembly: GCA_958507055.1. Classification (NCBI taxonomy): domain Eukaryota; kingdom Metazoa; phylum Arthropoda; class Insecta; order Coleoptera; family Chrysomelidae; genus Crioceris; species Crioceris asparagi. Next base: position 28,160,793 of record OY293832.1, read on the forward strand.
TACTGTACTCACCCTGTAAACCCGAATAACACAACAAAGGGGTTTTCCTGGGCCCAGCTGTTCCTCTATTGGAGTCCTAGCTGCATTCCAACGATCGTCCAGTTATGTCAAACTGACCTTTTCCATTCCTGTAAAGTATGCTTATGATCACTCTGAAGGATTTTAATTAGTCATACCTTACCTGATTGATATTCACCGAGCACTTCCAACATATTGAAGCCCAGAGGAGTCCAACTATTCCACACAAGCCATAATTACTCTATGCAAACCATTGTAAACATGTCAATCGTTATCTGTCATAAGTCAATCAATCATGTCATGTCAAGTCATTGTCAAGAGAATCTTCGAGTATTTTCTGGCAGAGGGATCGCGCAATTTCCAAAACAAGAGAGGTTATTTGAGGTCCATGTGACTGGCTCAAAATCGCTATTGCGGATTAAATTTAGCCTTACTTCTTGGAATTTTTATCGAGGATATATTGATCTCGTGGAGATCTACACATTTGTGGATTCGAGTACTCTAAAATTCCATTGGCAATCACTGCACCTATTTCTTAAAGGCCGCACAACATCCAAGGTACGTTCAGATCTCTAACTGCTAATTATTCTAGTATCTTTCTTGACACTACTAACCTGGGTAATCAGTATTTCGTAGGGTTGCTTTGCCTGACACTACTATCTCTTCCAGGCCTTCTTTTCTTTTCTTCTCTTCTCCTCTTCTTTTCTTCCTATTTTCTTCTTTCACCATCACTTCAACCTCACTCTGCTGCTACGCTCGAGTCGGCCCGGACGAAGCCCAGTAAGTACTTCAGGTACGGAGAGCTGAAGCCCAGAACAACCTCCTTCACCATAGGGACCCGGTGCACCGGACTCCAGACCTGTTCTGCACGACACCCACCGAGCGACGGAGCTAACAGATAAGCCTTAGAATAAGAACAACTGCCAAAGCCCGATAAATTCAATCGTTATATCATCTACGGCCGTTGCTTGTTTATTTCTTTGCATGGTAGGGAAGCTTCAGAATATAAACTGCTTTACTCCTCAATACTGCCGTTCCCGCTCTGTAAGCTTGCAGGATCCTACAAGTAGGGAGTTTATTGTTAAAATTACGGCCTTTATAGTGAAGAGTTGATAGGGACACTTACCTTATAGTAAATTGTATAAGCACCGCCATTACTATTTGGCCAAATTGTTTCACTTTGGCACTATCCGCCCAACGCTGAGCAGCAATACATCTTGGATACGCATCCTTGTTTTATTTCAAGCACAACTCACCCCGTTTAGCCGTGCTATAGAACAACCAACCACCCAATTGTTACTACCACTTTCGAAATCAAAGTGAAAGTAGAAAACGGGTAGCAACAAAGTGGCGCCCAAACGTTGGTTAAGATTCGGTGTTTGTTTACATGGCTGCTGCGCTGGCGTGTGGACGAGATGCTGCCAATGGTCGTGTAAATAGATTGGCATATATATATTATAGGTTTATTTGAATTTCTGAAGTGAACTATTTATGTAGTGATTGAATTCGTATGGATTAATATTCAACGAATTGATTTTTTTTTTGAGCTAGATTCTCTCAATTTTGTTAGTACACTAACTCAGATTTGTACTTATTCTTGATAGTGTTAATTTTCATTTAATTTGGATGTGGACGGTGATCCACGTTACAGATTCTCTCGGGTAGAGAGGAACGCTGAAGGCGGATCCAAATTTTTTTTTTAACTAGATATCTTACGGGGTGATTCAATTATCTAATTAGAATAATTCAATTTTAGTGAATAAATGGTTGTATATATGTAGGTAAATTTATGGTACGTAAATTCGTGAGGGTATTTTGTAGGTTTGCTACTTCCATACGTATTTTTTAGTGGAAGTTGAGATTTAGTAATATATTGACTTAGACTTTGGTTTAGCAGTTGAACTTGTTCTGCATTTATAGGTACATTTTTTTTTTGTTTTTCCTTTTTTTGGAAGGGTCGGGTTGTTATAAGCATTTAAGTTAACTTCATTTTATGATGGAAGTGAATCGATTATTAGGAGATGAGCTTACCTACGAGCTATATATTCGCGGACTACCAGTTGCTAATACAGTTGCGGAAAAGCGGTCTAACCTTCGACTATTTCTAAGGCAGGAGAAACAGGAAGGTGCATCAAGCTTTCCGAATGTTTTTCTTGATGCGGAAAGGGAATTGTCCACCTGTGGACGTAAATTAGAAGAGCTGGAACTAGCTATCATAGAATTCGATCCGGAAAACCGGGAGAACGAATTTCGACGTATTTTTAGTCGGCTACTGCACATCTCCTCTCGCTTGAATCGCTTCACGGGAAGAGAGGTAGACGAAGAAATAGCCAGACTGAGATTGGTTACGAAATGTTCCCGCTTAATTGGGGATGTCACCTTGAAGAACGACGGTAGGAATATCAGCCTTCATCCAGAGGGGGAAGAGTGGAAGGCGAGAACAACAGTTGGCGACAATACCATTCCTTTAAGCCAGGCGGATGCTCCCAATGCAATGGAAGGTAGACGTAGGAGGCAGTCTTCTGATTCACGGCCTGGACAGGAACCATCTATACTTGATAGTCCAAATCCTCCAATTCTTCCAGTCGTGGATAACAGAGAGAACACAACGGTGGTGCACGATTTGATTGTACTAGAGGAATCAATACCAAGAGAGACCGAACCAATCCAGCAAATCGCCTCGCCACCAAGGCATCACACAGCCCTTCATGCTTCTTCAATGCATTCCCAGCCGAATAAAGCTAGTTCATACACTCACTTCAAGTCGCAAATCCACCCTCCCACAAAGTCAGAGTATTATCGTCTTCTAGGAAGTGGAACAGATGTTCCACAGACTAGGTCCAACACACAAGTTTATTTCTCTTCTATGAGGCCAGAGGCTACGCACACCTGCTACGATGATACCTCCGGATTCTGTCTTCCCGATTGTACCATTCCTATGGAGCGCCTACACGTGTCGCCCCGACAAGGCAACATTATCAGCAGAAGTGAGGAATGTCGGTGGAAGGACGTCAGTAGATGGAATATACGTTATAATGGAAGAACTAGCGTAAATGATTTCTTGGAGAGGATCGAGGAAATGCGAATTGCACGTGACGTATCGAAGTCCCAGCTCCTGCGGTTTGCTCCAGAAATTTTCGGTCAAGATGCCCTCTTATGGTATAGGACAAGAACATTCACTGATTGGGACGACCTCGTGGAACAATTAAAGGAAGCCTTTCGCCCCTATGACTATGAGTACAGTCTTTGGTAGTAGATAAGACGTCGTACGCAAGGAACTCAGGAGAAGGTTTTGACGTACATTACAGCAATGGAAAATCTCTTCCGGAAACTTGTTCAGATTCCCGACGAGAAGTCTCGAATTAATATAATTAGGTGAAACTTGCTTCCTCACATCCAGACCCAGCTCGCCCTACGAACAATACCTACCATAGTAGAGTTAACTCGACTTAGCCGTTTGATAGAGGAAACGGAGCTGAGGAATCAAAGATTTATTCCCCCTTCCACGGCATATAGAAGTCTCTTGGAACCCGAACTTGCTTATAGGAAGCCTCAACCACAGCAACTGCAACAAACACACACGGTAGCAACTATTCGCTCGGAGGAGACTAGCTCTAACTGCAATCCAGGAATCTCCAATCTAACTAAAACAACACTTCCAGCAAGATGTTGGAACTGCGGCAGCTCAGATCATAAATTCAGGGCGTGCTCGCAACCTCGCAAGAAGTTCTGTTACAAGTGTGGGCAAGAAAATGCCTTCGCGAGCTCGTGTCCTCGATGTCAAAAAAACGGGGCAAGAGGTCAACAGTAAGCCGGCTGTCGACCGAACCCATCAACCCGGCTGAACCTCCTAGAGTCGTGCTGGACTATGTGTTGGCGCATGCCAAAAATGATACGAGGCCGTATCTGAGGGTCTCTTTGTACGGTTGTCTCCTCCTCGGTTTACTTGACAGTGGCTGTACGAGCACCATTATTGGCGGCCCTGGCTGGAGTATGCTTCAGTCTACTTGCCGGCTGAAGAAGACCGAGCAACGTAGCTGTACGGTCGCGAACGGCCAATCATATGCTGTATTGGGGACAGTGGCTGCACCGTTTGAGTTATTCGGGCGAATCAGAGTGTTGGAGGCTTTGGTAGTACCGACCGTAGCCCATACGTTGATTTTAGGAATGGACTTTTGGATGGCTATGGAAATCATCCCGGATATGTTCTCAGGGGAGTGGTGTTTCCGGGACGATCAAAGTAGGCCAGAAACGACGACTCCAACCCTAGCTTCAATCGACTCTCTGAACGCAATGCAGAGACAAGCCTTAGACAAAGTTATAGAGGTGGCTTTCACTGCCATGGGAAACAAGTTGGGGTGTACCAACTTGGTGGAACATGTTATCCGCACTGACCATCCACCTATTAGGAAAAGACACTATCCTTTGTCACCAGCACTCCAGTGCCAAGTCAACAAAGAACTAGAAAAAATGATCCAGGACGGAGTGGTGGAGCCATCACAGTCTCCATGGGCATCCCCCATACTGCTGATTAAAAAAAGCGATGAATGCTATAGATTTGTAGTTGATTTCCGTGAGTTGAACAAGGTGACCACGCGAGATGCCTATCCACTTCCTTCTGTGAGTGCTACTCTCGACAAGCTTCGGAACTCTAACTATCTCACCACCCTTGACATAAAATCCGCCTACTGGCAAATTCCGTTGTCAGAGAGTTCCAAACCCCTAACAGCATTTGTTGTTCCTAACAGAGGCCTCTTCCAGTTCCGGAAAATGCCTATGGGTCTTCATAATGCACCAGCTACATGGCAGCGATTTATCGACCAGGTGGTAGGGTACGATTTGGAACGGTACGTTTTCGTGTATCTAGAGGATGTAATCATCTGTACGGCCACATTCGAACAACATCTAGATGTTTTACGGGAAGTTCTGTTACGACTCCAGGAAGCAGGCCTTACATTGAATCGCAATAAGTGCCATTTTTGCAAGCCCGAATTGCGATATCTTGGTTACGTGGTGGGTGCAGGAGGACTAATGGTGGACCCCGGAAAGGTAGAGGCGATACTCCAAATTCCTACTCCAAGGACCGTGAAGGACGTAAGGAGACTGATCGGACTCGCCTCATGGTATCGTCGCTTCGTACCGAACTTCTCTACATTGACGGCTCCTCTTAGTAACCTCCTAAGAAAAGACCAGAAGTTCGAGTGGAACTCGACCTGTGAGGAAGCCTTTAAGAACCTGAAGAACCGTCTTGTCACGGCTCCAATCTTAAGTTGTCCTAATTTCGATCTCCCATTTGTCGTGCAGACGGACGCTTCTGATTTCGGTGTGGGCGCAGTTCTTTCTCAAGTTGATAACGAGGGAGAAAAGGTAATTTGTTATCTTAGTAAGACACTAACGAAAACAGAGAGAAAATACAGTACCACAGAGAAGGAGTGCTTAGCCGTCCTATGCGCCATCGAGAAGTTCCGACCATATATTGAAGGAACCAGATTCACTGTTGTTACAGATCATTATAGTCTCAAGTGGCTTAATAATATCAAAGATCCTGTTGGACGAATCGCCAGGTGGGCTGTGAGACTCCAACAATATGACTTCGAAATTGTGCACCGCAAAGGCAAGGAACATGTAGTCCCGGACGCCCTGTCGAGATCTGTACCTTGTGCTTACACGATAAAATCAGAGGATCCTCCTGAAATTTCGACGGACCAGTGGTGGAATAAACTGCGAGCCCGGGTAGAAAGCAATCCCCAGAAGTACCCCCAGTGGAGAATATAGAACGGTCAACTTTTCAAGCACACGGTTCGACCGTACCCTGATCTACGGGACGAGTCAGATAGCTGGCTCATGGTAGTGCCGAGGGACAAGAGAAGAACTCTTATAGAGTCCCATCATGAACCTCCTACCTGTGGTCACTTGGGAGTCTACAAAACCACGGCCCGTATTGCAAATAAATACTACTGGCCCAAGATGAGGCAAGATATAGCCAGGTACATACGGCGTTGCCGAGTATGCCTAAGTACAAAGCCTGAACAACGACCTCCGAACGGTCAGATGCTTAGCAAAGCTCCGACAACGGATAGGCCTTGGCAAATCTTAAGTATGGACCTCGTCGGACCGCTTCCAAGATCAAGTGCCGGTTATTCATATATATTCTCGATTTTGGATTTGTTCAGTAAATTCATCGTGCTTTTCCCTTTGCGAAAAGCGACCGGTTCTAAAATCGCCTCCCTTTTTGAGGAGAACGTGATTCTTATGTTCGGTGCTCCACAAAAAGTCATTACCGACAATGGAACTCCGTTTCGGAGCAGAGAATTGGCGACCGTCTTCGCAAAATACAACATTTTTCCTGCCCATATTTCGAATTACCATGCCCAGGCAAACCCAGTGGAAAGATCCCACAGAGTCATTAAGACAATCCTCACTTCGTACGTTTCCTCAAATCACCGGAAATGGGATACTTGTCTCCAACAGGTGGCTTGCGCAATCCGCACAGCAAAGCATGAAGTCACAGCTCAGACGCCAAATTTCATCATGTTTGGTAGAGAAATATCTTTGAGCGGTAGTGAAATCCATCCCTTGGCATCTTCTCTCAACCAAGAGTCATATGACCCGGAGATACGATCCGAAGCCTTGAAGAAACTATTTAAGGAGGTCTCAAGGAGGATTAAACAATCATTCCAAGCTAGTAGAACGAGATATAAACTGAGGCGTAGGGATGAAAGATATGTGGTAAATCAAAAGGTTTGGAAGCGAAACTACGCACTCTCCGATGGCTCTAGAGGGTTTACAGCTAAGTTTGCTCCGAAGTTTGAGGGACCATTCCTATATCGAAGATATTATCACCATGGTCGTATGAGCTGGTAGATTCGGAAGGGAAAAGTCGAGGTGTCTGGCATGGCAAGGATATAAAGTCTCATCCCCCAGAGAAAGATAATTCTTCTGAGGACGAAAACTTCGAGAATGCGATATGAACTCTACAGGTCGTCGTTATCAATCGCCAGTAGAGTAGTCGCAGAAAACAAGTTAGTTTAGAGATAGTAGATAAGTTAGATAGATATAGGATAGAACTTGAGTTAGATAAACATGACATGAAGACAAATAATTCTAAACCCATTTACACCAAGTCCTACAACTATCCACATATTCATAAGCAGGAAGTTAAATCCCAAATTCCCAAGACGTTAGAGCAAGGAATCATAAGACCATCCAATTCACCCTGGTCTTCCCTCGTATGGGTTGTGCCCAAAAAAATGGACGCCTCTGGGAAACAGAAATGGAGAGACATAGTGGACTATAGGAAACTGAATGACGTGACAGTAGGTGACAAATACCCCCTCCCGAACATATCAGATCTCCTAGACCAACTTGGCAAATGCCAATATTTCACTACGCTCGATCTAACATCGGATTTTCACCAAATAGAGATTAACCCTAAGGATACTCCAAAAACAGCCTTTAATGTCGAGAATGGACACTTCGAATTTGTCCGAATGCCATTCGGTCTTAAGAATGATCCCTCTACATTTCAGCGCGTCATGGATAATATTCTTTTAGGAATCCAAAACGAAAGATGCCTCGTCTACATGGACGACATAATAATATATTCACCAACTATCCATGAGCACATTGCACGTCTAAAAGAAGTATTCATCCGCCTTAAGAAAGCTAACCTTAAAATCCAGCCAGACAAGTACGAATTCTTAAGAAAAGAAGTTTCGTACTTAGGTCATTTAATTACTAAAGAAGGCGTTAAGCCAAACCCCGAAAATCGAATGCATTCAGAACTTCCTTCAACCCCGAAATCAAAAAGAGACTAAATCATTTCTTGGCTTAGCTGGATATTATCGCAGATTAATTCCGAACTTCTCTAAGATCACAAAACCTCTAACTGAATTATTAAAAAAGACATCACCTTCAATTTCAACTCAGAATGTTTAGAATCCTTATACGAATTAAAACAAGCCCTTACTTCAAGCCCTATCTTATCGTACCCAAATTTCGAAGAACCTTTTATATTAACGACCGACGCTAGTGCCTTCGCGATTGGTTCAGTCCTTTCCCAAGGTCGCCCTTCTAAAGATCACCCAATTGCCTATGCGTCAAGAACTCTTTGCAAGTCTGAAACAAACTTTTCAACTATCGAACGAGAGCTTCTAGCGATAGTTTGGTCTGTAAAACACTTTAGACCATACCTTTATGGAAGAAAGTTCATTCTTATCACCGACCACAGACACCTTACGTGGATTTTCTCTATAAAATACCCAGGGAGCCGATTACCTCGTTGGCGACTTAAATTAGAGGAATACGACTACGAAATTCGCTTCAAGCCTGGTCGTATTAACAAAAACACAGATGCATTATCTAGGATTAAAGTCAATCACATAAAAGAGTGCCTCAAATTTCAAGAAAGACTTTCTCAATATTCTATACTCCCTACCAACGAAACAGACGACGAAGTCGACCAAACGATAGACATTTCTAACGAACGCATTTACGAAGAATTTAAGACATTTGTAGAATTGTATAAGACGACTTCACTGATAGACTACTCTAAGATAGAATATACTAATAACCAACTTCTGAACAAAACAAATAAAAACATCTTCACCTTTTTTCAACAGAATAAGCTTAAAGACACCCATTATAAAATAATAGATGACATATTCGAAGAGAATGCAGAGTTTACGGATAATGAAGTAAATATACTTACTAGTAAAACCATCCAAAATAGAAAATATTTCATTATACCAATCCCTTACGATCCGAATTTTGTCAATGAACATCTTTTTACAACCTTGTATAAAAGCCAACAAGAGCTCACCCCGTCCACAACATATTTCGTTGAGAATAACCCCGACATCCCAGCTATAGAAATGCTTTCATTTATATTTTCCGAGAAAGAGATAAATTTTAAACAAGACCTTGTAAAAATCCCCGATGAAGACGAAAAGACAATTATTCTTGACCAATATCATAAAGGTAAAACCCATCTCCACCGAGGTATTAACGAAACCATTCGTAGAATAAGAGAGAAATATAATTGGCCTGGAATCACAAAAGACGTCGAAAAATTCATCAAAACCTGGGACACCTGTCAAAAGATCAAAACTTGTAGAAAAAATTTAGATAGTCCCCTCGTCATAACAGAAACCCCAAGATCCCCATTCGAAAGAATTAATATCGACATTTTAGAAATTCCATCAAGGACCTACATACTAACGATACGTGACGAATTGACGAAATTTTCGCAAGCTTACGGACTACCAGACAAATCTGCAAAAAGCGTAACCAATACACTGCTACTGTATTTTCAACACTTTGGTACCCCTATAAGAATTCACTGTGATTACGGAAGAGAATTCTACAACAGTTAATTTAGGGACTTATGCAGTTTATTTGACATTAAGCTCACATACTCCAGCGTTGGACACCCACAATCCAACGGCTCCATTGAAAGGTTCCATGCAACTCTTCTCGAAATGATAAGAGCCCATGTAACAGATCACCTTAACGAACACCCCCTGAATGTAGTACCTTATGCAATTATATGCTATAACCGATCTGTTAACAATACCCACGGTTTCTCACCGTATGAGCTTGTTTTCGGTCACACAGCCAGCAGACCACCTGAGAATACATACAATCATAAAGAACTAATAACTAAATACGTCCGAGATCTTAATAATAGGATTTCGTATTACTACAGTTTAACTCGAAAACGCACAGAAGCACAAAAAGAGAAAGCTAAAGAACGTTTCGATAGACATGTTCGAGACAATACTAACAAATCATATATTCTCGAAAGAACAGATTGTCTGTTTTATCAAAAAAAAGGTAAACCTCGATAGCCTACATTCGAAACAATAATAGTACGGGTGTTGGGTATCAAAACATGAACCAACTTACAAATCAAGAACTATTCAATAAACTAGAAGAAATCATTAATAGGAACTCAATAGAGATAAAGAGAGAAATTAAGTCAATAAATGAAAGTATAGATCAGAAACTGAAAAATGTTAAAGAAGAATATCAGAAGATTGAAGAAAGAATAACCATTATTGAACGCACAAACAGAAGAAATAAAATAGTAATTTTCGGTATACCAACAGTGAAGGAAAATCTCTTGGAAACCACACTCACACAACTCTATGCAATCTTCAAAAATAACCTTATAGAGAAAGATATCAACAATATCTACAGCATTGGCAAGAAAAATACAATCATTGTGAAATTCATCTCATACCTTCAAAAAAGATCATTTTTCAACAACTACATAAACTGAAAGGAAGTAGCATCTCCATTACAAATGACTTGCGCCCAGAAGATCAGAAAACTAATAAAATACTTGTGAAACATTTGAAAGAAGCTCGATCCAAAAACCATATAGCAAAAATCAAGAACTTCAGTTGTAACGGTCCAAAAAAAAATAGAAACAAATAGTTATAAATTTTGTATCGTATATTTTCCATAATCTGTTATGAATACAAAATACTAAGGTTATATTTACGGTTCATTTCACCTACCACGATCCTCGCGATCTAGAAAACAGTGTTGCTGGTTCTGTGATCCAGAATCAATATTCCAGCATGCTCATTTTGAACACCATTATCCCTGATTAAATAAAATCATTAATAAAATTGTTTATAGGTCCAATTTCAAGAGAAACATTTACCAAAAGCATTTCCTTCTCAATCCTTAATATGTATGCTTCATGGCATTATATCTTTTCCAAGATTATCTCCGGGATTAGGAAATGACGTCTTTGAGAGTGGGGGTATCCTCTATTTTCTCTTGTCCTCTAATTCCTCGACTTCGAGAGTTGTCCGTGGGTCTCTAAAATAGATAGACTGTAACACCTTCCTAAAGTGTCAGTGCAAGTGAGTTTTTATCAAGTGCAGTTAGTGCTACCCAAAGCGAGGGGATTAAATAAAATCTCACCTTTTGTATTGTTGATTTCTGATAAGGATCTGTAGATTCTGGCCAGGTGGGCCTGAAGAAATCATCAATTTCAGTGATTCTACTGGTTTGGAAGGGCACTGCCATCTTGGGAACCCGAACCTCATGGTAACCATCTTCGGAGAAGTCCATCCTAAGATATCCAGGCTATGAAAAGGGATCCAGGACTTTCTCCTCACAATTCACACCCACTTCTTGAAAATAATCCGGTTTCATTCCATATTTTCCATAACCAACAGGATTATCCGGAGTTGGAGATTCCATCCACAGATTGCCTCCTAAAATTACTTTGTTGGATTGACAGACCGCAACAAAATAAGGTATTTAGTACAACTAAACCTCTCTCCGTAAGACAAAACTGGGCCTATTCATTCTGGTAACTGAAGACCATCAGTCTCCAGAACTCGTGCTCCGTGTTTTCCAATCGCTAAAACTAAGACACTCCGCTCTGTGGGGACCACAAACGGAGCTTCCACAGTGAAAGAATCCAATTTTCTCGTGAAAACCTAGACCATCTATACCTTGTGAAAGACGCAACAGTATTCGCGAACGTTGTTATAATTGCTTGAATTCTCTTTGTAACTACTCTTATCACCCTTATCATAAGTCAAGTATTTGTAGTTTGTAACTATTTGACTAATCATTCTGGCAATGTTTTGACATATTATTAGGTTAGTGACATCAACTTAAGTAGATATAGAGCGCAGGCGTCACGTGAACATCTCACATCTCACTGTAACCAAAATTAAGGAAACAAAAGCACCATAAGTGCATTTGAAATTTTGTATCAATTAATTTTGGATTCTTTACTTATTTTTGATTTGATTTTGTTGTTTTCTTTTATGTACCTTTTGGAAGTATTTATTTATTCACTCTTATTGTGGGGTAATTTTAGAATATATCTTTCTTTTTTTTCATTTTACAGGTGACTATTATATAACTAAGCCATTCTAGTAAATATATGTATCAAGTTTGTAGTGTTTGGTGATTAAGCTCGTAAGATCATTACAAGATTTAGTTCATCTGACCCTGTGGTATTCACCACGTGGAATTTTTCAGCAACTTCATAATTTTGCGAACCTATCCCTTCTCCACTGTCAAAAGCTAGGGGGTCCACAGGGCAGAAGTGTTAAGAGTTTGTAACTTTTTCTCTTATTTATTTTCATATAAGTGAACAAATCGTGGTGAAACACAATTGTCTGGTGACAAAATTGGCGCCCAACGTGTATTTATTTTCTTTTCTCGTTTTGTTTGTGAATATTGTTTTATTCTACAATAAGAAAAGTCGGTTAGTCACTTCTGTTTATTTCTTTTCTTTGGAATTTCTTTTTCCCGAAGGTGGGGGAGGGTTTGTGGTATTCAATAAATCCTCTGTGTTTTTTTAAATTTTTTATTATTTCCATTATAAAATATGGACGTCAACAGACTTCTAACTGACGAACTTAGCCATGAACTATTGGTTAGGGGTTGCGAATTAGGGAACACTGTTTTCGAAAAGCGAACATTATTAAGAAATGCTTTACAAAAAGAACGTGTAGGTGAACTGACTCACCAGTCGATAGAGTTAGACCCGGTCTAAGAGCTTGCTATTTGCTCCGTAAAGTTAGATAATTTATTAGGAAATATACAACAATTTGATAATACCAATAGAGATAATGAAGTGAAGCGAATAAAATCACGACTATTACGCGTAGAAGGCCGTACCAATCGCATTAAGCCAAATAATACTGAGACGCGTATTAAAAAAGAAAATCTTTCGAAATTATGTAAGAGCTTGTTCGAAGCATTGGACGATGCATATTATATTGCGAGCGTAGGAAATAGAGATACTTTGCCAACAACCGACGAAACGGTACACAATATTTCTATTCTAGATCGGCCTAATACTCCAACATATACCTCCACCAGTCTTATTCCTCATCTAGTCGAACAAACGGCTCCACCACTGATTAGCTTCGAGGAAAATGTTCAACAATCCGACGAACATCTCCGCAATAGCCCGACTGCTCTAACAGATTTTCACAGAGAACGCGCGACACACGCTACGAGCTCTTTAGCGGAACGTTTAAATGACATGACCTTACATGAAATTAGGACGCGCAGCAATCAAGAAAGACACGTCTCTTTCCAGCGATTGCCTGGCGATCCTGTTCCATCAGATTGGCAGAGTTTTAGTAGTACTCAGTGTCTTCAGGATCATGATGTACCATCTTATTGGGAAGCTAGTACACCGCGAGTTGAGTATAGCCCATTTATGAGTAGGCCTTATGGATTCACCTCCATGAGCAACTGTAAGATACATTTTGATGGATCGACGAGCGTTACTACTTTTCTCGAGGAAATCGAAGAGATGGCTTACGCGCGAAGTCTTCAACTTTTTAGATCTGTAGCAGAATTTCTCCGTGGGGATGCGCTGTTATGGTATCGACCTCGTAAGATTTTGTTCCGCGATTGGGACGATTTCAAACATAAACTACGTCATGCTTTCCTGCCATACGATTATGATACTGCTCTCTGGGAAGATATTAATAAACGTACGCAAGATTCGGAAGAAAAATTAATCATGTACGTTTCTAGAATGCAAAGTTTATTTCGAAAACTACGGGATCCCCCTACAGAACAAGATCAAGTCAAAATTTTAAGACGCAATTTAATACCAAATTTACAGATAGGCTTAGCTTTGTACGCAATCGATACAGTCGATCAACTATTAGATTTAGGTCGTATGATCGAAGCCTCACACCAACGTGCCCAATGTTATAGACCGCCACCTTCAAACCCGCGTTTAACTCAGGAGCCCGAAGCCGCTTATTCAAGAAGAACTGTCTCGAAAGGCACTCTTCCTCAGCAGGTTAGCAGGTAACTGCCTCTACAAGAGCCGAACTAAGTCTAAACAAGACCGAAATCAAATGTTGGCATTGTAATCAAACAGGCCATTACCGTTCTAAATGCCCCAAACTAAAGAAAACCTCTTGTTATCGCTGTGGAACTCCTGGTTTTACTATTAGAAACTGCCCTAAGTGTTCGGGAAACGAGAGACGGAGTTGCTGAGTGACCGTTTAGCGACTCCCACCTCAGAAAAATCGGTCTTAACTCCTGCTCCACTTGCTAATCATCAAGAGTTAGATTGCATTTCCCTACAATATCAGGCACTAGTCAATTACATAATCTCGCACACAGAAGGTGATACAAGACCTTACTTGAAAGTTTCTATTCTTGGCTATCCTATACTAGGTTTACTGGATTCTGGAAGTAGTTCTACACTTGCTGGTTCTTTGGGTTTCAAAGCCCTTACTCGACTTGGCCTAAAACTTAATCCAAATAAACGACCATCATGTAAAGTAGCTAATGGACAAACCTTATCTAGTTTAGGTGTCATATCAACCCCAATTTGCTTGATGGGTAAGGTTCTAATCCTAGACGTTATCGTAGCACCAGAGTTATCCAGTCAACTTATTCTGGGTACAGATTTTTGGCGTGCTATGGGTATTATTCCAGATTTAAATGAGGATGTTTGGTATTTTCGCTCTACCTCGAATATCTCGATTTCCGGCATAGAATGCTCAGACCACTTAGATCCAGAACAACGAGAGCATATAAATATTTTAGTAAAGGAAAAATTTAGTCTCATGAATAAGAACTTAGGCTTCACTAGCGTCGCTGAACATGAAATCATTGTAGAACCAGGTACCACTCCCATAAAACAAAGGTACTATCCGGTATCTCCTTTTAAGCAGAAGATTATTGATGCTGAACTACAAAAGATGCTAGAATTAGACGTTATTGAGCCTTCTCAAAGCGCCTGGTCCTCACCTGTCCTTCTCGTTTCGAAAAGTAACGGCGAATACCGGTTCTGTGTCGATTATAGGGCGTTAAACAAGGTGACGAAGAAGGATGCGTATCCTCTTCCGTACGTCAGCGCTATTTTGGACCGGTTAAGGGGCGCCAAATATCTCAGTTCCCTAGATATTAAGTCAGCATATTGGCAGGTTCCAGTCAAGGCTTACAGCAGAGAATATACTGCATTCACTGATCCAGGTAGAGGCTTGTATCAGTTTAAGAAGATGCCTTTTGGTTTAACAAATGCACCAGCGACTTGGCAAAGGCTGATTGATAATGTAGTTGGCGTCGACCTAGAACCATACGTTTTTATATATTTAGATGATATTATTATTATTTCTACTACCTTTGAGAAACACCTTGAAGTCCTGAATAAAGTGTTTGACAGACTAATCGCCGCTGGATTCACTGGGAGCGAAGAAAAATGCCACATTTGCCGCCCAATGCTCAAATATTTGGGTTATATTGTTGACGCACAAGGTCTTCGTGTCGATGTTGAGAAGGTTGAGGCGATTCTAAACGTAACACCTCCCACGAGTATCACGGAAGTCCGTAGATTTTTAGGAATGGCCAGCTGGTATCGAAAGTTCGTTCCGAACATTTCGTCTCTTACTGCTCCCCTGAGTAAGCTCACGCAGAAGAAGGTTCCGTTTATATGGACAGAGGAATGTGAAACGGCTTTTAACACTCTAAAGCAATGCTTAGTCTCTGCCCCTATACTTACTTGCCCTGATTTTACTCGTCCATTTATATTACAGACAGACGCCT
Source organism: Crioceris asparagi (assembly GCA_958507055.1). Classification (NCBI taxonomy): domain Eukaryota; kingdom Metazoa; phylum Arthropoda; class Insecta; order Coleoptera; family Chrysomelidae; genus Crioceris; species Crioceris asparagi. The sequence goes on from OY293832.1 coordinate 28,176,375, forward strand.
CAGCATACGGATTAGGAGCAGTTCTTAGTCAGAAATTTGAGGAAGGTGAAAAGGTATATATGCTTCTTATCCAGATCACTCACGAAACAAGAACGTAACTATTCAACCACAGAACGTGAATGCTTAAGCGTTTTATGGGCCATTGAAAAGTCGCGCTACTACTTGGAAGGTACCCGTTTTACAGTCGTTACTGACCATGCCTCCTTGCTCTGGTTAAACCGACTAAAAGAACCCTCTGGTAGACTGGCTAGGTGGATAGTACGACTCCAAGCTTTTGACTTCGATCTAGTACACCGCAAAGGTCGAGAACACGTGGTACCAGACTTTCTGTCCCGATCTGTACCAGTTGCGGTTAACCAGATTGACCGCATCCATTTTCAACTACCTCAGATCAATGGTACCTAAAAATGGAAAGAAAGGTAGAAGGGGAGCCGCATAAGTTCCCTCAATGGCGTTATGAGAATGGTATTTTATATAAATATGTCAAATGTGATATACCTGAGCTATCATCTTAGTCAGATTATTGGAAGATAGTAGTTCCCAAGGACCACCGCAAAAATATAATCCGAGAAAACCACGATGATGTCAGATCTGGACATGTAGGCGCTTACAAAGTTTATAACAAGCTCCGAAATAGATATACTTGGCAAAAAATGAAGGCAGATGTTCTTCGTTACGTGAAATCATGCCATACTTGTGCCATGCAGAAAGTAGAACAAAAATCTCCTGCCGGCTTAATGGGTAGGCGTCCAGAAGTTATTAAGCCTTGGCAGATGATTAGCCTGGATTTTATGGGACCGTTTCCTCGGTCTTCATCGGGACACAGGCATATCCTTACAGTGAGCGATTACTTCTCTAAATATGTCCTCTTATTTCCTTTACGGGCAGCAACAGCCAAGACACTTTGCCGTCACATTGAACGCGATGTATTTTTAGTCTATGGCGTACCTGAAATTATCATCTGTGATAATGGTGTCCAAATGAATAGCAAAGAATTCCAAAAATAATGCGATAATTACCATGTTAAGATAGCGTATACAGCTCTGTACTATCCTCGGGCTGATCCCTGTGAGAGATTCAACCGCGTCATTAAGACCATGATTTCTTCGTATGTTGGAGACAATCAACGGAAATGGGACGAACATCTTTTCGCTATTGCTTGTGCTATTCGAACAACCAAGAGTGAAACTACTGGGTTCACTCCGTTTTATGTAAACTTCGGTCGTGAATATGTCGCTAATAGTAGTTGGTATCGTTATGAGATGGCATCGGCTGATTGTGATAAATCAGAGGCGGCCGAACTCGAACGACGGATCGAAGGTTTCAGAAGATTGTTCGAGAAGGTTAAACAAAACCTTTTAAAAGCGCAAGAACGCAATCGGAAAGTTTACAATTTACGGAGAAGACCAGTTCACTACCAGATTGGCGACGAAGTTTGGCGTAAAAACAAAGCACTCTCCGACGCGGCAAATTTCATTGCCACTAAGCTCTGTCCCAAATATGTCGGTCCGTTCAAAGTTAAACGAAAAATAGGCTATAACACCTACGAACTTGCCACCCCGTACAATGTACCGGCCGGCATATGGCATGTACAAGATCTTAAGCCTGTCAACCACTCAAACGCTGATTCAAGGTTGGAAGAATCCGACCAAATTCAAAATAATTTACTGAAGTAAATTATCCGGAAGCAAGAGGAGGATGTCACGGTCCAAAAAAAAAATAGAAACAAATAGTTATAAATTTTGTATCGTATATTTTCCATAATCTGTTATGAATACAAAATACTAAGGTTATATTTACGGTTCATTTCACCTACCACGATCCTCGCGATCTAGAAAACAGTGTTGCCGGTTCTGTGATCCAGAATCAATATTCCAGCATTCTCATTTTGAACACCATTATCCCTGATTAAATAAAATCATTAATAAAATTGTTTATAGGTCCAATTTCAAGAGAAACATTTACCAAAAGCATTTCCTTCTCAATCCTTAATATGTATGCTTCATGGCATTATATCTTTTCCAAGATTATCTCCGGGATTAGGAAATGACGTCTTTGAGAGTGGGGGTATCCTCTATTTTCTCTTGTCCTCTAATTCCTCGACTTCGACAGTTGCCCGTGGGTCTCTAAAATAGATAGACTGTAACACCTTCCTAAAGTGTCAGTGCACGTGAGTTTTTATCAAGTGCAGTTAGTGCTACCCAAAGCGAGGGGATTAAATAAAATCTCACCTTTTGTATTGTTGATTTCTGATAAGGATCTGTAGATTCTGGCCAGGTGGGCCTGAAGAAATCATCAATTTCAGTGATTCTACTGGTTTGGAAGGGCACTGCCATCTTGGCAACCCGAATCTCATGGTAACCATCTTCGGAGAAGTCCATCCTAAGATATCCAGGCTATGAAAAGGGATCCAGGACTTTCTCCTCACAATTCACACCCACTTCTTGAAAATAATCCGGTTTCATTCCATATTTTCCACAACCAACAGGATTATCCGGAGTTGGAGATTCCATCCACAGGTTGCCTCCTAGAAATTACTTTGTTGGATTGACAGACCGCAACAAAATAAGGTATTTAGTACAACTATACCTCTCTCCGTAAGACAAAACTGGGCCTATTCATTCTGGTAACTGAAGACCATCAGTCTCCAGAACTCGTGCTCCGTGTTTTCCAATCGCCAAAACTAAGACACTCCGCTCTGTGGGGACCACAAACGGAGCTTCCACAGTGAAAGAATCCAATTTTCTCGTGAAAACCTAGACCATCTATACCTTGTGAAAGACGCAACAGTATTCGCGAACGTTGTTATAATTGCTTGAATTCTCTTTGTAACTACTCTTATCACCCTTATCATAAGTCAAGTATTTGTAGTTTGTAACTATTTGACTAATCATTCTGGCAATGTTTTGACATATTATTAGGTTAGTGACATCAACTTAAGTAGATATAGAGCGCAGGCGTCACGTGAACATCTCACATCTCACTGTAACCAAAATTAAGGAAACAAAAGCACCATAAGTGCATTTGAAATTTTGTATCAATTAATTTTGGATTCTTTACTTATTTTTGATTTGATTTTGTTGTTTTCTTTTATGTACCTTTTGGAAGTATTTATTTATTCACTCTTATTGTGGGGTAATTTTAGAATATATCTTTCTTTTTTTTCATTTTACAGGTGACTATTATATAACTAAGCCATTCTAGTAAATATATGTATCAAGTTTGTAGTGTTTGGTGATTAAGCTCGTAAGATCATTACAAGATTTAGTTCATCTGACCCTGTGGTATTCACCACGTGGAATTTTTCAGCAACTTCATAATTTTGCGAACCTATCCCTTCTCCACTGTCAAAAGCTAGGGGGTCCACAGGGCAGAAGTGTTAAGAGTTTGTAACTTTTTCTCTTATTTATTTTCATATAAGTGAACAAATCGTGGTGAAACACAATTGTCTGGTGACACAGTTTGTATGTAAATGCCGTACCTTATACAGCTGAAGAACTAGAGAACCTATCAGCGGTAGATGCGGTACCTTATACAGCTGAAAACTAGAGAATCTATCAGCTGAGGTTGATTCGGACGTAGAACTCGATAAAACCCCTGATCCGAAAAAAATAGTGCTGTAGCAACCCCAACCATTATACCAAATTATCCAAAAGTGTCAGGAGAAATCTTTTCGGAACCGAGAGAGCAGTTGTACCATAATTTATTTTTACCATCTATGACAACCAGAAGCACTTCAACTGATAAGAAAACAACAACAAATACAAATCATACCAAAGAAGCTATGGAGAACCTGCCACTGAAGATCAAAGAAAAGGAAATCGGAACACTGAGAAGCAATAAACCTAGCACCTCATAAACACTCGATAAAAATTACCTATTATTTTATTTTACATTTATATTTATATATTATATTATTACCTATATTTTAGACTAATCACCCGTATTATAATGTGATTCCTTCCCTATTTTGTCGAATACTTCGAAACTCAAGTTAAATTAACTTTCCTCGAAAGTCTTTAAAAAAAATTTATTTACTGAGAAAAGCGTTTAACAAATTTAGATGTGCTACATACAAAGGTTAACTAAAGATAAAACACTAAGCTACGATGCCTATTTATATATAATTCTAAGATGCTTATTCAGCATTCATATCATATGTCTTAATTACTAATGATTAAGGATAAATGGCCATATAACTCCTCCCTCCTTAAGACTGAGAAAAGGGATTTAACTTTTCGAGGTTCTAAGTTGTATGCTCATTTTATTCTTGTTTTTACAATAATAATATATAATAATTATAAGTACAAAAATAATCAATACAGTTAATATAATGCTAGACACCGAAACTCCAGTATCTACAGTAAAATGTTTGATTGGATGTACATTAAGAGTTTCAAGGTGTTTCAAATCATTATGGATAGAATTTAAATTTATTTCTTTCAGTTGTAACGGTTCAGTATCCTGAATTAGATCTTTATTCATAATTATCGGAGGTAATTTTAATCTTAAATTCATGGTATTGATTTTCTGTGACTCAAAGTATCTATTGCCTATTTTCACCATACATTGTTGAGGAAATATTAGAGAGGGTTCATTTATGGATTCTATAGCCTGTTGATTTGGGCATTTAAAGATTACTTTCTCTCTTGTTGCTGGCAAAATTATAAGGGAATTATCGGAAAGCTGGGTAATAGATGTCTTCTTATGAGATATTGGGGTTAATGGACAATGACTCGTTAAATTGATTGTGTTTGCTATACAAGGTTCGTTTTTATTTAACTGATTTTTAGTACACAAGTTTATCTCTTCGATTTTCTGACACTTTTCATTTACATTAAAGTAGTCATCAGGGGATATTAAAATGAAAGATTTTTTAAGGATCATTATTTTGTTTTCTTGTGGAATTGAATATAACTGATGCATTATGTAGGGTTTATTAATTATTAATGGTATTGAAATTGAAAATATGATTATATTATTTTTTTATAATAACACTAACTTGTGCGGCTTCATAGAATTTAATTATATTATCGAAGGGTATTTTTTCTTCTGGTTTGATTTTAGATATAATTTCTTTTAATTCCTCGTATTTAAGAATACTATAATGCATTATGTGTATTTCAGCAAAATTAATAGCTGTTTGGATATTATTACGCATTTCTTGTAACATTTGAATATTATTTTCGATATTATCAATCAATAGGGTAAACTCTATAGTTGATTGAGTAAATATAGTTAATTCGTTAAGTCTTTTTTGTATCTTCTTTTGATTTTGGTTAATAGTTTTTAATTGAGTATCAATATTCCTTGTTACTTGTTTGAGAATGGTCTGTGTAGATGAAATATCTTGTTGTAAAGTGTCTTGATTTTCTTGAAGGATTTTAATGTAGTTATCGTACCTTTCTCCGTCATCAGCATCAAGGGTGCCATAAAGATATTTGTGTACGTTTCCGACAATATTAAGTAACCCACGTTTATATCGTTTTACTGAATAATGACTTACAAATTCTTCAACAGTTCTAATATGTTTAAATAGATTTTTAGATTTGATTAATAATAGGTCATATAAAGGTGTTGTGCTATTTGTTACTCTGGAAGTAATATTAAATAACGTTGTTTTAGTTATCTCAATACTATTTTGTATATTAGTCAAATTTACATGGTAATAGATATGATAATACTTATCAACTATATAACTGGTTCCTAGTTTTACTGGTAATAACGGGTTAGTAATCTTCTCAATCTGGTATAAATGGCTGGCAAGAGGGTACAGGAGTACCACCAGTAGAACAATTTTCATTATTCTGAAAGGAATAATTATCGTCTCTTAATATCTTTCGGATGTCGTTGACTTGTAAACAATTTTTTATAAAATTTTGGTTTTAATTTATCTTTGTTTACTGGTTGAGGAGTTGTCAGGAACTGGTCTGTACCTTCAGGGATTTCAGGGTCATTTTCACGACTACTATTTAATTTTGCTAGAACGTTAGCCTTTTTAGCATTCAATTTTAAATTGATATTCTCATGGAGTTCTTTCAAGGTCTGAGCTAGTTCTTGAATATAATCTGTTTGAATTTGATTTAAGTTCTTTTCAAAATTCAATTGATAGTTTAAATTTCCTGTAATAATTTGGAACGGTGTATAATCGTGAGATGAATGAATACTATTGTTGTAATTTAATATGGCAATATCTATAAGTTCTGAATTTGTTTTTGTTTTATAATCTTGCTTTAGTGCAACTAAACTTTCTTTCAATGTTGAATGAAATCGTTCAATTGGTGAATTTGAATTTGGATTATAAGGGGTTGTAAAATGTATTTGAATTTGATATAACTTACAAAGATCTTGCACTAAATTGCTTTTAAAATTCTGTGCACTATCAGTAGTAATAATATCAGGTGTACCATGATGGGAAAAGAATTTTATTAAATTTTGACAAATTTCAACAGCATTTTCATTTAAAGGATATGCTGCAGCAAATTTAGAAAAGTTATCAATTATTGTTAGATATTTCTGAGATGTAAGAGAATAAATGTCTACATATAAGTGTTCAAAAGGCTTTTGTCCTGTCGGTGTAGGTTTAATAATTACTTTGTAAGGATGTCTATCATATTTTGATTTTTGACAGATTTCACAGACATTTATAAAATTTATAATATCTTTTTCCAGACTGGGCCAATAGTAGAATTGCTTAAAATTTTTAAAATTTTCGGTTATTCCTCTATGTGAAGTCTTAATAGTATGATATCTCTGAATTATTTCTTTCTGTTCGTCTAAGTTAGTTACATCTTTAAGCAAATTATTTGAAATTACTAATTTATAGGAATTATGTCTGAACGTGTTCTGGAAAATTCTAAGTATTAATGGTTCTAACTCCTTATAAGGAAAATACAGACAATAAGTATCAGGTGGTAAATAATTTTTTAGTAATTCTTGTTTTTCTTGAGTTATTGGATTTTCGTTCATAAAAATGAAAAACCTCTTCTTTGTTTCGAATAGAGTTTCTCTTACTACATATGGTTGATTTTTACCAGTCCATTTGAAAATAATCTGATTCTTATAAGTATTAATAGATTTGTTAACATATGCTGCTCCTAAAATTGGGTTTTCATGGGCAGAATGAATAGTTTCAGTTTCAGAACTATCATGATTATTATCATTGACATTACTTTCTGGTTGGGTAATTTCAGAAGTTTCTTGAATAGGACTTTGTGATGTATTAGTTGTTTCAAATGGTGGTCTAATTTGAATATCAGATATTATATTAATTTTGGGTTCCCTTAATAAATGACATACTAGAATTTCAATGTTCTGATCTTTGAATATATAATCGATCATTGATTTTACCTTGATCCAGTCTAATCCATCAAGACCGCATACTAATCTAGGAATCGCGATTTTCCTGACATCATTCTTAATTACATTGCATTTTCATTCGATATGAAGCTTTCCAGAGCATAAAATATGTTGGGTTTTGGTGTGATTCCTGTTTTGTTACCAAATAATAGATAAAACGATCATTTTTCTCATCATATAACGTAGCAATTTCTCCTGGTCTGGCTCCTTGATTAATTAAATTTTGTACATTTTTAAATTTGTGTTTAAATACTACAGCTATACCTTTTTTCATCTGTAAATCCGCTGCGACACAATGGCCTATAGAATATTCAGTAGACTGTTCAAATAAATTACTATTGATTTCTCTAATTACATCAGATCTCTCAATTGGTTTATAATTTTGGTTGAATTTATTAAATTCTGTTTGTAAATTTATCGGTGATTCAAAAATCGGAAGATTATCTTGACTTTCAAAGTAACGTTTTATCCTATCATGCCAAAAGTATTGATCGTCATTTTTATCTTTACTTCTTTCACACATTGCTGACATATGTGTCGGCAGATCATCTTTTTCGATTGCATTGATATCGATCGGGGGTCTGGACAGAGCATCAGCATTTAAATTTTGTTTGCCTTTCTTATATGCAATAGAATAATCGAATTCTTCTAATTTGAGAGGCCATCTTACCAATTTTGAATTGGATTATTTTATAGAAAAAAGCCATTGAAGCGGTTTGTGATCAGTAACAATAGTGAATTTTCGTCCAAATAAATAAGGTCTAAAGTATTTAGTTGCCCAGACTATCGCGAGAAATTCTTTCTCGATTGTAGAGTAATTACATTCCGCTGCATTAAGTGTTCTGCTAGCGTAAGCTACTGGAAGGTCATTACCTATATTTCCCTGCGATAATACGGCGCCAATTGCATAGTTAGATGCGTCAGTTGTTAATATGAATGGCTTTGTAAAATCTCGATGTTGCAGAATGGGGTCATTGATTAGAATATTTTTGCAAGTACTAAAAGCAAAAATAAAAGCTTTGTCATGAATTACCTTGGCATCCTTCTTTAAACAAGATGTGAGAGGCTTTGTTATCTTCGCAAAGTTCTTTATAAATTTTCTGTAATAGCCAACAAGTCCTAGAAATGACTTAATTTCTTTTTGGGTATTTGGTATTCTGACATTTTTAATAGTTAAAATTTTATTCGGATTGGGCTTAATACCTTCCGGGGTGATGACATGACCTAAAAATTCAACAGTTCTTTTTAAAAATTCCGATTTATCTAATTGAATTTTCATTTTAAAGGAAATTAATCTTTCTAATACTTTTTGTAAAGAGTCCAAATGTTCTTGTAATGATGTCGAGTAAATAATAATGTCATCCATGTAAACTAAACAGATGTTTCCTTGTAATCCGTGAAGTACGTTGTCACGAAATAAGAGGCGACAGAATTATATCTTGACCTTCTCAAAGACAATTTGTTTGAAAATGTTATAGAGTGATAATCATTATTGAAACAAAAAATAACAATTAACAATTAATAAGATTTATTGTAAAGTTATTATTATTATGTATAGTTATATATTATCAGCTGAGATTTCGTATTGTACCAGATAAGCATAGATGTTGCTTAATTTGTTTACATCAGATTTTTGATTCATGGTGTTGGAAGTTTAAATATGGTACATTTCCAAAAAACACCTCTTTTCATGATATGATTCAGTGTCTAGAATTTTAAAATTATCATAATCCATTATATGACCAGTTGATCTGCAATGTACGGCTAGAGTACATGTTTTATTAGGATTTTGATGTCACTTCTGTGTTGGATGATCCGTTTCTTTAATTGTTGAGATATAAACATAAACCTTAATGGAATTTGTGCAAGGAATTGAATATACAACATGGGTAGATTTCTCACGAGGGATTTTATCTCTGAGTTTGCTGATGGTGCGTTTGAGTTGAAAATTGTTTTTTTAATGATTTGAATTTTAGGACGGGAAAGAGTTTTGATTAATTTTGATGTAAGATCTCCTATAAGAGGTAATGTTTTGTTTCAATAATAATTATCACTCTATAACATTATCAAACAAATTTGACCTTGAGAAGGTGAAGCTATAATTCTGGCGCCTCTTATTTCGTTAAAAATTGAAAATGAAAAACATTTATTAATTCATATGATAATGCAGACACCTATAAAATTCATCTAAATGACATGATATAGTTTTTCATCGAAACTCATAATAAGGCAGAATGTTTATATTTCTTATTAAATTTAATACGAAAAGAATTGCTCTCTCCCAGTAGATGGCTGCACACGTGTGGTTTCACTAGTGGGGGACAACCAAAAATAATGAAATAATGTAGAGAATTTTCAGTCTTCTCAATCATTGTGCCTTCCCGTGTTGTTCAGCATGTAGTTTTACAAACATGTACAGGTTTTTTATCCAATGTTAAAGAATGTTCTCGTAAATAATTATCATTCAATGTATCTTTTGATTTTTAATTAATATCTTCATATTATCTAGTATAACCTTCAGCTACAGTAAAGTTTCTCAAACAAAAATGTGGAAATAGCAATGGTGTTTCCTCCGAAGATATTTTTTGTCGTGATGTTTTTTAACAAATTTCAGTCATTGGTAAGAGAATATTTAAAATTTTTTTATAATCAGACAATGTTTTATAAAATAGTTTTATTACTTTGTAGAATCCTGATGAAGAGGAACAGGTCCTCGAAACGTAGATTTAATAAGCAGAATATACAAATTAATGGCCAGTAATCATTTTTTTGAGCCTATTATCCTCCCAGTAATCAATTTAATTTTATATATCACAAGTAAGGAGTTACTACTTGGTTATTCATATATATCTTCGATTTTTCCAGTGAAATTGTTTTATTGTGTTCTCATGATAAATCGTTTATTTTTATAATGTAATTTAATTAATTTCATATGCAGAATTCTGAATATGTTAAAATTTTGATTTTATACCTGTAAAAAGACTTTTAGTTTATCGATTTCCTTTTAGGTAAGCTTAATATGTTTTGTGAAATGTTAATTTAGTATAATTAAATCCTTTTAGAGAGAAATCGATTGAAGTCATTAACAGAAGAGATTATCATCTTACAAATCGATAAACTTTCTGTCGAAAATAATGGAAGATAAGAATGTGCGTTTCCTGATCGTTCGAGAAGAAATAAAGAAAAACCATTCAATACTTCGAGTGAAGACAATGAAAATTATTTCTGAAAATATAACATATGTTTTCCCATTAGATTTATAAGCTAATGATAATCATTCCGGACTATTTGGAATAAATATTGTGAAAAATGTATGTAAAAATATGATGAAAACAGGACAATACAGAAATTTAACTGTGACACTGACGGATGAGGTTAAAAATATATATTTTGACAAGGAGGGTAATGTTGTTTTCTAGAACATCTACCTAGACGAAGAAGACGCATCTAATTTATCTGTGTCTGAGGATAAGCATTCAAATTTAATCAATCTAACTGAATCTTTGACGTTGAGATTGGAGAACAAAGAGTTGAGTCTGTCACAAGTACAGAAATCATTTATTTTGGATAGGTTTAATGGGCAGCAGAATGCTGAAGAATGGATGAAACTTTTTGAAAAGGAATGTGATAGGCACAATATTGTGAGTGATAAGAATATTATTCAAGTTTTACGATTATTTTTGGAAGAATTCATGGACGAAAATATAAAATGGAGTTTCATGTTATAAAGAATAATAATTTTTCATATGATTTACTTCTAGGACTTGATGCAATTAAAAAATACCATCTAATACAAGATGAGAATTTAAATATCCAAGAAATATTGCTAAAAAAATGACGGTCACGAAAATGACAATCTATCATGAAGTTACAATATTCCAAGCGTAGAATATGATAACTTAAAAGCTCTGTAATTATTCATTCCCAGTGTTCTATGGATATCAGTTCTAGCAATATTTAAGTCTTTTTCTGCATCTCTGATGGAATTTTCTGTAAATTCTTCGAAATACATACATATATTCAATTGTGTTTAATCATCCAAGATATGTTAACACCATGCTGTTCGAGATCTCGTTCAATTCGCCCAAATATGGATCTTTCCGGTATTCTTCTTTCCGGATACTTTTGACGATATGCTCTAATAGTCAGTGCAATGCTTTTGTTATTTTGGAGATAGCACTGATATAAATTTATCCTTTCTTCGGCAATATAAGACATTATAAGCTAAAGATAAACTAAACACACAACAAACCAAAATTATTATTTGACAGTTCTTATTTACGTTGGTTTCCAAAGCACTTTATTGATTCTCCATGGCAGTTTAGATTTTTCAGCGTTAGTTGATTTTGATTACATGCAATATTTTGTTTAATTTTGTAATTTTTAGTGAATTATTCTCTCAAAAAATACAGGTATATTAGTTGGAGTTCTAAACTACTGTATATTGTTGAAAGTCTGTTACAGTCAGCCTGTTAAGAAATATTTGTAACGTATTTCCTCACTAAATTCAAACGAAAGGTATGTTTATTACATAAAAAATGTTTAATAGCGAATGTATTCTAAACGGCTAGAGATAGGTATAGGGAATTTTGTACAAAGTTATGTATTGGGATGTTGTCTTAAACATGAAAATGGCATATTCACCAAATATGATATACTTATATTTTTTTAGACTACCTTTAATAAATACGTTTTCAGCAAAAAAAAAAAAAACCTGCTTTTAAATCCTAAACCACGAGAGATAGCTATCTCTCTCTATCTTATTGAAAGTCACTCTTATTTTTTATGAGGAATCCAAATCCAAAGTAATATTCAGGGTGTCTCATTTAATTTTCAAGAGTTAAAACTCGGAATTGTGCTTGGTACACAGTGTTGGACATAAATTAAGCTTTCTGGTCTATTCCTATTCATGAAAAAGATAGATACAAAACAGTTTTTGTGACCCAATTTGGACATTATCTGTGGCGAAGACTACCCTTTGGACTGAAAATTTCACCAGCTTTTTACAGATACATTTGAAGAGCATTTAAAACAACTTAAATTACTGCTAAGAGCAATCTATGAAAAAGGATTCAGATTAAAGTTATCGAAATGTAAGTTTGCTAGACATTCGGTAAAATATCTTGGAAACACTCTTGAGAAGAATAAAGTAAGACCCCATAATGATAATTTGATTTCAATTAGAGAGTTACCACAACCTCAAAGTGAAAAAAACGTCCGTCAGATCCTAGGAAAAATAAGTTTTTACTACAAATATATACCGACAGTGCAATATTGTTGAAACCTTTACACAAGCTAACAGGAAGTGAACCATTTAAATGGACTGAAGAATGCACCAAAGGTATTTGATCAAGTTAAAAATTATCTTTGCGAAAGTCCTATTTTAGCTATTTTCGATCCTGGAAAGGAGACCTTTGTTTTTACGGATGCAAGTAAACATGGGATTGGAGCTGTTTCAAAACAAAAACAAGAATGTGAAGCATTATTAGCTGTTGCATATTTTTCAAAAAAGTTGACACAAGGCCAAGCAAAGAAAAAAGCTACTTATCAGAGTGTTTGGCGATTAAGGAAGCGCTCTCATTTTGGAGGTATTGGTTATTAGGCATTCAATTTCAGGTTATTTCTGATCACAAACCACAAGAAAATTTGACAATTAAAGCTCGTGCAGATGAAGAACTTGGTGAATTGGTTCTTTATTTATCACAATTTTCGTTTAGTCTACGCTATTCTCCAGGAAAAACAAATGAAGAAGCTGATGCTTTCTCAAGGAATCCAGTTCTAGATTGTTCCAGTAAGGTTGAAGAGGACTTGAAATTAGTTAATCTAATTGAAATTGAGGATTTAAAAAATGATCTAAACCGTTTTGATAATAAATGCAAAAATGGCAAGAGCACATACATAAAAAATGGATTGAGATTTATAAAATTAAATGGTAGAGATAGAATTTGTGTTTCAAAAAAAGGAAAAAAACATTATAAAAAAAGTACATGATTTTTATGGACATATTGGTGCAACTCATATGGCAAATCAAGTCAGATCTTATTATTATTTTAGAGGTATGAATAATATGATTCAACATTTTTGTAGCAGTTGTGAAATATGCATGCAGAACAAAACCCGATGGTAAAAAGTATGGAAAGATGTCGCAGCTGGGTTCAGCAAAAGAGGCTTATGATGTTATGTCGATAGATACGATTGGAGGTTTAGAAGAAAATGGTCATCAAAAATATATCTACACTTATTAGTGGATCATTTTACAAGGTACGCATTCATTAATCCGTCAAGAGGTCAACGGGCTGAAGATTTTATAAAATTACTTTAGCCGGTAGTGGATAAAATAATGTTACAATACTACTAGCAGATCAATATCCGAGTCTTAGATCAAAACTATTCCGAAAATTTCTAGAAAAATATAATGTTAAATTAGTATTTTCATCGATTAATTGCCCAACATCAAACGGTTTAAATGAAAGGTTGAATCAAACATTAATAAATACGATTAGATGCAAAATAAATGAAGAACCAGGAAAATCTTGGACCAAGTTCCCAAATGAAGCTGTTAAGGAATATAATTGTACTAGACATAGTGTAACTGGTGTTTCGCCAGAATATCTTCTATGTGGTACGGTTTCTTCTATTGTACCAGAAGATTTGTTACTCCATTCAAATATTGAAGAAGATCGTGAGAAAGTATTTTTTAATTCAACAATGGAAATAAATTAAATAGAAACAAACTGGAACCAATAAGTTTTGGACCTTATCCAATAGTACAAAGAATTTCCATTACAATGTGCGAAGTAGCAGATAGTAGGAGAGGGATCCAATCTAATTACCAACCTAGCAGCAAGTTGGTCCCATACCATGGCGTAATGTATATAGAAATGAGTGTAAACAAATCGGGTCCGTTCGATATCATCTGCTCTGTGTGATTCATTATGTTTATTCCTCAAGGCTACTCAGATCGAAGGCTATAGGGTTTTGGTGGTGGGTGGGTGTGTGATCTCTTCGGATGGGGCCATCTCGTATAATTGAGGATTGAACTTCCTTACAGGTAAGTCGTTTACCCTCTAATTATACTTCGATGGCCCCGTCCTTGAGATCACACTGTAGATGTTTAAAGTATTCTTCGATCTGAGGCGTGATTTTTCTTAAGAACGTTCTTGGGTACATGTATACAATGTCTTTATTTTCAAAGTCAATCAATATGTTTTTATGTAAGGCGCCTGGAACAATAATTAGTAGTAATAATAATAACAATAACTAGGTAATGAAATAACTCTTAACAATATTTTATGAAAATTATTTTGTGTAACTAACCTATACTAATAGTAATTATCCGCTATGATTAAGCATAATATAAGTAATAATATAATAATGATATATAAATAATGTGTGGTTTTATTTTTTAGAGGTAATTAAGTACGTCGCGAACGTGGTATCAGTGTTAACCTGTCTATTATAAAATTTATTGAAAACACTGGAGTTCTTACTCCAACCTGCGGTTCGTTTTGTTTTCTATGGTCAAGCCTTGTCTAAATACCGCTGTGAGCCTTAAATACGTCTGTATCTACGCCTCCTAAGGCCAGTCCCTTTTTGATTCACTTATATACTGTTTGTGTTGATGCTGGATGATGCGGCTTTTTTATTGTTATTAATAATAAATCATGGTCCTTTCTTAAAGGTCTTGTATAATTTGTGTAATGTTCTAGCAAGGAGGCTATGCACAAGTTTGGCTTATCTTTAAAGTAAGGCAGGGTTATATTTGGCTGGCATTTTTCCGGTCGGGATGTTTTTATGAGATCTGTTAATATTATGTCTATTCTGTCTTGGGTTTTGGTTACATTGCTTAACTTTATTTTAGTGAGTGTTTGTACTCTTTGAATTTTAGTAAGTGCCAACAACACTACAAGTTTTTAGGTAAGTTTTTGCAAGCATAATGACCTCAGGGGGCTCAAGGATTCAAAATATTTCAAGACCGGGTATGGATCTCAGGTTTCGTTGTATCGAGGAAAAACTGGCCTTCATAAACCTTTTTACCGGAGGATCGTCTGTAATTTGCAATAAAGTATTTACAGCGGATCGGTGCTGATTGATGGTGTTGTAATTTCCGCCCTTTTTTATTTCGTTATTTAGGAACCAGATAATTTTGTTTGAGTCTGCTGTAAATACCTCTATTCCTTTACAGTGAATCCACCATTTTTTTATAACTAGAATTGTACTGATCTATAGTATTTTGAGACAGGAAAGTTGTGTTTTCTTGTTATTTTGTCAAAGCCGAAAGGACCCCGAACTGCAATTCAGTTCAATACATTTAATCTCAAATAAACATATAATGAATTTTAAGAGAATAATTCTCTTTGATCAACTAAATTTAAATTTCTCTCACTAATAAGTTTATCTAAATATTTCTATTGTTTATGGAAACCTAAGATTCTAAAAATCAGTTAAGACCAGTCCTTCATCTATATATAGGTACATATATCTCATACACATTAATCCATTTATAACCAATATATATATATATATATATATATATATATATATATATATATATATATATATATATATTATATATATATATATATATCTTTTTCATGCTCGTCCGCACGATGGTTAGACAGACATGATAATCGGTGGTAAATCAGTCCAAATTATTATCCCTCACACCAATCTTTATTCAAACGTAACTTTGAATACAAAACAACAAACAATATTTTAGGATGACTACGACTACGACCACTCGCTTGCTCTTTCGCTTTATTACTGCCATCTAGAGATGGGTAGTTCGTGAACGAACGATTAGAAAAGAATCGTTCAGTAAACTGAACTAAAAGAACTAGTTGCTAACTTTTCGATGAACTAGTTCATAGTTCACCGAATTGACAATTGGCAGATTACAGGATAACCAATTTCTTTAACTCCTGTCTATAAATTAATGAACTGACAATTGACAGGTTAAGTAAAGTTTCTATGTCCTATGTCTATTTGATCGATTCTATATGACATGAAAACACAATAAATTTGAAATAACCTGATAAAACTACAAAAAGTTTTGTTTTTTCATTCACAAATTAATAAACAAGAATGAGACAAGAGAGGAGAGTTGGTATATATAGAATTCGACGAAAATCGAATGAACTTGGCATTTCTGTGGTGTAGGTTATAAATCAAATATTTTCCAGAACTAAATTAAATAGGCAGCTAGAGAATAATAATTATTTTATTCTAAAGTAAAGTACTCTAACTGAAAAATGTAATATAAAAGTTATAAAGAAAATAAAATAAATAATGAAAACATCTTCATATTCTAACAGAAAAATGCAAAATGAAAATAGAAATCTAGGTATATGCATTTTCCATGATATATTTACAAATTATGGTTTAAAAACATAATTTGCGTAACTTTTTGTGAACACAGCCTATTTCTCCGTTCGCTTAGAACTTGTCCAGTTTTGGAGAATATTCTTTCGGAAGGAACAGATGTTGCAACAACACAAAGTCTTCGATTTACCAGATTGAAAAGTTTTGGGTACACTTTGGAACGTTCTTTCCACCATTGAAGTGGGCTTATATTACTTTTTCGGGGCAATAAAGGTTCATTTATATATTTATCTAATTCAATTATAGATGCTGCAAGTTGGTTATTAGGTGTACATAATACTCTCACTTCATCGTCAAAAGCATCCCACAAATTATTGTCTTTATCAATATCTGTAGATTCAGGCAATACTTGAACAGGATCAGTGTCATCGATTTTTATAGTTGTTAAGATCTGTTTTAGTCCATCGTAGGCAGATTTGTAATTATTTTCATCCATAAAAGCATATTTTTTGAATCTGGGGTCTAAAATTGTAGCTTGGCAATATAAGTAATTTTTTTCACACTGTAAAAATCTTTCTTTGAGACCTTTTTTAATTTTCGAGGCCATTTGATTTATTTCGGGATAATCAACATCATACGGAAATCTTTCAGTTTTATTTTTCATGATTTTCAACAAAGGGATGATTTTCGATAATGAAATATTTTTCTCTGAACTTATTTCATTGGTGACATCTAAAAATACTTTCAATATAATGAAAGCTTTTTCTACAATTAACCAATCACGTGCGGTTAAATTGAACTCATTATTTTTTTCCAGAATGGCTATTGTAGAAACGATAGCGTTTTTTATTTCATATATTCTGGAAGCATTTCGTACGTCGAATTCCATCGCGTAACAACGTCTTGTTTTAATTTCAGTTTTGGTAAGTTCATACGCTCCTGCGTTTTTTGAAGTTCATTGAGAGCATGTGAGCTTCTTTTAAATAATTCAACAACTTTTTTGACTTTGCCGACAGTATCCGATATTTCTTTAATTGACTCTTGCATAATTGAATTTATTGTATGGGCGAAACATGGTATGTGACGCCACTTGCAAAGATTTACTGCAGCCACTATATTGTAAGCATTATCCGTAGTACATGCTATTATTTTATTTCTTAAGCCAAAATTTGTTACGATTGATAATAAAAGAGTTGATATATTGTCAGCTGAATGTTTCTTCTCAAATTTCACACACTCCAATAAAACTGAGTCCAGTTCTAAATTATTATTGAAAAAGTGCGCGGTAACAGTCATAAAACTTTCATTGTTGATAGAAGTCCAAGAGTCCGTCGTCAAACTAACGGCTTTTGCGACCTGAAGCCTATTTCTAACATTTTCCAGTTCTGACAGATATAATTGTGATAACAAATTATTCGATATTGTTTTTCTTGTTGGTAGAGAATATCCTGGGCATAACATTAGGACAAATTTTCGAAATTCTACATCCTCTACTATAGAAAAGGGATGATACTCTTTAACTATCATTCTTAATAGTTGGATATCATATGATCTCGATTTCTGGGTAGAGACAGGTTTATGTATTCAGACAACGTTGACTGCGTAGGAGGCTTCTTTTGATCACTAATTACATTTTTTGGATCTGGAATCGTAGTGTTGCTACTTGTAGATGCCTCAGAAATGACTTGTGTTTCAATATTTTGGTTTTCATGTATTGAGTTGGTTCCCAACTGATCCCTTTGAATAACTAAATTAATTGATGGATGCTTACATACTAAATGTCTATTCATGTTTCCTAATGAACCACCAGAAATACTAATTTTCGATGAGCAATATTTACATTGTCCAAATCTACTATCAATTTTATCAAAGTGATTCCAAATTTCACTTCTTCTTTTGCGAGGTAGAGGCATTTTTATTAAGTTTCGATATCATCAACTGGTACTGGTGGCAATCTATTAACTATTATGAATTTGAAATGTAATTACTGTATGGTCAAATTTAAAATGTATAATGACGGCGCGACCAATGAACTAAAACATCAGTTTAGACAATCAGCAGTTGACACAGGACACGGCAACATAGTTCATGAAACAAAAATATGGCAGGTATTATCAATCTGTCTCGATCTATGGAGCACAGTCACTTAGAGTTGCTTAGTAGTTCAAACGAACGAGTTCACTGAACTAGTTCATTTCGCTGAACTAGTTCACAAGAACTAGTTCTTCAAAATGAACGATTAAACCCATCTCTACTGCCATCTCCATCACTCCACCTCCGAGTCTCGTCATCGTTCCTCCCACTTGACTTACTGTCACCCGTCAGTCCGTCAACTGTCTACTTTTATTAGTCAAGTATAGAGCATAGAACATAGAGATACTATTGTCTTTATGCTCTCTCGTCTCCTGTCACCCCATCACAACTAAGCACAGTCAAGCAATATTGAAATCAAAAAGGAATACACAGAATAACAATAATTGCTTGACATTCCATTATCTGCCACCTTCAGATACTAGGCTCTGCGATACGGTCATTCTGACTTCTCACACGACCTCGTGGGATGTGGTATCTGAAAGTAGAGATATACTACGAGATAGAGGTCGAGAACAATCGATAGTTATAGCTACCGATAATTATCGATAGTCGCAGTAAGTCGATTTTTATCGATGGTTGTCGATAGTTTAAAAAATATTTTGAACTTTTAGATAATTTTTATCAAAAACTCATAGATTCAAATGTATTCAGAAAAGAATACAAAGTAACTAAAATCATTACCTTAAATTAAAGTTCTTATTCAAAAATGTCAACATATTAACTTTTTCCGGATTCAAGTTGCATCGACGCTCTGAAATAATTTGTCCAGCAGCACTAAAGCTTCTTTCGCTTTCTACGGAAGTGGCTGGAATACATAAATATTTGAGGGCACATTCCTCCAATGGGGCTAGTTCCTTCCCCGTCACCTACAGAAAAATAAAATGTTAAAACGCTTACGTTGACGAAATAAAGAAAACAATTACCTTCCAGAATAAGAGGGGGCCAGTATCTGAAGCTGAATTTGCCCTTTCTAGATACTGTCTTTTTGTAATAATCACATCTGGAGTTACCGACATAACTTTATTTTGGATCCGTTTCTCTAAAAACTAAAAAAGTTTCGATCTCCCAACAGGCAGATTTTCTGCAGCTGTTGAAGAATCATGAAGGGACTCGCGGTTATACACATTTTTCTGCAATACTCTGCATTTCCTGCACTAAAGTTGTTGCAGCACCTGTAGCATTTTCAATGCTCCGGAAACCCTCCTTCTTGAAACGAGGATCCAGTAAGGTTGGAATTCTTGCTGCACTTCTTAATTCATAAGAAAATAACCTCTTCTTTACAGATTCTATGAATCTACCACAAATAACTTGCCTTCTTCGGTCATCAACTCATCGTTTAATGATTTCATTAACACGTTGTATATTTCAAAAGAGATTGGAATAATCAAGGAAAGTTTCACATAACTATTACCTAAAAATTAAGATGTTGAATAGTAAATTAAATGATGCAAATATGTAATATTTTACCTGTTTAGTTGATTCCTCGAAGCATGTTAAAACCTTTGATATATCTGTCAACACAGCAACATCATCAACTGAGAGCGGCTGAGGAGCTCTACGCAATTTTAGTATGGTTCTTTCTTGAATATTTCTGTAGCAGAAGTATTGCTCTTTAAGAATGTAACAATATCTTTACATTTTTTGATAACACCCTGAACACATTGAAGATTATCTTGTACCACTAAATTTAGGGTATGGGCAAAGCATGGGAGATGACGCTTTTGTAATAAATCACAGGCTTTCAACATATTGGCATCATTATCTATTACTATGCAAGACACGTTTTGTTCCAAATTCCACTCATTTAAAATTCCTTTCAAAAATTCAGCAATATTTTCAGAAGTATGATTGACCCCTTTTGTTAACGGCGTAGTTGAAAGAACAGATGATCTAAGATTGAAATATTTATCAATATAGTGGCAAGTTACTGTTAAACCTGATTCTGTTGCTCGGAATGTCCATCCATCACAAGTTATTGCAACATAATTGACATTCATTAAAATATCTTTCAATTTATTATGTTTGTCGATATAAAATTGAAAAACAGTTTTCCACTTAATGTGTATGTACTAGGCAGTACATATCTAGGATCTAAAGTATTTACTAATTTTTTAATGCCTGTATCAGTTACAATACTAAATGGCTCAATGTCTAAACAAATCATCTCTGTTACTGAACTAATTGTTTTTTTCCTTTGGGATTCAGCATCATAATGATTTCCTCTTTTAAAATATAAATCTATTGACTTAACACTAGAACGAGCTGAGCTAGAACTGCTTTGGGACTGGTCTTCAGTATAATTCACACTGTTGTTGTTTACTGCATGAAACCTTCGCAAATGGTCTGCCAAATTAGTGGTATTCCCACTGGTTTTATATTCTTTTCCACAAGTGATACACTTTGCCAATTTCCGATCGGACGACCTCTTGATATAGTTCTATACAATAGAAGTTTTTTGTCTTTAGTTACCAGTTCCAGCTGATTGAAGTGGTAAATGATTATCAATCCTAGTAATATTCAGTGATGTCTGAATTATCTGAGGATGCTTCATTATTTTGAGGCGAAGGTGGTCTATTTAAAGAAGTTGTAGAAGACTTTTCTTTATATTACCAGCAGGAGGATGCTTAGGGTTTTTTCTTGATATACATTTTTCCATTTTGGGAAATGGAAATCTAATTTTTCAATTATTTATACTAGTTCTTTTTAAAAATTTATAAAAAAATAAAAACACCGACTTAGCTCAAAGCAAAGGATAATGAAAAATCTTCGACACTGGACCCACCCGACATTTTCTGCTCATAAACTAAACAAACATAACCTATAAATTACTGAACTATAAACTATACGTATTTTTCTATTCTCTCTGCTATAGGTCAACGTCAACTGTCAACAAAACTAGCCATTACAACCAACTACAACTATAGTTTGTCTAGAAGTGAATTTTATTGTTTTGATATTTAAAGTGCTTTATGATGGGCTTAACAAGGGTTGTTGTAAAACTAGCATACAGATGTTCGCTGTGGACTGAACAATTAAACACAGAACCGTACTTTAAATTTTGCTTCTCAAACCATACGATAACTAAGTTATTGTTTCAGTTATAAATTAATTTTTATTATTAAAAAAATTGGATAACATTTTTTATTTACTAAATAAAGCGAATTGAGAAAATGAAGTCCTGTGTAACGTATTGTTTTACTTAAGACGAAAATAATTTTAAAAAAAATTCAAAACTTATCAAATGCTGTTCAATTTGTACTTTCTAAGTGTTCAGTGGGTTCGTCATTCCATAACCAATGATGATTTGGAGGCCCTTTCTTTGTGAAGATAATCCTTCAATTGAAATTGAAGAACAAAGTGACAGCGATAATTATGAAGAAAGAAGTGAGGCGCATTCCAACCGCCAAGAGGATAGAAGGGGGGAAAAACTTTTTATCGACAGATGGAAAACAAGTAATTTTAAATGTATATAATACACTAAAAGAAGATAATATTACGCCGCAAGATGGTTTAATTAGGGAAGTCGCTCGATTAACCAAAACACCTTATACATCGGTATGGAGAGTTGCCACACATGGTATCTTTGACAGAAGAATTAGAACAGATAGTGGAATTTCCAGAAAATTGAATGAGGCAGATCACGCCCATGTAATAAGAAGCATCATTTATGATTCGTATAGTAAAAAAATTGTTCTTACGGTAAGAGGACTTCAACAAAAACTTTGTAAAATTAGAAATATTTCAGTGTGTGTAGAAACCCTCAGAAATTTTTTTTTGGTAATTGGTTTTGACCACAAGACTTTAGACAAAAGAAGTGTTTGACACAAGTCAAAAAACGTCGCGATGAAGGAAGACCGTTGATTTATTTGGATGAAACATGGTTTCATTCGTATGATACCGTGAAAAGCTGGATCGACAAATCGGAAAAATGTGTCCTTGATGTACCTGCGAGAAAAGGACATCGTATTATTATTCTCCCTGCCGGATCGAAAAATGGATAGGTTTCGCACAAAATTATTGCCTAATCTGCCGGAAAATAGCGTCATCATAATGGACAACGCTAGATACCATTCAGTCCAAAAATTTAATATTCCAAATTCGAACAGTAGAAAAATGGAAATAATGGAATTTTTGGAAAAAAACGATCTTTACTTCGAAGAAAATTATACCAAAAAGCAACTGCTTGAGGTTTTAAAAACGAAGCCGTTTGCAAAACAATATGAAGCCGATGGAGCAGCTATTAATGCGGGACATGAAGTACTTCGTCTTCCGCCATACTACTGCATCTTTAATCCCTTAGAGATGATATGGGCACAGTTAAAAGGAAATTTACGAAGAAACAACGTTAATCCAAAATTCACTGCACAAACTATCGACTTAATAAAGAAGAAGTGTTAAAGAGCGACGGAACAAAATGGGCTGATTGTAAACAGCATGTGATAGAAATAGAAAACGGTTATCGTGCAAAACACGTCAATGAACTAATAATTAATTTAGACGACGATAACGACAGCGGTGACGACGATCTGTGTAATAGTGACTGTGAACATGGTTAGTTCAGTTTTGTTTAATAAGTATAACAGTTGTGATACGTTATTATTTACATATCTACCTATATACAAGCAATTAATAATATTAAACAGTTCTTCTATCATAATTTAAATTGTACCTGTACTGTACCTCGCTGGTATATTCGTTTTTATATCAGACCTGGTTGTCTGTGATTTATTACATGAGTATATGAATGATTCATTTGAATCATTGCTACTAGGGTCATTTCGAGTCGAAGTTTTCGCTCAAATCCCCCAAAGGACTAGAATGACTAAAATTTGGATATTGTCCTGGTTCCTCAACAGTGTCATTGGTGGGCTGTACTGGGACATTCTGCTTAAGTTGTTCAGTGGATTTATTTTCATGATTCGCTAAGGCCTGACCAATGTCGACGTGTTAGTCTTCTGCAGTCTTCGCTGTATTAGAGTTCGTCGTTGTACCTGCGGGAACATAATTGCGAACAGACATATGCAAAAATGAATTATTATTCTTACAACTAGTATTGAGGTCAAATAAATTTAAGTTACTATTTACTAAAGAGCAATTTTCGCCATATTCCTTATACTTCTCTCTCTCTCCACAAGAAATAATCTGGTTGGAGTGCCTCTTCCATAACTGCCCTGTGGCACGTTCGCAAGTATACGTAGTTCTCCCGATTCTCTTTTTGATCGTGGCTGTTACCCATTGGATATTTTGCAGGTGGTTATATACTCTAATCATTACTGCTTCACCTTTAACAAATTCTCTAGGTTTCCTTTTCTTTGTTTGTCTTAATGTCTCATCATTAAAATCAATTCTCTTCCTGTCGTTTTCTTGTATCATTTTGAGCCTTGTTCTTAATTTTCTGTTGATCATTCTTTTAGCTGGTGCTTCCTTGTTGAATTATTGAAATTATTGATGCTATTGGTTTTCCTTCATTTTATGGGTCTTTTAGTGATGCTTTCATTTTGGATTTAAATGTTTTCACCATATTTTCTGCTTGTCCGTTGCTTTCCAGATGGTATAGTGCTGATGTCATGTGTTCAATCCGTTGGATTGGAAAAATAGTTTCAGGTTTTTCGATATAAATTGGGGTCCATTGTCTGATACTAATGTTTTTGGTATTCCAAACCGTGCAAATGTTTCCCTCAATTTTTCTTCTTTATCTACCGCACTTTTGCTTTTCTTTGGGAAAACTTCTGCCCATTACTGTATGCGTCCATTAGTACTAAACACATAGTCTGATTGAGTTGCGAGCAATTGATGTGCACTCGTTCAAATGGTTCTGAAGTTTCAGGCCATGATAGTATTTGTTTTGGAGGATTGCTTTGCATATTTTTAGCATTTCTTCTATTTATTCGTTGATTTTCGGCCAACACATGACATCTGTTTTACATAACTCTTTAATAGACTTCATCTTGCTATAGAATTTTTCGGCCCTTCCTTGGTGGACCATTTTTTTCTGCCACAGCTACACGTTTAGCAACGTCGTTAAGGACCTTAGACTCAATTTTAATGGAAAGTTCCTTGCAGGTGCAGCAGGTATCGACCTGTAGTCTACCGAAAGACAAGCTAAAACGTTCCTTGAATATCTTGCGGTAAAAGCTGTACTTCACATCTGATGATTTGGGATAATTTGTGAGAAATAATTTGTGCAGTTTCTCAGCGATAGTTACGGCTACCATAATGTGAGTTTTTTTATGGGAAATGAACGAATATGTTCCATAACTAGAGCACATAGAGTATTTATATGATTTGCTTTTTGGGTTTGCATTATTTTGATGTGCTCTGGGTCTCTCTCTTGAAATTCCTGAACCCTCAATCAATGCCTGCAGTTATGCACCTTCTCATCTTTCTTCTCTAGAGCATAAAACTTATCAAAAATCTCTTGCCGATCACCTTCGGGAATTTTAAGAAAACAGCGTGATCTGCATCTAATAATAAAAAACGTACTTACTTCATATTTTGGTCTACAAAAACGAAACCTTACCGGCATGGTTCATACATTGTCCGTTTATTTACTTGAATGCCTCTGTAATTCAGATATTCTTTGCCTTTCACTCGTGCACTTTTAATAACTTCATTTTTATAAATAACTTGTTTTAGTCCCTTTTTGTGTTTTTTTGCAAAAAAAGGTTCTCCTCGGACGACGACATTGTCAAAAATAAAAATAAATATAACTGCGCAAGCGTTTGCCACATGTCACATAGGCTTTAGGAGTCGTTTGTTTATTCGAGAAACACCGCATATCCAGGACTTGTGGGGTTTCTCAAATAAACAAATATTTTATGCAAGCGCTGGAAGCGTTATATGTAGGATTTCTCTTTAAAAGATGCCTCTGCTATAAAAGAACACGTTAGGCAAAAAAGTGAAAATGTAAAATTTATGGACATGTGGGGTTTTTCAAATAAGCGATTCAATTGCAGTGTTGGCCATTTGGCGACACACAAGATATCATGCGCTCTTACCCATTGATTGTATGGCTAATTACACCTCCTATTCCTATATTTCTAGCATTACATGATAATGTAATGGGTAGCTTTGGATCAAAATGAGCCAAGCAATTTTCTGATGTCATTACTTCTGTTATTTTTATGAAAGCATTCTCACACTTATTTGTCATGTCAAACTTTGGATTATCTTTATGCAAAGGCTGCTATATTTGTGCTAAATTTGCACCGAATTTGTGATAATATTTAATTAATACTGCCAATCTTCTAACTTCGTTAATATTTGTAAGTCTAGGAGCATTTAAAATAGTTTTTACTTTTTCATCTTCTTTAATCCCTCTTTACTGATTTTGTGACCTAAATAAGTCAATTCAGACTTAAAAAATTCAAACTTCTCATTTCTCACCGTTAATCCTACTTCTGTTAAATTTAAAATTACTTTTTTTCAAATTTTGCCAGCAGAGGGCGTGCGCTTGACTGGATTCGCCTATAGAAGCAGATACAAACTAGGGACAGTCAACTAAATAGGAAAAAGTGGTCGTCTCACAAATAAATATTGCTATAGCACCATCCTTGTTGGATGCGCAGAGATTTCTTCTGTTATCTTTGTCATTGTTCTGGAAACTCTAGAGGAAGAAGTTCATAGGTGGCGTACCAGTAAATCCTCAAGAACAGTAGAGAGCGCTAATGAATCGACAGATGACAGATCATTACTATTAATCTATTTATGTTCTTATTTGGAAGTGAGGAAGTGTGAGGATCTTGTGATCTCTCGAGTTTTAGTTTTTTATGAGGGCTAATAATACTAAATTGATAGATATGTCTGAAACGAAGTGTTCAGTGATTTCCTCATTGATTACAGATAAACAAATAGCTGCCGAAAGTAGCGGTCATATTTTTTGGTTGCATCAATATTTCAACGTTGTAACAAATTTCTTTGTTTTCAGCCAAATTTGGTTACCATTAACCGAGTTAACAATGTTTTAGTTTTTTGTGAATTCATTCATAGTTTTACCGTAGTCTGCTTTTTTCTCGTATTATCTAATCCCCAAAAAACATTTCCAATGCAAAACTTTTGGAGGTGAGACCTATATCTGCTAAACTTGACAAAAAATCTCAAATCTTTTGCATATGCTCAGTAAGAGCTGAATCTCACCGATACAATTTTTGGTATGTTGCTTTGTGTTGCTTTACTGGTACATTTTCAGTGATTCTATTGCTTATCACCGCCCCCAAAATTAGCAATTATTTCCATTAGATTTAGGTGTATATTAAAAAATAGATTGAATCGTATTTTTGTATGTTTGGCGTTTGTCAATATATTGTCGATCACTAACAAAGCTATTTTTTTCTCCCAATAGAACCATTAGAACATGACAATGAAGTTAAA
The DNA here is from genome assembly GCA_958507055.1 of Crioceris asparagi. Classification (NCBI taxonomy): domain Eukaryota; kingdom Metazoa; phylum Arthropoda; class Insecta; order Coleoptera; family Chrysomelidae; genus Crioceris; species Crioceris asparagi. The sequence goes on from OY293832.1 coordinate 28,203,519, forward strand.
TATACGCATGTACTACAGAAAACACAAATACAGTTCGCAAAAACGAATAAATGTTCAAATACAATATTAATTATGTTGTATTTCATCTTCTTTTCTATGACTGAACATAGTGCATTCATTTCAATTATGTAAGCAAGATAGTTACAATTTTATCATTTAAAGCGAGCAGGTAAGTGAATGAAAATGCTAGTCCTGATTTATTGGAAATGTGAGTTATGAATATAATACGTCAAGTTGTAATTTCATGGAAGGAATTTTAGAGGCGATGAGAAGCGATAGAATCACTTGATGAAAATGTACCAATAAAGCAAAATTCGTATACAAAAAAACATACCAAAGATTGTATCGGTGTGGTTCAGCTCTTACTGAGCGTATGGATATGGACTTTTTTGCAAGTTGGTTAGCTGTCACGGACTAACTTTAATTTTCTATAATCATGTTATTTTCAAATACATGTATACAAATATCTTAATACTAAAAAATACCTCCTCCGTCTGGTGATGTCGGTCAGACATCGAACACACTTGAACAAAACAACTATTATCGGATTTGCACTTTTGAGTAACATATTACTGGAATAATAATAAGGTGATGTTATAATTATCAACAAAGAAAAAAGTTTTATTTTTATATATTTTTATGAAAATAGTATAAATATAATTTAGAAATAGTTCACAATATAAACTTGAAACACTCGTGCTTCAAGTATGCTATTTTTTATATTAAGGTGATATAACTACTACTAAAGAGAACAAAATTATCTTATTTATATCCATAGATACTGATTACAATAGTAAAATACAATATTAAATATGACTACAAATACCTATATTACGAAGAAATTATATTAAGGTAATGTCATCAAATTAAGAATGTTGAATTTATCTATATACATTCTAATATTTTTTTTTATTTAATTATTGAAATACTCGTATTTTATTATGCTAAATTTTCTATCTTGAATGGTATTATAAAAATTTCAGGAAATTAATGAATGAATTCATTATCATAGGTGTTAAATTAAATTCAAAATTGAAGTTTTTTCCAATTATTCAATATGCGCAAACTCTTCTCCTCCTGTCCATTCTGGACATTATGTGGTAAATCAGTCCAACGCTGGTGATACATCCAAACATAACTTTATAGGGCGATCTACCAATTCCTATTATTTTTTTCTTATAAATATTTTTATTTTTTACTCACCACTACATATGAAAAAGCAAGTATCTTCTGGAAATTGATATATCTAAGATCCTCGCACCATCTAAAGTCTTGTTTTTCGGCCATCCAATTGGCAAGAAATTCTTCTACGTGCCATTATGTAATTGGGTTATTAATGAACTCCCCTTCTTATCCAAACGAAGTGTTATTTGAACCCCAAATATTATGCAAATCTGCATGTGCATTGCCCTGTAACTTATCTTACATCAATCCATACTGCTGTTAACATAAGTATAACATAAAATAAGTAGGTAGATATAGTATAATCTCAATTTCATTGGTATTAGTATTTGGATGAATATATTGTACTGAAAATTAAGGTTTCTATCTAATAAGATTGAATAGGTAATTAGGAAAAACGAAAATTCCTCTATTTACATCAAGAACAAAAAGCAAGAGGAGGAATTTCGTTTGGAATGAGAATGGAATGCCAAGGATCTGTCCAGAGGGAACCCATGTGTTACCGATTGTGAAGAATAGCTATATGCACTTCAAATAAGTGGAAAAAGGATGGAAAATTTCTTACGACGAGCAGTTCATTTCTCCTAGAGACCTCGTAGAACAAAAATCAGTGAAATCAGATTAATCCGAGCTGAATCACCAAGGAAGAAGAAGAATACATCTGCAACCAGACAAGCCTGCACTTGGCATTGATAAATTCGTTATCAAATAATATTGCCAGTGGCGTGCAATAAAAATTGTATCTTGGGTGAAATAAAGTTATTAACCACAAAATGGTAGTTTCTTGTTATTTTGGCGAAGCGGAGAGGATCCCGAAATGCAATTCAGTTCAATATATACGACAAAATATTCTTACCACTTTCGGCTGTTTTATCATCAACTTAACCATACCTAGTTGTTTCTGTCTTCTCTTTAAAGATAATGCTTCTCGCTACATTTTGGTCCATTCTCTTGATCGAAATTAAAATGACTGAATTAGAATGAATATTAATTAACATAACCATAACCATAGAATAATAGCAGTTGGGTCATTTTTGAAATTTCCTTCGTCGGCAGCTCGAAAGTACGATATTTTGCTTTTCGCATAAGGTCTTCTTCAGGCGGTGCGAATGCGATGCAATTTTCTGTTTGTGGCATGTCGCAACGATATCGTGAAATTATCAAAATATATGTAATCATACGTGTAATATTTACATTATGCGGAAGCTACAAAAAACAGACGCTTAGTGCGGCATTTCTCGCGTCGCAAGACAGTGTGTTTGTTGGTCGGGTTCCGGCCAATATTTTTCCTTGCAATATTAACCAACCACAAAAATAAATGCACATTTCCAGACGTGTCGCTACTTGTCGCGATATGTATCAGTAACCTAAAATTTCAGTTTTGCAATTTTGTCAGTTTGTCTTCAGCGTATCGTTTGTGACCCAAAATGGCTTCGAAATTAAAATTCAAATAAGAAATAGATTTTATTTTGTAATTTACTAATTTTTGAGATTTGTAATAAAAATTATTTCTTATACACCTTAAAGTCACTGCTAGCTTTTCAGTAGGCCGGATACAGTCTCTCACTCGGTCTCTCATCAAAGTCTCTTCTCTGCTTATATTACTTCTTAAACTTGCTATGTTCTGGGGTGAGACCCCTTACCCTTATTTCATATTGTAATTGCTCTTTTACGAGTCTTTCAGGTTCTATTTTAAACATTTTTGATTTTTACTTAGTAAAAATTCAAAAATGTTTAAGATAGAACCTGAAAGACTCGTAAAAGAGGAATTAGAATATGACCTAACGGGGGTATGTTACGGTTTAAAATTTAGGGACTGATTTTATTTAGAGTGTGAAGTGGAACCATGTAAATAAAATGATAATTTTATAATCTTACTTGGATTGCACCAGTTAGTGGCAGTAGGTTCATTGTTGGGACCATGCTAATCTCGTCAATCTAAAACAAAAGAGAATATTATTATAGTCAGTACCATTGTTTATTTCTATATGATCTTATCTGGTTTGATTGTCTTATCCATGTAGTACTCTAAAAGGAAAATTAAATATAGGTTAATTCACTTTGCAGAAATAACGATATTTGTTTCAAAGTTCCAATAAATAAATTTTACTATAAATATAAACGTACTTACCAATTGTTTCCATGGTATAGAGATTTTCTTCATCGTGTCGTATAGAGAATTATGCAAGACGTGGTTTTGTTGTGTTTTGATTTTGAATTCTAGTAATTTTGTCTTTTAGCATTAGAAATTATCGATAGGCGCAGATGCGACATCAGAGCTGACAGTTGCTATGAAATGGAAATGAGTAGGAATCAAATTGAAAAAGCTGGGTCGGACTAGAAATTTACGAATATAATCTTATGCAGATTATTACATAATTAAGGGTGGTAATTTTCATAATTTTGTCACTCATACTGGAAAGTCTTTATTCGTCATGTTAAAAAAAGACTGGAAAACGTTTAATTCCAATTAAGGGATAAAATCTTGGATATATTTTATTCCAGGTCTGCGTTATTTTGAGTTCGGTTCTGAAGTCGTAGAAACCATGGGGACTTTATTTCTTTTACACCAGGTTGTCAAAATTTAAAATAAAGTACGCCGGAAGAATAGTTTGAATTATGGGTAATTAGGTATTATTATTTATACTGCAAGCGCGTGGAAGTCTTCCTTGTTTCTTTCTTTTCCGTAGTCAATTTCGGACAGTCTTTGAAACGAAATACTGTCTAGTTTGCGTTGTCTCCTAAAAGTTTCTGAAGTTCGTATGTTATTTGAATTTTGTGGATCCATCCGTGGATTATTTTGAACAGAGATTGGAACTTCACAACTGGGTAACAAGATATTTTCAATATCTGTACAGCTAAGCTGGATTTACTGGGAGAAACAACCTAACGAACCCCACCATTTTGTTCGAGAAATCATTGAGTTAAGGGATTATTCCTACACCTTACAACTTACATCTATTATTTGTTCGTGCTGAAAATTTTGGTTAATGGTCACCTGTGAATGCAGACATTGATGCTTAGAGGATTTCCAGACGTTCGAGTAATTCTGAATGGTTCTAGTTTGGTCTAGAAGAGGACACGTTGATTAGATTAGCATGGCCCTGCGCTAGGATGACACGTTGATTCCACTAGCGGCAAGTTTTGGGAAGTAGAATTCTCAAATCCCGTTGGGCGCCAATTTGCTACGTTCTGAGTGAGACTCCTGTCCGTAGTTCCCCAGGGTCTAGTTCTCTACTGAGACCCTTCCTTTCTTGTGTACAGAATACTGTATAATAAATGGTATTATTATATATACATTCAAAATTCCACGATTAAATAAAGTATTAATTATATTTTTGAAAACAATATATTTATGTTTGTTTGATCACTCAATACCTGTGTTTACAAAAAAAATTGGATTTTATATGGAAAGAAGAACTTACATCTATTATTTGTTCGTGCGGAAAATTTTGGGTTAATGGCCACCCGTGAATGCAGACATTGGTGCGTAGCGGATTTACAGACGTTTGAGCAATTCTGAATGGTTCTAGTTTGGGCTAGAAGATGACACGTTGATTCCACTACCGGCAAGTTTTGGGAAGAAGAAATCCCGTCTACCTCTACATAAAAGATAAGCTAATTTTGATTAGAACTTGAAAAAATATATCTGTTATTTCTTCAAGGTATTTTTGTTTTAAGAGTATTATTAACTTCTTTCCATATAAAATCCAAATGTATGTTTTAAGTATAAACTCATTCTTAGAAAGGGTAAAAGAACTTTGCGGGGCACATTGGCGCCCAACGTCAAAAGGATCAGTTCCAGAGGATTTGCCTTCTAGAACATAAATAAAAATTTTATTATTTCCACTTTGTAACATCCTGTACCAGTTTCTTTTTATAATTCTTTATTGTTTACCATTACTTTAACGCCTTGTATGCATTTCTCCTTGAATTGTTACTAAGTAAAAATCAAAAATGTTTAAGATAGAGTCTGAAAGTCTCGTAAAAGAGGAATTAGAATATGAAATAAAAGTAAGGGGTATCTTACCAACAGTAACTGTTAAAGAATTAATAAAAAAATTATGGGAGTTAATCCTTACAAAATGAAGGTAATTCATTTAAGGTTGAACAAAATTTAGATGTTGATACAGAATTGAAGTATGTGAAAACAAAGTGAAAGAGATGGAGCAATTGCAAAGAAACCCATTTTCGGGCAATCAGGAAATTACATAAAAATTAGGTCATCTAGTAGGCAGGTTAGAACGAATTAACCCTGTAGGTGAGGAAAGGAGTAATTAAACTAAGTATAATGTTAAATTTCTTACAAATCCTTTATATCACCCAGAACCAAATTTTACTGAAAGGGTAAATAGAGTAATTAAAACAATTTTATCATGTTATGTTAAGGAAACAAAAAAAATGGGACCAATATTTACAAGAACTAGCATGCGCTTACAGAACTGCTAAAAGTGAAGTCACAGGTATGACTCCATATTTTGTAAATTTTGGATGTGAAATGTTTGTGGATGGCTCACTGCCATTATCACTCTGCAAGACGATTGGCGCTCCAAACTCCAAGAAAATTTTCAGAAGTTCTCCGCATACATGCTTTGCACTCTGAATAAACTTGATGATCTTAGTTCATTAACCACTTGTATTCTCCATCAGGCCTTGACTGTAAATCTATAAGGTCGACTTGTCCACGATGACTGAAATCTTTGGATAAAATAGGTTAGACTACTAATAACATTTTATCGCAGCCTCCGTGGCCAGTAATTGAATGTCGACTAAATTGTTGTAAAACTCTTCGTAAGCAATTATGAACGTTATCTTCTTCGTCTATCCTTTTTTGATAACTTTTCTTATTCCTTCGATTTCAATAGTCTCGTAAAATCGTAAAAAATACATTATTATTTCTTCGAATTCCTTTATCTTTTGTTTCACGCGAACTAATCAAAATATCAGTAACTTCTTCTATTTTTTCCAGTGTCCAAGGCTTTTTGCAACTTTTCGTATTCTGAAATAAAATACGTTCATAAAAAAATTATTTGTTGACAAACCTTTAATTACGGAACAATTCGCTGCGCATGCGCACAACAACGCTTTGTTCGCGGTAAGAGTTCAGAACCAGTTCCGAACGCTAAGGAAGCAATCATAATAAATAAACAATTTTGTTAGACTATCATTTATGGCCAATTTGCCTTGTGTTTGGTGCCTTAGGGTACCGGACTAGTCCGGCATCGCCTCCGCGAACAAAGCTAATGGTACGTTAAAAAAGGGGCTTAGAAACTCCCTAATACTAAAACTCCCTATCAGAACATTGAAAAGTTTGAGGTTATGGTAATATTTCTTTATTATGATTTCTCACATTGGGAAAACTTTTCGCGATCTTTATAATAGTTGTCTTTGTGAACAAAGACACCTTGCGAGTCATCACTCATCACTCAATTCAATAATTGAACTGAAACTGAACAGTTAGTCACAACAACACTCAATTAGCCTGACAAGCCGGCAGTCGTATTACTTGTATTACAATACGACGAGTATAACCAGTCAGAATCCAGAGGTAAATGCGCGCTTTTGAATTTTGACAATAAGCCTAATAAGCAACAGGCGTATTATAAGACGTCTTTGATTGTCAGTCAAATTGCGAGTTCCTCGATTATATAGGAGATATTTCAATACGTCTAGTCGAATTAAAAAGCCTAGGCTTATTATAATATGGCTGATTTTACAAGAAAAGGAAATTGTTGATAAGGATGAGAGAAAGGATTGAAAATATTCTCCATCAATATCATATGTTCAACAATATATTTTGATGGTACACTTGAACAACAAAATTGTTTATTTAACATTCACTAAATTTTCTGCGGAGTTTCAAACATTTCTTAATGAGATATAAACGAGGGCGTTTCCTTCGGAATATTTTATATTTCTATAGTCGCTTCTAAAAACTTTTAGCGGAGCAAATTTTGGAGAAACAGACGGAGCAAAGACTTGATTGTTTTTTTCAATTACATTAGGTGTTAAACTTAGCAGTACATCGTCCACATCATCCATATAGTTTGTCTCTTCTACCTGATCAAAAAATTTCATAGAATATATTTTTGAAAGCTCTACAAAACTGTATAGGCGCTGGATTCCTAATTTCTTGTGAACAAATATTCATATGATTTTTTTTTTGACATTTCTCATAATTTCAAAGTTAACTTCCGACCAGAAACAAAATTTCAATTTACCAGTTAATTTTTTCCCATCCGCATTCTTTACTTGAAGACTTTCAGAGTTTATGCTTCTTCAAGGAATTTCAGCTGCTCAAAAGGATTATTCATTTTCTCAATAAAATTAGCTGTCACTTTGGCTTCCTTTGGCTTTCTTTGGAAAGATGTTGAAGTTAATATAGTTATGCCTTGCCACCGCTACAGAGTGACTTTTTGAAGTTAATCGGCAAAAGTTTTTTTTATATGCTTTTGGGTCAAGAAAATAAATACTTATCGCTAACTGCTTAAATTCTTTGGTATACCTGGTTCATTCTTGTGATTATTTCAGTAAGAAAAGCTGCGCTTTGATTAGTTTAGTATACTGATCAGGGTATTGTTCGTCCAGCAACGTGAAAAAGTAATTTCTGATTCTGGTTATGCGCATTTAATTGTTGAGTCTGCTGCTTTTTCTAGGTTTTTTTTGCCGTTAAATACCTTTGTGAGAGTTAGCGGAGATTCTATCGTTGTTTGGCGGCTTTTCTATAAAACAAGTATTTTTAAGTTTATAATCAGATCTATCTCCTGAGATGAAAATAGGAAGAAAATTTAAATTAAGTATATTTTGTCCAACTACTCAGTAGTTATTACCTTCTGGAAAAAAACCCTTTTGAATCTGAACATCATGGAAAATGAAATCCTTACAGAGTCCCGCAATTTCTTCTTCAACTAGAAATATTAAAAATACATTAGTAATAAACTGTTTCCATACATTAAAAAAAATAAACGAGATAACAAGAATATCCTAATCATTTTCATTATAAACTAAGATACACATGCATAATTCTAATTAATAATAATGGCACCCTATGTTGAGTGACACCTCATTTGAAAGCTGTTATGATTCTGATTACGACAACAAACAACCTTTTGTATTTTCACTGGGCTACGGCCATAAAATCATCCATTCAAAAATAAGACAGAATATCAATAAATGCGACAGATTTATTTAATCAAATGTTCGAAGTGTGTGCCCTCTACTTCCAAACAATAATAAAATCTTTTTTAGAAGATCATTTAGTTAATTTCTGTTTTTTTCAATATTTAAGGTGATTTTCATCCGTCTGCTCTTTTTTTTGTCCAAAGAATATAAAAAAATATTGATAGATTTAACCAGACCGTCGGTGATCCAAGGACGTTTTTTAGATTGATATTTCAGTTTTATTGTTTTTGTACAATATTTTATTGTTTTTTGTAATTTATCAATGAAGATGTTTGCTGCTAAATTTATATTACTTGAAGTATAGACCTCTAACCAATTTTCCTTTTTAACCTCTTTTTCAATTTTTCTTTATTCAGAAAACTTTTATATATATAATTATTATTTTTGAAATGTTTTCCTGTTTCAGGTATAGTCAACTGGAAAGCGAGCGAGAAGTGGTCTGTGATCTTACTGTTCACTTTTTCTTCTTATTTGATAAAAATGTGATCAATACAAGTTTTTGTTTCCCATGTATTCTTGTGAATTTATTAATTGCCGATAGATACCCAAATTTTGCCGTCACATTCAGATAGTCCTGAACTTTCTCGTTATCATCATCTATTATCTATCTATCATCTAAATCGCAAGATTTCTATTGTTGAAGGTGGTGAATGTACTTAACTTTGTAACTGCATACTCATTTTTTATTATATATATGTATTTTTTTTGTATTAGAGGTTTTTTTAAAAGTTTAGTTAAATATCATTTTATACCATATATTAATAAATATCAGTGAAATAAAACAATCAGCTGTTAATTTTAATCATATTTATTGTTCATAACAATTTAAGTATGTAAGCAAGTTAAAGAAAACTTTTGCAGATTTCTAGTTTCATTAGAGATCTTTCTTTGGTAATTATCTACTACTCAGTCAACAAAACTAAACATTGCAACAAACTTTTAAAAGGTTTGCAAAATTTACAACATACTTAGTCAAGCAATAGATATACAAATAAACTCTTCTTCTAAATAAAAAAACACAAATCATACTCATCCCTATCAAAGGTTTTTTATCAATGTCAAAATGCTGTAGAAAAATCAATTCTTCATTTAAAAATAATAATTTTATTATCAGGAACTTAGAAATAGACCTTAATTTTTTTTCAAATTATGAAATTGATTACTAGAAAGGCAAATATCGCAAGTAAAGTCACCTTCATCGTCACTATCTACTCCCGCACAAGCCTCATGTCCTCATTTAAGACACACATTGCACCTAATCCACCCATCGCCTTTATTGTCTTTCAGTACAGAAGAAGCATTCGGTATCACTTTCCTCTTCAGAAGAATCTGATCTGTTTTGTTTCTTTTGCCTTTTCCCTTTCCGCCTCCTTTTCCTTTCCCGACTCATTTTCCTTCCCCACCACCTTTTATCGTTCTGTTTGTTGGTCACCGTTTTTTTTATTTTATTTGCTTCCTTAGAGGCTTTCTTTTGTTCTATATCTGTTTTCTTCTTGGCTTCCTCTTCAAGGTATTTTTTGTAGGGTGTGCTGATCAGTACTGATGTGTCTACTCTTATTCGTCTTGCACTCGCTCTTTTGACAATTATCTTTGGTGTGGGTCGTACTTCCCTGGGTATACCAACACCAAAAGATGTGGATGGAAGACCAACAGCCAAAGCTGGAGTTAATCTCCCAGAAGATTCAGACGTTGAGTTATTTTTTGGGAAAGACGGTGCTTGCCGCGATGACTGTGGTGATTGTGGAGATTTTTGAGTCATCATTGGAGTCGAAGTTTAAAGTGGCGACAGCTGAGGTGTTAAATGAAGGGATTCTTAGACATCCATTTGTAAAGGCTGTAGTGTTTCAGCGTAGTGGCTTTTAATACCACATTAAATTTTTTTGTATGAGGTAGGTGACCATCCAATATCGAAAGTTCCGGATTTTCTGCTGTCGGTTTGGTAGAGGTGATCGAACCACTGAGAAAACACATCTAATTTCATCCAACCAGATGCATTGCATGCACATATAGCGCCTGGAGGTGGGCCATCCATCAATTCTATTTTTTTCATCCTGACTCTGCGGAAGAATAACATTGGAGGAACCATAATTCCAGAAGCTGAGATACAAATCACTGAGGTCGTTGTTTCACCTCTCTCAGCTGAAGTCACTCGCGCCACCTGTTTACGGCCTGTTTGTGCAAACATTTTTTGTTGGGACAGTGTTTAAACTCGTCTCGTCAAAATTAAATATTTGATGGGGTGGAAAATAATGTTTTTCTTGCACGTTTTTCAAAGTCGAAAAAATGTATCCACAGGCTTATTAATATTATTATTATTATTATTATTATTATTAATACCCACAAATGAAACATTTCAATAAACACGAACATGTAAAATGTAATGAAAGTCCAAAAACAGGCTTACCTTAGATCAGAACAACACTTTTTGATTATTTTTTAATAAAATCACGCCAAGCGCTCGCACCGCCATGACACTTGGTGAGGCAACTGGCAGGGGAACAAGTTTCTTGCACATTTGGATAAATGGCACTAGTTGTCTCTGCTTTACGGCAGGGATCATTTCACATCCAGGGATCGTATTACCTCACCTTCCCCCCTAATTTGAGAATAGATATATCACCAATTTGCCAAGTTTCAGATAACATTTTATAATGACCCTACGGTCAAAATCAAATTGGATAGTACTGAGGAGGATTGTTAATTCATCTAAGTTTTTGTTTATGTATAGAATATTTGTGTGAAAAATTCAGTTTTTAGGCATATTTTTGAATATCAAATATTTCAGTGAGTTGATTAATTGAATCTGTTTGTAATGTATTTATTTTTCGTTCTTTGAAATCTTTGATGTACTTCTCCATGGTTTACAATCACTAAAATGTACATACATATATGTCAAGTATAATCAAAAAGTGGCCTAAATAGAGTGTAAGCGGTAAATTTTGAACAGAATTATTAACATTTTGTGTTGGACATAAGACTATGATTATGAATAAAGTACTACAGCATTTTTTTTCAATGGGGATAAAATTCACAATTAATTAATTTAATCTTAAAAATAAGAAAAAATAAACATTTTGAATTAAATAGTAGAAATCAACATATGTAGACATATAGAAATGTATGGAATTATAAAATTAATAGATTCTTAAAACAAACTAAAATAAAAATTAAATCATAGCTTCTTATATTTTTTATTGTATGTGATATTGGGGTTAAAATAAAAGAAGTTACGTACGATATCACTTCTGATCAAGTCGTTATTGTTGAAATTGAAGGTTTCACACTATACGGCCAGATGTTGAAATTCTTTTTTATCTTTAGATTTTCAACATATATTCTCAGCTGTTTGATGCGATGTTTTGTTAATAAAGTCATCTTGTAGGAATTGAAAAGTCGAATTTTAGTTTCTACGCTGGGGACTGCATCGAGTATTGAATCGATCGGATACGGTCTCAAAACAAATTACAATCGTTATCCATCACAAAGGTGGATCGAATAGGAACTAATGGCGTTTTCTACTTGAATGCTCTCAGAGCATTCTGATCGCGATCTGTTGACGTCACGCTCTACCTAAGCTCCTGGTAAATTTGGCATTTGACGTTTCATACTCGAACTCTAATAAGTGGAGCAATTTCAAATCGTGAGTGATATTTGTTTAGCGTTTAAATTTCAAATTTCTACAATGGTAGAAGTTTCCATTTTGGAAGGTTTGACCATATAGAAACAGAAATACCACACCACACCAACAAATTTATATTGTCACCCGACAATTGTTTCGCCAACAAAGTTGGCATCTACTAACAGGAATCTACAATATATACCTTAATATATAGTAGTAAAAATTATTCATCATCATCAAATCATCTTTATGCTAATAACAGAATAATTATTATGGTACAAGGTACCTAATCATGAAAACTCATTAAGCTAATGACATATACATAATTTAGCCTGGTTGTAATACATTTGTTCCTTAAAGTAATTAAGTTGCAAAAAAGAAAAAGTAGGTTCTCTATGTCTATTTTGTGGTTGTTGTCGTGGATATGTGAAGCCACTGACGATTTATCATAACGGTCGAATTTTAAATGAGCCATATGTTCTTTGAATCTGGTTGAAGTCAATCACCGTGTTCGACCTACTTAGCCACAATCATTACAACGAATTTCATAAATCCCCAACTTTTCAAGTACATCAAGTCTGTCTTTTGGGTTACCAAATTTAGAACCTGATTGGTAGATAACTTTGAAGTTGAATCTCTCCAGCGATCTTCCCAATCCTTTAGTCAAAATTGGGGCGTAAGGATAATGTTCTTTTTTTTAATAATAATATAATATAATAATAATATAATATAATAATAATATATAATAACACACAATAACAACAATAATAATAAGAACAGTAAAAATAATAATGTAATTCCTTTTAAATTTAAATGTGACATCTATTTTACACATGAATTGTAGGAAAACTGAAGAATTCCATTTTTTAGATGTACTGATAATTCTAAACCGTGAAGGTGAATTTGATGTCTATAGAAAAAAAACTAGTAATTTCAGGTGTATCCCTAAGGATTTTCCGGTTCAATAAAAGATAGCTAGCATAAATTTCCTAGTTAGTAATGATTTCAGTGAGGGCTTAGTCGATAAGAAAATCAGAAAACATAGATATAAGAAACCATTGAAAGAATCCTCGACTCTTGAAGTAGAAAAACAGCGTGAGAACATCCTACCTTACGCCCCAATTTTGACTAAAGGATTGGGAAGATCGCTGGAGAGATTCAACTTCAAAGTTATCTACAAATCAGTTTATAAATTGAAGGAGATTTTTGGTAACCCAAAAGACAGAGTTGATGTACTTGAAAATTCGGGGATTTATGAAATTCGTTGTAATAATTGTGGTCGTGGCTATGTAGATAGTGTTTGGCATAGATACAACAATATAAAAACAGAGGAGTTGGCATCTTCAGGGGTAAACCTGTTACTAACAGAAATCTACAATATTTACCTTAATATATCGTGGTAGAATATAATTACATCAATATTTATGCTAATAACAAAATAAGCCAAGTTGTTTAACATATTAATATAACCAATTTCATGTATTTGACGCATAATTGTTTCCAGATCAAAAAATTTACAAATTTCCCACAAAGAGTTACATTCTAAAAATGGTGAGAACTCATTTATGGCTTTGAACTTGTAAACTGGGAAATCCATGACTACTACTGATAATCCCCCTAAGGGCAGATTCACACCCCTAATTTGTCGTAACATGGAATGCACACGGCAGAGAAGCTTGCTACCAACCCTAGAAATCTCCTCAAAAATTAAGAGTTCTACTAATGAAACTTTTCTCTAATGGTATTTGCTATGTCACTCGAGAGCTCAGGCATATCTCCTGAAAACTGAACGACAGCTAACGCAAAATCAGTATACAATGTGACACCGTGAATAAAAATGCTGCTTTTCCAGAAGGAGCACACAACAAAACTAGATTATGATCATTGCTAGACCCAGGAAGATTATCAAAGTAATTTGTTATAAATTGATAAGTAGTTTTTATCACTTTACTCTTGCCTACTCTAGCCGAATCAATTAGAAATATATAAAAAGTAAGTTTTTGGTTTTTAAAACAGTGCAAAACATGTATGATGCTCAGAGTTCAATAAAATCATATACTGCTTTAACTCCTGATCACTAACACGTTGAGGTACATTGAATCTATTATTTTTTTCATGTTTCGTCCTTGGAGAAGAATGTCAACTTTCTCTATAAATTCATCATCAGAACTTTCCGAATATTTGTTTTTGAAACTGCTAGATTCCAATAATTTCTAAAAGCTTATCTAATATATCGTCTGAAATAATTGCAAATTTCTTCCCGTTTTTTTTCTATAAGTTCCAAATTTTACAAATAAATTTGATTAGAATTATAATTTGTTTTAAATTTTTTACGAATGTCAGATTATCAGACGGAGGCGCTCTTCAGAAAAAAGAATTTCTAAGGAGACTACAAAGTAATTCACTCAACATACCAAGTAGAACTCACTTACAGTTCACGTATACTGCCCTATGTTTTCGTTGCAGACGATGCTTTTTCTTTAAGGCCTGACATGTTAATACAATTTGTACAGAGCGATTTAAACTGCATTGAAAAAAAATTAACTACCGATTATGAAGAGCACGACGAATTATTGAAAACGTATTTGCGTTTTTGACAGCGCATTTTCGAATTTTTCATACAGCCATCAATTTAGAATTAGAGCATATTGATATTGATATTGATTGTGCTCTGCATAATTATTTAATGTCAACTATATGTGAAACCTACGCTCCTCCTGACTCTTTCCACTCTGAAAACATCGAAAATGGTGCGGCACGTCTTGGATTAACACCAGAGAATTCTAATATGATCCCTTCACAAAGATCCCATATCCTCGAGGATATGCCATTTGATGCTAAACAAGTAACTAAATAAAACTAAACCAAACTAACTAAACTAAATAAGTAAACACTTTCAGCATTGAAGGACAAGTTCCATGGCGGCAAAACTTTGCACATTAAAAACAAAAATATACGTGTAATTAGGTTATATATTTTACGTTTTATATAAATTAATAAAAATAACTAATTAATTGTTTTTGCAACGTAGATCTTTATAATTCCTAAGACGGCCAAATTTGTGTTTATATTATAAAAAAAGTTGATAATAAAACTTACCTCTGTATCATTCAAATTGGACGTAGAAATTCTCGGAGACTCTTGATCTGCCTACAAGTGGTAGTATTACATTAGAGGTTCATAAAGCCATCTGTGCCACTGCCGGAGCGATGAAATGCGTCAACTTTTTATTTTCTCTTCTATAATTCATCATCATCATGAAGGCATTTATCTTATTAATAACGGAAACCTTATCGGTTTGGCTGTCAAATAATCTATTCTTATTAAGTAAGATTTTGTTAGCTGCATCCTTCTTCACCCTATCATGATATTCTGGTGATTTTATTCGCCAAAGACACGGCTGATTTTCGTATTTACGAATAAAATCTTCCAATAATTCTCGATTGCTCCTCTTCAAATCATTCACGGTCAAAGACTGACTAATTGTTTGTACAAACCGTATACATGTGGCACATAGGTACCTAGCGTTTCCCTTGCGCAAGCATGGCCTGGCCAAGCTTTCATGATTCAAATTCAATCAATCATCAAGCGGCTTGCACAATTAAAATACTTGCGCAAAATATCCCTACACAAGTTACAGTTTGCTTGTAAATAAAGATTGTTCATGCATGCATGTCAAGCTTGCAGTTGTGTCTGTAGCCATCTTAAGAGATGTTATGGTTGTATTTGTTCCGAGTTTTATAATTTCTAGTTATTTAGGTACAGCATGATTTTGATGCAGAATGGATGAATTGAATTATTAATTGGTTATTGAAGATTTGGAGGCTGCTGAAAACCAGCAGATCCACAATGTTCAACGTAACCCTCAAGACCCATTTACATTTAGTGATACACAATTCATGAAAATTTTTCGGTTAACCAAAAATAGATATTCTTACACTACTTGAGATCATGTAGAAGAAGTACACATCAGTCAAAGTGGGTCCAAAAAAATATAATATTCAGCAACTGCAAGTTTTTTTCTATTTTTCAGGTATTGATTGCTTATGCCTACGGAAATTATCAAAAAAGTGTCGGATTTTAAATCGGTATTTGGACGTTAGTCAGTTATCGGTGAGTTTCTGTTTGAAAGAGGTTACAAATGCTTTAAATTATCCTGATATATTTAATACCTGGGTTTCATTTCCTAACAATTTGGAGAGCCTCAATAATATTCGACGGATGTGAGTATTTGGAATTTGTTTTGTTTTTCTTTTAGCTTCTATTTGAAGCACCATTTTCCCGATGTTATAGTTTGTATTGATTGTACATATGTTGCAATTCATTCTCCCCTAATAAACGATCCAGAATTTCCAGAGAACTTATAATGTAAATAGGAAAAAACTACCATTCAATTAATGTTCAGTTGGTGAGTGAATATATTTGATTTACATATTATCATATATGTATATTGATATGGTTCTTTCAGATTTGTAACTTAGACATTAGAAATCCTGGAAGCACACATAATTCATATATATGGAGTCGATCACATATGCAGGAATTAAAGATTTACATCGAAGAGGGCACCATGATTATTTTTTATTGTGTGATTCAGGAAATCCACTAGGTTGCTCACCCCATTGGAATACAATCCGCCTGTGAATTCGCCTGAAAAGAGATACAACGACACATATAAGAGTACTCATGTAAAAATGTTGTAATGGTGAAGTATCTGAAGTAGAACCAGACCAGGAGATGATCAAGAAGACTTCGTCATGTAACATGGAAATAACCCAAACGAAAATGATGAGAATGTGGTTTATGCTAGAGTGAACCCAGAATTGGCTAAGGGTAGAAGAGTAAGATCAAATATTATTAGAAATTTGCCTTTATAAGAATATGAGCAAATTCAAATTTGTTAACAAGCTAGTTTAGTTCAACTTATTTTATTTTTATATTGAAGTTGATGCTTCTAGAATTTGAAGGACACTCATAAGAGATAATTGTATTATATGCTCCAAGCAGATTATAATTTATTTGAAAAGATAATATCAAATGACGTGATATACATAGATACATGGCTAATGTAACATGAAAATAAAATACAACTAAAGTATTTGAGTGAATAAAACAAGAAATTAAATTCTAAAAATAATCAACCAAAACTAATTTATGAAAAGAGCAATGAAATAAGTCAACAAAAATAAGAATGATAAAATCTCAAAGCAACCTCTCAGCCACCTCTGAACATTTATTCAGTAGCTGTTGGAGAATATAATTTTTTTCCTCTTCGATGAAAACAATTTTTTCAACGTTTCTATTTTTTTATTATAATATGTCCTTATAATTGCTTGCAGCAAGATCGATCACAAGAAAAATAACTACAGGCATTGAAATTCAAAAAATTCTAAACGAAAATTGAGAAGCTGAGGTAAATGAACCGAGGAGCAAGTTGGAGACATCCCTGAAACAAAATATGTACAAGGGGGGAAAATGCCAATGAAACCTCCTCAGTTTGATGGGAAAACATCCTGGTCGAATTCCTTTTACAGTTCGAAGCGGCAGCGAAGGTAAATGGATGGTCATCTAGTGAGAGAACCACAGCATTGACACTTTCGTTACTGCAAACATTGTCACGGCGGAACAAGGTAACTAAGCAATTTGTCAGACGTTTGGGAATGAGATATGGCCAGGCTCACCTTGAACACGTCTTCCATTCTCAATTGAGGTGTCGCTCCCAGCAGTCGAAAGAATATTTACAAGAGTTCGCAGCAGATATCGCGCGCCTTGCTCTTCTGGCCTATCCAACAGTGCCAGAGAATGTATGGAGAGATTAACAGTCCAAGCATTCTTGGACGGGCTTTGTGACGGTGAAACAAAACAAGCCTTAATACTTGCAGGTCCGAAACGCTTGGTGGATGCACTGGCTCATGCAGTAGAATACGAGGCCAAGAAGAGGAGCTGCAAGATCCAAGCTAGCGCAAGGAGGACAAAAGAGGGCCAATCCCAGGAGGCATTCGAAGAAACAATGAATAGAGTAGTGAACGAATCTTTGCCAAAGGAGAAGGAGATTCAGTGTTGGAACTGTGGTCAGCTTTATCATGTCCGAAGTCGCTGTGAGGAAAAGAAGGACATGAAACCGCAATCGGAAGCAGAAAACTAAGTCGGGTCGAAGAGAAGAGGCAATCATCGACCCGTGTCCAGAATGCCTCAAGAAACAGTTATTTGAAACCATCTAAGTGGAGGCCGCGTACTGCTACGGGTGACTCTGCAAAAATCCATGGTGAAATTGAAATAAATATAAAAACTGGTAACACGTATATTAGACACCCAGCGTTGGTAGCCGAAATTATAGAACGAGGTGATGGTCATCATGGGCTAGAATGGATTCCAACTGGACTTCTAGCGTGGCGTTATCCAAGTCAATGATGAGGAGGTTATTCTTCACCGTAGACAAGAAGAAGCTGTCAGAGTAATACTATCCGAAGAGGCTTTGATATCAGGCAAAAGTGAGGTGTTTGTAGAAGCTTGGGTGGAAGATGGCTCCAATCAGGGAAGCATTATGATTTTTGAACCACAGATGGATGACGAGAAAATCGGCCGTGGAATCGCGATAGGAAAATGTCTGTATTGAGCTGATGATGTGATTCCAGTAAGATTGATGAACGTGAATGGCTTTCCTGTACAACTTAAGGAGGGGACACAACTAGGACGATGTTCTTCGGTTTCTTCTTTAGTGGAGAGCTCAAATGCTATCGCCGAAACCCCTGCCTGGTTATCTGATAAGTTTCAGGAATTACTGGCTACATCATCAAATGAATTGAAAAGCGAGAAGCGAGCAAGATGGAGGATGCTTATAGCCAAATTCCAGGACATCTTTGCTATTAGTGTTGAAGGAAAAGGGAGAACAAATATCCTATGCCTTAAAATTATTACAGGTGAAGAACGCCCTATTCGATAACCAGCTAGAAAGCTGCCACTACCACCTTAAGAACTTGGAACTAGTATTCCTGCGACTAGGTCAGTCAGGTCTCAAGTTGAGCCCCAAGAAATGCCAATTGTTCCAAAAGGAGGTTCGGTAGGTAGGCCATGTTGTGTCCATAGAAAGAATAGCAGTTGATCCTCAGAAGATACAAGCAGTGGCTTTCACCCAAGTCTAAGCACGAACTCAGAAGCTTCCTAGGCCTGTGTACTTACTATCGACGGTACGTATCAGGATTTGCGAATATCGCCAAGCTGCTAACTAGGCTTACAGAGGAATGTTACAAGTTCCAGTGGGGTGATGCCTGCCAGCAAGCCTTCGAAAAACAGAAAGATGCTTTGTTAACAACGTGGGGATGGGTTCTGTTTTATCACAGATACAGAATGGCCAGGAGATGGTTATCGGTTATTTTAGCAAGAATTTATCGAAATCGGAAAGAAACTAGTGCGTCACCAGAAAAGATGTGTTGGCCATTGTGAAATCCATGGAGCATTTCTATAAATACTTGTACGGTAGAAAATTCTTGTTGATAACCGACCATGCAACCCTTCAGTGGCTACTGCGACTTAAGAATCCGGAGGGTCAGGTAGCCACATGGATTGAAAGGCTCCAAGAATTCGACTTGGACATCGAATATCATGCTGGTAAACCCACCGGCAATGCCGATGCACTTTTGAGAAGACCTTGCCCTGGTGACTGTGCCCACTGTAACGCTGAGGAGAAGTACGCCGCTTCTAGGAGAACCACCTTTATAGATTGCCGCTGGCAACCAGATGAACTTCAAAAAAATCAGAGAAAGATTCTATCCTAAAGATACTGATTGAATGGATAAAGGAAGGTCAGCGACCGACTTGGCAAGATTTTTCACGCCATTCACCTGCTGCTAAGTCGTATTGGGCCCACTGGAATCCTCTTGTTTTAGAGAACGGCATTTTCAAACGAGTTCTCGAGAACCCGGATGGTACTGAGAATAGAAAGCAGTTGGTAGTACTAAAGTGCAGGGGGGCTGACATTTTGGAGGAGATCCACAGTGGGACCAGTGAAGGTCATTTAGGCCTAGCTAAGACTTTGGAGAAAATCGGGGAGCGAATTTATTGCGTCAACTGCAAGGAAGACGTGCACAACTGGTGTATAATCTGCGCAGCTAGCAGAGAGTGAAGCTGGGACTATTTCTACAAGTAGAAGCCTACGCATTGCCAAACCAGGAAACCACAACTGTAGCTGATGCTTTGGTCAAGGACTAGATATGCCGCTTCGGGGAACCCTTGAGCAACACTCTTACCAAGAAAGAAGCTTTGAGTCTGTCCTATTCCAGTACATTTGCAACACCCTCGAGATATGACAAGGACAACGACATTGCATCCTCAGTCAGACGGCATGGTTGAGAGAATGAATAGGACTGTTATCCGATATCACTTCCAAGTTGTTCCTGAACACCAATGAAACTGGGATAGCTGGCTTCATCTATTCCTGTTTGCTTACCACTCTGCAGTCCACGATACTACTGGACAGACTCCAGCTCGTATTGTCTTTGGGCGAGATTCGCGACTTTCCTGCGATTTCAAGATTGGCTGTAAACCTTGGGATCACGTCGCTGGTGATGATTACGTTTGTAAACTACGCAAGAAAATGGATGAAGCCCATGAGAAGGTCCGACACAACATCCAGACCGAAAGTGATCGCATGAAGACTACATATCACGTGGGAGCTTGTGATTAGAGATACGAAGCTGGAAATCTTGTCTGACTCTATAATCCTTATAAACTTCGAGGATTGTCACCGAAATGGCAGACCTCTTGGGAAGGATCCTATGAAGTAATCAAGAAAATCAATGATCTAGTACAGGATCAGGAAGGCTACCGGAGGGAAATCCAGAGTTGTGCATTTTAACAAACTAGCTCCATTTGCCGGTGACAATGATGAAGCACGGGCAAGAGAACTTACTCTGCTAAGCGCTGAGATGGACTTCGATGCTTTCATGGCGGTCTGCCCTGATACAGCTAAATCTAGGTTCAGCGTGACGCAAGAGGAGCAGCGCGACATCTTCAAGTTGCCAGAAGAATACTCGCTGGAACAGTGTTGCAAGAGATCTGCAAATTTTCCGAGGAATCTTCAAAGCTTCGTTCGGTCGTATAGAAGAGCTTCAAAGGCAGAATGGTCAGGTCGGATAAGTATTTGAGTTGAAAAAGGGCCAGAGGCGAATTTTCTACCTGGTATCCAAGGAGTCGTCGTACCTAATACCATCATATAGGACCGTCTGGGATTCTCAGGTAAGAGCGGTTATTATGGCAAACCTTGCGTCATTTTCCAGTGTTCTTGATGAAACTAATGAAAAAGCCAACCAGACGAAGTGATATTCCTATTAAATGCAAGGCAAGTTTGTTTTGTTTTACACGTTCTAAACCTTAGTTCCGAGATCTCCATTAAGAATAAACAATAAACTATTTTGTAACTATAAATACTGTAACTAAAAATGTCATTCCAGATTTTAGTGGCTTTTCATTCTACTGGCGGCTACCAAATATTAATACGAAGAAGCAATGGCACCGTAATATCATAGCAGTTAAAACTATACAAATTAAAGACAGTAATTTAGCTTACATCGGCACTGTGTTGGTACCTGGACCAGTAGTAATACTTTTTGATGTTATTAATTGTATGATTTATTCCAGCATATCCACCCATCGGTAACATGTGAAAATCATTAATGACTATGCGTTGTGTATCTTTATCAGTGATATGCTCATTGGCTTTTATGATAGATATTTTTATGCCTGAATTTAACAAATATTTATTATATTCCCTGTCAATTTATTTAATTAATGACATATTTTCATTCTTTTTAATTATAACTAATTCCGGAATAACATTTGTGAAACAAAAGTTTTTGGTCTCTCAACGATGCACCTAGTGCTAACGTTGATCGAGGTTCCCATTTTAAGAAAATCGTCTGCTCAGACTTACTATATATAATATTAATATCATTATAAAATATGTATCTTTGCTTTTTTAAGATTTTGTCAAATTATTGGTCGGTAACACAAGTTAACTCTACAGAATGTTTAGTTTGCTTTAAAAGTTCCGCAATGCCAGGGTGATCAAGCCTGTCATTTTCATTTAATGTGGGGATTTTAGTTTGACTCCTAAGCTTTAATTTGCTCTGAGCACGAGTTATAGCAAAAATTGTGTTATTAACAGTATGACACATATCTTTTAACTCATTAGATTAGAAATGAGTGAATTTCAAGAACGTGATAGCGGTGGGGCTTTGAAGAAAATAATTTCATTAGAAGTTAATATTAACAAAGTTCAAGTTGGAAACGGTTCATCTTTCATCAGACTACCACAACAAATCACCAATAAGCATGCATGTTTGAATATTCAAAATGACGATACAGCCTGTTTTTATTGGTCGGCTGTTGCAGCGTTACATCCTGCAAAAATTAACAATAACCGAACCTCATCATACCCTCACTACAAAACAGTTTTAAAAACTCAAAATCTAGATGCACCGATGTCGTTACACCATATTGCAAAATTTGAGAAAGCAAACGGTATTTCTCTAAATGTTTACGCGTTAGAGTTGAATGTAGTTAGTTATGGGAGCCACGACGCTGACGGTATGAAAATCATCGTCCGTTCTCATACTAGAAGTGCTGACTCCGTGAGACCGTCCAAAGAAACTTTTCGCATGCGTTTACCCATAATACGTCATTTTATCCTATTATAAATATATGTAAATTAGATCTAAGATTCATTCTGTTCTTTGCTTTTTTGCTTGTAATAAAACTTTTTAAAAACTATTTTCGTTAACCGAAAACCATTATTGGCGCAGTCATTCGTTTTTGTGCAGTTTTTGGCTAAACTACGGTAGAATACGTATTTTTGGACACTAACGCGGATCTTCATCCCTTGGCACTACAGAACCTCCCCAGTTCCACAAGTGTTTGGTACACCTGAGGACAACGCAAGGACCCAAAGCAGAACCGCTCAACAGAGAAACAACGACAAAGTAAGTCCGAGTTCCTGTTATTTCCTTATTTTCTCCATATAAGAAAATTTTATACTTCTAGAATAATATACTTAACCAACCTTAAAGGAGTAATAATTCATGAGTAATATTGACGATTTAATAGATATTTTTTCAGCAACACTTAAAGTTAGTAACAAAATGCCAGATAGTGATAACGATAACGATAATTACGATGGCGATATTAATTTACTTAATAATTTTATACATGCTTGTAACTTCTTTTTTATAATTTTGGAAATACAACAGATATAAGGGTAAAAAATTATTTAATTAGAGTTATTCAAACTAAACTAGTAGGTAGGGCACAAATTCTAGTTGGATCACGCCCAGAACTAACTAGTTGACCGTTGATAAAAGCGGCTCTTGAGCAATGATTTGGTGACAATAGAAATTTAGAATGTTTAGAGCAAGATCTGTTCATGGCTAGGCCTAATAGAAACGAGAGTTCTCTTGACTTCGGCAAACGCTTGCAAGTTTTCAGAAGCAACCTTGCTCAGAAAATTGCTAATCAATCCATGAATGCTGCTACTAAAGAGATACATCTGAGACAATACGACAAATTATCCCTTAGAACTTACATTCGTGGTTTGCCTGCTCATTTGCAATTGTTTGAGATCCTAAATCTCTAGAAGAGGCCCTTACAATTATTATCGAAGAACAAAACTTTCAATATACCCAGAATCTATTTCGAATGCCTATGAATAATCATAAACTTACCGCTCCTCAATCACCACAATATTATCAATCCCCTATGCAAAGAATTCAATCAAGCTATTCACCCCAACATCGCTTCCACCCACCACAAAATTTCATTTAAACCCAAAATTTACAAGGTCCAGGACCATCTCAATTTCCTGAACCACATTTTCAATCCCATCCAATTCAACCAAAATGTTTCGCTAATAGAGAAGTTTTCGGACCTCCTAAAGACGTATTCAAACCAACCGGAAAAACTCCAACCAATAAACCAGAACAAATGTCTACCAGAACCAGCTATACACTTCCTAGTATGAAGAAACATACAAATTCTAGAAATTATTTCAAATCCTCTGGTCCACGTAATTTTATTTCAGAAGAGCTTTATCAAATTGACGGGGAAACTGTCGAGAATCCTGAAATAACATACGATCAACCAGATATTTTAGGAAACTATCTCGAAGGGTACGGTAATCCCGTTACAGAAAATCAAAACCCAAATTATGTCGAACACTCTGAAAATTTTCTAATAGATGCCCAGGAAACATCTCCCCATTAACAATAACATCCGAAATGTACACTGAAATTAATAACAGCTTACCTTACATAAAAACTCAAAACCCTCCAATGAAATTATTGATAGACACCGGCTGTTATAATTCTATCATAAAACCTTCTATTGCACAAAAATATTTTAGTGATTGTATCTATCATTATCCAACACAAATAAGGACAGGCGTAGGAGAAAAAGAAGTCCGTTTTAGAGCCGATATTCCAGCAATGCCCGAATTGAAAAGCGATAAACAAATAACTTTTATTCTCTCCGATTTTCATAATTTTTTCTATAGTATTATTGGATTAAAAGAGCTTCAAAACCTTAAATTTTCGATTGACTTGGTAAATAAACAGCTTTCCAATAATAAAACAAATATCCCATTTATTTTTAGGAACCCTGAAACAGAAAAATAAAAGATTACCCTGAACTCTTTTGAAATTGCTTCCCTCTATGTGCCTGTATCCGAATGTGATGGTGATATTATAGTTCCCGAATGTAAAATTAAGAACTTACATATTCCCGAAACATTAACAATTGCAAAAAACGGATTCACAAAAATAGAACATTTTAACAATAGCGATGAAATTATACAACATACTTTCGATAACCCTATAAATGTGTTGCCCTTCCCCGATTCCGACAAAAAGAACTTCGATTTCTTTCACATTGAACATTTTCTTCCATATCAGAAAAAAAAAGGTTAGATTTAGATTTAAGAGAGGATTACATTGCACTGCGACCATAAGGTCTATTGTGCCCCCTACCTGAGTTGCACTCGCCTATACGCGGTCTACAACTCGCCTTCCAGTTCCAGAGTTCTAATGAACTCCAGTATCTGGGTTGGCTTCAAGGAGGATACTTCCTCACTACTGCAGGTTGCTATTCCAAGGCACTGTTTGCGTTGGCTAGCAATGGCGAGGCATTCCGTCACCAGGTGATCCGGAGTTTCCTCCTCTTCCCCGCAGAATCTGCACTCGTCATCCTCTGCTAGACCTAATCTCATTAGATGCTTCTTGAGGCGACAGTGTCCTGTGAGAAATCCAGTGAGTAGGTGTAGCTTGTTCTTGCTGAAATCCAAATACCTTTTGGATCTTGCAGTATCAAAGTTTTTTAGAAACTTTTTGGAATGATCCAATCCAGGGGTATCCCGCAAGAGTGTCTCTCTTACGGTTTTTTCCCTCTCCAGAAACTCCTTCTTGTAGGTGCTTTTATCTGTGCCACAGAAGGGTTCTGGGCCAGTAAATGGAGTTTGTGCTCCTTTTCTGGCAAGTGTGTTGGCCTCCTCGTTGCCTTTGATTCCCGAGTGGCCGGGAACCCAGACTAAGTAGACCCTGTTGTTCTTGCCTAGCTCATTGAGCTTCCTTCGGCACTCCCATACCATTTTAGATTCAATGGTATGAGAGTTCAGTGCTTTAATTGCAGCTTGACTATCAGAATGTATTGCAATGTCACATTTCTGATAGTTTCTTTCAAGGTTCACCTCCACGCATCTCTCAATTGCAAGCAATTCTGCTTGAAAGACGCTTGGGCAGCGGCCTAGCACAAGTGAGCATTTGGTGCGATTCCCAAACACTCCAGCGTCTGTCCCCGTCGTGGTCTTAGAACCATCAGTGTACCATTTAATGGTATTCTTTTTGAGAGCTTGGGTTGTGAGCCCCCTGTCCCAATCTTCTCTGCTACTTAGCACCGTGGTGAAAGTTCTCTCGATGCTAATTTTCTTTGTCATTACATCACTGGGAAGGTTTGCTGATGGGATGTGTTTGGACAGAGAGGACCAAGCTCTCTGATTCCGAATTCCCACAATGTCTGAACCTTCCCTAGATAGTCTTAGAATGGCCTCATGGGCCAATCTATCTATCACTAGATGGAGAGGTGTGAGATCTGTGATGATCTCTATTGCCCTGGCCGGGCAAGTTCTCATGGCTCCAGTGATACAGACACAGGCTAGTCTTTGTATTCTATCGAGGGTTTTCCTCGTATTGCTCTGACTTGCCTTGCCATGGCAGGCTATTGACCCATATGATATTATCGGTCTTACTATCATGACGTACATCCATCGCAGTATTTTTGGGTTACATCCCCAAGTCTTACCAGTCAGATTTCTGCACGCCATTAAGGCCTTTATTGCTTTGCTAGCAGTAGCCTCAATATGCTTGTTCCACAGAAGCTTGCTATCTAGTGTTAATCCCAGATATTTGACTTCAGCCTTCCAGCTTATTATGTCTCCACTCAAAGTGAGAGGTTTCATAGCTGGAAGTTTCCTTTTCCTAGTAAAAGGAATAATTCTGTTCTTGGATGGGATTATGCTAATCCCCACTGACAAGCACCATTCCTCAATAGTTCTGAGGCCCTCCTGCAATAATTCGCATAGGGTGTTCGCGAATTTTCCTCGGACTATTAGGACTATGTCGTCGGCATAGCCTATACATGTGAAGCCAAGCTCCGTGAGTTTGTGGAGTAACTCGTCTACTACTAAGCTCCATAGGAGGGGAGATATTACTCCTCCTTGAGGTGTTCCACGAGTAGCTTTAACAGAGGTAGTATGATCACCTAATTGGGCCTCAGCTATTCTCGTCTTCAACATCTCATACATCCATTTGATAACGGTCTTGTTCACTCCTCGCCGTGTGAGTGCCTCCCTGATTGACACATGTGTGGTGTTGTCAAAAGCCCCAGATATGTCCCGGAAGGCACACATTGCGATTTCTTTATTGCTCAGAGAACTCTGAATGACCTCAGTTAGCTGATACAGCGCCGTTTCTGTTGAACGCCCCGCCCTGTATGCATGCTGACATTTATGAAGTGGTTTGTCCTTCAGAATCTCTGTTCTTATGTAGTTATCCACTACTGTCTCCATCGTTTTCAGTAGAAACGATGTTAAACAGATAGGTCGGAAAGATCGGGGATCAGTCCCATTTTTCTTCCCTATTTTCGGTATGAAGATTACTTTGGCTCTTTGCCATATGCTAGGTATAAAGCCCCGTGCTAGGCAGCTTCTTGTAATCTACAGAAGATGGGGAAGGATCTCCTCCATTCATTTCTGTAGGAGTATTAGGAATATGCCATCTACTCCCGGCGATTTATAAGGTTGAAAGGTGTTGACTGCCCATTCCAACCTTTGTCTTGTGAATATCTTCTTAGCAATACTCCAATCTTCCTTGCGAGGATTCTTGGTTTGGATTCCTACGTCAATACTACTGAGGGGTTCACTTCCTGGGAAGTGTGTTTTGAGAAGTAGAGCAGATCGCTCCTCTTCTCCCTCAGTGTATGACCCGTCTGGCTTCTTTAGCGACATTAAGGGGCTGATTGCCCCTTTTGCCATGACTTTTTGCAATCTGGCTGCAGTAGGAGTTGAAGTGATCTTTTCACAAAAAGCTTGAAAGTGAAGCCTCTTGGCCTTCCGGATCTCCTTATTGTATTGTGTGAGCTTCTCGGTGTAGCCCTGCCAATTATCGTCTCTTTTGGCCCTGTTGAAGAGCCGACGGACCTCTAATCTGAGAGTGGGCAACTTGATTGGAATGCATCCGTTATCGCCACACTAACCAGTTCGACCTCTTGATCCAGATCGCAGTGTGGGTGTTTGACCCCATTACTTTCGATCTGTTCCAAGTTTTGCTTCAGAAGGGTCTTATATTTAGACCAATCTGTATTTCTAGGGTTACGAGTTGGAGACAGTGAGGTGACTTCCCCCGCAATCCTAAACTCTATAATCCTATGATCGGAGAGAGAAGGTTCTTCCATCACTCTCCAATCAAATACGTTATTCCTGGCAGTAAGGCTGGCAATTATTACGTCCAGGACCTCTTCTCTTGCTCTTGTGACAAAAGTGGGGGTTGTTCCCACATTAAGGGTTTCTAGATTATTAGCTAAGAGATATTCAAGTAAGCACTCACCTCTAGGGTTGTTGTTCGTGCTTCCCCAAATAACATTGTGCGCATTGGCATCACAGCCTATGATGACTGGCAGTTGTCTGCTATTGCAGTATTGCACTAGCTCTTGAGCTTCGACTGGAGGTATTGCAGGATTGTCTCCAGCAAAATAAGCAGATGAATAACTATGTCTCGGTTGATGCCCCCAGTGTTGAGGTGTACTAGAATTGGAACAAGGTCCCGAGTCATGAATTCTGAAACACATGTGTAATTAATGTTGTTTCTTATGATCACACAGGCACGAGGGGACTCCTGCCTCTGGTCATAAATCAATTCTGAATCTTTAGGTGCCAAACCTTTAATTTGGCCTGCTTTGCCTGTCCAGGGTTCCTGGATCAGTACAAAATCCAGTTGGGATTTCGCAAATAGCCTTGCAATCACTGCTGAAGCTCCCTTCGCTTGATGCAAGTTCACTTGCGCCACCTTGGAGAAAGGGATGAAGGTGCTGTAGTCTGGGGTGTAGGGGCTGGGTAGTCCAGCCTCTAGTTCCCCCCCTCCTCTCTTTCCTCCTGTCCCTCATCAGGATCCATAGGGAGGTTAGACAACCAACGGCAAATTAATAAAATGCTTGAGGACGGCATAATAAATAAGACCAAGTCAAAGCCCTTGGAGCAGCCCTATATGGATAGTACCAAAGAAGTTGGATAAAAGTGGCAAACAAAAGTGGATATTGGTGGTCGACTATAGGAAAGTCAACGAGAAAACAATTGATGATCGAAATCCAATTCCTAACATCAACGACATCCTTGACAAATTAGGGAGACGTCAGTATTTCTCGACATTGGATTTGGCATGCGGTTTCCATCAGATAGAAATGGACTCGAAATCAATCCCTAAAATCGCCTTTAATGTCGAAAATGGACATTTCGAATACGTCAGGATGCCCTTTGGACTGAAAAATGCTCCAGCCACATTCCAACGGGTTATGGATGAAATTCTTCAAGGTCTTCAAGGAAAAATCTGCCTCGTGTACATGGACGACATAATAATTTTTTCATCCAACCTCGAAGAACACATGAAAAACCTGATGCTTATTTTCAAAAGGTTGAGAAACTGTAAACTTAAAATTCAAATTGACAAGTCAGAATTTCTTCGTAAAGAAGTTGAGTTCTTGGGACATGTGGTCACATCGGAAGGTATACGTCCAAACCCAAAGAAGATCGAAGCCATAAAGAAATTCCCGGTACCAAAAACTTCAAAAGAAATAAAATCATTTCTCGGTTTATTAGGATACTATAGAAAATTTAAAGAAGGGGGAGAGAATTGAACATACTCCCGAGTTTATACAAACTTTTTAATTATGCAAGAATATTTTATGTAATGATCCAATCCTGCAATACCCAGATTTCAGCCGTCCATTCAACCTTACAACAGACGCCTCGAATTTTGCAATCGGTGCAGTCTTGAGTCAAGGTAAGATAGGTCAAGATTTGCCTATTGCATATGCTTCACGTACCTTGAACCCAGCTGAGATTAATTACAGCACGATCGAGAAAGAGCTCCTTGTGATTGTATGGACCACAGCATTTTCGCCCATATTTATTTGGTAGAAACTTCACAATAGTTCAATTCAGTTTAAAAGAGCCAAATTCTCGACTAGTAAGATGGCGCCTTAGGATGGAGGAATATGACTATCAAATACTATATAAAAAGGAATCCAGAACACCAACGCAGACGCGCTTTCAAGGATAGAAAATTGAAAATGAATCTCTCCTGGCGATATATCAATAGATATAAACGAATTCCTTTCTCCACAACCACCGCATAATAACGATAATCTTAACAATTTCGATGATATTCCCGTTCCAATAAATGCTAATGTGACCATAGACGATCTCGAAAAAATTGATAATATCTTCATTCAAAATGCTCACCCGCCACCACTAGAACCGAAGATAATTGTACACTCAAATATACAAGTGCGCCCTCCAGACTCCGATAGCGAAACGACACATTCAGCTGTCGAAGACCCCATATTAGAAATACCTTTCACCGAAAATTGTGTGAACCACTACTCTAACCAAATTATTTTTAATCAGAGTGCTAATACATCATACCATATCATCAGAAGCAAACTTTTTGAGACCAAAACCAGGCAGACAGTTCACCTCTCAGAAAATTATGATTATGAGATTTTCAAATTCTTCAAGGAAAATGTTGACCCAAAGAAGTAGTACTGTATCTATGTTTGCAAATCAGAAATCGATTTCATTCCAAAATCATGCCTATAACTTGGTAATATCCAACCAATTTCTAAAGGATGTTACCGAAAAAATAAACAAAGGGAAATTATTTCACACCACCATGAAACAACATACCATAGAGGAATAAACAAATCCGCCTCAGCTCTGAAGAAAATTTGTTATTGGCCAAATCAAAAAAAGAACATAACCGAATTTATTAATAACAAGCCAAGTACGATAGACATCCCCCGAAAATCAATTTCGAACTCACTGCAACTCCAACTCAACCACTCGATTCGATCCATATGGACACTTTCAAATCGCTAACACGAAATTTTTAACCATAGTGGATGTATTTTCTAGATATGCTCAAGCTTATATCCTAGAGCCTACCTGCAATGCCCTCGTAGTCTTTGAAAATTTATCAAACTTTGTATCACATTTCGGTATTCCAAAACTCATAACCTGTGACAACGGAACAGAATTCAAAACATCAATTCTACTAGATTTCTGTAAATCACACCGTATACAGTTACATTTTACTACTCCAGAAAATTCCGACAGCAATAGCCCTATTGAGAGAGCACACTCAACCTTCATCGAACTCTTCAGAGTTCTCAAATTGAAAGATCCAAACGCATCTATAAAACAATTGATGCATTTCGCTGTCATCGGTTATAATTCATCTGTTCATAGCGTAACGAAACAAAAACCGTTTGACGTAATAAACGGCAGAATTAATTCACTCGATCCATTCCATATGACTGATGAGATCATTTTAAACCAATTTATGGCCGACCGGCGACAACGACTAAAATATATTTACGAAAAAATATACAACACATCATTACAAACCAAATCTAAACTAATTGAAAAACAAAATATCAAAAGAGAAGACCCTCCGGAATTCCTACCCAATACTAAGGTATTTATTAAAAACAAGAGTAGAAGCAAGACCAAACCACGTCATATTATTACAACTGTCGTTAGAGATATTAGCAATAAAATCCAAACCAGTAATGACAAATTCATACACAAATCACAAATTCAAAAGCCTAAAGCTTTTCATTCTTATTCGCAGGGCAATGAAGTGGACAATGATACTCCTTCTCATAGCTATACATCGAGTACAAGCAGCTATCCCTGACGTCAAAATAAATCCCATAGATAGTCCATTACTTTTTCCAATCCCGATAAAACAGTCAATAATCATAAACTACCCTACCTTACACTTGGTAAAACTGAAGAACAATACTCAGAAGAATTTAGTCCTACGATCAACAATATCCAAATATGTCCTAATCATCTCGAGCCATTAACTGAAAGCTGCATAGCCAACCTGATCAAAGAAGCAGAAGCTCGAAACTGCCAAACTGTTACTGCCCATGTACAAGAACCATTCTGGAATCAATAACTGACGAGTATTTAATAGCCATTCCAGCAAGCAGTCCTCTAAAACTCCAGAACGAGTGTAATTTCAAGGAATTCAACCTCATAGACAAACCAAGCTTAATCCAAATCCCTTTTAATTGCGGCATTAAAATCAATAACTTGGAGTTTTGGAACAAACAAGAATTATCCAAAATGAAACCACTACGATTACCAAAGATTGACATTGGGAACTTGTCTGTGTCTAGTGTTGACCAACCAATAACACTACAGACACTAGATCTAAATAAAATTAAAAATCTCAAACAAGAAATTCAGACACCAATGAATTTCCCACAAGAGACTTTTCATCCAGCTACCTGGAGTTTAGCAACAACTCTTACGTTATTTGCAATGGCCGGATTGGTAGCATTTTTTCTAAGAAAATGGTACGGAAAACCAGCAGCAATAACCAACGAAACGGGTAACCAAAGCTCACCGTTTTCGTTTCCTCTTCGGATGGGAGGAGTTATGGGAGCCATGGTATGAAAATCATCGTCCGTTCTCACACTAGAAGTGCTGAATCCGTGAGACTGTCCGAAGAACCTTTTCGCATGCGTTTACCCATAATACGTCATTTTATCCTTTTGTAAATATATGTAAATTAGATCTAAGATTCATTCTGTTCTTTGCTTTCTTGCTTGTAATAAAACTTTTTAAAAACTATTTTCCTTAACCGAAAACCATTATTAGTTAAAGAAAAATCATTTTATAATGTAGTGCCAGCTAGATTGACATCCAATAAATTCGATAAACATGTAAATTTACTTTTGATTCAAAATAAATATTTTCCAAAATTGAATGATTATGATGCTCCTCCCATTGATGATGATGAGAATGAGACTGTAGATATTAAATTTCATTATTGTCTTATTAAAGATTTATCGTGATTAATATCATATCAGATTAATAGACATAATAGGAAAAAATTCATTTGCGATCGATGTCTCAATTATTTCCAACATAAAGAAAAATTAGAGGAACATCAAACTCTTTGTTCTCAATTAAATCATTGTATAATTTCATTTCCAAAATTTACTCATGTAGAATTTAAAAATTTCGCTTACAAACAAACAACTCCTTTCGTTATTTATACAGATTTTGAGTGTCAATTAGAGAATGTAAATGATTTAGTATCTTCTAAAACAGCTAAATATCAAAGACATACACCATACAGTGCTGGTTATTATGTCAAATGCTCATATGATGATTCTTTATCATTTTTCAATAGCTATCGAGGTTCAGATTGCATGGACTGATTTGCAAATGAAATATCCAACATTGCGGAGATTGTTCAATCAAAAATTAAAACAATCATACTGATGATTGAAAATCCTAGCAAGTGTAATGCAATATCATGTCATATTTGCGAGAAAAATTTCATGAAAAAAGACATCATTGTACGTGATCATGATCATTTTACTGGAAAGTTCAGAGGATTTGCACATCAATCCTGCAATCTCAATTTTCGAAAATTGTTTGTGGTACTCATCATTTTCCACAATTTGTCCGGCTACGATAGTCATTTTATGATTAAACAATTGAGTAGAATGGGATGCATGAGCATACTGCCAATTAATATGGAAAAATATATTTCATTCACTCTTTCTGATGATAAAACAAACATAAAATTTAGATTTATACTCTTTTCGCTTTCTTGGTACATCATTAGACAAATTAGCTTCAATAATGGATCGACAAGATTTGAAAATTATGAAACGCGAGTTCAATGAATTGAACGAAGGGGCATTCACTTTTCTCACCAAAAAAGGAGTATTTCCCTATGATTATGTTAATTGTTTGGAAAAACTTGAGGAAACTGCGAAAGAACACTTTTACAATAAACTCAACGACGAAGATATATCTGATGGGCAATATGCTCATGCTCAAAGCGTATGGGAAGTTTTCAAAATTTCTAATTTGGGGGTATACTCTGATCTCTATTTAAAGACAGACGTATTGTTGTTTGCTGATGTGTTTGAGAATTTTCGAAAAAAATGTTTAGTAACCTACGAGTTAGATCCAGCTTGGTACTATACCATGCCTGGATACACTTGGGACGCGATATTAAAGTTCACTCAATGTAAACTGGAATTACTGAATGATGTAGATAAAATCATGTTTATAGAAAAGAAGATTCGTGGCGGTATTTCGGTTTGCAGCGGTAGATAATCGGAAGCCAACAACAAATACATACCGGAATATGATTTCACAAAACCATCGAATTATATAATGTATTTAGATGTGAATAATTTATATGGGTGGGCAATGTTGGAATTTCTTCCTTACGGCGGGTTTTGCGTGGCTGGAAGATGTGGAAAATGTTGTTGTAACAGCTATCCCAGACGATGCACCTGAAGGATATATGCTACAAGTGGATCTGGAATATCCTCACAACTTACACCGTCAGCATAAAGATTTTCCATTCGCTGCCGAACACCGCATACCACCCGGTTCAAAATAAATTAATGACAACTCTTTATAATAAAAAAGAATATGTTATACACAATATAAATTTGAAACAATGTTTGACAAATGGTTTTAAAGTCACGAAAATACATAAAATTTTGAAATTTAAGCAGTCAGCGTGGCTGCGAACTTACATTGAGCCAAACACTCAGTTGAGGACCGCAGCCAAGAAAGAATTTGAGAAGAACTTATTCAAACTTATGAACAATGCGGTGTTTGGCAAAACTATGGAAAATATTCGTAAGCATAGGGTTGTTAAACTAGTAAGATCCTGGGAGGGGCGCTACGGAGCGAGAAATTTAATTGCAAGTTCACAATTCCGGAACCGAACAATTTTCGATGAAAACTTGGTAGCTATCGAATTATAGAAAACCGAAGTTGTATTCAACAAACCGCTGTATGTTGGAATGGCTATTTTAGATCTATCAAAATTATGCATGTATAATTTTCATTATGATTTTATGCTACCGAAATTAGGTATTGAAAAATGTAACTTCAGACTTTTATACATGGATACCGACAGTTTCATTTATGAACTGTTGTGTAGTGATGCATATGAAGAAGTTATAAAGGCTAATATCTCTATATTTGATAGATCAGATTATAATGTTGCAAACATCTATAAAATACCTTTGGTCAATAAGAAAAAGTTGGGTTTAATGAAGGATGAAGCAAATGGTAAAATAATCACTCATTTTATTGGTTTGCGTTCTAAAATGTTTACATTTAAAGTTCAGGGGGGTAAAGTAGTCAAAAAATCTATGGGAGTGAAATATAATGTTGTAAAAAATAAGATTACTTTTGATGATTATTTCAATTGCTTGAAAGAATTTAATCAAAAATCGACGAGTCAGCGTTGCATCCGTTCATATGCACACAATGTTTTTAGTATAGAACAGTCAAAAAGTCCGTACGACGATAAACGATTTCTAATTCCAAACTCTTTCGATACATTACCGTGTGGGGTCATCATGATGTTCAATAAAAAAAAATCTGTTTTAGGTAAAAATGATGGCATCAGGCTTTATGTATAAAAAGCATTTGCGAAATTGTTACTAGTATTTTTGACCGACGAACCCCGAACGGAGGAGGTATACACTTCGACTATCTGCTTTTTTTTGACCGCGCGTTTTATATTGTAAACGAACTCGGATTTTGATGATTTTTGATTCATTTGAAAGAGGAGGATTGAGAAATGGTCCCGTATTCACAAAAACGCAGATCCGAAATCTCCCTCTCTTCGAAAACCGCCCCCGAAGGGGGTGGAGGGGCAAATTTTGTCGAAAATCGAAAATCTGAGTTGGTATAATTAAAGATAGGACAATATCCGGAAACGTTTAAATTCAACGGTTACGGTTATTTATAATGAACATTTTTCCCTTTGAGTTACGGTTTTCGAGTAAAATCGGTGTTAAAATGGTAACAACTAAAATATTCAAGCGTATTTCCGCAGCGATGTTCTGAGATCTCAATAATATCAACTACAAGCAAGGAATATACGTGGGTAATAGGATAAGTACTATCTTCATTGGTATTAGTGAACGTTCAACAATTTTCGTGACTAATGTTACACCCAAAAGTGTGAAATAAATATTTTGTACAAAAAATTGGACCGACGTTATTAGTTGGTGCACTGAAAAGTATAAAATGATATTAATTCTATTGGTGCTGGTACTTGTGAAGTTGGTGCCAAAAGTTATCAATCTATCTGCAACTGCACAACTTCAAAAGTAACAGCACCAATAGAATTAATATTATTTTATACTTTTCAGTGCACCAACTAATAACGTCGGTCCAATTTTTTGTAAAAAATATTTATACGTTTTAGTAACTATTGTCTTTCTACTTATGAACTACCTTGGATAGTCGTTGAAGAAATTTTTAAAAATTTCGCTTATTACTGTTGAAATAATATTTGGAAAATTGCCGAAGTTGCCAAAGTATCATTAATATGCTTAGAAATTATTTTATATGAAACAGAAATTGATAGGACTATAACGAGGAGTGCAATTTTAAATAAATATGATTGGACAGAAGAATATAGCGAAAATCAGTATTGCGTGTGGGTTTATTTTTATAAAGTTGACGAACTAAATTTAATATCATGTGAAAAATGTTTTGGAATTTATAAAGATATCATGAAGTCGTATAATAAAAATATAATCGCAATTCGCGAACATTACCATTTGAATTACAAAACCAAAGATTTATCTAAATTATGTCAGAATAAAAATTATTGGTGTCAAAATGATTTCAAAGAATTATTATTTGTATTAAAAGAAAAAAGTGAGTGTGATTATGATTTACATAATGCTGGGTGCATGAGATTTCAAAATTTATATTAAAATGTGTACAGGTACTCCATCATAGAATATTCAAAAATATTTTTTAGCTTTAATTATTCTTCTTGATTCAATCATAAGATTTCAAAATTTATATTAAAATGTTTCAAAAGATTTTTTAAGTTTAAGTTTTCTTATATTTACCTTATTTTTTATATTAATAAAAAACATATATAGACATAATGTGTTTTATTTAGTTTCAAACAGAGACGGACTCCTATTCCCTTTAGCATTTCGTTATATTGATGTACATATATATTTCTTCGAGAATGATACTTACTTCAAATACAACGAATTTCAACGAAAACTCATCCAAGTGGGGAAATTTAATTGGAAAATGTACATTGTCCTAGCAGTGGACTCTTGCAAGAATTGAAAACTTTGCTTTCCAAAGTATATAAAAACACTATTTTACTACTATGTTATTTTATTTTCTGTGTAAAAAATATCTGAACTATAATAAAAAAGATATTCCCTTAAAGCATTAGTATATAGACAATCGATTGAGGATGCTTCACAAAATCCATAAAGTAGGTCTAAAACACTCATATTTCCATTACATAACCAATTTCTAACAATATCAAATAAATTTCGATAAAATTCGTTGAAATTGATGGATTCCAACATGGCAAGTCGATCCGAAATCACATGCAGCTGTACATCTAAAATGACAGCAATATCTTCTTCGTACAGGTTCATGTTGGCATTGAACTTGGAAACAGACACGATGTTGATGTAGCTGACTTACTGATATTGAACCATTTTCAAAAAGTCTCCACATTTTGCTACTAGAGGTTGTGAATGAAATTTCCCAAGGCGTAAACCTTCGCTTCAGAATAACGCATGCACTAAAGTCTCCTGTAGGACTCAGACCACATCGCACCTCGTAGTTACTTGGTTGCGGTAGAGGACAAGTCATGAAAAGTAATGGTTTTTCGGTTTGAGTTCTAGTTTCGAACATGGTTAAAGCTCTGTCGTCGACCCCATCGTCATACTCTCGTTGGGCAGCATCTTCGTATTGATCTAGAATTCGATCGATGGCTTGGAGAGTTTCTTCATCACTATAACCATCTCCTCGCATACTGTCGTCAGACGGACTTTTCACAAGACACATGGTTCATCAGCTGACAAACATTTTCCAAATATCACGTTATTTATATATGAAAATCACGTGACATCATTTTGTTATCTTAATTTTTCTTTTGATGAGTTGCTCTAAATTTGTTATGGATGCTTGGATTTTTTTATGCTTGTATTCAAATTTGTAATATCCAGTCCTAATTCAGATATTTGGTAAACGACATTCGTTCGAAACTGATTCAAATCCTCTTTCCACATTTTAGGTTAAGGTGTGTGCTTCAGTCACATTTTCAATTTTTTTGTTGATGGCATGAGTGAGTTGTTTCAAATTGTTTGTGTAAGCACGCTCCACATCTGATATGAGCAAGTTTACTTTAAAGAATTGTGTTTTAACATCTTTTTGCAAGTGATTAAGCTTTTTAGCCAGAATGTCGTCGAAAGTCTGTTTGTATTCAACGTCTTTTGCAGACAGCTCGCTAATTCGATTACGAAAGTCACCGAATGTTTCGGTAACAATTTCAATTTTTTTTTCTAATTGTTTTACAATCTCGGTGAGATCCTCAATAGTTTTCCTAAACACGTCAGCCCAATGTTTCATCTGTCGTCTACGTACTGCTTGTTGGTAGCATCCATAGGATTACTTGGTATTTTTACGTTACACAGCTTCAATTTTTTAAAAATCAGTATTACCGTCTGGAGTATGTGCTAAACCATCACCAAATTCAATCATCGGTCGCCGCAATCGTTTTCTCGAAGAAGAACTACGTCCGAACTTGTCGATGGTCATCTTGGAAATGATACATCTATTGAATGATGTTGGCCTCTTTCAATTCTTCGATTATGGATATAATTTCATTGCCAAGTGAAGTGTTTCCAGCATTTTTGGACGCTAACAACAATCGTAAACGCTCACACAATTCGTTCGGATCATCCCAATAAATGTATTCCATAGGTTTAGAATTGTAAGACATTAAGCCCCTTGCCTCCGCCATTCGCGACGACTTTTGAATAAACATTGGTTTGATGATTTCCATATATTAGCGTCTATTAGTTCCTTTCAATGCATTATTTACTTTTTTATGTACATTCGACAGTTCTAAAATGTGTTTGTACGCAACGAGATCGTCCTTTTTGAAATTTTCTGGATCATCGTAGAATATCAGTTCATATAGCCCAGGTGTTCCTATCACTTGCTGTCCAGCAACTTTGA
The DNA here is from genome assembly GCA_958507055.1 of Crioceris asparagi. Lineage (NCBI taxonomy): Eukaryota > Metazoa > Arthropoda > Insecta > Coleoptera > Chrysomelidae > Crioceris > Crioceris asparagi. Next base: position 28,242,392 of record OY293832.1, read on the forward strand.
TGTGCTGCTTATCAAAATCGATTTCTTTTGAACTAAGCTGCCATTTTGAAGTTGTAAAATATATATATGGGTCCGTATACTTTGTCTATCTTCTCATCATTGCTCCAATATTGTGTTAAGAATTTATGACTCATTGGTGGATACTGATCGATATATGCTTGAATGACTTGAGGAGCAATTATATCTTCGTCAAATGTTCCTTCTAGTTCATCATAATCGAACACTTCATCATCATCATCTCCATCAGTACTGGCAATAGGTTCAAGTTTCTGGAATGGTGGTAGAAATTCAGCATTGCCGACCGATGCATCCTCTGTATTCACTTCTTTTTTTGGTACAGTGGTGGTATGTTCATTCCTGAGCGATTTTTTAGCTACTGCCAGCTGCTTTTTCCGTGGAACCCATATGGGTTTGAAAAATTTTTGTAATGCCTCATCCTCTTCTGATTTACCCAAATTCAATGATAAGTATTTCTTTTTTATGATCCTAGCGATTTCATTGATTCTCGTTTTGCGAACTATTTCAACCTCTTTGCTGGGTAGTTTCATGTTGACGAATATACTTTATCATGATAAGTTCATGGTTTTATAAACTTATCGAGGCCATATCGATAGCGACCTGCATTCAGATCACACTCCTTTAAGATCACCATTATACCGAATTTTTCATTCCAACAATCAGCACACATACGCTTGAAATCATTGAATGACACATCAGGTGAAACGTGTTCATCATACACATGCTTTAAATTTATTTCATCTTGCTTGAACAACACAATTAGATTGCAATTGTCTCGCAACATTTGCTTTGGAGCCTTACTATACGTTTGCCCAATGTACATAACATCTATACCTCGATGTCGACACATGGAATAATATTCTTGGATTTTCTGCTGTTTATCACAAGATATGTCATCAAGTATGAATATGGAATTTGGTTTAGCCTCGTTTGGACTTATAATCTCCTCGTTCTCTTTGAATTGAAAATATCCGATTCCTTTGACTTTTTTCAACACCTCTTTGAGTAACTGATACTTAGGTTGATACAATGACTTTGAATACACGTAAACGTTTTCAAATTTAGCACCATTCGGGTGGAAGAGCAGTGAAAGTGTTGCATTTGTTTTCCCACATCCACTCGGTCCACATATGATTGCACGAAATGAATGTGGTAGTAATGTACCATGCTTACTGCTGATAGATTGACTTTCATTTAAGTGATCTAAATTTTCGATCGGTAAGTTATGCTTCTGTTGAACCACCCTCATGTTGTGCACGATACCATGAAACGTTTAGGATTTTCAATAATGTTCATGTCTTTCAATATTAACATCATTTTCAATGTTGATTCATTACGGTAAGGGTGTGGTTAATACGCTTATCAATAACCTACCATTCGAACTACTTCTGCCAGGCTATTCATATTGTGGACCGGGAACTAAATTGAAAGAACGCTTAGAACGTGGAGATAGAGGTATAAATCCGTTGGACGAAGCTTGCAGGGAACACGACATTGCATACTCTCAAAACATCTCATTGGAAGAACGTCATAAAGCCGATCAAGTGTTGAAACATAGATCTTGGGAACGAGTCAAATCGAAAGACGCAAAATTTGGTGAAAAACCTACTGCTTGGTTCATTACCAACGCTATGAAGGCGAAACCAAAACTCGGTATGGGTGTGAAGAAACGACGACAGCATGGATTCTCCCAAATTGCAAAGAAGATTCATCAAGCTATGGAAAAGTCTCCTCATCACAAAGGTGGCAGTTTGAAAAAGTCATCTGCTGCTGCTTTGAAAGCAGCTCGATTAGCCGTTAAAAAATAAGGACGTCGAAAACGTATTCGAGTACCTAGAACTATACCACTGCCTAAAAGTGGCGGTTTTCTACCGCTAATTCCATTGTTTGTCGGTCTCTCGGCTCTAGAGTCGCTGGCTGGAGAAGCGAGTGCCATCGCAAAGACCATCATCGACACGAAAAATGCACGACATAATAAAGCTATGGAACATTTGGGATCCGGCTTGTATCTACGAAAAACGCGTAACGGATTCGGTCTGTTCTTGAAGAAACAACATAAAGGAGGAGAAGGATTGTACTTGAAGAAACAAAAAAACTACTAGCTCAGCTACCCAATAGAGCTCTGTACGACGGGGAGATTATAGAATGTGCGAAAAAGATGAAAATTCCACATTTTCTTGGTGTTTTTATGCGAGACACTCTTCCTGACCATACTAGACGTCGCGAATGTGCCGTAGTGAATTTAGATTCCTCCATCAATCCAGGTACACATTGGGTAGCTTACAAAAAGGATGATAACACTGTACTATATTTCGATAGTTTTGGAAATTTGAAGCCACCAAAGGAATTGGTCGATTATTTTGAAAAGCAGGAGTGCTTTAAGATACTTTATAATCACGATGTATATCAAACATATGATCAAAACAATTGTGGACACTTGTGTTTAGCATTTCTATGTCAATAAAAGATACTACCACAACTACTTGTGTATCAGTCATGTCGATGAAACGAAGTGATACAATACAAACTCTGGAGAGTCATTCTTCGATTCTCTCAATCGATTTTTCGCCGCCGCTTCACTTGCAGCGTGACAGTGAATACGGTTTGGCTCTTCTAAGTTTTCATTCGTACAACAGTATACCCAATATCGATAAAGGTACAAAGTTCGACTATGTAGATGGAAAGGGTAAGAAAAAAAGCATCGACATTCCAACGGGAGCTTACGAAATTGAGGATATTGAAAAGTTTATTCAGAAAGCAATCGTACCAAAGACAACGACGACGAAGACGAAGGTAAAGCCTGAAGATTACTTCTACCTCAAACCGAATAATAATACATTGAATTGTGAATTTTTTTGTAAAGATTTTGATGATTTCACTCCGAACGATAGTTTGACACACATATTGGAGTACTCTCCTAAGATTCTACCAAAAAATGTTACTCACATGTCCGATCAGCCTGTCAACATTATAAAAGTACGAACCATACACATCGATTCCAGCATTAATTCGGGAGCCTTCTACAACGATAGACCTTCGCACACAATCTACGAATTTGCTATCAGAGAAGATCCTGGTTACGCTATCGACGAAAGTCCAAATCCTCTCATTTATCTACCCATCACTACAGACGAGATTCATAATATAACACTTAAAATTTTGGATCAAAACTTTCAGCTGGTGAATTTCCAAGGTGAAGAAATCATAATTTGATTACATCTCAAAGAATTATGGTACTAGGTATTTATAAAATACATCTACCTACGAATAGATCATCAGTCTTCTTCGAGACAAAGACCATCCAACACCACCGTGATAGTCATCGTGAACTCAGTGTGAAAAATATCCGATTTCTCAAATCCTTAGGCTACAATGTTATCTCCGCAAGTGTTCAACATTTTCCAGAAACCTCAAATGGACACATCAATTTAAAAAGATGAATGGCGTACCTACTATCCATACGTTAAATCTTTCCGCAACAATGATGTCATAGAAATTAGCATTAATCAATCGGATGCTTTCGACGCTCTTTACGGAAGTCTGTTACATATCAGTGGAAAAATTAAGCGCACTAAGGGTACTGGAGAAGTATCTTTTGTCAATAATGCTGGCGCTTTCATGTTCCAATCCATTAGCTACGAACAAAATGGTAAAGAGTTGGAATCAGTGCGTGACGTTGGAATTATGAGTACCGTTCGAGGGTATTTATGCTATAGCGAAGAAGAGTCTAAGCCCTTGAGTATAGCAACTTGGAGTCCAGATAAAGATGTTGGTATCATCAAGGCAGATGCGGATACTTTGTCATTTAGTATGCTCATTCCGTTGAAACATTTGTTAAATATTTTCAATGACTACGAATATGTCGTATATGGAAAACATACCATTCGATTAGTGCGTGCTCAAAATGACAATCAATGCTTTACCATCGCCAATCCTACAACAACTGAAGTACAATTGGAAATTGAAAATATCGAGCTCAAAGTGCAAAGATTGCATCCAAACGATCAAATTAAATTGCAACTTTTAAAAGCAATCAAAGCTGACACTCCCATCTTGATACCGTTTAGAAAATGGGAAATTCACATGTTGCCTGCTCTCACTACAGGAGCCACCAACGAAATTTGGTCGGTGAAAACTTCATCATTTTTAGAAAGTCCTCGGTATGTCATCGTTTGTTTCCAGAGCAACCACAAAAAGAACCAAGTGAATAACGATCCTACGAAATTTAATTATGCAAACATAATGAATATCACCTTGACGCTGAACGGAGACAGCTATCCAAAGGAGAAGATGCATTTGGACTTTGAAAAGGGAGATTTTACCAAAGCTTACTTCAACTACACTCAATTTAGAAAAAGCTACAAACACTCTTATCTACATACGCCGCTCCTAAGTTACTCTGAATTTGCAAATAAACCTTTAACTTTTAAATATTTGTCATCGATTGTTCTCACCGAGATGAAAGCGTGAAAAGTTCAAGTGTTGATGTCAAGCTTGAAATAGAAGCGTCATCTAAAGGTTTTCCAGCAAATACTTGTGTCTATTGCATCATCATTCACGATAACATAATTGAACAACATCCTCTCAGTGAAATTATAAAGAGATGGAACTAGGATGATGTATTACACAAGACCTCTATCACTTCTCAGTTTAAGTTCAACCATCGTCGAGGAGAGATGAGAATAGCTTTCGTACACATTCAAGGCTTCAATGTGGAGTGTCAATTGGACGTCGATGTAGTAATTATTTGCTATTACCACCAATACCGTTCTTATCGCTAAGCAAAGCAGACCGATATGGCGTTTGTTATTTGGAGAAGAATGAACATAACCTCAAATATTCTTCCGGCTTTATACAATACGAATCGCTAGATGATATTCTGAAGGAAAATCTCAACGAAATTGATATCATCTATGTGCGAGGACATCAGAAGAAGCAATTTTTGGATGATAAACTTCAATCTTTCTACGGAGAGCAAGCTAGTAGAGTCGTGAACTTGGAGGAATTTGAAGACTCATGGCACACTGTTCCAGCGTTCAACAACAGCGAATTTACATCATGTATGAATCACTACACACGTAGCAGCAGTCAATTCTATAATTGTAGTCTTAGAAATATTGATGAATTGTACAATACCTATATGTAAGCAATAGCAAAATGTTTTTTATTTTTGGGGGAGAAGGGAGGGAGACAGAATCGACAAGTTTTTTTTTGTCTAACAGTAATCAGTTTCAATCTGAGAGTCATAGAGTTACGATGGCGATCATGTTGAAAGAAAAGTTAAAGCAACACATTCGACATTTGGAAGAGTTAAAAAACATTATAAACTTTTTTGAGGAAAAACAAAAGGTATTTACATTGTTCCATGATATGACTATCAATCCTACCACCCAATTCAGTGAAAACGATTGGAATGAGAAGGTTTTCAAAAATCCTACACGTTTTCGTCAACGCAACAAATTTGATGAGATACCTTCAAGAAGAATCACTCCGTACTCTATTTAAAAATTTTGTTTGATAAAATCATATATTAAATAAAGCAAATTTTAAGTATAATGTTGTTTTATTCAGAAAATCTTTTTTTGATAAATACAATGTCTATGATTGCTATCTAACACATTATTAATAATATTCGATAAAAGCAAAATGCGTCGTTGAAACCTCAACCGGTCTGTAACAATTTGCATCCATTCTCCTTTTCCTGCTTCTCTGTAACCTCCATCATGATCCACTAACACATAAGTTTTGTTATCAATCAAATTAAACATAACACATTTTCTTTCACTGATGACTCCTAATTTCTTGTTTAAACACTTTTATTGATGCTGTTGACATTGTGTCGAATAAGCATAATTTGCAATTTAACTCGTATATATATTCTATACGAAAATCAAATCTTCGCTATTTCTTGGCCGATTTAAACGAATCAAAAACTGAATCGCCATAAAATTTTCGGCAGAAGAAGATTTTGGGAGTCATTTGCTGGAAACGATAAGGGCTGTCCGAGCGCACAGACTCAAACGGCTTATCGCCTTTTCTTACGCCGAAGCGGTCTCGCCATCGATGTTAACATCGGCAACATTTCAATTTATGAGCTCCCGTCTTATCTGCGTAAGTGCGCACGCGCCGCCGCTAATCTCTCACATATATTCTTTGATTTCTCCTAATTCACACGGGTACCGAGATGGCAGGCTTTGAAAACGTCTAGCATGTTAGCGTGTTGGAGTGTTTGGTTGTGGGTTCGATCCCGCGCGATGTTGAACTTTTTTCCTCAGCTTTAAAATAATTAAATTAAATAATTAATTTCTCTCTCCGCTAGATGGCGTTCATGAAAAGTAGGAATCTAAATGCAGTTACTTATCCCCTCTCCGCTAGATGGCGCTCATGAAAAGTAGGAATCTAACGTAACATTTAATAAATAATGAAACCCCGTTGGAAAAATATCCAGCACGCCCACTTCCCACACGCCATTATTACATTATTCGGGACCCCTTTGAAAAATAAAGCATGCTTACTGTGACTTCCGATCCAGAACTGTCCTAGTATATCTACTCTCCCAAATGGCGCCCACTCTCTATCTTGAAAGTTTTATCTGTCAATTTCACTCCAAAATATAGTATTTATGCATCAATTTCCTTATCCCAAGTTTCAAGTTTTTGAGATGACCCGTTTACAAAATACTGGGGGGCATTAAAGAAAAGCACTATATATATATATTTACAGTAGATAGATGGCTATAATCACACATAGCCATAAACTACCAACGATGAAAACAACTTATAGTTATATATATATAGTTATATAAGTTTATAGCCATCTATCTACTGTAAAGGCCGAAGTCATTTAGTATATATCTTTCAGTAGCGAAATCTTTACATCTTTTCACATTGATACGTGGGTCGCGTTCAACTTTAACTTCTAACTCCTAGGTGGCGCTGGAAGCGGCACGCTGTTTGGTTTTTTGCATCGCTTGTCGATGTAGAACCAGCAGTTTTCTGACTCTTTGGACACATCCCGAACCATATGTTCAGCTGATGAGATCCTAATAAGGTCGAAATCACAGTGATCCTGTTCTTGGTTCAAAAGTGATGTGTTCCATAGATAATGAAACAAAAAGGTGTTAGAAGTTACCGCAATTGGTATCGGGATAGATCTCGATCCTTTGCACCTGCCAGTGATGATATAATTCAATGCGGGATGGGGCTTTTGTCCACCGAGTAGTTGTTTTCATCGTTGGTAGTTTATGGCTATGTGTGATTATAGCCATCTATCTACTGTAAAGACCGAAGTCATTTAGTACATATCTTTCAGTAGCGAAATCTTTACATCTTTTCATATATATATATATATATATATATATATATATATATATATATAATGAATTGTAAATTCTTGACTGTCTAATTAATGATGAATTTTTAATGATTGGGGTTGCAGTCAAAAGTTAAATGCATAATAACAAATGTTTGTAGCTGGTAAATTTCATTAATCTCACGATTTTTGTCCCGATGAAGGTAACAAGCGTTGCCGAAAGCTCGACATTGATTAAAGAGTTTTAATTTTATTGGCATTTTGACTGCAACCCCAATCATTAAAAATTCATTATATATATATATATATATATATATATATATATATATATATATATATATATATATATATAAAGTTATAATTGAATTATTTTTTAAAGTCAAATAATAATAACAATAACAAGGTATTATTTTAAATATTATTTCATAATATTATATTACATCCGCAAGACGCAGTATCTCACCATATCGTATTACATCTCCAAGACGCAGTTTAAGAAGATAACAAAAGTGATAAGGATATTTACGTGCCAGAGATGCAGACCAGTAGTCAGCAAGTTACCATAAAGAGCATTGTTAATTGTTTATCCAGTTCGGCCTCCAAAAAGACATTACTATGTATTTTAATTATAATATTTCTAGAAGCTTCGATTTAACCTTAGGAGAAAAGATCCATTGTATTAATTTACGTTTCATTTTGTATTTCTGATGATTAAACATTTTTGATTGTATAAATACTAGATCTCCAGCTAACAGCATCATTCACAATTCACAATTCACTTGTTCACTTATACTTGTGAGTCAAAATTCATACAGTCATGTAAAGTTATTTGTATTTTAATATTTTTTGTGTTAATAAATAATTGTTTTTTAAAAAGTTAACTTGGAGTTATGTGATTTAACAAATTGGCGCAGTCAGTAGGATAACTCAACGTGATAAAACAAGGCCTACTTCAACAACAAGTTTCCCCTCATTATCACGGTGGTTTCCAAACCTTCAAGTGAAGAATCAACAGCTCCAAAAGAAGAAGAAGAATTATTAGAATTTGAAGAGTAGGATTCTTCAACGTTGGTAAAACAAGGCTTACTTCAACAACAAGTTCCCCCTCATTATCAACGGTGGTTTCCAACCTTCAACTGAAGATTAAATAGCTCCTAAAGAAGAAGAAGTATTATTAGAATCTGAAGAAAAGGATACTTCAGCGTTGGTAAAACAAGGCTTACTTCAACAACAAGTATCCCCTCATTATCAACGGTGGTTTCCTAATTTTGAAGAAAAGAACCGAACAAGACAAATGTACATCTTACTGTAAGTGAATTATCACGTATATTAATTTTTAAATTTTTAAACTGTTCGATTTTCTTTTATCATATTTTTATATATTTGATATTTTATATTTAATTAAATCAAAATGGCAAATGAAAGAAATCCAGCTCAAGAGTTTGAGTTTGAACCATATAGAATTTCGGAAATATTTTGTATCGTGCCTGAATTTTAAGGTGATCAGATATTTCTCGGAACATTTTTAAATGCATGTGATTGTGCTTATAATATGTCTACCAGAGACCAAAAGGCTCTGTTAGTGATTCACATTAAAAATAAATTAAAGGGAAAAGCGGCTCAACTAATTAGCTCGCGAAATCCTCAGACTTACGCAGAGATAAGACAACTTTTAAATCTTCATTTTGGTGATTCAAGAGACCTTACTTCTCTTATTCATGATTTACAAAGATTAAAACAATTATCGAATGAGTCAGCTCTAACATTTTTCAATAGAGTGCAAGTCTTGAATGCTAAAATGCATGCAAATATACAAAAACATCAAATTTATCAAATGAACAAAAGGTTGCACAAGAAATTCTTATTGATACTATGGCTCTTAATACTTTATTAACTGGACTTGAACCCCGTCTAGGACAACTTATTCGTGCTAGTCAGCCTGAAAACTTGTTAGAAGCACAAATTCGCATGCGAAGAGAATTGCAATTATCATATTTTGAGAACCAAAAATTTAATAAGCCAGCTTCTAATATTGTATGTAAACCTCAAAATATATTAAATGTTAGAAAACCCCAAATACAAACTGTAAAATGCTTTTCATGTGGTAAAAATGGTCATACTTCTAATCAATGTCGTTTCCAACAGCAAAGAGCATCAGCTCCAAGCTATAACCCAAATTTCAATAATAATTTCCAGAGACCAATGAATTTCCAAAATCAATCACAAAATACTGTGCAAAATAGACCAAATGTTCCTATTCAACAAAGACCTTTTATTTCGCAGGGACAACCCCAGATAAGACCATCAGTAATTCAAAAGAATCCAAATTTTCAACAAAGAGCTCATCTAGTCGGCTTCAATGGTGAAAACGATTCAGATTATTATTTCGAAAATAATCAAGATATTTTTGAAAATGAAATCCAAGAAAATTATAGTAACTATTCCCAATTATCAGACTATTCTCCGGATTTTGAATATTATCCACAAGATATTGAATCTCCTGAAAACTCCAATTTCCAGGATTTTCCCATTTCTCAAATCAAAGACCATCCCCCAGATTCTCCGACAACAGAGAATTTAATTTCAGAAACAGTTACCAGAATCCAAACATTAAATTTCGAAGAGATGAACCCGAATATAAATTTTCCCGAACCCCAATCATTAAAAATTCATTATATATATATATATATATATATATATATATATATATATATATATATATATATATATATATATATATATATATATATATATATATATATAAAGTTATAATTGAATTATTTTTTAAAGTCAAATAATAATAACAATAACAAAGTATTATTTTAAATATTATTTCATAATATTATATTACATCCGCAAGACGCAGTATCTCACCATATCGTATTACATCTCCAAGACGCAGTTTAAGAAGATAACAAAAGTGATAAGGATATTTACGTGCCAGAGATGCAGACCAGTAGTCAGCAAGTTACCATAAAGAGCATTGTTAATTGTTTATCCAGTTCGGCCTCCAAAAAGACATTACTATGTATTTTAATTATAATATTTCTAGAAGCTTCGATTTAACCTTAGGAGAAAAGATCCATTGTATTAATTTACGTTTCATTTTGTATTTCTGATGATTAAACATTTTTGATTGTATAAATACTAGATCTCCAGCTAACAGCATCATTCACAATTCACAATTCACTTGTTCACTTATACTTGTGAGTCAAAATTCATACAGTCATGTAAAGTTATTTGTATTTTAATATTTTTTGTGTTAATAAATAATTGTTTTTTAAAAAGTTAACTTGGAGTTATGTGATTTAACAAATTGGCGCAGTCAGTAGGATAACTCAACGTGATAAAACAAGGCCTACTTCAACAACAAGTTTCCCCTCATTATCACGGTGGTTTCCAAACCTTCAAGTGAAGAATCAACAGCTCCAAAAGAAGAAGAAGAATTATTAGAATTTGAAGAGTAGGATTCTTCAACGTTGGTAAAACAAGGCTTACTTCAACAACAAGTTCCCCCTCATTATCAACGGTGGTTTCCAACCTTCAACTGAAGATTAAATAGCTCCTAAAGAAGAAGAAGTATTATTAGAATCTGAAGAAAAGGATACTTCAGCGTTGGTAAAACAAGGCTTACTTCAACAACAAGTATCCCCTCATTATCAACGGTGGTTTCCTAATTTTGAAGAAAAGAACCGAACAAGACAAATGTACATCTTACTGTAAGTGAATTATCACGTATATTAATTTTTAAATTTTTAAACTGTTCGATTTTCTTTTATCATATTTTTATATATTTGATATTTTATATTTAATTAAATCAAAATGGCAAATGAAAGAAATCCAGCTCAAGAGTTTGAGTTTGAACCATATAGAATTTCGGAAATATTTTGTATCGTGCCTGAATTTTAAGGTGATCAGATATTTCTCGGAACATTTTTAAATGCATGTGATTGTGCTTATAATATGTCTACCAGAGACCAAAAGGCTCTGTTAGTGATTCACATTAAAATAAATTAAAGGGAAAAGCGGCTCAACTAATTAGCTCGCGAAATCCTCAGACTTACGCAGAGATAAGACAACTTTTAAATCTTCATTTTGGTGATTCAAGAGACCTTACTTCTCTTATTCATGATTTACAAAGATTAAAACAATTATCGAATGAGTCAGCTCTAACATTTTTCAATAGAGTGCAAGTCTTGAATGCTAAAATGCATGCAAATATACAAAAACATCAAATTTATCAAATGAACAAAAGGTTGCACAAGAAATTCTTATTGATACTATGGCTCTTAATACTTTATTAACTGGACTTGAACCCCGTCTAGGACAACTTATTCGTGCTAGTCAGCCTGAAAACTTGTTAGAAGCACAAATTCGCATGCGAAGAGAATTGCAATTATCATATTTTGAGAACCAAAAATTTAATAAGCCAGCTTCTAATATTGTAAGTAAACCTCAAAATATATTAAATGTTAGAAAACCCCAAATACAAACTGTAAAATGCTTTTCATGTGGTAAAAATGGTCATACTTCTAATCAATGTCGTTTCCAACAGCAAAGAGCATCAGCTCCAAGCTATAACCCAAATTTCAATAATAATTTCCAGAGACCAATGAATTTCCAAAATCAATCACAAAATACTGTGCAAAATAGACCGAATGTTCCTATTCAACAAAGACCTTTTATTTCGCAGGGACAACCCCAGATAAGACCATCAGTAATTCAAAAGAATCCAAATTTTCAACAAAGAGCTCATCTAGTCGGCTTCAATGGTGAAAACGATTCAGATTATTATTTCGAAAATAATCAAGATATTTTTGAAAATGAAATCCAAGAAAATTATAGTAACTATTCCCAATTATCAGACTATTCTCCGGATTTTGAATATTATCCACAAGATATTGAATCTCCTGAAAACTCCAATTTCCAGGATTTTCCCATTTCTCAAATCAAAGACCATCCCCCAGATTCTCCGACAACAGAGAATTTAATTTCAGAAACAGTTACCAGAATCCAAACATTAAATTTCGAAGAGATGAACCCGAATGTAAATTTTCCCGAACAACATTTTCTTTAAATCCATTTTTGACTGTTAATTCCAAAAATCTTTATTATATTGAAGGTGCTTCTAAAGAGTTTAAGTTGCTTATTGATACAGGTGCAGGAGTTTCTATTTTTAAAGAAAATACTGTTAAGAAATTTCCTCAATGATTTACTGAATATGTAACTATTCAAGGGATAACTGATCAAAAAATTTTACTAAAAGAATCTGTTCTTATTCCATTTTCTGTAAAAGATCCACATAAAGTTTTTATTTATAATCTTAATATTGATTTTGACGGAATTTTGGGTTCAGATTTCCTAGAACATTATAATTGTATAATTGATTTGAATTCAAAACAATTGATAACTAATTTTAAAACTATACCTCTGTTTAAAGTTACCGAAACATCACACTTGTCTCAAAATAATCAAATTTGTGAATAAGATTCTGAATTCTTACAATTTGAACAAAATATTGAAAATTGTTATAAAAAATAGCTGAGAAAAACATTGATATTTTTGACATGCCTCATGATTATTCATTAGCTCATTGCGTGGCGGAAGATATGCAACTGCAAAAAGGCATTGCCGCGGAATTTAAGAAACGATTTGGAAATATAGAAAAATTATTAAGTCAAAATCAAAAACAAGGTGGTTTGGCAGGTTTGAAAATTAAGAATGCAAATACAACTAGATATATTTATTATCTTGTAACAAAAGAAACTTCAACCGGAAAACCCACTTATCAGACTTTATGGTCATCTTTAAAGAAATTGAGAGATCATGTTGGTAAAAACAATATTCAACAATTAGCTATGCCAAAAATAGGGTGTGGATTGGACAAGTTAGATTGGACGTATGTTAAAAAAATGATATCTTATCTTTTTAGAAATTTAGGTGTTGAAATTGTTATTTGTTTGCCAAAGATACAAAATCGAATTTTTATTGAGCCAAGAATTGAAAAAATTTTCAAATTGAAATGTAATTTAACAAACACAGATGCACTACTTTTCGGACAAGCAATAGAAAATGTTAGAATTCCAAATGCTTTGGTACATGTAAATGAAGATGGTGAATTCTTTACTTCAATTATTAATTCGAATGCTATTCCAAAAATTGTTGAATTTCCAAATTTGAATCCAGATCCCATTCCGAATTCCGAATGTTTTTTAAATTTTAATTGCGTTAATGAAAATAAAACTAAATTTAATCAACCTGTTGATAGAAACACTATAATTTTGGATCAGTTGCGTACAGATCATCTCAACGAAGAAGAAAAAGAAATTATCACAAATTTATGTTTAGAATTTTCTGATATTTTTTATTTGGAAGGAGACCAACTAACATTTACTAATGAAATTAAACATTCAATTGAAACTGATAATGCGAGACCTATATTTACTAAATCATATAGATACCCCCAAATTCATAAAGAAGAGGTAAAAACTCAGGTGAACAAAATGTTGGAACAAGGTATTATACGTCATTCTATTTCACCATGGTCATCCCCAGTTTGGGTTGTGCCAAAGAAGCTTGATGCTTCAGGAAAACAAAAATGGCGTGTGGTTGTTGATTATCGTAAATTAAATGAAATTACGGTAGGTGATAAATATCCATTACCCAACATTTCTGATCTCCTTGATCAACTAGGAAGATGTCAATATTTTACCACTCTTGACTTAGCCTCAGGTTTCCATCAAATCGAAATTGAACCAAAAGATATCTCCAAAACAGCTTTTTCAGTTGATAACGGTCACTATGAATTCGTTCGAATGCCGTTTGGACTCAAAAATGCCCCGTCCACTTTCCAACGCGTCATGGACAACATTTTACTTGGCATTCAAAATGAAAGATGTCTTGTTTATATGGATGACATAATAATTTATTCTTCTACTATTCATGAACATGTTTCTCGTCTGACTGAAGTTTTCAACAGACTTCGGAAAGCCAACTTGAAAATTCAACCAGATAAATGTGAATTTTTTAGAAAAGAAGTCGTTTATCTTGGACATATCATTACCCAAGATGGTGTTAAAACAAATCCAGCCAAAATAGAATGTCTCAAAAATTTCCCGGAACCTAAAAATCCTAAAGATGTAAAATCTTTCCTTGGTTTAGCAGGATATTATCGTCGCTTTATACCAAATTTTGCCAAAATTTCTAAACCCCTTACAAGACTTTTACAAAAAGATGTTTCTTTTATTTTTAATAATGAATGTAAAAATTCTTTCAATGATCTAAAAGCTGCACTTACTTCAGATCCTATTTTGAGATATCCAAATTTTGAAGAACCATTTATTCTCACAACTGATGTTAGTGCATTTGCCATTGGCGCTGTTCTATCACAAGGTCCCATTGGTAAAGATCTACCAGTAAGTTATGCTTCGAGAACATTATGTAGTGCAGAAACAAGGTATTCAACAATAGAACGAGAACTCCTTGCTATTGTATGGGCAGTAAAACATTTTCGTCCTTATTTATTTGGAAGAAAATTTACGCTAGTCACTGATCATCGTCCATTAACATGGCTTTTTTCCATTAAAGATCCCGGAAGCAGACTAGCTAGATGGCGACTCAAATTGGAAGAATATGATTACAAAATTGAGTACAAGCCAGACAAAACTTAATAAAAATGCAGATGCGCTTTCAAGAATTAAAATTAATCATTTTAAAGAATGTGCAAATTTAAAATCTAAAATTACAATTTTGGCAAATAATGAAACTAATGAGTTTATACCATCAACAAGTAAAGACCCTAATGATCTTATAGAACCACAAAAAAATGAAACACTTATAGAGGAACAGGATGAATTAATGACAGACGAATTTAATAGATTTGTTGACCTTTACAAAACAAAATCAATAATCGATTATTCAAAAATTGAAACATCAAATGACCAGTTACTGGATAAGACTCATAAGAATATTGTCACTTTATTTTGGCAAAATAAACTTGAAGATTTGCATTATAAAATTATTAAAGATATTTTTGTAGAAAATTTTGATTTTCAAATGAATTTAGTAAATATTGTTTCTAGTAAAACTGTGAAAGATCGCAAGTATTTTATAATACCTCTTATTTACGATCCAGAGTTTGTAGTTCAACAATTATTTTATACATTATTTAAACAACAAAGTAAATTTGATCCTTCAAAAACTTATTATATATAAAATAATCTTGAGTTACCTATTTTAGAAGTATTCTCTTTTATTTTTGCTAATGTTGATTTAAAATTTGTAGTCTGTCAAAATATTGTTAAAACACCTGACCGAGATGAAATACCTATCATATTGGACCAATATCATAAAGGCAAAAGTAATTTACATCGCGGAATAAATGAAACTATACGACGGATAAAATCTAAGTATAACTGGACAGGACTAACAAAAGATGTAGAACAATTTATTAAAAACTGTGAAACTTGTCAAAAAGTAAAAATCTGTCGTAAGAATTTAAGCACTCCTCTGGTAATAACAGAAACACCAAAAACTCCGTTTGAAAGAATTAATATTGATATTTTTGAGTATCCAACAAGAAATTGCGCTTTAACGATTCGAGATGAGTTAACTAAATTTACTCAAGCTTATCCTATTTCAAATAAAAAAGCTTCAACAGTTATAAATACATTATTAATATTCTTTCAACATTTTGGGACATCTTTGAGAATTCATTGCGATTATGGTCGAAAATTTGATGATTCATTAATAAAAGATTTGTGTACGCTTTATGACATAAAGCTCACTTTTTCTAGCGTTGGCCATCCACAATCGAATGGTTCTTTAGAAAGATTTCACGGAACTCTTGTGGAAATGATCCGTGCACATAAGATAGAAAATCCAGACGAATATCCGTTGAATATTTTGCCATATGCGGTTATATGTTATAATAATACTAAAAACAAAACAACTGGTTTTACCCCATATGAACTGATTTTTGGTCATACGTCTAGTAGACCACCTGAAACTTTATATAATGAGAAAGCCCTTATTACTAAATACATACGTGATTTGAACAACAGAATGCAACATTATTATAAAATTGCACGAGCAAAAACAGCAAGTCAGAAAGAAAAAGAAAAATTAGATTTGATAAAAATATTTCAGGAAAGCTTCCAGAGTATAAAATAGGAGATAAAGTTTATCTTAAAGAATCTCAAATTAAAGATAAAAGTCAAAATTTGTTTAATGGTCCTTTTGAAATTGTGCAATTATTTGATAATTCTGCAATAGTTTTAAATCCACAAACTAATCAAAAATCAAAAATTAATTTCGATAGACTGAAACCCTACTATGAGTAGTTTCTTTGGTTTCAGATTCTTTGTGCTGATAAATATTATATCAGCTCAATACACACTTAATCCTGTTAATAACACCGTTGGAATCTTTTTCCATGAAGAATGTACTATCAAAATTACGAATGAAAAATGGACACTTTTAGTTTACAAAGATCTGGCCCCAATTAAGAAAACAATGGAAAATAATGATAAAATACTTATAGAAATTTTGGATACTTTAGAAGATCCGTCTCCAAGGTTTATAGCTTTTAAGTCTGAAGTTCAAACACACATAAATTTATTATCACAAATTTCGAATTCAATAGGTCAAAAATATAAAGAAATTATAGGATAAACTAAATCTTATAACTCCAGGGCAAAGCGAGGTATATTTAATGGAATCGGAACTGTTTGGAAAACTATTACTGGTAATTTAGATGCATCAGATGGAGAATATTATAATGATAGTATTAACAAATTATCTCATGATGAATTTGAGTTGGAAAATCTTCTTAAAAAACAAATTTCAGTTACAACTTCTGTTATTAAAAATTTTAATAATACTATACAAAAATTACAAATTGATGAGAAGACTTGTTACGTTCACAAATTTTAAGTGTCTAGTACTTACCACTATATTCTTCAACTGTTTTCGGGGGTGGAGTACTCATGCTGGTGCTTCCAATGATGTAGTTATTTCCCGCGAAATTTGAAATCCGCGCTGCAGAGTGGTGGAATCTGTCACGAAGGAAATCCAAAATGGCGGGAGAATGGAATTTCCGGGAGGGAGGAAAGTGTGGCTGGCGGAAGGTTTCTTTTCGAGAGAGATGGTCTAGATCCCTCGTGGCAATCGGTTCGCAACCTAGTAAGAAGAAGTTCTGAATCTTTTGTGGCAATTTTAAGGAGTTGAATCGTCGAATTTGTATTTGTACTCACCAGTTTTGAGAGATTTACTTTCACTCCTTTTCGTTTTACGGATCCGAGCCCTAAGGATTCTGCACACAACACGTGCTCGACGGAAGTCGGATCTTGTGAACCATCTTCTAAACTGGTTGCACCTCAGAAGTCCAAGAATATCCGAGGCTTCAAGCTTTACCCAAAATTCATTGTGGCTGGGGTGAGTTGGAACGGCCTCCAACAACTACATACTGCGAGCAGTCCAGCGTAGTCACCAATCTTTCCAGAGAAGTCCCGAGCTCTAGAGTCCAGCCAGTCCAGCGGTCGGCTCTCAAATTCCACGAACGTCCAGAGATTAACCTACCACCGATAAGTCCAATTTATTTTATGTTATAATTGCACAACTTAGACATTAGAGAATAAGAATTTCAATAATTTATTAAATCATAGTAATTTGAACTATTTGTCCAGTCAGCAAAATTCAAAACTATTATCTATTTAATCAGTATTGTTTAATATTGTTACAGCTGCTAATTATCTCGTTGAGATATTAGTGATCAGTTAGTACAAGTTATACTTACATCGATATCTATCTGGCATTGATATTTCGAGCTCACGTATATTTTTGTATACTAACTTACCTCTGTACAAAGGCAGACCCTGTTATTCGATGATTTCATAAGATAAATGAGATAATCGTTGTTACGCAGATCTGCTTAACGAACGCCTCGATTAGAATCATTAATCGGCCTTTTGGAAGTTTTATTTCTTCCGTGGAGCACAGCGGTCACCCTTTCTTGACTCTTAGTGCTACAAAATATTGTTAGTTTTAGGTATTGAGTAGATTTTAGTAGTAGAATCTTTGCTTACCTGATGGGATGAATACACTATTTAATAAAAATTGAACGTAATTCACAACCGTAGTTTTGTGTTTATTATTATTGCTGTCATTCGCGTCAAATCAGAGAAGCATTGACTGGTGAAGTTGTCAGTTGACGCCTGATCTGACAAACCCACGGAACGTCTTTAACCAAGAGTATAGGACACCTTAAATCTCAACTTAATTTTGTGCAGCATCACTGTTCTTCCCATTGGTTGTTCGCTTGTTCAATTTTTTTTTTTTTTATTTATTTTGGTTATTGCTATCCTTATATTTTATTGTAATAAATAAAACCTTTGCCTCGAAGATATATATATATATTTCTTTTGCTTGCTACTGTTTGGGGAAGTACCCTTAACGTTTCAAGGTTTGAGAGTACATCGGGGCTGGTTGAGTCTAAACCTTGTGGCGCCCGATTTAGGTAGTTTACCTCTTCCATCTTGCAACCCACGCCGTCTCCACTTAGATCGAAACCGTTTGGCGGCCCAACCAGCTCACTGGAATCAGGAATTCCACATCCAGCATTGGTAGGTTTTATAAGAATAAAAAAAAAGGGCGTTACAAATTTGGCGCCCAACGTGGGGCCAAACAGGCCTGGCTTGCATTGCTTTGTGTACTTTGCTAATTTAATTTGATTTCACTTTCATTTCATTTTATTTTGCTTGTAATAAAGTTTCCAAGATTCGATATGGACGTGAATAGGTTATCGACAGACGAGTTAACTTACGAGTTGACTATTAGGGGTTATCCTCCTGGTGGTGCGAACGTTCAATCCAAAAGAGCTCGACTACGTGAGCTATTGAACACAGAAAAAACCTGTCCTATCGTCTTTGATCCTTCAAGTTTCGATTCTAGGGCTGAATTATTAATTTGTGCTTCCAAATTAGATGGTTTGGTAGGTGACTTGCAGGAATTTAATTATCCCAATGCAGATAACGAGTCTAAACGAATAAAGTCGAAATTACGTCACTTGCGTGGTCGTGTGTCTCTGATTACCCCAAAAACTGACGAAGAGAATACCGAATGTAAGAATTTAATCGAACTGTGCGATCACGTATCCCAAACGCTAGATGATCTCATGAAAAGTCATAGGGAAACGGGACTCATCAATGTTCTCGATGAACCAAATTGTGACTCGACTCCGCCATTAATTTCGGCGCCTGCAGAAGAGGATATTTTTGGAGATCGTCCAGTTCGTCGATCCGCGCTAATAAATCCGGACGAATTGTCAAATAGAATGGCAAATCTTTCCATATTTTCAAGTAGAGAACCCCAACGCAGTATCTCGGTTAACCCAATTTCTTGTTCTCGGGATCCTAACTTGTCCAAGTGGGGAATCATGTTTGATGGCACTGGTGGTGTGTTAGATTTTTTGGAACGAGTTGAAGAACGTAGAATATCGAGAGGGGTAACAGTCGAACAGTTAGCGAAATCCGCAGTTGAATTACTTTCGGGTGATGCGTTGATGTGGTTCCGGTCTCGGAAATCCACCCTTACTACTTGGGATGACATTGTAAGAGGGTTAAGGGACTCTTTCCTTCCCTATGATTATGAAAGTGCACTTTGGGACGAAATTCGGAGAAGAACTCAAGGTCCAGACGAGAAAGTCGTAGTATTCGTGTCGGCAATGTTAAATTTATTTAATAGATTACCGGTACGACCGTCAGAATCGATACAGTTAGGTCTAATCCGCAGGAACCTGCTACCAGAGCTGCAAACCGCGATAGCACTGCAACCGTTGACGTCGATTGAACAACTACTAAGAAGTGCTCGGTTGGTCGAAGAAGCTCGAGCTAGAGCTGATCAATATCGACCTCCTCCAAACAAACACCTGCTCGAACCGAGTCTCGGCTATCATAAGACAAAAGCAAGTCAGCATGTTACTGCATCTGCGTCTACTGGCATTCCGAACGAGTCGTCGCCGTGTACTAGTAAGGAATTACGTTGTTGGAAATGTGATCAGAGTGGTCACCGCGCGGTAGACTGTCGAAATACCAGCCAAATTATGTGCTACAAATGCAGAAAGCCCAATGTTACTCTTAGAAATTGTCCGACATGTTCTATCAATCGCAACTCAGCTTCGGGAAACGCTCGAAGGAGTCAGTGATCGGCCGGAACTGGCTCTCTTCAGAGAATAACTCGGCCGATGAACAACGTTATGCTTCAAATAAAGTCATTCTAGATTATATCCTTCATAGTACCTCGGGAGATAATAGGCCTCATGTGAAAGTTTCTTGCTATGGTATAACTATCTTAGGATTATTGGATTCGGGTGCTAGTCGTACTATTCTCGGGAAACCCGGCATAAGTTTAGTAGAACAATTTAAATTAAATGTTAACACAATCGACCAGAGTTGTATCGTCGCAGACGGATCCTCCCATGAAATCATCGGAACGTGTTCGCTACCGTTAGAATTGGAAGGTAAAATCAAAATGGTAGATGTAGTTCTTGTTCCAGACGTACCGCATACTCTTATCTTGGGGGTAGATTTCTGGGTAGCAATGGGTGTAGTCCCTGATTTACGAAGTAACTCTTGGCACTTTTCTTCATGCTTGCTCAGTTGTATCGAGGATGATAATCGATTCGAAGTAAGCTCCGATCAAGCGTTAGAACTACAGCAGCTCGTGGATAACTATTTTAGACAGCTTAAGTCTGAACTTGGTTGTATTCAGGGAATCGAGCATAAAATCGTTGTAGATGATCCTACACCGATAAAACAACGAAATTATCCTGTGTCTCCGAAAATCCAGGACGAAATAAATAAAGAACTCGACAGAATGTTAGCGCTCGGTGTTGTAGAACCGTCAAATAGCGCATGGTCTAGTCCGGTCTTGATGGTTCGAAAGAAAGATATGTCCTATCGTTTTTGTGTTGATTATCGCCGTCTGAATAGGGTGACTGTTAAGGACGCTTACCCATTACCTAGGATTTCGAGTATTTTAGATAAGCTTCGTAACGCAAAATTTTTATCGGCTCTGGACATTAGGTCTGCTTACTGGCAAATACCAGTCGCGCCTGAAAGTCGACCATTTACATCATTCTCGGTCAGCGGAAGAGGACTATACCAGTTTTGCCGTTTGCCATTTGGCCTTACCAATTCTCCAGCCGTGTTTCAAAGGGTGATAGACACTGTCATTGGACATGACCTTGAACCCTTCGTTTTTGTTTATCTCGATGACCTGGTGATCGCAACTCCAGATTTCGAACAACACTTGAACATCTTGCAGAAAATATTCGATAGATTGACTCGTGCTCAGTTAACCTTGAATCGCGACAAGTGCAAGTTTTGTTTACCTCGCCTCAGATACCTCGGTTACGTAGTTGATAAAAGGGGCTTGCATGTCGACCCTGAGAAGGTTTCGGCAATCGTAAATATTCCCGTACCCAAGTCCCAGAAGGAAGTCCGACAATTCTTAGGAATGGCCTCGTGGTATAGGCGCTTCATACCAAATTTTGCCGATTTAGTCGTGCCCCTAACATCACTTCTTCGCAAAAATAAACAGTTTTCGTGGAGTACGTCTTGTGAGGCTTCATTCCGAAAGGTCAAAGAACTGCTAATATCAGCTCCTGTACTTCGTTGCCCCGATTTCGAACGAGAATTCACCGTACAAACGGACGCTAGTGCTTTTGGCATCGGAGCTGTGTTGACACAACAATATCCGGATGGTGAACATGTCGTTAGTTATATTAGCAGATCTCTAACGCCACCGGAAAGGAACTACAGCACTACTCAACGAGAATGTCTCGCGGTGATTTGGGCAATCGAAAAATTCCGTGGATACCTGGAGGGATATCATTTTAAAGTTATTACCGATCATCACTCTTTGATTTGGCTGCAGCAACTTAAAAATCCCACCGGTAAGCTCTGTCGATGGGCGTTGCGGTTGCAAGCATTTGACTTTGAAATTTCCCATCGGAAGGGAAGGCACAACGTCGTCCCAGATGCATTAAGTCGCAGTGTTCCAGTGTTGACGGGAAGCGTTGCACTCGATCAAGTCCACGTTGAAAATCAAACGGGAGAGGACTCCTTTATTATGGTGCAACAACCCACTAAAGACCAGTGGTACAACCGCATGTTAAATAGCGTTCGCGATAATCCACTCAAGTTCGACAAATGGCGTGTACATGAATTCCAACTTTATAAATACCCGTCTAAAAGTGATTCGGATGCCGACGTGAACGATTGGAGGCGCGTGATTCCGAAAGAATTGCGCCGAAAGGTCCTTCAAAGTTGTCATGACCATCCTACGAGTGGGCATTTGGGTGTTTTCAAAACGTATAATCGTCTTAAATTGTCGTATTATTGGCCACAGATGCGTAGTGATGTGGCTCGATATGTTCGTGGTTGTGCTATTTGTCAGGCGACAAAACCTGAGCAGCTGGCACCAAAAGGGCTCTTGGCGCGCAATCCTGTCGCGGATGTACCTTGGAAGGTAATTTCGAGCGATATCGTCGGTCCATTTCCGCGGTCGAAACAAGGGAACGTCTACATTCTCGTCGTACACGATTGCTTCTCAAAGTTTTCTCGGCTATTTCCTCTAAGGAAGGCGACTGCCAAGAATATAGCTCGCATCCTAGAGGACGAGATTATTTTGCTATTCGGTGCTCCACAGTTATTGCTCGTGGATAATGGCGTGCAATATACCGGCAAGGAACTGTCGGCTCTAACTGCCAGATACGGTATTCGTTTACGTTTCAACCCAGTTTACCATCCACAGTCAAACCCGACCGAAAGGGTGAATAAAACCTTGAAGTCAATGTTGGCTGCGTTCGTCAAGACCGACCAACGCGAATGGGACTTGCATTTGAAGAAATTTGCTTGTGCCTTACGCACGTCAAAACATCAAGTCACAGGATATTCCCCGTTCATGTTAAATTTCAGTCGTGAATTTGTTCGGTCTGGTCGGGAGTATGGCCAACTAAAATCGACTGACAACGTCGAATTCGGTGTAAGGCAAGTGGGCAATCAAGCTCTAGATGCTTGTTACCAACTTGTCCGGGAACGGTTAGAGAAGGCCTATGAGGATAGTGCCCGGCGTTACAACATGCGTCGACGACACGTAGAATTCGCTCCCGGAGACCTAGTTTGGCGAAAAAACTATTCACTTTCGGACGCTAGTCGAAAATTCTCCGCGTCATTAGCACCTCGCTATCTCGGTCCGTTTAAAGTAGCTAAGAAAATTGGTTACGGGACGTACATTCTCGAGGGAGATGAGAATCGTGGCCGTCGGAAGTGGCATATTCAGGATTTGAAGCCTTATCATGATAGACCCCCAGATTTGTGAGTTTCTTTCGAGTACTCTCTTTTACTTTTCATCCTAAAGAATCTCGAGCTTGACTATAGTTTTGGTGTGAAATTTCTCCAGAAATTTCCTATTGGGTGTGAGGGGAATGTTACGTTCACAAATTTTAAGTGTCTAGTACTTACCACTATATTCTTCAACTGTTTTCGGGGGTGGAGTACTCATGCTAGTGCTTCCAATGATGTAGTTATTTCCCGCGAAATTTGAAATCCGCGCTGCAGAGTGGTGGAATCTGTCACGAAGGAAATCCAAAATGGCGGGAGAATGGAATTTCCGGGAGGGAGGAAAGTGTGGCTGGCGGAAGGTTTCTTTTCGAGAGAGATGGTCTAGATCCCTCGTGGCAATCGTTTCGCAACCTAGTAAGAAGAAGTTCTGAATCTTTTGTGGCAATTTTAAGGAGTTGAATCGTCGAATTTGTATTTGTACTCACCAGTTTTGAGAGATTTACTTTCACTCCTTTTCGTTTTACGGATCCGAGCCCTAAGGATTCTGCACACAACACGTGCTCGACGGAAGTCGGATCTTGTGAACCATCTTCTAAACTGGTTGCACCTCAGAAGTCCAAGAATATCCGAGGCTTCAAGCTTTACCCAAAATTCATTGTGGCTGGGGTGAGTTGGAACGGCCTCCAACAACTACATACTGCGAGCAGTCCAGCGTAGTCACCAATCTTTCCAGAGAAGTCCCGAGCTCTAGAGTCCAGCCAGTCCAGCGGTCGGCTCTCAAATTCCACGAACGTCCAGAGATTAACCTACCACCGATAAGTCCAATTTATTTTATGTTATAATTGCACAACTTAGACATTAGAGAATAAGAATTTCAATAATTTATTCAATCATAGTAATTTGAACTATTTGTCCAGTCAGCAAAATTCAAAACTATTATCTATTTAGTCAGTATTGTTTAATATTGTTACAGCTGCTAATTATCTCGTTGAGATATTAGTGATCAGTTAGTACAAGTTATACTTACATCGATATCTATCTGGCATTGATATTTCGAGCTCACGTATATTTTTGTATACTAACTTACCTCTGTACAAAGGCAGACCCTGTTATTCGATGATTTCATAAGATAAATGAGATAATCGTTGTTACGCAGATCTGCTTAACGAACGCCTCGATTAGAATCATTAATCGGCCTTTTGGAAGTTTTATTTCTTCCGTGGAGCACAGCGGTCACCCTTTCTTGACTCTTAGTGCTACAAAATATTGTTAGTTTTAGGTATTGAGTAGATTTTAGTAGTAGAATCTTTGCTTACCTGATGGGATGAATACACTATTTAATAAAAATTGAACGTAATTCACAACCGTAGTTTTGTGTTTATTATTATTGCTGTCATTCGCGTCAAATCAGAGAAGCATTGACTGGTGAAGTTGTCAGTTGACGCCTGATCTGACAAACCCACGGAACGTCTTTAACCAAGAGTATAGGACACCTTAAATCTCAACTTAATTTTGTGCAGCATCACTGTTCTTCCCATTGGTTGTTCGCTTGTTCAATTTTTTTTTTTTTTTTTTTATTTATTTTGGTTATTGCTATCCTTATATTTTATTGTAATAAATAAAACCTTTGCCTCGAAGATATATATATATATATATATATATTTCTTTTGCTTGCTACTGTTTGGGGAAGTACCCTTAACGTTTCAAGGTTTGAGAGTACATCGGGGCTGGTTGAGTCTAAACCTTGTGGCGCCCGATTTAGGTAGTTTACCTCTTCCATCTTGCAACCCACGCCGTCTCCACTTAGAGCGAAACCGTTTGGCGGCCCAACCAGCTCACTGGAATCAGGAATTCCACATCCAGCATTGGTAGGTTTTATAAGAATAAAAAAAAGGGCGTTACAGACTTTTAATGAAGATATAAAAGAAATTCAAAATACTTTGATGGATATTGCTGATGATGTCGCATTTTATGAAGCACAAATAAGGATATTGAATATTTGTGAATCACTAATGGAAAGCTATATTTTCTTAGAAGATTCCCTTAATACTATTTTAAATTCTATCACTTTTGCTCGCATAAGATTATTACATAGCTCAATAATAGCACCTTCAGATTTAATCAATTCTTTACAAGATATAGCAAAATCTCTTATAAGAAATAATTTACCTATACAACCGTATACGTCAAATATAGCTAATTATCTTAATATTATTGAATTAGAGGCATATCAATCAGAAAGTAAAATAATATTTGTTCTCAAAATTCCTCTCATTGATCCAGAAGCTTATATACTATATCGACTCTATCCAATACCAATATTAGATGATCGAACAGGTATCTATCATATTTTACCAACTACACAAAAATATATTGCGCGGTATGATGATTCACTGCTGTATTTGTCATTGCGAAATCTGGATAATTGCAAGACTCTTGAAAGAAGCATAAAAATCTGTTCTAATCTCCTCCCATATCCAATTGACAACGATGCAATTTGCGAAGCACAACTATTAAGAAGATTAACTCAGATGCCCAAGACATGTCAAACATCTCTTCTTTTTGTTAAAGATTATAATGTCTACCAAATTGATTTAAATCTATGGTTAATCACTGTTTCGGACCCTTTGCCAATCACGATTAAATGTGGAAATAGGGAAATTAAATCAGAAATTATTAAAACTAATAGTTTACTGAAATTACAACCTGAGTGTAGTGCCTTTATTGGAAGTACAAGAGTTCATGCTCAATACCCAATTGACACATACCAAGAAATCAAGTATCGAAGTCATCCAGTCACAATTCCATTTGACTGTTGCAAAGATATTCCTGAAAAATTACAAATTCCTGAACTAGAACCTCTTAAGTTGAACAAAATTGATTCCGAAGATTTGAATATTGCACAACACAAACTAAATCAGTATTCAGAAGAATTAGAAAAAATGATGAAACAATCTCCGATCAGTAAATATACACATTGGTTCACCATTTTAACCATTGTAGTAATAATTTTATTGGTAATACTTTATGTGACCTGTAAATGTAGACGAAAGCATCATCGAATTGGAATAGCTTTAACCAACGATTACCCACCATCACCACCAGGACCAGGTTCCAGTATTTCATTCCAGCAAAGTATAAGAAGAATTCTACAGAAAAGAAGAGCAAGTATCCATGTCGGAGAACCCATAGAAGAAAACATCGAATTAAATCCAAATAAATCATTAACTTAAAAAGTTGTTGCAAACTCCACCAACTTTTCTTAAATGGGGGAGTTGTTATATAAAGTTATAATTGAATTATTTTTTAAAGTCAAATAATAATAACAATAACAAAGTATTATTTTAAATATTATTTCATAATATTATATTACACCCGCAAGACGCAGTATCTCACCATATCGTATTACATCTGCAAGACGCAGTAATATTGCACCATATCATATTACATCTCCAAGACGCAGTTTAAGAAGATAACAAAAGTGATAAGGATATTTACGTGCCAGAGATGCAGACCAGTAGTCAGCAAGTTACCAAAGACCATTGTTAATTGTTTATCCAGTTCGGCCTCCAAAAAGACATTACTATGTATTTTAATTATAATATTTCTAGAAGCTTCGATTCAACCTTAGGAGAAAAGATCCATTGTATTAATTTACGTTTCATTTTGTATTTCTGATGATTAAACCAGCTAACAGCATCATTCACAATTGACAATTCACTTGTTCACTTATACTTGTGAGTCAAAATTCATACAGTCATGTAAAGTTATTTGTGTTTTAATATTTTTTTGTGTTAATAAATAATTGTTTTTTAAAAAGTTAACTTGGAGTTATGTGATTTAACATATATATATATATATATATATATATATATATATATATATATATATATATATACTTATAAACCCCCTTTACCAAGACCGAAGTAGTATATCTGGCAGATGATACGAAGCCCGTCGCAGTTTTGAGAAGCCCAAAACGGGCTTCCTAAAAACAAGAGTGTATCTTAGCAGAAATTGAAAGATATTCGCCATTGAAGAAGTTTGGCGGGAATCGGTAGGGCTTCGTAAACCCGCCCGATACCTGAAAACATGCACTCTTAGTTCCCGGACATTACTGTAAGGTCGTGGGCCTTATGTAAAGAAACCATTTATTTAACAATGTGCTCAAAAATATATTTGCGTAACTTGTTAAGCATGATACATATGACAATTGTCGGACTGTCCCTCTAATGACATGACAATTGACATAGGACATATATATCTCTATTTTACATCTCCCTTTCTCTATAAATAAACTAAACTTCATACTACATAACTGAAACAAAGAATTATAGAATTATTGAGTACAAAAATAAAAACTATTAGAGATTAAGTCTATGAATTGGTTTGATAATTCTACCAAATCTTGTGATTTTGGTGGAGTCGCTGGTTGAGCCATGTTTAACTCCTGCGTATGATTGGCAATGTCTGTTGATGAATGTGATGATGTTGGGACCGATTTATTTGGTGGTTGTCCTTGTGTTGGTGTCTGTTGTACTACCGGTGTGCGTGAGAACTTAGTTTCGGGCACTACGACTCTTTCGCTGCTTATGTCTTCTTGTGTTTTATGTAGATGACTGAAGTTTCTTCGCAAAATTCGGCCTTGGTCTGTTTGAATTATCACTGATCTTGGTAGGTCTTCAGGCTTTTCTATTACTCTTGCTCTTTCCCATTGTCGGTGTGCAACTTTATGTCTTACTTTGTCGTTGATTTCGAACTTGACTGGTTTAGTAGTATGTTTGTTACTATAACTTACTTCTTTGTCTCTCAATCGTCGGAGTTCAGCTGTGACTCCTTGTATTATTTTCGGTTTTAACATGTTGTCACTTATCGGCATCGGAGATTTGGTGGTTCTACTGAAAATGCATTGGTTAGGTGAACCTAGACGATCATTTCGTGGTGTATTTCTCCAATTCAATAAGGCGAGCTGAACATCTGTTTTGTCGATGCTACATTTTCTAGTATGTTCTTTGCTGTTTGTACTGCTCTTTCAGCGAGTCCGTTGCCTTGATGATGGTGAGGACTGGACGTGACATGGTTGAATTTCCACCCTTTTTGAAAAATCTTGAATTCTCTGGACATATGTTGTGTACCGTTGTCAGATTGTAACTCCTCTGGTACTCCATGAACTGAAAACCATTTTTTTAACTGTTCGATAACTTCATAGGATGTCTGACTTTTGAGCTGTTGAAAGTCTAAATATTCAGAGTAACTGTCACAGATAACTAAGTATGTCTTTTCTTTTAGTTCGAATAAATCTGATGCAACTATTTGCCATGGGAGTGTAGGAATTGTTTTGACTAGTAATGTATCTTTAATGTTATCTCTTTGTGTTCTTTCACAGACAGAGCAGTTTCTAACTAGTTCATCCTTTTGTCATCTCCAGTAAAAGAATTGACGAGCTCTTCTTAAGCAACTTTGAATACCTAGATGACCTTGATGAATATTCTTTAGCATTTTCGGTATTTGTGATTTTGGTACTACAATTTTGTCACCTTTGAAAATTATTCCTTTTAGGTAGCTCAGTTCTTCTTTGAAATTAAAATAATGTCGTAGTTCCGTTGGAAGTTTGTTGACTGTTTCTGGAAAGCCTTGCATTATTATCTTAAGAAGTAATTGTAGATGGGGATCTTCTTTTGTATCTTTTATCAGTTCTTCTATTGCATTTACTGACATAGGTAGTATAACAGCTACTTTTAAGTCTTCTTCTTGATCATATTTCTGGTTAGAAGTGTCGCAGCTTCGACTAAGGAAATCTGCTAGCGGTATTTCTGTACCTCTTTTAAATATGACTCTTGGTGAGTATGGTGTGAGGTTGAACATTATGCGTTGTAACCTCGCGGGAGCAGATAGAATGTTCTTTTTAGTCTCTTTAGTCTCTAGTGGCTTATGGTCTGATTCCACTGTCAGTTCTATACCGTAGACATATTCGTGAAACTTTTTGCATCCATACAGTATAGCAAGCGCTTCTTTTTCAATCTGTGGATAGTTCTGCTCGGATTTAGTGAGAGCTCTTGCTCCATAAGCAATTGGTTGTCCATCTTGAAAAAGTGCAGCACCATCGTTTTTTGAGCTTGCGTCAACAGTTAGTGTTACCGGTTTGTTTACGTCATACAATCTTAGAACTGGAGGGCACTGTAACACTTGTTTTAATTTGTTCTTCGTGATGTATTTCCCATGTGAAGTTGATGTCTTTGTGAAGCAGATCTCTCAGTGGATTTGTTAGGTCTGACATATTGGGAATAAATTTGTTTTAGTATGTCATCCCTAGTAACCTCTGCAATTCTGTTTTGTTTCTTGGCGTTTTCACTGCTTGTATGGCTGCTACCTTATCTGGGTCTGCTTCTAATCCGTTGGCTGAAATGATGTGTCCTAAGGATTTTATTCTTTTTGCTTTGAAAATACACTTATTTTTATTGAGTTTGAAGCCTGCTTTCCTTAATACTTCGATAGCATCATTAACGGTTTTTCTTAGTTCTTTTCTAGTTTCGGGATGTATGAATATATCATCAATTGATACTCTTACATTTCTAAATTTACTTAGTAAATTTGTTAAAATTTCTTGATATATTTCAGGTGCAAACGATACTCCGAAGGGAAGTCTTTTAAATGAATATCTTCCCCTTGGGGTAGCAAATGTTAATATTTTTTGTGTTCTCTCTGATAGCTTAATTTGCCAAAATCCTTTTGTGCAATCTAATAATGCAAAAAATTTCGAGCCTTTGACGTCGGCTGATATTTCTTCTATAGTAGTAAGTGGAAAATGACGTCTCAAAATGTTTTTGTTTACATCTGAAGGATCTAAGCAGTTTCTTATTTTACCTTTTTATCTGACGATGACCATAGGACTTACAGCGGGGGTGGGCTCTGTCTCTGGTTTGATAACATCTAACTTCACCATTCTATCAAGTTCTTGCTTTACCTCAGCCCTTGTAGCGTGTGGAATTCTTCTTGCCGGTTTGATTACGAGCTTTGGGTTCTCGATCAGATCAATATCATACTCATAATCCCTGTAACAGCCCAAACCTTCGAATATATCATGTGTACTCGGACTTACTTTCAATGTTTTGACTCTTGCGATAAGTCCTAATTTTTCACAGGTATCCAGTCCTAGTATCGGTATAACTTTTTTCTTGAACAACCTTGAATATTATGTTTGTCTCTTCATTTTTTATCCTGCATGTTAGCTCTGCTTCTCCAAGAACAGTCATTTTATTGTTCGTGTAACTTATTAAATTTTTAGTACGACTTGATTTTAGATTTGCGTTGGTTTTGTCAATCAAATATTTCGGTAATACGTTGCATTCAGCTCCTGTATCTAGTTTGGCTATAAATTTCACATTGTCAACTTGTATTTTTTCTGTCCAGTTTTTCCTTTATCCTGCACTTACAGTTGATATGTATACGTCATCTTCAGAATCTGAACTTTCTTCTAATGTGTTCACATTTTTCTGCTTAATATTATTATTAGTCTGGGTACAACACATTGTTTCGAAATGACCAGTTTTATTGCACTTGATGCACGGTTTGTTGAAAGCTGGACATTCTCTGGGTTTATGGTTTGTACCACATCTTTGACAGTCAAATTTCTTGTTTTGTTTGTTTCTTGTACATTTATTTTCAACCACTAAAACTTTATCTGTTTTGTTTTTCTCCTCAAATTCATCCAGTTGTTTGGTGGCTTGTTAGCTACTTTTACAGATAGCTATTAATTTTGTTAAATCTAGATTATCTTCTATCATCAATTTTTCTCTTATTTGGTTGGATCTTATTCCGAATACTATTTTGTCTTTCAGCATTTCGTCAAGTAGATTGTCAAACTCACATTTGCTAGCTTGTGTTTTTATTCTTGTCAGGAACTCGATGAATTGTTCATCCTCATTTTGTTCTATCTTGTAAAATACGTATCTTTCGAAAGATACGTTTGTTTTTGGCGCGAAATACTCTTTAAATTTGCCTTTGATAATTTGCAGGTTGTTTATGTCTGCATTGTTAAGATTGAAACTGTTATAAATTTCAATTGCATCTGTGCCTATCACAGCCATAAATGTTGCTGCTTGAACTTCGGCTGGCTTTTTATTTAGTTGAATTGCCGTAGCGTACCATTCGAATTGTTGTAACCATTTTTTCCAGCTCTTAGATTTGTCTGAGTTATTTTGTAGGTTATCTGGTGGCTTTATTCCGGATACTGCGTTGTTCATGGCCATTTTACGACTTTCTTGTATTTCTTTAATACTTTATTGTAAATCACTTCTGACACCATGTAAGGTCGTGGGCCTTATGTAAAGAAACCATTTATTTAACAATGTGCTCAAAAATATATTTGTGTAACTTAAGTGCCACATAAGTGGAAGCTATATCCAACTAAACAAAAGCAACTGGAAGATAGTCAAAGTTCTCTGACCTGATCTACCAGCGGGACACAATTCGCGCCACCTAGATATCGAGAGCCTAATTACGTTTAACGTAAGTATATTTATATATATATCTTTATTTCATCAATGAAAGAGTATATATATATATATATATATATATATATATATATATATATATATATATATATATATATATATATATATATATATATATATATATATATATAATATAAAATTATGGAGATGCTCTACACCTTTATGCATTTATTTAGTCAGATACAGCCACCCACTAGAAGCGGATCACGTGATTTAAAGCTTGTTAGCTTTCATCAGCGCCACATAATATATATACTCTTTCATTTATGAAATATAGATATCTTCAAATTATAAATATCCTTACGTTAAACGTAATTAGGCTCTCGATACCTAGGTGGCGCGAATTGTGTCCCGCTGGTAGATCAGGTCAGAGAACTTTGACTACAACAGCCAGGGGAACAGCCGCCGGTATTGGCTACAAAGTGGTGGCATCCTTTTGAAGAAAGCGGGACAGAATGTAAAAAGACAGTGTGATTAATAGAATAGTCCGAGTAAGCTGGTGCGAATATAGTAAAGTTAAGTTGTAATTTATATTATTTAGAGTGTAAATAAAGCTAATTTTATAACTCTAAATTAGCCTCACTTATCTGCGAACCCACATACGCAAAAATTTGTTCTCATATGAGTTCCAAATAAGGATTGATTATCAAATATGGCTCTTCACCCTACGATATACTGATGAGAGGCAACAACCTCGAAATCATGATATATATCTGGGAGACTGATGCTATGTTTGGTAATCAATCTGATTGAGCAGTATAGTGGAAAAAATGCACACAAACGCAATACGTAGACGACAAACCTCGTTCTTATTGCGGCACCCTACGAAATGTAGGTTCAATTTACCAGCTAGGCGTGAAATTATTATTCATTTTCTTATATATATATATATATATATATATATATATATATATATATATATATATATATATATATATATATATATATACATATATATATCGCTTGTCGATGTAGAACCAGCAGTTTTCTGACTCTTTGGACACATCCCGAACCATATGTTCAGCTGATGAGATCCTAATAAGGTCGAAATCACAGTGATCCTGTTCTTGGTTCAAAAGTGATGTGTTCCATAGATAATGAAACAAAAATGTGTTAGAAGTTACCGCAATTGGTATCGGGATAGATCTCGTTCCTTTGCACCTGCCAGCGATGATATAATTCAATGCGGGATGGGGCTTTTGTCCACCGAGTAGTTGTTTTCATCGTTGGTAGTTTATGGCTATGTGTGATTATAGCCATCTATCTACTGTAAAGACCGAAGTCATTTAGTACATATCTTTCAGTAGCGAAATCTTTACATCTTTTCATATATATATATATATTATATATATATATATATATATACAATCGTGAATTTAGAATAAATTAGCCAAAAACAGGAAAGATTTCATAGCCATCAATTAAACATGTCATTATTTATATTTGTCATGGTAACACAATAAGTAAGAAAGTATCTAGATTTTGTTGATAAAAATGGATATTACTGAATGATCTTTATGTTTGTAGCTATTTGAACAAGGAGCACAATTAAATTAAAATTATTATTAAGGCAGATACAGGTTCAGTTTAAAAAATATATATAATTTAAGAATATTGCATAAATACTTACATATATACCCATACATAGACTAAATTACTTTTATTCTGGGCTTGAACTGACAGTTAAAAGAAAAATATACATAATATTATTTCCATATAAGTGTAATCATATTCTCTCACAATACGAAACATATAAACATGATTATTCTGAAAGTGCAATGATACTTATTCACTCAAAAAAGGCCGATTTTTCTCACTAATCAACCTCTCAATTTTTGGGTGAAATAGATGTTTTGAAATCCTAAAATACTCTTTAATGTTCTTTCAAATATTCATATATTCAAAATAATATATAAAATCATATACACAATACGACATGAGAATGAAACATTTTGAAAATCATTCACTTTTCCAGAAACAAGCTGATATCTCTCATTAATCAGCATGCATATTTTCCAAAACAGTAAATGGTATGAAAATCTTTCATAAATAGATTATACATTTAATCTCAAATAAACATATAATGAATTTTAAGTGAATAATTCTCTTTGATCAACTTAATTTCTCTCACTAATAAGTTGATCTAAAAATTTCTATTGTTTATGGAAATCTAAGATTCTAAAGTTAATTACTATAAAATCAGTTAAGAGCAGGCCTTCATCTATATATAGGTACATATATCCCATACAGATTAATCCATTTATAACCAATATACATATATACACATATATACACATATATATATATATATATATAGTTAGGGATTATTTCTTGGGAGTTGGATTCTGGTACTAACAAAATAAGAGATGGGTTATGCAACGTTTCGTCCCTGGCCGGGGACTTCTTCAGGCTTTTATTATATCATTAACATTACAATATTTTTTTCTGAAAAAAGGGGGAAATATACATATTATGATATTTTTGAACCATCAGATACGCACCTTGGCAGAGTATGGATTATCTTTAATAGATTTAATTTTTGTTTTTATGTTTTTCATCTTTAAATACTTGAGTAAATTGAACTTTCTTATTTATTCTCGAATTTATATTTGTCTGGTTGAGGAAACGTGATCAAGATGGAGATATAGGAATGTGATGCAGATTGATGGAATAGAAAGAGCATGTGCGACAAAAAGTAGCTCGTATTTGTTAGGATTATTTCGCGCCTACTTGTTTGGGGGTGATGGGAGTATAATTTCTGATGGTGTAATTATGTTTTTTTTTGTTTCTTTTATTATTGTGGTGGAAGCCATGATTATGAGTGTGTAGTAAATTTGATTTAGGTTGTTGATGTCTGTTCTATTAAGGGGAGATTTACATTTTTTTATAAATATCATTTCTTTTATGTTGCGTTTTTCTCTGTTTCTTTCAAATGCTAGAATTTTAGTGTTATTAAAGTTTGGATTGTGGTTGTCTCGAATGATATGTTTGTTAAGAGCTGTGCTTGATTTTTTCATGAATTTGTGTCCGTTTAGTCGATTATTTAGGAGTTGTGCTGTCATACCAATATATTCTTTGTTACAGTCATTGCATGGAATACTGTATATAAGAT
The DNA here is from genome assembly GCA_958507055.1 of Crioceris asparagi. NCBI lineage: Eukaryota > Metazoa > Arthropoda > Insecta > Coleoptera > Chrysomelidae > Crioceris > Crioceris asparagi. The sequence continues at coordinate 28,277,689 of OY293832.1, forward strand.
TTGAATTTTTTAGTTTTGCAATTTTGCTTTTAAGTGGAGTGAAAAATCTTTTTAAAGTGTTGTGCGGTTTGAAGCAAACTTGGATATTTTGCCTGTTTAATATTTTTTTGATATTCTCTGATAGATTGTGGATGTATGGTAATGCGAGATAATTGCTAGATGTTGGTTGTGAATTGTTCTTGTGGTTAGAGTTGTAGGCTTTGTGTATTCTTTGTTTGATAATGTTATTTATGAATTTTATTGGGTAGTTGTTGTTTTGTAAGGTTTTTCTCACTTTGTCTAAACATTGTTGTCTAAATTTTGGACTGCTAAGTAGTATGGCTCTATCTGCCATGCTTATTACAACGCTTTTTTATGTTGGGTGGGATGGCTCGAATGGAAATTTAAATATCTGCCCGACCATGTGTCTTTTGTGTACCAGAGTGTGAAGATTTTTTCCTTTTCTCTTATAAGGGTGAGATCTAAAAAGTTAATTTTATTATTTTCTTCTGTTTCTGATGTAAATTGCAGTTTTCGATGGAACGAGTTGAAGGCAGTGAGTACATAGTCAAGTTTGTTTTTGGGGATGGCTGTTATGCAGTCATCCACGTATCTTTTAAAGAATGGTAGTTTGATGTTTAGGTTTTTGATAACTGTTTCTTCAAGGTCTTCCATGACTAATTGTGCAATAGTACTAGAAATAGGTGAACCCATGGCACATCCGTCTATTTGTTGGTAAAAACAATCTTTATATTGAAAGAAATTTGTTGTTAGTATGAGATCAATGGCGTTAATGAACTCTTTCAATGGTAGGGGAGTATGGTTTTTCAATATGTTCCATTTCCTCTTAATGATATTCTTGATTAGGTTTTTTGGAATGTTGGTGTAGAGTGATGTTACGTCTAGAGATACGAGGATATGGTCTTCTGGAATTTTAGCGTTTTCGATGAATTTTTTGAAAGTGAAAGAATCTTTAATGTAGTATTCGTTTCAACCTGTGATATTTGAGATTCTGTTTATTAAGAATTACACATACATACATACATAAATACATATATAAACATAAAATAAATATTAGATTATTAGGTACATATCTCTTTTCAAAATAATAAATTGTTACATGTCAAGTATAGTTACATATTTCATACCTAACTATACATAAATATCTAAACATATTAATTTTGAGATACATCTGGAGAAAAATTATTATAATTATCATTATATAATTTTAGAATATAAGAATAAATGGAACTAAGTCCTTTTATATCTGAGCATTTATTCAGTGTTATTATGTTTCTAAATATTCACCATTTCTAAGAAACCACGTATAAAATAATTTTTCTCAGAACATAGTGCAATAGTATTATCAAAATCAATACTATGGTTCTTACCGACAGCATGTTCTGTCAAGGCACAAGATTTTTTATTTCGTCTAATATCACTTTTATGAGATGTAATCCTTCCCGAAATATTTCTGAAAGTTTGACCAATATATGATAATTCACAGTCTAGGCAATTTACTTTATATACTACTCCAGATTTTTCAGTTATTTTTAAAGGAGTCTTTGATTTAGAAAATAAACTAGATACTGTTTTTACATTCTTTCTCGAAATTATAACATTATACCCCTTAAAAATATTAACAAGTTTACTAGTGAGTTCATTGATGTAATGTAGAGATCTATAGATAGGTGAAATATTATTAGCATTAGAAATATTATTAGGATTTGGTGTGTTATTGAGAACTATTTCAAGATTAAGTTCAGGATGCATCAAACATTTGTTTATCAATTTTAGAGGAAAATAATTTTCTAGTAACATTTGTTTTAATTTAGTTAAACTTTCATTTCTATGTAAATTATGTGAAAGTTTGATAGCTCTACTTTTTAATGCCATAATTAAGTTAATTTTAATTTTTTTTGTATGATAGGAGAAAAAAATTATGTATCTATTACTGCATATAGGCTTTCTGTACCATTTTGTACGTAATATACCTGTATTTATCTCTACATACCATCATATCTAAAAAAGGAAGACATTGTTCACTTTCTAGTTCAAGTGTAAATTGAAGATGTTCATTATAAGTATTAAAAATATTTGATGTTTCATCAACTTTATTTGAGGGTAAAGCCAATATTAGATCATCAACATATCGTTTGATAAATGGAATTGGGAAAGAAATTTTCGTTTTTGAAACTTGTATTAATCATCTAGGACATAATTTCCTAAAATAGATGATATGGTTGAACCCATTGGAGTGCCAAATATTTGTTTATAATATTTGAAAGGTAAATTTGTAAAAAGGGACACAACATCAAAACTGACAATTATATAATCCACTGGAATTTGAAATTCATTTATGAAATTACTAAATTGAAAAGAATCTTTTATGTAGAAATCATTATTGGTATCATAGGCTTTTGTTAAAATATCAATGATAAAATATGCCAACTTATTATTAGGAGCTTCGATTGAAGATACAATAGGTCTCATTGAAAGTGTTGGTTTATGTATTTTTGGTAATGTGTAAAATCGTGGGGCTTTTGTGTGATAGGAATTTAACTTTTTTCTTGTGACTTGATCAATAATGCCATCATCTTTTAGTTTAGAAACAATTTCATTAGCTTTAAATTGTATTGTGTAAGTTGGATTATTTCTCAATTTCATATAATATTTATTGTCATTCAATAATTCTTGGCTTTTATTAATATAATCTTCCTTAAACATTACAACTGTTACATTGCTTTTATCACTTCGTACAACGACAATTTCAGGATATTCTCTTAGAAAAGAATGACATTTATTGAATTTATTTGACATTATATTAGTATTTTGATAATTCTTATGAGTAAAATTTGTTAAGATATTAGTTTATCTAGCTCGCACACTATATTTATCCTCTACATCAATACTTTGTAGAATAAACTCAAGATCTGATAAAATATAAGGAATATTAATATATTTAATAGATGGAGGTATTGAGAGTTTAGGACCTAATGCTAGGATCTGTTTCACTTCAGGAGGAATGTCTATATTTGTCAAATATGTATAGATATTTATGTATAGTTAGGTATGAAATATGTACCTATACTTGACATGTAACAATTTATTATTTTGAAAAGAGATATGTACCTAATAATCTAATATTTATTTTATGTTTATATATGTATTTATGTATATATATATATATATATATATATATATATATATATATATATATATATATATATATATATTGATTATGTATTCTTGACTGGATTTATAATAAATAAAAAGATGTTCTTGGGGATGCAGTCAGATGCAGTGATGAATATGAAATCTTTCCTGTTTTTGGTTAATTTATTATAAATTCACGATTTTTGCCCTGAAGAAGAGTATAAACATTCTCGAAAGCTCGGCTTCAGTCAAAGAATTTTATTGAATATATGACTGCATCCCCAAGAACATCTTTTTATTTATATATATATATATATATATATATATATATATATATATATATATATATATATATATATATATATATATATATTGAAAATGGGAATTCTGTCGAAATTATATGGGGCTTAAATAAGAATACTATTTTTGCTGTCCAAGCTTTCGGAAATATTTATTCCCATTCCCATTTCAAGGCTAAAAAATACAAATGAAACAAATTTTAGTTTGGAGTGATTTCGCAAACTGAATATGAACTTGCATTGCAAGTGAGGATTATACTTTAAAACGGTAGAAACTATGCGCGGATGGAAAATTATTACACTACAAAAAATTACACATTAAAAATAGTAGTTCAAAAACATATTAAAAAGTGAGAATACAATAGCTTTGTTTTGGTTCTGCCTTTGAACCGTTCTGAGATTGTTTGCGCATGCGCATTATTATTATAGCGTTTTGGTTCAGTCGGAATCAGTTCGGAATTTTAAATTCGACGTTTTGGTTAAATTTCTAGATTCTCAGAACCGTTATAGAACCGTTACAAAATAGTTCTAGCTGTACCTGCTCTTTGGTAAGAACTTATTGAGAACTGTTCAGGTCTGCAGGGAAATAGTGAGGTTATATTATTTGATTTCACATTTTAATATACTTTATTAAAGATCCAAAAATGTCGATCTCAAAAAAAGTGGATGTCAATATACTGCTGGTAAGAAAAAATACTTTATAATAAAACCTGTTCATAATAAATTATGTGAACTATTAACATACGCTTTAGGAACTGATGTCTTCAAGTTCAAGTGAAGATTCTTCAGAAGATGGTGAGCATTATATTGAAACTATGTTACCAGAAATATTACAGCATCATAATAAAAATGAACTGTATGCTGAGGATACTGTTTTATTATATACAGAGAAAGAATTTCTAGATCAATTTAAGATCCCTAGAGAACTACTGAATAAACTTTCTACTGAGTTCGAAAGCAGTGAGTTTTTTCCAAAAAAAGATACCGGATTTTTAAGGGTTATTGCAGAAAAATGTATGTGGGTTTTCTGTTGGTACGCATCACATGAAGCAGCTTCTTTCAGAGATGTGAGCGATAGATTCAATATTGCTCTCAGTACTTTACACAATATCATTGTGAATGTTACATTATTTTTAAGTAACAAGGCAAAAGATGTAATAACTTGGCCTACCGAAGTTGAAACACAAGAAATTTTGGAGGAATTTGCTGCTATGGGATTTCCAGATGTGTTGGGCTGTATAGATGGCACACACGTTAGGATTGACAAACCTGCTGATGATCAGGAAAGCTACATAAATAGAAAGAAATTTCACTCAATACAGGTAAGTACTGTACCTGCCGGTGCTCTGATAGTGAGAAATACCTTTGTAATAAAACCATATATTCTATTATTTCTAGTTTCAAGCTGTATGTGATTCAAAGAGAAGAATAAGAGACATTTTTATTGGCTACCCCGGTTCGGTTCATGATGCCCGAGTTTTCACCAACTCTCCGCTGTACCAAACATTAGCTGCAAAATGTGGGGATAAAGTAATTTTAGGAGATAATGCCTATCCATGTTTAAGGAATCTGCTAACACCTTATAAAGATCGTGGACATCTGAATGATATTGAAAAAAATAATAATTTCAAATTAAGTCACTGCCGCATCTTAATTGAACACTGCTTTGGCATTCTCAAACAAAAATTTCGTCAGCTTTATCACATAAAACTAAAAAGCGTTGAACATATTTGTCATTTCATAAGAGCTTGTTGCGTTCTATACAACTTAACAATAGAACTAGATCGGGTTGACGAAATTCAAAATGAAAATGTTAACGAGATTCAAATTGAAAACCATATATAGAAATTATGTAGCAGCTCTTTTATACAATTAAATTATTATTATATTTAAATAGATGAAGTTTTATTTCAATTAATTATTGGAAGTCTATTGTCTTGAATACAAAGTCTGTGCATTTTAAATTTGTAATGTATTTGTTGATTTTGAATATGTATTGGACTCTCAACATGAATAGGAAATTAAAGATATCACATGATTAGCATGTAATCAATCTAATAACTCACAAAGAACAAATTTATTAAACTTAACCAGTCTCACAAAAAATATAATAAAATATAACAACTAAACATAACCAGCAAAAAACATTAATAAATAATTTATATGAAAAATATACATAGGTTTATATTGATAACCGTATAACTTAATCAACAAAAAAAAACTATTCTAACCAATCTAACTAAATATATAATTTATGTTTTAAACTTAAGATTCATTTTCCCCATTGAAATAATTTTGTAACATTTTTGTTCTGCGAACTCTATCTTCGTGTATTTTCCTCAAAAGCTCTAATTTTTCATGGTCTCTCAGTGACTTTTCATCGTAATACTTTTTTAAATCATTTTTCATTTCGGTTAGGATTTCGTTTCTTTTTTTATAAGAAGAAGTAACATTCCTTGAAGAACTTTTTCTTTTGACTTTCCTATCTGTAACGGAGTTTTCAGGAATTCTTATATGAACTGGAGTTTGCGAATGAGTAGGGCTCCTAGGTATGGTATTACTAGTCTCCATTAATACTTCCACTTCCTGTTGATTATTGGGGATTATAGTCTCTGTGGCAGATTGTAGGATTGATATTCTTTTTTTCCAAATATTTCATCGAATTCCTCTTCATATTCGAAATATTTCCTTCCTCGTTCTAAAATCATGCAAATTTAGGTACGATTCACGTCAAGATTCACTACTTACCTGTTTTATTATTATTCTCAACGACCTTCTTATAATTTCTATCCAAAACCTTTCACTTATTCTCACATTTTGTAGGGCTTATTGTAATTTGGAACAAATTTGAAATATCTCGTGCTACCCTCTCCCAAAGTTTCTTCATATTTTTAATTTCAAATGTTCCAACTTGTGATTTATACTTTTTGTACAAATCAATTAGGGCATCTGTGTGGCATTTTACATTAAAAAATCTATCCTCGGCAAGAATTGTTTTCCTTGAAAAATCAATAATCCAAAACAAATAGGTAAATTATGAAAAAACAAAGAAAGCAAAGAAAGTTCTGGTTGTAAGAAATCTTGAACCGGTTCAGAACCTTTTTGGGACAGTTCCAGCATTCAGTGACTCGGCGCATCCATTCCGGCGCAATTCTAGAACAGTTCGTATATCACAACCAAAAGAAAGCTAATGTTACAAGTTTCTTTATCCGACTATCACATTCTCTGAAGGAGGTTACAAAAAGTAAAAGGAATGTACAAGAGAAATATTTCAAACAGTTTTTTAAAGTTTTTCTATTATTGTTCGAAAACCGGGTGAGAGATTAAGATTACTCAGAACATAGACCTGGTATATTTGGCATATAACGATAGATATCATAGATGACACAGAACTCAAAAACTTAAACATGTATTCATATCAAGAAGTATGCGAACTTCCATACAATCCTAACCTATGCACGATTGTTTGTTTGTTGATTGTTTGATTGGTGCAAAATTTTGAAATCAAGTATGAGTAAACTGATCTGAGTCCACGTACATCGGTACATGTATTCATAGCCCTCGAATCTTTCGTGATTTCTATCATCTCGTGAATTTTGCTTTTGATTGAATTGGACTCGTTAACCAGAATATACACACCTTCAAAATTTGGAGTATGCCGCTTCTCATGAGCATGTCTCGTTAAGGTACATTTATTGGTTTGAGCATTTATGTAATCACTTTTGTGTGAAATGATTCTGTTTTTAGTAACCTCTGTGTTTCACCGATGTACACAAGATCACAATCAAGACAAGGAATAACATATACAACATTCCGCCTTTTTAGTGTAGGTATTTTATCTTTTATTTTAGAAATGTGTTGACCTAATACACTGACATTTCTTTTAGCAATTATTCAGTTTTTGATGACGTTCTTTATGATACTAGTTAGTTTTGGAGTGAGGTCTTTGAGGAGTGGAAAAGTAGCATATTTGTTCGTGTTGTCGTTGTGACGGGTGATTTGTGGAAAAACCTGGGCGATTGTCAATGGATGGACTACTGTACAGCAGTTTACGTAACAGTTTGTTTGGGTAAGAATTATTTAGTAATATTTGATATAATTTGTCTATATTTTACTTTAATAAAGTTGGATGACATATTTGTTCAATCCTATTTTTCATTCCCAGATCTAAATTAACCTTCATTCTTTCATCATGGTAAGAGAGATAATTCACATAGCGACCGCTATTAGTAGGTTTCTGATATCAATCAAGAATGATGGTTTGATTTGGAGTGCGAATACCTCTAGTATCTAAAAAAGGAACAGAATTGTTTTGCTATTTTTCGATTGTAAATTTGAGGTTAACATCATAAGAATTGAAAATTTGTAGGAATGTATCGTCAGAATTTGCCGGAATAGAACAAATTATATCATCGACGTACCTTTTAATGAAAGGAAGTTGAAATGGTAATTTTGGCAAACAATCATCCAATAGATCATCCATTACAAAGGCCGAGATTATGGGTGAAATTTTAGAGCCCATTGGTGTACCAAAAACTTGTAAGTAATACTCTCCTTGGAAAGTAAACACTGTACTGTCATATATGAACTTTAGTGCTAGAAGAAAGGAATCTATGTCTAGATTGAAATGGGAGTGGATCCATGCCAATGTTTCCTGATACTGGACTCCGCACGTTCATATGAGATGTTGGTGAACAGAGATGAAACATCCAGGCTAATTCACACATAGTTTGGTGGTAATTGAAAATTATTTATGAACCTTGCATAGTGGAAAGTATGTTGAATGAAGTAGTTGCTGTTTTTATTGTAGGTGTTGGTTAAAATTTGTGTGATGTATTTACACAAACCTGAGTTCGGGGTACCAATTGAAGAAATAATGGGCCTGAGTAATAATGGTTCTTTGTGGATCTTGGGTAAGGCATAAAATCTCGCAGGAACTGAGTTGTAAGTGGTGAATTTCTTTCTAGCTGCTAGATCGATAAAGTTATTGTTGTAAAAATTGAATATGATAGCATCAGCCTTCCCTTGTAAGGTAATAGTTGGATCCCTTGTTAGTTTTTTATAATATTTAGTGTTGTCTAGTAACTGTTTGCTTAGATCTATATACTGCTGTTTATACATAATGACTGTGACATACCTTTGTTTACTTCTAAAGCCCATAAATCCCTATGATTTTTTAGAAACTATTTGGATTTAGAAATTATTCCGTCAAATTGGTTACTATCAAGTTAGTAGCTCTTGATCTAGTAATGTTTCTTATTCTGTTAGGAACAATTCCAGCGATGAATTCAATCAGTTTGTTAAGTTCATTCTTAAATTTATTTATATTAATAACGATTTCGAATTAAAGTGTTTTAAGCTCTATCCTCTTAGTGAACTGTTTGATGCAGCCAGATATTTGTAGATTGCAAGTGCTGTCTAGAATGTGATTAGGTAAGACTCCATTCTTTCTACAAACAATGAGGAACTCCTTTCTGCTACACAGTCTCGCCAGTTTGTTATTAATCTTTGCCCATCTGCGGAACCCTCTGGAAACTTCCGCGCCGTAAGATCGTTGTATATTAACGTAGAAACTAATATTTATAGTAAACCTAACTATCAATGCTAAAACAAATACCAATTTCAGAGTAGTAGAGGAGAGTTGGATAATACCGAGCCCCTAAGGACTTAGACCTATAATGAGGAAACTGATATTAAAAGAAACAAAAATGTGTAATTAGTAGGACACTTCAGGTACGCATATCGTATAACAAAAAATTTAAACAAAAAGTAATTATTGTCAATTTACAAAAAAATAAAGGCGCAGTATAGTCAAACTGGTCCGATAATATCGTGACCAGGTTTGACAAAATCGTGCCAACATTAATTGCCATACCATTCTCAATAATTTTCTTGCGTGAAGATAGGGAGACCTTAATCTTTTTCTAGAAATTAAATCATTATATAAAGTATTACGCAATAAGTATTAACAAAAACTTAAATACTTTATGAAAACAAAACGTAACTATTATTATTATAAAGTGCTCCCGGTGGGCCACCAATTTTCAGGGAAGATTTAATTCTCTGCCCTGGATAAATAAACATTGAAGAAACATGTATTCCACATTGCACATGGAACTGTGACTTTCTGGCTACGTTCTGCACTTGTAGCCTTTCCGACTAGCTTTAGTCCTGTTGGAGCATAAATTTTACCTGGTTTTTGACCGTTGCTGATGCCAGTCACATCAACATCGATTGGCTGGAAAAATATGCTTTGTCGTGACTGTCTCTAGGTGAGAAAAATGGCTATTTTGGATTTATTAAATCCAAAAACCCTGTTTAGGCTTAGTGGCTCGGGAGCCTTAAAGAAATTCCCGGAGTGCTTCCGCACTTGAAGCACTCGCCTTTCTTGTCTCGGCTCTGGCAGTCGGTCGTTTTATGATCGTAAGACCAGCATCTGCCGCACCTCAGGACGGGTACCCGCTTTTCTAGTCGGCATCTTACCAGAACTATCTGGATGGTGCCGCGTTCCAGAAGTTTTTGAACTCGGTTTTGGCCAAGCGTTACTGTTATTGCCTGCGTATTCGAGGTATTTGGCCTGAGGGCGCTGGTTCTGTCCACTTTCTCCTCCCAGCAGTTATTTCCTCCACTACCTCTTGTCTTGTGGTATTAGCATCGATACCCCTGATGTGCACCGTTGTTGTTTTTTCTATCTCTCTTTTTGTTCTCAGGTTTTTGTTCTCGCTGAGAAGATTTTGAATTTTCTTCAAAGCCTGTTCATTTCTATCGGTCGTTATAATTAGCTTTCCACTCCTGGTTCTCTTAACGCTCTGCATAGAGTTTTTGGCCTCGTCGCTACCTATGGCTCCTCTCACTTCGTTTAGGACGTCTTTATAGGGCTTCTGTCCGTCCACTATGAGTGCGTAGGTGGTCTTCTGCTTTGTTGCTCCCCCCTTGAAACCCGTAGGGACATGGATCTGGATTTTTGTGGACGATCCATGAAAGATCCACTCCGCTATCTTTCTCAGCCTTTCGGTGTCCACGCATCTAAGATTATGGATGGCCACTGTTTGATCCCCTTCTGTTTCCTCCCGAAGTGCCTTCAGCTTCTGGTGCATGTCTTCAAATGTACCATTCACTAGAAGCTTAACAATCTTCCTTGTAAAGGACTCGGCTGGGGCCTTCGATCTGATCCGGCATGTCTGCTCTAGCACCTCGTATTCTCCATCTAAACCCTCAAGCTCTGGAAGTCTATCCCTGTATATTTTCTGGATACTTGAAGTCATACCTGGGTCGTCGGGATCTACAAGGACAACCTTCACTACGTCATCCGGGCTTATTGTTGGGTTGTCTACGACGATTTTTGAGTTCTTGAACACCTCTTCTTCCCACTTGAGTGGTAGAAGAGGGCTGAAGAACACGAAGCTGCTAATCCCATCAAGGGATACCGATATTTGGGTTGACATGTCCGCCATCTCTGGTTTCAATGTCTGACTGTCGACATCAATAGTAATTTTGTCGACGTGCTCATACTGGTTTTTATCAAGCCAGTTTTTGACAGAGCTCCTTGTATATACTTCGGTATTTTTCTTCAGTTTACCTATTGTCTCCTTTATTTGAGATTGAGTGTTAGGGCAGTCGCTCACCAATTTGCACATTTTTTTTGAAATAGCAATGGTTGCCTCGATCTCCTCCATCAAGATGAAGGCTTCCGTACTTTGTACTCGCTTGTAAGGACCTTGGTCTTCGGTAATCGAGCTGTCGAGATTTTTTCTTTTCTTGTCAGACTGATTGAGAACTTTGTAATTTAACAAGTCCCAATCTGCTATGGACTGGCGTCCTGGGGTCGTCATTCTTGACGGTGCAAATTGTCTGTATATTTTTTGTATTTGAACTCATATTTGTTCCCACGAGAATGGTTGATATAAATAGTCAGGTGGGGCAGTGCACCATACCCCACTAAGGCCTTGCGTATCGCCTACCCCGCACACCCTGGCCATGATGCCGGGGGCTACTCGCGGCTCACTACGGGTGAGCCACGCATCCCTCGCCGTATTTTCCCAAGCTTGGATTGCCGGGACTCTACTGTTAGGGTTACCATACCTTAGCCAGGGGGCTCCCGTTATAAGGCCACCGAAGGCTCGCCATCACCCTTCTACGTTAGCTGCATAACGTACACGCCATGCATTACCAGGATCTACTACGAGGAGGTGCAGATAGGATTTGCTGATAGGTCTATTCTGAGACTGCGGCCATTTCTCAGCCATTTATTGTAGTCCAGAATCTGGCAGCCTGAACCACATTGAGACCCAGAATCTGCCATTTAGATCCCAACCTAACCTAACCTAACCTTTTTTTGAGAGGGGAAAATGCTTTTACGCACACTTCCGTAAGGTCTTCGACGGAAGTAGTGTGGGACTCAATGGATAATATCCACTAAAAAACCCCTCTTTCTCGGCCGCAATTGGAGGAAGAACCCCTGGACTATCGTAAAGCGACTTGAGCATCAGGGGCCTTCGCAGCCATCCGGGGCTACTGTGCTAGTAGTCTCTCATCAACTTCCTTTATTCTCAGGATGTCCACTATTTGGTTCTTGATTATGATCCACCTCTCCCTGGAGGCCAGCATCTCCGAGATTTCTGGATTATAGGTTTTTCCTATTTGAGGTCCAGCGGGAGCATTCGTGTGCTCCGGTGTGTCCTCAGGGTCTTCGCAATACATACTCAGACTGCTTTCTTTCTTGCCGATCCTGTGCACATATGTCATAAAACATCCATGCCCAGAAAGGAACTGTGTCAGGTGAAAACAAACCTCTTTGAAGCTGCAGTCCAACCAGGGTTCTAGTGAGGGGATAAGGGCCTTTGTCCACTCGCCTTTGAGATTATTGCTGTCCCACTCCGTTTGCCATAGCCTCCTGGTCTCCTCTTTCTCCTCCTTGGTGGTGGTGGATGGAGCCTGGCCTTTTTCCGTTCGGTTTTGAATCCTTCTTCTTTCATCCGCCATGAGATCGATAGGAGGGATCCCAGCTATCACACAAGCTGCCTCCACAGATATTGTGCGGTAGGCACTGATGACCCTTATAAGTGAGTGCTCTTCTCTGGCTGCTTCTCATCAAGTTTCGGTACTTTGCAACCCTCATGGCAGGATGCCATACAGCTGCCCCGTAGAGGAGAATAGAATGAGTGACGCTACAGAGAGTTTTCCTCTTGGAGCTCTGGGGTCCATGACGTTAGGCATCTCTGTCTTAGGCGGGGCAATCTCCAAGAAGTTGACTCTCATCCACTCCTTTATCAAAAGGATTGAAGCGTTAGCTATGGCCACTAAGTTTCCTTCTTGTCGGCAGAGACCACCAGCGTAACATCATCCGCGTATGCTACCAGTCTGTATCCCCTTGGTATCTCAAGCTTGAGGACCGGATTGTATAGGATGTATTCCACAGAGTTGGGCATAGCTTTGACCCCTGTGGAATACCCTGGGTAACGCTGATCTTTCTGCTTGGAAAGCTGATGACCCTTTCTGTGAAGTAGCTTACGATGAGGTTTACGAGGTACCGCTGATGCCAATATCCCGCATCCTATCTGCAATAATGCTCCACCTGGCCATGTTGAATGCGTTCCGCATATCGATCACGATGGCTGCGGACCACGTCCATGCATTTTTGCCGATGATTTGCTTGACCGCCTCGATCGTGGACTTCCCTTTTGTGAAGCCAAAATGGTTGGTGGAGATGGCACTCTTTTCGTTCAACTCATCTTCCAGCCTCGTCCTTATCAGCAACTCGAACAGCTTTCCCAGGATATCCAGGAGAGATATCGGTCGAAACTTGATCTGTCCCTCATCATACGCTCCTTTCGGAATCAAGGCAACCTTGGCTGTCTTCCAGGCTTTTGGGAATCTCTGATTCCTGAGGAGATAATTGTATGTGTTCACCATGGTATCTGGGATAACCTGGGAAGCGGTCCTCACAACTTCGTCGATATCCGGCGTAACTTGGTCCTGTGTGCCTTCTTGGACTTCAGGATCGCAGTCTTATAGAACTTTCTGGCCTGCTTGTATGTGCTTTCCAGGGCTTCCATCCCGCGTTTTCGATTGTTGGTCGGCTTGACACGCATCCATAACCTTCTCGCGTGGTTGCAGACACCCCTAGCTTCTTCGATCTCTGGGTTCCACCAGTATGGCTTGCTGCGAGCACGAGATCCCTTGTACACAATGCTGCAACGCTGAGCCGATGTCAGTGCACGTGCGAGCTTGTTGGCACTGGACGTTAGGCCAGTACTGAATACCCCTATGGCTGTTTTCAGCTTGCTGCTGTCGATGATCTGCTCGCCTCTCCCTGCAGGTTGGTATTCTTTTGATGCTGGCATTTGTACTTGGAAACCAACGGTTCTATGAAGGCTGAAATTTTCCTCCAGCCGAACCTCCCAGTTGGTAATCCTACCTGCCAAACTACTGATGATAACCGTAACGTAGATAAAAGACTCAATGACGCCCCTCTTGAATGTTGGAGTGCAACCACGGTTTTGGACGACTAGGCCCAATACTGCGATCCAATTGGTCCAGTATTCGCCCCTCTTGTCCTTGATTTTTGAGTCCCACAAGGCCGATTTTGCGTTAAAGTCGCCTAATACCACCATCTCCCTCCTTGATTGACAAAATCCATTACACCGTCTACCTTGGACTGGTAGTTCTGGAAGCTAATGTTGGGGGAGATGTAGCATGCCAGGATGTTGAAGTCAGGGAGCTCTAGGGAGACGTATCCGTCCCCTCTGTGCACGGAGGTTATGCCTAATGTTCTATTGCCTTGTTTGGCTCGATACAACCAGGATGTCAACATTTTCCTCTCTGGCGCTGGCTAGCGCCACATCATGAGCCACTCGAGCCCTGCTCAAGTTGGTCTGGCCCGAGTAAACTAACACACATAACTATGGCAAAGATACATAGGTATAAAACAAGTTCTAGACTTACGGACGGCACAGTTAAAATACTTTAAAAGAAACTTATCACAGTTCATCACAGTAGATTTCCTATCCCAGTGCATACTTTCCGCTATCACAGTTGGTGTGGGTCCCAACCTAACCTAACCTAACCTCCACGTCCTTTGCCGGTTGTAGTTTGGCTTGGCCCGCATCCACAGCCTTCTTGCATGGTTACAGGTACCCCTAGCTTCTATATAGGTTCCACCAGTACGACTTGTTGTTATTGTTGCCACCATTATTGTGAACGCTACTGCATCGCTTGGCCATTTTTATAGCGCTTGACAGACTAATGGCACTTGAGCTTAAGCCAACACTGAATAGCTGTAGGGACGCCTTCAAAGTCGCGTTGTCAACAGACCGAACACAACTCCCCGGAGGGTATTTTTTCTTCGACATTATGTCGATATTGAACTTTATGGTTCTGTGGTGGCTGAAGTTTTCCTTCAACAGAACTTCCCAGTTGGAAATTCGGTTTGTTGCTGGTGGTAACCGTGACGTCAATGAATGACTCACTGACGCCTCTCTTGAAGGTAGGGATGCAGCCCTGGTTTTGGACAACTAAGTCCAGATATGCGATACCGTTAGCCCAGACTTCACCTTTCCTGTCCGTTGCTTTAGAGCCCCATAGAACTGATTTGGCGTTAAAATCACCCATCATGACCACCTCTCTCGTTGTCTTTCTTATACACTCCAGTATTTCCACAACCTTGGACTGGTAGGCCGTGAAGCTGATGTTGGGGGATATGTAGCAGGCCATGATAATGCAATGAGGCAACTCAATGGCGATGTGTCCGCTAGCTCTGTTCACAGACGTTATGCCGAGCGCTCTATTCAAGCAAAGGATAGAAATATCCTGAGCGTAGTCGGAGATCCATTTCCCACTGCTTTTTATGGCTTTGTTTGGTTCCGATACGACAGGAATGTCGATGTCCTGTTCTCTGGCGCTAGCGAGTGCAGCGTCATGAGCTACCCGGGCTCTGCCCAGGTACCAACCAGCAGACCATGCTGGATCACTATATTATTCTTATACATAGATGACAGGTAAATACGGGACGTACACAAAACTTATAAATAAAATAGTAAAATACTGACGGCACAGTTAAAACACCTAAATTATCACAGAATTGGTTATCACAGAGGTTCTTATCACAATTGAGGGCCTAAGCCTAGGATGGACAGCAAAGTAGGGCTTTGTGTTTCATCTGGTTGATCCGGGATCATTTCGACCTCGCTGGGATCCGGGGGTGGTGGTGCATTCCCTGGCAGTGTAATTGTCCCATCCAGTTTATCCAGGATCATTACAATCACGCTGGGCTCTGAGGATGGAGGCGCATTCCCTGGTGGTGTTCGTATCTGAACTGGTTTATCCAGGATCTCTTCGACCACACTGGTATTTGAGGGTGGTTGCGCATTTACTGTTGGAGTTCGTATCCCATCTGATTTATCCAGAGTTATGTCAGCCTCGCTGGAATCTGGGCATGGTGGCACATTTATAGGTCTCCCTAATGGAGTTCGTGTCTCATTGAACGGTACTAGTACCTGTTTTGAAAGGCTTCCTTTACTCTCCCCTCTGGCCCTAGCCAATGCCTCTCGGAACTTGTCGCATTTACTCGTGACAAAAGTGTGCTCGTTTGAGTTGCACAGCGCACACGCCTTTTTCACGTAAGTTTTGGCCGAGTGGTCGTGGCTGCCGTATTTGTGGCAGCCCTCCCGTTTGGAGCTCTTTTGGCAATCATCTGTCCTGTGGTCATAAGACCAGCACATGCCACATCTTTGGACAGAAATTCTTTCCTCCGTACGACATCGTGCAAGTCCGATTTTAACGTGCCTCATTTCCAGCAGCTTTTGTGCTCTGGCTTGCCCCAGTTATCGCCTGAGTGTTGTAGGCGTTTGGTCGGAGCTGGCTGGTCTTATCTTCATCCTCCAGGCGAACGGTCCTCCTGATCGCCTCAATCACGTCCTGCCGGGTTGTGTTGGCGTCCATGCCTCGGATGTGGATGGTGGTTTGTTTGCTCGTGCTCCTTCCTCTTTCTGGTTTAGGAGCTCATGAATATTCTTAACCGCTCTCTCATCCTTATCCGTTCTTATAATGAGTTTGCCACCCCTGGTGCTCTCAACACTTCAGATGGCATTTATGGCAGGGTCGTCTCCAATGGCACCCTTTACCTGGCTCAGGACATCTTTGTATAGCTTCCGTCCATCCACAATGAGGGCATACGTAGTTTTCTGCCTGGTTTTAGTAGCCGTACCCTCCTTTGTAGCAGTTGGGGTATACAGGTGCACCTTGGTGGCTGTATCCTTGAAGACCCACTCCGTTGCCTTCCTTAGTACCACCAGGCTGACCACTCTTAGTTGGTACATGGCTATTTCGGTGTCACCTTCGGTCTCATGTCTCAGTCGTCCCAACTTCTCACATAGGTCCTTTAGGTTCCCATCAACATTTAGCTTAATGATTTTCCTGTTGATGGTTACCACAGGGGTTTTTGATCTGATCCTGCTGCTCTGTTCGATCACTTCCAAGTCACCACCGAGGTCTGAAAGTTCAGGGTACCGGTCTCTGTATATTTTTTGTATACTAAGGAGCATTTTTCTGTCATCAGGTTCTGTGATGACAACCTTCGTGGTCACTTCCATATTCGTTGTAGGGTTTCCCTCAAATATTATTGTGTTCTTGAATAAACTTGGGTCCCACTCCTTATCTATAGCTCTCTCCAGGTCTTCTACGGACTCAATCCATCCCATAGATTGAACCGTGTTTCTGCTTAGGTCTGGGGTCTGTGTTTGCATATCCCTGGTTGCTGGGCCAACCTGTGTATCGGCGTACATTGTGAGCTTTGGAACTGGCACATATTTGTTCCTGTCCAGTCATTCCCTGGTTGAGATCCTGGTAAATATATCTGAGCTTATCCTTAGCCGAGATATCATCTCCTTTATTTCCTTCTGGGTGTTCGGGTACATCTCAGAGAGTTTTATGAGTCTCGTAGATGCCTCGGCCAACACAAAGGCTTCTGGACTGAGCGACTTTTCGTACGGCCCTTCTGCAATCTCCTGATCGCATTTCCTCTTTTTGGAGGTTTCTTCCGTCAAAGAGATTGATCTCTGTACCCAGCCGATATGACTTAACCTGCGGTTTACTGTTGGATCCACTTGAGGACTATCGTCCGCAGTGAGATTTATTGTCCGCATGTTTGGTTTAATTGATTTGTTTTTATTTTTAGAATCCATGCTGATCCCACTAGTCTGGATGAAAAGAATGGTCTGGTGGGGCAGTGCACCATACCCCAAGGCCTTGCTTACGCCTACCCCGCACACCCTCGCCAAGATGCCGGGGGGCTGCTCGTGACTCACTCCGGGTGAGCCACGCATCCCTCGCCGCAGTTCCCAAGCTTGGATTCCGGGACTCTTCTGTCAAGGTTACCATATCTTAGCCAGTGGTTCCCGATATGAAGGCGCCGGAGATTCGCCTTCACCCTTCTGCGTTAGCTACAAGACGTACACCCTTTCACGCCCTGCATTACCAGGATCTACTACGAGGAAGTGCAGATAGGATTTGCTGATAAGTCTCTTCTGAGACTTTGGGCGTTTCTCAGTATTTATTGCAATCTAGACTCTGGCAGTCTATTGCACACAAGGATTGTATGTGCCGCTGTATCCGTGTTTCCACAGTATACACATTTGTCGTCGTTACCCTTTGTATCCTCTGCGTATATGTCCTGAAACATCCATGGCCGCTTAGAAATTGCGTAACCGGGTAGGTGGTTCTCCGGTGTTTGCAGGTTGGGAATTAGACTTTACGTCCACTGCGCGTGGTTTTCCCCATCTCTCCTGCCACATGGCCCATGTTTTCCTGGATTCTTCTATCCTAATAGATGAGGTAATTCTTTCCCTGCTCTTCCTTGCATGAAGACGAACCCTTTCTTCGATTTGCAACTGTATGGGGAGAATCCCCGCAATGACACAAACGGCCTCTGCAGATACTGTTCCGTATGCTCTAACTACTCCCAGAAGTATCCAAGCACTATCGAGAGCCAACCTAACCTAACCTAACCTCCTCCTATGTTTCTGTCGATGCATTTTATGGCAATATCACTTCTGTAGTCTACTATCCATTCCCCGTTGCTAACGATCTTTTTATTAGGTTCCGAAACCATGAGGATATCTATGTTGTGATTATTCACGGCAATCTGCACATTATCGTGTGCTGCCCTGGCCCTACCGAGGTAACATTGAAGGAACTTCACCATGCCTCGATCTTCGGAGTTGTAGCTCTTTAGCTCTTGCCTTTCTAATGGCTTCTTTGAAGGTGCTACACCTCAGGGTTCCAATTTTGTGCCCCTTTTGGTTACATACTAGACAGAATTCTTCATTCTTGCATGTCCCCATGCTGGGCTCCGGCTGGGCGCATGTGAAACAGCTTTTGGATCTGTCTGGGCCATTACACCTCTTGGTCTCGTGGTCGTAGGTCCAATATTTAATACATTTTGGCACCTTGACTCTCCTCTCGACCCTACATCTGACAAGGCCAATCCTAATGTATTCCCTTGTGAGTAGCTTCTCAGCCGACTCTTTCGGCATTATAACCGTCGCAGCCATTGTCTCCTTTGTTAACGGTCTGGGTTCGCTCACTTTGATTTCCGGGCTGTCTCCTAGGGTTGCTATGATTGCCTCAGTGATGTCTAATTTGGTTGTGTTTATGGACATGCCTTTTACATGCAGTGTTTCTGGGGTTTTTTCTCCAATCCTTCTTGTTTTTAGAGTGCCATCTGCCTTCAGTTCATTGCTCAGGTTATCAAGAGCTCCTATGTCTTTATCTAAAGTAACTAATAGTTTTCCATCTCTCGTGCTTTTGATGCTTCTTATAGCAGAGACAGCTGTGGTGTTTTTAATCGCTCCCGTAACTTTCCCTAGAATGTCTTTGTAGGTCTTTCCTTCCGTACTAACTATCATGCCGTAGGTGTTTCTTTCCCTTCTTTTTATGTTCTTCTCCTGTTCAGGCCTTGCGTACTCTACGCTATTACTGGTGTGCGTGAAGATCGTCTCCATGATCTTCCGTGTCTTAGTTTTTTCCAACTCAGTTGGTGTGACTATTTGGATCGTCCCAGTTCTGTTTTCCCTTTCAATCATTTCCTTCGCACTATGAATTGTTTTATATATCTCCAGGTAAACGTCCTCGCCCTCGCTTATTATTTCCTGCTCTCCTGCCTCTTTCCTCTGCTCGTTTCTATAACGCTATTTCTAACACGTATTCTGTTTGGACAGGTATTAGGTCCAGGTTTAGGATAGTCTCTGCTTCTGGGAATCTGTCTACCAGGTTTTTAATCAGTCCTTTTTTATTGATTTCATCCAGATTGAATGTCACGACTATATCGTCTCCTCGGTTTTCTTTCAATGGATTGGTATACACCACCTTTGTTTTTTGAAAGACTTCTTCTGGCCAGTCCTTCTATAAGAGTTCTCCGATACTATCATATCCCTTGCCTTCTTCTAGTGTGTTCTTAATTTCAGCAATGTGGGGGGTTAATGGATCCACGATCATTGTTTTTTGAAGCGCTGTGAGCTTCTCAATCTCTTCCTTGAGGTGTCTGTTTTCTTCTCTGAGAAGTTAAATTTCCTCTTCTGCGGTTTCATCTATCGTATCTTCCACCGTTGCTTGTTCTGCCGTGCTTGTATGCCCGACCTTTTGTAACAGTCAATAACTTTCTAAGAAGTTTTGCCAGGTTTTTCTGGCTGGTGTCCTTGGTCTCAGGAAATGAAAACGCTCCTACTACTTCTTCCTCGTCAGTCTTTGGCCTTTTTACGGACCTTGCCTCCTCCTCGTCCCATGTAAGGTCGAGTATGCCGACATTCGTCGGTGTCGTCGAGGCCGATCTTGTTGCCCTGCTATCAATGTTTCCTTTATTCATTACAAGTTTCAACTTCTTCGCCTGGTGCAGTCTTCGTAATGCCAGGTTCTCATGTGTTTTGCTAATGTCGGTGTTCGAGATTTTGCCCCCCTCCAGAATCCGTGGGGCAGCCTGTCGAAGTAGAGGGGGATTCCGGACAGTTTGTCCTACCCCCCTGGGGTACTGTGTTTTGAAGCTCGTCTCCCATATTTGGTTTGAATTCGGAGTGCCTTCTTCTAGATTTTCTGTCAGGGTTTACTCCCTTAGCCAGAATTTTCCCGTTATAAAGGAGCTGGCGCCATCACCCTTCTGCGTTAGCTGCATAACGTAGACCCATTGCACGCCATGCATTACCAGGATCTACTACGAGGAAGTGCAGATAGGATTTGCTGATACGTCTGCTCTAAGACTACGGTCATTTTTGCAGTCCAGACTCTGGCAGCCTGAACTAAACTGACCCAGAATCAGGCATTTAGATCCCAAGCTGACCTAACCTAACCTAACCTACTAAAAACTACTAAAACTATAGTTCATGCTTCAACGTTTCTCCTTCATGTGTCTTTTAGAGTTCTTCGGCGGCTCTGTCTTCGTCTTCTTTTTTTTTTTCATCACATTTGTGATATATCTGTACATTTTATTCCAGTATTCCTGGTTTTCTATCATTTTCGTGATGATCTCTTTCACTTCTGGCAGGTTTCCAATGTCCTCTATTATACCCTTTCTTTCCTCTTCCCATCGGGCGCATTTATAGAAGACATGTTCGGGGTCGTCCTTTGTACTTCGTCGCCGGCATAAATTGTCTGTGTTTTTTTTTATTCTGTATGTAAAAATTCCATAGGATCCGTGCCCCTTAAGGAATTGAGTGAAGTAATAGGAGATAGTCCTGTATTGCACTCTATCCACGGTTTGATGTTTCCAATTAGTT
Source organism: Crioceris asparagi (assembly GCA_958507055.1). NCBI lineage: Eukaryota > Metazoa > Arthropoda > Insecta > Coleoptera > Chrysomelidae > Crioceris > Crioceris asparagi. The sequence continues at coordinate 28,298,885 of OY293832.1, forward strand.
GCTTGGTACAGGCTGCTTTCCCTGTATCCTTTTCCCATCTCTCCTGCCATTTCTTATACGTTCTTTCCCGAGCCATTCTTCTGTTTCCTTCGTGCCTGCCCCCTACTTTATAGAGGAAACACCTTTCTGCAATCATCAAGTCCATAGGTGGGAATCCCGAGACCACCTGTGCTGCCTCCGCTAAAACTGTTCGGTAGGCGGACGTCGCTCTGATTAGCCCGTTCCTCTGGATCGCTATTAGTTTGTCACAGTGACTTTGTATTTTGGTCACTTCCCTCCATACCGGTGCTGCGTACAGGATAATACTATGTATTATCCCTAACAGGAGTTGACGTTTGTAGTAACTGGGTCCCCTTACGTTTGGAGTGATTTTTTGGAGTTGGACACATTTCGCCTTCGCCTTTTCTACCGTATGCTGCACATGGGCGCAGTAGAGCGTGTCTTTGTACCGCTATTAGTTTCCCTAGGTGATACTGGTATTTTATCGCGCCGCGCCACACCCACAGAGTATCCTCCTTTTTTCATATAGGGGTCCTCCTATGTTTGGCATAATTCTTTCCAGTGCCGCAAGCTTTGCCGATGCCTTTTGGGCGGCATAGTTAATGTGCCCAGCGAAGCCCATGTCTTTTTGAAGGACCACCCCTAAATACTTTGCTCCCTTGCCGCTGTAATGTTTTGCCCGAGGAGCTGTACGCTGAAATCGCCTCTTTTCCTTGGACCCCTGACAACCAGGATCTCTGTCTTTTGGGGAGCAACCTCCAGCCCCATATCTTCTAGCCAGTCCGCCGCGAGCCTCACGGTATTTTGGACCCGGTTGACTGCTTCTGCCTTCTCGTCTCCGCTTATTACGAAGAGCAGGTCATCTGCGTAGGCTATTGCTCTGGAATCTTCGCCGTAGGGGAGCCGCAAGACCCCGTCATAGACTAGATTCCAGAGCGTTGGACCTAATATGGAACCCTGTGGAACCCCCATGCTGCATTTGTGCGAGATCATGCCCGACTTTATGAAACGCTGCGAGAAATATGAGCATATGCATCTGATCAAATAATCGCTCATACCCGCTGTTCTTAGGGCTTGGATGATGTGTTCCCATCTTGCCGTATTAAATGCATTCTTTATGTCGATCGCAACGAGTATGCACCATTTTTTCTTGGAGGCGTCTACTGCGTCCTTTACCGCCAGGAGGGCCGTGGTGGTGGATTTTCCTCTCCTAAAGCCGTGTTGGTTCTCGGAGATGGTGCGCCTGTCTACCAGTTCCAGGTCAACCCTGTTCAAGTGACCCTTTCGAACAGTTTCCCCATTGTGTCGATCAGGCAGATGGGTCTATAGCTAGAGGGGTTTGATGGATCTTTCCCCTTCTTGGGGAGGAGCCCACCCTAGCTATCTTCCATTTCTTTGGGAAGTTTTGTTTCTGCAGGTATACGTTAATCATTCCAACCAACTCATGTGGGACCTCTTCCCAGGCGATCTTCAGCGTCTCCAAGGTGATTCCATCGGGGCCTGGCGCTTTCCCGCTCTTTAGGACTTTTATTGCGTCAGCGATTTCCTGTCTGCTTACTTCTGCTATTTTGGCTTCTGTCCTCGGGGGAGCTCTAAGTCTGCCTTGTGCAGTAGGGAATAAAGTACGCAGAATTTGTCTCCGGGTCTTCGTGGATATCTTGTAGTTTAAGTTTCCTTCCGCCAGGTGCCTCGTGGCTATCCGGTATCCTTCTCCCCATATGTCCTCGTCCAGTTCCTGGAGTAGCTTGCCCCAGTAGTGTTTCTTTTATCTCCTAATGAGAGTCTTTAGTCGCCTTTTCTCAGCGTTTAGGTCTGCTTGTAGAGTTCTTGCCTCCGTGCTATTTTTGTCGGTGAGGCGGGTGTACCTCCTCCGATATCTGTTGTAGACCGTTCTGCAGGCACTGATTTCCTCGTTCCACCAATAAGGGGTTCTGGGGTGCATTGCAACCTGCCCTTCCTGGCATGACTCGAGAAAAAGTCCCTGTATCTTCTCGTACGTTCGTTCGCCGCTGCCCCAGGTGGCTTCCCTGAGGGATAGCCTGAAAAGGTCCGTCCACAGGGTCCTCCTAGGGTGTTGTTTTTGCTTGGGCTTGTGTTAAGTACTTATTTCTATATAAATATTGCCATGGTATGTGTACGGGTTGGTGTAAGCTATTCTCCAGCAGGCTATTTTTTTGAGGACAGTATCAGAGGTGAGTGTCACATCGATGTGGCTCCTGCACCGCTCCCTTTCGAAGGTGTGTCCCCCGTCGTTTGCTGCCATCCAGCCTAGCTGCGACAGCCACTCTTCGATGTGTCTCCCTCTCTGATCTGCCTTAGGGGAGCCCCAGGTCTGAGACTTAGCATTGATGTCACCCAGCACGACGCAGTTATTTGGGTGTTTGGAGACCTCGTCGAAAATGTCCTCGACAGTCTTTTTGAAGTTGGCAAATGGGACATTTGGGGAGATGTAGGTCACGTATACATGCAGGTTGCAGAGGAAGAGGCGCACGAAGCCGTTACGCCTCTTTACCTCCTGCACCTCTAATTCGCTATTGCGGATCTTTATCGCCACGTCGGCTCCACTGTCCGTGATCCAGCCTTCCCTGTTGGCGATTTTCCTGTTGGGTTCTGAGACCACAATTATATCTACATCCTGTTTTGCGGCGTCGCATGCGGCGATGTCATGCGTCAGCTTTGCTCTGCCCAGGTTTAATTGTAGAATTTTTAACATAAAGATGACACGGAGCTAGACGGACCAAATAAATAGGTATATATAAAATTATCTGAACATTGGACAGCACATATAAATAGATATAAAATTTTGTATATGGGACAGCACATATAAAATTATGTATTATGTATGTATTATGGGACGGCACTGAAGTATATAACACTGAAGAAGACACGTATATTGTATAAAAAGACAGCACGTATGTATAAAACACAATCCTCGATGTAAAGATATCACAGTCACGGTCAGGTCTCCCTTTTTTTCGCGGGGGTGATGGGAGGGAAGTCCTCCTTGTGGAGCCTCTTCCTCTCCTCCCTCAGGGCTTTCTTGAAGCTCGGGCATTTGCCACTGCTCAACTTGCTGAATGGACGTGTTGGCACTCGTAATAAGGTCAGCTTTCCTTTCGGCTGATATAATAAGTGTTATATCGTCAGCATAAGCAACTATTTTGCAACCCGCTGGGACCTTAAGCTCGAGTACTGGATTGTAGAGTACGTTCCACAGGGTAGGGCCTAGGACAGGACCCTTTGGAACGACCTGAATCGTGCGTAGCTGGGTATCTTTTGAAATGCTGACGACCCTGTCCGAAAGATAGTTAGCTACAAGTTTTATCAGGTATTTGCTGACTGTAATCTTCTGGAGTCTCCGGATGATGATACTCCATCTTGCCGTGTTGAAGGCGTTTTTAACGTCTATGGCATAGCTGCGGTCCAGGGCTGACCGGAGTTGCGGATGATCTCTCGTACGGCCCCCACTATCGGTGCCCTTTGGTATAAGGATCACCTTGGCGAGTTTCCATTTCTTCGGAAAAAATCTGCTGCGCCAGTACCATGTTGCAGACCCTGAGAAGAGTGGCTGGGATCTCCTTTATATATATATATATATATATATATATATATATATATATATATATATATATATATATATATATATATATATATATATATATATATTTGATTCTGAATTCTTGACTGGTTTATTATTTGATAAAATAGATTTTTGTTGGGGATGCAGTCATTTAATAAATAAAATTCTTTGGATTATGCCAAGCTTTCGAGAATGTTTATTCTCTTCGTCGGGGCAAACTAAAAATCGTTACAAATTTTTTTAACTGCATAATAGATTATTAATTAAAGTACTTACATTCGTGAATTTACATAAAATTAACCACAAACAGGAAAGATTTCATAGTCAGCAATCAGAAATGTCATTAGTTATTTATAAATGTCATGGTAACAGCATATCTAGAGTTGAAAGTGTCTAGATTCAAGTTTTCTTAGAAAAGATCCATATAGGAGTTATCTTTGTGTTTGTAGCTCTTTTTTAACAAGTCACACATTAAACTTAAAAATATTGAGGCAGATATAAGTTTAGTAAAAAGAAAAAGTTATTATTCAATTATAAAAAAAAAATATTTATAACAGACTTAGAAACACATAATATAAATAAATATATACCCGTACACAGACTAGACTATCTGAATTCGTAGGTATTGCAGTATAAATTCAAGTTTATTATGTCAATAATATTATTTACTATTTTGTTAGGCATTCAGATTATTTGTTAATTATATATAATCATATTCTCTCACAATACGACATACATAACTTTAAAATGAAATAATGGAAAACGTCAATTACATAAAAAAAAACAAGTCAATCTCTCTCACAAATTAACCTGAGAAATTTATTAAAATAGCAGATATATCTAATAGAGAAATATTAACATATATCATTTTTATCGTATTCTCTCACAATACGATAGATACACAATATAAAATATCCTGAAAAGCATCCACATCGTATTCTCTCACAAATCAACATGTAAGAATATTTTAAACATTTTCCATGTTATTTAATATATTTTAAATAGTGATATCAAAAAAGCAAATGGCGAAACACAAGGAAGGAAAAAATCATCATATTATATCTCACTATATGTTAAACATGAAATGAAAATCCTTTTGAATCATCTAAATTTCTCTCACCAATCAGTTGATCTAGAGATCTCGAAACTCTTAATATTTGTTGTTATAAACTTTTATCCTTCTTCAGTATAATCTGTATACGCATACATACCCATCTATTATAATATACCAAAACAGAAAAAATAAATTGACAAATATAACTAAATGATATGAGAATATAATTAGCCTATACCTACATATAGAGCTAGGTACGTATTATATTCACACATATATTTCAATTTTGAGAAATATTTTGAGAAAAATTATTAAATTTATTATTATAGAGATTTAATATATAAGAATAAATAGAACTAAGTCCATTAATATCTGAACGTTTATTCATAGTATTATTATGTTTTTTAATATTTATCATTTCTAAGAAACCACGTTTAAAATATTTTTTCTCAGAACAAAGAGCAATAGTATTATCAAAATCAATACTATGTTTTTTATTGATGGCTGACCGGAGTTGCGGATGATCTCTCGTACGGCCCCCACTATCGGTGCCCTTTGGTATAAGGATCACCTTGGCGAGTTTCCATTTCTTCGGAAAAAATCTGCTGCGCCAGTACCATGTTGCAGACCCTGAGAAGAGTGGCTGAACATGCCATCAATAAAAAACATAGTATTGATTTTGATAATACTATTGCTCTTTGTTCTGAGAAAAATTATTTTAAACGTGGTTTCTTAGAAATGATAAATATTAAAAAACATTATAATACTATGAATAAACGTTCAGATATTAATGGACTCAGTTCTATTTATTCTTATATATTAAATCTCTATAATAATAAATTTAATAATTTTTCTCAAAATATTTCTCAAAATTGAAATATATGTGTGAATATAATACGTACCTAGCTCTATATGTAGGTATAGGCTAATTATATTCTCATATCATTTAGTTATATTTGTCAATTTTTTTTTCTGTTTTGGTATATTATAATAGATGGGTATGTATGCGTATACAGATTATACTGAAGAAGGATAAAAGTTTATAACAACAAATATTAAGAGTTTCGAGATCTCTAGATCAACTGATTGGTGAGAGAAATTTAGTTGATTCAAAAGGATTTTCATTTCATGTTTAACCTATAGTGAGATATAATATGATGATTTTTTCCTTCCTTGTGTTTCGCCATTTGCTTTTTTGATATCACTATTTAAAATATATTAAATAACATGGAAAATGTTTAAAATATTCTTACATGTTGATTTGTGAGAGAATACGATGTGGATGCTTTTCAGGATATTTTATATTGTGTATCTATCGTATTGTGAGAGAATACGATAAAGATGATATATGTTAATATTTCTCTATTAGATATATCTGCTATTTTAATAAATTTCTCAGGTTAATTTGTGAGAGAGATTGACTTGTTTTTTTTTATGTAATTGACGTTTTCCATTATTTCATTTTAAAGTTATGTATGTCGTATTGTGAGAGAATATGATTATATATAATTAACAAATAATCTGAATGCCTAACAAAATAGTAAATAATATTATTGACATAATAAACTTGAATTTATACTGCAATACCTACGAATTCAGATAGTCTAGTCTGTGTACGGGTATATATTTATTTATATTATGTGTTTCTAAGTCTGTTATAAATATTTTTTTTTTATAATTGAATAATAACTTTTTCTTTTTACTAAACTTATATCTGCCTCAATATTTATAAGTTTAATGTGTGACTTGTTAAAAAAGAGCTACAAACACAAAGATAACTCCTATATGGATCTTTTCTAAGAAAACTTGAATCTAGACACTTTCAACTCTAGATATGCTGTTACCATGACATTTATAAATAACTAATGACATTTCTGATTGCTGACTATGAAATCTTTCCTGTTTGTGGTTAATTTTATGTAAATTCACGAATGTAAGTACTTTAATTAATAATCTATTATGTAGTTAAAAAAATTTGTAACGATTTTTAGTTTGCCCCGACGAAGAGAAAAAACATTCTCGAAAGCTTGGCATAATCCAATGAATTTTATTTATTAAATGACTGCATCCCCAACAAAAATCTATTTTATCAAATATATATATATATATATATATATATATATATATATATATATATATATAGTAAATGGGGTAGGAGTTTCATTTCCAGTATCCATGCTTACATCTCTGCAAGCTGGGAAGAGAGACCTCACTATGGAAGATTTGGAGGAGGGGTCCATGCCAAAAGGAGTGTCGCGGTTTTTGTTGGCCCTTGTTACGATCTTGTATCCCTGTCCCCACACATCCTTGTCGACATTCTGACGTATCTTTTTCCATTGGAGTTTCTTGGAAGCAAGGATTGCGTTTTTATACCCCTTCCGCAGCGTCTTGAACGACTGCTTGAGGTGTCCGGAGTCGCTTCTGTTCAAGATCTTTGCGCGCATCCAAAGCCTCTTGGAGTGGTTACATGATTACCTTGCATCCTTTATCTCTTTGGTCCACCAGTATGGTTGTGGGTTGTTGTCAGCTCTCCTGCTCACGGCTTGTTGTTGAGTGTTTTTGAGTTCCCTGGTTAATTTGGTCACGCTTGCATTGACTCCGAGGGTGAAAAGGTTTACCGCGTCTGACAATTTTCCTTCTACCAGAGTTTGCCTGGTCATTGGAAACCGTTCCTTTCTCGTGTTATCAGCTATGGAGAAGCTGATATATTTATGGTGACTAAAATTCTCCTCCTTCAAAACCTCCCATGTTGGGATCTTGTTCGCGAGACCGCTTGTCGTCATGGTGACGTCTATGAACGACTCGCTCTGGTTCCTCTTGAAAGTCGGGGAGTTGCCGCGGTTTTGAACAACATCCCTAGGGTGGCAATCCATTCCCCCAGTAGTCCCCCCTGTTATCGGAGACTGGTGAGCCCCACAGGGCCGATTTTGCGTTTAGGTCACCCAAGACCACGGCTTCCCTTTTCCTCTGTGTGATAAGTCCCAGCACTTCGTCCACCTTCCTGCAGTATGCCTCAAAGGCAATGTTTGGTGAATTGTAACACCCATAAATATCGAAGTCTCGAAGTTCCAGGCATACGTATCCACCTCCTTTGCTTACTCCAACAATACCCAGCTGCCTATTAAGGCATAAGATGGAGACATCTTGTGAGCTGTCCCTCAACCATCTGGGTGTTTCGGTGATCTTCTTGTTTGGTTCTGACACAATCAGGATGTCGATATTTAGCTCCCTGGCATTCGCGAAGGCTACGTCATGAGCTGTCCGGGCTCTGGCCAGGTTTGTCTGGAGAATTTTTATGTTTTTAGTGTCCATAATAAATGAGAGAGAGAGAAAATAAGACAATACACTTTAAAAGTTATATAGAGGTAAAAAACAGTCACATTTAAATAAATCACAGAGTTATATCACAGTTTATCAAGATTGTAGCTATCACAAACCCACTAAACTTAGCAGGGCGCTGGTGGTAGGGCTCCTCTCGGCATGCGGTTCCGGAGATTCGGCCCTATTTTCTGGATGGGTTGACTTACGAGGTGTTGGTGGTGTTCCAGTCCTCTGTCTTGGTTGTTTTTGTTTGGCAGGGTTCGAAGAGGTTTCCTTCGACTTCTTACGTGCATTCAGCAGTGCCTCGCGGAATTTCCCACACTTGGCGGTTCCGAACAGGTGCTCACTTGTATTGCACAGGGCACATGCGTTTTTCTCGCACGCCTTTGACTTGTGCTCCGTTTTTCCGCACTTGAAGCACTGGCCTTTCCTGTATCGGCCCTGGCAGTCGGTCGTTTTATGATCGTAAGACCAGCATCTGCCGCACCTCAGGACGGGTATCCGCTTTTCTAGTCGGCATCTTACCAGACCTATCTGGATGGTGCCGCGTTCCAGAAGCTTTTGAGCTCGGTTTTGGCCAAGCTTTACTGTTATTGCCTGCGTATTCGAGGCATTTGGCCTGAGGGCGCTGGTTCTGTCCACTTCCTCCTCCCAGCCTACGGTTGCGGTTATTTCCTCCACTGCCTCTTGTCTTGTGGTATTGGCATCGATACCCCTGATGTGCACCGTTGTTGTTTTTTCTATGCCTCTTTTTGTTCTTAGGTTTTTGTTCTCGCTGAGAAGATTTTGAATTTTCTTCAAAGCTTATTCATTTCTATCGGTCGTTATAATGAGCTTGCTACTCCTGGTACTCTTAACGCTCTGGATAGAAATTTTTGGCCTGGTCACTACCTAAGGCTCCTCTCACTTCGTTTAGGACGTTTTTATAGGGCTTCTGTCCTACCACTATGAGTGCGTAGGCTGTCTTCTGCTTTGTTGCTCCCCCCTTGAAACCCGTAGGGACATGGATCTGGATTTTTGTGGACGATCCACTCCACGCATCTAAGATTATGGATGGCCACTGCCAAACAGAAGGGGATCATTCTGTTTCCTCCCGAAGTGCTTTCAGCTTCTGGTGCAGGTTTTCAAGTGTACCATTCACTCGAAGCTTAACAATCTTCCTTGTAGAGGACTCGGCTGGGGCCTTCTATCTGATCCGACATGTCTGCTCTAGCACCTCGCATTCTCCATCTAAACCCTCAAGCTCTGGAAATCTATCCCTGTATATTTTCTGGATACTTGAAGTCATACCCGGGTCGTCGGGTTCTACAAGGACAACCTTCACCACGTCATCCGGGCTTGTTGTTGGGTTGCCTACGACGATTTTTGAGTTCTTGAACACATCTTCTTCCCACTTGAGTGGTAAAAGGGGGCTGAAGAACTCGAAGCTGCTAATCCCATTAAGGGATTTAACATCCTTTTCTTCCTCTGCTACCGATGTTTGGGTTGACATGTCCGCCATCTCCGGTTTCGATGTCTGAGTGTCGACATCAATAGCAATTTTGTCGACGAGCTAATACTGGCTTTTATCAAGCCAGTTTTTGACAGAGCTTCTTGTATATACTTCGGTATTTTTCTTCAGTTTACCTATTGTCTCCTTTATTTGAGATGGAGTGTTAGGGCAGTTGCTCACCAATTTGCACAATTTTTTTGAAATGACAATGGTTGCCTCGATCGCCTCCATCAAGATGAAGGCATCTGGGCTTTGTAGCCGCTTGTAGGATCCTTGGTTTTCGGTAATCGAGCTGTCGAGATTTTTTCTTTTGTTGTCAGACTGATTGAGAACTTTGTAATTTAACAAGTCCCAATCTGCTATGGACTAGCGTCCTGGGGTCGTTATCCTTGACAATGCAAATTGTCTGTATATTTTTTGTATTTGAACACATATTTGTTGCCACGAGAATGGTTGGTAAAATAGTCAGGTGGGGCAGTGCACCATACCCCACTAAGGCCTTGCATATCGCCTACCCCGCACACCCTCGCCATGATGCCGGGGGGCTACTCGCGGCTCACTACGGGTGAGCCACGCATCCCTCACCGCAGTTTCCCAAGCTTGGATTGCCGGGACTCTTCTGTCAGTGTTACCATACCTTAGCCAGGGGGCTCCCGTTATAAGGGCGCCGGAGGCTCCTCATCACTCTTCTGCGTTAGCTGCATAACGTACACTCATTGCACGCTATGCATTACCAGGATCTACTACGAGGAAGTGCAGATAGGATTTGCTGATGGGTCTATTCTGAGACTGCGGGCGTTTCTCAGCCATTTATTGTAGTCCAGGATCTGGTAACCTGAACCACACTGAGACCCAGAATCAGCCATTTAGATCCCAACCTAACCTAACCTAAACTAACCTAACCTAACCTAAGTTTTTTTGCCCATGAGGTAGGGGGAAGCTTATGCCTTCTCCACAGCGGGGTCAGTGCAATGTTGTGGGTTTTGTGTGGGACTTCCACCTCACTAAACCCCCTCCTCAGTTTTTTTAATGTCGTCACCTGGGATTAGGCTGCGTGCCCGTACATCAGGAGCGTCATTTTCAATGTCTCCTAAGCCCTGCCTCTCTCTATCCTCTATCTCCTTCGTTCTCATCACGCAGGTAACAAAATCATATATTAAGTTCCACTCCCTGTGGCTCCCAAGCATCCTTTCGATGATTTTTTCGAATGTGGGTAGTTGCCCATGCATATGAAGCATTGGTCGTCTAGTGTTTTTTTGATTCTTGTTGTATATGTGCCGAAAGATCCATGGCCAGTCAAGAACTGTGTAAAGTAGTAATTTGTTCTTTTGTATTCGTAACTCCGCATAGTATTCTTCTCCTCTCACATCTTGGGCCTCCAATATTGGGCATAAGTCTAGATAAAGCTGCTAGTTTTTCCGAGGCTTTCTGTACGAGGTAATCTATGTGACCCGCGAAGCTCAAGCCTTTGCGGAGGACAATACCTAGGTATGTGATTTCGCTCGATGGTGTTATGTCTTGTCCAAGGACTAGCAAGGTGAAGTCTTCTACGCTTCTTGGGCCTTTGGCGATTAGGAGCTCAGTTTTTTGCGGAGCTACACCATCTTTTCGAGCCAGATTGCTGAGAGCCTCACGGTTTCCTGCACCCGGCCTTTCACTTCTGACTCCTCGTTTCCACACACTATGAAGAGCAGATCGTCTGCATACGCAGCCGCCCTCACTTTTTTGTCGTATGGGAGCCGAAGGACTCCATCGTATACGATGTTCCATAATGTGGGTCCTTTAATTGACCCCTGCGGAACCCCCATTGTGCATTTATGAGAAATCATCCCCGACTTCACATAGCGATGGGTGAAGTATGACCGCACACATCTTATAAGATATTTACTTATTCCCGCTGCTTGGAGTGCGTCTATGATACAGTGCCATTTTTCCGTGTTAAAGACATTTTTTACGTCTACAGACACAAGTAGGCACCACGTTTCTGTTGAAGCTTCAAAGGCATCCTTCACTGCTAGAAGAGCTGTTGTAGTTGATTTTCCTTTCCTAAATCCGTGCTAATTTACGGAGATGGTTCCCTTTTCGACTAGTTCCTTTTCGATGCGATTTAGGAGGATCCTCTCGAATAATTTTGCCTTTCGGCTTTTATAAGTTCGGTCTGGTTTCGTGCTTCAGTACGGTCCTTTTTGGCTAAGCGGGTAAAATTTCTGCGGAGTTTATTGTATTCTGTCCTAGAAAGTGTTGTGTTGTCTTCTTTGCTCGACGCGCTGAAGAGTGACAGGATTTGCCGGTATACGTCGCCGTTTTCCCAGGTGGAATCCTGGAGGGATCGCCTGAATAGGTTCGTTCCTAAGGTCTTCCTCATGTGTTGTTTTTCGCTGCGCCTGTTTGAAATCCTTATTTCGATGGAGATGTTGCCATGATGTGTATATGGGTTGCTGTGTGTGATGTTCCAGTTGGTTATTAGTCTGAGGGCTTTTTCGGAGGTTAGGTTCACATCTATATGACTTTTGGAAGTGCCTCTTTCAAAGGTGTGACCTCCGTTATTGGCTGCGGTCCATAATTACTTTGTATGTATTCTAATGAAACAATTTCTCTCCTAGTTAAAAGACAAATAAATTTCAAATTTCTGGCACATGATGAAGGATTTTCCGGAATATCCCTGAATCTTGCATCGCTGCCTTGTATTGGCCCATACCGGCAAATGGTCTTCTCCATCATAATGAACTTCTAAGAGTCGCAGCTCGGCAGGACCGCATCGTTTTTTCTGTGGCTGTAGATTTTCTGTAGATCTACATGCTCGACCACATTTCCGAGATACAGTAGTGTTTATTTTACACAATGTTTCCACTACCGCTAGTTTGAAAACAACTAATTTCATTCCGTTGTTTTGGAAGTCGTCCTACTTCAGTTATTGGTTCACTTCCTGCGTAAATTGACAATATGTATACTATTTTGTTGTCAAACTATGACACTAGGGAAAAATCTATATCGTCAATACGTGCGACCTTTTCAGCTATAGCATCACGACCTTTACGTTTCATTTCGGAATCCTTGGCATTTGTACATTTGGAACTCTATTAATGCGCACTGTTCCAAGAGGTAAAATATCCCCTTTGGTGACATATATCTGCAAAGGTAATGACGTAAACCAGTTATCAAAAAAAAAGTTTGTGGTTCAAATGTCTTGGATCACTTTCAACCAAACGTATCACAACATATGCTTTATATCCCCACTTGTGAGGTTTCTTTGGATTATATTGCTTCAAAGAGGATCTAGCTTTCGTGATTATTATTTTCTCATCTACTGCTAAATGATCTTTGTTTGGTATCAACAGTAATCTTTCTCACAAACTCTTAAGAAGCGGTTTTATTTTGAAAAGTTTGTCGTGACCTGGCTGTCCTTGAAGGATGTATGTACTTTTTTCATTGAAGTGCACATATCGTTTTATTTCTTCCCATCTGGAGTTTCGAAATCTATCATCGCTGTAGGCATTGATTCATCACACAAAAACTTCGATTTTTCTTCATTCCAAAGTAGATCAGAATCCTCCCGTTTGATGCAATTTGGTCTTATTCTTTTTCAGAACACCACGTTTTACCATCTGCGCTAATGGTATTTTATCATCTACGCAGTCTGTGTTATAGTCTGATTCTGGTATCACAATATCTCATATCATATCACTCTTCTGTTTCTTCTTGCTTTATTTTCCAAATTTGGTTCGTCTCTATCACTGTCACTCGGTCCAGCCAGTACTATGGGTTCCATTGGTCGATCATCATGAGACAGTATATCGTCTTCGCTAATATAAGCATCTGGTATGTTGGACAGAATAGCATTTTTATGTCCATAAAATCGTATAGGATCCATTCTATAATAAAAAAACTGTATTATGTAAAATTATTTTATTTACATCTATTGCCTTTATATTTCAAATATATCCTCAAGTAGAGCCACAACTGCATAGTGTGCCATATATGGTACATCTATTTTTTATAATATATTGATTTACCTGTAAACTATTTTTCCCATTTTACACTGAAATATCTAGTTATCAGATTCAGCGAAGCACTATTATTTTCTGCATCAATATTCAAGGATAAGCACACATCGAAAATGACATAAACAAATGGCTTTTTTGAGTCGCTTGTCATTTACAAATTGAAGCGATATGAAACATATCTTTCTAATGTTGGTGGTTTATTATAGAGTTTTTTAAGACCCTGACAAAGATACAAAATTTTGACTTTACATCGTGGCCGTCTTTCACCTATTAGGCCCAGGGCACATTAGGATAATGCGGCCCTTAAAGGCCTTAGAGCACTATTTTATTATAATAGACGAAGAAAACAGACATGCAAAGTTTTAGCTTTATTTTTATTTCCTTGCAGTTACATTAGATATGATCAATAGATAATATAATTATTAATTATATTCATACTGATTGAAGAGGTATCCTTCCAGATTTGAGAGCAAAATCGTTAATCACATCTTCAAAATCTACGTTTTTGAGCATATCACATTCTATCGACATTAGAGACAAACTGTTCAATCTCTTTTGAACCATGGTATTTCTTAGTTAATTTTTAATGCGTTTTAATTTCGAGAAGAAACGTTCCCCACTGCAGTTAGATATCATCATACTTAAAAAAAACTCAGAGCAATTTCTATATTAGAGAAGGTGTTCAATTTGGTTCTCTTTCAAAAGATGATATATTTCCAGTATACTATCAGTTCCTTCATTTGTACATTTATTAATTTTCAAGTGTTCTGTTCCATTCCATTTGTAGCTCTTTCTCGTTTACGTCTTCATAGATATCAGCAAATTCTTTGCAACTTTGTTTGCTTTGCTTTTTCAAATGAGTGTTCAATCAAAAAAATAAAGCAAAACGTTGAATAATGTTCTTATAAGCATTCAATCGCTGTTTTAGATGTACGCCCAGTGTATCAATTATGAATCTTTCTTTTCCATTCAGTTGGATTGAGCCATCAAGTCTCGCATGAGCTTCTACGTCTAGTTCTTTGAGATAGGTCCTTATAGTCGGATTCCGGGTTTTTTTCTTTGGCGGATGATTCGAAGTAATCAAATTTGTCCCTGAGGCTAGTAATATAATTATCGAGTGCAGTGAACAAATTAGTTGCAACATCCAGTGTTAGTCTGAAGATAATTGCTTGTTTTGTCTATTCTTTCCAATATAGAGCTCCGAATTTCAGTTAGTATAATAAATTCTAGTTTTCAATTTTTCTGGACAGACTAAGAGCTTCTTCTCTAGTTTCTTGAGCCTGTTCTGTATCTTTTGAGATGCATATCAAAGCTTCTGTAACTTGTCTATGACCGTCATGCATGGCGCTCACTGTAGTTTATGTTTAATAAACACTAAGGAATCTTATCTTCTATATACTATATTTCCATATTTAATTTATTTCAAAATTAGTAATCATTTTTATTCACACACGATCTTACTTAATCTGCCACATGTCAAATATGTCAGCAGTCAGAACACATAATTAAGGAAAGTATTACCAACCTAAACTTTCACACTACACCCTCTCTCACTTTCCTTAATCTTACATATATTTAAACAAAAATTACTATATAAAAATATAGAACAAAATATAACACATGTTAACATAATTCATAGAAAATACATATCTTAAATATTTGAAGATGTAACTTAACTTTTAAGTTATCCCTCTCTAAATCAACATAATTCTACATTCACTCTATTGATACAAAACTGAAATTTAGGAAGCCCTTTGGTTAACATATCTGCTAACTGCATTTTCGTACTTATATAACAAAGTTCCATAGTTTTTGAATTTAAAATGTCACAAACAAAATTATATTTTAGGTCAATATGTTTGACTCTCCTATTGTTTTCTGGATTTTTTATTAAAGAAATACACCCTTGATTATCCTCAAAGACAATAAAACTTTGAAACTTTATTTTCATATCAAACAACCTTCTGAACCATAAATACTCTTGGACTGCTGAAAATAAAGCCACTAATTCCGCTTCTGAAAGACTAACACAATTGTGTTCTCTAGTAACCCATGTGATTGCATTCCCAAAAAGTTTAGCTAAATAACCTGTAACAGATTCATCATTTACCTCCCCAGCTCAGTCGGAATCTACAAAGCAAACAAAAGGCTTTTCTTGCATATTTCGGTTGAAAATCAAGTTAATGGTACCCCTTAAATATCTTAGAATTTTTTTAAGACACGCCCACACAACACTATTATTTTTATCTTGAAATCTGCTTAAGTAATTTACAGAATAGCTGATATCTGGTCTAGAGCATAACATCAAATACATTAAGCATCCTATGAGCTGTCTTACAGGAAAATTTTTCTCTTCTGTATCTTGATTTGATAAAATCTTATGTTTTGGGTCTATAGGGATAGGAGAAGAATTACAGTTTTCAAAAATAAATCTCTTGAGTATTCCAGTTAAATATCTCCTTTGGTTTATCTTTAAAATGTCATTTTCTCTGTCATAATCTATTTCTAGTCCAAGAAAATTCAAGTCTCCTTTGTTTTTGATTTCAAATTCCTTAATTAACAATTCTTTGTCCACATTGATTCTACTCAAGTCCGGTCCCGCTAATATAATATCATCAACATAGATTAATAAATAGAGGATCTGTCCATCTTCAAATATTTTTATGTATAAACAGTAGTCAGCCTCAGATCTTTTGTAGCCCATTTTTTTCATTGCTTTTATCCACAAATTTTCTTCCTCTCTACCTTCTAGTTCTTCTACATTTTCCGGAACCTTCTCTACAAAAGACATATCATCAAATGACATAACTCATAGCCATTTTCTTTTTCTGGTCTTTTTATTTTCCGTTTGATATCTTCTAGTAGAATCTGACTTTCTTTCTCTTGTTCACACATAGTTTCGTTTCCATTTGTGTCATCTCCACTATCATCTCCTATCGTATCTTTATGGTCTCCACTAATCTGTATCTGTGCTATTTCCTTTCTGACTTACAGAAAACATTTTTTTCATTGCAAATAACATCTCTAACTCCTATTACTTTTTCTTCACTTATATTCCCCAATTTGTATCCCGTATTTGAATATCCTATCATCATTATTTTCTCTGATTTACCATCAAACTTCTCTCTACATTCTTTAGGTACGTGTACTTATGCTGTACATCCAAATATCTTCTTATTCCTATCATCAGCTTTTCTATCATTCCATACTTCAGCTGGTGTTAAATTCTTTAAATGATTGTTCGGGGTTCTGTTCAAAATGTATTTCGCAACCCTTATAGCTTCACTCCAGAATATTTTTGGCATGCTTGCTTCTTCTATCATTACTCTTGCTTTGTCAATTAAGATCCTATTGAATCTTTCAGCTTTTCCATTTTTTTCTGGTTGGTATATTTCATCCATGTTCCATTATTTTTACACAATTGTTTAAACTCATTTGATATATACTCTTCCCCGTTATCGCACCGTAAAGTTACAATCTTAGTATTAAATTTTGACTTCACCAAATTCATATATTCTGTAAAACATTGTAATACCTTATTTTTACTCTTAATAATGTGAAAGACACAAAAACCTGAAAACCCATCAATAAAGGTAACAAAATATTTATGTTATGGGTCCAACAATATCTATATGAATTATTTCTAATAATCTTTTAGCATTCGATCTTGTATTGAATCTTATACTTGTCATTTTATCATTTACACATGCTTCACAGAATTCAATTTTGCTCAATTTTATATTTTCTAGTCCCTGAACCATTTTATTACTTACAAGTTTCCTTTCATGACAAATATGCCCTAGTCTTTTATGACATAACTGCGTTTCGTTATTGAAATTTTCAACATTTAAACATTAATTTTTGTCTTTAATTTTAAACGAAATCTCATATAACCTACTTCTCTGATCTATGCCTACTAAATCATTTGCTCTGTACAGACATACTTGACCCTGATCAAAAATTACCGTAACAATTGATATTTCTAGCCTTTGACTGACAGTAAATTGCTCCTCAATTATGGTACATAAAAAAACATTCAATCTCTCTTTTTCCTACTTGACTTAAAACTCTTATGTTTCCTACACCAATTGCTTTCATAAAATCTTTGTTTTCAGCCACTGCTATGTTAATCGAGTTATTAAGTTGTACATAATCATGAAAATAAGATTTATCATTTACTAAATGATCAGTACAGCCTGAGTCAATATAAAATAATATTTTATCGTTACTATTATCACTTATATATGCCACTGAGCTTAATCTAACTTGATCTGTCAGAAAACATCCCCGTTCTCATACGTGTTAGTGTAATTTCCTTGATTTTGATATGGTTGTCGAGGTAACTGATGACTATTACCTCTTCTTTGAACTCTAGAACTCCTGCCTCTGAAGCTTCGTCTCATTTGACCACTTACTCTGTAATCTCTATATCTTCTCCCAGGTTCCCTATAATTTGTCCCTACAGTCCTTTTGCATATGTCCAGGCTTTTGACATATATAACAAACTGTAGTCTTCGTTACAAATGTTGCTGGTTTTTGTTCATATCTTGTAGTACTGGACGCCTTTCTTCTTTCTACTTCCGCTCGAAGCTTTTCCTTTGCTAATTCAATTGTTAATTCTTTTGGATTTAAACTTTCTAAGATTGCAATCACTGTCTCGAAGAATGGTGGCATTGAAAGAAGTAAGTTGCATACTAAATCTTCATTCTTTACTTCCGCTCCAGTTGCTTTTAATTGTCTTGTCACATCATCAAACTCACTAAAAAACTGCTCCAGGTCATACTTCTTTTAATTTCATAGATATTAGTTTTTTCCTCAAAATCATTTGTCCAGGTATGCCTCGTTTTTCATATCTTTCTTGTAAAGCCTGCCACTATGATATGCTGTGTTTTTGTCTCGAATAACCTCCAATTGATTGTCATCTAAGCATTGTACAATTATTCACCTACCGGCCCTATCTTTCCTTTTTGCTTCTAGTTTTGTACCTCATCTGTATAGTTATCCTCTTTGAACTCTGTGTCAATACATTCTTCAACTTCTTTCTCTTCCAATATAATTTTAATTCTGTACTTCCATGCGGAAAAAATGTTGTCTTTCAGTAGCTCAATATTAAACGTATTCTTTACTGTACTGGCCATAATTTTCATTTACAGAATATTCTGGGCCCATAATCTGTACTTTATGCTTAATAAACACCAAGGAATCTTATCTTCTATATACTATATTTCCATATTTAATTTATTACAAGATTAGTAAGCAGCCATTTTTATTCACACACGATCTTATATACTTAATACTTAATCTGCCTTATATCACATATGTCAGCAGTCAGAACACATAATTAAGTATTACCTACCTAAACTTTCACACTACACTCACTGCATCTACTCGGGCTGACCATCTTGTTTGTGAAAGGCTTTTAACCACTTTTTTGGGCCCTAAATGTTTTGTCAATATATTCCAACTGAGGTAGAACTCGAAAAAAAGTTATACAACTTCTTAATCATTTCAAAGAATTGTGTTAACTCTGACACAGACCTCGCAGCATGGACACCTACTAAGTTCACTGAATGCCCCGCACATGGTACAGAGGTAGCAAATTCGCATTTCTCCTTGATTCTTGCTTGTAGATCAGTATATTTTCCCGACCTATTTGAAGCATTGTCGTAGCTTTGTCCTCTACAATTTTTATAGGAATATCATGACTCTCTAAAAAAATCAAGACGTTTTCAGCTAAATACTCAGATTTATTCTCTTTAATAGGTATAAATTTCAGAAACCTTTCAACAGGATCACGGCCTTTAACTTACCGAATTATTATAGTTAGCTGATCAACATGTGACAAATCGGGTGTACTGTCAACGCTAATGGAAAAATATTTTACTAATTTAACTTCATGTTTATAACTTATAACTTATAACAAATATTCGCTGATAAATATGAAGTGTTGCCTTTTCCAGGATTCCCGATTTTTTTTTAAATGAGCTGCAAGAAATGGATCAAATTCACTCAGTAACTCCACACACCCCCAATAATTTCAATTGTTGGGAGATCCTAGGATTTCATTGTCACCACGAAATAGAAGCCCTCTTGAAGCCAAAAATTTTAAAACAGATACAATTCTTTTAAGAACATTTCTCCAGTAACCCACTTCTTTTTGGTATTGAGATAATACATTTGTATCTACTCTACCATCCGCTTTACTTCGTGTTAGATATGTCATCATAGATTGCCTATGTGTTGGGCTATTTTCATGTGATAAAATTATTTGTTGGATGTGCTTCCAGTCAACACATCCACTCGGAGAGCACAGATTTAAATCGGAAGGATTAAATAATAAGCAGCATGAAAAACAAAATACTGATTTTCATTGCTCTTTAATTTGCGAATAAATAATGATTTGTTGAAATATCTAGTTACTGATCTATTACCATCTTTGTACATTCGGGATGTCACAGAGAAATCAGAATCTTTATTTTGAAAATATACAGGTCCTTTACGAATCAAAATTTCGCGATCTTTTTCTGTAATTTTTTCATGAAAATAATCGGCGGGGTCGGGTGATATTATGTCTTCAGGGTTGAAAAACTGTTCAACAGATACGATTGGCGGCGTCGGTAAAGTCACCGAAGTTGAAACACTTTCGTCATAGGGACGGTCGCTTTCTAATTCAATCTCTTTTCCAAAATTGGTAGTAACTGGTGTAGAGCATTGATTATTCAGAAAATCCCGCTATTTCTGATTTACCTACACGGTTCATCATGTGGAAGAAATATTTTACGATTGCTACTTACAGAACTTTCTCCAGTAGAAAAATATGATGTTAATTTTGGAACTTCTCAATTACGTCCTTGTGTTGTGCAGCTTTTTTCTTTTATCAGATCCACTAGGATACGAATATATCTTCACCTGTTCGATAACTAATACGTTTTCTTCATTACTGAAGTTGGATGATCTCGTTCTTTTCTGCACAAGTATGTGGAAAAATAATAAATAAATCATATTATTATTAGATATGCTATATCGCTTACCTTTGCTGACATTTTACTATTAATTATATGAAATATTTCACCAAAAACACAAACTTCGATTCCAAATTTCTATCAAAACTCAAATAAACGTCAAAGTCACAAATGCATTTTTCAATTTGATTTTCCTCTTTTTCTTCTCATTAAGCAATGTTGTCATATGTTATTTTTCTTAAAAGTGATTTTAGTTCAAAGCGGTACAAAAATGATGCGTGAATACTCAAAGGACTTTTAAAAATAAAAGCGGTTTAAAATTTAAAAATGGTCTTAAAAGAGGATGTTGAATACGGCTGTAAGTATAAACTCTTAATTATAGAGATGGTTGCACAACTTCATTGAATTAGGTCGGTCATTAACCAAAGTTTCCGATTCCCTCAAATACGCCTCTTTTGGCGTCGTAATTTAGATGTTCCTGTAGCAACATTTCATCGAATATTAGAGATACTACTTTTTCTTTGTTGTAATTTTTTTTATTCAGTTTTCAGCAATTCCAAAATCGTTAAATTTATCGCACATCCAACATGCAAAATTGAGCCTTAAACGTAATGAGCTCACAATCGTTGAACAAAAATAATTCTGAAGAAATGTATATGATTCTGATGAGCAGCAATACAATTAGATTAGATTGGATTTCCTAATAGTTCAGTATCTAGATTTAGCCTTTTTAGCAGACTTAGCAGTCTAGGTACCGAGTCCCTCATGTAGCTATCTCCCTTCGGCTTCTCTTTGACGAATAATTAAAACCGAACTCTTACCAGGGCTTCACATTATCTGTTTCCTCCTCTTCCTAGCAGAACCTAAATAATAGGTCGTCCTCGTCTAGGTCCATATTGTTCATGTGCTTCTTAAGCCCACAGTGTCCTGTCAGGAACCCTACCTTTATCCTTGTCGTTTAGTATATCGTGGGACATTTTGGCTGAGGGGCTTCTTATAAATAATTTGGCTTGTCTCGGTCCTGTGGTTTCCTACCACAGTAGCAATGCCTGATCCATTGTTGGATCCATCCAATAATGAGGCATCTAGCGAATCCGCAAGAGGGCTCTTGTCCGATCATGGCCTAATCCGATCCCGGCTTGGCTATTTGGTCAGCATTTGTGTTGCCATCAATTCTCTGGTGCCCTGGGACCTTTGACAAAGATCATATACCTCCCTTGTACCCCGGACATACCGGCTCCTGTTCCTTAGTTGGTTTTAGAGCCGTCGGTGTACCAGCCTCGAAGAGTGGTCCTGCTATCCAGTCTTTCCTATCTGGTACGACTACTGCATATTCTTTTTAGAAGTTATATTGTTGGGCTAGTTCTGTGGACTTGCCCTATTGATATGCATACTGAAGCTCACTTGGGTGGGAAGCTTTAAGAGCATTGTCTCTTATGAACCTGTCTACTAGTCTTTCCAGAGTCTTGAGTAGAAAGGACGTAAGGCTGATCGGTCTATATGATTTCGGTGTATGGTCTAAAATGTTGCCCACGTTTGGTAGGTAAATGACCTTCACCTTCCTCCATACAGCAGGGGTGTGTCTCCAAGCTAAACTTGCTTTGAAGATTTTGTTTAGGTGTGGCACTAGTACCTCTTTACCCTCCTGTAGTGGCGCTGGGTAGATCCATCATCTCCTGGTGATTTGAAAGGTTGGAATCCCTCTATGGCCCATTTTATGTGGCCTTTCTGTAGCGGTGGCAATTTGCCAGTCCCCTCGCTTGGGTCTTCTTGCCTTCTCGCGCTTGGGAATCGCCACCGATCAACCTTAATGAATTTCGACGCCCAGGAAGTGTACTGTTGTAAGCATCTCCACAATGTCCGTAGAGCCGTCCTTGGCTAGGACCTTGTGCATTCGGACACCTTCTGAGGTCTCATAGACCTCTTCGCAGAACCTTATTTACAAGTCACATTTAGACTTCCGGAGCTTCTTATTGTAATTAATTAATTCTTCTTTATAGGTCCCAGTTCGCGTTGGATCTGGCTCTATTGAATAGCATTATCACTCTCAGCAAATTGTGTTCCCTTTGTGCTGCCTTATTCATTTTGGTCAGTTTTCCTGATAGTTATTTGATATTGCCTCATTAATCTGGTCCACTGCCAATTCTGGGCTTTCTTTACCCGTTATAGTGACCGTCCTGTCCTTGAGCGACTCTCTGAGGGATATGAAGTATTCTTCCCAGTTTGTTTCTCTTGGGTTTCTTTTTAACTACCTGGGCCAGTGTCTTAGTGTCAAATCTTATATGTCTGAGGTTGGAACAGGATGGCTCCTGCGATACCCGCTCGGCTACAATGTTTTCGCCTATTCTACTGGTACACAACATCCCTAAAGCTAGCAGAGCAAAGTAAGCAGAGTCCAAAATACATATTTGGTGTTTGTAGAGCTAATTAAGTGCTAAATACTTGTTGTATTCCGAAATTAATTACTCTTATAGTTTTTTGAAAAATGGCTGCTTTGCTAGCTTTAGATCTAAAACTAGCTGAGCAAACATTAAAAATCAACTTTTTGGGAACTTCTTTATTAGTTCTTGTAGAGCTAATTATGTGCAAATTAAGTGCTGTATTCCGAAATTAATTGCTCTTATAGTTTTTTCAGAAATTGTCTGCTTTTCTTTGAAAAATCAACTTTTTTTAGAAAATCTTATTTGGTGCTTGTAGGGCTAATTAAGTGCTAAATAATTGTTGTATTCCGAAATTAATTGCTCTTATAGGTATTTGAAAAATGGCTGCTTTGCTAGCTTTAGATCTAAAGCTAGCAGAGCAAATATTAAAAATATTTTTTTTGGGAACTTCTTTATTAGTTCTTGTAGGGCTGATTAAGTGCTAATTAAGTGCTGTATTCCGAAATTAATTGCTCTAATAGTTTTTCGGGAAATGTCTGCTTTTCTTTGAAAAATCATCTTTTTTGAGAAAATCTTATTTGGTGCTTGTAGAGCTAGTTAAGTGCTAAATAATTTTTGTATTCCAAAATTAATTGCTCTTATAGTTTTCTGAAAAATGGCTGCTTTACTGGCTTTAGATCTAAAGCTAGCAGAGCAAACATTAAAGATCTTTTTTTGGGAACTTCCTTATTAATTCTTGTAGGGTTAATTAAGTGCTAATTAAGTCCTGTATTCCGAAATTAATTACTCTTATTGTTTTTCTGAAAGCACCAAAATTTTCTCAAAAAGTTGTATTCTCAAAGAAAGCAGACATTTTCCAAAAAAATATAAGAGCAATTAATTTCATGGATGAAACACTTAATTAGCACTTAATTAGCCCTACAAGGACTAATAAAGAATTTCACAAAAAGTTGAGTTTTAACGTTTGCTCTGCTAGCTTTATATTTAACGCTAGCAAAGCAGCCATTTTTCAAAAAGCTACAAGAGCAATTAATTTCGGAAAACAGCACTTAATTAGCACTTAATTAACTCTACAAGCACCAAATATGTATTTTGGATTCTGCTCACTTTGCTCTGCTAGCTTTAGGGACGCTGTACTCATCCGATCTAAAACCTCTTTTCTAGTAGCATTGAAGAAAGTGGGCTCATCTCTTTTGTTGATATCCGAGCTAGCCCAGAGGGTATGGTAGGCATTTGCATCGCAACCTAGGATAAGTTGCAGGTCCTTCCCTCTGCAATAATACAATGCTAATACAAATTCTTTATCCTAATTTTCATACCTTCGTCCTTTTTTTTCTAGTCCTTAGCTTAATTTGACTGTTTATAAACCGATGACAAACTTCACTTTGTTTCAAATCAACATTTGAAGCTCAATTTTTTACGATTCTTTTGTTTGGAATAGTTCTTTGGCGCAAAAATTTCATATATTTTTTTCAATTTCCAACTTTGAGTATTTCGATTTTTGAGTTTCCTAGTTAATTTGTGTTGCAGCTTGCAAGGCATTTGTTAAAATTTCGACATTATTTGATATAAGAAAAGTTCGAGCTGACAGATTCATAAGTTTCCAAGAAATATTTGAGTAGGTCATATCTTATTCTTTATTCGGTTCTGAGGTCAGTTCTTCAATTTTAATAATCCTTGCCCTGGAATAAACATTATTTATTATATAAGAGGGTTTTAGAGGGTTTTAGAACGCATCTTTCTTTTCAAAGTATTTGGTATCTTGTATAAATTTCGGGTTGGTACCGATCCTAGGCTTAGACTAGAGAAAAAAATATATTGAGTCCATGTATAGCAAAATTACTTCTTTTTCCAATAAATATTTTTGTTACTTTATAAACTAAATGTTGCTGTTAACTTACCCTTGACTGTGCACATTTTTATTTCTGAAACATTCGACTTTAAAAAGGTCGGAACAAACTACATAACTATTGTAGACTTAGTCCGAGCTTTCCGATTTCAAATCTTGCCGCTTAGATGCAGAAATCCATAATACCAAGCTACACTCTACAATAGGTAAGACAATCAGAAAATCTATCTTAATAATCTACTTGCAGTTTAATCGTAAATCAAACAGAAAATAGCTGTGAATACTTGCACTTACAGAATAAGATCTTTCGGCATCCTATAAAATTACGCGTGTTAAGTTATTGTTACGTGAGCTAGAAGGTGTAGGAGCAAAGCTGGATGAAAGTGACAAAGTATGCTATCTTTTACTTATTATGCCAGATAAATATGATAATATTATAGCAGCTATTAGAGCACAAGCCACTGGTATAGTATTAGGATTCGTAAAAAGCAGATTACTTGAGGCTAAATTGAAATTCAAAGTAGAATCAAATAGAAAAATATAGAGGTGATTGCTCAGATTTTTACACTAAAAAGTAGGTACAATCATAATATGACAAACTCAACGTCGGGCAATAGTCTATTCCATTTTTCTTTAAATTGAATAAGTTTTGACAACATAGGAGTCAAATCCCTATTAAAGCGCTCAATCTAGCCGTTTGCTTGAGGCGTACTAGTAGCCGTCTTTACATGTATTATGTTATACTTCTTTAAAAAATTACTAAATACTGACGAAGTAAAACTACTTCCTCGGTCTGAAACTATTCCAGCAGGACAGCTTACTTATTTATTACTTCAGCAGTTGTAGTTTCACATATTTTGTAAACGTATCAATGACCTCAAAAACATATTTTTTACCATCAGTAGAGTTCTCAAGGGGACTATAGTGGTCTATATGTAAAGTCAAAAATGGTTTATCTCTTTTGGGAATGTTACACAAAACACCTTCTACTTTTCCCGATTGGGGAGAATAACTTATAAACTTTATACAGTTTTGGATGTAAGTTTTGACATTTTCTTTCATACTAGGAAAATAGTAAACACGTATTACTGTTTTTTCGATGCCCACATGACCACGCCTGTCGTGACAATTAAATATAACTTCATTTTCCATTAAATGAGGAACATAAAACAGGATTTTGTTTTTAACCTTTTTGTACCCTAACCCATTTTGTAGTTCGTAACCTTTACTTTCTGTATCTAAAAGCTGATTCTTAATTTCTTGAATATTAGCATCTAAGTTTTGCGCTACTGCTAAGTTTAGATCAAATGTATTTTCTTCTAAAATAAAAATCGTGTAAAGACGGTTTAACGCGTCCACATGTCTCATGCGGTTTGAGCTGCGGTGCTCCAATTCGTAATTATAATCCTGTAAAATCATAGCCCACCTGTTAATTCGAGGATTTATCTCTTTTTTATTAAGAGCTAATTTTATAGAATAGCAATCCGTTACAATTTTAAACGGTATACCTTGCAAATACATCCTAAATCTATTTAGAGCATTAATTATAACTAATAATTCTAACTCATAACTATGATAGTTAGATTCAACAGCAGATGTTCGTTTACTGTAATAAAACACTGATCTAAAAAAAGTCCATCTTTCTGTTGCATTAAGGCAGCACCATAACCTTTCGAACATGCATCACAATGGAGTTCTGTTACTAAATCAGTTGAGTACACTGCTAAAACTGGTGCGTCTATAAGTTTTTGCTTTAAATCATTAAACGATTTTAAATGTAACTTAATAAAATCAAATTCAGTATTTTTATTGATTAGATCATTTAAAGGTTTAGCTATAATTGAAAATGAGGGGATAAATCGTCTGAAATCGCTAGCTAAACCTAAAAGGGAAGTATAAAATTTCGGACATCATGAATTAACACTTGTCGAGTCGTAGCTCCAATTGGTTTTTTACCAGTAAATTGAAAACTTCGGACAAAATACATAGATATTCTTCCACAGATTCCGTCGTAATTAGAACATCCTCAAGGTACTATAAAATCTTATTTTCTCTCAACAAATCTTTAAATATTGTATTTACATACCTCTGAAAATCCGAGGACACAATGACTAATCCGAATGGCATCTTTAAATACTCGAATTGCCTCAGAGGTGTTATAAAAGATGTATATTTAATAAAAAAATTACAAATTAAAAATAAAAAATTAAAAATAAAATTAGAAAGACTTTATTTAAGTCAACAGTAGACATAAGGTAATACAATTACCGTGCCTACCAACGATGACAACATCTACTCGGTGAGCTAAAGCTCCAGCCCGCATTGCATTACATCATCGTTGATAGGTGCAATATGATTGATTACAAACCAATACATATTGCATACTTCAAACCCTTTTGCTTTAATTTCATTCGGAACACATCACAGTTGAATCAAGCGTATGATCGCCGATTTCGTTCTCATTAGAACTCATCAGATACACATATGACTCTGGGATGTGTCCGAAGAAGTCAAAGCGCCGTTGAGAAGTCGACATATGCCAACATTAACACAACGGGGTGCCGCTATTAGCGCCACCTAAGAGTTAGAAGTTGAAACGTGATACACGTTGTTCGATATCAAAAATTTATGTGAAGTTTTTCTTGAAGAGGGCAGGGGCATAATGCAGGGTAGCGTTGAATGACCTATGAAGTCGTAAATAATCGATATTAAGACTATTTCTCCCTCTGGTAGAATGATCATGAATATCGCTGTGCTGTTAGTAGTTCGGTGAACATTTTGCATGCACCAGGCACTCATAGATATACCTTGAAGGAACAGTCAGTATCATCGCGAAATCCGAGACCAGCAAGAACACGCAGGGCCCTTCGTTGTAGGGCAAAAATCCTGCCAGAGTGTGCAGAATGACCCCACACCAAGATAGCATGACAGCAGAGTGACTGTACAAAAGCATGGAAAGCCATCATACAGACGCCGTGCTCCACAGTCTTTGTTAGTTGTTTTATTAAGAAAATAGATAATAGATAGACAAATATAATCTACATGCTTATCAAATCTTAGCCCAGGGTCAATCTGCACACCCAGGAATTTGATAGCAGACCGATTTTGATGATTATGAGGCCTCAATGAGTAAATTGCAGTCTCTGTTTTCTCCGCATTTAGACTGAGACGATTCGCCAGGAACCAACTATTTAGGTCTTCACGACTGTCCATCATCTTCTGATACAAGGTTCCCATATCCGCGCTAGAGTTTATAGCTGACGTGTCATCAGCAAACTGAACAAGTTCACCGTCATTTAGAGCCATGGGTAGATCGTTGACATAGATCAAGAAGAGAATAGGACCTAGGACGGAGCCCTGCGGTACCCCATGCTGCATAGACCTCGCACCAGAGACCATCCCATTATAGGCCGTAATCTGTCTGCGGTCAGTGAGATAACTTCGCATAAGATAAAGACTAAGGCCATCGAAGCCATAAAATGATAGCTTATTGAGAAGTACTTGATGAGATATGGTATCGAAAGCCTTGGAGATGTCGCAATGGGTGAAACCGACGTATAACCCCCCCTCAAAGCCCTCCAAGACGGATTTACCAAAGCAGTCAACAGCGTGAACAGTGGAAAGTTCTGCTCTGAAGCCGAATTGGTTATTTGAAAACAGTTTGTTTTTCTCAAAGAATATACACAACCTGTTCTTAAGCAGCCTCTCAAAGACCTTAGCGATTTTTGGTATAAGAGCAATAGGTCGATAGTTGTTTATCTCAGATATATTTCCTTTTTTATGTAACGGAATAACTTTTGCCAATTTAAGACAACTGGGAAAGACTCCCTCAAGTATACATTTATTAATGATATATTTTTATGCCCATGAGCAATCTTTTGTTCATACCATAAATATCCTGACTTTCCTTCTTTTTTAATCCATCAATCGCATCTCTCACCTCATCATATGATACCTGGCTTAAGAAAAACTAGTTCCGTAGGGGACACTCATCCTTCTCACAAAGTCCTCGGCCGACACACTCGGCAGCGGCAAGTCGCCGACTATGCTATCCGCAACTCTCGTAAAGAAGTTATTAATATCATTAGCACTTATACACAATCACGAGAGAGAGTTGATGACCCGCCAGGCTGCCCCCAACCTATTCCCAGCATTCTTTATATAATCTGAATTTGCCCTTACTTTGGCCTTATGTATTTCATTGCGATACCTTTTACGATAATTCTTAAAGCATTCATGCACCTGTGGGGACCCAGTAATACAATATACTTCATGTAACAAATTTAACGTTTCTCTCATTCTCTTTAGCTCCTCTGTGAACCACGATACCTTGCCTCGATCCCTCGATACTTTTTTGACTGTGGGACATGCTCTGGTCAGTGCAGTGTTTATTTGATCAAAAAAGAGGTTACAAACCAATTCTGCAGGTGTCCCTTGATTCAAAAAGGTCCAGCCCGCAGCCTCCAGAATCTGAAAAAACACAAACTGCCCCCACGAGTAAGAGGGCGATATAACACTGGATGTGGTTTTACTGTATTACTTGCATCAGACAATGGCAGCAATACAGCTATATCCACTGCACTATGGTCCGATAGTAAAGGATCTTAAACGCACACGACAGAACTCAACATGTCATTAAAGTTTGTAAATATATTATCTATACAATGATTTACCCTTGTATTAATAAATATTCTCTGTTCAAAGCCATATGTACTTATTAGATGTATAAATTTATTTCTTAATTCATAGTTCCTGTCAAAATGTATGTTAAAATCACCATTTATAATGCAATGTTTGTTGTTACCACTAATTAACAATTGCTCAAAGATTGACATAAACAGAGCTTGATCACCATTTGGTGGGCGATATACAGTTATTACAATTAATTTTTGTTTACAGAATTCTGCTGCACTTATTTCACAGTTCCTTTCTGAGCTTAGATCAATGAGATCATTTAGTGATTTGTATGACAATTCACTTCTGGAGAAAATTAAAGTTCCCCCATGCCTATGGGTCTGGTGGTCTGGCATAGACCGCAGCCTTATTAAAGCCAGCCAAGAGTCAATCTCATTTTCACACACGCAATGTTCCGAGATGCACACCACATCATATTTCTTAGTACTTACATCCAAAAACGCCTCAAGCTCTCCAGTTTTATTTCGGAGAGACCAGATGTTGAGATGGAAGACATTAAAGGACAATTGATGTTCATTACTTTGTCCAATACCATTAGTCGTCCTTGATTTACCTAATGAGAGCGATCCACCACTTCCTGTGAGCGTGGTGTGATCCCTCGCTTCACAAAAAAAATGCGATACCAAGGCGCCAAGTGATCTTGTTTTATGGTTACCGTAATGGACTTGTAGAGATCAGGGTGCTTTGAACAGTGATCTTCACAAGTCACCTCGGGGAACCTATCCTTTAGAAATACTCTCAAGTCTTCAGCGGAGGTATTAGGGTCTAGTCTAGTAACATGTAGGTGCACATACCTTGAAACTGTTTGTATGGTTTCGCTTTTATCATTTCCGCCGATCACAAATCTGCGGGTTCTTCGATGCTTTTGTTGTTCCCATCGACCCTCGTTATCAGGCTGGTCGCCGTCACTTTTTTGTAGTTCACCTTTACTGTAGATGCCGGAATATTTAGATGAATCGCCGGTCCGTTTTGTTTGTTGTTGTTGAAAGTTGACATGTCTGTCATATTTGTCAAACTTCTTGGGACATTTTTAGTTATGCTGTTGGCGACATTGCTTGTTGTAATGGTTGCATATGGTGTAGCAACAGCACTATTATCTACTTGAGCAACAATATCCTTTACAGCTATCATTGCAGGTGCAGGATTGTGTTTCGGAACACTCCGATCAAGTGATTGCTGGTTGTGGATTTTGGACTCCCTTGTTTTCCCGCAATTTTTTCTTCCAATAAACTAATTTGCTTGCATAACAATTGTTCCTTAGCTCTAAGCTCGGAAATAACTTCTTCCAGACTCTTTAAACTGACCTTGTTTGATTTTAATACTTCCTGGAAAACGTCCGGAGCGATGAAATCCCCAAGGTACTAACCTCAGAATCGCTGCTTCAGCATTTTACCAAGTTGTCCCGCCCGACGGCCACGAGACCTGCTACCCTTAGGGCACATGATGTATGATATACCCCCCCCACACTTTAAACACTTTGCCGTAGCACTGGCCACGTTCTTTTTACAATATTTGCATGAAATCTTCCCATCAAACTGCGGCACCTTATCAATCGTCGCCATGGTGCAATATCCAGTGTACGTGTGTTATGTTCAACATTTTTATTATTACCTGTAATTTTTTTTATGTCTATGTAAAAACAACAGACATTCCAGCAGATATAAAGCATAAGTAGTTAAAATGTGTTTTCCTTTAAAGAGTCCCCTACAAGACTGTCTATACTTACATTTATATATTACTCTTAATATCTTTTTTTGTACTATAAATATTTTTGCTAAGTTTTGTTCTATTCCCCAAAAGATAATCCCATACCTTAGTACCGATTCAAAATTACTATGATATAATATTTTTAAAGTTTTTTCATTCATATATTTAGTTGTGACTACAGGAAATTCAATTTTATTCAATTTTTGGAATATATATTCAGCATGTTTGTCCCACATTAGGAAATTGTCTATATAAACTCCTAAGAATTTAGTGTATTCAGATATTTGATGATCTTCCGCTAACGTTATACTTGAAGGTGTTTCTTTCCTACATTTATCCGTACTAAATATCATTAAGTTCATTTTTTAGTATTCAATAGTAGCTGATTTTGATCGAACTATTTTTTGCTTTAATGAATAGTTTATTTCCATTATTTATTGAAACTTCCTTATCCTGCCCCCCAACAATTAAATTAGTGTCATCAGCTTTACTACATTTTCATTAGCATTTTCCACTATGTTGCAAAGATCATTTAAAAATATTACAAACTAGATAGGCCCTAATATGCTACCCTGTGCTATTCCCAACTCATTTACTAATGTATTAGACATAAATCTAGTTCCATTTTTTCTACTACTTTTTGTGTTCTATGTGTATGATCGAAACCAACTGTTGGATTTTCCTCTAATTACTTACTTGTCTAGCTTTTGCATTAGATATTCTTGGTTCAGTGAATTATATGCTTTTGATAAATCAAGAAACATCACCAAGACCAATTTATCATTTTCAATCAAGTTTAAAATGTTATTTGTAAGCTGAAAAATCACAGCCTGTGTCGATCTACCTCGCAGATAACCGTGTTGATTTTCGGTGAAGAAGTTCATATCATACAAAAATTTGATTAATCTAGAGTACATTGCTCAAACTCAAACACTTTAGAAAAACTAGATAATAGACTAATTGATCTATAGTTTTCTATAAGTTCAACATCGCCACTCTTGAAGAGAGGTCAAAGGGTCTGATTTTAATTGCCTTGGAAAGATCCCTTGCGTGAATGAATTATTAATTATATATGATATTATATGATTTATTTTATTTTTTTATGTTTTAAAAACATTGACTGACTATTTGCTTCTTATGAATTTATTTCAAATTGAAACTTATCTATATTCTTATCATATCAGGTGCTGTCGTGTTAAAAAAATAGTGAATTGATTCGCAATATTCTTAGGATCTCCTTTTATTTGACAATTATTAGACAAAGAACTTTTTCCTTTAATTTCATTACAAATCGCTCACATCGTTTTATTTTTATTATCAGATTTATTAACTCTCTCCTCATAGTATAACGATCTTGCCCTAATGAGAAGATTATCATATTCGTTTTTAGTGTTTTATATAAGTCGCCGTATCGTGGATTTTGTCTATTTATCATCAAGAGAACATCCAACCGGTTTATGCATTCTATGACTTCTTGATTTTGATGAACTTTTCTGTTTTTATTGATACGAACTTGTTTCACTGGAACGCACTCATTAAAAATTCCATTCCATTCCAACCTTCCATGAAAGTACTCCTGTTATAGACTCACACTGGTATTCATAGTCGAACGCCAGCGAGTCGCCAAGGTTTCGCCAGTCGCCAGACTTCATTTGCTTTGCATAGTCAATCGCCAAGACTGCCGCGCACGCGCGTTACTAATATCTGTTGGCGAAACGCTGGAGGTGGTCTGTAGTATCTCCAGCGATTTGCCGGAGCGCTAATAATCTCTTTTGTTTATTCAAAGAAGATATGGTTCAAACTTTAAAAAATCCAAGTTTAGAATAGAGTGTATCGGACTTTTTGAAGTTACGTGGCGGTTTTGGAAATTTTTCAGTTGGCAACACTGCCGCTACAGGCTCATTCCTTATTCATTGGCTACGTTCACCCTGGCTTAGCGGCTGTAAGTTAGCGTTAATTATGCTGGGAAAGCTGTATTCCAGCATTGCTAGAAGTTACTGAACGCGCCGCTCACTTACATAACCTCAAACAACTGAACCACCCGCCACGACCTTTGTTTATTTTCAAATTTTCACTCAGAAAATGTTTCGTAATTTATTATTAAACGAATTAGTAGAAGATGACAATATCATTATTAACAACATGATTGCTGCAAATGTAATTGCTGGAGAATTGATTGAAAATATCAATATAATTCCTCCTGAAAGGGTTGAACCAACACGAAATGAAGAATATTATGAAGCTACAATTCCGAATTATAATTTAGATGACTTCAATTCACACTTCAGAATGACGTGAGTGAATTTTGAGGTAGTTTGATAGGTACGACATTCAATAGTTCTGTAACATGACACATATATTTTAGGTGCTCTTAGAAATGTTGCACGACGATCGTCGTACTGTTCATAATGTAGAGAAGAAGGTTCTTTTTACAATTTGGGTCTTAGCAAAACAGGAAAGTTTTCTATCGGTTGGAGATCGTTTTAATTTTGCCAAAAGTACTGCACACCTAATATTTTTTGAAGTTGTATCTCGATTAAGTGAAATGCGACACACGATGATTGTATGGCCAGACCAAGTAAAAAGGCAACAAATATCTGAAGGATTTCAAGAAAAGTCAAGTGAGTAAAAAACACTCATTCTAAATCATTCCACCATTAATTTTGTATCTCTCAGGAAGATAATAATTTATAATAATTTTTAGACATACCTGGAATTATTGGTGCAATAGATGGGTGTCACGTTGCTATTAAATGCCCAACCCATAATGCCGTGGATTATTACAACAGAAACAATTACCATTCTGTTGTACTGCAGGGAGTATGTAATCATAATATGGAGTTCATCGATGTATTTGCGGGCACTCCTGGAAGAGTTCACGACGCACGTGTGTTTCGAATTAGTCCTTTATTCACTTTCCTCACAAGTGAAGAGAACGTATTACCTGAATACCTTCATTTAATAGGAGACAGTGCTTATCCGTTGAAAGTGTATTTGATGAAACCATATCTAGATAATGGTCATTTAAATGATAGGCAGATTCTTTTTAATATGAGACTAAGTTCAGTCAGATCTACAATAGAGAGAGCATTTGCTTTCTTAAAAGGCAAATTCAGACGTCTGAAATATTTGGATATGGGAAGAATTGATATGGTTCCCTCAGTAATAATGGCAGCCTGTGTTCTACATAACTTTCTTTTAAGAAATGAAGAAATAAATGAAGGTGATGTTGCAGTTGATGATGCGGAAAATGTAGAACAGAATCCAGTAATTGTTCATGAAGACAACAGAAACGCAATTGCTATTCAAAAAAGGAATTATTTATCTACGACTTTGATGTGATGCTTTATTATAATTAATTTATATTTTTGTAGTATTAAATAGCGATAATACAGAAAAAAATCTCATTTATTTAAAATCCAAAATAAAATTTTTCCTTTAATAACATAAACATATGGGTATGGGTAATATTACATAACAAATAAAATTATTAACTTATTAATCAACAAAATTTAACTAACTAAACCAGTCTTCTTGAAAAAAAAGGTACATTACATTTTCGATTGGAAATGTTGAATATACATTATTTTTTACTGTCTTGTGCAATGATCTTGAGTAGCTCTAATTTTTGTTTCTGAATATTATTACTATTTTCTATGGCCATTCTCAAATGCTTTATCTCTTCTAACTTTTCTTCTTCAATTTGTAATTGTATTTTTCGGTATCTATCTAAATCCTTGTTTTTATTTTTTTCCCAATGTTCTGTTTTATCTCGTCATTTACATACTGAGCAGGACTAAGCTGATAAGTACTTGTGCTAGACTCAGGAGAAGTTTCTAAATATCTTTTACTAGCACCTGTTGATCGAGGCATTTCCAATATGCTAGTATTAAGTGATGAAATTGTTGGAGCATCTTTTATAGCTTTATCGTTTGCACTTTATCGTTTGCAAAAATGTCTTCAAACTGCTTGAAATACTCCCAAGTTATTCTGCCTCTGCCAGTTTTTTTCTTATTGTCTATTATATTCGTATATGTATTTTTCATATTACGAAACTTTTTGTCTAGGGCATCCGCATCTACGTAGTACCCAAAAGTGTGCATTGCTGCAGAAATCTCTTGCCATAAGGATCGCTTTTTAAATTTAGGATTTCTAAACTTTTCTTTTCTTTTATCATATTCTTGTAATAATAGCAGATTGGTCTCATGTGTCCATTTAAATACTTTTTCTGAAAAAGTTAAAATATTAGACACATAGCCGACCTCTCGTTATAAAACCATAGCGATATAAATATAAATGTTTTATAATAATGGCATACAAACAAGAACAAAAATAAATACGTACCATCATTTATTTTTTCTTTGCAATATTCAGCATTGGCAGTTTCTTCATCAGATGGAACTCCAAACTTTTCTTGTACTGGTACATACATATAAGTTCGGTCTGCAATACATAAATATTTATTTGAAGCTTTACATAATTATATTACACATATACCTTTATATTATTTATATTCTAGCCGAAATTTAACATATTTCCTATGTTTTAACTAAACAACCCACCAAAGGACTATTTTTACTCACCTTTTTCGTTAAATAATAAAACATGTTTGTTCTCAACTGGCAGCTCATCGTCGCCTTGCACAATAACGTGAGTTTCTCTTGAAACTATTTCCATTCTGAATTATTTATATATATCTTTCACAAGCTATAACAACTATACCGTTTTTTTATATTTTCTATCGCGAATCGCAAACGCCGGTATAACATAACCTTAAACGTCAAAATTTATCTTTGCTGGACGACTCAGCGTAGGTTATCGTCGCTGATATATTTGCAAAGCTGCTGAATAACAGCTGTCCAAAAAACGGAACGTTCAGCCAGATCAGCTAAAACTGCTTTGCAGCCGCTGAGCCAGGCTGAACGTACCCATTTAGTCATGTATACTCTTTGGTAGAGTGTGGACGGCGCTTCGCGTTAGAACTATGGATGCACATGTTTACTGTGAAATATTTGAAGGCAGTTTTATTTTGTTATTAGTTACGAGTTCGTGTAGTGTAGTTTAAAAAATAGTTTGTTTTGCTTCCCCTGCTTGTTATTTAGTCGCGCCTTAGCAATTTTGTGTATCGAGAAGCAATGTATATGTTACAGACCGTTTGTGAAATAAGGCCATTTAAACACGACCTATTGTATAGATACAGACATCAACTGCACAAACTCAAATGGGTTTCCCTTCCCTACAAGATGCAACAATGTAAACATTATTCATATATCGTCACATTTAGTTTATTATTTTTATTGTTAAGGGCAAGGGAAATTGATAAAATTCCTAGACATACGGACTAGCCCCATTTCAAACGGTCTTATTATACACTGTAACATATTCAAGATTTGCCCGACTTTAACGAATTTGTTATGAATAATTTTGCTGAGAACAGGAATAAAATAATGATCGTTCAAGTAGTGTAATTCAGTTTAGACCACCTATTTATATTTAATCTCAAAAATACATTATATAGGTAAGTGTTTTATATTATCTAGTTACAAGTATTGTTATATATTATTATCTGCATGTTCTTGATTTTGTGAACCCCCTACTTTTCCCACCACGAGCCACCACTGTCAGTCAGAACCGTTTAAAATAAATAAATTGAACCTTACCTAGGTATATGTATATGTACATATTCTTGATCAGAAAATATTGGACTATCAAACTAGCAAATAAAATATAGGGTTATTCATTTAAATAAAAGACGAACCTTTTACCAATATTTAAAAAAACTAGCTGTTATCTAACTGAAAGTGGATCAATGAATGAAATTACAGTAATTTTATTCCCTGGATCCAAAGCGGATGATGGGCCTTCATTTGGTTCCGATGCTGTAACTTTTTTTAAGTCCTGGTTTTTCACAAACTGAAGTAGAAAATTAATTTTCTTACCTGAACTTACGCCTGCAGTATTTTCATGTACGGCGTGTACCACTGAAACTGTTTTATATTAATATAAATAAGTATAAGTAGTTAGTCACTACGCAAATTTTAATTTACCTCCTGTATTTTTAAATAAGTTTATGCCATCGGAATCATTGTTGTTGACGACTTCAAATTCCAAATATGGAATAAGGTTGTCTATTTCAGGATGTTCCGATGGTGATGTCTTGGAAGGTCCACCACCAGTAGCCATTATCTCTCTCCTTTCTACAGCCAGGGTACTCTTCCTGCCTCGCTTTATCTTATCCCACAGCCTTTTCAATTGAAGTACTGATCTCTAAAATGTAATAAAATGAATAAGTACAGAAGTTTTATATAAAGTAAATCAGGTAAACTTGAAGCTTAATTATATACCTATGTACTTACCTTCTCAATTGCTGTGTTGTTGAATTCGATGGTAATTTTTTCCCAAGCCTTTCTTTTCTTTTCAATACTGTAGGCATCTGTTTTTTTATCTTCGACGATAGGGTAACTACCCAAAATTTGAATAAAAAGGTCTTTGTCTGCAGCCGAATATTTAATTGCCATTTTTATGGGTAAAGAATAACCGTTGCTGTCATTAACGTTAAGAAGAATGACGGTACAAACAAAAAATACGCATGTGCAGTCTGTTTGGCGATGCGCCGGGATGAGTATATGACTATGCAAAACAAAGGACGCGCCGTCGCCCCGCCGGCGATTCGCCAGAGTCAAATTTGGCGATTTGCTAGCGAATCGCCAGAGATCGATTATGAATACCGCTGTTAGATTTTCACGAAGAAAGTAATCACTCGGTGTTTCTAATATTCAAAAACTAGTTGGCACATGTTAATATTGATGTCATGTTAATAATTTTGGCCTATTAAATAAAGTTGTTCATACTATACAGTTCCAAGAAGACGGATAGTCATCTGCTGAGTGGACACGGCATTTATTGGCGACCTTGACAAGACTTCTGGAGCAGTAGCGTGGGAATTTGCAGTATCTTCATAGAGAGTAAAGCTAATTTAGTAGAATGGAAAAGAAGAAGAAGCACCTCAAGGTGATGCGTGCGGCATTCACTAAATATTGTAATTATTTAGAACAACTGCTTGTTGATTCAGAAATAGACATTCGGCGAATAGAAGTTTCTTGGGAGCTATTGCAGCAAAAGAATGAGCCACTTAATTTAGCTGATGAAGACATCTACCAGGCACTCCTGGAAGGAAATATAGACGAGGACAATTTAGTGGACGAAGTGAATACATGTGATAACTACAGCCAGAAATACACAGTTTTCAAGTTTCGAGTGGATGAAATACTTAAAAGTCATTACAATGCAGCTGAGGACCCGATTGGATCAGTAAAGTTAATTAAATCCAGCGGTTCTGTTTGCAGTACATCAGGTAGGCGCAAGTTTAAGTTGCCCACTACCGAGCTCAAGAAATTTGACGGTAACATACGAGAGTGGTTACCATTTTGGGTCCAGTTTAAAAATATTGATTTAGATCCGGACATAGATTCCAATGATAAAGTCCAGTATTTGATTCAGTCTAGAGTACAAGGGAGTAGAGCGGGACAGTTGGTTGAAAGTTTCCCTGCTATTGGCGAAAATTATGATAAAATGGTAGATGCTTTGAAGTCAAGATATGGGCGAGAGGATTTACAAATTGAAGTCGTGAAATGCTTGGGCTCATTATTAATAATACAGTTTCGAAGTCTAAAACAGATTTACCATATTTATTCGATTGCATTGAAACACAGTTACGAGCCAAGAGAGAGAGTCTTGCTTGCCAAATGAATTGTTACGAACATGGCAAAGGTCGCGTATAAATGATTCTGGAGAATCACTCTTAGAAAACCGTCTAGGGTGCTTAAAGATATTTTTAAGAAGCGAAGTACAGAATGAACAATGCATCTTCCTGGCAGCTCGAGGTTTTGGTCTACCTGCTTCTTGTAGTACGCCATTGTCAAAAAGCAATAAAACAAAACCTAACGAAACCCTCGTACCTACTGCTTCGGGATTAGTTAATTGCGATTCTCCCAAATGTATATTTTGCGAAGGCAGTCATACCAGTGACTCCAGTTTTAAAGCA
This sequence comes from Crioceris asparagi, assembly GCA_958507055.1. Lineage (NCBI taxonomy): Eukaryota > Metazoa > Arthropoda > Insecta > Coleoptera > Chrysomelidae > Crioceris > Crioceris asparagi. The sequence continues at coordinate 28,337,974 of OY293832.1, forward strand.
CAGGCATGGGCTCTTGAAAAAAGCAAAAAGTTTTGAAAGACAAGAAAGCATGTTTTCGCTGTCTTTAAATTGGGCATTCGTCTATAAGATGTCCAGTTAAATGCGTTGTATGCAACAAGTCTCATGTTTCATTAATGTGCCGTAATATACCACTAAATAAAACACCGACTGAAGTTTCTTCTGCTAACACTGAGCAAAAAGTTTCTAAAATTGAACAAACTGAACTAGTGCTTACCAATAACTCAAATAATTATGTATTTTTAAAAATTCTAGGTGTAACGGCCAGGTCAGAACAGGGTTTCTGCGAAATACGTGCATTAATAGACACTGGATGTCAAAGGTCATATATTTTATGCTCAACCGCTAAAAAATTGGGTTATTGGAAAAGTGAAGATCGTTCATGGTTTGTTTGTTGTTTTTACCAGTCGAAGACTTTTCCTGAAGTGTGGATTGGTTGCCATAGAAACATTTTCATGGGTAAAATTTCTGTTACAGAATTTAGGTCAACAGATATATTAAGTTTAGCTATGACGACTTTGACCATACACATGAACGATAAAAATATTACAAGTCTGTGGGAGTTGGATATACTAGGAATAAAGGATCCATCTGAAAGACTATCCAGGGAAGAAATAGTAACCGCATGGAACTATGAGGGAAGATGAACAAGGACGTTACGAAGTAAAACTCCCATGGTTAGAGGGACACACACCCCTGCCAACCAATTTCAAAATTGCTGAGAAAAGATTTAATTGTGTTTTAAAGAAGCTCAAGAATGAAAATCTGAATCGTATGAAGGTGTTTTTCAAGATTGGTTGTCTGAAAGGATAATTGAAAAGGTTGGTGGATTCGATGAAACAGTGCTTCATGGGCACTTTTTTCCACACAGACCTGTTGTCAGAGCAGTGCGACTACAAGAATCCGGCATGTATTTGATGCTTCAGCCCATGAATACGGAGGACCTGGATTGATTCTGATGACAATATCATGGTATATCGTCACAAGCGTGTAGTATTTGGAGTAAACTGCAGTCCATTTCTATTAGGAGCAATAATTGATAATCATTTGACAAAAATTTTACAAAAATATGAAATTGTAAATTCTGTATATTCTTATGATACAATAAATAGATTGACCAGAAGTTTCTACGTCGACAACTGTGTAACCAGCCTGCAAGATCAAGACGCTGTCACTAAGTTCATTCAGGAAGCTACATCGATCATGGCAGAAGCTCAGTTCGATCTGAAAGGGTGGGAGTTAACTGACAAAACAAGTAATGAATGTGAGGTCACATCGGTTTTAGGTCTGGTTTGGAATAAAAGGAGGAATACTTTAAAAATAAGTGGGGATTGCCTGAAAAACAATCCCAATTTGGATCTCACTATTAACAAAATGTTAATACTTTCAATGACACAGCGAATATTTGAAGTAATTGGTTTTACTTGCCCGACCACCTCGGTACCTAAATTGTTGCTTCAGCAAACTTGGGAAAAGAAATTGCATTGGGATGAACCAGTGGGCGAAGAAATTGAGCAATCCTTTATTGAGTGGTTTAAAAATTGACATATTTGTTGAAAATTTAGATTCCTCGATGGATTGAAACATTTTTTTTTTTATTTTTTTTATTATTATTATTGCACATTTAATATACAATTAAAGGACAATATAAAAGCTATGAATATTTTTGTTAGGATTCAGTCATGCAATATTTGCACCTAAGTGTATAACACTTGTATGTGCAAAATGTACTACTATTAATTATCTAATCTAATTATCTGTGTATAATTTATGTATGTATGATAATGTTCAATCTAAAGTGTTAGAAAAAAGAGAAAAACAGAAAAATACATCTAGCGTTAAATGAGTATCTAATGAGCAAACATTCACAATTATTATAGAGATACAATACATGTTTATAACAAAGCTTCAAACTTATTGTAGTTTATACAAATATACTTTTTACACATTTTGTAGAATAATTTTATAGTGCTTGATTTTCTTATTTGTAGGGGCAGTATATTAAAAACTTTAGGTGCCAAATATGTAACGAATCTTTGAGAGGAGTTTTTTTTGTACAATGGAATTGATACTTGTAATTTATTTTTTGCTCGAGTGTTGTAAGAATGAGATATTTGTTGGAGATAATGACTATTTTTATAGTAGAATATTGAAATAGTAAGGAAATACAGACCTCTAATATTTAAAATGCTTTCACTATACAAGTAACTGGTTGGATAGTATTTATTTCTATTAAACATCACTTTTAGTATGTAATTTTGCACTACGTTTAGTTGATGTAAGGTGTTGTCATATATTCCACCCCATATGAGTACGCCATATTTTATAAGCGATTCTACAAGTGCTCTATATACAATCAGTAGTTGTTCTTTATTTAAAATTTTACGGATACGGTATATTGTATATATAAGACTACGCATTTTTTTACTACTTCAATGGCATGCTGATGCCACCTAAGATGTTTGTCAATGGTAACACCTAAATACTTGATATTGTCACATTCTGTTATATGTTCTGTAGTGTTCTCAAAATTCAGGTTATTGTAATTAGGTCTATTGTAGTTTGTGATGGAAAATGCTATGTATTTTGTTTTTTTTTTTATATTAAGTGAGAGTTTATTAAAAACCAGCCAATCTTTAACATTTTGGATACCTTCAATAGTTTTTACTTTAACACCATCCCAAGAGTCGTCTTCAAATATGAGCACAGTGTCATCTGCATATGAGATTATGGATTTACTTGTATTCAGACGTAGCAGTGAATTTATGTATATAATAAAGAGTAAAGGCCCCAATACAGTGCCCTGTGGGATGCCTAGTTGTGTAATCAAGGGTTCACTTGTCGAATCTCGAATTTTAACAAATTGTTTTCTATTGTTGAGATAGTGTTTAAAGATTTCTAAAGCAATCCCACGCACTCCATATTGTTCCAAGGCATCAAGGAGTTTATTGTGTTGTACTGTGTCAAAAGCCTTTGCCAAATCTAAGAATACTGCAATACATTTGTTATTTTTTTCCAAGCTATCCTTTATTGAGTTAACCACTTCGAACATTGCGTCAGCGGTGCTTTTACCTTCCCTAAAGCCAAATTGATTTTTTAGTAATATTTGATGTCTATTCAGATGATCATTGAGTCTACTTTTCATGCATTTTTCGAATATTTTGGAAAAATTAGTTATTGTGCTTATGGGTCTATAATTAGAAATATCCGTGGCATTGCCTTTTTTGTAAATGGGGGTTATTAAAGAAGTTTTAAATTTGTCTGGAACTATACCTGTCTCGAATATTAAGTTGATTATAACAGAAGTGGAGATATAATATATGGATGTATTAATTTTATAGTTTTAGATGTTATCCTATCTATGCCTGGAGAAGAGTTATTTTTTAAGGTGCTTATATGTTGGATTATTTCACTTTCAGTAGCTGGATATAAGAACATTGATTCAGAAGTATTTGGGTATCTATTTTTGTAGTTATTAGCAGATTTATTGATTTGAGTAGCCATTTTCATACCAATTTCGCTAAAATATTCATTACAATAGTTGGCCATATCACCATCGTTATTGAATCTAACATTATTTCTATCATAGATATTTATCGTATTACTTTTTTTATTATTTTCTGTGTTGCTCAATTCAGAAACTACTTTAAACAATTTTCTGATATCATTTTTATTTTCGTTGAGTGCATTTTTATAGTAATTATTTTTTGCTTTATGTATTATTTTATTAAGTTGATTTCGGTATGATTTATATTCGTTCATTAGTAATACGTTTTTACTCCTGATCGCTTTAAACTTCAATTTGTCCCTCTTTTTTATAGAGTTAATAATGGCCTGAGATATCCATGGTTTTAGTTTTCTAGAGCATTTTATTCTTATGTCCTTTTTTTATAGACTCTCAACATATTTTTCCATAAATATATCCAAGAATGTTGAAAAAGCTACATTTGGGTCATTATACTTATTTATTATACTCCAGTTTTGCAGTTTCAATAGATTTATAAATTTATTAGTATCTAAAACTTCAATATTTTTAGTTTTTTTGCGCTTAGGACAGATAATTCGTCATAGTGTAAGTCAAGAAATATTGGATAGTGATCGGTAACATCTGCATTGATGACGAATGATGTATATTTTATGTTAGTTTGTAGTAGATTTTCTTTCACAAAAATATGGTCTATACAAGTTGATGTTGTAGGAGTCACCCTCGTATAAGCGTTAATATATGATTTGTAGCCCAAAGATGACATGAGTGCAAAATAATTGTTTGATACAAGGTCATTCCTCTCCAGTATATCAATGTTTATGTCTCCAACAAATATGTTTATTTAATTTTGTGGGATATTTTGTAGATAATGTTCCAGCTCATGTACAAAAAGTTCTGCATTTGTTGATGGAGCTCTGTAGCAGGCTTGGATGGATATTTTGATATTATTGACTGAGCAAAGAATTTGACTAATAGTGATTTTACATTGCGGTAAAATTGTGTTATCAAATGTAAATTTTAAACTAGATTTCACATAAATAAGTACTCCATCATTCTGGTTGTTTCTGCTATTATTATATAAAGTGGTGAAGCCTGTGATGCTATATTTATCAACAGATTCGACATTCCAACATTCACTCAGTACAATCAAGTCCGTATGTTTCAAGCTGTAAGTTTCTAAGAATAATAGTAGTTCCTCATGATTTTTCCTAATACTCCTGATATTAATATGTAAGATGTTGAGCAATTTTTGTTTTGTTTTTATATCTTCAATAAATTCAGTTATAATATCAACATTTTTTATGTCACTTGGACCACCATCTTCACTTTCTAAACTGTCCAGGATGTTAACAATAGGATCATTCGTCATTTTGGTAATCTGTTTTACTTTTTAAAACTTCAATATAATATTTCAAAGATGGACAGTTCAAATCGTATGATGAGTGTTCCATGTTGTAATTTTTATTATACTTATCGTTAGCACATTTACAATTGATGCAGCACTTTTGGTGATTGTCACAATTGTTTTCGGTGTGATTACCACTGCACTTTGGACACACGACTTCATTCCGACAGTCTTTTTGTTTATGATGAAATGCTTGGCACTTAAAGCAGCGTAGCACATTCAGATCTTCAAATACTGGGTAGCGCTCCCATCCAATGTATACTTTTCTTTTTTTTATTAAATCCTTGAATGATGCTGATGAACATTCACAGAAAATTGTTTTATCTCCTTTTTTGTTTTCTTTGATATATGTAATTTTGATATCTCCCGTTATATCGTTCTGGTCATATAGGGCTTTACCAATTTCTTCCATAGTCATATCTTCTGTGAAATTTGTAATCTTTATTCTTGGCTTTCTCATCTTTGATATGGATATATTATATTTATTTCGTAGTTTATTTTGTGCTGTTTTCATCAGTAAATCAACTTGTTCTCTTGATTGACATTTAATAAACATACCACCATTGTTAGTTGTCTTTATGTTATCAATGCTTATTTTCAATTCAGCAGGATTTATGGATTTATTGATATCTTTCTTTGTGTCTATGGATGTTTGTTCATTTTTGGGTCTAATTATAATTTTTGGGATATTATTTTGTATGGTGCTTATTTTCTCTATGGTACTCTTCTTCGTTATATCTGAGTAGGAAATGTTATGTTGTTGTTTTTGCTTGTCTTCCATATCTTTAATTCGCTCCTGTAATATTTGAATAATAGTATTTTTGTTTTCGATTATCTCTTCTTTATCTTTCAGTGAGGTTTCAAAGAAATCATTTATGTTCCATTTTCTGCAGCTTTCACAATGATATTTTAGAATACGTCTCTGCAAAACTATGCATTTTAATTCCGATGATGATAAATCTGAGCAGTCGCCACATATGTAAGTTCTGCATATGTCACAAGGGAAAATAGGGTTCTTTGGGTCCTTAGGTGTATTTTTGATCTTACATCTTGCACATTCCAGTTTCTCCATATTCAATAACTGTTATTAGCATTTTTAGGTAGCACGCCCCTGTTAGATTCTTTATGAGTGGATTCTTCACAGGTGTTTTAGATGCTGCAGATGTTGTTTTGTTACTATGCGTGTTGGGCTCGCTTGTACTTATTTCTGCAATTATCTACATAGGCAACCAATTTTTTAATAACATCACTTATTCAGTTCGAAGTTCCACTACTTTGTCGATATTTTGATACCAAACAAAATTAAAATCGCACTCACTAAACCAGTTAGATTTGCACTCAAATCACAACCGATACACCCACAAAGGTTCAATCTCCATGAAAAAAAAAAAAAAAAAAAAAACATTAGTCATTAACATTAAAAAAGCATTTGCTGCTATAATCTTTTTGAGAATTGAGAAAAATTATTACTAAGTTTTGATTAATTTGCTCTCTGCAAAATCTAGGGTAGTACCTGTACGAAAATTAACTATACCTAGATTTGAGTTACTGGCAGCAGTTATTGGTGCTAGGTTAATCGACAGCGTAAAGAATAATTTGGAATGTAAAGCCGAATCATTCTTCTGGACAGACTCTTCAACTGTATTATCCTGGATCCAACGAAGAGTGGGGTAATTTTTTAGGAAAGAGGGTTGCTGAAATACAGAGGTTAACTTGTTCAGTTTGGCGTCATATACCAGGTCAATATAATCCCGTTGATTTACCCTCAAGAGCTTGTTCCCCTAAACATCTACTGGAATTGAAATGGTGGGAGGGACCAGTGTGGCTTCGTGATAAACCAGAAGATTGGCTTCGTGTGGAACGGCTAGAATATGATGATATAGAGATTTCGAGGGAGAGAAAGAAGAAAGTGGTAAGTACTTTTTTGAATAAAGAAAACGATGATTTTTGGCATTTACAATATTTTTCGAAATACAACAAAATAATACGAATGGTGTCTTGGATATTTCGTTTCGTATATAACTTGAGAAATTCTATTAGAAAAAAAAGCAACAAGTTAACATGTGAAGAAATTTGTCATGGTGAAATATTTCTTTTTAAAGAGATTCCGAAAGAGAATTTCTCTGGAGAACATTTCCAACAAATAAGTCATCTTAATCCATTTGAAGAGGATGGGTTAATTAGGTTGAAGACAAGAGTGAGCTATAGACGAGACAGTCATAATTTTAGATTTCCGGTAGTGTTGCCCTCGAAGCATCCTGCTGTGAATGTTTTAATTCTTAACGTACATGTTGACTTATTTCAATAGGAGTGCAAGGAGTCGTGAGTATGCTTCGGAAAAATTATTGGATTCTGGGTGGACGACGTGGTGTGGAATCGGCACTTTCAAGGTTTTATATGTAAAAGATATTCCTTCAAACCCTTATAAGTGGATACTCCTCCATTACCAATAAATAAAGTTCGTGATTCATACGTATTTGAAGTAACTGGTATAGACTAGTCATCTGCTGAGTGGACACGAACTGTAGGCCCACTTCAACTACCTGTATTTCATTCACTAATCTCCAACTCTGCTTTCCTAATCGTTCCAGAAAGACGTCTCTCTCTCTCTCTCAATTGTTAAGTTGGGTGGTTTGTGTTTATATGGTTATAACACTTATAACTATGACAGGTTTTGACTCCAACAGACATTCAACAGTAGCATACTCGAATTATTTCTGTACCGATAATTCTGTGAGTTTTTTTCTTTCTTTACCTTTTATCGAGTCATGTAAGTAAATGGCTGCCTCGCCATAAACTTGTGGCCAACAATAGCTCGATGCGATTTTAAATTTATTTATATTGATAGTTTCTAAAGCCTTCTTTTTTCTGTCAGTGCTCCGTTATGTATAAAATTTTACAGTTCGAATAGTTCTTAATGCTCTGTTCTAATCTATCCACTTTATTTCCTATAGATTGTATATTTTGGTGTATTATGCTAATTTTTCTATTCATTGTTGATTGATTGTTAACCTGTATTTCTGTGCATTTTGATTTTCTAAGAAATCCTTGTGTAGAGATAAATTAAATCTTTTTATCCCTATTCCACATGGCCTGAAATCAGATTTGTACATCTCATCTTTTTTAATATAGGTGCCGTAATTAAATAGCGTCTTAGTCTACTTCCTGTTGTAGGTATTTCTTTTACCATTACTGTATCTTCTTCAAAGCCTGTTTTTTTTCGGTATATATTCCTTAATTTCTTCTTCTTTGGCTTGTCTATTTACCCTATATAAATGCAACCATACTTACTGCTCTGGTCCTGAAAAATTGCTATTTTCATTTGGTTCTAGTTCCAATACTTCTCCTGACATTTTTTCTTGTAAACTTTCTATGTACTATGTATGTTGTTTGTCTTTCTGAAGTTAACATCTTTCTCTTTTGAATCTTTACATCCTGTATTTGGCTTTGTTGTTGTTGCTCCTATCAGATTTGTTTTGTTATAACCTGATCCGTGACAGCTGAAAACTTATTATTATTACTTCTATCTGTACTTTCTTTCACAGAAAATTGTACAATTGAACTGCTAGATCTTTTAACTACTGTACCGTAGAACTGGTTGCCTGTCAGTGTTGGTAATGACGTCAGTGGCACACTTTGATTATCCGTTTGTTGTTTTCTGCTTTCTTGCTCGGTGTCGGTTTCACCTGCTTCAACTTTTTTTACCATGTTTTTTGTTCTGATGATGTGATACGTTCTTTTAATAGTCATCAATAGTAATGTTTTCAACTGGAACCCGGGTTGGCAAAAGGACTCCGCCACCCGGTTCTCCTAAATTCTTCTCGTGAGACATAACCTCCAATTCACGTTATCTTCAGTCATCCACTATTTATGGCAGACCCCACACCTGAATTTATGGTAGCGGTCCATATGAAACACAGATGTTCCGTTTTTTACTTTAACTTGTCAGGTTTCTCAATACTATAAATAAAAATGCTTTAATAATCTCTGTTAATAATCTAATATCTAATAATCGGTGTAAGCAACATAAGCATCTGAACGGAAATACACATGAATACCAACTGCTAAACACAGATGTCACTATTCACATTTAAGCGGGAATTTTCAAACTTTAAATTTAATATATATATATATATATATATATATATATATATATATATATATATAATCACTACAATATGTTCTTCGATATAGTCAACATAATGGGCGAAAACCACAAAAATTACGAAAAACGTATTTATGAAGCATAGTGACGTAGATATCATCATTCTAGTTCTGCAACAGCTAGAACAACCAGCAATAACACTCCTTCAAAAAGTTCTTTATTCATCTACAAATACAGTAAGTGTTTATTTTCACATATTTTTCTTTGCAATATTTTTTTTAATCAAGAAATAAAGTAGGTATATGTTCTATTTCACATATTTTTCTTCACGACTGAATGTGTTAGTTCTTTCAAAATTATACTTTTACCATCCTTTTTCGTTACCGATGGCTTTTTGAAAAAAGTAAACAAGACCACCCGCATCGAGGAATATTCGTACACAATACTTACAGACCACCTAGTTGATGTCAAATACAAGATCATTGGAGCAAAGACAGCCCAAAGCAAATTTGGAGACACAATTCTGTTGGAGTTGGAAGATACGGTGGTGCTCCTCCCAAAAAGGGTAACAGCAACATACCCGCCCCACCTGGTTGAAATTGGAAGTGGCAGATTTTATTTAGTTTTCCGTGGGCAGGTGTCGACAGACAAGGCGAACTCGGCAGCTTTTTTTGAATTAGTCGAAAATTAAAAACTGTAAGTTTTTTTGAATATTCTTATAGAGAGTATCATAATCCAAAACTCAGATATTTTTTTAGTGAATTTTATTTGAAACATATAAGTATAAATTTTTATATAATAATTTTACTGTTAGAGATGGAAAAATTGGTTAGGTCGTGAAAAACTATATATTGGTTTGTGTAATCGAGAAATTCTGAAGAAATTATTACCAACTGGAACATCAAGAAAACGTCAGACAAACATTGGACATTTCAAACATTATAGAAATTTAATTCAAAACAGAAGTAAAATCAGCGTCGGCGGTTGTATCATCGGACTTAAACGAAAAAGAGTTCATTGGAGGGATATGGCATCGAGTCGAATTCAGACGAGTATCATATTTAATAATGTTCATATTGACTTTGAGCAATTTTTGTCAGAGTGTCTTTTTTCAATAAAGAAAAACAATGTTGAGATTGATTTTTCTCAATTTTGTAAATACACAATTTGACTACGATAATAAAAGAAATACTCTCTTAAAGCATTAGCATATAAACTATGCATAGATGAGACATTGTAAAAGCCATCAATGACTTCTGTCACCGTTAAATTAATTCTATTTTCACAAAGCCATGTTTTAACAACATCAAAAATACAACTAAAATATTCAAGTTCAAGTTCAAAATATCCATCATGGCAATTCGATCAGAAACAACACCCATATGTGTTTGTAGAATTTCATTGACGTCCTTTTCAAATAGATCCATATCGATGAAATACTTGGAGATAGAAATTTGCATAACATTACTCTCAATGTATTGATGAACTTCAATATGGTCTCCACACTTTTTCGTCACAGTGGCATACTCGTCCAAATAGTCGACGGTGTCATATTCATCTTCGAAGAAGGAACGTTTGATTTCAGCCAACATTTCCATGAGAGATGTCCATTCAGAGGCAGAAAATGATATGTGGCTGAATGAGAACTTTTGTTGCCGAATCACACACATACTAAAGTCTCTTGCTGGACTTAAGCCGCATCGCATTTCATAGTTGTTGAAACCCATGGGAAACCTCATCAACAACAGAGGATTCTCAGTTTGTACCATCGTTTCGTACTGACATACAATCTTTTCAACATCATAAGTCATATTTTGAATTTCGTGTTGCCCCTCAAGATTTTTGTTCATAATCATCATTTCCATCGTACATTTCGGAGCTGCTGCTGCTACTATTTTCAAATTCACTGTCACACAACATTTTTTAAACTTGCGACACAACGACTTGTAAGAAACTAGATTGTTCATTTTTATTTTTTTTACGTGGGAAACTGTGAGAAATCTTCTTACATCAATTTGGGTTAACTCGTGAGAGTCCGCCCAAACCCTTTTACCTACTCTGCTTCGCCTTGTCCAAGGCTTCGAAGCTTCGTCCTAGCGGGTGCTCCACTCCAGCACCTCCCTTCGCTTCTTGTAGTGGTTCGCTTTTCTGGTCCTTGCTTCTCCGACCATTCGATTGTTCATAGGAATGATGGTGGTACAAGTCAGAGACAACACTGAGACGTGCAACTCCATGGTGAAATATTTTTCTATAACGCATGTTATCTTTGTCAAACAAAGCTGAAGGTGTACATAGAGGCGCTAGTAGCAGCAAACTGCTAGGGGCGGGAAAATTTAAATCATGCATATTCATCTGAAGACTTTTAGTCATATTCAACATCCTCTTTTAACTAAAAGTTCTCTTTAAAAATCATCTGTCACTATTTATCTTATAAAGTTAACAGTGGCTAGACAAATTTAAAGAGATATTTTAGTTAAAAGGGGATGCAGATAATTAGTCCGAAATTGACTTTTTTTTCGATAATGATAAATAAGAAAAGCAACTTCAAACAATTTTTTAATGTAGAAAATAAAGAAATACAGACTGAAAATAGTTAACATAACAATTTTATATTAATTTAATGCTTTGCTAAATAATGATGGTAAATAAATTTCACAAACCAACACACACGGACATAACATACACAATACATCTAATCATCCAATCTCACATAAACTAGCAGCATATAATAGCATGATAAATAGGTTAATAAACATTCTCCTCAATGAAGATAATTTTTATAGAGAAATTAACATAATAAAACAAATAATAAATAATGGCTACCAAAATCTTCTACTAAAAACAATACATTAAGGAATTAAAATCATTAAAAAAGCAATAGAATTGGTTTATCCAAAATCAAAAGAAAAATCGGGCAACAATTATGTAATACTCACATATATTAATGGATATTCAGAAAACATAGCTAAATGTTTTAGAAATAAGTATAGTTTAAAATTTAAAAATATCATATAAAACAAGCTCTACGTTAGGCAGAGTAGCAATGAATAATGAAGATATAACTTCGAAAGGTAAAAAAATCTGGAGTTTATAAATTGACTTGGGTAGCCAAAAAGTATATATAGGTCAAACCAAACTTACTTTCCAGAAGCGAATCCTCGAACACTGGAAAAGTTACACAGATAAAAAGCAGAATTCTACTTATACATGAAAATCATAGATTCAATAAAGAATATCAAGTTTTATACATAGCAAAAAAGGTGAAAAAGGTTTTTTTTCTCAATATAAAACTATAAAATTAAATATGTTTGAATTTTTTTATTTTTTGTCGCTGTGCGTTGCTAGCATTCTGCATAACAATATTTTGACGCTTACACCACCAAGGGAGTGAAATATTTATAACAGCTTTCACTATCTCCTCTCTAATAATACTGGAATGCTCGTCACACTGAAGAAAGGCAAAGGAAATCTCGTTTATAATGATTTCCTTTAAAACCTTCACAATATTTGCACGGTTGGGATAGCTTTCCAAATTAATTTCAATTTTAGTTACTGCATGACCAACTGCAACTACCAATTCAACACTTGGATATATCAGATGGTGTGTTGCAGTTGACCACTCTTTATTTTGAATAAATATATTATGCCCTTCTTCATGTGTGGCCAACAAATTCTTTGAACATACGTTGCAGTCTCCTACAGCATCAATAATACCTTTAACGATAAATCCGCTAACGTATGCTACCGAAAATGTTGAAGTTTGGGCTGTTATGACAGCCTGAGTGATTTTCTCCGATACATTTTCTAGCTGATATGGTTGTGGAATATCAAAAACAGCCTCGGTACTTACTTGAACTGCTTCTTCTTGAAAATTTTGGTCATCGAGTAGAAGGAATTTGTGCAAGTTTGTGAGAAGATCAGCCCCATCCTCTTCACAATTACCCCCAACGGGGCGCATCGATAGTCCATTTATAATTTGTGTTTTCACACTGCCCACAAACTGAACAACGGTGGGATTATCCAAAAAAGTTCTCCAGGGGATCTTGGTTGAGGGACCTTGTTTTTAAATATTCAAATCCCTCACTCTCAAGGTAGCTCCTCTTACAGCATTCAACGACATAAGCCACCCTTTTTGTGAAGGAGGCATTGCCTTCAAGAGGCCAGATTTAGTTCGCCTTTGAAATTGCCAACTCTCTACTTGTTTCATCGCCTTAGCCCAAAATTCCATGTGCCCACTATCTGAGGTTACAGAACAGCGTAATAAATTACCCCCATCGGCAGGTTGCGTTATTCGAATACCATTGAAGCTATCGAAAATATCATTCACTTGCTGTAGAAAGGTAGCAGTCGCAACACTACGTTGTTCCAACTTATCTAAAAATTTTAAATAAAAACAAAATGAAATAACTAAGTAGAACTGGCAAGTGAATATATATAAGCAGCAACAGAATGGCTCATTATTTGTGCGGCGATGTTAACCTTCATAGTATATTTAATTTTTGGAGCCAGGTGTTGTTCCCGAATTTTATGTAGACTTCTAAACTCTAGTGGGGTAGAGCTGTCCCTTTCATATGCTTTCCTTATGTCTTTAAACTGCGCTTCCATTCGGACTTCTTCACCGGCAATTTCAACCGGCACAGAAACGTTATATTGCCTGAATAACGAAGCAGTGCGTTTTAATAAATGGGGTGGGTCGAACATTACAAAAATTTTCTTTCCATTAAAATGAAAAAATGGATTTTCAGTGGTGGCATGAAGGTTCGAAAATGCCTTTACATTAGTGGTCCCCATGTCACAGATCGTTGTAACCACTTCCAATTTTGCCTCGTTCTGACATGCCAGCAAAACTTCCTCTGTTGCTTTTTTATATTTTCACTGGAAGCGCCTCCACTGGAAAAGTAGTAGGCAATAGGCTGCTTCCACTTTTTCTCTCCAAGGCCACAAACCATAAATGCTAATGCTTTATTTGCGACTTTGGGCGACGCCTCGATATTTGTTCCAAAGTCTTCATAGCCAACAATTCTATCCCTCTTTCTATCATACTGCAAATGTTGCTTAATATCGATTTCATCCAGTAGTAGCGTCACAAATGCATCATTCCGAGATGTAATGCACTGCTGAATGTGTTGGAAAATATGGCAATTTATTCCTGCATTGAAAGGTACTTTCTCTAATAAAGATAGAAGTGTTCTTCTTGAGGGGAGGGCTACTAATTTCCTCAAAAAGTTATACCCACTGGGTGTACGCTTTAATAGAGCTAGTGAAAAAGCCTTTTCTTCTATTGTCCACCTTCGTCCTTTAGGGTCTCTCTTCGCACAACGTAGCTGGGAAATAAGGAAGTCTACTGTAGTTTTTGCCATTCCACTAAATAGATTCCTAACAACCCGGGAATCACCCAGATTACTTAGAGCTTTGAGGTCGCCTTTCCTATTTTTGCAGAGTTTCTTCAATCTCCTAATTTGAGCTTCCTTAGACTTCACCAACGACATCAATTTCACCTTCCTCGGAGTATTTTCAATATTCACAATCTCTCTAAAACGGATTTTAGGGGACATCCGTGCAGGTGATTGATATTCAAGTTGAACTATAAAATAGAAACTTTTTTAGTATGTGGTATAAATATATTCTATTATTGTATAAAATTTTCATCATTTGTAGGTACTATCGGGGACAGAATGAATACCTCATATTGTAGACAAATTCTTTTGTGACGGCCCTTAGTCGGGGTGGGTAACTAACTCTGCTGTCAATAATACCGTTACTAGTATTATTTTTTATTGCTTTTTATAAATGTGCAAAAAAGTATTTTTACTTAAATTTTAACATTGTTTGATTTATGTCATTTATAGATATTGAAAAAAAAAATAGATACGTTCTCTGAAGGGCGGAGAGATTCTGTAAAATTAAACTACTTATGAATTTATAAATTATTTTTTATTGACAATCAAATATACTAATCGAACGTGTTTTTATCTTCATTATATCATTCTATCAACAACAATAATAAAAACAAAAACAAAACAATAAATAGCAGATTTTTCTTTATTAATATCTTATTTTCTATACAACTTTATATTTCTTGTTACAGTATTATATTAAGGAATAAAATTAAATAACAATAAGGTAAAAATTGAATAAAATATTTCTCTATCTGTGTATGCAGTATACAATTAAAACTTACTGATGGTAGAAAATAATTGTTTTTTTTAATACACTTCTCAAAGTCTTTTTCACCTCCTCGGATATTTTCTTGATTTTATGATGAATCATAATTTTTAAATAAGTGTGAATTATAAGTTGGTTCATTCATAAGTTAATTAACAATTACCTTCCATTTCTCTCTCCCTTGTTTCTCTTTCAGAAGTACTTGTTTCTGCTTGAACACTGTCCTCGTTAGTTATTCGAGAAGGACCTGCTTCTGCATCATCTGATAGTCCTACAAATAAGAATACTCAATTAAGAAAGAATTGTTATAAATGTAACATGTATTTAAAGTGTTAATTAAACCTCGAGGTCAGAGCTTAAAGCACTTATTAGAGGTAATTATTATTTATTAGCAATAATATAAAGATGATTTAAAAAAGTCAAGCCAGTTTAAAGAGAGATAAAAATTACCTGAGAGAGGCGTGACAGACGGAAAAAGTGTAGGGACTGCGTCTCGACGAAGTTTCCAGGTAGCAAGGTTTAAATAGGAATTTGCTTCAAAATGCCTACTGCAGATTCGATAATTTCTTAAAGAATCATCGGACACCACCATTCCCATTTTCTCTTGCCACAATTGAGATCTATAATTATTTGATATTTTAGAAACTACTTTGAAACTTATGTTTTACCAAAAATGCCACTTAAAACACAGGCAGACAAACTCTCTAGTAATACTTGATAAACTAACTTGGAACAGAATTTTAATTTGTAACTGCAGTTAGTACAACCAAAATGGGCAAGTAGTACATTAAATTATCATTGTTATACCGTTATGTAAATTATAATTTCAATACGCAATCTTATTAAAATAGGTCTTTACCTGAGCTTATTAGATGGGAAATAATGTAGCATTCCAACTTCATCTCGTTCATGTCCACAAACCAAACAAAAAGCTTTTGATGGTGACCCCATTTTCAACAGTTAAACAAAGCTAAAAATAAAACAAATGAATGAATGAAAATTTCCACTATATTACAAAAATGTATAACAATTGTTTCGGTACACTGTACCTTTATCAAATACAAAATAAACTGGTACTCAAAATGAAGAACAGACACTTAAATAGTAAGTATGAAGATATTATAAAGTAATTAAATAAACAGCAGAGGACTATTGCAACCGTCAGTTTGGTCATTAAGGAGATTACCTGAATGTTTAAGTTTATTTATCTCTAATGATTCTAATAGGTTTAATTTTAATCCTTTATTTTGATAATGCAAAATTTGAAAATTGTCATTGAATGAATGATTGTGGTCTAGTAAATGGAGTGCATAATTAGAATCTAATTTGTTCAGAATAAAAGATCTTTTATGTTCATTAATACGTGTCTTGAAATTTCTACCTGTTTGACCAACATAAACCTTCTGGCAATCTCCACATGTAAGTTTATAAACACCAGATTTACAATGATTATGTGTTTTGGACTTATTATTTTTAATAAATTTTCCTAAGTTGTTGTTACATTTGTAGGCAATTTTCAAATCATGTCTTTTCTTGCTTGCTCTTATTACTAATTATCTCAAGATAATAAGATAAAAAATTATGTTCATTACTTACCCGAATATCGAATAAAAACTTAAAACGGGATAAACTATGGAGATAGAATAAACAATTCACACAAACCAGAAGAAAAAAACAAGCCAAACCGTAGCACAAAGCGCAATGGCGGTTATAGGTTAATTTTAATTACCAAACCAAAATGTCACTAATGTCAGATTTCCTCTGCAACAGCAGCGCTATCTACGTTCACCTCTAGCTTTGCTGGACAAAGGACGGTATTTGAGACAACATGTTATTAGATAGAGATAGCAGTTTACAGGACAAAGCGAACAAATTTTGTATAGGAGTTGCATGTCTCAGTGTCGTCTCTGGTACAAGTAGTATTTTAGGTCGGACTATAAATTGAACTCTTTTGTTTCATTTCAAAAGGCCCCCCCATTTCATTATAAGAATACATGCAAATTTGTCACACAAGCTTGTCGAGACTTGTAAAAAATAATCATTTGATGTCATCATACTATATTGGTGTTTTCGATTCAGCTGTTGTGTTTGTTTTTCACTCCCAACCATTTAACATACATTTTGTTTCCTTTTCTTCTAAGCACCTTTTCCACAAGATAAATGTCAGGATTCTTGGTTTTCTGCAATTCCTCCTCATATAAAGCACCGCTGATTGGTTGACCATGCATATCTTCGAGTAAAGATGTGATGGGATTCATTATTTTAATTGTGTAATTTTAAATAGCTCTGTGGTCCAATTGGGGGTGAAACCTTTTTCAAAAATATGCTTCGACTTGGATATGCGCACAACGTCACCAACATTGAGTTTGTGTGGACCTAAAATTTTCAAATGACTATATCTTTATTGCAAAATTTCCTTTTCGTTGGACTTGTTCACTTCGGACGGTTTGAATCGAGTTGTATTATATTTGGTGTCATTGTGTTCCTTGGTTATTTTCGATAAAACATCAATCCATTTGCGTTTACCATTCAAACTAAAGTGTTTGTAAATTTTATTTCTCAACGTTCTTATCACTCGTTCAGCAATGGCAGCTTTTTTGATGCTAAACGTATTATAGTAATTTATATTATGTTCTTCCATCAATTTTTGAAACTTGCTATTGAAAAATTCCGTCCCTTGGTCTGATTGTAGAGTCTTTGGAATCCGACTCGCTGCTTCTTGTAGTATATTCGTGAACGCCTTTGTAATTTCTTCACCCGTCTTTGTTTTGAGTGGCCGTGTCCATAGATATTTCGAACAACAATCAATCACCACCAAAATCATTTTGTATCCTTTATTTTGGTGAGCATAAGGTCTCATTTTAGCCAAATCCATTTGCCATAAATCATCTAAACCTTTGATTATTGGAGGTCGTCCGGGATAATTTTTACGAATAGGATTATGTAGCTCATTAACAACTTGAATCTTTTCCTTTGAAGCCATGACTGTGCATAATCATGCGAAACGTTGATGTTATATATCATTATTTTTGATAATTTTTGGTGCGGCGGCGGCGGTAGATCGATATTGTTCAAATTCTTTTTTTTTCAATGTTTTTAGTTAATTTTTTTGATATGTTCAGTATAATGTTGGGTTAAGGTTGTATTAAGGGACGCAATCATTTTACAAAATTCTTGAGTCTCACTTTTCCTCAATTTATCAGGAAATTTAAGTTTCCGAGATATTTCAGACTTTATATTTCAGTATGTAATCATTAATTCTTATTGTATTTTGATCTTGTTTATTTGTTAATGCTATGATTTATTTTTTAAAATCAAGTGCTTTTGTGAAATCCGCCAATTGTATGTCAAGCTCGAATGCTACTGCATCAGCGTATGTATCTGCGTATTCCTTGTTTGCCGCATCGTTCTCCAAAATCGGCTTTTTGACATTACACAAATTCAAATTACCAAAATCGATGTTGCCTTCAGCAGTATATGCTAAACCATCACCCGCAAGTACCAACAGCTTTCGTTTTCCCTGTGAACTACGTCCGAACTTGTCGATCGTCATCTTTATAATGATTGGTATCTGTTAGTTTTTATGATAATATGTTGAAATAAAAAAGAAAATTTGTTTTTCATCTTTAATCAAAAATCTATTGTATAAACTTAGCTTCTTTAAATTCATTGATAATGGCCACAATCTCATTATCGTGGGAAGTGTTTCCAGCATTTTTTGATGCCAACATCCCAATAAATATAATCCACAGGTTTGGTATTGTAAATCATCATCATAGACTCTCTGCAATGTTACAAACCAGATCCTGTGGCTCCACGTCGTTGTTGCTGAAACAGAGGCTTAATGATTTCCCTATATTTGTATCTTGTGCTGCTTCTCAATTTTCCACTAACATTCCTATGAACACCGGATAAATCTAAGATTTGTTTATATCCATTCAAATCTTCAACATTATAATTTTCAGGTTCATCGTAGAATAATAATTCATATAGGCCGGGGGTTCCTCGCAATTGTTTTCCAGCAATTTTTGTGTAACCAGTTCGACGATCAGAATCAATTTCTTTGTTTCCAAGCCTCCATTTTGAATCAATATCTTCGTATTTGGGACCATAAAACTTGTCAATTTTCATTATCATTTTTCATTATCTGACCAATATTCTGCCAAGTATTTATGACTCATTTCGGGGTATTGCTCAATATATTCTCTGATAACTGTGGGATCAATTGTATCTTCTGCAAAAGTCGGTTTTTCATCATCATCATCGTCGAATGTATTGTTATTATCGTTGCTTTCAAAGCCGCCGATACTAGCAACGTTTTCGAGTTTTTGAAATTGTGTTGGTGCTTCTTGTTCCTTTCTCATCGGTGGTAGTAGTGGTGGTGGTAGTGGTGGTTCATTCTTAATAACATTAGATGTCGAAGATTTATTCATATCCAATTTTTTCAGAGGTTCAGATATGGACTTGAAAAATTTTTGCAATGCTTCATCATGCTCTGACTTACCTAACTTTAAAGCTAAATATTTCTTTCTTATGGTATTTGAAATTTCATTGATTTTATTTTTGCCAACAACATCGACCTCTTTGCTGAACGGTTTCATGTTGATAAATACCCATCATTGTCTAAGACTCATGGTTTTATAAACTTGTCGAAACCTTGACGATATCGACCGGCATTTAGATCAAAATCCTTCACAATAACCATCGTTCCATATTTTTCACTCCAACATCCGGCACACATTTGCTTGAACTCATTGAATGAGATGTCTGGTGAAACATGTTCATCATATGCATGCTTCAAATTTATTTCATCTTGCTTGAGCAACACAATCACATTGCAATTATCACGCAACATTTGTTTCGGCGCCTTTCTGTACGTTTGTCCAATGTATCAATATCATCATTACCTCGATGTCGACACATGGAATAATATTCTTGAATTTTCTGTTGTGAATCGCAAGCAATATCATCCAAAATAAAGATAGAATTTGGTTTTGCTTCGTTGGGGCTTATGATTTCTTCGTTGTCTTTGAAGGAAAAATAGGTGACTTTTCTCAGTACTTCTTCGAGCAATTGATACTTTGGTTGGTACAACGACTTTGAATATACGTATACGTTCTCAAATTTAGCTCCATTGGGATGAAACAACAATGATAATGCTGCATTTGTTTTTCCACATCCACTCGGTCCACATATGATTGCTCGAAATGAATGTGGTAATAAATTTCCATGTTTACTGCATTCTACTACCCCACCATCATTCAAATAGTCCAAATAGATTGATAAGGTCATTTTCTGTTTAATGACTCTCATGATGTGACCCATTCATCTAGTGTTTTATGTTTTTATAAAGGCAGATGTCATCATTGTCAATGTTGATCTATCACGGTAAAGGTGTGCTTAATAAGCTCATCATTAAGCTGCAATTTGAAGCTTGGGAACAAGTGAAATCGAAAGACGCAAAATTTGGTGAAAAAGTCGCTGCTTTGGCAGTCACCATTGGCATGAAGGTGAAGCGTAAACTTGGCATGGGAATGCAACAACAACGTTCATTTTCACATATTGTGAAAAAAATATTGACTGCTTTGAAAAAAACCAACAATGTTCATCATTATGATGGTGGTGGTTTGAATAAGTCATCTGCGGCAGCCCCTGTGGACATTTATGTTTAGAATTGTTGTTGAAATAAATGTTTTGAGACTATTTAATACTATCCACCATCCTTTCCCCCATCAGTCATGTCCATCATATTGACGTTGAAGAGTCGTTCTCCAACGCTCTCTATATATTTCTCATTTCCACTTGAATTGGACCCACTTACTGAATATGGGTTAGCATTACTAAGTTTCCATTAGTACAACAACATACCCAACATTGATGAGGGAACAAAGTTTTATTATTTCGAAAACGGTAACAAAGAGCAGAAAAAAAAGTATCAACATTCCAACACCACCACCAACTGCGATGGAAAAACCCGAAGATATTTTCTATCTCAAATCTATCAATAATACTTTGAAAAGTGAAATATTTTCCAAATATCATGCAATCGATTTCACGCAGAATAGTTTGTCAAACATTTTAGGTTTCTCACCTAAAATGTTGGAAAAGAATGTTCATTATGTTTTGGATCAACCTGTGAATATTATGAAAGTGCGAACAATACATGTGGATAGCAACATTACGTCGGGGGCCTTCTACAACGATAGACCGTCTCACACAGTCTACGAATCTGCCATAGACGCTGATCCAGGTTTTGCGATCGACGAAACACCGAATCATTTAATATACCTTCCGATTACTGAAACAAACGAAATCCATAATATTACGCTACAAGTACTCGATCAAAACTTTCAACTTGTCAATTTCCGAAACGAAGAAATCATAATTCGATTGGAGCTAAAGAAACAAAGAAAATGGTCCTAAGCATTTATAAAAGCTGCTCATCCGTTAACACTACTCCAGTCTTCCAGAAGACCAACAACAGCGACAACACTCGTCGCCAACTTAGTGTGCGGAATATTAAATTTCTCAAGTCTATCGGTTATCATGTTAACGTCCCAAGTATTCAACATCTTTCGAAAGCCCATCATCGACGAATCCATATAAAAGGTGGAATTGAGAACGTACTACCCGTACGTTAAGTCTTTTGAACGCAATCAAAGCCAACACACCTATCCTGATTCCTTTCAGAAAATGGGAGTTAGATGTGTTGCCTGCTCTCACAACTGGAGCCACCAATGAAATATGGGCAGTGAAAACTTCTTCGCTTCTCGAAAGCCCCCGATATGTCATCGTATGCTTTTAAAAAAGTCATGATTATAATAAAGTTAACAACGATCCTACAAATTTCAATCATGTGAATGTAATGAACATCAAGTTAACTCTAAACGGTGAAAATTATCCGAAGAAAAAGATGCATTTGAACTTCGACAAAGGTGCCTTTCCACAAGCCTACTTCAACTATACGCAATTCGGATATAGTTAGAAAAGTTCCTCTCAACATACTCCGCTCCTAGGATATGCTAAATTTGCTGCAAATCCTCTTTTTGTTATCGATTAGAAGTTCCACCGTAAATGTCAAACTGGAAATTGAAGCATCTCAAGGCTTCCCCGCCAACGTTCGTGCTGTTTGTATAATAGGCCATGATAACATCATCGAGCATTTGCCTCTCAGTAAAATTATTAAAAAGTGGAATTAAATTGTTCGAATCGTCATTTTGAGTTTAGCCGTCATCATGAGAGTAGCGTTCGAAGACATCCAAGGCTTCAATGTTGAGCAGCAATTGCAACTTAGAGAGATTAGCAATTGGAAAGCATTGCAGTCATTTTTTACTACTGACACACAAATCGCTCTCTGCTCTCAGAAAGGAAGATGGATGTTGAGTTTGTTGCTTGAAAAAATGCATGGCCTAAGATATTCATCCGGCTTTGTTGATTTCACCTTGCTAGATGTACACCTTTCCGTTCCGTAGAAAAGAAACGACAGCACGTAACATCTCACAAGGCGAATTTTAAGCTTAAGACTTAGATCTCGTCCGCAGAACACCTTCATTTTAGTGAATGTGACTATAGCTTTTTCCTCTCAGATCCTGATCTCTTCAGAACTATCGTTATTTTCGTTGATAACAGTTCCCAGGAAATTATATTTTCTCACACGTTTTTGACCATGTATAGTTATGTCAGGAAGTTTTGTGTTGATTTAGATACCACCATAATTTTTGTTTTGCTGATGTGAAGTGATAAACCGTATTCTTCACTGCATTTTACTATTTTGTTAATTATTATCTGAAGATCTTCTGGAGTTTCTGCAATTAAAACCGTTTCATCGGCATATCTTAAGTTGTTTATTGGAATGCCATTTATTTTAATACCTATATCTGGCTCTGGAAGTGCTCTGTTCATGATGTCTTCTGAGTATAGGTTGGATAAGATTGGTGAGAGTATACATCCCTGTCTTATGCCTTTCTTCATCTCGATTTCCTCCGTTGTCTCTTGCTCTATGCGAATATACGCTTTTTGGTTTCAGGAATACTTTTAATGCTTGTCCCATTAGGCTTATTGTCAGTGCATTGTTCTGCGTTTGCCTTTTTTGGTATGGTGACAAAAGTTGACAGGAGCCATTCCTTTGGTATTTCTCCTGTTTTGTAAATGCAGTTAAAATTGTCGACTAGAGTATTTACTGAATCACCTTCCACAAGCTTGAGAAGTTCCGATGTAAGCCCGTCTGGACCCGGTGATTTACCATAGCGTATAGTATTTCATCTTTAGTTATTTCTGATCCTTCGTCGCCTTGTATGTTATCTCTATTATGTTCTTGTCTTTCATCGTCCAAAAATTCTTCTACATACTTCTTCCAAGTCATGAGCTTTTGTTGTAGATCGGTTATTATTTCCCCATTTGCGTTTATGGGTTATGATCTGAGAATACATCAGCTGCCGGATAAGCCTTAACTGATTTTATAGTTTCTATAACGCTGATTTACTAAGATATAGTCTATCTGATTCCTAACTGTATTCTGACTATTGTGTTGAGGGGATGTCCATGTGTACAGTCTTCGTTTGGGTTGCTCATAAAATGTGTTTGAAATTATCATATCATTTTCTTGTCAGAACTGTCTCCTCTGTCATTTCTTAACCCGAGGCCATAGTTTCCCACATATTTTCCGTTTTTTCCTTTCCCAAATTTGGAGTTGAAGTCTCGAAGGATGATTGTGACGTCTCTTGGTTTTATAGACTTTAGAACTTGATTGATTTGTTCATAGAACTGCTCAATCTCCTCATCTGATTTTTCTGTAGTAGGAACATAAATCTGTATAATATTAAGTTTTGCAGTTTTTGTTTACAGTTGTAAGAGTAGGATTCTATCTGATATTGGTGAAAAATTAATGTCAAATTTGAATTTCTAGCTCTTCCAATATAGTGCACAAAGATGGCGGCCGTGACGTCACTTCCGCTCCAGAACCGGCCTAGTATATCTACTGCGGTAACATTTTCTATGGTACCTATTCTTTTATTGGTTTCACTTAATGTTAAATTCGTTATTCTGTTGTGATAAACTCTGTTATTGTTCTATCAGAGTTTGCTGAGTTGTAGCTAATTTTTTGACTTAAAGTAATAAATTTAAAATTAGTGATCTGTATTTTCCTCAAGACTTCGGCTTAAAGAAGTTTCTTTGAAATTGTAACATTCCTCAGCAGTATACCATCAGAATTATGATATCCAGAAAAGACATGTTACCTTCTGATAGTGGTTCAGTTTCATTGCATATTCATTCAGCTTTATATTGAATTCATAGATCATTTCATTAATTTTATATATTTTATAACTCACATGGTGAAATCTTAACGAAGCCTTCAGATACAGCAAATACATTTGCAGCATATTTCGCTAATTAAAACTATTACAGTTTAGTGCACTCACACTTATGTTACAATATAATTTTATGGGGAAATTCCATAGATGCCGGAAAAATATTTGTTACTCACAAAAAAAATCATAAGAAAAATGTTAAACCTGGATTACAAGCAAACTTGTAAGCCCACATTTATTAAACATAAGCTTATGTCTTTCTACAGCATATATATTTATTACTGTATTTTGTATTTGAAGAAAAACACATGAACTCAATTCATGAAATCATAATTTTGCTACCAGGAATTTTGATGATTTATGTATACCAAGACACAAAACTACAAAATTAGAAAGTAGCTTTAGATATATGGGAGTGAAAGTTTACAATAAACTTCCAACAGCCATAAAAAGTATAGATTCCTTCAATATATTCAAAAACAAAATCAAGTCTCTGATGACGAACAAATGTTATTATAGTGTAGAAGAATACCTCCATGATAGCTTGTAAGATAATCACTATGTTTTACTTGTGCTTACTGTATTTTATTTTATTTTAAATTACCTTATTATTGAATATTTGTTCGTCTCATAATTTTTTTATAATCTATAATAATTTTTGTATATATGTATAATATGATTTTTTGTACTCTCTTTAAGAATATCTAAGATACACTCCTTAGAGTGAGTGATTGACCTGTCCTATACTGTTGAAATGTCACAAAGGATAAATAAATATTTCTATTGTATTTCTATTCTATTCTATAATTTCTGCAATAAGAAACTGATGATATGAATTATGTTTGTATTAGTGCAATTTCTCAATTTGCTGTTCAGTTTTTTGAAAGATGAATATTTTCTTGATTTGAAATTATTTGATCCAGCAAGAATCATTATGTAGTCATTAAGGCAAAGATTTCTTCATAAATTTATAGTATCTTCAATAACATTTTCGAAGTAAGCTCTTGGTTTGATAATTGATTGTATGCTAGATTTGTTACCATAAATCCAAGAAAAAGTTTTTCTCAAGCCATGACCAATTTCATCTCATAGATTAAGAATATTCGGTTTTATGTTCAATTGGTCTAGTCCTACCTTCACTGAGAAGTTCGACTAAAAAGGTTTTTTTCTCTTTCAGAAGTTTTTTTCTGTTATTAGAAGTTTAACATAAGCCAAACAACCAAAGCTTCTAATTTTATTGAAGTCATTTAGATTTACATTCAACATATTTATAGGCGGTATAAAACCGTTTGTTTTGTGTGATGCGCAATTATACATATTGCCAACAGATTCAGGCGCCAATATCCTCATTAACTTGGACAAGCCGTAATCAAACAATAGTGCTCTAATTTTTTGTTGAATAGTTTTGTTAAATCTCTCAGCTGTACCATTCCGCTCTGGTGTATACGGGAGTACATAATCATCTTCTATTTTCTCTTTTTGCATGACTTCTGAGAAATCGCCTCCTGTGAATTGTCTAGCATTATCTATTCTGATATAACAAACGTTTTCACATTTACCTAATAAATTTCTAATTATTGTTATGAAGCTTTCTGGACACTTCGCTGCTTAATTTTTATTTTTGATAGCATATATTTTGCCAAATCTAAAGTAGTCATCTACATATACAATAATATATTTATTTTCGCCTGGGAAAGAGTTTATTTTAAATTATCCCATCGTATCCACATGAATTGTATGTAAAGGTCTATCTGCTATCTACCTAGATTCTTTAAAAGGCAACTTTTCCATTTTCGCATGAATACAGGTATCACAATCTAAGATATTTTCATTCAATTTTACATTATGCAAGGACTCATCGAATTTTTTTTATTCTTTTAGATAATTCAAGCTGGGATGGCCCAATCTTATATGCCATAGCATGCCTTCATCTATTTTCATTGTTTTATTACGCTGAGTTCTTGGCTCAGCTATTTTTATATTATTAAATTCATCTAGAGCTTCAGCTGAGTTAAAATCTATAATTCTCCTACCTAATATGTGTTCATCTAAATTAATGTCCCTGCTCTCTTCTTTTGGGAGATGATTTATATTTTTCTCCAAGAGTTTCTCCCCCCAATCTCAGGCTTCACTATTATACATGGACTTTCATCTATTTCTCCCGCCATCTTAAGTAAATCTAAATTTTCTGATGCTGAAAGACTCATAAGAAGAAATAATTTCAGCAGTGCAGGAGTAAGTTGCATAATTTGGCTTTGCATTTTCCGTATTTTATTTACTTCTAAAGTGATAAGCCAGTTAGGATTAATGTCCTTCCTTTTAAACACATTTGACTATTCTCTTTATCAAAAATTTTCAAGTTTGTGTCATCTAAAAATATACTTAGACCTACATTTGCAAAATGTCTGAGAGAGTTTGCAACATTTTCAGCAGATAATACATTTCCTCAGAAATTTCCTCAGAAATTAACTGTACCACAACCTCTATTGTGTTCAACTTGCCCTGTAGACGAGCCTGTGGCTCCTTTTTAGGAGGAGGTTTTTCCATTATGGTTTATTATAATTTTACAAATATAACAATACCATTTGTCGATTATTGTCAATGGACATTTAATACTGTAATGTCCCATCCCATTACATCTATAACATTTGTCATTATTCGCTTTAAATCTTCTTACCTGATTTATACTTCTAATTTGCTGTGTGTTTTGAGAAACCTCTGACTTTTTCCTCAGCTTCAAGTTCAAGTTAAAATGATTTTAATTCAACTGGAGTCATTGAAACTTCTTGATTCCATCTATATATTAAATCAGCTGCTCTTACTTCAGGTACTTCATTGCACACAGCTTGATAAAATGCAGATCGTTTCTCTTCATCAATAAGAATAACATGATTATCTCAGCTCTCATATTCGGTAACTATATTATCAAAATCATCTTATGCTTTTATTTGACTTTGTAATTGATAGAGATTTGCTCTAACAGATGTGTGGGTGATATTGTTTTATATTCTTTTAGATTCTTTCAGACTTTGTACAATACTTTTAGGATCTTTAATATTAAGAACTTTTTTGTCTAATCGGCTTGCAATGATTTTTCTCACTGCATGCTGTCTCTTTAAAATGTCTTGTTTCATTTAAGTTACTAGGAGAATTTACTGTTGGATCAATTACATTTAACAAATCTTTTGAATATAACTCAGACTTTAATTAATCTAACCATATATTAGTCTCTCATTTTTGATTAAGTGCATAATTACTGTGCACTTGATAATTTTGAGACTTTTTATTTGACTATACTGTAGCCTTCAGTGCAGTTAAAGATTCAATCAAAACCTTAGTAATATCTAAATTAATTTCTTGTGAAACTACTTTAAAAGTTGAACTGTTGTTTATTTGAGGGTTTCATTCAAAATAGAGGTAGAATTCAAAATGTTACCAGGTGCCTCGGTAATGCGAAATCTTTCCGCCTCAAGGAAATTTTCAGATGTATTCGGAACATGCTGCATCAACACTTTCATTGACTCCAAAGATTTATGCAAAGTTTCTCTTTGTTCAAAAACAGTACATTGTAGTTTTTATGGAAAGTTGATGGTGGCTGTCCTCATAGTTCAACATGTGTTGAAATAGGATCTAAACTTGCCTGTGAGGTAGTTGTGGTGAATTACATATTAGCTGTGGTGGTAGTTCGAGCCATTGACGTTGCTAGAGGGCCTACAGATATACCCTGCCTTTTATTCAATATATAAAAAATTAATTTACGAATAAAAGTTCGTACATCTTGAGAAAAACTATAAAAAACTTCTAGGAAAAAAAGTTTTGCTTCTAAATTTTGGATCCACTTATAATAAAAATAATTACCTGAACTTGTCTGGTTTTGACGAGTATCCAATGCATCTGTATTATTGAGAGTTGGTTGCTTATTCTGCTCATCTATTTTTTTCTTTCAAATAAATATCTCTTAGTCAAACCAAACTAATTTTTAGGCTATAAGATATTTCACGTTCCTTTACAACCGCACTGCAAGTTGCAAGAAAAATGAATTCAGTCGTTACTCTAATAGCGGATTTACACCAAACCGACAAAAGAACAATTCGAGTTGAAACCGCAATTTTTGCAGATTTTTCGAAGCTGGTTTGTTTTTCGTTTTCCGATTGATGTTGGTAACTTCAAAGAGTTGCTGCGTTTATTACAACTCAGTCTTCTTGGTGTGAATGGCTGTGTCGACCTGAGTTGCGGCGAGCTGTGTGTTTGTCCAGTCGCGGCAATGTTATTTATTTATTTTCATAAAAAAAGAATGAGTATATAGTGTTAATTATTATTATTAATAATAAGGTAGTGCAAATACATTAGGCTTTGATCGCCACTACCAAGAAATGTGAGTGTTACTGCTAATCGATCTTTTATAGATATAGCATCTCTTTAGTTTGTATTTTTTCTCCCCACATAAATTTCTCAACTCTTCAAACTCGTAGCTTGATATTCTCAAGTTTTCGAAAGAAGAACGCAATTCGCCATTTAACCCTATGTCGTCCTTTTCTTAATCCATTTTCATTTTTGTAGCAATCATATTTCCTCCTATTTAATAAGAATCTCACCCAATACCTGCGTGTACGATGCCTTATTTTATTTTTTCTAAATCACGTACGAACAGCAACCGCAGACCAGAAAAAACCGTTTCTCATCACTAACCATGTTAATTTTCATAATAAATAATATAAAATAATGAACGCCCATCTACTTTCTGAAGTGAACTAAACAAAACAACAACTGTTTCTCTTATGTAAAACGATAGAAAACAAAAACTCGTCAGCAACTATTTTTTGTCTATTTAGTGTGAACAGGTCTATCGTTAAAAACAGTTGAGTTTTTGTGTTTTAAAACAGCATGTATCAATATGATACACGTGCTCACTCCCACTACGTAACATGGTACAGTACATGAAACGATCGAAGATGGCCGTACGTAAACACGTGCATCACACCAGTAACACGCCCGAGCAGTGTTGCCGATATTTGAGGAATTCCTCACATTGTGAGGGTTTTACACTGTAGCAGGTAATTTGTGAGGGTTTGTTGAAATGTGAGGATTTTTTGAGGATTAACAGTATTGTATAAAACAAGTATACCATTGGATTTATCGTAACGTTGTATTAAACGCACACTACCCTGGCTAGGTGAAAAGCATTAAAGGTTGTGGGTTTAAAGAAGTTCAAATAAATTAATTTAGCAATGGGCGCCAAAGTGTTTGATTGATAAATACTAGGTCAGATAAACGGATCACATTACACTTAAAAGTAATCCGGCAGACACTAGAACGATATAGTTATAGTTAAGTGAAATAAATTGTTTATTCTATGGCTTGTTTTCTTCGTTCATTACAAAAATAAGCTAACCCTAAAAAAATGCTAACGGCTAACAATAAATGCTTTATAAAAAAACTAAAATTATATTCCATCCTAGGTAAAATAAAAATAAGGTGGATGACATTAAAGTTGCTTAATTGTCGGACAGTCGAGATCACGAATTGAGCTCACTTCGGGGCGCTTATAAAAATCCTAAATTATTTGAGTCTACTTATTGGGATCTAATAAACATTCAGTGCAAGCACAAACAAAAATTAACATTAACAAAAAAACATATATTACGTTAGAGGTATAACACCTCAGGAAATATTGGTGAAAAGATTATTATACACTTGAGTGCAAAACAATCGACTCACCTGCCGTACGCTCATCTCCGTCGCTGGTTTTAGTGTAAGAAACATGAAAATAAAAATATTATTGATGCAAACAATAACTTCATTATTAAGCTTTAAAAACCTGTTGCTATGGAATTAATCGGATGAAAAATTTAAAAAAATGCAACGCGAACGGAGTTTGCCTAATCTTGCTCATTGTAACGAATCCAAAAAGGAGATTATAAAAATAAAAATCCTATTTTTTTCTTTTTTTTCAATATCTGGTGTCGCCACCCGTAATCCTAATTACACTTTCCAATCGATTTTGCATTGATCGCATTTTTTTTCTCATGATGTACTGAGGCATTGTTTTCCACTCTTCATTAAGCGCAGCTCTGAGTTCCATAACGCTCGCTGGTGCAGGATTTCTGGCCCGGACTCTTTGCTTAAGCACATCCCAAAGATGCTCAATTGGATTCAAGTCCGGGCTCAAAGGAGGCCAGTTCATTGTCGGCATACCGACCTCATTCTTCATCAAATCCCGCATACGGAATCACATGTTCCCCCAGAATGTTCCTGATATAGCCATCTGCTGTTGAACCACCCCCACGTCCTCCACCAGGCTGGAAAACCAACTCAGTTTTCCCGTGCATGGAAATGCCTGACCAGAACATACAAGAGCCGCCTCCGTATGAGACAGTTTCTCGTATACAGCATTCAGCAAATCGCTCTCCAGGCCTTCTATAGACCCGACGACTCTTATCATTACCATGTAGGCACATCCTACTCTCGTCGGAGAATAATATGTGACTCCATTGGCCGTCGTCCCAATCGAAGTTTTCGCGAGCAAATTCTAATCGCCTTAGCTTATGGAGTGCAGTTAGCTTTGTACCCGTAGCTGCCATTTTTGGTGTCAGTTTGGCTGCCTTGAGTCTTCTTCTCACTGTCCAAACGCTAGTGGCCATACTCCGGACATCCCTCAGCTCTTTTTTGAGGTCAGCGCCACTCAAATGTCGATTTCTGAGTGATTTTGAGACGAGAAATCGATTGTCTCTCTCCGTTGGCATTGGTTTACGACCTCCTCCTTGGCGGCGGACATAGTCATCGGTTTCCCGGTACCGACGATTTACCCTCGATACAGCCGATTGACTCAACAAATTAACTGCCTGAGCTGCTTTGGCTGCTGTGATATCCATTTTCTTTCAAATTACTAAAGCACTGACATATACGTCAACTTTGTATAAGTGATACTGATGAATTATTGTAAACGCATGCGGTCTGCAAGCCGATAACAGACGGTGCGCGCACCTTCCAATGCGCAAGATTCTGAAACCATCTTCGTGTTGCATTGTTTTTTTTTAATGCGTCGTACGATTAATGCGCTAACAACAGTTTTTGAAAGCTCAACAATGAAGATAGTGTTTGCAAGTCTAATATTTTCATTTTCATGTTCCTTAGAATAAAACAGGCTACGGAAATGAGCGTATTGATAGTGAGTCGATTATTTTGCACTCAAGTGTATATTCACAATTCATATTATTTTTTTCTATTGCCTTGGAATTTTTGCACATATGTATGGGACGTGCGATATAAATTTCCAAAGGAAACGGCTCGCCCTGGAACCTCTCCAACTCTCGCGCTTC
Organism: Crioceris asparagi; assembly: GCA_958507055.1. Taxonomy (NCBI): domain Eukaryota; kingdom Metazoa; phylum Arthropoda; class Insecta; order Coleoptera; family Chrysomelidae; genus Crioceris; species Crioceris asparagi. The sequence goes on from OY293832.1 coordinate 28,369,781, forward strand.
ATGAGGCATGGGTGCTTAGATAAGGAAAGAAGAGAGGATGCGTAACAAGGTCTCAGCAAGTGTCTCCAAATGACACCAACTTATTCATAACCAAATTTCATAATTTATATAGAGTATTCTTTCATTAAAATAAAGTATGTTTGTGATTAGTCGTTCTGTAATTTATGTGTGATATATAGGTCACTTTACGTACAAGTTACTACTAAGGCAAATATTCTTCAACGTCGTGGTTTTTTGCATACGGTATAGATTTATTAAACGAGCAGTTCAAGGACTAGAAAATCGCAGTTCCATGAATGCTACTTATTTTCCAAAAAACACAAAGAGGAAAACTTTTTTTGGGGGAAAATGGAAATAAAAGTTGATGGGAGAAAAAACAAGAAATATAACATATATATATATCTATAATACAAACTTAATATTTATTAATAAAATTTACAGAGGTTCAGAATACAACCGTACCGGGATCTTAACTTAAATGTTAACACTTAAATTGAAACTAAAACTTAAAGTTCAAAACCATCCACTAGTTGAAGACATTTGATTTTTATTGCCCTTCAAACAAAATCATTTTTGTTAAATGGTTTCGTATAGGGACTTTTTTCATTTTTCTTTTTTATAATGAAATGTAGTTTAATATTAACATACTAACTGTCGTCCGCGTGCTCCGCCTGCGTGGATAATTTGTAAATTTTGGAGCAGTTTCGTGGCTACACAAATCCTGTCTATCTATCTTGCATCGCTTTTTTATATGAAGAGCAATTGAATCGTATGAAGAGTATTGTGTAAAACTATTACATACATCTCATATTGTAATTTTATCAATTCAAAATTGCAAAATGGCCCTAAGAAATGTATTTATGGAAATTAATGAATACGTTGAATGTGTTACAGGATAATATATTGCACTCGTAAACATAACAAAAAAGTATTGATATAATGAGTAATCCATGATTATTTTCTTACAAAAGTATTCTTCAATCTGCCCCTACCTGCTAACAAAATATGTCTACGACGCGTCCGAGAGCCCGAGAATACGTTGAACGGTGTGGATTTGTATGTGTGACAAAAAATCGGGACTTGCTTTTATAGTATAGATTTCGCGGAAATGGCTTTTATTAAAAAGTATATATGATTTATTTTATTTTCCAGAGCATGATTACGAAGGTCATATCAACAGTTGCACGCATTACCTTATTAATCAAAATATTTGCAAAATTTTCAATATGTATATTACCATCCATCTCTAGTAAAGCTTTTACTAATTCTACTTATCCGAATAACTTCCTTTGAAGGATATTTCAATCCTCCTTTATTTTTCTGCGTAATCGAAGAATTTAAGTAATTTACTGCATTACCTGATAAAGCCCCTACACAAGATTCACATTTTAGGAAGTTTCCCAACACAAAACCAGCTATATAAATTACAATTTCCTCACTAATATTTGACAAAACAAAGGCATTTATAATATAATCATGGTCCATAAAGAGATTCTTTAGTGTAATATATTCATTATGTTCTGTCTCTGTATTGCCCCCCTTTTCAAATTGCGGCTACTTTCATTAATATGTTCTTCAGGACTTTTTGCTAATTTACATGAAACTGTTAGGATAGAAATTTGTTCTAGAGGAATACAGTTTCTAACACCCCCACTTCGTATTTCTGTTCGCATTATCAGTCTTTTGTATGAAGCTCGAAATTGTTGCGAAGTAGGATTGTTGTTCCAAGCACCTCTAGACCTAACGGAGGAGAAAAACAATTCTATATGGTCCTGACTGATTTTGTAAAGTGGTAAATACAGTCAAAGTTTCTGTGTATAAATGTAAAGCACTTTTTAAACATATTATTAACCCAATAAATCCAGTTTTTCGATGAAATCTTATTAATAATTGACCATTACTTAACTATAATTTTGAAATATATTGCAACTGCATCATTCGCAAACAATGTAATTTCAACTGTGTCTCCTTCACATAAAGCCTTTTTAAATCCTGGTGCCTGTAACTTTCTACTATTTAGTATATCAAATATACGGTTTATATATCTTATAAAGTGTACAGTTCCTTGGCATCCTTCAAAATCTGGTAGTTTTAATTTCATTTGACAGTACTCTAAAGCATCTGCTACCGATTCACTAAGCAACTGTACAGCAAGGCGCAATCTCATTTTCTGTTTAAAAAAATAATATGCGTTAACCAGAGCTTGTTCGCTAAATGTAGTCCCTCTTGTCCCTGTAATTCATGTAATTTTTTAATAAACTGCCAATTAATTATTTTACCATCTCAATCTCACCGAAACAGTTCCTTATTAATTTCAACATATCACATGGATCACAAAATACATATATTTCGCGATTGCAATAGGTGATGTATGGTTGAAAAGATGGATAGTCTACAATGCACCCTAATAAATTACTCATTGCAATATTTGAAGGAGCTCCGTCAAATGTTAATGATACAATTCTAATGCCAGTTTCTTCCAACAGTTTCAAATAGTGTAATATTAGGGAATCTTTTTGATCCCCACTTAATGAATCTGTTAAAAAATATCCAATTGGCAGTTTCCATGTACCATTAATATTTACGACCATTATGACCATTATGACAAAGGCTTCTTTAGCTATCTGTATTAAAATCGACTTCAAAATTAACATAGCCAAATAAACTTTTGCCATCCCAATCTAACTGTTGGCGAATAGCGATCTCATCTATTACTAAAGAACATAGAATTGTTGTTTCGTGACTATTACAGAATCTACTTTTAACGTATTTAACGATTCCTGTGAGGAAGGCATGTATCAACATATCCCGAACATCAACAACATCATATGCTTTAGGTGATAGAAAATTCAACTTTAAAGCAAACTTCCTCAACTCTGGACTGTATTTTTTCTGTTTTTTTTATTTTTCTCTGAATAATTCCTTTATTAAGCGATGAAATATTTTCCAATCATAAGGAATTTTCTTTCTAAATACTATTTTTGTTCTCCAAAACCCTGATGATATGCTTTACAGATATAACTTTTCTTTTATACCTTTTCAACGACTGCCTTAATGTTTTCAACTTTCGAGAATTTTCTACGTTCCTTCTTTGAAGCGTAAACAACTACCTTTTCAATTTATTATTTCTTGGGGACTCAACTTTTTGGATACTTGTACTTGGCCGAGGTTCTGGTGATTTTCGACGTACATTCTTTCGAGTTTTATAAAACATTTTTCACCATGTTATAAAAAGATAATAATTATATTATATGAAAAGAATACAAACCTTAGCAGATAATTGAAGATATTGTAATGAAAATTAAGGGTTCTGTTCAATAACATTGAATAGTTAATTAAGAAAAAGTAAAATTCCTCTATTTACAACAAAGACCAAAAAGCAAGAGAAGGAATTTCACTTGGAATGAACATGGAATGCCAAGGATCTGTCCAGATGAAACCCATGTGTTAGGGAGTGTGGGGAATAGTTAAAAAAAAAGAATAGATCAATCTAATTACCTATATAAACTGTAAATCTCATACGACGGGGAGATCATTTCTCCTAGAGACCTCGTAGATTAAAAATCAGTGAAAAATTATTCCCAGCTGAATCATCAAGGAAACAGAAGAGGACATCTGTAACCAGACCAGACTGCACGTGTCATCGATAAATTTGGTATCAAATAATATTGCCAGTGGCGTACCAAAAAAAAATATTTTGGGGAAAATAAAATCCTGAAACCGGAAATCTGTGTTTTCTTGTTATTTTGACAAAGCCGAAATGATCCCGAACTGCAATTCAGTTCAATTGGTGTCAGAGTTGGGTTCTCTAGTCAAATAACAAGAACAGAAGATGTCCACAAGGAAGGCCGACATGCAATCCATTATGGCAACCATTGCCGAATTGATGGGACAACAATCAGAGCAAGCGAAACAACAAGCAGAGCAGGCTAGCAGCATCGAAGTCAAGTTAGCAGAGCAGTCCAGCAGCATCGAAACAAAGTTGGCAGAGCAGTCCAGCAAGTTAGCAGAGCAGTCCAGCAGCATCGAAACCAAGTTAGCAGAGCAGTCCAGCAACAACGAAGCCAAGTTAGCAGAGCAGTCCAAAACACAAGCTGAGCAAACCCTGGGACTGGAGGAGCGTATTCTGCAGGGTATGTAAGAACGGTTGAAAGAGGAGCAAGCCAAACATCTGGGTGAGATGCGAGAACAGGTTTATCGCCTTCATGACCAGTTGGAAGAGCAGAAGGACCTTTGGAACAACAGTATGGAAGTCCTGACCTGCAAAATGGAAGAGGTTAACGATAGAACGAACGCCGCCGTGACAACAGCTGAAGAGGCCAAGACAAAAACGAAGCAGCTGCAGATCAAGGTGGAGAGCATGCAGAGGCAATATGAAGTCAGTATCGAAAATGTTTTGGAGCGGCTCAACTTCTTAGAAAACCGCACCTGCTCAGGACAAGGACAGAGAGAAGAGCTGAAAGTAAAATCCAAGCCCCTATCTACGACGGCAGCACCTCTTAGACAACCTATCTGAAGCAGTTTGAGGCAGCCGCTAACGCGAATCATTGGAGCCCAATAGAGGAGGCGACGGCACTGGTATTGGCACTCCGCGGAAGTGCTATAGAGGTTCTGAGATCGTTTCCTGATGGCCAATCATGGAGTTTCCAACAGTTGGTTGAGGCCATAGAACTGCGATTTGGAGAGAGACATCAGGCCGCCACCTTAAACGCCCAATTGAAACATCGAAGTCAACGCTCCAATGAATCGTTGGAGTTGGCTGCGGATATTGGTATCAGCGTTCATCGATGCTATCAAAGATGGTGACATTCAGCAGGGCGTACGGATGGAGCGTCCGAAGTTGATTAGTGAAGCCCTAATCCATGTGCTTGAACTGGAAGCTGCTAAGAGGGTGGCCAAGCCAACTGTGAGAGTCAGAGAGGTTTGCAACATGGAGGAAGAAGGCCCATCAGTGCCAAGATGCTGGAGATGCTTACCTAGCGTCTACTAAAACGCTATCAAATTATAATCTTAGTATTTAAGGACCTCGCCGTATGTGGCCAAGTCACTTATAGTTTTATACAAGTATCGGCGTAACGCTGTCCGATCAAGTTCTAATTCTGTAAAGTCTGTTTTTAAGTTATCAAATAAATCTTTTTAAAAAAGTAAATTTTGGTACAAAAAACATAACTGGCGCAGTCATCCGTATAGTTTTTCCTCAACTAACAAAGTCGTGAAAACAGTGCTATTATTTTTTCCCAGAAAATTGTGCGAAAACGTTAGACAAAGTTTTTCTCAAGTTAGTAAGAGAAAACCAGTACGAGAAAGCTGACAACCCAAAGCCAGCATCAACCAACAACTTCACCAACACTAACCAGCAACACCAACAAGCGGAACAACCAAACAAGAAAAGTAAGTCACCACATTCCATTTATCCCAATATATACGATTTTCCTTGCTATATTTTAGTATTAAATGCGAAATAGTTATAATTATTAGGATAAATACAATATATAATTTTTTATGTCAGAAAACGACATTAGATTCGAATCAATTGAAGAAACTTATAACTTTTCTTTACCATCATTGAACTAAAAGTGATATCCATCCGGATATCTCCCGAAGTGATACATATTTGGATAATTCAATCAGTAATTATAATCAAATAAATATGTCTACGGAAGTACTGATTTCAGCAGCCAAAAATTATGGCGATGTTATACCAAAAAATTTCGGAAATGCAGACACCCTCGAATCATTTATTTGTAGAGAAGAAAGATTTATGATTAAATATGGAAACTCAACAGATGCAACTCTGAGTGATTTTTCATTTTGCCTCGTACTTAGTAAACTCACTGATATTGCTGAACAATTCATAAGTACAAGACCAGAAATTATAATGTGGACCGAACTAAAGACATGCCTTAGGACAAAGTTTGGAGATCATACTGACCGACAGACGATTGCTTATAAATTTAAATTTTTGAAATTAAATCCCAAAGAGAATTTAGCTGAATTTATAGAGAGAGGCAAACAATTACAGTCAAAGTTGAACACGAAAATAAATAGCGATGATCAAATTACCAGAGAACAAAAAGCAGTCCATTTTGAAATTAACGAACAGACAGCTTTAGAAGTTCTATTCAACAATTCTCCCCCCATGCTACAAACTATCTTAGAAGTGAGACAGTTTGGGACATTGAATAAAGCTGTATTAAACTATGTATCAAAACATACCACCGATACATCCATTCGAACGATAAATAAATTCAATCAACCCCAACCTTATAGACCGTCTAATAATCAGTATAACTTTATCCCTAACTGATACAATATGTCTCCTAATTATAATCGTCCATTTACAAATACAAGTTCTCATAGATCACCAGTTAATCATAGCCAACATTATAATCATAATACTCAAGCACCGTTTCAAAGAACACCGGCACAGACTACTAGTTTCAGTTCCATTAATAGAAACGCTAACCCAATTGCTAATAATAATAGGTTCAATGAATCGCAATTTAAAAACTGGCGAAACCCCCAGATACACTTAAATGAAGTAGAAGAACAACCATATCACGTTGATTTTCCAAATGCCCAAGAATTTGACTATTCAGAATATCACAATAATTTTAATGAAAATGAAGTATGTGACGACGAAGAGACCGAAAATTTTCCATTAACGGCCTCGGAACAACAATCATAGAAACCAACCATAATACTAAAATATCTAGTCTACCATATTTTGAAATTAACAATCTCAAAATTTTAGTAAATTCAGGCAACGAATTCACTAATAAACCCCCGCTTAGCTCATAAATGTTTTCCGGACAGAATTCGAAACGAAAATTTCACTATCAAAACTATTATGAACCAATCAGATCTTAATGAAGTTTTGATTAATGACTTTTTTGAAGTAGGTCAATTTGTTAAATTTTATATAGTAAATTTTCATCAACATTTCGATATATTATTAGGAACCGAAACGTTAGAACAATTGCAAATGATTTTAGATTACAACACCGGTAAAGTTACATTGAATAATATAGAATATGATCTGTTAAGATACGAGCCTTCAGCACGTACTTACTTTCAAGCGGAAATTCAACCTGGTCAGAAAACCATAATCATGCCCACAACAATTCGAAAAGGAACAGTCCTCATTCCTAAACAACAAATTGGACATTATGTTATCCCAGAAAACATTAATACTGTTTCTAATTTTGAAGTCAATGTCCCGATACAGCATCAGAGATTATTCCAGACTCAGCGTCTTTGCTTGGACAAACCGATTATAGCACAGCACCTGAATCTTAAGGATTTAAACCTTTGCCATGCAAGAAAGTACGAGACACTCGAAACGCGACATTTAATACTATCCGAAAAGCTGACGCACATTAAGAATTATGACGACCGGATGTTAATTTGGAATAAATTAGTTGAATACCAAGACACGTTTTACAACGAGAGCGACAAACTGACCTTTTCATCCATCATCAAACATCGAATTCCATTAAATTTTGACACTCCGATATTTACAAAACCCTATCGTTTCCCACATTCTCAGAAATTAGAAGTTAATAAAGATTTTAACGAATTATTAGATCCTAATATAATTACGGAAAGTACGTCACCCTACTCAGCACCCGTATTTTTAGTTCCGAAGAAAGAGGGAAAAGACAGAAAGAAACAATGGCGAATGGTAATCGATTTTAGAAAATTTAATGAGAGAACAATAGAAGATAAATTCCCATTACCCAATATAAGTAACATCTTAGACATTCTTGGCGACGCAGAATATTTTTCAAAAATAGATTTAAAATCGGGATACCACCAAACTGAAATAGATGAGACAGACCGACATAAAACAGCATTTTCGACTGAACTTGGACACTACGAATTTTTACGAATGCCCTTTGGACTCAGAAACGCACCGGCAGCTTTTGCGCGAGTAATGAACGAAGTACTCAGGGGACTTCTAAATAAAATTTGCCTTGTATATTTAGACGACATCATCATTTTAGGAAAAAGTTTAGAGGAACATCTAGAAAATCTTACAAAAGTATTAGAACGATTAAGACAACATCGATTCAAAATCCAACTCGATAAATCAGAATTTTTCTTACAAGAAATTAAATATTTAGGACACATCATAACAACTGAAGGTATCAAACCAAATCCTAACTTGATAGAAAAGATAAGAAATTTGAAAATTCCTTCCACCACCAAACAGATAAAGAGTTTTCTAGGACTTTCAGGTTATTATCGTAAGTTTGTTCAAAATTACGCTACCATCGCGAAACCTTTAACTTCATGTCTCAAGAAAAATAGTAAAGTCGAACACACATCAAAATTTATAGAAGCGTTCGAAACGATAAAACAAATTTTATGTAACAAACCCATTTTGATATATTCAGATTTTAGTAAAAAATTCATTCTAACAACCGATGCTTCAAATGTAGGATTAGGAGCAGTACTATCCCAAGGAGTGATTGGTTCTGACAAACCCATACCATTTATATCTAGAACGTTGAATGACCATGAAATAAATTATTCAACTATTGAAAAAGAATGCCTTGCCTTATAGTATGGGCAAAAGCAATTTAGGCCTTACCTTTATGGAAACAATTTCCAAATAGTCTCAGAGCACAAACCATTACAATGGCTTTTTAATATCAAAGAACCAAATTCCAAATTGGTTCCATGGCGATTGAAATTGATGGAATTTGATTATGAAATTGTTTACAAGAAGGGTAAACTTAATGCTAATGCAGATTTCCTATCAAGACTTGAAGCATATCCCTTACAACTCGATCATTCTAGTGATACCGATGATTTATTATCTCTGTTTGCGAACCCTGGAGATATCTCCAAACGACCATTACCCAATTTAGAAAACTTAGATGACATATTAGATATTAGCGAGAATAGTCAAGAACAAAACAAAGTAAACCTAATCTCTGATATTTAGATTAAACCACGAGACAATGAAACACCTATCTTAAATATAAATTTAGAGACACAAACAGATAACAACACTATACATACGCAAGAAGACGATGTTTCCGCAGAACTTACTATAACTGACAAACCTTTGAACTTATACAGAAAACAATTCATTTTTAAGCTTGGAAATTAACCAAAGTCAAAGACCACTAAGATATTCAATAGAGAACGATTAGAAGTAGGAATAACCAGAAACAATTATGAGAATGAAATTTTAAATATATTAAAAGAATATGCCTACCCGAATGTGACAAATGCTATCCATTCTCCAGATCAAGGAATGTATGAAGAAATAGCAACTATTATAACAACTAACTTTAATGATAATTTGAAATTTATATTTACAAGAAAAAAAGACATTACAAATAGAGAACAACAGACTGAAGTATTAAATAAGTTACATAATACCACTCATAGAGGTATACGAGAATTACAGCAAGAAATTGAAAGAATATATTATTGGCCAAATATTATGAAAGATTGTCAACGTCATGTAAACAATTGCCAGCAGACAAAGTATGAGAGAAATCCTGTAAAGTATAAATTAGAGACAACATTTACACCCAAAGTCCCATTTGAAATTATATACATGGATATATTTTCTTGTAATAAAAACAAGTATTTAACATGCATAGATAATTTTTCCAAATTTCTCATGTATGAAGAACTAAATTCCACCAATATGGTAGAAATTATACAGAAATTCGTAAAGATCTTTTCACGATAAAAACTTCCCAAAATACTCGTAACGGACGGATAATTTAACACAGAATTATTTAAAAAAACTGTTAAACTCATATAACGTCGTACATCATATAACAACCGCTTTACACCCAAATTCAAATAGTCCTATAGAAAGAGTACATAATACAATTATTGAAATAATGAGATCGTTAATACTTCAGAATCAGAGAGCTTTATCTCAAAATTTGATTGAAAACGCAATTATTATTTACAATCGAAGTATACATAGTACAACTCACTTTAGACCCACTGAGTTATTATTCGGGCACCTCGATAACAGAGACATTTTCGAAATTTTACTTCTAAAAACCAATATAATTAACACTTTGTACAATCATGTCCATGACAAAATCAAAGACTTGAAAGACAAATATATAGAAAAACAAAATGTCAATAGAATCGATCCACCACCCATCAATACGTTAGACGCTTACGTTTCCACTTTACCTAGAAATAAAACCACACCTCTCTACAAACCCGTAAATGTAAAAAAGGACTTAGGAACAAAGATCAAAACTACAAAGGGACATATATACCACAAACAAGAACTTAAACCTACTCGTAAATACCAACAAACAAATATGCCGTTTGTTTCAGATGGAGTTACTACGACTAACCTACCTACTAATAGTAATAGAGTATGCCATAACAGGAGTACCTAAAATAGAAGTTAAATCCCTAGAGAATAATCCTGGTATTTTACCATTTAAATTAGGACCTACTAGGATACAATATTCCCATCATACATTTTTACACAACTACCCCACCAAGATTCTTGGACAAAAAATGCTAGAATTAGAGAAATTTATGACAGATTTCTATAATAAATCCCACAATAAGTTTATCATGGCCCAAAAGATAGAATATGAATATATAAGAAATACAGCAAATCTACTAAAATCACAATAACTATGATCCACCCCGACATTCTAGAAAATAAGAAAAGAATACCACGTGGAATAATCAATGCACTGGGATCAGTATTTAAATTTATATCCGGCAAGATATGGTAAAACATTGACAGACATGAAAGTAAACCAAGATAATTTGGTAAAGCACTACAACGAACAACTACCTTAAACCACCGTTTAATTAAGAATTTATTTTATTTTATTTTATTTATTCTATGCAGATAATAATTACAAGAAAGCAAATGTAATTCCTACAGAGGTAACAATATTACCTGTTCGTAGGCCTGGAAATACTTACTTACTAAAATGTATTAAAAAAAATACTTAAACCTAAGGCCTATACCTACTATTCACATAGTTAAAGTACATTTATTTAATTTATCATTAATTAGTTTAAGTGAAAAGACAGAAAATGAATAAAACATTGTTTTATTTCCACTATATTCATTCACTGTTTTTCAAGTTGTATTATTATCTTTTATCCATTTTTTCAATTTATGTTTAACAGTGATCTGTTTGCTAGATAAATTCTTTAGAGAATTAGGCAACTGATTATATATTTTAATTGCAATTATATAGCTACTTTTATCACTAACAGTTTTCGAGCATTTTGGTAGCTGTATACTTTTTTTCCTAGTTCTATTATCTGAGTTTTAGAATTTATTTTTAAGTTCTGTGTAATGATAATGAAGTGCTTCTAATTTAAATAGTTGGTCCAAGTTGAGCGGATAATTTTCAGTTATCAATGTATTTTTATTTATAATTCTTAATAATTTATTTTGTAGTTTTTGTAATAATATCATACTACTTTTATAAGCTCCGCCCCATGCTATTATGCCATAGTTTATCATACTGTGAAAAAAAGCATTATATATCATCATTAGAGTTTTTGTAGACATTGTTTTTGCTATTTTATAGAAAATATATACAAGATATTTAGTTTTTTTTATTATGTAGTTTATATGTTTGTCCCATTTCATGTTAAAGTCAAAGATAACTCCAAGGTATTTACAACTTTCTACTCTTTTTAAAGGCCTTTCGTTAATTTTAATTTTTATTTGAATATCCTTAGGCACACTATCACAATAGTTTCCAAAAGTCATATATACCGTTTTATCTACGTTGAGTGATAGCTTGCTTAGTTCAAGCCCAATGGCAATTTTTTGCAGATAACTATTCATGTTTGTTATTGCTTCATTCCAAGTTTTCCCTGTTGATATCAAAGCTGTATCATCAGCGTAAAATAATATCGTATCATTTGGCATACCATTTAAAATTTCATTGACATATAAAATAAACAATAGTGGACCCAGAATGGTTCCTTGGGGAACACCAATGTTTATATTTTTATAATCACTGCAAGTTCCATTAGCTTTTACCCTCTGTTGTCTGTTAGTAAGATAACTTTCTATTATTTGACAGGCTAACCCTCTGATGCCGTAGCAATGCATTTTTTCGAGCAGAATTTTGTGATCGACCGTATCAAAGGCCTTCGCTAGGTCCAGGAACGTTACAATAATTGGTTCACTTTTATCTAGACTCTGATAGATTTTGTTAGTAATACATTGTAACGCATCTTTTGTGCCTATGTTTTTCATAAAGCCAAACTGACATTTATTTATAATATGATTCTTATTAATGAATTTATACAGTCTGTTATAAATAATTTTTCAAAGATTTTTGCCAGATTCGATATTAACGAAATAGGTCTGTAGTTTTTTGTGCTATGTTTATCAGTAGCCTTAAAAATTGGAACTATTTCAGCTTTTTTTAAACAGTCTGGCCATTCTGATTTTATTATGCATGAGTTATAAATGGAAGTTAGTATTCAGCAATAAAATTTATCAAGTATTTTAGTGTTTTCGCATGTATGTTATCTACTCCACCTGGTTTATCTTTCATATTTCTTATTATTGTTTTTATTTCTCCTGGATCAGTAGGCTCAATGAATAGAGTTTTATGATTAATTTTTGACATTTTTATTTTATCATTTGTAGTTGATTTAATTTTTTCACTTAACTTAGTCCCAATTGTACAGAAATAATCGTTCATTGTTTTTACAATATCTTTGTTATTTTCTATTTTGTTGCCTTTTTTCATCAATTAGATAATTTATTTCAGGTTTTGTTTTTTTTAATTCTTACCCAATTTGGTATTTATTATTCTCCACAGCTTTTTTATATCACCACTATTTACTTCGACTAGATTCTTTTCATACATTATCTTAGCATTTTTTATAACTTTCTGTAATATTTTATTATATATATTATACTCTTCTTTCAATGTAATATTTTTAGAATCTAATTTCCATAAGTTGTAAAGTTTTTCTTTTGTATTGCATGAGACCATAATTGCTTTAGTGATCCATTTTTTTCTTGGAATATTTTGTTTGGTTTTTTTAACTGTACAACTAGCCATTGTTGTGCAATTATTTATTTTGTTAATTAAGGAATTAATGGCTATATTGGGATCTTGCGTCGGTAAATCATTCCATTCTATTTGTTTTGCAGTTTTATATAGTTTAGAATAATCCATGCTTCTATACTCATTTATATGTATATTCGTCAGTTCATAATCTAGCATAATAAACAAAGGATAGTGATCAGATATGGTTGTTTGTGTAAGCGCAAGTGTTTTAGAATTAAATTTCTCATTTTTAATGAATATATTATCTATGCATGATCCTTCGTTTATATTTTGAGTAGAAGGTCTAGTTATTTTTTGAAATCCCGGCATAAATCCTTTTTCCAAAAAATTATTTAAGAATTCTTGACTGAGTAGATTTAGATCTGAAAGATCAATGTTGTAGTCTCCAATTATTAAATGATTTTTACAATTTTTCTTAATTTCTAAATATGTTTTTAGATTCATAATGAATTCAGTTTTTGTCATGTCATGGGATACATAGATTGCAGATACTTCAATGAAATTTGAATTTTCTAATTTTATCCTAGAATTTAGTATTTTCAGTCTAACAATTTTAATAATATCACTTAATTCATTTAAAGTTTCTTTAATATACATCACCACACCATCAGATTTATTTATTTTGCTTTCATTATAGTACATTTTGTACCCTGTTAACTGGTAGATTTGTGAATATTCTAAATTCCAAGTTTCAGTACAAACTATTATATGTGGCTTGCATGCCAGTCTCTCAATAAGAGTTTCAACTTTAGTAAAATTTGCATTTAAGCTTCTGACATTTACATACATAATTAAATTCCTAGTACTATTGAAACTATTATTAAGTGTATCTACGTTATCACAAGATATTTCATTTTGTACTATATTTATATAGTCTTCAATATTATTGGCCATTTGCACTTGCCGGTTTTTCATCAATATTACTGCTCTTATTTCTTGTTCGTGATCTTGTAGATGCCTTCTGGTCATGTTGTTGTGTACTGGCGATCTTCTCCGTAGTGAAGTTCTCTACCTTACCTAAGTATCTTGGTATATTAGGGCTGATTGGATAATCCGTTAACTCAATACTTTTTTTTATTTTCCTTTCCAGAAACTGGCAGGTGGCACTATCTGTTGCCACATGCTCAGTGTTGTACTTAGTCTTATATATCTGATTAATATATATACAGTTTATGCACTGTTTTTCTATGTATTGGCAAAACTTAGTTTTATGAGATCCCGCACACTTTAAGCACTTAGAAACCTTACGACAATTAGTACCCTTATGTCCAATTCTTCCACAGTTAAAGCAAGGTCTCACATTTATTACATTATATACTTTACAGTTTTGATAACCTACAAACACTCTTTCCTTATTTTCTTTTATATTTTTGTATATGTCAGCTGGTACTTCAATTAAAGCACTCTGTTCATCTTTTTTGTTAGTGTAAATATGTAAAACTTTACATTTTTCTTCATAGTGATTAAAATTCCTTGCGTTAATATCCTGCTAAAGTATATCAATGCTCATTTTAAGAGATTTATCTATCCCGACTATTTTAAGTTTTGGTTTTTGCAGTTCTTCTTTATTAATCTTGCACAATCCAGATAGTTTTTCTTTCAGTACTTTTTCAGCAGTGTTGGCACTTTCTTCATTCATACAGCTAATGACTATTTCATTTTCCTTTTTGTTTTGAATATGTTTAGTTTTTATAGCTTGTTCTTTAACCAATATGTGTGTGACAAATTGTTTAATATTAGTCGAGTCATTATTGTCCTTTCTTTTAACTACAATTTTTGGTATTCTTTTTGGTTGCTGTATTACATTTGTCATTACTTCTGCATAAGATTTTTGTCTGCCACTTTTAAAATCTCTTTCTCTTGCTAACGATTCCTTTAGGATGAGAACTTTATCTTCTAATTCACTATTTATTTTCTTTAGCAGAACCACCTCCTTACTAATATTTTCCGATACCATAGTGTCTTCACCCCTTTTATTATGATAAGTTTGGGCCTCATTCGATAACTCTTCGAGTAATTCTTTCTTTATTTGTTCTTTTTGTATTGTTTTTATTTGAGCTAATACTACTCTTGCTTCTTCAGTGAGAGCACCTTCAAGATTCGCGGATATTTTTAACTCAGAATGCTCTGGGCATATTATTACAAAGAAACAATTAGAAATACATCTAATAACTTCAACAGAATTGAAGAATACATTTCAATGGTTAAAGGGGACGAACCAGTATCTACTACCTTAACTTTGATTAAAATTAGTCTATTAGATCTTTCTCAAATAATAGAAAGACTATTAACAGCTATAAGTTTTGCTTCGCTGAAATCTTTACACCTTTCAATAATCGAGGAAAAATCCTTGAGAATAATGAAGAATCAATTATCTCAATATCATGGTACAGATTTTTATTATTCTAAAGATAATATTTTATTTACACAAACTATTCACGTAGAATACTATATAACTGAAGAGCATGTAGTATTTTTATTGCATATCCCTTTACTAGACCCTAAAACCTATAACCTGTATCATCTCTATTCAATCTCCACCAACGAATCTACCACAATTATTTCCCCAACCTCGTATGTGGCAATGACCGAAGATAAAATCTACTACCTCAAGGATAAGTGTCAGGAATTGCAAGAAGAATACTTCTGTAAAATTTCTGATATCGAAAGAAATTACCAGCATGACACCTGCATCCAGAACTTACTCCAAGTCTGAGAAGACCCACAATGTATCCATGTTCCAGTCGAGATCAACGAGACCCTCGTAGAAACCATCAGCAACGAGAAATACCTACTCATCGCACCTACAGAAACTTTAGTGCATGAAAAATGTGATAGTGAAGAAGTGCATAGACTCAAAGGTACTTTTCTAATAAACGTGCCTTTCACCTGTAAATTTATCGCTAAAGACTTCGAATTTGCAAATCTAGAAGGTTATGTGCATGAAGAACCTGTTTATCTCCCACATATACCAAGTGAAGCTTCGAAAATTAAACCAATTCAATTAAATTTGAAATCATTCAATCTAGACCAACTTTCTAAATTTACTCTTGAACAAGACAGTTTTGAACCAATGTCTTTCATTGCGAATGAAACCATGTGGACTCATTCCAATTTGCCCATTTATATTTTTATAATTTTTACTATTATTGTTTCTACATTATTCTATTATAGTACAAACATGTACAACCCAGTTACGAAAAATAAACCTAATGTAAAGGAGGCATTTCCTACACCATAACTTTTCATTTCATTACTTTACTTTTACAACTTTTAACGTCAACTTTGTAAACCCCAAAGTTTCCTCTTATTGGCGAAGGAGTAACAGGGTTAAATATTAGAGAAATGCTTACCTAGCGTCTACTAAAACGCTGACATATTATAATCTTAGGTTTTAAGGACCTCGCCGTATGTAGCCAAGTCAATTATAGTTTTATACAAGTATCGACGTCACGCTGTCCGATCAAGTTCTAATTCTGTAAAGTCTGTTTTTAAGTTATCAAATAAATCTTTTTAAAAAAGTAAATTTTGGTACAAAAAACATAACTCTAGGCGACGTAGGACTTCGCCTATAACCGATGGAACACGATTCTCGAGATGTCTTGGGTGCCGAAGATTTGGACATGGGAAAGGCTAGTGCAGTCTAATTTAGAAAAGGAATCAATCAACTGCCGTCATCGTTAGTAAAGTCGAGACGCAAGGACAAAGCTTGACGGTTGATGGAGAAATTGAGGGTACCATTTGCTCCTTCTTGATAGACACTGGAGCAGTACGAAGCATCGTCCGACCCGATATCATCAAAGGAGGCTGGGAACCATTGGACAAGACCTGCGTGATGCAAACGGCATCCGGGGAACGCTTGCCAATCCTAGGACAACGTGAGGTCAGAGTTCAATTGGGTTCTAGATAGTATCAAACTGTGATCTTGATACCTAACATCAGGGACGACGCTATCATAGGGCTGGATTTTCTAGCAACATTTGACATCTTGATAGATCCAAAAGAGCGAAGGTTGAAGACCAAGAGTGAAGATATCCTCTTAGACGATGGGTATGATTCAGATGCCGTTCTCTGGGTTTCCATTGAAGAGGACGCTAGGGTTGCAGCACGAAAAGAAAAGGTGTTCATGGCTGCTGTCACGGGTGATACAGTTTGTGGGCGTGGTAGAACCCCAACAGCAGAATCGGCAGCTACTGGTGGGACGTACCTTGAACGTAGTACAAGATGGTCGAATTCCAGTCAGAATCATGAACATGACCGACCAGGAGGTTATCCTGAAATCTGGGATGAAATTAGGGACGTGCCATCCAGTAAAACAAGTGATGTACTTGGACAAAGAACGAGGCACCAATAAGAGTAAGTTACCCTCAACTTTAAAAAGTTGATATCCGACGCCAGAATCCTGTCCGGTGGTGAGCAACGACAAGCTGAGGCACTGCTACGAAAATATCAGGACGTTTTCTCCTTCCATGACGATGATCTGGGTCATACTAATCTAGTGCAGCATTCGATATTCACCGGAAAAGCCGCTCGGATCAGACAGGCATCCCGACGGCTACCGCTCGCCAAACAGGAAGAGGTTCAGCAACTGCTGGCTGATATGCAGGAGCGGAACGTTATAGAACCATCCACCAGCCCCTGGGCATCGTCGATAGTTCTGGTGCGAAAGAAAGACGGCTCCACCAGATTCTGCTACGACTATCGCCGCCTCAACGACTTTACAAGAAAGGATTCTTATCCTCTGCCTCGGATCGACGACACCATCGACACACTGGCAGGTACTGAATGGTTTTCTACCTTGGATCTTCGCAGTGGTTACTCTCAAGTTGGCATCCAAGAACAGGATAAAGAGAAGACTGCCTTCATCACGCCTTATGGACTCTGGCAATTCAATGTTATGCCGTTTGGGTTGTGTAACGCTTCTGCCACCTTTGAGTGATTGATGGATACAGTTCTAAAAGGATTGTCTTGGCAGACCTGTCTGGTTTATTTGGATGATGTGATAATCATAGGTAAGACATTTGGCCAACACCTGCGTAATCTGGAAGGAGTACTTCAACGTTTGAAAGGAGCCAAGATGAAGTTGAACCCGGATAAATGCGAACTCTTCCGGAAGGAAGTAAGGTACCTCGGTCACGTAGCATCTCCAAAAGGAGTCCGACCAGACCCCGCCAAGCTAACAGCGGTTCAAGAATGGCCTCGTCCAAGGAATGTATCAGAGCTTCGCAGCTTTCTTCGGTTATGTACCTATTACCGCTGATTTGTCAAGGACTTCAGCAACCTGGCTAAGCCATTACATCGGCTGACAGAAAAAGACCAACCATTCGAGTGGAAGCCAGATTGCGAAGAGGCTCTTCAGAAGTTGAAGGAATCCTTGTGTACGGCACCCATACTGACCTACCCACAACCAGGTGGACACAGATGCCAGCAATGTCGGTATTGGAGGTATTCTGTCGCAGGAAGAAGACGGTCAGCTGAAGGTCGTGGCCTACTTCAGTCGGGTGTTGAGTAAGGCAGAGCACAATTACTGCACCACCAGACGCGAATTGCTTGCTGTTGTCAAATGCCTTAGACATTTCCACAAATACCTGTGTGGCCAGGAATTCACTCTTCGTACAGATCACGCATCACTGCGCTGGTTGATGAGATTTTGAGAACCGGAAGGACAGGTAGCCCGATGACTGGAGCAGTTGCAAAAATACAACTTCTCGATCGAGAATCGCAGTGGTAAGACGCACGGGAATGCTGACGCACTATCAAGGAGACCCTGCACGACTGCGTGTAAGTAATGCAAGGGAGTAGAAACACTGGAAGACTTTCCTACGAGACCGGTGGCGCTAGTACCGGTGGATGATGAATGGTCAAACGAGGCTATCAGTTGTGATCAACATGCTGATCCAGACTTGGCGCCAATAATGGGATGGAAAACGCAGTCAAACCAATGCCCAGACTGGCATGGAGTAGCTGAATTTGGTTCTATCACCAAGACATATTGGAGTCTTTGGGACAGCCTGAAACTGGAAGACGGTGTGCTGCGATACCAATGGGAGCATCCAGTTGGGGAAACAACCACCTCGCTAATAGTAATTCCTAGTATCAGGATGGCTCGTGTACTTCGAGAGACTCACGATGGGCTAGCTGGAGGACATTTTGGTGTTAACAAGACATTGGAGAAAACGCGAGCTAGGTTTTATTGCGTACGATGTGGAGCAGACGTGGAAGAATGGTGCCGACGATGCGATGTGTGTGCCAACGCCCGCGGACCGCATAGACGCATCCGAGGGAGACTTCAGCACTACACTGTAGGCGCACCGTTTGAGAAGATAGCCATCGACATAGCAGGGCCGTTTCCTACGACTGATGATGGAGACCGGTACATATTGGTCATAATGGACTATTTTACGGAATGGCCGGAGGCATACGCCTACCCAATCAAGAGGCTGCCACAGGTTCTGGTTGACACGCTATGCCGTTTCGGCATTCCCATGAAATTACATTCAGACCAAGGACGGAATTTTGAGAGCCGCTTGTTCCAAGGGGTCTGCGAGATATTTGGCATAAGAAAGACCCGAACAACACCCCTGCATCCGCAGTCCGATGGCATGGTCGAAAAGTTCAATCATACTCTCGTCAGCTTTCTGAAGAAGTTCACGTCTGATAACCAACGTGAATGGGACCGATATGTTCCTTTGGCCCTAATCGCATATCGTGCGGCGGTGCGATATCAGATAAAAAATCATCAACAGTAGCTAATACTTTATTAGTTTTCTTCCAACACTCTGGAATACCATTGAGAATTCACTGTGATTGTGGCAGAGAATTTGATAATTCATTAATTAAGGATTTATGTTCACTCTATTACATAAAAATTACATTTTCAAGTGTGGGTCATCCTCAGTCAAATGGCTCATTAGATCGATTTCACGGAACAATTTTAGAAATGATCCGTACACATGAAGCAGAGAATCCCGATGAACATCCATTCAATATTCTGCCGTATGCAGTCATATGTTACAATAACACGAAGAGTAAAACAACAGTTTTATATATGAGTTAATATTTGGGCACACATCTAGTAGACCACCCGAAACTATATACAATGAAAATGCTCTTACAAAATACATACGTGACTTAAGTAATCGAATGGAATATTATTATAAACTTGCTCGAATTGCTTGAACCTAATTTTAAAGTAGGAGCTAAAGTATACGTGAAAGAATCACAAATAAAGGACAAAGGACAAAATCTTTTCAATGGTCCTTTCGAAATTATTCAATTATTTAACACTTCTGCTATAGTTCTAAATTCTGTAACTAATCAAAAAACAAAAATAAATTTTGATAGACTGAAACCGTACTACTCTTTTGGTTTCAGATTACTGTGGTTGATATCCATCACATCAGCCCAAATTAAGACCCATTAAAAAAGCAATGGGCAATAATGACAGAATATTGATAGATATCTTGGATACTTTGGATGACGATTCTCCAAGATATTTAGCTCTTAAAGCGGAAGTTCAGACACATATTAGTTTATTAACACAAATTTCAAACTCTATATGTCAGAAATATAAAGAAATACTCGGAGAAACAAAATCCTATAACTCTAGAGAAAAACGTGGAATTTTTAATAGCATTGGTACAGTTTGGAAAACGTTTACTGGAAATCTTGATGTTTCAGATGGCGAATATTTTGATACTTGTATTAATAAATTGTCCCAAGATGAATATGAATTAGAAAATTTACTTAAAAAACAAATTTCAGTTCAACATCTGTAATTAAACATTTCAATAATACCATTCAAAAACTTCAAGTTGACGAGAAAACTTTCAAAGATGATATTATGGCAATAGAAACTTCATTGTCTAATATTTCTGATAATATTTCATTTTACGAAGCACAGGTAAGAGTATTGGACATATGTGATTCACTAATGGAAAGTTATGTTTTCTTGGAAGACACTCTTAACACTATTCTAAATTCAATAACTTTTGCTAGAATCAGATTGTAACATAGTTCAATAATAGTACCTACAGATTTAATTACCTCATTGCAGGATATATCAAAGTCTCTAATAAAAATTAATTTACCTTTACCACCCTACACAGCTAACATGGCTGATTATCTAAATATCATAGAATTAGAAGCATATCAGTCAGAAACCAAAGTAATATTTGTTCTAAAAATTCCTCTCATTGATCCAGCAGTTTATACATTTTGTCGATTATAAACAATTACAATATAAAGAAGAAAATAAACATTCTCGAAAGCTCGGCTTCAATCAAAGAATTTTATTGAATATATGACTGCAACCCCAAGAACATCTTTTTATTTATTATAAAACTAGTCAAGAATACAAAATCTATATATATATATATATATATATATATATATATATATAAAATGGAGATGCTCTACACCTTTGTGCTTTTATTTAGTCGGACACAACCACCCACTAGAAGTGAATAACGTGATTTCAAGCTTGTTATCTTTCATCAGCGCCACATAAGTGGAAGCTATATCCGACGAAACAAAAGCAACTGGAAGATAGTCAAACTTTTCTGACCTGATCTACCAGCGGGACACACTTCCTGCCACCTAGGTATCGAGAGCCTAATTACGTTTAATGTAAGTATATATGTAATTTAGAGATAACTATATTTCAAAAGTGAAAGAGTATATATATATATATATATATATATATATATATATATATATATATATATATATATATATATATATATAATAATGGAGATGCTCTACACCTTTGTGCTTTTATTTAGTCGGACACAACCACCCACTAGACGCGGATCGGGTGATTTCAAGCTTGTTAGCTTTCATCAGCGCCACATAAGCGGAAGCTGTATCCGACGAAACAAAAGCAACTGGAAGATAGTCAAACTTTTCTGACCTGATATACTAGCGGGACACTCTTCGCGCCACCTAGGTATCGAAAGCCTAATTACGTTGCAGTTGCTTTTGTTTCGTCGGATACAGCTTCCACTTATGTGGCGCTGATGAAAGCTAACAAGCTTGAAATCACGTGATCCGCTTCTAGTGGGTGGTTGTGTCCGACTAAATAAAAGTGTAGAGCATCTCCATTATTATATTATATATATACTCTTTCATTTTTGAAATATAGTTATCTCTAAATTACATAAATCCTTACGTTAAACGTAATTAGGCTCTCGATACCTAGGTGGCGCGAAGTGTGTCCCGCTGGTACATCAGGTCAGAAATGTTTTACTATCTTCCAGTTGCTTTTGTTTTGTCGGATACAGCTTCCACTTATGTGGCGCTGATGATAGCTAACAAGCTTGAAATCACGTGATCCGCTTCTAGAGGGTGGTTGTGTCCGACTAAATAAAAGTACAAAGTTGTAGAGCATCTCCATTATTATATTATATATATACTCTTTCATTTTTGAAATATAGTTATCTCTAAATTACATATATATATATATAAAGTAAATTCAAACTTTTACTCCTAGAGGGCGCTGAATAATCAATATTCAGTTTTCATCGTTTTCAGTAAAACAATTAAATAGCACGATACATTTTTCTTTTATTGGTATTGAAAGCCATATAAATAGCCACAGTTTGCCGAAAACCGCGACTCGATGTCTTTACTCGTTTTTGAAATATTATAAAATATAATCTCAAACGAAACAAACATACTGATAGACTGATTAGAAAGAAAATAAATAAAAATGTTTTTCTGTTTTTGTTGGAAAATAGTAAACTTGAAATACCAGCACATAGTTGATATCATTGCTTGTTTTTATGAGCAGTGGCGTGCGGTGAAATCTTAAGTAAGAAAAGCACACACAGTACACATTTACAAACACTTTTTTACTTAATTGTCCAACATTTTCAATGTTATCCCCGACAGCCGAAGCTGACGGTAGTTTCATGTCCATGTCCGTATTATTAAAATTATTAATTCACTCAAATAATAATTTTTATGTTTTATATTACATTGTTATTAATCCACTAATATTTCTTAAATAGATAATTATGTTTTTTTCTCGTTTTTTTTCTCGATCAAAAAACCATTTGTTTCTATGGCCCCAATTATTTTTTATCAAGAATTAATTTTACGCTAACTTGAGAACGAATAAAAATAATCTAGTGGTCTATCGGCAAAGTAAAATTGCGCAGCTCTCAACATTTTTAGGGATATTTTGATTCAAGTACCTAAAGGAATAGATATTTTTTTTACTCAGTGCTAACCTAACCTAACTGAATAAGCAATAAGCAATAAGTAACATGTCTTTAAATAGGTAGTGATTATGATTATTACTTTCTCAATAATACAAAAATATCAATTTTACAATAACTCAAAAACGAGTAAAGATATCGAGTCGCGGTTTTCGCCAAAATGTAGCTAATTATATGACTTTCAATGCCAATAATTAATAAATGTATCGTGCCATTTAATTTTCTTCCAAAAAAGATGAATACTGAATATTGGCTTATCATCGCCCTCTAGGAGTAAAGTTATGAACTTGCGAACATTATTTTTAAAATAAGCGTCGAGTTATCTTTCAAACAAGACTAAACTCATTAGATTTGGTTAACGCGTCTAGGAGATTACAGCTGTTTAAGAAAGTACTGTTTCCCAGATCCCCACCCTTATAATCAAAAATATGGAAAAAGTGTGAGAACCAAAATTACGCAGAATGTTATGAACTTTCCATTGCCGGTACTAAAACAATACGTTAATATATCGATTTTTTTAGAGAAAAAAAAATTATTTATATGTGGGGTGATGCCGGTGGCTTTAATGTTAAGTTGTGCCATTGCTTCCCCACTTTATTTGAAATAACGTAACGAAGAACTGTGAAATACTTTATTCCTCAACTAATTATAAATCGTGTACAGTCTGTTCGTTTCTACCGAGCGTCGAGAGCATCAAAACTGCACTGACTCCACTCCTCTTTTTTCCTCGAGATCTCTGCAGCGTTGCCAACTGGTATCTTTTAGAGATAGACCCCATACAGCAACGTTGCCAACTGGTGTCTGTTGTGAAGAAACCCCACATATACCGTGGTAATTACGCCACCTAGCGGCCATTTTAGAAACATGAAAATATTTTAGCTGAATTTCTTTTAGCCGATTTACTTGAAATTTTTTTTCCCAAAGTCGTAGGGTTCACGGTTTCCCTATTATCCTACCTCGCTGACCTTAGTAGGACACCCGGTATATACATATATATATATATATATATATATATATATATATATATATATATATATATATAAACGCAAAAGACGAGCAAATAAAAATACACTATAAATTTTAATAATTGGAAAATGCATGCACTCCTCATATATAAGATACAGTTTGGGATCTGAATACGTTGGCCCATAGTATTTTTGTCTTTGGTTTTTGACTAGGAATTATACATATTGTTATTATGCTTGGCCAGCATACTTTTGGGTATATCGATGCTATGGCACTCTCTATTTTGATCTTTCAAAATATTTTTAGTATTTAGTATTCCTAATAAAGTTTCAGTGCTTAAACAATTTCTAGTTTTTGTTTTTTTTAGATTAATAACACTAAATATCCTCTCAACATAAGCACTACTATGGGGCAAACATAAAATTTAAGTCACAGCTATGTTAAGTAAGGGTTACATTTCCTCATCATTTCCCTTCTTTAGCATAGCAACAGATTTCCAGAATTCGAAGGCATTCATAGTGTAGTCCAGAGCACTATTGTTCCTAAGGTACCGCCATTCACGATCTAAATCATTGACATCAATATCTAGAATTTTGCTCACATGCGTTAAAAAAACAATTGAAAAAACTATTTTAATGTTTCTTGGATCAATGAATGAAATATTTTTCAAAAGCCTAGAGAACTTTGACTGAAACGGAAATCTTTTATAGATCTGCTTTAAACACTCATCGTAAAAATTTAAACAGTTTAATTTGAAACTACGCACAGAATCCGCATTCAAATAATTGTTAGGGTCTTTAATTAAGGCGTCACATTTTTCTTCTACATAAATCTCTTCTAAAGGAAGAAAACATTGAGGATAGTAAAAATCTAAATCCTTAACTGGTTTCCTTAGGGCTTCTTCTTTCAAGAAACATTCAGCCAGCGTTCGAACCATTGATTCCATTTTCCCATAGAGAGTGAATATCTCTGAAGTTTCTGCTTGAAACTCCAGATTGAGATCCTGCATATACGGCAATGCAAATTCTAAGAAAAGGATATATAGTTTGTTTAGATTATTAAATTTTGAAAATAGGTTGGCTGCATTGTTGTCAATGAGGTACTCTCCCTGAAAATATAGTTTAAGCGGATTCCATTGTTCCAACACTCTAATTACGAAAGCTTGATGAGATAACCATCTAGTTCCTGACAATTGAAGGATCTTATGGCAGTTGACATCACAGAATAACTGACATTTTTCGAAATTGAGTTGTCGCTTTGAGCTAAACTGCATGTATACATAAACACCATTTACAAAGTCTTCGACGTCGTTTGGTAATTTAGAGCTTGCCTCTGATGCTATCAAAGCCAACGAGTGACAAATACACTTCATTATGAATAGGTCTGGTATTTCTTCACGGAAAAGGGTCTGTACTGAATGATTTACACCCATCATAACATTGCAACCATCTGAGGCCAAGCCTATCATATTTCTTTGATAAGGGATTCCCTTTTCTATATAAACATCCTTGATTAAGTTATTTAGGCTTGAGGCCTGAGGCACTACCGTCAGTTACTTTCAACAAAGCTAGAAATTCATCCTTGGTTTCTTGATTGACTGCGGTTCAAGCGATTAAAGTTAAATGTTTGTCTTTTTTTAGAATGGTCCGTGCTCTCATCTATAATCAGACTAAACTTATTTTTCTTTAATTTTTCGACAACCATTTCGTGATGAAGCTGACCAATTACATTATTTGACAATGGCCTTACATTTTGTCCTATAACAAGAAATTTTAGAAATGACGTTTGCGTTAGGTGGAACTACCTTAATTAATTAGGATAAATGATCAGCGGCAAGAAAACATATATTATGTTCGGCAACAAAGGCTGCCATTTTAATTTCAAACTTCTTTGGTGAATTTGCATTCTCAGAATCTGGTTGCGTTAAATTTAGTACAGTGGACACGTCTGGTGTATTTTTCAAGGCCTCTATATTTTTCTTATGCTTTTCTCGTTTACCATGTTTTTCTACTGCCGCAGAACCATCTTTGTAATCTTTGTTGCAAGCTTTACAGTTGCTCGAGGATAACCATTTCCTAAAATTAAGGATATTTTCCCAATTCGAATTAAATTTATGAGTGTAATTAAACTTTCCTCGCCCCCTTTTCTTTTTTGAAACTTTAAAAATTTGGACTTATAGGACGTTATAGGAAGATACAGAAGATACATCACTAACATCTCTTGCATCGGAAGCCTCGTTAACGTCAGTATCTAGAGGAGGAAATAAAGAATACTAATAATTGAAATTATGGACTCTCGATTGAAATTTGAAAAAATTATTAGGGCACTTTGTGCAATAAGAAATTATTCCCAACAAATTAGACATTTTGCTGCTTTAAGTACAAACAAGAATAGAATATGTAGGCAATATTCCCATGTAGATATGCTGAGTTTTCACTGGGAAACCATGGACTGACAGGAAGAAATGATAGGGGTGAAACATTGCTTGGTTTCCTGCTGCAAAATAACTTATTCCAGATGAATAGAATAGAAGACCAAATAGGAGATGGACATGGAGAAGCCCGGTTGGACGAACAAAAAATGAAATAGATTTCATAATCACCGACAAAAGGTACATAATTAAAGACGTGTCGGTACTGAACAAGGTAACCACCGGAAGTGACCAGGAGGAAGGATTGTACGAGCCAAACTGATGATTAACATCGTCAAAGAACGACATAAGCTGATCCGGAAGACCGACAGCAACAGACCATGTAAGAGCCCATCGGACATGATTGGCTTCCAGCAATACATCACAAATAAGCTATATGGCACTGAAGCACACGAGAACATCAGTGTCTTGAACGAGACCATCACTACTGCCCTGCTAGAGACTCAAAACGAATACTGTCCAAAAACCAAGAAAAAATCGAAATTAAGCGGAAAATGAAACGAAGAAGAGACATGAAAAGTGAAGAACAGTGCTGAAGAGCTTAGACAAATTAACAAGGAAGTATCAAAAGCTATAAGACGTGACATTAGAGCAAACAACCAAAATCAGATCGAACAATAGAAAACAATAAAAGCATGAAGGTCTTACGTAGACAACTGGAAAGCGGAAAAAAGCAAATGACGAAAGTAAAAGACTAATAGGGAAGGCATTCTAAAGATAGTTGAGGACTTTTAGCACCTACTTTATAAAAACCACAATGAAGTTAATATGGACTCAAGCAGAACCAGAGATATTGACAAGAAAAAAAGGCATCCTTAATCAAGGGTCAGAATCACTGCCTGATATTACTCTGGACGAAATAAAGCTGGCACTGAGGAAAACAAAAAACAACAAGGAGAGGAATGCGTAGCTGCCGATGCATTTAAGATAGGTGGTAACTGTCTACTCAATAAAATATTAAAACTTTTGAATCTCCGCCTCTTTAATAGCACCATACCAGATAAGTGGTACAACGCCATCGTGATTTTGATTCACAAGAAAGGAGATACAGCCGAACTGGAAAACTATCGCCCAATAAACTTAGTCACTTCTATAAACTCTTCACGAGAATTATTACTACATGATTGGAAAACAAATTAGATTTTTACTAACCAATAGAACAAGCCGGGTTCCGCAAAGGATTTGTAACAATGACCATCCTCAAGGCATCAAAACCGTGATCTCACAATCAATCGAATACAATAGACCGCTTGTCATTGCTTTTGTGGACTTCCACAAGGCCTTTGACACTGTTGAGCTGGGTGCAGTTTTAGACTCCATACAAAAATGTCGTGTCAACTATCGCTACACTAAACTAATATATAATATATAAAATGCTACTATGATTGTAAAACTACACAAAAACACCCATCCCATAAGAATCGGCGGAGGAGTACGACAGGGTGATACTATGTCAACAAACTGTTTATTTCCGTTCTGCAGTAGGCTTTCGGAATGCTTGAATGGAGTGGAAGAGGTTTGAATATAGATGGCTTAAACCTAACAGATCAACGCTTCGCGGATGACATAGCTTTGTTTTCTGACAACCTACAAGATATCAGGAAAATGCTGGAAGATCTCCAGGAAGTATGTGCTCAGGTCAAAAACGAAATTTATGATGAATTTAGTCCCGAGTAGAAATATTGCTGTCGGTGACGGCGAGGTGGAGCTGGTGGATAGGTACACATATCTTGGTCATGAAATAAGAATCTCGAGAGACAATCAAACATGCGAATTAAAAAGAAGAATTAAGCTCGCTTTGGCTGCATATGGCAAACTGAGAGACGTATTCAAGAGTAATCTCCCAATTTGTCTGAAGCAAAAGGTTTTTAATCAGTGCATTCTACCAGTTATGGCCAACGGCACCGAAACATGAACTCTGACAGTCACATCTGCTAGGAAGCTTAGAATAGCACAACGCAAGATGGAAAGATCGATGCTCGGTGTGTCACTTCGTGACCACGTTAGAAATGAGGACCTAAGGACCAGGAACAGGAGTCACGAGTGTCATCTACCAGGTGGCAAAGCTCAAGTGGAACTGGGCTGGACCTGTGGCCCGCATGACAGATGGACAAAAAGGCTGCTCGAATGGAGACCAAGGGCTGACAAAAGAAACAGAGTGTTACGACGATACCAAATCAGCAATAATAAAACCTTTAGTGGACTGTAACTTATTTGATTTAATAGTTTTATTACTTTATCATTCACAAATTAACAGAGGAAATTACAAATACAATTTTTTGGTGTTAACTTCTTGGCGGTCGTCTTCAATCTATGCCCTCTGTCTCGGTTGCAGCCAGACGTGCGGTAGCGGGGAGGTAGGGAGAAGAGAAATGTAGTCGCCCAGACTACAATCACCCAAACAAGTGGCAGCAATAAATATATCATGTATATTTTCACTTCTTAACATGCCCCCGGCCTTAAAGCATCTGCCTTTAAGACATAAAAATATAAAATAAAAAACTGTAAAGTCATCATAAGAGGGACGCTTTAAGAAAACAACAGTTTATTAAAAGTTTTGTTCGGGCAAAGGACAAATCTTGGTAAAGTCTCGTTTCATTGCACCTTTTGCAGTATAAAGTTCAAACACACGCGACACATTGTCCTTTTTATCTTAGTCACTCGGCCCAACCGCCAATTTAACGGAGGTAGATTGTTGTCCTTTATCAACACTAGACTACCCACACTCAAACTGCCATGGCTAGATTTCCACTTTGTACGTTGTTATAGCTCCGAAATATACTCCTTGTACCATCCGTTCCACAGGTGCTGTCGTAATTGTTCCAATCTCTGATATCCGTATAGACGATTTTCATGGAGATGAACTAAATCGGCTTCAATGATGGTTTTCATTGGCCGTCCGACAAGAAAATGTGAGGGAGTTAAAGGGGCTAAATCAGAGGGATCGGTAGATAAAGGTGTTAGTGGTCGGGGGTTTAGGATTGCTTCTATTTGGCAAAGTAGTGTCATAAACTCCTCAGCAGTACAATGTGAAATACCTAAAACACGCCTTAAATGATGTTTCATTGCCTTTACTCCAACTTCCGAAAGCCCACCAAAATGTGGCGCATAGGCAGGTCCAAAATGCCAACGGATACCTTCATTCTTAACAAAATCACTTATAGTTTTTTCATTCTTTTCACAGAAAAGTTTGAGTTCGTTTAATTCCCGATTGGCTCCTACAAAATTTGATCCATTATCTGAAAATAGTTCAGCGGGTTTACCCCGTCGACTTATGAAACGCTTTAATGCTAGCAAGAATGTTTCAGTTGAAAGGTCGCTCACCAACTCCAGATGTAGAGCCTTCGTAGCAAAACATATAAATAAACACACGTAGCTCTTCAATAATTTCGCACCGCGTCCCCTTTTATTTAAAATTTGAAAAGGGCCTGCATAATCCATTCCTGTTATGAGGAAGGGAAAGCTGGCAACAAACCTTTTTTTGGGAAGATCACCCATTATGGGTTGAATAGGTTTTGTTTTAAACCTGTAACATCTCACACATTGATGAAGCCAGATTTCTACCAGAAACCACCCAGAATTTCTCTCTTATGCTGAATAGGGTTTGCTGAGGTCCAGCATGCATCAACAGTAAATGTTCCCGTTTAAATAAGAATTTTGTAAGATGATGTTTAGATGACATTATAATAGGATGCTTTTTATCGAATGAATAATCCGAGTGCCTTAACCGTCCGCCTACTCGTAAAATTCCAAACTCATCTATAAAAGGAGCTAAATTTAAAATGTTGCTTTTGCTGTCTATTTCACGTTTAGCTGATAACAGAATATTCTTCAGGGAACGACATTATCTGAGCTATTTTTATTAAAGTATTGAGGGCTTTGTTTAACTCTACTGAAGTCAAAACACCCAACTCTTTCTCGGTTTTAGTTTTCTTACTTAAAGCATTGCTTCTAAAACGCAAAATAAATGCCATACATCTTTTTAATCGATTTAAACAAGAGAATCTTTCATAAGGAAAACCTACATTTTCGAGATGTGAAATCAATGCAACTAATTTTAGTTCAGGTAACTCCACAGTTTCAATTACCTTTGTTCTATCATAACTTGGCCAAAACCTCTGATCCTTCATCAACCAGTCTGGTCCATGCCACCAAAGGTTCTTTTGGAGTATATCTTTCGGATGTACTCCCCTGCTAAGAAGATCAGCAGGATTTTCAGAAGTTGATATGTAATGCCAACATTGCATCTCTGTAAGCTCCTGAATTTCTGCCACTCTATTTCTAACAAACGGTTTTAATAAATTAGTCGATGTATTTATCCAACCTAAGATTACTTTTGAATCAGTCCAATAGGTGAGATTATCAAATTTAACATTTAATGACGAGACCATTTTGTTCACTAATTTTGACAACACAAGAGCTGCACACAACTCTAATCGAGGCATTGTCAATGGTTCAGGCTAAGGTTGTACCCATAACCTTAGCCTTTGAGCATAAAAGATGGCTCGTTATTTCACCGTTAGGTGATTCCGAACGAACGTGGACGCACGCGCCGAACGCGGTTTCACTCGCATCTGAAAATGCATGCAATTCAATGCGGGACGGGTTTATACAAATAACATGTCGCGGAATCCTTAAATCGTTTAGGTCGGTTAGTTCGTTAAGAAATCGAAGCCAAATATTTTTCAGGTTGTCGGGTACAATTGAATCCCACGATAAGTTTTCTTGCCACAATCTCTGAAGCATGACTTTAGCTATTATGACACATGGAGAAAGTAGACCCAATGGGTCAAATAATCTTACCATACATGAAAGCATTACACGTTTGGTTATTGTTTTTTTTTCTGCAGAATATTTAATTTATATGACAACGTATCTGATTTGCTAGACCATACAAGTCCAAGAGTTTTGACCACGTCGTCATCATCAAATGATAGCTCTTCGCATTAGTCTGTGCTATAAGCAACCTTCAACTTCTCGAAAACCTCTAACTGGTTTGTTCGCCATTTTCGCAACGGAAAACACCCGGAATTCAGTATATCTGATATTTCAACGCAACTGTTTTTTTGCTATATCGAGGTCGCTGAAACCGGTCAGTAAGTCGTCGATATAAAAATCGCGTTCTATTATTTTTGAAATATCGGGTTTTTCATCTTTACAATCCATTGCTAGTTGCATCAAACAACGAGTAGCTAAAAATTATGAACTAGTCATACCGAAAGTGACTGTTAATAATTCATACGCAGCTAATTCTTCACAAGGATCATTTTGCCATAATATTCTTTGCAATTTACATTGTTCTGGTGAAACCCTTATTTAGCGATACATTTTCTCTATATCTGCCGTAACAACATATCGATGTTGTCTGAATCGTAAAAGTATTGAAAGCAGTGTTGCCACAAGTTCATTTTTTTCCGAGTCAGATGATATGAAGAAAACGAGCCAAATTTATAATGGAACGAGCTATTTCAATAATATTATTTAATAGTAATTATTTCTGAAATGTACGAATAATAATAAAATGAAACAAGACATAAATGAGGTTAAAACGTTTTTTTTTTTCAACTGCATTGGGAAAAGTGAAAAACATAAGTATGTATTAAACTGAAAAAACACAAATTATTTATTTACTTATTTATTAGGTACACATATTTATACATTCCTATAAATATAATGTCAAAAACATAAATTCTTAAAATAGGTACTACTACTACTACTTAATAGCTACTACTAGCTATGCTATAACTGAAATAAAAAGATACAAACGAAAACAAAAAATAAAGAAACTTAAATTTTTTCAATAATAATATATAAAAAATCAGAAACAAAATTTATTTATTGGCACTGACATTTTCCCTGAAACTTCTCTTTAATAAGGAAGGACTTGGAGTCCAGGAGTAGCAGGTGTCATTTTTTACCAATTCTTTAGTATGTAAAATGTTGGAGCAAGTGTCAATATTAAGACGATTACGCACTTTTGTTTTTAATAAAAACAATTTTGAAAATATTCTTTCCGCAGCTGCAGACGAATGCGGTAACGCCAAAATGCCTTTTACAAAATAATTTAAAGTAGGGAACATTGGCTCGTCTAAAGCGTTTTGTAAGTCAAAAACATTATTCCAAAATAATTCCATATCAAAATTGTTATTTTTTGTAATATTTTGCAACTCTGCTATGTCTGGTAACAGTCTCCATTCTGTATTTAATTTTTCTTCTTCCAATACTAAATCAGGAAAAAATCTTTTACAATTAATTATAATACTACTGATTTCACCAGACATGGCGGTTTTTGGATTAAAAAAAGAAATAAATGATAATATTGGATTCTCAAAATCAAATCTATCTTTAATTTGTTTCGCTAATTCGATATAGAATTCCAAACATTTTATTTTAAAGGCTTCAATATCACCTTTTTTTAAATCATGATTTTCAGCTATTAAAATTTCAACTTTGGTTCCCAGGTAAATGTCTTTAAGAGGGCGAAAATTGTGTGGATTTTTGGGATCTATATTTTTTAGATTACCTTTATTTTTCGAGATATACTCCGCCTTCATATAATTTTTTAAAACATTCCGGTATAAGTCCGAAATTCTATCAAGTAACAAATGAATTTTAATTTTTTGTGACTGAAATTCCAAGTTCATTGTATTAACAATGTCTAGTACATAGCTCAAGAAGTAAAAATATAATTTATAAACAGGGTGTTTTAAAGATTCTAAAATGTTATTACAAACATCTAAGTTTTGACTAAAACATTCATTTGTAAAAAAAAGGATTAATGCTTCCCAATTTTCTAACACTCTGTCTACGGCTGCTTGCAATGAAAGCCACCTTGTTTGTGCTGGGTGTAGAAGTTTATGTGGTTTAAGTTGGCAAAACACTTGGCACTCGGCAAAGTGGTCAATCCTTTTAGAACTATTAGAAAAATAGTTATATAAATCCCTAATAAAATGTTCAATGCTATTTGGTTGTTTATTGGCCGCGGACGATGCGCAGAGATGTATAGAGTGGCAAGTACACCCCAAAAAAAACATATTTGGCAAAACTTCTCTGAAACGGGCTTGTACTCCCGTTTTGTTGCCTTTCATAACAGCTGCATTATCAGCAGCCAAGCCAATTAAGTTATTAATGGGAATTTCATGTCTATTTAGATATTCCTGAATGGCCAAAAATATAGATTCTGCTGAAGAATTGTTGATTTTTAGTAAACCAAAAAAATTATCACATGCTTTTTTAATATTCTCATTGTAATACCTAGCAACTAAGACAAGGGACTTCTCTGTGCTGATATCTGTTGTTTCGTCAATAATTAATGAAAATTTATTTGTTTTTAACACTACTGAAATATTATGAAGCTGCTCAATACTTATGCATTCATTGGTTATGTAGGTCGCTTTGGTTCGAGAACAATTTATATTTTTGGCTATTTCAGAATCAGGACATAAACTCCTTATAAAACTGGATAAGTGATCAGCTAGCAAAAAAGGTAAATTGTGTTCATGTAGAAACACACAAAGTTTTAGTTCTGCTTGTTTACCAAGTTGATGTTTTCGTAAAACATTTTCGTCTTTTAAAACATTCATAATTTTTGGAGTATTTTTTAACTTGATAACATTTCTCTTGTGAAAGTCTGTACATGCATGTCTTTTAACGTCAAACAAACTGCATTTCAAATGTCTCAAACAAATCGTACAAAATATTTTGTCTTGTTCTTTTCTTAGCCAAGGATATGTTGTAGTCCATTTGTCTTGAAATTTGTGGTCATATATTTTTTTTTCTTTGGCTTAGATTCGTTTTCTTGTTGTTGATCTACTTCACATGTCTCAACGATGGGTTCTTGTATGGTTTGAACATCAACAACGGCAGCAGCACTTGGAATATTAATAGGGCCTGGCTCTGGCTTCTTTGGTTTTCGAACAAGAACTCTTTAAAAAGATATAAAAGATGCTTTTTAGATACTAATAATGTGTTTCGAAATGTTTACTTACTTTTCTACTTCAAATGACTCTACCATAGGCTGTTTAACTTTTAAGCTCTGCTGGGCAGCATCACATTGAAGTTCAGAAGCACTACTAGGTCCTGGCTGTGCCTCAATTCGTTGATCTTTTGGTTTTCGTATAATAAACCTTTAAAAAGATGAACAAAAAGGCTCATATTTTAGGGTAATACTGTTCAAAAATATTCACTTACTTTTCCATTGTAGGTACGTATTCTAGTGTTTCATTAACCAGGAACCAACAATTATTACAAATTACAAAAATCAACAATACGATACAAAGTTCAAATCACAAGTTACAAAAAACACTGACT
This sequence comes from Crioceris asparagi, assembly GCA_958507055.1. Classification (NCBI taxonomy): domain Eukaryota; kingdom Metazoa; phylum Arthropoda; class Insecta; order Coleoptera; family Chrysomelidae; genus Crioceris; species Crioceris asparagi. The sequence goes on from OY293832.1 coordinate 28,404,778, forward strand.
CTTCTGCTGCACGCTGCACCGATTATAGAGGTTAGTTTGTTAGTTAGGAGTTAGGTTAGTCTTCTGACAACTGACACATCACCAACTGACAGCGTTTGGAATGCATTTGCGCCTTTTGCGATTGGCAATTCTGACACGGGTCTGGCTTGCGGTTTGTTCGGAGGAAAGTATTCACGAATACACTCCGTACGTAATCTTTATGATTTATGATGCTCCAACCTCCAACCCACTGAAAACTCACACAGTGACGTTTTTCGATTAAAACTCAACATCAACAAAATTCTAAAAAGACTCGGTTTTAATAAAGAGGAGCCAACGAGCAGGTTTTAGCCTAAACGAGCCATATCTGGCTCGAACGAGCCATCTGTGGCAACAGTGATTGAAAGTAAATCATCTTGAATGACGGGACCTTTCATTTGAAGGTCATTTAGTGATACACCGTTTGACGTTTGCGCCGATCCATCAAACACTACGCGTAGTTTCGTGCTTGTACTGTTTTCCTTGAATATCCCGTGATGGGGCAAATAACAGGAATCCCCGTCGATGAGCTCGGTTTGTTTCATTTGATTTAAATCTTCGAACCCCTTCAAAAATTCTCTGTACAACGTTTTGAACCTATCGTCTCTTTTAAATCTACGTTCGAGTGTAAAAAGTCTATTTTTTGCCTGGTCTAGCGAATCTCCCATAGCAGTGGGTGGCTCCTTTAGCGGAATGGAAACCTGAAAACGACCGTCAGGCAACCTTTTCGTATTTTGAGCAAAATGCGCTTCGCATTGCATTTCGTCAGCCGACCACTGCCCTTTAGTAGGGACTTGCTCAATTTCGAAAAACTTAGCCAACTGATTCTGCACGTCAATGTTTTGCGAGCTTTTACTGAAATTGCAGTAAGTTCTGTTATATTGAGTTAGACCATTATTATTTCCCGATATTATCCAACCTAACTGAGTTTCTTGTAATACAGGTTTGTTTGCCCCCAAACTATATTGTCTGCTGCATATTATATACCAGAAAAGATCCGCACCTATTAGCAATACCGTTTTTATCCAAAACCCAAATTATCGCCGTTGACAACAAAGTTTGATTACAATTTACTGCGCTACAACAAGTTGTCGTTGTCTCAACTTTCGTAGACTTGTCTTTTCTGTTCGATGATGCACTGCTAGAACTAGTATCCGTATTCGTATGTAGTAGTGTATTATGCTTTTTTGATCTACATATTTTACATGAGCCAAACAATTTACAATGTCTTACAAAATGTCCTACCCGAAGACATTTCATACATAACTTAAGCTTCTTAGCTTGTTCTATTCGATTTGAAACCGATAAACCTTGAAATTTAGTGCATTCATGAACAAAATGCTCTCCTGTGCAAAAGAAACATTTTTTATTATTTTCTTTCGGTTCTCCAGTATCAATAGCTGCAAATAAAGTCTTACTCTTAACTTTTGATTCAACAAGTTGCTTTTTTCCAATTTATTAAGCTCTAAGCGCTCTAAGAAATCCGCCCTATTTTTTAAGAAATCATACATGTCCTCTAATGATGGAACCTCGTTTTTAAATTTATGTTCCTCCCATTTCGCAACCAAACCGTCATCAAAACTCTTATCAAATATATAATTAAAATATCCCAATGTTCTGTTGGTAATTCAAGCGATTCCAGAGCCCTTAAATGCTTTTTCACGCTATCAATAAGTTTACGTAAATTTGCGGAAGACACTGAGTTTCGATCTAGTTTTCCAAATGAAAATAACGCCTCAACATGATTGTGAACTAATAATTTTTTATTTTCATAACGCTTGCATACCAAGTCCCACGCTGTTCTGTAATTAGTGGACAAAAACTCCAATGATTCTACTACTTGTGCCGCACTGCCCTCTAAAGAAGCTCTTAAATAATGGAACTTCTGAATTTCATTGATCTCCTCATTTTCATGAATTAATGAGGTAAATAAATCCCGAAATTCTAGCCACGCTTCATGTGCGCCATTGAAAGTCGGCAGTTTTATATCAGGTAACTTGATTCTACTAGTAGAAAAATTAGCGTTAGTATTCATGGTCGAGGAGTTGGCAACAGACCTCTCATCAGAAACAGACCCATCAATAGAAACTTGTGATTTATCGTCATTATTAGAACTATTCAATCCCTCGACACGAAGTTTTAGTTTATTTAACAATAATTTACTTTTTGCCATACAATCAGAAGACATTTTCAAAACTATCACGATCATCTAATTGTGCATTTTCATCTTCACTGAACAATTCAATTTGTATTTGTATAGGTTCATATGACTCTTCTAGTAAATTTTCCATTCTACAAAATCTGTCTTTGAATTGGATTTTATCTGACTCTTCTATATCTTTGCCTGCTTCATGATCAGTCTTAATTTTCAACATAAAATTACTAAAATTAGTAAGCTTGGCCTTTACAGAACCTCGCTTTTTAATAAGCTCTTTCAATTCATCTGTCGGCATTTTGTCAAGTCAATTAGGTGCCTCTAAGTTGAAGTAAAACAATTAACACCGAAATGTACCTTTCTATTTAACAACACTTTATATCAACGATATTATAATTCAAAATGAATAACTCTTTATGCTACTCTGCCAAATAAAAACATAAAATAGGATAATCTTAATTTAGGAAATGAGAAAGGAAAACTCACATAAATCAAGTCGTTCAGCGTTGTCTGTAGATGCATAACCTTGAAGCGAGTCCTCGATCGTCAATACTCTCAAAATGGCCACTGCACTCGCTGACGATATCCTAATTTCCAATAATTTGCTAAATATAGTCGGAGAGCTGATGACGAATTTTGGGAAGGTTTTTTAGGCAAGCTGAAATTGCGAAAAATTATAATTTTGTCAATTGGTGAATCCGGTCCTGAAAGTCGTTTAGCGAATTAGCGGTTATTTCGCTACTGCGCAGCATGTAACATTTGCAAAAAAAAAATTCAAAAAAATATATTTTTGGCAACTTGAATTTTTTTTTATCTTTTAATTTATAATTTTTAGAACTCAAAAAAAAATCCCTGACGTTTTTGTCGGTTATTAAGTATTAACTGACGTCTCCAAAATTATTTTTTTTAAATTACCAAAAAATATTCTTTAGGCAATCAGAAATTTAAATCACGTATATATTAAGTGATTTCAGTAATACCTGCAAATTGCCTGACGATTTTGCGGGTTATAAATAATTATTTGACGTTAATAAAGTTTGTAAATAAGCGCAACAAAAAGTCTCACGCGCAGCCGTAAGTGCGACAAGGATAGCTAATTGAGGCATGCTGGCAGCTGCCGGGGCCCGAGCTCCTCGCGCTGTGATTGGCTATTGAGAAACCACGTGTTTACAGCACTGTGTTCAAAACAGAAATATTTAATTTTTTATTTTTTTTTTGCTAAAATTTTATAATTGATAATCAAATTATTAATTTCGTTTGCAGCATAAATTATTTAATTAAAAATTCAATTATTTTAGTCTCGAAAAAAAAAAGAAAATTAAAAAAAAATTTAATCTAAAATTAATTATTTATATTTAATACAATTTTGTATTTTGGAAAAAGAAATGCTATATTTTATTATACGGAGCCTAGTTTTCTACTTTTTCATAATGTTCTTAGATTGTATTTTAAAATAACGATGATAAAACTATACAAACAAAATTAAAAAAAAAAATTCCAAGAAAAATCTTCGTAGTTAATAATTTTATTTAATAACTATAAAAAATGAAAAATCAGAAACTAGGCCACGATGAATAATTTTTTTTATAATTGATAGGAACAATGATTTATAGGATGACGGATTAAATGATTTAATTATTCTTTCATTTGCGATTTTTATTAAGTAAATAAATTATTTGAAATTAAAATATATAAGAAAGTTTATTGAAATTAAATTATTCTGTTAATCTTCTTCGTCTTCTTCATTGCTGTCTGAAGATTCACCTTCAGATAATTCTTCTTCGCTGTTGAAAACACCATCTTCATCGTCAAGCAGATCTCCAATGTCCGGCTCTGTTACAATTTCATCAATATCTTCCGAGATTGCTGAAATATAATATTTTGTTAGTATATATTAAATAATAAAATCAATTAAGTATAATAAAATGACATTTACTTGTACTTTGTTTTTCGTTAGCTTTTAAAGCATCCATAACGGATGGAGGCATGCAATCTCCTTCAAACCAGTAAAAATCTAATTTCCCATTTTGAAGGTCCCAACCATTCCTGGCTGGTGCCAAAGTACTTGGGAAACGTAAGTGCGCATTTCGCCAAATGCTGGTAATATATTGATTACGCAGCAGTTGTTGTTTTAATTCTGCCTTGCAGGGTGGCAAATTCGATGCATCATAATTTTTGAATCGTTTTTCAAATGGTTCATCAGGATTATCTGCTTTGTAAGTCGAACAAAATTTTTCAAATCTAGCAGTATTAATATCTGCTAAATTTTTAAAACCATACATTTCGCAAACAAATTTTTCCAAAACCAAAAACTCTTCATATCTACTGCCAGTCACATGAGCAGTTCCAAGATTTGTAAACGCATTCTGATAATCTTCGTTTTCCTTCAAAATTTTGAAAGGCTTTTTTTTTCCTTTCTTGAAGAAAGAAGGATTATAGTCGCATCCCGTCATAGCATGAAATCCAGGTAAGCTCGTGCATACTTTTGGTCCTAGTTCAATAGACAGCTGCGATAAATTAAGAATTCGTTTTTTGTTGTTGTTTCCATATTCCATAAAAATTGACAACTTATCACACTCCAAATGATCTATATTACCAAGCATAATAACAAGTACATCTGTGTCACAAGATTTTATTAAAATATTTGTTGCAACGTCATTATCAATTTTACAGACATGGTGTACTATTTTCGTGTCAGCTTCTTCGTGATCGTCGCATGATAAATCATTATTCTCTTCTCTAATTACAACATTGCTTTCCACTTTGTATGTGTAACATTTATCATAACTTAAGTTAATTATTGTATTTCCGATAAACGGAACCATCTCTTGAGTAGCCCAATGATCAATTAAGAAAGTAACAAAAGCCTGCTTGAATTTAATATTCTTTAACTCTTTATTAAAATCAACAGGGCGAACTTGCATCGGTCCAGTGATTTTAAAATCCAAGTCGTTCACTTCACATCGTAAAGTTCGTTCATAATCTTTTATAGATGGCGAGAAGTACTGGTCAAAAATGATATCTACCCGTGGAGCATTAGTTGCTGTTAGAGACTTTAAAATTTTTTTTGAGATGTTGCCTATTGTTGCAGGCATATCCCGCATGGTATGGAGTAGGAAGAAACCATCAACAATAACTACATCAAAAGTTTTCGGTATATTTCCTGGTTTATGGTCTTTCTCGAAAACTTGGACTATTGCCGATTTGTCAGTTTTACAAATTGTTCCGTCAAAATGACATAATGAAGAAGGAACAGGTATGATGGGATAACATAATATTTTTTCAAAATCAATACTGTAATCCATCGATATTCCCAACATTCTTCCAAACAAATCCCGCTGCACTCTTATTTCCTGGACGGTGTTACCACTGATTATCTTTTTTTTTGAAGCTTCTGCTGTAAAATTCAAAATCTTCACTCGTTGGATTGGTTTTTCAAATCTATCTGCTGATTCGGAACATTCTATAACAAATTTTTCCCGGAGGTCGTTACCAACACTTTCCATGCCAATTAAAAATTTTTCAACGTTTTCCGAAGCCGATTTTCCATTTGAAATATTGTGAAGTAAGTTTTTGTCGAGGCTAGAAGCAAATGGGTTCATAAATTTGGAAAATGAGCTGATAAAATTTTTCAACAATTTTGTGTCTCTTTTGATGTTGTGTTTTTCAAGATCATTGGTAACGTCCTGGCGTTTTTGGAGACCTGTAGCTTCATATGTATGTGATATAACACTGGATCGAATTTCATGGCTTTTACACCAACGTTGTCGAGCAGAGATTGAATTTGTAAAATTTATAATGCCAACTAATCTTTTAGCAGCTTCAGCATTGATAGTCTGTTCCAGAGTTAAATCAATAGGCTGTCTTGAAAAAGATTTGTCAGTCCTCTGAATTCCTAAACATCCTTTTTCCATAGCTTCACTAATTTCCGGATGAGTCTCGCCGATTGTCAGTAAATTGTCATGATACTTCACTAACCAACGAGCGTAATTCGGCTGATTAAGTACAAAAAATAGATTTGCTATTTTAGGTAAAACATATTTAAATATTTCAAAATCTCCAGTCCTGATACTGCGATTTAATAAGTGATAATAATTAATGAAATTTATATATGTTGTATAAAATTGAACTGTTTTACCGAACTCTCCATTTAAACAGACTTCTCGGTGTGCAAAATATGAATTCATGAGCTCTGACATTTCTTGATTTTCCAATACTGCCGTGAGTGATAATCTACCCTTGTTAAAATTAAGAAGCTCCGCACGCAGGACGTCTCCAATTATGATGTTTTTGCTTTCTAAAAATAATTGAAAGTTCATCATTTCTAGCCCCAGTGACATAATTGGATGAATTCTCTTGCAACGATTGAAGTGTTTGCCAGCAAGGAATGATTCTACAGATCCACTAGCTAACAGCCCTGAATCTACTGCGACATTCATTAATCCGCATCCAGCTATAAATTTTCCGACAGCTTTAAAGTACGCAATCATTACATGAAATGTTCCTAAATGAATAAACAAATTGTCATACGTGGGTCTTTTGGCTGATTGAATTTTCATTGCAACCTTCGCAATCGCTAGATCATACGATACACTAATGCTTGGTTGGTTAAGCTCACCAGCAATTTTTAAACTTTCATTCATGGTCTCGAGAACAACTTTTGAATCAGTTGGAGATTCATTTATCGGTGTAAGATAACGAATGATTTGTTTTTTCTTATTTTCATCTTCTGTAAATTTACTATTAAATCCAACCCACATTGGAGTGTCTTCAATGTCAAGAGCATGTGAGAACATCCACAATGCATCAATTTTTTTTATTCTATCCAATGATTGTGGTAGTATTAAACGTCGATCATCGGTCAAAGGTAATAAAAGATCTGACATTTTAGCAATTTTGTGTAGTGGTTGTAAGTCTGGTTGAATCGTTTCAAACGTCCTTCTTCTTTTTCGAACTGTTTTGTTTTGAATAACATGATCTTCATCAGCAGCTTCATCTTCGTGATCAATAACACCACCAGCATCATCTTCAAGATCGATAATAATCATACTTTCTTCAGTATTATCTGCTGTGTTTCTGTGCACAGCTGTTGAATTGTCAACGATATCCTGATAAATAATTCCCACCGTATCGTGTAATGTGTCTTTACCAGAAGCAGTGTCTACGAAGCGGTCAAAATTGTCAAATGCTTCACCTGTATTCAATCCACTTGATTTTTTAATACCATCAGGACATAATTCTGATCGAGTAGAAGATGAAAACGTAGTGAGTTGCTTAGTCTAAAACTGTCAAAACTTTTTCTTCATTTACTGTGGGAACCAGCTAAAACCGTAAGATAAAAATCTTTCAAGGTTTCAGGGATGTTGCATTCTCCTTTCAACAAATCTGCCGTTTTTATTTCTTCTGGTAGTGCTTGTTTTTCAATGTCAAATATTTTTTGCCTCAAAATGAGAGCCGCACTATGAAGGATGGATTTTTCTTCTAATAGAGAATATAAATTCTCATCAATTTCACGGTTAATGGGACCAACAATTTTTTTATTATGAAAAATCGAAAATTTTAGTTGTCCTTCATAGTGTTTTTTAATTTTACTTTCCAAATTGGCTTTTGACAAAGTATTATTATAAACATGACCATATTTACGGGCTGCATCCTTGATTGAACCTTCGTAAAAATCACATAAATACGTGAAAAAAGAACATTTCTTCTTCGAAAGAATATTACTATCAATAAATAGACAAATGTTTTCGAAAGCTTCTTTATGAAACTGGATATTCTTGTGATAAGTAGTTTGCGGTTTATCAACAAACGATTGAAGTGAATTTATGTATTCTTTTCGACAAATTCGATGAGCCTTTAAAATTGTTGATTCTTGAACTTCTTGGAGTTTATTAAAAACTTCAGTGTCGGAAACAAAACTAAGAAAAGGCTCAATGGTAACTTTTAAACTTACTACATCAAGATCACACAATCTTTGCATTTGCCCTTTCCATTTTTTTTTAGATTTTGTACAAAAAAGACAAACATTTGTGTTGATTTCAGATGCATCTTTATTTTCTGATTGTTCAGAATCTTGCATTGAAGCATCAATTTCGGGATTTTTCTGGCCATTTTCCACATTTTCAATGTTTACTGACGGTGATTGTGTTTCATCTGCTGTAATTGATTTCTCTGAGTCTTCAGAAATCAATGAATCACCTAGAAAAAAGAGAAGAAAAATTAATAATCATGATATTGTAAACAATATCTAATAGACTTATAATATTAATAAAATTCAATACCTAAAAATTAAATCTAGGAGTCTGAAGGTTTAAAATTCGCTCAATTGTTTTTTAAAATTTTTGTTTTATATTAAACAGTGTTAACAAAAATCTTAAAGGAAACATTTTTTTTACATGACAAAAATGAGACAGACTTAACTCTGTTAAAATAAAATAAAAAGAAAAAAAAAATAAAAATTGTAAAGCCTAATTCACTTGCTACGATAGAAAATTACAGAAATTTATTCTTTACAAACTCACACACCCTTGGAGGGAGAGTCAGGTAAAAATTCGTAAATTCAGGTATTAAGAAAAGGTCGATTGAAATACTACAAACGAAAGAATTCTAATTTTACACCATTCTAAATTCATTTGTATTACAATATTTTTTAAATAAAACTCATTATTTATGAAACTTAAATTATCAGACACCTGATAATTTTTTTATTTTTCTGGAAAAAAAATTCATGAAGAAAATTGTTTTTAAAAAATTGCATTTCTAATTTTTTTTTTTTAGTTTTGAAATATGAAATTTCTTATATTAATTTTCTTGTCTTAATTTATTTGTTGAAAAAATTATAAAAATTATCAGATATCATTCAATTTCAGTATTATTATTATTACTCAATTCTGAAAAATAAATAAAAAATTTGTTTATAATACCTGTTGAAGATGTAGATGGTTGAGATGATCTACTAACATTTTTTTCAACGTGGTGCTTCATCGAAGCTGAAAAAAGCCGATAACATTGCGAATGATAACCGTCTGTTTGGGTCACATTTTCCGGCAATTCCACATCACAATACCGATAATTTTTTTCTTGGCGAATTTTTAAAAAGACTTTACATTTTTCCAATACTTCTTCATTAAAAACAATGATCTTATCAGTACGCTTTTTACAAATAAAACATTTTAAATTTGTTTTATTCATCGTGATTTATCTGTTTATAACCTTAAAATTAAAATTTGTTTATTAAATAATTACAGCACTAATTTAAAGCAGTTCAAACTATATACACAAATATTTACACAGTCACATATGCACGTACGTACATGTTAAATTTCAAAAAAGAAATTATATTTTAATAAAATTTTTAAAAAAGATATAAAAACACTGGATAATTTTTCACGAGGCTCCGAAAATAACTGTTGTGAACGCAGTGCCGCAAGTAAGCTGGAAACACGAGGTTTCTCAATAGCCAATCACAGCGCGAGGAGCTCGGGCCCCGGCAGCTGCCAGCATGCCTCAATTAGCTATCCTTGTCGCACTTACGGCTGCGCGTGAGACTTTTTGTTGCGCTTATTTACAAACTTTATTAACGTCAAATAATTATTTATAACCCGCAAAATCGTCAGGCAATTTGCAGGTATTACTGAAATCACTTAATATATACGTGATTTAAATTTCTGATTGCCTAAAGAATATTTTTTGGTAATTTAAAAAAATTAATTTTGGAGACGTCAGTTAATACTTAATAACCGACAAAAACGTCAGGGATTTTTTTTTGAGTTCTAAAAATTATAAATTAAAAGATAAAAAAAAATTCAAGTTGCCAGAAATATATTTTTTTGAATTTTTTTTTTGCAAATGTTACATGCTGCGCAGTAGCGAAATAACCGCTAATTCGCTAAACGACTTTCAGGACCGGATTCACCAATTGACAAAATTATAATTTTTCGCAATTTCAGCTTGCCTAAAAAACCTTCCCAAAATTCGTCATCAGCTCTTGGACTATAACAATGCTAGCCTTTCTTCATGCGGCTCGAAGACCAAATGTTACGACGATACCAAATCAGCAATAATAAAACCTCTAGTGGACTGTAACTTATTTGATTTAATAGTTTTATTACTTTAGCATTCACAAATTAGCAAAGGAAATTACAAATACATTTTTTTGGTATTAACTTCTTATCGGTCGTCTTCAATCTATGCCCTCTGCCTCGGTTGCAGCCAGACGAGCGATAGCGGGGGGGTAGGGAGAAGAGAAATGTAGTCGCCCAGACTACAATCACCCAAACAAGTGGCAGCAATAAATATATCTGTAAGCTTGTATGTTACCAAGCTTGGCTATATCATTCGTTGACTAGTGAGTGGGTATGTAACGAGTATGTAACGAGACTCCGAACTGTTAGCACTGTTATTACTGTATGAAAATTACGTAGAGGTTAGCTATTGGCAATTGTATTGATTCAGGTTAGTTTTAAGTTTATTTGTTCACTGTAACATTTTTGTTCGATGCTAATTTGCACTTATTATATTTCAGTTGTTTACTACATCATACTTGTTTCATTCTAACCCTACTTCTCCAGTTAAGTCCCTGCAATAGTGACTTACAAATCAATACAATGGTGATCAAAGCAAAATTTTACTTTGTCTCTGAGGCTGGTACAGAGATGAAAAACACTGTTGTTAAAGTGAAAAGAATTCAGCTGCTTGGCCAAAAGGAAAGTTTTTTGTTTCCAACAGATAAGCAGACTAGTGCCCAACATACTCTACTTTTTGAAAATCCAATTGTCAAAAAGGTTGTTAAAAGTTTAAGACTTCGCAATAAATTTCGCAATATTACGCTGACATTATATGAAGATCTTCAAAGAATTTATGTTGATGAAGAAGGTAATGTTGTGTTTCACGACGAATATTTGGAAGAGAATAATACAATGCTGGAGCCAGATGTAAACAGAGAGCCAACAACAACACATGAAAGAAAAACAAGCTCGCTGATGAAGGATATGGTGATTGAAAAGTTCAACGGTGAGAGTACAAATACAGGTGTTTGGATGAATTTATTTGTGCAGGAGTGTGACAGAGTGGGCATTGCCAAAAATATATACGCGGAAGTATTAAAATCATTTTTAGAGAAGCCTGCATTAGATTGGTATAGTATATTTGTAAAGCAGAACTCTTTACTCAATTGGGAGGCATGGAATAATGCATTTATTGATACTTTCTCTGCACAGTCCTGGACAGATATAGCATACGCCTACAACTTTAAGTTTTATAATGGCTCGCTATTAGAATATGCATTAAAGAAAAGAAGATTATTATTAGAAGCGGATGGTAGCTTAACCACAAACACACAAATTAACATGATAGTTATTAGTTTACCAAATTTCATTCAAAATAAGTTAGATAAACAATCCATTGTAAACATAGAAAATCTGATGTCAAGACTAAAACAATTTGGTAAGATTAACGATTCAAAAAATGAGAATGTAAACAAGCGAAATACAATTGAAAAGAAACCATGTAATATATGTGATAGGTTAGGTTTCAAAAATAGATTTCATTTAGAAAATGTATGCCGTAATAAAGATAGGCAAATTAAAAATTTTAAAAATGAAAATATCAAAGTTACAAATAAAAATGAAATACAGGAGGTAGTAGCTAGCTTTGAGGAGGCAAAAAACGAATAGTCCTCCCACTTATTAAAATTAAGATTCTTGCAAATGGTGATCCAGCATTTGGTTTATATGACTCTGGATCCAATGTCTCTTTAGTAAATAGTCCGTTTTTGAATAATAAAAGTAATATCAAACAAATAATAAGTGGGAGAGATACTATTAAGGGTGTAGCTGGAACGGCGATAACAAAGGGGACAGCAACAATACGTATTAAAATTTGTAATTTAGAAAAAGATTTTCAGTTTTTTATTGTTAATGAAGGTATTGATTGTGAATTCCTACTGGGATTAGACGCAATAAAAAAATTTAGGCTCTGTCAAGACGAACATTTGATTATATCACAAAAACAAGAACCAAGAAATTTTAATAGACAAACTAACATTAATGAAATAAATTCTAATACAATGGAGAATATTAAACAAAAAAAAGAGGAAATTTTTGCCAAATCAAAATTTGATATAGGAATAGTAAAAGATTATGAAGCAACTGTGAAACTGACAGAAAATAAATATATTTCAAAGAAACCTTATAGATGCTCTTTTGAAGATAAAGTAGAAAGTGAGAAACAAGTGGAAGAGTTGCTCAATGCTGGTTTAATAGAGGAGTCAAGCAGTCCTTATGCAGCTCCTGTAACCATGGTTTTCAAGAAAGAAGAAGGTAAGAGATCACGTATGTGCATTGATTTTAAAGAGCTCAACAAAATTGTAGTGCCAGAGAGTCAGCCTTTTCCAAGGATAGACGATATCACTGTTCGCGCCAGAAACTGTAAATTTTTTTCAAAATTGGATGTTCACTCAGCGTTTTGGTCGATTCCGGTGCGCGCAAAAGATAGACATAAGTTGGGTTTTGTGACTCATCATGGACACTGGCAATGGAAATGTTTACCTTTTGGTTTGAAAACTGCTTCCGCTATTTTTCAAAGAGTTCTAGCAGCTGTAATAAGGAAAAATAAATTGGATGCTTTTGTAGTAAACTATATAGATGATATACTGGTGTTTTCTAAGACTTACGACGATCATGTATGTCATGTAGAGCGAGCACTGCAAGTTTTACATGACCAAGGTTTTAAATTGAATAAAAACAAATGTCAGTTTGCTCAAAGAAAAATAACATACTTGGGACATGAAATTGGAAACAATATGATTAAGCCAATAAATGATAATTTAGTGGCTATTAAGAAATTCCCTATTCCCAAAACAAAGAAACAAGTTAGACAGTTTCTAGGCAAGGTAAATTTTTATTTGGAGTTCATACCAAATCATGTAGTTTTACTAGATCCTTTGAGAAATTTGTTAAGGAATAATGTACACTTGGATTGGTCTGAAGAGTGTAGGAATAGTTTCAACTCAACTAAAGAATATTTATGTACTGTTCCAGCCTTGGCAATTTTTGATCCAGAGGCTCCAATATTTATTTTCACTGATGCAAGTATGAAAGGAGTTGGAGCAATATTAAAACAGCCACAGAAAGATAACATTTTGAAAACAGTGTTCTTCTTTTCTAGAAAGTTGACAGACGCTCAGAAAAGGAAGAAAGCTATTTTTATAGAATGCCTTGCCATTAAAGAAGCCATATTGTATTGGCAATTCTACTTGATTGGAAAAAAGTTCATTGTATTCTCGGACCATCGGCCATTAGAAAATTTCAATATAAAAAAAAGTAACGATATGGAACTTGTACAGATTTTGAATTATATTTCACATTTTGATTTTGAAATTGTATATAATCCAGGCAAAGACAAGATTGAAGCAGATTGTTTGTCCAGAAACCCGGTTTTGGAACCACGTATGGATACAGACAATACAGACAAGGATTCTGTGATTAGAACTTCAAACTTATTGAAACTGAATAATATCAAAGAAAATCAGAAATTGTTAAAAGCCGATGATAAATGCATTATTAAAGGTAACATAATATATAAAATTATAAATAATAGAAAAATGATATGGATCACTGAAGAATTTGGTAAGTCTCTTATTAATGACGTACATGTTGATCAGGGGCATATAGGCACAAAACAGTTAATTTTAACTTTTGAACAAAACTTTTATTTTAAAAACATGTATAAGCACATAAGATTGACTTGTAGATCTTGCGAAACTTGTATAAAAAATAAAGCACCGTTGTCTCAACTAGGGCCAGCAAAGGATCCTTTCGAAATAGTGTCTATAGATACAATAGGAGGTTTCAAAGGTAACAAAAGCACAAAAAATATTTACACTTGGCGGTGGATCATTTTACAAGATTTGCGTACATAATAACTTCAAAGACTCAAGTTGCAAAGGATTTTATAAACTTAATCAAGAAAGTTGAAAAAGATGGAAGCATTAAACAAGTTTTATCAGACCAGTATCCTGGTATAAATTCAGCACAGTTTAAGCAATATTTAAATAAACAGAAGATAGCATTGGTTTTTACAGCGGTGGATTGCTCGTTTTCTAACGGATTAAACGAAAGGACCAACCAGACTTTGGTAAACAGAATAAGATGCAAAATGTATGACAACGGAAATAAATCATGGCCCCAGGTAGCAGAGGAATGTGTGAAGGATTATAACAACACAATTCACAGTTCGACCGGATTTACACCTAATTATTTGCTGACAGGACTAAACTATTCATTTTTACCGGATGAAATAAACGACAATAACGTGACAAATTTGGTCAGAAATAGAGAAATAGCTTTTAGAAAATCAAAAGAGATTCACAATCAAAATAAGGAATATTATGATAAGAAGGTAAAACAGATAAATTATAAGGTAGGAGATTTAGTTTATGTACAGAGCGTTAACAAACTGAATAGAGGTAAAACAGATCCAATTAGAATAGGTCCTTTTAAATTAAAAGAGAAAATTTCTGATGTAATGTTTTTGTTAGATAGTAGATTTAGAAAAAATGAGACCAATATTTTTCATGCTAGTAAGCTTGTTCCTTATTCCGATGGCATGTGCCCTCGGTCTTAGGAAGGGGGATGTAAGCTTGTATGTTACCAAGCTTGGCTATATCATTCGTTGACTAGTGAGTGGGAGTCAGTATGTAACGAGACTCCGAACTGTTAGCACTGTTATGACTGTATGAAAATTACGTAGAGGTTAGCTATTGGCAATTGTATTGATTCAGGTTAGTTTTAAGTTTATTTGTTCACTGTAACATTTTTGTTCGATGCTAATTTGCACTTATTATATTTCAGTTGTTTACTACATCATACTTGTTTCATTCTAACCCTACTTCTCCAGTTAAGTCCCTGTAATAGTGACTTACATATCATGTATATTTTCACTTCTTAACACAGAGGAAGATCTCCCACGCGATGGATAGACGATTTAAGACAATAACCACAAACTGGAAGCAGAGCGCTCAAAATAGAGACAGTGGGCAGAAATGGGGGAGGCCTATATCCAGCAGTGGATGCAAAGGGCTGATTGATGATGATGATGATGATGTTTAATGTTAATCAGGGTGAACTATGGTTGTTATCCTTGAGGTAAAACACCACAGTGAGATGGTACCCATTGTAATTGGACAGAGAAAATGATTCTGTTGCGAATTGAGGAGTTCGGATTTTATAGAGATAAGGGTAGGATGTTTGGGATATAGTTGATCGAGGGCTGTTAAAAAACTCAATGAATCGCTAATGATTAAAGATTTATCAAGTTTTTCGTTGTTGGTAAATTTTATTGCTTGAAGAAGAGCAAATACCTCCGCAGAAAAAATGGTGGTATCTTTAGGGAGTTTGTACGAAAACTTCTGGTTCTCTGTTACAAAAGCAGCACCTACTCCTGTTTCTGCTTTGGATGCATCTGTATAGATATGCCTGTAATCTCTGTATTTTTCCAGCTTATGCAGGAATTGTATTTTAAAGTATGCTGGAATAGTGTTCTGTTTTTTGTGGCAGGTAAGGCTTGTATCGCACCTGGGCCTTGGAATTGTCCATGGTGGTGGAGGGGTTGTGTCCTTCATATATATAATAGGCATTGCTTTGTCAATATCACTTAGGTATTTGCTAACTCGTATGTAAAAAGGTTTATCGAGTCTTTTTCTTGAATTGAAGATTGTGTTAAATCTGTCTGCAAAAGCATTTCTATGCACTGGGATATTGGGGCTGGAAAAGATTTTCGAGGCATATGTAAGGCTAAGATATTCTCTTCTGTGTTGTGGCGGAAGTTCCCCTGCTTCGCTGTAGAGACTTTCTATGGGGCTTGAATAATGTGCTCCCAGAGCTATTCTTATGGCTGAGTTATGTACTGTATCAATCTCTTTAAGTACTGATGGTTTCGCAGAGTTGAATGCCACTGCTCCGTACTCAAGTTTTGAGCGGATTAAAAGTTTATACAGGGTTAACAGTGTTGTGCAGTCGGCACCCCAGTTTTTATGGGAGACAGTCTTCATTAAATTGAGTCCGTTTTGCGAGGCCAAGCGTAGATAATGGATATGATCCTTCCACATTAGTTTTTGATCAAATTTCATGCCCAAAAATTCTATTCTCTCTACATAATCAATCGGCGAGTTATAAAGGTGTAGCGTAGGTGGTGACTCATTTCTTGTGGGATTCTTGGAGAATAGCTTCGCCTTAGACTTGGAAGTGGAGAACCTTAGGCCAGTTGAGCTTGACCACTTCTCTAAGCCGTGGATAGCTTCTTGTATATTCCTATGTATGGTAGATTTGTTTTTTCCCCTGGTAAGTATAACGAGGTCATCCGCAAATAGTCTAGCTTTAACTAGGTTTTGTCTTGATCCAACTATGTTGTCAATGGCTATGAGAAATAGTACTACAATCAGAGTAGATCCTTGAGGTATTCCATTTTCCTGGGTTTTCAAGACAGAGAATGTTTTGCCTACACGGACAATGTAATATATTTCCATGGATTGACCATTTTTCCAGAGAATGTATGACATCATTTCGCCTTATCGTATCATATGCTTTGGTTATAACGAAAAATACCGCCAGGCAGACTTGGCCAATGGCGAAAGATTCATGGATCTCAGACTCTATGTCCACAAGGTTGTCTGTGGTAGAGCGTTCTTTCCGGAAACCACTTTGAATTGGTGTAATTAAGTTGTTTATCTCCAGGAAACATGTCAGTCTATTGCTCACAATTTTCTCCAATAGCTTACACATTGCACATGTTAGAGAGATAGGCCTATAAGAATCTGGACTGGATTTGCTTTTTCCTTGTTTCCATATGGGTATAATGATTGAGTTATACCATTCTAAGGGGAATACTTGTCTTGTCCAAATGGTGTTATAAATACCTAGGAGGTATTCCTTAACTTTTGTTGGAAGGGCCTTAAGGAATATAACAGGAATGTTATCTGGGCCTGGGCTGGTATTTTTCATTTGGCCTAATGATTCTTCTAGTTCGTCCATCGTTATATTGAAGTTGAGGAATGCGTTCGTATTAGCCTCGAGATTTACTTGCGGTTCTACATGATTTCTGCTCTGGGATATCTCACTGGGGAGGGCTTCATGACTGGAGTTGTATTGGTACGTTTCTGCTGAAATACTGGCTATTTCATATGGGGTACTATATGTGGTATTGTTCTTTTCAAGGTATTTTATGTTAACGTTGGTATTTTTGCCGGATATTCTATTTGTCATTTTCCATATTTCAAGGGTAGGAGTAGAGTTTTTCTAAGTTGATACATATTTCTGCCATGACTGAAGAAATAATAATGAGAAATTTGAGGAAGTGACCAGGACATTTGGGGTGAAATTCGATGAAGTCACGAGGGCGCCGTGTAAAAGCAATCGAAGAAGAAGACCAATCCAATAGAGAGTCCCTGTTAGACATGATAAGGAAGCTAGTGACGGGAGCGTAGTCAAAGAAGAGGGAGCCAAGGTGTTGGAACCGTACGCCGCAGTTGTAAGAAGAAGGCGGCACAGTCGGAAAAACTAAAACGTGTCGAGATGGAAGACAACCGTAGAAAATTAGGAATGGCAGCCCGGACAAATGAAACTGGCCCAAGAGAACGACCCATGTTTGAGAGCGGTTTCGGAGTGGATCCGCCGTAAGGAGAGGCCGTCTTGGCAGGATATAAGTTTACGAAGCCCGGAAGTGAAATCATATTGGAGCCAATGGGACTGTCTTGTGCTAAGTGATGATCTGCTTATAGAACCTTTAAGTCTGAAGATGGCACTGAATCCAGATTACAACTAGTTGTGCCAAGAAGCAAAGTACCGGAGGTACTACGTCAGCTACATGACGGAGCCTCGGGTGGACATTTTGGAATCACCAATACTCTGCAGAAGGTTCGGGAGCGTTTCTATTGGGTGAATTGCAAAGAAGATGTGAGACAGTGGTGCCGTAAGTGTGAAGTGTGTGCAGCCAGCAATGGACCACTTGGCAGAAAGCGGGCACCTATGAGGCAGTATAATGTTGGGAGTCCCATGGACCGAGTTGCGGTGGATATTGCGGGGCCATTTTCTGAAACGGACAATGGGAATAAGTATATCCTGGTAGCCATAGTTTACTTCACAAAGTGGACAGAGGCGTACGCAATCCCTAACCAGGTGTTGGTGAAGGAATTCTTTTCACGTTTTGGCATTCCTCTTGAAATCCATTCGGACCAAGGAAGAAACTTCGAGTCAGTTCTGTTCCAAGATGTGTGCAGACTTATAGGTGCGCACAAGACCAGAACAACCCCTTTGCATTCTCAATCGGACGGAATGGTAGAGAGGATGAATCGAACAATGGGCACGCACCTCTCTAAGGTTGTTTCAGAACATCAGAGAGATTGGGATCAGTACATACATTTGTTCCTGATGGCCTATCGGGCAGCTGTGAATGAGACAACTGGTCAGACTCCTGCTAGTTTAATGTTGGGGCGTGAATTACGCCTACTCTGTGACCTGGAATTCGGCCGCAAACCTACAGAGGACAGTGTCGCAGGAGAAGGATAGGTCCACCAATTGAGAGCCAGAATGGATAAAGTCCATGAGTTAGCCAGACAGAACATCCAGCTTGCCAGTGATCGAATGAAGCATCACTACGATATTCGATCAGCTGATGGAGTCTTCAACGTGAGGGACCTTGTTTGGCTGTATAATCACCTGCGACGTCGAGGCCTTTGTCCCGAACTCCAAAGGCAATGGAAAGATCCATATGAAATTATGAAGAGGATAAATGAAGTCATCTATCGTATGCGAGAGTTACCAAGGGGAAAATCTAGAGTGGTGCACATAAATCATACGCTGGATCGAACAACCAGGAGGAAGCACGAGTGGCTCTTCAAGAAAAGAACTTTGAAGAGCAAACTGTCAGTTTCAACGAATGCATGTCCCACTACGCGAATCGGAAAAAGGTCAGAATCTGTGTGACAGTTGAGGTTCAACAAGATCTTTTCAAACTGCCAGCCGACGTTTCTATTGCCCATTGTGTAGTGGAGGATCTACGTATGGGCCGAGGAATTGCTCTGGTGTTTGAAAATAAGTTTGAAAGATTAGATGAATTGTCAGCCCAACGACCAAGAGTGGGAAAAGTTCTGCGACTAGCAGATTGTAATCGGAACCTCTTCTATTTGGTTACGAAGAAGATGTCTAGAGGAAAACCCACTAACAAGGACATCTGGCATGCACTGAAGAGAGAAGAAGTTGGGTCTTCCGAAAACAGGCTGCAGGTTGGACGGGCTAGATTGGAAGATTGTAAGGAGCATGATAGAATACATCTTCCAGGACGCTGGCGTGCAAATTACCGTGTGTTACTTCAATCCAAAAGGAGTATACTCGGGAAAGAAAATAGACTGTTACTTCTTCAACATAGGCGTTTGCCTGGCAGGAAGTGCAGATTCCGCCATGGAACAGAAATCCAGCACGGTACTACCAAGGATGATTCTGATTGGGACGATCAGATGCTAAGGGGGGCCGTGTAACGTGAAAACTTACCTGAATACCCCAACACATACTCACAAATATCACAAACGTCCTGGGAATCCAGAAACATGGAGAATATACTGATTTGGTCTATTCTCGAAGGAACATATTGGGAAATACATCCAGAACAACATATTAGAAAGGACGAGAAGCTTCGAGATAGTAGGTTAAGTGGATATAAACACACGGACCACGGAAGTAGATAGTTAGTCATAGAAAGTCATAGTTAGAGAAATGAGTGTATTCATAGAGCGCTAGCGCTAGCGCTAAGTAATGCTGTGAATATAAATGTGTATATAGGCGTGTAGTTATTGGTGTAAATAAATAAGTGAAAATAAATCGAACCCAGTTTTAATATAAATTTCCGTTACAATATAAAATATGATTGTATGAATTTGAAGTCTGTAGATAATTATAAATATTATTTAAATTGATTAAATACATTTTGTAATGGCATCAATCTTGTTTTAATAGATGTTTCTAGATAATAATAAATTCTGATTTTGTAATTATTAATTATTATTTCTGATGAATTTATATATTAGCATAACAGAACACTATATTTCTGTTGTTAAACTATATTCTTTGTAAATAATCTTTATTTGATGTATAGAGTTTATGACGAGTGATTTGTTTTTGTAATTAGGATTTATTATGATAATAACTTTCATTATTCTAATTATAGTTTTATTTAAACTTGCTTTTATTCAAAAATTGCTGTAATACATTCTAAGGTATTACAGCAATTTTCGCGAACGCTTCTTCTAATTATTATTATTAAATGACACGATATTTTGAATATTCCCACGATTTTTTAATCCTTGATGTGAGCGCCATTTAAGACGCGGTCGCTGTAAAATGTGGAGCAGTGAATTCTTGGGGATCAACAATTTATTATTGAGTTGACCGTCTCATGGTTGTCCCTGATCACAGGTATCTGCGCGCTTATAGTGTGTTGTGTTGTGTTTCGCGGAGAGTTATTTTAGTTTTAGTTCTGAATGGTTGTGAGGAAATAGGAAATGAATGAATCTAAAAAAAGACTCCATGCACCAAACTACAGCGGCGACGAAAAAATTGGGCTTTTAAATATTATATTAAATAATATATAAATATCTTTTGGAAATTATTCTTTAACTCATAATTATAGGTGAAATAAAATATGGTATATAGACAGATTTGATAAAAGAATATGAAAATGGTTCTGAAAAATGTTTTGGTGTCCAAAAAAGTTATTGAAGCGAAGTCAAAGAGATCGTCACAAAAATTGCGGTAATGATGGCTTGCTCACAGTGGACAGGATGTAAAGTAGTTTGTAGGTGTAATTTGTAATGTAATTTGTGATGACGAAAAAAAGAAGTTGGATGTAAAGGTGGAAAATTAATATACATTTTTATGAAATACATGTTTTATTAGAATCCTAATATAAAAGTTACAACAGATCAAAGAAGTGGGATTATGACCAAGAATCGCCGAAAGTTGGTAAAAGCTGCTGTGATTGCAGTGAAAAACTTAGATTTTACGGTGTGCTCTGTACGGATTGGGGCATGGTTGATGGTTCCCAGAGAAATAATTTGTTGCTACTTATCAATCTGCGGAAGAGTATTGTAAAATGTGTACCGGTGGTGAAGGTGAAAATGTTGTTGTGAGAAGTTGTTGAGGAACAATGATATTTGGTACCAAGACATTATCAGCATGTTGATAAACTTTTGCCAGAATTTGACCCGTTGGAGAACAATCCTACCATTGAGGCATGGATCGAGCAAATTGAAAGTTATGCTAAGATGTACGACTGGAACGATGTTGCGATTAAGCACTATGATCTATCCATCTATCCAACAGGTGCAGCGAAGAAATGGAGAGACAGTCTGCCATGTCAGCCGCCGAGAGACTGGGCAGATTGGAATTAAGGATTGTTTTTGGACACTTTTAGTATAATCGAAAGTGCAATAAGTCTGAGACTGGATACTCAAAACTATAAGTGGAAAGTGAACCAAGATATTGTTGAATATTTATTTGAAAAATTCTCAAAATGTGATTATTTAGGGCCGGTATTCGAAAACTAACGATTTATTGCGAGATTTGAAATCTGGCGCGAAATTGGTTTATCAATCAACCAGTTTTGGTAAACGGTACAAGACAAACTTGAAGACAGATGACAAGTCAACGGAAAATAAAGGTAAGGCCATTATGCTCGTTATTGTCCGATGAAGAAGAGTGACTATGTTCAGAGCAGTGAAGTCAGTAGTTCGAAAATAGCGAGTAGTTCGAATGTTGAGAGTGGAAACGTCAATATCATTGAAAATAAAACGTCAACAAAGGACACACATTCTAAATATTTTAAAAATGCACAATTAAATTATAAACACATCAACTGTTATGTAGATTTAGTTAGTGGATGGATCACTATTAGGCAAGATAAAGCCGAAGAGCTTGGATTTACTTATTTTGAATGCGAGTCGGTCACGCTAATTGGATTTGGAAATGGTTTAGTGAAGCCCGTGGTGGTTGGGTGGTTCACTGGAATGCCTAATATTGATAGAGTCGTGGCTAAAGTAAAGGCACATGTTGTTCCCAAAGATGGGCAGCAGGTGTCGCTCATTGTGGGGCATCCCTTCACTGAGCAAAATTACATCATGATTATCAGTAAGGTGAATGAACTTCTCCAAAACTGCGAAAAAGGAGTACAACCTGAATCAGATCCTCAACAAAAAGTAGCATTGAAGCCTACTGTATATCATATGCGTGTAAACACTGAAAGAAACAATCTTGATCTTTGTGTTGAAGGTGGTATTCGTGAAGCAGGACATGCAATTCCTAGGTGTATTTTACAGACAGATTGGGTTGGGGAGACAATACTGCAGATTATGAATTTGAACGGCAAGGAAATGGAAATTGAAGAAGGTGGAATGGTGATTCTTCATGACAGATTAATAGAAAAGACATCAATAAAGAAGAAATTACAACGTGTTGGACTGGAATTGAAAAAAGTGATCTTTTATTATTGATAAATGACTATAAAGATGTAGTTGCATATAACATAAAACAATTAGGTGTTAATGATAAAATACAAATGCATATTGAGATTGTAACTGATAAACCTGTATATTTTAAGCCATATCGTACGTCATTTTCAAAAAACAACAGATTAGGAGTATGGTCAATGAACTGAAGGAGGCAGATACTATCGAAGATTCGTCCTCACCATTTCTAAGCCCCTGCCTCCTGGTTAAGAAGAAAACTGGTGATTTGTGCCTATGTATAGACTACAGGGCTTTGAATGAGATCACCGTAAAATACCACTATCCCCTGCCAAGGAATGACGATCAGCTGGATCTTTTGTATGGTAAAAAATATTTCTGTAGTTTAGACTTGCGTAGTGGATATTATCTGATTCCATGGCACAAGATTCGAAACATAAAAGTGCTTTTATAACCCCAGATGGTACGTATCAGTGGAAGCGCATGAGCCTTGGACTTTGCAATTTAAGGGAAGTTTGAAATTTATTGTGAAATTCCAATTTATTTGGAATCCATCACATAAACAAAGAAACGAAGTACATGATGCCTGGAAACGCATCTACACCAAATTTTCATCAGAAATCGGCTTGAAATTCACCATAATCTTCCCACAACTTAATGTTACAAAAGCTGCTAGAGCTGTCGTTTCGTCCATCTTGTCCAAATGCACAACAAGCATGTACTTGTCCTGTTGACTTCTACCCCCTATCTCAGAAACTATGAGAGAAATGAAAAAAGTATTGAGATAAAATATTTGTGAATATCTTTGAATTTTTTATTTTTATTGCTGTCATATTCACAGGGTGTTTCATATATCTGATACAGGTATCAACTCTCTTATTTTAAATGGAACACCGTATATATTTTGAATTTGTGGATTCTTCGTAAAATTTTAGGTTAACTTTGTGTAACAAACCCTATACCTAGTATTTATAGTTTTCGAGATTTTATCATGTTAGTGAAAAACATGACAGTTGCAGGTGTATGAATAATGCATCATTAGTAGTAATTCATTCGATAAATTGAAGAGTCACTATCTTAAATCTAACAAGTAGAGGTTAAAATTTGTAACCAAACTAGAAACAATCTCTGGCAATATACAGGGTGAGTACGAAAGCAATGAAAACTTCGAAATTAATATCAACTATCTCCGATTTTTTGAATGCAAACCCCAATTTTTTCTGTTGCACTTTATTCTACGACTAAAAATAAGGGTACTTTCAGTTTACTTCCCTATACTTAATGTCAAGATTTCTGAGATACAAGCCGAAATTTAAAATTCTGTAAAATATGAGGTGCTTATTCGTTAACGTAGTGATTACTATGGAAAAAATGACATCTTGTGTGTTTAATTATTTAATGACATTTGTCAGTTGTGGGAGCCTTTGTAGAACCTCAGAAGAAGACATTGTCTTAGAATTTGTATTGTAACGTGAATAGTTTATCATGGACTTACTGTTATTATTTCTTCTAGTTTGTATTTGTTCTAATTCCTTATATGCTATAGTTGTTTCATGTATAGTTCATTTATTAGTTCTAGAATTATACTGCCGTGCTATTACAAAATGTCGTAAGTGCCAAAAAAGTCGATTCCGATATATTTGGTGTTCTCTATCATCTCCCTCAAGTCTGAATAAATTGCTTGGCATAAGAATAAATGTCATATCTCCAACGTCCTAGATTATTTTATCGTATTTGCGTCGAAACCTGCAGATACGACATTTTGATCTAGTTGGTCAAGCAATCAAATCATAACCTCACTAACTTGTAATGTCACATTTTACCTCGCATTTTACATTTAGTTTCACCGTTTAAATATATTCTGTATATAAACGCCTTATTATATTATTGTGAAGTGCGGGTGTGTTTTTATTGTTCTGTCCAGAATGTCGGATAGATCGAAAAGGCTGCTAACTTCAGTGCTAAATAGAAACCTTGCACACCATATTTCTGCCCTTAAGAAAAAGAAAAAATCTTCGCCTTCTGATTGCGATTTGCGATGAAGATTACATACCGCAGAATCGGTCTTCAAGGAATGATAAAGGTAATATAATATTACGCTGAAACTGTTAGTAGTTACGCTGTAATTAATTTTTGTTATTTCAATCTCTGGCAAATCCCCTAAGGTGTGTATTATATCTGACGTTTATCTTAAAAAGGCACGACACAGATATAACAATAGTAAAGATTCATCGCAAGTACTCATTAAGGAGGTGCAGGAAAATATTTTGGACGAAGTTGATTGTTTCTCGCATAAGAATGGTAGGTTTCATCTTGTTTGGTAAAGTATCCATATTAATGTGTTTAATATTTTAGAATCAAGATGCAGTCACCTTTTAAAAGAAAACACTAAAGAAATATCCAATGATGTTGCTTTTGTCAAGAACTTAGTTGCTACTTTATTGGAGACTGCAGTAAATAAATCGGAATGCAACAGAACACGGCGTTATATAAAAAAGAGTTACGCCCGACAGAGGCAGAAATTTGATATATCAGTACCGGAAAGAAAAATGCGGAAATTAGTGGTCAAGATTGCCTAACATGGAATGCAGAAAGGATGTAAGCAAAGTTTCAGAGAAAAATGCAGTCTGAAAATTGATAAATATCGACAGAAAAAAATTAATGCTGAATTTTGGAAACTAAGTGTCAGAGAACAGCGGCAGTTTGTGTTTTCTCCTGTGAAAAACATTAAAAAGAATAGGTCAACTACTGGGGAAATAAATTCACGAAGGCAACATATTATAGTTTATTATCTGAAAAATACTTCTGGTTTGGACTGCAAAGTCAGTAAGAAGTTTTTTTCGGCTACATTAGGGTATGAAGGGCACTGTGATAGGATCGTGAGAGATGTAGTTGCTAACCAGAAGAAACCGGCAAACACTAGTTGCTCCTCCTCGTAAGTGGAGCCATCGTTCAGAAAAGAAAATTGATCGAAAGCTTACATTCACACATACATTCTTTCAATCCAACAATCTCGCATTACCGTCGAGAACACGCCCCCCTTAGGAAATACCTACCTAGTGATGTATATATTACTATGATGCATCAAGATTTTACACAAAAATATCCTGATATCACAATTTCTCATGAACTTTATCTTTTGATCATGCTTCCCAGGTCTGAAATAATATTTACGCCACGGATTATATGTTTCAATGAAAGCTTTGTTCCATTAGGAAGCAGAATAGACACAAAGTTTCTCTAGCAGTTTTATGGCACGAAGGTATCGCTGGAAGAACAAAATTGTACATAATTTCAGCTTTTTACAAGGTTCTAAAACAAAATCGCGATGTTGAGGAAATAATTATTTGGGCAGAAAACTGCGCTGCACTAAATAAAAATTGGGCCCTTTTCTCTTTTTGTGTGTATATAGTGAATTCAGCTGAAACGAATTTACAGTTATTGAAACTGAAATATTTGGAAACTAGTCATACCTTTATGTCTGCTGACAATTTTCACCACCAGGTTGAAAAGTCGCTGAGACATAAAGGGAAAGTTCTAGATTTCGACGACTATGTAGAATGTGTAAGAAATAGTAACAACTCTCGAGTCGAAACTTTAAGCATGAGGGTTAACGACTTTCATGAATTTGCAGATTATTCGTCAAAATATAAATTAAACAAAACTAACCCCAAGCCTTACTTATCTAACATGGTGGAAATTTCGTAAGAGGAAGTAGATCTCTCTCTTATATAGAAATGCCTTTACAGAAGACTTAATTGACCTAAACTTTCTTACTGCAAACGCATTCAAAGATGGTGTGCCAAAACCTGCGCCACGAGATGTACCAAGAGGTGTAGAGACAGACAGAAAGATGAACTTTATCGAAAAAATTAGTAAAATCCTACCACTTACTAGACTCAAATTTTAGGAAGATTTGCCACAATCTCCTGGCGATGTTCATGAATCATTAGATGATTAGGTTAAAAGCTGTTTGTATTACACAATATACTATCATATATAATAATATATGGTTTATCATGTTTCTTGAAAATAAAATGATAAATACCTTGCTTTCATTTTCTCGCTGTCACTAATAAATGAAATTTAATTCTTCTAAGCAATTACAAAGGTGAATTCGGAATTTGGCAGATACGACAAATCGCATCTAGCTGTTGCTTCCAGATATCAAACATAAAGTACTAGTTCTAAATGTCGTGTGCAACTTAATCAAATATCTCCACATTTGAAACTTGTTTCTTAGGAGGGAAACCACAAGGAGAAAGCAATGTAAGATTTTTAAGTATAAGGCTGAATTAGAATAGCGATATCCTAAAAATGTCCAAGATGTAGATACGACATTTTGTGTAGGCACGGCATTATAGTAGATTTATTCTGGATCCTTCCAGAAACTATATGTGATGTACAGTTTGTCACATTCTTGTCCGGAGAACCTAAAATTTTAACGAAAAATGAAGTAATTGCCTGTGCGGAATCTATAGTATCTGTCAAAATCTCAAGCAATCAAGGGAAAACCTTGAGCCAGAAAGGAAGAGAGCTGAAAGAGAGAATCATTTCTCAACTTCCTAACCAATAGAAGGCGAAATTTGGTGATTTATGGGAAAAATACAAACAACTATTTTCTTTTTCGGAAACAGATCTAGGTCGAACTAATATGGTACAACATCGCATTAACACAGGCAACCAACAACCAATAAACAAATTCCAAGAAGGGTACCATTAGTAAAACAAAATGAAATGGCAATACTTATAGATAACATGAGGAAACAAAAGGTAATTGAACCTTCGAACAGTCCTTGGTTGTCACTGGTTGTCTTAGTTACAAACAAAGATGGCTCGACTATGTTTTGTGTTGATCATAGAAAATTAAACGAAATCACAAAAAAGACAGTTATCCTCTTTCCAGAATAGACGATACACTGGATTGGCTGTCAGGAGCGAAATGGTTTTCTACATTGGAATTGAAAAGTGGATATTGGCAAGTCAAAATGCATTCTGAGGATAAATAAAATACAATATTTTCAGCCAATACCGGTCTATGGCAATTCACCGTAATGTCATTCGGATTGTGCAAAGCCCCAGCGACTTTTGAGAGATTGATGAAAAGAGTGCTACGTGGACTCATTGGAAAGAAATGTTTAGTATACCTTGATGATGTAGTCGTTTTCAGCGAAACATTCGAGGAACGCTTGAAAATTCTAGAGGAGGTATTTCAACGATTCTCACAAGCAAATCTTAAACTTAATCCAGAAATGTGCTTTCCTAAGAACTGAGGTGAAGTATTTGGGATACATAATATCCGCTAAGAACAGATCCGAAAAAGACAGAGGTGGTTCATAATTGGCCTATACCAAGGAAAAAAACAGAACTGCGAAACAGAAAGTAACAGTATGGCAAAAGTTGATCTGCAAGTCGAATTTGCAAAAACTCGGAAGAGCATAGGGTCCAGGAGTATTAAACTCAAGTCGTTTTGCTAGATAATGTGGCTCGCCCGTACATAATATTTTCGTCAATTGAGTGATAGTGAGGAATTGAACGCGATTCTCAACCGGCATGGTTTTATGCTCTCGATATTCAGCAGAGCCCCGAATAAAGATCGTTGATAAAGAGCGCTCTGAGCTTGCCCACTAGCAGCGGAATATCAACGCTTTCAAATGCTTGCTTGAGATCTATCGCGACGCTTAAGATGAGCTCAAAGTTTTCAACACCGGACTGGTATTCATCGAGAAGGTTGTGCTTATCGATGAAAGCTCGAAGCTGCTCAAGAGACACCGCTTCGAGAAGTTTAAAACATGCGCAAAGAATGCTGATAGACCGAAGGTCCTGTTTCCATAATTTGGGATAAACACCAGATTGCAATGAAGCATCCAATATATGCAAGAGGACTGGAAATATCACAATTATGTGGCTAAGAGGAATGCCGTCAGGACCAAGAGCGTTAGACTTGGACTTAGAGATTGCTCTCAATAGTGAGTCAGCTTGGACATGCGAGAAATAAAAGCAGTCATCTGGAATTTTTGCTGCAAATGAAAATAAAATTTCGCAAGGCGCAGAGAAGTTATCGATGAAGTATTTATTTAGATCGTCGGGGTGGACTGGTAAGGAGTCAAGAAATGGAGCTTTGCTCTTGGCACCGAGATCACTGACAAGATTCCACATAGACCAAGGGTCGGCGGAGGTCTGAAGATTGCTTTGAAAGTAAGAGCATTTAGCATTGCGTACAGCGACTTTAACACGATTACGCATCCTTTTATAAGTGTTACGTAGCTCAGGGCTACGATTATGCCTAACGAAATTGCGATAAGCCCGATCACATGATGCCGTAAGTGCAACGAGTTCAGGAGTAAGCCAGGGTGGTTTCCGAGGTTTCGGCGAGATTGTAATAAAAGGTGAGTTCCCATCGTATGCATCAGTGAGAAACGATGCAAACATTTCGACTTTACGATGTACGCAAGGCTCGCGCCAAACTGAAGTCCAGTCCAGCTGCTCAAGGTCAGTAAGACAGTTACCTAGGTTAAACGAGCGACGCGAACGAATAGTGATAGGCCTATGGGGAGCACGTCCACTGTGTAAGATGAGTCCGCAACGAGTACATCATGCCATGAGATATTTGGGACTCCAATTTGCCAGTGTTGAGACACAACACTTGGATCACTAACGCAAATGTAGTCTATTAACGAGTCAGAGCCTTCAGGATGGTGAGTAGTCTCGAACGGCAAGACTTGGAGACCAAAAGTGTCAAAAGAAGCCTGGAGAGTGTTACGAGATGACGAGTCGACACGCCAGTCGATGTTAAGATCACCAAAAAGCAATATACTGCCGAAGCAATTCGAGCAATTAGTTATGGCTACATCAACCTCAGACCAGTAACCGGCTTTGGGTGGGTTATACATAACTACGCAGAGGATTTGGCTTGAGAGTATCGAGACCTCAACAAGTAAAAATTCAGGCCTAAAACGGTAACGATCGCCGTAGAAAGAGAAGCCGAGATTACGAGAGCATATCTCCCGGTAAACATAAAAACAAACTCCCCCACCACCTTTACCGCGCCTGTCATTGTGATATAATTTATAGTTAGGAATCGCAATTTTCCTAAGATCAGTAGAAGTGTTGAACCTAGTTTCACTCACAGCCAGAATGTGAGTAGAGTTCTTCATGACGAAATTATTTATGTCTAAGAAATGTGCACCAACCTGTTATGTATTTCAATAATTAGACTATAGATAAATTGGTAACATAGCTTTAATACGCCATTGTCGCACATTACACACCATGACCATCGGATGTATCCTGATAACTGACAACTGACAAACTAGCCATACAACGTACATCCACAATATCATAGAACCTCAAAAGCACAGAACTCAGACATCAACCTAAATGGATTTAAGAGAAGTTCACAACACAACCGACTGTGCATTTATAGGGACAGCTCTAAGATAAGAGTGTTTAGGAGCCCTAGTCGATAGAGTGGACTTTCTGCTGTAGTTTATTTCTTAGAATTGGGCATTTAGCCTTGCCGAACGCAACATTCGAACTAACTTTGCAATTAGCGCAACAGAGGGTCGCTTTGTTTTTACACGCATCCGACTTGTGTGCTCAAGAGCAGTGGCTACAAATAATGTTGTTTACGCAATATTTGGCAACGTGTCCAAATTTGAGACAGTTGTAGCACTGCTCAATCGTCACATGATCCGATATAGGGCATGAAAACACTCCAAGGAAGGCGCGGCCGGAGGCTAAGTTGCCTGCGATGCACTGCACTTACCTCAATAACAACAGAACGAACAGGTTTATCTCCCGGCGGATAGAGATAAACGACTTTAACATTATTATTATTATTATAAGACTGCAGAAGCCGTTTTATACCTTTTCCAATCGAAGTATATTCTAGCCAGTCGTTAATAAATTTCCTGAATTATATATATATATATTTTCATTTCATTTCATTATCTATGGTTTGCACCGCTTGTTGATGTAGAGCCAGCAGTTTTCTGACTCTTTGGACACATCCCGAACCATATGTTCAGCTGATGAGATCCTAATAAGGTCGAAATCACAGTGATCCTGTTCTTGGTTCAACAGTGATGTGTTCCATAGATAATGAAACAAAAAGGTGTTAGAAGTTACCGCAATTGGTATCGGGATAGATCTCGGTCCTTTGCACCTGCCAGCGATGATATAATTCAATGCGGGATGGGGCTTTTGTCCACCGAGTAGTTGTTTTCATCGTTGGTAGTTTGTGGCTATATGTGATTATAGCCATCTATCTACTGTAAAGACCGAAGTCATTTAGTATATATATATATATATATATATATATATATATATATATATATATATATAATTGGTTGTAAAATGCTTTATGAAAACTGATCTATCCGTGCAGTTCGTATATCATTTTTTCCACGGATCTCAACAGGTTATGGGCTCAGTAGTGCGCTGAAGTTTGATAGTTCATTTATTGATGAGAAAGATCGAAAATCGCAGGTGCGGGGTTTTGTAGGTGAGGTTACCGGCCTTGCTAGTACATATTGTTTTACCATGGAAGTTACGCGAATTTCCATTGATAAGTTGGAGGGACAACCAAATTGGATTAATTGGAAATTCCAAGTTAAAATTCACCTGAATATTAATGGCTGTATGAACGTAGTTGATGGTTCAAATGAGTCGAACAGTGGAAGCGAGTGGTTGTGTGTTCGTCGCGCATCTCTCTCGTTCGATATCTCGTCAGCGTTTTGTGTTTATAAACAATACTGAAAAACCAAACAGTTTTATCATCAAAAACCTGTTAATTGAATTACCGGTGATGGTGAAATATATCAATGTAATTAATGAACCCCGGAAGTGCCTTCTTATAAAACTGCCGATATCAACTGTTCAGGATTAAAAATGGAGTTTAGCTTATGCAACCAGATTAAACAACCAACAAAAGAACAAAAATACCCCTGTCAACCATGCGACTCGTGCAGAGGACCAATATGTTTGGAATGTTCTGAGCTAACTTCATCAGAAATCAAATATCTGCCACTACAAAAACAGCTGCTAATTTTCCACTGTAGAAATTGCCGCAATTACAAGTTGGTAGAAATACTTCAAAATGCTATGAAAGATAAAGACCATATAATAAATGAAAAAGATGAAATTATTAAAATGCTGGAAGAGAAACTTGAGAAATATGAAACTACAAAACTTAATGACATTCCTCAACTCTCTTATGTAGATACTGCCAAACAAACAAACAAAATTATCAGTGCAAAACAAACTACCCATGTATAATTATTAAACCAAAGAT
Source organism: Crioceris asparagi (assembly GCA_958507055.1). Classification (NCBI taxonomy): domain Eukaryota; kingdom Metazoa; phylum Arthropoda; class Insecta; order Coleoptera; family Chrysomelidae; genus Crioceris; species Crioceris asparagi. Next base: position 28,436,755 of record OY293832.1, read on the forward strand.
TGTACAAGACGACAAACAGACAAGAGAAGATATAAATCTGAACATAGATGTATCCGAGTTAATAATTTAGTAAAAGAGCTTAAAATATCCAAATCTGGAACCGCAATCATCGAATTTCAAACAAAGGAGGAAACCGATTTACTAGAAAACGCAGCAAAAGCTAAACAGAAAACCACATACATTGCTTTTTCTGTGAACAAAACTACAAGACCAAACTTTACATTTTTGCAAATTGATAATTTCAACGACTCTATTAAGGAAAGTTCAACTACCAAATATCTTGGAATAACTATTGATAACAACCTCAAATGGCATCCCCATGTCTGCGATGTAACTAAGAAAATCGGAAGATTCATATATAAATTTTACTGTCTTAGAAACATACTAGGAAAGAAAAATGTATTATCTGTCTATAAATCGTTGGTTGAAACAGTGATACGATATGGAATTCTAGTGTGGGGTGGACTCTATGACAATGTATTGAGTCAGCTAAACACATTTCAAAACTACATATTAAAAATAATAGAGAACATCCAACTGAACAACTCTAGGACAACAATATTCTGAACATGAGATCATTATACTTCCTCACAAACTGTATTTACATGCAAAAGAAAGAAAAATCTGAAAGCTACATATCTCACCCGTACTCAACTAGAAATAAATCAAAAAATAATGTAGTTACTCCCTTTGTTAAAAAGGGGATAAGTCAACGGTTTTCTGCATTTCATGCCCCTAGAATGTTCAATCTGCTGCCAACTACTTTGAGGAATGTCAAAAATATGAAAACTTTTTCCTCAAAATGCAAGGTTTTCATAAATCTGAACTATAAAACTTTTACAGAATTACTTTAATTTAACAACAATCTCCTTAAGTGGTGTTACAGCTTTCTATTCACTAGAAATAATAATATATACAGGGTGTCCCACTTAAAGCAAAAGTTTTATCAATTCAAATTTTCCATCTCCTAAAATTATTTTCAGTTATACAGGGTGTCCCATATCTGCTGGGCCGGACTCAACTTCATTTTTTCAAATGAAATGATACTATTTTTATTGCATTTTTGTATTTCTCATTAAAAATAAGGGTCTGTTTCATGAGCCCTCTTGATACTTAAAATCATGGGTTTTCGAAATAATCATAAAAAACAACTTTTGCAGCGTCTTGCGCCATTTTGAATATCTCGTGAACAATCAAACTTACAGCAATGCAGCTTAGACCGTTTGACTTGAGAAGAAATGAACTATCATTTTCACTATTTGCACAAAGCTTTCCATAAAATAAACTCTTATAAGTTTTTATTGCTAATAACTTTTTTTTCTTAAATGGAAGTATGTATTTTTTTCTTGTTAATGAAAAGCTAAATTTAATTTACTTTCTCCCGATATAAGGTTGTTTCCACTTATTTACAACGGTTTTTGAGATATTTAGAATTTTTGGAAAATTCTGTTAATGCACTATAATCTAGTATGCCTTGGAATATGATTTGCTTTTTTTCAAAGCTGAATGTAAACGGCTGACTTCATCGAATGTGGCTCCCGTTGTAAGTTCTTGCTGTTGCACATCGTAATAATCTGAGTAAACGTAATTATTGAAGTTATTTTAAAAAACTGAAAAATAAAATTTGAAAACAGCTTTATAATATTTATTAATTAATTACAGCAAATTCTCGAAATGCATGCTTCTGCTCTAAACACTTTCTCATTCACATTTTAAAGTTGTTGTCGACATTGTGTAGAATATTTGGCGTAATCTCTCTGAAGGCAGCTGTAATTCTTTGTCGCATGTCCTCTGCTGTAGTAGGTTGATACGCATACACTTGATTTTTTATGTAACCCCAAAGAAAGAAATCGCATTTTGTACAGTCAGGCGATCTTGCTGGTCAATGAATTGGCCCTCCTCTTCCGGTCCAGCGATCGTGGAAACGCGTGTTTAAGAAATTCCGAATTTCTCGAGTAGCATGACATGGTGCTCCGCCGTGTTGTAGCCACATATTCTGCCTTATTGCCAAGGGAACATCTTCTAATAATTCTGGAAGCTGATTCTGAAGAAGGTCCAGATACATTCTTCCATTCAGGTTCCCATCGAAAAAGTACGGTCCTATTAATCGATCCCCTAATATTCCGCCCCATACGTTCAGTGACCAACGATAATGCGAATATGTACGAAAAATACGAGGGTTTTCAGTATCGTAGTAATGAAAATTGTGTCTGTTAACCAACCCATTTTTGTGGAAAGTAGATTCATCATAAAATAGCACTCTTTTAAAAAAGCCCTCTTCTTCGTTAATTTTGTTAATAGCCCATTCCGCAAAAGTGATTCGGGACCCAAAATCCCTAGGCAGTAATTCCTGATGCAACTAAATGTGATACGGATGGTATTGGTGTTGCTTTAAGATTCTTTGCACTGTCGTCCTGCTAATTTCAGTGTCTCTGGCTAGCTCCCTTATGCTGATATTCTTATTTTCTTGAACACGTAATAAGACCTGGAACTGATTTTCTTCTGTGCGAACAGAATTCCTTCTGTTCCTTGGTAAGGGAGTAACAGAGCCACTGGCGAGAAACCTTCTTAAAACTTTTTCAAAACTTTTTCTTCCCAGAGCTCGTCTTTCAGGGAAATGCTGAGAGTAAATTCGTGATGCCAACAAGGGATTTCTATTGCACTCTCCAAGAATGAAGACCATGTCTATCATTTCAATTTGACTTAAAGCTATCTTGAACAACACAACAATAAACACAAAGGCGAACTTAGGAACACCGAAGAAATAAACCTTGCGGCTGTCAAACGACTGTCACAAGTAAATCGTTATACAAAGCATACAAGATTATAGTGCATTAACAGAATTTTCCAAAAATTCTAAATATCTCAAAAACGGTTGTAAATAAGTGGAAACAACCTTATATCGGGAGAAAGTAAATTAAATTTAGCTTTTCATTAACAAGAAAAAATACATACGTCCATTTAAAAAAAAGTTATTAGCAATAATTTTTTTTTTTTAAGTTAAAAATATAAGAGTTTATTTTATGGAAAGCTTTGTGCAAATAGTGAAAATGATAGTTCATTTCTTCTCAAGTCAAACTGTCTAAGCTGCATTGCTGTAAGTTTGATTGTTCACGAGATATTCAAAATGGCGCAAGACGCTGCAAAAGTTGTTTTTTCTGATTATTTAGAAAACCCATGATTTTAAGTATCAAGAAGGCTTATGAAACGGACCCTTATATTTAATGAGAAATACAAAAATGCAATAAAAATAGTATCATTTCATTTGAAAAAATTAAGTTGAGTCCGGCCTAGCAGATATGGGACACCCTGTATAACTGAAAATAATTTTAGGAGATAGAAAACTTGAATTGATAAAACTTTTGCTCAGCAATTTTTTTCAAATTCTCATTAATAACGGAGCTCTCGGGGAAGTACGCTTAAGTGAGACACCCTGTATATAAATCATTCACATATTATTTTAGAATAATATACAAAGATAATCTCATTTGATGTTACGAACTTCTTTCTATCATTATAAACTTTTATTTCTCTTTTATTACTTGTTATTTACTAATTACCTTACATACAACAATTATTTATTCGACATTACCAACAGAAACCAAACATGTTATTTTTTTTGTATATATACACACTTCTGTTATTATTTCTAATATTAATCTAGTTTATATTATTAACATTTACAATTACGCACATACAGGTTTTATCTTACACCTAGGTGGTATTGTAAAGATTTACTTTATTTAAAAAAAATTAAAGAATTTCTAAATATTTCAATACTGTATGCTTCGAAATAAATAAATAAATAAATAAATGTTAAACCTCCTGATGGTCCTGCTGATGATGCTTCGGAGTATGAGAAAGAGGGGGCTGCTTATAACAAGCTTGAGTTTTCAGCACAACATATTATTGTTACGAGTTTATCTGTTTAAGTAAGGCAATTGATCAAAATGTGTTCTACAAGCAAGGAAATGTGGGACAAATTTCAGTTTATGAGCAGAGATCCGAACAGATACAAGATAGACTTTTCAATCAGTTTTTCAGTATGAAACTACTGATACTGTTGCAAAGCACATAGCTAAACTAGAAAAGCTTTGGGCCGAGATTCAAGATGAAACTTGGAAATAAGATAAAGTTAAGTTACCAAATTCATTGTTCCTTAATCATGTTTTAAATACAATGCCATCTGAATACCACGAATTTATTAATGCTTGGGAGTCTGTACCTAAGACAAGTCGTACTCTTGACCATCTTAGAGAAAGGTTGTGTGTAAATGAGCAGCGGCTAAATGAAAGAGCTTGTTCAGGTGGTTCTCTTGAAGATGCTGCTTATCTTGCTAGTAAGAAGAAGCAATTCAAAAGGCCTAAGCAAACTGATAAGGGTGGTTTAGATTAGATTGGTTGTTGGAGTGGCTGCACGACCTATCCCACCACGACCAGTTTTGGTCTATTGTGGTTCTCCATTACTTTAGAGTTCAGTATCTAAGTTTATCCTTTTTAGCAGACTTATCAATCTAGATACCGAGTTCTTCACGTAGCTCTCTGCCTTCTGTTTCTCTTCCCCGAATAATTGAAACCGCATGATAAGGGTGGTAGCGGCAATGGTAACAAGTCGTCTAAATCTTATGTTCCTAGATGTTATGGTTGCTTGGAGAGGCCATTCTAAAAGCGATTGCAGGAATCCCAAGAAGGCTAAATCAGTGAAATCTGAAACTGAAAGGAGTCATGAGGGTTCTGCATTTTTTTATCATATAATACCATTAACCGTCAGAATTCTAGCAATATCTGGATTGTTGATTCAGGTGCAACACTGCACATGACCATGAGCCGGCACTGGTTCTATACATTTGAAATTTTTTCCCCAGAAAGGTATGTGCAATGTGGGGATAAGAAATCCCTGAAAGCACTAGGTAAGGGTATTATAAAAATCCAAATGATAATTGATGGTAAGCCCAATAAGGATCATCTTGAAAACGTCTGGTACGTTCCTCCCGTAAAAATTTATTGTCCATGTCGTCAGCTCTGGATAAGGGATAAAATTCGGTCTTGAATAGTGAGTGATTTTATAAAAATAAAATATTCGCCAAATCTAGGAGCTTTTATCAAAGATATGAGAGTAGTGAATCCTTCTTCTGCAGAAAGCAACATTGCTGCTTAACATGACCTTCAGATTTGGCCCGAGAGACTTGGATATCAGAACAAACGCCGAGTACTAAGTTTCCTCAAGGATTCCCTTAAGGCTTTTTTGAACTACTGTCAAAATCAGCAGTTCTGCAAGACAACAAATCGCAAGCTTGAATTTTAAGATCGTACTTTATTTTAGTTGTTTTTATACAGTTCCAAGACACTCAGGTTAATAATTAATTATTTTAACACTAAAAGAATTGTTTAAGAGTGACTTTATGTTTGAGAAAACTAGAGTTTGTAATTAATTAATTAAAACGTAGGTACTCACCGAAGTTTTCATCCCTTAAATAAAATTATTTGTTATATGTTCAATTGCCACATTTTTGTGGAGTTGTGCAAACAACAGTAAACGCAAACGATGATAAAAAAGTATGTATAGTACAATCGGAAAAAGACACTAGAGGTGTGCAGCTCGTCGGCAATCCATGTCTTGCATAGAGATGATTTAACAGAAAGTAAATCAAATAGCTAAGAATTTGAAGTGACTATTTTATTTCAGGTAAATATATCTTATTATGATTCTAATGAATGCATACATAGGGTGTTTTATGTATTTTAATCAATTTAAATAAATATAGTTAGTTATTACAATTACTTTATATACTATACTATATATATATACTTTATATACTATAAATAGCCTTGTATTTTTTTATCAATATCTCAAGAAAAGCCAGCAAATTTTGAAAACAGGGTCCGGATTACATCCAACAGTCCATATGGGTTTCACCCGATCCAAATTAAATACAAACCCTAAAGTAGCTAGAGAGAGGTATACTAGGGCAAAAGAACGTGTAAAATAGAAGGAACATAGTTCTAAGGTTCCATTTATATTTATTTTTCATTATACAAAATATATAAAAATTCCCTTTTTGTTTTTGGGATTGATGTTCAGATTCATCGAAACAGAATACATATGTTCATCTCAAAAGAATGAAATCTGGTGACAGTCTTATTTGTGAAAAAAATTGCTGCTCTAAAATATCTTACAATAATGCGTTAACATGTTATTTATTATTATGTTCCAGATATGTTCATAATCGATTGGTATCATATTCGTTGGTGCATCGAAGTATGTATTCTTTAACATATAAGAATCAACATTTCCAATCAATTCTATTTTCTGAAGATATCTTCTTTTGTCTTCAACATCCAAATATCAAAATATCTACTTACATTAGACAACTGGAATAGAAACATTTTTTTAAAGCATTCTTATCTTACTATATATACTTTTGTGGTATTTTATCTATAAAACAAAAAAATAATCTGTTTTTAATTATAAACATAATTTATATAGCCATTTTAAACGATTATTATGTCTGTAGAAGTCTTTCAAGATAAAAATACATCAAATTATTATCGTAAAATTACATATTTAATTTTAATTATTTCTACTCAAATTTTAAATGCTCACCTTCCATATTTTTATATTTTTCTATGTATCCATATTTCATATTTTATTATCAACGAATACCAAAAAAATTTAAAACAAAATGAAATTTGGTTACAAGCTATTATTGTTTTGTGGTTACAGAATTATCTAGTCTTGCGCAGTAGACAGGGATTAGGTGTGAGATATAGCCGCGAGTATATGGCATGCTTTCTCAAACAGTAGTTGATTGTCCTCCATATATCATCCTTGCCCTAAGCAAATCACCTTCTCACTTACCGATAACAGATTATTTTCATGGTTCAGCATAAAACATGAACGTTAATCAGCGACGCAGCAACCAGCGACAACAGACATTAAAAATAACGACAACCTGTTATTTTAGGCTGTTATTTAAAAATACCAATAACTTTTGTAACTGTTATATAAAAGTAACACTTATTTCCATCTTGTCCATCCTTCAAGGAGCCATGTGCAGGAAACATAGTCACGTAACTATCTAGTTTCGCTAGTCAGCGCTAGGGTACACATTTCGTTCAAAAATACACAGCGAGGGAGAATTTAAATATACCAATTCTAATTATTATCTAAAAGAATTCAATTGATTTATATTCACCCTTTTCAGGCTTAGGGCTATCAACCAAAAAACTAAAATAAGATGCTTGCACTTCAATCAATTGCATAAAAAATCGATTTTAAAAGGAAATAAAGTAAATCTTTACTTCTGGTTGGCGTAATTGATAAATTGAATATATATACCTATTTACAAATTTATACAAAATATACATGTTTTTGTCATTTTGTCTATCACTTTGGGTAGTTTTTTCTGCAAAGGTGAGATATTTATGATTGCTGCCAATGAAAAGTAGCATGAACACTTTTGTTGCCTTTAGCCGTCTTCTACGATTGGTAAACCCTGCTTTTGAGAATATGCGCTCACAGGGCACGGATGTAGCGACAATATCCTACCATTTCAGTATATATCTATTGAGAAGTGGGTAGACTGATTTTCTGTTGTGCCATCAATGTAGGGGATCTTCCATCCTGTGGATAATGGGCTCCTGGATATATTTGTCTACTTCAATAATACCGGCTTCAATGCCATTTTGTGGAACCAGATTGGCTATATCGATGTCAAAATCATTCCATATTGAAGGTGCTTTAGATGATGATGGTTAAGATATTTTGGGTATTGGTTCAGTCGTAAATGTAGTTAGCTCGGGAGTTCGCATAGCTGCGACTTTTAAAGCCTGCTAAAGCTTTCTTTATAACAGTAGTTCTCGTCGCGGAAACCTTTTCCTTTGAACTTTCGATTACATCGAATCGACGATTTAATTTTTCATTCAACGTCCGCAACATAGTATCTACATACCTTGCTATTTCCTTGGTGAGCGTCTGCTCTCGTCATGCGTATTTGTCTCATAAGCAACCTGCAATATACAATTACTTTTGAGAGACTTAGCGATTTTTAATGTCCAGTCTTCGGGAATTTATGGTGTCAGGTTTTACTATCGCCATAGTAGATATTAAGGCTTCTTTTATTTTTACAGCACAGTCCAACAATTCGTAAGGGGAGGTCCACCTTGTGCTGACGTTTTCTATATTCATCTGTTTCTGGACTGATTTGAGTTTGTTGAGTCCGGTCATGCTCCTGTGGAAATTCTGTGCTATCCATTTCATTATATCTACTGTTTCGAAAATTGTCTCAATGCCGGTTTGTACAATGAGGTTAAAAGTATGAGCGAAACAAGATACCGCCATTCTGCAACAACTGCAAATATATTCGCCACATTATCTATAATTCCCACTTTATTTTCAATTTGCCACTGCTTCAGTTCTTCGCTAAAAAATTGCAAAGATGTATGGCTTTCATCAAAATTAATACAGCCGAGTAAATTCACACACAACAGACCCACTTCTGGTTCAATTTAGTGTACAGTGATCGCTGTGAAGCTCTCATTATTATCAGACGCCCAACCATCTGTAGGAACACAGACAGCAACAGCTTTGGATATTTCATTTTTTACTTGCTGCTTTAACTCCAAGTATCTTTGTGGCAGTAGACTTTCAGAAAGTTTCTTTCTTGTTGGCAAACTATAGGATGGATTTAACAGTTCTTCGAATTTTATGAATTTTATATCATTAAAAATACACAGTTGGTGATCTTCTTTAGCGATCTTGGTTATCAGATGTTGTTAGATTTAGGATTTTCTATTATTTGGTAGTGGTCTTTGAGTAAACAATGAATCTGAATGTCACTTCCTGACGACGACGGTTCATATTGTTGCACTTGTCCTGTTTGGATAAATTCTTATGCTTTGGTATCATCAACAGATACTTGTCTTTCGACTGATGCTGTATTAATGGTAGGATGTTTCTTTTTTAACTGCCTACTGGAAATACCTAGATGGCAGATGTGAATGGATTGGGTTTTTGTGTGCCGAGATTGTAATAAAAGTAACACTTATTGGAAACTCTCCAACTTTATTATAGCTCAATACGAAATACAACTGACTTACAATGCTTTTTCTCATCTAAACCAACCTCAACCATTTGTATCTACAATGCTACTTCCTGTTCCGCTCTCATGTCCCATCAATTGCCTCTCACCATAGATTTGGTCTTAGCATACACTACCTAATATATATTTTATAGGGTGCGGTCGAGAACACGCTGTAAGCAATTGCAGCAATAAAAGTGAAGTAAACACAGCAAGCGGTTTTTTATTAAATTTAGTCGTTGGCAGCATTTGATGCAAATTTGTTTCCGACCGACAAGCTGTCAATCGCAATCCGTGAATGAAGGAACGACGGCTGAAATTGTTTAAGATATAGATAACAATGAAACTGTTAGTTACAGGGAAATTGGACTGTTGATTTATATTAAGATACTACCTTTGGCATTGAATTTTCAACGCCATAAACAACCGTCAAAAAATCAATAGGTATAATTTTAACATTATTACCTCCATCAAATTCCTCTTTTGTCACTTTGATTTTATAATTTGTCCCAGTACTTTCATCCAACAAGATTAATTCCATTATATCTATTATTTTGAATGAAAACATATTTTTATTGGATCATCTATACATAAAACTACTTTGGAGGTAGTGTTCTCTGCTTCTACTCTCAATGCATTTGTTTACACCACCTCCACGGGAAAAGCAAATTTAGCATTTGCAGTAAAGTTAACGCATGCGCAGTATCGCATCTAATAGCAAACAAAACTTGCGTTAGTGAATTTTAGACCACCAATTTTTTGCTCTCAGTGAACGAAGTGTGTTCTCGACCGCACCCATAATCTATGTTGTTGACGACGCACGTCTCTTGTCAGATTGACAATGGTACCAATCACAGAATACTAATAAATAAGAAATGCTATCTCACCAGCACTACGCCAGCCGAAGAACCCTCGTATTTTAAGAATCTTTTTATACAAATCGATGTATTTTTAATAGCATTTTCAAAAAATATAAATATTTAAAACTGCATATACCCCCGTTTTTGAAATAATTGCGATTAAAGTTGTGAAAGTTCAGGTTATGATATCTTTGAACCTGACCACCTGGATGATCAAAAACTATATTTAAAATTGTCAAATTTTCCAAACCCTTAGAATTTTCATTTAATGACTTGGAAATTAGTTTATCCTATTCTTCACGTCATCTGCGCTATTTTACGTCTTATGCTATCCTCTCAAAAGTCTCCGTATTATACATTTGCTAGGAGAGAGTAAAATGTATCAGTTAACACAAAAATGAACTGATCCAGTACAGTTCTTACTTGGAACTAATTCTTTCGTGAATGTTAGATAGTCGTGTAACAACATAACCTTATACCTTCATTTCTACTGGCAGTGCCGATTGTTTTATTTAAATTGAAGATTTCTTGGTTTAAAATGGAACGTTATACAATCCATGTATGTTTTAAACAGAATTTCATTATTCCTTATAGGATATGCTTGTTTTTACACTATGGGATAATGATTATAATTATTGTCTGTCTTCATCAGATGATTCTTATGGAGAAAGAAAACCTAGAACCTAGAAAAATAGTAAAATGTGCCTTATTTGTAGAAAATACTGTTATAGCTTATAGTGATAAGACATTTCAATGCCATTTTCGTATGAATCGTAATTTAATATACCGATTGATAGGTAACAATGATTCATAATTTTAAAAGAAATATTCTATGCAGATTTGTTACAGATCGTTTACAGCAAAGTAGAGTAAAACTAAATCAACCAAATGGTGAAGCCATTATTACTAGTAAAAAAACATTTTTACTAAGTATGTGGTACTTTGCAAACACAGAGACCTTGAGACAAACCGCAGACCGTTTCACATTAAGTTCAGCACATCGTTGTATAAATAAAGTTATAAATTTATTCTAACATTGTCAGAAGAGTACATAAAACGGCCAGAATTAAGAGAACTCCCATATATTTCTGAAGAATTTAGAAAAAAGCAAGGTATCCGAAACGTAATTGGAGCCATTGATGGGTGCCACCTGCAAATTCGTAAACCATCAATTGATCAAGAATCATATTACAATAGATACAGGGAATTACAGACAATAGAAAAATGTTTATTGATGTATATTGTGGAGAGCCGAGCTCAATTCATGATGCCCGCCTGTTAAGGAAGTCGGCCATATTTTGCAAAGCACAGGATACAAATTTCTTCAATACATATTTTCTTTTGGGGGATTCTGCATATCCATGCACAAACTGGCTATTGACACCATATAAAGACAATTGTGCTTTGACACGTTTACAAAGATTATTTAATTATAAACATTCTGCAACAAGAATTGTTATTGAACATGCATATGGTTTACTGAAAGGAAGATTTGGGGGCCTATTTCATTTAGATAATTTGTCTATAAAATTTTGTGTTAAATGTATAATGGCATGCTGCATTCTACATAATGTAACGTGCAAAGGGGAACAGCCGCCGGTATTGGCTACAAAGTAGCGGCATCCGTTTGAAGTATGCGCGCGATATATGCTGTGGTTGGACATACCAAAAGCGGCGTCAACAAAGAGAGCGACGGCAGTGTCGGCATCTTCTGTTAAGCTGCCGACAAACGAATTTCGAGAAGCGTATAGTGGCGGCTTCTGGTCTTTGATACCGAATGCTCTGGATCCTTTATCGAGTATATATATGGGAGAATTTTCGGCAAGAAGACAGGATGAAAAAGGCAGTGTGAATAAATAGAATAGTCCGAGTAAGTTAGAGAGAATATAGTAAAGTTAAGTTGTAATTTATATTATTTTGAGTGTAAATAAAGTTGATTTGATAACTCTAAATTAGTCTCACTTATCTGCGAACCCGCATACGCAACAATTTGGTGTTAGAAGAGGGATAAGTGAGTGAAGAGGCTTTTGTCTATGGTAAACACCCGAAAGCAGACAGAAAAAATGGAAGAACAACTAACTAAGTTATTCTCCGATTTTTCGAGAAGACAAGAAGAATTACGACAACAAGAAAAGAAAGAAGAAGAGGTACGGCGACAGAGAGATTTCGAACAGATTGCAGGATTGTTCCGAAATGTCCATCAAGAAATCGATACCGTTAAACAAGAAGTTCGAGAAGAAATTGGGACAGTTCGAGAAGAGTTTGAGGAGAAGTACCGAAAACTAGAGAAAGAAGTGAAGAAAATTCGAGATACCAACCAAGAAGAAAGTAGCAAATTGGACAGGTCGGCGATCACAACAGCCAATGAAAAACTTAAACCACCAACGTTTGACGGCGAAATATCCTGGGCTATGTACAAACGTCAGTTTGAGGCTGCAGCTAATGCAAATAGATGGGATCAGCAGCAGAAAGCAACGGCGTTGGTATTGGCTTTGCGAGGAAAGGCGCTTGAAATACTTCAAAACATTCCTGAAGCCAAACAAACTGATTATTTGGCTGTTGCGGGCGCCTTGGAAGATACGGCAACAAATATCTTAGCCAAGTGTATCAGAGCCAGTTGAAGAGTAGAATTCAAGGTTCAACGGAGTCACTGCAGGAATTCAGCAGTAGCATTGAGAGCATGGTACGACTGGCTTATCCACAGGCCCCAGATGAATTCATTGAGCAAATTAGTGTCCAGTACTTCATTGATGGAGTTCGAGATGTCGATATGCAGCAAGCGTTGAGACTAAGTAGGCATAACACCTTAGCCGAAACAGTTGTCCAGGCACTGGAATATGAAGCTGCCAAAAACGCATCTATGAATCGTCGCAGCAAATTAAGAGAAGTCAGGGTGTCAGACGAACCACAAGACAATGCAGATTTCTTTAAGAAGTTGGAGGCGATGTTCCAGAAATTTTGCTCTCGAGGAAGCAAGGAGTCTGGATATAGAAAAGTGATTAAATGTTACAATTGCAACCGAGAGGGACATATAAGTAGAAACTGCAGGCGACGACCCAGATCTGAAGAACGAAATGTTCAGAGAGAGAATACCCGACTTCAGGAAAACTCCACCTCGCCAGTGTAGGGGGGCGAACGCTGGCGACCACTGATTATCAAGCCCCCAAGTTACATTTGTGCTCCATCAAGAAGAGCTGTGAGAGCCTCGTTGTCCAAGGTTTTATCAACGGCAAGAAATGTGATTTGACCATCGACACGGGGGCAACAAGGTCAGTGGACGCCCCGACATGGTTTCCAAAGAATCTATCGTGCAGCACAACATCAAGCCAATACTGGAAACTGCAAAAGGAGATTTGATAAATGTTTTTGGAGAGACCACTACCACTTTAGAAATTGGCAATGCACAATTAAAGATTAATGCAATCGTGGCTGACATAGTGGATGAATTTATAGTAGGCTTAGATGTTTTGGAAACCTTCAATTTTATCACAGTGGACTTTAAAAACAGAATGTTGAGAGTGGGCAACGAGGAAATATTTTTCTCAGCATCTTCGAACAAGAACTGTCCTATTAAAATAATCGTCACCGAAGATACGCAAATACCTGGAAATAGTGAGAAGATCGTGAAGGCGTACCTAGAAAAACAACTGGAAGGAGTTAACACTATGGTTTTTGAACCAAACGAGAACAAAGAGAACGGGGCTCTTTTGGCTAGGTGCTTAGTTAATTCCAACGACACTATTCCAGTGAGGGTAGCCAATCTATCAGTAAACAGAATGACATTTAAGAAAGGGGAAGTAATCGGTACCTGTTCGCCAGTCTCCCGGGTAACAAGATGTGAGCAAGAGGAACCCGTCTCAAAAGATGTACATTTGTCCCAAGAGCTAATGGAGAGTTTCAAGAAGACCTGGAAACATCTTAGCGAACAGGAAAAGAAAATGGCCATCGAGTTTGTAAAGCAAGAAGCTGATGTTTTCGTGCAAGGAAAAATTACAGGGCGAACAAATTTAGTCGAACATCGGATCAACACGGGAAATGCTGTACCTATTCGCCAACCTCCACGAAGACTTCCTTTCGTAAAACAACAGCAAGTTAACACCATGGTTCAAGAAATGCTGAAGGATGGTGTCATAGAAGAATCCAGCAGTCCTTGGTCATCACCAGTTGTGCTGGTGACGAAAAAGGATGGTTCGACGAGGTTCTCTGTGGATTACATGAGGTTAAATGATGTTACGAAGAAGGACAGCTACCCATTACCCCGAATTGACGATACCTTAAATACCTTAGCCGGATCCAGGTGGTTCTCAACTCTTGACCTGAAAAGTGGATATTGGCAGGTAGAGCTAAACAAAGAAGATAAAGAGAAAACGGCCTTTACAGCTGGAAACGGCCTATATCAATTCAATGTCATGCCGTTTGGATTATGTAATGCGCCTGCCACTTTTGAAAGGTTAATGGAATTAGTTCTGCGAGGACTAACTTGGGAAACGTGCCTGGTGTACTTGGATGATGTAATGGTGATTGGCAAAGATTTCGACGAACATCAATCGAATCTGAAGAAAGTATTCGTTAGGATCCGAAGTGCTAATCTCCAGCTGAATCCAAAGAAATGCGTTCTATTCCAGGAAAAAGTCAACTTTCTCGGACATGTCGTATCATCGAAAGGAATTGAGACCGATCCAGAAAAAGTTCAAGCAGTGCGAGATTGGCCCAGACCAAAGAACAAGCACGAAGTCAGAAGCTTTTTGGGACTCAGCAGTTACTACCGCCGATTTGTTAAAGATTTTGGGAAAATTGCGAACCACTACATCAATTAACCGAAAAGAACTCCCACTTTGACTGGTCACCAGAATGTCAACAGTCGTTTCTTGAGCTGAAAAACCGGTTGACTACTGCTCCTGTTCTTGCATATCCCTTGGACGAAGGATTGTTCGTGTTAGACACTGACGCTTCACAAAGTGGAATAGGAGCTGTTCTTTCCCAAATACAGGATGGCGAAGAAGCTGTAATTGGATATTTCAGCAAAACGTTGGGAAAGGCAGAGCGAAACTACTGTGTGACCCGGAAGGAGCTGCTAGCGGTTGTACGATCCATAGAACATTACCACAGTTTTCTCTATAGACGGAAATTTTTAGTAAGAACATTGGCACGTGTGAACGAGCGGTATTATTGGATCAACTGTCGAAGAGATGTGGAAGAATGGTGCAGAAGATGTGACCTCTGTGCTTCTAAGAAGGGCCCGAAGACACGATCCCGAGGGAAAATGAAGCAGTATCTGTCAGGTGAACCTTGGGAAAGAATTGCGGTGGACATTGCAGGACCATTCCCTACGACAGATTCTGGAAATAAGTACATCAAGGTTGCCATGGACTATTTCTCGAAGTGGCCAGAAGTAGTGCCGATGCCGAATCAGGAAACAGTTACAGTGGCCGAAGCCCTTCTGGAAAACGTGATTTCCAGACACGGAGTACCCTTGGAGCTACATACCGATCAAGGTAGAAATTTTGAATCCGAAGTATGGACGCAGTTAATGAGGTTGCTGGGGATACGGAAAACACGAACAACCCCACTTCATCCACAGTCAGATGGAATGGTTGAGAGGGACAATAGGACCATAAATCAATACCTCTCACTCTTTGTGGATGAGCACCAACGTAACTGGGATAAACTGGTACCTCTCTTTCTTCTGGCCTACCGAAGTTCCCAGCATGAATCTACTGGCTATACACCATCGGTGCTCTTGTCTGGAAGAGAAATGAAGCTCCCCGTAGATCTGATGTTTGGCAGACCAACAGCCGACGACCATGAAGAAGTGTCTCTTCCACATTATGTAGCTGACCTACAGGAGCGACTTAGAGTGGTCCATGATTTTTCCAGACAAAAGCTTCAGTTGAAGAGCGACAAAATGAAGATGAGACTTGACAAAAGGCAGTCATTAAACTCTTTCAACGAAGGCGATGCAGTTTGGTTGTACCAGCCACAGCGAAGGAGAGGATTAAGTCCGAAATTGCAAAGACCTTGGGAAGGACCATATCGCATTGTCAAAAAGATTAATGACTTGGTGTACAGGATCCAACTTTCGCCAAGAGCCAAGCCAAAAGTAGTGCACGTGGAAAGACTGAGTCCGTATCGAGGAGATAATCCACCGGTCTGGAGACAAACGGAAGAAGCTGTTCGGGGCGAGTAGCTTTAAGGGAGGGAGCAGTGTAACGTGCAAAGGGGAACAGCCACCGGTATTGGCTACAAAGTAGCGGCATCCGTTTGAAGTATGCGCGCGATATATGCTGTGGTTGGACATACCAAAAGCGGCGTCAACAAAGAGAGCGACGGCAGTGTCGGCATCTTCTGTTAAGCTGCCGACAAACGAATTTCGAGAAGCGTATAGTGGCGGCTTCTGGTCTTTGATACCGAATGCTCTGGATCCTTTATCGGGTATATATATGGGAGAATTTTCGGCAAGAAGACAGAATGAAAAAGGCAGTGTGAATAAATAGAATAGTCCGAGTAAGTTAGAGAGAATATAGTACAGTTAAGTTGTAATTTATATTATTTTGAGTGTAAATAAAGTTGATTTGATAACTCTAAATTAGTCTCACTTATCTGCGAACCCGCATACGCAACAATAATATTTACATAAAAGAAAATGATGATACTGTTATACAGAAATTGTACAGTTTGAGAATGACAATAATTTAAGAAGACAGCAACTATTTAATCAGCTGTTCAATGTCCATTAATTTTAAATGTTGAATTAAATAAATGAAAAATATATTTAAGCACTCTTTATTGTAAACTTCCTATATATAAACAAAGTAACAAAATATTCTAAACAAATGCGTCATAATTTTCACTTCTTATTTAATAATTGTTCTAACAAAGCTACCTTACGTTCTTCTAAGTCAATCTTTCTTTTTTCAATTTCCATGCGTTCTTTATGTCTTTTCTCGTTTTGTTCTTGTTCCCTGGTCTTTTTTAATATTGCTTTACTCTTTTTACCTTTTTGAAGTTCTTGTTTCTCTTTAATTTCTGATTTAAATGGTCTCCCAGAAGAAGTAAAACTTGAATCATTGGAAATCAATAACCGTAAATAATCAGGTAATGTCCTCAATGACCAGATTGATGTCATTTCCGGCCCATTACTTAATATAAAATTAATAATTTGTTATATAAATCGGTTTTGTCCTATCAGAATTTTGTATTCACATTTAATAAAGGTACAGTGTGCCAAAACAATGTTTATGTGTTAATAACATAATAGAAATTTTAATATGGTGTTTAAATTTCAATATAGTGTATTGTTTTATAAATGAGAAATTATCATATCTAAATTGATCTGGGCTTTTAATTCACAGATTAAAATAAAAATCATTTAGTCTGTCGAATAACAGCCATAAAACTAATAACAATATATGTAACGAATTGGCAGATATACACAATAAATAAAAAAATATCTATAACAAAACAATAAATAGTTCCTTGGTTAGATTTATGAAGGTATCAGGTACACAAAATGTTTTTCCATTAAATTCTCACCAAAAACATAACAAAATATAAATATATCTCCTAAAAAATCGTATGTACCATAATAATATAAAATAAACTATATGCTTTGGTTAAATCAATATCTATCAAGGTGTGTAGATAAAAAACTATATACAGTAAAATATAACAAAAAATCTCTGAGAATGATACATATTTAGGTAGAATAATAATATAACACAAAAGAATTCTTGAAATGAAAAAAAAATTCTTGAAAATCGATAAAAATTATTTGGCCTCGTCGCTTGATAATCATTATCAGACAAAATGAGGTCAGAACGAGTCTTATTCGGAGGTATCAGGTACGTAACGGATTCCACTGCTGTGTTTGTTCATGAAACAAGAAAAACATATTAATTTTCAAACAAGTTATAAAATAGAAAGAAAATCTGAACTGAGAAATATTGATTCGGTTGCTTTTTATATTTATCTATATAACAAACCTTTTTAGCTGGCAAATTGCTGCTCATGTTGAGAATTTAAAGTTTTCTAAAATTACCAGTACTAATATGTTTATTGTGATTATTTTTATCTCTGATATATTTGTGAAGAACCAAGCCAATATTAATTTTTAATATTTCTTCAAAAATGTTAAGAGTTTCACAGAATATAATTTTGTCAAAAAACTCTTGATATTTTTGGAGAAACACATTCTCAAGATTAACGCAATGCCCGTTGCTGTCTAAAAAACTATATAGAGGGTTATGGATAGTATCCACTAAATCAATTAACTTTTCACTTAGCATAGTTCAATTTGGTATTCTTATCATTTTTTTAGTTACAAACAAATGCTGAACAAGAATTTCATCTGAAAATAAACTTTTGTGGCAATTAGCACGATCTGATACCTTTAATTTCTTGATAATATATCCTACTACATTAGTAGTGGCATAATTGACTCTAGAAGAAATTACATTACCTTCTGCAACACAGACATTCCGCAATGTAAATTTTTATAGAAAATCCTCAAAATTACCAAGAGATTCACAATAAGCATCCTCACAGTTGTATGATTTGGATATTGGCGAGCTCAAATTATTAATAACTACTGTTTTCAAGGCAGCTACACATGTAGGATTAGTGTTAGCGAAACCGTGTTGTCGAATTTGCCCAAAATGATTTTCAACCGGATCTTGATGCAAATTTCTCAAATTTAGAAAGTTCAATCCCAAAGGTTTCAAATTTTTCCAAAGTAAAATTATTGCCCTGATCGTTATTTGCCAGCCCTTAATGAATTTAAAATTACTCTTGATCTTTCCATCATTGCCATGTACTCTCCAACAAGTGATTTTTGGCAATAATTCGGACCAAAAGTGTGGGGAAGAATGGGACAACGCGCAACCATACTATTACCCTCGTGATTGAAAGATTGAGAGCTATTCAAGGAATCACATAAATTATCCATAATATGACAGAAATGTGCCTCCAAGCAAAGATAACCAGAGGCATGGAATGTTTCAATAGCTGCAGCCATTGTATGGCTTAGTTGTCGAGCAGCCACTTCTACTTTCATCTTCAAATAGCTATCACTGAAGTTAAAATCGCTTTCTTTCAACTTATTCAAATATTTGTAAGTTCTTTTAAGCTTATCTGTAAGAAAAGCTTGTTTCATATGGAACATACTAGCAAACTTTCCTTTCTCGTATTCAATTTTAGAATTTATCAAGGCATTTCTAGTATTTTTCAAAAAAGATGGGGAACATCAAAAATCGTAATAATACATTGACCATTGACAACAAAGTGGTAAGAAGATGGTTTGGAATTTGAATATTCCTTAGTCAAAGAGGATATTTCTGCTCTGTTTGTGCTGCCTTGATCACAAACTGTAGCACAAACTCGAAGATCTATAATTTGAAGCTCCTCAATAACTTTTACGATGATACGTTTCAGATCCTAGGTATCCCCTCACCATGAAAACAAGGGCATGATTTGCAAAGACGGACGTTCGACCAAATACAGCTTTAAGTGCTCCAGAACTGGTGTTAAATGGCCACATCCAAAAGGAATTGACGACAAGATACATTGTAATGTTCTAGGAGAAGGCAACGGGAAAAATGCTCCTAATTATTTATAAAGCCTAGGACTTCTTTTGAAGATGGATAATGCAAAAGTTTTGTCATTCATAGTCCACCTACGAGCAGTTGGTTTCATATTGGCATTTCTAAGCTGAGAATTATTAAATTCTTTTGATACAATATTAAAATTTTCTTCAATAAAAATAAATCTTTCATCATTATATAAATTTTGAAGTGAACTAAACTGAGCCCTTTCATTGTTCAACAAAAAATTCAATTTTGATAACTTAGAAAGGACGTTTCTATGGACATTATACAAATTTCAGGAGTCAAATCTGATTTCTTGAGACCTGCTTTATCCAAAATTCCAATTTTGTTCTCTAATAAAAATGAATATGTATTAAAATCATTTACTTTCAGCTTGGAACAGGTCTCTGGATTACTAACGATTTGGAGATTATTCTCAATAACCGATGGGGATATGGCAGATTCTAAATACATGATTGAAGTAGAAGGAAGAGAGGCCAAAGAAGTATTTAAAACGTCATCTTCAGAATTTGAGTCCCTATCTCTCGCAGGAAGTTGTGCGTTATAGGAAATACTTGTTGTTATTTTTATAGGAGGAATATCCATTATCTCAGCTCTGAAAGTAGGTGCATTGTTGAATGATATAGTTCTAGGAATAACAGAATATGTACGTATGATCGGGTTCACGCGAAACAGACTTCGGAATGGCAAACCAATTTAAACTAGACATTGTAGTAGGATCAGTGTAGTCGAAATAAATGAAATGATCGCAACATACATAATAATTGGAACAGTTTGTCGTTGAACTAATTCGACACATTGTTTTCTATGAATCTAGTCTAGACGGCTCTCTGGGAAAACTAAAAAACATTTTGTTTTGTTGACCTGTAGGTAAATTTCTATAATAAGAACTTTTGCAGGATGGGTATTTGCAGGACAATCTCGGAATCAATTTTCCAGAAGGATCAGACATGATGACAAAATTAACCAAGAATCAGTAAAATCGAAAATATGAACACCGGATAAATTAAAATGAAAAGTATACCAGAGCTACGAACGTGCTAGCAAAATTCATAAATATAATAAAATCAAAAAGATACTTTACTCACATGATTGGCTTATTCGTTAATCCTTCTCTTTTTCTTCTATTGCTGGCCTGAAACTTGATCATCAATTAATTAATTGGATTTAACATTTCCAATCCAATCAGATATGCTTGGATTTACATAAACAGGTTCAATGAGAAGCTGACATTCCAAACAATCCTCTACTCACCTGAAAGAAAAATGATATTAGTTCAAAGAATCATGTTAGAATTGAAAAGCTTATCTAAAATAAAATTTACATTTTTCACAGCTTACTGCCTCATAACAATAAATATGCAGGATGAAGGAAATTTGAAGATTTGACCGTTAGTCGTTATTGTCAATTTCAGACATATATTATTTTGATCCTTATGTTGGATGTTGGCTAATCTGAAAGACCTGGAGAATTGGGATTGACACACATCTTCATTGGGTATTTTATCATATTTCAACACCCCCCTCAATGAATACATTTCTATTAAACAGAGTTAGCGCCAATAATCTTATACAACTATTACACCTAAATGTTCTCGAAATTTTTCGAATTTCACTTTAGACAGTGGTTTAGTCAAAATGTCCGCAATATTGTCCTCGGTTTTCACATTACCCTTAATTTTCAGTATACTGCCTCCTCCTTAAGTTTCGTTCGTCCCGAAAAGAAATCCTGACTCATGCATGATCCGGTGGAGTAACTTCTTCTTCACCGTTGGTCCCCCGATACAGAGCGAGTCGATCTAGATGTATCACTTTCATCTTTCCCCGTGGTGTTCGTTGGATGCGATAAACGATATCGTTGAGTCGCGCCTGTATGGTGTAAGGACTTTCTCAATCAGATTGCAGTGGGGAGAACGGCCAACCGTTCTTTTTGGATTGAATAGCCAAACCCGGTCTTGCACCTGATAACCCTCGGAATTGGCGCGTCGATCGTACCGTGTTTTCATGCGGTCGCTGACCATACGGATATGTTTTCTGACTTGTTCATGAACTTCTCGTAGTCGTTGTTACAGCCGACTGGTGAACTCATCCGTGGCTTCCGTTGATGGAAATGGTATTCGAAAGAGCAAATCGCAAAGTAACCTCAACTCTCTCCCGAACATCATGCAAGCTGGAGTCTCTTTAGTAACGTCGTACACCGCCGCACGATATGCCATTAAGGCCAAAGGAACATATCGGTCCCAGTCACGTTGGTTATCAGACGTGAACTTCTTCAGAAAGCTGACGAGAGTATGATTGAACTTCTCGACCATGCCATCGGACTGTGGATGCAGGGGTGTTGTTCTGGTCTTTCTTATGCCAAGTATCTCGCAGAACCCTTGGAACAAGCGGCTCTCAAAATTCCGTCCTTGGTCTGAATGTAACTCCATGTCAATGCCAAAACGGCATAGCGTGTCAACCAGAGCTTGTGTCACCGTGGCAGCCTCTTGATTGGGTAGGGCGTATGCCTCCGGCCATTTCGTAAAATAGTCCATTATGACCAATATGTACCGGTTTCCATCATCAGTTGTAGAAAACGGCCCTGCTATATCGATGGCTATCCTCTTAAACGGTGCTTCTACAGTGTATTGCTGAAGTCTCCCTCGGGTGCGTCTATGCGGTCCTCGGGCGCTGGCACACACTCGCATAGTCGGCACCATTCTTCCACGTCTGCTCGACATAAAATACGAAATAAAACCGAGCTCGCGTTTTCTCCAATGTCTTGTTAACACCAAAATGTCCTCCAGCTAGCCCATCGTGAGTTTCTCGAAGTACACGAGCCACCCTGACTCTGGGAATTACTATTAGCGAGGTGGTTGTTATGCCATCTGGATGCTCCCATTGGTATCGCAGCTGCTTTCTGTACTTATGCTATAATTTATGAACTTAATATTTATTTCATTTTTGCATTTAACTGCTACTTCTTTATCTCTAAGTTTATAAAACTTTATTAACTTTTTCCTTGCGCCTTGTTAGTTGATGGGTTCTGTTTTTCGATTTTCTCCCGTATTGTCGTTATTACTAGATAGTGGTCCCTTCCTATTTCTGCTCCTCTTTTAACTCTTGTATCCATTATTGTTTTTTCTGTACCGACTTTCTGTTATTACATAGTCAATTATTGATTTTTCATTTCTACTCTGTACTTCTCTGGTATACTTGTGTATATCTTTATGAGGGAAAAACATGTTTGTTATAATAAAATCGTTTGTGAGACAAAAATCAAGTTATATCATTATATCTAGTTAATTCTCCAAATTTTCCAATAACTGTTTTGTATTCACTATCCTGTTTTCCAACTCTGCTCTCCTATTAAATATTTCTTTTCTTTATTTTGGTCTATTGTTCTTGACAGCTCGTTCCAAAATGTATCTTTATTGGTGGCTTTATCATCTTCGTTTGGCCCATAAGCTATTATTATTGATCTTATCTGGCATGTCTTATTATTTTTCATCTCTACCGTGAGTATGCGTTCATTCCATGGTATCCAGTTTTGTATCTGCTCTTAATTTGTTTATTAATTATGCACCCAACTCCTGCAGCTGCTCTGTTTTCCTGTGAACTCCACTATATATTAATATATTGTTAGTGTGCAGTTTTATCATACCTTGACTTTTTTTCTCGTTTCAGTTATTCCCAGTATATCAACCTCTAACTTATCAAATTCCTCTTCTAGTTCATTTTCTTTTCTTTATAATCCATTTCGCTATTTTCCATGTTAGTGTTTCCGTAGACTTCGCGAGTGTTATATTGTTTGGCATATCCTTGTCTATAGTTTGTATTATGTATCGTTTTTTCTTTTGTATTTTTTTCCATTACTTTTTTGACGGTGAATTTCTTCACAGCTTACTCGCTTGGGTTGGACCTTCTCGTTCTGGTGATCTTTCACTTACTGTTCTTTTTTTACTATTGATTTCTTCTTCTGCGGTGTATTGTTCATTATTTACTATCAACTTGTTGTATCTTATGAAGGATCTGTATTCTTTTTTCCTAGCTTCCTGCGGTATTAGGAGAGCTCTTTATTTTTGAATGTTTATAGGGTAGTCTTCGTTAATCCAAATTTCAGAACCTTTCAATTTCTTTTATTTTTCAGTATCTCGAATATTGTGCTAATTTTTGTTAGCTTTAATAGAATTGGTCTGTTTCTATCTACCTCATATTTTCTTCTGACCTCATCCAGTTCTATCTTCTTTTCGATGTTCAGTCCAATTTTTTGTATCACTTCCCATACCTTGTCCTCTACTTTGCTCTGGTTTTCATTATTGTCGTCCTTGATTCCATTTATTATGATATTTTTGCTTCTAATTTCTCTCTCTAATTTTTGTATGTGCTCTTCTTGTTTCTCTACTTTATCTTTCAGTTCTAAGTTATCTGTTCTATCTCTAGTATCAAGTTAGCCATTGTGTCTTTCATTTGTATTATGTTTCCATTAATTTACGAGAACATCACCTCAATTTTCTGCATATTTTTCTAAATTATTTTGCCTCGCTGTTGACCGCACTAAGAGTAGTCTCCCGTCAGAAGTCTAACTCTTCTCAATCTTCAGCTATATATTCTTTTGATCCGGTTGATATTTATTTTTAATTTCTTTGATTTTTTATTGGATCTGGCAACACCGCTTAACAATCCAGCGCGGTCAATGTACGGTCGACAATGATTTGTTTATATGGACAGTTGACCTAGATTTGATTATTATTAATTATTTCTACTTATCTTACTTGCTTCTGTCTATTTTTTTTTTCTTTTTTCACTTCACTCCAACACAAAACACTATCAGTTCACAATCTTATCTTTGATTGTATATGATTTGCTCTGTACCGCTTGATTTTCAAGTTTGATTCAGGAGACAAGTCATATACGTGCGCTTCACTCGCTTGACATTAATAATAATAACAATAATAAATCATTATATTGTTGTAACCCTTTGTAAAATAGGCTATCTTGACTAAAATTGGTGGAACCCTATCTAAATAGAAATTATTGTGTGTACGAGTGTTATGTTCGTGTATATCTTTATCAATATTAAATTTACAATCCTGGATCAGATGTTCAGGTATTCAACATTTTATAAATCAATATCATACTATTATATGTTACAGTTGGCCTTACACTCAAAAGATTTGTTGTATCTAACATATCTCTTATCCTAGTGAACTTATTGTATCTTAAGATCATTCGTAATGCTTTATTTTGTTTTTTCTGTGGAATATCAACTGTCCATGATTCATTAAAAATAACAAGAAAAACAGAATATCGTGCTTCTCAAATAAAGATAATTTTATATCGGATAGGCAATATGGATTCAGATCAGGAGGATCAAGGGAAGGTGCTATATTCTCTTTATCCTCATATATTTATGATGCCTTAGACAAAAAAAAACTACCTTATGCATATTCCTTGACCTATCCAAAGCATATGACACGGTATGTCATGATTAGCTACTGAAAAAAATATTCTCCTACGGAAATTCCTACAATCTCATCAAAAGCTATTTATCTGGTAGAGAACAGAGGGTGAGAATAAATGATGTGACCAGAACTGTTTCCTATGGAGTTCCATAAAGAATGGTACTGGGTAACGGTATTGTTGTTCTTAATTTATATTAATGGATTACTTGAAATAGAAACCCAAGGAAAAAATTTGAGCTTTGCAGATGATACAGCCATTCTCTATAAATCAAATACCTGGGGAAATTTGAAGGAACTTGCAGAAAATGACTTTCTTGAAATAGAAAAATGTTTAGAACCAAAAAACTCACACTAAATTCAACAAAAACAAAATATTTACCATTTTCTTCCTATTCTAATCGACTCCCAAATATGGGACCATTCAAAATAGCAGATAGTTATGAAATACCTGATGATAAATCAATAAAATACCTTGACATTGAAATAGATCGTCATCTTAGATGGGACCTACAAATAAAAAATGTGGCTAAGAAACTGAGAGGACTGCTATACAGATTCAAATACCTGAGAGACTTTCTGGATACTAAACATTTGAGAATACTATATTACGCTTTGGTTGAATCACAGCTACAGTACGGTATAGTAGGATGGGGTGGAGTAAACGATAATCACTTGGAGAAATTGAATACTTGTACATAAATACATCATCAAAATAATATATCATAAACCCCGTAATTATCCAAGCGGTGATTTTTTCAGTGAATCCTAAACTAAATAATATAAAGAAATAATACGGCAAAGTTATCAGCCTGTAACAAAACTATAGGTCAACGAAATGCAGCTTACTTGGGACCTCGATTGAACAATATGTTACCGGACTGCATACAAAATTAAAAGCAAGTTCAGTTACAAGAAGAAGTGTAAAAGGTTGATTACAAATACTGAAAGATCAATTTTCCATGATATTGTCAGTCAAAATATGAAATATTGATTAATGTCATTGTTTCCATTCGTAAATGACTTGAATTAAATGTTATTATAACAATATTATTTGTTTTTGACATCTACCTGGCAGTCAATGGTTTTACACCCGACAGTCACACCTTTATAATTTCATAGTAATCACTGATATACCTACCTACTTAAATGTTATTTCAGGAATGGATTTTTAATATTTTATTCGCTGTAGTTTTATGCATTTTATAGATAGACTGCCACAATTTTATTATAAATGCATACATAAATTGATGTACAAAAAGTATAGTCTACATGTATTTATAATATTTGATGTTAAATGTTTTTAAAATGTTCATTATTCTTACTTCATTTTAACTCTATACATTATTAGATGTTTAAAAATTATACTTATTTAATTATCATACATGACCTACTTCATATCTTCACTTGCCCCTTACCAACCCGCGTTGAGGCAGCGTGGTAAGGTACGCCTCAAAAACCCTATGATCTGGTAGAATGATATGTCTCTTAGAGACATATCGGTGGTTCGGAGTCCACCTTAAGCTGTAGGTCCCCTTATCAGTTGCAATACTGATAAGGCAGTGAAGAGGAGGCCTGTTCAGGAGTGGACGCAAAAAGGGCTGACGACGACGACGACAAGTAGTATAACAGTTCAAACTGTTGTTCACTTCTGTGACTTATTTTATGTTTATCGCCAAAATTTCCAAACACAAACTCTGTAATAATTTTATTACGCAAATAAACATTTTTTTTATTTATTATTTTACCGTATATTGATCATAGAAGTCGGTTTTGAAAAACAAGACTACTATGATTTCACGCTTCTAGAAATGAACTCACGATGTTCGCTGCGTCGAGCATGACGAACTTTTGCATTGTTCGGTAAGTATTCCATGGAATTCCAATTCCATGCATACTCTCTTTAAGTTTTTTTGCTACTAAGCCCATTGCTGAGAGGATTACGGGGATAATTTTGACTTCTTCTAATTGCCACATTTCTCGGATCTCTCTTATAAGTTGTGTATATTTTTCAATTTTTTCCTTGTGTTTTGTTTCGATATTGCTGTTGTTTGGGATGGATATATCGATAAGCATAACACTTTTGTAAGCTCCGTCTATAAGCGTTATATCTGGCTTGTTATACGGTGTTGTTTTGTTAGTGATAATTGTTTTGTCCCAATATATTTTAATTTGTTTTTTTGAATTACAGGAGGTGGTTGTAACTTAGAGTAGGGTGTTGTATTTTCAAGGTTTATATCGTATAATTTGAGAAGTTCTAAGTAGACAATTGCTGCGACTTTGTTATGTCTTACTAGGTACTTTGTTTCCGCTAATTTTTGACAACCAGAAAGGATATGCTCTATCGTTTCCTGGTTTTTGCTGCATTTACGGCATTTATCACTCAGGACGTCTTCTCTCAATATGCATTTTTGCTAGTTTCGCGTCTTAATCACCTGATCTTGGATTGCAAAAATAAATCCTTCGGTTTCTGGAAATATGTTGCCTAGTTTGATCCATTCCAACAAGGCATTTGTGTCTACGTTCTCCTTTTCCAGTTCGTTCCTGTATCTTCCATGTAATTTTCTTGATTTTGCAGCTTGTCTTCATTTGTTTGTGTTGGGAATGGTGTGAAGTTTTGTGAGCTAAGATTGAGTGGTGTGTAACCTGCATCTGCTTCAACTACTCTCTGGTGTAGTGCTTTGTGTTTTGTATGGAAAAAATCTTTTATTCCTCTGTCGCCTCTTTTCCTTGGTAAGGTGATACGTTCGATAGGTGTTTTGGGTGATGCATTCTGTATTTTGTCAGGTTTGCTCGTACCCTTCTTTTGACAGATTCAAGGTCATTGTGTGTCCATTTGATAATACCGAATGAATATTGGAGTACAGGGAAGGCATAACTGTATATTGCAGGTAATATTTTTGGAATTGAGCTTCGACATTGATTGTATGACTGTGTTTCTGTCTAGTTGTAGGGGTGGTGTTTCAACCAATCTTCCCTTTAAGACTGTCACTGTCTGGCACTTTTAAGTTTTTGAGCTGCCGGGAGCCCTGCACTTCTGTACCAAATTCCTAATCGTGCAGTGTGCGTAAATGCATTTCCCTCCTTCAATACAAAAAAATAGTTTCATGATTAATTTTAACTTCAGTATTTACTGTATGAAATAATTTACTATTTTTGTTCCTTATAATCATCATTTTTGTTTTATTTATGTTTAGCTTAAGCGAGTTGTTATTTAACAAATCTAATATATTGCTCGATTTATCATTTTATGTCTTTACTATTTGATCTATCCTATCCCCTATAAAATATATAACTATCAACAGCGAATAATTGAATCTTACACTTTTTTAAAGTCTTTACAATGTCCTAACACAGTTCCTTGGGGTACACCGTAGGCAGTTTTTGTAGTAGTTGAGATGTTACCATATTTTGTCACCTGGGTCCGGTCGGATAAGTACCGTTTAAACCACCTTAGAATTGTAGGTCCAAACTCATATTTTTCCTTTTTGCAGAACATAACTGTCTGTCTATTGTTTCAAAAGCACGCTTGAAATCTAAGAACACTACGCCAACAAAATGATTTTCCTCTAGAGCCCGTTTCCAGTTAAACAATACACTTTGTAAAGCAGTTTCACATGAATTCTTATGCCTAAAGTCACTTAAAATCTTATTGTTTTCAATATATTCAACTATCTGATTATTGACGCATATTTCAAGGAGTTTTTCATAAGGTCATGTTAATAGGTCTAAATTCTTCACAATTTATAGCACCCCTAATTTTTTCAATATGAATATCCATACTGTTCTTCCAATGTCTTGGAGAAATTACATATCTACTCTAAGCCGCTGTTAATTGTGTTGAGAAATTCGTCTCCAATTGTTTCAAAGGCGTACATTAAAATAAACTGTTATTCTAAAGAATATAAAATGTATAAAAAATAAAAATATCTAATGAGAATAGGTAAATGATAAATAAACATAAACTATAATATGACAAGAGATATGGACATATAGTAAATGAATTTAAACACTTAGTTTTTACTCTTGCACACATTCAGGAATTATTTACCTGTAAACAGAAAAAAAATATTAATATGTAAGAAAATACGTATATTTACGTACACTGGTACATTTTAACATTTTCTGTGAATGTAAGTTTGAAATTTATTTCGGTTACTCTGGTTTCATCTAAACTTTACCTTTTTGAGCTTTCATTGGAATGACATATTGATAATTTTATCTCTTAAATACTCATATCTACTCTGTAGTAATGACAGCCATTATATCTGCCAAATTTTCATCAGTAGGTACCCAGCTAACTCTAATTTTCTTTTCCTCTACGCACTGTTTTACAAAATCTCGATGAGTGATTGCCATGTTTTTCCTATTTCCAGTTTCCTCTCTGAATGCTAAATCCTTTTTGATTTCTTCTACTTTCTGATCAAATGTTTTAAGTTTGTGACGCCCATCTTTCTCTGTACAATCTCTAGCTGGTTTATTGTCACACCACAAAGTGATTGGATAGAGCGTACGTCCGATTATATATCTGATTGATTTATCAAGTTATATCAGCTCTTGACATGTGTCACTCATTGCTAAGTACTCTGCTTGGCAAGTAGAAGTCAAGACAGTGGATTGTTTATGACTTGTCCAAGTTTTGACATCTCCGAATAACTTGATTATATACCCTCCTGTTGATTTTGAGTCCTCACAATCTCGGAAACTTGCATCTGAAAGTGCTTCCAGATTATCTGAATTAGATAGGAACTTAAGTCCTAGATCAGGTACCTAAATACTGTTTTTACTTCTACCCAGTCATCTTCAGTCGGGTCTATCTGTTTTCTCGCCAGATAGTTTACTGCATAGGCTATATCTGGTCTAGTCGCATTTGCCAGATACATTAAACTACCTATTGCCTCCCTAAATGGTACTCTTCTAATTTCATTTAATTTATCTAAATTATCTGAGTTGTATTTAGACTTTTTATTCCTATGATCTACCTGACGGATTACCATAGATGTGTTCTGTGGTTTTGATTCGTGCATATTAAATCTCTCTAAAACTCTCTTTGTGTATGCAGCCTGATGTAAAGTTATACTTCTCTCTTTCCAATCTCTCTGTATCGTCATGCCCAGGAAGTTTTTAGGTTCGCCCAAATCTTTGAAATTATGAATACACTACCAAGTGTGTTTTTATTTGGTCAAGTTTCTCTGGATCGTTACTAGCTATAAGCATGTCGTCTACATACAATAACACTATAGCTAGTTTTCCATTCAGCCTCCATGTGAATAGACAAGGATCATGAAGATCGTTCTCTAGACCAAGCTTTCGCGCGTCCTTTGAGAATCTTTTATT
This sequence comes from Crioceris asparagi, assembly GCA_958507055.1. Classification (NCBI taxonomy): domain Eukaryota; kingdom Metazoa; phylum Arthropoda; class Insecta; order Coleoptera; family Chrysomelidae; genus Crioceris; species Crioceris asparagi. Next base: position 28,467,073 of record OY293832.1, read on the forward strand.
CCACAACTTAGAACTAACTCTGAGACCATATAGAGACTTTTTTAGTTTACAAACTTTTTCTCGTTTCATGTTCTCTGGTACCTCTAAACCTTCAGAAATTTCCATGAAGATCTCTTCTTCAAGTTCTCCATATAAGAACGCTGTTTTAACGTCCATTTGACATGCTTCTAGGTCCTCTTTATTAATTATGGAAATAACTGCTCGAATCAAGGGCGACCATGAACACCGGAGCATATGTTTCTTTCAGCCTATAGACATTTTTGTCTTTAAAACCTCTTGAGACTAGTCGTGCCTTATATTTGATTGACCCATTACTCTCAACTTTCTTTTTGAATACCCATTTGGAATCAACAATATTTGGCTTCTTACCTCTGAGATCTTCATGGGGTCGGTCTACTAGTTCCCAAACCATATTTTCTTTCATAGAGTCTAAATCTTCTCTAATGGCTTGTTGCCATAACTCTTTGACATCCGAATTTATTGCTTCTACAAAATTAGTTGGGTCTTTTTGAATTGAAGCTAATAATATATGACCCAATTCATCCTCTTTTAATTAACCATTAACCTCAAAAACTCTTGTGTAACGAGCAAAGCTTATATCTTCAACTTTCTTTGCTTTACTTCTCGTAATTGGAACATCAGTTTTATTTATTGGTAACTCTGATTTTTTCCTTCGCTTTTTTTCTCCGAATTTCGCTCTGAATATATTTTCCTTGGTCTACCTCTCTTCCTAGGCTCAATGGTGTTCATTTCTGAATTTTCTGTTTCCATAACTTCGTCAGCTATGGTAAATTCGATTGTATTCTCTGATTTGGTTTTCTCAACTAGTTCTCTCTATTGACTATTGAAATAAACATCTTTATACACTAATCTTTCTATAAATCTTACGTGTCTCGATTCAATGAACTTTCTTGTGTTGGGGGCCATAGAACGTATCCCGGGATTTATGGCCTACTAATACAGTTATTATGGATACATTGCTAAACTTTGTTTTAACAAAGGGTAATTTCGCGTACGCAATACATCCAAAGCTTCTGATTTGCTCTAGATGACAGTTTGCTCTTGATGAAAATTTAAATAACGCAACTTCATAGTCAATTTACTTGTGTGGAGTTCTATTGTAAGTGTAAACAGCTGTTTCAGCAGCTAATTAACACATATTTTGTGGTAAACCTGAGTCGCACATATACGCTCTTATTGTTCTCTGAATAGATTTGTTAAATCTTTCTGCTGTACCGTTTAATTCAGGAGTATACGGTGGACCACTATCTGACTCTATATTTTCTCTTTTCATTATCTCTGCAAATTTTCCACCTGTAAACTCAGTACCTCTATCTGATCTAACATAGCAAACTTTCGCGTCTGTACCTAATAAATTTCGAGTGGAATTCAAAAACTTTTCAAATGCTTGACCCGATTCATCTTTAGACTTTAAGCAATATACACTGGCATATCTGGAATGGTCATCTACGAATACAATAATATATCTGAATGAATTATTTGAAGTGATCTGTCAGCTCTACTTCTGTTTTGTTTAGATGGAAGTTTTTCCATTTTTGACAATATACACACTTCACACTCTTTAATTGAACCATCAATTTTCACATTTTATAATATTTTATCTTTCTTTTTTATCATTTTCAGATAATTTAAAGAAGCATGCCCTAGCCTCTGATACCATAGCATAGCTTCATTTTGAATGTTAGATGATGGATTTTCATATAATATATCTTGTAGACTCTCTGCACTCTTTAAATCGTCTATATTAACTGTTTTGTAGACACTCCCTCCCAATCGCAGACCCCACATTTCCTATTGACGTAGCACTAAACTCAGAATTAACTCTCTCGGAACTGGACATCTCTATGTCCTTATTGGTTTGCGATTGCTCAGAAACTTCATTGCATTCATGCAGTGCAACTATAGTTTTCATACACGGTTATCTTTGTATCGTCAGCGAATTCGGGCTTTATGACTTCAGACCAAACAACCCAATTTGGTTTGTCATAAACCCCTTCAAATATCGTCTTATTGTTCTCTTTGTTATAAACTTTGAATATTTTGTCGTCTAAATGTATAGAAAACCCTGCATCTACTAATTTACGTAACGACAATAAGTTCTCTGAAATATCTTTTGCTGCAATTACATTGGCTAATTTAATATGCTTACAATTTATTTTATCATCTCTAAGCAAAAGATTACCTCTACCATCTATTACTATATCAGCAATTTCGTTCTTATTGGCGCTTTTGATAACGCCTTTCTCTGATTTTTGAAAGTCATTTAGAATGAAACTTTTGTTAACTATATGACTCGTGGCTCCCGAATCAGCTATAAATTTTATAACGTCTGCACTATTTAAGTTTACATTAGAGATTATCTTTCCTTCTGAATCATTGTACTTACCGTACGTTTCATCACCGTCCTCGTAGTTCTCTTGGTTAGTTGATTTTTCAACATACTCAGCCCTCCTTGCTGTCGTCTGACCCTTTGGATCTCTGTTTTTTCCTCTGCCTCTGGAAATAACTCTGGATACCCCTCTCAAGTTGTTACCTCTTGTATGCTCTTGCCAGTGTCCGTGTTTTTTGCATCTGAAGCATTTATCATTGCTATTCTTGGCCCTTTGTACTCTTACTCTTGAAACAGCAACTTCTTTCTCACTCGAGTTCCCTTTATTTGCATCGTTATTCTCTTGTATGCGATACATGGTCTTTCTTAAAGCTTCCATGTTCATCTCTTTACCAGTAGTTGAGATAACAGCCGAATCAGTACATCTCACTTCAGGCATAGCTCCAATGCCTTGGTAGAACGTATCTATATCTCTTAACCTCTTCACTATTTCCATAGGCTCAATTAAACCTATAATTCTCTTATGATAATCTTCATCAATATGGCTGATGATTATATCTTTAACTGAGTTCTTCCTTTTCATGATCTCAGACTCTAAAAGTCCAGTCGGCGCTGGTTGATTTGTATCAATTAGGTCCAGTAGTCCCCAACTCGTGAGCTCGGTGTTCAGACAGTCAATCCACACTTCAAAGCTCGACTTGTTTGTCAGTTTATAGTGCCTCAGAATTTTTGGTGCTAAATTACCGCTGTTTGCACTTTCTTGAACGTGCATCTGTCCTCTCTGCTCTTAGCTCTGCATGTTCTTCAGTTTTATTTTCTCCGATTCCAGCATGTGTGAGTGAACTTTACATAATCTGTCCAATACTTCTTTAAGCATACCTCCAATTGTCTGGTTTCTTGACGTATCATTCAAATTAAGTTTAGTTGCAAATGCATTCACACTTGCAATTGATGCTTGCAGCTCTTCTATATTACCTCTAGCCTCTGAATTGCTTGTAGTCGTGCCACTACTGTTTCCTGACCCTTGACTCGTGGTCCCACTCATAATCTCTGAGTTTCTTTACACAATTGTGGTAGTCGCTGTGAATTAAACCTCTCAATTATTACCTGGGATCAACTCCTAAAAATTCAGACCTGAACTCTTACTCTCCGTAAACAAAGGTTACAAACTATACAAGATCCAACCTTTCAATCACTCACTCACAGCGCTCAGAATTTTTATTCAAATATAGATGGTATAATAAAGAAAAAATTCCTTACGTTGTTCACTGAAATTTGATCCTGTAGAGTTCTCATCTAGTCGAGCCATCATGTATTCTTCGTAACCTTCTTTCGCAATTTCAGTTTCATCAACTCTCTCTGCCATCTATTCCAGGATTGTGAAACATTTTCAATTAGTTTTTGTTGCTTTGACATGAATGTATTGTTTCATTGGTCATTTACTTATTTTTGTATATATTTATAAAAATATACAATCTCTCTGAAAAACTCAACCCACTCATTTTTCTCTCTTTAACCTCTTAATAAACCTTCCGGTACCAGGTAATCTCTTTAACTAATTGACTAATGTTTCTTGCTTCTGAGTCAGAAGAACCGAACCACAAGTTAGTTTGGCTCAGAGCCAGATATTAGATTCTCTCACCGGGCATTCTACGTATGCACACCACTCGCCGATGTTCAACTTCGTGCATGACCACGAAAGCTGGTCGGTTTTGGGCTGCAGAAGACATACTTGGGACCCGAATGGGGTCCTACCAATCTCCCTAGTCAATGAGGAGCCTACGCCGAACACAAGTTTCAGCTAAACATTGACCCCGGAATGTATGGAATTCACTCGTAATTATTTACTTTTCTATTCATTTATTTAATTAAGGCAATGAAAAGAAAAATCCACAGCAGTCAGCAACCCGGTATTTGACCGCAAGGCAAGGCAGAACTTGGCACCAAACTCGAGTGAAAAATTCCAATTCACTAATAGCATGAAATCTGAAAATTATCGAGCTAAATTCCTAATTTGACTAAATTTCTCTCTTACTTATACTCTCTCAATAGTATTATTCATCCTCTGAATTTTAATCAAGTCTTCATTTACCCTTCTTTTTATTCCTTCTTCTTTTTTTTATTTTTATTCATTTATTTATATATACATATATATACTTACACACATATATATCTGAATAGTTGTAACCAATTCTTAAAGAACTTTACTTTGACGAAATTATTACTCAACACATAAATCAATTTATTTCTTAATAATAACATAAGAGAGTAAAATAAAACTTATAAAAGTACCACAACTCAACACTTACAACTTCTCGTTATATTCTCCTCTTAATTTAATATTATCATAACATTTATAATACTTTTGTTAAACTTGGCTGCAGATGAAAAACCGTATTTGCATACATACAGACCTTACTTTTATTTTTCAATTTCTCGGTCACAAAATTGGGGTCTTCTCTGGAATGCGGCGTCTCTTCTGCTCACTTGTTGCACGGTTTTCTGTAAACTCTTTTCTCGATATAGTCTCCTTCTAAATATTTATTGCTTTTAATATAAAAACAAAGACCACTTTTTAAATTTTCAACTTTTAATTCAGCGTAGTCACTAGTCACCCAAGAAGCAACCACGGACTGCTACCATGTTGGAATTCTTTATTAATCAAAATACACAAAACTCATTAACATCGATGTGCTCACAATGCTGGCTGACGACTCTCTGACTCTTGACTGCGTTCTCGCGCGCCACCTCCAGATCTACGACAGTACCCGAGCGCCAGCAGCGTCACACATGCATGTATCGACAAAGCTTTAATCCTTACATACACACTAGGTAGTATATAAATATCATGTTTAACCTCAAAATGTAATTTTTTTTATTTTATTATTTATAATCGTCATTAGTTTCCACATGAATTAAAATGCTTTTGCAAGTGCTAATAATTGATTAACATAATTTATTCAAACGTTATTATAATTATTATTTGTTTTCATTATTTTCCACATAATAAACAAGAGCTTACGTCTCTATCAGCTCACTGTTTTCTTTTTCGCGGACGTCCATGGCACTTTATCATCTTTTTAACTGTTCGTAACATAATTACTATCAACGATTTTTTCTAATAATTCATTTATTTGTATAGATACTATTGCTTTCCCAGCCATTACTTACCAAAACAGTACGAAACTTTTGAATTACCGCCGTTTCAATATGGCTGCTGCGCTTGCGCTCAACACAAGATGAAAAGTCCTATTGTCACGCCAAGGGTGTGTTCCAAGACAAGCCGCGTTTGCATGAGCCACTCGTACAAACATACACACAAACCTATATTCTAAGTTAGATTCTAGCAATACATCGGTGAGAAATGCATTTAATTCCAAGCAGTAGTTTTTGCGTGATGCGCGTACAAACATACTGACAGACAAAAATTCAAAAAAATGTTGTTTTGTCTTCTGTTGCTCTAATAAGACCCCCCATATTATTTTATCTTAAATATCTTTATGTACAGACATCGGCCTGTTACATTTTTATTATATAATTATAAGTATATATGTATAGATTTCTGACATTGATTGAAAACATGATGTATGGTATGTACCTTGCAAGTATGGACCGTATACAAGGACAGCGATCTCTAATGTACGACGCCTTTAAATTGTGGTCAAATTTTGTATGCAAATAAGGGTAGAGAAAATCGCTTGGCGCTGGCGCTGATTGTCCCTAAGTTGAATGTTGAAGTTAGTTACATTAAACAAAATTGATATAGCTATCTTCAGATGCGTGTTTAGTTTAAATTTTTAAAAGCAATTACCAAAGATTTAAATATACAATAAAAGACGATGGTAAAAAACTGTTGTATTTCGGAATATGTAACTTTTAACCCTCTAACTGAAAGTTCTATTTGCTTTTCCAGAGCGCAATGACACTTATGGACATCCAGAGTTTTATTAATATTCCTCCAGCTTGGTATTATATATTTAATAAATACGAAATGATACTCGTACATGTAGAGCCTTTGAAAAACTCAGAAAAGCTTCGTGTGTTCATAAATGAAAACATATCTGTACAGGTAAGTTACAAAATTTATACCTCTAAGGGCCGATTTCATAATGAATTCCTAATGGGAGATTAGTTAATTCTTCAATTTGTTAAACTCATATCTTGATGACGGAATAAAAATAGTGCATTTTTCTATACCTTTTGCGTCAGTTACCTTATCTTTCGTTCTTTTAAAGTAACTTTGAATTATATATCTAATCAAAACATTTATGAAATGTTTAATGTGGTATTAAAATTAATAGGAGATTAAATTTGATTATGAAATTGGCCCTAATTGTCATATAGCTCCAACAACCTGAATTTCAATTTTATTTCGTATGTTCGTAGGTTTCATTTCATCAGCAACAAAAATTCAGCTTGAATTTAAAAATAACTTGTCCTGCTGACCTTTCCAAGCTTTTTGGGGAATTGAAACCATCGTATGTATGTAACGGGACGGGAATTGAAGCTATGAGATAAAAAACCGAATTAAAAATTGGTTATATTTTGAACATGACATAAAATTCATGCTTCAGCGTAAATATAAATAGAAAAGACTAGGTACCATTATTTTATTTATTTTCAGCTCCTGTGAAATATGCTGTAGTGTTATTTTTGATAACGAAAATTACAAACGACGACGGCATAACCCCAGATGTTCTGTTTGTCGTATTCTTCGTCACCAATTATTAACTAAAGCAGCTAAGCAACGTCATGTAACAGATAAAAAGTGCAGTCCCCAAAAGCAGTTGAGACGTTTTAAAAATAAATTCAGGCGTTTACAAAATAAGGTGATCCAGCGCAAAGTTTTTTATCCTTAGTTGAAAACAGTGAAATATATATATTATATACCTATCTGCAATATACAATACTAATAAGCAAATTAATATGCCTTCTATTATTGATAGTGTAGGCAACTCACAAGCACATTGGCAATTTTTATGTATGTTATAGGTAGTTAAACAACTATTATTTTAGTATCGGATTGTTTTGAAATTATTTTTATCTATTAATATCAGTATACGAAACTATTTGAATATCATCAACCAATTAATTAATTATTTTGAATTTACTGTATTATATTATCCAATAGACATAAGATCTTTGAATATTTTTTTACATATCTATCCTAATACCTACTAGTTACGATATTATCATTATGTTGAATAATACTTGTTTTATTTTGCCCTGAGGAAGAGAATAAACATTATCTAAAGCTAGGTTTCTAGCATTTTATGTCATTCAGACTGTGTACTAGATAGAGCAAATTATGATCAATCTTTTCAGTTTATTCACTATGCCGTCTATTTTCGATAGCGTAGGTAGCTCACCAAACACGTTGGCGATTTTTAAATTGATTAGAAATTTATTGGATTTGAATTTAAATCCTAAGTTACGTTAATTTATTTTACTTATGTAATTGTATGTATAATTATTATTTTGATTTTTTCTGGTTTATTTTGGATATTTATTTAACATTTTTTTATAATTTTTGTATATTTATCTTAGTAAACGAAAGTATTTTAGTGTCATCAACAAGTGAATTACTTATGTCAAATTTACTCTAACTGCCTTTTATATTATTAGTTAGATAGTATAGGATTGATGGATCGTTTTTTTAAATATATATAGGTACCTACTGGGGTTACGAACGACGATTAAGGTTATAAGTTTAAGTTGTTATGTTGGAAAATGCTTTTTCTAGTTTGCCTCGAAGAGAAGATAAACATTCTATAAAATTTGGCTTGAGGTGTAAGCTTTTAAGCTTTTATTTTATCCACATAAAATAACAACAAATGGTTGAGTTACTTTTCTACCTAGCGTATCGAGATTTCGAATTTTTCGATTTCACCTCCCCGAGGGGGGTGACAGCTTTCGCACATCAGATAACATACGGCAACCTTTAATGACCGACTTCGCAAAGGAAGGAGGTATTCGAATGTATAATTGCTTTTTCATATGATATATCGTTGGGTAGAGAGGTGCCTCAATGGACTAATACAGAAATTAAAATAATAAGTTTAAGAAAATTTGTAATTATTGTCTAGTCAACAGATTTTTTAAAATAATTAACCTATTTTTACTGTTTTTTTCTATTTCAAATATTATTATTCTTTATAGAACACGTATCTCAAGACTATTATACAAAAAACACTCAAAAGATGTGCCAAAGTATGCGATGCTAATTTAAAACAAAAAATCTGATTCTTAGATGAGCAACTGTTGGCTACTACGTGTTTTGAGATGGCCAAGAAAGTTAACTCTTATAGTGGATCTATGAATGCCTTTTAATGAGACTGAAAAGCGGAGGTTTGTATGACATGCTGCGAAAAAGAAAATATTACCATTGCCATCTAAATCAACTCTTAATAAATACATCAAGAGATTGGATACTTCCGCATACGGGTTTCAACCTGCCTTATTCGAGAGCATGAAAAAAATGAGTGAACACATGCCATTGTGTAATCCAAGAGGAAACTAGTTCTTGATGAGATGCAACTATCTCCAGACATATTACTCGACTCAAGTACTAAAGATTTTGTAGGAATGGTCAACCTTGGTGCTCATACACCTGACGACTGACGAATTGAAAAATGTTTCCGGAGACCATGCATTAGTATTTCAAATTGTTCCGTCCGAAGGAGGAAAATCACAAGCTCTTGGTGGTTTCATCAGCAAAAACGTCGTCACTAGCGAGATTCTTCAAAAATTAATTTTGGAATGTATTATCCTAATGGAAAATGCTGGCTTTCATGTGGATGCAGTAACTAGCGATGGAGCGCAGTGGAATTGTGGAATCGTGCGGTATGGAACATGTTTGGAATTCATTAAACGCACCTCATTTGTCCTCATCCAGTTGATCACACGAAAAGATTATGGATGATATTCGCTTTTGCCCATCTTATGAAATGTTTTAGAAATCTTTTAATGGAGAACGATTATTTTCTGTTAAAATTTATCGTTTTCCTTTTTGAATATACACTTCATAAAATAATATCTGTTGTTTCAGACTCCTTTTGGCACAGTTAAAAAAAGCCATTGGCAAGCAGTACTGGATGGTGAAAATTATAAAGGCGCAAATCTTAAAATTGCATACAAACTAACTCCAACACATTTGAATCCTGTTGGATACCAGAAAATGAGAGGTGCGTTAGCATATGAGGTACAATATTTCAACTCCATTTTAAGTTATTTTCAAAATTATAATTTATAATTATTTTTCTTTGAATAATTTTATTTGCAGCTGTTCTTAGATCTTGTGGCACTAGCTATGAAAATGTTAAATGATAGAAATGATGGAGATGAAGCATTAAAAGATTATGAACCAACTTACAAATTTATTATGTTGGTTCATAATTTGATAAAGTCAATGACATCACGACATAAAAGTAACTCTCCACACTGTAATAAATCTTGCAAAAATAGAAAGGTATGATAACTATTTATTTATTTTTCATAAAAACCAAAGAAATATGTAGTTGGTATAAAAATCTGTTCTTTTTAAAGAATATTTTTTGAAAAGTACAGTATTATAATCATAGAAATATTATAATGTACATTCGCCCGTATTTTAGATTGAACTTATAAGTATTTGAGTTTATTACCATATTTATCAACTTTTTTTGTAGGCAATAACAGACTTTTTAAATTTTCTCGAAGACTGGGAATATGGCTCGGAATCTTTGGAATTTCCCATGCTTTTTTTTGAAAAGTACAATCACTGGTCTGAAAGTAACACTAGGTTCAGAACTCGAAATAACATATATTATGTTTAATGAGTGCGGCTTCGAGTACTTTATGACTTCTCAGTCTTACTCAAGATTATCTTGAGGTAATATTTTTTATTGAATATTTTTGATAACATTTCGAATATCTTAAGACTAATTAATACTGTTATTTTAGCAACTTTTCTCAATAATGATATATAGCTGTGGGTCCAATGAAAATCCGGATTCAAAGTTGTTTATGGAAGTGTTTAAACTATTTTCTTGCTATTCCCTCATCCAACATCCAGAAGGTTGCAAAGTTACCGGCCTAGAACTGCTGCAAAGTTTCATTAAAAATAAAGATTCTATTGCATTTTCGAAAAGTTCCAAAGAAGACTGGATCCGAAATTAGACGAAAGCTTGGAAAACCTTTCATTTCTAGGCGGCGAGTCTCTTGTTGAGGAGAATATAGGTATTAATATACCAAATTCTAAAATTATGACTACCAAAGAAAACGAAGATGGTCTTATAGACCACGATTACAATGTGGCGTGTACAAATGAAGAAGTACTAGCCTATTTGGATGGTTATGTGTCCAGTCGGATGAAAAGAAAATATAAATTTTGCTCGTTGTGTTTAGATTCTTTATCTTCAAGTGGCTCTTATGAAGAAAATATACCAAATCAATTAATTGACAAGTTATGCTTGTATAACGGTTTATCATATCCTATCAAGTCATTGTTTGATTTAACTATAAAATTAGAAAAAACCGTATTAGATGTTGTTGGAAAATATGGAATTGGAATGGACACTATTCAAATAATTTTTGAAAGAATAAATTACACATTTAATTACTGTTGGTTGCAGCACACATTATCAAGGACTGACAAGAGATGTTATTATTAATTATATTACTATGAGAGGACATTTTTTAGCAAAACCGCTTAACAAAACTAATGAAGAAAAAAAACAATGCCAAATTGCCAAATGTTTGTTAAATTCTTGATTGAATTTTAACTATCGATAAATAAAGCAAAGGAATTGTACCGGCTTTTACAAGATACAGTTATTCTGGATTGAGTACTTCAAATATCGCAGTCTGAGGCACAGGACTCGGTCAGAATCTGCGCGGCGAAGAAGATGGTTAGATATAATGGGCCAACTGGCCTAAATATTGCTGAGGTCAGACGAACCTAGACGGGGTGGAGGTTTTAGTGAGTATACCAGTCTATGGACTGGAGAGCCTCACACTATCGAGTGGGTAGGGACCACACACTAGCACAATTAAGGGTACACAATATTTTTTTTAAAATTGGAAAGACTCACAAAATCTTCTCCACATATATTGGTAAAATTAACAAACTACAGGGGATGAGAGACATAATAATAATAATAATAATAATAATAATAATAATAATAATAAGTTTATTTACCCAAATAAATGCAATTCCATAGTTAACAAAAAAGAAATTTGTTGCAAATAAACATGAAATTCCCACTAAAACTAAAGTTGCAAGTTGATTTACAATATTTCTTATGCATATGAAATTTACAATATAAAATAGATTGATTCTGTCTCACTTTTATTTATTTTAGATATAATTACCTAAAAAAAATAATAAACAAAAATAGTAAACAAACAATTTGTGGGATATTAGAATTATTAACAACGATACTGAGCCGTATAACACTATGATAATATGAAGCATAAGTCTGTTAGTCTATAGTCTATAAGAGATCGAACCAAATCTCGATTCAAGTTAAGAACGTAGTTTCTGATTATTTTTTTCAACATTTGAAGAGAATTTATATTCATTATATTAATTTTTTGTTCAGTGGGCAGAAAATTGAAGATTTTTGGAATCAGATAAGATATATTTCGTTGTCCGATTATTGTACTGCTTAGAGATGTTTTAACGTGATATTCTTTTTTTTTCTTGTGAAATGTTCATGATCGATGTTTCTAGTAGGTATTTGTTTTTGTAAATATGTATAAGTATGTTACTAAGAAATGTTTGTCGTACATCGCGGATTCTTGCTTCTGAAAATAGCCAATTGCTAGAGAAAGTTGGTTCCTTTCCATACATAATTTTCAAAATTCGTTTCTGTACTGTTTCCAACTTTTTCAAATGAGTAGTAGCAACCCCACCCCAAATCAATATGGCATATTGGATACGAGATTCCACTAGAGCGAAGTAAATGATCTTCAAGTGGTGAGTGTCTAGTAATGTACTCAAATACTTGAATTTGAACAGCATAGTTCTTAAGGTTTTTGTAACATTCGCAGTGTGAACATCCCATCTCATATGACTATCTAATGTTACACCTAGATATTCAAAGGTATCTGTTCTGGAAATATCAATAACCGAATTGTTGTTATGTATATCGAGGGTTTTGAAATCTGGTAAATGATTTCTGTAAGCTGTAAAAGTCATAAATTTAGTTTTTTCATAGTTTATTGTTAATTGTTGATGATTAAACCAGTCAATTATCTGTATCTGATGATTGATTCATTCATTGGTTAATATTGAACGATGTATCTATCTCTACATATATGAGTTAGATGAGTGCATAAATACGAAAAAACTGAAGTGATCCACGAGTGGAAGATGATAATCATTGCATGACACTGAGTTCTATTACCAATCAATATATTTGATCTCCGGTATATTCGTTATTGGTAAACATTTTTTGTATTATCTTGTTAAGTCAAACAGTGAACACAACTCCAGGCAATTCATCAATTTTGAGTAAGCAACCAACAATACATATACCTGTGACAGTAGTTGTGGCCAATATTGTGATTGGAGATATGAGTGGAAACAAAATAAAACTGCGATCTTATTCCCAATCAAACAAAAACCTAGAACCATCACCCGCTGATATTATAAAAAATCTGCAAGCTCAAATTAAAAAGCTGGAATCGGAAATTTCTACCAAAAACGATTATATAATTAGGCTCAAACGGACATCCCAATCATTTGAATCCGATGTTTTAGACGCGGAGAATAAACACTTAACCGAATTAAACTTACACAAAGAAAATATTAAACTATTGGAATCAAAAATCAAGCAACAAAAAGACGAAATCGATGTTTTTTCAAACCACGTTTGTCAATGTCAGGAATGTGACAAAATAAAAAATGAGAATCAAGATCTCAAAGATGATGTTAAGCGATTCTACACAGAAAATAAAAAACTATTGGATGAATTAGATATACTTAAACTTCAAAATACAAACCTACAATTAAAAATAGACAGCACTACAATTATTAATGACAATAAACTAAAAGAGGACTATAATGAACTTAAAGAAATAAACCATCAAATGTTAAATTAAACAAGAATCCTTGAAATAGAGAACAAGTTATATTCAAAAGAGGTGGGGCAACTAAAAAGGAAACTAAATGTGCCTATCGAGGAAAACCAAAAATCTGTTTGTCGAGACACTGAACAAGTCAGCAGCCTGGCAGGAAACCATACCAAGGAGAAAGCTAACATCGTAATATTAACAGATAAGTATGGAAAAAGGTTATACTGGCCTCTTAAGAGTACAATAGGAGATCAATATAACGTTTTGTTAGTATGTAAACCGAATGCTAAGTTTTTGGATGTTGTTAGCAATATAGATAGTATTATTAGGACTTTAACTAAAAGAGATTTTGTCATTGTATTGGCTGGAAAAAATAATAAAAATCTATCTGCCCGTGATCTGAACAAAGTAGCTGATAAATGTTTCTTTACAAATTTAATTCAGTGTAGCATCCCGACAAACCCGGTCTGGGATAACAGGTTTGAAAACATCCAGCAAATAAATGACAAAATTAGCAGTATAGTTGGAAATTTAGAATATTTCAATAATAGCATTAGGCATCTTAACCTAACTGATATATTTGCACGTGATAATTTTATTAATAAATCGATCTATTTAAATAATCGTGGACTTAGAAACTTGGCATATTTAATAAAACAAAAGATAAATAACTTTTTCAACGTTAAAGTGACAAACTTGCTTGAGATAAGTACAGCTCCAGTAAATTCGATCCCAGAAACATTAAATTTTCCAATAATGAGTGCATTTCAAGTAAACCCTTGAAATCTACTCCTGTCAAACAATGTAAGACTAGCAGTAAATCCTCTCAGGTGAAGAATAGTCTTTCAGTTTTCCACATTAATATACAGGGACTCTCAAATAAGACTGACGAACTAACAGCCTTTGTTAGAGATTATAGTTATGATATAATATGTCTTAGTGAGCACTGGTGCACTGAAGATATTTTGAAATGTGCAAATATTGATAATTTTAACTTAGTCTCCTTTTATAGCAGAAATATACGTATTCATGGTGGTGTCTGTATTTATTCACGAAAAGGAATTATCTGTAAGGAGGTGAATGTAAAGGCATATTCTAAACAAATCGATGCAGAGTTCTGTGCCATTGATGTTTGTAATGGTAAGATTCTAATAATTACTTTGTATAGGTCCTGCAATGGTTGTGTTGACACATTTTTGTGCTTGCTTGATGATTTGCTGCACAATTTCCATGATATATACGAAAAAATTATTATTCTTGGTGATTTCAATATTAATTTCCTAAGAAACACACCTAGTCTCTCGGACTTACAATCCTTATTAAATAGCTTTGGTATGAATACCACTATCTCCAAGTTTACTAGAGTTTCTGCAAAAGCTTCTACTTGCATAGACAACATCATCACAAATATTTCTGACACTTATTTTTCCGCTGATGTTCATGACCCCTGTCTGTCGGACCATTTCGGACAATTTATATCATTAAATTTCAATATTTGTATTAGAAATGAGGATTTTAAAGTTAGAAGAATGACGGATAAGTCTATTAGACAATTTAAAAGTGATCTGCTGTCTCTGAATTGGTCAGACTTCTATGATTGTAATGACGTCGATCAGATGGGCACTTTTCTCACCACTAACTTTAAATATCTCATTCAAAGACGATTCCCATTAAAAACTGTTAGATCCGATCGACCTCCAGTGAGTTTTTGGAACGAAAAACTTAGAGAAAAAAGAGAAACTCTCTTCTCGATAAGGATTTTAAGAGATGCAACAGGAACAACCAACTATAAGGCGCTCTACAAATGGTTACACAAGGATTATAGAAATTCAGTAGCACAGGCAAAAAGAGAGGCATTTGTTAACTATATAGAAAATGCTACTAACAGATCTAAAAGTGCCTGGAAATTAATAAATTTCGAGCGTAATAAATCCCATGCGACTAGTACGTCCCCTGAGTTAACACCAGACGATTTCAACAACTATTTCGTATCGATTGCTTCGGAATTAATTAATCATATATCGATAAATTCTCACCTGCAAAATGATCTTGTGCGAAACATTCCGATGGTTTCCAAATCTTTCGCCTTTTTGCCTATTCATGAATTAGACGTTAGGAAGGCTATGGACGCTCTTAAAAAATCAGCTGCAGAGGATGTGTATAATGTAAATAGTATACTCTTAAAACACGTAACAGATGCTATGGTTAAGCCGTTAACATATCTTTTCAATAATTGTTATGAGAAGGGCATTTTTCCACATTCATTCAAAGTATCTAAAGTGGTGCCAAGCTTTAAAAAAGGAGATAGGGACTTAGTCGAAAACTACCGGCCTTTATTTATGGTTCCTATTTTTGGTAAAGTATTTGAAGTTATAATTAAAGTCAAACTATGCTGCTATTTTGATTCAAATAATCTCTTAAGCGACTCTCAGTTTGGCTTTCGAGAGGGACGATCCACAATTCAAGCGCTAGTTTCTATTGTACAGAATATAGTCGACGGCCTTGAGAAAGGAAATTATGTTGGCCTGATGTTATGTGACTTGAGTAAAGCATTCGACTGTATTTCACATAAAGTTCTTTTAGAGAAGCTGTATCGTTATGGTGTGTTACCCCATTACAATTAATCAAGTCTTACTTATCTCTTAAGGAGCAGTGTGTCTCGATGAACGGAAAAAGCTCTGTTTTTCATGTATTAGAAAGTGGTGTTCCTCAAGGCTCCGTCTTAGGACCACTACTATTTATATTAATGATCTGTTTTCATTTTTGTCGCCAGGTCAGTGTGTCTGTTTTGCAGATGATACGTCCATTCTTTGTAGTGATCAGGATATTGATGGTCTTAGAAATACTTGTAATCTGATGGCTCAAAGGATGGAGCTCTGGTTCTCCCAAAACTGTTTAAAGCTGAATGCAGACAAAACACAGAAATTGTTGTTTTCAACTGATAGGAAAATTATAGAAGGAAAGAGCGCTAAAGTTCTAAGTCTAATACTAGATGAAAATCTCAGCTGGACTCCACATATTGAGATGCTAAAAAATAAGTTATCTTCTTCACTTTTCCTCATAAGGCGATTAAAACCCTTATTACACCATACATCAGTACTTAATGCCTATCACTCCTTGTTTCACGCACATCTATCCTATGGTATTTTTCTCTGGGGAAACTGTTCCAACGCCATTACAATTTTTCGATTGCAGAAAAAAGCTGTTCGAACAATCGCCGTGATTGGTCATCGCGATCATTGCAGGCCTTATTTTATCAATTTTAAAATTCTAACAGTTCCAGCCATGTATATTTGGCATCAACTGATAGAAATTCATGGAAGTAAAAACAGTCTAAAGCTAAACTCAGACTACCATCGGTATGGCACCAGATCGGCAAACCTAATTAGAAGAAAAAAGTTTAAATATAAAGTGTGCTCAAAAAACTCACAGGATATCGAGCTGTTTAATGTTCTTCCTCAGGCTGTTAAAGACCTTAAACTAAAAAAATTTAAAAATGTTTGTATGAAATTATTGCTTAAATATGCCTTTTATTCACGTTCCGAGTACTTAGAAACTGTAAGTCCTAGTTTGTTAGTTTATTAGTAGTCTACACACCATTCTAGTATTCAATTTTAATTGTATAATCTATTAGTTATTTTAATCTGTTGACTTGCTACAATTGTAATTTCACAAAACGTAGTTAAATAAAGATTATTATTATTATTATTATTATTATTATCATATCAGACTCCACCTTTTCTTTCAGCTAATGCCAATCCTTATCCTCATACATTATCACAGTATTATCTGCGAAGCTAATTATAGTTCCGGTAGTATTCAGAGTGAGTAAATTATTGAGGTATATTGAGAATAATAGTGGTCCAAGGACAGTGCCTTGTGGCACACCAAACTGAACTAATTTTATTTTCAATTTGTACATGTACATGTACATGTTCCGGGAATATATATTCCCATTTTCAATCTTGACGAAGGTTATTGAGGAATGTAGCAACGCCGTCAATAACACAAATTAAACATTATATGATGATAACATTATAATAAAACTTGAAAACCCGTTGCATATTAAATAACATAAAATTGTAAATTC
This sequence comes from Crioceris asparagi, assembly GCA_958507055.1. Classification (NCBI taxonomy): domain Eukaryota; kingdom Metazoa; phylum Arthropoda; class Insecta; order Coleoptera; family Chrysomelidae; genus Crioceris; species Crioceris asparagi. The sequence goes on from OY293832.1 coordinate 28,484,571, forward strand.
TGAAATTAAAAATTCAAATTAAAACGACATTCTAAACAAAAAGAAAGAAAACGAAACAACAAAATACTCTGTATTGACTACATTTTAATCTTATGGTGGTCGTGTTAAGAAAGACTGGCTCTGGCTCTTTCTTAACACCACCTCCATAAGATTAAAATGTAGTTAATACAGAGTATTTGTTTTTTTCGTTTTCTTTCTGTTTGTTTAGAATGTCGTTTAAATTTGAATTTTCAATTTTTTTAATTTTAGAATTTATAATTTTATGTTATTTAATATGCAACGGGGTTTTTTAAGTTTTATAATAATGTTATCATCATATAATGTTTAATTTGTATTATTGACAGCGTGTGCCACATTCCTCAATAACCTTTGTCAAGATTGAAAATGGGAATATATATTCCCGAAACATGTCTCTCATCTCCTGTAATTTGTTAATTTTACCAATATATGTGGAGAAGATTTTGAGTTTCTTTCAAATTAACAATCCCACTCCACTTTGAGATCATGGACTTCTTCATACATATTTTTTATTATCATTTCATTAAAATTTTTGGAATAAGAAACGATATGTTTGTTCAAAATAAGTCAAATAATCCTTTAGAACATCTTCTCAAAAAATAGAGAACCACCTTTAATTACCATAAGTTCTGTACGAACTTCCAGACATATGCCAATCCATGCCATAACTGATTCTTCACCAATAATGGCACTATTTTCCTGAAGTTCGTTCGACAGTTCCTTTCTATATGTTCACATCGTTTCCTTTCCAGGGACTTATCATTAAATAGAACGCGTCTCCACTCATTTGCACATTCTCGATGCTAACGAATAGACAGCTCTGTTAAGTTAGCAGAAACAATCGAGACCGGCATGGAAATTTGTTGCTAATTAGTTGCTAATTAGTTGCTAAGATCCCGATTTTGTTGCTCGAATCAGTTTTGAAAAAATTGAGTTACTGCTATCTTAACATGTAAGATAGCAGTGAAACCACAAAAAAATATTTTTTTACAATTCTAACACCACCTGAATTTGTTGCTAATTTAATAATATAATAATAACTCCATTTTCGGTTTTAATTTCTAGCAGAAATTTTGTTGCTTATTGGATAAGTCTTTATCAATGCTTGAATAACCAGCAACAAAATACAAACAAAGAATATTACCAATAATAAACTTGTGAATGATTTTTTTTTATGTCGCTTTCAGAATACCTCCATTATCTCTCTTAATTTCTAGCAGAAAATTTGTTGCTCATTGGATAAGTCTTTAACGATGCTTGAATAACCAGCAACAAAATACAAACAAATAATAATACCAATAATAAACTTGTGACTGATTTTTTTTGATGTCGCTATCAGAATACCTCCATTATCTCTCTTAATTTCCAGCAGAAATTTTGTTGCTTATTGGATAAGTCTTTATCAATGCTTGAATAACCAGCAACAAAATACAAACAAAGAATAATACCAATAATAAACTTGTGACTGATTTTTTTTGATGTCGCTATCAGAATACCTCCATTATCTCTCTTAATTTCTAGCAGAAATTTTGTTGCTCATTGGATAAGTCTTTATCAATGCTTGAATAACCAGCAACAAAATACAAACAAAGAATATTACCAATAATAAACTTGTGATTATTTTTTTTGGTGTCGCTATCAGAATACCTCCATCATCTCTCTTAATTTCTAGCAGAATATTTGTTGCTCATTGTATAAGTCTTTATTAGTGCTGGAATTACCAGCAACAAAATACAAAAAAAGAATATTACCAATAATAAACTTGTGACTGACTTTTTTTGGTGTCGCTATGAGAATACCTCCATTTTCGGTTTTAATTTCTGGCAGAAATTTTGTTGCTCTTTAGATAAGTCTTCATTAGTGCTTGAGTTACCAGCAACAAAATACAAACAAAGAATATTACCAATAATAAACTTGTGACTGTTTTTTTTATGTCGCTATCAGAATAGCTCCATTATCTGTCTTAATTTCTAGCAGAATATTTGTTGCTCATTGGATAAGTCTTTATTAGTGCTTGAATTAACAGCAACAAAATACAAAAAAAGAATATTACCAATAATAAACTTGTAATTTTTTTTTTGGTGTTGCTATCAGAATACCTCCATTATCTCTCTCAATTTCTAGCAGAATATTTGTTGCTCATTGGATAAGTCTTTATCAATGCTTGAATAACTGGCAACAAAATAAAAACAAAGAATAATGCCAATAATAAACTTGTGACAGATTTTTTTTGGTGTCGCTATCAGAATACGTCCATTATCTCTCTCAATTTCTAGCAGAATATTTGTTGCTCATTGGATAAGTCTTTATTAGTACTTGAATTACCAGCAACAAAATACAAACAAAGAATATTACCAATAATAAACTTGTGACTGATTTTTTTTTGTCGCAATCAGAATACCTCCATTATATCTCTTAACTTCTAGCAGAAATTTTGTTGAACATTGGATGAGGCTTCATTAGTGCTTGAATAACCAGCAACAAAATACAAACAAAGAATAATACCAATAATAAACTTGTAATTGATGTTTTTTGTTGTTACTATCAGAATACCTCCATTTTTTCTCTATTACGCCAGAGATAGCCCAACGTCAGAGGCGACAACATCGGATCTCTCTTTCTGGTTGTTAGTTGTTCTGTGACTAAGCACTTATTTTGGAAAGGTCACCGCTCCCCTCATTTGATGAACGACCAATTACATACGACTGCTTCTTTGATTTGGGGAACCACACAAATACGGTTTCTTACGAATGTCGCAACCATCTTATCATATTAAAATAATAATAATAATAATCTTCACCGCTTTCGTTGATTATTCAAAGGCATTCGACAGCGTCCCACATTCCTGGCTTGTCTACGTATTGCGTATGTATAATATCCATCCGACATTGGTTACATTCCTGAAAATGGTGCTAACTCACTGGCGTACAAAGCTTCATCTCAATTTTAATAATCAAAGTATGACTACCAATGAAATCCGCATTCGGTGAGGAATTTTCCAGGGAGACTCCTTGAGCCCTCTCTGGTTCTGTCTTGCTCTGAATCCTCTTTCAACCATGCTCAACAATACTGGATATGGCTTCAAGATCAAAGCAAATAGAAATAACAACTATACCATTTCTCACCTTCTATATATGGATGATATTAAAATGTATGCAGGAAGCAAGAAACAGATTGGTGATTTACTTAAAATCACTAACACGTTTTCGTCCGATATTCATATGAACTTTGGGCTTAATAAGTGCAAAACTCTAAACATCGAAAAGGGTAAAGTCGTCAATTGTGATGTTATGCTGTCAAATGGTGATATCATTCGTGCAATGGTTGATGGTGAAACATATAAATATTTAGGATTTCAGCAAGCAAGGCAGCTAGATCAAAAGCAGGCAAAATCCAGAATTACAAATCAGTACTATGAGCGAGTGAGAACCTTGGTGAAATCCGATCTGAATGCTGGCAATCTTATGAGGGCTATTAACACCTATGCCATACCTGTTCTCACATATTCTTTCGGAATTTTGAAATGGTCTACCACCGACCTAGAAGATATTCAAAGAAGCGCACGCACCATGCTAACTAAACATAACAGCCATCACCCAAAATCGTCTGTCCTCAGAACAACGTTACCGAGAGGAGAAGGAGGACGTGCACTGACAGACATTGTCAATTTACACACCCGTCAAATCACTAATCTTAGACAATTCTTTTTTAATAAAGCTCAAACATCCGAGCTTCACAGGGTAGTAAAGCTGGCCGACAAAAACTGTTCTGACGCCCAGAAACAGGAACAGTGGTCCCAGAAAGAACTGCATGGTCGACACCATAATGACCTTAATCAGCCACATATTGATAAAGAGGCTTCCAATAGGTGGTTAATTAATGGAGAACTATTCCCTGAAACTGAGGGTTACATGGTTGCTATTCAGGATCAAATTATCAATACCAACAACTATAAAAAGTTTGTGATTAAGGATAGAAATACCCAATCAGACAAATGCAGAAAATGTCAACTGAAGTCAGAAACTATTCAACACATAACATCTGGTTGTACACACTTAGCTAACACTGACTATCTGCATAGACATAACCAAGTATGCAGTATCCTTCACCAGAAACTGGCTCATACATTCGGAATGCTAAGCACCTATACACCATATTATAAATACCAAGCTCAACCGGTACTAGAAAACGACTCTTTTAGACTCTACTATGACCGGCCTATTATCACCGATAGACAGGTGACGAATAACCGGCCTGACGTCGTAGTGTTGGATAAAAGAGCCAACAGCATATTTCTTGTAGATGTCTCCATACCCAATAATAACAACGTGTTGGAAAAGTACCGGGAGAAGCAAAGTAAATATATGGACTTGGCCATTGAGATAAAGCAGATGTGGCACGTGCATAAGGTAGAGATTCTACCAATTATAGTCTCATCAACAGGCCTAATTCCTAAATCTCTTCACGATAGTATCGCAAAGTTGGGACTTCGCAAAGGCATTTACATCGAGATGCAGAAGGCAGTTATTTTGAACACGTGCCGCACTGTTAGAAAATTTCTTTTCTGACTACAATAAAACACACCTGTTCCTTTTGATGTGTGTATCTGGGAATAGGCGATTTTACCAGCACTATGCTGAGATAGTTTAAATAATAATAATAATAATATTTATTCATGTTAATGTACAGTGAAGTACTTACATAAGTCAGAGAAAAAAATATAATAGAGAAATAGAGATATAATACGTATGCGTATCAAGTGCGGTAATCATCTTTGCTCAGATTATTCTTTGGATTTATATAAGATTTTTGAATTTGTGTGTGTGTGCTTGTGTTATTTTATTTAAGTTCATATTCATTTTGAGAGTAAATCGCAAAATAGCGACTTTGTGTGTGTTATGTGGAAGCTATAATTTTTGGACTAAAACAGTAATTCAGTAGATTACTTTATGGCTCGAATTATGTATGTTTATTAATTTATTACAAAAGAATTGGTGATATGGTGATTTTTTTTTCATGCAAACAGCCCTTGGAATCCAAGTACTTTGTGGTATAATTAGTTAATACTTAAAACATCGTAACTCTTATTTAGATCTTTTTCACTTTTCCACCAGCGTTTTTATAGGTAAGTTTCATTGCTCTTATATGTGTTAGACTATTTTTAATTATTCACAATATTTATTCAGTTCCTCAATTGGAACGGAAATTACGAAAGTCAAAATAGTTTACAAGTTTGCTTAAACACTTTTTTTCATAATTCAAGATTATATTATTGAACAATGCCATCACCTGGGAGGCCACCAGTGGTTGAGTTTCAACGTATAATTGATGTTGTTCTGAACCATTACAATAGAATTGTTATGTCAAAAGATGGGCAAATTATTGATAAGAACGATTCAGTTTGGGAAACTATTTCAGCTGAGCTCGATCACCTGATTAAACCACATTCCCTGTACGGCTACGTTACAGATGATCGTTATGGCATAAAACGCCGTTTGTTTGAACGGTCTGATATAAAACTGAGCAACAGTTCCACTCAACCTTCTATTTCGGAAATCTCTATGAACTCTAGTACTTCAATAGATACTAGTTTCCAAGAAAATATTCAAAGATCGTACATTATGCATTTTACAAAGGAAGAATTAAAGATTTAATAATCACAAAAACTCGTCAATGTTGTGACAGGAAAAGGAGAAAGAGAGCAATAGAATACAAATCTTTGAGGCCTGGTATTTAGGAGGACCAAATTAATGATAGGCTGGTAGATTTATCAAGAATTATGTGGATTGAATTTCAAAAACCATTATATTTCTATCGACGAAACTTTTGGGTCATTTAAAGGTTTGTTTTTCTTTTATTTTCAATAACATTGCTCGGGAATAGACTTTTCTGTTATTCTCAAAAACACCTGATAAATCAAATAGTTTCAACTTCTACTAGGAGTTTATCAGACAAGTTTTTTATTTCCAATTTCTAATTTGATGGGAATGGTTCTTATACGCGTGAGAAAATGTATTGAAAAATATTTGAAGAAATGAGCATATCATACTTTATATGTTTAACAGGTTATTGTCAGTGTGGTAGTATATTGGATGGAACTATCAGTAATAAATCACATGAAAAATTTGTTGACATCACATGTACTATCAAAAAAGGTAGTGGACAATGTGGTAAAAGATGGCTGAAAGGACCAAAAAGAGATGCCACGGTTAAAGAAATGGGTGAGAAGACCGTACATGTATACCGGGCTGAAAAAGCGGAAGAAAAAATGGAATATGGTGAATATGAACCTCCAAATTTACCATAGTCACCAGTTCTTCGCGTAGCTAGGCATGACATAAGAAAGAAAAAAATCATACATGATCATCCTATCAGAGCTCTGCAAATTTTGAAACACACTGATGCTGCGTTTGTTATTAAATCAGTTGGACTCGATCCTTTTTTTGTTCACTTTTGGAGTCGGCAAAAGTTGAATATATACAGGGATTATGTTGCGAATGGTCAAAGTTGTCTATGTATTGCTGCAACCGGCAAAATTATTTAAAAAATGTCTAAATATGAAGGCATCAAATCTAAATCAATTTATCTCTACCATGGAGTCATTAGAATAGATGAAGGCCAGTTTCCAGTCTTGCAAATGATAACTGAGAGCCAACATTCCAATTCAATACATTTCTGGCTGGCGGAGTGGGTCCGGTTAGGAACTCCTTTTCCAAAAGAAGTGATGATGGATGGAAGTAGAGCTATTTCGACAGCTTTCGTCAGAGCCTTCACTAATTTTAATACAATAGATGAATATTCAGAGGCTTGTTATTGTTTGAATCTTCCATCATAAGAATGGATAATGCACATTTTATACATACTTATGTGCGATTATTGAAAAATACTCATGCAAGAGTTGGTATTTTCTACAAAGCTGCAATAGGCCAATAATAACCAGAAATAGAAATAGTGCAAAAAAAATTATTAGAGCATTACTGCTAGTTTCCCAATGTGAAACTGACGGCAACTTGCCTGATGGATTTATAACCGAGGTTCAAGCTGCTAACAAATATTTAAGATCTTTAATTACTGATGAAGTGAGTAATTTAAAAACATTAAAATCCTCTTGCATCTCTTGCACATAGTTATTCAATACCCAGTGATAGGACATACGTATGTTAACTTTCATTTGGTCAGAATATTTATATACCTATAGTGTTGCAATAAGTTATTTATATATAATATATATTTCTCCTAATTACCAACTCATTCACTGAAAGTTTACGTATAATATATAATATTATATAATATTAAACTAATCTCAGACAGATCCCTCTCGATATTTCTTCTGGAATTATAATGTGGTATAATTTTATATTTTTTGAAGGAATCACTAAATAAAATAGGTACACAGATAAAAACTTCTTAAGAATCACTGAATAACTGAAAAATCTAGGCATACTTATTATACTAACAATCAAAATCTGTATTTTTCTGTTAAAGGCTATAATTATTGACAATAATTATTCATTTCCTACAAATGAAGATTTGGTTTCCATTAAAAACGAGGAAATTGAATCTGATAGTGATAATCAGCAAAATCAGTCACAGCAAAAAAACAAAAAGAAACCAATCTCTGGACTGAGTGGGGGAAAAAATTAACCAAGAGATTGATGTTATTATAAAAACTCAAATAGGCGACCGAGTAAACGCGCATTTTATGCCAGCATTTGCTACAAAGCTTTTAAATGACCTACGCTACTTACCTCTGTGGTCTTGCGTGCTGAGAGATGATTTCGGATTTGGACGAATTCCAGCATCAAGTGCATGCGTCGAAAGCGAGTTCAATAAAATCAAGAATTCGGTTTTGAAAATTGAGGTACTTCCAATGAGAGTTGATGAATATGTGGAAAAGTACGTAAACTATCTCAACGGCAGAATGAAAATCATTGGATCAAAAATTGCTTTTTCTAAAACATTAACCGGTGAAAAAATAGCAGACAAAGATACCTGGTCGTCGATTCCCCAGGATGATTATGGTGATGGCCTCATTGACAAGAAGCCGTCTGGTGCTAAAATATGGTTCATTTGCCATATACCAGTTCATAATTCAGAATTTTGTACCAGTTCTCTAGAACCTAACGAAGAATTTGGCCAAAGAATAATGTGCTTAAATTGCAAGGATCAAAGTAACATTTTAACCATTCTTGCATCCCAACATGAGGAGAACTGGAAAGGAGAAACAATCACTTCATATAAACTTAAAATAAATCAAAACAAGAAACAATATAATGGAAATAATGATCGCGATAACACGCGAATAAAAGATAGGTACCTTGGACAAAATCCCAATTCAATAAAAGAAAAGTTCAGAAAAGTGCAGTTCCATGGTAGATATAAGAAAATTACCGTATTAAAAAATGGCAGTTGTGGCAGCTTGCGCCCAGTCAACATTGATGGCAAACGAGTAAATGCTATACTCACGTGTCCTTTTGACAGCGTTTATTAAGTAGTTTTGGCTGCTGTATGTGACTGGGAAAATTTTCGTAGCAGGGTAAGTATGGTATGTAATGGGGAAACTAATTAGTCAACAATAAGTTCATTCTTACAAAATCAAAGTAAAGATGTTGATCGAAATTTAGTTACAATATTAACTATTCTTCTCATTAAGTAGAACTAAACATTAGAAACAGAAAACAATTTATACCTGCAATGAAAAAGAAAATACAAGTGTTACTGTACATTGAGGTATCTGATATACTTGATATATACCTAGTAGTGTTGGAATCTAAGGTAAATTATTGCAGGGCAAAATAAAAAAGATAAAATTTCATTTTATCAAACGGTTTTATTGAAAATAATTTAGGTAGGTACCTAGTAAGCTAATTGATAATTATATAGGTCCTAGGTACCACTCTCCTCATAAATCTAGGGTATCAACAGTCATATCATTATGAATGAATGCTATTTACTTATTTAGTCAGGTTATGCTAAGCTCCAGGGCTTTATTTTTGAGTCAGAATGCCTTATATTGTTGAGGAGTTTGGTGTGATGTCTTGTACCTGGAACCTTTCTATATTTTTTAATTATTTTCAAATTAAATTGGAAAAAAAGCTTATTTTAAGATTTTAGCTTTGTCTAATCAGCCGAAAATACACATATTGAGGGGCATCCGTGATTTGGTGGCAGCGGCCATCTTGGATATACTATAATACTGAATATTGAATATATTCAATCGTATTGTCATCAGACCTACAGTATATACCAAATATTATTATCATAGACATTGAATTCATAGGCGAAGTTTCTAACATAACTTAACGGACACGCTGTACATTTCATATTAATTACCAGGAATTTCTATTGATAGTATGTTCCCATTGAACAGATTCAAAATGATGCAAAATCAAATTTAATGTTGAAATTGGCAAGGGAAATAATTGAGGAGAGAACTTCTTATGCAGATGTCTATGAAGCCCGGGCCAGATTTCATTATGAATTTATATATCATACTGAACAACCAGATGGCTCAATCTTATTGTCCTGTGAAACTAGTGTTATGGAAATCATTTTGAAAACATTTCAAAGCACACCTAGTTGCAAAATATTAACAAAATGCAATGAATGTCATCAAGAAGATAGAAGTAATATAATTGCTCCGCTAATATATATATCAGATATAATAAATAAAAAAAGCGACATCGGCAAATTATCAGATCTGTCCATGATTACATGTTGCAGAACAAAGAATTGTAATGGGCAGAGACTAACATCAATTTCTGAACTAGGTAGGACGAAAAATATGTATACCTTTCATAGTACATTATGCATTTTTTGCTTTTTACATAAAATTCTAAACAGATTTCATACAGTATACCGTTACTTAAATCAAAAGATTCTACGAAAAATATTTACAAAAACTGATCGTTGCTATGGTTACAAGTTACATTAGAAGACCCTAGAGGGTATAACTTAATTCAATAACGTGAGTTATCTGAAATCGAATCAGTTTCAATAGCTTATTATTTTCCATTAAATCAGTTCAATTTAGGTGGATTATTAAATTTATTGAATATTTAATTGGTTTAGAATTTTAAATAAAATTCAAAATTCAATAACTTTCAGGGTGTCCCAACAAAATAATAATAGACAGTTCGAATAAACCTGATAATTTGCAGCACTATTTTTTGTAATGTTTCGTTTGTTTTACATAATTTACCTACCAATGTTGTAGTAAGATAAGACTGAGAGGGAAAACATAGCCAGTAAATAATGACTTTATTCAATATATAACAGGAAATATGGTGGTATTTGAGATGTTCAATGCCGATGAAGAGCATCAGAAAATCCTCGACGAATTACCCAAAATGTTTAAGAGCCCAGTTGATGAAGCTGAAATTTATAGGTTTGTTGGAATTGTTGCGTTTTTGCCCCTAGTAATAAAACGAAGGTCAACGACTGACAGAGGAATAGGGCATTTTAAAGCAATATGCTTAAGAGGAACTGAATGGGTGGAATATGATGATAAAATAGGGGAAGCAAAAGTAATAAGAGGAAAATCATCAATAAACATACAACTATTAGTGTATATAAAAGATTAATAAAATATTAGTGATTTTTTTTATTATTTTATTAATGCGATAGCGTCTAAAACAAACCTCCATTACAAGTTTATTATTGGTAATATTCTTTGTTTGTATTTTGTTGCTGGTAACTCAAGCACTAATAAAGACTTATCCAATGAGCAACAAAATTTCTGCTAGAAATTAAGAGAGATAATGGAGGTATTCTGATAGCGACACCAAACAAAAATAATTACAAGTTTATTATTGGTAATATTCTTTATTTGTATTTTGTTGCTGGTTATTCAAGCATTGATAAAGACTTATCCAATGAGCAATAAAATTTCTGCTAGAAATTAAGAGAGATAATAGAGGTATTCTGATAGCGACATCAAAAAAAATCAGTCACAAGTTTATTATTGGTATTATTCTTTGTTTGTATTTTGTTGCTGGTTATTCAAGCATTGATAAAGACTTATCCAATGAGCAACAAAAGTTCTGCTATAAATTAAGAGAGATAATGGAGGTATTCTGATAGCGACATCAAGAAAAATCAGTCACAAGTTTATACCTGCAATGAAAAAGAAAATACAAGTGTTACTGTACATTGAGGTATCTGATATACTTGATATATACCTAGTGGTGTTGGAATCTAAGGTAAATTATTGCAGGGCAAAATAAAAAAGATAAAATTTCATTTTATCAAACGGTTTTATTGAAAATAATTTAGGTAGGTACCTAGTAAGCTATTTGATAATTATATAGGTCCTAGGTACCACTCTCCTCATAAATCTAGGGTATCAACAGTCATATCATTATGAATGAATGCTATTTACATATTTAGTCAGGTTATGCTAAGCTCCAGGGCTTTATTTTTGAGTCAGAATGCCTTATATTGTTGAGGAATTTGGTGTGATGTCTTGTACCTTGAACCTTTCTATATTTTTTAATTATTTTCAAATTAAATTGGAAAAAAAGCTTATTTTAAGATTTTAGGTTTGTCTAATCAGCCGAAAATACACATATTGAGGGTCATCCGTGATTTGGTGGCAGCGGCCATCTTGGATATACTATAATACTGAATATTGAATATATTCAATCGTATTGTCATCAGACCTACAGTATATACCAAATATTATTATCATAGACATTGAATTCATAGGCGAAGTTTCTAACATAACTTAACGGACACGCTGTACATTTCATATTAATTACCAGGAATTTCTATTGATAGTATGTTCCCATTGAACAGATTCAAAACGATGCAAAATCAAATTTAATGTTGAAATTGGCAAGGGAAATAATTGAGGAGAGAACTTCTTATGCAGATGTCTATGAAGCCCGGGCCAGATTTCATTATGAGTTTATATATCATAATGAACAACCAGATGGCTCAATCTTATTGTCCTGTGAAACTAGTGTTATGGAAATCATTTTGAAAACATTTCAAAGCACACCTAGTTGCAAAATATTAACAAAATGCAATGAATGTCATCAAGAAGATAGAAGTAATATAATTGCTCCGCTAATATATATATCAGATATAATAAATAAAAAAATCGACATCGGCAAATTATCAGATCTGTCCATGATTACATGTTGCAGAACAAAAAAATGTAATGGGCAGAGACTAACATCAATTTCTGAACTAGGTAGGACGAAAAATATGTATACCTTTCATAGTACATTATGCATTTTTTGCTTTTTACATAAAATTCTAAACAGATTTCATACAGTATACCGTTACTTAAATCAAAAGATTCTATGAAAAATATTTACACAAACTGATCGTTGCTATGGTTACAAGTTACATTAGAAGACCCTAGAGGGTATAACTTAATTCAATAACGTGAGTTATCTGAAATCGAATCAGTTTCAATAGCTTATTATTTTCCATTAAATCAGTTCAATTTAGGTGGATTATTAAATTTATTGAATATTTAATTGGTTTAGAATTTTAAATAAAATTCAAAATTCAATAACTTTCAGGGTGTCCCAACAAAATAATAATAGACAGTTCGAATAAACCTGATAATTTGCAGCACTATTTTTTGTAATGTTTCGTTTGTTTTACATAATTTACCTACCAATGTTGTAGTAAGATAAGACTGAGAGGGAAAACATAGCCAGTAAATAATGACTTTATTCAATATATAACAGGAAATATGGTGGTATTTGAGATGTTCAATGCCGATGAAGAGCATCAGAAAATCCTCGACGAATTACCCAAAATGTTTAAGAGCCCAGTTGATGAAGCTGAAATTTATAGGTTTGTTGGAATTGTTGCGTTTTTGCCCCTAGTAATAAAACGAAGGTCAACGACTGACAGAGGAATAGGGCATTTTAAAGCAATATGCTTAAGAGGAACTGAATGGGTGGAATATGATGATAAAATAGGGGAAGCAAAAGTACTAAGAGGAAAATCATCAATAAACATACAACTATTAGTGTATATAAAAGATTAATAAAATATTAGTGATTTTTTTTATTATTTTATTAATGCGATAGCGTCTAAAACAAACCTCCATTACAAGTTTATTATTGGTAATATTCTTTGTTTGTATTTTGTTGCTGGTAACTCAAGCACTAATAACGACTTATCCAATGAGCAACAACATTTCTGCTAGAAATTAAGAGAGATAATGGAGGTATTCTGATAGCGACACCAAACAAAAATAATTACAAGTTTATTATTGGTAATATGCTTTATTTGTATTTTGTTGCTGGTTATTCAAGCATTGATAAAGACTTATCCAATGAGCAACAAAATTTCTGCTAGAAATTAAGAGAGATAATAGAGGTATTCTGATAGCGACATCAAAAAAAATCAGTCACAAGTTTATTATTGGTATTATTCTTTGTTTGTATTTGGTTGCTGGTTATTCAAGCATTGATAAAGACTTATCCAATGAGCAACAAACGTTCTGCTATAAATTAAGAGAGATAATGGAGGTATTCTGATAGCGACATCAAGAAAAATCAGTCACAAGTTTATTATTGGTATTATTCTTTGTTTGTATTTTGTTGCTGGTAATTCAAGCACTAATAAAGACTTATCTAATGAGCAACGAAATTTCTGCCAGAAATTACAACCGATAATGGAGGTATTCTCATAGCGACACCAAAAAAAATCAGTCGCAAGTTTATTATTGGTAATATTCTTTTTTGTATTTTGTTGCTGGTAACTCAAGCACTAATAAAGACTTATCCAATGTGCAATAAATATTCTGCTAGAAATTAAGAGAGATAATGGAGGTATTCTGATAGCGACACCAAAAAAAATAATCACAAGTTTATTATTGGTAATATTCTTTGTTTGTATTTTGTTGCTGGTTATTCAAGCATTGATAAAGACTTATCCAATGAGCCAATGAGCAACAAATTTTCTGCTAGAAATTAAGAGAGATAATGGATGTATTCTGATAGCTACATCAAAAAAAAAATTAGTCACAAGTTTATTATTGGTATTATTCTTTGTTTGTATTTTGTTGCTGGTAATTCAAGCACTAATAAAGACTTATCTAATGAGCAACAAATTTTCTGCTAGAAATTAAGAGAGATAATGGATGTATTCTGATAGCGACCTCAAAAAAAATTAGTCACAAGTTTATTATTGGTATTATTCTTTGTTTGTATTTTGTTGCTGGTTATTCAAGCATTGATAAAGACTTATCCAATGAGCAACAAATATTATGCTAGAAATTAAGAGAGATAATGGAGGTATTCCGATAGCGACACCAAAAAAAAATAATTACAAGTTTATTATTGGTAATATTCTTTGTTTGTATTTTGTTACTGGTAATTCAAGCACTAATAAAGACTTATCTAATGAGCAACAAAATTGCTGCTAGAAATTAAAACCGAAAATGGAGGTATTCTTATAGCGACACCAACAAAAATCAGTCACAAGTTTATTATTGGTAATATTCTTTGTTTGGGTTTTGTTGCTGGTTATTCAAGCACTAATAACGACTTATCCAATGAGCAACAAAATTTCTGCTAGAAATTAAGAGAGAAAATATAGGAATTCTAATAGCTTCAACAACAATACTTGATTTCAGGTTAATCAGTGGATATCCTAACTATTTAATATTTTTTGAGTTTTGGATTAGCGTAGCATTAGGAAGAAGTAATGTCAAATACGATTTCTCAATATATTTTTTCAATTTTTCACATTTTTTTATTTTGATTATTTTTCCAATTTTCTTCATACTATCTTCCAGCAACAAATTATCAACAAATTCAGGTGGTGTTAGAATTGAAAAAAAATATTTTTTAGTGGTTTCACTGCTATCTTACACGTTAAGATAGCAGTAAGTTTTTTCAAAACTGGTTCGAGCAACAAAATCGGGATTTTAGCAACTAATTAGCAACTAATTAGCAACAAATTCCCATGCCAGTTTCGATTGTTTCTGCTAACTTGTCATTGCTAGCTTAACAGAGCTCGAATGGACACCAATGTTGCTACTTAATGAGATACAGGTAACTCGAGGCCTTGATGTTCTTATTGGTACTAGACCAACTTCATTAAGTCTTCTTTTTATTTTCCGTTCTCATACATTCTCACTACTTACTTACATCTTAAATTCTTAAGAAGTCTGAGAGGGGGTTTGTCGATGATTTCTCACGGTGAGAATGGAGTCTAAATTTTGCCGATACACTTTAGTGGTATATGGTTCTGCCTTCTCCTCTTTGTACGCGTAACCCAGTCCGTCCAAAGAATACCTACCAACCAACGAAGTCAGTCTATCTGTATCATAGATCTTTGCGATGGATTACAGATGTCTAGGTAGATACACATAGCGCGACTATAGTAAATTGTTGCTGCACCTATTTATTATGTATTAAAGTAATGTGCACCATCCAAAAGTAAACAATAAAATGAGCCATGGTCACCATCTCCAGCCACCAACAAAGTCTTTGACAATAGCAGCTGAAAACGATCAACAAATTTCAACAATTTGAAAAGTTTGCAAAGGTTTAAAGCATTCCAAAGCACCAAGTTTGCAGATAAATTTCTTTCTTGGTAGAGTATATCCTTATATATTATATATAGGTATAGGGCACATATAATCTGTAGAAATAAACAATTTAAGAAGAAATCGACATATGTGTCGGTGTACATTACTAAGACACATATGATATATTCTTTTGCCAGTAATATATATGTATTCATATTTCAATATTATTATAAATCATACAAGTACTAGCGACTAACGATTATATACTATAAGAGTATGGAATCGTTAAAACAAACTAGGTACTTACCTTCATTTTTTAATTATACCTTATGAAGTTAATTCTGTTTTTTATCATGTTTTTATTTAAATTTGATTGGATTGCTCTATTAGAATCAAAATATCTGTTAAATAAATTATCACAAAAATACCAAAAAGTTCTTATTTCTTTTACTTTTGTTGGTTATAACGTATTGAGATTAAGTATTTTTTTTTTCAACAGTATTCTGTGAATGCAACTATTTCCCGCGTTTTATAGATCTTTTTGAAAATGTTCAATTTAACGACCAACAGCGCCACCCTTACTTGCAACTAAAATAGGTTCACATTTTTTAACCTAGATATCTCTCCTTCTATACCCTCCATACTTGCAAGACTCATAGATGACCCAGTGCAAGAAGACTGGAACTGTTTCCAGTCTTCTTGGTCCAGTGTAAACCATTATTCGTGGAACATAATTATAACAAAGAGTGGTCTCTCTATAACCTATTTACTTATAGCATGGAATTACCAAGGAGACATCGCATTCAGAGAACAAGTGAAGCCAAACAAAACAAAACAAAAATTAGAATTTAAAATAACCCCAGAGCAGTTAAACAGTTTTTTTGTGAATATCTCCGACAATATCACCAATACCCTCCACAAAACTGGTACTGATCCTGCAGTATCTGCATTAGATGTATTCACAATAATTCTACACTACTCTTGAGGCCTGTTGATCTAATTGAGATTAGTGAAGTCATAAAAAATATGAGCGATAGTCCAGCGAATGATGTATTTGGATTAAGCAATAAAATAATCAAAAAAATTAGGGAAGGCATAGCTCTTTCATTAATAATCATTATTAACAAATGTTTCATATCAGGAATTTTCTCAGAAAAACTCAAAGTAAGCAGAGCTGTTCCTATGTTTAAACAGGGGGATGAAAGTAACCCCAGTAATTATCGTCCTATATCCGTAGCCCCAATTCTTTCAAAAACTATAGAGATAAGCCTAAATAACAGAATTGTACCCTTTTTGGGAAAGAGTAGCTTAATGTCACCATATCAATTTGGTTTCAGAAAAAAAAAATGAACATCAGACGCCCTCAAATAATTGGTGGGATACGTTATCGAATGCTTCGAGAGGGGTGAGTCAGTATCTACAGTCTTCTGTGACCTTTCTAAGGCGTTCTATTGTATGTCACATCAGATCCTTCTTAAAAAACTTCTACACTGTGGTATCAGAGGCAATTTATTAAACCTAATACAATCATATCATACCTGTCAGATTTTTGATTGTGGAGGTACCACCTCATCAGCTTCTCCTATTAAAGTAGGTGTACCGCAAGGTTCCATCTTAGGTCCTCTACTGTTCATCTTATATGTCAATGATCTTTCTAGTAACCTTCCTGATGTAAAAACTATCCAATATGCAGATGATACAACACTACTTAGTAATAATACCGACACTACTCTTCTTCACACTACTATAACTACTACTTGGTTCGCAGATAGCAATCTTAGTCTGAACTTGAATCAAACAGAACTGGTTACATTCTCCCTCAAAAACAGGATGAAAACAATGTCAGGTTTCTTGGAGTTCATCTAGACAATAGACTAACATGGAAGCCTCACGTTGAATGGTTGGCAAATTACGGAATCCCTGCGAGGACATTCCTACTTCACAGTTCAGAGTTCTGACTTCTTACGTGATATCTATCAATTCTCACGTTTTCATGTTCAATTTCTAGGAATCCAGACAATGGTTGCTGTAAATCAGTTGCAGAATCTGAGTGATTGACAGGCATGAAATCATCCTGCATCACAGTTTCATTTTGAACACCCTTATTAAGTATTTCAATACAAACTGCTGTGGAAATAGTTTTATTTTATGTTCTTCTGAAGAACTCCTCTCACTTCATTGACATTCTCAAACCACATTCCATAAACCCTACTGATATTCTAGTAAGTTTTGATGTTGTTTCTCTATTCACCAACATTCCGATACCAGAAACCCTCGAGATCCTTAAGACAAAACATAATCAAGCCCATCTCAATCTCATTAAACACTGCATAACAACCACATAATTCAAGGCAGTTTTTACAAACAAGTGAAAGGAGCACCCATGGGATCCCCACTCTCGCCAGTCCTGGCAAACTTCTTCATGGACAGGTTCAAATCCCAAGCACTCAGCTCATCAGCACTAGAACCTACTTGTTGGGTCAGATATGTCGATGATGTTTTTGCAATCTGGCCTCATGGCTCAGAGAACTTACAGCTCTTTCTCAATCATCTCAACAGCGTCAATTGTAATGTTTCATTTACCATGGAAACCGAAGAAGAAAACCCTCTCCCATTTCTTGATGTCCTTATTAAAAGTCTGGCAACTAATTCAATCATACTATCTATCGTAAGCAAACAAATACCAACCGCTATCTACATACAAACTCGCATCATCATCCAGCCGAAATCAACTCAGTCATAAACACTCTCATCAATAGATCAATCTGACTAAGTAATGACCAGCACCGCAAAGAAGAACTTTCTCAACTCAGCATAGCTCTATCAAGGAATGGTTATTGTTAGTGAAGTGAACACATTTTCTAGTTAATTTTGATTTATATAGATTCTTCTTGTTTACACTGTTCATGTACACACTTACTTTAGTAACTAACTTAATTGTCTTTTATGTATGTCAAATAAACTGCTAATTTTTTCTTTCAATTGGCGATCTTTTATTTAATATTATTGTGGACCTCATCAGGTTATGGGCCCAGGCCATAGAAGTGAGCCTCAGTTTTATCTAACGAAAGAAAAACAGTGAAATAGCAGAAGTTATACTGAACCCACGTCGTGTTGAAAAACATAACCTAAAAATGGCAACCACGTCACAGAGTCAATTTCCCGTTGAAAAGTTAATGGGCAGAGAGAATTACAATTCTTGGAAGTTCGGCATGAAGGCCTATCTGGAAATGGAGGACTTATGGAGTTGTGTTACTGGCGATGAGAAATACATAACACAGACACAAAAGATGACGCAAGCTAAATCGAAAATTATATTATCTGTACATTCCCTAAATTATGTGCATATACAGAAGGCCAATACGCCCAAAGAAGCATGGGACAGTTTAAGAGCAGCGTTCGAAGATTCAGGACTTACAAGAAAAGTAGGCCTAATGCGTATATTAGTTACGACGCAGTTAAGAAAATGTAGTTCAGTGGAAGCATACGTAAACACCATAATGACCACAGCACACAAGTTAAACGAATTGGGTTTCACCGTTAAAGACGAGTGGATCGCCGATGATTATGGGCCTTGAGAGTTTCGGCGTACCAATAACTGGAGACGCAATTAAAACAAAATTATTGCAAGACATTAGATCAGTAAGTGAAGCGTCCGAAAATGCCCTGTATTCTGGGAGAAACAAAAGTAGAAATCCATCCATGGACAAAGAAGTCTGAAAAGTCATTCTATGCATTCAATGTGACACATGGCTCTAATTATACAAATGAATGGTTTATCGATTCATGTGTGTCTTCACATATGACAACAAATGAGAATTTTCTGGAAAAAGCAGTTACGTACGATCAAGTTGAAATTACGGCAGCTGATAATGTAAAAATGAAGTCAAAATTGAGAGGAAACGTAATACTTCCGATACAAACAAGAGAGGGCGGCACCGAAGTTACAGCGAAAAATGGTTTGATGGTTCCAGAATTGACAGCGAATCTTTTGTCAATTAGTAAAATTGTGCATCAAGGACACACAGTCAAATTTAATCAATCCGGTTGCAAAATAAGCGACAAAAATGGAAAAATGATAGCGACAAGCTCAAGAAATAAATGGAATTTACAAATTGGACCAGAAAATGGAAACAGCATTATACGTATCGAGCGCAGAGCTATGGCACCAAAGGTTGGGTCACCTTAATAGAAATGGAATGTCAAAGCTGAAGAATGGTTTAGTCACAGGCGTAGATTTTAATAAGCATGATGACAAAACATGCGTTGCGTGTCTTAAAGGCAAGCAAAGCAGACAGCCATTCAGAGAGAGTAAAACGAAGTCGTCGCTGATTTTAGGACTTGTCCATTCCGATTTGTGTGGGCCAATGGAAATAAGCTCTTTTGGCGGATCAAGATATATGTTTACTTTGATTGATGAATATTCCAAAAAAGTTTTTGTTTATTTTATAGAAACCAAAAGTCAAGTTCCAGAAGGGTTTGCAGAATTCAAATCCATGGTAGAAAATCAGACGGGCAAGAAAATTAAAAAACTCCGTACAGACAATGGCAAGGAATATGTCAATAAACAGATGGCAGATTTATTGAAACGTTCGGGAATAGTACACCAGTTAACGATTCCGTACACACCACAACAAAATGGTACCGCTGAACGTATGAATAGGACACTTGTTGAAAAAGCAAGGTCAATGCTATTCGGTGCAAATTTGCCAACGCCGTATTGGGCAGAAGCAGTTTTCACATCTGTGTATCTTATCAATCGTTCCCAACGAGAACAAATGACGTCACACCTGAGGAAAAATGGAGTGGAAAAAAGCCCAATCTAAGTCATTTAAAAGTATTTGGATGCAAAGCGATGGTGCACGTGCCTAAAGAGCAAAGAAAGAAATGGGATCAAAAATCAAAAGAACTTCTTTTCATGGGCTTTTGTGAAAATAGCAAGGGTTATCGTCTAATTGACCCCGAAAGTGGAAATATAACCAAAAGTAGAGATGTATTTATTGAAGATAAATTTAAGACTGGGCAAAGAGATTCAGAGGAAAAGCCGCACGAATTTATACAACTTCAAGTCAATAACAACAACCAAGATGGCGTTGAAGAAATTAGCGATAATTCTAATTCAGATGATTCTAATCCAAGTTCAAATGATCAGAGCTCAGATGAAAATAATGATGATACAAGCGATGAATTGTACCACCATTCGGTAGCCGATGTTATCGAACAGCCTGTTAGACGCACTACACGAACAGCTAAGCCTAAAGTTGATAAAGACTTTATAACATATTTAGTGGAAGAAAAGAATATTGACAAACCAGCTACTGTAGAAGATGTATCGAAGAGCCCTGTAAAAGAGAAATGGCTACAAGCAATGCGTGAAGAAATGAACTCGCTTATCGAAAACGAGACCTGGCAATTAGTCAATATTCCAGAAGATAGAAGAATTTTAGAAACGAGATGGGTGTTAAAATTGAAAAAAGATAAAGAAAATAATGATTGTCGTTACAAAGCCAGACTTGTCGTCAAAGGATATTCTCAAGTTCAAGGAATTGATTTCAACGAAACATACTCACCAGTGGTAAGATATAATTCGATTCGATGGTTATTGGCCACTGCAGCTAAATATAATATGGAAGTGCATCATTTGGACGTAACGACAGCGTATTTGCAAGGTGAACTTTACGACGAAGTTTATATACGACAGCCAGAATGTTTTCCACAGAAAAAGGACAAAGTTTTACGATTAAGGAAAGCAATGTATGGTCTTAAGCAAAGCGGAAAAGCATGGAATTTAAAGGTCAGTAGTACACTGAAGAAAATAAATTTTGAACAGTCAAACAGTCTCTTCGCCGACTATTATTTTCTGCGATAACA
The DNA here is from genome assembly GCA_958507055.1 of Crioceris asparagi. Classification (NCBI taxonomy): domain Eukaryota; kingdom Metazoa; phylum Arthropoda; class Insecta; order Coleoptera; family Chrysomelidae; genus Crioceris; species Crioceris asparagi. The sequence goes on from OY293832.1 coordinate 28,505,965, forward strand.
GAGGTGCAGTTGACTTGGCAAGAAACAGTGGTTACAGACAGAGAACGAAACACATCGATATTCGGCATCATTTTCTGAGAGAAAAGATCGATAATGGAGATGTCATGATTGACCATTTGCCAACAGAAAAGATGTTAGCCGATTCACTAACGAAGCCATTGTTCAAGCAGAAGCATTTGTTCTGCACGGAAGCGATGGGAGTAGTTTTGGAAAAAAGAGATGTTTAAAATGGAGAATGGGATTTTTAGAAAATGGTTCAAGAGAGGGTGTTAGTGAAGTGAACACATTTTCTAGTTAATTTTGATTTATATAGTTACTTCTTGTTTACACTGTTCATGTACACACAGACTTTAGTAACTAACTTAATTATCTTTTATGTATGTCAAATAAACTGCTAATTTTTTCTTTCAATTGGCGATCTTTTATTTAATATTATTGTGTACCTCATCAGTTATTCACAAAATGAAATCAATAGATCCATTCATCGGCCCCCATCTTCCAAAAATAATGACGAACTGACTAGTAGAAAGAGAGCCTATTTACCCTATGTAAAAGGTGTAACTAACAAAATAGCACGAATCCTAATGAGGCAAGACATTAAGACCATCTTCACAGCTGACAATAAATTATCCCACTTCCTCAAATCTCCGAAGAACATCATAAAAAACAAATCGGCAGAAGTATACGAGATTCCTTGTTCACAATGCCCCAGAACATACGTGGGTAACACCAACCGACGTATTTCCAACAGAGTTTATGAGCATGGTCTCTCAATCCGAAATTTAGATTCCACATCAGCCCTAGCCCAACATCAGATAGCTTCTGTACACAAAATCGATTTAGAAAATTCCAAGACTTTGGCTCCCATAAAATCTTTCCAAAGCCACATAATAAGAGAAGCCATATAAATTGAAAAACGTAGTTTTTTGAATATTCGAGATGACGGCCGACGATTACCTGTGACCTGGAAACCTCTAATTACCAAACTAACCATAGAATCATTAATTTCCAATACGGCTACCCTCATTAACAACCCATCTCAAAACCCTATTAGGGAATTCCCGATTCAACCAGCCAATGATTCCCCGGCCACAGTTATTCCCAGAAATGATTTGTCCACATATATAAATACTCCTACAATTGCTACCCATAATTCAGTTAACATCTCTGCTGGTGAGTGGATCACACGTTTGAGACCTCGCCACCGAGACTAAAGTTCTTGATGATGGCAACAAAATCGTTGCCGAAACGTCGAACAAGTCGTCAAAAATCACGCGGTCCAACCCGGATCAATCATCAAACATAAACCGCGAAAGCCTACCTGATCATATATATATATATATATAGATCAATTGTAAATTCTTGACTGTCTAATTAATGAAGAATTTTTAATGATTGGCGTTGCAGTCAAAATGCCAATAAAATTAAAACTCTTTAATCAATGTCGATATAGATGGACTCATAAATTTTAAAATTATATAATGATAATGATCGTAGTGTGCCATCTGATGTTTCTCTAAATTAATATATTGATTCATATTATATAAGATAATGCCATATTTTTGTATTATATCCATTTTTTAAACGATTTCCTGTGATTAACTTCTAAAGTGTGTTCTATCTTTATTAGCTACTTACATAGATTGATCTTAGTATGCGAAATTTCATAGTAACTTGTAATTATGAAATTAATATAAAAAAACTCAATCATAAAGTTAAATGCATAATAACAAATGTTTGTAGCTGGTAAATTTCCTTAATCTTACGATTGTAAGTAGTTCATATTATAGATATTAATTTTTTTGTTATAATTAATTTGTTCGTTATTTTAATTTGTTCCGATGAAGGTAACAAGCATTACCGAAAACTCGACAGTGATTAAAGAGTTTTAATTTTATTGGCATTTTGACTGCTACCCCAATCATTAAAAATTCATCATGATTATATATATTAGTATATATACCTACCATATCAGCTGCATCATGCAAAAAGGTATGCGGTTGTATTGTAGTATATCGCCAACATTAAAGCGCTAGAGAACTGGTACTTGAAGGTGTTTGATTCATGAATATAATTAATATCTATAAAGCATTTGTTTACACAGCTAATAGCATATTACATATGTGCCAGTTGTAAACGAAGCGATTTAGGTATATTTGTTGTCGGGACCGGGCGGGAAATTGTTGCTGTTATTCATATATATAATACTCCTATATGGCCAGCGTCTCAACTAATACACAAGTGGAAAGTGCCATTAAAGAGAGATAGAAATGGTTTGGTTTGCTCCTAATTGCCCTGATTCATATTAGGATATATGCATTTTCATACATGCGCTGGCAAACCACATTATACCTATAGGTGTTATGTGTTGCAAACTATCCCTATTTACGTATAAATGTTCCAAATGACAGCACGATACGAGATGCGTGAGAGGATGAGCAGAAACAACTGTGCGAGAGAGAAACGATTTTCTGTACCGTATTAAAAGCTTCAAGACATCTCTCTTCACTGGCCATATAGGAGTAATAATAATAATCTTTATTCACAAAATCAGAAAAAATACAAGAATAATAATAAAAAAATGGGTTTCTATTAAAGGTTGATAATGTGAACAAAGCAGTAAAACACTTGTTTCAGCATTAAAAAAAAAATAGTATAGTCTAGATACACAACTAAGTGATAATGTACAATTTATAAATCAAGACAAACACGAACTCACTAATTCAAATATCAGAGACACACACAAGCATATTTACAATAAAGATAATAATAAAATTCAACATATTTGTTGCAGTTAAAACACTTAATGGAATATAATAAAATAAAAGACTGAAATATAAATATAGAAAAACAAAAAAATAGAATAAAAATATGGAGACGTATGGAACGAGTACAAGATCTTCATAGATATACACATACATTCTTATTTCACATTGAAGATTACATTGAGTTATCAAATATCTGGTTTTTTGAAATGAATATTCTTAAAATTCTTTTGAAACGACTTATTGGTTGCATAGCTTTAATTGAATCAGGAATTGTATTGTAAAATTTTGGTGCCAAGTACGTATATGTTTTTTGTGTGGTGATTTTCAACATAGTTGTGTGCTGGTAGTTGAGCTTTATCTTTAGACATGTGGTATTTGACACAAGACTGTAGAAAGAACAATTGCTAGAGATCAAGAATTTGCATTTCGGAGTGTAGTGCTTGTGTGGGGTATTGGGCTTTTTTCTCAAAAAATAATTTTAGGAACCTGCGTTGTATAACTTCCAAGGGGTAAGTATGCGTTCTTGATGTCCCTCCCCAGACTGTTATGGAGTAACAGAGATGGCTTTCAACAAACGAATGATAGATGCTTTTAAGTTGTCGCAAAGGTAATATACTTTTTATGACTTTAAATTTGTATAAAATTGTTCTTAGTTTCTTAATTATATATTGAATATGAATGTCCCATCTCAAATGTGGATCCATAACTACTCCTAAGTATTTGATTTCTGTTTTGGATAGTATGCTGACAACTTCTGCTCCAACACTGATATCGATTCTGTCAAAGGGAGGAGCACCAATGGAGTTGCAACTGAAAGGTAAGTATTTGGTTTTTTCTACGTTAAGACTTGTGTTTCAGCCAATTTGTTATTATACTGATGTCCTTTTCGATGATCTCTTTCAGTGAGAGCCAGTCATCAGCCTTGTAGAAAATGGCTGTGTCGTCTGCAAAACCGACTATACTCCCGTTACACTCCAGTGAAAACAAACCATCTACATATATGTTAAATAGAGTAGGTCCAAGAACCGAGCCCTGTGGGACTCCGTATTCATCTTCAGGCACGTCACTAGTTACGTTGCCAATCTTTACCACTTCAGTTCTACCATCCAAGTAACTTTGAAAGAGATTCAGACAACCACCTCTAATTCCAATATCACTTATTGTCTGCAGAAGAAAACTGTGAGTGACACTGTCAAATGCCTTGGATAAATCTATAAAAATACAGATGCATGGCTTTGACTTGTTTAAGGACCTTGTGATTTTTTTGTGTGATGGTTAAAATTGCGTCTTCCGTAGATGTATTTGCCCTAAATCCAAACTGATTATTAGATAGAATTTTACATTTTGTTAGATATGAGTCCAGTCGTATTTTCATGATTTTTTCGAAGACCTTAGAGAGATGAGGAACCAATGATATCGGTCTGTAGTTAGTAGCTATAGTGGCATCTCCATTTTTATACAAGGGTGTGATAATAGATTGCTTGAATGCCGAAGGGTAAACACCATTATTGACGCATTTGTTTGGTAGGTATGTTAGTGGTTCTAGAATAAAGGGTGCTGTCATTTTGATAGTTTCAGCCTTCAAAATATCTATACCAAAACTCTTTTTATTTTTTAGATTATTGATTACAGTTTTAGTTTCTTCAACATCAATTGGTTCAATCACAAATGAGTTTAGTATAGGTTGTCTGGGCATAATGTAGTTGGGGTCCTTTACAATCGACTCAGCAAGATTTTTTCCTAATTTTGCGAAAGTATTATTGATTTCATTGACTATTTCTATTTCATCAGTTACTTCACCTAACTCATTTTTAATTTTGTTTATACTTTTTTTGACCGAATTTGTTGTTGTCACTGATTATGTTCCAAAGTTTCTTTGAGTTGTTTTTGTTTGCTTATATATGATTGTTATAAAACTTAAATTAGCATTCCTGTACTAGCCTATTTGTTTTGTTTCTAAATCTTTTGTATTTGTTGTATAGCTCTAAATTATTTGGGTTTTTCCGCAGTTTTGCACACATCAAGTTTTTATCGTTAATAATTTTAATAGACTGTTTGTCATCCATGGTGTTATTTTGTCGAGCTTTCTTTTTAGTTTGCGATGTTCCGTACATTTTTCTAGATTCTCTGAAATAATATCAATGAATTTACTCATTGCCATGTCTGGATCTTCTATAGCAAGTATCGGATCCCAATTGTTTGCCAAAAATGTATCGTTAATTTTTGATTTGTTGATTATTTTGATAATTTTATCGCGATTAATGATGGGTTTATGGCAGTCAAGGACAATTTGAAGAATCGTTGTATTATGATCTGTGATATGAGTTTTTAGAATTATGGGAATAGCGTTAATACTCACGCCAACATTTGATTTAAGAAAGATGTGGACGATGCATAACTTAGATTTCCCAGAAACTCTGGTGGGTATATTATTTATTGTGGATGTGTAACCATATTCGCTCAAAGTTTTCAAATATTCTGAGGTTGTTCTTTCAGTGGGCTCTAATAGATTAATGTTAATATCACCTATAAATATATCGATGTCTTCTGGCTTGGTTCGATGTTTGTTTAATAATTGTTGTAATCCATCAATAAACTCTTGCTCACCTGTACTTGGTGATCTATAAATTGCACTGACACAAATTTTTGCATTGTTATTTAGATACAATCTTATAATGAGGGAGTTTATACCGTTGCATATTTCTTCAATATAATGTTAGAATTTTATGCCGGTTTTTATATAGTCGACGACCCCTTCATTTTGATTATAATGACTCTTGTTATAAACTATATTGTATCAATTAATGTTGAAAAAAACTAGCTCATGTATTACATGTGTTTCACTAAGTATCAAACAGTCTATGTCACAGTCAAGATCTTGTAATGGTGTCTTAAACTCATCCAGGTTTTTGTTGATACTTCGGATGTTCAGATGGAGTATTTTAAAGTTGAAGTTATTTTGATTGACCTGTAATATTTGAGAACATTCATTTATTGTGTCTAGTTCAAAAGTTTCAATATGTTCACTTTCAAAGTCACGTAAGTATTGATCCATCACACTGTATCATGTACAAAATAAGTTTTCTTTAAAAAAGACTTTGCAGTAAACATTTCAAGCCTGATGATTATGAGGATGAAATGCAGGCTATATTGCTAACTACTAAAATCTCAATTACTATACTTGCATAAATAACAACGTCCTGTCTCAAATTAGAAATGTTATGTATCTGTGCATGTATTTATCTAAACACTTTGTAATTTTTTAAGTTTTTTCATAAACTCTGTTCACTACTATTTAAACAAATTAAGATTTGCTGTTCTACCTAATGGTATTGAAATATGTACGATCTGATGAATATATACAAATTATTCAGGTAAAGTGAACTGAACTGTAAATAATATTAATGTTTTTTTTTCAGCAATTCCATCACTGTTTTTGCCATTGTCTATTAAAAAGCCAGTTGGTGACTGAAGTCAACGTATGCTTAAGAAGGAGAGAGAGACAAATGTTGGAAACTACTACAAGACTGCAACATAAGATCATCACCATCACCGAGATCATCATTGTTAATTAGTACCGCATCAGTGTGTATTTTTAAGATTCTGTAAACTTTTATTAATAATAATTAAGTAGGTACTTGAAAGATTTCTTGGTTTTTAGCATGTTGTAAAGTTTTTCTAAATAAATTAAAATTTTTTTGGACTTGGTATGTTCATTATCTTCTACGAAATACACATTTCTCCTTGTAATGGTTTTTTTAAATACCCATACAGGGTGTTTAAAATATGAGCAGTGTGTATCAACGTAAAGTTTAACTGCCATTTTGTATGATTACGAATATGAAATGGAAAAATAAATTTCGAATTCAAAAATATTAACTTCCTATCTAGATGAAAACTCTGAAGCTGGTTGGTACTTAGAGACTGATTTAGATCACAAGTTTTTTGTTTGGTTCAATAGATCTGGCCACAATATGTAAAACAAAATGAAAAAAATGAATCTATACTTTATGCAGTTAGTTTGTTAATCTATCACAGTCCTACTAACCTTTACTGTTACATGATATTTTAAATATAAATAAATCATGTTTTCTTAAAGTATATATCAATTCAATCTATGTATTTCATTAACGAGATAATTGAGGATAATTTGGGAGATATAGGCCTCGATATACTCATATAAACTAATGGAAATACCGTCAAACCATACTGCTTCCTTCTAGTTCAAAGGCTATTTATTCAAATGGGCACTCCGGGTGATGTAATTCCCGCGTTTGAATAGCTGGCGCTGATTGGTCCGAAAGTTACCATACAATCACAGTATAAAGAAATATTTCTTTATACTGTGGTACAATTGTACCATGATACAATGTTCTACCTAACCTACAAAAGAAATAGTGTAATGTCACAACCTTAGAATATAGAACAACAGGAAGGAGGGTATCGCACCGTACCCACTACTACTAAGCGAGACAAAGACGGCCATCTTGAACTACCAACTATGAGTCATTGATTTGCTATTTCTCTGTCGAACGTTGTAAACAGACAAAGTGGATGTTCCAGTTTTGAGTGTGAAAAGTTATTTTTGTGTAGTTTGTGTAGATAAACGAAAGAAATAGCCATAGAATTGACTATTTTCTATTGACTATATATTATAAACTGATTGTATTAGCGGAATAAAGACAATTAATATGGTTAGTTGTGCATCTTGTGGTTGTTCCTTGACACCAAAACAAAAAAAATCTAGTGTTTCATTTCACAGGTAAGTGTTTTAAATGCTTAATCAGAGACAACCAGCTTAATTTTAATTTGGTAATCTGTTGAACTTATTTAAAAGAAATATGGAATTGAGGTTAACCAACAAATCAAATATGCCTTGGCGCTGTGCACTGGCGTCACCAAAGAGCTTTGCGGGGGGGTAAACTTATGCCTAATTGGTTTTTATTATTACGTGTTGGGGATTAATATTGTATCAGGTTATTTTGCAGACAAATGCCTGTCATAAGAAGAATAACTCGTTTAGGGAAAAACTATTACTCAATTATGCATTATTGTATTTAAAGTTGTCAATAACTATCTTTTTAATTTCAAGATGTTAAGATAAATCATTGTTCTAGCTGTCCTAAAGATGAAAAGAGGAGGGCAGCATGGATTCAGTTTATGAAAAACCCCGAATTTGTTCCAAAAAGGAGTAGTGTTTTATGTTCCTATCATTTTGCTGAAAATTGTTTTGATCGAACATCCAAGATTAAAGTGAGACTACTACCAAATGCTATTCCAACAATTGCAGTGGAACGTTTAAAATATGTAAGTTAGATATTTTGATAACCATTTTTCATCCCATTAGTAGTTTTGGTTTTGTTGTATGAATAATTTGACATGATGGATGAATGCACTACCTGTTACATTTGTCATTAGAGTAAATTTTATGAACTAACCCACGAAGTAGAAAAGAGGAGTTGAATCTGGCCACAAGCATTCTGTGGAATTCTGTAGGCAAATCTTTCGAAAAATGTATGCAAATGGGCAAAGGTAGAAGTTGTTCTATATTCTAAGGGTAGAAGACTGTATATTAGGAGAGTTATCTCTCCTAATATGCAGTCTTCTTGAACTAACCCATTGACTTAGACTGTGGGTCCCCTAAAAATATCTGAGCCATCTCTTGTGACCAGTGACTACTTCGGTACTTCTCTCTTTAGTATTCTAGTTTAAATAGAGCACGTTTAAGCATAATCCATAGAATGAGCTAGACTTCTCTTTGTTCTCCACTTTCCCTTGCGCCTTGCTTGGTTGCTAATGTTAACAACTAAACAAAATGGAATTTAAATATGACAAATGACTATTAAAAGCTTGGTAAATTATTGTAGGCTAGAACATTCAATCCAGTAGTAACCAGACCCATAACCTATCTGGAAACGAACATAGCAGACCCGATTACGATACCACTACAGATACCAGGACCTTCATCTATGCCTGAAACTTCATCTGTCCCTAGACCTTCGGTGAGAGAACAGACTCCCACACTTTCTGCTGACTTGCCATTTCCAGAGTTAGAAGACACACCCCGTAAAAAAAATTAAAGCGTAAGATTAGTGATCTAATTGTTAGTAATAATTTGAAGAGCCAAAAAATTCATAAGTTACAGAAGATTAATTGGAGACAGAAAAAACAAATATGTTCACTAAAAGCATTAACATTGCAGTTGAGAGATAAGAATATTTTATTAGAAGAGCATAAAAATGTTATAATTCAACATTTTGGGAAAAACAAAGAAATTATCGAAAGGCTCTTGAAAAAATCTGAAAATAGAAAAGTTAAAAAAACATACGAACATTCTGTAAGAGCTTTTGCGGTCACATTGCATTTTTTTTCACCCAAGGCATACAGTTATGTTCGGCAAAAATTTGAAAATTGTTTACCTCATCCTAAGACATTAGCCAAGTGGTATGCCTCAGTAGATGCAAAGCCTGGGTTCACTTCAGATGCTTTTGATTTTTTAAACCTTAAAACTCAAAATGATAAAAAAACACTTATTTGTTCTTTGGTTTTTGATGAGATGGCAATAAGAAAGCATTTGGAATATGTTGGTAGTGAATATTATGGGTATGTGGTAGTGGTTTGCAAGGTGACTCTATGGATTTAGCTACTGAGGTTCTGGTATTCATGTTAGTCTGCATCAATGAACCATGGAAAATACCCATAGGTTATTTTTTTATTGCAGGTATTAATAGCCAACAAAAAGCTTCTTTAGTAAAACAGGCTCTAATATTATTGAAAGGCGTAGGAGTTACCGTCAGCAATATTACTTTTGACGGATGTGCGGCTAATTTTAGCATGTGCAATTTATTGAACTCCAAATTTAATAAGGCAAACAAAATATCTGAGTTTTCATTTCAAAATTGTAAATATTTTTTGTTACCCGATTCGGCCCACATGATAAAGCTAGTAAGAAATTGTTTTGGTAAAAAAAGAAAATTTATAGATATTGATGGTGGATTAATTGATTTTGAATTTGTAGAAGAATTAAATAATTTACAGGAAAGAGAGGGACTACATCTTGGAACTAAATTAAGAAAACAACATATTAACTTCTTTAAGCAGAAGATGAAAGTGAAACTAGGAACTCAACTGCTTAGCAGTTCGGTATCCGAGGCATTATTTTATTGTAAAGACAAGTTACAGTTAAAGCAATTTGAGAACTGTGGTCCAACTGCAAAATTTATTTTATTGACGAATAACGCTTTTGATATTTTGAATTCCCACAAAATTTCTGATTGTGGTTTTAGACAAGCTGTATGTCCAGATAATATAGAAGATATAAAATTACTTGTAATGGAGTTTGGAACTTATATAAATAATCTGAAATGTAATGATGGGACTCCTGTGCTAGAGTCTCAGAGAAAGTCGGGTTTTATGGGCTTATTATTGGGACTTAATGTTGTGTTAGGTATGTACGAAGAATATATTATCAAGGAAAATTTGAAATTCATTCCTACCTATAAACTTAACCAAGACCACATTGAGTTGTTCTTTGGAACAGTTAGATCTCAAGGAGGATACAATAATAACCCCACCTGTAGGCAATTCACTTCCGCATATAAAAAAATATTAATTCACGCAGAAGTGAGGGAAGGTGGCGTTGGAAATTGTATCCCTCTTGAAGACATTAATATTTTGAATGTAAGTTCGGGAACCAAACCACCTTTACAAATTATCAACGAGTCAGTAGCAAATCGGACAGAAATTGAAGATAATATACAGGATGATTCCATCTTCAACAATATTTTAAATGAACACAGCTACGCACTCAATTATGATTCGTTATCTTCTTATAGTTTAGAAGTGATAACTTACATTGCAGGTTTCGTTTCATTTAAACTGGGACGCAAACTGCAATGTGAGCACTGTGTTTCACAACTGTTTGGAGAAAGAGAGGACTTTTTAAATTCTCTGATAGAACATAAATCCAGAGGTGCTTTGAGTTACCCGAGTAATGATGTAAAAAAAAATTGTGAAAAAACTGAAATATTTTTAAGGCATGTACAAAAACGCAATAAAAAAGTTTGTAAAGAAGAGGTGTCTTTGAAAGTTTTAAAATATTTTATAGGTAGAAATGTTTTTGAAAATATGATTGCCCATGATAAAACTCCATTGGAAAATCACAAGGTTTTGTTAATTAAATCTATTTGTATTTCTTACGTTACCACACGTATACATTTTATTTGCAAAAATGTTGTAACACCTGAAAAAATTCGAAATATGTACACTAAACTAATTTTGTTTAAAGGTCAATAAATATGGTTATATTCAGTATATGTTATAGTTATTTTTAGCCCTTCACTTGGTTTATTTTTAAGAACAATTGATTTATTTCTAGATTGAAATCTACATTGCATAATTACTAATACTCTTTTTATCTGTAGAATTATTTAAAAAATGGTCAAGTAGGTACTATACTTAAGATTTTCATATAGGTTTTTTTGATAACTTTGAGTTTAGCTCTCTATTTTGTAATTTTTCCAAACATTTTGATTAGTACTTTCAGAGATAAGGGGGTACGGACAATTTTCGTGAATAGTATACTGCTCACAGTAATGGTAATATCTTATTAGGTAGTTTTAGTTTGCAACACCAGCTGTAGGCATTATCTCTCTTAAAATAATAATACCTATACGATTTATTATTATACAAAAATATGCTACGCCCCTGCCGGCCAAAACAAACGGACGCCATATGCAACCTCCATTCCCGTCACGTTCATCTGGTCTTATGTTCCTTCCTGTTGTTCTATATTCTAAGGTCACAACAGAGAATATGACGTAAGAAAACTGAAGTCAGAACTCTGAACTGTCTAATATGCATAGAGATAATATTAAATATTATATCTCTATGGAAATATGAATGTCCTGGCCGGATTTTTTAATTGAATTTCATTTAAAATATAAGGTTTCTGAGGACTGGGAGTTTCAAACTTTGGATCGTACTTTAAAAATATAATATGAACAATTCAGGAATGTTCGATTTATGTCAAATCTTGCAAGTTGGTTTTAAAATATCCTGTGAGCCTAAATTTTTCTATACATTATGACTTTAGATTACAGTTAATTATGACCTTAGTAAGTCTCAAATATCATCTCTTTTGAGGGGGGTTGGGGGTGGTACCAGGTGAAATACATAACTTTAATTAAGGAGGCATTATTACCTATCAACTGTTATGTACCTACACCTATAAGCCATTCTGTACTTTTTCGGTAGGTAATATGTCATAACGTATCTTACTAAGGTTTCTATGGACCGTATCCGCCATAAAGGTTTCTTACCTTATTAGCCTTATTTCACTAGAATTGTCATTTTCATTCGAACGAATAGCTTGATTTTATTAATTTTACATTATAAAAATAATTTAAAATTCATTAAGTCAACAAATTGAAAAATATTCATAGGGATACGTTAAGCTAGATTTTCGTAAAGAATAGAAAATGAATAGGTACCCAGCACGTGCTATTTTATACCATTACAATAGGATCCACACTAACCTATATCCAGTTTACCTACCAAATTTCATCAATTGTCTTGAATTACAACCGTCAATTAATATTTAAACCATGAACAAATTACAAATATAGGAAGGACGAGTAACACAAGTAGTGGGAGTAGCACAAAAAACCTTGGGTATTTCGTATGTCATTTCGGTGGGTTGCGCAAAATCACGCTGCGCATCCTTATGTAATATGGGCGAAGGAAGCTTAAATACAACAATAGACACTCAGTGAATTACTGCGGAACGTACCAAATTGACAACTTATCACGGGACGTTATTTCAGACACTTCTGCTTATAGAACAGGATACAGAGTTAGTCATCCTCCATTTATATATTCTTGATTAAAACATATTTTGCGTTGTCTAAGCTTTACCAAAGAAGCTATTTAGACAGGAGATTCAACTGTCTATACAAAACCATGTGACGCGCTGACTCCGCAAATGACGACAGGGTCGTGGCCTAAAATCGGGTCTGCGCACTACGTTAGTGCGCACGTGTCATATACCTTCGATGAATTTTTAAATTCAAAATCAAGTCATGCTAAATCTTATTGTTTGACGTTTCAGTGTTTATAAGTTTTCAACTTTGTATTTATTTATTTATTTATTGTCAGAAGAAAGATATTTATTTTTGTATATTACTTAGAAAATATGGCTCACGTTTGTTGTATTGAACAATGTTCTAGCAAGTCGGAGAAGATAGAGCTTTATTCAAATTCAAAATCGTGAGTGAACTAATGCCATTTTGTGTGCAAAATACTTCGCTTTATATCATTATTTTTGTTTATTATAATAAATAGTTAATAATTACCTGCAGAATTCTGAAAAATACCTTACGTGGCTTGATGCTGTTGGTCATAATTTCAAAAATATTAAAAAAGGTAGAGCAGCTCCGAAAAAATTGTTTATTTTCGATCTGCATTTCGAGGGCAGTTGCTTCGAACCAAATAATTCTACTACAATATTGAGACGGCGTTGAAATAACTGTTCCCGTAAAATAAAGATATTAACGGCTGTCGAGTGGAATGTATCAATTGCCAAATAATAGTTGTATATACTCAATTGTATGGAGTATCAGTCCTACACAGAAGGTCTCGACAATAATTTGGCGTATTTACTAAGAAGAAGTCCTCCAGGTACAGAGGTTAAAAGCTAGTTAGGTAAAAGATGTGCGTGAGTAAGGGAACCAGCCTTATTCACTAGTGTCGACTACTTGGGGAACAAGCCCAATAAGCCCTGAAGGAAGTAGGAGTGTAAGAGAGGCGACAAGCCTTTCTCACTAGAGTCAACTACCTGGGGAACCAGCCCAAGTAAGTCCTGAAATATTAGAGTCGACTACTTGGGGAACCAGCCCAAGTAACTCCTGAAGGAAGTGAGAGTGTAGAAGAGTGAGAAGCCTCTCCTACTAGAATCGACTACTTGGGGAACAAGCCCAAATAAGCCCTGAAAGTTAAAATTAGCGTGAGAGAATTTAGACAAGATAGCAAGACTAATAGTGAAATAAAACTCTCGATATATACGGAAAACCTGCAGAAGCTGACATGAGATGTTTTCGGAATGAGTCGAAGAAATTGACTGAATTTTAATGCGAAGCAGCACGCCTTTCATACTGCTGATCTGCTTAGCTATTGGTGGAAATTTATTTATCAAAGTTACCCTTTTTGGTTGTTACGCGATTTTCACTTCATGTCAGCTGGATACAGAATGACATTTATTTTTGATATTTACAGGGTGATTTTACAACAATAAATTATGTTGAATAAAAACTAAGTGTCACAACAACGGCAAATAGTATTCCTACAATACCTACAGTGAGTAGTAATTTTTTTATTGATGTCAATCATGATTTGTCAAATTGCTCGCAGGCAAGCGGTGTAGGTATATTCGTAAACACTGGTAATAGTAGTAATTTTAAGCATTCTTGTCTTGAAACAAATTCTACTGAATCGTAAGGAACCGCATTCAAGTCACATAATGCCTCTGCAAGAAGGATCCACAAGGAGTATAAATAGCATTTTAGTCCAGTGTATTTACGGATCGACGTAAAAGTTTATAAAACAATATTTTTTTCAATGCATAGAGATTTCAGAGAATCTATATATAAGTAGTTAAAGACAAAAACATACAGTACAGATTCTTTTACCCGAATTCGTCAGAATATTTATTCTTTTATGTACGCGCCTTTAGTGTTGTAAACATGTACCGATTTTGATTTTTTTTTTCATTTCCGCCGGAAAACTCAAAAAGCGCCCCTAACCAGGTTTACTTCGACTAGATATTGAGTAGCCTAAATAATAAACCTATTCTGAATCTGGGGATTAATTTTTACAAATTAGGGAATACGGTACATCATGTCATATCAAATGAATGTATTTATTATGAGTAAGTTAATTATTATTTTCTTTTGATTTTGAAATAGCCATGATGGTTTATAATGATCATTTTCGTCTTTCAACAATCGTCTAAATTTTTATCTGTGACGTAACAAAGAATATACATTTCAATTTTCTATTCATATATTTTTGCGTACTAGTAATCAGATCGTCAAATTCAAAACATCAGGATTTTTTGAAAGAATAAGACACTAAAGAAAACAATATAGCAGACGCTATTGATGAAATTCATGAAGCTTTTATTTATCGCCTTGGTCATTATTATTGATAATGGTACCCAATTCAAACTTAAATTTGGATATAATTATATCAGTTGTAATTTTTATTGAATATTCTCATATTTATTTCCTGGATATCTGCTATATATAGGTATAAATATATATATATATGCATATATTCGGCTCAAACATTTACGTCATCCTTCTTGGATTTCCGTATTTGCACTGGATTATTTGTAGCAACAACAAATCATGGTCATTCTACCTAGGACTTCGCTGATTGGTGACTTTCCATAAGCTGTTACAGGAGAAATTCTTCATTTACTATTCACGTTATAGACAACTACTCAGCCAGATTTATTTTTTCAGCTATTAATCAGAGACAAGCTTGTCTCTGCTACTAATGTTGCTACTGCTACAGAAGAGGCACTTACTTTTCGTTAACATGTAGATCATACTGTTATTTTTAAATTTTTTTACGAAAAATTATGTAGCTATTCAAGAATGACTTTTGTCAGAGAAAAATGTTGTTCAAAACAAGTTGCTAGGAGTAGTGGGCTGCTGCGTAAAAAATGAAGAGACAGTTGGCATGAAGATATCTCATCACCAAGAGAATCGAAACCATCTATTAAAACAAGGGAAATTTTTACTTCATAGGATGATGTTTTCTCTTGAAATAATACATGCTTCCGATTCCCACGAGTACTCATCTTGCAAATCGCCTCCACAGTGTTTATCCACTCAATACCAGGCTCAGGTTCTTTCCAATACTTCGGAAAATTAGTTTTGTGCAACATTTTTATTATTAAATCCCTTAAGATTATATGGTAAAAAATACTAGGACTGTGTTGTGGACCTTTATCCAACTTTTTTAATAGGGTACCGTGAAACTCCTTTGGATTCTCCCACGAAAAATATGATTTACTTTCAGCCAACCGCTGAAGATATTTTTTTTACCGGGAATCATGGTACTGCTATGGTGGCAACATCACAAAAACACGAACAATCAATCTTTTGTGAACTCAATAATGGGAGTGAGGACACGAACTTGCCTCAAGAAATGAATAAAACCCCAAAACCATACAAAGTAGAAGAAATGATAAATGACTGGAATGCCCTTTATGGAGCAAAATCGTTGCCCATCCAGTTAATCAGACTTTTTTGTATGATATATAACAGAATCGTCAACAACTACTGTCAGGTTAAACAACCCTACGGCGATAGAATACCAAACATATTGATAGTCTCTCAGACATTTATCATGTAGTCGTACTCTGCGATATGTTGACGAAGAATCGAGCTAACAGCTATTGACAGAAGGGCATTTCACTTGGTAAGAGTTGTGGTCGGAATTCTTGAATATCCTACGAAGCATTTTATTTGACCAATGGGCAACAATATTACGTTATTATATGGTTATTTTACTATATAAATGTATACATAATCTCTTCACCTTCTATGAGCAGATTGCCTTGCAAGCACATGAAATACAAGAATTAATGAAACAATGTGCCGTCGTTGATGAAAAATCTCTGATCTCTGATTTCATGAGTAAGTGTCCTAAAAAAATGCAAGAGGCGATTCGTGCCTTCTATACATACGCTAAAATTAATGATAAAAGAGGGATACATTATTCAAAACGATGGATTTTAGAGTGTCTTTTGTTACATATTAAAAGTCATAGGTATCTGAAGAATCTAAAACCATCTTACGGCTTCGACCTTGCAGTCTTCAAGATGCTGAAGAAGAAAGGCGATATGATGAAAATGGAAGATAAACGAGGTAGGCAAGAGTAGTGGAAATCTATAGGGCTTGAGATGCAAAGATTTAATATAGCACGTAAGAAAGCTGACTTCAAATATGTGATAGATAGCACTGATTGACAAGTATTACGTAACGAATAATTCTTGCCTATTCCCTGAAGTTTTAATGCACGTATCTAATGAGTTAGCAGTAACACTTAAGCCATCCCACAAGGTAAACCACGGACCCTTGACTGTTTATTCTCTCCGTCAAGTTAAAAGTCGGGAATGTACAATCAACCACAAACAGAAAAGATTTCATAACCATCGATCATTTATAATGGATCAGCCATTTTTTGTTCAATATCTAGTCTGTTGTCTTTCATCAGTTTGCCGTAGAATACTTGATAATCAATTCTTCAGCATATGGCTGACTTAGCTTACGGTAGATTCCAATAAATGCGATGAATTAGTCATGTTCAAGTGGGTGGATATAAACATCCGGCAAGTGCAATTATTGATACTAAGTTATCCTGAACCAGTTATATTAAGAGCATTTGAATATAAATTGTTGTTTTTATATAATAATAATAATAATGTTTATTTTCAAAATTACAAAAATACAATAAAAGATTATCGATCCTGAAAATAACCATGAAAAAATCACTGAATCTAAATTCTATTCTGAATCTGGGGATTAATTTTTACAAATTAGGGAATACGGGACATCATGTCATATCAAATGAATGTATTTATTATGAGTAAGTTCATTATTATTTTCTTTTGATTTTGAAATAGCCATGATGGTTTATAATGATCATTTTCGTCTTTCAACAATCGTCTAAATTTTTATCTGTGACGTAACAAAGAATATACATTTCAATTTTCTATTCATATATTTTTGCGTACTAGTAATCAGATCGTCAAATTCAAAACATCAGGATTTTTTGAAAGAATAAGACACTAAAGAAAACAATATAGCAGACGCTATTGATGAAATTCATGAAGCTTTTATTTATCACCTTGGTCATTATTATTGATAATGGTACCCAATTCAAACTTAAATTTGGATATAATTATATCAGTTGTAATTTTTATTGAATATTCTCATATTTATTTCCTGGATATCTGCTATATATAGGTATAAATATATATATGCATATATTCGGCTCAAACATTTACGTCATCCTTCTTGGATTTCCGTATTTGCACTGGATTATTTGTAGCAACAACAAATCATGGTCATTTTACCTAGGACTTCGCTGATTGGTGACTTTCCATAAGCTGTTACAGGAGAAATTCTTCATTTACTATTCACGTTATAGACAACTACTCAGCCAGATTTATTTTTTCAGCTATTAATCAGAGACAAGCTTGTCTCTGCTACTAATATTGCTACTGCTACAGAAGAGGCACTTACTTTTCGTTAACATGTAGATCATACTGTTATTTTTAATATTTTTTTACGAAAAATTATGTAGCTATTCAAGAATGACTTTTGTCAGAGAAAATGTTGTTCAAAACAAGTTGCTGGGAGTAGTGGGCTGCTGCGTAAAAAATGAAGAGACAGTTGGCATGAAGATATCTCATCACCAAGAGAATCGAAACCATCTATTAAAACAAGGGAGACTTTTACTTCATAGGATGATGTTTTCTCTTGAAATAATACATGCTTCCGATTCCCAGGAGTACTCATCTTGCAAATCGCCTCCACAGTGTTTATCCACTCAATACCAGGCTCAGGTTCTTTCCAATACTTCGGAAAATTAGTTTTGTGCAACATTTTTATTATTAAATCCCTTAAGATTATATGGTAAAAAATACTAGGACTGTGTTGTGGACCTTTATCCAACTTTTTTAATAGGGTACCGTGAAACTCCTTTGGATTCTCCCACGAAAAATATGATTTACTTTCAGCCAACCGCTGAAGATATTTTTTTTACCGGGAATCATGGTACTGCTATGGTGGCAACATCACAAAAACACGAACAATCAATCCTTTGTGAACTCAATAATGGGAGTGAGGACACGAACTTGCCTCAAGAAATGAATAAAACCCCAAAACCATACAAAGTAGAAGAAATGATAAATGACTGGAATGCCCTTTATGGAGCAAAATCGTTGCCCATCCAGTTAATCAGACTTTTTTGTATGATATATAACAGAATCGTCAACAACTACTGTCAGGTTAAACAACCCTACGGCGATAGAATACCAAACATATTGATAGTCTCTCAGACATTTATCATGTAGTCGTACTCTGCGATATGTTGACGAAGAATCGAGCTAACAGCTATTGACAGAAGGGCATTTCACTTGGTAAGAGTTGTGGTCGGAATTCTTGAATATCCTACGAAGCATTTTATTTGACCAATGGGCAACAATATTACGTTATTATATGGTTATTTTACTATATAAATGTATACATAATCTCTTCACCTTCTATGAGCAGATTGCATTGCAAGCACATGAAATACAAGAATTAATGAAACAATGTGCCGTCGTTGATGAAAAATCTCTGATCTCTGATTTCATGAGTAAGTGTCCTAAAAAATGCAAGAGGCGATTCGTGTCTTCTATACATACGCTAAAATTAATGATAAAAGAGGGATACATTATTCAAAACGATGGATTTTAGAGTGTCTTTTGTTACATATTAAAAGTCATAGGTATCTGAAGAATCTAAAACCATCTTACGGCTTCGACCTTGCAGTCTTCAAGATGCTGAAGAAGAAAGGCGATATGATGAAAATGGAAGATAAACGAGGTAGGCAAGAGTAGTAGAAATCTATAGGGCTTGAGATGCAAAGATTTAATATAGCACGTAAGAAAGCTGACTTCAAATATGTGATAGATAGCACTGATTGACAAGTATTACGTAACGAATAATTCTTGCCTATTCCCTGAAGTTTTAATGCACGTATTTAATGAGTTAGCAGTAACACTTAAGCCATCCCACAAGGTAAACCACGGACCCTTGACTGTTTATTCTCTCCGTCAAGTTAAAAGTCGGGAATGTACAATCAACCACAAACAGAAAAGATTTCATAACCATCGATCATTTATAATGAATCAGCCATTTTTTGTTCAATATCTAGTCTGTTGTCTTTCATCAGTTTGCCGTAGAATACTTGATAATCAATTCTTCAGCATATGGCTGACTTAGCTTACGGTGGATTCCAATAAATGCGATGAATTAGTCATGTTCAAGTGGGTGGATATAAACATCCGGCAAGTGTAATTATTGATACTAAGTTATCCTGAACCAGTTATATTAAGATCATTTGAATATAAATTGTTGTTTTTATATAATAATAATAATAATGTTTATTTTCAAAATTACAAAAATACAATAAAAGATTATCGATCCTGAAAATAACCATGAAAAAATCACTGAAGCTTCATTAGCTTGTGTGTGATATAATAATAATATTTATGTCTAAAATAATTATATTGTGTAGAATTACATATTTGTATTATACAGTATATTGATATTAAGTAGGTACAGTGTTTTTGTGTAAAAGTAGGATAAAACCAAGATGATTGTGTAACAACATTAATGATTGAGAATATAATAATATAATAGTAGTATTATGCAATATTATACGTAATACGTCATAAAATACTGCTATTTTCTCTTAACAAGACTCATTCCAAAGGGTACTATAAATAGGGGGAAAACAGAAATAAAAAAAACTGCTAAAATTATATAGGGATATAATTGGTCTTTTATACTGATTAGTTTTTGACAAAAGATAGCTAACACTACCGCAACGGAAAATTTACTGCGCCTACCTAATTTGTTCTTTATTTTCACAGGAATTCTCTGCATTGACAAAATGTCTATAAGTGAGGGGGTTTTCTTTGATTAAGAAAAATTAAGCGTTCTTGGGTTTACAAATTTAGGTGATCACACACCAGAAAAGCAAAAGAACGACAGAGTAAACCATGCCTTGGTTTTCATGTTTCAGCCATTTAAAGGGCAATGGGTTCAGTCAGTGGCAGCTTTTTTAAGCAAAAGTGCTGCGAATGGAAGTGTTTAGCCCAATTGATCACTGAGTGCATAATATTGCTCGAAAACCATGGTTTCTTTGTCGATGTGGTCACATCAGATGGAGCTACATGGAATAGAAATATGTGGAAGAAGTTTGGTCTTGAGCAAAACGATGTTAGTTGTATTCACCCCTATTCAATTGTTGATGACAATGAAACAGAATCTCCTACAGCCCGGCGCTTATGATTCTGTTCAGATTTTTCCCACCTCGTAAAAAATGATACTTTAAATTCTATAGAAAATGGTGCTGAGCATTCTTTTCAGTATTTTCATATATTCGTAATTACATTTTTAGACTCCCGATGGCGTTATTAAAAAAACATTTTCGAGCCATTATTGAATGTGACGGGGGACCGAAGCATTTGGGTCTAAAAATCGCACATAAGTTGTCACCAAATCATCTCGATCCAAGGTTTTACCAAAAAATGAATGTGAATAAAGCATTTGAAGTAAGTTTAGAAACTTTTGTACATGCGAAATTATTGTTTTCGTTTAAAAAGTAATCTCAAGCAAAAAGTTACTTTTTTATCTAAAAGAGAAAGGAATCATAAACTATCGAAATACTTTTCTTTTTGGAGAAAAACTAAAAAGAAAGGCATTTTACACATAAAAAAAGGAAAAGATTTTCATCCACTTTTCAAATATATATTTCCCTAATGTTTCTTTACAACTTTTGCATTAGGTATTTTCCCCTCAAGTTGTCGCCGCAATGAAGATATACCAAAAATTATATTTAGATTTGACAGACTGCGGCCCCACGATAAATTTTATTAATAGAGTCCATTCGCTAATAGTAGCCATGACGTCACGAAGTTGCAAGAACAGTTTATTTAAGGAAAATGACAGTTTCAAGGTATAATATTATCCATTGTTTTATACCCAAAAAAAACAGAGATAGTGAACTTGCAATCTACAGCCGGGCCGAACCGCAGCGCATCGCATAATTTCACTAACATAGCATAGGTGAGGCCACAGAATTTTTGTATTGCAATTTGACCCGGCCCGCCTTAATGTGCATAAGCCTTAAATTCAATGATTATATTTTTTTTTTTAGGTAATCATAAACTTTTTGGAGTATATCAAGCAATGGGAAACAGACGCGAAATCTAACAATTACAGATTTATGTCAGAGAACACTGATCTGGGATTCAATGTGACATTGAAAACAACTATTGAAGTGATGGCTTTTCTCACAGAAAAATGTGGCTTTGATTTTTTGATGACTGCGAGACTTAATCAAGATTCCCTTGAGGTAAAGAGAACATTAACGAAAATAATAATAATACGTGTTTTCCTAAATTCGATCCAGTTTGCCGATCAGTGTACTGAATTGTATTTAGTAACACAAGCCATATCTTGAGTGATCAATAGTCAAAAATGTCCAGAACATGTTTTTTTTGTGCAGGGTATGTTTGGAATGATACGTAGCTGCTGCGGCGCTCACGATAAACCGGATGCCCTTCTATTTATACAAGTTTATAGCTTACTGTCTTTTTATTCGCTTGTAAAACCACCGAAGGGCTCAAATCAAAGATGTATTCGAAACATTACTATCAGTTAAAGACGTATCCATCAATGACAACGCTGATGATTTGAATTCTTTTTTGGACGAAATCATCAAGAGAGGTGAAAATAATCCTAAGGGTTGTGGCAGCCGTCGAGAGCATGACTATAACTTTGGCTATGTCAATGAATTCGTGCAAACATATTTTTCTGGATTCGTTGCACGAAAAGTTGAGTGCTGGACAAAGTGCACATTCTGTATCGCCTCATTGACAAAACCTCTAGGAAACGCAGAACGAGACAGTATGATAAATTTTCTTACCAGTGGGTACTTGAAATATCCCTCTGACTCCCTCGCAAGTCTCCTCTTAAAACTGGAACATGCTATTATGCAGACTGTAGGGGAGGAACAATTGAATTTTTATACTTTTCAGCATATTCTGAGAAATGTCCTCGCCGAAAGTTTAGACTTCATTGGATGTCCTTCTCACAAAAAAGAGTTGACGAGCAGTGTTGTAAATTATTATTTAGTAGCACGAACCAAAATTCTTTGTAAAGTGCACAACAAGGTACACAATGAAGTAAGAAAAAAGGAACAAGAATATCGAAAAATGTCAAAACTTGTGAAATCTTCACAAAAAGCTAATGACGAAAGTGAATGTAGGAAACCAATGTCGAAATAAACTTGATCGATTTATGATCGAGTTATGCAGGTTTCTGATGATTGTTCATTGATGGACACAGATATAAACTCAAAAACTTTTATTAAACGAAAGTTGTGTGGACACAATACAATACATTCGGCTGAACTGAGAGCCGGAAACAGGAAACACACAGTTTACACAATAAGAAGAAACAAAAGTAGAAGTAATGACACTTCAAGCAGAGAACAAACATAAAGCAGAGATTGAATCAAATATTGTAGAATTACTGTATATTCTGACACACTCCCCTAATTCAAAATATTTTTCAAGCACAATTCCTCACTGAACTTTTGATGCTTAATATATCCTAGAGGTTTCGTCATAACATCAGTAACAAGATCATTTGCTCCAACATGATCCAAACATACAAGTCCATCTCTAACTTTTTCTTCAATGAAGAGACTTCTCAATTTTATATGCTTAGTTCTCTTGTGAGTTTGCTCATCTTTAGCAATACTCATGGCTCCTTGATTATCATTAAACACTCGAACATAAACATCATTAAAACCCAAAACTTCAAGAACATTCCTCACATACATTGACTCTTTAATACCTTCAGTTAGACCCAAATACTCGGCCTCTGTTGAGGACAGAGTCACAGTTTTAAGCCTTTTGGATTGCCACGCAAACACAGATCCTCCCAGCTTAACAACGTAACCTATATGAGAATACCCTTTTATTTCATCACAGGCATATGATGCATCTACAAAACATTCAACATCAAGATTACCACTCCTAGTAAACACCAAACCTACATCTTTGGTACCAGCAAGATATCTAAGTACTCTCTTACATGCAGTCCAATGCCCACTTTAGTAACACTTATTGTACTGACTAAGCTTACTTACAGTATACATAATATCTGGTCTAGTCGATACGGCTAAGTACATAAGAGAACCTACACATTCCTGAAAAGGAATTGTCTCATCTTTAGTATCAAACTTTGGTAATTTTTCATTAGCAGCCATTGGTGTTTTCTTTGAGTGACATTCATTCATTTCAAATTTGTTCAACAACTCAGACACATATTCACTCTGATCTAATTTTAAGATCCCAGCATCTTTATCATACTGAACTCTCATTCCCAAACAATTCTTGAGTTCACCTAAAAACTTAACATCATATTTGCTTTTCAAATGTTGGTACAATTTCTGTTTTTCATCATCCCAATTAGTGAAAACAAATATATCATCCACATACAGACAAATATATACCACTAGAGCGCCTTCACGCTTCACAAACACACACGGATCACAAACAGATTGTACAAATCCTAATTCTTTGAACACAGTTCTAATGTTCTCATTCCAGGCACGAGACGCCTGCTTTAAGCCATAGATGCTTTTCTTTAGAGCACATACTTTACCATCTTTAACAAACCCCTCAGGTTGTTCCATATAGATATTTTCTGTTAACACTCCATTCAAAAAAGCTGTTGTGATATCAACATGTTCCATATCTAGACTTAACTCATTAGAGATACACATTATTAGTCTCAAAGTTTCTGGTCGAACTACAGGAGAATACACTTCTTCATAATCAACACCTCTCTTTTGTGAATATCCACGGGCAACAAGCCTTGCTTTATGACAATCATAATTTCCAGCAGCATCCTTTTTGACCTTAAATACCCACTTGGATTTGATAACATTCACACCTTTAGGTCTATCAACTAACTCCCATACACCATTCTTGACAAGAGAATTATATTCCTTTTCCATGGCTAATTTCCAGTCTGGATTTTTAAGGGCAATACTACCAGAGGATGATACAACATCAACAGTACTCCAAGCTGTATGACATAACATTACATAGTCATCGTGCCAGGCTGGCTTCCTCCTATTTCTAGGTTGTCGTTCCTCTTGGTTTTCTTGATTATTTTCATCATACTCATTCTCATCATCACCAGTCTCATAATCATTTTCCTCACTTTCAAAGAAATCATTATTTTGGACGGTTTCATGCACTTCAGTATTTGTAATAATCATGTCCCACTCAGGAATTAACTCATCAAACTTGGGTTCAGTATTGTTACCATCTAGGTCACAACCTAACTTATTTTCAATGAATTTAACATTTCTAGATTCAATCACATGGCCTGGGTCATTTGTATAAGCAACTCGATATCCTTTAGAACCTTCACAATATCCTACCATAATCATCTCCTCTGACTTATCATCAAATTTCTTACGTTTACATTTTGGTATCATAGCCATTACTTTACAACCAAATACTCTGGTATTTGACAGATCTATTTTCTTTCCACTCCAAACTTCCAGAGGGACCTTATTATCTAAAGCAACAGTAGGACTTCTGTTTTTAAGATAAATGGCACAATTAACAGCCTCAGCCCAATATTTCTTGTCTAGCTTAGCATCTATCAACATAGTTCTAGCTCTATCAACAGCAGTTCTATTGAGTCTCTCTGAAATACAATTCTATTCTAGTGTATAAGGCACCGTTAACTCTAACAAAATACCATTATCTGCACAGAATTTTTTCATCTCATTATTGTCATACTCCTTACCATTGTCAGATCTGAATCTTTTGATTTTACAATCAGTTTGATTCTCAACCATTAGTTTCAACTCCTTAAACTTGGCAAAACAGCCACTCTTTCGTTTGAGAAAATAAACGAAACTCATTCTGAAAAAATCATCTGTAAACGTAACAAAACAAGTAGCTCCTCCATAGGATAATGTATCTTTTTCAGGAAATCCTAAATCACTATGAACTAATTCCAACAACTTGGTTGCTCTGGTAGCAGGTTTCTGAAATGGCAATTTACTGTGCTTCCCTTTTACACAAGGTATACATACTTCTGCCTTAGTAGATACAAAATCAACACCCTCAGCTATTTTCTTCAGTTTCGACAAATCTGGGTAATTCAAGTGGCCCATTCGTTTGTGCCACAATTCATGAGAATTATCATTTGACAACAAAGCAGGATCTACATTTACAATTTCTTTGTCACAATTATCATAGCTAGTAACCTGAGTTTTACCATCTCTATCTAATTTGTAAATACCATTTGCTACACTTCCAGTCAACACACTTTCACCCTTCTTTTTCAGGAAAAACATTCACACCATTTTTATCAAAAACTAAGATGTTTCCCTTTTCTGCTATCTGATGCACTGATAACAAATTAGCTGCACTGTCAGGACAAAATGTTACAGCAGAGATCGTTGCTTTAGTTAACCCCTTATTATTAATAGTAAGAGTCACATCACCTACACCACTACTCTTCATAGTTGTATTGTCAGCAACAAGAATTTCTCTTGATTGACTGGTGTCTACAAAATCTGCAAGATCGTCTCTATGGGATACAGGTCTACTGCAGCAACTGTCGAAGTACCAATCTTCTCTTCCTAATTCACCACTGGCCATGGCAACAGTCAAAAGTCCAACACTCTTAGAACTGTCACTCTTCGAAGTCGATTGTGAATTCGCATTTTGTTGCTTTTTCTTCTCTCTAAACTTCTCAGCCTTCTGTTTCTTGAATTTGGGGCAGTCTGGCTCCTTGTGACCTTTTTCATTACATTTGTAACATGTAGGCACACAATTAGCATCAGTCTTTTTCTTTCTTGGCACAGATTTAGCTGCAAGAGCAGTTTCACTTTGATGCTCCCTCATAGTTATGAAGAAAATCGAGCACAGTCTCCAGTAACTTTCTTTTTGGCAGCACCATACGCTAGGATGAGAGAAGTACAAGAATCAGGAATACCATGCAATAGCATTGATCCAATCTTGTCATCTTCTATAATCACTCCACAGTCAGCTAGCTCAGCACGTAAACTTAACACAGAGTTTATGTACTCATCCACTGATTTGAAGTCGTCCATTCTGGTCCCGTAGAGTTTCCTCTCCAGAATCAGCTGGCCTGCCACACCCTGTTCACCGAAGTCCTTTGCCAATTTATCCCATCTTCCTTTCGCGTCCTCGATGGCCATGATGCGGGAATATAGCGTATTAGATACCGGTAATCCGAGTCCAAAGTCGATAAGGAAACATTTCATCTGAAATTTCCATAGTGCATAGTTGTTTCTTCCTTCGAGTTTATTAACACCAGGAACACCAGACACAGACATAACAGTTGTAGTCGTGGTCGTCGTTCCAGTGCCATTGCCGGTCGTCGCCATGCTGCCGTGCTAAGGATATCTTCACTTCTCAGTTTTGAGGTGCAAGCAACACTTTCAGCATCAAACAAACATCATTGATCGTCCTGGGCCCAGAACCTGATCGATTTATGATCAAGTTATGCAGGTTTCTGATGGTTGTTCATTGATGGACTCAGATATAAACTCAACAACTTTTATTAAACGAAAGTTGTGTGGACACAATACAATACACTCGGCTGAACTGAGAGCCGGAAACAGGAAACACACAGTTTACACAATAAGAAGAAACAAAAGTAGAAGTAATGACACTTCAAGCAGAGAACAACAAAAGTAGAAGTAATGACACTTCAAGCAGAGAACAAACATAAAGCAGAGATTGAATCAAATATTGTAGAATTACTGTATATTCTGACAAAACTCACGGTAGAACCAATGACAATCCTGGCAAAAGAGCATTTTCTGACAACGCTGTATTAACTAGGGTTAAAAAATTCAAAAGTTTGATTTCCATACTAACCGTTTGACTGAATGATACTGTTGATCACCTAGTCAGGTGAATTATGTTTAGCGATTTGAAGAAAGAGCTAGTCAAATGTGTTCCCCGGTGTCGCTTATTACTTATAACCTGAATTCCACAGTCTACACTATACATATTGCATACTTGAAATTCATCTTTTCTGTTCAACTAATAAAAATTAGAAGAGATCTTATAATCAGAAATCAGAAATATTTAGTATACGGTATAATAACTGTTATGGTTGCAACTGTCTTGTACTAATCTGAAATATCAATTAACTCGAATGACTTCTCAAATTCCAAATAGATGTACATTTGCATATTTGACAAAAAGGGAAAGACTTACATTCTATGTAAATATTTGGTATTCAATTAAATCACCCGCTATTTCTAATATAACGCGTTAAAATTATTGCAAAATGGAGAATAATATTTTATTTAAATGATCCGCTAACTTTTCCTTGTTCTAAAATAAGCAAATAAACATTTATTTTGGGTATATACAGAGCTCTGTCTTCATAGCAATACTATAGATTTGATTATAATTCTAAAGTAAGCGTAAACATACGTTCTAATAAACCTTCAAATTTTATCATCATCAAATATCAATATCAAGCCATATTTTCAAAAGGTTGCACAAAAAAAATATATAAAAGTTTTTGTGAAATTCTCCTATCCGCTAGCCTCTGGACGTCTATTTTGTCAGAAATGTTTAAAATAAAATAATAATCAAAATGTGGTAATGACTGGCACATAATG
Organism: Crioceris asparagi; assembly: GCA_958507055.1. Taxonomy (NCBI): domain Eukaryota; kingdom Metazoa; phylum Arthropoda; class Insecta; order Coleoptera; family Chrysomelidae; genus Crioceris; species Crioceris asparagi. Next base: position 28,534,284 of record OY293832.1, read on the forward strand.
TTTAATAGACGGGCCTGGCTTTGGTTACTAACTTAGATAGATAGGTGGGTAAGCAACATGAAGTTCAGTGGCTAACAACAACAGAAACATAGGTCTGCGTATATATCTATGTCCATCCGAAATGAGTAGTACCTACAGGGCTTCCATCACATGGCCTTATAGATTCTACGAAATGTTTGAACCATTAGGTAAAAATGTCTGTTTAAATTCATCCAGGTGGAGAGGAGGCAAAAATACTTCCAGCTAGAGCTCCCATCTTGTATCGATTCGCTTGAATTCTTGGAAATAGGTTACGTAAATACCACTCGTTATCATACAAGGAACACAAGTCACCAGAGACCTTCGCCCCCCCCCCGATTTTGCACTCGACGATCGTGTTAGCTTCCTTAGTCTTCAAATGTCCATATGCCTTAATATAAAACATTTGAGACAATTATTTCCAGTAGTTCTCTGGAGTAATGAGTAAGAATTTCTAATTTAAATGCAATATTACCAACACCGGGCCAAGATAATTCAAAAATGATTATTTCCATTACCAAGCATTCGAATATCAACTTAATTTTTCTTCAACATACCTCAATTCTTTCTTACAGCCTAGAAAGAGTGACACGAGGTTCTTTGAATTATTTGCATTCCTTCAAATAACCAATTTTTCTGTTTCTAACTGCAAGATCACTCCTTTTTCAGGTCTACCGTATTCCATTTTTACGTTGTGATTTTGTCACTTTCTTTAATTTTTTCAAGGTATTGCTGAAAAAAAGTTTTGTAATCTATTATTTTTTGGGTAATATTCCATATTTTCAAATAAGTTTAGGAAAAAAACAATAAGTTCTATAGTAGTGGGAATGACATGTGCACTGGAAATCCTTTGCACTAATGATCACTTCATGGACTCTCAAAATAGACATACACAATGTGGAATTCATGTAAATTTATTGCGTAAAAAACATTCAATATTTGCATTCTATTTATATAGGTTCCGCCTTTAGTTGCTCACTTTATTTTGTGTGAAAATAAAGCTTCATCAAATAGGTGCAAAATCAATTCAGCAGATAATTCAAAATGTATTTTTTCTACCTTGACAAGCCTTTAAAATCTCTAAATATGACTTTGACGTTTGTTTATGTTAACTTAAAACTGAATTTAATTTCGGATGATGTATTTTTCTCTACAGCGTCTCTGCTGCAGCATCGTCGCGACACATATTACATAATATTTCTTTTAAACAAATAATTAATATTAGTACTGGTAATAACAAAGAAAAACTTGAGAAAACGCACTTAACCTAAACTGCTTCTCAACATAACAGAAAAGCCAAAGTGTCCTTGAGAAAAACTCTTTATAATGGAAGCGATACCACTTTTGTAAGATAACAGTCTCTACCTGCAATTCTAACCCAATGAAAAAAAATCCACTCACACGACTCTCATACCGCACTATAAACACAGTATAAAGAACTATAGTTCTTTATACTGTGCTATAAATTCTTTCGAATCCGAAAATCTAAATCATCAGATCGGGTCGTGTGACCATTCATTGTTTTCACCGCGTCAAGACAAACAAGAATGTCATATTGAATTTGAAAGTTTAGCCAGAGATCGAGAAAATGTCTACTTTTTCCAAAGGTACACCTTGTAGCAGGTGATACAGGACTTTTAGGAGAAGACTTTAGGCAAGCTTCATAGAAATTGTTAGAGCCGATTTCGCGCTACTGACTTGGATGAAATACGTTTTTCAGCTATTGCCTAGCAATCAGCAGGTGGAGGATGTCCAATCTGCGAACCATATCCAAACCCTACAAAACAAAAAATAAAACAACGAAATCGGTACATCCGTTCTCGAGATAATCTTGGCACAAACACGGACCGACAGACCAATGGTCGAAATGAATGTTTTTTAGACTCAGCGATCTATAAAACTTTTTTACACTGTTACAATACTTTCCTTACTAGGCTACTTAGGGTAGCGACAGGAAAGTAAAAAAAACATAGAGCTATTATTAATGGAAAAAGCACAGTCGATAATCTAAAACTGAGCAGTGTTTTTGTTAAAACTTAGCATTATCATTCATGATGTTTTAATAAAAAAATTGCTTGCACCAAAATGTCGGCCACAAAAGATGATGAATGACCCCTTGTTGAAAAATATGGAATTCTATTAGACTATATTACTGGATTTATTTTGTAATCCCCGGCCTGACCAACTTTAAAAAAATCCCGATGGCCTGTAGTCAGCGGAAAGGTAAATTTTTCAAAATTCATTGATTTAAAATTTGAACCACCTTTACATTGGTATACCTACATATTATTACATTTGTCATGTACAATTGTCGTATGTGTCATAGCCTTGCGGTTAGAGGTTTTTGTTTTGGCTGTTGAATATAAAGCAGACAGGGTTCGAGTTCCACTTCAAGGCAGAATTTTTTTTTCACCTATTTCTTTTTAATAAATATACTATATATTTTTTTAATCAGGGTCTATATTAAGATCTCCAGAAAATGTACAATTACATCAAATTTATATTGAGTGTTCATGTTTTATCAATATTTGTTATTTTTCTTTATAAATTTTTATTTTTTTACCTGTGTCTTTTATGAAAAATTGCTTGGAACAAAAGTTGTAGGTACTGATTATATCTATAACCTAAAATTGTTTTTGATGATATTTACACTACGGCTCTTTTTTGATAATTTTTGTAAATGTTTGAATGGTCGCCATTTTGAAACTACTTATCCGATATTGCCCAATAACGAACTCGACCGAGATATTTGAGAGATTGATTTTTGTAGCAAATTTGAACTTGATACCTTCAAAACTGCGACCTCTATCGTGTTAACAAATTTCGTAATATCCCATATATATATATATATATATATATATATATATATATATATATATAAACTTTTGAACCAAATGTTTTTTTGGACTAACATATAGACATGCCGTTGAAATTTTTTCGAAATTCAAAAGTGTGAACGATCGCAATAGGTACATTTCTATAAGAAATTTACCTAAAAACAATCCTATGTTAATGACAAAGAAATTGTTTACAATACTATTTGTACCCTCTTGTTTGAGAATTGGGAATTTAATGTCCGATTTATTTATATTTTGGACAATAGCACTTATCGAAATACAGTTTTTACATTTCCTTCTCGAGAATTTCGTTTGCAGTAAAATAATTAAATCTATAACCTCATATCACTGATTGCAAAATTTATTTTGCTCATTAAAAGAAGTATAGTTACCGAATATAATATTTTTTCATATACTTTAGACAGTCAGGATCGTATAGTAACCAGAACTGCTTTATAACTTTTATATTTGAGATATTTTCATATAATAGATTAACATGTCGTCCCAAACAGACGAGAAATTGCCGGAATGAACAAATGGTACGTGGTCACTGCTACGGCCACACGGTTGATAACTAAGCAATTTTGTGCAATTTCGGTTCAAATAATAATGTACAAGTAACCTGTAATTTAGAGAATCGTAAACATATTTGTCTATTCATTATTTATATCTGACCAGAGATACATAAAATATACATAAATACTTATATCCTAAGTTATTTGCAACAACTTTTATTTATACGTTGACTACTAATTATAAGGTATAATGTAATACTAGGGCCTGTTTCACGGGTTCTGAATAATGTGTCAGACAACAATCTGACAGTAAACCCACTGTGATCATAATGAGTTAACCGTCAGATTGCTATGACTGCTTCTAGGCTCTATGTATTCTTAAAATTTTGTATACTCGTTATAACTTAATAACTGTCCCACTACAGAGAATAACTTTCACTATAAGCACTTATGATTTTTTTTAAATAATATTCCGGATCGTTGTTGAAAGAGAATAATAATTTATTTTAGTTATTTATTTATTAGATACACCCTACAAAAACTGAAAAAGTAATTACATGTAAGGGGTGAGAAAATAAAAATTAAAAACTACAACAAAAACTTAACTACCAACACAAAACATTGCACACATCAATTTTCCAGGCGAAAACTATGGGTTTAACATACAAAGAACTTATTCTAGATAACCTTGCATTGTAATAAATGTTAGGGCCCAACAAGACAGATTTTTCTAATTTGGCTAACAGATGTGTTAAAGATATCAATCTTTCTCCCAGCTAATATACAATTGCAGTCCGATAGCATCCTGTTTAAAGGAGCGCAAGTTCTAGGACTCGTTTTAAATAAATTGTATTCTCTAAGTCTCAAGTTAACCTTAGGAACATTTAATAGAGTTTATTAAACTAGAATCCTTATACTTAATGTTATTCAGGAGAAAATGCGTAAACATTACAGATTGCATTAGCCTTCTTGTGTACAAATATTGCATATTAAAAGTCTCCAGCATACTTTTATATGATATCAACAAAGGAAAGACTGGGTAAATTGAAAATTGTTTAAAATATAGGTACCTTACAAATTTCTTTTGGACTCTTTCTATTAAGTCAATCTTGCTATCTGCTGTGGGTGACCAAATTACTGATGCATACTCCAAATGAGGTCTAACAAGAGCATTGTATAGTTCTATTAAGGTATTCACATTTTGAAAGTCTTTGCTAGTTCTGATTAAGAAGCCCAACATTTTGTTGGCTTTTTTCACAATTTGATTGTAATGCAAATTAAAACTAAAGTTTAATTGTAGTGTGACTCCGAGATCCCTACAGTGGTCTCTGCTGTTCAGTTTTACGCTGTTCATGCTGTAGTCAAAACTTCTGCCGTCTAGAAAAGGTTACAGTAAAGCACTTGCCAATATTTAAAAACATCTTGTTCTTTATAAACCATGAATGAACGTTGTTGCGATCATTTTAGTTCAATGCTGTCTGAGACTGACGATACCACTCTAAAGATCTTAAAGTCGTCCGCAAACAAAAGACATTCGGACCCTTTGCTGAGACAATTGGGCAGGTCATTTATGAACAATGAGAAAAGCAAAGGTGAAATGTTACTAGCCTGTGAAATACCAGAGGTAACTATATAGCCATCTGAAAGCTCCATGCCTACTCGAACAGCACACCGCCTAGAAGAGAGGTATGCCCTCATTAGATTATAAAAACGTTCAGAAAAACTGAAGTTAATTAGTTTCTGCAAGAGAAGACCGTGATTAACCTTATAAAAACCCTTCTCTGCATCTGTAAAAATTGTATCCAATTGTGTCCCCTTGTCAATAGCTAGCGCTATGGAGTTTGTGAAGACACAAAGTTTAGTTACGGTAGATTTACCCTCTACAAAGTCATGTTGCTCTTCAATAGTGTCCCTACTTACATATCCAGAGATAGAGTTACACAATATTGTTTCAAAGATCTTTGACAATGACTTCAAATTGCATATAGGCTTATTGTTTTCTACATCTCAAATATTACCTTTCTTATATAGCGGAACTACCACTGTTTTCTTAAGCTTATCTGGAAAGATGCCCTTTTCAATACATGAGTTAAACAGAAGAGTTAATGGCTTGGCTAAAACATCCACACATCCCTTATATATATATGGGCGGATATTGTCCGTACCAACACTTTTTTTGGGCTTTAATTTTTTAATGCTATCCCTTACAATAAGTTCAGTTATCTTAGGAAACTCAAAAGTACCCCAATTTGTAGTATTTGGGCTTTCTTCATCCGTTTCAAAAACGGAATCGAAAAATTGTGCAAAAGCGTTGGCAACCTCAAAATCGCCGGAAAAACTTACTTCACCGTATGTGACCTCTTTGGGAATACCACACCCCCTCTTCTTTGATTTTATATAGTCCCAAAACGAGTATACATTATATCATAAAATAACAATATAGCGACATTTGGATCAGCCACAAGCTCAATATCTTTCCAGTCAGCGTTGTTAAGTAGATTATAGAGTTTGTAAAAATCGCCATTGGCATAATCGTACTTAAATACAGTTTTAATTTTCTTAGAACTGTCAGATGTAGATACTACATTTAAACACAATGAAGGATGAAATCTATCTTCACTTACCAGTGGCATATCACATCTAGTTACTGAAATCGTTGATAAGTTGCTTTTAACTAAATCTAATTTTCTATACATAAAATTTTCTATATTGCTAATTTGACTAAGATTATGGAGACTTAGAAATTGAGTTAGCAAGGTACCTTTATCACAGATATTATCACTTAAATTAGGCAAGTTGAAGTCACCTACCATTAGAACTTTCACGTCGTCTTTTAAAAACGAGTCTAAGAAGTCAAAATATGACATGTAACCATCTCGACTCGTACTTGGAGGTATATAAACACATGTCAGAAAAAAAGTTATGTTATGACATTTTACCTTTAACAGTACACAATCGATTTCGGACGAACATTGACTCTCATAAGACTTCACACGTATTTGCTTTTTAAGCGCCACTAAGACACCTCTACCTCTGCTTGCATCCAGACCCCCATTGCGATCCTTTCTCACTATTGTATATGTGTTATCAAAGAGCTCGGAGTCATAAAAACTGTTGTTGAGCCATGTTTTTAGTGAGGAAAATAACGTCGTAATTGTCGGAGACTGCACTTTTATAAAAACTGTTAATTTTTGTACGCAGACCACGTACATTTTGGTAATAGAATTTAATGTTTTTAGCTCTGTTGATTTATTTAGTTTTGAGTTGCTATTTCCTGTAGAAGGTCCTGCGACAGCTCCGGCGCCTTCATATTGGTTAAAAAACGAGAGACCAAGGCTCCGTTAGGCCATAGCTCACGTTTCCAAGCTTCCCTGAAGTTTTCTTGCTTGATGGTGACCTTCATGGATGCATATAGTTCTGGATGCTTTGAGGTGTGCTCTTCACATTTCACCTCGGGGAATTTATTAATGAGCACCCTTTTAAGATCATCAGGTTTAGCGGCTGGATCTAGTCTCGTGACGTGTAAAGAAATATATTTCGGAACACATTTACTGTTGTGTTTTCATCAAGATTTCGACCTACCATAAATCTTCGATTTATTTTACGTTGGAAGGGTATTTGCCAACCTTCACTGTCTTAATCTTGGCCAAATTTTGTAGATTGCTCATAATAGTAGCAGATTAAGCCTCACTTATAGCTTTTATGACACAGTTGGTCGAGTTCCCCTCGTAAACTTCCAGCGGATGCCGAGGTAGATCTCAACGTTACATCTTTCGCGTTGCTGCTCTGCGGCATCGATGTCGTACTGCTGCTGCTGCTTGAGATTGGACATTGGACGGGGCGTTGTTTGTTTGTGGATAGCGCGCGCATACGAAGTCGATGCAGTATTTTCTCGGGCAGGATTTTGCTGCGGCGGGCGAGCTAGCTGAACATTAATGGCGGATTCGATGACGGATTTTTGATTTGTATCTTGGACTGAATTGTTATGATTTAATTTCTCTTTCAAGTTATTAATTAGGATTTTCTACAAACTGCCTGAATAGGTTATTTCGGAGACCAACTTATCAATTAGCTCCTTTTCCCTTTCAAGGCATTCTATTTCTTTCTGTAAGACAGACATTTCATTATTATTTACCTTAAATTGTTTATGGTGGTCGGCTGCTCGGACGAAATTACCGGCTTCGATGCATTTGTCACGGATCCATTTTATATTAAGATTTTCACTCATAATTTTAAACCAAGCCTCTTTAATTGATGCACACATGCGGTGAAACAACTTTTCACAAAATATACACTCAATGTATTTGGAATTGACAATAAAATTGTCGCTACACTTTTCACACACGTCAGCTTTGGGCGCCATGTTATACTAATAATAATCGACAAATTTACTACAATATTAGATTCCGTCAATAAATTAGCATCCTTTATATGTTATTATTATTATTATAATAAAGATAATAAGCCTTGGTAGTTTTGGTACTCATACAAAGTTCAATGCGTTTATAATCATATCTACTATGTACGGGCCTCACATCGAAGTAAATAAATGATTTGGGTATAGTTTAATTTTATTAATTTTTATATACCTATTCTATTTATGGCCAATATATTTAGATAAGTCGAGAACAACTAACCGTGTTTCATTTTATACGATATAACCATTAAGATCACCAGTCTGATATTGAACATGTGATTAATAAAATGGATATTGAATGAATATAAATATACATACAACATAAAGATGTCAATAAGTATACGACTGCACTATAAAAATAAAATCACAGGAAGTTTCTGTTTTTCCAGAATTGTTGATATTGCAATATGTCGTATTGTCTTACGGATTTTGATTGAGGTTACTCTCACGGCAATATTCTTCATTTTGCTGGTGTAGGGTCATTCGTAGGCATATAAATTGCTATTATAAATAGATGAAAAATATTTCAAATTGATACTATACAGGTAACAATATTATTAGTGAAAATTCTGATTAATAATTGGTCCATTATTTCAGTACTCGAGGAAAACAACATATGAAATTGATTTACATGTTAGCATGTTTTTCTTGTAAATTTACTGGTACTGCATATCATTATTTTTCTTGTTACCTTTAATAATACAGTAGGAACTTTAACCAACATAATGGAAAAAAATACTGTATTTTTGAAATGTTTGCAAGAATCTACCGAAAGACAAGATCAGCAAAATTGTTGCACTGGCAATTCGTTTGAAATATATTGTAGAAAGATACTCTAAATTTTAAATTATATAGCTTTCTTCCTATCAGGAAAGCATAACATGAACTAATTATTCCAAAAAAACTTACCTTCGTCGATAATTCAAATTTTCTGCATGTGATAACCTGGTGAACTACATTACTTGGTGTATGTCAGGGAAAGCTTCGCTGCATAATTCGAACTGTAGATGGTAGTAATCATAACAAGTTTCTGAAAAGGTATAAAATGAAAAATCGATAACAAGGTAATATATAACACTAGCCTTCATCAGCACCAGCACATTATTCGAGTGATTTGCTGTCCAGTGACTCACTGACGCATCTCAGACAAAATGGCACAATTCCTTATGCAATCAATCATCAATCAATTTTCCACTTATCTTACAATCTTATGAATGTAGTGTTAGGACCAAGAATATATAAAGGGAGGATGACTAACTCTGTATCCTGTTCTATAAGCAGAAGTGACTGAAATAACGTCCCGTGATAAGTTGTCAATTTGGTAGGTTGCGCAGTATTTCACTGAGTGTCTATTGTTGTATTTAAGCTTCCTTCGCCC